>CM053985.1:18717500-21224166 GCA_028641955.1 Protonibea diacanthus
ATAATATAAAGATCTGAGCTCACAGGACAGCTTGAAATTCTTTTAAAGGAGCATTACAACAGAAAATGGGCATTTTCACCAGCCAAAAATTGATTGAAGGCATTTTGACCTGCCAAAAATTGATTGAAGGCCAAATGCAGTTAATGAAAGGTGATTTCTGCCTAAATATGACTTCATCTCATCCTGGAGCTTCATAATAGAAAGATCTGAGCTCACAAGACAGCTTGAAAATCTTTTAAAGCGCCATTACAACACAAAATGGGCATTTTCACCTGCTAAAAATTGATTTTCACCTGCCAAAAATTGATTGGAGGCCAAATGCAGTTAATGAAAGGTGATTTCTGCCTAAATATGACTTTTCTGACTTTTTTTGGATGACATAATGAAGCATTTGAACCTTTGAATTTTAACCACATAACTGCTGGTGTATATCTGTAGATGTGACACAAACATTACTTTCTGAATGATGAATTTGTTAAAGAGAAGAGTGAGAGTGACACGTTTTAATCTTAAATGTTAACAGACTTTGCGTTACTCATAATAAGTTATGTTTAAAATGAACATGAGGTTCAGATTTGTATCATCTTCCTGCAAGTTTAACGTATGCCATATTATTCTGTGTTATCTGACTTCAGATGTGAAAGAAAGGAAGAACTGGTTTTTAGATTTGTTCACGCCTGGTTGGCTTCTCCACTTTGTCAAATCTTTTTTGAAAAAGTTTGGACACCCCTGCTTTAATGGTTTTACAGTGTTTACACATCAAACTATTATATATTACAACTACTATGTCTTATTAATAAAATAAAGAAAAACCCTTTTTGGAGTTCATATTGTACAAGAGGTTAAGACAGATTTTGTACCGTGGCAGTTTTGGCTGCTGTGACAGTACAGGTGCCATCCTATCCTTCAGAAGTAGATCCTTTAAGCTAAAAAAAAATGTTTACTAATTTTTACCAATTTTACTAAATTGGAAGTCTCCTTTGTTCTTATGCTTCAAGAGGCTCAATGAGATGCACAGATTCACAAAACTACTTTCATAAAATGTCGAAATGATCGTTCTTTACTGTGTATGTATGTTTACTGTTTTATAAAATTTAAACTAAAGTATTAAAAAAAAAAAAAAAAAAAGGAACAAGGCGGTGTGATGTCTTTTTTCAATCTCTTAAGCAGTTCTACTTCTGCAGCACATTTCCTGCTGCTCTATGGGTGTCTGATGTACTGAGACATTAATATACATAATAACTTCTTAGAAACACTTTAATAAAAGCCAAAATTTCAGTACAAAGAAGGTAGAAAAACAGATATATTTACAACGTTAAACATGACAACTTGAAACCTCAGAGTACAGCACAAAACGTTAACTCTTTTGTAAAGAAATCTCTGCTAAAACAGGGAACTCAGAAAACTTATGGGTGAGTTTTGGTCTGTAGTTGACAAGCACGTACACGTTAGAAACACTGACACGCATAACAACTTAAAGTTCCTTCCAGTTTATGGGAGACTTTCCGGATTTCTTGAGCAGCTCGTTGGCCTTTGAGAAATGTTTGCACCCAAAGAATCCTCGATGAGCAGACAGAGGAGAAGGATGCACCGCCTGCAGGACGTGGTGGCGTTTCTGCAAACCAGGAGAACATAAGTTTAGATACGTGAACGCGATAAAAAGCTTTGTTTTAAAACAGCGTACACCAACCCTGTTTATAGCGGCTCCTTTCTTCTGTGCATATGATCCCCACAGCATGAAGACCAGGCCTTCCAGGTTGTTGCTGAGCCACTGCACCACGGCGTCAGTGAACGTCTCCCATCCTTTGTCTTTGTGGGAGTTGGCTTGATGCGCTCGGACGGTCAACACGGCGTTGAGCAACAACACACCTGATAAGTGAAGATCTGTTAATGACCAACGGCTCTCTAGATGTGTAAACAGTCAACTGATAGCTTGTTAAAATATACCTTGCTTGGCCCATCCAGTCAGATCTCCGTGTCTGGGATGGTTAAAGCCTTCGATGTCCGAGATCAGTTCTTTGTACATATTCTCCAAACTGGAAATGAAAAGGAGAAGTTAAAAAACCGACACAGGCAAAAGTTAGTGAAAGACACTGAAAAGATTTTCACCTGGGTGGAGGAGGCACTGGTCTTTTGACACTAAAGCACAATCCATGGGCTTGGTTAGGACCATGATACGGATCCTGGCCGAGAATCACCACTTTGACCTGCAATTAGAGACAGAATGAATGCCAAACTAAAGGACACTGTAGAATACATATAACTTCCATTGTACAGGTATATGCACAGGCCTAATATTTCATGTTAACTCCATGAGATCTCCTTACACAAAGATTTAAAGAAACAATATGTAACTATGCGAACCACTGACATCTAGTGGTTAAAACGAGCACTGCAGTCAAAATTCAAAGAAATGTATCCTGCCAAGATTCGAAGTTCATGTGCGTCGCCAGATTGAAGACGATTCAGTTCAGCACAAGTAGACACTGGCAGAACAAGCATCACTCTCACACACACGTGAAGTATGTTGTGTTTTTGGCAGCTACTGGGAAAAATATAGGCCCTGCGGTTTACTCATGTGATGGCTTCATAGCTTCCCACAGTGCTGTTGTAGTTAATGTCTTTGGAAACTCTTTCAAGGGAAATAATTGATGAGTTTATAAGTGGAAAAGTCACCATGACCTTGCTGGAAACTATGGTGCATGACCTGCTGGAAAACACCCTCAGCCTCCAGCATTAACATGGAGCTTCAAGTGAGACAGGATCTAACATGCAACTCTGTTGATCCACTTTGCTTCTATGCTTGTTTCCATGGCTGTAACGTGCTGTGTTTGCTTCAAATTTGTTTCCTATCTGGCAACCTGGAGCTTCGAAACCATCAGACACAAACCAAAGGAAATCTCTGTGTGTCTCTATTGTGCAGCGTAAACTGCGAGTCAGACTCAGAGTCAGAAGCTGGGTACATGAAATAAACACAATGGAACAGTCTCATTTCAGACATTTCAGGCTGACTGCGGACAGTTTACCCGAGATCAGGCTACGACCAAGTCCATCTCCCTCATATTTAATCCATCTTGAAGAAAGATGACCTGGGTGACTGAGGACCTTCAGACTTTTGTCTTACTGGGTTAGACGCCCCAAATCCTGGGTGTTATATTTGTTTCAAAAGTGCTGATAATGTGACTCCAAATCAAGGAAATGATGTAAAACTTACATCTCGGATGTTACACATCTGAGTCCAGGTGAAGACCTGTTCAGCAGGTGGGTACACAGTGTGGCGTTTCCTCTCTTCAGAGACAAAGTTCATCAACTGTGGCAAAGAGGTGAGTTTATTTGAAGTGTTTATAGACACCACGTGTATGTATACATATATGTGTGTGTGTGTGTGTGTGTGTGTGTGTGTGTGTGTGTGTGTGTGAGCTCACTTGTTTAAAATAGGGCTTTCCAAACTCAGCCGACAGCCCGTGTCTCCAACTTTCCCCAAACCCTGGAGGAGTTTGTGCGGAAGCCAGTTTCTCCAGCGCTGCCCTCTTGTTGCGGGCGATCCTGTCGAGTTGCTCCGGGGACAGGGGGGTGGTAGACGGGCTGGACGGCTCCGAAACCGCGGGTGCTGCGGACTTCTGCTTCTTCTGCAGGATTTTAGTGTATTGAGCAAAACACAGAGCTGGTAAGAGGCGTGGAGCTGGACATGAAGGCGGCTTCAGAAACCGTCGACAGTGCAGTGCAAACATTGTCGCGCTGTGTCAGCTGTGAGCACGATCTTTCAACAACAATCACAAACACAGCGGTGATTGTGAACGCAGCTTGGATTACGCCGGACGTGGCGCGGGAAACTACAAATCCTTCACGGTTTGAAATACTGCTACAAATACACCGTAAGCGGTGTTTACATGTTGGTTTTAATATTAGAGACTAAACATTTATCTAACATGAGATGTTAAAGTGACTCACCGGGTCTTTTGCATCCTCCTCGGCTTCATTTAAATCCGTACAAACTCTCTTTTTCGACACCGGCGAGAAAAACGAGTGAATAGTTTTCTGTCCAATCATTTTGTTGAGCTGCAAGCTGCTGCAAATTTAATTAACTTCAGCTATCAGTTAAAACAAGCCGGGAGCTCCTCCGACAGCCAAAACTCTCACACCGGGATCAAAGTATTGGCGCCAAATCAGTGACGAAAGCAAAGTTATGTTAATGAGCTGAGGGGCTGTTCAAGACAAACTGCTGCTGGGTGTTCACTACAGTTTGTGGTACGTAGGTAAAGCGCCTGGCATTCATCTGAAACAAACATGTTTTCTCATCATTGTTGGGTATTTACGTGAGATTTTATTGTTTTTAAAGACATATTGTGGGAATCTTTGTTGTTGTTTACAGTGTTGTGTAGTGCTAAAACTAATCAACTAGTCTGTTTAAAGGTCCTGTGTGTAGGATTTAGAATCAGAGTCAAATACAAGGAATTTGTCTTGGTGTTTTGGTGCATAACAAACAGTGAAGTTGCAGTTTGCAACCAAATGAATACTCTCCCACGCCTCACCCTCTCCTTGTAAGCAGATAGAAAAATCTCTGGTCATGTCTAGAGCCAGACAAACAGCAAACATGCACACCAGCACACTGCATATCAAAGCAAACAGCAACAACACTGAACTTATGCATAAAAACTACCAATCTGTGAATGGAGAATCGAGAACCTCAAAAAATCAGAGCAAGCTCTAGTTACTGGATATATTTAAGTACTTCTATGACCAAACCACACATCCTGTTGTATTAATGGCCTATATGTGTCACTGTCTATAACAGTAATTGCTGTTACCTTATGTATGTAGCTGTAGTTGGCTGAGGTGAACTCATCCAGGTCTGAAAAACTCAAGACAACAGACAACGGGTGACTGCGATGGAAAAGTTTGTGAATCGGGGACAGAGTAAACGCTCCTGCGCCAATGATGCAAGAAGTCCACAGAAGAGGATGAAACTGGAGAGTGAAGAGAGGATAAAGGAGGAGGAAGATGAAGAAGAGGATGAAGATGGCATCTTAGCAGAGTTCTCACATCCTGTTCCTTGGCAAAAAATAGAGGCAGAGGGCCTCGACTGTGATTACGCTCTTCTGTTCTCCAAAGAGGAAGCAGACCACCTTTTCAAACAGCTGGAGGAGGAGGTGGTGTACTCAACAGGTACAACATCAAACATTTTTCTCTGAAGTTATGACCTGAAGTTTCTGTTTAGTTGAACAGTTGTGGCTGTTTTTGTTCCAGGAGAGGAAGCAAAGGTGCAGGTGTTTGGAAAGGTGTACAATATACCGAGAAAGCAGGCCACATACGGAGATGCAGGTCTAACCTACACTTACTCTGGGGTGACACGTTTGGCCTCCCCGTGGACTTCAACCTTGGAATATATTCGGGATGCCGTCACAAATACAACTGGACACACATTTAACTTTGTTCTGATCAACAGGTGAGAGATCAGTTATAAATGTCACAGTCTGATATTTGTCCTCCCTGCTGAGAGTCTTCTTCTCTCCACCAGGTACAAAGATGGGCAGGATCACATCGGTGAGCATCGTGATGATGAGAGGGAGCTGGACCCCCTTTGTCCCATCGCCTCCGTCTCTTTTGGAGCGGCACGTGACTTTATCTTCCGGCACAGAGATGCTCGAGGCAAACAGACTCGCCGACAGATTGAACCCGTGAAGCTGGAGCTCGCTCATGGGAGCATGCTCCTCATGAACTCACCGACCAATACCTTCTGGTACCACAGCCTCCCTGTTCGCAAGAAGATTACCCTGCCTCGTATTAACCTCACCTTTAGACGCATCCTAGTGGACAGAAAGAAATGATGGATTATCAGTGGGCCCGAGAAACATCTGACTAAGAAACTGAATGGAGGACAAGCTCCTTACTGTACAGGGTCACTTGGACAAATATAACAAATCTAAAATGTTTTTTTTGGGTGTGTACCAGCTGAATCTTATAGCACAAGGTGAAACAAGTAACAACTGGCACATTTAGTTCAGTTTTACACAGCAGCTGGCAAAGTTCCTGTAGAAAGGAGCAATAAAATCATCACCAAACAATTCAGTGAAAGAAATTACAGGTTCTCATTGTATTGTGTACGGAGCATTGTGTGCTGATTTTAGGCCTTTAACACATTATTATTATATTGGAAGGAGAGTTGTGTGATGTTCCGAGGATGCACAAACATATACAAAACAATCAATATACTGTGTTTGGTCAGGCTGGGTTTAAAATATATCTGAGGGCGTCTGCTGATTTATTAATCCGTCCTCGGCTGTTGCCAGTTATCTGTAAAGTTCTTGCAAACTTCATCTAATCAGAGATTATTTTGTCTGTCTCTATATTTGAGATAGAGGATTGTTTACCCCTTGAATTATGTATTGTATTTGTTGTGTTGTGAAACGTGCTGCTTCTATCTTTAGAAAACATTTTGTAGAGATTCAGTGTTTTGGACACTAAGTGACGACGCTCTTCTGTACAGAATCTCATATCAAATACTTATCTTGCTCTAAATAAATAAATAAATAAAACTCTAAAGTTCCCGTGTTTTTTTGTTTGTTTGTTTGTTTTTTAATACCTGAAAACAATCACCTTTACAGATTTCACACAAATACACACAATCTCACATGAATATACATTAGTGCAAATCGCAAAAAACATTAACAAGTTTTGCACCAGAACAAATTTCTCAAGGTGACTTAGTCGGACTTTAGTTGGACCAAACTGGCCGTTTTTTCAGTTAGGCAGAATTAAAAAATATTCAGGATAACTTGCCCCTCGAAAAAACTGCAGTCATATTGTGGTTTATTAACCGAGAGCAGATCATTTTGAATCTCTTGAACTGTTACACATCAGCAGCATGCATCAAACGATGCATCAAACTGTACGTTCACATTAGTCGATGTATTAAAAGACAACATGGCACTTAAGTCTCAATTGTGCAGTTCTGGAAACATAGAAAAATATCAAATTCGACTGCTTATTTCAATTCAAACACAGTCCACGTGCACTGCTGGGAATGATTAGGCAAATTAGACGATAAGAGCCAGAGTTAAGGAAAATTCTACCTATTTGACTCATAATATGTAACAACCTCTAAGTAACAGCTCCATGAATTACTAATCAGCTACTCCTGTCTGTGTCTATAACGTACAGGCAGAGGACAAAGTAACAGGAACACCTTCGAGTATACTGCATTCAAATCGAACCCTACAGCGTTGTTAAAAATGCCACAGACTTCAGGAAAAACGCTTCACGTATGAATGTTTTGTCTTTCATTTTGGGTGCACTATACCGTCAGGTGTTCCTGTTTTGTTGAAAGTCCAAAAGAAGCCAGAATGTTACATGACAGAAATTGTTACACGTGTCAAAGAAAAGTAGTTTAAGATGTTTGATTAAAAATCCGGCAGGTCCTTGATCTTTGGATTGAGAGCCTCCTACACGACGACCTTCAGCATGATGCTGTGATCCAGGATGCCGTGTTTTCTCTACAATATCTCTCCGGTCTCATTGTCACAAAGTCATTAATCCACCTGTTGGTGACCACATTGTAACTGGCACATACAGCTGTCTGACAAGAAAAAGGCAGAAGTCTGTAAGCTTCTGGTCACTCCTCTGACGAGCGTAGACTGAAGTTCGGTCTTCGGACTCTCTCGTAGAAGAGCATGTAAGCGTTGGAAGACAGCACCTCGTGCAGGCTGGCTTTTCGTACCGAGTCGTCCGACACCCAAAGCCACTGAGAGCTGAAGAGTGAAGAGCTGCGGGTCGAGGAAGGGCTGCGGCGGTACGTGACGAAATGTCCTGAGTGCATGTCACCGTGATGAACCAGCACAGCCGTGAGCTGGAAAAGGTACTCTGTAGAACTGAGAGGAAACATACTGTGATCAAAAGACGGCAGCAGAAATGTCACTCCTCGTGCCCTCGTGCAACCGTCTGTTCTTTAACAGATAGATGTTGAGCCAACCATACTCTGAAAATCGCTGAATATCTTGATATGCACGCATTCTCTGTACTTCTGCGCCCTGATATGAAGTTTACCTGAAGTCATACGTGAGGCCGAGCTGTGGGTTCACACCAGGAGAGTGAAGAAACACAGACGAACAGGTTCCGTTGGAAAAAGGTTTGTTGTTGTTGTTACGATGCTCTGCTTCTGGAAAACACAATACAACAAACATATGATGGCAAGAGACAAACTGAAGACGATGCACGATGTTAAGGAGGTGAAAAATCAAACGTACCGGTGCCGTTAGCTGTCGGCTTTTCCGTGGAATCATCTGAATTTTCTGTCCTGATTGGAGTCGGTGCACATTTGACCCGTTGACCTCTCAGTGTGGAAGCATTGTGTTTGTATCGGTCCATCGACAGATACTCTGTGAACTGCACGTGCTCTTGTCTTTTGATGGGGGTTCCTTCATTGGACCACGTCAGTCTTTGTAAATGGATGCAGAGGCACTGAGGGAGCTGGCAGAGAGAGGAAAACGTTAGAGAGACGAAAGACTGAAACAGTGCGTCCAATTTTGGAATATCTCTCTGATGATGTTGAGCTACAGTTACCTTTCCCAGTTTTAGCTGTTTAACAAACGTTGTCCTCTGGCTTTCCAGAACTGGCCCGTTTACTGTGGTCACCTGTTGAAGCTGAAACAAAATCAGCATTTGTTTATGACAAAGAAACATCAATCACCTGAATGCAAATGAAAGGAGCTTCCAGTCTATGGTTTGTTTTTGAAATCATGTACCTTGGTGCAGTTTTCACACTCCACTTCTTTGATGGTTTCTGAAGAGATGAAATGCTGAAGACACTGATCTAGAGACATAGGTCGACCCTGAAGACAAACGCAGATTGAATGTTGACGAACAGAACAACATAAAGGTAACTTTTCATGTGCTTTGCTTGCTTGCTTGCTTACCCACTGAGGTAAAGGAATGGACAGAGAGAGGCTCTCAAATGAGTCATACCGCACTGGACTCTAAATAAAAGAAAGCAGACGCATAAATCACTTTGACAAAGTAATAACACACAAACTAATTTGCTATCCGCTTCCTGGAAGAAGACAAACAGACTCACTTGTTGTTCGCAGCGCTTGCAGGACATGTTGCTTGTTAGACGACCATGGAAAGGATGCTGAAACTTCCAAGGACTTGGTATAGGATGAAGAGGGGCTGCACAACAAAAAAACAAATACAGATTAAATATATTTCTTTGTGGTTTGATATTCTAGACTCCGTAATTTCTGTCTCCTTACCTCGACTCCTACAGGTCATAGTTTTCTCATCTTGATCGGGCAGGCTCTGGTATAAAACAAACATACACACAGATTTAAGTCCACATGTTCCAAGGTGCTGAAGAGATGTTTGTGTACAGCTGTAGGGGAGATAATAACTCACCTCGAGAGACTGCATGTCAAACAAGTGAGTCACTTTGGGTTGATGGTCCCGTTCCTCCTCCAGAGAAGATGTGAGGACATGAAAAAGTTCATGTGCATCCTGAGAGGGGATAAGGTACATTATGCAGAGAAAACTAAAAAATATAACTCAAAAGTATGAGTGGTTGGGTATTGGTTAGCTCAGTTTGTAGAGCAAGTATGAGTGGCTAACCTGCTCTTCAAATGAACTGATATGCCACCGGTACAGTCTGAGAACATCCAGAAGGGATCCGGCATCGAGTACGTCTTCCTCCCCAGGCTCATCACTGGACAGAGCTGTCAGTGCAGAAACATCCATGTCAGAAACATGAAGGAACAGTGCTGCTCTATTACGTTCTAGCGGCTTATATCACAGACTTGTTTTATACCTTTGAGAAGCTGAAGCAGTGTCCTGGACAGCTGGTTGTCTTTACATGACTGGACCGTGGGCGAACCTGAAAACTTCTCCAGCCACCTGATGAAGGACGGACACGCTGCCAAACCCTGAAGCAAAGAGTTCAGGAAGCACGTGTTGCCTAAGTTCAACAGACCAGGAACCATACCTAAAAGAAAACACAAGTTACTGTAAGTTACTGCTTTACAATCATTACCGTACGTATAATGCATGTACAGCACTGTCGCATTGATTCTCACCTCTCTTCTTCTTCTTTCTCTCTGTGATTGGTCCCCACAAAACGTAAACTCCGGCTGCAAGCACAGCAGCTATCCCGCCAATAAGACCCCAGTTTTTGATCATTTTGTTTCTGAAAAGACAATAATGTTATTTTAATGACGCTCAGAGTGAGATGTGAGTTTGGATGGAGGGGAGTAAATGAGAAAAGACAGGAGGCAACAATAGAAGAGGCAGGAAGGCATGAGGACAATGCCTTCATACAACTATGATGGCACCAACGTGATACACAATATGGACACCCCTCCACAAACAAACATTTAGAATTGAGCATGGGTCGTGAAGAGCTCAGCAACTTTAAACGTAGCACTGTTATGTGACACCACAACTCAGTGTGTGAAATTTCTGCCCTTCTAGATCTGCACCGGTCAGCATTAATATTATTATGAAATGGGAAGTGTCCAGGAGCAACAACAGCTCCGCTGCAAAGTGGTACACCACGCAAACTTACAAAATACGGCCAATGAGTGCTCAAGCACGTAGAGTGAAAGAGTTTCAAACTGCGCATCATTCATGCATCTTTCCATGGCCTCACATCACCATGTGCAATGCCAAGCACGCCACAACTTCTGGAGGAGAAGAAACCTGCTCTTTGGACATTTTCACTATCTGGCAGTGGATTTGGTGGATGCTCGGAGAACACTACCTACCGGAGCGCATAACACCTGTTGTGAAGTTTGGTGGAGGAAGGATAGGGGTCTGCGGCAGGCCTTTTACCTCCAGTGAAGAGTCTTCTTAATGCTACAGGACACAGAGACCTGACCTGAACCCGACTGAACACCTTGTGAGCCAGTCCTTCTCCTCTCGCAACAGTGCCTGACCTTACAAATGCTCCTTTGGCTTGACTGGGCACAAAGAGTATGGCCTTTAAAGCCACAAAGGACAGTGTAAGAACAACTTAAGTTATAGATCTATATTTGGTTTAAAAAGTTGTTATGACATGTTAGTTATGTTCTGCTAGTATTTATGTGTAAAGACAGTGTGCATGTTGAATAGTAGATAACATTGTTATTCAGCTCATTACAGTTTGCAGCAGGTTTGGTAAGGTATGATCGCACATGGGGGCATAAAATGTGTAGGTAAACTGGTACTAGAATAAGCTAAGAAGTCAGGTGAGACTTGGATCAGTACAAGCTGTTGTGAAGGACAATTTCAAGTTGGTAATGGACCGGTTTGAGATGTGGGAATGATTTCTACTTGCTTCGTTTCGTCATGATTACATCAGGTTTGGGATTCAGTTTATGGGCATGAGTCAAAAATAAGATATACTCAGCAAACTTAGTGGCCTATTGTAAACAACCACTACAGAGGGAGGAAGAACGGGATGTCAAGGAGGCTCATTTAGACCTTATCATATAGTGTGTGTGAGAAATATGGCTACCTTTGATGTCACCAGGCTCCTGCTGACATTGTTTTATGGATGTTTTATTTTATTAAATCTGTTGGCAAGCAAGAAAAAGTGCAGCATGGGCAAGATCTGCAGAAAAAACACTAATACTCAACAGAAAAGTAATCTGTACAACAACAAAAATAAAGCACGCACTCATCTGTGTGAGTCTCTTTAACCAAAACCAGCACATACATCTAACTCCCGAGTTTGACCATTGATCAGATGATCGGTGGTTCGATCCCCGGAAGTCCCTGTAAGTCGCTTTGTTTAAAGGCGTCAGCTAAATGACTAAAATGTAAACATAAAATCTCTTATCTTTCTCAGTAGCTGCTCATGAGGTTAAAAACAGACTTGACATTACTTCAGTTCAAGCTAAACCTCTTTAAAAATCAGCCTCACGTGCTGGTGCCACACTCGGCAAGCTTTAAAGTGTTAGGTTAGTTAGTTAGTAATGTTATTTTGCGGCCTCTGTCCGATACAAACCAGCCGAACCTCGTCAATGTGGCCAAACCTCGTCAATGTGTCTCCACGGACGAGCTCACATTACCATTAGCACACAGTACAAGGGCTAGCTTTTTAGCCTTTAGGCTAACTTACCGACAACACCGAGGTTAGGCTGCCCTACGTCGCCCCACATCGACACAGATCCGAGCGGCTACCTTCAGACACATTTAACGGTGGTCATTGATAAATATCCGTCAGCAGGTTTTAATAACCGGAGCGTTAAACACAGACGTGCCTGTCTGCGCATGTTACACTTTACTGCGGCGTCATGACCCCGCGTTACTTCTGCCCCACTGGACTAAAAATAAGCTTTAAAGGTTGTTTGCCAAACTGTAGGCTTTACCTGACAACGCGTCCGGTGCCAAGGAACTCCCCAATGAGCTTATCGGAGCTTTCTGGACGGCACCACATCATCCTGCTTTCATTGCGGAACTCCCGTCTGTGGTGGCGTGTTTCACGACGGACCGACGACGGAGGAGCGCACCGGTGTGTTCACAGTTTACAGTCCGACTCCTGACCGTTTGTAGTTGTTGTTGTTGTTTCTGACGTCATGAAAGGTCTCTAGAACTACAACTTTCTCCAAAGAACTACAACTTTCTCCAATGAACTACAACTTTCTCCAAAGAACTACAACTTTCTCCCCCAATGTTACATTATGGAGAGGCTAGAGTGGGTGACGTCATCGGGATAGGAAAAAACTGTCGAAAAATAAATGTGTAAACTGCTTTTGAGGCCATAAATTTCACTCTACAGAAATAATTTATACATAGAAACGTGGGGAAATTTGTCTTCTCACTCATATTAATCTGCTGAAGCTGTCAGACGTATAGTTTGGGCGTCAGACACACTGATGCACCAGCAACACCCACCCATGGCCTCATCTACTCCCATGTAAACTGGAGAGGAGAAATTTACAAAAGGAGCATGGGGCACCTGTTCTTTCTCTAACTCTCCAGGTCACATTTTTTAACTTTAGCTACTGAAACTCTGGATTCACATAGTCGACCAGATGAGGATGCTCACAGTCATTTTGGCTTTTTGATACGCTTTACTGTTTGACATTTGTGGCCACTAGTTCGAGGGGGTTCATTTTGAGAGCTGCGCTTAATTACTCTGGCCTGCAGGTGACCCTGGTAAGCAACCAGGGTCACCTGCAGGCCAGAGTAATTCGCAATTCGCAAATTGGCTATTAGTGTTAACCAAATATTGTATACATGAATGCAAAAAGGCTTTCAATGCCCAAAAAAATCATTGTTTACTATAAATATTCTGGACTATTTAGCTTTGTTTCTTTGTTACTCTCATAAAACATCATGACAGTCATGAAGTCTAAAAAAAAAATAAATCAAAATTTATTGTAATCATACTTTATGCACTAGTTATTCGAGGTGAGCTACATCTGCGCAGACTCTGCAGTTTTTAGAGCCAGGTGCCGCAGTTGCTCTACACCTGACTGCAAGTTGGCTATATTGTGCAATGCAGGTTTACTCGTTATATCATTACCCACAACATTATGTGGAAAGTAAATAACAGAGAGAAACAAATTGTTCAAACACCTAGTTCTTAGGTGAACTATTTTATTTGGATTAGTCATTTTTCTGATTTATTATCTCAGAGGTGCTTTCAAAGCAGTGACTCATATCTCTTGTTGCACCATGCAGCACTGAGTTCTCCCGACCATCGGGAGGAAAGTGAGAAATATGAATCTGTAGGTTAATAGATGTGCGGCATGAGAGCTGTGTGGTTCTCACAGTCATTGTGTGAGTTGGCAGCCTGAGTCAGCCAGTTTAACAATGTACAAAGTGAGGAGTGAGCAACATAGAAAGTTACAGTGAATGTAGCAGTTGTGGCCCTAAACAATCACATAGACCCGGCTCAGAGAATAAGTTACGAGTATTTCAGCTGAAAGGTCAGAGGTCCTCACTCACATAAGCTGGATCGGAGTCCGTGAAAGAAAAATATCACAAGTTTATACAGTTCTGGCCCTGGTGTGACCCACAGGAAGTTCAGTTATCTAAGTCTTTCATTAATGAGGCATCTGACCCTGACCCTCTCTTATCTCAGCCACAAAGGTTATCAACAAAAACTCCTCACAGAAACTTCTCATAACTAGAGATAAAGAAACATTATGGAGAAACTCATTAAAATAACAGTTATTCATGGCTGACCCTTTTACCGGGTCACAGCTGCGAGATAAGACAAGCTGTAAAATGTAGGCACTTTTCTCACACAGAGTAAAACAAAATAGAAAATACAACAAGTTTAAAGTTCGTCTCTACAATACTACCACTACGAAGAAGAAGAAGAAGAAGAAGAAGAAGAATGCTTCACAAGGCAAACATAATAATAATAATAATAACAAGGGACAGATTTCCACATAAATAAAATTACAAACATAAACAAATCAATAAATAAATAAGATTAAAACCAATTACAACTTTATGACTGTATTTGTCACCCAGAGGAGGAAGTATACATAATTCTGACCCCTTCATAGAGTGTATCTCCTGTACAGATATTTATATAAACAAATACATGCATACATATGTTCGTACATGTGTCCACATGTACCCATACAAATATATTTATATTTTTTACGTTTATAAACAATTATCCAAATTCTCTCTACAAGTGTATTTACATTGTTTCAGTAAACTTCATCATGGCCCTTCCTCATTCTTATACGTCTGAGTGACACACTTCGACTGAGGGATTTGTTCATAATTTATTTATTTAGTTCTTTAGTTCTCTTTAAATTGACCCCTTTAAAACTCTTACTTTGAAGGCGATCTGCCATTGTTTCCGGTCCAATTTTCATTGTATGAGTTTGATAATGGAACAAGCTGATGCTTTGGTGGAAGACATTTTTCTATTTACTGGTTTTAAAAAAGAAAATGGACGGATTTGAACATTTGTTACGGTAAAAAAAAAAAAAAAAGAGGAACTTTTATGAGCATTTATTTATTATGAATCATAATTTAGGACTAATTATTTAACTCTATTGTATATCAATTGATTTTTTAAAATTTGTTTGCATGCTCCACCCTGCAGCTTTAATAAGAAATATTGATGACAAACACAGAACAGACTGACAGAACAGAACTGTTGTTGAATTGATTTCAATCATCTCAAATCTTTTTACACCAACAGGACTGCTGGATCATTACACCCCATTTGCATGAACTGGGCTCAGCTTTAGCGGTTCACTAAGTCATGTTGTGTATGAGCAGCAGTAATCAGCAGTCATGTAGTGTCAGCTCTCCTCCCTCTCTCTCTCTCTCTCTCTCTCTCTGTGTGTGTGTCTCTCTCTGTGTCTCGTGCTGTGACTTGCTCACGGCGGCTCCTCATTGGCTGTCGGCGGCGGCGGACACCCAGGAGCAGGTCGCTCTCCTCGGTGCTGAAAATTGCGGCTCGTCGTGATAACGTGAAACGGCGATGAGGCCAAACGGAGCGACAGTCAGTAAACACCAAAATGGACGATGATCTGTTCCAACTGAGACAGCTGCCGTGAGTAGACTGCAGTCTGTGAAAGACGCCTCCCTCCGGGTTTATTCAGTCCATTTTCAATGTGATGACAGCATGTTTGTTTGGCCGACGCGTCGCCCTCTGACCGCCTCGCATCGTGTTTGTTTGATTAGCTCGCTGGACCACAAATAGCCTGACATTCCTTAAAAGCAGCAGTCATCCGATAACAACATGTGTCCTGTTATATTACCTGGAGATGTGGCTAGAATAAAGAACAACAGAGCATGACCAGGACTGTTTACAGTCGTAGCATCTCCCTGAGAAGACCATTTTTGTCTTTATGCTTTGCTGTGATCAGTTTTCTGTCTTACTTTGTTAATTGTGTTGGCTGTCATGACTCAGTGCATAATGTGATTTATTTCAACCCTGATGGACATACATTAGGCTAAAGGCTGGCGCATACAAGTCTAGCCTGGGCGTCAAGAGGACATACAGTCAAATAATCATGAGAGTTATGTAAAGATAAGGACACATGGACTTGGAAATTATGAATTTGGAGATGGATCCACTTAGCAAAACAAAATTTGGGTATATTCACTTCACATTTCTGTCTGAAGAGCTTAAAAATGAAAATTAAAGCCTCACAAGCTGATCTGCAGCTCTGATACTTACCATTGCAACTAGGCTATGTTATGTAATTACAGTGATCAAGACATCACTCGCACTCTCCAAGTTCTCTTACAGTGTTTCACCCTTAATGAACCATCTATTATCTACATGTGGGAGAAGATTATACCTTCCATCGTGTAGAAAACACACAGATTTGTGAGTGTTTAGAGCAGTGTGTGCAGAGCTGTCGGTTGCCCCTGACATGGTTCGCCCATAGGACAATACTACCCACCCATTCACAAAATCACAGCCCAAAAAAAGCTCATATCACCTAGGCAACAGCCTCTGACTCTCATCTGTACTCAGTATTTCCCTGGCACTGGTCTTATGAAACTCCCCCTGACCAGACGTATTGTAGAGATGTTAATCCTCCTGGGCTTTTTAAAATATATATTCTCTCTCTCTCTCTCTCTGTCTGTCTCTCGGTAGTGTTGTCCGTTTCCGTCGCACAGGTGAGAGCGCACGCTCTGAAGATGACTGCGAGAATAGAGAGCAGGTTGTCAAGATTGCAGAGCAGACTGACTTGGAGTCTGTGGCACTTGCCGAAGGAGCTCCAGTTCCTCGGGAGTTTGCGAATCCAACTGACGGTACGGTATAGCAGACGCAGCTTCTTCTTTTTTTTTAACTTTCCTGTCCCTAAACTTTAATAATAAACCCGCAGGCACTATTTTCTTCAACTCTTGCATAAGATAACAGCTCCTCCAGAGGCATATCTGCTGTTTCAGGCATTCAGTTTTACTTAAAAACCATCATCAGAAACAGGAAACCTCCCAGCTTGTTGTATCAATTAGATAATATCACAGGCCTCACCTGTTTGTAAGAAATCAATACATATCAATACTCGCTGCTCACAACTTCTCGTCCTTATTTAGAAGCTCTCTGGGAGCTTCAGGGATGCTAACTGAAACATCTCTACATTGCTCCTTCCCTCAGACACATTCATGGTGGAAGATGCCGTAGAGGCCATAGGCTTCGGGACATTTCAGTGGAAACTCTCCATCCTCACTGGTCTGTCCTGGGTGAGAACTGCTTCTTATTTAAAAGACACCGTTTCAAAATATTTCAGTAAACGCTTCATATATCGCGTGCCTCTCGTGTGTGTTTCTCTTTGCTCAGATGGCCGATGCTATGGAGATGATGATCCTCAGCATCTTAGCCCCGCAGCTCCACTGTGAATGGAGACTGCCCAGCCTGGAGGTGGCACTGCTTACATCGGTAATGGCTCTCTAATGTCTATAAAGTGCTTTTGCTTGCAGAGCCATGACTACCCTGATAGTTATCGATTAAGTACTTAGGGATTGTTTTGAAATAAGTGCTTGTATCGAACAGTGACAGCCATACGGGAAACAACAGGGCCCCTCGTGGTTTCATGTCACTAGGTATGTGTTACAATATTTTGATTTAAAAATATATTTACTTTTCTGAATATGATATAAAACAACAAGGGAACTACAGTCGATTTTATTAAAGGTGTTGTATAGAGAGGCTGACAGGAAGGATCCTATGAAATAAGAGGCATGCATTGAATACACACAACAGACAACAAGTTCATGTTTAGTTGATGGAGACCACAGACAATCTCGTTGAACCTGGAAAGATACATTTCTCTGGCCTTCCTTTACTTGTCCTAGGGTGTCTTGGGCCTCCACCAAGAGTTCAACCAGATGTTTGAACTTTCACACAGGACACAAAAGTTTCACCACATACATCTTAACACAAATACATTTCAACAGAGGCCTTGAACTGTGCATATATTCACAGACATGACTTAGGTGAGATGTAATTAATACAACTGTAGTGGTTCCTAGGCCACTTAGTCTGCAAAGTGTTTGAATGATTTATTATTTATTAAGTGAACAACTTACAGTGCTATTAAAGGTGATCCACAATGATTCGTACACTTGATACTGTCCTTCACATAGTTTACACGATTACACAATTGCACGGTCGAAAACTTCTGTTGATCCACAACTCAGCTGGAATCACAGCATATTGTATTACAATGCTTATCTAAACATTTTTCGATGCTCGTGGACTCAAAACTGCCACATTACAAACTGCGAGAACCTGAATTACAATGATATTATCCTACTATTTAACTTACACACTCACTGACTTTGCACATAAATAATAGCAGAACTTAAATCACATGTCATAACAACATATGTGACTAAACTTACAACAACACTCACTGTCCATGGGAAGATAATCAAATGTAAGTTTCACATGCGCTGACTTCCAGCAGCTCACACCAAAACAAAAAGCTACAGCTCTGTCTACACTTATATGCATGACCTGACGTGCACAGGATGTGAATGCTATGCGTATCAGCCATGTGTCTAGCCGAGTGCATAAGTGTCATTGTTTTCTTTCTTCTTCATTGATGCAGGCAGTGTTCATTGGGATGATGATCAGCTCTTCTCTGTGGGGAAACATATCTGACAAATACGGCAGAAAAACAGTAAGTTCTAATTAAAGTCTGTCTGACATGGAGTTTATTTATATATCTGAGTCCTGTAAGATTATTTTGAGTTCATAGACATTAAAAACAATAAGAACGCTGTACTGTATGCTCTCCTGAAGAGCCTTATCCAATCACCATCATGCATTAAGCAGCTTGTTCTGCTCGTATTCACACACAGGGTCTTAAAATGAGCGTGCTGTGGACTATGTTCTACGGCCTGATGAGTGCGTTCGCACCTGTTTATGGGTGGATCCTCGTCCTCCGTGCACTGGTGGGCTTTGGCATCGGAGGAGCCCCACAGTCGTGAGTAACCCTCATTTATCTTCCGATTAAACAATGCTGTGATTCATAATCTGAGTTTAAGATTAACTGTGAAATGGCCGTCCTTTTTTAAGGGTGACCCTGTATGCTGAATTTCTGCCCATGAAGTCCAGAGCCACATGCATCTTGCTGATTGAGGTACAGACCACCCTCTACGACTATCATCTATCGTCCACCTACTGTACAGTGCTGAAATAGCAGGATTTTATATAATTTCATCACCTTGCAGATATTTTGGGCACTGGGCACTGTGTTTGAGGTCCTCTTAGCGATCCTGGTGATGCCCACTTTGGGCTGGCGTTGGCTGCTTGGCCTTTCTACCATTCCCCTCTTCATCTTTGCCTTCCTATGTTTTGTGAGTATGGTGCTGAAATAATATTTAAGCATAACAAGTGACGGCTTTATCAACTGACATGTCTCGTTTTCCTTTTTTTCCACAGTGGCTCCCAGAGAGTGCTCGATACGACGTGCTGACGGGGAACCAGGAAAAAGCTCTGGCCACCTTGAAGCGCATTGCTACAGAGAACGGAGCACCAATGCCACTGGGAAAACTTATCGCTGCCAGACAGGTGAGAGCCTGTTTCTGCAGAACGCAAACCCTCTGGACATTATTCATAAACCTAAATGTGTTAAGCTGTATATTCAGGTTCATATTCAGTCTGTTCTTTTCATTAGGAGGATCGTGGGAAGATTCGAGACTTATTTTCATCACACTTTCGCTGGACCACAGTTCTGCTGTGGTTTATTTGGTAAGATAACATCCTCAGTCATTACTCACTCAGGAAAAGCTGAGCTTCTCCAGGTGTTTGCGCACATTAATCTGTGTTTCTCACTTCATGTGGACCAACATTGTATCATCCCGTGTCTCTCAGGTTTGCTAATGCCTTCTCTTACTATGGACTGGTGCTGCTCACTACGGAGCTGTTTCAGGAGGGAGGTGCATGTGGAAGTGAGTCACTGCTCGCAACGCAAACAGATGCCCTCACACACTCAAGGACACACACACATTTAAATTTGGTACACTGATATGAGATGTTGTAGTTCAGTGTATTTATTTAAATGTAGTATACATTTCAAAAACCAACAGGGAGCTTGTGTTTGTAGCTGATAAATTTGGAATGAATAAGCATCTAATGAACTGACATTTCTCAGAGTCAGCAGAAGACACATTTGACGTGTCTTAGCAGGTGTAATTGATAACATTAACGATGCAAGAGAGACATTGTTAATGTTAATAGTTACACTTGTGCTTTACCTGCTCTGCCTGATCAAAATGTCTGCCAGGAGAAGGGTCTATATATTTACACAGTATGTTTTCGTAACGTCACAGACTGAACAGCTGCTCCGTGTGAACTATCCCATTTTCTGTTGTTTTATACCTCCCTCTAGTGTCCAAAGGTAATAAGAGGGAGCTCCGATGCAGCTTGGAGTGTAAATATCTGAACTCTGACGACTACAAAGACCTGCTGTGGACCACATTATCTGAATTTCCAGGTACAGTTAATTCTCTATGTCAAATTATATTTTATTTAGATTTTTTAAATGCTTTATTTATAGTTTGCAGGTTTTTACATTGACAAAGTATTTGAGAGGACTAAAAAATGAAATACAGAACAAAACATAAGATAGATATTCTGTCTATCTAGATATTCTGTGTAAAGTTGTCACAATCTTAATGTCTCAGAAGTAAGGTAAAATGAATCAAATTATAGTATGATATGAGTATAATAATGCCAGACAAGTCCCTGTGGTTAGTTCCATCTACATAATAGACAACATCTACTTGAGCCAATGTGCAAAGCAACTTCCAGGTCAGAAGGGTCAAAAGTCTCTGCAGAGCATCCAAAGATGGCCATGTCTTGGTTGGGCTCAATGTTATTAGATTAGACTAATTATAATAGACTAATGAGAGCCACTGCAGTCCAAGGGGCGCCAGTTAACTCGCCTGGTGGAGTGTGCGCCCCATGTACAGAAGCCCAGTCCTCGCTGCAGCGGCCCAGGGTTCGATTCCGAGCCGTTGCCCTTTGCTGCTCTCTCCTCACTTTCCTGTCACTCCTCAGCTTATCTATCGAATAAAGCCCAAAAATTTAAAAAAAAAAAAAGAAAAGAAAAAAGAAGAAAAAAGAAATTAAATTGTAGTCCAAAGGCTGTGTCGGGCAAAACCAGAATTGATGTTAGACAGAGTTATATTTTATTTTTTACACAATAATTCTGGTTACCTGTGGTAGCAAGTTTTTTCACTGGACTTTATATTTGCTTGATAACTAAACATTGGAACACAATGATGTTGTGAAGGAAGCGTCGATTTACTACAGTGTATGTAAATTTTAATAATCACTGATAGAAAAAGGTAATTACTGAGTGGTACTTACTATGTGGTGTGTATTCTCTGTATACTAAGTTCTTTATACAAGAAATTACTGGATAATTATCTAGTTAGGGTTTTTTAGTTGTGGCACCTATTGCTAGTGTTATTTCTTGGTGCTAAATAAATACAATATACTGTGTATTCAGTCAGTATTTCAGGCACAGATCAATAAAACAGAAAGATATTAAGTAGAAGAGCAATAACCGATCAGTAAATCATCACTAATGTTAATAGAGCTTTACTGGCGGCATTCCATTTAGGTATTAGACATACTGGAAGACAAAACTGACTCCCTGCTAAGCTTAATTAAAATGGAGCAATGACATGTCAAGATGTCTGATTTGAGAAACACCTGCGTACATAGTAATTAATAAAAGCGTAAATTAACCTGTGTAATTACTGCACTGTAAAATAAAGAGCAAATCAACATGTTATATTTCGCATTGTTAAACAGGACTGCTGGTGACACTGTGGGCCATCGATCGACTGGGAAGGAGGAAGACGATGGCGTTGTGTTTCTTCATCTTCTCTATGTGCATCATTCCACTCTATGGTTGTGTTGGGAGGTAAGGTGGATGGATGGATGGATACTGGTGTAAATGTTAAATGCAAAATAAACTGTGAATCCACAATTTATCCAGCGTTACTGGTTTCTCTGTTGCAGAACATCCATGACGGTGTTGATATTCATCGCCCGGGCTTTCATCGCAGGAGGATTTCAGGCTGCATATGTGTACACACCAGAAGTAAGATATGCAGCTAGAGTGCAGGTTATTGTCTGCAGTTATTAGTACAACAATTGATGAGAAAAGGGAGCCAACATCAGTATTTTGTGAATCTCTGCAGGTGTACCCAACAGCGACCAGAGCTTTAGGTCT
Source organism: Protonibea diacanthus (assembly GCA_028641955.1). Lineage (NCBI taxonomy): Eukaryota > Metazoa > Chordata > Actinopteri > Sciaenidae > Protonibea > Protonibea diacanthus. Next base: position 18,739,658 of record CM053985.1, read on the forward strand.
GGGAACAAGCAGTGGAATGGCCAGAGTTGGAGCCCTCATTACGCCTTTTGTTGCACAGGTAACCGCCTTCAGTTTTCTATGAATAAATAAATAATTACAACACAAGAAAACAGCTATCATTTTTGTTTCGTCCCTGTTTATCCTGCAGGTGATGTTGGAGTCATCCGTGTACCTCGCTCTCTCCGTGTACTGCTGCTGCTGCCTCCTAGCTGCCGTCGCCTCCTGTGCACTGCCAATCGAGACAACAGGCCGGGGCCTGCAGGAGTCCAGCCACCGCGAGTGGGGACAGGAGATGGTGGGCCGGGCCTCTTCTCACGGCTCAGGGAAAATCCCTGAGTCCAGCTCCGGCTCGCAGGGTTGAGGACACGTCCACTGGAGTACAACCGGGAGAGGGGACAGACCACGGAGAGGAAAAGAGGCAAGGAGAGACAAAGAAAGCTAGACCAGCTTTCTGTGTCCATCTCCGGTCCCAACCTATGACTCTTCAGTTTAGGTACCACAGTGGCTTCAGAGAGCCTGGCAGCACAATATTACATATTATTATTATATAGTCTTCAACCACCATTGCTGTCACAATTTTGCCACCAAATAACTGCACACAGGGTGACTGCAAAAGTGTGAGAATAAATGACGGACGACGTGAGGTATTTTTGAACAAGCGAGAATTCAAATACTTCAAGCAAAGCATTTGAATCTTTTGCTTCTCTTGCATGTTTTCTAATGCAAGAGGGGCAAAGGAGAGTAAAGAGGGTGAAAGGGCCTTAAAACTACCTATTCTCTTTGTGTTTGAGAGACGTACTCTGAACCTCATGAAGAAGCTGCGTCTGTTAGCATAAGGGACGCAAAGTAGATGCATAGATAAGAAAGAGCATTATCTTGTGCACACAAATTGCCTGTTAAAATACACTAATTGTAAACTCAGCTTTATAAAACAGTGCTGGAGTGAAGGACAGTTCATCCAATCAACAGACCATTAGATTAAATAAAGTCTGTGGTTACTTCACTATGTCGAGGCAGTGAAAGGACATACCGCACAGTGAGACTCGTGTACTGTAAGCATCCTTTTCAAATCATGTGTTAATATGTTCTTTATTCTTGTGTCAGTATTATTTCACATTTCAAAAACGAGGAATAGGGAGGAAAAACTCTCATAATAATGAAAATACCACCTCACGTGTTGATCATCATGTGGTTATTTTATTTAATAACATCACGCAGCTGACAAATATTTCACAATTATAGCAGGACTGGGACAGATCCTGAACTGAGGACATTATGTTAAGTTAACGCTGAAGTATTAGAAAAATATAAATCAGAGTATTTTCATCACCCAAAGCTGATTGAGCGTAGTTAGTGAGAGTTAAATGATTAAAAAACAACATGGGAATAAGGTTTTTAGGATCTATAAACCATGCTGCGTCTCTTGACCTACCATTTAGCAGGATGTTAAATTCTGTCTTTGTGTAAATAATGTATCAATACCTGGTTTTAGTTGTTGTCTTTTGTTTGTAACAAAAGTGACGTGGAGACGGACTCTGCTCTGTCCACACAGAGCAAAGTATTGTTTAAAAAAAGATTAACTTGTACAGGTTCAGCAAGCTGAGTCTTACCTGCCAGTGTTTGAGATATAGTGCTGCATTAAGTGTCTGTGTGCACAGATTCTTGTCAACGCACTGGATGTAAATGTGTATGATACGACAGTAAATAATATTTCAAAATGAGCAGTGGATTCACGTTGTTGTTTTTGATTTTACAACGATATGACATAAGAAATGCTACTTTTGTGAGTGCACTATGCCATACAAGACACTAACATTAAATTTTTTTAAAAAAGAGCATCAATCATAAGACACAAATTTACAAGCGAGCTTTTGGACCTTTGCCTTTTTGCTCCACGATCTGACCGAAGAGTCTCGCTGCTTCCTCGGCGCAGCCTCTGTGAATGGTGAGTCCAAAACCTCCATGGCCATAGTTGTGTATCACCTGAAGAGAGTGCCACGATATTTTAGAAGCTGGATTACCAAAATTAATATTTAAAGTAAATGGACTGTATTTATATAGCGGCTTTCTAGTCTTCTGGGCTTCCACACGAAATACCTCATTCACCTATTCACACACACATTCATACACTAATGGCTGCCACGCAAGGTGCCAGCTGCTCATCAGTTTTTAGGAGCTAATTATTCAAACACATTCACACACGCCTTCGGGAGCAATTTGGAGTTTGACAAGCAGACTGGAAGAGCCGGGGATCGAACCACCAGTCATCTGATTAGTGGACGACCCTCCTGAGCCACAGTCGGCCAGTACTGCTTACCTCTATTGTCGTTGCACCAGAGTTTATGGCCTCCCTCTCCAGCCGGACTTTGCTACGAACTGGCCTGAGTCCAGTCCAATCCTCCACTATCCTGGCATGCTGAGGTTAGAGAGGTTAGTGTTAGTTGTTTGGACTTTGTGTGCCCTCAGATCTGGGTATTTTTCTTCCTTGTTACTAACATGTTTAAAGGCTGAATTACAGAATTATTACAGAAGTATATACAATACATATTAAACACTTCAGCACTACAGAAGACTCATTGCAAAGCCAGGATGCCTAAACTGGCACATCTACAGAAACGTCTATTGATGTGCACCGTCTCTGAATGTATTCAACTGAGTCTCTGCACACTTTACAGAGAGGAAAACACACAATATTACATGTTAAGATGAGACAGAAAGTCTTTTTACGGCCTCTCACCTTGAGACTTGGCTCGAGCTGACAAGCGTCTTCCCAGATTTTCTTGTGGTCAAAGGAAGTGTTCTGTTCATTCCAGTTTCCAATTTGGCAAATCCCGCCGACTGTCACGAGACGACTCCTGCAGACACAGAAGTCGCGTTCGCTCATGAAAACAACTTTAGCCTTCTGGCCACAAGGAACACTGTAATCAAATTTCATGTGGTCTGACAGAAAGCAACACCAGGACAACTGTACAACACAGAACGGCCGCTGCAAATATTGCTTTATTTAAACAAATTAAGCCCGATGTCATAAAGGGCTGCAACTGCACATGTATTATGTGTATGATGTTCTCACTATAAACACATGAAGAGTAGCAGCTGTCTGTTCATGAGTGTTTTTGTGTTACTAGATCTACCCTGGAATGATGTATGGTGAATTGTAAAATCCTGCTGAAAATTGGTGTGTAATAATCCAATGCTTGAGCCACGGAGCGTCCACCTGAAAAACAACAAAGGAATAACAAGGTTCAGCCGCTCTTACGTGGTGCCTTAATAGCTTGTTACATAAACTATTTACTGACATTTACACGTGTTCTCTCTCACCTTCACTATCTGACCGCGGCCTGGTTTGAGCTCAGGATCTGGCTGGAGCTGTCCCGATCTCATCCCAGTGCAGTTTATTATCACGTCTGCCCCACTTTCTGCCAGCTAAATACGGGGAAGCATGATAAGAGGTAACAAATATGACAAGTGGTAACATTTTGTTTGAGGTAAGGTCATTTAAAAATGGAACATCTATATGCAGCTACAAGAAATAAAAGGCTTTACTAACCTCCTTGAAAGATTTGATTGTCCTCTGATAAAATTTCACACCCCTTTTTTGCAGCCTGAGGATAACACAAAAACACATTTATTACGAGCTCTACAAAAACTCCTGGAAACTTTTTGACTTCTTATAAACTGAAACTACTATCACTTGTCCTAAACAACATATAACAACATCTGGTTACACAGCATTTAGGAACTTGTTGACTATTGTGGAGGGTGGCTGAGTTAGTATTCAGCTATAGAGGCAGCTGGAGAGACGGAGGTGTGGGAGTAGTTCAGAAGAGCAGTGCCAGTTGTGAGTTCATTGTCACAGCTGGGACTGACTTTCTAGTCACTCAGTCAAATCAATCATTAATTTTAATGTAGTGATGTGCTGGACTTAAGGACTCAGACACAAAGAAGCCAGGCGAATGTGCCAGCTTGTTTGAGCCGTGAACAAACTGTTGTACCTGGATTACGTGTGCAATAGAAAGCGGGCTGTCAGAAGTGCATGTGAGAATAATTATTCACCGTTTTGAAATGTGTGTCTGCAGAAAGTGAATCTGTGTTTGTGCTGTAAACACAGCGTGCCACCGAGAACCGCTACAACTACGTTGAGATCAATGTAGTGGAAACATTTTTAACACATTTCAGGCAGTAATCTAAATGTCTTAATGAACCTTTTCCCCTGCTTACACGATGCATCATAGTAGTGAGCTCTTAGTTAGTCAGTAGTAGTAGTTAGCCAGACACCAACTGTATTATTCAGATTTGAAATTGGGTCCAACACGGGCACACAGACCAGCTAAACTGAGACCATGTGTTGAACACGTAAGATAAGATAAACACTTTACTGATCCCTTGGAAAGTTTGTGTGTGTAATGTATGTATGTAAATGTATGCAACAAGCAATGAGGAGCGCCCTTTCATCTTTTTATTGGGTAATAAATTATGTCGCAAACAGGATGAAATGAGTTCAGGTGTTAAGTCGTGGTAAAGAGAAAAGCTGATACAACTCAAGAGAGAAGTTAATCACTCACCACTCCATCAGCCACGGTAAGTATGTTTTCCCCTCCACCATGAGAGCAGTGTTGAACCATCCATAACTGGGCAGATTAGAAGAGACACAATTTACATTTTCTTTTGGCTTTGTATATGTGTTATTGGCTGTATTCTTGATATTTTATATAAAGCAGTGTCTTGTAATCCTGTGTGGAAAAAATCAAATGTTTGACATGACATGGAAACAGATAAGTAAGTAATGTACTCAGCAGGAACTTACGTGTATCCTGGGAACAGCTGCAGTTCTCGCTCTGTGAGCTGTCTGAAGCCCAGGACGATATCTTTAAACGAGGGATCCTGCATTTAAAAACAAGTCAGTCAGTCCGAGATCACATCATTCATGTCCTCAACGTGTCTTGGCAGTGTGGCAGTTTGCCAAACCCTTGCTGAGGCCTCTCTGTTATTGTTTTCTAACCATTGCAGGCACCCATCTTTGTGCGGATGAACAAAGCTCCAGTCAGGCTGCGTTTGTGATAAATTAATGAAGTTATCTAAGGTTACAGTTTAACTATATCTATATCTATATTTTGCATTGCAATGTCTTTGTTCTTGTTGTAAAAGTTGGTTGCAAAAGACCTTCGAAATATAATCAGATCAGGTCAGAGGTCAGATTCAAAATGCAGAACAGAGCAATACTCACTGGGGCTTGTTCACTGCAGAGGTTGTAGCCGGACTGAAGGAATATACCCATTTTTACAGCCTCTGGTGAACTGAGGAAGCTCAGCAAGTAGTCAAATGTCTCTTTATTCCATTTTCTAAATGTGAGGACAAACACAGCATTAAAAGAAATGGTGGCAGACAAAGTGGAGAATCATTACAGGGTTCAAGAGAAAGCACGTACGTCTCCTGGACGTTGCCTTTATCGTAGAGATATGGCTGCCAGAAGCCAGCAGCTCCATCACTCGTGGTCAGCGGAGTGAAACGGTCTGCATACACCTCAATGGTCAGCGGGCTGACAATGGAGTGATACTTCTCGTAGATGCTCTGAGCTGTTGAGAGGCCGATGACTCCGGCTCCAATCACCGCCACCCGCATGTCTGGATTAACAAAACACACACATGTGAACAAACCAACATGAAAATCTGGATCTCTACTGTATTTTAGTACACTACTGGATTTAACTGGATAAAAGGTTAAAGGTCCAGTGTGTAGGATTTAGTGACATATAGTGGGGTAGTCAATGATTGCAACCCCGTAGCCTCAGTTTCTCCTTTCTAACACCGGACCTTAAATACATACACACACACACACATATATATATATATATATATATATATATATATATATATATGTGTGTGTGTGTGTGTGTGTGTGTGTATAATACACATGAACCAACATGCATATCTGTATACTTGAAAGGTGTATATAGGGTATATAACTTTATATTTATATTTATGAGTAATTTCTAATCCACCTTGTGCATGCTGTAAAGTGAATTGTCCTGTTGTAGGATAATTAAAGTCTATCTTATCTTAATAACAATAATAATATTAATAATAATAATAATCCGTGTTATTCATAGCCATTTAAGTTGTATACAAATCACTTTAAATTGCCTTTTGTTTAGTAATTATTATTTTATTGCTATAATTACATCCATGAGGATGGACGGGGCCTTGAAGGCAGCAGCACTTCCTGCACAGACAGCCCTGCTGCATGAAGGATAGTGAGGCTCCCTCTCCCTCCCTCCCTCCATCCATCCGTCCATCCATCAGTTGTATGCACCGTTTAGCCCCGCAGCTACTAGCAGCAGCAGCGGCAGCAGCAGCAGCAGCAGCAGCAGCTCACCAGGGCCCAACGGCCGGCCGGTGCATCCTCAGCTTCCTCCAGCCATGGCGTTGGTTACTCTGCAGCGGTCCCCGACCCCGAGCGCTGCATCCACCGCCAGCACAGCAACCACGACGGCGGGAGAGGTGAGTGGAAAAGAGGAGGGGAAAAAAACCAGGACTGAGGTGTTGAGTGAAGCCGCGGAGGAGCGGCTGGTGGCCCGCTGATTGAAGCTACGTTAGCACCGTTAGGGATGCTAGCTCGGTTTAGCTAACGGTGGCTAACTGACGCCTTCGCTGCTGATAACCAGATATTGCCGGTTCACCTACACACCCCAACACACTTGATATATTTATCACTTTTAAATGCAATTAACCTATAAAAACATTCACACTAGTTAAATTTGGTGTTATTTTTTTTAAAGAGCTAGCTTTAGCTTGAGTGTGACAAGTGCCTTATGAATGATATAAGCTGTGGCTAACGTTAGCAGTTTATGATGTGACATTGAACGTATCATCCTTTAACACCAAGTTTGAACAGTGTTAAACAAAAGCAGGACGCTCAGTCACTCATGCAGTCCAAGCAGTGTTAAATTCACATTGATTTACTCATATTAAATGTGAGATTTTGATGTTTTAGTCTGGTTAGCTTCATATTAAGAGGTAATAAATGAGAGGCAGTCATCTACAGAAGGTGTTTATATGTCTGTTTATGTCGTTGTGCTGTCCCGTTGGTCCTTAAAGTGAGTAATTTCTAGGAAAATATGAGATTTACAGACAGGTATAGAGCTGTATGTGAGGGGGGAAAGGCCAGACTTTAAGGTATGCCTGCACTTCTTTAAAGCAGAGGAGTGTTGTGTTGTTTTCAGGTAACTCACAGCAAAGAAAGGTGATTAAATTTGCCACTATAACTATAATCATTCAAAGATAACTTCATATTTTAAGTACAGATTTTTTTTACACATCTTCAGTGCCAGAGGAGGGCGCTAACTACCAGCTATAAAACCACATCAGAACCAAGCAGACTTGACATCTATAACAGGGTATTTACAGCTATCAGTGTTTCGAGCTTTGACCGACACAAAGTTGGGTTGTGTTCAGAAATCACGCAGCGCTAAAGTCACGCAGGTGCAAAGCTGAGATTCGTCCCTGTAGCTCGGTGTCTTGCGCGTTGAGGTGTGACAGATAAAGCTGGCAGGAAGCTGCTGCAGCTATGATGTCATCTACTCATGAGGGGTGGGTGGGTGCGGTGGTGGTGGTGTTGGTGGAGTACTACTGTAGGAAATGGAGGAAGAGAGAGCAGAGGTAAACAGATTTGATAGATGCTGACACGAGGCAGTCGAGGTGTGAGATTATTTCACCCCGATACACGGTGATGGAAAGTTAGTTATGCAATGTTACATGCTCCCTTTGCAGATTTTGGTACACGTAGTGTGTCATAGCATTTCTATTTTTTCCCTGCTGGGTATACTGGACTTGCTGCAGCTGTAAGCTGTAGGTTTAAATCGCTGACAGTGGAAAAACATGACCTTACATCATTTCTTTCAATGACCTTTAAATTTTGTTTTTTAAGTATAAACATGTAGGTTATTAATCAAGTCACAACTGGGGTTCATTCCTAAATGACTGAGACTATATTTCAGTATTTAGTATTTGGGATTCGTCTCGCACTTCACAACATAAGAGAATTCAGGCCTTACTTGACTCAACATGCCACCCAACTCCTGGTACAGGCTGTGGTCATCTCACAACTCCGTTACCGTAACGCACTCCTGACGGGCCTCCCAGTCTGCACAGTGAAATCTCTTCAGATGATCCAGAACGCGGCGGCACGCCTCGGTTTTTCAGTCAACCCAAAAGGTCACATGTTACCCAGCTGCTCATCGAGCTCCACTGGCTACCTGTAGCAGCCTGCATTAAATTCAAATCGTCTGCAAAGTAGTCTCCAGTTCTGCGCCCACCTACTTGAATGCCCTTATGCAGGCATATATTACCTCACATCCGTTATGTTCCTCCAATGAACGACGCCTCCCTCTGCCACCTGTTCACTCAAGACAATCCAGACTCTTCTTATCTGTCGTTCCCCATTGGTGAAACGTCCTACCAGTTCCTACCAGATCAGGGACGTCCCTCTCTACCTTTAAAACACTCCTGAAGACCCAGTTCTTCAGAGAGGACCTCCACTCCAACACTACCAACAACTAGACATGCTAAATTTATCCCTATAGTGCTGTCACAGGACTCATTGCTGCACTAACATGTCCTAGTCGCACTTTGCTGTCATTGTTTCCCTTTTTTTTAAGTCGCGTCAGTTAAATGACTAAATGTAAATGTCATCCTCTCTTACTGTCTGGCATCCATCCATCCATTTTCTGTAACCGTTAATCTAATCCTCATCAGGATCACGGTGGGGCCTATCCAAGCTGACTTAGGGCGAGAGGCGGGTTACACTGTGGACAAATCACCAGCTCATCAGGGCACATAGAGACAAGCAACCATTCACAACTAAGGGCCAGTCAACCTATTAAGAATTAAGTAATGGCTATTAAGTGCACGACATCCCATTCTAAGACCATGAGCTTTAACAGCCACACTATTTGGGCACTGTTGCAGGATGAGAAGGCCTGGGTCACAAGGTGTTCAGTGGGGTTGAGGTCAGAGCTTTCCATAAACAGTTTGCTGAAATGTCTCTGTGTCCCATGGCATTTAAAGAGACCCTTCAATGGAACTAAAGGGCCTGGCCCAAACCCTGAAAACGTCCCCAGACCCTCATCTTCCTCCACCAAACTTTGCAACAGGTGTTATGCACTCTGGCAGGTAGCGTTCAAGGAACCAGAAAGCTGTTTGCTGTGAGGCGACAATGCTAACCACTGCACCGCGGTGCCGCCTCAGTACGCATTAAATTATGCTAAACGTGGTGTGTCTTCTTCAGGCTAATAAGGCAGGTTTGTGAGGCTTTTAACTTTGATTCCTGAACAGCTGAGCGATGTTTTCACACAGCCTCCATTATACGCTTGTCATGTAACTGCATGTCATGTAATTTGTTGCAGACGGTGCCTTCCTCCGTGCAGCCACACTAGTTTCACATGCTCCCTTTATAACGTCGACGAACTTTCAAGTCATGTCTGCTCCCTCCGTGTTTCACGAGTTCCTCCAGGTGGTGTGAATGCTGTTAAATGCATATAACACACACCTGCACTGATTACACCGATGTTTGCAGGCAAGCGTTTGAGAACAAAAGACAAGATTGACTAAGTGTCCTGGAATAAGAGGTTTTATACCACTGTTATAACACAATTAAACAGCTTGTTTCACAGACCATTCAATGACGAAGAGTAGTGGTAACTGATATAAAAAGTATACCAATATTTATATTTAATATCTCAACGCTTATAAATTCTGTAGCCAGTCTTGTGATGTTTGTGCTACAGATGCTATGTGGTATTAATATTTTCCCTTATTTATATTGCAGGACTTTGGGAGTGAAGATGAACGGCGAATAAATCAGAGGTAAGTTCACTCACTAACTTTAGTTTAGCTCTTCAGTTGTGTGGTACATGGCACAGCAGGTCAAATTTTATACGCAGGAGTTGTTGACTGATCGGCAACGTCTGTCTTTGAGTCACTGAGTGAAATCTGGAGTGGCGGCAGACAAGCTGGCATCAACAAGTGAGGACGACTCAGCGTCGGTGTAATAAAAACACCTGTCTGTCTGCCTTGTTGGCAGACTCATCAATTCCTAATAACCAACTGTAAAAGCTGTTATTCTCAGTAGTCGAGTAATATTTTGACAGGTGCGTTATCAGCACTCAGATCGATGAACTTGTTCTTGAACTGTTGAGTCACTTAGCTGTTGCACACACCGCATTATATTGACAGAAAGCTGATTATAATCTTGGCACTTCTTTAAGTTAAAAACACCAAATACAGAATACTAATTCTTTTAATGCTGTTTCCAGTTGAATTAACACATTGAATTCTGTGTCACCCAACAAAAGATGCGGTCCTGAGGTGTGGTTGAATAGTCTTTTTTGTTTAGGGAGGTCCCTAACTGAATAAAATGACACAGAGCTATTTAAGTAGCAGTCAAGATAACCAAAGGAAAGGAGATAATGTCGTCTCACAATTCCCTGAAAACAACACACCGTTTGGTCATAAAAGAAAACATCAATTCATTTAAAAAGCCTGATGCAGACTGCAGCAGAGAGAGAGTGTCTGAAATCTGGACTGATGTAAAAACTCGACAGGTCTGTAGTTCATCAGTACGGACTGCAGTCTGTCAACAGACAGACAGGCACTTGTCTCCTCGGTGAAACCTGCTCTGTCCTCACTGTGCTGCCTTCTTATAAACTCTGATGAACTGATCAGGAGTCGTTTGTCTTCATCTCCTGCAGCTCTCTGCATTCGTTTTGTTGTTGTTGACTGTGGAGCTGCGTTCACACACAGAAGTGTTCAAGTTTGCTGTCTGCTGTTGTAAACAACTTTGTAAAGTTGTTGTAAATTGTTGGTAATATCTAGGCTATAAGTAATATATAAAACATGAATATGTGATGTGTGGCGGTCTCTACCCTCTCTAACGGTGTCCCTGCTGATCATCATGTAAGTTAATGTTGCTTATTAATCATCCATCTTTTGCCATAACTTAATATGAGTGGAGCAGACACACAGAGAAGTATCTTGTAGTCCATCTTCTGAACATTGTAGTTTTACCACAGACACATCAATAATGTCTGCTGTCACGTAACGACAGTATATATAAGTACAGTCGTCTTCTCTTTATGAATTCTCCTTCACATCTTTCCTTGCGGTTTTCCATCAGGGTCAGGGAAAAGTGGTTAGGAGACGACATAGGAGGTAATTGTTTTGACTATTCGACTAGACAGGGCTAGACAGCTGCTGTTTCACTCCATTGAGCATACACATAAAATGTTAATTTTTATATCTACAAGGATAAATCTTACAAGTCACAATATTTTCTCATTCCTCTGCCAGCTGTGTTTAAGCAAAACCTCCCATGACTATTATTGAATTATTTCAAGAAAAACCACATGGCTCCAGTGACTTGTGTTTGGTGAATTTGATTATGGAAATAGTCGCAGCTCTAGTATGTATGCTTTTGTTATCTTTGGATAAGAGATTAAGTGCAGAGTGATTCAGTCGTGTTGAAACCTGATAAAGTTGAGTTTTCTGTCAAAAGCTGAACACCCCGAGGCACCATGATGTCATTTTGACTTTGCTCTTTTATTATGTAATTTGCTTGGGTAGTTTAAACTTAATATGTTGTAATGTCTCTCAGATTTAGAAAGTTTTCTGCAGAGTTAAAAGTGTCTTTCTGGATGCTATCTTCCAAATACCAATCTACAATGTCTAGACTTAGATAAACCCTCTAAAATGTAATGGCTACATAATAACTGTGGTGTAGAAAAGCACCCATACATTCTGCTCCTTTTGTTTTGCATCTTCTCTTTAGGTGTCAGGCTGTTACAACTGCATGTTCTGTTCATAAAAATTCAGATTTGGAAACGTGCATTCCTAAAATTCAGCTGAACTACAGCTAAATTCGATAACAAGCAGCTTATTGTAACTCGACGGCAGCAAAGCTGTTGACTCGAGAGATTTAATTTCAGTTCAGAGCAGATCAATACAAAAGCTTTTGTAAGAGCGTGCATGTCTTTTGGTGCCACATATAATATTGACTTGTCAAGACGGTGATAAGGATGACAAATAGGTCTGTATGTGTCATTCATACAGACAGATTCTTCTGATTTTCTGTTGTTATTTTAGTGACTTTTCTCTTTGTTGTTTCTGGCAACTTCACTTTGGATAGTCTGTGAACAAGAGGAACATTTTCTTTAAGTAGATCACTTATATCCCTGAGATAATCAAAGACGTCATTCTTAGAGTGCTATGCAGTGTCCTTAAGCAATGCATGTGTGAGGATGATCTGTGCATGATGCAAGTCCTGTCTTGTCTCTCTATGGTTCCCATTTTTTCAGGCTTATAAACCGCATTATGTAATGAAATTGCCAGTAAATTCATGTTTTATAACATTATGGTGTATTAAGCTGCTATTTATTTGACTCTTAAGATCAGGTCGTACTGATCTACTAAATAGAGAGTTACATGTGTTGACTGACAGCTATACCTCTGCCAAGTGGGAGTACTTGTTCTTGCTGTTCCTGACTGACCTTGAAAACGATGACAAGCCCAAAGGTGTTGATGGAGGCCAATGAAAACGTGCATGTGTCCGTGGCACTGAACCAAGGGATGATTTCATCTTACCACCTTGTGCAAGAAGCACAACTGTATAAAAATGTGTGTTTGCATTAAGTTGTGGGGTGAAGTGCTCGGAGGGATTCAGCACAAAGGATCAGAATGTGATTAGCTTAAAAAATAAACTCACCGCAACAATTCCTCACTTAACGTCAAGCAACATTGCTGTCTTTCATCCCTCTTACTGTATATTGCCCTCTTGCCCAGCTCCTGTTCTGGCATGACACCTGCACTGCTCCCAGTCAAAATTGGTAAAAATCGAAGTTTAGTTGAGTCACATTTTCTCCATTTAATATGATCCAGTTTCATCAAAATAAGTGAAATAGTTGTGACACACCATTCATCTGATTATACATAAGTGAAGCAGCATGAAGTTAGACAATGTTGCTTTAAAGACGTCAAAGTCTCTCTGGATTTGGACATGGATAGAAACATAGGCAGACAAACTACAGCAGAAGTACCATCTCTGGGTCTTTATTGTTTTCAGGCCCTCCATGCCTCCACTGACACCTGAGGAGGTTTGTTCCTCCCTCCCCCGCTCCTCCTTCTCTCCATCTACCCCCTTTCAGTGGTGTAAGTGAGAAAATGCCAGCATTATGCAACTGGCAGCCCCAAGAGGAGGCCTTTTTTTTCCTCATTGTGCTGGTGTGTGGAAAACACTCCATGAATAAACCAGCCTGGTTACTGCCTCCGTGTGAGCCTTTTTGTAGTGAGTCCTCTGTTTAATCCAACCGCTCTCACACACCGGTACACCTGCTGATTCAAAGCAGTGGCTTAGGAGACATCTGGTCTTGTTTGGTCCTATTCAGCCATCCATCTGGCTACTGCCACAGCAACAAACCATACCTTTAACTCTGCGACATGCCATCATTCGTGCAAGCTTGACCTCATCTATAGACGATCCAATCAGGTCCCTCCACTTCGACATGCACCTGAAACAGTACATTGAGCCGTCCTAGTTTCCACCTGGAACAGGACTGAACCTACGTCAGCTCGCAGAGTACAGTATCTGCCAGTGACCAGGTGTTACAGACGTTTGTGGAGGTGAATAGGAGGGCTATCTTGTTATCTGTCTGTCAGCAAATACTTCTAGATTAACAGAGTCATACCACGTCTTTGTGTTAGCGTCAGAGAAAGTGAGAAAGAAAGTGAGCTTTCAACCCCCAAAAGAGACTAATCTGCTGACTTCTTTTGGACTTCGATTGCGTGATTAGATTTAATTTCTGTATTTTACTTTCCTTTCAAGCACCTGAGAAGATTATTCACTGTCGTTGAAGATGCATTAGACGTTGTACTCTCTAATAATCTAACACATTGTTGTTTGTTCGTGGTACGTGGTACGAGTGAGTGACAGCGAGTGCGGGCCACTTGAAGGAGAGAGACAAGATAATCCCTCCCTTATAAGCTTGGGTGTAATGAGATTTGGGAGTTTTGGGAGCTTGCCTGTTCTCACTGCCCTTTTCCACCAATGCTTGGCCCATGTGTTAAGCTCCCTGGAGGCACTACCTTGGATTCTGTCGACTCTTAAGGTGGCATGCACATGGAGACATCCCATTAGGAAGTTTTGGCCAAAAATCCCCCCGTCTGCCTTTTTTTTCTTACTCCAATTGAGTAAGCGGTCTTGTGCTTTTCCCCTCAGAGAGTTTTGGGTTTTTTGGATGGGCGGTTTCTGTTGGACAGCAACACAAGATCCTGGAAGTGGACTTGTTTAGCATTCAATAAAGAGGAAATCTGTTGTTCGCTTTGTAAAGTGTCAGACCTGATGGATTAAGAAAATAAAGAATCAGAGTTCATGCTGCAGGAAGAGGAAATCCATCTCTTGAATCCTGCTGGATCTGCTCTGTAGCCATCATTGTGTCTCTTGTACTTCATCATGAATTAAAGAGGGAAACTTGCTCTCTTTCTTTCTTACTGATGTGAACATGTAGCTTACAGTACACTGTAAAAGAGTGTGACTCAGCAGACCAAACAGACGGAGGAGACAAGCACCGTTGTGTTTGCCTGAGGCAGCGGGAGGAGACTGCAGCACGTCGCTCCGGGCAGGAGTCTAACTCGCGCTCACACATAGAGACGCTCAGATGAGGGAGGAGGTGGAGGAGGAGGAAACAAGAGGGTGTGGCATTTGAACAGACGGCACTTCTTCACTGAAGAGCACAGAAGAGCGCAGGCTGTCAGTCAGTCTGTCACTCAGAAGCCGCTGTCCGGGACGTGAAGCCGTCGTTCTTCTGTTCCTGGAGGCTGATGAAGAAGAGGTAGTTTGCGGTGGCGGAGTGGGCCTGGGTTTCATTCAGGTCAACACGATGCATCTGGTCGTAGATCCCCTTCAGGAGGCCATGATGAAGATGCTACCGTATTTTGTGGAGAACGCCGTGTTGACCCAGAGTGAGATAAACCGCATGTGAGTTACCAAAATGGGGTTTGAACTAGTGGGAACAAAGTCCTTCACTGATAAAACACCTGACTCTACGCTCTGTGAATATGTTTTTTCTAAATATTATATTTAATTGTAACTTTTAAATTATTAGTTTCAGAGTTTGAATGTTTTCTGGGTCATTTGGCAGCAGATACCATGGTGTCATCTGAGGGCAGCAAACTGAATCAATCACTGAACATGTGTAGCTGATATGAGATAATGGACCTCAGTCAAAATAAGTTATCATGCACCGGTAGCTGAGATGAAGTGCCGCATGAATCACGGCTAGAACGTTGGCTTTCTTCCTGTCTTTAAAGGAGCTATAGGTGCCGTAGGTTGTAATCATGGGGACTCATCGGGGCTATCCGGCAAGCTTTTCTGTCATCGTCGTTGTTTGCTTTGATACCAGATGTATTTTTAGCTCCAGTGTTTGTGGGGAAGCTGATAGCAGGGTGCCGCAGGGCAAGAGACAGTAGGGCTGTTTAATTAGGATGTCTGAGTACAGCCTGTAAATCAGTGGGACAGCGATTTACACGTGAGGACAAGTTTCACACATGCTCAGATTTCACCAAAGTGCACCCTTTTCTTTGGGAAGTTATCAGGTATCACAGACTAAGACCTGTGGACTTACAGTCCAGCGGGGATTGAGTGAGCAGCAGAGGACATTTGTACACATTACCACGGAGTAACGAAGCTCTTGGTCTTGCCACTTTCGCCTCATATCATCCATCATTGCCTGACAGTAGACCCTCCTGACAACATCATAAATCTCAAACAGAGAACAGACTGAAACAAAAATCCACCAAAGTGACACAAAAGCTCTTGTTGAGAAGTGTCCACCCCCGTGCTTTGTCACTGTGGAACTTTTTCTGCGGCGCTGGGGGCGGAGGGAATTTATTGTGAGGTGCACAAAACGGAGTCCATTGTTCCCACAAAATCATCTGTTTGGCCCCGGCCTGGTCTTCTGTATGTGGGTTTTTGAAAGTCTGATCAGAGAGAGAGCGAAGCTACAGAGCTGGAGATAAAAGTGCGATTGTGAAAGCGGTGTTGTTTAGATGAAGGACTTCTACACCAAAGCCGTTTTGCCACATCTAGGGGATGTGTGCATATAAAAAGTACTGCTCCTTTAATACTCCTCCTTTTACTCCTTTTATACTTACTGTACCAATACGTTGATGTTCTTGCTGTATTTTGAGACAGGTTCGTCTGTAGTACCTGTTTGGAGTTGATGAGGTCTGCCAGACTGCACACACGTAGTACATAGTGCATGTGTTCCTCCCTGCTGCCAGGTAGATTTATGAATGTGCTCACATTGTTTTGCAGTGAAGTGGAATGATTGAATTCAGCCCGGAGGAAACACCTCACTTCTTTTTTTTATTGCAGTTCCTTACTTATGTCATCTGTCGACAGCTCCAAAACCTAACCTAAAAAAGTCTTTTTTCACAGGTAGGTGTGAACTGGTAATTGAGGCTTTTCTCTCATCATGAAAGCATCACAAACGACTGCATTTAGGTTTATTATTCGGGATTTGTGTTGCATTACAACGAGGCAGCAGAGACCTGACAAGTTAAACCGGAGTGCAGCCCATGCAGCAGAAAAAGGACAGATAAGCATTGAGGATCACAGCTTGATTCACGACTGCTGCTGCAGGCCTGAGGTCTACGTCTGTAACGTGGCAGCTTAGGGTTTTCCACTCAACTGTTGAGGTAAATCACCGGCAGCAGGCTGCCATGATTTATGCTCATCATGCTGGCTGTGTCTACTGAACTCAGCTGTCCTGTGAAAACTGAATATTTCATTTGTCCTGTGCCTCGCTGTCCGGCGAACAAGCTGAGCATATAGTGTATATGTTTCAATGCTTTTAACGCCTTTGTCCTGTTTTTTTTTTTTTTCAGCCTGAGTGAGAGCTTCTTCATGGTGAAGGGTGCTGCCCTCTTCCTGCAGCAGGGAAGCAGTCACCAGGGTCAGAAAGCACATCCTCACCACAAACATGCAGGTGAGAAACACGACAGGCACGACACCCAAAAAAAAAAAAGCACACCTTGTTATCCACATCGTTACCCAAACTGCGGGTTTGATCTCTTTAATCTCCCCGCGTCAGACTTCTTGTCCAGGTTATTTGTATAATGAGTTAATGTGTGGCTCTCTTTAAAACTGCAGCAGATGTTTGTGGCTTGGTTTGAGGCGAGGAGGAGGCGGAGGAGGCGGAGGATGGCAGCGGCTGCTGCCTCGTTGATAAGCGTGTTCCAGACGTATAGCTTAGGCAGATTAGTGCTTAAATCCAGCGCATGGTAGCACTGTGAGTAAAACTTCTGTTCATGATGAGGTCGGTATTGTTTGTGTTACCTGGTGTGCCCTCCTGGTGCTTTACTGAGTAAAGGCTGCGTAAGATGAATGTAAAGAAGCAACGTAACAACTATCAAAGTTTTCAAAGAAATTAAGGTGAGGGTGGAAGAGTTTTTGGCATTGAACAGGACAAAAAACGCGTAGTCAGCCTACGGTTTTGTGTTTATTGTGTCCCAGTGACCAACTTTTACCAGGTGACTTACAGTATGTGTGAAGAAAATGTGAAGATGTGCGGTGTCGTGTTTATTTTCTCAGTTGGACTGAACAATAAACTGACCAGTGTCAGCTTTAAATGTCACCATTGGAAACATCTATTGCTTTAAAGACACAATACTGACCTGACACTTCACTGGCATGATGGGAAATCAGCACCAGCCAAAAGCCAAAATGTTGCCAAGGCCATTTGGCAAGTTGCGGCCATGGTTGGCAGCTTTGTCCACTCTACCAGCCACTTTGTCAGGTAACCCACATATTTGCTGTTCCTGCTTTGTTCTAAAAAAAACAAAAAAAAAAAAAACACATTTGGCCAAGGGAATAGTTGTAACATTTCCAAGTAACTGTGACCTTCAAAATAAAAAAAGATAATGAGGTGACTCAAGCAGGATTCAGGTATCTTCTGACGTGACACTACTGAATGAATGCTTACTCCTCAACTAAGCTGTTTCACTCTGTAGGAATCAATGAATGCTCACGTACACGGACTAAACTGCAGCTTATAAAGCTGAAAGTCAGTATGGTGTCAGTCAAGGATCTCGGCTGAACTAGGTTGAACCTCTCACATCAACATGGACACATGATACATAATAGTCTGTAGATATATTTATGTTTCTGTGTATCTCGCAGCTGTTGTTATTCAGAACAGATGCCAACTTGGCTGCCACTGAGCCATGAACTCGTTTGACTCTTTAAACAGTTTGATCCACTTGGATCCATCAAAACCATCAAAAACACACATGAAGTGTTTTTACCAGATTTTATTTCTTACGACTACAGACAGTGAACTTGTAATGTTTATGAGCTTTAGCAGGGGAAGGGGGAGCATTATGATACCATCAAAACATAAATATATGTTAAAAATTATACCTTCTATCATATTTTAGGAAATGTTCTTGAAGGAAGTGATTCATGCAGATTTCAGCTATGTTCGTGCCGTCCTCATTGACAGAGTTGCAGTAGTTGCTTTGTGAGAGCTCTGATGTTTGACTGTTTTTTATGTTTAATCTTAAAGAACAATTATTTTCCTACATTTTCAGTTCCTTTGCGACAGTTTCTACATGCACGTTCCCAATTAAAGATATATTTGAAACCTTTTATTGTTAAGGTTATATACTTTGAGCACATGGTACTACATTTTGAAGTTTTGTCAGAACGATAATCGTCAGACTACATTTTACTACAGTTTGAATGAAGTTTTCTGGATTAGTGTGCATAATTTGGAACGCCACATCAGTAACAAACACTACACCTGTCTGTGAAACATACAGCATGTTTCATTATTTCTTTCTCTGCTGCTGGGATCATTTTAGTCCGTAAATTTATCAGGAGTGGTTGGCGGCTGATGTATCATGTATCAGTCAATATCTGAATTTTGTAGCTTTGTCAGGAAATGTATATACTTTTCAAACCTTCATCCAAAAACATGGATGCATTATGCCGAGTTATAAGTGATGGCATGTTGTAAAGAAGTCAGTGATGACATAGTTAGCTCTCTGTCAGCTGCTAATTTTGAATTGCTGTTGGTCAATCCCTGCACCCTGTTTTTATTATCCAGCATTACTGATATGTTTGACATCAGACCGTGGTGTAAAATGAGTAAAGAAGATGGAGAAATGAATTTCTCTTCAGCGAACAGCTGATGAAGAATGTTCTGTGTGTTAAACACTAGGGAGCAGTGTAACTTCACGTGACTGCAGTGGTTCCTTTAATTAAATAAACACACGATGTCCCCAGCATGCATTATGTTCTCATTAATGCTCTCAATCAGTGTTCTTTTGATCTTCTCTTTCAAGTCACAATGTGTCCGTTTGTAGGACGGGATACATTTTTAATCGCTGACGCAGAACAGCCACAGGTCATGGATCAGTTTTCTTTATGATCTTCTCCGACAGGTGACTTACCTCAACACTTGCAGGTGATGATAAACATTCTTCGCTCGGAGGACAGAATCAAACTGGTGAGAGACGACATAAGTACATGCATACATCAAAACAAAAACATACGCACACACACACAAACAGCACAGGGCAGTGACTAACACTCTGGCATAGCAAAGCCTCCAGAATGCATTTTATTGTGTACTTAAGACGCTTATTTTTTTTTCTCTGTAATTACGAACTCACGAGAGCCGATTTGAACACACTCAGGAGAGCATTACCAAATGTTTCCATGGTGTTTCTGTGTGTGTGTGTCTGTATGCATTAGTGTGAAGTTGAGTTATTTCATTTTATGTTTACCAGCTCTGTGTGCTCACACATCCTGAGGACTCGGTTACCCTATTACATCAAATTTGTACTCCAGTTTTCTTTGCACGTCCAGCTGAGACAAATTTTAGCAGGAGGGGCATTTGATGCTGTGTACAAACGAGTTTTGCGCTTGCCACATTAGATTAATGTGAATTAAGTGTGTGTCAACCCCCAAAAAGGGTTTTATGTTTATTTAAGCATGTCTATTAAACATAATGACCCTGTCCAGGCGGTGCGGCTGGAGAGTGCATGGTCAGATCGTGTGCGGTACATGGTGGTGGTCTACACCAGTGGGCGGCAAGACACAGAGGAGAACATCCTACTGGGAATCGACTTCACCAGCAAAGATTGGTAAGAGTGTGTGTGATATTATGATCGTTGCTTTATGGACAGACGGCCATCCTTTACCCCTTTGAAGACGTTTACCATGCTGATGTTTGGTATCTTTTCTTTCAGCACAACATCCCTGATTAAACCTGACAATAATCTTTTCACTTTGACATACTGTTGCACCATCATGGACTCAAAAACACAAAATCTGATTTGAAAAATTATTTTTATGTGTGTTTTTTTTTTTTATTACAAACATACAGTGTGGTCAATTAATTCAAATGATGAAAATGTAAACACAAGTTGCAAACATGAACAGAAAAAGGTAACATTGAGATACCATCAACATATATATATTTTCAACAAAAAGCAGGTGTAGCCGTTTATATACACCAGAGACAGAGAGCTACATCAGGCCTTACAATCCCATAGTGAAAAAATGTAACATATAAAAGGTCAAAAAGAGATAAAAATGATCTGATCACGTTGGCTTGATCAGTGACTTTTGAGAGTTCAAGGACCAGTGTGTAAAATAGGGCAGAATATGGCAGATTGATGTAAAATAACAATTATGTTTTTGTCACCTTAAAATCTTTTATATCCACAGAGGGAGCGGGTCTGTTTCTACAATAGCCTAGAACAGAAACATCAAACACTCGCTCTAGATTTTTTGCATTTTTTGGCGCTTTTCACCGCCACCATAGTTTCTCCTACATGCTCAGAAGGGGAGGTGAGGTGAAAGGGGTGTAGTCACCATCAGATGCCACAAAATCCTACACACTGGTCCCTTAAAAGCTAACAGAGCTCCGTTTATGATCGATGTTACTAGTAGATGTTCACAGCTATTCTCTGAGTTACCCTACAATCTTACAATTGTAGCAACGGAGGTTTCTAATGTGGCAAACTACATCTGTGTTATTTTGTTTTTTAATTTTCTTTTCCTCTGCCAGCAAAAGCTGTTCGATCGGGATGGTGCTGCCTCTGTGGAGTGACGCAAAGATCCATCTGGATGGAGACGGGTGAGTTCTCTCTGTCAGCGTGACCCCTGCATTTAACCCTGTGATATGTCCCTACTTCTTACCCAGCACTGCATCTACATCTGATACATGAGGTGAACATGATACACACATAAGCTACGTGGTGCTCAGGGAATGACCATCTGTTTTGTTTGCTCCTCAGGGGCTTTACTGTGAACACGGCGGGTCGGACTCATGTCTTCAAACCCGTGTCAGTACAGGCTATGTGGTGAGTAATAAACAACCTCTGGAGCCACAGTGGCTGTCTAAGAAATCCAGCTTCATGACACACCACAATAAATCTCCTGATGAACAGATGTGCCACTCTGCTGCAGTGAGGCAGGTTGAGGCAGCGCTGCTTCAGTCTGCCACCTGCTGACATGAAGGCGCATGTGCACAGACCCTTTAACAAATTGTTAGCACCGATTATGATTATTTATATTATATGATTATTTTTACTCAAAACCAGACTGAGTTTAATCATCTCCAACTTTATCTTTCCAAAAAAATCAACATCTAGGTCAGCCCTGCAGGTGCTGCACAAGGTATGTGAGGTGTCACGCAGGTATAACTACTTCCCTGGAGGCATGGCTCTCACCTGGATGGGCTACTACGAGAGCTGCATCGCCTCAGACCAGAGCTGCATCAACGAGTGGAACGCCATGAAGGACTTGGAGACCACACGGCCAGACTCGCCGCCCATGTTTGTTGCCAAGTCAGTGAACACAAACCAGCTTGAATCAGACGCCTTACGTAAATACTAAAACAAAGCACTGCTACACCTGTTGTTGAAATAGTTTGACATCTCAGTGCTGAGGCTTTTATGTGTTTTAATCTTTGGTAGGCCTTCAGAGAGAGAGAGGACAGAGTGCCTTATTAAAGCCAAACTCAGAAGCATCATGACATGCCAGGACCTCGAGAACGTCACCTGCAAACAGGTAAAATAAACAGTACCAGTGTTTTGCATTTCTTTCTCTTGGTTTCATTTTCAGTGGCTACATTTACATTTCATTCTCTAAAGATCTCTAACTCGTTTTCAAATTGACCTTGCAGCTGTATTTTATCTGCAGATTTCTCTTAGATCCGATTTTATAATAAAATCTCATTTATACTCTTTTATATTACAAATTATTATATGTTATATACTATTACACTCACACAGCTCATCCCAATGATATACAAATTATCTTTTTTTTTTTTTTCGGCAGATCCGTACAGAGTTGGAACAACACATGAACTGTAACCTGAAGGAGTACAAAGAGTACATCGACAATGAGATGCTGCTGATCCTGGGCCAGATGGACAAAGCTACTCTAATCTTTGACCACGTCTACCTGGTGAGACAACTCTTCTCAAAAACATCTCTTGTTTCTCGTGAATAACTGTGAGATGAAACGACTCTCTCTCCATCCCAGAGGAAGACTGCTTTCCTGTGAAATGATTGTTTTTGGAGAAAGAACAAGCTTACAAAGATTTGAAAATATACCGAGTCTAAACAGTATTCTACTCATTTGTTTGTAGGGATCCGAATGGAATGCATCTAATTTGGAGGAGCTGCAAGAGTCGGGGTGATTCATTTTTGTATTATGGAGGAACTAAGATAGCCAGGCACAAAAAAAAACATTTTCATAATGATTTGAGCAAGAAGGAATGTTGTTGGTGAGTTAACTTTATCTTTCCTCCCCAGGGTTGGCTATATCCTCAATGTTACCAGGGAGATAGACAACTTCTTTCCAGGCACATTCAGTTATCACAACATACGTGTCTACGATGAAGACGCCACTGACCTGCTGGCTCACTGGAATGACACGTACAACTTCATTGTTAAAGCAAAGTGAGTCCTGAGTGGAGCAGAAAGCTAATATCTTGTAGACTCCTGACATGTTTTAACTTACAAAACACTCTTTACCTGGATCTATCAACACACCCTATCTGTGTCTGTGCCTGGCTGTATCTGGCTCACATTTTACACTAGAGACACGTAGAAGTTTAATTTGGTTTGTGTACAATGGTTTCAGAGAGCGGGCGAAAACGAGCATTTGTCAAGAAACATAGACAGTGAATGAAAGTGAGGGAGCGCCGGCCTCGATAAAGCCGGTTAATCAGTAAAATAAAAAGTTTTGTCCTGATTGTTTCACAGCGGTTACCTTCAGCACAAATAGTCACACCCACAGCAACACCTACCACGACAACCCTGCAGTGATTCACAAGACCTGATCTTGTCTGAATGTACCCTAACATCGAAACAATCACCATCTGCTGAGAAAGACGACAAGATGTATTTAAACTCTCTAGGCGAAAGCTTCTTCTTTTGTTTTTATAATTTTGTTTTAAATCCTCGCCCACAGAAAGAACCACTCCAAGTGTCTAGTTCACTGCAAGATGGGTGTCAGTCGGTCCGCCTCCACAGTCATCGCCTATGCCATGAAGGAGTACGGCTGGTCGCTAGAGAAGGCTTACAACTTTGTCAAACAGAAGAGGAGCATCACACGACCCAACCCAGGTTTCATGAAACAGCTGGCTGAGTACGAGGGCATCCTGGATGCGAGGTACAACGCCCATGTGTGTGTGTGTGTGTGTGTGTGTGTGTGTACGGTGTTTTTTCTTTAGTTGTCTTCCCTGTTTTTTGACTGTATTTATATGTTTCCAGTAAACAGCGTCACAACAAGCTGTGGCATCCAGACGCAGACTGTGAGATGGCAGAGGGG
Source organism: Protonibea diacanthus (assembly GCA_028641955.1). Classification (NCBI taxonomy): domain Eukaryota; kingdom Metazoa; phylum Chordata; class Actinopteri; family Sciaenidae; genus Protonibea; species Protonibea diacanthus. The sequence goes on from CM053985.1 coordinate 18,763,559, forward strand.
CAGCAGGGGTTGGCTCAGTGTTGTGGAGGCGAGGAGGGAGGCCACCTAACTCCAGAGCCAGGGATGTCTCCCTGCTGTGAGGAGGCGCTGTCTGATAAGGGGGCCGCATGTCCGTCCCCATGCAGGACTGTTTCACTGGACATCGACCCCGCCTACAACAACTACTATTTCCGCCGGCTCTCCGACTCAGCGCTGGACAGCGAACCGTCTACGCCCGTGCGCGGCCCTCCTCTTCTCGGCATGGAAAAGGTCTTCATAGAAATCGAAGACGTGGAGCGGGACGCTCTTCTGGATGATGAGGCCTTCGATGGGCGTGAAGGCCTGCCGCTCTCTCACTTTGGGCCTTCAGCAGAGGGAACCGCCGCCCAGACGAGCTCTCGGGGGCCTGAGCCCCTGGAGGAGCTGCGTCTGAGGCTGGAGTTCAGCACAGTGGAGGAGGAGGATGAGGAGGAGGTGCAAAAAGAGGAGGCAGAGATGGAGGTGCTCATGCAACCAGATGATGGCGGGGGTGGGGAAGGAGGCGGAGGAGAGGAAACGCAGGATGCGGATGCAGAGGGTAACGGGATGGACCTGGCAACTCTGAATGAAAACTCCAACAATAACAACCACATGAGCACACCGCGTAACCTTTATGTAAGTTTGAATTACGTGATCAACACTGTTAAATTTATTAATTTCATGAATCTGAGTTTGATCATTTTTTTCTTTTCTCTCTTTATTTAGGAAAAAGCTTCCTCCATCATCCCTCCAGCTGATGCTTCTACCCCTAAATCTAAGCAGAAAGACTCTCCACCCCTGGTCTCTAAGCTTTGCCTTAACCCCAGTCCTCCTCAAGTCCTGAGTTCTTCACGCCCACTGTCCCACACCTCTTCTGAAGGCCTTGCGTCGTCTGTGGTACTGCTGCGCCCCTGTGGCCCTTTGTGTGACTGTGCCAACTGTGCTTCCTCCACGCCGACAGCTCCACTCGACAGAGACGAGCAGCCAGGAGACTCACTGCATTTACTGCAGCCAAAAGACGATGACGATTTATCGGAAGTAAAGACGGAGAGTAGATCCGCAGCTTCCTCGGATGCTCTCCCCGAGCTGATGACAATGGATTTGGAGGAAGACAAGCCTGCTGTGGCTTGCTACATTGGCCAACAACAGGAGACCCTTATGCAGCTGCAGAGGTCCGGGCTGGTCCGCCGGCGTGCAGAGAGATTAGAGAGACTTTCAGGTTTGACCCAGGAGAGCCTGCAATCTCTGAAGCCTTTGCATGCATGCCAAAGGTCCAAAAAGAGCCCCTGTCAAGCTGAGGATGAAGACGAGTTCTCTGGCTTCACCGGGAACGTCCCTAAATCTTCTACACCATGCCAAGTGCGGTTAGAGCCACTGGTGGTGCCACTGACCAATGAAGCCTTGTTGGGGGTGGTGGGGTCTGGGTTGCTCACACCCACCTCCTCGCCTCATGGCTCCACACTGACACGCAGCTCCAGCAGTGACAGTCTGCGCAGCGTGAGGGGGAAACCCGGCCTCGTGCGTCAGAGGGCGCAGGAGATCGAGACCCGCATGCGTCTCGCGGGCCTGACCGTGCCCTCGAGGCTGAAGCGGTCCAACTCGCTGGCCAAGTTGGGCAGCCTCAACTTCTCCTCGGAGGACCTGTGTTCAGCCTGCTCCTCGGACGCAGGGACACTACTGCTCCTCTCGCTGTCCCCAGAGCCAGACACCGGCCTGGAGTGGGAGTCGCCCACCACCTCTGCTCTTCCTCGTCCCTGCAAGGACCTGCACACTTCAGAGAGAGCACTACCAGGTGAGCCCAGAAGCTGACACATCAAGTGGAGGTTATAAACACTCCACACTCCCCCTCATCCGTCACTCTGTGGGTCTGGAGAGCTCAACGAATGAAAACATTAAAAAAAAACAAAAAAAACAATGCCAACTGTTATAACTGTTATAAGGAGTGTACACTCTCGTTTGCCACATTGTTTCTCAAACTGCTGTTCACAGTGATGAAAGTCATATTGCTGTATCTGACAAATGTGTTAAGCCATCGGTTCACCTCTAACTTGGTTTGATTCATGGACAAACAAGTGCCTTACCTACGAGACCAGAGGCACAGAGCTGTGTGTTAGACTGCAGGAAGAGACGGTACAAGACACTCACAGTACGTGACACGTGACACGTACCAAATTATGGTCCATCCATTGGCACTTAGATTATATTTACCTGTCTGGTACAAAGTGGTAGCCTACATTGATAAACTTGAGTCCCTCCAGTGGAGCTTGACAGAAAGCCAAGTGTTAATAAATGTAGAGTTGTTTACCGCACAGTTTATGTTTTAGATGCTAGAGGGTTGTAAAATTAATGGTTACCTCATGTTGCATTCATGGAGCTCTTTTTTTTTTGTTCGCAGATGAACCACGGGCTCGAGCTTAATGCAGTTCATTTTGCTGATGTCAAATTAAAGTGAGGAAATCAGTCTTTAATGCAGAGGAGTGTGTTGATGCATTACTGCGTAACTGTATGCGAGTCTGTGTGAGTGAATGGAGGATGAAAGAGAAGAGAGAAGAAGAGGTTGTGACTTCGTTTTTATTTTTTTTTGCCAGAGGCTTGCTCACTGTTTTCAACAAACAGAACAAAAAATTGGAGTTTGTTGTTCCTTTGCACTGCTTTTTTTTTTTTTTTTTTAAATGTGTGAATACTGGTACACAGCAAGCTATCTTCCAACATAACATTAGAGTAATGTTATTGACCTCATCATTCCCCTACAATGTTCTTGGGAGAGCGGAGAGCGAGTGAGGAGTCACGCTGCATGGTTTGAAATCATAATACAAACGCCTAGTGTGACAGGAACTGAAGATTTGTGGCAGTCTAATCATTTCATGTAGGTGACGGGTTTTTCCCGGGCTTTTTGACACAAACAATTTTCCATCCTCGAGAGGTTGCCAACATTTTAAACTCATTTGTGCTTTTTTTTCTTATTATTATTATTATTAATTTTAATTTTAAAAATGTGAAAGACCAAAGTTCTTTGGCTGTCTCGACACATTGGAAACACCATCGACGCTGTACAAAAACGTGTGAACCATAATGTCAATCATGTACGTCATGTCATGTATTTAAAAAAATGCTGTCACATCTTTTTGCACCTTTTTTTTGGGGTGGGGGGGGGGAGAAACGAAAGAAGAGACTCAGCGAAGTCGTCGGGCTCATAGCTGTTAGGCTTTTATGGCTCATATCAGTCGGTGAGTTTTGAAAGCTTTTGTCACGCTGACGTGACAACGATCACAATAGGTTACTTCACAGTTTTGTAACCATTTTCTTTTTATATTTAAGTATGCAGTAACTTTTGTACTGTACATTGCTGTAGTTTGAATGCATATTGCACTTTTTATGTTGTTCAAAAATAATGTACTGTATGTGTTCATTATGGAAATAAACATTTCTTTTACATAATATGCCGCCATTTGTGTTTTTTCTCGGTTCATTCGAGGCTAATAGTATCAGAAAATGTTACGTTTAACCTCCCTGAATGGTCATAACTAAATATCTGTGCAGTGACTCGACTTCTGTGGTGTCTATATCCTGAAATGACATCATCATGCCCCCATCTGTATGTTTTGGCAGGAGAGCCGGTCTCTAACAGCCAGGTTATATAACATTTGGCTTCCCGTCACTGTTTGCGTGACATCAGTGAATTACTTAAGTTACACGCTCTTGTTCCTCCTTTATGACTGTGCGTGTCTGTATAATGAATGGTAGGCACTGTGTACAGTACAGCATGTGGTTGTGGGGGCGACAAGGTGGTAAAGATGTTATTTAGTGTGTTTGCATGTGATTTGACGGCAGTATAAAGCTATCCAGCTTTTAATATTTTGGTTTTTTTTGGCATATACATGAGACCTTTCTACAGACATTTGACATCAAATCTGTTGTAAGATTGCAAACATTTAAATGACAGAGGGATCAAACAAGGCACTCACTCGTCATCGGTGTGCCAACAGGCCTGTTTAGCCTGTCTTGAATTAATGATGATCTTAAACTGGAGACAGATTGGCTTTTGTCTAGACAAGATTGAATGACCTGTAACCCTCAAACCTTCAAACATGAAAACACCGTTTGGCAAGAACACGAGGACTTATAGTTGTATGTCTGTCAACGCGGTCTCTGGGTGTGCGTCGGCCCTTCTTCCCCTCCTTCTGCCGGTGATTTCTTGGCTGCTGAACCTCCACTTTTGTTTTATTATCTGAGGACGTATCCTGTTTTGGATGTTACTATAGAGACCGAGAGAAACAAAAGAAAAAGGGGGTCTGAGCTATTTTTCAGACGATTTCCTACACTCCATGTTGGCTGCAGTTACTCATTTATCCCAGACTTCTATCATCTCCTGCTTATCTTAACTAGGTTCCTGGAGTGAAGTAGTATCTGTACACCCTATGAGACCTCCATGCAAAACATGTTGTATAAGGAAAATGGAAAAAAAAAAATAGTAGGGCATTCCCTGTATTTAATCATCCATAACATCCACTTGGACACAGGGTGAAAAGGTCACCACCTATGTGTTTGAAATCTCTGTTCACGTTCTCCATGAACCTGAATCCACACAAGAGATGGAGATGGTAACTATAACTTCTCCAAGGTTTCTCAAGACAGCAAAAAAGCAAAGCTACAAGTTTCCCCTGATTGTGTTAGTCAAATGTGCTGTGACATCACATGGATGTAATATAAGGCTCCCATTGCTTGTGCATTTGAGGGAGGACTGAGCATCACCAAACAACCAACAAAGAGTGCTCTGTCGGTCCTGAGAGGAAGACAGAGAAAGCGATCGACTCAGCTACGACGTCTTACTGGTAAGTGTCATCCTCAGCGTACAATAGTATATCAATATTATATGAGTCTTGTTGTCAGAGTGGGGAGCTGTCATGAGCAAGGCCTCAGCTCAGCTTGTTGTGCTGTACTTAATCAGAGCTGATAAAAAAAATATGATAAGTTGCCTGTTATTGAAGATGCTGAGACTTTTGAGAGGTTCAGTGGTTTTGAATTCCTGTATGTCTGAATATGTTGACGGAGCAGAGCACATGGTGCTCAAGTGATCAGCCTTGAGCATTCAGGGAGGTTAAAGCAGGATAATAGAGCAGTTGTTAACAGGGATGGACTGCCTCAGGGGAAGGGGTTCCCCACAATGACTGATAGGTGGAGGATGATCAATAAATGCAAATTCCACTGAGCTCTACTATGGATTTAACCTGATGACTCCACATGATCTGAAGACAGTTTTGTAACTTGTTTTATTGACACAACATGGCAGCATTAAACCACGTATTTGTATCTTATCACTCGGCTATAACCGCTGTTGTGGGGTGATAACATTAGCTCTCTCTGGCCAGTGACCAGGCCTGTCAGATGATAAGACAACAGCAGTCATATGTTGTCACAGAGAGGGTTATGAGGCCACAGACAGGAAACAGATTCATGGTCCACATCATTGTTCATTGTGCCTCTTCATTTTCTCTGCTTACTGCTGCACTTTAGTGGATGAAAACTCATTAAACAATTACACAGCCGCATGGAAAAGTTTGTCTCCGCAACACGATCATTTAAGTTTTGCCTCATGTTTTGCTCTCGTTCCACCTCCTCCTACCATTAATCATCACCAGCACCATAACTATCAACCTCACTACTACAAGAGCAATAAAAGCAGTCAACAGTATGTAATAATGTTCCTCAGAGAAGACTAATTAAACACAAAACATCTCCAAACTTGTGTTGTGATGTTTTTGAAATGCTAATCTCTTCCTCATACATGCAACATGTAAAAAAAAGAAGACAGGTCTTACTGGCGCCTAATCAATTAATTGTCACATGAAACCAAATCAGCAAGAAAATCTGACAAGACGCACTAGAAAACAAGCTGACTTTTAAAATGCAGAGTGGTTAAAATAAGATTTGCTAACAGACTTTGTCATAAGACTTTGTGAACTTTGAATGAAATCAATTAGCCAGACACAGCTTTCCTATCTGCTTTGATGCGGAGTATCCCAAAACATTGATGCCAGATTTTTACTGATCACACGTCACTGAGGTGAGGTTTTAAGTGTTAAATCAAATCATCCATTCAGTTTGCCAGAAAACAAATTATTTGTTTCTACATTGCATACAGTGTAAGGAGAAAAAAATAATGCTGCAGCAATACTGCTGAGTCAGTCCAAAACAAACGATTCAAATCCACAAGTGAGATTGATGCAAAATCCTGTGACTGTAATTTGAATTAAAGTGGACATCGCAAGTGTGTGAATAACCAAACAGAGGCTATACTATTAAAGTCATAAGATACTCCAATTCAGCACTTCCACTGAAAATAACTGCTGTGTGACTATGAGTTGTTTGCTACACGCTACATGCTGAAAACATTTCTAATGTCTAGACTGTGTTATGACTGTGAAACCACGAGCAACCGGACTCAGATGCACGACACGGAAGTATAGTCTGGGTTCAGAAACAAAGTGTTTACTGAGCCAGAGGTGATCAATCAGAATCAGCGAACAATACGTCAGAGGTAGAGTCAGGAAACCAAAGTTAAACCAGTCACCGGGAGAACAAACTGGCACGGGATGAAGCGAACACACACATTAAATATACACAGGTGAAACCAATAGGGCCGGGCAAACAATCAAACTGGAGATAAACACACATGGACAGGAAGTGAAGTGGTTTGAAACAAGAAGAGAGTAACAAAATAAAACAGCTAACATGATCGAATTATCTAACATAACTCAACATATTTGACGAGATATGACATGTTGCCACAGCCCAACGTGTATGTATAAGTTCTCAAACTGGAAATATGAGCAGAGAGGCTGTGGCAGATCAATCATGGTCAGCAGGCAAAACTTTTAGGCTGCCAACTTGTTGCATGATTTGGGAGGATTGACGTTTTGAGGTTAACCTCATGCTTCTCTCCACAGACCAGTATGGGACAGAACCAGGACAAACTGGAAGGAGGAGAACAGGCCCTCGGTGAAGGATCTGAGGAAACAAGTCCAATCCCTGACTGTGGAGGTGCAGGCAGTCAGACAGGTGATGTCATGGAGGGAGGAAGCTCCTGTGAGGAGGAGGCTGGTAGCACTAGGGAAAATTCAGGAGAGCCAGACGCTCAGGATCTGGACGAGAGCCCCGGCCAGGAGCCAACAACACCTTCTAGCGAGAAGCACATAAATTTGTGGGTGAGTCCTTTCGCTGCAAGGGAGGTGAGACAGGGAGGGCCTGCAGGAAAGGAGGGAGGAGGAGGAGGAGGTGGAGAAGGAGGCAGGACGGCTCCACTGGATCCACAGGAGACGGACAAGAACCAAAAGAGCAGCGCGAGGATTGAGGAAAGAGCCAGAGCATACAAGCTGTACAATCAAATCAGGAGAGAGGAGAAGAAGAAGACTGAGAGGGAGCTTCACACATCCCCAAAGATCAAGATGGAGTATCAGGACGAGGGAATCGCCCCGCATGAGGAGAGCCAAGATGAAAACTTCTCAGCTGGAGTTTCATATGAAAAGTTTGGCCTTGCTGCTGCCTCAGAGGATGCAAACTCACTTGGAAACACAGAAGAGGACGCCGTGATGATGAAGATGAGCAGATGTGGAGCTCATGCAGGGAGTGAGATTTCAGCATCTGTTCTACAAGATCAGAACGACAGCATCATGGCTGACGTTGCGGATGAAGATATTGAACTCTGTGGAACAGTGGGCCGCTTGAGTAAGAGGAAGGCACCGCCTACAGCTCAACCCCTACATCCTTTGAAAAACAGTCTGCAGAATGAGTCTCTATCAGACATGAGTGATACCATTCACTGTAGACTTCCAAAACAGAGAACAGAGAATACCACAAATGAGGAAGCGCTAACATGTGAGGCGAGGCCACTTTCAAATGACTCCTACTCAATAAAACCAAAGGTCACTGATACTGATGACCAAGGCGAGTCCGTGAGGCCTTATCTACAAATGGATACAACTGAAACAACCACAAATCAAAAGAATGACTCGCATTTGGCATCAAATCCAGCCCCACCCTCTGAACCCAGCTCTATTTTGGAGAAGCTACTGAAGAGAAACAGAAAGGAGACAACCCCAGCTCTCTCAGACATAAAAGAGGCTGACATAACCAAAAAGGACATTGTGGATGTTACTGAAAAGAGGATCATTGACAGTGCAGCAACAGAGCTGACCACTGATAAAAATTTGTCGGTACGTGACGTGAAAGGGTTGAAAGAAGAACCAAAAGAAAACCTTTCAGACAAACATCATCACATTGACGCTGCTGACACTGCAGATGTACTCTGTTTTCAGCCCGGAGTGAGTGGAAACACTAAGTGTGACAGCTCACTCACAAACTCACATTATCCCAAAGCTGATTGTCAGAGTTTAAAGAAGAACTCAACAGAAGCTTCAATGAAGAAGGATGTGGCGATCAAGCCAAACATGAGCGCCTCTAAAAACCTGCACACAGACAGCTCACAATCAGCTGTTTCACATGAAAGAACGTCATGTGAAGCGGGTGGTGTGATCGCTGAGGAATCTGTACCTTCTTCTGTGTCTGATGCAATGTCTCCACTCACAAAAAGTGATGGGCAAATTGCAGACAGCAAGAGCAAAGCTGATCCACAGTTATCTGGCTCTGCATGCTCAGATGCTCAGCCTGTGCGGATGAGAAAGAAGAAGATGAAGGACTCTACTGCTGCACCAGCTGTGGATACTGGCTCAGTTAAATCAGAGGAAAGTCTCCAGGTCACAGCAGACATGAAGCAGGATCTCTGTGTGACACTTAACACAGAAAATATCACTCCAGATCAACCTGATAACAAACTTGTCAAAGAGAGCGATGGAAGTGTCTCAGAGAGAGATGAATCCCAAAGCACTCCCAAATCTAGGCCTGTCTCTGAACTCATAAAAGAGACCATTCAACTGCATGAAAAGCTGCAGCACCAGGACCGGCCAAAGCCAGCTGAAGTCAAATCTGATGAGCAGGGTCAGTCTGTGAAGGTGGCACAGATGAAGGCAGCTTTCGACTCAGCTCAGAAATCCCCGGACAAGGCAGTCGAGAGGAAGCCATCGATGCGGAAAGGTAAGGGTCAAATCTATACTACACTATCAAAGCTTAGAAACTGTGAATTGTGCAGAACAATAGCAGGTAAATAAATCAGTGAGTCATTAACCAATGAAGTCTACTTTCCTGGTCCATGAACCAGGAGAATCTGTGCTGCCAGATTAACCACAAACACTTGCATCAACCCTCATCTATACGACTGAAGGAGGGGCGAAGAAAAAATAAACTGGTTGATGGAATACAGCTGTTTTCTTCTGTCAAAAGTCTGCATCACTCCGGATTTGTGAAATACCGCCATCTTGTGGCCCTGTAATACACCTGTGGTACATTGTGTTCTTCTGGAAATATATTTTTAATATCAATGACACCGAGAGCAGGAATATTGCACAAGCATGTTGTATTGTTTCAGCCTATCACAACCTGTACATTATAGTTGTTATTTATGGACATTAGAGGTAGCTTCATAAAAAAAATTAGGTGGATGAAGGACAAAACATTCAGCCTCATTCACTCCATACACAAAATACAACCACACATAAACACAAAGGGCTCATAGACATACAAATGTCAAACATAGCCCTGGGAGCAGTTAGTGGTTTGGTACCTTGCTCAAGGAAGTGAGGTGAACTGACACCTCTCTAGCTACCAGCCTACACTCCAAATCCTTCCAGAAAAGAAGTGCATACATCCTGTTAACTGATAAATGAATTGTAAAATGATTATGCGTTATTGTAAAATAACAGGAAGTTGATGATAAATATGTGGCTTATAGATAAAATAAGATAATAGGAATATCCCAATAATACTACAGGAGACTAAAATGCCATAAAAGCTACATACACTTATGTTTACATCCTTATATTTTGTATATCTTTGAATTTATCCCCACTTACTCACTCACAAAGGCAAATAAACACATAAAAACAATATATATTTTAAATATTATCGCTCAATTAGTTGCTTTTAAATGCTGTGAGTGGATGCACCGCCACATAGAAGAAGAAGCCTGTTACTTGATGAATAAATTGTAAATTTGTGTAAGTAGAATGATGCTTTTCTAAATAATATGATTATAAAATAATAGGGAGATGATGATAAATAGATGGCATATAGATCAAATAAGATAACAGGAACATCACAATAACATTACAGGTGATTAAAACGCCATAAAACCAGCATGAACACACAATTCCTGGTGATTTTCTGTCAGTGGAAAACCTGAAGACAGAAGGAGCTCTAGTCCCGGTTATCCAAAAGTCTCCCTGATAGGCTCTTGGAGCTGTCCATCAAACACCGCTGATCCACTTAGAGCTCGCCAAGCCAAAGGAGGGGGCGGGGCTAGCGACAGAGTGGGGAAAGAGCACACAGAGCGAGCGAGCGGTGTCAGCATCGCAGCAGCGGCTCCGGCAGAGGGGGGACTCAAAGTGGGATACGCGTTGGGCTGTGTTATATCGTTTGGCTTTCGGGAACACTTTCATTTTTTCCTCCTCAGAAGGTAGGTTAAAGATTATGTGAATTATTTAGACTCTCTCGGCGTGTTTTTTGCTCTTTTAAATCGGCTCCAACGGCCAACGTTTCCCCACCAACTGCCATCCAGACGGGAAAGTGCACGCGCTAGCTAAAATGAATCAGGATAGACTGAACTGTGTTTTTTTTTAAGCTAGCCGCTAGCCTTCAGTGGCGGTTAGCTGACAATGCCAAAAAGTTTTTAAACGAAACCTTTTAAAAAATAGCTGTTTTCAACTGGGGGTTTTGTTCCCTTTTGGCTGTTCGCGATTTAAAATGTGCCGTTGGACGTTATTAAACGGGGTGGGGTAGCTTTAACCATAGTGCGGCAGGAAAACTTATCTCCGAAACGACAGATCCACATACACGGAGGTGCAGGCAGCACAACCGCGCCCTGGCCTTTGGCATCCTGATTGTTTAATATAACTAGACCCTTCAGGCTGAACAATAGGCTCAAGACAGGAAACATATCCAAGAATTAACTCTTTCATTTACAGAAGCAATCGATATTTTTTTCTCTTTGATTTTTTTTTTTACCCAATAGCTAATATTCATCCAGATGCCAGCTTCAGATTTGACCCACTAACACGCTGCTATGGATAATAAGTGTTTGATAGCATCCATGCAAACTACAAATGTAGTACAAATGTGTCCCTCCATCAGCTCAGCTTGTTTGACCATAACACGTGGAGAATGGTTGGTATGAAATTATGCAGGCAACCAACCTCAACCTCCTCTAGTAGTTTGTTACAGTCAGTGAAAGTGGACATGAATGTGTTGTATTGAGTCCATCAGTATCATGTTAGACAGATGTTCTTTTAATTATGTCCCTTTCATAGATAGATAGATTGATAGATACTTTATTGATCCTAAGGGTAATTCAAGCTTCCAGTAGCAGCATCAGACACAGTAAACATACATTAAACACACATTAAAATGAATCTATAAGATAATTCTATATTTATATTAAACATGTGCTTTTATCTTTACAAATAGAAAGCTATATAAAAAAGTAAAAATAGAAATAAGAATAAATATATCTAGAACCACAAATAGATAAAAAAAAAAACTATAAAGAGTTAAATTAGGCTGTAGATAATGAATCCAGGTCACAGCATACAGCAGAGGTAGTAGGAATAGAGTCAAAAGTGACAAAGCAAGGGTCAAACTGAGATGGGCTACAATATTTTCACCAACCTAAACATACTTTATTTGGTTTGCACATTAATGACAGGGTAATTTAATCTTGGGGTGTGTTTTTAGTCGACCATCAGTCAGACAGGAAATCAGCATTTGGTTGATAAAATGACTCCTTTATCTAGTTAATTAATTATACTATGAATTCAACTCACCCTTATAATTTGACCCATTTCTGCCTAAGAGGTGCAAGGAATGTGATACTCAAATACCAATACCGCTCCAGGAAAGCGGTATGCTGAAAATTGATCCATAACTGAAGGTTGTATGGCGACCTCATCGTAAATGGTCTCTCCAGTCAAGCCTTAGTGGCTGTGTGTTGACCCAAGTAGTCCTTTGTGTGACCCCCCCCTCTATCCTCTGTCCCTGCGCCATCACTGGCTCATTTGCTTGCTCATGACAATAGGGCAGATTGATTTGTAATGACCGTGGTTAGTGTGCCAAAAGAGCAGCATGATTTGCATATTTGGCCCCTGTTTTGAACTGGGTTACTCAGCTTCCGCGTGTATTTAGCTTCCCTTGCCGAGACTCTTTGCGGGATGCAGAGCAGGTGAAGGCTGGCAGAGGGACCTTCAGGGTCAACAGTCAGCGGTGCTACAGCTGTGTTTGGACTTGTTAACCATTCCAGACGCATCAAGCTCCGCCGGTTGCACTGCAGTACAAGGTCTTTAGAAGTGCGTAGCACGCTGTCCTATGGCTTTGGCTGAGAGAGGAAGTGGGTCAGGAAGCAGAGGGAAACTAAGCATGAGATGCAAGGGAGTCTTGGTTCCTATCGACTGCAGCAAGGCGTGCTGGTGTGGGCTGTGGTGTAGTGTGGAATATATTTTAAGTTAACATTTTAAAGGTCAGGAAGATTTATATCCAGTATCTATCTATTACATTTAATTCATCAGTGTTGATAGAGGTCATCTCAAGTCACTGTAGGGATTCACGTAGAAACTTGTATGTTATGTAGAAAGTATGATATACCTCGTGTTAAACTTAGTTCTCATATCAGTCTGCTGGAATAATCAGTACTCTGTAAAAGAAGCTTAATATTTGGTCATCGGTTTGGCCTCTGTATCTCAGTTGGACTCAAAGATTGCATTCTTTGAACATGTCTGACATACCTCAGTTTGTGTCCAGTCCTGTCTCTATCTCAGCGCACACTTTCTCTGCCAGAAACTCTCCAAATGACAAGCCACAGCTTGAAAATTCAACCACTGAAATGCATGGTTTGTACTGTCTTCCGTTCCTGGCACACCTGATTAGTATATTAGTGTTTGTTTGTTTGTTTGTTTGTGTGGACGAGCCTGATAATTAAAGGGGTTGCATGCTTAAATCTGTGCCCCTAATTGTAGAAAATAGACATGCTGACAGTGGATGTTCTACGTTTAATAAGCCACAATTAAGTATGTTAAATATATAGATCTAAATAGTTGTTTACCTCAGCTTGTTAGATGTGTATTATTTATATAATCTTCTCTTCTGTATTATCAAACTTTTAGGAACAAGTTTGCTTGTTTTGCTTGTAATCTGAATCAAAGATGACGTTCAGATGTTCTCCTTCAGCTTCGTATCTTAGCAGATCCAGCAGATGCACACTAACTGACTGACTAATACTATTTCTTCCATTGGTCTTTCCCACCACAGCTGACAACATCTGTTGAAATGGAGCAGTGGTTTGCACATTTCTCATTGGGGGAGGGGGAAGTAGCTGATCAGGAAGAGGAAGGGATACGCTTTGTACTCTCAGGCTATAATATTTAGGAGTTGGCTCTTAAGAACAATAGGCAGGGGATTGTGAACGTGTCCTCTTGTTGCAATGATCACCTGTAAAGGTGCAAGTGAGAACTTAGGTACTGGTTATATATTAAGTTTGTGCTGCTGTAGTTAGAAAAGTAACCATGCACAAACATTGCCATAAAAACTAGAGCTGTTCCTGTTGTGAGTAATTTTACAAGATTTTAAAGTGGTTTCTTTCAAATCTTGACTTTAAGCAGGATAAGCAGTTTTAAGTCTCACAGCACAAACATTAATAAAGACTTAGCAGGAATACAATTTAAAGCACAGTTGGCATCACACTAAGTGTACATTTTCTGGCACATTTATGGTTCTTATGTCTGAATCTTAGGAGTCTGTTTTTCCTGCTCTGGAATGAGGAAGTTGGCACAACCTCATCGCTTGACTTCTGGTGTTTAAAATCTGTAGTCAAGATGTCTGACACGCTACACACTATTGATAAACATACACACAATGTCTTATGTGTCACAGACTTTAGGTCACTTTGCTCGTCTGTCTGCAGATCTCATTTCCAAATACAAATGAATACGGCGGCATTCCTTGAAACCCTGGTGCATAATGTATTGTTTCCCGGTAGTATTTAAATCGAGCAGAGCAAAGGCTGCATGGTCACATGGGCTGGAGAGAGGTGAAAAAACAGCACCTTATCTCATTGTTGCAAAAAAAAAAAAAAAAGCGTTGGAATGTAGCTGGAATCTGATTACAATGGTGGTCCGTGGCCTTGGTTACAGGAAGGGGATTTAGGTGGCGTCTCATGCGGTCTTGGTGACAAAAGGCAAAATGCAGCCAGTGTATGAAGAGCACTGAGGCGATATCACTGGTGTGTGTGTGAGTAGTGGCGGCAAGGGGTGGCATGGGAAGTGTGGGAAAGAAAAGTGTGTGACCATTATGGCTGTGAAGTTACATTATGAAACTTTCTGTATGTATATTCCCCCTGTATTGTCGGCTTATTACCTTACAATTTGTTGGAGGGATGTACCTTTTTATATGGCCAACAGCGACCCGGAGTGTGGCTCCCAAGATGACGCTGGGAGTCACATTGCAGGGAAGTCAACAACAACAATGATGAAATGAACCAACAAACAAAGGAATTGCAAAACTAAACATGTAGCAGATAAGACCTGTTGGGAAATCCAGTCGAGGTTTGTTTTATTTGCTGATTGCATGTATCCACTGAGGGCTTTCTGCATGCCGGTGACCTCACCTCTAGACCGCATGCCATTTTTAAGATAAATGGCTCAAGATGAGACAAATATTGAGGCAGCAGACTAACACTGGAATACACTTCTGTTTTGCAGCCCAATGCGTATTGTTTTAAGTGTTATTGCACATGCAGCAGCCACTATGTTTGTATATTTAACTAGTGTGGGAAGTTGTGTGGTAGTTAGCAACTTCTGTTGTCTCTGGATGCACCGTGTAAGGACTTATTTGGTGCCTTGTCAAGCTCAATCTGTTGTGAGAAAGGTGTGTTTTCTGTCAACACAAAGTGTAAACCTAACGCGTCACCCACACCCATAGGTTTGTGGACAAGCCTCGAGTTTGGAGTTACAGATGTTGCCACATCTTAGTTTTTGGGAGCCAGATATGACTATATTTGGATGAGATTGTGGAGCTGGTGGGTGATGTACTGCGAGTTGGGCTGTGCTTAGTTTGACTCAAGCAGGAAAAAAATGGCATCCTGCCTGGTTATAAACATCATTCAGTAGTATTGAAGGTATCAAAGGAATAAAAGAACAAATCTACCATCAGATTTTGAACCCAGGCCTGCATAGGGAGAAAAAATGAACATTTTTACTAGTGGCTTCCAGTAACTGTACACTAAAGTATAGATTTTTTTTATTTTTTTTCATACTAATATTGTTTAAAATTGTGTCATCGTGACACTACAATAACAGGATCTTGATTAATATTTGACAGCACTGCGCCTTGTTTGAGTTTAATACAGTCACTGACAGTATAAATAATGGACAGTGTATGCATGACGTCACCCATGTCTGAAGAGCTGTTCTGAAGCTCAGAATATGCGGCTATAGCCACCTGTTGGCAGTCCTGCCTTCTCTGCCTCTCATTTAATCTAAATATCGTCAAAGACGTGGATCATCAGCGGACCTGAGGCCTGCCAAATGACGCCAGAGTGCTCAAGCAAGCCATCTGTAACGGCACCTAACTGTCAATCAACGCGCTGTTAATTCTGCATAACTTTAAGCTTTAATATAATTTGAAGAGGTTAAATAAAAATTCACCCTGACGTTTGGGGAACTGCAATTTTTGGCATGGGCTTCAGTTTACAGACCTAGAAGCTCTGTTCACTTCAGGGTAGCAATCTCAGGAAGAACAGTTGAAGTTTCCTAAATATTTACAGCAGGCATGTTTAAAGATAAGTAGAAATGGTGAAAATTTTTTGCGCATATAATATATATATAATATATACAGCAGCATACTGTTTCTTCTGTGTTGCGGAGGCTGTTTAGGCTTTGTTATAATTCTGCTCTAAGTCCGTCGCCCCTCCCTGTCCTACATCAGCTCATCCTGATTTGTGCCTGGGATTTCCATGTTATGTCAGTCTCTTTCACCAAACACATGATGAAACACTGAGTATCACGGACAGCTTTGCACCCCAGCAACCAGGTGGTGAAAAGATATAAAGGCAGTCTATATAGTTTTGTATTGACAAACATAGTTCACTCTTATTCTTTTGAATAAGCCATCATGTTTGGGTGTCACAGAGCCGTAATAGGGAGCGAGTTTTAATCCTGGTTAGGCTGGTTATCTGCCATAGCTAAGAGCAGGTAAGCAGTTTAGTAAATTTCATCCTCATCCAGACTCCTGGAGCTGAAGCCAGAGTTTCGTCTTCTGGCATCTCTGTAAACAACAATTTCATTTCCTACCTCTGTCTGTCTTTCTTTTCTTTTCAGGGTGTGGCGATAATATGTAACAATATTATTGCCCGTCACTCTTTCAATGAGAAACCAGTTGGAGTACAAGTAGCTGTTGACAGACTGGGGGTGGCCACATTTGAGTTTGAATGTGGCAGGGATTGGCAGCATTCAATGTCAGGATGTGACATAATCTTACATGTTTATGCACATGCTCCAAAATCTATACACAGTTGCTTTCCAAGGGGTGGACCTCTGATGACTCAGTAAGCACAAAGCACCAGAGGAAATTTAGATTTTCCCGGACGATGGTCATGTGCAAGTTTCATTGATCTTAGTGCTCAATTACTTATTAAGATGCATCATAGATCAAGTGAAAGATACAGGGCTTGTTTTTCCAGGAATAACAAATATTATAGGAATGACAATCTGGCACACACCAAACATGATCCCTCACTAAGCTTTTTTTTTTTCTTTTTTTTTTTTTTTAAACTTGTTTAACCTCTCTGTTTTGCAGTCTTATGTCAGAACAAAACAATTTCCCTCCCACAGAAGGCAGCGGTGTGTACTGTAACTTTGAGGTAAAGATGAGAGGGAAGGAGCTTAAATTATTCCAAATCACCACCCTTTTCAACCCCAAAATTCATTTTTGTGGTCTTAAAGTATTGTTAGAATAATATGTATAGAGTTGCCATGAGATTCACGTTTCCTCAGCAGATTTGTCAGATGTAAATGGAGTTAAGGAATGCAAAGAGGGATGCTAAAAACTGTGTCACACTGGTCCCATTTCCTGTTTGTCATTTCCTCAGGCTGTGAGGTCCTCCTTCTGTCTCTGCACATCAGGGTCTGCTCTGCTGGCTCAGGACGCAGCAGGGTATATAGCTCTCTTTTCATCTGATTTGCCCAACAGATACTTGAGGTCTTTTCGCTTGAATTAGGGCTGGATCAGTGAGCTGTAAATCTCAGGAGACTGTCACTGAGTAGCATGGCGTTGCCCCAAGGTGTGTCTCGATCTTTCTCTGGCAAATGTCTGAGACTGTGAGACTGGTGCCAACGTTTTACTTCCTCAGCACGGCCCCCGCTGTCATTGTTGCTTGCAAATGTCAGCCATGATCATTATGACAGTCATTTTTGGGAAGGCGTATAGGTCATAAAAACTGATTATTAAATAACTGATTGGATTTATTATTGACTCTTTTTAAAGTAACAATATGTTACATGTTAAAAAAATAACTAAAATAATTAACATGAATGTGAAGGAAGTTTTTACAGGTCAAAGACATATGCTAACCAGCTAGCCTGCTCCCATCCTGTCTCATAATACCGCTTTGTACCTTAAGAGGCTATAGTGAATCACTGTAACATCCAGTATGGCCTCAGTCCAGCAAAATTGTGATGGTAATCTCCACTGTAACCCCAGCTCAGGCCATGGGAGATGCACACCGACTGATGCCCAGTCTCTCCTGCTTCATATCTTTCCTGTCCCCACCTGAACCCGCTGTGTCTTTGTCGTCCTCTGACTCGAATCCCTGGTCAGAGTTGCTATAAATCACCTTGGTACTGTATTCCCAACCTAGCCTCTGTCGGGCTCTGAGGCTGTGTTTGTTCCCCTTTTGTAAACACCAACACTATCCCTGGCACACCAAACTCCCAGTTCCAGGTAGTTTCATCTACTGGAACTGCTAGCTGCATGGCTAACTGAGCTAGTTAGTAATAAGAGTTTGTGGTTACTCTGGTGATATGCTGCCCCCTGTTTGTTTGGAGTTCGACAGGTGGCCAATTCTTAGACAATGCACCTTAATTCAGCTCCATCAATTTGAAGTCTTTCTGTTTTTATGAATTTGTTTTTTGTCCACTTGACAGACACTATCATAGATGTTTCCTTTGTGTTGGCAATGAGCTGGTTCAGTATTAGTTCCTGGTCTCTCTGTGGTATCAACAGATGTATAACAGGAAGTTGGCCATTTGGATAAGGCCTTTGCTTCAGCTGTGGCAATACAACTTGGTCCAGCTGCCACTTTGCTTCACTAAAACTAAAGAGTGGTGTCAGGACAACTCTGCTAGTCAGTGATCCATAATACATCCACGTTTGGAGCAGTTTTATGCTTCACTGGTAACTAAACCGTCTACATTAATAACTAGAAGTTGGTGCCCAGTCACCTCTTTTATATGACTTCCTCGTATCAGGCTCAGCTTGTCAGGTGCAGGTGAATGATGATTCTTGCATAAGGGAGTTTGGCATTTGCCCATGGTGCCGATAGGATCTATCTTTCTTATCTTTTCCAGTAAAGGAGGTGAGAATTGTTTGGAGGATATTCTGCTTGGGAGTCTCAATACAAGCCCTGCCATGTTGTAGCTCTAAGATCCTGAAGTTGTCAGCAGTACAATGCTCCTGACATAAATTAAGTGGGTGACATGAGAAATTCCCCAATTCTGTAAAAATAAATGATTGCCCAGCAAAAATTGACCTATAGCAATAAAAATGCTGATAACGTTCAAAGGACCATCAGGTTACACCTCTACCATATGACAAGGCTTACACACCAAGATCCAGTGTTGACTAATCAGCTGCAACCCCACCCAGTTGCTGCTATAGCCCAACCTTCTCTTCAGAAAAGTGTTAATATCCAGTGCCAGCAGTCATGTTTATCCGAGATGAGTTGTGCGGTTTTGGTGGTGATGCACAGAAGTAATTGATGTCTTTTTTTCTGTGACTATGGCATCATATTGGGACACATCTAGCTCTGATTTGTCTGTTTTTTACAACAGTATCACGTCATATTGAACATTTCCTGCTGTTTGTAGAGCTAAAGGATAATGTGACTGGGGATCTTTGTGCAGGCCCAGACTGACCTCAAGAATGCAGTGATTGTTTTGTCTAGGCTTGTCACACTATCGTGGCGATAAAACAACACATCTTATAAAGCTCTCCTGCATAAAACAATGTACTATTCTGCAAATTAACAGAGCCAAGAGCAGCAGGGTAGTTTCACAGCTTGCTCTACATTTGCGTGGTTAAAGCGGTGTCCTTATGAAACGTTACCGCACCTGATGTGATGGGAGAGACGTGGTGGCTGTTTGGAAGTCGACACATTTCCCCTTAATAAAATCAGTCTAAAATCAGTTCACATTTCAGGCGAGAAATAGACCATGTAGTCATGCTTAATTTTTTATCTACAAGTAATTCCCCCTCAAGGTTCAGTAGTTAAAAGGCAGCTTGTCTG
The DNA here is from genome assembly GCA_028641955.1 of Protonibea diacanthus. Taxonomy (NCBI): domain Eukaryota; kingdom Metazoa; phylum Chordata; class Actinopteri; family Sciaenidae; genus Protonibea; species Protonibea diacanthus. The sequence goes on from CM053985.1 coordinate 18,783,213, forward strand.
TGCTCGGTGAAAACACCAAATACAGCTCTGCTTGTTATCGTCATCTAAACCTCTTCTCATAGTTTGCTGATTGGTCTGGCTTCCAGCTGCTCAGCGCAGTCCATTGTCAGTGGATGTTTTCCAGACTAAAATCATGAGAGAAACCTGAGCTAATTAAATTTTGTCTGCTTTTGCAAAGCAAGGGGTAATTCCAAACGTGAGGACATGACCAAGTCCAAAAGTTGTTTGCAGTTTGACGTTTTATAAGTAACCTTTTAAGACATTAGTTTGCAGTTTTACTATTGTATTGTGTTTCTTTCCTGGGTTGGTATTTCCCTGATGTTGCTAAGCAGCATGTCTGTGTTACTAAACATGTCTTGGAGACAAATTGCAGCCAACCAAACACCCATGCATTTGCCAGTGGCATGAAGTGAATTTTTGCTCCACTTTTTCCTCTTTTACCTTCAACAGAACAATGTCTCTCACTACTGGATGTTTAGTTTACAGTCGCCCTCGCCTATTGGAGATGAGACTAAGCATTATACATACCATAAAGAGCAGCGAGTAGACACTTAGCATGATGCAGACCGATCACAAGGCACTCAAACCCTTGATGGATACCCAGAGGTCAGCATTGATGATGGGAATAGCAAGGACAATGATTAGCCAGTCGCCATCGTTATTATGAGTGCTGGCACATTGCCACATCCTCAGTCTATCTCATTCATCCAGTTATAACTCTAAAATATTGTTTCAACTTCTCACATCTTAGCCCCACTTCAGTACTGTAGCTAAAACATACTAGAAGTGATCATATATATCTCTTATATTTATATATATATATATATATATATATCTTTTTTTTTCTGCCTATTAAAGTGCTGATGAACTGGCAGTGGCCTCGTAAGTCAGTTATTGCTTCGCACTCCATTTTTTTCCACTGCTTCCCCTTTTAGGAAAGAGCACTCACTCGAGCCAAGAGAGCATATGGTTCCATTAGACAACCAGTAGGGACTAACTCTAATTGACCACTTGCAGTGGCCAACAATTAGCCTGTCAGACACTCAACAATTTAAGATAAATTCAACTTTCTTCCACTCCTCTGGGTGATGTCTAACAAGCCTATGTGCCAAACCTGTTTGGTCTCGTTAACTGTAGTAATTATAATTAACCAGTAGAATCACTAGATTGTTTAAATAACCAGGGGCTTTTCTGTTTTTACTGTTAAAGCTGCAGCCGCACTTTGTTTAACTTTTCTTGTAGTGTTTGATTGTATATGCAAAGCTAGGTGTGTGGTCTAGAGCATGAAACGGCCCGGCCCGGGCCCGATAGAATACGTTTTGATTGGCAGTTTTGTAGCGCCCGAACCCGTTTGCAGCCCGACGTTATTCAAATGTGTGCATATGGCAGCCAAGAATGAGTCATTTGTGCTGTACATCGCTGGCTCAACCAACACAAAGTCACCACAGGCTAACCTCTGTTTCACCTCCTCAGCATCCATTTTTGCATCTGTCTCGCTCAGATCGAAGCGCATCACTTGATCGCTCATTTATCACGCCATTCATAACGCGAGCCCGGCCCAGGCCCGATTCAAATGATAAAAATTATACCCGAACCCGACGGGACCCGACAGGTTCGGGCAAAGATTCCCAACTCTAGTGTGGTCGCATGTCCTTCATTGGTCCCAGCTGAATGAGGCGTGGCCATCTGCATCATCCCTTCCAGGAAGCATGGAGGATCTTGATTGGAGGGGCCCAGCATTGGCGTATTGTAAGATGTGAATGTAAAGAGCAGACTGTCTACCTGAGGGCATATACGCCATCGTGTCCACCTTGTCTAATGGTACACACAGTCCATCATTTTGGAGTACATGCCTGACAGTCTGATGCACTGATGCTGCCCTGTGTATGTCAATAGGACAGTTACATAAGATGAAAGGCTCAAAAATGATCATGCATATTGTAAAGATTCACTATATTGTAAACAAGTGGCAATCTCCATGGTTGTGTCGTGAAGCTAGTGGCTACAGAACAAGTCAAGTCTCCCTAAACCCCCATGTTAAAATGCCCAACTTCACAGCAGAAATAAACATGTTTACAGCCTGGTTCAAAAAACGTACGGATGAGGTCACGCATATATGGTCCGTTCTTTATACAGTCAGAGGTTGTCCCAGACTAAAACATCACCTCACTGTAAGGAAGAACAACTCTTCTTTTCCCATTTTTGACTACTTGAAAGGTATCCATTATGTTAGGCCAATCCTTGGGTGCCGGTGACCGTGACGCTGTGAAATTAGAGAATTACCTTTTTAAACATCTTTGTCAGAGTATCCATTTCTTGCCCTCAAGATGGATTTAGTGTCTCATTTTTTAAACTATAATGTATCTACCAGGATTTCTGGAGACTGTTTATAATTGGATGACAGTCAGTTGCCCTTGGTCTGAGTCAGCCTTTCCCGGAGTAATCAAATTCAGTTTCCTAGACACATGCACTTCTGCTCGAGATAAATTTAGAGCAGGATTTAGAGAATCTTGTGTAACTCCAGTGAAAACTGGAGTCCTCAGTTTAAGGAAGATTAATGTGAACCCTAGTGTGTTAACAGTTTTATCTAATTTGAACAAATTTGTCTTTTTTAGCCCACCGTCAGTGTTTTGGGACGGCAAAAATAAAAAGTTGTAATTACTGACATGTTTTACAGACAGGGGCTGTTAGGACACTCCCACATCCCTACAGGAAGAACTTCCTGCATGTGTTGTGATCCTTGTCCTGACGGAAACATGCCATACAAGCGTTTCTTGCTCATTTTCTCTCTTTTACCCACACACACACACACACATATACGCACACGCACACAATGGAAAACCACCTCCAAAACATATCCCACATCCTGTGCTGTGATTTTATCATGTTGGTGATTCAGGCTGGGAAACTGTTACCATGTGCAGTGTCAAAAATTTTTTTAAAAGTATTGAGGAGCGTCACAAAACCAAGACCGCTTAAGAGCTTTTGTCTTTCTTTAGGTTGTAGGTCAGATTGGACCTTTTGGTTCTTGTCGTTTATCTACAATTGTCCAGCTTTCCATTATCTTTGGAAGTGGTCTGTTATTATAAGCACAGCACTTGGACTTGTAGCCCTTTTGAATGGGCTTGTTTTCCAAAGCTCTCTTTGTCTGCCAGCAGATTCTTGTCTTGGTGAAGATTTTTTAGCTGAACCAGCTACAAAGTCTGTTTTTGTTTGGATTGAGTATGTCCTATTTTTCCTTTGGATGTGGCTCTTTTCTAAGTGTGCCACATACAAAGCGTGTTAGTATTTCAGATGTTTAATATTTGGCACGACTGAAGATGAAAAGATGAAACCAGGCACTACAAAGAGCTTGATGTCCTACGAAATATCATAAAGTGTGTTTGGTTTGTTTTGTTATTCATACGCTGTATCTGAAATCTGAACAATTTAAGCCCCTTTTTGGATATTTCACAGTTTTGGGATGAATTTGTACCACTTTTCTAGGCCTCACCAGGAAATATCGTGTCACACACAATAAGTGTTACTAGTGAGCTGTTGCGTATTGCTGCTTATGACTGAAGCTTGAAAATACTTGCTCTGTGATCACATGGCAGAGAGTTGATACCTTATTTTTCACTTGAAATGATCTCATTCCATTCTTCTTCTTGTGTTAGAGTATGTTTGAAGAATGAAACAATCAAGCTGTGCCACCGCCGTCATCTCCTTTCCACAATAGGGTTTTAAATTCAAATTTGTAAGCTACAACATGTGTTGGTAATGCTGTTCTTTGAAATCGTTAGCACCACGATGCCCAGAAATTCCAGGGAGACCCATGGAGTAATGGTTTGTTAGAAAACACTCAGAGTGAGGGCAAAGACATCTGCCAAGGGGATGTGTCGTGGAAAAAAGCTCACATATGATCTCAGTCTGCGCTTTGCTGCAGTTTGTGGATGAGACATCTTGTATTCTCAAGTCAAGTAGTCAAGTAGTTTATATATGTGTTGGTTCATATTTCAGCTCTCCATCCTGTATACGTGTTATCTTGTTACCACAGATGCCTTTATGTCAACACTGTATTTCTTTGAATTCCTCTGCTAAGCAGCACCGTGTTGAATCTCCCTCTCTCCTCTCTTTTTCACAGATATGTTACGACGAGTCGTACGGCAGAGCAAATTCCGTCACGTCTTTGGCCAGGCGGTAAAGAATGACCAATGCTACGATGATATCCGGGTGTCAAGGGTCACATGGGACAGCGCCCTCTGTTCAGTCAACCCCAAGTTTGTTGCCCTAATTGTTGACGCCAGTGGCGGTGGAGCTTTCCTCGTTCTCCCCCTTCATAAGGTACGTGTATCATGTTAAATAAGCATTGCATTGCGTGCTTGGACAGGGCTGGCATCTGCGACATCTAGATAAACTGGATGTGTAAACATGTTTGCATTTACCTGCTTCCCTTTGCTGCATCAGGAAGGCACGCTGTCCAATAATGTATTGGTTAATGAGTGTTTTTAGGTGGTTTTATATTACTTGAGGTGAAATCAGCTTACTTTGGTGCACATTCTTGTGCTTTAATAACACAGAAACATTAGAGAACGGCAGATTGCTGTGATTTTTGTGACGTGCTGTGATTTGACTGTTCCATACCAGTGCCAGCTGCGGGCTTGACACTATTGGTTGAGGCTCTGAGAATGACAATATTTGTAGTATGGTGTTTGTTTGTGGTTTGAATCTACAAACTTCTGAGATTACGTTCTTCATTTACAGTTTCTCTGCATATTTGCTTTGAGGCACACACTGATTAAATGATCATCTGAATGATCTTGCTTTTTGATCGTTGTGTTTACAGGTTAATCACCTTTTAAATGTTTTGATAGAAATCCGGTTTGTTTCGTCACAATTCTGAGGAAAAAGCTGCATGGAAAGAGTGTAACGCTAACCCCTTCAAGGCATTGTGTGTCTTTTGTGAGTGTGGTGATGCGTGTGCTGCTTTTGTTGCAGATGATTTAAGTGGATTATGTCTGGATGTTTTTATATGGGGGGGGGGGGTCTTGATATTAGAAAAGAAAGAACAGCCATGTGTCTGTGACGGATTACATTTGGACTGACATGAATGTAAACACATAAAAAGGTGGAGAGAGTTGCACTGAAAGTCCTGATCCTCTTTTGTTTTTGAGAGTAGCAGCCTATTCCCTGTGCTTTGTTTACAGTAAACAATCATTTGCATCGCAGACTTTACCTCATATGAGCAGCACTGCTGGCTCTTCGTGTCAGTGTACATTGGGGTTAATGTTTACCAGCGGGCTGCTCTACACACCCTCATGTGTACAACAGAAACTACTCCCGAAGCCCTGGAGTGAACAGTCTCCTGATCCTTGCCTCCATATAAGGAATCGCTCCACTCCAACTCAAGTTACTTTTGGGTTGGGCAAGACAACATTTGAAGAGCTGTAAACAAGTTAGCCGGGTGAATACATCCCTCCCTTTTTGTTTTAACCCTGCTGTCATAATTGGGCTAATTAAGGTGCAATAGAGGTCAGACTGTATCCAACAAGGGGCTTTGGCATTTACCCCAGAGAGCCCTTGGGTGCCATTATAGTTGATAGTGGTGAATTGCTGGCTGCTGGTGTTTCTGTTTGGCAGCACCAAGCAAGTGGCAGGTCGTGACACTGTGAGTGACATAAGTACTGCAATACTGTTGACAGATCTAACCTGGGCCTGTAATTAGTGTACACCAGTACACTGCCATGTCATCTGAGACGAGCTCTGGCGTAGGGGACCGGATCCTTAGGCCTGTCATCACACAGCTTACACCTCTCAGCACTTCATTCAAATACAGAGCTCGTAGTGGAGGTGGTCTGCAAGCTCGACCGGTTTCACACTCCTGCCCTCCTCTCTCTCTGTGCGTCTGTGATTAAATGAGCCGCCCTCCGACTACCTCGTCCCAGTACAGTACTGGTTCATCCACTGAACAAAGTCTACTTTTATTATGGCACTAAAAAGTTGTGAGAGACTGAGGTTCTTATGTGCAGAGCAAACCTTGGGCAATTTCCTCAAGTGGGAGATTTTAAAAAACTGTCTTGATTTTTAGATCTTCCCACATTCGAGCTGGCAGGCGTGACACAGACTAATCCTTCAGATACAGTGTTTTTTCATTTCAACAGGCCGCGCATTGAGACACCGCAGCTGAAAGGAGAACGCCATGCTATTTAAGAATTATAGTATGTTATACTTTGGATCATGTGACCAGTATGCAGCGACACCAACCAAACCAGTTTTTCAGTTTAGCACGGGACGCATGAGCAACTTTCATTTCAGATCTTAAATTAATGGGCATCCCCGTCCCCTTTTCTTTAATTTTAACATCTATTTTTGGCATTTATCACTGTGGTATTCTCAAATGAATTTTTCTAACAAAGCAGGTCCATCTGGAAATCTCAGTATAGCCTCAGCTGGCAATGCAGGTCTCAAAAGTGGGGCGAGTCTGCTCCTGCAAACGGTATGACTTAGACTGCACTGCAGTGGATCGGTAAGACAGAGTTGCTCTCACCACCTGAGATCATTTCTAATAGATTGAATTGAAATGTTGCCTCTTAATTAGCAAATGGTTCAACTAATTTACAAGTGCATCAGTGTGCTTTTTAGTTATTGTGCTGACTGTAGAGACATCCCTGTTCAGTCGATAAATATCTGTGCTCGATTGAAGGACACTGCAGTTTGAGTCACCTGGGTCTCATTTCATTTTTGTTTCAAGGCCACCCATCCCCTAAACGCCTCCCACCCCTTTTCCTTCCCTAATGTGAGGGTGCATCTGTCCGGCTAACCCATCTGCCTATGCTGTGTTGCTCCCAGTCTCTGTGGGCAGCCAGCTGCTCGGGGCCTTTGTCCTGCTCTTACTCCCAACGCAGCCCTTTGTCATTACCACACTTTGGCTGGGGGTAGGCAAGAAGTGTGATGATGCTCCTTCCCCCCTTTCACAATTAAGCCATATGCAACTGTGCACTCCAAAAAAAAAAAAAAAAAGCCATAATGCCCCATTGTCATAATTTGTGTCTGGAAAATCTGAAAATCTCTCAGAATTGAGAGGTTGGTGTTGGGGTTTTGTGACCTGACCTGAGGTCTGAGCCTCATTTTGAGTAGTCAAACCAATGGAGCCATCTCTTTGTGTGACACAGTAGAGCGAGGTTTCTGCGGCAGGCCGCCGTGACTCAGCATAGTCGTGAGTATTGTTGCTTCCTCCTGTCCGAACACAGGGATTTATAGAAGAGGGCATCAGATGTTCAACTCAACACGTCATCCCCCTTGCCTCATGCTTTCAATCTCCCCCTTTCTCTTTCTTAGCAGGATGCCTGCTAATTTATTCCCTGATTTCCATATGAAGGAAGCTGTGGGAGTGAATGCAGCAAGCTAGCAAGTGTTCAGTGAAACATTCCTGATAATTCCTCTCTGCTCCGCACACGAGAAGGGAAGTCTCAGTAAATCATTAGAGTTGCTGTGATTTGTATCCCTTAACTACAAACCTCTTATTGTTAAAAATATATAATGCCTATCCTGTTTTAGCCATCAGCATCTTTATTTTCCGCACAGGCTGCATGTTAGTCACTTTGTCTTCCTCTTTTTTTCCACCACAACACCACATAGTGCATTTTCATGTCTGTACAGAAAATATGATCAGGTGTGTGTGTGTGTGTGTTTGTGTTTCATTTGGATTTAATCCCTCAATGCACCATTCATCCAGTGCTCAACCTTTTTGCTGTTAGAAATCCCTGGGTGTGAGCACAGTGACACATTATTTCTGTTCTCACACACATACACACACACACACACACACACACCAGTTTGGGCTGCTAACTAAGCTTAAAGCTCTGTGTCTCTAACACACAAAAATACACTGGGTGTGAATAATATGAATGGTCTTTCCCCCCGTACTTTGGTCAGCTTGTGTTTCCAAGACCTCTATACCGCTCGGTTGCCTCTGCCTGTGCCGCTTCTGCCGCTCAGTCCTGCTGACTGCAGATTTTACCATATATGGTCATTCACTGCTCCCTGCCTGACAGCCTTCCAAGACCATTTCCTCCCTGCCCCGCCATTGGTTGCTTCATGCAGTGTCGGTACACATGTGAATTCTGGGATAGGCCGAAATATGAAGAGCGGGCCAAGATGAGAGAACTGGGTTGAAGTCAGATGTTGTCTCTGTCACACAGAGTCACTCAGTGCATCCAAGTGGCATATTAAAATGATTATTTTAATGTGATAATCAGCGTGACTGCTGGATTACTGAATAATATATCTGTCCCTATAGCCTTTTTAGAAGAAAGCTGTGCTGCCTTTGTGCCATTTTCATTCATTAATTCACAAAATAACTACAGTTGCCTGGCATCCCTGTTTTTGGGTGGGCTCTTTCTAAAAATATCTTTTCATTCATACGCTTGTTTCTCCAGTTTTTTTTCAGCCCGCAGGTGCTGTGCTGTATCACAGCATGCTCTGGAAGATAGAGGGAGATACTGTGGACAAATAGCTGTCCTTCCTTCCTTCCTTATTCACAGGCAATATAATATCTGCTCGGTGCAGCCTCATCAAAGAAATGACAGAACGTATTGACCCTGCTGATATTCATTAGATGTCCTGTCTCGGATCTTAGATGTCTGTAAAATGCTCGCGTGGACCTACTGGAAACACTGAGCTTCCTGTCGTCAGCCATCAGCAACCACCAGCCAACTAATAGTGCCTTTTAGGCAGATTTTTGTGCAGTGGCCTGATCTTGTGTTGCAGAAGCAACATAAGATCAGGCCTGATAAATTTCAGCTGCCCCAAATATTTTCTAACTGACATTAGAGCAACTAGTCACAGAAATAGTGGACATGCTATCTGGAATTAATCTTATGACCCAAATTCACCAGAAATCTGCAGTATATCTCTGTGTAGGTATGTCTACTTTATCTCTGTAGCTGTGTGTAGCTCAGGTTTCCAGTCAGTCCGTAGTGAGCTGCAGTGTATTGTTCCTGCTCTATCATACAGACGCAGAGACTTGTAAAAGTGGAAATTTCCATGGTGCTGTGAGCAGCACTGGACACCATGCAGACCCTTTAGTGGTGTGCATGTGTGAATCACATGTTGAGCTGCAAGGAAAGGAAGTGTGCAGGCCTCTTGTGTGAATGAAAAGAATGTCCTCTCTTGCCTTGAGGGAATGTTGTTCATCCATTTTTTTTGTGTGTGTGTGTTTCAGTGTTGTGCCTTGTATCTATCGCTGTGTGATTCACTCATTTTCTGCAGTCTTACTTGTTGCTACGCAACTGGTTGTTTTCTAGGCATCAGGCATTCCTCTGTAAGGATACAAATGTCTGTAGCGTGGTGCTGGACATGTTAGGTATTTGACTGCAGAGTTTAGCCCCTTGTTGTTGGTGGGTGTTTTGGTGCAGTTGATTTTATTTATTTATTTATTTTTCTTGTTCTGCACTAAATTAGTTGCAAGTCTTGCTAAGCACGTTTCCCATACCTGTAGGCTGGTTGCCTTGGAGATGATTTTCCTGCTTAGTTGGTTTAGTCGGTCATGGCTTTCTTTTTTTTTTTTTTAGCACTGTTGTGAAAGTGTGACGTTACTGACAGCCCTATGTAACTGTTCGCGTGCCAGCCAGGGTGTAAGATCTTGATAGATCTTGCAAACCCAAAGTCTGATTACAAAACTGGAAGAGTCTTTTCCATTCAGCCAAGTAAAATATTTAGATTTGGCAGATTTAAATCTGATTTTCTTGTAAACTAGTTTGATTACCAAATCCTTGTGTCAATTCTTGCCAAATTATTTGGCTAAAAAAAGAAACCAGACTATCAGAAATGATAAAATCTGTCTTGCTGTTTGCCTGCAACCTGGCCTCACTGTTCCTTGCTGGTTGGTAGTCATAGTGCTTATGCAATGTAATGTTGCCATTTGTCTGTTTTCTGGCAAATAGCTGTGAGACAAGATGACACTGAAATGTTATATTCTGCTCGAGGTTTTAATAGCTACACAGTGGGTTTTGGCACTTTTAGATACTTTTTTGACTTTTTTAAAAAAAATGATTATATTGTATAGAGACAGCTGAAGAGTGACATCAACGTCAGAGTCACATCCGACGTGCGGCCCTTTACTGACATGCAGTAAAGGGCCGCACATCGGATTCGAACCCTGGGCCGCTGCAGCAAGGACTGAGCCTTTGTACATGGAGTGGTTGCTCTACCAACTGAGCTATTTTGTCACTTTTATTGTTTATTTCCTCCCACTTTAAATCCACGCTCATTAGGAGTTTCAATGATTGCTGTCAGATTCCTTTTACTGGTGAATCTATGACACTAATAGACCTCTCATATGTAGTCAAATGTCTTCAGTAGAGCGTGTCATAGGAGTTTCCAATATGAAACTCTTGTCACAAGTCTGCGACTGTAGTTCCTTACACATCACTGCTAAATCACTGAATTACATAAGCTTCAGATGAAGTTTGTTTGGTTTGACACCTCACTTGTGCTGTCTCTTTCTTATATGACAGTTTTCTTTATTCTGAGTTGGCAGATACATTTTGTTTAAAATGACAGTAACATTTCTATCCATATCATTACAGGACTGTCTGTTCAGCAGAGTTTGACTGGGTGTGACAGGGATGTAAGTAGCTTTGTTAAGCAACCAAATCAGACCCCGGGAGCTCCAATCTGGTCTTTGGTTTTTGTTACGTTCATCTGTTCATACTCGAGTACAATCTGAACCATTATGAGCTCACACTTGCCCATCAGCAGTTACTCAAGGGTCTCGTGTGTGGACTAGTCACAACAGTGTTCAACCCCTTGTGATTAATTACCGTCATATTTATCACCTCTTATCTGCCTCCTCTGAGTGACAGCTCATTACTTGTGGTTGGTGCGCGACTTTCTGGTAGATGTTTTAGTTAAACTTTGTCATTTTAAAACAAATATGGACTTGTACATTTGCCTGAAGCTCTGTTTTTATTTCCAGAGGGGCAGAGGGGGTAATGCAACAAGTTGTTACAGGTTAGCTTACCTGCACTGCTCTACACAAGAGATCCTACTGCAGTGCTATGGGCTAGCTTGTGTGCAGCTTTTGGTGGTTGTTGTTCTCAGCTAAACTGTTAAATGGTGCAGTGATCTAGCTCCATGCGAACTGAGTTCCAGCGTTGTGTATCATGTTCATGCAGGCTTGAGGCAAGATCCACTTGTGTTCGCTCTTCAGACCCTGGAATTCCTAATCATGTATATCAGACACAAACACCATTAACACCTCAAAGGGTGCTATATTTGACACCCTAGCAGTCCTCTTGCTCTCATTAGTCATACCCATACCAGAGCTGCCTGGGGCTGAGGTGTGGAATGTGAAGAACGCTTGGCTCTCTGGTCGAACTGTCGGCCTCCTCTGCCCTGACCAGGGTTGATCAGGAGGTCGAGCTCCAGAGCTTAGCTCAAGTGTTACTGGGGTGTTGCGGATCATTGCTACATGTCAACTGTAGTAACTACAGTTTATTGACAAATTATAGATTGTTTGTGATTAAAAAAAAGTAGATTTTGAGTTGACATGTAGGATGCGCTGAGAAGTGTCAAAGTGTGTCTGAGTATTGAGAAGCGTAGCGAAGTCTTCTCCAAGGACAGACATGAAACACAAATGTGCGCTTATCAGAAATATTCTGTTCACACCTTTATCAGCAACGAAGTCAACAGCTTCACACGGTTTGCGTACAATCAGTCCTAACATGGCCAGGTCAGTCTACTCCCTTTTTTTTTGTCTTATACACAACAGTGCTGGCTAATTGCCACAGATTGTATGGTTTATGTATGTCAGTTGAACGCATCGTTGCAGCCAAGTGAACATAAAACCACAGCCTGCATAGTATAACGCCCACTGGTCTGGATAATGTACCATAGGAGTACGCAGTCACCGCTATAGTAGCGTAGCACCAACTGACGTTGAAACATGACAGAACTGGTTTGACAGTGTTAATACTCCGAGTCATATTTGGATTTTGTGCAAAATGTTACCAGACGAAACACGATCCTTTTGTTAATGTTGTGTAAATAGTGTGAGCTAATCACTGTAGGACTATTAGCCTTATTAAAGAAAAAAAAGTACAATCGTAAATAACTTCTAATTGCTGTCTCGTCTTATCTCTGACCGGTTTCTTGTTGTCAGACTCGTCTATGCTGTTCTCCACCTGGTTGTCTGTGTCCTTCCTGCTTTACATCCTGTTCCCGCTGTCTTCAGGAAATCATGTGCAGGAAAAGTCTGTAATATACATCTCTACTGTATGAAAGGAACAGATACAATGTCTGCATTGTGATGCAAATATTTCGTGTTTTTAAATGAAATATTGAAGCAGACTCTGCTGCAGAGGAGAGAGGTCACCGCTCTTCTATTTAATGGCGGCGTTATCTGATACCGGATTGTGGCTCATAGATTTCTATTGACAGCAGTGTCAAAGTCTGCTTTCTTTACACTCAGCTTCAGGGTAGATATGAGGGTGTGTTCTACAGCGAGGGTGAGGTTTAGACAAGATCTTGTGATTTTTCACATACTACACGTACACACACACACACAGCTCATTTCAGACACTGAACTTTGATCACTAAACTTGGAGTTACAGTATGTGTCACACCCCAACTCTCTGTCATGTGACTGCACAGTTACAGCGATTTGTATAGATATCCAGCCATTGTGGGAGTGTACTGACCCAGTAAACCTATGCATCTGCTCAGTGAATGACCGAATATGAGCAGACCAATGAGATATGAATCATGTTACATGGTGATATCAGCTGTAACAGCAGCACGCTGTAAGTGCCCTCTGCTTGGCTACGTTATCTGCAGGAAGGCCTGAGCAACATGACACTCATGTCCTGGACTACACTGTCCTTTCAAGGGCCAGACGTACATCATCCGCTTGCGTCTGGGTTTTTATTTGTCACTGTTGAGTACCAAAAATTGTGTGTTAAACAACACACAGGTTAGTTTAATCAAATATTCTCCAGTTAAACAGTTGACGTAAACACGATCCGTTTGCTAAGCTTTGTTTATTTGCTGCTCTTTTGAAACTCTGAATGCCGCAGACAGGCTCCTTCAACTAAAAGGCCATTATTTACTGCTTTCTGTATTTATCTCTCTGACAGCTCTGTCCTTTTGAAAGATTTAAGTCACATGTAATCATTTGGCTACAAAAGCCATAGAGTACAATTTGGGGTGAGCTTGGTCTCTTTGGAAATTCAAGACTGTCACTTTAGTCACACCAGTAGCCTTTTGTAGCCAGCACACCCTGACAAACTGAGTAACCTGCAGGTCTTGCTAGTTCACCCCCACTCCTGTTTTACAAATGAGTTAACCTGTAAATGCTCGTATTCTCACTGGTATTCAAGATCTGTTCGATAGACATCCACACCAGGTGGAGGAGTACGTTGCAGTGCGAAGACCGTTGCTGCAGTTGCAGTAGCATTGTATTGTGAGTCTGCAGACAAAGTTAAGACTGATGTCCCGTGCTTCTTTCTGGACAAACATTTCATTTTTCTCGTGTGAACTTCATTTGTTTGGGATATACTGTCATTGTAAATCCTTTGAGCATACTGTTTGGCTGTTTAGCACATCATACATGGCGTGAGAGCTTCTCTATTGTTTGGATTAACATTAGTAATTGCTTCAAGTTATGCTACAGTATACAGTTCTTAGATTTAGTTGCTCTTCTCAAGCTGTTATTGTTGTTATTCCTGTTATAATGGTGGAATAGCTGCAGGCAGTGAGCGATTCTTCTTCTTTTTTTGTATTAGGGAAGCCATCGTGCTTTAAATAGGGCTGCAGCAGCAGGGCTCTTTCCACAGCAAGTGACATCATTTCTCCGGCCTTGCGGTAGTACAGGGAGTCAACACAGACTAGGGTGTGTCTCTGACACCCATCCCACTACAGCATGGATCTGCTAAGTCACCTCCACATGTAGAGAGCACCTGGTTCCCTGGGTTCATGGGGTTCAGAGGTCACATCCACCTTCAGGCTGATTTTAGGGGGATAGAGGAGGATGCACAGTGTAGCTGTCCAATCCATTAGTTGTATAATAATGTTATATAAAACGCAGTTTAGTGTTAAGCATCTGGTGGCATGTGTGTGCTGTATAATGACGTCACCACCACCAACATTGCTTAATTACTGTGGGTGGGCCAATAGGTGATAAATCTGAGCTCAGTTTGCTTCTACTGTATAATCCTAGCTTAATTTTTAGCTGGGTGACTGAATGACAAACCAGGCTGGGGATTCTCCAGCATTAAGTTTGTTCTTCTTTGTTTTTAATTTATTAATCAGCCATGTCTGAAAATGTAATTTTCAAAATGCACGCTCGTCTACAGCACTCAGCTGGAGCTTTTGTAGCGCTGGGGTTTCCCCTCACATCTAAAAGAACTTTCTGACCCCACACAGTTGATCTTATTCATAAAGTGCTCTCAACCAACTGGGGGGTAAATGTGGGAAAAGTTATGTTAAGTATTGTTGTGTAATTGAATCCACACCGGCTCATGTTGTTTCTTCATTTTGAACTCTGTTTGTACACGACTGTTCTGGTTTCTTTAAATTAAATTGTTTTTTAGTGTGTTTTGAATGAATGTGCTGCGAATTATCACCTTCAGTTCTGATTCTCTGCTTTGGCAGCATCACATCTGATTTAATTTGCCCTGAAGAATCAGTGTGTAAAAGCACATTTTCTTAAAGATCTTAACTGTGCACGTTGGATTTAGGATTATACTGTAATTGTCCTGTTTCAAAACATGTTCACTCCTCCAGTGTGGACAACATTCTCTATACACAACCACACTAAGACTAATCTCATTACTAACGGTGTTGTTTATCTTTGTCTTTACAGATGGGACGCATTGACAAATCCTACCCCACAGTGTGTGGACACACAGGCCCGGTGTTAGACATTGACTGGTGCCCCCACAATGATCAGGTCATTGCCAGCGGCTCCGAGGACTGCACAGTGATGGTATGGTTCGCCTCAACCCTTTTACACCTGAACTTTTAATTATGGGGGGGGCGAATAAAGGGTGCACATTCTTGAGCTAATAAGTGACTATAGACTTGATGCTTTTATTGCGAAAGGCCAGGCTGTTGTAACACTGGGATGGGTGCAGGCCTCACCCTCTGGATTAGATTAGGCTCAAATATGTGTTGTAGGAATCAGAGCTCGGGAATGATTTAGCTGTTTATTGAGCTGAGGTCACCAACTTTTTTTGAGACTGTAGTTGTACTCTCCTCCATGTGTCCTTATTTGGGCCGTAAAGGGCTGAGATTAATGTGCTGCCTGTTTACATTTAGTGCTACCACTTCCTCACCTGAAAGTCCCGACTTCCTGTTAAACCCACTCTGAATCACTGCCATATTTATTTCATGTTTGCAGAAGTATAAGCCAAGTAACGTGAGCCATCAATGGTTCCTCTCTTCATAGCATTTGACCTTTTTGAAAGGAGAGTTCACAACCTAAACAGACTCTTGATGAGGTTTGGATTAGGTGGGAGTGGGTGGTACAACTGGGTCTATACAGAAGACTTTTTTTTTTTTTTTTTAACAAGAAAGAATAGCTTTTAAATTAGACATGCAGACATCAGCACTCACTGCATGTTAACCAGTGCTCCTGTTAACCTTGGCTGTGTACAGTACTCTTCTTAGACTTCAACAAACACTGAATACAGATGAACGCTACAGAGGTAGCTCTGAAAAATAAAAAAGGATGCGTCAGCCGTAGTTTGGACATGTTTTGGTGTGACATCAAGCAGAAAACGTTTAGACACAGTAATACAGGCAACCTTTTTATCACTTTAAGAGGGAATGTGTCCGGAAAAACTACAATTTTTAATGCAGACATCAATAAGCCTAAACAATAACTGTGTATCTGCAGTATTCAAAGACATGTTGCCCATCCAATGTGGAGGAAAAATAGCTTTAAGTTAATGGTATGTAACAGATATTTTATCCAAAACAAAATCCTTGTACAGCAGCTGTTGATGAAAACCGTCACACACACACACACACACACACACACACAGTGTCAGCCGCTTCACTGTATTTTGTTAAATTTGACTGTTTATCTCATCTGTCACTAAAATCATATACTGATGTGGGCAACTGAACTGTTAGTCACTGCTGCCCCCTTCAGGTTCATTTTGGTAACTACAATCTAATGGTGTCTGTGCTATAATACGCTTTGTAGGTTGGGATTGATTGATTCACATTAAATTAAGGATCGGTTCCTGACTTCATGTTCATTTCCTCCACAGGTGTGGCAGATTCCTGAGAATGGCCTCGTCACTGCTATGTCCGAGCCAGTCGTGGTACTGGAGGGCCACTCCAAGCGTGTTGGCATCATCACATGGCACCCAACAGCACGCAATGTCCTTCTTAGTGCAGGTAAGAGCTCTCTGCGTGTCCTGAAATCTCCAAAATAATGTGGCTGAAACACAATTTGAACCCAGATCTTCAAGCCGTGTAACTCTTCTGCTCACCTTCACTTCACTCTGTCGTCAGGTTGCGACAACCAGATCATCATCTGGAACGTGGGCACAGGTGAGGCTATGATTACCCTGGAGGACATGCACCCTGATGTCATTTACAGCGTGTGCTGGAACCGCAACGGTAGCCTTATCTGCACCTCCTGCAAGGACAAGGCTGTCCGTGTCATCGACCCTCGCAAGGAGATGATTGTTGCTGTAAGCATTGATCAAAGATTTCATTTTGTCTTTTATATTCCATTGTTTCTGCTGCTTGTGAGTGGTAGATATTAACCTGGGTGAAGTGAATTGGGGTTGTAAGTGTTCTTGAGTATGACACTGAATTATGTTAATCTGTCTAGCTGATTGACCTTCAGAAGGAAACGGATGAAAACAAGCAATCCTAAAATGAATCGAATCATCATGTGGCCACAGAAATGAAGCTAACACTGTGATTGATGGACATCAACAGGAGTTGACCGAGTGTTAAAAGATTAGCGATAAGAAACACGACCAAAGTGCACATAATAATAAACTGTTTAGGAAAGAATGTCTTGGGTACACAAGTGTTGTGTTGACCTGTAAACTCTACTTCACAGGAGAAGGAGAAGGCACATGAGGGCGCTCGACCCATGAGGGCCATTTTCCTTTCTGACGGCAATGTCCTCACCACAGGTTTCAGTCGCATGAGTGAGAGACAGCTAGCCCTCTGGAACATGGTAAGATTATGGGCTTGACATTTCACACTGTCACAGTATTCACTTATGTGATGATAGGTGTTAGGGTTGATTAAAGGACTTGTTACGCACTCTTTAGGTTGTTTCAGGGAAAGCTTTTCATTTGAGCACAGACCTTTTGATTTATCTTGATTTCTTTATTTTCAGCAAAACATGGAGGAGCCCATGACTGTCAATGAGATGGACACCAGCAACGGAGTGCTCTTGCCCTTCTATGACCCAGACACCAATGTTGTTTACCTCTGTGGGAAGGTATGTTCACTTTTTTTAAGCATTATTATAACCTTGCATCAAATCTGAGACAAAGATAAAAGACTTGTTTATTTCTCGACAGGGTGACAGCAGCATCCGTTACTTTGAAATCACAGACGAGGCTCCATATGTTCACTTCCTCAACACCTTCGCCACCAAGGAGCCCCAGAGGGGAATGGGCTACATGCCCAAGAGGGGCCTCGATGTCAACAAGTGCGAAATTGCGAGGTAAGCTGAGATGGATAGCTAATCCTTAACTCTGACACCAGGGTTTGTTTGAGTTTAGCCAGATCTAAGGTGGAATACCAAGCTTTCTCCACTGGGAGGCAGAATGTAACCATGACTTGATCACTAACGGGACAGTGTCTGTTGCTTTAGTTGTTGGTAAATGCATTGAGTTATGGGTAATTGCTGTGAATTTGTATGTTGTCAGGTTCTATAAACTGCACGAAAGGAAGTGTGAGCCTGTCGTGATGACTGTACCCAGAAAGGTGAGTCCTCATCCAGTTAGCAGACCTCTAACAAGCAGCCATGTGAGGCCTGGTCTCATAACGTGCCTGTATTCTGTCCTTCCTCCTTAGTCGGACCTGTTCCAGGACGACTTGTACCCAGACACGGCTGGACCCGACCCCGCCCTGGAGGCTGAGGAGTGGTTTGAGGGCAAGAATGGGGACCCCATCCTCATCTCCCTCAAGAACGGCTATGTCCCGGGCAAGAACCGCGAATTCAAGGTGGTCAAAAAGAACATTTTGGACAGCAAGGTGAACAAGAACTCAGAGAACTCGAGCCCTGCCAACAAGTCTGCCTCCCCGACTCCCTCGATTGTGAGTATTTGATTGCCTGTCACCCTCTTTGTCTAACTCCCGCACAGGTTGTTGACCATTTATCTCGTCTCACTATTGTCTCATTATGCATTATGTTTCGTATCATATTGTATGGTTTCGTCTAGTTTAGTTCATCACATTATGCCAATTTAAGTTTGTTTTTATTCTTTTGAATAAATAAATATGATAAAACTTTGGATTTTTATTTAACATGTCACAGTAAGAGCCTTCTCAGCCTCTTAGCGGCCTTTTTTAATGGGCAGTTGCCACCACACTAGGTGATCATGTCTGTTTTCTCAGCCTTGTTTTATGTACATTTATGTTGTTTTATTTAGAAGAAGTCAAGTTTTGTTTACCGTAATTCCACACCACAAAAAAAAACATGATTAGGATGATGAACAACCAACCGTATATATATTTCCCAGCCCTACCACTCGTCATCAGACATCGGTCATTAATGCCCCTTCATCTGGCTGTATCCGCCTTTCTGGGGCTCCCAGTGTTAAGCAGACAAATTTCATACATTTGAAGCAGGGGCAGATTGTTGGTTGTCTTGGTGAGGTGGTTTGTAGATGCTCTTCAACCCACTCTCTGACCCACAAACTGAGGGGTCTGCTGCTCCTCTGGGCGCCTGTTACTGCTGGGCGTCCTGCCGCACCTCTCCCACAACACAGCCACCCGCCTGGGACCCAGCCCATGTGTGTCTCTGCAGTTCTGCTCTGTAATCACAGCCCACTGGGCTCCAGTGCTGGTGAAACATGTTAACCCCCAGCGTACCAGACCCTGCCACCTGGCATATACAGTCCAAGCCTGTAGGTAGCGGCTTTGAAACAGGGAGTGGACATAGTTTGGGTTTGACATTAGTGCGTAAATGTCACTGTAGCTGTGATTCACAGCAGGAACTGAGTACAAACGTGTGCAAAAAGTCTCACTCGTCTCGTCTCTTGTGTCTCCCACAGAAATCTGAAGCCAAGCTGGAGGAGATCTTGAAAGAAATCAAATCACTCAAGGACCTGGTCAGCAGTCAGGAGAAGCGAATCATCAAACTTGAAGAGCAAATGTCCAAAATTGCTATTTAGGGACCCTTTACCCAACCCGCTACAATTCAGGACGTTCCATTGGCTGGGGGGAGGGCGGGACCAGTCACTGCCTATCTCAATGACAGTGTTTCGTCTGAGGCCTGCCTAGAAACGATCCCTAGCAACATTCCAGATGAACTTTTTCTTAGCCAGCCCCCGACCCTCACTTTAACACAGGTGGAATAAGGACGTATGGCAAATTTAGCAGAAAATACTCTTTTGCTTTTTGGTGACAAAGGACTCTTTTCCTTTTATTGTGTGGCAGTCTTTTTTTTTTTTGTCTACTTGCATTTAAAAAAGGTCTTACACATACACCTTTGCATTTTAGAAAATTCCAACATGTCATCACATACTTAAATATTTTTTTTATGTTGGTGTCAGTGTTTGATGTTACCAAACCCCAAAATTACAATGTTGCCAAATTTTGAAATTTTGTTTACACCTCCTTAACAGTATTTCTTTCTCTCCATTTGTGGGAAGATTCAAAATGCAAACAGGTACATTTCAGCGCAGTAGAGCGGTTATGTAAGGAGGAGAAATTCATCAACAACTCAGTAATAAATTGGACAGTTATGCGAGGGAGACAGACATCTCAAACTCTGTAATTAGTCGGGAAATAAATTCAGTTTGAAGTTTAGCTGCCACAGTCTGCACCAAGCACACAGACATAAATGACAAGTCTCGCCGTCTGTGTTGAAGCTGTACAAACTAACACCTGCTTCCTGCTGGTTCTTCTCATTCCTGCTGCTTCCCATCATTCTGGCTGTGGACAGTAGTCCACGTAAACGTGCATTCCTTCCTCTCTTGCTTCATTAACATGCACTGTAAATGACAAACACATTCCACAAATCTCATTGGCAGTTCCTGATGGGTGGGTGGGTGGGGGGGATATACTTCTCTTTCTGTAAACACTCTACTGTAGTGACTCAGTTAACACTGGTTGGTTTGTTATTGTGACATGTACGTGCTGCCCATGAAAAGACCCAACTGTGGATTTTTCAACCTCAGCTCTTCTTTGTTTTTGTTCGAGGTTCAGTCACCAAACCTCAGTGTTAGGTATCCACTGGGTTTTTTTTTCTTTTTTTTTGCTAAACACACAAGTGCAGTCAAGTGTAGTCGGATTATTTTCTGTCACTGTTCCTTCTGCATTCGTAATCCATCTCAGATGTGTGTTGTCTGTACAAACAAAACAGGAATAGACGTGACACATGACACCAAGTAATCACACGTTGACTTGACTATTTTAAAGACCATCTGGTGATTAAAACAAACTGGAGATTGCTACAGAAGCTGTTCATGATAGACCTCAAAGGCCTAGATTGTGTGTGAATATGTGCCTCATGTCTTTGGTCTTTTGGCTATCTGTCACTTTAGATGTTCCTGCTATGTTTCTTTACTGGGTGGAGGGGAGGGGGTGGGCTCATAAAAAGGACTCACATGAGAACGTCCAAGACTTGCCTTGAACTTTGACTGAATTGAATAGTTGGGTTAATGCTTCACTGTTAATTTTAGCCTGTTTCTTGTTCCAGCTGTGCTTATATCCCTCTTAGCACATCCACTTCCTTGTTTTTTAAAGGTTGTTTCTCACATTTTTCTGACCCCCCTTTTTTCAGTATAGTTATTACAAAATCTAAAGGAACCATTGAAATTTGAACGCTCTTCCTGATGTTTTAGATTTGTTTCCCAGTGGGAAGCTGAGACGGG
Source organism: Protonibea diacanthus (assembly GCA_028641955.1). NCBI lineage: Eukaryota > Metazoa > Chordata > Actinopteri > Sciaenidae > Protonibea > Protonibea diacanthus. The sequence goes on from CM053985.1 coordinate 18,804,275, forward strand.
TAAATGGTTCAGTCTGTTATTTGCCTTTAATATTTGTTACCACTGTAAAGACCTGAAAGTGCCATAGAGGTGACCATGGAAGTGTTTGTAGGGGACTGTTGTGTGAGTAGATGTGTGTAGTAAATGGAAGAGTCGATAGGTGCCCGGATTTAAAAACCACTTTGAGGTGCTATACGCTATGTTCAAAGGACCCTGTTCCTTCAGTACTGTACGTCAGCCCCCTCAGTGACATCATGAAGTCCTGCCAGTCCATCCCACAATACACCAGGCAGCGATACTGCTCCGAGGGGCGGTTGCAGGGGCTTTGTTAGAAGCATTGCACCCCTGACATTTTGACACTTTCCACCTTGGTACGGGTATTCAAAAACATCTTCGACAATGATGTCAAACCGAGAAGCTGTCGGCTGAGTGTGCAGCCTTTTCGCGTCATCGTGGCTTCAAGATTCAATCTGAGCAGCGAGTCGTAGAATATTAGTGACAGTGCTACAGAAATGTGGGTCTGACACAAATTATACTGCCCTATCTTGTATATCAGACTGCCACTCTGGGTTTTTTTTTTTTTTTTTTTATAGCACTGTTGGCACGAGAGCTCAGATTTGAGGAGTAGTAGTGAATAGCGATCCAAAGGGACACTGTAGGTTGGAGAAATGTGCAGTTGAAAGATAGATGTATGTTTGTAATAAAGGTCTAGAGAACTGAGTGAAAGCTGTGTAAATAACATGACCATATTTTCTGTATTTTTCTTTTTTCATTTTGTGGTTGTGCTGAAGAGGGTATTTGTATGGGAGGTGGGTTTTAAATGTTTCCCCTTGTCTGTGTTCCCTGCACCTTGCCATAATGCATCATGAGAAAAGCAGAGCCTCTGTTACGTCGGAGGTCTCACCAATATCAAGAAGGAAAATCAGACGAAAACGAACCAGGATGAAGCCTCGTGTGGAGGCCTGCTCAGCATTTTGTTCATTATTCTTGCTTCAAGTATCAAACATTGATTATAAGAAAAATTAATAAAGAATTTTTAAAATGGACTCGTCGTACAGTTTCGATTTTCTGTTCTGTGTAGCTTGTTTGCTGGAGAATATTTTCAGCTGCAGATTAATGCACATTTCATGCTCTGGTGAGTATTTATGGCAGCAGGTCAGCGTGCGTGTGTGCGTGTGCGTGTGTGTGTGTGTGCGTGTGCGTGTGTGTGTGTGTGCGTGTGCGTGTGTGTGTGTGTAAGAGAGAGAGAGTGTGTGTGTGAGATGGACTCGAATAAACTACTGTGCTCATTTTCTATCGTTGGGAAGAAATGTGTCAGCCAGAGAAACACAGTGGCTTCAGTATCTTCCATATATTTTTAGGACAACTATGGAGTTAGAGATGCTACGATTATAGACTTTGGTGCTGTGATTATAGTCTCTGTTCCTGGTTCATGATTATAATGCATTAGTGTATTTCACCACACTGCAGATGTATTAAATCTCACAAGTATCTATGAAGTTTTTGTGGTTTTGGAACAAATGAAAGCAGGAGATTGAGATCAGGTGTTGCGTCTTTGAGGGGAACACATGCTGTTAAGATTATAAACTGTAATATGTTTCTTTTCCTGCTTTGTTGTATTGGTTTATGTTGCCCTAAAAGCCCAAATTAAAGAGATTTTGGCAGTTTTTGCTCTATTTACAGTGAGAGATGGACAGTAAATTCAGGTAAGAGGCGTTGGCATGCAGCAGAAGACCCGGGCTGGAATCAAACCTGGGTCACTGTGGTAATGACTCTATCCTTGATGCATGCGGTGCATGCTCTAACGTGAGCTACCAGCGGGCACCAAAGCCCAGCTCTTAACTCACAGCACACACTTTGTTCATTGTAAGTGACAGAAAACTGATATTTTAATGTCACAGTTAATAGCTGCATCTGTATATGGAGCTCAAATAGCAACCTAAGCAACACCAGGCCCTGGCCACAGAAAACACTTGTTAGTTTTGGTGTAAATGGCAAATGGACTGTACTGTACTCTAGTCTTCTGACCACTCAAGGTGCGTTTACACTACATATCTCATTCATCTATTCATACACTGATGGCATTGGCTCCCATGCAAGGAGCCAGCTGGTCATCAGAGCTAATTATTCATCACACAGTGATGGATACTGAATTTGGGGTTCAGTATCTTTTCTCAAGGAAACTTCAACATGCGTGCTGACAGGAGGAGCCGGGGATCGACCCACCGGTCATCTGATTAGTGGACAACCTGCTCTACCTCCTGAGCCACAGCTGTGGTGTTTTCATGGCATTTGATTGAATATAAGAAAACTTTTGAGTATTACAGTCTGAAAACTAAACGCACCACATCCAGAGGCATGTCATTAACCTTTTTTATAACTTTAGTTTTTGTTGTCGTTGCAGATGTATTTATTCCATAGGTTTCTTAGTTCCAACTGTTTTGTTATTAAGTATTCAACAATTTATGACCAGAACAAACGGTCAAAGAAAAGGTAATGGGGTTATTTGGGGGTCAAGTTTTTAATAATCCATCAGTTCTCTCCGTTTTATCTGTTGATTCAGTCACTGATACAGGTTCTGTTTTGGGTCCTGTATGTTGTGCTTCTTGCAATCGCAGACGATGTGTCATATTTTCCATTATTATACATTTACTCCACTATCTCTGTCCATTGGTTCTTGGTAGGAGGCTCTGCTTTAATCCCATTGCCTTGTGATGTTTTTTTTTTTTTTTTGTCTCTTCCTTGTACATTTTCTTCAGAGAGATTACACAAATACAGCAATTTCTGGGAATATCCTAGTAGGCATATCATCAACCTTATATGTACAAATGTTTCTCATGTCTGCAGTGAAATAACAGAGAATGGAGCGTACAGGTGCCTGAATTTAACAAAAGTTCAAATCATATGAAATGTTTGCTGTAGTTTGCAGTACACTGAAATAACCAGTAGAATAAATGTGAGGAGACATGTTATTGTTTTGTCTTATTGCCTTCAGTCTATTGTGTTTAAGCCACCTAAAATAACCAAACACACTATTCCAGTACTTTGTAACACTCGATGACAAGTCTGTGTGAATTAGAAACCCAGAACTATTTTAAGACACAACGTTATTTCACGTGCTGTGATGGTAGTTATGATAATGTGTGACACTTATTGCAATAATATGAGGAATCCCTCTCTGGTTTTCTTTACTGCATCATGAACCTGGATAAATTGCTGCCCTGTTAACAGCAGCTATAATATCAACATCTCCCAGCTGTCATAATAAGTGAATGAAATAAGAAAGGAGGCATGAGCAGCCTTAAATAGATGTCCTGCATATTTAGAGACACATCCAGAGATAAGTGGCCCTGAAAGACCATGAAGTTTATATGTTCACTCTGTACATGTGTTTTCGGGATGAAAGGGGTGCTTTCTCTCTGCTCTCTGCGCTGGTCTTGTATGCCCTGTGGAGACAGGCTGTAATCAACTGGGACTTAATTAGAGAGGACTCAGTGGGAGGCAGAGGAGTCTTGGGACTCGCCCCGCCATGTACAGAAATACCCATATCCCTAAAACATGGGACTGATGTACCAACTACAGCGTCTCTTCAGTGAGTTTTAAAGCAGAAAAACTCAGTTTGGAGTCCAACTTTGAAAGCATGTTCATTAAATCACACTTAATGAAGACAGCTTAGCATTCCTACGTGGATGAGAAAATATCATTGTGTACAGAATCACTTCTACATGGCCATCATATTTCATAAAACAAAGTCTCATTTCCAAACAGACGCCCCATGAGTGCGGGAAGATGAAGACTGGGAGGTTGAGAAAGAGGGAGGAGAAGCTGAAAATAGAGGGATGGATCATCGTTCTGCAGTAAGCTGACTTTTTAGAGCTCAGTAAAAAAAAAAAAAGCCACTCGGTGCTGAGCAGGGAGGGCAAATGCTTGGAAACCTTCTTTCACTCTTACTTTCCTCTCGTCACTCTGTCTCCTCTTTATTTTCCTCTGCGTCTTCTCCACCACGTCGTGCTGTTTAGAAGATAAAGCCAGGATAACGTGCTCTGTAAGTATATATTTATATTTAAAGTGGTTGTTATCAAGAGAGAAACAGACAAACAGACAAAAATGTTATTGATTTCAGGTCTGTGTATGCAAAACTGATAATATGTTGAGTAAAGGTTCATGTTTTATGATCTATTTCACTCATATTGTTATTTTTATTACTGTTATTTAAAGTGGTTGAATGTAACTAAGCACATTTACTCGTGTTGTACTCAAGTGCAGTTTTATGATACTTTATACTTCTACTCCACCACATTTCAGGAACCGTTTTTAATATTATACTCTACGTTAATATACATTTATTTAACAGCTAGTTACTTTACTGATTAATTTTACACAACATGTGATCAGTTTATAATAAAATATTGTATATTGTTACATATTATGCACGATTATACATGCCCCAAAATTAGCTTCAACTAATAATAATAAATGATATGGTATATAACAATTTAATTTAATAAAACAAAAACTTATTTTATTATTTTTGATACTTTAAGTAGAAAGTGCTCATAATATTTTTGTAGTTTTACTTATTAACATTTATATGCAGGGATTTTTTCATTGTTTTATTGCAACTTTTACTTAAAATATTCAAAATATTCAATCAATGTCCACACTTCTATTCATGTAAGAATATGATTTGAGATGGTCGAACCTCTGCCAGTCCACTCCATCTTTGCAAATTTGAGTTGTCAGGCCAAGCATTGTTAAAACTTTATTACCTTTATTTAAAGATAAATCCAACTCTTCTAAAATGATCTCGTATGTCAGGCTGAATTTTGGGTAAATGTGTAATAAAAGATGGTTAAGACATCTACAGGAGGGTGTTAAAACATAAAAACATGGTGTCTTCGTAAGCTTTACTATCACAGTGTGGTGAAAGAAACTAAAAGGCAAATTCAGAGAAAAATCACGTAGTGCATTAATGTGGTGTCTGATGGCCTTCAGTTGAAGGTAATGTGGGCTCTCCAGTGAAATACAGGAAGTGTAATTTTGGTTTTAATTATGAGGATTCAGTCCTATAGCTGCACATCCAGGAATGAAGACCCAGCCTACCATCTACATACTGCATGTTTGACCACACAGGAAGGGGAGAGGGGTTCACACTGTGTACTGTATATCAGAGCAGGTTCACCATAGCTTGATGCTGATTAGAAGCTTGTCTTTACAGCTTCACACTGTGTAATTACACACTGTGTTAAAGACTTAAACAGGTTTTAAATGGTAACAGACTAAGCCCCATAAAACTTGACCTTTCCCACCTGGAGAGAGAATAATGGAATAAAAGTAATATTGGGTCAGGAAGTTTATCCAGTCGGTTGTACTGTCTGTAAATGCATGTTTCCCTGGAAGCAGAAATATCTTCATCAGGTCTGTGCTGCTGCGGCCTGCTGCACAGCAGCTGCTGCCCAGTGTAAATATAGAGGCCACAGCCGCAGGTCTCCCACGCCTCTGTGCTCTCTGGAATATAGCTTCCTCCCGGCTTTGGTGTGGTGGATGGGTGGCCTCCCTCTACTTTACAAATTATAAGGCCCTCAGTGCCAAACTCGCTGTCTCCACCCCAAATAAGTAATGGCTACTCTGCTGCCTGCTAAAATAGATCTGGTGCAAGATGGGAGATGGCAGAAAACCTAGAAAAACCTGAGTCAAGATGGGTACTGGAGTTATGTTTCACATGGAAACAGCACTTTAAAACATTGTTTTAAATCCTCAGTATGTGTCTGCTGCAGGAAGGAATGCTCAATACTAGTTTCCCAACCTGAGGGACGGGACCAGGTCGCAAGAGAAATCGAAGGGGACAAAATGATTTGAAAAAGCGCTCATTAGTTTGTTGCCCAGGGTTTGATCAGAAGATCAATACCACACTCATATCTGTACAGTAAGTCTTTAGCCATGCAGAGCCAAGAGGCGAGTAGTGAGTAGCTTAGCTTAGCACAAAGACTGGAGACAGGGGGAAACAGCTAGCCTGGCTCTGTCAAACAGCACCAGACTCCAGGAAGTCACTGCACCAGGCCGGCGGTCACCAAGAAACAACACGTAACTCCTCATAAAGCGTTGTAGTTTGTGTGCAGAGTAAATAAACTGGATGTAACGTGTTATTTGTTGAGCTTGTAGATGGATTTTGTTACCTTTGGCTAACTACCTCCTGGTTCTAGCTTCATGGTTAACGCACAGACATGAGAGTGGTCTCAAACCTTTTGTCTAACTCTCGAAAATAAAGTGAATGTTTCCCAAACTCCTCCTTCAACAGGTCTTAAGCTCTTGTGTTAGTGGATCCCTCCAAGATTACACTTAGAAGTATTTCCTCTTTCCTGAATCGTTTACTGAAGATTGCCACTGTTGTTGTTGTTGCAGGACCAGAGAAGATGAAGTCCCGCTTGGTTTCGTTCGTCACCTGTGTGACCCTCTTCTCACTGTGGTGCAGTGTGTGTCACGCCACCCCTCTGTTCTACAACATGTCCATGGACGGTAGCGGTGATGAAGCAGAGCTGGAACTCCTTTTCCCAACCTCTTTCTCCACTCGAGCGCCTGTTCAAGTCACTGCTGCTACTGGACCTCCCAGCCTTACCAACACCATTACCACCACCATGATCCGCCTGAAGGACTTCGTCCTGACCCGGGTAGTGGATTTCCTGCAGGAGAATTTGCTCATCATCATCGTCGTGACCTCTCTTCTCATCGTCATGGTCTTCATCATCTGCTGCGCCTCGGCCATGAGTCATAAACGCAAACTGGAGGCCTATAAACCGCCTCCCAATGCACCCAGGAAGTACGCGGCTGATAAAACAGGTGGACGCAAGAATTCAAGCGAGCTCCAGGAGAGGCCTTATGCTGTCGACCACGTGAAGAGGGTCCAGACTCAGAGCATGGCCTCCCCCAAGAACCTGCGCATGCCCTCCAAGGCTCTGGTTGGAGAGAGGGGTAGAGACGTCAGGTCATCGCCTCGCCAGGAGGTCAGGAAGGTCAGGGATGCAGAGGAGGTGGGGAAGCGGAGAGAGGAGCCCAAGCACAAAGAGCAGCCGAAGCACAGGGAGGAGGTGCAGCAGAGCTCCAGCCCCAGCACCAGCTCCAGTCCACCAGTCTGCACCTGCCATATGAAAAAGGGCCACCACTAGGGCACGTTCAAGGCTGATGCTGGCATAAGAGGTGAAATGTTACAACCATGACAGAAAAAAACAGATCAGGCGGGTTGGTTATACCATGTATTTTATGAAGTTTGTGCCATCATGTAAACCTCAACGTTCGAGAAAATCTTATCTAAACTAAAAATGACAAACGGGATTGAAGATATGTGACTGGAAGTCTAATTACTTAACTTCGTTGCTGCATAAATCATGTCCATAAATGTTGCATCTCAAAGTTCTTGATTCATACAACGATTAAAAAGCCAAGTTTTAAGAATACTTAGCTGATTTCTTTGAATGCTGCAGCCTTCCGGCCTCTACCACAGTCTCAACGCCTAACATCACATCACTGTGCTGTTAAAGTATCTTCACTCGAAACGGTGAAATAAAAGTTTTACTCTTGAATATGATTTTTTTTTTCAGAGCAGAAAGACAAGAAAAATAATGTCACCTCTAATTTTTGATGCTTTCCAAATAGAAAAATAGTAATTATTCACGTGTTTTTTGATACAGAGATGTATCACTCTTTTTGCCTGCCAAGACAGAGGAACCTCCTCAGTACGTCCTGCTGTACACCACGGCATCTTTATGAGCTTTTTTCAGAGCTTTGGCTGAACCAGTCTGTCATTTAGAGTTTTTTTTTTAAATCTTTGCTGCTGTAAATAAAGCAAAGTGAGGTGCCAGTAAACTTGATTTGATGAAGTAACGAAACCTTCTCTTTATATTTACGTTCATATTTACTTAATTTTTGTTGTTTCATATCATATTGTATTTTACTTTAAGGAAGCCTTAATTCACAAAGTTTGACACCAAAACCACAATCGACTGTGTTATTTCTGGGAAGCTGAAGTAAAAACACGTATCTACTATCTATCTGTCTACATATTTATTTGGTTAATAATACAGATCTGCATTCAACTGTCGAAGCAGGATTTCATTGGTATGAAAACTTTGTGAATCAGGGTTCGAGTTTTCTTTAAATAGGTAATACTTATATATAAGATAAATTATGTTTTTTTTTGTTTGTTTTTAATGTAAGAAGTTGTAATGAGTCCAAAAACATGAGTACAGGGACAGTTAGTTGGCCTGTTTTACTGATGTAAGAAGCTAAAGGAGAAGACAAAAACCTCCAACTCGCTGTCCCGCTCCTCAAGTTTGAGACTCTGAGCATCTAAAACCAAATGTGTGATGTTCAGTTTGTGCGATTTATGGGCCAGACGTTTGTCGTGTTTAAATCCTCTTCTCCGTTGAACCTCAGATTGTTGTCCTCAGATGTTTCCAGACAGATGCTTCCTCTGTAAGTGACAGTTTTATTGTTTACAAAATGACAATGTTGTTTTGCTTATGTTGAATAAAATTGTTGATAACGATGTTTCTGTCATTACTGTAAAAAAAAAAAGTAAATGAAATAACAGTGGAAATTTTCACAATGAAAGACACGCTGCAGCTCTAAAGAAACCTAAGATTAGAAAAGGCGAGGAAGATCTTAAAAAAGAGGATTCTTGCTACGTGCACATTATGTTCAACTCTGTAATTTTGAGCTGCGTCCACTCAAGAATCATGGGTAACTATTTTTAAGGTAATTGCCCAAATGTAAGACGTGTGATATCTGCTGTTTGGAGACATAAACTGGAGACATTTCTAATCCTGTGCACAGACACAGACACAATAACTACACTTTTTTTTTTTAGGATTGGCATTTGTCAGGCAGCTGGCACCATCACACCCAAACACAGGACTGCAGAAGGTACTAGAGCCTGGAGATGACGAGAGCCCCCTTTTGTCCTTCCCTGGCTACTGTACAAGATTGTTTAAATATTTCAACAGCAGTAAACCAGATACATACCGAGCCCTTTGCTCCAAAACAAGCTCATGTATTGTCTTTGCAAATCTTGGAGACACTGATTTTTTCCAGTGAAACTCAAACAAAAAAAAAAAAACAAAAAACTTTTGCATTTAAGATTTTTGCAATGAAACACTGCCCTCATGTGAACAGAACAAGTATTGATTTATCAGTTATGTATTTATTTTCACATTGTATCCACCACTCCCATCTTGATATGTGTAAATTCAGACCACATCTGAAATATATTCATCATAAAGGTATTAAAATGTCATTAAATATTGCTAAAGCAGCCGAAGCGCAAGTAGATTTCTGATTAAAAAGGTTTGATCTGGATCATAAGTCAACTTCCCGGAGATCAAACATCAAAGATGACAGCACAGAAGGTTAAAAGCAAGAGTAAACCTGTGGCGGCTGAAACGTGAGCCCTGACAGAGCCTCGCAACCAGGGTCAGATTCCCTGCTCTTTTGTCAATGAGGTGCTAAATAATTCGAGAAAAGGCTACCCCTTCACTTTCACTCTTCCGGGAAAGTGACAGGAAGACACAGGGGCCACAGGACGACCCATCAACGCTCACCGTCCGGAGGCCTGTTTGTTTGATTCACAGCCTGTTTGAGGAACCTTTGGTAACCTCAGATAAAGAAATATCTGAGACATTCTGTGTTGTTCCTATCTTCTTCTGTCTTTTTTTTTTTTTATCCACAGTGTCTCTCGTTGAACTTCTTGCTCTGTGTATTTTGACCCTTTACACCGTCTGCCACTGACAAACAATAGGACCTCTCAATCAATTTGAATGGTGAAGAGGATCCAGAATAGGTAACACAGCACCTTAAGGCTGTCGTTAAACTTTGATGAGCCTGGAATTCTCAACAGCAGCAGCGGTGCTTATATCTTTAGATCATGTAAGGACCACGAGGTGACAAGCTTGCCCATCTCTTCGGAGGAGCAGATAATACAGGAATTGAAAAATGGTAAGTGCATCTGTCTCTTTACTCTGATAAGTCACCCTTTATAAGTTAGAGATAATGGCTTCATAAATGGTAAATACATAATCTTCTTTTTAGCAGCTGAGTCGTAAATTCATTGATCAATGCTTGCAGGTTTCTCACGTCTAAGAAGCTAAGAGCAAAAGGTGTTGATTCAACTGCAAATATAAATGTTAATAAGTCATTAATAGATGGTTTTTATAATAATACATCATGTCTGTAGTTGTAAGTGCGCTCTTTTAAAAGGTTAAAGGTCAAACAACCCGTCAGAGGATGATGCATTCAAGGGTCATGCTGGAGGAAGGCAAATATCAGCCTCTCAGCTCACATTTGATCATCATTAACCATTAATAAAGCCATTATTACAACTTATAACCTTTATATTTTTAAATATCTTTATGATTTGTTCTGTATGTGTCTGATGTGGTTGTTTCTCCTGTCATTCCTCACAGTGAGTCATGCTTTGGGGCAGATGTAGTGTCCTTGTGGTTCTCTGCGTCTGTCCTCTAGCCTCCCTCATAATGCCTCCCTGTCCTGCTGGCTGCTGCTGTGCCCGTCCAGGATTTTTGGTTCTGTGTGAGTCCCTGGGTCTCCGATCACTTCCTCGCTCCGTCCCTCTCAGTACCTCATCTCTGTCCGTGGCCAGAAACCAGCTCTGTAACGTGGACCACCTGCTCCGGCCATTCTCTGGCCTGCAGGAGCTGAGCCTCAGTCACAATCTGCTGGCCCGCTTCCCACGTGGACTGCCTCCAAGCCTGGAGTCCCTGCTGCTGCAAGAAAACCGCATCACTTATATCACCTCCGGCGCCCTGCGGCATCTGGGGAACCTCACACGTCTAGATCTGGAGGACAACCGCATCCGTGCCATCCAGCCTGGGGCACTTCAGGGTCTTAACAAGCTGCAGGTCCTGACGCTGAGGGGGAACAAGCTTACAAGCCTCCCTCTGAATCTTCCTCCATCGCTGACTCATTTAGACCTCTCAGCAAACTGCATCTCTGTCCTGGACCTGCCCTCGCTGTCCGCCCTGGTCAACCTGCAGGTCCTGAAGATCAACAGCAACTGCCTGCGCTCAGTCCCGGAGAGCGCCTTCGACGGCTTGCCACGTCTCAGATCCGTGGACCTCAACAACAACCTGTGGGTGTGCGAGTGTGACATTTTGTATCTTTACCGCTGGCTGCTGAGCGGCAGACTGAAGATGGCTACAGACCTGGTCTGCACCGAACCCGTCCATCTTGCTCACCGTTTACTTCTGAACCTCTCTGTCATGACTATCTGTCCTCATGTCCTGAAGCCAAATGAGAGGACACACCAGCTGGACCTCAACCTTCAACTGGAGAGGAATGTGGAGATGCTGACGGTGAAGCCCACGGGACTAAACTCACTTGAAAACGAGAGATATTTTGGATCAAAGAAAGAAACCACTGCTCCCAAGGATGCTCCAAAGAGTCGTGTATTACTTGAACCCTACTCTTTAGAGACCCTTACCTATGAGGAGTGTTTGTCCTTGAATATAACAAGAACAGTCAGCCCACCTTACATAAAAACCACTACCTCACTCCCTGATGAAGAGAAATGCAACATGACATACCCTCAGATTAACGCAACCACTGCTGAAGGGACTCGATCTTTGCTTTCCACAAACAGAGACGCACCCTGGCCCACTCCCAACCCACGACCACACACGCAGCAAGACTCCACAGTGGTCATCTCTCTGCTCGCTGTGTTGTGTACATTAGTAGCTCTGCTAATGCTGGCAGTGCTGGTAGTACTGAAAAAGGTGCTTCTGCGCCAACAGAGGGTGGCACCGCTCGATGTAGGATCTGGTGGATAACACACACACAGACACGCTGGACATGTTTTTACTCATTTAATTCACAATAAGCACAGTCCCATACAACATTCTGCATTATATTTTTTGTATGTGTACTCGAGCTGTTGACCTAACTGTATTTTCATACTGAATCCTCTGAAGAGGGAGTCATGATTTTATACAATCAAGCCAAATAAAGCCAAAATATATACAAAACAAAAACACACCTCCACTCGTGGTTTCTGATTTATCATGTTGGCGACCTGTGTTGAAAGGCTTATTTGTTTACATGCAAGGATCAGAGCTGTCCTCAAATATTCACCGCAATCTTCCGACTCCAAAATCAGCATCAATTAAAAAAAAACTGATGAGAAACACCATTAACACCTGGCACTTGAACATTGTAGGAATCTTGGCTTGAATTCAAGAGAGTGACCCCACAACCCCTTTTACATGGAGGTTTTTCAAAAATATATAAAACTCCCTGAAGGGTGAAAGACCTGATGTAGTATGATGGTAACCAATCGTCCAAACAGCACGGCAGTGAAACACCACAGGGCCCATAATGGATGGTTAATAACAGCATATTAACTGGTGGCTTGCGCGCGTTCCTCCTTCTTGTCCTGTTGTTTTAGTCTGTAATCTGACAGTGCTGCTTTTATGGCATCTTCTGCAAGCACTGGAAAAAAAGGGAGTGAGAAATCATGATGATTTCACTAGGAAGTAAACAAAGGTGACAGATTATATGTTAATTTTATTGCTTTAAACTTACTAGAGCAGTGAAGCTTGACTGGAGGAAGGCAGAGTTCTTTGGCAATGTCTGTGTTCTTGATCTTCAGAGCTTCATCAACCTGCAGGATGACAGCAGACTTATCAGACTCTCAATAACAACCAAAAAAAAAAAAAAAACAAAAAAAAACAGCCTCTTCCTTTTCATCTGTGTTGAGATGCCAACTCACCGACTTCCCCTTCACCCACTCTGTTGCTAGAGAACTGGAGGCGATGGCTGATCCGCAGCCAAACGTCTTAAATCTTGCATCAACAATCTTGCCATTTTCGTCCACCTGGATCTGGAAACATCACGTCGTTAAAGACCTCTTTGTACAACAGGAATGTGACAGTCATGACAGCAGTAATAAAGTACGGTCGAATAGTTTTAGGACGGCGGCGGATGTTATTGACCTGATTTGTGGTAAAACTCAGTAGTTCAGCAGATAGACTACAAGACACACTCAAATATAAACATATTAGCAAGTTATGATGAAACATGGATGATTAATAATCAACGGTAACTTCCATGATCATGGAAGTTTGAAACTTTGTTAGACAAAGTTTGACTGTCACACTAAATGATATAATATTCATGTTTTATAGATTAATTTCAATGTTACCTCCTTTCCTTTCCTAAAGGATTGTCCGGTGTATCCTATGCTAAAGGAGATAAGAAAGGAAGCTCCTTTCCTTAACATTTAGAGAGCTCAAACAGCTCTTAACATGGCGGCTATGTAAATACTTCCAGGTCTTTTCACTCATTTAGGAACCTTCCATCCATCCATCCATTCATTATATGTCATAAATCATCAGAGCCACGGTGGGGCTGGAGCCTATCCCAGCTGACTTATGGCGAGAGGCGGGGTACACCTCGGACAGGTCAGCAGCTCATCACAGGGCACACACAACCATTCACATTCACATCTAGGGGCAATTTAGAGTCACCAATTAACCTGTTAAGTGGAGGTCTTTGGACTGTGGGAGGAAGCTGGAGTACCTGAAGACCTCCACACCAGCCGAGGTTCAAACCAGTAACCTTCTTTCTGTGAGGCGACAGTTCAGTTAGGAACCTTCTAAAAGCAAAATAAGACTATTCGACCCAGACCCACAATAGTGGAGTACACACAGGTGTTACCAATGATACTAATTAAGGTCCAGTTCCATTCAGTGCAGCCGTGCCTTTCCAGCAAGCACCACCCTGACTCTGTTTGACCTAAATGGAACTGAATCTTAACTAGTATCACTTGTAAACACCTGTGTTTACCCCAATATTTCATGTGAAAATGGCTGCTGTGAAAAAGGTGAATGTTTGTTTTTTTGACCTCCAATTACCTGAAGTTTCATAACATCACCGCAGGCTGGGGCGCCAACCAGTCCGGTCCCCACATTCTTTGAGTTTTTGTCCAGAGAGCCCACATTTCTTGGGTTTTCATAGTGGTCCACCACCTTGAGAGACATAAATGAGATGTTACAGCTCTGTTATGCTTAAGCAGACAGCTACACCTACTGTGAGACAACACACGTTAAGTAAGTGATAGTAAAAACACGGCTAACCTAGATTATGAGTTAACAGTTTAAAAACACGTTTACCTTTTCGTGATAGGAACAAACAGCAGTCAGCTGAGGGCTGAATAACCTTCCTCCAAATAACAACAGCGAGGACGCTGACTTTCGTACAGTGGCCATGTTGAAAGCCCGATGACCTACGGAAATCGACGAGTGAGCCCGAGTGAAGACGACCGCTCTCTGTTGACAATAGTGATGTGTCGTAGGTGAACGAGCCGGTTCAAAGAGTCGGCTCTTTTATGTGAACGACGGGATCCGGCTCCGTGAGCCGTTGAGTGACAGTAGAAAAAGAAGCGGCATTTGGACGCATTTTAAAAATCTTGAAAACACAAAGGCAGAATGCAGATCAGGATCCACAAACAACTTTCACAGACACATGAGTAGCTGTCATTTTTAAAAAGTTTTTATAGATGTTTCTATTTGCTTTGTGTAGCAGGCTGGTTCTACAAGCAAGTTAGTGCATTCATTGGGTGGTTTCAGAGAGTTACAAGGGTCTATAAACGCAATGAAAACAATTGGCTACAGCAATTTATTGATATTAGAAAATGTCATTTTTACTTTTGAATACTTCAGTACAAAGGATGTATTGAATATATACTTGATATATGTGTACACATACAAATAAAAAGTCAAAACAGTGCTAAATTTGGCTGAATTATGAATGGGTCAAATGAGCTGACTCCCTAAAAAGAACCGAACGTCCCATCACTAGCTGCCAAACAAGCGACGAAGGAAGCCGCTGAAGGAGCGCCTACCAGCGGCTGACAGCTGCCGTTACACGTCGGTGGCATCCAGCTTGACAAGGCTCCACCTCTCACGATGCTCCTCGCTTGTTAGCCGCTTGTTACCAGGCAGACAGCATTTCCAACATGGCAGCGTCAAGCAACGCAGAGCAAACGCAGTTGCAAGACATGGAGGAGGAGGAAGATGCGGGAATGGAGGAGAGAGAGATGGAGTCGGACGGGGAAGAGGAAGGAGAGGAAGGAGAAGAGGGCATGGGAGAGGAAAATTCAGACGACGAAGAGGATGATTCGTCGGAGGACGAGAAAGAAAACGAAGCCGAGATCCAACGGCTGGAGGAGCAGGTAATTAGCCAACGTTTTAACTGACGTTAGCCGACGAGCTAATGAGAATGAATGGAGGGTAAACACAGTCAGCTACAACAACTCAACAGCTTTAAAAGTGTGAACACCTCCAGCCTGCTCTGGTTTAATAAAAACTGACAATATAACGTTACCAACGCGAGCTGCTGTTATCTAAAACAATTAAATAAGCGCGTTTGATACGACGTCATTCACACAGCTATCGTGATTAGCTGTCGTGCTAATGTGTGATGCTAATGGCTTTCCTCGTGTCACCCGCGCCTTTTTACACTAATGTTTTGACAAACCTGAATAATATTTCAGCTTCCCGTGTAGTTAGACATAAAGTGCACGACTCGATAAAGAGTTAACACTGTCCCAACTTTATTTATTGTCACGTTTAAAGCGATAAATCTTGTCTCATAACATAGTTTACAACGTTACTGCAGCATTACTATGCAACACACAGTTTATTAACTGATAGTACTGCAACAAATCATCTATTTGTTTACATATTTATATGTGTATGCATGTGTATAACGTATTAAAGTATTTGTTGAAGACATATTATAACCTTCATGAAGGTTGAATTTATTAGACTGCATTAAACCTAATTAATTAGCAATTGAATGCTGTATATATACCTTAGAAACTTTATGTATTATTTTGTTAGTTAAATGTCATGATTTAATCTGGCACTAAATCTCAGAAGATGCATGAGTGAATTAGGATATATACTCAGACCGGCCACTTCATTAGGTACATTTGTATAATCTCGTGTTATGGCCCTCTCATCTATATTAGAAAACAATATTAGAAACACCTCTCAATATAATACAGTCCAGTTTAACACTACTGCAAACTACAACTTCAGTGGTAAACAGAATAGTTAAATTAGTACCTCTCAGGCAGTGTCAACAAAAACTGAAACATTAGAAGCTTTGTAAATGTTGAATTCATGGCAGCGTTGTTGTACTGGATCACATTCGACTGTACAAGTGTACCTAGTGAAGTCCTGTATTGTTCAACATCTCACCCTCCTTTTGTCTGTGCTTTTCCAGCTGTCAATCAATGCTTTCGACTACAACTGCCACGTGGATCTCATCAAACTACTCAAGCAGGAGGGAGAGCTTTTCCGCCTGCGAAAGGCAAGGCAGAAGATGAGTGAACTTTTCCCGCTCACTGAAGGTTGGTGTGTGTCTAATAACAGTTTTGGGGCTGAGGGGAATCATTTGACAGCAACTCTGCGTTATTTGTAACCACATTTTTGTTGAATCCTGCAGAGATCTGGCTAGACTGGCTCAAAGATGAGATCCGTCTGACTGAGGAGGAGCCGAACCGGGAGAAAGTGTATGAACTTTTTGAGAGAGCTGTAAAAGACTATATCTGTGAGTACACCACACCATCATCACTTGTTTTGATTTGACATTCAGTCATTATATGATCCTAACATTTAATAATGTGTCTTTATACCCAGGTCCAGATATCTGGCTTGAATATGCTCAGTATTCAATTGGTGGGATGGGGTCACCAGGTGGAATAGACAAGGTGAGAATCATCTTTGAGAGAGCTGTGACAGCTGTGGGGCTTCACATGACGAAGGGTCAGACGGTGTGGGAGGCGTACAGAGAGTTTGAGAACGCCATTCTGTCCACAGTGCAGGTTTGTGCCTCCATCAACTACATGAGATTTATGCTCAGACGTATGCTCCGTCTTAGTTTCTGTTTGATTACATGTATGTGCAAGAGAGGGATTTATTCTGAATCATGCAATTTCATCAGTATCAGACTGTGCAAGATAGACAGCTGTTGGATTAAAACATTTTACTGGAGTGCAGGAATAATAGTAATACTTTATCAAAGCAAGCTTTTGAGTGATTATCCACTCACCTAAATTCATTTGATGTAATCTAAATGGACCTTTTCTACATTTTTAAACCATTTTCTGCTTTTTTCTCTCAGCCTCCTCCTGGCAGGATTCCCAGCCGCGAGGAGCAGGAGCTGCTGAACACTCAGCTTGGGCGCATCCATACACTGTTTCGTCGCCAGCTGGCCATCCCCTTAATGGGTGAGAATGACGTCTCTTCTGTCCAGACGGAGTGTAAAACGGGCAGGATTCCTGTTGTGAAGGCCTTATGTCACGGCCCACCTGGGAAAAAACTGTGAAATACACCACTTAAAAAGATACCGCTGCCTTCGGGGATTAGTCGAGTGTGGCATGACTGTGATGTGACTTTTGAAATGCAATAATGCAATGCAGATTTAGAAAGAGAACACTCCTCAGTTTGTTGCAGCAGGGGACGAGAGATATTATTTCATTTCATTATGTTAATTCTGGCCCAGCTGAATGGAGGGCAGAGGCAGTTTTATAACGCTTCAAACCTTTTCTTATCTGAACTTCTCACTTGGAACAAAGATGATGCAGTATATTTTACACACTAGCTTTAAATGTTCACCAGTGTTACTGTTTTACATGAATGTGTGCTCATTGTTAATGTTGGTGCTGTGTTGCCTTGCAGACATGGAAGCCACATACGCAGAGTATGAGGAGTGGTCTGACAGCGGGGTGTCTGAGAACGTTATAAATCAGTACAAAAAGGCTTTGCAGCAGATGGAGAAGTGCAGACCTTTCGAGGAGTCACTGGTACCCGACTTGCATTGATTATCATCCTTTTGACTGTTTTCTTCCTTTATTACTTCAAATAATATGCAGAGTTTTTGCCGTGCATAACATTTGTATGCTGTTTTCTCGCTTGAGCTGGCAGCAGAACCTCCTAAGCTGGCAGAGTATCAGAACTACATCGACTTTGAACTAAAAGAGGGCGACCCAGCACGGGTCCAGATAACCTTTGAGCGGACTCTGGCAGAGAACTGCCTGGTACCAGACATGTGGGCAAAATACACCACATATCTTGTGAGTATTAGTTTGTGTTTGGCGTGGTTCTGTGTTTAAAGGGTTCCCAGTCAGACTGTTATGTTTGCTGTGTGGAGTTTGGACTAATTTCACATGCCATTACCTCCCAGTCTGACTGCTCTTATTCAGCTCCTCAAACTTGCCAACTCCATCGTCTGCCAGCAAAGGGCTAAACAACTATCACAGTGTTGCACTGAGCTTATCTTGATTAATTACAGCCAGTGATTTCTCCAACAGCTCCTCTTGAAATGGAGGCTTTTAATCGTTTTAACTTTTTAAACATTTGGACTTTCTAATATCAGTAATGAGCGAAAATCTAAGATCTGAGATTTCAGTAATAAATCTTTCAGCTCATGTAAAACTATTTTAACCAGTTTGTTATGTGTTTTCTCTACAGGATCGTCAGCTGAAGGTCAAAGACTTGGTTCTTTCCACTCATGAACGCGCTGTCAGGAACTGCCCCTGGACGATGGGTCTGTGGAAGAGCTACGTGCTAGCTCTGGAGCGGCATGGAGCTGACCATCAGACCGTCTCAGGTAACAACTAGAGCGCAGCATGAAGCTGCTGAGATGACTCAGTCGCTGTTTTTATCATGGTCTCATCATGGTGTCTCTTTGTCTTTCTCACAGATGTTTTTGAAAAGGCACTGAATGCAGGTTTCATTCAAGCGACGGATTATGTGGAGATTTGGCAGGCGTACCTCGACTACCTGAGAAGGCGTGTGGATTTCAGCAAAGGTGAGAGCAGTTGTTTGCGAAACAGAATTTATCTTTGTGTTTGGAAACTATTGATTTCATCACCCCCGTGGTGTGTTTCCTTTTCTGCAGAATCGAGTAAAGAATTGGAGGAGTTACGAGGAGCTTTCTCACGATCTCTGGACTACATGAAACAAGATGTTGAAGAAAGTAGGTGGTTTTACGAGCGAATGAGATTTATTTTTGTGTTTATTCTCTGTTCGGTTTTCATATAATTCACCACCTTGTGTCATTGCAGGGTTTGGTGAAAGTGGAGATCCTTCTTGTATCATAATGCAGATTTGGGCAAGGATAGAGGTATGTTACTATGACGACCATTTTCAAGAGTTGAATTTCTGTCGCATTGAATTGTGATTTGTTTTTTTTTTTGAACTGCTGACGAAATGAGCTTGTCCATTTTAAAGTTAGAAATAGCTCAAGTGAACAGGCACTCTGTGATGAATGAAATGACCTGGAATCACTAATATAGGCTCATCGAGATACACGGTGAACAGTTGCTAAACTATGGCAGCACTTTCCTTTACAGAAGATGTTTTTCTATGATAAATGACAATCATTTATGTGATAATCTTTGTGTTTAAGGAAGGAAGGAACAGTCTGCACAATGTGTCACATTTTTTTTCATCCCTTCCAGGCCCACCACTGCAAGAACATGCAAAAAGCCCGAGAACTCTGGGACAGTATCATGACAAAAGGGAACGCCAAATATGCCAACATGTGGCTGGAGTACTATAACCTTGAAAGGTCTGTCAATCCATGTCTGATGCCTTTGTGACTAAACATTCAGACAGAATTTGTGTATGGTGTGCTTGATGTTTTTACTTTATCCGCAGGTCTTACGGAGATCCAGTTCACTGTCGGAAAGCTCTGCACAGAGCAGTTCAGTGCACCTCAGACTACCCTGAGCACGTGTCTGAAGTCCTGCTCACGTTTGAGAGAGTGGAAGGTGAGTCCACCATGAAAACTCAAAGTTAACCTAAAAAATAGAGACAATTTCCATGAGTTACACTGTCAATTATGTATTTTGTGTCCTCACTCATAGGTTCTCTGGAGGACTGGGACGTGGCAGTGCAGAAGACGGAGACCCGGCTGAACAGGATTAATGAGCAACGTGCAAAGGTAAGAGTACATATCAGTATGATACTGTGCAGGTGTATCATTTAGCTGCTTTTGGCTAATGTTACTGTGTTCTGGCCATCTGCTAGGCGGCTGAGAAAGAAGCCAACCTGGCTCGCCAAGAGGAGGAAAGAGCTGATCAGCGGCGAAAAGCCAAGTCAGAGAAGAAGGCACAGAAGAAGGTCCAGAAGGGAACTCGAACTGGGGAAAAGAGGAAAGCGGAGCAGGATGATTATCACGATGAGTGGAATGACGATGCAGGTAAATAACGATGATGATATGACAAAGCTTTTACACAAAATGACCCTTCAGATATGTGTTTCCTAATGTTCCTAATTTCCCTCCATGACAGATCAAGCTCCTAAAAGGCACAGAGGAAATGGGGACCAAGCCACAGAGGAGTACATGGAGACTGAGACGGGACTCTTTGGGAG
This sequence comes from Protonibea diacanthus, assembly GCA_028641955.1. Classification (NCBI taxonomy): domain Eukaryota; kingdom Metazoa; phylum Chordata; class Actinopteri; family Sciaenidae; genus Protonibea; species Protonibea diacanthus. Next base: position 18,824,704 of record CM053985.1, read on the forward strand.
GAACGCTCCCCCTGGCTTTAAACCTCCTCCACCTGGCGCTAAAAGAGCCCAGCAGGGAGATGAGGCTGCTGCCCAGAAGCAGAACCTCGACAAGCCGGAGCTTCGCAACGACAACAGCAGCGTTTTCATCAGCAACCTGGCATACACGCTGGAGGAGCCAGAGGCAAAGCTCAGGACTCTGTTTGAGACCTGCGGTCCCATCAAACAGATTCGACCTGTCTTCAGCAACAAAGGGAACTTCAAAGGCTACGGCTACGTACAGTTTGAATCCACAGTGTCTGTCCCCGAAGCACTGAAGCTGGACAGGCGAGAGGTGGAGGGCAGGCCCATGTTTGTGTCGCCATGTGTGGACAAAAACAAAAATCCTGAGTTTAAGGTAAATATGAAATATGAGCAGTATCCGCAGGTCTCAAAATCATTAAAATCACTGAAGCCTTTACACTTTATATTACAACAGATTTTCTGTTACCTTGAACCTAATTGGGTGATCTATCTCTCCATATGTCACATATCAGGGTAGTATTAATTTAATTACATCATAAGGAATTATCATTATATATCACTGGGAGGTAAATGTGTTTGATAATAGTAAGTCATATTGTCACTACTGGTCCATACTTCGGATGTTAAATTGAATTCTGTGTGGTATTAAACTGGCCTTAAAGTCTTGAACTGAAGTGGTGAACCCTTCAGAAGTCCTGATAATGTTACCAAGACAAGTCATCACTTCACATTGACGTCCCTGCAGGTGTTTAAGTACAATGCATCCATGGAGAAACAGAAGATCTTCATCTCTGGACTGCCGTTCTCTTGCACTAAAGAGCAACTGGAGGAACTCTGCAAAAGTCACGGCACCCTCAAAGATGTTCGTCTGGTCACGTATCGCTCAGGAAAACCCAAGGTGAGGCTTAAAAATGAGGACAGTGTCCAGATGTTTGGCTAAAAATAGCCAACCTGTTTGAAATGATGAGAATCACCTTTCAGGGTCAAGTTGTGTAGAGGCTGTTGTTGATGTTTTAACCCTCCGTTTCTCTCTGCAGGGTCTGGCATATGTTGAGTTTACAGAAGAAGCTCAAGCAGCTCAGGCAGTTCTGAAAATGGACGGCATGGAGGTGGATGGCAACAAAATCTCTGTTGCTATAAGCAACCCGCCTCGCAGGAACACGATGGATAAACCTGGTTCCATCAGGCCCACAACAGACATGATGCCTCGCCAGGTCTTCGGATCGTAAGTTTGGTGACTCATTTCTCTCTGAACGCCCGCCATCCTCAGATCTGTACCTGTACAGAAACAAATCTGTTTTTTTCTTTTTCCAGGAGAGGACGAGGACGCACCCAGCTCTCATTACTCCCTCGATCTCTGCACCGACAAAGTGGACCTGTAAGCAAAGTGGAGAACGGGAACTCAGCTATGCCGGTCCCGACCACATCCAGCGCAGCAGCAGCAGCAGCGAGCACAGCTGGAGAGACGAAACCTTTGTCAAATTCAGACTTTGCCAGGATGCTTCTCAGCAAGTGAGAAGATGAGCGAGAGGATTACGACCGCCTTCACACTGAAAGCCATCTTGTGTCCTTACAAATTAAGTGTTGGTGATTCTTCTGTAAATTAGTTACCCGGCCTCCCTTTAATCTTGTTCTCATTATCCGTTCTGAGAGATTGCCTTAATCGCCGAGCTCCTGCCCTCCATCACAAACCCTTTTCAACCAAGATTTATCCCCAGTGTGACAGTGTTTTCCTTTATGGATGTTTGAAGGTGGCCGGCAGGCTTTTTTTTTTCTCTTTTATATAAAAAAAAATGTATCATATTTGTATGTAAATATACTGTATCTAAAATTGTACGCCTCTTGTTGCAAAGTGTCTTCTTTCGTTGTGTAATGTGAAAGGGATCTGAGAGACGTCACATGGGAGAGTATTTTTTTAAATATTCAAAACAGCCAAACTGGTGAATGTTGTTTAAAAAGGTTGTATGCAAAAATGCAAATGTGGTGTATTATAGTTGGCGCGTGTGTGTATGTGTGCGTGTGTACATAAGTTGAATGTGCCGCAGTAATGAAAAGACATTTTTAGGAGACTTTAGGAGTTTTGTTGTATTTATTTTGACCTTTTGAGGACACAGCTAACAACACTAGCAATGATTTTTCTGATTGTATAATAGTGGTTTGTTTCCCATAATACCATCTCTGAGTTACCATCTGCTGTTCATCGTCAGTAATATGATGCTATGGAGTTAAGACCCCGAGAGGGTCCAGCAAATTAGTATTAGTTCATCAGCTTAATCTTGGCCTGTGGGCCCGTCACACTGCTAACGCTTTATCAGTTATAGTATTTACAGATCTGCTCTAAGTATACAGTCTCATCACTGTTAATGTGACCCGTCTGTTCAGGGTAGAAACATCAAATGTTGTTTTAGATATCGGTCTGATTTCTGTGCTGAGGACTGAGAGAGTTTAAGGGGGAGCTGAAACTGAAGAAATGTGTGTAATTAGCTGCTTTGGTGGCAGTACACACCCCTGAATAATGTGTCCGTGCTTTAGTTTGGTTTATTAAAAGTGTTTCCAACAGATTGGATCTTTAACTTCACATGAAGACTCATCCGCCAAACTGCCTAGATTAGCAAAAAGTCCACATCACCTACTGTTTCCAGCGTCTCAGATGTCCGACTTGTTTGCTTTGTATTGCTTTTAACCTACATTCTGTTACATTGGACATTTGGGCTCAAGGAAACTGATGGGCATTTTTCAGATTTCTCAATCTTTGTAGTTCACTTGAGAAAGTAATAGTGAGATAAAGACATACAGTAGTTTAAAGTGTTTAAAGGAGTTAGAATATATCCATAAATGCTAGAAAAGTACATGTGGTTGTGTGTACATTGTTCACGTGACTCCTTACTCCTTAAATAGTTTCATAAACGTGGTTTGGAGCTGATTTTCTTTGTGTTCAGTAGAGTTCATTTCACCTCAAGATGAGCCACAGTTAGCTGACAGCTCTCCAGTGTTCTGGGCTGTTCCTGTCATCTACACGTTGTTTAAGTCTGCAGCTTCAACACGACAGAAGAGAATCTATGCAGTTGTTGCACTTTGCTTCCCCCCCCCCCCCCACCCCCCATGTTTGTCCCACTTGTTCAACCTGTTTGTGTACATAATGTTCAATATACTGTTTCAAAGAGGTCACCGTAGTTTGTAATAAATATAAATCTAAGTTTTGGAAACAGATGGAATACAAGCTATATGTATCGCTCTCACCACAGTGGCCTGATCTCAAATACATATATATATATCTAAATGTGTTGAGAAGTCACCTCTGTTTTATGTTCAGTACTAAATGATGGTGTTTGTGCATTGCTGTTGTTTTGTATCATTTCTATAGTTGGTGTTTTGAATTTAGTATAATGGCTATTTTCTGTTGAATCACAGTATTTATTTTCTCTGCTTGTTTCATGATCTGCCCTTGTGTTTTTTGGGTCTTGTAAAACAAACAAACAAAAAAAAAAAGAAGTCGTCATGTATTTTTTCTGGTCTAAAACTCGTTTTAATAAAATCATGTAAATCATCTTTGATCCCAGTATGACACTCACAGCTTCCTTTGTTCTAAATAAAAGGTTTAATGAAAGTTATTAGAACGCTTTTATTTTAAAATAAATAATCAAAATACATCAAAGTGCTTTACAGTGTTAAGAGACATCAGCTTCATCCCAAAGATGAAGTAAATATATTCACTCACACATTTACGCATCTGCAGTGAGAAATCACCGAAGCATCTCAAGTCAAAGCGACGCAAAGAAAGCTTTCCCTTCCTCCTCACATCACCAGTAGTCAAACTTCAGATTGTTTCCTGACGGGAACTAATTAAAAAGTCAGAATATTATGGCAATTTGGATCTAAAAGTTGGGATTCTTGTTGTTTTGCAGGAGAAAGATTCAAAACCTAAAACGCATCATCCTGCAGATCAGATCATCACGGACTGTTTGCACAGCAGATATTTTGACTTCAGCTCTCAGGTGTTTTAATGATAGCTGCATACCACTTAGGGGAAGTCACCGTCACTGTAACTAAGCTGTCATTAAACCTGTCACAAGTCGAAATGTCAGCTGTGCCACCAGTCTATTAAATAGGTTTTAGATGAGTCACATCCCTTCCCTGCATGCTACTGTGCCATGCTCCCGTCTCCGGCTCAGTTGTGAATCGGGATGGTCTGTTTGCAGTCCAAACAGGCCTGGTCCTGACTGGCTGCTGGCAGCCCCACGGCGTACTCTGTTGTAGAAATCAACAATGTGTCTAACGTCATCTCTGTACATTTGGCTATGAAGCGAATAAAGGGTCGTACATCGCCCTCGTTGGCTGTGTCTAACGCTGCGTAATATTCAGACCTCTGCTCTTTGCGGATCGTGATGGGCGGGTAGCGCGCCTGCATGAGGACGAGGTTCATGAGCAGCCGCGAGGTGCGCCCGTTGCCGTCTATAAACGGGTGCACATACACCAGTTTGTAATGGGCGAGGGCGGCGTACTCCACAGGGTGCAGCTGCAGCGCCTCGTCAGAGTTGAGCCACTGGACCAGCTCTTGCATGTGTCTCTGCAGGTCCTGCGGGTGAGGGGGGATGTGGTGACCTACAAACACCTGGCTGGTGCGCAGCCTCCCTCCCTCCACGGGGTCTACATAGCCGAGAACCCGCCGGTGAATCTCCAGGATGTCACTGACGGTGATGGTCCCCGTTCTGGACAGCAGTGTGGTGTTGATGTACTTCATGGCTGCATCCACCCCGATGGCCTCGTTCTGCTCCTGCAGGCTCTTCCCGGGGACGGCGTACCGCGTCTCAATGATGTGACGGATCTCAGACAGGGTGAGCGTGCTGCCTTCGATGGCCACCGTGTGGTAGATGTGGTGGTAGTAGGTCTCCTCCATGACCCGGCGGAGTGCGGAGTTGCCTTTAGGGATGGACATGAGCCGGCGAACTTTACTGTCAATGATGCCAAAGTGACGCTGGTCAATCTCTTCCACCAAGGGGAGAGTGCGGTCACGGCTGACCAGAGCTCTCTCATTACACGGCGAGATGGCCAGGGCTTTGGTGTAGAGGTGGTCTGCCTGGACGACGTCCTTCTCCTCCTCCAGAATGGTCCCCAGCTCTGTCAGGGCATCCACAAAGTCTGGATTCATGCTGAGAGCGTGGACCAGCAGCTTATGAGCCTTCTCCCTCTTCCCAAGTTTCTTCATCTCCAGAGCCTGCAGGAGCGCCGCTTTGGCCTCCAGCTCCATCTCTGCAACCACAACACGACAGCATTTAAAACAAATATCCATAAAGCGTCATTTATGCTGCACTGCAGGTGGATCTGATCTAACATATGGCACTGAGTCGAACTCTAAATCGCTAATTGTTGGTACCTTTGCTCGGTTTGGACCTCTGAGGCAGCAGATCAAGGGCAGTAAAGGGGACAGTGAGGCTGGTGGACTGCACAGCTGGAGTGTGCTGGGAGCTCCCCCACAGCTGGCAGCGGAGCTGAGCCATGCCCTTCAGGGCGGCGCAGCACTGGTTCTCTACCCCCACCAGGGGCATCAGGATGGCCACCAGAGAGCCGAGGAGGACGCACAGCAGCGGGCCCCATCCTCCGAGGACACGGCCGCTGGTGTATCGCCACATCGTCACAGCAGCCATGAAGTTTGCAGGTTAAATCCTCCATCCTCTAGTGATACGGTCCTCCATGCATATCCACCCCGGCTAGGAGAGCCGGAAAACGGCCGACAGGAGGGAAAACACGGTCAACATGACAACCGGGAGTCTCCAACACTGCCCGCGGTGAGCTACAGCCCGGACTAAAGCGCTGAAACTCCGCCGTACGTCTGTGACCCCGAGCTGAAAGTACAAAACACCGACACGGTAACACAGCGTCAGTACTGTTGTGTACAAAATACACACATCATCGACTTCCTCGCTCCGTACGTGTGAACATCCTCGAATATAATTGGACAGAATTTTATTGAAGGCCGGCGCTGATTGGCTGAAAACGCAGCAAAACAACGAATGGTTCGTAACTGTTTCTGATTGGCTGAATGTTAGAGCCCTGAATTCGGACTTACAGGCGGGCTGTCAGCAGCGGAAAGGCATCAGACAGTCATCAATTTGGGTAAAATAATATGTTTTGTTCAGTTTAGAGTATTATTTTCTTAACACAGTTAATATAATTATTTATATATAGTTAATTATATTTATTTTAAATGCAAATGTTTAACTCCTCTGCACATTTTTAATTTCTCTGCACATATTTAAATTTAGATCTTTCTCAGGTTAATTTTAACATATGGTTACTGTGTTCTATCTATCTATCTATAGATAACCCACACACTTGTTGATGTTCTGTGACTTGTAGGTCTAGATAGCTTGCTCTTTCTTTTGTGCATAGTTCATAGGAAGGATGCAGAAACAGATGCAACCCATGAGAACTGAAATCTTATTTTAACGAGTTCTTTATTGTTTTTTTGTTTGTTGTTGTTGTTGTTTTTTTAATATACTACAAAATGTCAGCAATTCTATACAAATATATAGAGCAGGGGTGTCAAACATGACACAGCCCGAGGGCCAGGACTGGCCCACCAAAAAGGTCAAATCTGGACTTGTTTTTCTTTTGTGATAAACAAACATTTCCAGCCATATTCTTTTGGTAACAACAGGTGGTACAAATACTTAAATACTTACTTACAAAATCTTTATTTATATAGCATTCTAAGGTGATTTATACAGAATAAAGTAGTATTTTATATTAGAGCCTGTTAGTTGTACAGTAACATTTCATGACAAAAACCTAAAAAAAACTATTTTATGGCATTCATATAGTATTTTTTTGTCAAATAGATGGTATGGAAAAACTTGTGTTGATAAGGTAAAATATGATAATAATATAACCTTAAACGTGAAATCAACAGTAATAATATTGCATTGCGCTGTAATATTAGTTTAGCCAGCGGTTGTGCTATTTCACCACAGAACCGGCCAATCTGACACTTCTTGTGCTGCATCTAATCATCACAGGAAGCCATTCAATCCCAACCCCAGTGGCCACAATGAATATTTGATTTGGCCTCATCACTTTTGTTTCTTCTCATTCATTATTAAAGGGCAGGAAACATTAGAATCATTATTGTGCCTTGATGACAACTCTATTGATTCACTGTGGCAACCAGCTTTCCTAATGAAAATGTACTTACAAACAGATGAGGGCAGCATTGCTCTGTGATGCAGTCATCATAGTCAGAGTACAGCATATCCTCTGAGGACTGCAGTAACACTCTTGGTCTCAAAGTCAGAATAATCAAGATTTATTCTTATGCCATCCAGTCTTTGGATGTAAAAAAAAAAAATAAAAAAAATAAAAAAAATAAATAAATAAATAAAGGGTAAGTAAGATGAGCTGAGCCTCTTTCTATGTGTAAACTGTCAGTTCTTTTTATATATTTTTGGTTTGATTTATTGTTTTATTTTTATGAAAAGATTTTATATTTTTGTATGTGTCATCTATTTATAGGGAAATTGCCTTTACAGAAATTACCACCAGTTGGGAACAGCCTGTGGTGATGAGGATTGATTCCTGGCTGCATGCCAAAGCCAACACTATTAGACATATCTTCAGCAGATGGCAGACTTTCAGCTCTAAATAGCTGATATTCACAGACAGCTTGAGACTCTACGGCAACACAGCGTCTCCACAGACGTATGCAGAGGGAGTTATGAATGAGCAGACATATAGATGATTTTATGTGGAGTTAGAGGTATACAGTAATAGTTCTCTCTGAAAGTTGAGTCATGTTGCAAGGCGTACTCACAGCGAGCTCTGGAGCTGCACACTAACATCATTTACCACCACAGAGTCTCTCTGTGCTGCTCTGACCCACAGCAATTTCACCTTGGTGGATAATGGAGCAGCCTGTTTGGGTGTGCTTGAGCCACATTATTTCTTTACTCGTGTTATTCATGCACTCTGTCACACAGTTCTCAAAGCAAATAGCAGGCTGTAGGATATTAAAGTGGCCATGAGCATGCTTGCACTGATTTTTCATTCTCAGAGAGGATGCAAAAAAGAAAGAAACGTTGTGCTGTATAATTTTGCCACTGCACCAAGACATTTTTATTATTACTCATCGGTTCAGCAGCAGATTTCACTCCATAACGCATAAAATCAGGCCTGTAGCTCGGTGCAATGAGAAGAAAAATAGGTTTATTTCCACTTGTTACAGCAAACTAAAGAGAAAACTAAAACATCTTCTAGATCCTCTGCTTCCTGAAGACTATTTAAGATGTATTTTAATGGCTCAATATACCCACTGTTACTACTATAAATATCAGCAGATATGTCTATTACTGTTTGGACAGTTTTGCAATAAAATAAATTCAAGTACTTAATAACAGAAAATCCGTTTGAAAGGTGTGGTTGTTTACCAGACAGGGAAGCTCTAACAAAAAGGTGCTTTCTATTGCATTATGGGAAATGTAGGATCCAGTATTTTTGGAGTTTAGTCCATACAGTGAACTAAAAGTCAGGATATTTCCGCCTCTTCTGCTTCAGTGTTGACCATTTACTTTTCAGACTCTCGTGAATCACCAAACTGATTGAAGAGCAAAACTATAACAGGAGTGCCCCTTGAAAGAAAAGCTGCAATAGTAGTGAGTGATGTATCGTCAGGTCAAGCTGTGCCTTTTAGATTTGCCTCGTGTTGTTTTTTGGCATTTAGCTTAACAAGGTTTCCTGTGAGGTTTTGTGTTTCACACAGTAAGTAGCTGCTAAACTAAAGAGAGACATCATTTTAGCTCCTTTTCTGGCTGCAGCCCTGTTGCTTTCACCACAGATGGGCATCAAAACAGCAGATGCATTTCTATCCAGCTGCTTTTATGAGCATTTTTAATTTGCGCATAAAGACATCTGGAAATGCTTCCACTTCACCAAAGACAACAGTAGCAAACAAAATCATCCCATCTGTGTCGAGACGTCCTCAGATTAATACATGAAACAAACAAAAATATTTCTGTCACATTTGCTGGAGTTTGACTGGCGCTCTTTTAATGACATCTGAGCACCCTCTTCTTCTGCAGTGCTTTAACGGTGCCTGATCAGAGAATTGGAGCCACCTTTTGCAGGTTTTCTGTAAATTCAGTGCTACATTTGGATGGAAACTAGTGACATCTTGGTCACAGTTCATATTCATTCTTTTTTTAATGACCTGCTTTATAAAATACTGAGAATTTTGCTGCTGTTGCCCCTTGGTTTTGTGGTTAAACCTTTAGGTTTCCGTGTCACACGTGTTTGCTCTATAACTCCAGATTGTGGAACAATATTTTGAGCCGCTTTTACCATCATTTTTTAAGCTGCGCACAAACAATGGTACACTGGAAAGTAAAACTTTCTGCCTGAAGTGTAAAAATATTTTCAGTTAATTATGAAATTGGGACAAGTTAGACATTATTAGGTGATGGTGATGGGAAAGTCTGGTGATATCCTCCCAGTTGTGGTCCTGACAAATCTTGAAATAAAATCCTCTTTGTCCGAGAGAAGACAGAGTCTAAAAATGCAGTCGATTGCGAGAACCAAGGCCTTCAAAAAGTGGCCTTTAGTCCAAGACCGATCTTGAGTACTATGAACACTGGTGAACACGAGCGAGGACAAATATGGTGGAATATGACTGATGAAGGAGAAACGATGGCATGAAATGAACGGCCCTCGGGTCATATTGTGGACTAATTCCACGCTCATCTGACATATGCTCACATGAGCTAAAATCCCGTCAGCTGTGGAAGCAGATAAACCACATGAGTCTCGAGTTAAAGCCAATGATCAGAGCTAATTCTGTTTTCGCTGTGTTGATGCAATTAAATGCCTCATGTCACTGTGGGATTATTATCAGAATGGAACGCTTGTGAAAGGTTAAGTATCTGTTATCTTTAATGCATTCCTTAAGTATGGTTTTATCTCCTGCATCAGTGTTATTAAATGGCTGTGATGCCTGGAACATGAATCGCGGGCTTTCTCCTTAATTTGTGTGACAGAAAACAGTTGTTTCCGCTCAATATTTAGCAGATCATGTAAAGGAATAGATTTCTGCATGCATCAGCATGATCTTCACACCAGCTGACATGTTAACTTGAAGCACACTCCAGAGATGACCCGTCAAAGACTATTAAAATAACACCCTGTCTTTTCAGTACTTGCTGGAACTGTGCTTCAAGAGGTAGAAAATCCATCTGCCCACCTGGAAAAAAAGCGACCTGTCAGGGCAGGAAATAAATCCCTCTGGCACAGGCGCCTCGCCTCCTCCCCTACTGGCTCGTGCTCCTCTCTCCAGCCTCTGTGGAGCCGTCAGTCTGCCTGCCTTTCTGTCTGAGAGGAGGCTTTGTTCTGGGTGACAGAGCTGGGTGTCAGAGATAGAGGATCTCGTTAGGCAGTCAGAGGGAGAGGGATGGTGGCTCTCTTTCCACTCTCTGAGTATGGATGGCTCAGAAAACAGGGATGAGGGGGCCGTAAAATGGATGACAGAGTGAAGGAGAGCTGCACTGGGAGCAACAACTGTCCTCAACTGTCAGCATCCAAAATACTTATCTAAATGGAGGGTTTGCTCCAAAATGCAAGATCCACATACTCATTGGCAAACTGACAAGTGCTGTTACACGACGATATGGGAAGCCAGGAGGTATTTTTTTTCCCCTCTGGTGACAGGGGGACAGAGGATTGCCCTCAGTCTGTCCAGGCGCTCCTCCACGAATTCAGGGAATAAAACATCTCTTTCTCTATCTTTACCTGTTCACTGTTTCACCGAAACAGAAATCTGTTGTCTTCTCTGGCTACCTCCAACTCAGCAGCCTGGTGAGTCTCACAGTGCATGCTGAGATTCCCCTCCGCTGGACTCCCCTCTGCTGAGAGCAGGTCAGAAGAAAGTGAAGAGATGTGACTACCTCCCAAGGTGCCAAACAGGTAATTACTGAACCTCTGTCCCTGCAGTTTTCCAGCACTGGGAGAAGGACCGCTGTCACGCCGAGAAGTTGGATGAAGAAGCATCAGACAGATAAGGGTGTTTTTGTTTTCTTTTTACAGCTATGCAGATGTTGTACAACACCACCATTTAAAACACAAACATTAAAGGTCCAGTCCAGTTATATATTTTTCTGTTTTTATGTATTTTAATCTGTTACACAATTTTCTTTTCTTTATTTATTTGGTTAGTATGTATTTGTCTTAATATATATATATATATATATATATATATATATATATATATATATATATATATATATATATATATATATTCATGATCTGAAAATAAGAATCATTGTGTTTTGTTGCCTTAGAATCTTAGACTTTTATATCTATAGATGCTCTGTGTCCTCTGCCACTGAGTCCAGTATATCGAACCATCATGTTTTCATGCATTTTATAGCTAGTTTTGTGGCCAGAGCCGCCACACTCTGAGTTTCAAACCGGCTCACAGACGTGACAAATACACTGTCCATTCTTATATACTGTCAGCGGTAAAGACAGGATGTGTTGACTAGGTTGCAATCATTGACTACATCACCCAATGCCGCTAAAAGCGACACACTGGTCCTTTAAGTAGCATTTAAATAAAAATAATTTAGCCTATTTAGCTTGTCAAAATGACCCCTGTTATTTAAAACCTGCTTCACTGTAACCCACAGCCTCTTCCTCACATATAGAAAGATGTTTGAATGTGCTCGTCTCTCCCTGACCTCTGGTTCTTAATACATAAATGTTTGCGAGGTTGTTCAGGCAACGAGATTGGCTTGAGAGAACTCTGCTGATTACAACATGCAGTGTATCAATCACGAGCTTTGTGAGGTTGTCTGTTCTCCACCCCCACTACTCCTCTGTTCACTTCCTTTGTGAACTCTGCTGCAAAACACTTCCTAAATAAACATTTTTCTTCGAGTCCACAAGCTTCACACGAGGAGTTTGTGGAGAAATACATCGGACATCTTTCACTGAGTCCATAAAATGCAGCAATTTTACTAAATGAGTGTCCATTAAACACATCAAAAGTGAGGAAGAGAGTGTGGCTTGCTTCCTCATGACGTCTTGCTTGAAGCTCGGAGAGACTGGACGTGATTTACTCAATTTGTGCTCCTATCTGTCTGCCCTCTTTGTCACATTGTCCCCTAAAGGGAGCCATTTCACATAGAAACACCCTTCACGACTGACTGAACACAGACGATTTGTGCTTGCGTGTGAGGGAAATATTTTGTTTTACAATAGACAGGCAGCTCATCTTTGCTGCTGATAGGACTGATGTGTTTTTAGCGTAAACTCTCAGATTAGACCCGGACTCACATGCTCGATCACATCCCGCAGGCTGGTTACCTGCTCGAGGGCCTCAGCAGGGCCAGCAGGTGAGTAAATGATCTGGTGGAAAGACAGGATACAGAAATAATTAGGTCTCTACTGAGGGGCAGCCATTACCGGGGACCTCCCTCGGGCACATGTTTCACTTATTATCTCACTTCCACACTGGCCTGTACCGTTCAGCGTGGTGGGTGCACAAACCAGCCGCTCTGTCAAATGTACCAATTCCAGCACTAACAGGCATATCTTACAGCACACAGCGATGACTCAGCAACTGTGGGTGGCTCATTATTTTATTCACCCACAAAGAGATGACTGGCTGGCGACTTTGTTTGGTTTCTTTGGTAACGTACAGGTGGGAGTACAAAATAAAATTATAGCGCCATAAACAGGATTACTTCCAGATGACAATGTTTGCTCCCCTGAAACCGCCGCCTTTATCTGTTTTGTAACTTGTTTATGAGACTTTGTAAATGATTTTGTGGCGGGGGAACCTGATCATGCCATCTGAGTGGAACTGCTCTCTCAGCCTCTCTCATGGTTTTGATTGTTTTTTAAATGTCTGCGGCCAACGCACGCATACACTATTTTCATAGGCACTGAATGGTGCCTGAAAAGTCACAAATCAATCATCACTGCTGTCATCGGGCGTTTAGGAGTTTGTAGAGTGTGTTATGAGTCCACTGTTCGGTGATAAGTGAACTGTGTAATGTGGATTTAATTACATGATCCACATGTGCGGCGTCCTCTACGGCGCCACATCCAAAACCCTTAAATAAACTCCAAGACATCCAAAACTCTGCTGCTCACCCACATCACCCCGGTCCTCCAGAACCTCCACTGGCTCCCGGTTCTTCAACTCCAGGCCCATCCAGCCTCACAGACTTATTCTACCACCACACTCTGTGCTTCTGATGTGAACCTCCTGACCCCACCACCCAGGACCAACCACCGAACCTGGGGCGACATCTGGAAGTCCCCAAACACATCCATGACTGCACTTTCCTACCCACCTTCAAAGCACTGACAAAACATACCTTACATATTTAAAACAGCTTTTAATGTTTTAAAATGTGTTTTAGGTGTATTGTTTTGTGTTTTTTACCCTTAAAAAGTGTCTTTGAGTTCTTAGAAAAGTACTTTTTAGCCAGGATAGCTTCACTTTGTTCCACACTGAACAATGATTGGATGGATTTCATATCTCATGACACCCAGATGATTAATTCTGACCATGGTGGTTCAATTTTCTGACCGAATACCTGCAAAATAATGACATTCCCATCAGGCTCAGTTATATTTGTAGCATATTAGTGCTAATCAGCGAATGTTAGCATGCTAACAGGCTAACTAACTGTGGTAAACATTGCATACACACCAGCGTCTTCTGTCAGTCAGTGTGTTCACACTGGTTTATGTTGAGCTTCCTGCAAACATCCAACACTAACCATGTTAGCATGCTGACGTTAGCATTCATTGCATGTCATTTTCTTGACATCTTGTGACCTGTTTGTTCAGGTTTTATTTTCATTCAGAAATTGGATTTTTTTTTTCTTTTTACATCTTAAAGTACGGCAAGAATACAACATGACGAAGCACTTACTTCTTCACATGACAGAATAATCAGTACGTTGCCGGCAGGTGGTATTTATGCTCCAGAGGCAACTAACGTCAGCGACATCTGATAAATTATTGTGGTCCCATATGGTAATCATAAAAGGACCCCATCTGGAGGCTGAATTCAACATATTAACCAGAAACAAATAGCCAGCGGCACCTTCCTTTCCCTTCTTTCTCCTTCCAGCTTCACATTTAGTCAGAATGAACCTCATCACGTGCTGCACGCTTCAGAAAAGCGAGGCCTCGACTCAGCTGCAAACTGAAGAAAGTTTCTCATCTTGTTTAAACTTCTTCCAGATGATCAAACATATATTATTACTGGCATATCTCCAATAATGTCACAGACTATAACAGATTATAATCATCTAACTGATCCTCACGTAGAGACATAACCTAACGCTGTGACACTGTGACTGCAAGCATAAATCCCACGATCACGAGCCTCGGTCACTTTAAGGATTAAAGTTGTTAATTGACTTTTTCACGGCTATAGGATCTGTCTGATCACTCTAACAGGATTTAGATGATTAAAAGCTGCACAGATGATCACATAAAACCACAGATCCATCCATTGGATTATCATAGTTGCTTAATTTATGACATGTATGCTCTTTTCTATTATGGGTAGTTAATTTTCCCTAATCTGAAAGCTAGTTTTCTAACAGATACTTCAATGTGGAATATTTATACCGGGATACGTTGTTATCTTATCTTTTGGATTTATTATGTACACAACTGCAGTTGCAACTTGTCTTCCAGTATGCTCAGTGACATAAAATGGAATTACTGTACAAACATATTCACAGTGAGCGAGATGACACATGAGATGTTTGTTTAGATGCCTGCTTTCAATTTATTCACTGTTTGAGTAACAATCAAAAACATCTGCGAGGAAGCATCAACTCCCTCATTGTTTATGAGCAATGGCCATTCTCTCTCACAGTTTTCTTTGTTTAACTTTTAGCTACAACGTCAGTGTTAAGTTTATTTTTCAAAAACATGATAAAAATGTACTGGAAACAGTCTGTTTGAGTCCTTTGCGTAGGCCATGTTGTGCTAGTGCTTAAAGAGGATGCATGGCTCAACAGTAACCCTTTTATAGGATGTATGAGTAGGCGGGTTCTTTGATTTGACTGAATATTGAATGTGAATAATTTTCAGATAATTAAAATAAATACTGCACGTTGTACATTTTTTATTTATATCTTGAAGAATCATATGTGACCTTGTTGATATGAGCAAAATAAGAAAATAATATATTTTTATTGTTAACCCTGTCGACTCCGTTCCGAAGTGCAACCCCGATAGGCCAGTTTGAACCGGAGAGGCGGCTTTCATAGTACATATGTGATGGGAACGGGAGAGACTTGACTGTTTGGAGGGAAATAACCAAACAGCTGCAACAGTTTTGGGAGAATAATAAAAAAAAAAGACTCGTACATAAAGTACAAAAAAAGGTAGGAAGGTAATGTAGGTAAGGTAACAGAAAGGAACAAGTGATTATGAGCAGATTAAGACCAGAAAGAGGAAGTAATGCAACAATAAGGATGCCAACAGTCATAAAACCCCAAAGACAAAGAAGAAGAAGAAGAGGAGGAGGAGGAGAGGACTGACCGGTTTTCGTTTGTTTCTTGCAAAGAGCAGCACGATAACTGTTTCAGGTGTGAAGAGGGAACAAAGGGTTCCCTCCATTTCTTTGTTTGGAGACTGAAAATAAAAGCCGATCTGTTTTTCCTGCGCACCTCCTGGCCAGCGTGATGTTTTCTCTTCCATGCTACCCTGCACCTCACCTTGCAACAACATCAAACAAGAAAGAGGTGAAAAGAGAGATGAAAGACAGGAAGATTGTGTATATTATAACAGAGCCGTTTCATTAGTAATGAACACAAGGCTGGATTCATAAACAGATCTGGATGAGTTTTAGTTTTGATGCTCTTGTTCCAGCTTTGTTCTAGCTGTGGGCTCAAAGTTCCATCAGTGGTCACAAAAACAGACTGACCTGTCGTTTGACATCAGCTCTGCTTCAAATTCTCAAAGAGGTCAAAGGCACCAGGTCAGCGAAGCAGCCAGACTCTTTTCTCAGCTTTACAAGCTGTAAAGTTTGCTCCAAAGTGTTTTCTCCTCAGCCTCTCCTTTCTCACATGACCTCCACTCCTGCAGGCGGAGGTCACAGCCTGTTGACCTCTGTCAGCTTCTAGTTTGTCACAATGACTGAACAGTAAGACTTATGTAAGAAAACAACAGAAAGTACTGCTTGTTGGAGTTGAAGTAAAATGGACGTTCTGCCTTCTCTGCTGCTCTCATTGTTGTCCTATTGTGGGGAAATAATTTCAGGGTTGATAATGTAGAGCAGATCCTACTGACTGAGGGGCAGATGTGTCTCTAAACTCTTCTCCTCCCTCTGTGGCATCGATGGATAAAAGCCTGTTAATGTAAAGATTTAACATGGAGCCTTGTTGGTCCATCTGTGCGTATTACTGTTGGCATACAGCCAGCTCTAATCCTGCGTGTGTGTGTGTGTGAGTGTACGCTTCACATATGTCAATGCATGTGTGTCCTCTTCTTCCCTCTCTTCTCTGACTATGCAGAAGCACAAAGAAAATATTGGATCTCAGCTCAATTTTCTGAGAGTATGTCAGTTCCTTCACGACTGGTGTCAATATACAACAAAGAAATCAATAAAATACCATGCGGTTCATCACATCACTTTAAATTATTGGAAAAAGACACAATGGCAATGACTTACTGTTGTTATTATTTTACTATATACTCATATTCTTCTTCATAATATTAATCAGAGAGGGAGAAAGAAGTAGAACAATGTAATGTATTGGATAATTTGAAATTTTGACCAGATGATGATGCTAGATGAAAAGTCAGGGGATTAATGTTATTACAGTCATGAATGTCTTCCACCAGCTGCTGGTTCTAGAGAGAAAGTTATCCATCCATCCATCCATCCATCCATCCATCCATCCATCCATCCATCCAGCCATTCTCTTCAGCTTATCCTGGGTCGGGTCGCGGTGGCAGCAGGTTTAGCACGGCATTCCAGACGCCCTTCTCCCCAGCAGCACTTTCCAGCACCTCCTGGAGGATCCCGAGGCGTTCCCAGGCTAGATGGGCTACAGAGCTCCTGCAGCAGGTTTTATGTCCGTGCCTGGAACACCTCCAAAAGGAGGCGCCTGGGGGGGCATCCTAATCAGGTACATCTGATCTGATCTGAGAGAAAGTTAGCAGTTCACAAATCACAGTAATCATCCTCTGGGGACCATGAATGACAACCCATCCATAAGATGTTTAGATGTTTCAGTGTTGGCCTGACAGACCAACCAACAGGCCACGCCAGAGCCACACCACTAGCATGACTAGAAGTAGTCCTATTGCCAACGGCTTTTTTCCTACAGCAAGCAAAAACTAATAACACGCACACAACGTTACGCTTTCGTCCTCTTTTAAAGAAGTATGACCACTGTCGATGATGCTCATGTCACACTCATGTCAGATTGAATCAATAATTCTGCGGTCAACAGTGAACTGATACGGTGATTGACTTGTTTACTTAACTTGCAGTTGTGTTGATGACAGGCTCTAATTAGCCTCTGGGGTCAGTCATTCAGACATGAGAGCAGTAAATAAATTTTGATATTTGTTTATCCCCACTTGTGACAGAAAGGTGGTGAAGGGTTCAGCACATCCGGGAAATTTACATATTTTTAATCACATAAAAACAAGTCTCTGTCATTCTTTTAACACCCAGAAGGAAGCTAAAACAAGCCGTTGTATCTGTAAAGAACCATTTCACTAACACTACTGTTTAATTTCATGCAGGGATTTTCAAAACCAAACTACAAACCTTTCACTTACAGTAGGAAACTGTATGTTTACTGTGTTTTAAGTGTAGCGATGACCTATCCTGAAACATAATGGAGCATGGATCAATAACATATCTCGTTTTGGTCTGCTACAGTAGTTACACCAGTGATGCATCCTCCCAAATACAAGTTCACTTTCAGTATTTGTTCACAATCTGTGCAGGGAAGGGAGAAATAAAAATAAACGGCTGCATCCTGCATTTAAATGTAAAGTTTAACTCCACTACGACAACTCAGCATGTCTGCTGTAAAGGTCTGTTATAGCTGATGTTTCAGCTGTTGTTGTGCCTCGTGTCATATTTTCATTGCTCCTCACTGCTCATCCTGTATGAGATGATATGAGGATGTTGGTGAGCTGTACAATTATTTACTCCAGGGTGTGAAGCTGCCTCAAGCCATCCTGAATATCTCCCTCTTACGTTAACATTTTGACTTGTCAAAGCAGGAAAGTGAAACGATGGCGCAGTTCCATCAAGTGTTCCAGCAAAGCATGACAAGTGTGACAGCATGCACAGCACCAGAACCCTGGAAGTAGCTCACCTAAATGTGAAGTCGTTTTTATTGTCAATTACACCTATGCTTTTCCTGCTATAAGCCAAAATGCCCACTGTGAAAAATGTCTAGTATGCCACCAACTGCATTACACATTCAAATATGCACCGTGCAGCTTCGCCTCACTGTGGTTCTAATAATAACTGATTTGAGGCGTATGAAGTTACAACATCACTTCCGGAGGTTACGCCACAGATCATTTCAACATGATTACCATCTATTTCTGATATTGTTACTCAAAATCTCTGTCCATTTTAATCCTGATTGTGCTGGTGGACTTTTAGATAAACAGATTTATTCTGTTGACTGGTGCATCTCTGCTACACTCTAATCTATATAATGGGTTTCAGCCAGAAGATATTAATGCAGCGATGATGCTCAAGTTACTTTAAAATGCAATTCGAGCAGCGCACTGGCTGGCAGGAGTGGAGCATGATATTGTAAGGCAGAGGACCCTCCATCAAACTGCAGGGGATGAGGGGAGAGCTGATTGCAGGAATAAATATGAGTGTTCGATGGCTTGTTGCAGCGTTTGAGAGCTTGAAAAACACCCTGATTGGAGGTTTTTCATACATGAGGATACATCTATGTTGTTCTTGTATATGCTCTATCTGTCACGTCTATATACTGTATGAGTAATGCAGGCTGTATACACTAATCACTGGATCTGCATAAAGTTGGAATTAGTCATATAACCGTGACCACATGGACGTCATGGAAACACCAGATTTAATGTCATGTCACTTTCATTTCCTCAAAATGTTTAGCTGAGATTCATAATTTGACTCACAAAAGACTGAACTCATATTCTGCAGATTTCATGGAGGACGGTGTCAGTGTGTCAGTGAGAAGGAAGAGATTGCTCACTGAAAACATCTCTGGAAAACATCAACTGAAAGCCTGAAAACATATGCTCTGTGTCCAAAGATCATCCTTCTGGAGTTGATCCCAGCTGGCATTGGACGAGAGGCGGTGGTACGCCCCAGCCGGCGTATCCAGACGGAACCCACGTAGATCCAGGGAGAACAAGTAAACTAACTCTGCACAGAAAGGCCCCAGCCGAGGCTCAAACCAGGAACTTTCTTGCCGCCCTGTCCAAATCTGTTGCACAAACCATACGAGGTGTTAAGTCCAGTGTGTGATCTTGTAAATAAATTTTATTTTTAGACATATAAGTCATTAAATTCCTAAATTCCTAAATGATACATATGGTACACAACACAAAATGACAAGTGCAAAATCCTTAGTACTGTTATTATCTTTATGGGAAGGTATGAAAGGGTTTAAGAAAAATGGGGCACATCATTCAAACATAAGAAAGAATATACAGTGTGTTTTATACAGTATGTTCTGTTAAACACTTATAATATAAACTTTGCTGTATATGTATTTATATTAAATCTTCATCTTTCTACACAGTCAATTTAAAATCAGAAAACTCCAGTACATTGTGGCCCTAATTGTGTGTGCAGGTCATTCCAGTAGCCTGCTTTCCTCCGACTAATCACATTACAGATAACATAATGCTTTATTTATCCTCAGAGGGGAGTTTTCTTCCCAGCTTCCTTCCTCTATAGAGAAGTCAGAGTGCAGCACAGCTTGAGTCTCTCAAGGACACTCCACCACGATACAGAAGGTGCTTGAACTGAAGACAATCTCCTTACTGGACAAAAAGCCGCCCGTGTGTACCTCATAATGCAGAAATTGATTTAAACTCTGAACTCCAAGAATGAGATTTTTGAAACCAAAAACACATTTAGTGCTGCAAAGACTCCTAAAGTACTTTATCTTCTGGATTCTGAGTAGAAGTTGGACATAAAATCACACAAATTTCTTTAAATGTGAAAGATTTTCTGCATCATTTCCTTAGTAGACTCTGCAGTGCACCTCCCAGAGAAAGACCTTCAGCCTTCACCAAGAAATCTAATCTGCTGGGCACCAGCAGGTCTGTGTGTCCTCTGCAGTGAACGTGATTTTGTTGAAATGGTTCTAAATGGTACAGGCTGTATGTAATTAAATGTCCTAATTCACCAGAGAGCTGAATGCAGTTCAGGATTTACATGCAGAAGCTCAATACCTGAACATATCAAATATGCTTGTTCATTCTAATAATCGAGAGAACATTAAGACACATGAGGAAACTCGTTTTCAATTTTTCTCTTCTGAAAATGCAAGATGAAATGAGGTGCTTCGTTCACAGAGACTTCAACGTGTTTCTGTGCATAGAAAACCAATTACTGATGAATCTAATAGAAAAAAAAAGTTGTATTCATTTTTAGAGCATCATAGAAGAGTAAAAATGTAATTACCTTGTTAATGCAGTACAACAGTTACATCAGTTTTAGGTGTTTTGTTTGATTCTCAGGCAGCACAGAAACAAACCAGTTATCTCCAGTTAGCCTAAATTTGATTCATAGCTCTCCTTTGTAGGAAATCACTAATAAGCAGAACATATGAAGTAAAATTTTCTATGATCATAAAATAAGATTCCACTGATTGTTGTTGACTTAGACCTCTGTTCAGGCAGAAACTGGACTCGATCAGAGATCAAGAAAATGAATTATGATGATCATAATGATGAATTATTTAAATTTATTATGAATCCTTAATGTAATGTGCATCATCAGTCTACTATAGGCAACATTTTCTTGGAATAATAAAATAATACATCATGATTTAGTGCCCTAGCTCCTCCCATCACCCGGTGCCCTGAAGCAATGAAAACATGGCACCAAAAAGAGGAGGCTGGTGCAGAGAAAAGGAAAAAGAAGATATATATTATGGCATGCTGTTCATATATTCATATATTGAATAAATGTCTTATTTCTTTATTTATTTATTTTACATTATTTCATTTAGTATGAGTAAAGGTTCTTTTATTTTGAAATGAAAAGCGTGTCCACAAGTCTCGTTGGACTGTTCTCACGTGTGTGTGACTTCCGCATCTGCCGTTCTGCAATTAAACTGTCATTAACTTTCGTTTCTAGTTTTGTATCTTCACGAAGAACTTTATCTTTATGCTCACGGTTAAGAGGGAGACTTGAAGACTATTCCCTGTTCGTAGCAGCCAGCGAGGTATTTTATTTTGTAAATGTTATTCCACATGCTGTACATATGGTTGTTTATGTTAAGGTAACATACTTTATATTTTTGTCAACAGTATATAGTTTTGATAGTGTTTTGGAGAAAGAAAGAAGCTTCAAATAAAGCAGAATCAAGAAAGCCACTTGTGTCTGCCTGTGCTCCGAGAGAATTACAGAAATATTGATAAGGTCTTTATGAATCTCTTTCTGCCTGAGTTTTTTTTCATGCAGGTGTTTCCTGTAAATAATCAAAACTCTAAGTGAAACTTTATGTGTGTTCCTCCTTTGAGTGCTTTGAACCTTTATGTTGTATAGAACATAAAGGTTCGATACTAGAGAATTAAGATTAATTTGAAGTTATATAATTTAAAAACTTAGTTGTAACCAACAACATGAGAAAAGAAGACTTTTAATTACACAGTTTTTTTTTTTGTTGTTGTTGTCGTTGTTTTTTTTTTTTAAGTTTAGTATCTCAATCAAAACTTTCATATTCTGTAAATAGTCCAGTAATTGATTCATAACAAGATTCAGAGTAGAATCAAAGTAGTCTTGTTTTTAAATCAAGGCTCTAAATACTAAGTGAAAGCTAAATGTTCAACTCAAATGAAATAGAAAGTGACAGCATAGAAGGAAGAAGCAGAAAAAGCAGCAATGAAATTTAAATTTTCTGTCAATCATCTGATCAATAAATCAATTAATCATTTCAGCTGTCATTTTATGAGCTCTTAATGCGTCATCTATGCAAAAATCTTTTGTAAACCTGTCAGATAATTGTACTGATGCTACAATATACATTCTCTGAAATGTAAGCAGTAATGAAGGTAATATGTTAATAAAAATTATGCTGATTTAATACAATGCTGGTAACTTTAAATTTAAATTGTTTTCCCTTTTCCCCCACAGAAATCTCTACAACAGTCCTGTTCTTCAAGGCAAAATGCTTATCAGTGAAAATTCTTCGTATTATTATTATTTTTTTAATTACACAGACTATGATCTATTTGACTATCCATATCCATCTTTATTTGAGCACAAACCAATGTGTTTAAAGGAGCCCTTGTGTCTGACTTTACTGGTGATCAGTGTGGTCATATTCCTGCTGGGCTTCTCTGGAAATGCTTTGGTCATCTGGATTTCTGGATTCAAGATGAAAAAGACGGTCAACACCACCTGGTACCTGAGCCTTGCGATCTCTGACTTCGTCTTCTGCGCCTTCCTCCCCATCAGCATTACTGACATGGCGATGGAGGAGTGGATATTCGGGCGCTTCATGTGCAAGTTCACCTCCTTCGTTAACTTTCTCAACATGTTCAGCAGTATCTTCCTCTTGGTCGTCATCAGTGTCGACCGTTGTGTGTCAGTCGTGTTTCCAGTTTGGGCCCAGAACCATCGCACCATTAAAAAGGCATCCATTATTGTTCTCCTGGCTTGGCTTCTCGCCATCTCACTGAGCATTCCCTCCTTGATCTTTCGGGATGTTCAAAGTCACCTGGATAGGACCATTTGCTACAACAATTATTCATTATACGAAAACAGTCACGCTTTAGTTACAGTGAGACGCCTCATTACAGGTTTTATTGTCCCTTTCATCGTCATCATCTTCTGCTACTCCATCATCATCCTCAAACTTCGAACCAACAGGATGACCAAGTCCTCCAAACCTTTCAAAGTCATGACTGCACTCGTCGTTGCTTTCTTCATCTGCTGGCTGCCCTACCACGTCTTTGTCCTCCTCGAGCTGAACCACCAAAACTACGACCACACCATTTTATACACCGGACTCAAAATAGGCACTTCCATAGCCGCAGCAAAAAGCTTCCTCAATCCAGTGATGTATGTTTTCATGGGCAACGACTTCAAGGGCTCTGTGCTCTCAAAGATGGAGAACGCGATGGCCGACGAAGGACGCACCACCAGCCGATACCTGTCCAGGTCCAGCTCCATGGAAAACAGAGCTTCTACACACATCTAGAGGTGACACATTCCTCAAACTCAGCGCGCTCATTTGACAACAAACATACTGCTTTTAAAATATGCAAATAAGTGACACAAGATATGAAAAATGTCTGTGAAAACACACTCATGTATTGATTCAATCATTAATCAAGTGTATATTCACAGTACATATGAGCTTTTTTATCTTGCACTTTTCTGCATAGAGAAAGCTGCTGCTAATTTAGGTTGACAAACACATAATATAACACATAATATGCAAGCTTGAGCCATTATCTAATCATCTATTTAGCTTATTTTACATTGCAGAGTATGTGACATCACTCTCATCCAGTGGCAGTGTTAGCAGTCGTTGAGGCAAAATGATGCAAACTTTGAGCCCTTGCTATGTTCAGCAGCCGAGGTTTAGTCTCCACCAAAGTGTTTTTCTCATGTTGAAAATAGGAAGTACTTGGTTGCCTTTTTTTTAGGAGGGCATGAATACTTTTTTTTCCCAGAAAGATACAAGAACAGTATGTGGAAGCATTGCAATGTGTTCATTCTTTGGTAAGCAGTAGTCTGTGCCTTGCAGAAAAAATGTAACACCTATTGTTGCAGACTGCTAGCTCTGTGGTGTGAACAAGAAGATTCATGGGTGGTAACTTCAACATGTTGAGCAGCAGAAGTTGAAGTTAGAAGTCAGCAGAAATGCATTTGGACTTAAATCATGTATCTGTTACTTCCCCTTAGGTTGCTGACTGAATATGGTTATCATGTTTGCAGATGATACCCAAATATATCATCAAGAAGAAAAATTGAAAATGACAGATGTTTTTGAATATTAGCTTACATTAGCTGTCATCTGTGGCCTTTTTGCCACTGATGCTCATCACTGAGTGTTAGTTAACATCTGTGACTATAAATTTAGAAAATTATAATTTGTCTAGTATTTTGGTTTCCAGCCAAAAGCCTGCAACAGAAAAGACTCTGGCCTTCACTTGTGTGTTAAGTCCCTGTGTTCAGTGATTTTAGTGTCAGTTCATTTTCATGCTATGATCAAGTGTTTTGTTTTCCACGTTTTCACTGACTTTGGTGCTGTTGCTTCCTTCATTTCCTCTGGATATGTTTGCTTGTATGAGCTGCCTTTCTCTCATGTAAACAGTGCCTGCCTGGCAATCATTACGTTTTTGTACATTTACTTTTGCGACAATAAACCATCATTCTGTACCAGTTCTGCCTTATAAGTCTGCATTCTTCGTGTTGCTGGTTACCTCACTTGAACGGTCACAGAAATACTGGTAAGGTCTTTCTTAGTCAGTTTCAGTATCTGAGTTTTTTTTTTCATGTGTTTGCTGTAAAGAATCAAAACTCTAAGTGAAACCTGACATGTCTTCCTCCTTTGAGTGCTTTGAACAGCAATAATATCCATCAGACTGGCAGAAAAGGGAAACATTAGGGCCATACCACAAAACTCTGACAGAGGGGGAGTTCATGTGTGTGTTCATTAAGATACTTTTGTTTTCACAGGCCAGAGGAAGAACATAAAAGTTCAGTACTAGAGAATTAAGATGAATTAGGAGTAATATAATTTAAAAACTTAATTATAACCAACAAGATTAGAAAATAATACTTTTAACTGCACATTTTTAAATTATTTTTTTGTTTTTTAAGTTTCATATCTCAATCAAAACATTTATATTCTGTGAATAGTCCAGAAATTCATTCATAACAAGATTTAGCGTAGATTTTGTTGTTAAAGCAAGACTCTAAAAACTAAATGTTCAACTCAAATGAAATAGAAAGTGACGGCAAAAAAACAAAACAAAACAAAAAAATAAAAAACTAGTTTTCTTCAGTTTAAATCTTAAAGGTTAAAATGAACCCTTCAGCTCTGGATATTTCTGTGTGTGTGTTTTGTTTTAATATTATCTGTTCTGTCCTTGATAGCGAAGTTTCATCCCACCAAACGTCATCTTCTAGAAATGTGGGAGTTTCACTGATACGTTTGATTCTCTTGACTCATAACTTTTTTTTATAGCTCAGTAAACATCTCTGGTTCTTCTTCCTCCTACTGCTTCCTTGTATTCGTGAGAAACACTGACATCAGTGATTATGACTCTGTGATGTTGGACAACCATAGAGAGACGATTCAGTCCGTGATAATGGCATCAGTGTTCTTTGGCCTGGACTTAAAACAGCTGTTGCTTTTTGTGTGCGTTATTAGAAACATCTGCATCAAATGCTGGGGCTGAAATATCTAATTAGAATCAGTGTGTTCATTGCATTAAACCATCATCATTTCTTAGTGTTTTATAGTTTTAATGAATACTGTGACCTGACATGTCTACTTCCTGCTGAGTGCTTTGAACAGTTACATCTGGTGGGGTAAGGGGAAACACCAAAGCCATATCGATCTGACAGAGGGGAGTTTACGTGTGTGTTCATTAAGAGACTTCTGTTTTTCACAGGCCAGAGGAAGAACATAAAGATTCATATATATATATATATATAGAAACAGCTGAAGAGCAACAGGAAATAGGGGGAGAGAGAGAGAGAGATGGGGAATGACATGCGGGAAAGGGCCACAGGTCGGGACTCGAACCCAGGCCAACTGCAGCGAGCCTTCACATATGGGGAGACCGCTCTACCGACTGAGCTAAGCGCCGCCCCAACTGTTGTTATTTTCAGTGGAGTTAATCTTTTAGTTTAGTTTATACAGGACTGCAACTAATAATCTGCTCATTATTCTCCCAATTAATAGATTTTCTTGTCTCCATGAGTCATGTATTCTGTAAGTTTTGGTCCCTGTTCTTGAAATATATTGGTACTAGACTGCCAACTATTGTGTTTAATGGTTTGGTTATGAACCAACACATTGTATGAATACATGACTGACGTTGTGAGGTTATACGGACTACAACATATACATACTTAAGTGTTAGTTATACGGTACTGTACAGAACTAGAGTATTTAAATGCTGTCTCCAATGGCTCTACTTTTTACTGTATAAATTCTTACATTGTCTTTGATGTGGACCATGGACTCCCCCCTTCTTTTTCTCTTTATCTGTGTATTAGTGATCCAAAAAGTACAATATCGGTTCTCTGAAATGTATGAGTAGATGTGGGAAACTTACAAGTATCTTGCAATTTGTTGGAGTCCTTTAAGGACCTGAAAATGCAGTACTGAAAGTATTCAGGGGATGGAAGTATTGAGAAACCACCCAGTCAGCTGATTGCTAAAGACATGTGTTGATGTGGTGTTTCTAGCACGTTTAAAGGAAGCAGCGCGGCTCTGTTGACAGTGAGCTCTGAATACCATCAAGGCAACAGCAGGGGAAAGTC
The DNA here is from genome assembly GCA_028641955.1 of Protonibea diacanthus. NCBI lineage: Eukaryota > Metazoa > Chordata > Actinopteri > Sciaenidae > Protonibea > Protonibea diacanthus. The sequence goes on from CM053985.1 coordinate 18,851,438, forward strand.
TGTGCTGCAGGTACAGTATTGGTCAATGAATATTATACAGGAGTTAATGTAGATTAAAATACATTTAAATTATTAAGATTTGGTTGAATTATGTTGAATTTAAAATGTTTTCCTTTTTTCCCCACAGAAATTTCTACAACAGTCCTGTTCTTCAAGGCAAAATGGAGTTTCTGGATGATGATGTTTACGATGATTATAACTATACAGACGAAGGCAATGACACTCTAGTTGAGACAGTTTTTCAGCACAAAACAATGTGTTTAAAGGAGCCCTTGTGTCTGGCTTTACTGGTGGTCAGTGTGGTCATATTCCTGCTGGGCTTCTTTGGAAATGCTTTGGTCATCTGGATTTCTGGCTTCAAGATGAAAAAGACGGTCAACACCACCTGGTACCTGAGCCTTGCGATCTCTGACTTCGTCTTCTGCGCCTTCCTCCCGTTCAGCATCATCAACATGGCCATGGAGGAGTGGATATTCGGGCGCTTCATGTGCAAGTTCACCTCTGCGGTTATGTTCCTCAACATGTTCAGCAGTATCTTCCTCTTGGTCGTCATCAGTGTCGACCGTTTTGTGTCAGTCGTGTTTCCAGTTTGGGCCCAGAACCATCGCACCATTAAAAAGGCGTCCATTATTGTTCTCCTGGCTTGGCTTCTCGCCATCTCGCTGAGCATTCCCTCTGTGATCTTTCGGGATGTTCAAAGTCACCTGGGTAGGACCGTTTGCTACAACAATTATTCATTACACCACAGCAGTCACGCGATAGTTGCAGTGAGTCGCCTCATTGCAGGTTTTATTGTCCCTTTCATCGTCATCATCTTCTGCTACTCCATCATCATCCTCAAACTTCGAAACAACAGGATGACCAAGTCCTCCAAACCTTTCAAAGTCATGACTGCACTCGTCGTTGCTTTCTTCATCTGCTGGCTGCCCTACCACGTCTTTGTCCTCCTCGAGCTGAACCACCAAAACTACGACCACACCATTTTATACACCGGACTCAAAATAGGCACTTCCATGGCCGCAGCAAACAGCTTCCTCAACCCAGTGTTGTATGTTTTCATGGGCAACGACTTCAAGCAGAAGTTCAAGAGCTCTGTGCTCTCAAAGATGGAGAACGCGATGGCCGACGAAGGACGCACCACCAGCCGATACCTGTCCAGGTCCAGCTCCATGGACAACAGAGCTTCTACACACATCTAGAGGTGACACATTCCTCAAACTCAGCGCGCTCATTTGACAACAAACATACTGCTTTTAAAATATGCAAATAAGTGACACGAGACATGAAAAATGTGAGTGTGAAAACACATAAATCTGTGTACATTCACAGTACAAATGATCTTTTTATGTTGCACTTTTCTGCATAGAGAAAGCTGTTGCTAATTTAGGCTCACAAACACATAGACTATGCAAGCTTGAGCCAATATCTAATCATCTATTTAGCTCATTTTACATTGCAGAGTATGTGACATCACTTTCATCCAGCAGGAGTGTTAGCAGTCAGAGCAGTATTTTTTATGCAAGAGATTATAACTGTAAATATTGTTGTAAAATATGACAACTGTATATATGAGATATAAAGAGATATAAAAATGTATAATCATTATATTAAGCATGTAATTACATGGAGTGGGGCTCTTTACAGCACCATGTTTCACAAATGTTTGTTGCAAATTGCAGATACATTCTCAAGTCTTGCATTGTCAAATATTGCATTAGTTCTGAAACACATCAAAACTGGGCAAGAGAGGAAAGAATCTTGTGTTGCAAATTACACGATGTGCTCCAGGAGTATTTGCTCATTTGCTGCAAAATTGAATGTTGTAGAGTTTTCACTTTCTCCCTGAACCTCTGGATTGAAAAAAACAAAATTCACAACTGGAAATAACCAGATGAAAATGAAACATGCATTTCTTTTTCACATGAAACCCAAACTGTCCTACACCCTAAAAAAAACGGATGTTCAGTGGTTTTATTTACGTGTCACAGTATTCCATTTCTATATTGCATCATTTGTGTGTGGTATTAGACTAACCTGAATGTGTGAATGGGTGGAGGACTGCTGTGCAATTAGTTCTGAGAAGTACAGAAATAGCTGCAGTCCTTTATACTATAATCTGATTGTGTGAGATAATTGTATCTCTCTAACAACTCAGTATAGTTACCCTGGCCCACCCAGCTGTTATTTCAATAATGTTAGTTGAATGGACTTAAATATATTTTTCATTATGTGTAAGAGCTGTACAGTGAAGATGGTTTGTGCAATAAATGTTTGAATGTTTTTTCTCCATGTTTTCTGAAATAAAGCTGTAACTATTAAAATCATCAGTTTGAATCTCTGAATAATGAGGCATGTTTCTTCAAATAAGCAAATCCTCCACAGTCCTTACGGCATGATCATGTTCAGATGTAAAACTGTGGTACTGAGAACTTTGATATAAGTTACAAGAATGTGCTTCTGCTGTGAACAGTGAACCTTTGAATGGAGTGACCTTCTGCCCATTAAAGCATATGAACAAGACGTAAAGTGTCTGGTGATTTTTTGGTGTTGTAACAGTGGAAGGCATGGGGGGGCGAAACCTACCCTGCAAAGGTCACATGAGGAAGTGGAAATGAGTCTCGATGAAACTCAGAGACAGAGTTTAGTTAAAAGGCATGTTAATTAATGTTTTTAGTGAACACTGGACCACGTGGAGGTGTTAAAGGGCTCAGATAAAGTGACAAACCATGTTATCTTTCAGCTGAACTGAAATAGGTCTCTGATTTTAACTGAGTCGTGTCTGCAGATCTGCAAAAAACAGACCCGCCACACGACCCGCTGCTGCTAGTTAAGGTGTGTGGACAGTCGTGTCTGGACATCAAGATGATGATGCCACTGAGATTTTACTGTAGTGAGAAAACTAACCTTAAATATTAAATGTGCGGGGACATGTCACCTCACCAGAGTATATATAGTCTCTTCAGAAATTAACAGTCGACCACATCATACATCATTTTATGTACTCATTTATTGGGCCTTATCACGTTACATTCATTCCATATAAAATACATTCAAATGTGACACCTATGTTCAGAAAGTGCCAGCTTGTCAATGAAAGCAGGAGCCAATAAAGTTTAAAGCATGTGTTAAAAATAGAAAGAACTTCTCCCGTTTGCTTGTTGCAATACAAATATTCTTGATGTGTGAGCACACACTATAAAAATATATTTATATTATACTGAAAATGGAAGTCAGTTCATGTTTTCTGGCTCTCAGTCACCAGTGCTTTATTTATTTATATATTCATGTATTTATTTATTTATATATTTGTTTATTTTTAAGCATATGGCATAGCACATTGAGTACCGTTATAAGACGTGCTGCTTATAAAGTCTGAGCAGAATTTTTCACACTTCTGTGATTTTTTTTTTTTTAAAGTAAAATGATAGCTCTTCTTACAACAAAGCAATAATTAAAAAAAAAAAATCTAACAGTTCTTCACATTCAGCATGATTAACTGTCATAAAATAAATCTATAACGCTCACTACTGCTAAAGGCTAAAGGTAACCTCCAATCTATAATGTGTGTAATGCCTAATTTTCCTCAGTGATCTTTGGGGCAAGTGTTGCACAGCGGAGTGCTTTTTGGATTTCTGCATCGAGTCCAGTGTTTAGAAAACATATTCACATCCAAATTATGTGCGCCGCACACCCAAGATAAATAAATGCTGTCGAGATAAATCCTCTTCTCTCCTGGAATCAGTGCCTTCAAGAGGGATTATTCATCTTCTTGAATACGAGGAGCTGAGAGTTCTTCACCTCTTCATGATTGAAAACATGACTTCTCTTAAAAAACTTGGAAACACACAGTATCATCATCAGGTAGCTATAGCCTGCATATTGCATTTTCCCCCTCTGACAAAGGGCTAAACGTTTTAAAGTTTTCAGTGAAGTTTGTGTATAAAAGAGTATTGTTCTGTAACTGTGATAGCAGCAGGAGATTCATACATTTTAATGTTTTGATTTCTTATAATAGTTATTTCTCTTTTACACAAAATAAGCTCATACACACACTGCAGTATTGTATTATATCTTTTAGGGTAATAGTTTTTTTTTGTTTTCACTGGCAACAAATCGCCCAGCACAGTCAGATGAGGCTCTCTGTAGTCACAGCTACTTGTACCTTCTTCATGTTAAGGCATATGCACATGCCTAGACAACACATGTGCATAGAGCAAGATAAGAAGTGCTTTTCATTCAACCAAAGAGAAACTCAAACCTCCTCAGTTAAAACCGCCTCGCCCTTCCTCTCCTCTATTAATGCATGAAGCTGCTGAAGTTCAACAGAAAACGTGAATAAAAAGTGAAAACAGAAGATCGATTTCTTCCCACTACAGCTTTAACCTTTGCGACTTAATGGAAAAAACAACTGAAAAAACTAATTAAGTCGTGTAATCCTACAAAATATGATGCAGAGTCTGTTGACAATTACTGGAGGAAAAAAAGGGAAATGAAGAGATCACATTTATCATCTTGGCATATATTCCTCTGGAACTCCGGACAGCTTCCTTTTCTTCAAGGCAGCGTCTACTGTTCTGATCAGTTCATTGATGTTCGCTCGCATTTCAGGAGTGTACGGGTCATATTCAAGCTTCCGTAGCCCTGACCGCTTGAAGTTTCCGTCCTTCTGGCCTTCAACGCAGAGCAGGCGGTCCTCAGAAACCTTCAAACCGAGAAACTGGACCATCCCCTTCAGCTTGGAGAACAGGTCCCTCTTCAGATCCTCAAAGTGGACTACGTGGATGTTCTTCCCATAAGTCAGCCAGTCCAACGTGTGGGACGCCCACCAAGGGGCATAGTTCCTCACAAACTCAGGCCACTCTGTAGGACAAACGAGAGGACAGAAAATAAAGAAAGACTTGAAGATATCATACAAACTGAATCATGGGAGACAGAGCAAGAAAGAAATCAGGGCCTGTGTTTATCAAACTTTAGTGAATTCTTTGCTAAAACTGCAGAATAAGGCACATTTATCAAGCAGCTTAGTCCACAATACAGTGAAGTGTAGGAGTAATGTTTGAGATCACATATGCACAGAGCGTCCACCATATTATTCATACTTTAACCTCTTTTACTGTTCATTCTTTTACTTGTGCGAAATCCTTCATGTTATGTCAATCCTCTATGTTTATAATATACATATAAATATATAGATAATAGGAAAATGGCTCAACTGAAGATAAAAAAGGAGAATATTGTACTACAAATAAATAATAAACTAAAATGTCATCGTGAATGAAGAAATGAGAGCGATGACTCACAAACACTGATGTCATTTAGCTCAGAGAGGTCTGTTGCAATTCTTGGAGGGGCACATTAAGACATTCCTGACATGTTTGGACAGTAAAGTAGACTTTCTCGGTTGTCAGTCAAACTGCAGAGGCACTACAGCAAAATACTTTGCTTGCATCTTTTTACTCATTGATAATCTACTGGCCCCATAAAAGCAGCGGCTGGCAGGAGCTGTGCTGCATTAGCGTGCATCTTTAGTGTTCTCAGAGGTGGTCGTTAAAGTTTAAAGCCTGCTGAGTTTGAAATTCTGTCCCAGAAACCAATGAGAGTGGCGACTTTAGTACCACAGTGTGCAGAATATTATATACTGCATCTAAAAAACTAGACAACCAGCTCTACAGTAACAGCAACCGCATCTAAACATGCACACTGTGTTCTGCTTTCAAGAGAAACATTAAAATAAACCAAAATAAGGGAACCGAAATAATTGCGTAGCTTTGTTTCTGAACATCCTGGTCTGCTAATGTTTTACTCAATATCACATTTAGTTAAGATACTTAAGTTCTTTGACAGAGTTTATGTAACTAAATCCACCAGATAACACTGAACAATATTAGACTGTGCTTTGTAAAAATGAAGTGCCCTCCAAAAGAAGTTACACTTGCCCCCGAGTTGACTTTATGGGGTCACACTAGGAGGCATCAGTGTCTGCAACATCATCCGAGCCCCACAGTCACCCTTTGCAGAGGTGAGTCCATCAAAGCACCCCGAACACAGTGTCACGCTAACTCCCAAACTGCATCCTCTCTGTCTCGTATTCGAAGTGGCAGCTGTCATAAAGCCTTCCTCTTCGCTGATGTCGCTGCATTATTTCTCCAACAACACAAGGGATCAACATTCATTGGAAACGGCGTCCCCGAATGTGCTGATGTTTTCACAAAGAGAAGACAACTGCTGGGTCGGCAACTCTCCAGCCTCTGGAAAATCGATTAAACCTCGCGGAAAGTCAGAGGAGACTGTACGTGGACAAGACAAAACCAGTTGCCATGGATACCAAGACCCACTTTGGGTGGGTGAATGTTCAGAGAAAAAGCAGAATATGCATGAAATGTAACTTGGATATCTCGGCAAAGGCCACATCATTTTCCAGACAAGGAGTTACTGGACCCAAAGCACAATGACCTTTTTAATAACCTCTTTTAATCATCAAGATGACTCAAGGGGAGTTGACTGAATTGTGGTGGCACATTGTTAAATGATTGCACAATGCAGGGTGACACACTGGATGTCAGACTGTATAAGTGTAAAAGCTAATTATTACAGACACAGTAAAATAATTTGTTGTTACTTCTTGAGACATGAAGAACGCATTTCCTCATTAAACATAGCACAAGAACAAGGAGCAAACACATTCTAACCACTGCTGATACAAACACATGATGTGACAAAGCAGAATGACTTTGGCTGGTTGTTTGAATTATTGTTTCATTTCTATTTTCTGGAACATCTTCAAAAAACAAAAGAAAAACAACCTTGTGCTCAGCCACGCTGGTCTGCAAGGTCAAAACCATTTCCCTACATCACCATGTGTCGCGTCTTTGAATTTGACCACATCCTCCCAGTTACCACACCAGTGATAAGTTTAGTTTCAAAGAAAGAGGGGAGGAAGCATATGCTTATTTCTTGGTGTCTTGTATGGGCTGTGTTGATTAAAACCACTCAGAAACAAGGACTTCACCTTAAAGGAGAAAAATTCAACCAATTGCATTAAAGCAGCGCTGGAAAAAGAAAGCTAATATATCAATCCTAGAGGATGCGTGGCTTCAAATATGTGTCTACTTCTACGCTTTTTCATTACCCCCAACCAAAAATCCAAATTGAGTGGGCCTCCTGTGAGTGAGTGTGGTTCAGTTTTAGCAGATCATGCTCACATTTTCTGGTCGTGCCCTTATGTTAAGCCTTTCTGGGAAGAATTGGGCCATTTGAGCTCAGAGATTCTGGACCTGAGAACTGATTTACACCTTGGAAATATCCCTAAAGGCTTCAGTAGGAGTGACTCAAAATGCTTGGAAAATGACTTTGACCCTTCGACTCCAGGAGGAGAAGCGGGATAAATAACCATGTAGACTTTTAACATTTTTATTCTCTCTACCAAGCCCTCTTGTGCTCAACAATCAGTACCCGTGCATCTGTTTTTTGCTTATCTTTCTCATTTTTCATCTCACTGAGTGTGATGTAAAAAAAAAAAAAAATGCTTAGAAACAACAGCGTAAGGATGTAAGGACAAACATTTGGTCATGATTCATTTGTCCTTATTTTAGCTGAGTCCACTTGTTTTTCTGTTTGTTTCCATACTATGTTTGATGCACTGTTTCAGAGTACAAAAGTGGTCAAAGCAGCTCACCTTTCCCTCTCCAGTGAGCCTGGGAGGCAAATCCGATATGGCCACCGTATTTTCTGTTAAACTCTGCCATGAGGGCTTTGTAGGGGTTTCGGATCATGATGATGCTGGAGTCAAAGGCTTCGATCTCCTTCCTGCCACTCTCGTGTGTCTTAATGCAGATTGTCCTCCCACTTCGCCAGTGGTCCCGCTCTCCTTTGAATCCTGTGAAACAACGACACCCCACAGTGAGTATATTTTAATCTACAGAGGCGTATTCATGAGTTTGTGAATCATGTCAGATTAACGTCTACCTTTATTGTAAAGGGAGCCATCAAAGTAATAGCTGCCGGTGTAGAAGCCAGTGGCCAGCTCGATGAGGTGGCGAGCCCACGTGTTGCCGGCTCCGGGGAAACTGGCGAGAGCCACCAGCTGCTTAGCACGAGCGGGGAGGAAGTGGCGGTCCATGCAGCGATTATCTACAAAACACAAAGATGACATGATAACGATGCCAAATGTGGGGTGACACTCAGCTGTGACCCGGCACAATCGACAAAACAGTCACTTCCTGTAAAAGAATTACTGTGTTGAAACAATGAAGTGTGTGCTTAAGACATTTAACCATTAGATCATAAGAAATGGTCTAAATACAAGACTACAGACATATTATGGTGTTATTTTTGCTGTGTGTGGGTGGGCTCCATCCCTCCTAACCTCAAATCGCCCAATAATTCCCACTTATTCGTGTTAATGCGTTGGTTAAGAAGTTCGTTAAAAAGCTAAAATAACCACAATGACGTAAAACGGACAATAGCTGCTGACTTCTGTCCAGAATGTTTCTAGGGAAGTTAACCTCCCACTGCAGCATGTTTCTGTTTTTTTTTGCTTCACTACATTTAAATCTCCTTTTTTTTTGTTTACTGGTCTCTATGTTTTTTGCTGATCCAAGCCACATCTGCTTCTGCATGGAGGAAACACTGCCTACAGCAGATAGACACAGACTTCTGGGGCTGATAAATATATGTGGGAATACAAATGTTAATGATATATCAGTTAAAATCCTTTTCTACCTTTTGCCTTGGCAATAATATATTGATATATCGTTATTTCTTTTTCTTTATTACATCCATCCATCATCTGTAACGGCTTATCCTCATCAGGGTCACAGTGAGGCTGGAGCCTATCCCAGCTGACTTAGGGCGAGAGGCGGGGGAACACTCTGGACAAGTCATCAGTTCATCACAGGACACAAGGAGACAAACAAGCAGTCACACTCACATTCACACCTACAGGCAATTTAGAGTCACCAATTAACCAAGTTCATGTCTTGGACTGTAGGAAAACATGCAAACCACTGCAGGCCACTATTTGTTAGTGTTTTATGGTCGGCTTTTCATCGGTCTTGGTAAATCCTTTTAAATATCTTTTTAACATGTTATCAGTCGCTTGTTTAGCACTTTGAATTGCATTTGCTTTGTTTGAATGGTGCTGTATAGGTAAAGAATCAGTGATTGATTGATATGTGATGATGGTAAACATTTAAATGAAACTTTATTGGAAATAAAAATGTTGTAAATGATTAAAAACCCCAAATAAAACAAAAATAAATAAATAGATACAGAAAATGTCAGATTATATCTTCGACTGATATACTGTGTACTGGCTCTAGGTATGAAAAAAACAAACATAGGGTTGAGTCATGTATTAGCTAATTTACAAGCACTCAGTGGCTTTTTTTCACACTTAAACCACTTCTTTACTGTCAGGGTACACTTACTGCATGCATTTCCCAGCACGGTGGGTTTCCTGATACGTCTGTCATTCAAATGTTCCCCTCATACCGTATGTGACTGTGACTGTGTTGCAAGGCATGAACCACCGAGCCTTACCTTGAACCTGCGTCTGGTACACCACAAAGTACTCGTCATTCCCGCAGCTCTCAAACTCTTCTCCATGGCAGCGGTGGAGACACATGTCCTCGTTTTCCAGCTCATGAAGGGGGAAGAGAGGAGTCGGGAAGCCGCAGTGACATCGATCTCCAGCCAGGACGGCCAGTGATTTCTCCTGAAATACAGCAGCTGTCACACACTGAAGACACACTCATATGTGCACAAATTTACAATGATGAAAACACCCTTCCCCTCACCCTCTCAGTGCACATGTCCACACACTTGTCCACGGACATGTTTTGGATAACGGCGCTGAAAGGAAGTGCCAGGGTGACGTTGTCCGGCCTGTGGAAACACCCTTTGAAAATGGCGCTGCCGTCTGAAACAGACAGAAACAAAATGTTACCCACCAGCAGGAAAAAATAAAATAAACAATAGACTCCAGTTTCCGTCAGCTTGGCCTCTATTTCACTGACCCTTGAAGAGGAGATCCCACTGGGACTCTCCTCCACTCTACTGAGGCCCTGACCTGCCTGCGATCTCAACCAATAGCAGCACTTACATCCCTGCAGTGTGTTGACGGCCTTTAACCTCGGGTCCTTACTCTGATCTGATGGATGGACCATAAATCATGACAACAGAGAAGAGCTGAGTTGTTAGTTGTTTCGTATTTGGGATATTTTCTGTTTGCTACATCTGTACATACATCTTAACGTCATTACAGAATGATTAGACAACGAAAGAAGAGAGTCGTTTTAAATGATGTTCCAACTGTTTACCAGATGCAGCCTGGGAAAAGACGGCCATGAGCAGCATCATTTCGTTGTCACATCACCGCTGGAGAAAATCTAAACATCCGTTTATTTCATGCTGTCAACGTGTCAGCCGCGCTGATATACACAAGAAGCCGTCCGTCCCTACCGTCTCTCTGCATATAAAGCATTAATAACACAGAGAGGAAACCAAACACCTTTTACCGTGATGATGAAGACAGCTCGCTTGCTTTATGCATCATCACTGAATAAAATATGCAAATGCGGCTGTGCATCTGCAGCATTTTTTCCTTTTTTTATGTTCATGCTACACAAACCAGCGCTACTCCACTACTCTATCAATTCTGCAAGGCTTTAAGGTTAAAACCCTTTGCAAATGAGCTCTAGCCATGTGTGCAACTAATGTATTATTAATTTTTTGACCTTTTTCTCTGACTAAAAGTTGCATTTTTAATGTCATGTCCATGTTCTCTTTTATTCCCCTGCAGTATATCTTCAGTGCATTCTTTCTCTTACACTCCTTTGCTCTCAAACGTGGCCGAGCTTTTTAGATCAAACTGCTCAGCATCCAAACATCATAAAAAAGCAAATATTAGATCACTGATGCAAACAACGGCCTGTGTGATATTTTCATGCTTTGCGTACAGATGACAAGAAAGAAGAAAGAAGATTCATATAGAAATAAAGACCTAACCTAGGATCGGGGAAGTTCAAATCATGAGTATCTCTCTGAGTGGCAGAAACCCACAAAACAGCCACCTCGACACATTTCCTGCATTTCCTCTCTGATGTTCTGAGCAGCGCTCACATGACAGAGATCAGGGTAAGAGGTGAAAACACAAACATGAAGAGCTTATTCAGCAGTCTGATAGACTCCCCTATGAACAAACATGGGGGCTAAAAAAGCAGAAATGAAAATAATAATAAACAATCAGGACTGAACTAGACTAGGAAAGCTAGATTTAGGGTTAAAGAGTTGCTTATCATGTATGTTAACCCCCTCATTTCGCGGTAACAGATTCATTCAAAGAAGTAGTAGGTGGATAAGAAAAGGGAAGAGTGAGGGCATAGTGAAGAGTTGCCTCACCTTGTGGTCGGGGCTTTTTAAAATCTCAAAACGTACCCAAGAAAGGAATCTACAACATCTTGAAAGTATTTCTTTAACAAACTATCTCAACACACAGATTTTTGTTTTGTTTTGCTTTTGATAATCAGCCGTTCACTCCCCTTCAGTTTTCCAGCAGCAGGCAGCGAGCATTTAGGATGCAGACCACGGCTTACTGAGCTACGTAGGTAGCACAGCTCTCTGGGGGGAAGAGGTAAACACAACAGAGCAGCCTGCTCCCAACTGTGGCATTAACTCAAAATAAAACAAATATTTTCCCTCAAAATAGCATCTCTGTGCCCCGGTGGAAACTGTCGGTGTACTTTTAATATCAAATTTAATTTCTTATTGACAGAAATGATTAAAATTTCAAATTTGACAACGCACTGTTGTGTTTACTCGATAGCTCCTGTGTGGAGCAGCTTTCAATGAGGCCCAGGGGAGTTTTTTTTTGTTGTTGCTGCAGAGCATCAGACTCACAGCGGCGTGCTGACTCTTGGCTCAGCTCCAGCCTGTAGATGGACAATCGGTTGGCTCCTCCGCACACGTTGCTCTTCTCTCCTTTACACTCCATGTTGCACTGGCTCTCTGAGGCGTTGGGCGCCTGGATCTTGTGACCACAGTAGCACTCCGCTCCGAACTCCAGACCTGCGTACATGTAACCTCTGGAGGCGAGAGAAAGGAAAAAGGATTAGGATCGTTAGGAGAGGAAGCAGACAGGTCGGAGTGACTGCTCTAAGCCTTCATTATGTGTCTTAATCCTTTTCAGGCAAATACAGATTATCATTCAGAGTAACTGGATAAGAAGAACCAAACAAATGATGCACAGAGGATGTTGAAGTAAAGACGAGAACACATTCAAACACTTTGGAATAACAGAAATTACACTTTCTGTGAGGCTTTAAGGCGAAATTACACATACACTCATTACCCAGTGCTCACACAGAGCTCTGGATGTCTGGCTATGCAAGAATGCACAAATACTTGAACGCTGAATCCATCACACAAGGTTTCCCCTCTACTTTCTGTTGCTTGGTGGAGATTTTGACTCCCCGGAGGCCTTTCGGATGCAATTAGACGTCTAACACACCCCTCACACAGGACAAATCCCCCGGGCTGTCAATCAAACCCAAACCTCTGTGTGCTGCCATGTGCTGTTGCCCCTCATTTGTTTGTCTGTTTTTATTAACTGGCTGCTCTGGGAGAAGCAAAGAAGCAAAAGAGAGGAAGGAAGCAGAAAACAAGCGTCTCCCTCTCTGTTCCTCGTCTTCGCTCTGTGAATCAGTGATGGGTGTAATTCAATGCATTCGATAAAGCCGTCCCCGGTATTCCTCAGGGAGGAGAAAAAAAGAGGTGAGAGAAGGATAGAGGTGAGGTAGCAGAGAGAGGGAGACGGGATGTGAGGAAACAGGAGACAAATGGAGGAGAGGAGCAGAGAGGTAAACACTTTGAAAACTGGAGCATTCACAACTATTTTTCATGTTTTAACCTCATAGAAACCCCAGGAATCTGCAAACACTAGATTCTTATACCAACACAAACATTTGTAAAACAAGAACTTGGATTTTAAAGTATCAACTTGTACCAATAAATAAATTAAATGTACGCAGACATGTAAACATTATTTTACCAACACTTGTGTACTAATATGCTTATCTTGTGGGAGGTCTTTTGGGAACCCGGCTGCTGGTTTAGACTCCCATTAAACCTCGAAAGCATTAATGAGATTGAGCAATGATGTGGGGCGATAAAGCCCGACTTGCTGCTCTCCATTTCATCCCAAAGGTGTTGGATGCAAGGCTGGACTATTAAACCAGGCAAAACAGACAATTACCACGGGGCCAAAGAATTATAAAAGTGTTTGCACGCTCGAATCCAGGCTTTTAAGAAGATTGTGTCTGATGTGTGTGGCTGCTAAGAAACTGTTTATTTCATATGCAGGCACAAGTGTGTCACCTTTTTTCACACCTCCTCTTCTACTTGTTTTGTCAATGTGTGAAAAAAAAACAACATGAGATGACCACAGGACCACTGACCTACATCAACAGGTTTATTCTAGTTTAAAATTTTAGTTTGTTTGATATTGTACAACATCTGGGACTTAAGCACAGCATCAGCTGACATGATGTAGGATGTATTAGAGATACCCTGTCTATCTTGACAGTGCCGATCTAGCTTTAAATCTTACATTCTTTCAGTTTTTAGCTCTCATGTTGCATATTTCAAAATGAATACGTCTATAATCATGCCATGACACAGAAAAACAGGGGCAGAGCCGTTTTCAACACAGATAAACCGCTCTGATAAACAGGCGTGGACGGCATCAGCAGAAATACGTGTTAACTTGTCATCAGATCTGTTAAGTAATACACAGTGCACGGCCGTAGTTATACACAGTTGGGCATAGGAATAAGCGAGTTCTACAGTTGAAATGATGTAGCACAATTTTAGGTGGGCCTCTTTTATGTTTTTCTGCTGACCCTGTCCACAGCAGTGCTTAGCTCTACTTCTACGTCAGGACTTGTGTCTGCTTCTCCAAACTGGGACCGCACTCACTGCTATTTACTGACTATGCATAAGTGCCTCATGCGGAAAAGAAACAACAAGACTACCCCTTTAAATTGGCAATATACACTGATCAGCCATAACATTATGACTACTGACAGGTGAAGTGAATAACACTGATGGCACCTGTCAGTGGGTTGGATATATTAGGCAGCAAGTGAACATTTTGTCCTCAAACTTGATGTTAGAGGTAGGAAAAGTGGACAAGCATGAGGATTTGAGCGACTCTGACAAGAGGCAAACTGTGATGGCTCGACGACTGAGTCAGAGCATCGCCAAAACTGCAGCTCTTGCTCTGTTCTCAGTCTGCAGTGGTTAGCATCTATCAAAGGTGGTCCAAGGTGGTAGGAAAAGCTGTGAACCAGCAACAGGGTCATGTGGGGCCAAGGCTCGATGATGCACATGGGGAGCGAAGGCTCAACAGACGAGCTACTGTAGCTCAAACTGCTGAAAAAGTTATCTGATAGAAAGGTGTCAGTGCATTGTGTATGGGGCTACAATATTATTACACAATATTAGGCAATTGTCATAATGTTGACTCATAGATGTCAAAAATGATGTACTTGGCAGCAGTGGCAAGAAAACCCTCCAGGTTAACCACTACTGCTGTTTGTTTGTGTCTTTTATTATCTTGTACGTCAAAATATATACGTTGATGTTAATATCCGTGTATCTTTTGAACGCCACAAATTACCTTTTTCTTTTCTTTTTTTAAATCTAGATATCTTCTGCACCATCAGTTCTACTTTATTTCTGTGGAAATAAAAAAGAGGGTTATCTAATGGATGTCTTTTGTTGTTCTCATACCTCTCTGCACAGTTGTCCTGGCAACGAAATACAGTCATTTTTTTGTAGTCAAAAAAAGAAACTCCTCTCAGCGCTCTTTTCTGTGTGTCATCGATGTAGCAGCCGATATACTTTGCTGAAAAAGAGAAAAAAAGATAGGTTATGTATGCAGACACATTTTTATAATAGAATACACACACACACATATATATATAGAGAGAGAGAGTGCTCAAGCATGAGAATAAACTTCATCTCCTGTACAACACAGTCAAAATAACTTGTGAAACATCTAACGTGAGTACTGTCCGCAACAGTCTCTCCTACGTGTGCCTACTCAGTATAGTAGCAGAGCACATGAGGAGTCCAAACTGGGGCAGAGTCTTTATTTATTTATAAAGACACACATCCCCTTCTAGTGGCCTGTAACTGTAGTGGCAGTCATCGCTGCATTATTTCAGACGTGTGTGTGTGTGGGGGTTGGGCTTCAGTGAACCTCTGCAGAGGCAGCAAGCCTTCAACAGCTTCTTCCCTCCCCCTTAAAACACCGCTCCTCCCGTCTGACCGAGCTGCATGGACCCTACTGCACCTTTAAAAAACAAACCCTCTCGCCATCTGTGCTGTGCCATTACCCCTCTGAGCCTCTGTTAATAGCTAAATGAGTCCTAGTCCCCTGCATTACTTTAATTGTTATGGTCTAAAGACCTGCGTTTGAGCAGCATGTGGTGTGCTGCAGGATTCGGCTGTAATCTTCCTCCTTACTATTGTTAAGCTGGACTATAATCTGCTTTACGATGAAGGGAAACGATGATTTAAATGATGCTGGAACCTCATTTCGAATGGTATATTAATGCCTGGCAAGGATGAAACAGGAAATGCAACTGACGTGTCCATGTTATTATTAGCTAGTCTGTTTCACACTTTCATTACGCACCTGGAGGATCATATTAACTAATGTCAACGTGTGTTTCAGATCTACTACGGTCTACTCCTGTTTGGCCTTCAGTACAACATGCTTATGTGCTACTGCACCACGCAGTGTGTTAATGTGCTGCAGTCTGCATCTTATGCTGCAAATTTTCCTAACAAAATTAAATTCAGGAGCATTCACAGCGAAAGGAGAGGAAATAAAAATACATAACAGGATTCAGAAGATGGTTGAGACTGCAGAGTAATAAGTGGTGGTGGATGTAGGAGAGCAAACGAATGCTTTGAAGCTACTAATTACTCTATTATCACTTTCAGCTGCAGTCCTGTGAGGTTAGCGTTTCAGAGAAGGGAACGATGGGAGGAGAGGAGGAGGACTGAGCCAGACTGAGAGACCTTCATTTGATCAGCTTGAATTTACATTGTAAACATGTTTGTTTTTCTGGCCTTGGATTGGAAATAAAATAGCTTGAGACTGTACTCGAGAAACATTGTTCTTTAATATTAGTACACTCTAATGCTCAGCGGGGGACTGCGCTGTACTATGACTCAGAGCTTTTGTAATAGAATCACTTATTTATTTTTCTCTTCAGGCTTAGCGGTTGGCGAGTAGAGGGAGTTAAAAATCAGGAAAGCAGCCTCCTCATTTTGTCATAACACCAACACAGACCGAACAGCAGTCACTCACACTTATGTTTCATATTTATGGCCAGTTTAGATTCTCCACCTGCCTGTATTGCACTCGGGAGGGTATCCACACAACCACAACAGACCTATAGTAAAAATGTTGGATTTATTTATGGCTGCTCAGTGTCTATTTTCAGATGTCATGGATGTGAAAAAATAAACAGAAACACCCAAATAGCGTGCGTTTGTCACACATCTGGACCAGATACTGCTGCTAGACTGCTGACTGAACGTCCCAGCAGTGTACTTAACTACAGTTTTAATGTACTTGTCCTTCACTCGAGTATTTCCATTGTCTGTTACTTTATATTTATACCCCACAACACTTATATGACACTGCCATATGACACACTAATATGATGCATCGTCCCAACAACACAAGCCGTTCAACTAAGTTTCACGTCTATCAGCTACAACATGAAATGCTGCTTACACTTTAAATGACGAGTAATTATAAGCCTTTAATAGAGTATAATATCACCTGACATTATCGTATTGCCACACTTTTACTGTGCAACTACAATGTTGAACTATATCCATTTTATTCTGCTTCAGTTTCCTATTTCACCACTTTCAGAGAAGTATTGCTTTTTACAGCTATAGTTACGCATACACATATACGCACACATGTATATATGTAGGTAATTTAAACAGTATTGTAGTATTTTACTCTGAAAAGAGATATTCTACATTCTTTTTGATCATTTTGATGATTTGTTGAGGGGCAGAGTCTTTTTAACACTGTGGGATTAGTACTTTTACTTAATTAAAGGATCTGAGTACTTCCTTTCTATTTGTGTTTCTTCATGAAGACAGGAGTCTGAGTTTCTCTGAATACATGTCGCAGATATCCACTTAGTTTTGAATAATTTATACTTCATCCCGCAGAGGAGAGTGTATTTGACAGCGTAAGAAAAGCAGATAGGAGGAAGAGAGAACTGAGTCAAGTGGGTAAATGATATCCTCGAATCCGCTTATTTGATCACGTTTCATTTGGAATGGATTAAGTAAGCAGGATATTCATTCCATCCGAGGTCAGACATCTCAGCTCCAGGCAGACACTTCCTGTCCTCATACTGGTGTTTTCAAAACGTTTGCTTGATTTGATAAGATGTCACATGCCAGTCAGGAGTTTATATGTAAACCTTTCTCTGACAGTCGCACAGTTCATAAACAGAACAGACAAAAGCTGCGATTATGAAATCGTCTGGATGTTGTGATCGTGTTGCCGCTCGAGTGTGGCTGAACGCGTGCCAACGAGCAGCACAAAGCGAAGCTGCGGCGCCGAGAGAGTGAGACCCTTGAACGAGTCCTTCCGAGACAAGACAGAGGGCTTAATCATAATCATCATCTCTCTCCACTCTCAAGAGATTTGCTACATGACCAATTACAACTGGAAATTCTCAGTCATTAACATGGCACGGTTTGTAATCAGAGACTACTTTAAAACAATTTCATATTAACGTGAAGTGCTGGAGGGATAAAGCTGCCCGTGTGTTTGTGTGTCAGTCGATGTGCATTTTCAATCAGTCTGTATTGCACAATATGACAAACAGTGAGAGATTATTAGAATAACAACTCTGGTAATATTTCACAGTGTGGTTGTACACGCTGTGAAATCATTAATGTTGCACCACTGCAATTATTTTTTTGCAATTACAGGCATGTATTGTGATTATTCCTTCATTTAAAAATGATTTAATGCACCACTCAATTCTCTTTATGCCTCTGCTGATCTACATAAATGCACACAGCATTGAATTACTGTTCTTCTATTAACATATTATCATTAATTATTTTTTCTGGGAGGTCTTGGTATAACTCACCTCTTCCATCGTCCACGTCTTTGGCATTGCGTCCTTTAAGTGCACGGTTCCAGTTGTTGGTGTAGTCTCCCCCTCTGCGTATCTCCTGGCCCTCCTGTCTTGCCTTTTTCATCCACGGGGGACCATACCTCCGAGTAGACCTGTGTGTCTCCTTAAACACTCTACCCATGATGCCAAGCCCCCGAGCGTCTGACAGTGAAGTCCGGCTGCCCATCTCCGAAGCTATCACAGAGTCCCGGCCCCCTCTGGCTCCGGGGCCGCTGTCCCCGACAAAGCCAGAGTGCAGGAAGACGAGGCTCCCGGCGGTCAGGTAGAGGAGGATGAGGGAGAAAAATCTGACAGGTTTTCTGCGGAAATAACGCTGTATCTTCAGCAGAGGCTTGGCCATGCTGGCTCCCCCTGCCGCTCAGACACACTCTTCCAGTGATGAAAACTCATAAAGCATAAAGAAAAATCAACACCGGATCTTCTTGTTCCCACCACACAGCCCCAACTGGACCCAAAACTAAAATGAAGACAGAGTCAGTTAAAGTGTCTTAATCCTGTATGAAGGTCATCCAAACAAAAGCATGACTTTTCCCTTATGTATGCCTCTTCAGTCTCATGAGGAAGATGCTTTACACCTGTGCTCTGTGCTGCTCTGCCAATCGTGTCCACGTGAGAGTCTCTCTGCGATCCCGCTGACAGTCCAGCCCTGAGAGCCAGCTTCAGGGGCCACGGCATGAAAGGTGAGCGGCTCAGAGTGAAAGATGATCACCCAACACTGCTTTCACTCAATTATCAGCCTACGGAGATGCCACACCAGCTCAGCAGTGGCACTTTCTCCCACGCTGTGCAGAAGGAACAGGGTTTTATTTAGCTGGCTGAGCTGAGATCTTTTCGTCTTTGTGTGGCCGTCTATTCACCGAGACCATCCAAGAAAGAGAGGGCGTGACTTACCATCTGCAGCAAAAAACACACAGAGAAAAAGAAGAATAAGTGTACACCTGAGTAAGCTTTATCACACAAGGAAAAGGAGAAATAACATGAGCGGGTTACAAAAGATGAAGTCAGTGCATCACTTGCAAAAAAAAATACACTTCCTGCTCGACTTTAGCACAAAGCAAGCAGGAACTGATACACTCAAACGACATGATTGGTTTCCATCATAATCAGAAGCTGACTTCACATTAACGAGAACACGATCTGCAACAAAGATAAGCACAGGGATAAAAAGCGATCAGGTATCTGGGAAACTTATCTCTGTTGTGAGTTTGTGCAGCAAACAGTCAGAAAAGCTTGCATGCAACACATTGTTAATAAATTAGGTTCAGCTGGAAGGGGAAAAACAGAAACAAAGCGCTGCCCTGCGGCATTTTCACTGATGTCTTTGGGAGCTAATGTGTGTGGGAACAGAAGGGAATTAAAAACATTATTCAAAATGATCTAAGGTGACGATAATTTGTGTGAATGTGCGTCAGGAAAAGAATGCAGAGGTTAGATCTGCTGTAATGGGTTGTCTTTTTCTTCATAATTCAGTTTCAGATATTACACGGATAACAGCTTTTTTTAGGGATGGATGAATCCCGACTTCCCAAATTCTCTGCAGCCTCCCTCAAAGGAGTCTCTGTTCTGGGACGAGCCCGGGAGGCTACAATTGGAAGGTGTAACGCAACACTCCTCAGGGTCAGGGAATTTTCCAGAACATTCAGGGGGACACTCGCCCTTGTGGCTCTCTGTCTGCCCCGGGACAAATACTTGCAGAATACTGTCACCTGAAACCTCAATGGCACTGCAGATCCCCCCCACATTTGGCTTTCCACCCCACTACTTTCCCTCCGGTAGTCTGTGAAGAGTCTGGGACCCTCAAGGAGAAATGGATCACATTCTGCTCATGAGCTTCAATCCACAGCATCTGGGCACAAGCACAATCCTCGTCCTGTTTGACTTCTCAAAACTTTGCCTCTGTATCCTGTTCAGTAACTTCTAAAATGCTGCAAGGACGGGTTTTATTACAGATGTCTTTGTCTGCATTTTAATTATTCAGTATTTTGCTCATTTTAAGATCAAATCTCTTCCTGACTCAAGTTCCAAAATGACAGACACTAAATGTTCTGAGGTAGAAATAAAGCGTGCTGCAGCTGAGGAGTCAAAAAGAAAACAAATAGCATATTAACAGGGTTTATACTCAGGATGTAGATACTTTTTTATAAAAGTCTCCTTTGTTCTTAATAGTTTCAAAATAAGGAGAAAAGTACATATTGCTAGACTGCCTTATTTTGAAGGAATACACTTATTTGCTTTATTAGCACAAAGACTGGAAATGGGGAAGCAGCTAGCCTCGGCCTAAATCCAAAAATACCTTTATACAACAGTTAGTTCTGACGTGAAGTAATTTGATTAACAAGAGATGCTTCATGAGTGCTGATATAGAGCACAACATTACTGCCTCTCGTCTTGATCTATCTTAACTTGTAACAAACATTGCACCACAAAGATGAACTTATTTCCACAGTTAGCATTTGACTTAAACACTGAAAGGTCGTCAGACGAGGACAAAGGGAAGGAAAGAAGCCTGGATACTTCAGCGCAAACCTCCAGGTGTGTCCGAACTATTGTTGTATGAAAGCAATATCACATGAGAGGGAGTGATCTTACACTGAATATCAGCCTGCCTGTGAGTTATCACGGCATGCTGATATTCAGTGTAAGATCACTCCCTCTCAAGTGATATTGTTTAAGTAAAGCTTACTAAACAGAACCTGACTGTTAGCTAAGCTAATTGGCCACTGGATGAAGATTTATATTCAGCAGACAGACTCAGATTCATCTAACTCTTTGCAACAAAGCAAATATTTCACAAACCACTCCTTTAAACGTTTGTGTCCTAAAGGTCAGTTCATTTCAGAGATATCGGAGATTCATCCCCATGAAAAGTCTCCGGTCCACCGGGATTCACACAAACGCAGTTACACAGTATAATAATTCTTTATATTCATTCGTACAGCTCAACAGCTGTATAAACAATATTGAAAAGTGACTCCTACACTCGTATCTGTAAGCTTGGCGGTTTTTCAGTCCTGTGTCGGTATTTTGCTCCATGTCGATGGAGTAGTGATTCATATTTCAGGACAAACGAGGTGCAGTAACTCTCAGACAAGCTGGTCTTTGTTTCAAACGGAATAATTTGTTTGCCTTAGAGAAATTTAATCATATCTAGGTTAGGTTCCCTACAGGATTACAAAGTCTAAATAGAAAAATAAAACTGCACATTTCAGCATGCCTCTTTTTTCCAAAGCACTGCGGAGGGAAACAGTATCCTGAAAATGTGTTGAGGCCTCTTGGCAGGACTGAAAGCGAAGATGTACAAGCGAGCAGACAGTGCCTCGGTCATGTTATGGTGGCCATAGCTAAAAGCAGTGAGGCACTTTCGTTCATGTGAACGTGTAAACAAGTTTATGAGGGTGAACAGACGGACACGGAGTGCATGTGACACTTGTCATGACGCTGCCTCCGATGTATGCAACAGGGCCACATGCAGGTTAATTACTGGTGTTAATAATTTATGGGCCCCCAGTACTGAAAATGAAATTGAACTTGTGGCTCATTTCCAGTTTCGTACGACAATAACAAGAGACTAAGAGCCTATCAGACAGCAGCTCGGTGGACACAGTGATGCTAACATGCTCACGTATGGCCCGTATAATGTTTAACATGTTCACCAGGTGAGTTAAGTGTATACACATGCTAGCATTAACACCTTAAGTACAGCCGAGCCTGATGGGAATGTTAGTATTAACTTTTCTTTTGTTGATATGAAAATGAAAGGCTTTCCCAGTTTTTCAAGTTCATCCTGAGAGCTACATACCAGCTCTTGAGTCATGCTGCTCAGGTCCAAGTTCATGCTATTAAGAGTCACACTGTGAACTTTATTAACATGTGGAGCTATGACTAGTGGATAAGAGTCAGATGTGGCACTTGTAAACAGATAGACAGAGGAAGAGGAAACACAACAGACGAGAGATAGGAGGTGCCACAGAGGTCGTTTTGCCAAATCGTGGCAATTACTCAAGTGGAGCAGACATGAACTCACTGACTGACCATTAATTCACATTCATATTAAATGAGCCAGCAAATATTTAATCAGAGCGGATTTAGAGGAGGAAACGTCAGAGTTAATCTTTGGTGAGCAGGCCGACAGCCAGCTCAGCGTGTGCTGCAGGCAAATGGCCCCGCAAGTCAATCCATAAATATTCTTTATATCTATCCTGGGACTCATTGGCCGGGGACAGGGTGGAGCAAGACAGAGCTATAGTCAACTCTTGACACCTCTCGAGTTCAGAAACAACACTTAACTGTCAGACAGCATGGACAACCAGCGGGTTCAACAAACAAGGAGTCACCTTGCTGTAAGAAAAACCTTGAACACGACTGTGCCCCGACAGGGATTATGTCAGCAGGAAACGCTTTTTTGTGGTCTGAAAGAAAGAAACTAGTGCACGATGTAAAAAGACAATGGATACATGTTACTGATAAAAAAAAACAAGATTTGAACCAAAGAGGTTGGATATTTAGAAGCTGGATATGTTCATGATGGAAGCACATGAAATATTCAGTTTTGTTACTCAGTTCTGCAGATGTAATCAATTTCCATTCCCCCCGTTTCTCGATTGCCAAAAAGCATTCTTTTCTCGCAAACGTGGGTGAGGCTTTTTAACTGCTAGACCTCAAAATCTCCAGTGCAAATCACGCCAGCTGATTTAAATTAGTTGTGATATCCTCCAACAATTAAAAAAAAAATGTTTTTCTTGGTGTGTTTTCACAGTGGTATAAGTTATGAAAACACACACACACACACAAAAAAAAAAATATGATGAAATGTCAGTTATCTTTGGTCCACAGAAGAACCAACGCTGACAGTCGTAAAGAAAGGAAGAGACACACATTATTGTGATAGAAATGGTCAATGTTAACAGTGGCAGAAAGAAGGGGGTATCCGGTGCACTGACACCACCTACAGTGTGAAAGGAAACCGTTTGAGTCTTATCTCCCTGTTTGTTTTATGTGCACACACGGTCAACTTAAAGTCCCGTCCTGTAAAAGCACTGCACTGCACTGAAACATGCAGCAGAGGGGTTAACAGCGTTAGCTGCAACAGCCCTGACCCTCCCCTCACCCCGGGGCCTGTCTTTCCGCTCTCCTAGTGTGTTTGGCCTGCCAGTGCACATTAGCCATGTTTGTCAAATCAAATCAAACTAAAGATCACATTCCTCCTCCGGTGATAACGCTGCCCATGCTTACATTCAGATTCACACAGATTGTCCCACACCATTCCTACTTGTCTCATTACAGTTTCAAAGGAAAACTGAAGACCACCAGAAAGTAGCAGGGCTGCTGAGAGCATCCCTTAATGAAGATTTCATACAAATGTCTTTAATAAATTGGCACAAAAAATGAATATGTGACGCCAAATTACTGTTAATTGTGATTTTGGTGTAACAATGATAAAAGGTCTTTTCTTAGTTCATGTGCAAACCTGTGAAAGCTCAAATTAGCAAAGAGATGCCAAAGTTTTGCTGCTCTGCAGAGCAGACCAGCACAGATGGCAACTCTTAGGAGCGCATGACCCCTGAAAACTGGAGTGTGAACATGACTGCTTCCAATAACAATAGGATCACACTGCCAAAGCAGTTTTTCTTTGCTTAGTGTTTGGCAAAAGTTACCACAGTATGCGCCGCAGTTTTTGGCTTCCCGTTCTCGCTTCAGCCATTTTAATTAAACCTGTGTTTGATCTCAGTGTGTGCCCGCATTAGTGATTGGCTTGATGCCCAATACACTTAATTACTGGTGGCCACTCAAAAAGAAGCTCATCAGCAGAGATGTCTGCAAGAATCTGCGGTGCGGTGACAGATTATATGAAGCCAAGGAAGCAGAAAGCAACAAGACGACTATGTGCTGCAGAGAACATCCACCTCTGCCACTTTGCATACCTTGTGATAAAGCTTTTATAAATAGAGCTCCATTAAACATGTTATCGTTCACTGTGTTATTTATCAGTAGTTTGACCTCTGTCTGTAATCTGTCAGGAATTCTTGAACATGTGATAAAAGTAAACAAATCTGTGCTTTAACGACCGCAGATTGATATAAATGAAATATCCAGTGGCTGCACTCTGCTTTCCTCTCGTTATTGGCCTCATTTAAAGGTTAATGACACATGATGTTGATAAAAAATGTCTTATTCTTCATGTTAGATTTATTTTAGGGTACCTGCAATGTGATCCCTCAAGCTTTGCCACCAAAACTTCTGACGCGTTCTCTAACCAGCCTCAAGTGGACATTCAAGAAACTGCAGTTTTTGGCACTTCCCCACTGGATTTACTTCTCAGCTCCAGAGGTCGCCACTTGAATACAACTAAACAATATTTTGTCTGCATGTTCTCAAACAAAGTGTCAGTTGTACCGTGAAGCTTGTTTTCATCTGCCTAAGGAGAAATCCTGCCAGTTCTGGTCTGGACAGAAAAGAAAGGAAAAATAGTTCAACTGCTGACTGTAAAAAAAACAACATATTTTTCCACATCCAAATAGTCTGACAGAGAGTTTATGTGTAAATTGCAAAATATGGTGTTTTTAAGTCCAAATCCATCAAAACTTTTCAGCACCCTTTCCACACAGTCAAAACATTTGGTCTTTGGTTTGTTGGTACATATTTCTTCACTTCCTTTAGAAGCCGAGGAATCAATCATTACTTCAGGACGAGATGGGAATGAAAATTTATCAGAGAACTTGAATAATGTGGTAAGATGCCCAAACACTGCCAGAACACTACACACCTCTTGGTGTATGTAGTAAGGGTCAACACAGGTTCAACACATTATTTATTTTTCAACTCAAAAGTGTGTCTTGGTTTTGGCTAACTCTCTGTCCAAACAGATTTCAGATCCACATTATGAAACAGGCACTTACTGCAGAGACTGATGTACTGTATACTTTCTACTGCTGCTGCTGCTATGATTGCTGTGTTTAGCTCTCTGTTTGCTACACTCCCCCAAAGCTTGTGGATAATTAGAAATACCAGTACATTTGGCATTGGAGAGATTGAACCAACCAATCAACGAAAGAGTTTTTAAGCACACCCTATGCAGCTTAAAATTAAGCCCAGGATGGCAGGGAAAAAGCTCATTGTAATCCTGATAACACCCAATGGTCCATTAAGCTCAATGGTGACCTTATACTCTGAAAGAGAAGAGGTAAATTAAAGGGTCTAAAAATAATGTAATCCTCTTCTTTGACTGGTGCACAGTAGCGTTAAGCTGCAGCATTGTAATGGAGTGACTGATGATCGTGGACATTTCCACCAGTATACAGCGATAAGCAAATGACACAGTCAAAAAGAAAATGGGAGTGAAGGAATAATAGCTTCATTGTGACTGTGGACACAAAACAGCAGTTCAACAGGCATGAGCGAAAAAAAAAAAAGACAAAAACAGAACAAATTATTTGCAGAAAATCTAGATTAGCGCTAATTCTTCTACTTTAGTCTCGCTTGGTCATGTTGTTCGTAAATCCTGAAGGAATGGGGGGAAAGAAAGAAATCACAAGGAGGGAGAACTTTGACTACTTTGGGGGAGGCAAGTGCAGGAAAAAAAAATCTTTGATGCAGGACAGGAAAGACAGTCCTGGCACTAATGATGTCTCACAAACCTCCAAACAGAGAGATCCCAGATTCCTGTTGCGTGAGTTTCAAGCCCACCCTCGGTTGCTGCCACTCCCAGATCCCAGTTGGCCACATAGATGGACATTTGAGAAACAATCACTTGAATCGGTCTCCTCTAATGGCTTCATAAAAGGAGTAATTATTCTGCAGCGGGGAGGCGCTGTCAATAGGAGATCAAATGATGTCTTCCACTATCCAACCTTAACAAAGCTCTTTATTCAGGGCCTGACAGAATATCTGCAGTTGAGTTTTTTCAAGGAGGAAAAAAGGATTTTTTTCTCCCTTTTCTTCTCCCACCTTCACTAAGCGCAGACGATCTCTCTGCTTTAATTAAAAGTGAATTCTCCCAGCTCGGTTCTGCTGTGAATCTCACTCCTCCCTGCTTGAATAGATTTAAGAGGGGATTGCAGAGGGTTTCAGAAAATGTTTAGGAGGAGGAGTGACGTGGGAAATAGGAAATACTTTTGTATGGAACTTGAGGCAGTTCTCAACAGCACATCAATAAGTTAACCTGTGAGAACACAATGCAGGAAAACACATCTTAACATGTAGCTAAGAAATATAGTTATTTATTAACCGAGAACAAGACATTTTCTTTTTCCATGTTGTATAATGAGAAAAGCTACATTTTACTAAGGAGAAATGTTCTCAGCAGCACCAAAGAGTGGGTGTTTGGCTCGGTTATATTTGAAATCACTTGGTGTTAAATATTTTTAATATTCATCTGATGCAGTATTTACTATCTGTGACCCTGAACAACTGTTCTGTAAAACAAGAGGCCAGAAAAAAAACATTTACTTCAATCTGTGATGCCTATTCAAAGCAAAAATGTTAAATTATACACACAGGACCACACAAGGTGGTCACCTTTACTCACCCCTGTGTCCTAGACATTATGTTTATATACTTTATATTTGGTTTGTACATTCATTATGCACCACAAGTCATTGGGAGGTGGCACAAAACTCACTGAAAACTGGGGGTCATGCGTGTGTTCGCCAACAATTAGCAGCATGAATCTTTCCTCCAAAACCATAAATTGATGTTTTTACATTTCTGCTTGTGTACGGACTGAACTAATGAGATAAAATGTTAATGTTTGAGGTGTTTGTCTGAGCTAAGCTAAGCTACCCACGTCCTGACTCCAGTGCTGTGTCTTTATTTGCATACTTCCATACTTACACTTGTTATTTTGAGTACGTACACGCATTAACTAAGTCAGTCAAGGCAGAACGAAGTGTACTGCGAGGTGGGGTGCTCGTACTGGTAAGAAAGTTGAGTGTGGAACGCTGGGCATTTCTCTCGTATGTTTTGGGCTACGCAGCAGAAAGGAAGGGACAATCATCATTGTGAAAATATGGCCGAGGGAGCTGCTGGTCAGATGTTAGTGTTAGGGTTATGCTCCAAAGTCCAGATGTCGCAATTCGAAGAAGAAGAAGAAGAAGAAGAAGGAGGAGGAGGAGGAGTTTCCGGGTAAGTGCACAACAAACATACTTGAATTGAGACAACACTACTCTGCCATAATTAGCCTGCTACACCAGGAAGTACACAGTGTACTACACAGAAGTGTACCAACCGTAAGTAACTGAATTGAGACACGACTCAGCCTTTAATACTTTACTTTAATTAACTAATTTAATTAACTAATTCAAGGGCAGTGGACATGTGGCAACTGTAAAAGGATTTTTTTGCATACATGCCCACTTACTTCATTTGCTCATATAACATTAAGTATACTATGAATTATATGTTTTGCTCTAGCTAGCGGTGAAGTATTACAGTGAACGCTTTCTACACCACTAATGTAGTCACACTCTGAATGGTGTAAGAGAAACAATGTTTAAAGCTAACATTAACACATCCAGCAGTCGTGATGTCACAGTCTGTCTCTCTTCTTCAGCCTCTTTCAGACAGTGTCCCAGTTACCCCAGCTCCTTTCATCCATGCCAGATGCCCTTTCTCTCTTTTTCTCACCACCTGACCGCCCCCCCCCCCATCCATTTACACACCTGTTACTATTTCTCCCATCAGTCGTTTGCACGCTCACCTGTTCCCACTCTCCCTCTGCAGCCCTTTGTCCTCTTTTCAGTTCATCTGAGTTACTGCATAATTCATGTTGTGCTTTTAAGTTTGTCTCCTTGCATCCTGCTCTCTGGAATTTGTACCTGAACCTGCCTCCCTGTAACTTTGTAAATAAATCATTGATCTTCACCATTCGTATTTGGGTCTCGCTCCTTTTGTCCTGTGCACACCAACTGTAAAGCATAGGGCAACGGTGACATTCGAGTCAAGTTTCTGACCAGCTTTTGTTATTTAGCTCAGTTTGGGTCTCCACTAACTCCTGAGGGAAGTATCTGGCTTTTAAGCTTAGTTTTTAGAGCTTTTTAAGTGCAAACATCTGCCCATCAGAGCTGAAAAGTGGTGATGAGAGAAGTGAGAGTGAACCAAGCGTTAGATCCGTGAGGCTCAAAATCAAAAAGATGAGCTGAAAGTCACTAAAAAGCTCCGTTTAGTTGTGGAGAACTGCAAAGTTGGGTGATATTTCTCTGCAGGTTCATCATTATTAGTGACTCCTATCGCATTACACACGGTCATTTGATTCATTGTTTGGGTAAAGTATTGATTAGAGCAGCTTTAAATCCCGAAACCACTAAACTGTTTCACTCTCAGAATGAATACAGCGGTATCCTACAGCAGTGTGTTGTTATAGATAGAGAAAGATGTTGACACGACTGTCGTCCTGTATCTGCTCTGTTGGACAGAGTATGAGCAGCCAGGTGCTCGGCGGTGCAGTGAGAGGGGAGACAAACCCTCCACTGTAGGACGCACATTCAAGCCCCTGTGTCAACGAGCACCCACTCTGCTGAAGTGTCCTTAACCAAGAAGATGAATCCTCCAGCACTGTTGTTTTGCAGCTCACCCTTCACCTCCTGAGACGAGCGAGAAATGAACGGAGCATTCTGTACTTTTAAAGCTCTGCAGTGAATTACGGCTCAGTCTGAAATTATTTCGTCGAAGGCACTGACCATTAAATTACATTACAGTAAATGTTTCAAAAATCCTTGCACATGCCCTCTGCCTTGTTGATCCATTGCTTTTTTCAGCTCTCTGTTGAGATTCTGATGAATGCATATCCTTGAGAGCAAGATAAGTCTGCAACATTCAGAGCTTGGAAAAGAGAGGATTAGAGTGGCTACTAAAGATGATGTTGTCTGGACTAAAAGGGGGAAGATCCTGGCCACAGCACCACATGCTGGGATCACATCAACTGGTATAAAATCCTGAAACCGCAGGCTGTCATCTCAGCATGAAGCGAAGTTAATCGTGAAAAAATCAAGTATTTTGTATTTTTGAGAAACACAGAAACATTGGCAAACGTATCCACTTGAAACTCTAAACATATGTGATTTATGTGTAAGGGAAATAAATCTACTTTTGATAGACGCCGAACTAAAAAACTACAGAAATGTCCGAGTGGCCAAGTGATTTAATTACAACTTCTCTCATTTGATTCTAGCCATGGTAATAAAAGTACAGAAGTATTGACATAAAAACGTACTTAAGGTATCATAAATAAAATGACTTATAATCCATTATATCATCCATCCATCCATTATCTGTAACCGCTTATCCTCATCGGGGTCACGGTGGGGCTGGAGCCTATCCATTATATTATCATGTATCATAAATGCATTGTAATGCATTATTGCATTTAAATGTTGCAGCTCGTCAACAAGAAGCTAATTAATTTTAACTACTTTACATTGTTGTGTACAGTTTAATCTATAGTAATGCACAGGTACAGGTGATAGAATAATGTAAGGGCCACCATTATTCGGCAAAAATGTTGGTATGACATGTTATTTATGTTCTGCTATTATTTAGTCAGCGAATATGAATGAATAGTAGGTGACAATGATGGCATTGTAATACAGTTCATTGCACTTGCAATGAGTCTTGTGATGCCGTAGGGCAGTGTTGAGTGCGTATAGTTAAGTTAGGTGTAGATAAGCGTGGAAATACAATATGCTGAGAAGACAGCTGAGCTGTGGACGGACAAGTTTTGACCATGTAATGGTGTAAACCATGTGAAGGACAGTATCGATCACCTTTAATAATGCAGTAAGTTATTAATATTTAAATAAACTGTCGAGTTTACCTTCCTTGTTGCGTCGTGATTACATCGGGGTTTCACCAGAATCTTTGCACCGCTGCCTGTAGATGTGATTTATCTACCTAGAATACAGTACAAGGACAAAAGTACATCTTTCATTAGGAATTGGAAGTATTTTCATAGTTCTGGATTTAATGGGGACTTGAATACAGAATAATCCACCGTAAGACATATTTACAGGTTTGTAAACACAAATGTGAAGCGGTCTTTGGTATTTTTTGGGGGGGGGTTTAGTGATGAGTTTAACCACAAATATTTTCAGCCTATTTCCTTGCCAAACTGGCCAAATGCTTAACTCTTAAAGTCATAAGAGGAGGAGTTTTCATTTTTTCCCACAGACTGTTGCCTCAACAGGACAGAGTGTAATGCAGCCAAAACATGTGTTTTGAGTCATGACAAATATCTTTTTTTCCCCCCACTGGAATAATATACTTTTGCTATTAGTATGCCGTTTATATCGATTTCACCACCTACACATATAGAGTTACGCTAACTGAAGAGAAGGAGTAAGTTAGATGAAAGTGGATACACTATCTGAACAGCACTGAACATCATCACAGACTGATACTTCCTGACTTTATGTTCCTTTAATAAAAAAAGACTTAAAGGATAGCATGAGAACATTCAGCTCGCCCGTCGCTCTGAGTCTCGTTGCACACAAGCTATTTAGCTATTTCTGATGAGCTGTTCAGTGTGCACAATCACGCGGGGCAGTCAGTTGGGTGCAGCGGTCTGGATGCATTCATTTGAGGAACATTAAGTGTGTATGTGCTATGGTGCTCTGTAAGCATGCCTTGCAAAATGTGTAGTGAACCATGGGCTTCATCAGCATCACGCAAATCTGCTTGTAAAGGTCGAGAAGCACTAGAGGCCTTCTGTCAACATATCCTGTCCAATTAAATATGAACCTCATTAGATGCCCTGTTGCTCATACATCCTATTTTTAGTCAACTGTTGTTGTTGTTGGCATTATGTCTTTATTGTAGGTCCCATTAGCTTTATATAAAAAGAATAAATTAACATGCTAATATCTGTACCTCTGCAATTATGAACACATTAAATTAGTCCAACAGCAAGAAGCCCAGCTCGGCGTCTGTCTTTTTTTTTTTTTTTCACCAAGCTCTCACCAACGACTAAAAGTCAGTCCCGGACTTTCTTACTCAATCACTCAATCACTTATTTTCTCCACTTAGCTTCCTCCATCAATGTCCCTCTTCTGTCTTTTTATCCATTATGTCCACAGAGGCTGCTGAGCCCGCTTTACCAGCTCCGGTTCTGGCACAACACTGGCTCCGCTCTCTGTCAACATTAACATGTGCCCTGGGCCTGGAAACCTCTTTTTCCCGGTGGTCCAAAATGCCTCACACTCCCCTGGTGCTCTGAGCTCACAGTCCAAACAGCCTGGCTAATAAACTGAGCTAATATTAGCTAACAGCAACTACAGCAGTTCACTGTCCATCAGGAAACTCTTTAAATCCCAGAGAGCTGAGACAGAGCAGCCGGAAAACATCAGAGGGGAAACCAGGAAACACTTTCTCCATAAAATATGATCCACTTTCACCAAAAAAGTTTATCATTAAAATCTGCTATTTTATGGTCGAAAAAAGTTACACAATGTTGCTGTGAGCCACATTTTGAAGTAGTGAGAGTGCAGCTTTATTCTCTTGGAGGAAAGTTATACATACTTTAGTTGGAAAATGAGGTTGTACAAGTGTATATCTGTATTTGTACACCATATGTGTATATTACACAGATACCTCTATATATAGATGTTTGTTTGTTTCATTTTTCTCATTTTATTGCATTTATTTACTTTAATCATTGATATTTTATACATTCCTTTCAGACTGAAGTGATACTATGTGTTTAGATACAGGACAAAGTCTAGTATCAGTAGACATTGTGAATACTACTGTTTGTAATACTCATTGCAGGATTTTCTAATACCTTCTACTGTAATAGTGTTATTTTACAGACTCTGTTACAACTGTTCATTATGAACCTGAAATCAAAAGCAAACTGA
Source organism: Protonibea diacanthus (assembly GCA_028641955.1). Lineage (NCBI taxonomy): Eukaryota > Metazoa > Chordata > Actinopteri > Sciaenidae > Protonibea > Protonibea diacanthus. The sequence continues at coordinate 18,883,536 of CM053985.1, forward strand.
GAAAAGGGTCACTTCTGCAATGATGGAAAGCTTACATGTGTATGTGTACACAAGGGAGCACTGCAGTATGCAATTAAATGTGCCTGCTGTGCGTGTGTGTGTGTGTCTGTGCCCTTGTGTGTGTGTATAGACGTAGAAATGGGCAAAGTATCTGGGGATTCAGGCTTTCTGACAGCTGCCTGCTTTGGCCTCGCAGGAAGGAGCGAGCCTCAGTGCTGCAGCCTCTCCTAAGATGAATAAAATATGACGAGCATGCACAGAGGGTTTTACTGTTGCTCTGATGCAACACAGACAACATCTCTGAAGCAATGGAAGAAAGCAAAGGGCTGAGTGTTTATGACTGTGTGTGTGTGTGTGTGTGTGAGATAGAGAAACAAAAATCAGACAGATCAGAGCCTTTTTGCCACAAAGAAAGATTTTTTATATTTGGTTTGGGTCTGTCGAATTTCTGCCTGTGAAACTTAAAGGGACTCTTTCTTCAGTAGAAAGAAGCTCCCAAAGAAAACTTCTCAGTGAGCTGTGTGGATTTTCCAGAGTAACTGCTGACTTTTTCACTGCTGCGAGTGCCTCAGACAAAATTCCCAACACCTCAATTATATCGGAGTGGAGGCAGAAATTTCAAAACCTCGGCAGATAAAACTGAAATTATCCCCTTGGATAGATCACAGTAATTGTAAGCAGTAAATGAAGATGGCTTTGAGCTTCAGCTAACACAGAATTCACAAAACTCAAGAGGAAATAGAGTTTAACTCCTCTGTGGATGAGCTCCCAGCTGAAACAGACCAACACTCTATACAACACTCCTGCAACCAGTCCAACCAGTACCTGAGCATCACAAGCAAGTGAGCAGAAAAGCCAATAAATAATTGTGTTCAGCTTCTGCTACTCCAAAGTACAAAGTGCTATGGATGCAAATCTGCCTGTGGTGAAATACTGAACAGTTTGAGAGGCTATCTCATCTACTGAAGAGGCACAATGAAGGGTGCTTGAGCCTGTCTGATGGTGCTATGCTGCTACATCAGCCCAAAAAACAAACAAATGGAAAGCACTACATTCAAGCATATAACACAGCAAATAATGCAGCAGCCCGTGTTTCGGTCTTGACAGTTCAGCCATAACATGTTTAAGTTGCCGCGGTTGACTGAGGAGAGGGCTGCACCGAGAGTCAGCGAAGCGCTGAACAGCCGAGTCATCCCACCCTGAAGCAACCTGGGAAAGACATCTGCACAGTCACCGGGAGAGTGGTGGGGATGAAGGTTGACAAGGCGTGGCAATGGCCTCGTGGCTGACCAGGCGTGTTTCATTTACTGCATGTGATCGTTCGTAACATCGCGGCCAAACTTGTGCAGCTTTACTGACAGATGGAGAATGCTGCTGCTGCTGCTGCTGCTGCTGCTGCTGCTGCTGCTGCTGCTGTGGAGGAGCTCATGTGTGTGCTGTGCTTACTGCCAGATTCTGAAAAGTAGCTGATAAGGGGATAGACTTAGGCGCTCATCCAGCTTGCAGCTGGAAATTAATGGAACAACATGTAAGGCTGAGTGTAAAAATAATAAGCCCTTACTTAAGGCGTGTATAAATAGCAGAGGCTTGGTTACAGTTGCACATCTTTCAGATGAAATCCCAGTAGATATAGTTACTGAGTGCAAAACTATCATGAGAATTTGCTACTATTTACCCTTTAATAACATATTCCCAACAGGAAATAAGTAGTTTATTCGTTAAAAAAAAAAAAAAACTTGAGTACTGCTGGGGGGTGGAACAGAGGGATACACATCTTGATTTGGCCGAGCAGTTCATTTCACAGCAACCTGACAAATTTCTGTTGCAAGTGTGAGAGCCCAATTAGGGCTCAGCACGCCAAAAGGAGATCTGATGCTGCTGCTGACACTGACTGCACAGGCTGACAGACTCAAGGGACTCCGCTCCTTCTGATTCTTCATCACGCCTCCTGCTGCTGTCTTGCAGTATACTGTTAGAGGACAGGGCTCATCAAAAATCTCCTGGCAATCTAATACTAACTAATTCTTCACAGCTCAGTCTGGATGTGGATGGATGTGTTTTCACAGATCGACAAACACTGCTCGAAATGATGTTCTCAAAGCTGAGAAAACGCCACAAGGCTGCATCTACTTTACTTAACAGAGCTTAAGAAAGACTTCCTACGGCCTTAAGATCAGTGAAAAACAAATTATGACTTGTTGTGCCTCTTCTACCTACTTATTTTAGGACATAAACAAGTTTAATATGGGAACTGATTCAGGAGTATAAATGGTGCTATATATAGTCCAAAGTCCAGCATGACCCAAAGATAAATGCCTCTCAGGCTAACACTCAGACTATTTTGTCCTACGGTTCCCTTAAAGTGGAGTTGGTAAACTAAATTTCTCTATTTAAAGGCTTGGTTGTTGCCAGGTTGGATTTCTGTTGGTGCAGCAGGTTCAGAAAACAGAGCCCAGCACTTTAACTCCAACAAAGACCTTTTTGTGAAGCAGGGATCAAGTTGAAGAGAGGACAAGGGGGTCTGCTACTCGAGGTGAGCTATTACAGTGGTGATGTGCTAATCTCGGCCACTGGCACCATCTCAAGGTCGGCCATGGACCACAGAGAATGCTTTTATGTTCACCGTTTTCTCCTTATCTCCCGCTCCTCATCTTTTTATTCTTCTTTCACTATTGCTCTCACACTCTTCCCCCTCTTCTCTTCCCACACACATGGACAAACACACACAAACGCCATGTTAGGGCTTCTGCCTCCCCTGAGTGCTTACTGTTGGACGTTCACACAGTTGTGAGTCAGTCAGATGATGCCGAGGGCAAACAGAGAGTTTGGGTCAGACTGAGGGGAGCCAGATCTGGTGCCACATCTGAAACCCGGACCGACCTCCTGATGAACGGCAAATATTGTGATGATCCATGTTTGGAGACCAAAAAATAGTTTTTTCTTCATCAAATTACTCTACTGTAAATTATATAATTTAGAAACTTGCTGCTGTTCTATTACACTACCTATGTGTTTTATATTTGGACTGATTTAAGAGGGTCTCAAACTGTCTCTGATTACTGTGATGAAGGAACAAATAACAAAAGCTTCAAGCTAGTAGACACTAAAAAAGTAACTAGCATTTTTCATTTGTACAGTAACAAATAATAAATAAGCATTAGCGACATTCCTAGTGACAAATTTTGCCATCAATTAAACAGAAATTTAAATTTAAAGTTGTCGACTGGTCTAAAAGTAAGAAAATGCTCTGCAAACACACCAATCAAACAGCCAAGCTTTATAAGTTACTCTGTTAAGTTACACACCCAGGTATATCCTGCTGCATACATCTGAGACAGGGGTAGATTGTTACATTATCAGCATTTAAATGTCAGTAAACATATTGTGATACTACTGAAATTGAATCAGTATTTTTCTACCGGACAACAAGAAAATGAAGATGCTGTTCGTGTGAGACGAAGAGATAGATCACTCTCACACCTGCTTCATTGTTGTGGGATAACTTTATACATGACGCCTTTTTTTTTATTATATTATTTTTCCCACCACTCTCTGGTGAACAACAAACTGCAGATGACATGGCCTTGGCACTGATGTGAAGTAGGAGAGGATAAGATTACAGCTTTCAGAGAGCAGGTAGGCTAACGCTACGTTACTCTGCCTGGTGTGGCTGCAGCCCAGCTAGGCGAAGGGGTGCATGACATCTTAGACGCAACGTTAAAATGGTTTAATAACAAGTTTAACCGCCTGATGTCGACTAGTGAGTTCAGCAATGTTTAATCAGCTAGTTGACTAATTGTGCACATCCGTGATAGGCATAAAAAAAATTTGAATTAAATTCAACTTGGCTCTTTGTTACGCTGATTTAAAGCATCAGATAGCAACATAATAATTATGTCCACTCACTGAGTATAAATAAAATATAATTTCATCTAATGACTTTGGCAATTACTTTCAGTCTTTGTGTCTCCAAGGAAAACACACCCAGCATGTTAGGAGACAATGCAAGCGCACAACTTTGCACTCTGACTCTAACACACACACACACACACATACACACCATGCCGGCCTTATATTATCCTCGGCTGGATTAAACAACAACCACACGCTCAGCAGGACGTCTGTCTGAAAGAAAAGCCCGAACAGCAGGTCTGAGCTCCGAAATGTAATTGGCTGTTCAGCTTTTCTTCAGTCATTGATAACTCCATGAGAACTGTCTGAGAAGTTTTCTTTACATAATGCACACTAGGCTGGAAAACAAAGGACACTAAACAAAGGTAGTACCTACTATTTGCTTAATAAATGACCTTTAATAAAGTATATTTTGTTGTGTAACAGACCTGGAATAGATCCATACTGCGAGTAGCGTCTATCAACAAGAACAAAACCCACAGGGGTTAAAGTTCAGGTTTTGGGTTTGCCCAGCTTTATCTGATGTCTACCGCTCAGTATTTCCTTACTATCTGTCTGCGATTATCTTGATACGCCTCATGGAAGAGGTCTGGTGTTGTGAATAATCCACACGTAAGCTGAAAATCTGTCTGAGATGTCCATGTTGCGAGCCTGACCCGCTCCTTGGATCTATGTGCCGCGAACACAGTTTTAAAGATGATCTTCTCTCTGATATAATCTGTTCTTTCAAGGAAAAATACAATAATCTATTTAACAATATGATAAGTTAAAGTGTGCCCTTTTCTGAATCCACACCAATAAAAACAGAACTGAAGCCACTGATTGTGAAGCTACTATTGTGCTGCTGAATGTCAACAGTCCTTCAGCTTTCAGCACGTCGTTGGCGATGATGTGAGTATTTAATGCCAGTCTATTTCTGTAGGAGCTCTAATGAGGATCTTGACATCCTTTCCTGATGGTGATGTATCAGGGGCGTGAACACCACCCAACCTACACACACACAGCTTGTACTGCACCACTGTTATTTCACTGTAATGGGTAGCACAAGCATGCAAACTATAATTCCTGACAGCTCCTCTGGCAATCTTCAAAGCCTGCGGCCATTGGATATGATCCCTGGCACGTCCCTGAGAGGTCGCCAAGAGGATGAAGAGATAAGCTCTGGAGGAATTCAAAGCCTTCTCACTCTGCTGCCGGCCACCCCGTCACTACACAAAGGACTTCATATCTAAGCCACTTTCAAGTTCTCCTCCGCAGCCGAAGCCAAGCTTGCGTGTGAAAAACTCTGAAATTCGACATCAAATTTACAAAAAAAAAAAGAAAATTCTTTCAATCTTTATGGTGCGATCATGAAGGCCGATGCCCCCACTTAAATTTCAGAGAGACTTTGATTATCTGTTTAGCAGCAGCAGGAAAAAGCAGCATCTCATTCTCAAGTGTACAAATATGAATTTCAGTTGTTGCCATAGTTCTCTGACGTCTGTTCACTTCTGCCTCGGGGAGGACTGAGCTCAGGGGACAGCAAAGCCATTGTTAGCAACAGTAAATCTGTGTGATTTTACTTCGTAAATGAATGTGCACAGATTTATGCAGCTGAATCCGCATTACTATTTCATGTGATGGAAACTCCAATTACCAGAGGGTTGAATGAGAATGAGGGAGGACGGGGGAGCTCTAGTTTTTTTTATTATTATTATTATACGGGGTGACGTTTATGGTATCGATCAGTTCTGCGTGGTCTAGATTCAGAAGCCATGAACTGAGTGCTCCTGCTGCCATAACAAGAGCTCTGTCATGTTCTATGCTTTTTATTTACTGTCATGCCAAGTGCTGAAATGGCAGCAGCATGAGCAATTAGTGCCGTTCATGGATTGATTTCAGCAGCATTGTGATCAATCTTAACAACCATTATGTTCTTCAGCTGCTACTCGACACTCCATGCCGAGGAGATGGTTCAATACGGTGATCTACAGTACACCGAGGGTCATCAGGAATGATTGGGAGAGGAGGCTGATAATTTGCTTAATTTAATTAAACAAATTAGGAGTTACAATGTAAGTAATAAGCTTGCACAGCTGAGGATGAAGAGGTGGAACAATTCATCTGCATGTTATGCGCGTGACTTGCGTGAAATGTTGTCATATTCAATTATCTTGACACCAACACAAAGTTATTCAATATACAGTGATAAAAAAAACACAAAGCAGAGAATGCTTTTCTGCTTAAAAATGACAGAAACGATCAATAGATTATGAGAATAGTCGCCAAAAACATCCAGACAGAGCAGCCGAGCTCTTGAACAGACACAAAAAAGTGAGCCTGGAGTTTTAAAAAAATCTATAAATTTGTGTCTTAAACTGCAGAAACAAATGAGTGGAGGAAATGCAAGTTAGCTTCTGAGCTTCTGCCTGTTTTCTCAGTCTGATTTGCAGCTCTGGTTAAAAATTAGCAGGGGTACTCTAATGAAAGTCCTAGCGACTTCACACTTTGAGGGGGGAAATGATTCAGTCTGGGAGCCACCAGCCATGCACCTGGTTAGAGACTAATGTATCTTTTACTGCTCACTGAACATGATAATGTGCCTGAGCAGAGAGCAGGGGACACTTTAACATCTGTCACACAGCAGCATACAAACACTCCAGGTGCACGTATGACAGAATATTAACCTCTCAACCGGATTAACACACTAGGAGTCAAATAAATAGAAGAATATATCAGGTAGGAGACTTCCTCTGCTTGAATGAGGTGTTTTTATCACCTGAGGCTCAGCCTAATCAAAACATATGGCCTCTAAATAGACAAAGCCTACTGCAGCTACTGTTCAAATACTAAAACACAGTCTGGAAAACTGATTTCTGGGTTTGTGGGTTTAGATCTACTTCAGGGATGTTAAGCAGCAGTGTGTGTTTTTTTTTCAGTGCAGCTTCACTGTGAGTTTCTCTAAACACCACAAATGTTAAATACAGAACTGAATCCGAGGTTTCCAAATCATCTTACCTCCAACACGAGTCGGCTTCAGCAGATGGTTTGATGTTCACAGGACGAAACTCAGCAGAGGATGGTTCATTGTGATGTTTCATCTCCGCGATCATTCAGCCAAAATGAACAGCAACATGCGCTCTGTTGAGCTGGTTTTAACTGAGCTCTCATCCGCAGATAACTCACGTTTATCAGTCTCATTAGCCCGTGTTGTCTCTCATTGCTGTTCAATAATCTACTGTACGGCACCGCAGATAAACCGCTACGCACTTCCAGCTTTTCGCTCGGAGAAGACGGGAGTAATGTCAATGGCCCTGTAGGCTCACCAGTCTACATCAGCCCCCCCCCCACTTGCTTCCCCTCTTCGTTTCACTCGCTCCAGCCAGCCCTTCAGGTCAAAGTGTGGATGTGATGCAGGCGGTGGGTCGACCTGTCGTTTCTGTCGCCTGTCCGACGTGAAGGAGAGGCTGTTTGACGCTGCGGAGAGGCAGCGCCGCACCGTGCGCCCTGCGCTCCCACACGGACCAACAGCACTGCCTGCTGTACTTAAAGAGACACAGCAGAGCACGCAGAGGCGCAGTGGACGCCGCACTCGACAGGTTTGGCGCGGTGGCACACTCCCTGCTGATAGGCCGACTGGAGTTTGATTTCATGTCTGAATCAACATCTAAATGGTTTGTTTTTGATGTCTGCCACAGAGCTCTCTTTCAAATACAAATCATGTTTCCAAAGCACACAGATTTGAAAAAGGAAAGAAACCAATAAGAAGTCTTATCAGTGTATATGGCTCTCTGTTGCAGCAAGCAATGGAAAGTAGTCATAAAAACAGATACTGCTGCAGCAGTATTAATAATTATAGTGGTCAGTCCACAAGCCAAACATTTGGAAAATATTTCAGACATGCAGTCAGTTTACCAGGAGTATTTAATATGGTGGTGCTGCTTAAACTGACACTGTTGGATTCACAGCTTGTACCGGACTTTGATTTTTTTGGGGATGTTATATGTTTTAATACTGTCTGCTTTATTTTATATCTGTTTTAATTTACTTGTTCTTATTTTTGCGCTGCCTGTCCAGGCCGGGAGTTCCCTGAAAAAGAGATTTTTAATCTCAATGGGACCTTTACTGGTTAAATAAAACACAAAAGATTGACACTTTTTCACCTGTTTTCTGTAACTGAAGGTTCACAGGTGGCTGGAGCATATTCCACCCAAGCAGCAATCTCGTGGTGCCGGGAAATGAAGCCAATGCAGAAATGCTACAAACTGTAATTCCTTTAACGGCCGCTTGAGACAGGCTGCAGAAGAGAGTCAGTCTCCATAAGTGCCCATATAAAAACGTCCAACTTCACAGCAGAAATAAACATGTTTGCATCCTGGTTCAGACAATTGTTTTGGTCTCTATCGCTAGTCTAACCGTTCATGACAACTGTGAGGGGTGTGATTTTTTTTTTTAAACTCACCTATTAAAATAATATTTAGGCCTAAAGTTGCACATAATTAACAGCTTCACTGCTTTAATTGACAGGTAAATGCCGTTACAGATGGTTTGTTTGAGCAACCAGGCGCCATTCATGCCCTCCTTTGGTCCGCCGATGATCCAAGTCTTTGCCAATATTTACATCAGCAAGAAGAAGCAGTAAGTACATCCAACATGGCAACTCTTTGTAAACTCATGGGTGACGTTACTCAGGCTCTGTCCATGTGTTATACTGTCCTTGATTCCACCTGACTCAGGGTGAGAGGTGGGGTACACACTGGACAATTCGCCAGTTCATCACAGGACTGACACATGGAGACAAACAACCATTCACACCTACAGCCAGTTTGGTCACCATTTAACCTATTAAGTGTACGTCTTGGGACTGTGGGAGGAAGTAAATCCACGCAGACACAGTGAGAGCATGCAAACTCCACACAGAACGGCCCTCCATGCACTACCATTGAGTATATTTAGTTTTACACCTCTTTGAGAGCCTTACAGATAAAGAACACTGGGTCAAAACTCACCAAATACAAAACTGGTTTAACCTTACCCAGTAAAGTTAACTGGGAAAATTTGATCGTGTCATGTACGTGTGTGTTTATAGTATCCAAAGCTGCAATGATTTGCATGCATGCAAAAGCTGTAAGAGACACTGATACACACTGTCACATTTGATTAACACTGAGAGTGTTTTTGCCTGCTCTGCCTTATGATTTTAATCCTGATCTCCACTTTTGCTTCGCCCAAACCCACCTCCAGATGTTCAGCTGCTGTGTGTGTGTGTGTGTGTTGGTCCCTGCACGCACGCAGGATTTCCAGCGTCAGATCGAGTTGATCATCCATTCTGTTTAACTGCAAATCTCCTTGTGTGTAAACAGTGCGCTTCAATCAGTTTTATCGCCCCGTCCCTGACAGTCACGGCTGTTAAATCAATGGCTTAGAGCAACTGCATTACGCAGATCTTTAAAGGGCATGTACACAAGACATTCACATGCAAGCAGAGAGCACATGAGAACACAGAGAGTGCACTGGGAGTGAGCGAGCCACCTGGCTGGTGTGTTTTTGGAAAGTTTTAATGGAGGTATATTGTGGGTTTGTCTCACCTGTGAGGTTTGTCAAAGCCTACTTAGTCCCTTCTAACTCCAGCACCTGCAGTCTGAATAAGCCACTCAGTTATTACAAGCTTAACGCCGGTCCATCCCTAAGGGATGGTGTGCTGACACAACAGAGATGACTCTGCATATTTCAGCGGCATCAATTCATGGGTTGGTTGCTGTCTGTGCTGTCGCCCATAGCGATGTCACCTACAATTACTCTCCTCTACATGGTGAGTCAGCGACGGACTCCAACTTAGAGGGCTACTCTTGAAACCAACACTGTGCAGCAGTGATATTACTCATGCTGAATCAGGCAGACCGGACTGGACAGCAGCCAAACAACAGACTCCTAAAAGTCTCGGTTTGATTTCTTTTGAGAAAGGCAAATGCTTTTTGTGGGTTTGTTCGGATGAACTGCACTGCAGAGTGTTGTGGATAAAAAAAAAAAAAACACTGCCATTTTTATGTCTTTTCCAAGGGTATGAACACACGCGTGCATTGTTAGAGGTCACAAGCGAGGGGTAAATCATGCGGTGCAGGAGATAAAAATCCAGGCCAGCCAACAGAGCGTCAAACCCTCGTACATCTGCATCACAAGCCAGCAGTCGCTGCATTGTGTGCATTGGCCTGTGTGTGACCACCACTGGTTTATCTACCCTTCAGATACAGAAAAGAGAAGTAAATAGACAATAATGGGATCATTGTGTAAATCTGCTCTCTCATGGGAAAATGTAGGCGGTGGTATAAAAAGGGGAATGGAGAGAATCTGAATCATTTTCAGATTGTGACCAGTTAAATTGTTCCTCTGCTGGTCCTGCTTCATGTCAGGATCTGACAAATGAATGTTGTGAGCAGATCTGATACATGTCGGAGAGGTCTTGGAGGACCAGGATTAGACCACAGTCTATCAGAGACAAAGAGAGGTTTCAGCCTGAAAACCAAGGCAGCTTTAGTGCTGAAAACAGACTCACATTAGAAAACCACAGATTGCAAAGAAATTCAAAGTAGTGAGTATTTATGGGATCATGTGTTGCTGCTCATTTGTCACATCTTTGCAGTGTGACAGGGGCAAAAAGAGAGACACTTACATGCTGCTGAATGAATGAAAGATAGTCCCTTGAGGTTAGCTGTCAACATCTCATGCAGGGAACATGACAACATGGCCCTCAACGTCACCGACGATCATTCAGTTTTAGGTTTCTTAATGGAAACTCTGACATAACAAAAACCTAAACAGCTTTCAAAAGCACTTTTGTCAGAGATCCTTTGTGCCCGTTTTGAAGTGCTAAGACTCTATTAATTGTCAGATGAGATCAGGAACAGGGAGACTGCACTTGTGAACGTCAGTTTCGCCTCAAGCACTTTGGGAACAATGAAACACCAGAGCTGTAACTCTAACTTATCTTCCGGAGAGCAACGTTGACATCAGTTCTGCATGTAAAACATCCTGTTGTGGAGGTGTTTGAATTTCACATGCATGAGAGGCAGAGGCAGAACCATGAGGTCATGAGGAAGAGGTAATCGGTGTGTGTTGTCTGATCACAACATGAGATGTGAGATGGGACAACAGGACAACGTTTTGTTCAGTTCAACACCAAAAGATTTACACGCAGCTAATGCACAAATGTGAGAATCTGTAAGCAGCTTTTGTTTGACATTTTTGCTTGAACGTTGCTTCAGTGTGCAGACATGCTAGCAGCTCTGTGAGGCTGTACTAACCCACAGAGCTAAATGCTCATCTTATCATCTCATCTTGTCATCTTATTTTTGTGTGTTAGCATACTAACATTTGCTAATTGGCACTAAACAGAACGTACAGTTGCAGATGTTGGGAATGTTTCTAGTTTTTCAGATATATGATCACAAAACAAAGTATTCTAAACATTTAATGTTTTAGATCGAAAGTCAGTGGACATGAAAGGGGAACACCGATGTCTCTGTGGAAGATAAAATTTGGGAAGTGGACAAAATAAATCTTAACCCTGACTAAGATGTTTTACCATAAATGCACCACAACTTCCTGCATGCTTCCTTTTTTGATTTCTATTGCCCCTTTCCCTAAAATAGTCCACCACTGGTGTCACTAGAAAATTCATCCTCTGGGGAATATGAATATAAAACTTTATTTTCCAGTCTTTTCCTGTCCTTTTCCCCTTCGCTTGTGTCTGTCTAGTCTTGTGTGCTTCTGGGCACGGCCTCTGGTTCCCACTCTCACCTGTCTTATCATCGCAACACCCGTTTCCCATCATAGAATCAACGTGCACAGGATAAAAGACCGGCTTAGCCTTCCAGACAACAATGCTATGGCCGACTTAATGTATTCTTTGATTCTTTGTTTTGTGATATCTGTTAACCTTGATCTCCCAGTGTCTCGGGAAATCTGCCAGCCAGTCCCAGCCACATCCAGCCCTGTCTGCAGTTTTTTTGGATTCTTGCCACGACCAGCCCTGCAACGTTTTTGGATTTCCTAACGGCAAGATCTCGACATGCCATCACCTCCGTCCACTAACGTTCAACACAATGAATGGTTTGGCATTGACGTAAACAATTAATTTATGATTACAGCAGTCAACTAAGTGATAACCAACGTATCACAAACTGATTTGTCATGTTTTACACACACTTTTTCCTGGGTGCAGTGCACATGTTCTGTATAGTTCAGTAGCTTTTCCGTGTCATGTATCGGTCTAAAACAACATTTTCTAGGTCTGTATCAATACAGTTGGTGCTTAATGTTGATACACACAAACAAACACTATTGATCTAGTTTTCCCTTTCTCATTTTCTGCTGCGATATTGCTGATTGTGCTAGTCTTTCATGCCAATCGGTTGATAATCACGTGTCATGTTTACCGATATGCGTAGTGATTTATTATCTGCCTGGCGGCCATGCACTCGTGGTGCCCGATCAGTGATTCTTGATGAGACCTCCTCCAGTCTGACACCTTTTTAGAAAAGACCTCGTTCCATTATGTTTGCTATTTTATGCACTGCGGTAATCATCTCTAGCTGATGAGAAACAATTCCTCTCATCGATGTTACACGGGAATAACACGATCAATAAGTGTAGTTGCTTTGCACTCTGTTTGACCTTTACACCAATAAACATTTGCTTCCCACACCACAGGCAGCTTTTTGGCAACAGTTGCAATTACATAAGTGAATTTTACAGCTATATTTTGTGAGTAATTTTTTTTGTGTGTGTGGGCTTTCAACATGTTACATAAATTCTAGTTTGCTCTGCTTTTATTCAAGGACACTAATTTTTCTTGTTCAGCAGTTGAATAATCTTGAGCTCTTGAAAGAACAGCACACTGAGTTCCTCTTTTACAATATTGTGAACGCATTAACACTTACTTTTTCAATCTACCACTTCCTCCTGACAACAAGGAAGATGTACGGCTGCTGTTCATTGTTCTTACCTTGGTGTTGACTCTTTGACGATTAAAGCACAGAGGACAGAACCATAAAAAGCTACTCCATTTCCCAGGTTGCTTTCCTTGTGACCATGAAGTGACATTATCATTTCAAAGCACTTGTACTCATCAGACAGAGGATGCTTATAGCACAAAATGTTCTTTCATTTTCAATATCCGGTTTGGGCAACTCAGAGGCTTCCTGTTTCCATCATACAGTATATATCAGTATGAGCTGGCTGCATCTGCAACTGGTTTAAGACAGTAAATATTTACCTTGTAGTGAAGTGAGTGATTTATATCTGCATGACTACACCAGCATCATTCCATATTCTGCGTGTTGATAGTGACAGTCGGGATAAAGATGGATATAACGCTGGAACTGACTGTAAGTCGCACATCGAGTACAAGTGACAGACTGCAACTTGTTTTATGTGAAACTGTGTCATTCAAAGAAACCGTGTGGACTGATAAACTCTCCTCAGCCTCTCTTACACTAACGAAACTCCTTGTGTTTGTTTAAACTTTATCTTAATCACGACTGATTGTGAGAACGTCCAGTTCAGAGAGATGTGCCCGTCCCTTCTATGAACGATGTCTGTTTTCATGTTTAGCCTTCAGTAAATTTATGCAGCACAAGGCTCTTCAGACAGCAGCGTTCAACTTTATACTTCTACTCCACTGCATCTCAGAGGGAAATGTTGCACTTTTCACTTTCCTACATTTGTCTGACAGCTTTTTTTTTCAGATTACAATTTTTCATTTTCTTTATTTTTTTTTTTTTTTTTAGCATTTTCACCTGAAGAGGCAGACAGAAAATGTGGTGAGAGAGACCAAATCAATCCAGCGACTGCAGTTATTCCACTGCCAAAACACCCGAAGACTATTTTTCATACTGTTCCTGTCCAGTGAAACTTCAAATTTGATTTTGGATCTGAAATTTGCGATAAAGTCATGAATTAAGTATTTCTGTGTGTTAAGAAACATTCTTTTATTTCTTAAGCTAAATAAACTACTCAAAAACCACCATGCAGAGTATGTCACTGAGCTGAATGCAGGGCTTTGTAGAGATATGTGGTTCTACAAACAGCCAAGATGATTTTATAGAATAAGATGCATTAGTGTAAAATAAACTAGCAGTTTAACAGTATATGAAGTAATTCAAATAAACCTTGAAGATCTACTGGAGTAATGTCCAACAATATTACTTCAAAAACTTCTTATATATTAGTAAAACACTGACAGAGAAAATGTAACCCTAACTCTCAATCGTCTTCTCCAGAGGCTTTCCAAACACTAACCACTTGTGGAATGGACTGTGGACCATTTCAGGCCCACAACATCCAGTTTACATGCCAGTTTTGGGCCTCATACATCCTCGACCATAACCATTTGTAACTTGGGGATTCTCGCCTAACTCTAACCACTGTCGAACCCTCAGTCTTATAGCTTTACCGATATGTTCTTGTAACCCTAACTACTTGGGCTACTTCGTCCATACTCTGAGCCACTCCGGGCCCGCAACATCTCATCTACAAGGCAGTCTCTGATCTTACCATGGGCTTCTTGTCTAACCCTAACTACCTGAACCACAGGCCACCTGAAACCAGCATCATCCAGTCTGCACTCAAAACATCCTCTACCTTAACTTCTGCACAATGAGTACTTACTTAAGTAATCTTTTGCGTGTACATGTAGAGGATTATCGTCACAGTGTAGTATTACTACTTGTACTTAAATAAAGGATCTCAACACTTCTCTTCGAACAGTAGATGACTGTAAAATAAAGCAGGTTCCAGCTGATCTGTTTCTTATAAAGACAGAGAGGATTTACTGAGGCAGGAGTCCTCAATTAAACCTGGTGATGGATACTAGCATTAATAATTCAGCAGTCTCTCCAAAAACTACCAAAAAAAACATAGATCCTGCATTATTTAAAGGGCACACTGAATTAATTAGAAATATGAATTAATGATGAGATTATCCTGAACATTCAACTTAAATCCCTGGCAGTATCACTCCAGCAATCAACGGACAAATCAGCTTTTATTGTAGATTTTACAGACATGGACACACATGCACACACAAAAATCTTCTTGGAAGACTAGGCTGTGAAATCAGCCGCACGTTGTAATTGTTATTCAGGTAGCGTCTCAATGTCGTGGCTTGGGCCCGGGGTAGTATTACCGGAGACCTACATCTTTCAGTCACCATAAAAAAATAATGATTCTTTCGTCGAGTTTCATTTGATCCTTTTGACTCTGCTGCTCCGCCGTATCTCATTAGACACATCTGACACAGTTTGGGATGTTTTGGGCATTAGTCTCATTTCCTTAGCTGTAATATCAGTATCACACACACACACACACACACACACACACACACACACACACACACACACACACACACAGTGTTTCATCCCGAACACAATCACACTATGAGAAAATCTGATCTGATGATGCTTGTGTGAAATTTCTCGCACGGCGATAAGGATCTACATTAAGCAGAGATTTGATTGTTTTATTAAAGAATCTAATTTCACATTCCTGCACTGTGTGAAAAGCTTGCGTGCAGATACTTTTGCCAGCCCATATAATAAGATACCTCCTTCTGTTTAAAGGCCAAAGAGCTGCAGACGTTGACTGATGTCACCGACCAAGATGTGACACATGGTTTCGAGCTGCTTTGTTGCAGTCCGTCCTCCCCCATGTCCACGTCTTCTTTTATGTCTGCACGGACTCCTTTCTTGTAATATTAATGAATGCAGCGTGAATGATGAGTGACAACAAAGACAAACAACGGTTGCCTGTGTTTCTTTGTGTCTGACAGAGATAGCCTTTATAACCTCAATATTAGAAAAAGTTTTAAAAGCAGACTGTGGGAAATATTACTTCATCTACTCTGTAAATGAATTAAATATGTTTGAATTAATCTGAGTCTGTTTGATGTCAGACTATTTATATTAAATGAACTTTTTGAAATACCAATTCAAATATGTCACTTTTGAGCTTTCTGTTTAAATGTGAGATGAATCTAAGATGTTTCATTTGCTTTCGCACATTCAGAGAAGAAAAAAACCCCTTTATGTAACTTTCCATACAAGTAAGCAAGCTTGAGCAAGCATGCCAAAACCACAAAGTTAACAGTATTACAAAACACTGCTGCAACATTATCCCTGTCTGAGAAATTAACGAGACTAGAGGAGTCTGATTACTTCATGTGTTATGGAAACTAATTGCGATGATGCTTCCCAATCCAAAACCAATTTATTGACTTTAACAAATTTGCCAATCCCTAACGTACAGCATTAACCTACTTTACAGAGGAGGATTTTCTTTCTGTGCTCGTTGAAGCGTTTGTTTGTTTTTGAACGGCGTGTAACAAAAACTCATTCTGGTAATTGGGGTTTGTGTCTCTTTAGGAAATTGCAGGGTGTCAAATTGTTTAGCTGGGCTCAGAAAACCAGCCCTTTACTGATAATTATACATCACTGAAAATCACACACAGACAGACATGCCCAAAGTCATGGCAATAAACACACACAATGATCTCAGGTGCCTAAATGTTATCACCTTAATTCTGTTTAAAATAACTTTTACAGGGAAAAGTCAGCACTTTCTGTTGAGACTGGATAAAAAAAAAAAAAAAAAACATATAGATCTGGAGTCAGCTGTCAAATGGCAGCTCAGTTGTGTCACCATCATCCATTCTGAGCATGCCCAGGAGAGTTGACCCACTTCATGGTGCAATTCATCTCTGTGACATTCTCCTTCACTTCTGTCTTTTCCTGCCACTGTCACCATGAATAATTCTGCACGACTTCTAAAAGCAGGGAAACTTCATTTCTGTACAGCTGACATTAAATTGCTTTTTATTTTGTAACTTGCATTAGGTAAATCACTCATCCTTTGTTCTTCTTTTTTGGTTTCACAGTGGCACCAATTTGCAGACTGAACCAGACGGGAGCCTCAGACTCATTAGCTGTCCCGCTAAACTTATCTACATAACATGAACACACGTCCTGTCCCGCACCTTATGTGTTAATGTCTATGTCTTGTTAAACAGTCGGCCAAACAAACATTGATGCTAACATTAGGCTAGATAACTAATTAGCTGCTCAGCTGCAGAACATTAAACAACCTATAAATGTACCTGTGATGTTACTTGGGTCCCGTTAGATGCTGGTGCGGTGCTTACTCTTGAATATCGCTGTCTTTCCAGGATTTGTAGGCTACAGTGCAAGTCACCTGCTGTCACTCAAACGCAGACCAGCTGAGACCTTTTTACTTTCTTTTAATAATAAAAAAAAACTAACAAAACATTTTAAAAAAATGATGCACACTTTTAGTCTCTCAATCATGATATTGCTCTTGGTTGTACACACAAAAACAGGTTGTGGGAAATCTAGAAATCTAGTTTGTTTAGCTGTGCTAGAGGATTCAGTAGTTTGAACTCTTCTTGAGGTGTCCCTCATGGATCAATGCTGAGACCTTTATTTTTGAGTTGTAAAAAGGCCCACACAGACCAGCCATTTGCAGACCAGACAAACTTGTGGTCTTGATTTATTTGTAGTCTGTAACCTCACAGTTAGATGCCACTAAATCCTACACACTTCATTTCAGGTGCTTTAAGTTAAAGAAAACATAATCTCAGTTACAAGTACAAAGTTTAGATCCACATACTAATCTTAGTCATCTAGTACAAGCATATTTGTCATTGTCGACTGCGATGTCATTATATGAGTGGTTCAAACAAGTAAGGTAAGTGTTTTTTCTTCCATCTGAAAAAAATAAATGAATATATTACAAAAGGTTAATAACAGGTTGCAAACAAGGCGACCATATTTGGGAAAAGTGTAGGGTAAAAAGACAGATTGAACTTGCATGGTGATTTACAAAAATCAATTTAAATTGAATAAAGGCGCACACAGCACAAGTCAAAAGAGGTGCAAATGTAGAAGGACATACACAAGATTAATCAACCTCAGGGCCAAATTCAATTCCACGCCAGCTTTATAAAAGCAGCCTAGACATATTGAAATTTCTGTGCAACCTCATTAGCTGCATGGTGCATTCAGAGACACAAAGAAAAAGAGAAAAATGTGGTGATACACAGAAAATATATCAGGAATTCTGGGAAATAAAGGACAGACCGTCCTTATATGCATGCCTACGCCAAAATCCAATGAAATTCTTCACGGGAAGTTCCTTTGAATGAGCGGCAGCCATCTCCAGGATGCACAAAGCCAGATTCACTCACTGTATCGAAGTCATTATTTGGAAAACAATCAGTGTCTTGCTGTGGCATTCAGGCATATTTTATTTTAGAGTCCAAACCTGCTCATATTCAGCCTTGAGCTTAATCATGAGACCTTTTGAAGACATACTAGACATACATACGGTACGAACAGACATATATAGTATACATATGTCTGTATGTACTGTATGTAAATAAGCCAATTCACTAATCCAAAAGAGGCACGTCAAAACAACATCAGCCACAAGTTAAACATTATGAATGGAAGAATATTCCTGTCAAATATATCATCACTAAAATACACAGACTGTTAGATCTACCAGTTTGTTTGCCGGTATAATGTGATCACTAGTGAGAATAAATTGCCAGAAAGCACACAGCGAACATGATGTCCTCACTGTCGCTTGAAAAGAAAACTGACTCTCCATATGCAAACAATATAACAGCAGTTCATTTTACAGAGAAAGGCCAACTAATGCCGTGAGCTGTGGCCTCATTACCAGCAGGGGTGAGCTCTATTTAGGGGCTGCCTGTTATGTATGCACATCCCAAACAGCCTGAAAGAAAGCACCAAAAAAAAAAAAAAAAAAAAATCCTCATTAAACAAAAGCAACTGGTGCAGCAGGGGTACACTGCAGCATCCGAGCCGCAAAAGCTCTTATCTGCATATGAATAGTTGGCAAGCTATATGCATTAGCATTTTAATGGGTTGAAATGGAAAACATAAATAAACAAATATGCTTATTCAGACATAGTGGACAAATCCAGTCTGCATGAAAATAAAGACTGCTATGTTAAACCTTTGAATAGGCTGAGCATATGATAGCGGCTGAATTCGTTCAAAGCTACCAGCAGTTTACGTCCTTATCCTCTGCAATGTCGACATGAACCTTTGAACTTTTGTTTTACAGGTTTTTCTTTGCTGATTGCAGTCGATACAGGGAACTGCAACCACGCTGACACTGGAGACTGTGCAGCTAAATGCACATCAAATAAAACCACAAAAGAGAGCAACTCTGTCATCACCATTGCAGTGAAGAGATTTGTTACTACAAAGTAAAAGATGTGCTTCGTGCAAGTCAGCAACCACAAAGAAACTAGATTAGTGCAACTTGAACTGTGCAAACATGTATCAGAGATGTGAAATCATAACAATACTGCACAAAAAACTGAGTTTGATCAGTGAATCCAGGAACAGCCCTGACTATATTTCACATGTTTGCGAAATTGATGAACTATATTGGAAAAATACAGCCCATGATCAACTTGCTCATGTCAACTGACACCAAGATCGACTACAACAGATATCTGATGACACCACTACCACCGAGGCCACTGGAAAGAGATTCACAATTATATGTTGTACTGTACATAATGAGAGCTAAAGCACAAAACGCATTTATGTATAAATACAGGCGATTTAATCATGTGTTTTATAGGTTAATGAACATTAATTAAATGCATTAACCTTGTCCATACTTAATGATATGATATTTATGATAACCAGCGCTGTATGTGGTAGAGTGAGAAGTCTAAATCAAACAAATCAAGCATCAAACGTCAACAAATTTATCATGTGAAAAATACAAACTGTAAAAATCAATAGAAGAAAAGAAAAGAAGAGAACCAAAGATATGTTCTTAAGAAAGTGAAGCCCGAATAATCTTCAACACTAACACACTAGGAAAGATATTAGCGACTATATGTGTACTACATACATACTTACAGTGTATTGTATACAAATACAGATCTGTGTGATCATGCATGGCTAAATTTATAATCACATCACCTACATGTACCTGAACGTGTACTGTATAGTTCTTACAGTATTTAGAAAGCTGATTGAGGTGCTGTATTATATTATATAATATATAACAGCCCCATTAAAAAAGAGTTCCAGAGTTTCCTCTGAGATTTTTATTAGACTTTTTCTTGCCTTGTGAAGTTCTTCCTTTCACTTTTTTTACATTTAAAATACAGTTAGAGTATCTCTCTTTTCAGCACTGAACAGACATTTATGCAATACAACAATGAAGTACAATGGCATTCGAGCTCCATTCAATACGTTTCAGTCGAGTGCATTGTTATGAATTGATGTTTACTCAACAGAAGTGATATCCATCCCGAGTGCTGCAGTCATATCACCGTGTCATTGTGTGTATGGCTGAAGTGTTAAATGATGAGGTTAAACTCTAATCCTTTGATGTAGCAGTCCACATCATCTTCATCACCACACCCGGGATGAGTAGCAGTACATAATCAACCTTGATCTCTGCTTACTTTACTTTATTTTTGCACACGCACACTCACATTAAAAAAAGATGTCATCATCCTCCTACCTTCAGACGCTACACTGCAAGTAAAAATGAGGCACAAGAGAGTGCAGAGGGAGTAAGAGGAGCTTTAAAGTCTCACAAGAGAGTGAAGAGTTTGCCATTTTAAGTGTGTTCACAGGTAGTTTGCCTGTATCTGTGGTCTTTTTTTTTTTTTACGTAGAGCAGTAACGATCTGATACATCAGTGGATTTTCTCGGCTGCTGCAGAATTTACTTCAAGAAAATATCAAACGAGATCTGAAACACCTCTAAAATGAGGTTCGGCTGCTGCTTTTAACTCTTTTCCTGGCACTGATAAATGTCTTCACACCCCACAACAGGAGTTAGACAGTGACCCATCTCCCCCTTCATTGCCCAGTCAGACCCACAAACACTTACCCTCTGCCATGTATAACCATTAATTTACTGCCCCTTGGGCTTCACTGTCTATGGTTATTGATCAAACAGCGCTCCCAGCGCTAATTTAGTGGCCGTGATACATTCTGTCATGAGGGAAGCAGGAAGAGAGTATTGATTAACGTACAATTCTGCTTAGGGCGCTGCTGCAGCACCACTCTATGACAAGGATCTAATTAACTTCCAAACCTCTTAAAGCACTGCATTCAGATTTGTCGTGGCTCTGCTCACTTTAACACTTCCTGCAGTGTGCAGACCACACTGAGCTGATGTTAGGAGTAGCTGTAGTTCAGTTCCCAGTGCAGTTATCTATTCTGTATACGCATGCATGTATACACCTCCTGGGTTTCTTGGTAAGGACTTTTGTTTAGTTTTTCCTCATTTAATCAAGCTAAACTAGCTTTAAACCAAATTGCACTGAACTTGTTTTACTTGAGTTTACTGTATTGCTTTGAACTGAACTGAATTATATGAACTTAAATTTGATTAAAAGACCACACTCTGGTGAGGATCATGCCCATGTTGCAGCACCGTGACTCAGACAGGGTGTCAGGCAGAGGGAGTGTGATCTAGGGGACGACAGCATGAACCTCCCACGTGCTCCCAGTGAAGCTTCTGTGTGCAGAGAAATAAAAGGAGGCCACACCATGTCAATTATGGGTAGAAAGGGGGAAGAAATCATTGTAGTCATAAAAGCTGTAATTGGTTTTAAAAAAACAAGTGCAGGGATAACAGAATATTTTTTCTTTACAGCTGACCAACTGAACTCTGAACTTCAAAAACCTGAAGTGAAAGTATGATGGAGGAAAATCCTAAGTACGGTTTATGTCTTATGTTTAATGGACAAGGTGTGGAAATCATTTCCAAATTTGTGCTTCAGTTATTTTATTGTATGAAGAGGGGTGTATTTTATTACCCTAAAGAAGCCCTTTAGAGCCTTTGGGTGTACTTTGGTCTCTCTCCTCAAAGTTAACATATTTTGGAAGTATTAGATTATTATTTAGATTTTCTTGTAATGAAAATGAACCAAAATTAACCATGTTAAAAATTGATTTATAGTGAAAATCAAATAAACAACAGTCCTCAGTCCACTTCAGGCTCCTAAATGTCTAACCACTATAGTGTTAAACAGTATAAATAAAGCAATAGAGCAGTGCTGGAAATAGTTTTTTTTGTCAGCTTGCTGTGTGAGTCTTAAACTTTCCCTTTGCTGATATATTTTGTGGCCAAACCACTGAAAGATCTGTAATAGGATAATTGATTTCATTTATATGCAACCTCCCTCACATTTACTGCTGCTATGCTGCCACCCAGTGACTCTGAGGTAGTAATCCAGTTGATACAAATATCTGCAGACACCAGAGCAAAAATAAAAGCTTTTTTATTTGACATAATGTTAGACACCACAAATCATAATACAGTAAAAAAAAAAAAAAAATAGTAAGAAACATACAGTCATTAATATGAAAAATCAACATCTGTTAAAGAGATTGTTGGAGTTTGTTAAACAAACAAGAAAGATGAAAAATAAAATGTTGCTCACTTACAAATATATAATTATTTTGTATAAAGTTCATGGTTAATGTGTGCGTGAATGTGAGACACTGCAGGTTTCACTGTAACAAATTACATCGGAGCTCTGTGATGTGTGCTTTGTGAGAGTGTGAGAGGATATTTGAAATGACGGAGAGGCAGTTCTGTTTTCACGGAGCAGGTTTTCATTCAGCCGCAAACTGCAGCAGCTGATCAATAACACTTGTTTGGTTGAGATGAAAACCAAGTACTCAGCACATCGTGTCTGTCCACCTCCTGTTTTTCAAATAATCCTGACTTTGTACATTTCTAAACACAATTATTTAAAAGCATAATTACATTAATAACACATTACGATTTGAATTTTAGTTCATATTAAAATTCCAAATACTAAAAAAAAAAAAATGTAAACTGGGACCTATTATGTTGTAAAAGTGATTCTAAATCATCTTTTAAACTTGTAAAATAATGCTGCTTACAACAACATGTATAGTATGGAACATCAAGTTCAAGGTTGAGGTTGATTAAATATAGATTATCTAAAAATAACAATAAGAAATCGTGAGGCACTTAAGGCAGGTAACATTAATGAATATTTAAGCCCCAGATTCATTATTTTCTACAGGTTAGTTTCTTGCACAGATATTAAAAACACATACGTAACTGGAGTGACTGCATGTTTACCTTTAAATGAATGATAAGGTGCAAAATGCATCTTCAATGGTTTCTTACGTAATTAAGATTAAATCATATATTTATAATCAGATCATGTGTTCAGTATTTTGGATAAAAGGCACTCATAAATGAGGGTTTGTTTGGTTTCTAGTAAGACAGAAAAGGCCAATA
This sequence comes from Protonibea diacanthus, assembly GCA_028641955.1. NCBI lineage: Eukaryota > Metazoa > Chordata > Actinopteri > Sciaenidae > Protonibea > Protonibea diacanthus. The sequence continues at coordinate 18,906,791 of CM053985.1, forward strand.
ATGCACTGTGGGGCCTGACATTTTACTCAATTCGAGTGTATGAGACTGTGTACTCTCTCCTCTGGTCATTTCCAGTTGAGGTAGATTGTCTACATAACACATTAACCCAAGGCTTGTACAGTCCCAGCACTGACTGAACCCTGTGCTAGATGGAGTTTAGATCTGGTACAAACCAACTCGTCCTGCTCTCAGAGACAGATTAACCTTAACAAAACATTACTCAACACTATTGTACAATCTCTAAGTTAAAATAAATGTTTCCACTATAGTGAACATTTTGGTCTCTGTTAAAAAGATACAGTAAGTGATTAACTGCATGTTTTGGGTCAACGGAATGGAGAGTTACCAGATAATTGTTGCCCCCCTGAAGATTATCTGCCCTCATTAGCCCAATTTAGCTTATAGATGCAGATGAAAGGCACTACTTATAATCTCTAAAACTCTTGTGAGTTGCCTGCTCCAAGAGAGTTAAAAAGAAAAATTATTAAAAATAATATTAACTCATTCCTCAACCTACAAAGAAAAATGTGAAAAAAGCACAGTGCATTTGAGAGAAATCCACAAATTGAAGTACATGTAAAACATTTATGTCCGTAAATTTGAATAAAAATGCCCTTTGTTCATTTGAATACTTCTGCTTACATGTCTTCAAATGTTTTTTGTTTTTTTTTTAATTCAAGGTTGTTGGTGTTGTGTTCAAGCACTTGAAAGTAATGGAAATCACATGATAAACGCTGATGTCATTGATGTCTGCATCTCCCTTTTCTTCTGTCTGCGACACAAGTTGTGTCAGAGTCTGAAAATGTCTGTCTAGCATCTCGGAGGTCAAAACTAATGATGCATTCAGGCAGTCCACGTCAATCCCGAAGTCAAACATCTCTAAATTGTGTGCCCTCAAGTGGTGAATGACGTGCCAGAAACAAGTTTCATAACACTTTAGTTTAAATAGCTCGGACGTTTCAGCCGATCAATCAAACAGAGCAAACGGATTTAACTTACCTTTTTCTATTATATCTTGGGATTAAGAACACACCCAGGCTGCTATCAAGAACGCACAGGTTTTATCTCAACTCTATTATTTACACATTGTGGTGTATTTTTTTAGGCTATGCCAGGTAATGATCAAAACACCTCGTGAACACAATGAGGTTATTTGATGTTTTTCAGCTCCACAAGTAGATGAGGACTGCCTGAACGCTACATTAAACAACAGAATGGCACAGTATATGATGGGTTGGTCCACAAAGATAACCACAAAGAAGGGTGCATTTACCTGCTGCATGTGGAGCCCCTCTGTGATGTATTTGACTGAGAATACAAAAGTCTACAGATGTATTAAACTAAATAGTTAATAAATTAATAAGTAATATACTCTTACACCACACAACATTATCACACACTGTAAGAGAAAAACGTCACTGCATTTTTAGTCATTAATCAACCGAAAGGAGAGGAAATAATCATTTATATTTATATCTTTGGTTGGAATGAGCACCTGCATGGTCACTCATACCTAAATTAAATTAAGCTTCAGTCAATGGTCAGAATCTCATATTTTCATTAAAAAAAGAAGTGGCTATGTTTACCTTAAATGTACTATGGGCTTAAGAAGAAACGTGAGCGGTTGGTATGTATAGATGCACAGACATGGATTTCTGGTCATATCACTGAAGTAAATAATGCTTCAGACGCCGGGTTGTCTAGGTTTTGTTTTTCCGGCAGGGAATCCTCAGCATCCAGGTCTATTGTGGGGGTCATGGACGTTTTAAGTCTCTGGGGGTTGGAGAAGGTAACATTTTAGAAGCAAACAATGGACTACTCAGTGAAACAAAAAATCGGCAATGTCGGTCTGTAGGTTTGGTCCAGACTCAGCTATTAGATGGAGAAAGAAGCACCCTGATAACTTGATGATCCTCTGACTTCTCACCTGGTGCCACCATCAGTTAATATATGTGCATAGGTTGCTGTTAAAGTTTATACAGATATCCATGATGCCCAGCGGATGAACTCTAATAACTTTGGTGATCCCCTGACTTTTCCTCCAGCACCACCATGAGACTGACATTTGAGTTTTTAGTGTCAGTCTTCACAGATATTGGCTGGATTATCATAAAGTTTAGTGCACACATTCGGATCCCTTCCTGGATAAATTGTAATAACCGTCCCTTGACTTTTCCTGTACGCCTGCACAACTAGTCTTATTTATCCGTAGAGCTCTGCACATGCTTGACAGAATGGGCACATTAGGGAGGAAAACATATAAGCACATTTATCAGGGGCATGGCAGAGGCAGCTGGGCAGAGTGTGCAGACGTACGATAAAATGTGAATAAAAAACCACTACCTGAGTGGAAAATTATTGCTTTTGCCTGATTTTCACAGTCATTTGTTTTAATAATGAATCTTTTACTCACCTGAAGAAATGAGCCTTTGTTGTTACAGAGCTCATGAATAGCTCCAAGAGGGATCCACACTATGGAGACCAGTGAGACGAACCAGCCAACCCATTCAGCCCACAACGGGTAAGTGTACTTCCCGTACTTAGCAGGAGTGTACTGGATGATGCTGGAGAACATTATACACTACGTAGGGAAAAGGATAGGATTATATAACCATGATTATTAATATTACTGATAATATGTGGTGATTTTACTCAGTTTTAAACTCACCAACACCAATATAGGACAGAGCAGCAGCCAGCAGAGACGAAAGTAGATGCTTGGAGCTTTTCCTTGCATCCTCTTGACCATTAAGGAGATTCTTGGGACTCCTAATGGAAAAAGACAAGTGCTGATTAAACATTTGGAGTAATCATGATACAAACTTTAGTTCATTTAACCAGCCAACGCAAATCCTGGTGGCTTAGAGGTCTAAAGCTTTTACCATAAACAGGACATCTGTGTTTATGAGCTTTATGTGGCTCCTACCAAAGATCCAGCAGACAGCTACGACTTCAAAGAAAGCCAGGACGATGAGAGAAACCACAGCAGTGTAGTGGTCCATCAGCTGAAATATATAGATACCTCCCTGTGCAAGAAGAGACAGAGTGAGGCCAACATTACAAAACAACGGTTACCATATAGGCTGGAGCAACAACAGTGTTGCAGTTACATACTGTACCTTGGTGACATGAGGAAGCCCCAGGATAAAGCAAATGAAGCACACAACCAGGGTCAGCAGCTCTTCTCTCTTTAGGAAGCGCAGAACTTTGCGACCAAACTCGTCTTTTATGAACGTTATGGCGACCTCAACTGTGGCAAACTGTGACACACACAAAACATTTGTTGTGTTTATAATAGTAATCCCATTTGCTGTGTAAAAAAGGAGTTTCCTCTTGAGATGTTTTTTTTTATATATATATTTGTTTGGAGCTGTGCAAAGAGCTGTGTAACCATGGCTACAGAGACGGTTGTTGTCAACCTACTTCCAAAGCTCCAAATGGAAACAGTATATTTAACCATACAATGACAAGAGTGGCTTTATGTAAGTATGAATGTTCAGTAAACAGACAGACTCAGTGTAGCACCACTGTGCATAAGTGCAGACTCACAGAGGCGTTAGCATGGCATGGGATCTAAAGCAGTTTAATGTGCTTGGAAAAATACACGTTTAAGGTCATAATGACTGGTAACACTACTTACAGATAGTTTTGTGTCCCTATAGTAAAAATAACATGCAGCCAAATGTATTTTAATGTCAATGTGTCAACCTGCAACAGTCAAATGTTACAAACTGCATAGACAGACTATTAGAATAAAGTGTTACCACAGTTACTGTCATTACGACCTCACAGGTGTATTTTTACAGGCGTGATAAACTAATTTACATCCCACGTCAGGCTCACACCTCTGTGAGTCTGTTTGTATGTGGATACGGTAAGCTAATTTGTCTTTTGTCTTCTGAAGTTGTGTATGTGTTGTGTGTGTTTTCATTTATTGTATATATTGTCTTGAGTGTCCTTAATAAAGTTATATTATATAATGACATATAAATCAGCTGAATTGTTGAATTTAAACTAATAAGCTGTAAAAATCTTACAAATACTCCACAAACAAAGTTTAATTGTGCATTCATGCTTGTTAGAGTCTGTTAGCAGGTTAGCAGCATCGATTGGTTTTGACCTCACAGATGTGCATGTGTAATCATTTCCATGGGCAGTTAGGTAAACAGTTACAGAGAAACGGACAGAAGAAACTTCTGAAATAGTTTCGCCTACATGAGTTGAGTAATGAAACATCCCCTCTGCCCTATTTACGCATGAGTTTGACTTCCTGCTGACAAAGTCTGTGGGAAGAAAATCTGACTTCAGTTTTAATGATAGCATGAATGTTTCCAACAAAGAGATGAGAGTCTTTGCTAAGAAATACAAATTTAAATATGCTAAGCTCCACTGCAGTGTTTCATCTTCACAATATTCTGTGTTTACAGGAGTGTTAGAGATGTTTACCTGGCTGTCCAGGCCCAGACACAGCAGCATAAAGAAGAACAGAGGGGCCCACAGCTGAAAGACGGGCATGGTGGAGAGGACTTCAGGGTACACAACAAACACCAAACCAGGACCTGAACCATCATACAGGAAATGTGTTGTTACTATAAGATGCAACTATACACAAATGCAATAAATAAATGAGATATTATATGTTTATTAATGAGTTTTAGAGGTGCTGGTAAGCTAACTAGCTGCTACCAGATGAGCACAAAATGTCAAATTCACAAATTTATTAAATTAGGTGTCAAAATTGGGTAAAAATGAGCAGTATTCTCCGCTCCAGAACTGTGTGGGCGTGTCCGTTGAATGTGCTGAAGCCACGCCCACTCGTGGGAGCAGTCAAGCAGCTATTTTTGTTGTGGAAAAATTACTGAAGTTAATGGTCAATGGTGAGTTCAGGAGGGAAGAAAGTGTTCAGACTTTAAACCCCTGCAGATAACACCACAAATACTATACGCCCCGAATTAGTTAAAGAGAATGTCTTTACCCATGCAGGTGTTATTGTCAGCATATTCTAGTCTGGAGACACTGCTGTCTGTTTGGAGACAGATCGCAGATTGGAACAACAAAAGCAAGCTTTCTATTATGTCTAGGAAGGCAGCAATAGGTATCTTCGACCCTGGCCACCACAGCGTTGAGACAGACTGGCACCTACTATTCCCAATCAAAGACAAACAATTAATAATGCCGAGGACCTCAAGGCCCACATGTGACCTCGTGACTGAAACGTGTCAGATGAGTTGAGAACATGGCATGGCTAACTTTGAAACACACACAAGATTAATTCATCTCTATCTCTCTGCTAGGGGTGCAGGAGCAGGAGTATGCTCAGGGTGGCCTCAGTGTGTCACTGAGTCACCCTTTAAGACTGCCCAAAAGATCCTGGACTGAAAACGGGTGAAAAACTGTTTTAATCTCTAACTCCACATTTCAGTAATATATCTTTCTTTTCACATGTATTTTGAAAGAATTGCCTTTACACAGACTTTAAAACCAAACTAAACAGTTTAGCTCAGTCTAGGTTTCTCAGATTTTCTTCTGAACCAAATGCAACAAGAGTTCAACGCATGTGAGGGTTAACTAAAGATCATATAAACTAATAGATGTTGCTTTGAGGTGATGATCATGGATATGACTGATGAAAAAACATCAAACATCAAATACACAATCATCATCTGAATCACCCATTTCACATCATCATAATAATCTACCACTTATACCAAACGTAGCCACACTTTTTCTAAACAGGTTCATTGGTAATAAGTAATCAAACACACCTTATCACACACTAAAATATACACACATATAGTGTGTGATTACTAGTTTTTCCGGGTGTTTGGTTAATGGAGCCTGTTCACTCCTCATGTCTAGTACTATTATTAAGCCTAGACCAGTTAATTTGGCTCACTGCCAGTCATGAGGTGTGGATGGGATTAGATAGTATTTCATGGAAAGACGTGTGTGACGAGACCAAACAACACAAAGCCCTTTGGTCACTAAAGTATGAATGAGTCACAGCTGCTATAGGATGATTGAGTACAGGATAGGTTTACCTTGTAAATAATCTCTTCACAGTACGTATTCAGAACACCCGACTGAATTGTTTGTACATTTAAACATAATACAATGCTGTTGTTGTGGTGTGGCCGTAGGGATTATTGTAATTTATGAAGCTTTCTTGAAATGGATTAATCCATAACTAACCCGGAAATATTCCACCTGCAGTGTACAGCAGGAGTTACTGGCATCAGGTATTAACAAGAAGTCAGGAGTTATCACTGTGAGACGGTCCTGAAAGGTCAAATGATCTTTGAGGCAGTGCTTCATAAAAGATGCACGAGGCATGCAGAAAACACACCATCGATTGATCCCGCTGTGTTTACACACTCATACTAAAACCAATTGTTGTGGTCAGTTCAGTCAGTGGACGGGAAGTGCACAGGTTTTTAACAATACTCTGAAGAAGCTGTCCTGTCTGGCTCGTCTATATGCCCTCAGAATAGCATCACAACTGCTCATTAGTTAGTCATTAGTCTTCAAACAAGCCAATATGTTTACCCTTAGTGTTCAGTGTTATCTGACTCTGCAGAGGCTTCTGCGTTATGTACCTATCTGTTGTGTCTAGGGAGTGAGACAGCCCTATCCTCTGACCTTGGTTACCATTGTCATGGTCACAAGGGCATCTGCTTTCCATAACACAAACATACAGCAGTGGGGCTGTATGTTGGTGCTGAACACAAGGTGTCTTCGTTTTTTAATAATGCATGAAGCTGCTGTTCAGGTGTTGTTTTAGCGTGAGCGAGCCTACAACCGTCTTGTATCAACTCACTGCTGAGCCAGACATCTGGCACAATAAAACTGTGCTCATGTTTCAGCTACGTATGGCTATAATCTACTACAGCTACTTAAAGGGGCACTCCAGCGATTTAGCATTGCTCTGAAATACACAAGAGGCAAACAGACAGAAACTTACTTTTATTCTCTGTTTCACTGAGACTATCCCCAACTGCTAAATATCAGCTCCTTTCAATCCCTACACATCCAGTTTTTGTTACAAAACTGAACTTCATGAGTATAATCAAAGAGGTGCCACTTTAAGAAACTGTATATTTCCACTGTGTATCCTTAAGTGACCTGCACATGTCAAATACTCAGACCAGACGTGCCCATCTTGAAATCTGTGTCTTGTTTTTTCCATGGAAACAGGAAAAAAAAAGGAGAATAAAAACAGAAATAAACTCTTACAGCTGACAACAGAGCTTGGGATCTATTTTCCTGTCTAACTCTGTAAAATTGTAAAACCCTGACGTCATTGAATGCATCACATCCAGTCCATGGTTCTGTCTTCTTGTTTAGATCCTTAAAACAGGACAAAGTCATGACAGTGTGGTGCCGTGGTCTTTCCAGGCCTGATGCTTACCATCTGTGGCTATGTTGTCCACTGGGAGGTTATGAATATGAGCCATGTAACCAATAGCTGAGAAGATCACGAAGCCAGCCAGGATACTGGTGAATGAGTTGGTAACTGAGACAATTAAAGCATCCCTAGGAAAGAAGGAGGACAAAATAAACTATTTCAGGACAAAAAACTAGATTATGAAACAGGCATTCATCATTAAGACAGCTGTCTAAACACAACTACAATGTAAACAAGCTCTTGGTTTGCCAGAAAGGGTTGCACAAATTGGGAATGAAAGCGTCTCAGGCAGGTAAATAATGTAGGAGAGTGGAGGATTTCTGGTCTAATACCTGCATCCCACAGATAAGCTGAGGCCTTGATTGGTGCATACAAAACACCCCTCATCTCTTCTTGTTCTACATGAAACCAGTCATTCTTCATTTCTTCAGTCCAGCAGACATTTCAGCGCGACGGGAGTAGCTGAAGCGTATGGCCGCACAGTAAACACACCACATTAAGGAAGAGAAGACCAAAAATGGAGCTTCTTCTAGAAATAATTTTTCCACTTTGTTCCTCTGCTGCTGTGAGCAATTACTGTAGACTGCCGTTCAACTCGCAGCACATAGTCAAGTCTACAGAGGATGAGATTCCTGGAATCATTTGTTTATTTATCTAGTCAATGAATAATTTGTACTTTTGGAAGTCTGCAACGATGCTGTTGGGAAACAATAAGAAACCAACACTGTTGATTTTGTCTGTTCATGCTCACATTTTGTTCACATCACATTTTGCTGGAAAGACACGGTGCAGCTCTTCCAAATGGAGAATCTTAAATCTTTACCTGAGAATGTTGTTGTTGAACTTGTTGTAGCTAGCCATCGAAATCATGGAGCCAAACGCTATTCCAATGGAGTTAAATACCTGGGCGGCTGCATTAACCCAAACCTGCCGATGGAGATACATGAAAGCATGAAGATTAACTCTAGTAACAGTTTTTAAGGTTGAGCAGTCTTGGCTCTTTCAGAAGTGGGCAACATTTTTCCTAGCTATACTTAAAATCTTCAAAGAAAAGTGTTTTTTTTTTGCTTTCTAAGATGTACTGAGTACAAACTAAGTTCATTGCTGCAATGACTTCCTCTTTTCTCTTGCAACTCTGAGTTTAAAGCTTGAGCAAGCACAAAATATGAACTTGTTTTCTGAAAACACAGCCTTCGGTCTAAGCAAATTAACACTGCTTTAGATTCTTTGCTGTCAGACGAGTCTCACCTTCACTTCAAACAGTTTGCTCCAGACAGGTGTCACAAAGTACAGGATGCCAATCTTGGCTCCGGGGAGCTGCACGTTATTAATGAGCAGGGCAAACAGGATGAAGTACGGAAATATAGCAGTGAAATACACAACCTGTGTGACACAAGCAAGTGAAAAACAGAAACAAATCAATGGGTGGGTTTGTTGAAGTGGTTTTCTTTACTGATGTCTCAAGAACTGAGCTGCTGTGGCCTGTTTTCAGTGCCATGGGGGAGAATGATTTGTGTTTTGATTTTAAGGACATATCTCAAGGCGACACGGTGGTGTTCTGTGTGGAGTTTGCATATTCTCCTTTGTGTCTGTGTGGGTGGCTAATTGGTGACTCAAAAATAGGTGTGTGAACGGTCCCTGTGTATCAGCCCTGTCATGAACTGGTGACTGACCCTTGTTACCTTCTAAACCCTCTCTGACTCCGAACCGTAGTTGGGAGCTGGTTTGGTGCTTTGGCTCGTTGCTGGTAACTGGCGTCCTAGAGTCTGGGCTAAAGTTTGTAAAAGAGGGAGGACGAAGCGGGGACTCTCGTGCTGAACCGCCCATTTAATTCATTTCGTTGTCAAAAACAAAAGCACAACATTGGGCCTGTTCAAAGTCTGATTGGACACTGCTGCGGACTAAACACACCGGCATTCATGCGAGCTAGCTCTTCTGTGCGTGTCTGTGTTTACCTTCCTGCACCTGTACGTCACATGCACGCACCAGGCCACCGTCAGAAAGAGACAGGGCTGGCCGGTAACACCCTGGTAACGATAAGCGGTTACAGAAAATGGATAAATATATCTCAGGCTGGGCCAAACAATGTTATACATCTATCCATTTCTCATAATAATCTAATCCTTAAGAGGATCACAGGGTTCTGGATCCCAGCTGATACTGGATGAGAGGCAGGGTACACTCTGAACAAGTTGCTAGTTCATCAAACTTTGGACTGCAGGAGGAAGACAGAGTGCTCAGAGAGAACCGACAGGCAGACAGAGGGAGAAGTTTCAAGACAATGCTAACCACTGCATCACCACACTGCCACCAAACAAGGTTATTTCATCAAAATGAAGTGATGTACAGTGTATCTCATGAAACTGTATAAGGAAGCGTGTATGTTTGGTAGGATTTTAAAGCTCTCCTCTCGTCTTGTATGTTTTAGACTAAATTAGTGTGCAACAAAAGTATATGATACATAATGTAAAATATGGTGCATGAAACACTTTGAACTACAAACGTATTATTTTAGATGTCATCCTGAGAAAAACGATGACAGACTCCAGACTACAAACTGTATAATCAGCACTAAAATGAACAGTTTGCCTACAAACCTACTCAAACAAACATTAGCAGAAAGTTTTCAAACCATGACCAACATTAACCATAATAATCTCCACTGCGCATAAACACATCTTGCAGAAAAGCAGCCATTATTCTGACCTTGCCAGTGGATTTGACTCCTTTAAATATGCATAAATACACGATGACCCAGGATAAAATGAGAAAGCCAAAGAGTTCCCAGCGAAGGCCACCAGCTTCTTCAATGCCACTGGTTTTCTCCAGAAGTCTGTGACTGGAAAAAGAAAAAAAGTTCTTCCTAATGTATCCTTTAAGCCACAGAAAGCTTGGTTATTTCTCTATACTATTAAATAGCCATTACAAAATGAGTGAGTATTTAAGTTTAGGATTGGGTAAACATAATTATGTATTATTTACCAAGGGTTTAGCACACAGAAATGCAGCTAATCTGCTTTAAACTGACTTTGCGGATGAGGTTTGTTCAGATTTAGATTCATATGTTGAGAAATCTCTCATGTGAAACAACCAAAACCTTGGCAGAAAATCGTGTTCACATAAGACCACCTTAATAAGTCTTCAGGCCAGTGCCAGAACGAGTTTGAATATATAGAAACAGCATATTTCTGCAGCTGTAAATGAATTGAACTCACTCGAAGAACTGTTGGCTGGCAGACTGCAGGTGAGTGTTGTTTCCTGGAAAACCGCTGGAACAGTTTCCGACAACATTCCAGGTGTTGTTGCAGGACTTCCAGGGGAGACTCGCTCCAAACGAGTTGTACAAATAGTAAAATGCCCAGCTCATGAGCACGTTGTAGTATGTGGAGAACACAAAGGAGATAACAACTGTGGCCAGACCAACACCTGCAGAGTGACACACAGGGGAAGAAGTCACAAAGTGAGGGAGGACTCCGCAGACATTATGCCATCTGTAGGTGAAGAAGTTATACACTTTACTGCTTAAAACTGTCTTAAACTCACTCTTTCTCCATATTTTGCAGGGGAAGGTAAATTATTTGGGCACAGGATTATAGTTCTATGTCTCAAATAAGAGCCAGTATCATGGGGTAATCTCTGGTCAGTGGTGGCCAAGATGTAGTCAAGCAAACTCGGCCACAGATAAAAGACATTCCTAGAGCAACGGATTATGAATTCCACTGTGACCAACTGAATAAAGGTGAGATCAAAGTCCTCCAACAGATGTAAATTATTCAGTCTTTGAACACCTGTGGTTCTTAGCTGTGTTATTGGATTTCAGGTTGGGTATGCCCGTGTTTTCCATATGTGTGTTTTTCACCTGTCTCCTCATTCAGAGCAATGACTCGGCAAAAAAGGAGCAGCCTCTACAGCTCTGTAGCTGTGGTTGTTTTGCTCGCAGACACTCCAGTGGAGTGGACAGGGAGGATCAAACCTGAACTATTTTAAATACAGAAATTATCCTCAATATATATGTATGAACAGCATTACTTTTTGTACTCTCTGACACAACAAAAAGTCAATTTTCTATTCTCATAAATATTTCAAAGCAATATTTCAACATTTTGGGAAACATACTTATTCACTCACTTGCTGAGCATTAAATCGATCGTACAGTGAATGTCTGCCTGGAGCTAGCAGCCAGTTCATTTAGCTGAGCTTGAAACTAAGCTGGAAACAGCTAGCCCAAAGGTAACGAAATCCCCCTACCATCACCTTAAGTGCTCACTAATGAACATGTGATAGCTAATTTATTTAATCCGTACACAAAGAGAAATGTAAAAAAAAAAAAGAAAATTCCCCTTTTTGCAAGGGGTTTTCCATTTTGATGTTTGCCCAGTGAACTGCTCCTGGCCACGAAACAGCCCGGCACATAACCTCCTGTAATGATGAATGATCATTGTTGCATTGTTTGTATGTAACCAAGCTGTTTGCTTTGTCCTGTTCCAAGTCTTTAGACTAAACTAAGATAACTGTCTGCTACCATATACAAGATTTCCAGAAATGTCAACTTTCCTGTTCCTAACCTTTTGCATCATGTAATCGTTGCCAAGTTTGTTATCTTTGGAATTTGAGAATTGCTTCGGATCTTTTCTTATTTATAGTTGACTGGAATGCCATGCTCCACTGGAGTGCCACTAGGAAAAACAGCTCTTTGTCATCATAATGACAGAACCAAAGGAAACCCTCTCTGAGCTCCAGGATCAGCTAAAAACCACTGTGTATGGTCCACACTAAGCATCCTTCCTTTGTGATCGCCTGTTTGCCTCTACACATCTAACTCAGTCATATGGTTGACTGCTCCACTGGTACACTAGACACGCTCCAAGTTGGGTATTGATACAGCATTTCTAACTGGCAAAACATTACGGTCTGCTGGACTCAAAAACAAGCCAGAGCACATAAAGATGGTGGGAATCACTAACGGCTATCCCCTCGTCTCTTCATCAATTTATTAACCTGTCATACCTCACCTGTCCACTAGATGCCCTCACGGAGACAAGTGAGACAAAGTCCTGAATTTAACCAATTATACATTTCTACACCGTGAACATTCTGCAGTGAATTAAACATGATTATTGTGACAGATATCTGTGGGTGTCTAAATCACGAGTTGCACAGGGAAATCATTCAAAAGAAGATACAGAAAAAAACTACCTGCTTGTGGACCTTGTTTAGCACAGAGCATTAACCAGGAAGAAATGAGCGATAAATCAAGGGAAGGACCCATATATTTTGACCGGGTAGATAATCTCTGTCTTTAAAGGAGATAAGAAAACTTTGGAGAAAAATCTTGAGTTAGAACAAGACAGGCAGCATTTTGAAGTTGTCAATCTGATGAGCTGCTCTCTGAGTCAACACATTTCCGTTCATTCATAGGTTTCACTTAAAATCTTGCCTTTTTTTCATAAGCACTCAAAAGTATTAAACAAAAGTCCCTTTGTACTGATCCGCATGAGGTTTTACAATTTGCTTTATGAACCAATGTGGACTATGAGAGCAGTCAACCACATTTGACTTAATTATCATTCAGGTTATTAGATCAAATTTAACGATATTCATGGTCCAGTTAATTTCATGATTTCTTTCTGAATGATATACATTTAATGGTTATTCAATCCCAGAAAATGTACAGTTACAATTTCAAGATGAAGAAGTGAGTGATTGATGCGTTCACGCAACAAGTTCTCATCCATCAACATGTGAAAACAATTCATTTGTCAGACAAGGGCAGATTTCAAGGACAGAAAATGTCAACATTCATCAGGATTTGGATTCAGGTCTGCATTAAACATACAGACTGAGAGAAACATGGGAAAATGTTAATGAACGCTCTATCCTGCAATAATGACTTGACACATGACCTCACTTTCACCAAATATTATTGAAAATCTCTTTGGCAGAGAAACTGTCCACAAATTATAAAAAGTAGGCTCACTGACATTGGTGACAAAGATGTCTGTGTTATTTGCATGCATGTGTTTCTGCATGACTCTACTGCATGCAAACTACTGTGCTTTGTATTCACAGCATTGTCTTTATGCAACGGCCATCAAGATGTTATAGCAGTGAGTAAAATCAAGGCATCATGGCCCAAACTTTGTCTGCAAATACATAAAATATAAATACATAAAAATGTATCAGCCTCTCATGAAATTATCTGGTTTAGATGAAAGGATACTATTTATACCAGAAAAAGTATACATGCAGCTCCTGGACCTATGCCAGACTTTGCATACAAAAAAACCGTTGTGCCCACAAATGAAAGGAAGACAAATGAAGGAAAATTCATCAGATGTTCATCCCACACATCTTTTCATCTTTTTGCCACTCACCTTTTAACAAGGGACAGAGTTTGGCAAGTGCATGCACAGGCCCTAAACGAGTGTACTGGCCAATAGCAAATTCCATGAAGAGCAGAGGAATGCCACACAGGATCACCATGGTAAAATAAGGGATCATGAAAGCACCTGAATCAGAAGGACAGAGAGAAACATTTAGAGGCAGATACTTCTCGCACCTCCTAATTATGTCAAGTACATTACGTTATGCTGATATAGTTGTAGGTGCTTTGTCATTAATTAGAGAACATATCCACACAACAAGTTTCTGAGGTATTAATTATGGGAAACTGTTTTCCTTTTCAACTTACTTTACAACTTATTCATGGCTTGAGAATATTCTGACCGTTTCAAAACAGGTGTGGACGCATTGATTTCAGGCTGTACTTGTACTTTCGGGGTGTGTTTGACATTTTTATCCACAAGCTTAAGAGAACAATGTGCAAATATTTTGTTTAAACAGTGGATCTCCCCACAGTCCAAAGAAGCCCTCTGCGTTTGTATGTTATTGCTATGACAGTCATGGCAACCTGCACAAGGCGTCCCTTGCCTCATGATGCCTGACATTAATAATAACATGTGATGGTGTAGACCTTGGTGGTTTACAGGACACATGGACAGTAAAGGAAAGACTTCAAATATGAATTGCATTATGAAAGATATGCTGCCTATAGTGTCTTAGTGTATGGTCATGAATGAAACCGCTGGGTTTATGAAAAGGCATCTGTGTATCCTTTATCAGCCATACTGCATGTGACTGCTCTTGACAAAGGCTTTATTGGTGATGTAAGGACTTATCTCAAATAAACTGAGAACTTTTAAACAGGGCAGGAGTATTCCTGTTTGGACATATTATTGGTATGCTGTGTTTCATATAAACTGACCTATATGCAATCTTTAGCAATTAAACAGCCTCAGCCATAGATTGTACCCTGTAATGTCCATTTCTAACCTCATCATCATTAACCTCTATCCTAAATTATATATGGATCTATATAATTGCATTAACATTCCTCTAAGTGATTTTTTTTTTACCTCCGCCACTGCTGTAGCACAGGTAGGGAAACCTCCAGACGTTGCCCAGTCCCACCGCGTACCCCACCGATGCAAGGATGAACTCCAGCCGGCCGCTCCATGTGGGTCTCTGCGGCTCTGATTCCTCGGTCTTCTCGCTGGTCACTATGAGATCTAAGGGTTTCAGAGCACAATCTCTCTTATGAGATGACATCTTTGAATTTCCAGCACCGACCTCCATCGTTTTTTATTATAGGAGTGGGGGGGAAAAAAGACCGGTATACCCGGAAAACATAAAATCCGGTAAAATTTAGTGAAGCAAAAGCATAGACTCCGCTTATATAAACTCTGATCCAGAGGCAGCCAATAAATATCCAGTGATGATGTAAACACACCAATAATACACTCCCTAAACGCCTGTTACTTAACAATGATTCATGATTTCCTAAAACAGCCAGGAGAGACTACACACACACAATGACCGGCGACATGCACATGCAATCTGTCCCTCTTGCAGCCAACTCAGTGATGTCGCATAAATTCAGCGAGTTTCGGCTACGCCTCTTTTCCAAAATGAAAGCTAATATGTTAAGTCATTATGACAAAAAATGATCTGTCGCTGATATGACCTTGCAAAATTCCTGTGGTTGAATCGGTGGCTTAAAACAACGTTTTGAATCTTTTGACTGAATTTCACACCTACAGTCCAGTTACAGACATTACTGTACCAAACATCCGGGACCGACACCACGCGTTTTATTCCACATTTGTTGCTTAAAAATAAAAATAAAATACAATCCAAAAACCAAGACTGCGTTATTTGATGTTTTCTTAGCTGAGATACTGTGATTACAAGTGGAAATTATACAAGAGTTTGACATATGGTTATGTAAGAGCAATAACAATAACAGGCAAACAAATAATAATAGGCAGTAAGATAAGAGATAAGATTTTGTTACAGCAGCACACGGTACACATGGTGGTTAAGAAAACAAAAAGAATAAATAAAATATACTTTTAAGTTTCCGGATATGCATGTTGGATCAATTCATGATTGGCCTGAATACACTCATGATATGCAGCATCATACCAAGATGCACACAATAATACATTGTCATACTAACATATATTATTGTGTAATTTATACAATTATCTTATATATAATTTATGTAAGGAGCACTACCACAGGTCATTCATTCCAACAGCTGCCAGACTCAGCATGACTTCATGACTTTTTTCTATGTATTTCTTATTCATGAGTATTTTTTTTTTACCACACCTTTTGTAGACGAGCTGCTGTGACAAGTAGATAGCTTCACTGTGGCATCATGATATTCTATCTTGTCTTATACTGACAGAACAGGAGTGGTAGGTAACATCCTTGTAGCCAAGTTTCCCCCTTTTTTTTTTGCATGTTTTCCTGAACTTAATGACATTTTGGACATATTACTGGTACACCACATCATTATTCATGAAGTATTTAATATGAACTCACCTGTGCAATTTATAGCAATTAAACAGCCTACAACATCTCAACCATAAAGTCTACCTTTTGTAATATTCGGTGTATTCATAATAAAAATGGTGCTAATACAGTAATTATGAAATATCAAACTAACAACACACTCACGTCTAATAGCATACTGTTGTTCACAAACAAATGAGTTAGTAAATAACTCTTGAAACCAGAAACCACAATAAGTACAGCTGGTGTACTTGTTGACGAAGGGAGCGTCCACTGAACACTAAACACACTGAATTTAAATGTGCATCTACATTCATTTTGCCAAAGAGGAGAAGAAACAAGTTTTTTTTTTTTTAACAAGTTTCAGGGGAACATAAACCCCTGAAACTTGAATGAATTATCTCTCACTGGTTTTATGTGGAATCCGTCTAAACTTGTAAAGCAAGTCTTCGGGTATCTGTAAAAATGTCTTGAGTGATGGTCTGCACCTAACTTCTGCCTCAAGGCTGCTGCTTTCCAGCCTCTGGCTGTGAAGCCGTCCTAGCCGTACTGTACTAGTGTTCTCTGTCAAAGTTTTCTCACAGGCTCTCTCCACAAACAAGGAAATCAAAACAGCCTTATTATAGTGTAACTCTCACTCTGTAAATCTGTTTCCTCTTCCCAGATCCAGTTTCTACATTATTTGACAGCATTGTAAAAAAACAATAGACCCAGAGCAAAACTCTTACAAGACCTATTTTAGTCTGTTTACTTTACATATTTTAACTTTATTATACATCAGGTTATATCATACTTTGGGGCGGCAGGAGCTCAGTCTGCAGGGATTTGGCTTGAGAAGAGGAGGGTATGGTGATTCAGTATGGTAAAGTATAAAGGTGGACTGGTTGCTAGAGAGGTGCCACTTCACCTCCTTGGCACTGCATAGGCGCCCTTGAGCAAGGTACCAAACCAATGAGGCGGGAAAGAGCCACAGGCGGGATTTGAACCCTGGGCTTCCACAACAAGGATTGAGCCTTCGCATATGGGGTGGCTGCTCTACCAACTGAGCCAAACACCAAATTCACACATCTTTAATGTTTGACAGCTCCTTACTATTTCTGCTTCCATTTTTAACATACTGTACAATAGGCTTAGGCAGATACACACTGTGATACTCATACAGTGAATCAAGCAAAACTGGGAAACTGAAATTAAGAACTTTGTGTGTTTATTTCAGAACAAAGCTCCAGGGGGCAGTGTTTTATCATGAACATAGATAGATAGATAGATTTTATTATTGTACATGTTATTAAAGATTCAGTGTGTAAGATTCTCAGAATGCGACAGACATGTGATATAATATTCATAAGCATGTTTTCATGTATGTTTAATCAAACCTTGAATCCTTGAATCACCTATAAATAAGAATATTTTTATTTTTGTTATTTAAAAACTATGATGATGTTAAAAACAGTGGGAGTGGGTCCTTTTCCGTTCAGTGTCTACGACCTGTATTTTTTTTAATTTTATCTCTATTTGTAATTCTATTTTTATTTTATTTGCTTTATTTTTTTTCATTATATTTGTAAAGATCTTAGCACAGGTTTAATTTATTTATTCCCTACACATGTTTAATTTCTTCTTTGCACAAATTTCTGTGCAAATCTAAGCATGTTTCATTTTATTTATTTATTTATTTTATTTTTTTTTTTTTTTTGCAGAGGTTTCCTTTCAACTTGTTTCTCCTTTACGCAAGGTATGAAGAGATTGCAATGCAGTGATGCATCTAAATCCTGCACACTGGACCTTTAAATGTTCTGTAGGCATTTTAATCAATCCTCAATGTTAGTAATGAGAGTGTGCATTGTGGTCGTTTTGGCAGTAGGTGGCGCCCCCGTCATTCCTCTCCTCGTCCGGGTCCAGACCTCAGTGTTCTCCTGCTTCCAGGTGCTGCATTTGAGCCCTTCCGCTCTCCGTACAGGAATGTGTAGACTGCATTACGTCAGTTATCCTGCCAGCGGCGAGAAAGCAGCTCCGTCCGTCCAGGAGGAGTTTGAGTTTTTTTTTTTTCCTCTCTCTCTCTCTCTTTCTGTGGAGAATTAAAGAGATTTGTGCGTTTTCCCCCCCCCCCTGTCCTATCCACAGTTTGGAGTCCTGCTTTGACGACGGGGGAGGAATGAAACATCACAGCTCTCCTGTTCCAGCATGAAAAGTTTGTAAGGAGAAAAAAGGGGGGGTTTAAATCTCGACGATACTATTCAGAAAGTAGATGGAGGAACCAGAAGGTGAGGAAACTTTCAGGTTGTAACTTTACACTGAGATTGTTTCCGTTTTCGTCTCGGTGCCTTGATACCAGTGGCGAACATTTCTCAACACTCTTTTTTTAAGCCTCCAGTGTCGGTCATTGCTTTGCAGGTACAGATGGTTGTTACTGTGCGGGCTGTGGAGGAAAAATCCAAGACTCGTTTCAAATGAAAGTCCTCCAGGACACCTGGCACAACGCCTGCTTTCAGTAAGTGTTTCCAAGTTCATGATTTCAAACACGCCTGTGTGCTGCAGTGAGCGGCGGTCAGACTCTGATAAGTGGATGCTTTGTTTTCATGGACAGAAAAGAGTTTGCATTGACATGGAAACAATTGTTGTTTTTCTGTTGGTCAACATGCAACAGGCTCCTGTGTGTGTGTGTGTGTGTGTTGAATTTACAAATGGCCTTGTGGATAATCCCAGAAGCTTCTGTCTTGTAGTCTAAACATGCAGCTTATTATCTGTTGTTTCTGGTGGGCCTCTCTGCACAAACTGCACCCTGCATGGTGATGGTGATGGTCCAGGTACTGTCTCCACTGTCCTGGAGGACTTTGCCCAGTCCCGGTCTCTGAAGCTTAATGATTGCAACTTTGGTTTGCACAGGTCACTGCCTTTATAGTAAGATATCTGTGTGTGGGTCAGTGAACCTGTGGACGAATGACATAATCCATCCATGCATGCATTTTTTTTTTTTTGTAACCGCTTATCCTTATCAGGGTCGCTGGGGACTGGAGTCTATCTCAGCTGACTTAGAGTGAGAGGTGGAGTACACCCTGGACAAGTCACCAGTTCATCACAAGGCACAGAGAGACAAACAACCATTCACACTCACACCTACGGGTTAATTAGAGTCACCAATTAACCTGTTAAGTGCATGTCTTTGGACTGTGGGGAGAACATGCACACTCCACACATAAAGGTGTTGAACCAGGAACTTTCGTTCAGGTGACATAATGTAGATGCAGAACATGATTTAACAGGTTTGTTTTTTCCCCTTTTGGTTCACTTGTTGTTGTCATGGGAGATAAGATGGCTCAGATTGCATTCTTCCTCTTGATCAAACTGTCATGTGACAGAGGTTTGAACTGACGGCAGAGAGTCCGTGTTGTGCTTAATGTGTCACTAACATTATAAAACACATGATTAAGGACGGATGCCTGAATCTGTGAATGCAGCTGATTTGGAGCACAGTTTTTTTTTTTTTTTTTTTTTTCTCAGAAGCCACACACCGAAGATCCAAAAATCCTTTGGTTTTATGACTGGAGTCTGGCTCTGGATGACCTCTGGCATGTGCTAAAAGCCTTAATAATGGAATGAATTAAATATGGACTGTGATGTCTGTTTTTGAAGACCGAAATAGCTCTCTTGAAGTTCTGAGCCGCATATCTAGCAGAACATTATCCTTACATAACCCAGGATTTCATCCTTTCCAAACACTGACTCTTCAATAACACGTACAGCTGCTTATATCATCTCAGAGACAAAGTTCCTGACACAGCTGACCATCGATCCTCTCCCTTCCTTTGTACTTTTATACTCCCTCACATTTTTTTTTTTTTTTTGGCATCCTTCATCAGAGCAGCATCTTTGTCTGAAACGTCTTCAGTTACACTCTTTAAAACTTTGCAGATATTAGATATTTTGTGGGTGTGGGTGTGGGTGTGTGTGTGGGAAGCCAGACTGCAGTGTTGTCAGTCATCTAAATGTGCTGCAGTTTGTCCCTCTGAGGTTTCACTCCTTGGCTCACAATCTTTTTCATTACAAGGGTTAATATATCTCCACACCGCAGTAATTTGAGCTCACATTTTTCGCAACACCGTACAGCTAAATCTCTTGTTAAGGAAATTGTAAAACAAAAATAAAATGTCCTTGTTAATGTGACACCCCCAGCAGTGTTCCTATTGTCTATTGTCCACATGCTGCCACTCTGCCCTCCATGTACCTCCACCTTGTATAACATTCTTGAGAGCTGACGTCACTCTTGTTCCAGTAAACCTGGCAGGGTTATTGAGGCCTATAGGTAACGACACGTTCCACTCTGCTGTATTCTGCATTCCTAGACAGCGAATCAGAGATGTGAGTCCACTGTCTCAGACTGCTGCTGAATCCTTTGTTTTTTTTGTAAGGAAAGCTGGATACTTCCTATCTTGTACTTCAATGGATGTGTCTGATACGATCATTTATCAAACAGCCACAAAGAGTATTGTATTTCATGTTTTTATAATACAGAATGGGGTGATATTTAGTCCCCATGAGCTGTACTTATTTCATTTTTTGGCAGTAAAGTATATTCATACATAGAATCCACAGAGAATCTTTAATATTTTATTCCTTCCTTAAATTTTTGGTGGTACCTCTGTGTATCTTAGGTCTTGCAGATCATGCAGTGCGGAACAAACACGTTGATTAATTGATGATTCGATAGAAAATTAGTCTGCAGCTTTGTGAACTGTTGTGAGGCTCAGAGTGTGGTGGCTCTGGCCACTGCCATATTGGCAGTCCTACCTCTGCTGCCTCCTGGCTAATCTAAAAATCAGCAAAGATGTGGATTGTTGGTGGACCTGAGATGAGCCGAATGCTGTTAATTCTGCATAGCTTTAAGCCTTAATATAATTAGAACAGGTGAGTTATATCAAAATGCAGCCTTGGTACAGTTGTCATGTGCGGGTTTTTTTTGTACCAGGCTGTAAACTTGTTTATTTCTGCTGTGAAGTTGGACATTTTAACATGGGCGCTTACGGAGATTATCTTGTTCTGCAGCCGGCCTCAAGGGGACATTTTAGGAACGGCAGTTTTTGGGACTTCCTCGTTGGTTTCTCTTCACAGCCACAGAGGTTTTCGTTTGAGCGATGTCCAGTATGTTATTGTGTTTTGTGTAATCTATGAGAAGCTGCTCCAAACTATTAACAAAGTTGTTTTTAAATTGACTTTGACTGTGAGGGTTGCAGTCAGCTTCTATACCACCAAATGCCGCTGAGTCCTGGTCACTGGTTTCAGGTTGTCATATGGGCAGATTTGGTACTTTTCTGGGTGATATTTTTTTAGTAAGCTGAATATTTAAGGTTCAAACTACTGTCCACAGGTCCGTGTCTTGACAAAAGAGGTGACTGTAATGTAAGCCTAAATATATTAACAACACGCTGTCCGTGTGATATGAATGGGGAAATAACTGTCACACTCCACTCCTTGAAAAGAAGTTGCTATGGAGAACAACAGTCACACACCCTCAGGCACAGTCCTGCTGAAAGTGAAACACGCCCTCTTCAGGTCTTCAATGCTTAACTTAAGGTCGCTCGCTTACTATCTCCACTCCATTCTCCAACAAAGGAATACTCTCCAGCAGGAATGTGGATTTAAGGAAATGAGTAATGTTTACTCTGTAGTGTTTGTGTGCCGGCAGGACCTTTGCATTGTTCATTAAAGAACCACCTGAACGTGCCCACCCACCCATTCACCAGTAGAAGGAAGTCAGGTGTTTTCCTAAGCACCCTTACATAACTTTATATTGATATATTAGAGGGACATAATAGACGATAATTGTAGTTTATCAGCCGGTTGTGTCTATGAATGCCTTTTGTTCAGACCAAGGCAAACAATGTGGAGGTTGTTGTTTCTCCTGCCACACCTGGACAGATACTGAATGTCACAGCGGTCTTCTTTATCTCCTCTGTTGTGCTTATGTATCTTTTATCTGATTGGACCAAAGAGGTGCAGTGGTATCACCAGGCAACCTTGATACTGATACTGATACTATCGCTACCGTTTGCTTGCTGTAGCTTGACCAATACTGTATTTTTGAAGCAGATGCCAACAGTAAAAGTACTAGTTAGTAAAGTAGTTCAACAATATAAAAACATATCAGCCAGGTTTCAACCCTGTTTTAGGATCCAGTACTGCAAACATGCTCTATTTTTAGCATTTCTACATTTTTCAGCTAACATGCCAACAATGGTCATCCGTGATAATGTAATTTCCAAAACAGATCCTGTGTACTCTTGTGTATTCAAATACCTCTTGTGTGTCACACAGAGAAACTGGAACTTTGTGTAATTCAGTGTTCAGACAGACAAATCAGATGTGTGGCCTCAAGTGCAGCTGTGGCCCCAGCAGCACAGCTACCATTACTCATGCGATCTTTCCCTCAGAAACCTTTCTGCTCTGCTTCCCCTCATCATGTCACAGTGTGATGAATCAGACCGGAGTCATTATCACGCTGACCTCGTGTTGACTCTTATTATTTGCTGCTTTCATCTCATTTTGTTTGCGCACATTATTTGTCATAGAGCCACTAACAAGGATGCCACTTGATGTTAAAGACAATGCCCCCGTGTCACAGTCCGTGTTCACTGCTTTTTATCTCCACGATAGACACAACTGTGGTCTTCCCTCAAAGAGACGGCTCCTTCTTAACTAATGCCAGAAAACTGAAATATGTGGAGTTTTTGCCAAAGTCAATAAGCCCGGATCAACTATACCTGCAGTGCAGAGAGCAATGTGATGCCGCTGCCAGCACTGCACCAGAAGATTAAAAGAAAAGCATGAAAAACACATTCCCCACCCAAAGTAATACTTCTGATTTGTCCTTTCGGGTGGCTGTGTGACACTTTTCTTAATAGCATCTTAATAGCATTGAGCATTTTCCAGAAGAAAAGCACCAGAAGAGCTCTCACAATCTTGTTGATCAAGATCATAGCCTTGAATCTGAGAGAGTTGTTAATCAGGAATTCACGAGAGTTAAAAGTTATTATTGTAGGCATACCTGAAAGAAACCTGTGTATTGTGTCACACCTGTTGTGTTACTCCTGTTTTTAATCTGGAGTTAGAAAGCATTGAGTCCAGTGAATGGTTTTCCCCTCCTGTTATACAGCACAACGTCCAAACAGCAGTGTCATTTATTCAGATTCATTTGTCTGCGTTTCAGCACCTCTGAACTCCCTTTCAGCATCCTTACTCAAATTACTTTGAAAACAAGGTGCAAACAAAAAAGATCCAGAAGCACTCGGAGCATTTGTTAAGTTTGACTGCAGCGACAGCCCAAAAAGCAGGGCTCGAGACATTTCTGTAACCTAATCTCTGACAGAGCGGATCATCCTTGATTGTATTCTGGCAGTTGAACCTGCTGCCACCATTTTGTATAACCAGTGCAGCTTGTTCGTGGAACGCTCATAGCCTGCAGGTGCTTTCCAGTCTGCTAGCAACTTTAGCATTCCTCACTCTGAACATTTTGTCCTGAAGTCGCAGCCAGGAAGGTCCCCTTAATCTTCTTCTGGATCGATCAGCTGTGGGGTTATTAATATGCAATAAAGTGAAATCGTGTATGCCAAGTTCCTAATATTGACCCCTTTTTTTTTAACTGTTGTTTTTGTAGCATTTCGCCCTTATAAGACAGTTGACAGCAGCAGTGACTGATATGTTGGAAGTAATCAGTGTCTCTGACTGAACCCAGGATGTTTGCATCTGTGGCTGCAATGCCTTGTTATTATTTACACTGACCTAGATAAGAAAATGCACAATAAGATGTTTTCTTAAGTGACTGCAAAAACTGACCCGAGGACTTCGCCCCTGCAGAGGTTTCTTTAGGATATAGGCCATTGTCGAAGTGGTCGTGCAGTTTCCTCTCAAACAACTGGATCCTATTAAGGTGCTGGAAATTGGCAAAGTATTTGGCAGCGTTATTGGTAGTGTGCAGAGTGTAATAACCAAATGTTCCTTGTATGCACTATCTGCAGAGGCTTGCCATATTCTCCTCTTTCAAAAGTAGAGCAAGTCTTTGCACCGCCTGTTTTTCTTACACTATAACAAACAGCACACTTGCAAGACCCAGCACATCTCTGGAAAAGGACTTTACTGTGTCCTACACCTTGTTAACAGAAAAGTATATGTTGTTGTCGCCGGGGAACATGCCCGCAGCTAATGTCCTGTCCAAACCAACCTTGGAGTTGAAAGTTTTGTGTTCAGCAGTATGATTTATGGTCTCTAGACGAGCCCTTTCAGTTTTTAACGTCATTCATTTGGTATGTAATGTATGTGCTGAGAAATTGGTTTTGAAAGGATGTGCAGATGTGTTGCCTGGTTTAGTTTGTCACTGAAGGTTGCAGGTTGCTCTTGTTAACCTGTGTGGAGACACAGAGTGCCTGTTATTGTATGAGAGCTGCAGAATCAGACAAGAATCAGACATCACCCACATACCTTTGAAATGATCAACAGGTCTTTGAAATAATACCTCAGGCTTTTCGGGTCTCTGCCATAGCGGCTTAAAGGCGATTGCTTTATAGATGAAAGATCTCTTCATTCTTCTCTGTTCATCTACTTTGTTCTGTAAAAACAATGACAGTAATCTGTTTTTGTCCCCTCAGGTGTTCTGTGTGCCGTGACCACCTGACGAACTGGTACTATGAGAAGGATGGCAAGCTGTACTGTCGCAAACACTACTGGGAGAAGTTTGGAGAGCTCTGTCACGGCTGCTCTCTGCTCATGACTGGACCTGCCATGGTAAGTCTGTTGCACCCTCTGTCAAGAGATTTAAAGTCGGTGTCAACAAAATGTTGATAGATGAATGATAGATTATATATCAGCTTCTCTTGTACTTCAAGCTTACGGGGAAACTCGGCTCTTTCTACACGGCGCCCAGTCTGTGCCATTTATAACAGGAAGTCTGGGGGTGTGGTATGTGAAAAACGTTGGCATTTTAGCCGGCAGTGAGGTTGTAACAAAAGGCGCTCTCACATTGCATCATGGGAAGTGTAGGGAGTTTTGAAACCTTGCTCAAACAAAGGACAAAAAGTGAGGATATCGCTGATAATAACCATTCGTCTTTCGCTGAAGAAGTACTACTTTAATGCTGATATGGCACTTGTTCTGGCACTATTGTGTTTTTTTTTTCCCCCCGTTTAGTATTAATCATCTAAAAATACCAGCGTTATCTGTGTAATTTCCTCTTTCTGGTGTATAATGAGCAGTAAAACCAACCAGACTGTTAGCACTGTTTTTTTTGAGACTGTGTGAGGCTTCGGTCTAATAAAGCCAAACACTGGTCGAAGACTATTTGACCACTGTTACAATATGTGATTGCCAGGCAAGTCTGCCCTGCCACGATCACATAACAACAATTGCCAACAATTTCCTCCTCTACTTAAATAATACCAGAATGCCCACAGAGCGTGTCATTGCTCTCTGTGTTCCAGTTTCTCCCCACTGCTCCACATTAACACTAACATGCATTAAAAGGCAGGGGGGTTGTTTTTGTTGCGATTATTGCATTTACAGATGAGTGATACTTTACATTGGCTGCCGTTGAACATAGCACGTTGGGCTCTAGACCTCACTTGTGAAATCCCCCTTGAGGCCCCATCATGTTCCCCTCTCTGTACAGAAGATCTCCACAGTTCACTTTAGTGGTACGAGGGCAGAACATGAGGCGGTTTTGGAGCCCCATTGTGTTTAGTCCTCTGTGGTGAGGTGACTCTGTCTGCAGATCTTACGCACAGTCTACAGCTCGTATCACGATCTGTAGAAATCAAATATCTCTTATTAAGGCAATCCTATATCACTTTTGGAAGAAGAAACACTCTCTTCCCTTTATAGGTAAAAGGTTTGATTAAAAAAATAATTAAACACAACTTTTTCTTAATTTTCTTCATCTTGCCTTTGTCTTTGTCAAGTTTTCAGAGTGTTACGTACATAGTGTAATGTACCTTGAAATCCTCCTTCTTCTTCTGCAGTTTCTCCTTCATGCTAGGACAGTAACTACACCGCTAGATGCCACTAAATCCTACACAACCTACACGCACTTTAACCATTTATTTTACACTGACACGCTGTGTGTGATGATAATACAACAACTGTGCACTGATTTAAGGTGGATTAAAGAAACCAAGAAATAACAGCATCTGAGAAAATAATATATGTTGAATTTGACCCAAATTTCAAATTTCAACCCGTCAAAACATGAAGTTCAGGTGGCAGCAGCTCTTGCTGGTCACAATTGGGGTCACTTGTCTCACATGGAGCCAGACTGAAGTTTTTCTTTTTGCCACCAAGCAACACACACAATGAACTCTTCTATTTAGTATTGGCATCCTGCTTCATCAGCCAGTGAAGCCAAGTGTTTTTGGCAGCGTTGATTTGGCACTGCAGCATCTGAGCCAGAAAGGGAGTCATTGTGGGCCATCAGCAGAGGAGGGTCATGCAAAACTGCTGCTGCTTGTTAGGCATTCAAGTCCAGAACACTATTGTTTTTGTCCTATATAAATCATTTGTTAGTTTATTTGTCGATCACAGACTGATGTTATATTTTAAGGCACTGTTTCTGACGAGCATTTCATGTAAATTATTTGCATCTGACGTCCAGTTTCGCTGTTTCTACCCCTCGAAAACACAGCCTGCTTAATTCATCTCCACTTTGACTTTGTTTTGTCAAGTTTATTGCAGCTCTGTCTTGCTAATGATCCCTGAGGCTGCGTGTGACTGTGGTTTGTGGTGCTGATTCTCTTTTTAGCTTGAAGGCAGGGAGTTACAGACAGACTCCTGAGATGTCACGATGATTGGGCTGACATCACTCTAATCTCTCTATAGCAGCAGGAAAGTCTTTCCCAACACTGACTGAATCAGAGCTGTGGGAAATGTGGGAAAAACATATATTAGGTTCAACTTTCAACATGCTTAATTTACAGATAACTGCAAACTGTGTCCCAAATCCATGTCGTATGAATCTAAGTCAAAGCAGGTTTCGAGTATGCTGTGTATTTACACCAGAAAAGTAATAAAATGAGCAACTAACAGTTAAAAATTTTAAGTCTTCTGTTGATGGACACTATTCTCCCATAATGCAAAGCCTCAAAGGAAATGAAGGAGCTGCTCACAGCTGGAAGCGATTAAAACAAATTATGAATGGTGGTGAAACAGCTTCAAGAAAACAAAAATAACGAAGAACATTTTTGGCATTTTATTTCACTTTGTGCAGTTTTATTGATGTCTAACAGTTCGCATACTGTATCATTCCTCTCTAGCATAAAGATAAGCACTGTATACTGTTAGAAAGTTGCCTGCAAATAGAAAACATCTTAAATTTCAGAGTAATTTCCAACTCAGTGCTGTTGCAATCTTTATTGAAGAAAACTTTCCTGTAATTAAGCATTTTTTTCCTGCCTCTCTTTATCTCTACACGTGTAGATTTTCCACTAAGCCACATCTAAAATGTAGGCTTAACATTTACGTTTCATAATTGAACCCAAAATCAGCATTTTTCTGTGCTCAGGCATGTGCCACAGTTAGATTACCTGCATGCTGAAGGGCAACTCGCAACCCATTATCTCATCTTGCATGTGAGAGAGAAATTAAAAGCCTGGTAAAAAAAAAAGGGGGGGAGTGAACCGTAAACGAAAGGGAAATCGTGGTGTTAATGAGAGGAAACACATGACAGAGTGCAAGCTGGCTGAAGAGGCTGAGTGAGAACGTCAGCGAATGGCTCAGACCTGTAGTGGGAGGTGACGTCATAGCGGATTCCAGACAGTGTGAGAGTAAAGCAGGTGTTACGCCTGTGTCACCGCTCAGAGCTGGAGGAGGAGGGCAGGGAACAAACACACAGCACGACTCATCTCTGACAAGCAACACAGCAAAGCAAGAACCGGGCAGGAGCCTCGCCGTCAGCGTATTACTTCTCTCTGCTTTGAGTTGTGTTTTGAAGACCAGCTCATTTTTGTTTTGGCGGTTCCAGGTGGCTGGAGAACACAAGTATCACCCTGAGTGCTTTGTGTGTCTGAGCTGCAAGGTGGTGATTGAGGACAGGGATACCTACGCCTTAGTCGAGCGATCGAAACTCTACTGGTAAGACACCTGCACTGGACTTTTTAAAGCAATTGAATAAAAGCAATATTGAAACTGTCAGGAACACATGCAGCTTCTGGGTTAGCAGCTTTTAAACACCAGTCTCAATATGAAAGCTAATTATATAGTGTGGAAGTAAAAGTTGTAAAGATACCATGCTGTTATATGGAGACACATGCTAACCCTTCTCTATATTAAATGAGTTGAGGAATAACAGTGTGCTCAAGTTAATGTTCAGCCATAACCTTTCATTACTAGTTATCCATTATTCTGTGACTGCTCCAGGAGCTTCGAACACTAAAGCACATGTCCACACATGCAGTGATTCTCCCCCCTTTTCTGTTGCATGCAGTGGAAAGTGCTACAAACAGGTGATCCTTACACCCATGTTGGAAAAGCGCTCGCACGACTCGGTCCTAGACTCGCTGCCTCACACGGTGACCCTCATCTCCATGCCCTCTGCAGCCAATGGCAAGAGGGGCCTCTCCGTCTCAGTGCTGAGGGACGTCAACGGCTCAGCGAGTGTTCAAGTCAAAGAGTAAGTGGGACCCGATGGAGGCTGATCTCCGTCCCCCGTTCTGCTGTTCTGTGGGAAGAGCATGAGTAATGCTTTACATAAGACTGATTATAGGTTTGCTAAATACAGTCGCAGTGCAGCGGTGTACAGAGTGTGCCACTGCAAAGATAGTTATTGTAGTTTGATAAGACAAAGTGTGACCAAGTTCTCCTTTACCTGCTGTCATCAATACACTCCTCCTACAGTGCTAATGCTCACATAAGTGTTGGTACTGTGCTGTTCCAGAGTCAGAGGGATGCTTATTAGTCCGGAGGTGCGAAATGCCATCCATGTTGGCGACAGGATCCTGGAGATCAATGGCCTTCCTGTTGGGACACTGATGGAGGAGGAGGTGGGTTGTTTTTTTGTTTTTTTTTTTCCCCCTCACACACATCTCTGATATTAACTAGTGAGATGTGAAACACTCTTCAAACTGAGCTAATTAGTTTCACCATTAAGGGCAAGTACATTCCTTGAGTGCAGTTTAGCAAAGCTATGTTCTTATTATACAACTACACATGTGATTTTTGGCATTCGTCACATTCCTCCATCATTTATACATTCTTCAGCTGGGAGAGGACGGTATGTGGTATGACAACACTTAAACAACACTTAAAGACTCATTCCCACACACCCCCTCCCTTCATACCAACTCTGTCATCATTCACTGCTCTATTTTTTTTTTAGTTCCCACCGGCAGCATCCTGTTTCCTCTCTATAGCACATTTCATTATTACATCCCATATCAAAGGTTCCATTTGCTGCAATTGAGCCGTGCTTCTGATTTAGTTTTGACCGATACAAGACCAATTATTTGTGGAATTCAAGTCCTGCTAACTAATCTAACTCATCTGCACTGTGTCTGCAGTAGAAGCACATTCAGTTGCTAGTTCACTGGGTACATTTAGCTGAAGCTAATGCAACAGTTCTGCAATAAATTAGACCTTCATGAAGGTTATAATGTTCAGGATTTGTTGAAATTATTTTAGAGTGTTCATTTAACTGTATGGTCAAGAGTGTTGTATACATATTAGCTAGGTGTAACCTTTAAACTGCCTGCTGAGTGTGTGTGTGTATAATACTAAGACCAAACCAGTCTAAATTCGATAGACAGCTGTTTGCTCTAACAGATGTTCCACTCTTAAAACAGTGAAAACATCTGTAAAATAGCTAACATTGGCTCCATCAGAGCTGAATGGACATTTTTATTTCCAGCAGCAACTCAAACATAACATACTGTTAATAAATATAAAAAAATAGCATAGCTTCATTTTTTAAATTAATTAACAGCAATTTTCAGGGTAAAATCAAAGAAATCAGTGGAAATCCCATTATGATATGTTTACAGGAACTTATATAATATGTATAATAATAATATATAAACTATAACTCTGTTCGGTTTGTTTAGGTGGATGATCTTATTCACCGCACCAGTCACACGCTGCAGCTGCTTATAGAGTATGACCCAGTCAGGCAGCGTTTAGACCGGCTCCGGCTGGGATCACCAAGAACTCGTCTGGGAGTACCGGCCACCTCCCGGATGCGTCTGTCCTCACCTTCTGATGCGGTCCTCGAGAGAACCGACGTGGTTGATGACGGCACACTGAAAAGGAGATCTTTGAGGTATGTTGGAGCAGACAAAAACATTTTCATACATCGTGAATAAGAGATGAGTCTACATGAACCGCACCCTCTCTGTTCCAGGCGCAGTAACAGCATATGTAAGTCACCTGGGCCAAATTCACCTAAAGAGACGACTTTTATCACACGAGACATCGGACGCTCTGAATCCTTGAGATCCTCCAGTAGCTGCTCTCATCGCATCTTCCGGCCATGTGACCTCATCCACGGAGAGATCTTAGGAAAGGGCTTCTTCGGACAGGCTATCAAGGTCGGCCTCCAACTCCCATCATGTCTTCAGCATGTAGTTTCCTTCTACCATTCAGGACTTCTTTGGCTTTAATGTGTTGCATTTGTCCCACTAACAGGTGACACATAAAGCCACGGGAGAGGTGATGGTGATGAAGGAGCTGATTCGTTGTGATGAGGAGACCCAGAAAACTTTCCTAAAGGAGGTTAGTAATCTGCTGCAGGAGGCCTGCGCTTCCTCACAGACAAAACAGTCCCCTGGCTCTGCACGGAGCTGGGATTTATTTTACTCAAAAATGAAAGCATGCTACCTCTTTGTACCTACTTATTTTAAGTTTTCAGATCCAGTCTCATGGGAAAACTCAAGAAAATTCTTTTCTTGGATTAGAGATCTTGAAATCGTGTCTGTTTCCACTTAATTTTCAGGTCAAAGTAATGAGAAGCCTCGATCATCCCCACGTTTTGAGGTTCATCGGAGTGTTATACAAGGACAAGAGGCTCAATTTGATAACTGAGTTTATCGAGGGAGGCACGCTGAAGGATTTCATCAGAGACACGGTGAGTTAAACTAGTTGATTCATTTAACCCTCCCTCTCCTCCTCCACAATCGAGCACAAAAAAACTCTTCAGTTTCCACAGAATGAGCTGTTTGCAGTGTGGGCGGGGGCTGACCTGAAGTAAACTCCGCTCTGATAAGTGGGCTTCTCGGCTGTGTAGTGGACCGGCTGGCATGTCAGCCGGCCAAGACGTGGAATGAGAAAAGTTGTAGAAAGTGTTCCCAGGTGAAATTTTTAAAGAGCTGCGCTTCCCCTCCTCCCACAGCGGACTATTTTTGAGGAGCAGTTCAGCTCAGCACATGGCCCGGGGAGGAGAGGGAGAGTGTGTCTCTAATTATGTTTAAAGTATGCGGGGGGAGAGCCAGATTTTGAATTTCATTCGTAAAGTTTAATGTTGTTTACTGTTACTGTCGAACGCTGTTTTACTGTCTCTACCTTGGTGCAAATCTATTTAAATCCCTGTTCTGCATTATGGCCTCTGAAGCTTCTATTCATTTTTCTCCTTTGTTTTGTTTGTTTCTTCTCTCGGGACTAACAGGACCCGTTTCCATGGGAACAAAGGGTGAGCTTTGCAAAGAGCATCGCTTCTGGCATGGTGAGTTGACCTCTCGCAAAGACATTACTATTAGTGAAATCTTTGGCTGCTATTCAGCTGCTCAAATGTGTCTAAGTGTGTGCCTTGTATGGCACATTTACACACAGGAGGCTTTGTGGGGACTGAGATTACCACAAAGGATCCTGAGACTGACCTCTTCAGGACATTAAAATAAATTTTATTCTTCCATTGAACTGCTCACAACCTATAGATATGCAAACCGTCAGTCCTGAAAGATAGAAAGAAAGAAAGTGCTGAAAAGTTTTACAACAAAAAAGTGATTTTTTTTTGTGGACGTGTCTGACTCTGACCTTCATTGTCTTTCCCCTTGGTTTCAGGCCTACCTTCACTCAATGAGCATCATACACAGAGACCTCAATTCTCACAACTGCCTGGTTAAACTGGTAGGTGACACGGTATCTTTCCAGCTATTACACATCATAAAATCTGAATAACAATAAGGGGTGGGAACAGTTTGTTCTTGAACTGACTAAAAGTTGGTGTGCAGTCACTTGTGAGTATCCCAGTGGTTCACAGCCCTTTTAGTTTATGTATAGATTTTACTGAGGATTCAAGACAACATTGTATTAGAGCATTTACTATATTTAATTACTTGACATTATAGAGCATTCATTCTTCTTTCATCAGTAGTTTATATGCAAAGTTACCATCTACATTTTTAAAGTAACGATGCTCTTTCCTGTAAATCAAGTTTTAAAGTGGGCCGTCATCTTTCTGACAGGACAACACTGTGGTTGTTGCTGACTTTGGACTGTCCCGACTCATCGTAGAGGACAAAGTAAAGCCTCCACCTGAGAAACCGTCCAACAAGAAGAGGGTGTTCAGACGCGTCGACCGAAAGAAACGGTACACTGTCGTGGGAAACCCGTACTGGATGGCTCCGGAGATGCTAAATGGTGAGCTGCTGAGAAATATACTTAATGTCCAGAGTATAACTCATTCAGTGGGTCAATGAATGCATTGAGTTGATCTTTTACTGTGTTATTTCAGGTAAACGCTATGATGAGAAGGTGGACATTTTCTCCTTTGGAATTGTTCTTTGTGAGGTGAGAACATGCTGATTTTACACTTATTATCCGCTCTGATAACACTGCCTGCAGTTGCAATGCTTTTTGACAGGGAAATCTAAAAATCTTGGATGTGGGAGCTTTCAGGGAAACACCAAAAAACGTATTCAAAGCTGCCTCTGCTCACAGCTGTACTATCAGATCATTTCAGCACAACCATGACAAAATACTGCATTATTGAGTAAATCTTAAGCCGACAGATCTAAAATGCAATTATGTGCTTTAGAGACGGCTAGAACTTCATGCAGAGCGGACACTATTGTAGTTATTATTGTTTCTAAATTGTGTATCCATCTATTGATAGACTGATGCTTACCCCCCTCCTCTGTCTTGTCATCCAGATCATTGGAAAAGTCTATGCAGACCCTGAGTGCCTGCCCAGGACTCTGGACTTTGGCTTGAATGTTTGCAAGTTTGTGGAGAAGTTCCTCCCTGAAGACTGTCCTCCAGCTTTCTTTCCACTGACTGTGGCCTGCTGTGACCTCACACCAGACAACCGGTGAGCACCTGGTGTTACAGTTGACACGGTTTATGACATTTCTGACTGGTAGAATACTGCTTGTTAAAGACATGAACAAGGCAAGAGATATGCAACAGCTGTGCAGGAAACATGTCAAGAAATCTATGGGAATAACAGCGTTTATCACCTGAGAGGCAGACAGTTATTTGATGTTGAAGCATCTGTAGAAGCAAAAAGGGGGAAAAACAACTACTTTCAGATGCCATCTTGACCTGCCTGCACAGGGGCACGCCTCTGCTGCCAGATTGCTTCCTCATGTTTTCTCTCAACCTTGTCAATCTGGTTTTAACCCCAAACCTCTCTGTGTTCCCTTTCTACTTTTTTCCCCTCCCCCTCCTCACCTCTTAGTCCACCTTTTCAGAAGTTGGAAGACTGGTTTGAAGCTCTGTCCCTCAACCAGGAGCTGGGGATCCCCCTGCCAGCCGAACTGGATGAACTGCATCAGAGTCTGAGTCGACTCCACTGGCCTAAAGACGTCTCCCCAACTCAGAGCTCAGATCAACCGCCAAACCCGACAGCAGCCACTCCGGACTCATCCAGCATGACAAACAATGGCACCTAGGACTCACTTTTTCTTTTTGTTTTCTTTTGTTTTTTGAGCCCTCTGAACTGCTGCACTAATACTGTGGATGAGAAAAAGAGGAAAATTGCGTTGAACCCGAGCCATATTAGAACTGGATAACCTGAGGTAGCTGGACCAATCTCCCCGTGTGGGAACTTGACTCTTGAGAGTGCCATTGAACTGCATCCTGAGTGGAAAGACGCATTTCAAAAAGTGTTTGTTACTAGTATTTTTTTTTAACCCTACTCAACCCCCAATCAACGTACACAAGGTCACGCTAATGTTGACTGTGTATAAAGGCGATACGCAACCTTCCCCGACAGACGACGAGCATCTTTATAAGGTGGAAAACAGTTTTGTTTTTGTGGTTCTGAATTTGCTGTTTGCTATGTGTGGAATGCGAGGAGATCGGTCCTTGCCCAGAAGAGGACTCTGTCTTCGTAACAGCAGCAAAGAAAACAAAGATGCCTGACAGTCCAAGTAAACAAGAGGGCAGGGCTTTTGAAGAGAACAGGTCTGACTTCAGGCGGCGGTGGAAGCAAAACACACACTGACCCCAAATAGTTTCATCACTCTGAGATTTGGCACAAGATGGCGAAGGGGTGTTTCATTTTTTTTTTTTTTCGTCTAAACACCACTGATCTAATTTTTGACGAGATGGTTACAAGTATGGTTGTATACTTTGTAGTCTAATGATTTGAATTCATTTCTCTTTTAGATTTTTAATGTTTGCCGCACTGTTTCTATCAAACACCTGATGCCTGTTTTAATAATTGTCAGACATAATCATTCATAATCATGCATAATTAATGAGCTGTACAGAAGAACTGGATTTTTTTTTCTTAAGTAATGTATATAATTATGTACATAGTATGCCTCTAATTGGATGTCATTTTCTAATGGGAACTCAAGATTTGTAGATTTTTTTTTTTTTTTTTAGACATTTCGTCAACGACGGACGTTTTTGCCTTTTTGCTATTATCATGCAAGGTACTGACGACCTGTTGTAACCACTATTATTTATATCACTGTAGTGTTTCATAAATAAATCTGAAAGTTGACTTTTAATTGTCATTCTTTAATTTTGCATGTCAGTAAAACATGGCACTCACCATCAGACGTGAAAGAACTGTTTTCTTCTTCTTGTCCCAGTTAAAAAAAAAAAAAAAAAAATGACTAAATGAAATAATCATACTTTATAACATGTCAGGAAATTCATTTCTTGCTTGTGTCTGTTTCTCTCTTATAAGAGTGTTTTTAAAAACAGATTTTGACCCTGGTAACATATAAGGCTATTGAGGTCTTCAGCTTCAAAGTTATCTAGTCATATCTGATACAAAATAATTAGAAAGCCAAAAGTATGTCACTATCAACGCGTGTGTGCTGAATAACATCCAGCGATCCAAGCTCTCCTGTAACAATTTGTTTCCTTGTTTTGCCGTCAGAGTTCAGATGTTTTTACAAACCACTCCTTGCTATATTATCTTAACCTGCTTTCTCAGGTGACTCCAGTGTTGTGTTTTAAGAGCTGCCAACAGAGGGAGCTGGTGCAAAAAAGTTCCTACTGAGAACAAACTGAATAACAACTTTGAACAGTGCCAACATGTTCTGGTGGAGGAATCATTTTGAACGCACACATCATAGTGTTTGATTTTTATTTCAGTCGCATCAGCGAAAATCTGCATTCATACAAATGACAAATACTAAATTCAAATGCTGAACAACATATTTTGAACACATTGCTTATATGAAGAAAATAATAATTACAACCAGCACACAGATGCTTTAAAGAGGAGCAATAACCAAAAGATTACCAGTGATGTGGATCCAGCAATAATCACAAAACAAGATCTGGACAGATGGAGTGAAAAACTGGCAATACACTGGGAAGTAACAGTGCATCACGTGTAAAACAAAAATTTTCTGTGTACAATGATTTTCTATTTTCAGGCAGGCAAGTCTTCAATCAGTAGTTCTGCTTTTTAAGATGCAAAAAAATGGCACCTGAATACAAACATACAGCAGGTAACCACGTACATGCATTCATGTTTTTGAATGTTTTCCGAATGAACGACACCAAACTTTGGACTGTTTCTATTCTATTCCATTCCTGTCTCTACCCTCAAGCATCAAGTGCATAACTCATACGTCTGGATTTAATCTAGGCACAAGCACTTCAACACTCTCCTCACTGTCCTGCTCTGCATAGACAGACTTTTTCTTTGTTTCTGATGCCATCTGTACCGTGTTGTGGCAGTGCTATTTTGTCCTGAGGACTAACTACTGTCTCTCATGCTTCCTGAGAGCGCTCTGTATATTTCCTGTCACTCCTTAACCTGTGGAAGAAAGGGCAAGTCCTCTTTCATGTCTGCCAATAACCGCCATCATGCTTTTGTAACCGCATTGGCCCTGTCAGTCGAGTACAATGAGAGAAAAAAAAACAAGGAAAAGAAAAACAAATACATTCAGAAGTATCATGCTAAGGCAGTTTCCCTTGTCTTTAGTGGGCCTGTTTTACCTCATGTTCCCTCATCCTGTCTTAGAGAAGGATGGCTATTTTTGGACACTCACATCTGTGTCACCAGTGTGTCTCAAAGACAAAGTAGTCTTTATACATACATGTTTCTTGTCTGCGTCTCCCTCGGCACAGCCAGCGGGTCAATACAAAATAAATCATATATTCATTGTGTAACAACACACCTCCTGTGGATAGCACCTTCTCTAATTGGAAACAGACTAAAAACCAAGAGTTATGAACATCATACACCATAATAAACACTAGCTAGTCAACTTGACTAGTCTGTTTGACTAGATATTCATACTGTTATTTAAGCATGGGCAGCCCATGACCCTTACTCAATCAAATGTATCAAATATGAACATTAAAGACCTCATGACATCTTCATTATCGCCAGATTCCCCTTAATCGCTTCTAGTTTTGTTGTGTCCACTGTGTGTCAGCTTATCTTGATTGTGCCTCAGATAAAAAAATAATAAAAAAAAAAAAAAAGGAAAAGGACACAACATTCAGTTCAAGTCTCTGGAGCAAACACTGCTCCCCTACTCCTTTTAAAACAGAGGTTACTCAGGGAGGCAGACAGGAGAAACGAAGATGGGAGTGTTTTGGTCCACAAAAACGTATCACAGTCCCGTTTGAGGACTACATGGCTACTCATGCTCCGGGGGTTCCGGCTTGCTGGCCCATGAGAGGGTCCCCGCCCTCCACGCCCTCCTGCCCGGGGGTCATCTCGTGCTCTGCTGTGATCACAATGGTGTTTTCGTCTACCAGCTCGCAGGTGGGGTTGGAGAAAGCCGACAGGGGCAGGGTGATCCTCTGCATCTCGCGCTCGTACACTCGCTGCTCGTGCTGCTTCTTTAAGTCCCGACCCCTTGAAACACAAACAGACAACAGGGATTCAATATGTGGTTACAAATCTGGAGTTAGCGTTAGACAGATTAAACCTGTAATTACAACCAAAACAAGCACATCTAGCAGTTATATAGCAACATCACCATTAATTTGGAGTCGTGTTAGGACCACATGGAAAATTTAAGACCAACATTCATTCTCCTTTTAACTCTGTTTTGGTCTCAACCAGCCCGTGAAGGAGATATCTGGCTCTTTAACTTTATGTTCACCAGCTAGTCGCTAACTCTATCTCTATTATCCTATTAATCTGAGATTTTACACTGAAAACAGCTGCTTGTTGTAGCCAAAGTTACCCAAAAAAGTTGTGGACGGGAAACCAAAAAAATTAGCTGAAAGAAGCTAAAACACTGTGTAGACCTGAGGGGAACTGTAGAAATAACCTCAACGCTATCAACTGCTCACATACAAGTAGTCATGTAATCCAGTGATAGTAAAATAGCCGCTTTAATTATTCATCTAAGCTAAAAATATCATCTACATTTGCAACCGGTGGCACACTAGTACATGTAGCTGATACCATGTACAGAGCCATTTGGGGGGCCACCCAAGCTAAACATGCCCGATAAGGAGCTTCAGATAACATACTGTATGTAGATATCAAAGCCTTTTATAAGTGTCTGGTCGGCAGCAAACACAAGGGACAGATGGTGGAAGGGAACAGAGAACAGACAAGCTGGCGAAGAGTTTATCTCCTCAGGGCAACACGGTGCTGGGAAGCAGGACAAGGCTACTGATCAGGAGCCAAAACAGGGAAATATACTGCTGGAGTCAAAACACCTCCGACATGCCTGCTTCAGTGTCACACATTGTGCAACTCTGCTCAGCTCACTGTATACCAACACTTAATCTTGGCATTTGGGTGTGGTTCATTTTAGTTTCAAGCTTATCTGGGGTTTTTCCTAGTTTTCTGTTGGTGTTTCATTTTTCATTTCACAGAAACGTTTTTGTTTTTTTTTTCTTTCTTGCTAGTTAGCTTAGCACAAAGACTGGAAACAGGGGAAACAGCTAGCCTAATTTTGTCCAAAGGTCTGTCAACTAGCCTCTACCTCTCAGCATTAAACTGAATAGCCATATTTCCCCAAATGTCCAACAACATATACTGCATGAAAATATCACATTTTGGGGGGGGGGGCTACAGAGTCAAAACACTTGCCCATCACTACCGAGCTTCAAGCTACGGGGGCTATTTGCAGTTCTCATGGATGGAAAACCTGCAAGGGATCAGTGTCCTTGGCAGTACACGACCCACTCCTACTGGTTGGTCGACAGCCTGTTCCCAATGGGGGTATGGTATGAACCTCTGGGTGTATTACACCCTCTCTGGCCTGGATAAGTCTAAAGTGAAAAGTCAACTTAATTTATACTGTAGGAGGCATGTGGGTGTCTACAAAGCGGCTGAAAGTTGCAAAACATTTGGTCATGCTTGCCACACAGCTATTTCATTACATGGAGGTGATGTCACTGTACAGTTAGGACAGATATAAACCGTCTGACATAACATGCTGCTCCTCCTTATTAGTAATCACCTCCTAAAAATAGACAACAAAGACAGGGGCACTGCTAATCAGATTTGAGAGCCAAACACGGATCTGTACGGGCATTGTGTGCCGTGCCAAAGAATCAGAGTCCCCCTCTTTCACAAACATCGGGGATGTCATTTTGCATATTACATAACTGTAGCAAATATGCAGGCTTCTCCATCCAATCCAAGCCTTCCTCCGCGCTCTTCTCTTTAGAATATAAAATCAGAATACTCAAAATAGGCTGCAGGCGTTTAATGTTCCTTCCATGTTCCTCCTTCTGTTGTAATAAAAAGCTTAAAATGGCTGCATTACATCCTAGTGGAACAGCAGAGAGCATGTTCAGGGGATGTGAACAACAGCTGAGGCCCTAAACTCAAGAGACCATTGACATGCATGCTATCACGTGTGCTAAACTAATCATACTGCCGTTCTCTTGTGCATCTTTAAGCTATCGGCTTTCAGTACTACATGTACCAGTGGAAACAGGAAGACACGAGAAGATTTTGGCTCGCACATTTTGGCTTCATGCCACAGTTACAGTAGATGTACAATGTAAAACATGACATCCAGGAAACAGATTAAAGGTTGTTTCAAAGATCCTTTGTTTATAAAATCCCTCTAACACTGAACCAACTGATTGATGATCTTTCTGTGATTTAGGTACTGACCTCTTATAGAAGTAGCCAAATGTGATGCCTACTCCAAGGACGATTATAATCGCCATCATGGCGATGCCGATGACGTAACCTGAAACATAAAAAAAACACAACATAAAAGTTTAAAAACTGAACATATGCAAGATTAATTCAAAGTGCAGGTTAGTGAGTTATAACATCTACAGCATACCGGCTGTGCCAAGATCCTTTTTCTTTTTGGGTCCTGTGCGCACTCGCTGGCTGATTCCCATCACTGGCTGCACGGCAGCAACTTCTCCCTGAGAACGACCTGGCTTGGCCGACTGAAAGCTCTCTGTGGAGGGAGATTTTCCTGTTGGGTTGAGGGATTCAGCCTCTGCTGGCACAGTAGGGGCTTGTTCTAAAGACAAAGTTAAACAACCGTGTTAAAAGAGGTACTGTCAGTGGAAGCCAAAGTAAAATATGTACATGTGATCACACAGAGTTGGGAAACGCACTTAACAGATGTTTATACACTACAGGCATTCATTCTTTATATTAATCTATTTATGTGTGCTGTTTTATTACTGTTGATTTATTGTATAGTGTGTGGAGACACTTGTTGTAGTAATGCACTTAAACTGGATTTGACTAGACTAGACGGGCATCATCTGGACCGGGTGGTTTCCAATTACTGCTGGTCCAACAACATTACTACTGACGCAACAACCTCCTGAAGAGCAGGACCAAAGCCCTGACACTGACACTGCTCTCATAAAGATGTGGGCATGTAAACCAGTTAAAGGATTGGCCAGTGCAGGCTTTTTTTTCTTTTTTTTTTTTTTTGCCCGACATAAACAAGTTCTGCATGCTCAAATCTTTAGCAGACAGAAGGCTTCAGCTGCATGTCAACATCTGCTCTTTAACACTTTTTTTTTGCCATTTCCTGCATACAGGTTGTTTACAAAGTCTGCTGGAGTTAAAGAGCATGAAGTCATAAATTGAGACAGCCAATTAGAAGCTGTCTCTAAGGTAAGGCTGTTCCTCTCCGCCAATGAGCTCAGGTTGGGGCGTGGTCTTTTGTGGAAACTGAACTTTCTAACATGTGACTGGGCTTTGTTACTGCGTGTGTGACTTGGCTTGGCTTTGCAGACATGAAGGAAACAACAAAGTAGATAAGACCAACTGACCTACTGCAGGCAGACAATGACTTGCAGCATGAGGACGGTTATTAAAAACTTTCTTGTTGACCCATTTAAGTTTAAAATTTGGCTGCACCCTCCCTCATCAAGCTTCCCATCTTTGCTGTGTTGACTAATTAGAACATTTGGGTAGCTACAAACTACTCACCTCATTATTTTCCCCTAGCATAGCCTACTTTTTAAAAAAAAAAAAAAACAATGAGAGCATTACAGGGAAGAAAAAGTAATTGCTGGCAGCATGAAGGGAACACAGCCTGAACAATCCAACTGAGAGAAAAAGCTGCCATGCAATGTGGAATAGATATACTCATCTGGCAACAGGTGTTGTGGCTGTTTTTATACAAATATCTTCCTTAACAGAGAGTGCCCACTGTTTACTTACCTTTGCATGTGTCAATTGCACAGAACTGTCTCTGGACTGTCCCATCTGGGCCAGCAATGTAGCACCATGGCCTCTCGGAGGAGTCTGGGTTTCGGCAGTAATTGTGATCTCCAACACCTACAGGAGGAACGATAAAAACGACACGCGTCTGTTACTGATGCCTCGCGGATAGATAGGCCTGTTTTTGTCGTGCCTTTGCCTGACTGTCTGTCTTTCCTGCTGTGGGGGTAAACCACTGGATTCATTAATCATTAAAACAACTTCATCACACGACAATGAACAAGCCACTGTGAGAACAAAGAGAGGAAACGGCAGCTAGGGGTATATAAGAAGCCATTTAGCAACATAAATAGACAAATCAGTGGCACAGTAGCTGAGAGTGGGCTGTAAATAATCCTGTATTGTTATAGTGCATCAACTTCTCAACAAATATGTTAGAGTTGTGTTTTCCTGTGAGAAAACTACACATCAGTGCCACTTCTAAATCTTCGACATGTCTCCACAGACTCAACAATTCATTTAAAGGGACATTGGCTCATTTTTGCATCAGTGAAGTCTGTTTACCTGTTTGTGAATCAGGATGGATGTTATCATCATAGTCTCTAGTGGTGTTGGCCCAGTTCAGACAGATCAAACCTGAGGAGGAGCTCTGTTTTTCCCCTCTGTACTCCACACCACTGGATCTCATGCAGTCTGAGAATAACAACATAACATGTGAGCTCATAACACACAGGGGTGATTGTGCAATCAGAAAGAAGAGGAAACATGATGTTATTGAGGACGTCATTTTGTATTTAAGTGCATGAGATTCATTTTAACATTAAATGACTAATTAAATTCAAATAAATAGTAAATAAAATAGTAAAAAAAAAATCCATTTTTACCTTCTTGCTTTCCATTTGATGCACTGCTCTCCACCATCGCCACGCTGAGGAAAACAACGTGCAGAGAGAAAAACATTTTGCAGAGCTGACGGGCTGAATTCACCGACATCATGGTGCCTCTTCGATGTGCTTTTTTTTTTTTTAAGAAAAAAGATGAAAACAATAAAAATCAAAAAACATGTACAAAATGGACGAAGAGCCTGCACTGAGTTTTCATCAGCCCACTGCTTCTTCTGCTGGAAGTCCCAGCCCTTGTTTTTGTCAGGAGCTCAGCTTTCTTCGTAAACAGCCCTCAGTGGGAGGAGGACCATGAAGAGGAGGAGGAGGAGGTGGAGGTGGAGGTGGAGGAGGAGCAGGCGCTGCCCTTTGCAGTACAAACCTCAAGGTCCTAAAGCCTTCACTTTCTCTGTCTCTCTCTCGCACTCACACACACACACACACACACACACACTCACAAGAAAGCAGCCTGGCATTTCACCACGTCATGCAGCCTTATGCTGAATAAACACATCGTAAAAAACAGTCAGCACGGAAAGTCAAAAAGTTCATTCACATTTTTGTTCAAGCTGCAACCAGTTACTTCTCTAATCCACCCTCAGACCAACAATAATTTCCATGCTTATTAGATTTTCTGTGGTTGCCTAGCTGCTCTGCTCTTTCATTTTCATTTTAAAATACACAAAGTTATTACTTTTATAATCCCCAGAGTCTTATCTGGCTCTCAGTGCTTGGTGCACCAGTCCAAATCCAGTCTTCCTGCTTCCCAGGCTTCTT
Organism: Protonibea diacanthus; assembly: GCA_028641955.1. Taxonomy (NCBI): domain Eukaryota; kingdom Metazoa; phylum Chordata; class Actinopteri; family Sciaenidae; genus Protonibea; species Protonibea diacanthus. The sequence continues at coordinate 18,949,719 of CM053985.1, forward strand.
CTCCATCCCCCACGAGGCCTGTTTGTCTGCAGGACTCACTCAGAAGACAGCTGCCAATAGTATTTGCCTCTATCTGCCCTGTGCAAAGGCTGGGCTGTATGCTGAAAAGCAGAGAGGCCATGTGTCACTGTTGGCTGACTGGTAAAGAGGGCAGCCAACGCATGACTCAGTCAATGTTCACTAAGCCACTTTTCAAATAGATGCTCACCCAGTTTTCAGGCAATTACTAGAGTAAACACGCAGCATCTGTCCAGCACTCTCCATCACACTCTGTCTATTCAGGATCACAGGGGGTAGGGACCTCTCCCAGCATGCACTGGGTGACACTAGACCACTAAAGGGTGAACACAACTGGTGGTGAGCCAACATACCTATGGAAGCCTTTTCACCTCAAGGACAGAAAAAAAAAAAAACATTAGTTAGTTAAAAAGTTGGTTAAAGAGAAAGAATAGAAAATACTCAGTGTAAATCAAAGTTATGCAATAGAGAGTAAAAGTGTGAGTTATAAAGTCAAAATTATTAGATAGAAATTAAACATTTTAACTTTATAATTGTAAACCTGACCTCCGTAACTAAATAAACTGAGCTGATGTCAAGTGATTGAGTGAAGCTGCTAAAGATAATGCACACTATTTATAATCCGAATTTTGACCTACTTTCTTTTAAGTGGCTGACTCCATGAGTCCATGACTTAGCATTTTTGTTTTCATCATGATTAACCTTTCAGAAATTCACTACCATAAATACTCACACTGACCTAAAGAAGTGGAAGCAAATGCTAAAATCGGAGAGTTGAGGATTCATTTTTGGACTTTTGAGCCTTTTTTTGTTAACAACAGGAAGGTACGGAGAGGGGGAAGGAGGCATGCAGCAAAAAGCCCCAGGTCAGAACAAAACCCTGGGCCTTTGCACATGGGGTGCTCCATGCTCCACCAGAGGAGCTACCAGGGCTCCTGACGTTTGTTTTTATGCATTCAAAAAAGTGAAATTCTTGTTTGCACACCAAAATATGTAAAAAGCCTAAATGTGCACTTTGCTATGTCATCACAGGGTGACTATTTACAGTGTCCACACCTTCAAATCAGCAATGCTGGTAGGGAGAATGGGACAGTGGTCATTGCTCATAGCATGCTTTACTGGGAATTTCAAGCATTGCAAAATCTTTGGAAAATTACCACCACTGATCACATGATGAGACAGACGCTTGTAGAATAACAACCTCGACAGTTCACTTTATTATGCTCAGTACAAACAGTTCTTTTTAAAAAATTAGCACAATCACTTCTTTTGAAAACAATTTCATTCATTAAAATTGTTACTGTGATTTTATTTGTTGACTAAAAAAATGACATTTTTTTTTAACCGAAATGAGTTCACTGGCTACTTCAGTGGAAAAACACTCTTTCCTGCTCCAAATGGTGCACACACGTCAGCATGCACGTACACTCGCACACATACACACACCCAATAAAAGTGGTTGTACCTACTTGGCCTTGTTCCCTGTTGCCATAGTTATTCATTTCATTAGCAGGATGCAGGCTCACTGAGAGACTCTGCAGTCCCAGTAACAATAGAAAGGCTTTTATTAAGGCAGATGGTCATTTTCCAGTTTTATACACACTTTGCCTTCAGGAAACGTCCAACCTTGGTTTTTTAAACTCACTTAAACTTTGTTTTCAAGGTTGGGGCAGAAGGCAGAAGACACAGTACTGTACACATGGTTCAAGCAGACTCTGACGGATGAATAAGAAGTCAGATTACTTTGTCTAGTCTTTTCATTAACTTTAGCATTTGTTTTCAGGCATACTGACAAGCTGTCACAATCCTTGCTTTCGGGTGGAAGTAGAGCAGAGTTCAAACCTCCATTTGTGTTTTAAAGGGTCTGCACTGTGAAGTCTGGTCTTAAATGACCTTAAATCTATGAAAAAGGAAACACATGGTTTTGCCATAAAGTCAACCGCAGGAATGTCATCAATAAATGCCTATTATCAGTGTCATCGTGTGATATAATTCAAAGTTTGCAAGAATTCTTGATGCGGTGATGATTCAAGGTTTGTACAAAAATGTTTTTTCCTGCCCTTTAACTTTCATTATCTTGCATCAGACCTTGTTTTGTGCGTCACATGCTGCCAAAGAATGCGTCAAGAACATGACACGAACCACCTGTAGCTTCCTTTGCGGAGGACGTTAATCTCATAGAGCTCTGCACAGCAGGTGTTCATTTAGGAATGCGTTGTAGGGAAATACACACAGCATGAGCTTCATGTATGAATCATTAATATAATCTTGAGGTCCTAGCTGTTGCATAATATAGATGCTCACAAGTACAATGGTTCATGTATACACAATAGAAACTTATGTATATATAGAGGCGCATGAGGCAGTACAAAAGTTAAAAAACTGGTAGTTTAAAGTCATGTGGATAAACTGGTTGTTTAGATCCTGAGAATACAACAAATACATCAACAAAAACCTTCAAGTATGTTTAATTAACACCCTAACAAGGCCAACGATAGCATGCACCAACTCTTTCATGTCAGTGTTTGCCTACCACTGAGAGCTGCCCATCTCAAACAAAAGCGGTGGGCTATCTGATGATGTAAGACTGCTCTAGTGTGTGGTCCGTTGCGAAGCAACTGATAGCTCTCTATCAGATCTAGTCAATCATCCTCAGCCCTCATGTGGTCGGAAAACGGATACTTATCCAGGCCAAAGGCCTCTAATGGAGCATTAAGCCATACACCATATTCCCCTGCTGGGCACCAAGGAGCCAATTTTCACCTGATGCTGTTACATTACATCACTGCGTCAGTTTGCACCCTGCTACTGATGCTGCTGAGACCATGACGAACAAATTTAGGACAACGGAGGACAGGAGCGCAGCTCTGGGATTAAAATGAGCATATTGTTTGGGATGACTGATCACAAAGACAGACCTGAGGCTAGTCTGATGTCTGAACTTCTGCATAAAAAAAGCTTAAAACGAATAAAGCTTCAAAAAAAAATGTAATATCATGAACAGCTTATGGGGAATAACTATGTTTGGTACACTAATGCCTAGTGGGTCTCTTGTCTGTACAGGTAATATGATGATGGATACAACAGACTTGAAGCCAGTGAGCTCTTGCATAACCTAGTGAGCCTGCCAAGTACTGGTGTACTGCAGCATCAGCAGTTACAACACTCATTCAACATCAATGCTGCACATTGAGACAGCATAAGCATTCCTGAAATATTCCACAGGTAATTTCATCCTCTGGTCTCATCGGCCAAAAGGCTTTGCTCACTGGGTGCACAGAAAAAGCCCCTCCGTTCAGTCATGCTGGCAGCTCACCAGCCACAGCAGCTGTTAAAGTGGAGGAAAAGTGGACACCGTTCTGAATAAGAAGGCTGTAAACGTCCTGTAAACTCGTGTGCAGCGATGAAGGATCACAAAAGTGTCGTAGATCATCGGATGTTTTCAACAGCCGGAGGAGAAAGGCAGCCCTGGCGAGCAGGCCACATAAGGTGCTGTGGACACATGGGTCCATGAGGAGAGCCAGCCAATCCGGGGTCAACGTCTCAGCTAGAGAGAGAGAATACGTAATTACAACGTAGCACAGATAATTCACACAGACTGACAAGCTAATGTCGTACCCGGCTGGAGTTTCTTGCAGTGTGCCAGGCTCTCCACCACCTGTGCAGCATTCTGCTCTGTCCATGTACTCAGGCTCTGTGCCAGAGCCGAGGATTCAGAGTATTTATCAGCCATCTGCAGCAGGTAAGGCAGCACATGTGCGGACATCACAGAGGGCTCTGCAAACACATTGGCCTCGTCCTGCTCATACAGACTGGAACACCTGAAATAGACAGCAATACGAATAATTAAGCAGCACTTAATCAAGGTTGCCCTGTTTGTACAAGCGTATTGATTCAGTGAAGTTAACATACGCAGTCTCCGAGGCCTCTCTCAGCACAGATCTGAGATCAGACTGAGGTAGGTTAAACAGCAGCACCTCCAGTGTGCCAGGAGAATCCCAGCATTCCTCCAGCAGCACGTCAAGCAAAAGTGGCAGAGCCTGGTTGACCTGCATGAGGTAGATGCTCCTTTGGCTTTCTCCTCTTCTCACATGGAGCAGCGTGGAGGTAAAGCAGGCCGCCTTCATCCTCACCTGCTGGCTCTGGTCCTGCAGCAAACACAGGCCTGTGCTGATCAACCTAAACCAGAAAAGATTCAACATTTTTAATGTCTGCACCATTCATTTGATTGACAACACTTTTTGACTTTCTTCATACCTGCTCATGATGGCAGCGCTGTGTTCTCTCAGGTTAATTAGTGGAGCCACACACAGAGCTTCGGCGCACGCCATCCTGAGCACTTCAGGGGCGTCTGGCGACCGCTGATGCTCCAGGACGTTACACAAGCGCTGGAACGAGGACATCTTCATACTGATTTGCACAAAGATGAGAAGAAAGTCAGAGCTGCAGGTCGAAGTGTTCCAGAATAACAAAACAAGACAATAAAACATATCAAACCTGGAGTCTGGCCACTGGGAGAGCAGCAGACTAGCAGCAGAGAGAGCCTGGGACAGATACTCAGGCCCGCCTCGCTGGTCCTCCAAGTCGCTGAGCAACAAATCCAGACACTCAGGCAGAACTGGCTCCTCCAGTGGGGCTGACTGAGGATGATGTTGGGGTAAAGCAGAATCACCTCTGGCCATTGCTGCTACCAGAGCTGTGAGGTAGGCCCTGCGGTACTCCACACTGTGGCTCAACAACGCCTCCCTCAGGTTTGACTGGAGATAGGGAGCATTAGTACAGTCCTTTAATCTACTTGACAAATGTGTTTAACCCAACTTCTCTTATTATTCACTACAACTTACAGTACACGGCGCCGTTTCCTCAACAAAATACCAACAACGTTACATTTACCATTATTATGGTGAAACTAAAATTGAAAACAGAGTCCTCTAATCCTGCTAAATGATGTAATAAATGCAAACAAGCATAGTAATTAAATGAACAGTAGTCCCTGTCTTTATCTACTGTCTGTAGATATGCTGTGGCATATCTTATTTAAAAGAGAGTCAATTAAGCAATAAACAGGATATACATAGGAAGGTGCAACTGGGTGGTCTAGATAATGCGACACGCTGGAGTTTATCTAAATGACCCATGTGAACTGCAAATAATAAAAGGACAGACATCCTCAGCTTGACTGTATTTAAGTCTCCTTGATTACAGAATAGCTTATAGACACACCCTTTCTTATGTTAGAAGGAAAAAAGACCTCGAGCCTTAAATGGCATTATATTCAAGCCAATCTTTGCTTGCTCATTTTCCTGTCATTGTGCTCTAAGAAGGTCGTTAGGGTGAAAGCTGTTTGACAGGTTTTTCGGAAAGGCTCTTTTCCCGACGCTGAAGTCTGGGAAGCAGATCATGTCTCACCTGCAGCACCCTCTGGATCACCTCTCCCAAGCTGGCCTGCTGCCAACCGCGCTCATCCACCACCCATGTGACCAGTGAGAGTTTCAGATCAGGGGTCGCTGCAGAGAAGTTGTCCCAGATTTGACATGCCCACTTTAGATCTGTGCATAGAAAGTGGATGGCTTGTTGGTGGAAGGATGACAACCCAATCTGTGGAGATGAAATCGATAAAGCATTAGAGAAAATATCAGTTGGGGTTTCTTGGTAGATTTGTGCTTAGAAGCCACTGAAAACTACTGAGTGATGGGGTTGTACATGAATGCACTATTTGCTGCCAACAGTTTTATACGGAGCCCCAGAAGGGTCACGGTAGGATTTTGAGTGTACAATTATGGTCAGTCTTCACGTTAATAAACAAAAGTATGAACTCAATGAGCCCCAGTTGTCCTTACTTGCTTCTAAGTTTCTAACAGCACAAATCTAAGAGTCACAGATATCAGAGAAGATCTCGGTATAGCATGTACTGTATGCATGGACAGTCAGATACCATAAAGTTCACTCAGCTTTTTACAGTATGCCTTACGTCACACAGAATTGCGTATAATGACGGCATCAGACAAGAGGCAGACAATGTGTGTGTGTGTTACTCAGGAACATCAACAAGGTCGAGGTCTTATCGTTACCTTCAGGCACTCTGGAGCCTCCCAACGTAAATATGCCAAATGTGAAGGGCTCTCAGGTCAACAATCACGTCGAAGTATAAATTAGACATTGATTCATATGCATACATTTCTAACACAAACTTTTAGTCATCAATATTCAATGTTCTCGCACAGCAGGTAAGTCTGAGTCACATTTGTTCAGAGTTTGGAGCCTCCTTGGAGAGGTCTGCCTCCCACTGTGAAAGTCTCTGTTCTAGTGAAACTATATTACAGTTAAAGTTCAGGAAAGGACATTTATTAATCACCAGTTTAAAACGCAGCTATTCTGCTGCCCTGCATGAACCACCAGCTCTGTGCGGATGTAGTCTGATAACATTCGATTTGACAATGAAACACACAGCCACAAAATGTCGTCATATTTTGTTTCAGATGTTGCTAAATCCTGGCTGCTACACTGAATCACATGACATTACGACAAAACCGCAGACAGAAATGTCTCAGGGGAAATACTATACTTGCTTATACTAAAATCCAGACTGAGAAAATAAGTTTTCAGGGTCGTTAAGACACATAACATGTAAACGCAACATCCACAGTTCGATTCCAGGCTGGTAACTTTGCTGCATGTCAACTTTCTCCTCATGTTTCCCGTCTATCGACAGTATACTCTATGAATAAAAGGCTAATATACTCCCATATTTTTATATATGGGTGTGTCAGCGTGTGTGTCACACACCTGAAGCTCTTGTTGAGGTGCTTGGAGATCGTGCATGAGTGTGTCACTGAGCTTTGACAGGTAAGTCTCACAGCAGAATCTTCTCAGTGAGTCCGCCACGCCGAGGTAAGCCGCTCTGACTAGGGGGCAGCGCTGAGCTTCAGTCGCCAGCCACAGCGAGGCATCCACCCTGCTCGACACCTCAAAGAGGTCAGCCGAAGGGGCACTGTGGATGGAAACACAGCGGGCTTTCAAAGCCTGGCGGTGTGTGATGAATGAATAAACAGCTCTTTTAAGTCTCACCTGACCGTGCAGAGAGCTCTCTCTAAGACTGCTTTGATCTGCAGCAGCTGTCCATGGAGCCGGTTGTGACAGCAGCGCTCCCGTGGACTGGGCAAGTGAGCAGACAGTTTGATGAGGATGTTCATGTACTCGGAGGGGGGAGTCATGGCAACCAAAGCCTTTGACGCCATCACTCTGACGCTGTAAATAGGACTGGCAGACAGCTCGAGTAAAGGAGGCAGGAAGTCTGACAAAGTTCTGGCAGAGGAAACCAAATAAGACATTCAATTATATTCAGTTTGGAGATTCATGTACAAAACTGAAATGTACAAAACTGAATAGATCAGCTTTTTGCAGTCTTGCCAAGAGTTAGACGAGAAGATTGACACCATTGTCCGTTCAATATGGAGCTGTCTGCGGTAGTTTGTTAACTTAGCTGAGCATAAAGATTAGAAACAGGAGGAAACAGCACGCCTGACTCGGTCCAAAGGTAACAAAATCTACCTGGCAGTACCTTTACTCAGCAAAGCTGACTAATTAATGTTTGTGTGCAAAATCAGTGCCTGTTTCCAGTCATGTTCTAGTCAGTTATGTTGACTGGCTGCCGGATCCAGCCCCATATTTACTGTACAGACAAGACAGAGGTATCAATCCTCTTATCTAACTCTTGGCAAGGGAGAGGATAAGTGTTGAAACAGTGATCCTCCACACCATTAAGGTCAAATATTTGAAATCAAACACCAAAACAGCGTGTTCCTTCTTCACTTGTAAATATGAGCAAACTGTTATTGAATCCACTGATCTGACATTAGGTTGGAATAAAAACACATAATGAAAGAAAACCACTGCTATCAATGAATTATAATAGTTAACCTAACCAAGCTGTCACTGTCTAGTGATAAATAAACAGTACTCACTCTGTTGAGTCTTGGACACCAGGCTGGAGTTGGGCCAACAGAGTGAGGACAGGGTAGAGCGAGGGTTGGAGGTGTAACTTGGCCTCATTAGATGGACCCTGGAGGTCTTGTGCTGCCCCTCTCAGCTCGCCCAGGAGGAAGGGCTGAAGCGCAGGGTAGTGGAAGAAGAAGGCAAGGGGGGACATGCCATGCTGGGTGGGGCCACCGTCTTCACTGCTGGGTCGCTGACCGAGCATTCGCGAGCACAGAGAACCTGCAAACAGATTTTAATGACTGTAGTCGAGCTAATCAAATGTAACCACCAAATGTTACAAATCCAGACCACAGTGAAGCTCTAAATGTGCCGGTGTCTTACTGTAAAGCTGCAGAGCTGCATTCCTCATGGCCCAGCACGGAGAACTGAGCAGAGTGAGTGACAAGATGGCTACAGCAGGAGCAAACTGAAGGACAGCTGCCCCCAAACCTGAACCACGCACCAAGGCCTGCAGAGTGTGAACCGCACACACCTGTAATGGAAAGAACAACATGCGACCACGTCTGTTAAGTCAAGACTTATATCCTCCTTCTTGTTGCCGTCTCTACAAACCTGTGGCAGGTCCAGTGTTTGGTCCCAGTCCTCGGGTAGAGGAGTTTTGGCAGTCTCCAGTAAGGTTTGCATACTTTGGGCTAACAGTGGTTTTGCTTTACTGGCCTCCCCTGCTGCCAAGACGCAGAGGATGAGCATAGGTAACCCTGCAGCCCGCCGGGTTACAGATGTGGAACGAGGGGACTGAACAACCTGCAAACCCTAGAAAGAGATAGGACAGGACAAGTATTTAAAACGGCAATCTAGCATCACATTCATTCATCAATACAATCAACACTCACTTGTTTCAGCATGTGGGCTGGGATAGCTCGAAGCTCTGCTTCACTGCTGCTCAGCAGAGAGGCACAGAACTTAGTGAAGCCGATACAGCATCCCTCGATTGCCCCCTGGTGGAGAAGAAAGGCACGTTTTCAGATAAGAACACGCTGAGGTGATTCAGACTTAATGGCTCTAAACAGATTCATAAAAACGTACCCAGTGGCGACATTTGAGAAGAATATTCTTGAAAACTTTTGATGCTCTCTTCAGGTCCTCTTTTGTTAGAAGGCACTTGTTGGGTTTAGATTCGCTGAGAATTTTTTCCACCAGAGCACCTAAAAAGATTCCTATTTCCTAAAAAAGCATGAATATGAAAGCAATAAATATTAAGGAAAAACACACAGCAAAGATGCTGAGCTAAAATATCTTGTATCATCATGTAACGGTGAGTCTGGCTCTGTTTTACCTTGAGGGAAACCCAGCAGCAGGTGAGAACGAGGCTGTGTTCTTCAGATAGCAGGACACACTCGTCTCCATCCCCTTGACCTCCATCAGACGTCTGGGCTATCAGAGAACTGATGGCATTTCCCATATCACAAAAAGAAGGTGGGGCATCTACAACAGAAGAGATTTACTGTGTGGTGTCAGTGTAAATAAATCACGGGGATTTAATGTTTCTGCAGGCTGCTCCGTTACCCTTTTCAGCGGCACAAGCATCCAGGTCTCCATACAGAACACCCAGCAGCAGCAGGGAGATATTCTCCAGCAGGCTTAGCACCTCCGTGGTCAGACTGTGGTCGAGTGTGTCGTAGACGCTGCTGTGTGCCTCAAGCAAACACCTCTGAAGGGAACTTAGGACACCTGGAACATAATTCATGACAAATAAAAATTAAAAAAAAACATTTTCTAAGGCTGAACATCCTTTATGTCAGTCCTGTGATCTCACCATGTATTGGCTTGGTTCTAGCGGCAAGCATCATGTCAGCCTTGGCTGTCAAATAGTGCTCCTCGAGCTCCTTAACCAGGAATCTGACCGTGCAGGAGGCCTTGGGGTTACTTCCACTGATAACAGTAGCTCTACTGTTCAGGCTGCAGTCCTCATGCTGGTCTTGTGATCTACAGGTAAAACAACAGCTGACAGTTGCTTATCGTTTGCATCTAAAAGCAGTTCATAATTCTGAACAAGGTTACACAGCAGACAAGGCTTACTTCTGAAGGAGGACCTTCATCATGAGTGCACCCATCTGAGCCTCCTGCACCCGAGGACTGCACAGAAGCTGCTTGGTTCGCACAAACAGCACTGCAGCGATATCATCAGGAAAACGAGGTGGAAAAAATCTCAACAACAGCCCAGCTGAGAGCTCCCGAATCTGTAGATGAAAAAAGGATCCTTTGTCTATTTTGTAAAACATCATCTTTAATCTTCAATTTGAATTATATTAAAGAAATTTGAGGCAAGTTAAGGCAGCTGTACCTCATTTGTAGAATCTTCTAAACAGCTGATGAGGACCAGCTGCTTTGTCCTGCACACGAAATCCCACTGTCCTCTTTGTCTGGCACAGTTAATCAGAGACCCCATGTTCGCTGCAGAAATGATTTCATGAAGCTCATTCAAACTCCAAAACAAAACAACATAAAACAAGATACAAAAAGTGACAGAGATTACGCATCGAACTGACCTGGAGGTTGTCCCTTCTTTTTGTCTGGGCTCCAGGTGTCTGTGCAGGTCTCCAGCACTGCAGACAGCAACAGCAGCGCAGTCTTCTTCCTCTGATAACTGTGTCCGGGTGCCAGATAGCTGTAGGGAAGTTGACCCAACCAATCCACAAACCCTGCATGATATTACAGGAAGTTTTTTATGAACAGAAAATAGACAACAAATGGAAAGATTTACAAAAAAAAGACAAACATTTAAATCACAAAAATGCAACAAAAACAGATATTAGACAGAGTGTCATCTGTGTCCAAGGGCAGCTGTCAATGATCTCACCTATTCCCTGCTCCAGTAAATCCTGTGCCATCTCTGAGTTGGCGGCATCTCCTTTCTTTTTACCTTTATGTTTGACTTGTGCCAAGCAGCCGTCTCTGATACGAACCAGAAACTTCTTCACTCCCGCCTGAAGATGCTGGCGGAAAGGAGAGGACTCGCAGTTTAAGTTCTGAGGAATAAACTTCCTCATTATCGACATCTCCTCTGTGGTCGGAGTGTCTTTGGTCTTTGGGCTGCAGCAGACGAGGTTGAGAGCAGCCAGACGGACTTTGTCATCTGCAGATCCTAGAGCTATTTGCAGGGTTTCAAGGGTGGAGCACCCCTGCAGAGCCCAAGGAGAGCCTCCAGTCAGGGCTCGATAGGAGCTCATGATGCAGGCCCAGGCGTGGAGGTGGCCGGGGGCGAATGGGTCCAGAGAGGCCAGCAGAGGATCCACAGCAGAGGGGAAGACTTGAAAGGTGCAGGGTAATAAGTGTGTTGAGCTGTTGTTCTGTAGAAGAGTCACATCAGACGTCAGCGCCTCAAGAAGGACGGGCTGCCAACGCTTCGCCCACTGATTGGCCAGATCCAGCTCGGTGTGTAAAGCAGACTTTTGTGAGCCACCACACAGCTCTCGTCTCTGCTGCTGGATCAGACACTTGTAAAGCTCAGATGCACAGGGTGACAAGTGATTGGTTGACAAGCACTTCAGGAGATGACTGGGTATTTCAGCATATTGATCCAGCACCTGATCGATTAAAGAAACATGCATCAACGTCAACATCACCACTTCTGACTACATTATAACATCATTAGCTCTGTAATAAACTCACCATGTCAGTACCCAGATACGGCAATAGTGCACAAAGGCGGTGATATTTGGCTTTGGCTTCCCAAGGTAGTTTGATTATTCGCTGAAGTAGAGTACAGTAAAGAATCTTCTTTGTGTCACAAAACTGCTCACAGTCCATTTTATAGATGTCCAGCAGCAGACTAAAGGCACTGCGCACAAATTCGGACACACCTTCAACCTGCCGAAGCACAGAAACGTGTCAATGAACAATCCTGACACATGTTGGTAGCACTATTTGGATAGTCTATCTACAGATTTTAGAGTTTATAGACCATTTGTAACATTTCAACAGTATAAAAACACAAAAACAGTCAAATAATCTAGTTTTTCAGGTTTTTAGTTGCACTGTGAAGTTAATTTGACTCACTGGACTTTCTGCGTTGGTCCAGATGATGTGAATGAGCTCCTGCTGCAGGCTGCCATCGTCAGGCAGAAGGCGGATGCCTGTCATCTTCCAGAGATCAGCCAGACTTTCTTTAACTTTCTTCAGCCACAGTGTGAATACTGCAACATCGTGCCATATTTCAACGGGTGACATCACCATTTACGCACGTGACTGAAACGACCTGGACATTACTCACCTTCAAAGGCAAAGTAGTGACAATCCAGCTTCTCCTCACACAAAGCACAGGCCAGAGGAAACAAACCTTTCAGCAGCAAACACGTCTGAAAAGAAGGACATGGTCATGAAAGCAAGCAAAACAAAAGTAAAACGTGTTTTTGAGATGAAGCTTTGCCTGGATTTACTTGTGTGGCATCCACGTGTGAACTGAGCAAGATGTGAGGTCGACAGCAGGTCAGGAGGCCCCTGCTCACAGCCACCCTGTCCACTCCGTCCTTCCCTGCAGGGCTGCACTGTACCTGGAGAGCACCGACAGTCAGCAGCCAAGGCTCTGAGGAATAGAAATCAGTTATTCTGGTTGAAAATCTCTAGGCAAGTTGTAGACACGGTACAGCAGAGAGAGAAACCAGCAGTGTTGGTGTTCACCTACCTGAGTGAGAGACCTGTAGCAGACTCCAAGCAGCAGCTTCTCCAGCTCTGCTCTCTGGTGCTGCGTTGATCAGCATGGCCACAGCTGTGCCTGCCAGGAGACAAGTGTCCCTGTTGCAGCACTGCGGACGAAAGACAGGACGCGGTAACAACTGAACAGATCTATAACTTTGGAATAAGTGAATCTAAACAGATGAATTCATAACAAACCTGTCCAAGTATTATATCCATGAGAGCCTGCAGGATCTTCTGCACTGCTGGTTGCCCATGCTCTGTGCCCCACACCAGAGGAGCCACTTCACTGGACAACAGCTGAAATATCTGCAAACACACCTGCAGGGATCACAGTTTTTTAGATGTCTCACAACAGGTCTGCCATAAACTGATTCATGAAGCACGCAGCTCTTCGTGTACCTTGACAGCAATGTAACACAGAGGCCCATCTCTGAGGGATTCTTGTTGCAATACGACGGGGAATAACTCGGACACTTTACTCAGCAGCGACAGGGATGACTCTCGCCACACCTCGCGACCAACAGCGCTGTCTTCCAGGAACATACAGGCTGAAAAAGGCACAGAATTTGTTAAATAATAAACTTGCATGTTGTAATAACAAATCATCAGCCTGCACCAACCTCTCTGCAGATCCTCATAAGACAAGACCTGAAAGGAACACATTGTATAAGTTATCTGCAGTGTCTTTATGCAAATATATGACAAACACAAGTGAAGTGAAAGCTCTATACCTGCTCAGTTTGGACTATGCCGTGTAAACAGAGCTGGGTTTCTCTAAAAACCAACTGGTGGTGCAGCTTTGCCAGATGTTGCAGCATCTGTCAGGACAATATAAAGTTTTTAAATGAGGCTGCATTTTGTTTTAAGCATTGTACAGACATGCTGTAGGCCTGACCTGGTCCACTTTACGACAGGCTGTGGAGATGTTCACCATCTGCAGCTGCATGGAGATGAGGAGCCTGACAAGAAGCAGGAGGCGGCTCTCCTCTAAGACATGAAGCTGTGCCTCTGGGATCTGTCTCAACAGCTGGACAGCCTCCTCTAAGCAGCGCTCTTTGCTTCTTTTCACACTGCTCCTGTTCATGTATGCATAATTATCCAGTCATTAACACACCTCATTAAACAATATGACAAACACAGTGCTTGTTCTCAAAGTTAGAGGTACCAACCTGGAGGATTCAGACAGTTTATCAATAAAGAGCCTGATATTTTCATCTGCTCCGTCCTCTGTGATCGCACAGTCTCTCAGACTTGTCATCAGGTCTTCAAACGTCAACATCGTTTCATGAACTCCTCTGCACAGACTTTGGATGTTGTCAGACACATTGGCAGCACGATGGCAGCTGATCACGTGACATGGATCTCCTTCTACTCTCCTTAAAGCAGTAGGCATGGAGGAATTGCGGCGACATGCTGCCACCTGTAGGCAGGATTTCAAATTGAAATGTATTTTATTGGCAAATAATCATACACCTAAAAAGAAATACCAGTGAAGTAAAAGATATTTTAATGAAGTAAGTAACTGACTTTAAGTCATCTAAAGCAGCACTTTATCACACTCCTCCTTACATAGCCTGGAGGTGAGCTTTGGGTCATCGTCATGTTGGAAAACAGATGATGCAAATCCAAATCAGATGGGATGGCATGTTGCCGACCAGTGTCAACAATACACCATCACACCAACACACCATCACACCTTGACTTCAGGAGGAAGAAACCTCAGACCACACTGGTGAACATCCAGGGACTGGATATAAAGATTGTGGAAACATACAAATACAGCTGTGTGTTCACCTTAACAATAAACTGGACTGGCATCCTGTACAAGAAAGGTCAAAGTTGTCTCCACTTACTGAGGAGACTGAGGTCCTTTGTGTTGTGGTGAAATTGCTGAGGTCAATGGTGAGGTCAGGAGGGGAGAAAGTGTTCAGGAGCCTCTGATGTCTTATGCTATAATATTTACTGATGCTTGGACAAGGAGAATTAGAGACACTCTCAAAGTACATCAGAAGCACCTGAGTCGGTCTCACATTCTGTCTAATTCATGCTGGTGGTCAGACTTTAAACTCCTACAGATAACACCACAAATACTATACGTGAGAATGTTTTTACCCATGTTTGTGTTACTGTCAGCACATTCTAGTCTGGAGACGCTGTTGTCTGTTTATGTTAAAGAAATGTTAACGGCAAGCTGTCTATTATGTCTAGTAAGGCAACGTTAGGTTCCTTCTACCATGACCACCACAGTGTTGAGATAGACTGGCACCTGCTGTTCTCAACCAAAGCCAAACAACAACTATCTCAAGGCCCACACGGGACCTCGTGTAACCTAAGGATAGAAAATTCCCTAACACTTTTAAAAACTTTCCATGACATTGCGGTGGAATTATTTATCATACATCTATCATACATCTATCATACATCTGCTAGTGAGTGGGAAAAGATGTAGAGACCGTACGTGTATCTACCACTCGACGCCACATGAGGCCGCTGCTGCGTGTTGAAGTATCATTTCTCTCCACAGAAGAAGAACTTTTCTGGGCTGTGATTGGTTTAAGACCTGCGTTGCCATGACATCACCGAGAGTTTACAAATATGTCGGAAGGAGACCAAATGGCTAATGTGGTTGATGTATTAATGTCCACGTCCATTTCACGGCAGGTCGCATGTGTTTTACTGTTCATTTCTTTGGCTCACAGTCAAAACATCGTCGGTAAGACCTTCATATATCTGCGCAATCCATCCAGCTTTACATTAAAGTAACAAACCCAAGCAGACGTAGCTAACGCTAAAGAAGAGTCTAGCTCCGAGCTAACGTAGCTTTATGGCGCTAATACGTGAGGCAAAGTAAATTGTTGTGTTATTGTTGTGTTGAGCAGCTTTCCAGCCGTCGTATCTGACTGCAAGTGGACCAACAGTGACTGCACTTCTGCTGGGAAACACGTCGGACATCTCTCTGAATCTGAGGGCTGTATCTCCGTCCAATAAAACAGGTACGAACCACGAAGACCTCCTGATGCTCTGCCTTTAGATCCTTGTATGAGACTAACAGATTACAATGTTTGTTTACCAAGTATGTTTCTTGCTCTACTAGAACATTGCCTAATGGGTTATAATTATGCTAATACCTTTATTTATATGTCATCTTTAAAAAAACAGAGTTCACAAAGTGATTTGACAGACAAGGACATACAGGATACTCACTAAAATAGCAGCAGAGTCAGGAACTGAGGCCAGTCAAAAGCAAGACAAGCAAGTCCATAAAAGTCAGTGATTCTACAAGCCTGATCTCTTCAAAGATGACGGCCCTGATGGTAAACACACGGCCACCTTTACATTTAAACCACACGGACCCCCACACATGATGACCTTAAAGGCTCATAAGGGGGTCAGCATCTTTGCTATGTAACCTTGAGCCAGGTCCAGGTGGGCTTTAAAGGTGATCAGTAAAACCTTGAAGTCAATTCTAAAATGAACAGAAAGTCAGTGGAGAGAAGCCAGGGTTGGTGTCGACTGTTTAAAGTATGAATGTTTTAAGTATGAACCCTAGCTGCTGCATTCTGGACTATTTGGAGGAGACGTTTGGTAAATGCTGGAGAGGAGGGAGTTACCATACTTAAGTCTAGAGTCTAGTCTCTTTCTATGTCAGAGTGCGAGAAGATCGGATGATGTTTTCTAAACTGAAGGAAACAAGACTGAACGACTTTTGTGTTATGTGGTTCAAAGCTGAGTTGATTTGAGTTGAATCTTACTCCTAAATCTCATTTTGAGATGAGCAGTGTGGTTGATGATGTTTGTTTTCTCATACAGGAAGCATTGGTTCTCCATCGTGTGTAGCTGAGGAAACACAGTGGGTGCTCACAAGGGAGCAGGTGGGAAAGGTAAGAAGTGCTGGATTGAGTCATTTTCATCATATTTTCAGATAATGTTGAAACAGTGCTGACGTACGACACAATTAGACAGTGTTTACTCTAAGAAATGTTATTATAGTGTGAACATATTCATGCCTCATGTTTGTTTGATTTGGTACTCTAGACTGCAGTTCGAGTTCAACTGAGATTGGATAGAAGCCTGCGTTTGTGTGGTGAGAATGAGACAGACACAGACTGCTGTCCAAAGCCACTGTGTGTCGTGGAGACCCTTCAGGTGTCTGCCTGTGTGGGCAGCATACCTCGGGCATCGCTGCTGATCCAGGCCAAGATATATGCCCTGTTGGTGCCTGCCAATGCTGGATCTGGTAATTCAAGTAAAAGTTGGATCTCATCATCTTGTTAAATATGTGCCACATTTTTAAGTACTAATCACCTGTCCATTTCAGATAATAAAACCGTTATTCCAAACCAAGTGTACCAGACACTGGGCTCTTGTCCCTGTGACCTCACATTCAGATCATGTGATGTACGCTGCTGCTGCGACAAGGTGTTTATCTCTCACATCACTGCATCATTTTAACATCATTTCAGGCATTATGCTTTAATCAACACTGAGATCTTTCACACCCGTTTACTCTTAACAGGACTGTTCCCCTGAAGAGCTGAGGCTGTTTGTGTCTGACTGTCTCCCAGGGCCCTTTGGTGGACATGTTTCTCCTCCCCCAGAGTATCACTGCTCTGTGCAGTCCTCTGAAAACTCCCCTGACTGGTTTCCATTTTTATGTGTCAATTCTCCAACTGAAAACAACCCTTACCTCGGGCTCTTTTACCAGGGAAAAACAATGTGAGAAATGACTGAATATATGTTTCAGTCTAATTCATTTATTAATATGTGTATCATGTTTTCATCATTTTATCTTTTCCTCTTTAACTTGTCTAGTACATCTAAGCCTGGCCCATCCTTTCAAAGGACTGCTTTATCAGCTCCAGCACCAGTTGATGTTTATATTGAAGGAAGTCCCATTTTAACATTAAATGACCAGTACTTCACTATTCCCCAGGTTAGTTCAGTGTATGCTGTTGAGATTTATGTTTTGTATTGCATGTGTTGTCAAAGCTGTAACATATAATGTCTTGGGTATGTCTGCTCCACAGAAGGTGCTCGGGCGGTGTGTAAACAGTGCTCCTGTCGCATTTCTGAAAAACTTCCAAGTTGAGTGTGTAACTCTGCTACGCTCTTGTCCAACTGGACCTCCCTTACAAACACTACCAACAGATTTGAGGCTTAAAGTGAAGAATGGGCTAGGGGGTATGTGTTGCCTTCTAAACATACCGTAGCAGTGTTTCCATACAATCTGGAGCTCTCTGAATCTGTCTTTAATTTAATTTTTTGGGCTGTATTCCAGGTGATGTTACAGTTGATGTAATTGACGAAGAGGCCATTGACCTGAGTCTGTTTATTTCAAGCTCAGATGCTGTTGCTCCTTCAGGTATGGAGGTTACAACATCATTACTATAAACACTGACAATTAGCCGTAATGTTTAAATTTGTTAATATTTCTCTGAAGATGAGAGCCTGGTATGTGAGAATGTGACCATAGCACTGGATTACAAAGTCTACTGGAGAGGAAATGGCATCACAAACATCACACTGACACGCACTGTTGGAACCATCACTTTAAATAATAGTGGTAAGTACACATGTTTGGTTTATCGCCAGACATAGTTGACATACGTTTGGAGTTATTTTTGTATTTCTGTCTCTTGAACAGTGGCGTTAATTACAAGGTATTCTGCCATGTTCCTAAATGGAGAATTCATGGGCGAGTCCAACTCTGGGAACCCAGGTGAGAGCAAGATAAAACATTTCATGATCAGTCACAGTACCTGCTACAGTGGCTAACACACAAACATTCAAAAACAACAGGTTATCAGGTGGGGAGGCCTGTTATTGCTGGAATTGTGGAAACTTTGGACAATAATACAGGCTCAATACAGAGGACATCAATCAATCTTTGGAAACCAGGTAAAACCCATTAAGTTATTATGTATATTGATTAATTATGTATATTTCAGTCATAACAAGACGACTAAAAGATGTTCTGATTGGGCTAACAGTGAGCGATGGATCATGTGCCACTGCTGAGAAGAAACTCGTTCTGTTTGGGGAGAATTCAACATCAGGATGTCTTTTACCCATCAGCCAACAGAATCTGACTAATTGTAGTCTCCTGAGGTCAGTAGCCCAGCGTGAATTCATGTTTGAATTATATACATTTGTGCTGAAATAAAGTTTAATCTTTTATCCTTTAGAGAGACTGTTATGTCTCTCCAGGCAGCTCTGAATACAGCGACATATGTGGCAAAGAATGGAAACCCAGATCCTCGAACTATGACAGACTGGTTGAACATAAGCTGTAAGCTGTTTTTTGTATGCTCACGTTCATGTGTGTCTAATGAGATGATGCATTTGTTCATAATAATAACTTTCTTTTTTGGCTTGTACAAAGTTTGCCTCATATTTTTTTCTTTTTGTTCTTGCCTCTTTCATTCTAACACACATATAAATCCCAGTTGTGACACTGAATTCAAGCACAGCTATGGAAGACACTGCAGGTTCATGCTATGGGGTTCCATCCCACCAACATATCCATGTTTGGAGTGTAATCACTGGCCTGGTAGATGGCGTACCTCAGAGGGATATCCGTGCTTTGCAAGTCAGGTGTGTATCAGGAGTTCACTCATTGCAATGCAGTGTTAAGTTACCATATGTCATAATTCTCATTAGTATTATGAGTCAATGTGAATTAAGAGTCTCGTCTTGGTCATTTTTAGCTACAGCCTGTCCCCCTGGGCACTGGATTGTGGAGGAGGTGATGTCTCTCCATGTGTCGACCCAACGGAGACTCAGTTGTTCCCCATCACCTCCTCAGTCACCTTTACTGACATTCCTATCAACACAGGACCACCAAAAACCAGGTGCTTCCTCAAACAGCAAGACCGCCCTTATAATGGAGCTGTTAAATTACTTGTATGAGCTGCCTGACTGATTCTAACGTGATTCTGTTTGAATTTTTTTAACTTCAGGTTTCAGATCAACTTCACAGAGTATGACTGTAGCAGGAATGATGTGTGCTGGCCTGAGCTTGCCTTCCCAATCACCAAGTACTACACAGGTGAGAGTCTCAGAAAATCTGTTTTTGCTTTAAATGCAACTGAAGTGGACCCTTAAATGACGCCACTCCCACATCCCACAGCTGTGAAACGTTTCAGTGAGAAAAACAGCATAACTATGACGATGGATTCTGACAGTGCCATTACTGATTTTTTTCATTTTTGTCTTTCCCAGGTGAGCCATATTCTCAGTCACTGGCTAAGGGTCTCATCTTGGTTTTCTTCTTTATCACTGCCTCAATTCTCGGGACTCCATGGAGACAGATCCGACAGGCATGGAGCTGTGTCTCTCTCTAAAATGCTGGCAGACAAACAGATGGGGGGGGGTAAAGACTTTGAATATAAATGTCACTGAAATGTAATTACACCTTTTGTCCATTAGACATTTTTGATAATAATATAGTTTTTACATGTTTATAATATGTAAGGATGTAAATAGTATTGCACCGTTTTGTAATAAAGATCTTTTTTCTATGAATTTTTTAAGGCTCTATGCCTCCACATGCTTTACAAAACATTATTATGTGTGTCCCACTTAGCAGTTTGTTTCATTCTTGGAGTGCTGCTGAGCTCATTTCTGGGTCATTGTTTTTTTTTTTTTTTAGGTTTCAAATGTTCCCACAAGGGGTCATCATCCACAAGCACAATATTGTTTCAGTGTCATGCAGGCAGCTCAAAATGTGATATAGCTGCAGCTCCTCATGGTTCTAACCCCTTTACTGCCTCAGACCTCAGACTGTCTGGGTGACCTCCACTGAAGGAAAGGAGGAGACATTCTAGGCATTGTTCCAAAGAAAAACAGAAAGATATATCTTATCTTATTTTTCCTATGTTGTCCTGGCTTGGTGTTGATTGTTGGCTTGTCTCACCACATGCAAATGTGGAGAGATGGTGGCGTGATCAACAGTCACGTAGTGATGCCCTGGGAGCAGTTAGGGGTTTGGGTAGCTTGCTCAAGGACACGGCAGGTGAACTTGCACATAGTTTGGTCCATGCTGGAGCCATCTAGCTACCCTCTGGTTCCCAAGCCAAATCCCGAACTCTACGGGTCTACTTGTGTCTACCTATAAATCAAGTAAAATAATAATAATAATAATAATAAAAAGTGGATACTCCATAAAGCAGGGGTGTCCAAACTTTTAAGAGGGCCAGATTTGACAGTGTGAAGATGCCCAGGGGCCAGTACTGACATTTTAAAAATTAAAAAATTACCAATAAAAGTTACATACTAATGTTCTGTAACAATTTTGTTTTCGTTGCCACAATTATCTTTTTTTTTTAATGACAGTGTAATCAAATCTAAGCCAATCAGGTGTGAACAAATCTAAAAACCAGTTCTTCCTTTCTTTCACATTTCAAAGAATACATTGTATGGAATACGTTAAACTTGCATGAAGCTGATACAAATCTGAACCTCGTGTTCATTTTAAACATGACTTATTAAGAGTAATGCAAAGTATGTTAACATTTAAGTTTAAAACGTGTCACTCTTGCTCTTCTCTTTAACAAAATCATTCAGAAAGTAATGTTTGTGTCACATCTACAGATATATATGTCCTTAAAGGTTCAAATGCTTCATTATGTCATCTAAAAAAAGGCCAAATCTTCCAGCCATACAGTATTTGACAATCCTAGCAGGCCATAAATAATATATTAGAAAAACGAAGCTGTGAAATCTGACCGCGGGCCGTGATTGGACCCCCGGGCCGGACTTTGGACATCCCTGCCACAATGGGTGCCTGTGTGTACATTTGCCTTCAGACACGGCTGAGGGCTGAAAAGGGTTCAATGTTTAAGAGAGAACGTGTAGTGCGCAGACTCCAGCGGACGATTGTGATTGGTCAAAGGTGCATTCGGCACCGTGGAAGTTGGTCGTATTCAACAGTGTGAAGGGGAGTGACGTGTAGTATTGTGGACATGGCGAGCGGACCTCTGCTAAAACTTCACAAACTATGAGAAGAGTTGTGAATAAATCTTTGGATATGTCGCATTAGATGTTTTTACACCGGTCGCCTCACAGTTTCAGGCTCAACTTTGACGAAACAAGTTTTTCCAAAACCAAGAATCAACAACACGGCACATCACCGGCTAGCCTGCGAAGCTAACAGGAACAGCTGTAACGATAGCTCACCTAAAGTGTCCGTTATGTAAGTCAAATATTATTTCTGTCACCGGAGCCGAAACATGAAAAGCACCGAGAAGGACTTAACTAACCGCCGTTGACTTGTTATTTGACACAAACCGCACTTTAAGTTAGCTTAGCTAACGCTAGCACGTCGTCTGATATCAAGAGCCAACTGTCAAAATGAGCTCCCTGCTCCGAGGTGAAGAGATGTGTCTGGCCCAACTGTTTCTACAGTCTGGATCCGCATACGACTGCATCAATGAGCTTGGAGAGCTGGGGCTTGTGGAGTTCAGAGATGTAAGTTGTATGTTTTTAATCTCCCTTTGAAAGTTACTGCTGAGTTTAGCCACTCGACAGAGTTTGTGTTTGTTTAGCGTCCACATACCATCGGAGTAACTTTTGTCACTGACTTTTTTTTTTTTTTACTTTAAACCAAAGCAGACGTGGCAATTTCCCTCGATAACTCATAGATTAGAGCTGTTGTAAAAAAAAAGAAAAAAAAAAGCCGCACCTGTACAGGTACTCACGTGTAAAGTTTATGATGAAGATAATGGCACGAGCCAAATTGTCAATTCATGACATAATATGTCTATATGTTTCAGCTCAATCCCAGTGTTAACGCCTTCCAGCGAAAACACGTCAATGAGATCAAAAAATGTGAAGAGATGGAGAGGATCCTCGGTAAGCGTATATTTATCTCTAATACACAGCTCACCAGCAAAGCAAGTCTCCTTATCTGTTTATTGAGTTGTTGTTGTTAAGATCTGGGCAGGAAATACAGTTATTTTGTCTCAGACAGCAGAAACAAGGCTGCGATAGTATTGAAGAAGCAGAGCAGGAGTATATAAAGCCACAAAAGGCCTTCTCACTCAATTGAATTGAAAGTTAGTGACCCTACAGTCATGAGAAATGTCAGCTGGTTGTAGACGCAGTTGAATGAGATGCTATTCTTTGTTAACTTAACCCTTAATTATTAGATTAAGAGAAGAAAACAACGCACTGTCAGACTTTGCTTCAGACTCAGTGTTGGTGAAAGGCTTTTTATGTTTTTGAAACTGTGTTTATTTATTTATTTTTTTACAGGATACCTCCTGAGGGAAGTCAAGAAAGCAGATATTTCACTACCAGAAAGAGACGTGAACCCAGGGGCTCCTTTACCCAAGCATGTCATGGCTATAATGGTTAGTTACTTGCTCATCAGCTTTTAATTTAATGTGTTGATGGAAGATGTTACAGCGACTAAATAAATGCTATGGAATTTTTTCTCTATGCAGACCACAAAATCATTTTTTTTCTGCTCTAGGCTGTGTAAAATTGGTACAACCCTGTTTCCAAAAAAGTTTGCATGCTGTGTTAAATGTAAATAGTGATAACAAAATGTAATGACGTTAAAAGCAATGAAAAACAAGGGTCATTTTTACCACCCTGGGAACTGAGGAGACCAATTACTGAAAGTGTAATGTATTCACTTCATGGAGGATTTCAGCTGCTCAACATTTTCAGGGTCTCCTTTGTCGTATTTTATGTCATAATGTACTAAACATTTTTAATAGGTGACAAAGTTGGGACTGCAGGCGGGTGCTCTCTGACTCTGAGACATATGACAGCATGTTGCTCCAAAACCTGTATGTATCATTTAGGAGTAATGATGCCTTCACAAATGTGCAGGTTACTCATCATTTCATGTCCACGAATGCACTCGCATACCATCACAGATGCTCGCTTTTTAACTGTGAGCTGATAACAAGCTGGATAGTCTCTCTCTTCTTTAGCCCAGGGGACGCAGTGTTCATCATTTCCAAACAAAATTTCTAATTTTGACTCATCAGACCTCAGGACAGTTTTCTAACTTTGCCTCAGTCCATCTTAAATGAGCTCGGTCCCACAGAAGGCGTCAGCTGGTTTATATACAGTTTCCTCTTTGCATGGTCGAAATTATTGCACTATTTGCCAGAGCAGTCTTTCACAGAGTGGTGAACTCCTCCTCATCTTTACTTCAGAAAGACTCGGCTATATTATGTTATCACTGTGTGTTCACAGGAGCAGCTACAGAGGTTAGAAGTAGAGCTAGGTGAAGTCACCAGGAATAAAGAGAAACTTCAGAGGAATCTACTGGAGCTGACCGAGTACACACACATGCTGCGCATCACCCGCAACTTTGTACAGAGAACTGCTGAGGTTAGTATCGCCCACACACATGCATACGTGCATCCTGTTTATACAGCAAATAATCATTCTTTACAATATGCAAATTAGACTCTGCTCTTTGATTTGATTTTCTTCTTCTTCTTTACTTTTAGCGAGAGCCCCTACAAGTCCAGTATGAGGAGTTTCCCTTCCTAGAAAAAGACACGATGATGGACTACAGCAGCATGCAGAGGCTAGGAGCCAAGCTGGGGTGAGGGATGAAATTCTGCTAGTCACATCATCTTTATGTTTATGTCAGTGTACGTACAGTTGCTGCTACACAGTTTTCTGTCAATATTCACACTTACAGATGCATTTTGTGCACAGTGTGAACAACAAATTCACAATTAAATGCAGCTCTGTCTCACATGTTACTCATGTTGCACCATAATCTTCAAACTTAATCTGTAATAAGCTCGTCCAGTCATTTCGTTTGGCCTTAATGAACCCTCGTGGGAGTCTTTTGAACTTGTGACTTCTTGTTGATGTAAATGAACTGACCATGCGGCCGCTCTGCAGCATCAACAGTATCACGGCTCCAACAGTCAGCTTGTTAGGATGTTCAGTTGAGCACAATGTGACATGATGTCACAACCTTTAATGAAGGGATCACATGATGTTTACACATGATCATCTCCCTCATCCTCATCCTAGTTTGACTGTCAGTGTGAAGATGTTAGTGTAAGCAGTGGTTCATGATATCATTTCACATGAAAATGTTTCTCTTGTGATGCAGTTGCACAAAAGAGGACATCTTTGAATTTGGAAATGTAAACAATTGTATAATTTTATTAAAGGTTATTGTGATTTTTGTCCTCATGTCAGCATTGTGATAAGTAAAAAGTTAGATTTAGTTGTTTGGCTGTTTGTGAATGTTCTCCTCTTTGTCTTGCAGTTTCATTTCTGGACTTATTCAGAGAGCGAAGATCGAGGCTTTTGAGCGTATGCTCTGGAGAGTATGTAAAGGCTACACCATCCTCAGCTACGCCGAGGTCGAGGAGTATCTGGACAATCCTGACACGGTAAATTTCTCAAAGCTGACGTTGTCCGGGATTTGGGCTAAATTTTAATGATGTGTGTCATGCCTTCACGAGACTGAAAAATCAACAGTGAAGTCAGAAGAAATATTTGCATGAATACATACTTTGCCTGTATCTCACACAAGTTGACTTTTTTCCTGGGAGCGAGGAACTTGAATGTCAAAGATAACCAATTTGACTGATGTAAATTTGATTTATGTGCTGTAAAACACACTTTGAGCCTCTTCCAAGAAATGCAAGTAACGGCAGATTGGATCTGAACTTCTGTGTTTTGTAGCTGAGATCAAAATTGATTTTTATTGGAAACCATTTATAAGCTGCTATAATTGAATCATTACTCCTGTTTGTGTATCGTTGCCACAGTGGAATTTATTAAGAAACAGTTCAGTGGATAGTTTATTGTAAATCACAAAAAAGGGAACATACAGATTTTACATTTAAATTCAGATATGTGTTTATAGAGATTAGTGACAGCACTAATCCACTTATCTGTTTCCTCTGCTTGGCCAAAGTGCAGGCATGCAGCGCTGTGACTGATCAGTGATGGAATGTCAGGACATATTTTCACTGATGGAAAAATTTACAAGCAAGTTTTAACGGCAGAACACAGCAGTCATGCTTTTTCAAAAACTTCATTAGTTTAGGTAGGGATGCTGTTCCCATCCCAAGAATTTAAATCTCAAGTATGGATGGGAGTCAAGAACACGTTCCGGTTGATAACCGGTTCCAAATGGTCTTTTTCTTTAGAGACGTACACCCTCGAATGGATCCTTCTCTTTCTTAGTCAAATATTTTCTCATTTTATTGATATTAGATGATGACAGTATGTTTCCACAGTTGGCTTTCATGTTAACCAGTTCCCAAATTAAACAGTGGAAAGTTTGCAGACCTGCGTAGGTCTACTTATATCCACACTAAAAATTGCTCAGGAACCAAAAAGGGAAACAATAAAGTATCGGCCCAATAAGCAGAATCGATAATGCCACTGGTGTCAATAAAATTTCATTTCCCATCCCAAATCTCAAGTACTTTTCAGTTTTGTTTTGGTAATAAATAGAATATCTTACCTTTGATTCATTTTTATAAAAGGTCAAAACCTCACACTTTACCCGATCGTCCACGTCTGTAGGTATTGTGATACTGAGAGCTGAGAATCCCTCTCGTGTATGTAAATGTGGTGGACAAAATATTAGAAACACCTCACAGTATAATGCGGTCCAGTTTAACACTACTGCAAATGACAACCTCAGTAATAACCATAACAGTTAAATTGCTACCTCTCTGACAGTGTCAACAAAAAACTGAAATTTTGGCATCGTAGAAGGTGATTTTATGGCAGATTGTACCTCATGAAGTGATCAGTCAGTATATCTGATTTATTATCATTATCATTATCATCATTATATTCCTCTTATTTTCTGTCTGCAGGGTGAGCCTACCAAAAGTGTGGTGTTCTTGATTTCTTACTGGGGAGAACAAATTGGCCAGAAAGTGAAGAAGATCTGTGACTGGTAATTATTCCATCATACCTTGTCCTGAGATCTCTTTTTTTTCTTTTCTTGTGTTGTTAGCTCTTTGTAGGAGTACAGAGTTGTGCATAACATACTTTTTCCCTCCATAGCTACCACTGCCACTTGTACCCCTATCCCAGTAGCAACGAGGAGAGGAATGATGTTGTTGAAGGACTAAGAACTCGCATTCAGGACCTGCACACAGTATGTCTTTTATTTTTTAAAGCACCTGATTATGCAGAAAAAAGTAGTCATTCTGTCTGTCATTCACTAAAGGTTTAATTTCTCCCTGTTAAAATATAAGCTAGATCGGTTAAACATGAGCTCTTCTGGTGTTTTCTTTTCCTTGTGGTTTGTTTTAAGTCGAAATGTTGAATTACTTTACATCCAGCAAAAAAATGTATCTTACAATAAAACTCAAGAACAAAATTAAGAGGCTGATTTATTTTTTATAAAATATTAACCTGATTTTTCTTCTTGTGAATCAGTCCTGGCAGTTACAGGCTCAGCTGAGTTTCAGTCTGGGGCATTGCACCGTGAATCATTTGGTAGCTTTAACCCACTGTGACTGAGAAACAGAATTGCACTCACCCCCTGTAGCACATGACCAACATGAGACCTCGTCTTTTTTTTTCTTTTTTTTCTTCACTTTTTCAGGCATGCTTTCTTTCATCCCCTCCCCTTTCTTGACTTGTCTGCCTTGTCTCTCTGCACGCACGCACACACACACACACACACACACTTTGGTTAAAATGTAAATTTTTCTCTGTCAATGTTTGACACATGGAATCATAGAAATTAAACAAATGACAAACATTTGGAAATGTTGTGTTTTTTTATGTACCAAGAGTCCTGTCTATGTCTTACTGTGTTCAGGTACTTCACAGGACGGAGGACTACCTGAGACAAGTCCTGATCAAGGCTTCAGAATCCGTCTACACCTGGGTCATCCAGGTCAAGAAGATGAAGGCCATCTACTATATTCTGAACCTGTGCAGTTTTGATGTTACTAACAAGTGTCTGATCGCTGAGGTGTGGTGTCCTGTCAATGATATTCCCACCCTGCGGAGAGCTCTAGAAGAAGGATCGGTGAGGAAGCTCTTAACAGAGTTGCTCTATTTGACTTTGCCCTCCCTGCAGGCTTTCTTTGTCTGTTTATTTAACCCAGGCAGTTGCTACATGAACTGGGGTATTGTTATAATAAAAGCAAATATTGCATGAAGCCTTTATTTTGTCCTCTTAAGTTAAAGAAAAAGACTTTTTACATGACTTGGCGAGGGTACTGAAAGCCCACTGTTTATTTAGTTTGCAGGGGGAGGAGGTGGACAGAGTGTGTGTTTGTGATAAAGAAATACAAAGATGCAGTAAAGTTTCTACAAAGGGTTATTTATCATTTTGCCACAACTGCTGAACCACAAAGTGACGTTGTATTCAAGTCTTTTTCTATCGAATGTTTCCTGACGTTTTGGTTTGGTCTCGATATTTCAGAGAAAAAGCGGAGCAACAGTTCCTTCCTTTGTCAATCGTATCCCCACCAACGACACTCCCCCCACCCTGATAAGGACCAACAAATTCACCTCTGGCTTCCAGAGCATTGTGGATGCCTATGGCGTGGGAAGTTACAGAGAGGTTAACCCCGGTGAGTGGGATCCTTTGTCTTTCCATGATTTTCTTTTTCCTCTCTGTATGAGCGCTCAAGATAAAAATGTGCACGAGCCAAACTAAAAAAAAAAAAAAACTTGATCAGTTTGGAGATGAGATCATATTTTCTCATGTGACTGTATCAGCAGTGAAAGATGTGACAGTAACACGCAGCAAAATGAAGATTCTATTATTGTAGTTGTGTAATACTCCCTCCAGCAAAACCACATGTGTTTTTGAAATTAAATCCAAAACAAAGGTGATGAGAACATGGTGCAATTATAGCAGACTTAGACTCGAGTTACATTCAGACTCAGAGTTTGTTTGTTAAATTCTTTCTGTAGTCATTTAACTTTTTATTATGTTATTCTATGCCACCTTATGTTTGTGACAATTATTTGTGTCTCGTGCTGATCCTGTTGTCTTTATTTCTTTTATTGTATTTCTCAGTGTTTTTTTTTTTTTTTCTTTCTTCTCATTTTAGCTCCATTTACAATCATCACTTTCCCATTCCTGTTCGCTGTGATGTTTGGAGACCTGGGTCATGGAGTTATCATGGCTCTTTTTGCTTTCTGGATGGTGCTCTATGAGAACAACCGCAAACTTAAAAACACAAGAAACGAGGTAAAGAAGTACTCCAAAGCACCTCATATAAGAACTCACTTACGTTTGCCAGGGTGCGTGTGTTATACAGTGAAGTGTAACAGCGTGATTTGATGTGTATTTGCAGATCTGGAACACATTCTTTGAAGGGCGTTATATCATCCTGATGATGGGCCTGTTCTCCATCTACACTGGCCTGATATACAATGACTGTTTCTCAAAGTCCCTTAACATCTTTGGCTCCGGATGGAGCGTGAAGGCCATGTTCAACGCCGGGGTGTGGAAGTGAGTACTTCATGCCAAGAAGGACTTGTTCCAGCTACTCATGCCCAGAAGTGCATTCATACAATTCTTACTGTTAAGAAAGTTAATGGAAAACCTGTGACACGTTTGAAGATGTGAGTGTGAAGATGATGGCTGTTTTTCTTTGTGCCTAACAGGATGGAAGGTATCCGTGGGAATAATTTTCTAACTCTGGATCCAAATGTTACAGGAGTTTTCAGAGGACCGTACCCTCTGGGGATTGACCCGGTGAGTGGAGAATATTGAAGACTAGTCATCATGAATGACATGAGTTGTCATGCAATATGTCATAAACAGAGAATTTACCATTGGTTCTCATCATTGCTGCATTGTAAAGGGCCTTCGTCATATTCTCAGTTACAGTAAAAAGCACTTTGAAATGCATTATGTCACCTGGACGTGCAATTAAAGTCAGTTTATAGCTACACATACAAACATTCACAAGCATATTTGTGTGTCCATACTGTAACTCCAAACAATAAAAAATGCTGATAAGCTTTCTCATTACCACGAATGTTGGACATCAGTCCTGTCTGAAATGCAGTTACTACACACAGTATTCTCATTTCTCAAAGAGTTATAGATGCACTGGCTGAACTATTAACTAATACCAATTAGCAATCTGACACTGCAGTTTACAATGTTTGAGGGATCAGGTCATCTTCTCTGTGCAAAGGATCGGGGCTGTAATTTAAAGTTCTTTACAATGAAACATCCATTCATGTGGAACAGTCATTTCTGGTGCTGTTACAGTAAATTGGGTCAGTGCGTCACCACTAAAACAGTATTATTTGCTTCATTTGCATTAGTGTTACTCACGCAGGGACGCACACTGTGTGGTAAAAATGAATTAATTGGAAAATGAAGATATTAAATTACATTATTAGATCCATTGCAGGCACATGTATAATAGTAATGTCATCCTTACACAACTTCAGCAATGAACAGAACACAACTTGCTATTCTTTGCCTGGAGGTAATCTTATACGTCCTCTTTGTGTTGTTAAGATTTGGAACTTGGCGTCCAACCGGCTCACATTTCTGAACTCCTATAAAATGAAGATGTCAGTGATACTGGGCATCGTACACATGAGCTTTGGGGTCGTCCTCAGCACTTATAATCACATGTAAGTATCACTTTTTTGTTTTGTTTTTTAACCTTGTATATTCATTAATGTTAGATGTTCTAGTTTTTAATACCTCCCCCTTTTTTTTTTTTTACTAACAAAAACAGGCACTTTAGGAAAAAGTACAACTTGTACTTGGTATTCCTCCCTGAGCTCCTGTTCCTGCTGTGTCTCTTTGGCTACCTGGTGTTCATGATATTGTACAAGTGGCTGGTCTTCTCTGCTAAGGACTCCAGACAGGCCCCGAGCATCCTCATCCACTTCATAAACATGTTCCTCATGCAGGGTGATGCTGTGCAGCCCCTTTACCCAGGACAGGTGAGCAATAGTATCAATAAAATCTTTATCAATTCCCTTTCCTAAGTGTCCCTGAGGGGGCTCATAATATAATATGATGTTGTTTTGCTTCCTCCAGAATGGTCTGCAGGTATTTCTGGTGGTCATTGCTGTTCTCTCAGTGCCTGTCTTACTCGTGGGGAAACCCCTCTACCTTTATTGGCTTCACAATGGAAGGCACCGCCTAGGAATGTACAGGGTGAGGGTTTGAATTTTACATCTGCCTGCGAATGTGTGCATAGATGTGGAAAAAACGTCCTCGGACATCTGTTTGCTGACTGTAAACATCCTAGTCTGACTAGTGTCTCCGCGTGTTCTCAGGGATATGAGCGTGTGCGGCGCAACAGTGAAGAGGAGCTCTACCTGATGAGGGCGCATGACATGGAAGAGGGCAGCAGTCACAGCGATCTGTCCAGTAGTGGAGAGTGCCAGACAGAGGAGGTCAGCACAGCAAAACAACTACACATTAATCTTAAACTTCCATACTGATTTCTGTCAGTGATGCTGAGTTTTGTGTTGTTGCTGTTGTTGTTGTCATAGTTTGACTTTGCTGATGAGCTCCTGCATCAGGCCATCCACACAATAGAGTACTGCCTGGGTTGCGTGTCCAACACAGCGTCCTACCTGAGGCTCTGGGCTCTGAGCCTGGCACATGCACGTAAGTATGATGGTTTGCCCTCCTCCTCCTCCTCCTCCTCCTCCTGAACCCCTGGGCAAGCACACACTGAACGCAAATTAGCTTAATTAATCAAGCTTAATTAAATAGAGGTTCACATTTTATTCACAATATTTACTTTGTTCTTGAGGGTGTGCACGAGGGACCAACTGTTATTATAATGAGAGCGCAGAGCCGAGTTTGTTCCTCTGTTCATAGAGTATTGAACATTTTCTGTACTGCACAGTGGGAAAGGCCATTACAGCAAGTGTAGTCTTGTGTAGTCCCTCAATGACTCAGCATAGAGTTTGTACTCCTGGACGCAGTTCACGCTGCAGCCTGCTGATCTGCCTTTAGTGAACGACCAGTAGATCCCCCCCAATACATTTTCTTATAATTTCATTAATGACTAACTGCCTATTTTATACAAATAGGCATGTTGAAATGTGCTCATCACAGCATTTAATGGTTTATTAAACTCATGTTAATTCATTTTGCATAACAAATTATAATTAAATAGAAAAAATGTAAATAAAGCAGAACCAAACAACCATTTTATCTCTCTAATATGTGTGGATAACCTCGTGTGTATGCTGTATCTATTCGGTTAATATGACAAATATGTGTCTCCTCGGATTACCGGCATAAAACAATGACCGTCAAAACACTTTGCAACCTCGGTTATGGTCCAGGGACATTTATAGGAGTCGAAATCAAAGCCACGACAGCCTGCGTATTCATAACTGACCCTTTTGTCTGAGTTTGTTATAATATCCTAAATGCATGGTATATATTCCTTCTTCTGCTTTTACAGAGTTATCAGAGGTGCTGTGGGCGATGGTGATGCGAGTAGGACTAAAAATGGACACCACCCTCGGGGTTTTATTCCTGGTGCCCGTGTTTGGCCTGTTTGCTGTTCTCACTGTGTCTATCCTCCTGGTTATGGAGGGTCTGTCTGCATTCCTTCATGCCCTCCGGCTGCACTGGTAAGATAACAGTAAAAGCTGATGTACTTTTGTCTTTAACCGGGCCAAAGTGCTCTGAATTGTCTCTGTCTTTTAATATTCATAGCAGATGTTTGTTTCCTTCCTCAGGGTGGAGTTTCAGAATAAATTCTACAGTGGGATGGGAGTCAAGTTTTGCCCCTTTGCCTTCTCTCTCCTGCCCTCCAGCGTTGAGCACGAAGGCTCACTGTGAAGAGACTATCTGGTAATTCTGTTAGGTGGTGAACGGAGCCAAAACAAACCAGCAGGGTTACAAAGATTTATTCCAGAGATGTCATGAGGTGATTTTTGGTTTTTTCTTTTCAGCTTTTAACAATCTGTCATGTAAAAGAGTTGTTTCACAAACTTTGTACTGAACTAGGCTGCCCTACCAACGGTTTGACGAACGCAAACAGCACAGAGTGTACTGTTGAGAAATTACTTTTTTCTTATTGCAGATGTATGAAAGGGTTATTTTGTACCAGGATTAGCGAGCTTCACTGCAAAACATTTTGTGAGGCTCAAATCTTATCAGGCAAGAGTTGTTGATGTCACTTCATCCACCAAACTTAGAATAAATCAGTAAAACAGGTACACAGTTTCAGGTTTTGGTCCTTTCATGGGATTTGCTGATTAAAAGATGAAAAATAAAATAACATCAAACTTTTCTTCTTTGAATCTTTAAGAAAATGATCTTTGTTTTCTGTTTTCTTCCATTTCTTTCTTTCTGTATCTTTTTTTTTCTCTCAAAATTTTGGCGTAATTGCGTATTTTGATACAGTTACTCTGACAGATCTGTTTTGCATATGCTGGGAAGTCAGCCACATTTCAGTCACATTGTTATTGCTCAACTTGTTTGTTGCACTGACTGCCTTACAGAGTCCAACCAAATGACAGCATACTGTATGATTCCCTTGTATAAACACTGCGAAGGATCTTTGACTTTTCAGTAGTGAAAAGTGCTCGGGGGGTGGGCAGGTGCGTGATGAGATGTATATACTTTTACAGAATTATTTTTTTAATTTATTATATTTTAAAATGCATCAGAATTAAAGATGAATGGTAAACATGATTTTTACTGTTATGCAGTCACAGTGTTGCCTACGCGTCTGACACTTTGAGTGCAATTTAACATTCCGTGCGTCGAAAATCATCCATTTGTTTACTCATTAAAGTGTCCCGCATCCACATTGAACACAGCGGTTCAACTGTATTAAAACTTCAGGAGAAGATCACATGATGTATTTAAATCAGTTCAATTCATAGTATTTTCGAATTGTGTGGATTTGTTAATACTGTGTGGGATTGGTATTTTTTCTAAGGGAAGGATTCTTAACTGTCGTCATCATCACGTTGTTGAGATGTCTGCACTTTTTTGCTACAGTAACATACTGTCACACTTTTCTGAAAGTCACGATGACCTTGTCAAGTTTTAACATTGGAACAATCTTGTTGTTACAAGTGGCAGTCACTGTGTTACTGGGGGGGAGTGATGTTTGATTATCATTAACATTTAACTGTTGTTTGCGTTGTTTGAAGGGATGTTGTGATTTCTTCTAATGCAGCCATTCATTTTAATATTAAGAACTGTCTTTTGTTTTCATTGACAGACACTCCACGCTCTACTTCCTTTGAAAAAAAAAATCGTCTTCATGTCAATAATAAATTGTTGTTTTTTGGAGTTGTTTCCCCTCAATGCCTGTCATTTTTTATCATATCTCGGTTTAAACAAGCAGTGAAGTCAACGCCATGATGTTTGACACACTTCATGTAGCAGTTTCCAGTGTGCATTCATTGTGTGTTGTAACGACCACATTTTAAGCATTGCTTTTTTAAAGCTGTGCCTTAAGTCAAATGTTCACACATTACATATGAAATTTGTACATTTCTAGTTCATAAACTGAGCATTGATATGTGAATTAAACCAGCTGATCAATGATTTATCAAATTTAGCTCAATGCTGATGAGAGACAAGCCTCAGTGTCACTGAGCCGGTTAGCATTCACACTCTCTGTGCTGACGTGTTAATTCGTACCAGTGATGTCCGGTGTCAGACTTTTTTAGAGAAACAAAAACACTGATGCCTCTGACAGATTTTACAGAAACAAAATGGTTTTTAAAGACTGTACATGATTTTAAAAATACATCGTTAAACATTCTCATTTTCTGTAAGCGCACTAGATGGCAGCACACGACAGTGCTGAGCTCTTCACAGTGAGCAGTGGCTCCAGAGATTTCTCTTTAAATAGGCTCAATGGGTCAGGATCTTTCTATTTATTAATGAATGAATGTTTGCAGTCCAATAAGATTTTTTTTTCTTTCTTTAACAAGATATTTCAGAAGTCTGTTCATTCTCACAAAAGGACAGTGGTTGATGAATATTTCTGCTGAGGTTGTAAGGGGAATGTAAGCTGCTGCATACAGTGGAAAATGTACCACTGACCAGAAGCTGCTAAAGTTTTCCACTTTTCACTTTTTTTTTCAGCTGCTCTCTGCTGTATAGGTAGCAGAGTTTGCTTTATCGTAACTTTTAACAAACAGATCTAGCGCAGCGCTGAGTAATAGAGGCTGCTGAGGTCAGCATGCCAAAGCGCAGGTAAAGTTTACTCTAAAAAATCATCAGACAGCCCTGGAGGATCTGGCAGCTGGTGTGGCAGTGAGGTCACAGAAACACAGGAATAAAAGCTGCAACAGTTTTTGAGCCACAACACATGCAACATACATCATGCAGCCTGAGTGCAGCTGTAATCACTGGCTGGACTGAAATGGGGTTGTGATTGAGAGCAGGTGGGCTGTACTTAGTACTATTCAAGAGCATGCACTGCTTGCCACTTTCTCCTTGTAGTAAAGGGGGCGATTAGTGCCAGTTTGAATGCCCAGTGAGTGTCAAAGTGTTAACACCACCCCCTCACTGATGTTGAGAACTTCACCTAAACTTTAATGTACCAGCCAGTTGCACGAATACTCCGTGCAGCCTCTTTTGCAGCTGCTGAGACTCACTCACTGCTTATAGGGGCCTGAGAGGTGTAGTCACCCCAACCACAGATATACATCTTGGGCTCCAGTTTTTGGTTGCACCGCCAGGTGTTTAGTTTGGAGCAGGACCGCAGCCCTGTGGTTTGCTGGCTGCTTTCACTGTAAACCTACATGTCCCGCAATACAGCCAGAGGAGGTTACAGTAACCTCAACTATTCTCCCACCGCTGTCCGCCTGGGCACTGATGGCTTTGACAGAGGCTCCAGACAGAAGCTGCTAAAGGATAAACACATCTTAGATGTAAATGTAAATGTAAATGTGAGAGCAAATATATATATATAACAGTGCAGTGATGAGCCATGCCTTATAGGCTTTTAAATGTAATTTTTCAAATTCAGGACTTAGCTACAGTTTGTTCTATATTCAGTTTATATTCATCACCAGCACAACTTCTGTGATTTCAGGGAGAAGCAGAGGCAGCTTATAATTAATTTAGACCAAACCAGTGCATAATGTGCTGACTCCATGAGCGCACCTACCATGCACACAGTTCATACCTACATTACCTGTAGTAAGTATGGAGTATATTGATAGTGTGGTTCCTCTATCACTGGAAAAACAGCTTGTTGTGTAATTACATTTTTTAAAATGTGTCACATTTAAAGCCTGGTCTTTAATAACTTTTATATTTACTTTATTCAACTTTTATTTCACCATAACCTATTTATATTCCAGGTTATTAGCCTGTATGTGTTTATGATTGATAAAAGAAAAGTTATAAGTCATAATTTCTGTTGGTTATTAAATACCAAGAGCTGTGCTTCTTTGGACGTGTCCAACAATTCATCCAATTGGAGTGCACATGCCTGCACTGTTTGTATTTTCTCAATTGTCTGCACCCTCGCATTCAACATTATTTTGGTGGAAATTGTCAATTATTATGACAAAATCGGTGGACCCCCTGCAGTACCACTGCGGACCCCCTAGGGGTCACGGACCCTTGATTGAAGAGCCCTGTAATAAGTGATCTAACTAGTCTCACGGGACAGGTTTGTTCAGTGCATTTTGTTTTTAATGTAAGACGGTTGTGTCCAACAGGTGGCGCTACTGCTCCTTCACTCCTTTTGCCAACGAAGAAGACACAGCGTGACGTAACTGCCTTAAACCTCGCCGTCAAATATTTTTTTAATTACATTTTTAATTTGAATTTATTTTATTTTATTAATTATCTCTGATAATTATTATATTGTTGTTATATTAAATATTTAATTACCGTAAAACTCGTAGAAGAAGAAGAAGACGTCAACAACAACAAGACAACGTAGTGACGTAGTACGGAAGTGGGCATCTTCTTAGCCCCTCTAAGTATTTTCACGCCGGTGTTTTTCTTATTTAACAACATTTATTATTCACTTATTGAGGACACGGTTATTGTAGAACAGCAGCTAAACTCGTAGTTAGGTCGTACGAGTGCAGTGTGTTCCTTGTCTTTGGCAGAGAGGCTTTGAAAAGACACATTTTAGTGGATTTTAATAGCCACAGCTCCTGTTGTCAACACTGCGAGGAGCCAAACAGTGTTATATGTGGGTGGTTACTCCATTTATGAGCACACACAGATGCTTGTTCAGCAGAATTATGCCCCAAAAGGACAAGTGAGTGGAGAAACTCGAGCTAAATAATGCTGGATCGTATGTTGTCAGTGTGGTTCTGGTTCGGATCAGATCGGCCTGGCTTCTGTCTGGGAACATCTTTACTCATAACACTCATGCTGCTCTTGTACACTGGAGGCATCCAGGCAAGTCTCAGCTTAGGTCCAGGTGGAGACTTCCCAAGATTCAGAGGTAACTGTGCTTTACAGTGATCTGTTTACTGATGTGTCAGTGCTGGTGTGTGACTCCCTCTCTCCTCCTCAGATGTGTTCCTGTATGCCTTCAGTCACGATGAGCTGCCCTCTCTGCTCATCAGCGTTGCTCTCCTGCTGCTGGTTGGACGTTGTCAGGAGCGTCGCTGGGGGACGGTCGCCTTCCTCGCCCTCTCCATCCTGACAATGATCTTATTACCTCTCCTCTATGCCCTGGTCCTCTTTGTCGGTGGCGGCGAGGCGAGCCGGATCTACGGTTACTCTGCCATCCAGCTGGCTCTGTTTACAGCACAGTGTCGGCAGGTGACACAGAAGAGGGTGCTGAGGTGTTTGCCGGTCTGGTTTCTCCCCTGGCTTTTTCTGCTGATTGGTCTGCTGGTGCTGCCCGGGACACCTGCCCTGCTTCACTTCTGCACAATATGCATCGGACACAACTGTATCCTTTCTCTTGAAAATATATACTCCAGCAAACCCCCACACACACACACCCACCCACACACACCCACCCACACACACACACCCACACACACGCAGGGTTTGTGACTTGACATCTGTTTACTCTCCTGTTCTGTTGAATTTGCTGGCTTGAGACCGCTTACATGTTTTTAATTCTTAGTAGTCGATCGAGATTGGTGACATCATTTCATTTCC
Organism: Protonibea diacanthus; assembly: GCA_028641955.1. NCBI lineage: Eukaryota > Metazoa > Chordata > Actinopteri > Sciaenidae > Protonibea > Protonibea diacanthus. Next base: position 18,987,418 of record CM053985.1, read on the forward strand.
AGCTGCCCAAATTCAATATGAGCAGAGGTCTAATCAGCAAAAGTAATTGAGAACATGTGTGCAGGACTTTGGACTGTAAAAAGGCAACACATTTAATTACCCCTTGAAGCAGCGGGCTGTTTTTTCTTACTGTATTTAACCATGACTAATAACCTTCCTAATTATCTTTTATTCCTGGACACCCTTTCATGTGTTTCTTATTTTCAGGCCTTGTAATGAAATTAGGAAAAATCATGTAATCGTCTAGATGAACTGTGGTTTGAGGCTTTGAGCCAAAGTCTGCACTCCCTCCCTCCCTGGATCTATAATGAAGTGTATTTCCATCTTTTCTAACACAATGGTTCTCTTTGAAATCTATTTTTATTATACTTAATTTAGCTCTCAGATCAGCAGTCCTTCATTGGAACGTTACAGGAGCTGGAGGAGTCCAGGATCTTGGATTTAATTCCTGATTGGGCATATATTCCCATATCAGCCCGGTTCAGCTTGCCCACCTACACTACCTCACAGAGGTGTGATTCACCTCATTCACATCAAAGGTATCACTCACACCCACCACCTGCATGTGGGCCAGTGACAGATTTGTAATTTCTAACTTCATCTCTTGTCACAGATCTAGATCACCTTCTCAGAGGACGCCTCTGGATCAGGCAGCTGCTCCCCCCATGAGGGATCCATCTGTTTTAAACCCCCACTCGTGGTTGGATCCAGCGCCTGTCTGGAGGATGGGAGAGCCTGCTGTGCAGTCTGAGGCTGAGGTGCTGGAGCAAGAGATGCTAAGGGCAGGGATACTGGCCTCGTTACAGGATGCTCCTGATATTGCTGATGCAAAAGTAGAAGTGCCTAAATCATCAGTTTCCTCTCTGCGGTTAGTAATAATTTAATATCATGCTGTATTTTTTGTGAATAAACAGATATGTTTATTTTTGTTCAGAGTTTTCTTAAAGCCTGGTGTTTCCCTTTAGACTCCAGCAGCTGGAGAAGATGGGCTTCCCTACGGAGAAAGCTGTAGTGGCACTAGCGGCCTCAAAACAGCTAGATGGCGCCATTTCTCTGCTCATTGATGACAGTGTTGGAGAACAGGCTGTGGTGGTGTCAAAAGGAAAGACTTCCTCACCACTGCAGAACACCTAGACGGCTTCGACCTCACTCTCCTGGACTCAAACAGTGTTTGCTCTTGTGCAGTAAACTGGATGTACGTTAGTTATGTTATGCTTGGGTTTTGCTGAGCTTTAATATTCGATTTTCCCCCTGTGGGCCACTTTAGAGCTACTTGATGAACAGACTTCCTGTGGAAAACTGGGGCGTAGATGCCAACTCGACTGCTTTGGAGACACTTTCTGCATCATAAAATGTACATTGGAGAGAGTGGATGTCATTTATTTAAGCTGTAATCATGTTTAATGAATACTGTAACACAAATGAAGAGAGGTGTTTAAAAAAAAAACAATGAACATCATTTTATTACACCAATCATCTAGACAGGATTATCTTAACACAATAACACATTAGCAAGAAAAAAAGTTTGAAAATATGAAATGGTTACACGACAGCTTACAAAATAAAACTACAATTGATCATTTTAAATAGTTTCACAATAAGTTTGATATAAGATGAAAATAAAATAAAAAAACAGTCTTTTCATCAGGACAGTTTAAGCAGTTTACCAACACAACAGTGGTAAAAATATGTTCAAGTTAACATTAACAGTTTTGCTTTTTCCTGTGTGTGTGTTTGTTACAGATCTTGAAATGGACATGGTCGTCATCGTTTCATATTTTTTTTGTATAATTTGACAGTTTTCGTTAAGATGCAACAAACCCAGATTTAAATGTTGGTGCTTTTTTTTTTGCACAGATGTAAATAAAATAAAAATTTATTAAATCGATTTGTCAGTCTGTACTTTAAGAGCGGGGGGAGGGGACGGGGGGGCACTCACACCAGAAAACTACAAATCACTGTTAGCAACACATATCTCAGTTAGAGTGGAGATGACTTCATCTTTTTTAGTGCACTACATAACATTGAGTTAAACAATATGATAGAAGTATAACAAAAATTAATACTAAAAGAAGAGGTTTGTTTGTGTACTTGTGTCCTGTAAACTGTACATGCGCAATATACTTAAATAGTGGAATCTCTTCAGATTGCAGTTACATTGTGAAAGCAATACCAACTCAAATCCAGTCTATTTCCACACATCTGATTTCTCCATGAATTGATAACTCTACATGACCCTTATTGCCCAGAACGCTCTATAGCTCCAGAAGCACCACAGAAGATTCAGATTTTCCTTTTTTCTTTACTCTGAAGCTTTAGTTCTGTTTCCAAACAGATGAGACACAGAAGGAGCTGCAGGGTGTGTTATGGAAAGGTAAGTGTTTGGTTATAGCGATGGGTTGGGGGAGTCAAACTAGTTCTCAGGTTCCCGATGGTGGAGGACATAGTGGAGTATCAGTGGAGTTTCCCTGAGGTGTCCCCCATCCTAAATCTGACGGTAAAGCCCACAGTGGGTATCAGATAAGGTCTAAATCTGTTGAGTGCCGATGAGACCTATAGGAGGGGGGAGTCAACCCAGCCTGTGATCCTCAGGGTGAGCAGGTGGAGGGAGGGGGGGGGGGGGCTACTTCCCTCGAACCTTGGTGTCGGAGGACAGAGGAGAAGCAAGTCGATATGGAAGCGCACCTGCTCGCTTATCTCTGTAGAAACTAGGGGAGGCTGTGCCAAATGGTCCATCCCCAGACCCTAGATCAGGCTCTGTTGAAGAAAGACAGCAGTTGGAACGGGGCCTCCCTGTCCATCAGTGTGTGTGTGCACTCTTTTGTACTAATCCAAACCTACTTTGATGTAGCTGTTAACCTGGAGGTGTCAGGAGAGGGTTCTTAGTTTGATTTGACACCAGTGGCCCAGTTTTTATATTAAAATTACAAGTCAGAATGTTTCATAGATGTATCTGCTGTAAAGGAGGTGCATCTGGCTAGTAGAGCTGCAACAATTATTCACATTATTGATACATTTGTCTATTTTTTTCCCCTGTAGATGAACGCTCTCGCCTAAAAATGATGAAAAATTGCAAAAGAACAGTTAAAGTTTTCCTCACTTTGAGCAGCCAAAAGCAGCAATACCATCATACTGAGTGTGTGTAGTTTGTCTAATCATTGAAGCTCTACTGACTAGACTTACATACTTTACATACATTGGTACACATTAAGCTACAGAGCAAAAATATTATACAAAAAAGATTGTGCCCCTGAAAACGTGATTTAAAAATCTTATTTTTTTCTTAATAACATTCACGACTAAAGAACAACAATCACAGTTTAAGTTAAAATACAATCTTAGGTATTGTTGAGTTCATTAAGAGTTTTTAACACTCAGAAACTCAGCTGATCTGCTTCAGCAGGACTGCGTGGGTGGTGTGATCAGATCTGAGTGACGGCGCTGGTGAAGTCAGCAACCAAACAAGTGAACTGTCATCTGATTTTGATTCAAATGTTGCTAAATCCCAACTGAGATCCACCCACTTTAATCCAGTGACAAGAGCACCAAGAAATGCACAAAAACAGAGATATCTCATGTGAAATAACCAAAAATGCAGTGTAGGACCACATCTCCCATAAGTAAGAAGCTGATTGAGTAAATATGTTTTCAGGGCCTTTAAAGTAAAATCTACACTGCCATCATAGTATCATACAAGTCATACATGAGGAAACATTTCTAAAAAGACTACTCTACTTTTCAGTGACGAGATCAACATTCAGCAGTTCAGTAACAATTGGTAATCATAAATCTAACGATTCTAACACTCAACACTTTCTAGATGTTGTCATAAAAGGTCAGTGAGGGCCGGCAGAGCTGTGGGTGAGGATGTCTCAGCGTTACCTGGCCAGATGATAGCCTCCAGCAGCATCACCCTGCGAGCCAGAACCTCAAGGTCTGCCTGCAAGTTGTGGAACATCTGCAAGCTAATGTCCTATCAGAGAGCAGTGACAGGGGGACTGTGTGAGGGGGTGGAAACACCAGCCTGAGTCCTGGGGCTGCTCGCGACTGTTCCCACTCCCTGTCTCAGCAGTGAGGTGCGGTGGGAGTTTGAGTCCCCCCCTCCACCTTTGACCCCTGCCTAAAGCTGACCCTGCCTCAGGCCTCCTACTCACCATGAATACCGATCATAGTCTCAAGGATTAAAACCCTCTCGGCTAAGATCTTCAGCGCCTCTCTGATCTGATGTATCCCGTCCCCCTGTGAAGATAGATACAGCCGTCAAGGTAAAGAGCACAAGCCAAAGAAATGCTCGCCAAGATGCAAGTCTTTTTGTTTGTTTCCTCTAAATACAGTTCAGCAGTTAGAAGGTTAAAACAGTCCACATATCTGCCCAGCACTCTCAGACATATCTGGTCCTTGTATTTCTCTGTATCTCCCTCATTCTCTGGCCATGCTGCTACATGAAGTCAGTCTCTGCCATGCTGGGCTGGGCAACATTATATGCAGCATGCATATTACAGACCAGCCTCGTGTCGGTGACATAACACAGCTGGAATACACTCTTCCAGGGTTTTAGATCTGATCATGCCATCTGCATTCATTTTGTTTGGTTGCAGTTAAGCCAGGTGATTATTTTCAGCACCACAGCTTTCATTCTTAACACTGAAAGTTACCCACCATTACCTAACAGAATGAAGCCAGTATAGATTTACACTGAAATCTAATTTGTTTTTTTGCTAAAGGATGAGGCGATGGCTTCATGAGTCATACCTTCAAAATCATAACAGAAGTAGTTGAAGAAAAGAAAGCAGACAAAGATAATCACAGAAGGACGACATGCAGAGAACAGCTGAAGCATTTGGTGCCCAGGTGAGTGATTCCCACTATGAAATGCTCTGATTAGTAAATACAAACCAAAGACAAGTTTTATGTTGGAAGAAAAAAGGCAAAGAGTCATACAAGTACTGATCAGAGATGGTAAGTTTGTTGGTCACTCCACCACTGTACTTTAGAGAGAACATTTATGTTCCTCTCGGGATGAATTGTCATTATGATCGTCTGACTTTTCAAGTATAGCATCATCCGAGACGTTCCCATCAGCTTCAGCTGTAGCAAATGTTAGCATGCTTACACAATGGTGAACATGATAAACACATCTGCTAAACATCAGCAAGTTAACCTTGCATGTTAACAAGGGAAGAAATCAAATTGGGGAATTTCGAGCTTCTTTGCCTTCTTTCTGTTGTAACAGCACTGTGTTATTTCTCTCATTAGATACATTTTGTAGTTGATTTTTCACATCCAGGAATGAAAGTTTGTGTGGTGCAGTGCTTAAAGGTGAAATCATGCAAGGTTGCATTGTGGGATAAAAGAGGATAGCTGTATCCACTCCACTCACATCAGAGCACAACACCTCTAAACCCGACAGGACCCACCACTGACACGTATGGAGCGATTTGGCATATACATTTGATACATTTCATTTCATCAGTCTGAACTGATTAGATGTGAGGCAGCACAGTTGAATTTAAATAAAAAAAATAACTGTAAAATTTGCTTCCAGGTGGATTTTTACTATGCGTGTTGCATTTTGTGTGTTTATATTTATATGTATATGCCAAAGTCAGATGCTGAAAAGGTGACTGTGAAAGGTAGCCATGGGGACAGTAGCTTGCAGAGGGAGTCAGACAGCTTTAGGGTCAAGAGGACAGTGTCGTGACAGGGGACAGCAGTCCAGAGCACACCCCAAGGACCGAACAAAACACAACAAAAACACATTAACACCAAAAGGTTTCACGCACAAAATCAAACAGATATATAACAGCTAAAATTATATATAAATACGTATATATTTAAACAAAGACAACACCGTAAAACAGACACTTTATGACCATCAACAGGGAGGAAAGTATGGACTCGAGAGAAAAAGAGATGCAGCTGAACTCCACTTTGTGGCCAATTACAGTCATAAACATGGTGAGTGTAAAAAGATCATAACCATAACCTGAGATGTGGGTCATGGTTAGACCTAATTTAGGATCACTGAATACTGACTCGTTGAATTGCAAAGTGAACATGTGATGACATAAATAAAAATATCTTACATTTAGATTGCTCTTGTCAAATGAGAAAGAGGTAAAGGAAAAATAAGGGTTAGACAGACACAGAGAAAATATTTAATGCTCAACAAAGGAATCTTAAAACTTCTTTTTTTTTTATATATTCAAACTAAAACCCTCCTGTCCAGGCCCTGTACGTCACCCTGTCAAGTATGAACTACCACCTACTACTTTCTTACCGGTAAGCCCTTCTCCCCTGGCTCTCCTTTGGGACCCGGTGCACCCTGTGAAAAAATATTAACAGAAAACACAGATGAAAGCGGTGCAGCAGTTTACTTCAACACAAAGTGCTCAGTCTCTCTCTCTCTCTCGGAGATTGCGTTGTGACTGGTCAGTGTGGTTTGTAGTGCCGCTGGTTAGTGTAGTTTACAGTAATATAACCAGCTATGACATGTGTTGATGTTTCCCCCTATACACTCATTTACTCCGTAATCCTCAAGGCAGGAAGGGTGGAGGTGGCTTACCGGCTCGCCTCTGAAGCCCCTCTCTCCTTGGTAACCTAAAGGACCCTAAAAAAAAAAAAACGAAGGAGAGAGAGTTTTGTTTAAGGATGTAGATACAGAGTTGATGAAGAAAATAGTATCAAGCTGTGCGTTACTCACTCTCTCGCCACGTTCTCCCTTTGGCCCCACGGGGCCCTGCGTTCCAGGGGCTCCAGGTTTACCCTGAAAGAGATTCAAAATGAAAATGATGCATTTGTATTGCATCAAATCCAACAGTGCTAAACCCAGTGAGTAGAGCTTACATTCTGTCCTGATGGGCCAGAAGGTCCTACTGGACCTCTTGGACCTGGGGGACCTGCATGACAGATAGAAAGATTCATATACATATTCAGTATCTTTCCTCACTATGGAGGTGGAGGAGGAGCTGGTGGTTTTTAATTGTGTCTAGCCTGGTGAAACACACACCGCTCAGCCTGGCATATGTATAGCACCTGTAGGTGTTCATCACTTTATATAGCTTCAGGGTGCGGCACTAAACCAACCCTACTTTTAAAGTGTGGACAGCCACAGCAGAAGTATGTACACGACTCGGCCACAAGCCCACTATGGTGGAGCGGTCTGCTTGATACAGAGTCCATAAAATGCATTCTGCATAACGTGCCTTTGTGTTATTCATGTTTCATTGTTGCTACAGTGATAATTAACCTTTGTGTGTGTGAACTCGACTTCGAGGGATGTTTTGTGTTTGGTCATCTGTGTGTGTTTGCAGGCGATACACCCGGTATCTGTGTGCAGCTGCTGTGTTTTTGTGTGTAAAAGCATTTAAAATAATTGTATCTTTTAGTGTAGAGACACAGTTTCACAAACACATTCACATGGAAAAACACAGGTATGGATCAACACTCACCAACAGGGCCGGGGGGACCCTGAGGTCCTGGAACAGGCAAGCCTTGTGAGTCATGGAAAGTGTTGGTGTAGAAAGGGTCTTTTCCACGAGCTAAAAACAAAATGTGTGTGTTTACTTTCCTGGCTAAGGACATTATGTGCAAACAGGAACAAAGCTAATAAATATCTACAATCATAATAAAGTTGTACTGTTACGTAACGTAGTGTTGCTTCACTGACGATGACTGAAAATCAGATTTTGTAGCCTCACTGTCCAAACATGTTTTATCACTGTATTCTGTTTATATTATTTTGTCATTAACTTGCTGATTATATTTTGTCTTTAAGGGATTATTGGGACTCAAACTTGGTTCTAGGTATCAGCTTCAGTGTTTTCAATGATGTCAACAAATCCAAAGTTTACTGCCATCATTCTCTTTGCAAAGGCGGGTTCGTTCTGTGGGCATGCTGTACTTCATGTGACGCTATAACAAGCACCACCAACCAACCAACCAATAGAAATGTAATCGTGATGTTTAGGGTTCGGTCCACGGTTGCCATTTGAGTAGAAACAATTTGTATGTAGCCTGAGAGAAAATGCTGCCTGAGAAGAGAACCTGAAGAAGCCTATAATGCACTTTTGATTTAATAAATATGAACTTGTAAAGAATATTGATCTAAGATGTTCAGTGTGCATTGATGCTGCCTGAGGAGCTCAACTCAGGGCAGCTAAACTCGTCTTCGTAGCATCAGCATATCCTCCAGAGGGCAGTGTTTTCCAGCCAATACTCAAAAGTTCACCTAATGACTTCAACAGGATTGTAAACTACACTAAAATGTGTTCAAATGCGCTGTCAGTAGTAGATCTAGATTTCACGTTCATTAAAGAAAAGTTATGTAATGTTGTATTTAAAAAAAAAAAGCTTTCCACTGTGTGAACACTGACCGAACATCAACAAGTAAAACTACAGAGAGGAAGAGGGTGGTGAACATGTGAGCGATACAGGAAATGTGCGGTCATTGGGTCATTTTATACTGACAGGAAACACGGATCCAGTCACAGCATGAGGCTTCAGGAGACACAGACAGGAGGATGAGGAGGAGGGATGACGGCCAGAAACATCCTCCAGCTGCCAGAATGCTGCACACCGCTGACAGAGGTGACATCCAAAAACAAGGCCGCTCTCGCTGTCTCTCTGTCTATTTCTACAGGCTCTCTTCACTTCCTACTGCTTTAGGATCCCTCTCCTGTTCTGCAGAAGGGAATTCCAACCTCCTGATGCAGACATAAAGGCCAAATAGGCCAGTGTTTTCCAAAGGAAGCTCACCACAGAATCCCACCCCCCACCCCTGTACGTTTGATGTGAGAGTAATGGCTCACAGTCTCGGAAATCATCATGCCAACCTCAACGTACCCACAGCTTTCCCCACCGCTTACAAATCTGTGCGCTGCATACTTTGTATTACCACTGAATGCTCACATAAAAGCCGCTGATGTGTTAACCTTGAAAGAGCCGGTGCACCCCGCCACCAACACCCGCCCGCCCCCTCAGCTGTCTGAGCAGCGGTCTACATCTGGAAGTTGTTGAGTGACATCAGTGATGGACAGGTTCTCATCCCAGCATGTGAAGTCTGTGTCAACTTCTGACTGTCTCTGCCTCCATTTAATACCCTTTGATTCTGTCCGACTTGGCTGGTAGACAATAAGGAGCAAGTAGCAGTTAAAGGATTACGACCGTCCTGTCTGTTTCTCGTTCCCTTTTGTTTCTTTTGTTTATCATTAGTCCTCAAATCTGTGAGAGCACTCACGCAGCATGAGAGAACATGTCTGCGAGGGATATGAGCGGTTTGAAGAGTTTGTAAAAAACCTACATCACCCTGCCTGAGAACTGAGGCTTTCATTTAGTTTGTGTACATGCACTTCTACACATCAAAGTCTGTATACAGGCTATTGTGAGTGTTGGTTTATATAAAAAAAAAAAAAGTTGCATAAAGTTTCTTTTGTAGCCCCGGAGTGAAGTCTGATGAAGTAATGTCACTTGAGCCAGCATAGTTTGAATATGAAACAAGCAGCAACCTCTGTAGCTGTGGCCTACGCAGTGCAGTTCACTTGAGGCTGGCTGCAGAACGAGCCAGTCTCCATAAGTCCCCATATTAAAATGACAAACTTCACAGCAGAAATAAACATGTTTACAGCCTGGTACAAAAAATAGTTTTGGTCTCTATAACTACTTTCCCTGTTCATGACAACTGTACTGAGGCTGTTTTTTTATAGAACTGAACCATTCAGATTATATTAAGGTTTAAAGTTATGCATAATTAACAGCATGGCTGCTTTGATTGACAGGTGGATGCTGTTACAGATGGCTTGTTTGAGCAACCAGGCGTTATTCGGTCTGCCTTATGATCCACATCTGAAGAGGCAGGAGTACCAATTTGGTGGCAGCCAGAGCCACAGATTTTGATCTTCAAAATAGCTCTTCAGAAATGTATGATTGACGCCACGTACGTTTTTATACTCTCCGAGGTCTGAAGACAAATGTGAAAATGAAAAAAATCAGGGGCGATGGTGTTCAAAAGCAGTGAGTGTACGAGTCCTTGGTAGCTTGCTCCTCATCTCTGCTTGAGGCTACATTAGCTGACACTAGCATTACTTTAACTGAACTCTCGGCTGCATTGTGGGTAATGTAGGAGATAGAGAGATACCACTGGTTCTGTTGCATTTTTATTATTCTGTCCATCCAAATTCAAACAGTTTTTAAGGAGTGCAATGCTCTTTTAAGACTATTTGTAACACAGTACTTGCTGTGGAATTTGCATCATGGTGACTGTAGGAAGTCTGCTAATTGTCCAAGGACTTACTGTGGTCTGGCTCTGGGATGTGGGCACTGGCTGGCGCTGGAGGCCCTGGAGGGCCTGGCGGGCCTGGTAGACCCCTCTCTCCTGGGAGTCCTTGTGGACCACGTGGGCCTGAGGAGGAGGGAGGACAGAGACATCACTGTGTTGGCAGACGTGAGGTATGTCACAGCAAAAAAAAAATTATGATCTTAAAAGCTTCTCCTGGGAGAGGATAATGATAAATGAGTGCGTGTGGTTTGATGATAGGAGGATAAACTTTGACATAGAGCAACAAAACCAGAGAGGGAATAGATTAGATAAAGTGCTGAATGATACAACGTAGCAGTGTTTTATATCTGTGTGTGCACATGTGGAGCAGAATCAGCAGCTGGACTGAGGAGGAAAAGTGAATGAGTCTGACCATGACTTTGTTTCTCTGTAATTAACAGGAGGAGGGTGTTTAATGGTCCAGTGCTGGGAACTTACTCAGGGGCATGGGAAAGCTCAAATAAACACCATTAAACTCTGCAAAGTGTTACTGGCACTGCTTCACAGTAAATTAAACGTTCCCCTCTATATTCACCACTAACTATTGTACATGTGTGTCTCTAACAGCCTGTAGCTGCTCCATATGGGCCGGTAAGTGAAAGTAACCGTCCTCTTCCCTCAGCCACCACAACTACATCTGACCTCATTGTTTGGACTCTCCTGAGGTAATACTGCCCCATAAACACCACCTCTTGCCCTCTAACAGACCCAAACTCACCACCTCTGTGTTTATGCACTGATGCAACTGACAATGACAGTCCACTAATTGCTGCTTTGCAAGTTAATGTTATTACAGCTCTGATTTGACACCTCTGTGGGTCATTTTCACGCCTTGGTAAACATTGCGGCATTAGCGGCTGTGTTTTGGCTGCAGCGGGGAGACTGTAACTACAATCTCAAGCGGCACGGTGGTTCAAATGGCCAATCAAAGTGGCCCTTTAGAGCGTATGTGACATATTGGGGAAAACATCGTTTGTTTTTCCTGCAGAATAATGGTTCCCCAGAGGGGTCGGGGGGAGGCCGCGTCAAAATATGAGTCAAACTTTGCATTACAGCTCTCCTGTAACTGATCAGGACTTGTCATGATGTACAATATCACTTCTCCCAACAACAAAAGTTCACTTTTCTCCCATCTTTCCCATAACCCCCGGCTCAAAAACATATTTGTCTACATTTTCCGCGACATTGGACGCATTCCAGTCCTGTGTTTATCTTTGTCTTTAAAGTGAAAAAAACAGCACAATAAGGATAACATAGCTTTGGATGCAAGAGACAGCACTGGTTTGAGGCACTTATGAAGTAATGGAGATAGAAAAAACAATAACACCACAGGCATATGGAAATCATAAGGACCTGGGATTTGTGTATATATAGCTCATGTTCATTTTCAGATTGAAGTCACATGGCGCTTCTCGGGTTTGTAGTTTAACTTTTGCTCTAAATCTCATCTTTACCCAGCAGCAGGCACTGAGCACGGGTCATATGTTAGACTGAAAGGAGAGGCACTCCCTTCATGATCCAGAGCAGAGGAATAACAGCCTATAGCGAGAGCAGATGTTGTGACACACTTACACCGCCATCTACTTTATTATCATTCAAGTCACAGCTGCCTGTAGATTTACTTTTTTCCAACAGGTCATTTATTATTTGTCCATAACCTGAACAAGCTCTGAATGCACAGAGCAGATTTATGATCCAGTGTTTGTTCTGGTTTGGTGACCATGAGCAGCAACACATGTTATATGTAGTCTGAATGCTTTTGCTACCCACTGAACCAGCACTTTTAGAAACATATGATTTTAAAAGCCAACCAAACAAAATGCCCAGATTCCAGAAAGTAACCAGCAGGCCTCAGGGGCCGCTGGAACGCTCTGATTTTTACCACTTGAGGGTCTGTGGGTTGACTGAGTGTTTTAAAAGAAAGACAAACACTCTGGAGAAGGACATCACGGGTCACGCTTTTGTTAGAGATCTCTCTGATTTTTCCACTGTTGTCTCCACATGTCTTTGGTCAACAGTGAGCCATTCAAACATCTTGTTCTACAGACAATAGGTTAAGTGGATGGGTAAGTATACAGCTGCACTGTAACACCCTCCATCTTTCTCACACAAATCTTTACAACATGCAAACTGTGTCAACATCTACTAAGACAAGGTTCATTTGTTTCTCTCGGCTCACACCTATCTGCTAACACTGAGCTGTGTGTATTTCTACTCTCAGTCCTCTCTTACCTGGAGGTCCTGGAGATCCCCTCGATCCAGGCGCTCCAGATGGGCCCCTTGTCCCGATATCCCCCCGAGGCCCGCTGGGACCTGGCAGCCCTCGAGACCCTGGCTTCCCTAAGAGGAGGAAACAGTCATGAGTAATCACAAAGCCTTAACTGGTTTACATCTTAAATGGATTTACATCGACTGAAAGGCAACTATGGTTACAATTTACCGTCTCTGCCAGGAAGCCCATCTCTCCCCTTTTCACCCTGAGGTCCTGTAATGGAAACAGAGAGGTGGCTTAATTAAGAGGTGTAGCTCCGTGAGAAGAAATCTGGGCTCAAACCACCTGGAAACTCTCTAAATTTTGTCAAAGTAATAGAGGAAAAAGACTTCTCATTACTGTGTTTATGTCATCTCGAGGGCTGATTTAAATTTAACTTCCAAAATAGTAGATATGTTCATTAATTAAAGAACAGCAAGAGTTTTTATAGTTTTAGCATTAATTAATTTTGACTCAACACTTGGATTTCTGAAAACAATAGATGGTTGAGTGAATGTCGACTGTAGCATCGTTAATTAGGCTCAACACAGCGCTCTGGATATAGTGATGTTACGATGGCTCTCTTAATTAGAGGGAAACATCAAACACTGTTTGCAGGTCTCTGGGAGTTAGAAAAAAGTGAGCTTAACCAGATTTCTGTAGCCCGTTACTCATCTCTGCTCGAGGCTATAGCCTCAAAGCTACTAGCACAAATCTTTGAAATGTTCATGGTTCTGATATTTAAAAAAATGATGGTATCCCTCTTTGACTCTTTTTGAAATGTTATGGGATTGCAATGCTAAAGTGGTACTCTTTTGGGCCAGCACTAGCCCAGTCTTGGCTTCTGAACCAGAGGGTACCAATTCAAGTCCAGCATGAGTCACAGTATGGAGTCAGGACTGGCAGCTGGAGAGGTGCCAGTTCACCTTCAGGGCACCAGGACCCCTAACTGATCCCAGGGTGCCGCTACATGGCTGCCCATCACTCCACATTGAGCCCTTTGTGTGTGTGTGTGGTTGTATTTTGGGCCTATAAATCTAAAACTTGAGAGATACATAAAGTAAATCTTTTTTTCTTCTTATGAGGGACTGACATAACTGAAACCCTATGAAAGTTTTTCTAGTAGTCTCTAGAGACAACATTGCTCTCCACACCAGAACACACAACATTTCAAATAAACTTATTTTTAGAGCCTTAGAGGAAGGAAATGGAGTGATTAAAATCAAAAGGGATCATCCTTGGAATCATGAATACACTCTTTGATTATGACATGCTTTATCTTGTGGGCAAATGAGACACACTTTGGCCCGAGGGTGGCACTAGAGGAAAACCCAGAATGGGTTTATCCTCAGGGAAGAATGAATGCAAAACAATTTTCACTTTATTATTTTATAATGGTGTCTAGTGAGCCACTGGGAGTATGATTTGTTGTCTAATTTTTCTAGTTTATGCTATCAGTAATTTAAAATCACATAAAAATCTTTAAATCTGGCTTTATCTTTTGACTAAACACATTCTTACATGACTAACTAACTAACAAGTGCAGCAGTGTTGGTGAACTCCTGCTCAGTGCTGGGCTCGACTCCAGAACAAGAGGAGGACTTTTGTGCTCTGTAGTGTTCGTTTAGCACACAGCCACAGAGCGCTGAAAGTGAACAGCACAGACAACTGTGCTCTTACTTTTTGCGAAAAGGAAATGAGTGTACGTGCAGTGGAGGAAACAGGATATGAGCAGAGGTGAGCAGGTAGAGGGCAAACAAAGAATTGCTGCTCGCAGAGAAAAGCTGTAAGGAGTGATTTCCGACTCAATTATCACAATACAAAACCCTGGACTCCGCTTCATGGAAACATGCAGTATTTTTTAAACATAAAACTTATTCATGCATGACAGCGTGACATACCTGCAGGCCCCTGCTCACCAGGAGCTCCCTGAGCGGGCACAGCCCCCATCAGTAATGAGGCCTCTGGTACAGTTCCTCCTTTACCCTGAAGGTGGCGATGTGATACGGACGCCGGGGCAGAGATTAATTGCACCTGGTACAGAAAGCCATAAAACAAGTGTGAGCAATTAAACAATCATATCATATTTCTCTGGATACTGCGGCTGAATGAGTCCGTACCTTCGTCTCCAGTGAGTTCAGCCTGTCACTCAAAGCTGTGATTTGACTGCAGTTCAGACAATCTGAAAAGCAGAAAATTGCTTTCTTTACCTCGAGGAACGCTTAAACTTTATGAATACTTTGCCATTATGTCGCAAAGGCAAAAGTAGTAACACAGTTCACAGTTCTTACTCATGGCTGGCTCTCCAGTGCGTGCAGGCGGACGGCGTAGCGTGGATGGTTTCCTTAGTGCCTCTTGAGCTACAAGCTGATTCCCTGCATCTGTTCGAGAAAAGAAGACATGGAAAAGGAATTTATGGTGACTTCTTCACCTTGAAAACATGATTGTTTAATTTAGAAGTTTCTATTTCCATTCATATGCAACATGAGAAGCGAAAGGTGGAAATCAAAGTTCCAAATTCTCACCAAGATTCAATGGAAATCAGTTTTACAAAATGCTGCTGACATTTAATCAAATCACCAACAATTCTCTGGTTTCATCTGCTCAAAGGCTTTTGTCTGTTTTACATCACTGCAATTTGAACATCTTTGGTCTGGTTTTGGACAAAATGAGACATCTGAAGACGTGGAGTTCTGGAAAATCATAGTATTTTATAGACATTCATGACTTCTACCATAGTTTGTTTGTCACGACCACAACCTTTCTCTCACCTGAACTGCACTGTAGATGCCATGTAGTAAAAAAAAAAAGTAAAAAAGTAAATGTTTGGCATGAAAGACATCCAGAGCTTTAATTGTAGGAATCGTTCAATATTTCATGTTTACATGCTCTTGTTATACTGTAATGTTTCTTTGGGCTACACGTCCCAGTGAGACAATGACAGTGACTGTGGAGGGCAGTCAGAGGTCTGGACACACAACAATAGAGAAACAACAGAAGAAAAGGAGAGAAGAAAAATGTCTCCACTGATCTAATTTCCAAATAGTCATTAATACGTCATTTTGTGTTTAATATAATGTCATCAGTGTAATACACAGGCTGTGCTGTTTCTGTCTGCTATCCTGCAGGTGAGCTTCTTATGATCAGCCTGAAAGAGCCAACAAAAAGTTGACTGGAGAATACAGAAGTCACCAGAGACAATTGCAGCTTTTGTCTCCAAGAGATAAACAGTGTACGTGGCGCGTCTTTGCCAAGTTGCTTTCCTTTTGCCTTGTTTCTTTATGGAGTATAAATTCGCAAAGCCTGGGAGAGAGGGCGTGTAAAGACAAACAATAGTTTCCTTGTGCAGAGAGAATGGGTAGTCTCGGCTTGCATTCTGTCTTGCCTTCATTTTATGAAGTGTGGGAGTTTGTGTCCCTGGGTTCTGGATGTTTTGAATGGGCAGACCTTTGTGGAAAAGCTAGACTGACTCCTTTGTCTGGTCTGGTCTGGGCTCTGGTTGGCCCAGGTGCTCCTGATACAAACAAGAGGCTGGGTTCAGCACCTCATTAGCCACCGGGAAGCACGTCTTTGCCGTTCAGTGGCCAGCAACCACAGTCAACGCCAAGTGCTAAACTAAAAGAAGCCATGAAATAGCACCTGCAGCACCAGGCTGGAGTAGGAGAACGTTACTTAAACAGCTTCACTTATTGTAACATCACATGTCATGATCCGTCTCTATCCTCTGCAGAGCCGGGAAAGGAAAACGGAGAGCTTATTGTCACGAAGAAAAATAAACGTTTGGGAACCTAAGACAGGAAAGCATAACGGGTTTAGTGATTACCAAAAGAGGGGGGAGAGAGAGGGCAAAGGAGGAGTATGAAAAGTACACAGAACACATGGTTTAGGGTAAATCGAGACTGCTCCAATAATTCCCCCTCCTCAACCTCTGTGCTCATGATTTCACTGTTTTGGGTTTTGGGTATTTCTCAGAGGATTACAAGTGTAGATGGATTTAAACCATGTAAGACCTGAGACTGAAAAGTTATGGCATGTGCTCTAGATTCCAGAAAACTCTTTGACATTTTGATAACGATACAAACCTCGCACAGACCCGAGACCCAAGGAGAACACACACTTTGATCCACTCCTACCGCGCTTCAGTCCACATGGGGAAAGACGGCGGAGACAAAGAGAGGTGTGTACATGTACATGCACACGCTGGGGACTTTTTTCTCTGGAGCTCGGCTCATGTAGATGGCTGCATTCAATTACAAAGGGGGCTCTGGATAGGAAATCTAGCTCTCGCCCCTAACGGCACCTCTTCTCCCTCTAGAGTAAAGAACACTCAAGCACCAAGATCCCCTCACCCACACTCGAGCTATTGTATGAAGCATTAAGCCGGCTTTGGCACAAGGACAACTGTCTCCCCCACACACACACCTCTTGTGCACTTTCTCGCCCTCTGCGTCTTGCAACAACAAATTTAAAATCCTGAAAGACTCCTCTTTTCTTCCGCATCTCCTGTGACAGTGTCTGTTATCTACAAGGCCCTCTGCAGCTTGCCTGCATGGAGACCCTTGAAGAAAGAGGATGACTTGATGAGCGTGGTCCATCGCTGTCTTGGCCAACAATAACATCATCACAGTTAATGAATGCCCCCTAATGGACACGGCTCATTGTATCTACTCTTTGTTCTCAATGGGCTAATTGCCCCAGTGGAGGATGGACGGGGTGGGGGGGGGCGTCAAAGAAATGTGTGAATGTATTTGACCTTTTGCCCCCGTGTTGCACTGGGCCCAAATCAGTGACTGAGTCAGAGCTCTTCATTAGAGGAATACCCCCAGAGAGAGTTCAGTGGGCCAGAGGCTGCTCTGATATCAGCTCGGTCTCTTGTTCCTCTTTTCTCACGCACACACACGCACACACACACATGCACACACGCACACACACACACACACACACACACACACACACACACACACACACACACACACACACACACACACACACACACACACACACTCAGTAATTTGTTTACAAACACTCTGTGAATAATCTTTTCCCCTGCTGGTGCAATAATCTCACGGGACAAGGAGGGAGATATGAGCGAAGGTCACAGGAGGAAGGTTATCTTTTCCCATTTCGTAATGAGTGTGTGGTTATGAAGGATGGCCTTAGGGACTGTTTATGCTCAAGCACATGATGATATACACTGTTTCTTGTGCATAAAAGAATTTTGTAGCGGTAGGAAAAGGCAGCAGCAGTGAGAAGCCTCTGAAAAGCAAATCAGATTTTGTGGAACACCTATTTCAGACTGAATTTATCTAAATTAAAGTTTGTTTTGGAGCTCTGCTGGTACTGAAAAGTCAAGAGCAGCTCTTCCAGCACACAGTCTTTCCAAGCCTGTAGCCGGGGGCTAAGGTTAGACCAATGAAATTGTTTGCCGAAATCTGAGCAATAGGTCTGCCAAGCCACACATGTAGCCCTGTGGGCCTCAGACTGAAACCCTGACCAGAGTTGGTTCTCTCCCGTGTAGCCTCTGCTTCACATCACTCGCTTCTTGAATAAATGAAAAACACTGAAGGTGAGTCAACCGAACACTGGCCTGTCAAATTAAAAGAAAATATTGACATTTCGGTGTACTTCAACTATAATATATGGATATGAGTTTGTTTAAATGAAATCATTAATACGACGCTGAGTGTATCTAAACACAGCTGAGACACAGCTGCAGCTCCAATGAGGTGTTGAAATGTATACAGAGTTATCACTTGTGATTAGATTTCACTTCCTTACTAAGACTGATGTGGGTTTTTTTTTTTTTTTTGCATACTTAAAATGTGAAATGAAACAATAAAAGTGAGACACAATGCAGACAGAAAGCCAGCGAATGGTAGCTCGCCTTGGTAACAGACTGTGATTGTGAGCCAACACCACAGACACGTTCATGCCAAGTATGAACAAGGCCGATGGGGGAAGCCCTCAATCTGAACTGACCGCACTCAAAGAGCATGCAACATATTTGATTTGGATTCCACAAAAGCATGAACAATCTGTTACTATTATATCATTATATGATTATTATGGCAGCTTTATTCCAAAGCTATTATTATTGGCCTGCTGGTACCACGAGAGTGAGAGCCAAGGGCACAGCGACGAGGACTGCAGCTGCACCTCTTGCTTTATAAACTAAGGTGTGTGTGTGTGCGCTCTCTCGGGTAGGGTTTTATCGGTGTGTGTGTGACAAACACGCACGCACACTGCCTATAATATTAATGGTCCAAGGTCATTCCTTCAATGATACTCTCCCAGTGAAAATAAACCAGAGCCCTCATGCTAAGAGCCCGGTTAGCGCTGCCAACTAGAGCCCTTAAACACACATCTCACACTCAGCTGCACTGACTGCCTGATCCTCCAAGCTCATCACCTACTGAGGTTTATTTGTTCTCTGCTTCTGCAGAAAGATTCAGCAGCTTGCAGACAGACAGGACTTAAGGAGCTTTATGAATGTAAGACTTTTGTTGTCCTCTCATATAGGCTGCAGCAGATGGTGGGTGAAAATTTGAAGCAGAAGTTGCGTTGCAAAGACTATAAAGGCTTGTCTGTCCTGTTTCCTAGAGTCTGACTGTGTTATCTCAAAGTTTGAAGTTCCTGTGAGGAGATACAGCACAGGGCCTGGCAGCAGATTTGAACGCAAACACACACAGAGCTAGCAGACGCAGCAGAGTGCAAGGTCCTGATCCATCTCTGTCTAGTCAATTAGCTGAGCTCAGCGCTGCAGCATCATTAGTGACCAGGTGCTGACAGCCAACCTGGGAAGGTGTTTGTCTCTGTCTCTGCACCCCCCCGGACGGACCGAAGTCTGCTGCTGCCTCCTTTGGATCAACACACACACATGCAGTCTACACATAGGGTACACTGTACTCCTCCAAATACGCCAAGCTGAAGAAGGTGGCTTATCTGAACATATGTTTGCTGAGCGAGCGGTTTCGTTTGTCTATTTTTGAATCCTAAAGAGGCAAAATGAGGTGATGTGATCCTGGTACTGTTTCAGTCTGCTCTTCTCCCCTCTCACTTTCTCTCTCTCTCTCTCTCTCTCTCTCTCTGTGTCCTTGCATAACACTCATCTTCCAATAAACAAAAAACTTATTGCATATTGTAGAAATAACTTGTGCGCATAAAAACAAGATAATAACAATGAATTTAGAAACATATAAAGCAAGTGAAACGATGTCAAGTTGTGGAAGACATATGAGCAGTTTAGTGCCGGTGGTTCAGGTGCGTTTGGATCATAATAAAAAGACAATAAATGTGGTATGTTCTCATCAGAAAAGAGGGTTCTCCGTGTATTTTAATTATTATGTGGCAGCCACTAGAAACCAAGGACTATTTTAAATCAGGCTGTGAGTAGTAGAGGAGCGCAACATGTTCCTCACAGTGAGGTGTATATATTTTAAATTTTGGAACTGGTATTGTCAGTAGACAGTAGCACTGAATTGAGATATGTGAATTGGTATCTGTAGAGATAAAGATGTACGGGTGCACCCTTCTCTCCTACATGAGTTGCTGTACGAATACTTATATTTTTTATTTTATACTAAATATTTTTAATATGACCTACATTTAAACAGATACTGATGATTTTTATGCAGCCATAATGTGTTTTTCTGCTGTCCCTGCAGAGCTGTTCGTCTGTGCCTGTCTGCTTCTCCAAACTGGGGGCGAGTTGACCGCTGTCTTCTGTAGCTAAGACACTGACTACCTCATACAACCCCACTTCAAAGTACCAGAACTATCCCTTTATACTGTAATAGAGCTTCCACCTCCCATACAGAGAGACAGAGCTTGATGCTCTGCCGAGTGCAAACCTGTATCTGAACCTCAGTGTTTACTGCACTTTCCCAGGGTCGCAGGTTTCTTTTATTAGGTGATTGACTTAAAGGGTGGGACACACTTCATCATTTCCTTCCTTTGCCTCCCCTTCACCACTCCGGAGCGGCCCACACACTGGACAGGTTCAGTTGTAATTAAGGTGAGAAGGGAGTGCGGCCGTGCTATAACAATTGGTCAGATAATTGATCCCAGAGGAAAAGGTAAGCTGAGCGAGTCTGAATCCTCACCTCCACATCGAGCTTAAGCTGAAAACAAGTGCACCGAGGCAGCCTACATCTGCTCTGGTTTATAAGTCTAGGTGAGGTGTTGCAAAGACCTGCTGCAAATGAAACCGTGCGACAGCCTCCAGGACCCTGAGGTGAGAGCGTGCAAGGTTAGAGAGGCTCTCACCTCGTGCACACACACATCTCACCTCATCAATCAGCGCAGACACTTCAGCCAAGGCACCATAGGGCAGCGCACATTCACCACACCACCTTAACCACACCCTCCTCCACAGGGCTAGACCTCCATCAGTCTCTACAAATAATATTTTGCCTGGTTACTGCACCCGAGGAGATGATTTATGTACTGGAGTAGTTTATTTATGTTGCTGTCTTGCAGAAATACTTAAAAAGTTATAAGGACATTGCACATGCACTGCAGAGCTGCAAGACTTCTACTTGTATAAAATACATATAAATAGGCAGCTGTACTTCCACTTGAGAACCTGACAATAAGGCCTGTGGTCAGATGTCTGCTCCAGCTGTTAACCAGTGATTTTCAAAAAGCATGTGTGCATAGACGTTTCTATAATTTAACACACACACAAACGGGGGTAAATGCTGCAGAGGCCACTTGTTGTTTCTCAAATCTTCTCCAGCTCTGTCTCTGCAGATTCTCACATTAGTCCTTTCAGCTCTTCCAGCCCATCCAGATGTGCTCGCACACACAGCCTCTAATCTTTCACAGGAAGGAGGAGGGTCTCCTGCCTCCCCCCACCACCACCACCACCACTCTGTCCCAGACAGGGCTGTCTTTACCTCACCTTCCCTCTCACTCACTCTCCCTATCTCTCTCACTCTCTCTGTTTTTCCAGCACATGCCTGTAGTGATGCTGATGGCAGTGATGGGGTCTGCATCTCAGTCTGGCTTGCCCCCATCCCGCCCCCTCCACAGCAGGCGGCGGTGTGTAATTACAGAGCAGCGACGGGCTGAATGGTCTGACTGGTGGGGTGACTGCGGTCTGCTGACAGAGGTGTTTGTCTGGCCTAAAGACATGTGCTCCCATTGGCATTCTGGGACGGGAGACTGGCCTCACTGGGCACAGACATCTGTCGGGTAGACGTCTCTGCACAGGATGCAGCACTCACCTTCCATAACCTCCCCTCCCTCCCCGTCACGCTTCCTGCTTATTGTTTTTTCCAGAAGGCTTCATCATGCGAGCCCCGCAACTGTCTACCCCACATACTGTCGAGAATACCTTCAGGGCGCTCACAGATACTAATTACAGGGAAATTGAGCTTTGTTTCATAATCACTCACCACCGTTGCCTCTAATGACTAAGCAGAGCAGACCTGCCTCCACCATTTGTCAAGCACTTGTTTTGGGGTGTAGCAGTGAGTGACTGTTGGCCGCCTCAGAGGGCAACACGCTGCCTCAGTGTCCACAAGAGGTTTAAAGTCTAGTGTTTCCACCAACTTTAAAGCAAATTTGAAAATGGAACAACGGTTTGCTGTCGTCCTGTAGCATCCAAAAACAAGAAAACCTTGGGCATACATCAAAATGGAAACAATTTTCTCGCTGCCATGTAAGAAAACAATGCTGTGGTCTGTGTAAAGTAGCTAAAATTAGTGGTGGGCACATCTGTCGGATTGCAGCGTGCCGATTTGAGATAGTATGTGGTCGGGACAGGCTGCAAATCCACCCGCCAGTCTTTAAACATTTCCTCCACTTGAAAGTAGCAGATGTCTAATAAAAGCATGTGGCGAAGGCTGACAATCCAGCTAACACCCTTCACTTTTATTAAGAGAGACGCAATAACACAGAAGCCCCGATGAAACCCGGCTCCTCCCTCGTGACCCTGCTTGACCCAAATAAAAGCTGCTTTGTAAACTTTTCCTTGGCGTCACTCTCCTGTTCAATGACCTAGGTTGGCACCCCATCCAATGATGTGCAACCTTTTTCCCCCATTTCTCCATCTCTGTCTTCTCGTGTGGTCACCGAGGAAACCAGCGAAAAACAAGACTCAGGAGCTGCAGACCAGGACATGACTGGATGAAACCACACACTGCTACTCTTCCTCTGTTTTAGTGTGGCAGGGAGGGATCTGTCTTTCCTGTGACCCCTCCATATAAAACACACACCACAGTAATTAAACCGCACTGTTCTGAGCCAAAACACTGCCGCAATTGGCTGACAAACAACAGCTCTAAAAACAACCAGTGCCAGAATTACACTGCCCGTCAGACACACACGCATGTACCATAACACATTAAGTTATTGCTGTTTAAATGTCATGCACGCTGCACTGAGCTGCTGAACACTTTATAAGCCTTTGTGACTAAAATAAGAAAATCCCATCAATATTATGTGAAGCTGGTTTTCCTTTAAAGGAGAATTCCACTTTATTACAGCTCCGCTCTCACATTATTTGGGCCGTCCTTTCTGTTTATTATATGACATCAAATTAGATCACAAGATGAGAGAGCTCGGCAACGTTGGTGCAATTAAGTTGTAAAGATGCCGAAGTGTTAAACCAGATTATCTAACCCACTAAATAAAGAGTGTGCCCTAAATGAGAACAACTGTGAAGTGTGTTTACTTTTTGTCTCTTTCTTCCAAATAAGTTTAAGTTCAACTTTAAGTTTGTTTAAAATATGTATAAATCATCTGACTGATGATGAAGAGCCAAATCTATGTAAATAACACCAGTGGGGAAGTTACTAAAAAATGTAATAACTTATGCATTAATTATTGGTCAAAGGTGTTTTTAAACAACCCCAAAGCTTCTACGTATACGTGGAAATCAAGCCAAGCCTGAGGGACATCACCAGTAATAGTTTCCAAAGCACTGTTTTGAAGCCGCCATGTTAGACTTCTTCCGACTCCCAAATGCTAATCTAAATATCAGCAAAGACGTACATCATCGCTGGACCTGAGGCGGGCCAAATGGCACTTGGCTGATCTAATAAGACATCTGCCTGTCAATCAAGCGGTTATGCCGTTAATTATGTGCAGCTTCAAGCTTTAATATCATCTGAATGACATATACCAGGCTGTAAACATGTTTATTTCTGCCATGATGTCGGACATTTTCACATGGGGACTTCTCATTCAGCCGTTCGAGGAGCAGCAGTTTTTGGCACTTCAGAATTGGCTTCGGCACCGAAGGTTGGTGGAAACGAAAAAAGAAGACGTTATGGTTTAACAAGCGGCTAGTTTAACACCCTCCAACAACGCTTGATGGTGTCTGAACACCAAACACTCCCTCAATCCAATTCCTGTTAAGACAGCCATTAAATCAACTTCTAAAATGTCTAAAAGTAATATGGCATTACTGGGATTAATGAGTACTTTTAATCTCTTAATCATTACTACAAGAAGTTGTTGTAACTTGTTTCCAAGAACTGCATTTCCTGACTAACACTGCACAAGACTCAGGTTGTAAAGAGATGTTGAATCGTCTGTAACAGGGGTGGCAGTAGAGAAGTAGAGTTTACACACTGCTGCTCTCTGCAAAAACATGCTGCTGAATTCCTGGCCAGCAGCCCCTTGACTCTGACCCTGTTCATTACCATACAGAGGTTGACAAGCGCTCCAGCACTCTGCCCACAGCTGCAGCCAAACAGAGCGAAGGCCAATCCACAAACCTTCAGCTAAACATCCTGCCCCACGTCCTCCTGCTATACACACACTCAGCGCTGGGTGAGTAAATCCTTTGCCCTGAGTGTTTGAAGGACATGTCCAGTCCTACGTAAAGTTTATTTGTCCAAGGTTGGTCTGAATGCTCACTTATTACAGCTTAGGGGCCTGTTGCCACACCAGCCAAATGTAATTTCCCTCATGTGGTATGATTTGTGTGTGAATACACACAAGAGCAAAAAAGGTTTCAATAACCTATACTTTTCCTTAACCACCCATGTAAACAATAAAAACAATCAAGCCCCTGCTGACAACCAAGCAGAAGGATCCATGACAACCAAACACGAAAAGCTCCAGCCGAACACTGACTGCGTGATAGTGACTACACTCGTCCATCCAGAGCCAGGACAGATTGCCAGACTGTAGCCATTCCATCTCCCCTTAGGACGATATTCTGCTTCAATAGCAAACCATAAACCTGCCTCACTCTGCAGGGCTATAAATGAACTGAGAACAGCAGACATGTGTGGTAAGAAGTAGGCCAAATCCTTCTTCACTATTGTTTCAGTTTTCCTCATGATTCAGCTTCTCTCACACAGCATTGTCCATTTCCCCCACCATAACAAATCATTTGATTTGTCAGTTTCCTTTGGGACATCTCATATAACACCCTAATCTCCATTTTGCCTTCATAAGTTTGGATCATTTTACTGTGGAGGTATTCAGCCCTGCTCAGAGGTTTGTCAGGGTGAAAAATATTGGATGTAACAGTGAAATAACTAAAGACCACTGTTTCACCACATACTTTTAAATAGGACAGAGGCAGAGGAGTCGGTGAGAAGAAATTTTATTTGCAAATCTTCTCATCAGATATTCCCATTGTCACTGTAAATATGCCTGACTGCCAATATAAACAGTCTGTAGAGACATAAACTGTTGAGTAAAAAGGCCCTCTTTCTGAGCGTGGCAGCTTCTATTTGTTTTCATTTTTTACTGTTGTTAAAATGAAGGAATTGTGTGAAATGATGTTCTCTATGATCCGATTTTGAAACATTTCAGAAACTCAACGGGGAAATAAAAATTCTCAAAGTTCAAAGCATAACCATATGAAACCCGCCAACAAATTTAAGGCTTCGGTATACTTCAGGCAAAGTGCCTTTCAGTGTCTGAAACCCCCCTGCAGCCAAACCTTTGTGAGTTTAAAGGGTTCATCACTTTAAACTCACAGAAACTAACAATGCAACAAGCAATCCAATTTAAAGAAACCCTGTGGAGTGCTTTACCACTGATATGGAGTAAACGCCACCCACAGGTTTCTGAAGTGCTGCTTTTAAAGCTCACTGTGGTGGCTCTGGCTGCCACCATCTTGGCAGTACTGCCTCCCTAAGGCAGGCTGAATGATGCCTGATTATTCAAACAAGCCATCTGTAACGGCACCCATTTGTCAATCAAAGCAACCACGCTATTAATAATGCATAACTTTAAGCTTTAATATAATTTAAATAGATGACTTATATAGAAATTCAGCTTCAGTAGAGTTGTAATGAACGGGGAAATTAGCTATAGAGACCAAAACTGTTTTTTGTACCAGGCTGTAAACATGTTTATTTCTGCTGTGAAGTTGGACATTTTAACATGGGGGCTTATGGAGACTAACTCACCTTTGGAGTCAGCCTCAAGTGGACGTTTTAGGAACTGCAGTTTTTGACACTTCCACGTTGGCTTTACTTCGCAGCCATGGAAGTTGTGAGAAAACTCCACAGCTCAAGCATTTGATGAGGTGTGCAGTCAAAACTGCATTAGTGTGTGTGTATGTGTGTGTACAATCGAGTGCAACATCACAAAGGCCTTCAAGGGAGGATTTTCAAGTGCGTTCTCGCTTCTGTCACAGCTATTTGAATAATTATGGCGTCTCAGCACACTCTGACGGCCATTCAGAAGAGCCACAAACACTTCATCCATTACATGTGATCTGATGACATGTTGTTCCAACTATTTTTTTAGCGTCCTGAACCCTTTCTGGTTCATAGGTTCTTGGGATGTATCACTGCAGAGACGCTGCAACCATATCTGCTCTTTGAGTATTCAGGGCCATAATAGGTTTCCTGACAGCAGAAACATTCATGCATGAAAAGAAAGCAGACATAGAAGTCTGGCTGATAAAAGTAGAGCTGGCAGTGTGTATGACAGTCCTGGATCTGGCTGAGTCACATACAGTCTATTAGTGTAGATGCAGGCCTCAGTCAACAGCAGGCTCTCAAAGCTCCTGATTTAGACGTCTCATATTCTCTCCTCAAATAAGAGAACAGCAGTAAACTAACCAAGAATAGTCCCAGGTAAGGGACTCGAGCAAATCATAAACTAAAGGTCACACAACTCTTCCATTAGATCACATGAAATCCACCTACTGATGCTCCATCACTCTATTACATGCAAACAGTCACATATGGGTAAACTCTCAAAGCAGTGGCAGAGTGCCAGGGTCAACATCCCTCCCTCCACGCTCCAAGTTCGGCATAAGATTGATGAGTCTGCTGCACACTGCTGCCTCATTGTCTTCACCGTCAACTTTATGCCAACCCTGAGCATCACTCTTTACATCATTGCACATTTCTGTGCAACTGTGCACCTGTTAAAACACACACAGACCACGGATAGACTGACCACGATACTGTGCATGTACACGCCATCCACCTGATACTCCTGCATCCCTCCCCTTGGTGTGCTGACAGGCGAGGCCTCCTCGGTCAGCGTGATTCTTGTGGACACGCTTAATCCTGCTGCTGCAGTGAATTAAACCATAATTAAAGGCAGCAGGTCCGCATTTTCAGCTCCCACCTTCCTCCTTCGAGGAGCAATAGAGTATCAAGAAAATCTGTTCTGAGGAGCGTTAGTTTGATCAAATCGGACGGTGATCAGCTGCTGCTGATTAAAGATGTTTAGAAAACGACTTCAGGGTCCAGACTATCAAAAGAACAGACAGTTATTTCATTACTGAGGAAAGGCAGATTATCCACAGATATAAGTAATGTTCTTGCTCTTCATTGTGAGTATTTGACCGTGAAATATAAAGGTCTGAGTTCGAACCTAAAGTGATTCTTGATGGTGATGCTAGAGGGGACATTTTACTTATTTTGTTCTTCAAAAAAACGACTTATTATAAAGTTGTTGTGTTTTTAAAGATATTTTGGGGGCTTTCTGAACCTTTATTGGATAAGAGCAGCTGACAGGAAAAATAAATACATACATCAGGTTCACAAGAAAGGTGCTCAAACTGCCCTTTATTTGGTTTTTATCACGTCAGTGTTCCGAAATTTAACTTAAAGAACCTTTTTTGTATTCAGCTCCTCAAACATTGTTAAACAGCAAAATCTTATCAAGAACATGTATATTTTCAGCATTTGTAATAGGCCTGAGCTACAACTCAGTAAAGTTGTAAGTGATCTGCTTTTGGTGGACCCATATCACGATGAATCATTTCACAAAATTCTGTTTGTCTAAATTAATGATTCCAAGTTATAAACTAACAAATAAGTAATTATTAACATGTGTTTTGTCTGATTTAATGACGCCATGGAAGGCAACCTGATTATTTTATGTATTATGTTTCAAATCTTTGCCATAACTTGAGATACAAATGGATGAATAATTATTGGAGGTGTCTTGGTAAAGTGTTGGGCCTCTCTGATTAATGATATTGGGAAGATAATCTTAACATATTGATTTTTTAGATCACCATGCCCGAGTTTGGAAGCAACCCTCAGCCTTGGCGAAGATCTCTGGAGCTCCTTTTTACAGACAAATGCTGCTAATTAACATTTAACCTGATACGACCTGGCTTTCTGGCAGTGTTAGCAAAGTCCTCATGAGGTTTTTAGATGATTTTGTCTAACCTATTAGTTATATAGCTATACATGTATGCTTGCAGAATTTGCATACATGTACATATGCACGCACACAGAGTCTCACACAGAGTGGGTGGAGGCTGTATGAAGCTGAGCTCCTCTCGGTCTAATCCCTGAGTGAATGGCGTGTTGTGTGCCAGGCATTCCTCTATGTCTTTCTAAGGCTTTTTGAGGATTAGACCCCACTTACTTCCAGGGGCCGCAGGGTGGGATCAAAGCTGATTGGGCTTTTTTTGGGTTCAGGGTGATAGCATGTGGAACTGTGAGCCTCTACTCAGGTAGACTCGCAGGGAGGCACCGGAGAACACGACACCACGGCCGAGACTTGAGACAGTGACACAGGTCGCACACACCTGGTGGGGGTCAAACCTTCGCTAATCCAGCACAGCGCTAACCGGCACTGTGCTGATTGATGGCGGGCCTGCAGGAGGTACGGCTTTAACTCCTCCAATAAGGCAGGTATGTCGGACCTCTGCAAGCTGAGGTTACAAAAACACAAATCACAAACGAGGGAGATTTTAATCGTGGATCTCGTCTATCATGCTTACAGTTTACGCAGTATAGGGAGCCTTTCATGATGAACATATAAATGAACGTGCGTGTGACTGACTCTGCAACAATCTGGACCTCATTCTCCTGATCACCGCAGGCTTTACACTGGCTATACTTACATCCAGCACAACAGAAAACAGACAAAACAAACTCGATGACTGATCCGCAGTGACCTCAGAAAAGATCCATACAGCGTCTGACCTTTACCCCGCCAGTGAAAACAGGAGGTTTTGTTTAATCCACGTAAGACAACACAGAAGAAGTAGAGGAAGTCTTTATCATGACACAACAATGTGTAAAGTATTTGAATAACCAAAATAGCCCAGAGCAAGATAAATACACAGTGATGACAAAGAGCTCTGAGCTCAGGTCTTCTGTCAGAGGTACAAGAGAAGGATTAACCAGCCTAACACGGCGAGACCCTCTAGGCACACTGAAAATAAACTCGGCATATTCTCAAATATACTCAAATATTAATGGGAAATTAGTGTGTTTGTGCAGCATCCAGGGAGAAAACCCACAGCAGGAGCAGACACAGAGTACATGCAGTGGATGTGACTAATTACTGGATGTATAAATTTCAAAGACTAATCCATTTATAGCCAGAGCTATCTGCAGCATCTCAACACTTTAGCGTGTTTTGGAAACAGCCTAGGAAACAAACAAAATGACCTTCAGAGGATTTCAGCACCCTGCAGATAAGTATAATCTTCACAGGCATGGTTCCAGAGTGCACGACACTCCAGCCGCAGTGCCATGTCTTGATGTCATTTTATCAGCCCATATGGAAGATTATTACTCATGAAGGCCCTTTGTGTGCCTCATGTTCCCTCTGCACAGGTGTCTTTTTGAATCGACATGTTCTATCTCCGCTCTGTTTGAAGTAACACCAACCTCCCCCGCCAACACCCGCCCAACCACCCCGAACCCAGCGTCGACACCTCAGATCTGGGCAGCGTTACTCCAACATGTGGTTCTGTCTCATGTCTGCTTCCTCTGACAGATGGGGGGAGAAAAAAAAAAAAAAAAACGTGGGCCATCAACCACGCGGGGGCTACAGTTTGTTTGCGTTTTGCACCATTGGAGATAAGTATGCGTGCTCTGTGTGTTCTACAAAGGGATGATAAGCTAAAGAGGGGCATTCAGAGCTGAGCAGTGCAGAGGACAAAACGACACACACGGGGATAGCGGGTGTTTTTCTACAACTCAGTCTCCACATCAGAGCCGTGACTCCTGGAGTGTTTGGGCAGGAGAGCAAAAGAAAAGAAATGAAGGAAAAGTACGAAAGGGGAGGGTCGTTTGTTGTCACACCTGTGTGTGAATTATGTTGAGTGGGAATTTCTGGCACAACTTAAACCTACTTTCAAGATGTATGTGCAAAGGAAATGGTCTGAAGAGCCCGAAACTCCAGCAACACTTAAAGAACAACTTTACTGTCAGATCACACGTTTCGGCTTGTGGCCTTCATTCGGGTCATCGCACAACACACCGCAGAGAACATTTAAATAAGACCGAAAAAGTTAAATAAATATAAAAGTATTCATACACATTCCAGACAATGGAGCATTCACATATTGATGTATAAGAATGATCTACTGCAGACCCACCTCAGAAAATATCAGGCTCTCCAAGTACCACCATCACGACAGCTGCAGACAGTTTACACAGGATACAGGTTCGATAAGATTATTTATCGTTGACTGTAAATCCTGAACAAACCAGGTTGAAGAACCAGAACTTATTTGGTGGAAAAGTGCAAAAAGCATTCCTGAATCACAATTTTCTTTCTAATATTTCCTGTTTGGAGCCACAATTGCAGTGATTTGAATCATTCATTTTACCTCTGCCATCACATTTTAGCCTGTAACTAATCACATGAATGTAACTACACAGCAGGCTGATATTGAAACTAAATATTACAGGAAAGGCAAAACATACATTGTAGTGATCTCATAGTTAGTATTTATTAAAAATGTTCTAACATTTTCATAATATATCCCCAGGAAGGTCACATACAGTACCATCAGTGGTACACATACCGTAGGTTGAGAACCAGTGATCTACTGGATATGCTCATGTGGTTTTGGGTTCGAACCTTGGCTGGGGCCTTTTTGTGTGGAGTTTGTACGTTCTCCCCATGTCTGCATGGGTTCTCCCCAGGTACTACGGCTTCCTCACCAAAAATATGCACTTAATAGGTTAATTGGTGACTCTAAACTGTCCATAGGTGCGATGAACTGGCCCAGTCAGTTTGGATAGGCTCCATAAAAACACTGTACAGAGTGCACAAAGTACTATTATATACCTCATATCTAAGATAAGTTTATATATATGTTGACTGTTACTGGAGTGCTGCTGTTTTGTTGGTTCAGTGTGAACAACATAGTTTGAATTGTTATGCAGTGTGTTTCCGTTTTAACTGATTTTCAAACCACCATCAAGCACACATCATAGCAGCCATAATTAAAAGCATTTTACTGCAATTTCTACTACAAAATATGCACAGTAACTACTAATTATGTAAAAATTACTTTTGCGGAAAGAAATGAGCCCAAACGCTAAAACCAGTAGTTCTATTTGAGGGTATTTTAGGCTTCAAAGACAGATTTATTAACAGTAAAATGAGGGATTTGGCTTTTTTTTTTTTTGCTCATTTTCTGGCTCACACACACCAGTCGAGGGGGGCTGCGGGATGATTCAGTCTAGGAAAGCTCTCAGTGATGCACTATCCCTCCTTCAGTGTTATTTTATGTCCAACTCTCTCTTTCTGCCTCGAGATGCTGCTAGGTGATGGAGTGCTCCAGTGTGACATCCATTCTCCGTCGCTCTCGAGCGAAAGATTGACACAGAAACTCTCCCACAGTTTGCAAGTGCATTGCGATTTACTGCCTACTGCTAAAGATCACTCAGAGAGAGAAATGAGAAAACTGCTGGGAGAAAACATTTAAAAAAAAAAAAAAAAAAGGAGCAGAGATAAGAGAGGGGGAGAAAAAAGGAGATAGAGGGAGGGAAATGGGATGCTTCTATTCACAGTGTTCTCACTCCCTTCATCCTCCATCCTTCTGCCATCGCACCAGAATGAGGGTCTTATCTCTGAAAAGCACTTCAACACAGCATGCCCACAGACAGGGACGACTGTGTGAACACATGCACACAAGGATGAAAGCACACACATACAGCAGAGAGGCTCCCATGCAGGGGAGTGGAGGCAGATTACAGGATCAGAGGAGCGAGGAAACACAGATCAAAACCTCGCAGAACCATCGCCGCCTTTACAGCGGGGAGAAACAACAGGCCAAATGAGAAACGAACAATGCCGAGCCATCAATCAACGTTGCTCCTGTCAGCTAATAAAACAGACTGTGTGATCACAGTTACAGGTCAACAGGGGTCTGCAGACCCTGCGGGGCTCCGGCAGAGGCTGACGTGGTTGATGCTGCCCTTATCTCAGCACCGCATTACAAAGGAACACGAGACTCCTCCCTGCTGGCATTCACAAAGTTTTTCAACAACAGACTTCCCCGCACTCCCTCACGCCCACGCTGTGAGAAACTGTTGATGGAGCACAAGAAAGAAACTTCAAGACAAACTCCACAGAAGACTCTTTGGTACCATTGATTTATACTGAAGCAGAATCAGGGCTGCAAGTAACAAATCTGTTTCATGAGAGATTAATAACTTTGGTCTATAAAATGGGAATATTAGAAATAATAGGAGGATTTCTCGAGCCCAAGTCGACATTTTCACATTGCTTAATTGTCTTTTATGCCTGTCAAATTCACTTTGAGAGTAAAGAAGTCTTTTTTTTTTTACTTCCAACCTCTCCAACTTCGCAATTGCGCAAATGTAGAGTGGCGACATACAGCGGCCCTGTATGTGTATCCCTTCCGGTTAAGATGGCAGCAAAGCTAAGATCTATTCATCTCACATCGTATCTGAGTTTAGTGGATAACAAAACATATCAGGTATGGAATTAATCTGCAGATGCTCCAGTTCAAGTTGAGATAAAATGTTTCTACAGATGTCAGTTTTTGAGCCACTTTGTTTTTAGCTCATACCGGCCAGTGAGGAGGAGGAGTGAGGAGTCAGCAGTTGGTATAAAACAGCCAGTCTCTATAGAGATCAATTTCCAGGCATGCTGGATTAACTTTACAGCAAAAATACTTCAGGAACGGGCTCATCAAACCGAGGAATAAAAGAGACAGAGAGAGCCGGTGATGAGTCCAGATTTAAAAAAAAGACTGAGCTTTTTTTTTATATATATATATATATAATTTATGAGCAAAAAAGATGCAATTTCCAAGGTATTTTAGTGCTTGTTGTTGTTCAGTCTGGATTTTTTTAATACTAGCTGCTATAACAAAACATAAAAGGCTCTGTATCGGCCATGTATTGGTTAATATGGCTCATAGTTGATCTGCAATCAGAATCGGCAGCAAAAAAAAAAAAACACAATCGGGTCATCCCTAACAGATACAGGAGAAGGATGCAAATAGTAGTAGCATCATATATCAGTTCACAATATTGTGAGACATTTAAAAAGCCTCAGCTAAGACTAAAATGACGTTTAGGTGTTAACAGCTTCACTGAACTACATGTCGTCTGTGTACAATAATGAGTTTGATTATGATTCATGTGTAATTATACAGTAATGATAACCCGTTATACTGGCCTTCTGATCGTGTACAATAATCAGCAGCACAGTATTGTAATATATGTTCACCATATGAACATCATTTTGTTATTTTAGGAACAATATTCTCATTACACAAGAATAAAAGTAATTTAGAGATGAGCGGTCATATTTAGACAGTCGATGAGGTGAAGATAAAGTTTCATTATCGGGTTTCACAAGGGAGAAGTCACACTAGGCCTGTCAGAGACTTATAGCGTACGGGGTCTTTTTTGTGGCTTCTCAGGTCTAAATCACGAACAGACAAGACCTTCCCACAGTGGTCAGTGTGGTATAATTTATCAGAGCGGTCTCAGTCACAGCAGCCGTGGCAGCGCGCCGAGCTTCCAGCTCCAGAGATTAACACTCCTCCATCAGAGGGAGCGGAGCACTCTGACACATACATACTGAGATAAAACATCTGGACTGTCTCGACTAAATATGTCTCCCATGTGTGTATGTTTGCAGTATCTATCTGTCTAGAGTATATAAGTATATATATATATATGTGTGTGTGCGTGTGTGTGTGTAGTCTGAACATGATGTGTATATCCTCCCCTCTTCATCGCTGATATCTGGCAACGTGAGTTGTGTTCTGGAGTAGACCTGGAGGTCTTGGCTGAGAGGGACCTGATCTCTCCAGGCATTTGGTGCTGCAGTAAAAAAGGATGGATGTGTCCCACTGTCTGACTCCAAGCCCAAAAATGTCTGACGTATATCAAACTGTGGTACTCCAAGATATGGAGAGAGTGTTTGTGAGGGGAACAAGTGCTCCATCTTCATCTCCTCCTCTCACAGTAGTTGAACACCGACAGGTTAAAGTACAGAGTGGCTGCTTATTAAGTCTTTCAAGATGCTAAAAACCATCAACGACACCTCTCATGAGCTCTTAATCCTCTTACTCACCCCTCTATACTCTGCTATATACTTAATTGATTCATAAAAGTCACTATTGAAGGATTAAGTTTCCCCATCTACACACGACACACGAGGGCTAATTGTCACGACTCAGTGGGCTGTTTCTGTTTTATCCTCCGAGTGTTAAACTACTTATGAAAGCTGTAAATATAACAAGTGAGGATTAAGGGCAAACCAGCCTTTAAAACTCATTATACATCCATTTACATAAAACTATACACCAGACCACTATATAAAAAATAAAGTTTCAGTTTAAAGCTTCATGAAATCTTCAGAATTACACATGACATCACTTGGCGGTGAGATGATAAGACACGAGACAAGTGGAAAATGAAAGTCATTTATACTGTTTTAACACTCAAGTCCTCCTCCCTCTTTCTATGCGGTTATGAGGGTGAAAAGCCAGAGAGTGCAGAGAGTTATCAGACTTCACAGCGACAAAGTTCAGTGAAAATCCTCGCATGAGTCATGCAGACTACACTTTTACTATTTTACTCACATTTTGCACAGTCAGGGTAAAACTTTGAGAATTGGCGAGATATTTAAATAGTACTTAACTGGCCTTTAAAAGGCCTCTAAACTATCCATCCATCTATTTTCTGTAACCGCTTATCCTCATCAGGGTTGCAGGGAGCTGGAGCCGATCCCAGCTGACTTAGGGCGAGAGGCTGTGTGCACTCTGGACAAGTCGCCTGTTCACAGAGATAAACCATTCACACTCATGGGCAATTTAGAGTCACCAATTAACCTATTAACTGCTTGTCTTTGGACTGTCGGAGGAATATGCAAACTCCACATAAAGGCTGGGATTCAAACTTGCTGTACTATTCTGCCGCCATCCTCTAAACTAAAAACTTATATATGTTGTCTGTCAGCGCCTTCCAGCACTACCAAAACAAAACTTTCTGATCCTTCTGATCAATATTAGGCACAAAATCTACAAGCTAAAGTTAAGGAAAGATCATGGTCATGGTTAAAAGTTGGCTGTCGACAGGAAACAATAGGATGTGTATGAAAGTCTTGTGTATTGTTGCTCCATCCACCCACGCCGTACCGGTCGCTATTCTAATAATGCTATTTTAGCATTTGTCACAGAAGTCATAATTCACACTAGAGGTACTTGATAAAGTATCTTTTTTGCATTTATATTAAGATCTGAACATATGTCCTCTTGAACTTCAGGGTTCATAAAAGCTGCTGCGTGACTCGTATCGAAGCAGTCCTTCCCTTTCCTCTCATGCAAGTCCTAAACTTTCAGTGGGATACTGAAACATTCTGCAAAAGAGATGACGCAGACAAATATAAACTTTGCACTACACAACTCCCCAAACACGTTCAAGGATGTTTCGCTTTTGTGCTCTTCAAAACACGCACACACCTCTCTGGGGACGTTTTCATCTTGGAATATGGAAGAAAAAGTATTTAGCTTATGGCATAAACCCGATACTCTGAAATGGTCCCCCGTTCCGTGGCCAATAAGCATTTCCTCTGCACAATCAGCCGCACCACATTATCCCATTCCCTTTCAACAACTACAACTTTGCATCAACAAGTCTACCCCAACTTTCATTCAAACAACATTAGCAGGAGAAGTGAGTGAAGTCAAACTGCTGATGATAGCCACCCATGCTCCACCCGTCCGCTGCACAGCTCCTCATATCGATCTTTCCAGGGAGCAGGGCAGCTGCTCGCTGCTGCTGACAGAAGCTGCCTCAGTCCTGACAGAGAACCTCCTGAAAAGCTCCAGCAAACTCAGCTGCACTTTTGGAACAAAAAGTGTACTGGCAGTAGCTCGGGCTAAGGTTTCTGCACTGTCAGGTGCAGCCAGGGGAAAGGAATTCCAGCTTGGCGAAAAGAGCCGCTCTTATGGATGAATGATCCTGAGCAGTGTTTGTAATTCATCTCCCAGCGTGCCCTCTCCTGTCCCTATGCGGATCAGGGGGTGTGTGAGGCCTCCATCACAATTACACATCCACAGTGAGAGCATTAGTCCGAAGCTGAGACTGTCTGAGACTGAAACTGTCACTCATAATGACCTCTGGAGTCTCTGTATCACTGGCAGGTATCCATGCTGGCTGCAGTTTTCAGTCTAACGGTGTAGATGAAGAGAAAACTGGGAACCAAAAGACAGTGAGACCGCATCGCTAAAGAAAAAGGAAAGTAATACATAGTGCATTCAATTCTCCATGGCTATCTCAGTCAATCATCTTCCTAAATGCTGAGCGACTTGTACAGCGCAGCTCTTTGGCTTTAATCATTCTTTCGATTCGCAGATAGTCAGGCGCTAAAAGGGACACATTGTACTTCTTTAGCATGACCAGCTCGCAACATACAGCTCTGAAGTGTCTCAGAAATTTAAGACTGACACCGAATGAGTATGTCAAGAAATTTCCTGTGATAGACTTGATACAGTGCTGCCACTTAAGGAACAATACTTGCCATTATTCTGCAGGAAAGCACAAACCCTGTACCCCTCAATTCTCTGCCCTTTCACCTCTTTGGCGTCCCTATGGCTACCCACCCACACCCAGGGGGTAGTGGCGCATGCACTGCGAGAGGGTCAAACAGAGCAGACAAAGACAAGGGAGCCTCAAATCTAATTTTACTTCTAAAGTTCAGCTACATCATGAGAAGATAAATTACCTCAAAGGAACATTGTGGTTATGGCTCGTAGAGAAAGTATGAATGATGCTCATCATGGTTATTACTTCAATCTGTTCTTTGTCCTTTTAACAGTAACTTGAACAAGCCTTTCCAGTTAAGAAAATCCCTCCGTTCCCATTCTCTCCATGACAATATATTTTCTTCATCTGGCTTAAAACAACAATGCCATCTCATGTCTTTGCAAGTGTCAACAAGAGAGGAGAGAAAAAAAAATAACACATCCTCTTTTCCGCTCTCACTCTTGTTGCCTTTCTCTACCTGGCAGCACTTGGAGAAACGTGTCCCGCTGGAGCTCTGCCACCCTTTCACTAGTACAGCCATTCTCGTTTTACACACTCATCTCTTTCACCATCTAGGAGAGAGGGAATAGATTATTCCCCCCTCTGAGTGAGGCCAGAGGGAAGAGAGAGGGGGCGAGAGCTGAGCTCGGACTCTCAGGACAAACTGTAATTCTCCACTTTGTCTCAGGGTCGAGGACCCATCTGGTCGCAGATTTAGTAACTCTGCTTCAATAGTGCTCTGTTTACTCGAGTAGCTAGGTTTACACAGGCAAAGTGAAGGGTTCATATAAAATGCATTAACTGAGAATAATCCTTTTGGTCCTTTGTAAATAGGATGTAATGATGGGGGATGTCCAAAGAGGGTAACCATTTTAAAAAGGCTCAGAAGGGCCAATTTGTGTGCAGGCAGTGGCTCGGTACCAGATTCTCTAAACTGACGTATCAGTGTCAGCGTTTAACTAATCTCATATACAGATCCTGATTTAAGTGTTCAGGCAAAATACATAAATGACATATATAACCTCTGTGAGCATCCAAGGAATGTTCACAGTGAAACTAAACCTCCACTTTTCTGTGTAAAATGATAAGCACATGTCACTTGGTGGATGTTTTTATCCAGAACTACCTCACAGTCTCAGGCATGCACATGTTTCAAAATTAAGTGGCCCAATGAGACTTGAATCTCTAAAGCCAGATTTACATTTACATTTACTGTCAGGAGGTCACAGAGTAGCAACACAGCCCAAGAAACTCAGTCTACGTTTTCCCCTATAGGGCTGCAACTAATAACTGATTCCATCACTGGATAATCTACTCTTATTTTCTTGATTTATCTATTAATTGCTTGGTCAAAAAATGAAAAAGGAAAAATACTGAAAATGCTTTGTATACTGCCTTTTTCACACATCACAGAGGTTTTTCTTTCCAAACAACAGATCAAAATCCAAAAACATATCGATTTACTACTATATAGGACAAAGAAAAACAGCAAATTCTGAAGCTGAAAATGGTTAAATTATTCATTGAGATTGCTAAAATCAAAGAAACCATGAAGCAAGTCAATGAAAGGCTTAGAAATCTTCTTTTTCTTCTTCTTCTGGGGAACGTAACTAAATCACAATAAAAGCTGATAATGTGCAATCCATCTAGTGTTGCCACTGCGCTATCAACAAGTAAAAACTAATACTGAATCATGCATTAATTCTTATGTCAGAAAAAAATAACTTGAAAAAAAAGTTGCATATTCTGTTATTTTTTGAGTGGTTTGATGATTATCGGCCCTGGCGTCTCCACAAAGCTGACTAGACATGGTCTCATGGGGCCACATGCAGTCCCCATCAGGTAAGTTGGAGCAGTTTAAGACAACATGGAGAGCAGCCAACAGAAATAAAAGAGCCATGACATCATCCATCCTCCGCTCACAGTCAATGACAGCAGCAGACAGAGCAGATAGAGCTCTAACTCTGGCACAGTAGCGATTTGTGATTTACTGCTCTGTCAGTCTATCTGTCATAAAGCACACATGAAACTGATATACAGTGTGTATGTGTGCAGAAACAGAGAGAGACAGTGAGTGTGCGTCTGTGTCCTGGATCAAGTTTATTGATTACAGCGACTCAGCAAGTTCAGCTCGCTGCTTTCCTTTTTCTTTTTTTTTCATGCTTCTGTGACCTTGAGTCTTCTGCGGCTTAAAGATTTAATTTTAGTCTGTGTCACGAGTTTGTCTGTGCGCACAAACTTGATATATGTGTCCGCGCTCGCGAGAGCAGGTGTTTTTTGGTGCCTTAAAAACGTCGGCATGTGTGGGAGTGTGAGCGCTTGTTTGCTGCCAGGCCATTGGCTGCGAGCTCAGCATGAATGAGTGAGAGAGCCATAAACACCTGAGGAGGCAGGAACACACAGACACCCTCTCTGGACTGTATTTATGGTCCTGATTGAGGTAAGGGGGAAGGACGGGAGTCGTCATGCACAGCTCGGCTCTGGCTGGTGGCGAGGGTCCAACC
This sequence comes from Protonibea diacanthus, assembly GCA_028641955.1. Classification (NCBI taxonomy): domain Eukaryota; kingdom Metazoa; phylum Chordata; class Actinopteri; family Sciaenidae; genus Protonibea; species Protonibea diacanthus. The sequence continues at coordinate 19,026,697 of CM053985.1, forward strand.
AAAACACCGGGGCTGTTAAAGCCCCCCTGGATGAGTCCCAGGGGGCAATGGAGCGGACGGAATGCAGGTCTGGGTTTAGAGGTTCAGGGGTACGTCCTGTTGTTAATGAGCTCACCCTGCTGGGCCTCTCTGGCTCTGATCCCCCGATGCTGCCCCACCAGTACACACCAGCACTGCCACAACCTCTTCCTCCAGCCACAAAGACTAGACCTGGAGCACATGACACTCCCTGCGCAATGTGCATCGATGATCTCAACAAGATGTGCGTCTCTAAATTAACAAGAGGACGCTAAAAGGAAGAGCTGAAATGCCAAGCTGAAATGGTCCATACAGCGCTGCGCACGTCCACATGTGCGGGGATATTAAACAAAGCCTCTGAGACACAAACACGCAGGAGATACAAGCACGTTCCTAAATGATGCATGTCTTACATGCTCTATTAGTAATATGAAACATGCACGCTCTGTGTGAAACACCGCGGTGTGAAAGGCAAACAAGTTTATACACAGAGGCAATACCACATGAGACGTATTAATCACACATTTTATAAGGGTCTTGTAATCGTCATCATTACATACCTTGCAAGTGCAAGGTGGAATACATAAGGTTTAGCTGTAGACTTGGCCTCAGTGTTGCCAGGTGCTGGATAATTATCCTATTTGTACCATAATGTTTCCGTTTGTATGATGTACGATCAATAATTATGAAATCTCGGATAATTTTGACATCCAGATGGTCGACATGTCTTCATTTCATTCTGTAGTGAAATGCTACACAGCTGAGCATCAGCGCACACTGACTGTATAAACAAATTAATAACAGAAAACTGACCCTGGATCTGCAATATATTACGGTATGTAACCACATTTGTGCTCAGATCTTGTGAGATAGACATTGTCGCCGCTCACAACCCTCTATAAACTCTTTTTGACTCCTCAGCTTTTGAGTTTACCTTTAACCTATCTGCTGACATGCTTGAATTCACTGGCTTGTATTTATGGTTGACCGATGGATGTATTGACATATGTTACAAACTCAGTTCTGGGTGCCCCGCAGTCTGGATTTCAATGTTTGCCTTGAATTATGATAATTCTGGGGTCTTTGTAGGAATATTTGGTTTTTGGCACATGGCCACGCTGTCTTGCCTAAACACCAAGATGAAAACACACACTTCTATAGCAGCAGATTCCTCACAGGTCTCTTTTCTGTGGCTGTAAAACTAAAACAGCCTTTTGTAAAGTCCCTCTCTGCCAGGCGTGTACAACTTCAGCTTTATTTATCAGCTCTCAAGAGGAAAGTTGTATTATCCTCTACTCTTTCCTCTTCTAGCCAATCAAGTGAGGTCATTTCTCTTTGGTCAAGACGATTGGCTCCTCCAGGAGAAGGCCAGCTCCTCTGTCAGGTTCAAGTTCTGAAAGCCAACCAGGAATGTCTCTAATTAGGCCAAACTGCTGGTGCAGAGGAGGTTTGGATTCATCCAAACCTCCTCTGCACTCTCGTCTTCAGTCCAGAACTAATCACAACCATCAGCACCACTCCCCTCATCCCCGCTGAGCATCGTATCAACCACATGAGCAAATGGAAATATATGCAAAGACCAGCTCAAAATAGAGCTCTAGAGTCAGATGGGGCAATGACTTTTAAATTCGAGTTATCCAAGAGCACAGAGTTTAGAGTCTGGGAAACTGAGACCGAACTGGAGGGGGAGGTGTTTGGGAGGTCTGTGATACGAGAGGCCATAAATGATCTCACCCCAACACACCACAGCGAGATCTCTGTGATGTGGTGGTCTGTTTGTGGTTTAGTAAACATGGGAGTGGAGGAGGTTTGAAGGTCGGCTTCATAAAATCCCCACCCACTGAGCTACAACACTTGAGCCTCTCTTATGTGGTGTTGTATATGTTTATGAACTCATAACAGTGACAAATGAGCAGCCAGATCATCAGGACTACTGGGAGTGTACAAAAACCACAGACTGATGCTGTGAAGAATATCTCATCAAAAAAACAACTGTTTTCATTGTATTTTTGTATGTTTTTGTGGCTCAGAGTGTGGATATAACCCGGGTGAGAGCAGTAAGAAGGAGACATCACTGGATTTTACAGGGTTTCTCATGACAGTATGTTTTCAGTATGAGTTCAAACTATCAGTCAGTTCAGAGAAAATCCCTCCAAATTTTTTATGACCGATTAAATATAAAGATTTGTTTCTCAAATGTGCAGATTCGCTGTCTCTTTGTCTTTGGGGTTTGGATTGGTTGCACAAAACAAGCAATTTCACTGACCAAATGATTAATGGAATGATTCAAAATTGATCCTATCAGAGTGCATCTTTAAAGTACCCTCAGAAAGACGGTTTTTCACCAACTTGTATTTATATTATCAAGAGAGCTTGGAACATGTCACCATTGTACGTCTGTTTTGTCTCGAGTGATGTTACCGTTTTTGTTGTGTTGTTTGCTGTGTGCTGGCAGACCATAATGGGAATTCTTTTAATCATGAAGCAAATTCAATCAATCATCAATCGATACTTGCAGTCTGTGAAAGAGAAAAAGAGCTAAATAAAGAAGGAGAGGAAGGATTAAGACAGAAAAAAGTGGATAGATACTGGATTTCTGACAAATGAAGTTGAGAGATGGTAATTTGGGGTTGTTAAAGACATTACCGGCCTTCCCAGTGAGCAACTGGGTCCGTTGAACTCATCACAGCTGTATGGGACCAACAGGACCCTGAGCAATACCCACCCCATCAATGCTGCCATTGTCTCAGCGCTGACGTCAAAACGCCAAATATGCTTCCTTCATTACCTGCCTGCCTAAGGACAGTAGCGCTGTGTTATACAGTACCTACATCATGCCACTCTATACCTACGAGCTGAGAGATGGCGATATGCTGAAGGGCAGGGAGCGTGCGGGGTTAATGCAGCTTTAATGACATCAGTCAGTGAGTGGATCATAGATGAAGAGAAGGGGAGTAAAGCTCACACCTCCGCGAGGCGAGTGAGGAGGATTTTAAAGAAGAGCAGGATTTTAAAACTTTCTTTTATCTTCCTACGTGATAAAAGCTGGTACCAGTTCACTTGGCCTTATCTTGGGACAGGAAGCAAGTGTCTTCCTTCTCTCTGCTCCTGATAGCGTGATCTGTAGGGCTGTAAAGAGCCAGTCTGTTTGTGGGTCACTCAGTGAGCACACCAGTCCACTTAAACTACTGGGTGAGGGGAAATGCCTCTGCTTTATTGGGGACAGAAGAATACTCCAGCTGCCATGGCCTGTGTGTGTGTGAGTGTGTCAGTGTGCGTGTGTGTCTATTTTCATCCCTAAAAGTTTTTTTGCACTGCTGACTCGGCCCACTTTATTTCTTTCTGACGGCAGGAAAACCAGTTTTCAATGCACTCCCAGGGGATATCTTGGGAAATAATAAATAAATCAGTAAGCAGAAGAGGCATTTCCAGTCCAAGAGCCAAAAACATAAAACGTAACTCAGAATCAAGGCTAAGTATGTATGAAACTTTAAAAAAGATTCAGCTAAAGAATTGTGCATCTGTATTTCTTGAAGCTCACAGAGATTTATGTGAGATTTAAGCACAGACTAGACACCAGACGATGCAGGTAAACAAATGGAGCGTGACGCGTTAAACTAAGACAGGATATCAAATAAATTAAACAGATATCATAAGAAATAAAATTTATTACCACGTCTCTAATTGCACCTGGCTGCACGAGAAAATGATATTCAACCATTACCATGCCTGTATTTTGGCTTTAGCCCTCCAATATTACAGTCAAACATAAACCATACAGCAGGCGGGTCATAATTATAATTCTTATGACTGTATCATTATTATTCCACAGCCTGTAAGGTCTGTGCTGTGCAGCGTGTGCTCTCGGTGCGGTTTGCATGGAACATTTCAAAAGAATGTCATAATAATATTATCATAATTATTAGTATAGATCCCAATTTAAATACCTGAAGCTCTCTGAAGTATAATTTGGGGATTTTTCATGAACCTGATGCACGAAGCAGCACACATTTACATAAGAAGAAGACGGTATGGAAGGAAAGGCAGAGGCAGGCGAAGCGAAGAGGAGAGATCAAACCTCCCTCCCTCCACGTGTTTAGTTTGGTCGGTTATGTTCAGTGGTGTTGTTTGTTAATTAATGACTATTATGACAATTCCCCTGAGCAGAGCAGTGTGGGCTCAAAGGGCTGGACTCTCCCATGTCTAATCTCATCTAGGGCCTTCAGCCCAGTTCGCCTTCACTTCAGCTGCTTCCAATTTGGGCTCAGCACTTGTGCTGCGCTGGCCATTTACATAACTATGAATATCAGCTGCTGCTTTCTGCACACTGACTGCAAGTCTTCTGCTATGCATGTGATTTTTATAGATCTCTTCTCGAGATTGCATAAATGCAGTGAATGTGGGTGTGAGAGCAGCTGACATCAAATCTGTTTTTTTTTTTTTTTTTGTGAATGAAACGGAGCAAGAGAGAGTAACAGTGTGTTTAACACCTGCTATTGCAAACAGAGAGGACTCGAGGAATGTGGGTGAAAGAAAAGAGGAAGGCGGGATGAAAAGGTGAGCATGTTTTGCCAGACTTTGATGGCGCTGCTCTGTGTGGTCTAAGAGGAGTGGGAGTGGAGGTCACCTGCTCTTGTTCAGCTCCCTCCCCTCTGACCTCGGGCTGGGGGTCGCTCCACTCACAGCTCCTAAAGCCTGCTGCCATTAAAGCAGCTAATCACGTCGAACAGCTGCATCGCTCACTGTACAAATCCTCAACACCTCGTTCTCCCACCCACACATTCACTTTGGCAGTCAGACAGACACATATACAGGCGTCCACGCACTCCCACTCTTCCTTTGCTAATGGCAAGCTGCAGCCGACTGATGTTTAAAGCGCTGGGTTTAGTGTGGAGGCCTGTGATAAGCCGCGCTGAGCTGTGAAAACACAGATTACATTTCTGCAGCTTATTACAGACAGCGCGCCTCTGCCTCCAAGCCATACCGTAATTGCGACCCAAAAACCGCAGCCTCCGCTTGGCTGCGAGATACGGCTTGATGGGGACCCCCACGGCAGAGCTTTGACAGCCGTGCTAATTCAAGCCTATGTTCCCTCGTATATTTCGCTACACAGCGGCCCCCCTCCTGCGATAATCTGCAGCCATGTTTCTTTTAAAGTGCTGTCCTCCATAAATCAAATCAGGTCCAATATATCAACTGCTTTCTCTTAGTGTCATCTTCACTCTATTAAGACTCCATCAAAATAAATAGGCAGATAGACGCCGAAACACCTATGAAATTTTACAGATTTCTACGACTGCTGAAACCTCATTGCTGTACTGTACGCTGATGCTGATGCAACCTGTCTTTGAGAGCCAACTCTAATCTAATCATGTTGATTTTATGTGTTACATTTGATATTCTTTGTATCATAAAATTACCTCTAAATGAAGTATAATTTTGATATTTGTGTTTGATGTAGGATACGTTGGGATATCCCTAAAAACAAGCATTTACTTACTTGGAATACCAAAAGCCAACCAGGCATACATTAAATCCCCATTTCTGGCAGGCTATGAAAGTGCCTCCATCTGCAAATACTTAGCTTTTCTTTTTTTTTTCTCAGGCTCAATCAGAGATAAAGAGCATTGTGTTCCCGGTCCAGAAGTAAGACAATATCTCCCAAACCTCATAGAAAACAATTAGGACACAGTAATTACACCACCGGCCTGGAATTCCAGCCAAGTTTTAAGGTCGGAGTGAGGAAATAAGAAAAAGAGAGCGAATGTGAAAGGTGCCCGTCTGATGAAGTGTCATCTTACTCTGCTTGGACTCTGATGGAGTAAGTTTGTTTATCAGCCTGGGTGTGATGTAATGTTTTGCTTTTGGAGCACTCATTTTAAATGTGATAAGGGCCAAAAATGCACACACACACATGTGTATGTCTAGATGACAGCATTGGCGTATACTCTTCTCATTATGTTCTCTCATTTATCTCTCTCTTTAGTTTTGGAAACGCACAATCCCCAACTTAAAACAGAGACACGTTATCTTTACATTAAACCGAACCGGCTGATTTATGTATGTGATCATTTGGCTGAAAGGCAGAGCGGTGAGAACGGAGACACACAGGAGAAAACAATTCTCTCATCTCTATTAGAAATATAACCATATCAATGGGCGTGCTCTCGGCTTGCAACGCACTTCCTTTCCACTTTTACACTGTGAAGCGGTCCCAGAGTCCTGCTGGTCTGGACATTGTTGAGATCTGCTGTAATGCAGACCGACCTTGGGAGTCAGACTGGGCCAGGAGCTTTTTGGGGTGAGAGGACGGTGGAGTCAAAATCAGGGCAGCGTGAGTAAATGAACGGATTATACACATTTTCCACAGTCTGTGAAAAGCAGACAAGCAGAGGAAAGGGGATGATGCGGGCAAAGGGTAAGCAAGCAAAGGATATATACGTATCCGGTCTGTTTATGAGATATATGAGATCAAAAGCAATATGTTTTTAATGTCTGACCTGGACGGAAAAGTGCAGTTGGATGATAGTTGTTTGTTCTTTTATATAACAGCGGTGCTTCATTTGAAATCAACTCAAGGTCAAACAAGTGCTCACAGAAATCTGGAAATCCACAAAGAAATGTGTCAAGATTTACAGATGGAACCGCACACACACACACACACACACACAGGTATTAAGAGCCTGGATTTAAAACTTGCACCCACTGAACTACGAGTACAGCTTTAACTTTCGTTTGGCAACACTATGGCAACAGATTTAAGCACAATCCGGCCTCCAGCTTTGCCCGTGTGGCAAGCTTTTATTTCTCCTTAAAGCGTCGAATGCGGCAGACAGCCACAGGGTATCAGGTTCTGCGCTGGCATAAGGTTCTGCTCACGCGGCAGGGGCAGAACAAAGCGCCGGTGGCCCTGGATTGGATCCATGGTGCCGGAGAGTAAAGGCCCCGTGAATGGGACCTGTCACTTCTACTCAGCGCCGCCTGTGATCTGAGCCACCCGGAACGACGCTCAGATAAGTGGCTAATCCCAGCATCCCTGCTGGCTCGACAGCCCCCTACTGCCATGACAACCGGAGGGGAATCTCCTCCAGCAACAACTTAATTGGATAATTTCCTCCCAGTTTAACTGTGTGTTCCTCTGCTTTTGTTAAGTAAAGTCTGGGCTGTCTGGATGTGAATTTGACTGTGTGGGGAAGGTCTAAAACAAGCATGAAATTTAGGCAGTTTTGATGTGTGCCATGTGTAAGTGAGCAGGAAAAGTGGAGAAAGGTCTCCAGTCGAAGCCACACTGTAGCAGACCACAGGCCACAGGGAGGGCTGGAAGTTACTCTTTAGTCCACCTGGGAGTGGGAGCGTAAAAGACAAAAACAGCCTCTGCTTTCACCACCACAAATAAAGGGACCACTTTAACCACTGTAAACAATTATTTTTCCTTTGTGTCAGAAAGCCTTACGATTTATGTTACACCCAGTCAGGTCCTGGGTCGCGGCATAAACAGACGCTCCACCCTTCTCCCCAGACTGCGGAGACACGGGGGCCAGTGCCAGGGGAAGTCATTATACACTGAGAGTGAGTGTGTGTGTGTGTGTGTGTGTGTGGTGGGCAGCTACTGTAGTCGTGAAATGAAAACAGCAGCTAGCATGGCACTTTAAGAGGATGAAGACTTGGTTCCAGCTGGAACATAAAGCACAAAACCACACGAAAGAAACACCCCTTACGTAGCACAATGCCACTTAGAATGAGCATATTAAAACTGATTAATAAAGTGAAGGTATCTGAGTCACACTGAGGAGGCTGACGGATCTTATTTCTCAACTTCATTTAGAAGACAGAAGCAGCCTTATGTAAGCCTAATGGAAATCACTCCTGTTTTAAAGTATTACTCGTACACGTGTATTGGAAGGCACACACGGCAGCTACAAATCAAAAGAGAGGGATGCAGATGTTGCTAAATGAGTGAGCTTCAAGAGATATAGTACGATCAAATGAAAGAAACAGAGAGACAGGTAAAAGAACGCTGTAAAACATTTCCAGTCCTACATTTTGATGTCGGCCCCCTCTGAGAGCCCTGACTGCCTTATGACTAATGTGTGAGTCCTTGTCTGTCTCGACTCACCTTCTTCACAGGCGGCGCCGCTGAATCCTGGACAGCACTTCCACTCCAGAGAGGTCACAGTGCGGTACACCACCTTATAGGAAGGTCTGACCACGGTCCTGTAGCTGGGAAAAGACACACAAACCCTTAAACCATCACAAATTCACAGATAACAACAGCTGTGTGTGTGTACACTGTGAAGTGAAGCTAAATAAAGGGTATATTGTAGATATTGATGAGGAATTTTATTTTTAGCTGGTGTACTCACAGAACTTGCCTAAATTTTTTCCTTCACTTCCCAGAATGCATTTTTCTCTACCCCCAAGAACAGGTGTGAACTCGAATGTAATTTTTCAGGTGTTCCTTACTTAGAGGACAACGTGTGGTCCAGCTGCATTGCTGCTTTTGATCTATTGGGAATGATTTTAGGAGGAGAAATTGGGAGATCTTACAAGAGATTTCCAGCTGCATTCACTGACGGAATGAGAAAACCTGCCGCTATTCCAACATGGCAGTGTTCAAGCACGGTTTACCCCCACTGCTGGTACTCACATCAATAACTAGCTGCTTTTCCTGTGTTCCTTAATGTTTGAAATGGTTTGTTAACACTATCTACTTCCTTTTAAATGAGTTGAATTAATTATATTAGTGTCTATTTTGGATTTTATTCAGATAGAACTACCAGCAATGGTCGCTTTGACATGAGAGAGATATTGTAGCTGTTAGAAAAAGACACATTTACCTATAAGTATGATCTAAATCAGTGTTTCTCAAACTTTTCACATCATGTACCACCCCAGAAAATATTCGGCTTTCCAAGTACCATCATTAAAAGTTCACGCACGAGGCAGATTTATTACTCATAAGGAGATTATTTAATGTCGATTGTTGTTAAACCCTGAAAAGAACCGTCCAAGAACCAGAGCTAATTTCATGGAAAAGTCTCTTTCTCTCTTCCCGTGCTGTGCGTTAGATGTGTGAACATGACCATTTATCCAGCAGATATTAAAACTAAATATTACAAGAAATGTAAAACCTATTTCAAATTTCATTCCTGCAAATTCAAAGATAACTGTTGTATTATTTTGAGTAGTACCACTTCAGGAAGGTCGGCTACCACCAGTGATACACATACCATAGTTCAAGAGCCAGTGGTCTAAACTGTATGACTTGAACATGACTACAGTGACAAACCCCAGTGACAAAGAGGAAGAGGACTTTTTTTTATACTATTTTAAAGTGGGGGTTTCTCTTTAAAGGGTACAGCAATGGAAGTAGTGCTGAGGTCCCTTTTCCTTCTCACCTGCCACCTGTGCATCCCTGCGGCCAGCGGCATGTCTGGTAAACCCGCTGGAGGATTGTCCCATTCTGCACCTGGCATGTCACCGTCTTAGTGACCGTATGAGGACACCAGTTCCTGCAGGGAGAAACAGAGCGTGAGTGGAGGTGCAGAATAAAAGTTAAAAAAAAAAAAAAAAAGACATAAATCACATTTTCAAAGTAAATAATTCAAGGAGGAACAGTGCGTATTTTCACACCTTCAAACAAGTGCACTCATAAAAGGAAATTATCCACGCAGTCACGTTCAATAGATGCTGCTTTTAGATTCTTCCCTCCCTTCCCCCACCCTTTTGTTTTGAAACTTCTTTATGGTGTTTACACGGTTTTAATCAGCCACGAGATTCGCAGGAGTGCATTGTGGGCTTTATTTACACAGTGGTCTCTCCTCTATCAATACACATCCGTTTGCATTTGGCTCTCAGACGAGGTAAAGTCCCTCAGAAGGGAATAAAGAGGAAGACGAGGTCCTGTACAGAGATTAGAGTTTTTCAACACAGGTTAATGCCGGGTCATGAGTCCACTCCTTCACCAGAGCGGCTTCGTACGACATTATCAGGACTCACTGTGAGCTGTGCTTATGTAAAGGTCAGAGGTTAAGATCTGATAGTGAAGATATGATCACGAGTCAAGCGTATTCGCTTACATTCAGCTCTAAGTTAGGCCCCCAGAAGCAAAATTAAATATTTTCACCCTGTAAAAGGGTTCGCTTATAGCACTTGATGCCACCATCAGGCTAAAAGCATCAAGTTGTGTGAAGGGCGATTCATTTGAGAGCTAATCTTCACCGAGCGCTCAGTGACCCCTCTAACAGGAGTTGATATCTGTTCCTGATAGCGCTGAGAAAAGCTGAGCTCGAGAGGCGAGTTTCATCTCATCCCTCCGCTCCCGATCATGAAAACACTGACGGCTGGTTACCCGGCTTTAATGTATGGAAACACGCTGAGGCCGTTTGAGCTACCATATGTTACTATTATTTTATTAACAATGAAGTGTACAAATACCCTGATTGCCTTCATATGGCTACAGTTGGAGGAGAAGCAAGGAAAACGATTACTATGGCCTGTGTTTACACAATCAATGGATGTATAGAAAGGGGGCTCTATGTGGAAACCACAAAGGAGACTGTGTGGCTCGTAGCACAAAACTACACTTTGTGTGTTCTGCTGCCAATGTGTTTGCAAGAGTGGAAGGAGGGGGTTGTTCTCACCAAAGTCTGTTTGTCAATATGTGAGACCATATGTTTGTGTGTGTGAGAGACGGTTTACACTAAAGGAAACTGCCAAGGGCGGAGGATGCGAAGCAGCCCTGAACCAGCTCCCATTAACAATCCCCACATGTTGTGGTGGCTGCACACACACACACACACACACACAGACCTGGGCCAGCCTGCCTAGGAGAGATGTCTGTGTACTCCTGCAGCATTAAAGACATACTTCTTTCTTATGTGACTATTACTGATCATTGTTTCCATTCACATAATAGTCATTGACATTTTGTATTCTTTGCTGCGACTGGATTAAGTTACAAACGTAAACGTCTTGAGTCTGAGATTATTTAAAGGTGCTGTGCAAAAAGTAAGACAGTCTGAATTGATCCTAAACCTCTCAAGTAAAGTGAGGTGGGAATTCATCTCCCACACATGTTATTTGAATACACGTCCACCCTTCATGTGTCTTAGTATCCGTCAGCTGTGAGGCTACAGAAATGAACATGGATCTGTGTGATTACCCCATGATTGCTTTGCCTTGTCCAGCAAAAAAAATTGCTCTAATCATGGATGGAAAATTTCAGACATTGAGAGAGAGAGAGCTGTGGTCAGGTAGAGCCGGGAGCGAGGGGAGGGGTACTAACCCTAAAACTCCTCCCTGCCACTTATCCTCCAGACCCAACAGATAAACATCTGAGTTTCCCAGGCTGAGAGGAGGTTTCACCTGGGAACAGCTAAGATTGTCACCAGGGGGTACGAGGGGAGAAGTGGGGGGTTGGTTTTATGGTCTCCCCTGCTCTCTTTGCATTGCAATTTACCAAAGAGGAAATGCCAACCGCTGCTGCTTCACTGAATAAAATAACAAGAGCAGTTGGTATAACAGAGTTTACAGTTTCCCAAATGGCTTGAAACCAATACCTGCATCCTCCATAACGTGCTAAAATGATTAACACGATACGCACAAGGCAGCAGGAACAGTGGAGGGGATGGAGATGTGATGATATACTCCTCTGATGCTGATGATGGGACGCAAAAGATTAAAAATCTGTCTTACTTACAGGCCCGAAAGCAAATAACTTTCCTCGTTTTTGTGGTTGAGAACAACAATACAATGGTCCATTTTGTCTGGCTTTATTCATAAAAGGGACACAGGTGCTTGGTGCACTCAGTCTTTCACTTTAAAATGTTTCATAGTCAACACCTTCCCTCTTACTGGAGGCGCTCTTGTGTTATGAAGTGTGAAACCCACCAGCACCATGCTGTTTCACTGGCAAAAGCACCAAGCAGGCCCTCAGTGAGTATCAGGTCTCTGAGCACACATGGCACACTCTGAAAGCAGGGCCCAAGCTAAATAAATCATCAGCCATCTCTCACACAGCCAATAGTAAAGAAAGAAATGTAGGATTTTTTAAGGGACAGAAGCATCACAGCTTTGGTCCATCTGTTCCTCAACGCTGCAGACGCCAAGACAGTAAAACATCGGAGGGAAACAAAAGCGTGCTGAACTCTAAATGAATGCAAATGCTGACAGGGAGCTCATGAACTCGTCAAAAAAGCTTAAACGCTGTATTCTATTTACGGCGTGTGCCCTGATTTCGCCTCGTCTTTCACGATCACGCTGTTGCACTTTTTCGACAGCAGACAGCGTGGGGAGGTAGAAGCCGGGAGCTGAGCCGTGTGAACTGATAAGAGGGTTGATGAGGGCAAAAACGCCGGTGAGACTTTGGTGAGAAACGTCTCAGTAACTCCCTCTCCATCCGCCCATCCATTCACGTGCAGTGGGAGGAGGAAGGCCGAACATTCAAAGATATGTTTGAAATGCAGCATGGATACAAATCTAAAGGAATTTCTCTAGATTTCTGTCTGTGGGAAAAATACTTGGGGAGAACAAAGGACAAAAGGCAGATGTGGCAAACAGCCAGACGAGGGGAGAGCAGACAAAGGTCATTTTATCATAAGGGTCACACAAGGGAGCTTCCAATGGGAACAGGGAAGTGGAAGGAAAGACAATTATGAAACAGTGTGGGTCCCGCGGGATAGAGAGGAGGCATAAGATAAATGTGGTGCAACGACACATGACAAAGAGAGAAATAGAGAGTACAGTCAGAGTGACATTAATGAAGAGAGAGGGACACGACATTCCTGCGCATAATCTGCAGCTTCTGGGAAAAACAGAAAATAAACTGAGAAGAGCTAAGTGCAGTGTGCATTTTAAGAGTTGCTGAATGATAAATTAGCAGAGATATCACAGCTTCAAAGCTGCCGTGTGTTTTCCTTGTGACAGTGCATAGTGAAGATCATCAAAGCACCCCAGCGAGGCCTCGAAAGGTCAGAGCTAAGTGACTCTTCATAGCAGCCTCGGAGAAACAAGGAAAACTCTCATTTGTCTTTGTCTGTTTTGAGCTTTCAGGCCAGGACACCTGTGAGCTCTGAGCGTGTCTCTGTGTGTAACGGGTGCATGAATCTTCAAGTGTTGGAGGCTGGAAGTAAAAAAGGGAGTTCCACTCAACTGAGGAATTCACTTATATCACAGCTATGGCTCCAGACAGCCTGGTTACAAGTCAGGAATGATCTATCGCGTACGCTGTGTAACTGGGACAACAATTTGTTTCATTATTGATTAATCTGTCCGTTCTTTTCTTGATAAATCATATTTTATATTATAAATGTCAGAAAATCCCAAAGCTCAAGGTGACATCTTCAAATGACTAAAAGCCAAAGAGATTCAGTTTACACCCACAGAGGACTACGGAAAGAAGCAATGTAGGGCTTTAACTAATGATTGTTTTTATTATCAACTCATCTGTTGGTCATTTCTTTGATTAATCATTCGAAAATAGTGAAAAGTATCTTCTACGGTTTCCAAAGAGTCCAAGATTACAGATTATTAAAGTGTCCTGCTCGGTCTTTTAGCAAAGATAAGTTTTGGACGAGGTCACAGACAAAGGATATCTTGTTTTATCTGATGTTCTGAGCTGAAGTTTCATCCTTGAAGTTAAAATTTGGGTCTCCATGATGTCTTCTTTTGTCTGACTATCAGTCAAAAACCAAATATATTAGTTAACACAATTAGCTCACGTTAGAAAGTGACTCAAACAATAATAAATTATCGTTATCAGATTTCTTTTTGGTTGATAATGTTTGAAGTTTTACACTCACACATGGTCTCAATCCCTGAGAATCATCATTAATTATTAATGGAGTAGTCCAATTGGGGACTGCTTCATAATATCCAAGAAACATTTTCTTGAGCATGAACATTATGTTCTTTTAATAGTCAAATCTGAAGCCATTCTGCGTTGAGCCACTGAAACCTCCGCCTATTGAAATCATCTTGATTGCTGTGCTTTAAGAAAATGTGGATATGGTTAAGAAGGCTGAGGAACGCGGGTGGCCACAGCGTTGATACAACCTGTCAGACCATGTCCATGAAGCTTACCAGGCGGGGTTGACATCAAGAATCCATCTGCCAGCCTTCAAGCTATACGCTTGAAGTGGTTCGGACCCATCAGCATCTTATACGGAACTGCAGACGTGGTTTAGGTGTAACAGTGTTCGTTTGAAAACAACAATGTCAGCTCCTAAAGAGGTTAGCATGGATGCTGCTCAGTTTGTTGTGTTTGTTTTCACTCTTCTAAGTTGAAGTTACCGTGTGATAGGTCACAATTTGTTCAAGGCGTACTTCGTCTCTCGCCCCAGTGTCAGCTGAGATAAGCTCCAGCTTCCTGCGACCCTGATGAGGATAAGAGGTTACAAAAGATGGATGGAGGTCATGGTCACACATGCACGAATGCAGGCGAGAGACGACTGCCTGCTGCTTTTGGTTGAGGCTGTGACTTGGGTGGTCAAAGTTCACCAAAGCTGAACCCCATGAGAAGAGAAGATGCAAATTCGGCCTTTGCCAAACAGTTTTCAAGAAGTGTGCAAGACAAGAAATAACAGAAGTTATCTTGTGACACTTTCCATACAGAGCATATCTAGACTGTACTCTTTATAATATTATTTAGAGACCCAACAATTCCCAACAAAAAGCAGCTTCCTCCATAACCATTCAGTGTGCTGGGCTCATAAAGTCGTTACGAACGTCAGGGGTGAGCGAACCCTTTATCAGCTCTTCTACAGAGCGGCTGCACCAGTCAAGAAGTTACTCAAGAGTTGATAATCCTGTTTGATTTGGGTAATCACTGTGTGAAGACAGAGCTGGTACGGGAAGACATTCTTAGCAGAGGTTATTTCTGTGACTCCTTTCCTTTCCCTGTCTGCTAAAAATGAATATTGACCTCTTTTTAAGCTCTTGAACACCCAATGACAAGTTTATCTCATTGAATGTCAAGCTGGTAATAACCTTGAGAGAGCCTCTCTGAAATCCAGCTGCCACTGTTTGGCTTTGTTGACACACTATAAAGTGCTGCTTTCACATATCAGGCCAGACAGCAGGTGGGCCAAGACTTTCAGCTCTTCTTGTGTCACCTCAAACCCTGTGACCTCTCCACCGACGTCTGACTCACACAAACAGCAGCCTCTTCTCCCGTCTGTCCCGCCATTCCTCTGCTGCCACTTACAAACAGCAGCAAAGCTCGACTGTAAACTCGTCTCCCCTCTTCCTAGAACAAACCCAAGTGCGGTGGAGTCCCAGCTGCTTGTGTTTAGTAAACATGTCCACAAACCTCTGCACATGAGTGACAGGGGGGAGCGGAGCAGAGAAGCGAGGCAGTGGAGCGAGGATGGGAGCACTGAGAGCCACCTGGACACACCCTGGAGACAAGGCCTCATCAGAAGGGGTAGAAAGGGTTTCAGCCTCTGGCTATGGTCAGCCCACACACACACACACACGCAACCTGACAGCATAAATATTTGTAAGATGGAAACGTCATCTCATCATTAAGCCTCGAGCTAAACCTTGGCTCTGTCCTGAGTGTGTTTAGTCTAGTGACTCTCCATCAGAAAACTCCCTCGTCAACAACTCAATCACAGCATGACAGCGTCTCAAATCATCTCTCCTTCATTACATGTATTCAGGAACAAATCTGAGCATTAGATCATGCTTTAAAGAGAGCTGAGATGGGAGAAGTTGATGTCCACTCCACACAGAGACAGTGCTGCTCTCAGGGAGCGAGGCTGTGGGTGAGCTGGTTACAACAATGAGGATGGGCATGTCAGCAGAGCAGTGTGTACTGCCAGCAAAGGAAAAAGGAAACCAACTGTCAAGGAAGACAATAGGAGCTAGTAGATGGATGGAGATGGGAGTATCTCCACAGAGTCATGCGTTGACTGAGTGCTGCAAGGTTAAAAATGTTGTTATGTGCACACACAGCATTGAGGATTCATGTTGGATTCGTGTTTTCCTCACCTTTTCTGGTACACTGAGGTGTGAGAGGCTGCTGTCTGCGTCCCGGCTGAGTAGGTTTTGTAAAGTCCGGTCTTCCAGGTCCCGTCAACAAACGTCGTCAGGCAGAGTATCAGCACAGTCCAAAGCAAACTTTTCCTGCAAAGCGCGGACACGCTCTCCCGTTGGCGCGGTCCCATTTCCGTGGCATGAAAAAAAAAAGTACAGCCAGAAAAGTTTAAATGAGCCCAACTTCCCCCCGGTTATGAAACAGACCGGTTAGTGAATCCAGCTCGAAGAGGGATGGTGGTGGTGGCTCTTGGTAAGTGGTGGGGGGGCTGGCGAAAAGTGTCAAACAGCACCGGGTCTGCTGGAGAAGACGCGCATCCTAGTCACTAAAGAGTCCAAAAACTGAGTCTGACACTCGGTTATTTGACTTAAAACCCTGAGTGAACCAAAGAAAGAAAAACGCAGCCCCATAAACTCCCACTTCTCGTTTGTCTCTACCTGTGACAGAGAGCCGACATGTGGAAATAAACCTTGAGTTGTGCTCTGTGTGTGTGCGTGCGTGAGTGTGTGTCTATCTGCTCTGCCTACCTCCTCTCGTCTGTCTGTGCGCGCACAGCGAGCTGAGCCTTGACTGCAGCGGGCATGAAACCACTTTTATAGTCTCCTCGGGTCTTTTAAAAGCGCAGCCTGCTGGGTCTTTTTTACCCTGCCCCGTTTCAACCTCTCACAGAAGACAATGTGCGCTCAAGGCGGCGGCGCATTACGCACTGTTTTGATCTGAATGGAAGCTGCTGCTGCTGCTGATTCTCTCTGGAGCTGTGCTGGTGATGAGTAATTGTTTCTTTGTTTGTATAAAACAAATTATGACTAAGTCCTGGCACTCTTAAGTTTGAAAAGCTACATTTAAAAGTCCATAAAGTGTGGCTCATCACTGCGTTATGCGTATATTCTTGAACGTTTACAGTAGACTATGCATCGAAGATGTGTTTATCCTTTAGCAGCTTCTGTCTGGAGCCTCTGTCAAAGCCATCAGTGCCCAGGCGGACAGCGGTGGGAGAATAGTTGAGGTTACTGTAACCTCCTCTGGCTGTATTGCGGGACATGTAGGTTTACAGTGAAAGCAGCCAGCAAACCACAGGGCTGCGGTCCTGCTCCAAACTAAACACCTGGCGCTGCAACCAAAAACTGGATCCCAAGATGTATATCTGTGGTTGGGGTGACTACACCTCTCAGGCCCCTATAAGCAGTGAGTGAGTCTCAGCAGCTGCAAAAGAGGCTGCACGGAGTATTCGTGCAACTGGCTGGTACATTAAAGTTTAGGTGAAGTTCTCAACATCAGTGAGGGGGTGGTGTTAACACTTTGACACTCACTGGGCATTCAAACTGGCACTAATCGCCCCCTTTACTACAAGGAGAAAGTGGCAAGCAGTGCATGCTCTTGAATAGTACTAAGTACAGCCCACCTGCTCTCAATCACAACAAATGGAAAGCGTTTAGGAGGAGGAGGGGGAGGGCTTGAATATGATGTGTCAGAGGTTTTTTTTTTGTTTCAGGGGCACCCTTGGCATTTTATGAGGCCGCTCAGTGCAAGCAGTGGTGCCAAGCAGGAACTGGAGCAGTTTAGGGTTAACGTAAATCCCTCCAGTCACAAGCAGCTGAAAATAATTTGACCTCTGAGGAAGGAGACGGGGGTCGGCTCCATTCAGAGGATTTTTTTTTTTCTTATTTCTTAAGCAGTTACTCTCCTGCTTCCATAACTTCCTTCCTTCCTCTTTACTGTGCAAACAGAAAAAGCTGCATTTCCTATTGTCCGCTCACTCTTATGAAGTGTAGGTTCATTAAACAACACACCATTCTTTCTCTCTTTTCAGCAAGGAAACACAATTCCTCCCCTGCTGTGTTTGGTCGTAAACATGTCCAGATCTTCACTCTTTATGATAGTCGTACCAGTTAAAGCCGAGAAAGGGGCTCTCTGACCTTTACTCTGCCATTCACACTTTTACACTACAAATCATGAGAGGCATGCCAGTGATCTCATAGAAGGACTCTTAAGTAAATATAACAGATGTTCATGTTGCTGGTGGTTTGCCTTTTGATGATTTCCATCTATAGTTTGTCCCAGTTTAGTCTAGTCAGTACATCCCTGATTACAGCTGCACTCACAACTCAGGCTGCATGATGTATGTTGCATGTGTTGTGGCACAAAAAACTGTTGCAGCTTTTATTCCTGTGTTTCTGTGACCTCACTGCCACACCAGCTGCCAGATCCTCCAGGGCTGTCTGATGATTTTTTAGAGTAAACTTTACCTGCGCTTTGGCATGCTGACCTCAGCAGCCTCTATTACTCAGCGCTGCGCTAGATCTGTTTGTTAAAAGTTACGATAAAGCAAACTCTGCTACCTATACAGCAGAGAGCAGCTGAAAAAAAAGTGAAAAGTGGAAAACTTTAGCAGCTTCTGGTCAGTGGTACATTTTCCACTGTATGCAGCAGCTTACATTCCCCTTACAACCTCAGCAGAAATATTCATCAACCACTGTCCTTTTGTGAGAATGAACAGACTTTTGAAATGTTTTGTTAAAGAAAGAGAAAAATCAAACATTATAGAACTACAAACATTTATTCATTAATAAATAGAAATAGACTTTTAGGCTTGAAAGATCCTGACCCACTGAGCCTATTTAAAGAGATCTCTCTGGATGCTCAGTGTGAAGAGCTCAGCATTGCTGCCATCTAGTGGAAAAATAATGAACACAAGTACAAGTAGATCTAGTTCTCTAACAGTATGTGTCTCACAATTTATTATTAAAATCATGAACAATCGTTAATCATAACTTTTTTTTGTTTCTGTCTTCACTTAGGCATAAACAGACTCCCTGGGGCACCCAGTGAGAACAGGTCTACCTCAAACACCAACCCCACACCCATGCCAATCCTCCGCATAAATGTGGTGTACACTGTCTTTCTGCGGCATATTCTGTGGTAAAAAACACACAGAAATACACAAGATAGTTAGTGAACACCATCAAAATACCAAATTGAAGTGTTGTATGGATGCCTGTAGTGCCTTTGTCCTTGATGATGACTTTGACAATGAGCAGTTCAACAACCAGACCTCTTGGTTTTCTCCTCATAAGGCAGACCTCTTCAGTGTCCCAACCTGCCTCTTCCACATACAGGAAAAGACAATCAGTCTTCATAACTCATTACTAATCATGCTGCTGATGGTGAAGGTCATTTCGTTACCCTGTCCAGCTCTGTCACTGACTGCATCCTCACTGTGGTACTGTGGTGTGTATGTTACAGTAAGATCCAGAGACAAACCATTTTACACGCGTCCTCACCCTGGAATTATACTGTTTATAACACCTCTTGAAATGGCTCATCCAGTTCCAAAGGGACTTAAGAGTGTCAGATGCCAAATGGCAGGGATCTGACTATTAGAACGGGCCAAGGTGACCTCATCCAACTTACTGGTCAGACCAACCTCACCAGCCAAGGCCTCAGGGATGCAAGAGAATCAGAGCGAATCTAACCCTGTCTGAAGCACAAAGCAAGCATAACATCTGCCTGTCTGTTTTCCCAATATCGTGTTGTCCTCTGCCCCTCCTTCTCACCCTCTGCAGCTCAGTCAAAGAGCACTGCATGCAAACCATTAGTTTGTCAAACTGCTCCAGTTCTTGAGGCAGCATCACCGCGGTCGGGGGAATTTCTGTGCCAAACTTTTTACGGATCACGTCTATGTCGAATAACTTGAGCAGCTTGTCCTGGACTTCCTGGGCCACCTGGCTGATGTACTCGTCCCTACTGATGTTTCCACCAGATTCACCTGAGGCACATGAGAGTGTGTAAAGTTCATAAGAGAGGAATCACTTGGCAAAGTGGCAAAGAAAATAATAAATATTATTTCCAGGGGTGCTCCAGCACTCTGAACTCAAAGTGGAGGCGGACAAGCAATGGAAGTATTTCTTATTTTGAAATAATTTAAGATGCCAGATTATACCTGTCTGAGGCAGCAGGTCTATATTATGTGAGTCCAGATATCTTTAGCTGCATGTGTGTATTATCCTATATCTGCGTTGGAATAAAGACGCAGTACCTCTGCTGTGTTTCTCAGTGGCATTGATTTAATCTCATCTGTAACAGATAACAGTTTAAGTTTTGGCAGTGAAAAGTCAAACACTTCTAGGTGGGAGGCTAAAGAGTCCTGGTGCTGTTCACCAGAGACATTTCAGTTAATACGAGGATAGCAGGTCAGTCAGTGTCCATAAATGTCTTCTCAGCCAACTTTAGCTTCTTAAATACCTGATGATCACAACATGAAACAATATTAACGAAGATTAATGATTTTAGTGATTTTTTTTTTTATTCCAAGAATTACATGACTTTTGACTTAAATTAATTAGCTCCGTGTTATCTAACATGTGGCCAACTCTCTGAGCCGGTAGTCCTTGAGTTTCTTCAGCAGCTTCTTATTGTTGCTTGTCTCCTGGATCAAATGCTCACACTGCTCCTCCGGCTCTCTTTTCTCAAAGCCCAGGATAACACTCACAGCTGGTTAACCGTCAAACATCTCGCGTTTACAATGGTGATATTAGGAAAATGATCTCAGAGTTTTGACTGGAAGGCAGCTATCTGTGCCTCTCATCTCTAAACTGAGGAGAGCTTTGGTCCAGGCTCTGAAAAGTAAATTGGAAACCTCCTGTGGAAACTAGCTTGTATATCAATAAATCTAAACTTCAGTGTTTTAAATGGCTTGAATTATGTATTCTAAGTAAACACTTATTACATTATTTGTCAGGTGGTTACACACCTTATTAATCTGTTGCTTTTCTAACTTGCCAAATGTGTGTGGAGCCCATCTTTGTTGGTTTGTTTCTATTTCTAACTTCCACATTAACCACCAATCATTTACAGCCATCATACAGTCTGTTCTCTGCTCATTGATTACTGTCTGGTTTAGCCGCCAAACCAGGACCAGCCAGGACAGGAAGAGACTACAACAGACAGTCAGGACTGCAGAGAAAATCATTGGTGCCATCCATCACACCCCCTCCCCTCTGGGAGGCGCTACAGACTCTGTACAGACACAAGAACAGTTTCTTCTCACAGGCCATCACTGTGATGAATAGTTAACATCAGATACACAGTGTCAGGAACATTACCTGTACAATAACTCACAATGTACAATAAATTATACATTATTTACACGATGTACGCGGACATTGAATCTGACTTGGGCACAGTCAGTAAAGGAGGTTTAAAGACACACATAACCGATGTTAAAGTGAAGCTAACAACGTGCACTTTGAGACTTTTATTCTCATGTGTATTTCGGCTGCATTTAAGCTGAAGGTTAGCTCCGGAAATTCTGGATTCCTGGACTGATACGACCCACTACAGTCCTGTGAAGGCACCACCAGGATGGACACGGCTCCGGGATAAAGTGGATCATGTGTTTGTCTGTTTATTTGTCGCTTTTGCTGCTGGTGTCGTGTCACCACCAGCAGCAGGTCACCTCTTACCAATAAAAGTTACATACAAATGCACTTTTATTTATTGTATTTTCATTGTCACAATTATCATTTTTACGGCAATGTCACCAAATCTGCTTACTTGCTTTCTGCAGTTTGTCTAAATCCAGATGTAATATAAAAAAAAGAAAAAATGGTGAGAAGAACTGCTCAGAAAACTCATTTTATAACGTGAAAGTGTTTATTATTGACGAGCTCTGCCAGGGTGTGTAAATCTCGCGAGATTTGGCGGATACTGCGACGAGAAGTAGACTTGTACAGCCTCCGGCTCAGTCGTCCTGCACCGTCCTGCAGAGAGAGACACACTAAAATGGCGTCGGCTCCAGGTGAGTGGAAAATTATGATGTTTTGCACTGATTTTAAAGAGATTGTGGTGTTTTATGTAAACAATTGAGTGCTTGTGTTTTTTTTTAAAATAATCCACATGAGTTTAATCCGCCTCTTTGGTGTGCGGTGTCGAATACCGTTTAGCTTTAGCTTAGCGCTAAGCTCGAGGCCTAGTCCACTAATCGAGTCGTGTTTTTTAATCGGATGATTTATTTGTTTAATTCTGCACACCAAGGTTGAAGCCGAATGTCTTTTACGCAATTTGTTTTTAATCACATGTTTCTGTAGCTCATTTTATGCGTTAGTTTTGAAGCAGTGTCTCGTTTCAATGAATGATTTATGGCGACGTACCGACGGCTGTTAGCATTTTAGCTTCACTGCTCTGGCGCGTAGACTGTTTTGTTCGACTGCGCAGGCGCAAACTAACACACTTCTAACTTTCTTTAGCAGATTACAGCTCCTACAGCCAGACCAGCACTCAGCAGGGGTAAGACACTTAAATTCATTTAATGCCACGATGAAAGTTTATTGTGCATTAGTTTTTAGTAAGTGAGCGAATGAGTTTGCTGCGTTATTTCAGTGCTTCTTCTGTTAAAATGTCACCAAACAGTGATGGAGGTGGCTGTTGGGGACAGTTAAAGTATCTGTTTGTCTCACGTTGTTTAATATGATACACAGAATTGTGTGTGACAAAGGTCTGAGGTTTCTAGATAAATGGCATGGACAAATAGTGCACAATCAGCTCTATGGATGACCATAGTCTTGCTACAAATGTCTCAGGTTAATTTTAATTTTTTTAATTTTAACATATTGATACTGTGTTATAGGTTAATTCTATTGTATGTTCGGTGTATGTTTGCATGCTGTTACTGGATACTTGAATTTCCTTTGGGATCATTAAAGTATCTCTATATATTCTCTGACAACAAAACTTTTCTTTGTTTTTTACAGGTATGCTTCTTATGCTACCCAACCCTCACAAAGTTACGGACAGTCTGCACAGGTGAGATTTTGATTGAAATGATGGGGGGAGTTATTTGACTGATGTGCATTACTCTGTGCTGCTGACACAGTCACCATTTCAACGCTATGGATTATTTAAAAGACTGATTTGTTTATTCAAATATACATGTACAAGTAATATGGAATGAAGGGAAACACGATGTGTGATCCAGATAGCTCACTGCAGGAAATCTTGTGATGTTGGTTGAACTTTTTTTTTTTAAATATCTTTAACAGGTGTGTCAAAACAACAACAAAATAGAAACAAAAGGGGAAAAAAAGATCCAGGGCATATTGAAAAGAATAATTTGGTACACTGCTGCATCATTACAGCCTAGCTCGCGTATTCAGTGAAACAATGAGAGGTGGATGGTGCTCTATGAATTTCACTGCTATTTAGCAAAGAGAACCAGATATAGCTGCTATATTAGAAAATGTTTCTAGATCGTGCCACATCACACTTTCTCCAGTGAGCTCTCTTAATCAGGATTTAGCCTGAGGCACAGCACATGTCCAGAGTCTTAGAATCACTTTCTTTGTCATTTCCATCCTGTGCATAATTATGCTTTGCACAGAAACATTGTGGTTTAGTAGGGATCCGGAGATTGTAAATAATGCAGTATCTGAAGCTCAAACACAAAGCTGTATGTGTTAAAGAGCCATTTGAGTATGTTGTACCAAAACTTATAGAGTTTTGGACATGTCCAGAAAATGTGAGTCAGAGAGCCCTCTGCAGAGTTATATTGATCACATGGAGAGGAAATGGTAGGAAAGAGTTTGTGTAGTTTAGATTTTGAATAATGAAGCCTGTGCGTCACCTTGAATTGGATTAATTGGTGCCTGGCATTGATGGAACATTAATAGTTAAAATTATATTAAGCTTAAAATAATTAGTTTAATAAGTCACTTGATGTTTGTACCTAGCAGCTGAAGCATGTTTTGTTTTCTTCTTTCAGCAGGGCTATGGACAACAGAATTATGGATCCTATGCCCAGCCTGCTGCTGCTGACGGCAGCTACACCCAGACAACACCTGCCACCGGAGGTTACCCCCAGCAGCAACAACAGTACGGGTCCTCGTATGGCCAGCCAGCATCAGGTCAGTCATTAAGATGGGAACATGTGACTCATTTTGAGGTGGTTCTGGATGCAGTGCGTTGGAACAGACTGGATGAAATCTGACCTGTTTACCAATGCTGATGTTTTCTACAGCTGGCTATCCTGCCGCCCAATCTACCACTCATAGCTACTCCCAGTCAACCCAGGGTTATGGAGCCAGTGGCTATGACAGCACTCCTGCTGCTGCTGCTCCAGCAGCCTCCCAGTCATACGGCTCTCAGCCAGGGTACACTGCCCAGTCTGCCTACCCTGGATATGGTCAGCAGGCTGCTCCCACTGCACCACAGAGGTATGTTCTCCTTCAGCAGGGAACCAAATAACAGATGAATTCCACAAAAAACACACTTTTTACTTAATGATTTGTCTTCCTTCTTCTATCAGTTACAATGCTAACAGCCAGCCGGCTAGTTACAACCAGAACAGCTACTCCCAGCCAGCAGCATATGGCCAGCAACAGCCTGGCTACCAGGCCCAACAGGCAAGCTATGGACAGCAGCAGGGATACCAGCAGCCGGGCCAGCAGCAGCAACAGGCTCCTCCTGCTTACCCTCCTCAGGCTGCTAGTTCCTATGGACAACCACCAGCCAACCAGTACAGCCAACAAGGTGGACCACCCAGTTACAACCAGTCCAACCACTACAGTAAGCATTGCTTTTCATCCACGCGTAAAACAGTTTATCACTGTAAACTTCACTGATTGCTTTATGTTTTGACACGTTTGTGCTCCTCCTTTTTGTAGATAATTACAGACAGGATGGACAGGGTGGAGGTTCTGGCTACTCTGGCTCTGAATCTTCGAGGTACACAGGGGAGAGCAGGGGCCCCGGCAGGGATGGCTTTGATCGAGGTGGAATGATGCATCGTGGGCGTGGAGGCATGGGTCGTGGCATGGGGTAAGTGTGTTTCCTTAGCACTTGAACTCACATGTAATCTTAATTTTACAGGCGCTGTGGTCACTTGGGGGCAGGGCTGAGATGAGTCAACACCAAAAACAATTGGAATAATCAAAAACAATATACCAAAGTTCATAAATGTAATCTTTTATAATATGGGAAGGTCATAATTTATCAGTAAGCAATGCTGGTATGTTATGGGCTTTTCTGATGATGCCTGAGGCTCATGGCAGCACTTCTCATCCAGTTTCTCTCAGCCCTGTCTCATTTGACCAAAGGTAAGAAAAAGGTTTGTCCTATTTTGTTAAATAATCTAAGCTGATTGGAGACCTGTGCATAAATGTTTAGGTTTAACAGCCTAGAACATTGATTATGAAAGAATAACAAAGCTAAGGTGAGAGGTTGCATATTTCAGGATTGGTCAGGGAAGGTGATAGAAGCGTATTCTCTACACAAATCAAATCAAAACCTTTATGGGTATATTTAAGGAAGGAAGGTTCAAACACTGCCTCAGCAACACAAATCTTACCATGGGTCATCGCACATACCTAACAAAAAAATGCAATTAGAAGTTGCATAAATCTTCTCACTTGTCATGCTGTAGTCCTTAACTAAAATGTAATGTGTCCTGCAAGATCTCGCAACAAAACATTGATAAAGGACTTTATAAATAGTCACTGGTATAATGCAGTACATGGTTTCACTTCAGGTATATTTATGCTTTCTAAACTCCAGAACTTGGGTCAACATATTTCCTCTTGATGTGGGTTTTCCCTTTTATACATGCAAAGACATTCACTGTTTTGTTTTTTCAGTTTGTTGGTGGTTTTTTAAGTATTTGTTCTGAGTAAGTTGACCTCAAGAAGTAATGCCAAAAAGTAAAAATGATGCCACAAACTTAGTCAAACGCTAAATGGTACTGCAAGACCGCAGTCATAAATTGCATCAACTACAGAGAGACAAAGAAAATGAGGAACTGCTCACAGCTCCAATATTGAGTCAGAATTTACTCGATGCCACTTAAAGAAATTGTTGGATCTCTTGAATGGGTTATTGTGGTCAGTGTTTGAATATCAATCCAAGCTCAAATTCAACAACTGAAAACTACTCGCATTAAGGTCACATGGAGAGCAAATTGGAGTCACTTTTTTCCCCCTAAACACTCTCACTGCTTTTACTTGCCACATGTACTGACGGTTTTCTGGTGTCGCACATTTTTCTAACAAAGTTAGAGGAAAGAAGATGGGTCTAATTGATGTTGACATGGGTAACTACAGGACAAAGACATTTGTTCACAGTAACAATATTTAGGCTCTTACTAATTTCAAGAGGAAATGCTGGAGCACGATCTGGTCTAATCTCTGCTTCAGGTATATTTTTTTCCTGTCTATGTAGAGGTTTATCCCTCATGATAATGAAATTTAAAACTGAGCTTGTCCATGACACTTACTCTGGTACCCTCATCGAAATGCCTATCAAATTTGCTCTTGATGAAGATTGGGTATTTGAACAGTTTGCTCCCTGTTGGTTTGCATTGTCAATTATTCTCTGAAGCCGGAAATGATTTGACCCAACCCCAAATCAGATTAACTGACAAGCGGCTCCCTTGAAAAGGAAGCGTAACCAGGAAAAAGGCCAGCGGTAAAGAGATGAACACAGGTTGTACTGTACATTTGTTTTGGTTTAGGTTGGTTGGTTAAAACTAAAAGATGGAATGACGTAACATTTTTGAAGCCGCATATTTGGTTTCTCAAATACTACACATCCACTTGACAGGTTTCCATTTTTAGGTTTGGTTTTTTGGTTTCCCAAATATTTGGTTTTGGGTCAGAAATGGCACGAGAATCATCAGCTGTTATTTCAGGTGGTGTTTTTTTAAGGATGTAAAGGTTTTTCTTTTAGACGGTTTCATATTTTCTGGTTCACAAGTGTAAAAATAATGGAATTCTGCATGACTTTATGGGTTTTGGTGCTGCGGATACACATACCCATAAAACACCTTTTTCCCCAATACATGACTCTAATCAAGCAACTCTGCAGTCTTTCCAAAGTAGTGGTAAATAATGCACAAAAACAAACAAACAGCACTAGGAAAATAACCCTAAATCACACTTCTAAACTCAGCGGTAGCTCAGATGTTTTTAGTTTTCATTTTAGGGTCATTGTAGCTTTGCACAGGTATATTTGTCTGTTCTGGGGGGGAGGCGGGGGGCGGGTATGCACATTGTCATTTTGAAATGTTTACAATTGTTTTTTGTGGTTTGGATTACAAATGTTTGATCACATTCTTTTGACCACTTTTTTAACATGCTTTGTCACATTTATACCGTACAGGTAACAGTGAGAGCCATTTTAAAGCATCTATTCTCTAAAAAGTATCTGTACACAGTACAGAGCCGCCAGCTTAAGCAGCAGGAGGGAGCTTAAACAAAGATTCGGGGGTCTGCCTTTTTTCAAGAACTGAGGATGGTGTTTGTTTCTTTTGAGCATGACGGGTTTATGAATTTATCAAGTCTTTGTTTTTAAGTTAACGTAACCACTGGTAAACACTGTAAACATTTATTTTTGGTGTTTGATTTGTCTTGAACAATGTATAATTGTAGTTTTTTTTAATTTATTTTATTACCCGGTGAATGTGATCACCTGATCATCTTGTGAAATTCCAGATGCATTGTATCTATTTTTTACCCTTGTACACACCTGATTCAGCTGTAACTTTAAAATATTATCATTAATGGGGTGTTGTAGGCCATCAATGCATCTGAATCTTTCTATCTGTGTACAAATGTTTGGGTTTTTGTCGCTTTTTTCAAAGGCAGTGAAAATATTGTTAGTCATTCATATTTTTGCACAAATGTATCCACTGTCACTGAAGTTGTATTCAGCTAGCTAAGGAATGGCACATAGCTAATCTTATTATCCCCTCGATTAGATTGTGTATTTATAATTTTGGGGGAGTTTTTAGTTGCTGTTCGGCTAGTTGGAATGTTTTGATTACTCCCTCAATCAAGCCACTTTGCTCGAGCCATGGAAGTGGCTGTAAAAGGGAAATCGCCTTCATATCTCCATTTATTCCCCCATAGCAGCGCTGGAGACAGAGGTGGCTTCAGTAAGCCTGGTGGTAAGTTAACGAGTATTACACTGGTTAGTCCTTTAAAAGTTTTTGAGCAGATATGTTTGGAGTATTGATGTGTCTTACATTGTGGTATGAAGAAGAGAAAAAAACTTATTTACATGAACACATCTGAAAATTTGGGGGACTTTTTTTTTTCAATGCCTGAGACCATTTCTCTGGGGTACTTGGTATATAATTCAGTCTCTGATTATGGTTTGATGATGAGTTTTTGACAGGTTAATGACAAATTTCCACACAACTGTGTCCGTTACTGCTTTAACAAATCCTTTGAGCTGAATTCCTGTTTCATTTTATTTTTTTCGAGGATTTCTAACTGGTCTTAGAGGCTTTTACACAAATATTTACCAGGGTCTGAGGTGTTTCTATTTTCAATTCAAAATACTCACTCGTGGGAATTGTTGTGTACCATAAGGTGCCATTTTCACCTTCTCAATATGGCTGACAGCATTTATAAGGGAATGTCTGGATTATCTTTTTGTAGTACTCCTCTGGTGTTGTACACTGAACTTCAGTTGCACACACTGACTTGTCTCAATCTGTTTCTCTTCCCCCTCACCTGATGTGGACTACAGGACCTATGAGCGGCGACGAGCGTGAAATGGGTGAGTATAGTCACGACATGCCCCTTTTTATTAATAAGCTGAATACTTTCAGTTATTGGGAACATTTGTAATTTTACTGTTTGTTTGTTGTAGGACGCCCTGAAGAGCAGGATGACTCTGAGAACAGCACAATCTACATCACAGGCCTGACCGAGAAGGCTAACCTGGAGGAGATGGCTGAATTCTTCAAACATGTTGGCCCGATCAGGGTACGCAGTAGCTCCTCACTCTAAACGATGGTGTAAGCAAAACTAATGTGGAAACTAAACAAAGCTGATTGTCTTTGTGTGTCAAGATTAACCGCAGACTCGGCCAGCCTGCCATTAACATCTACACAGACAAGGACACAGGAAAGCCCAAGGGAGATGCCACCCTGTCCTACGAGGAGCCAATCTGTGCCAAAGCAGCTGTGGAGCATTTTGATGGTATGTTTTATTGACCATGAACAGAAATGAGCACCAGTTATCTGGCTCATCTAATTTGTTCGATTGCTGATATTATCTTCATGTTTTTATTTTAGGGAAAGAGTTCCAAGGCCGAAGGCTCAAGGTGTCCATGGCCCGCCGTAAGCCCATGATGGGGGGAATGAGAGGCGGCATGCCCATGCGAGATGGCATGATGGGTCGTGGAGGTAAATGTCAGGAGTTTAGTGTTAGACTGTTTAAGGGCATTTAAGCACTACTCTTTACAAGTAACCACCGGTGTTAAAGGCTAAAATATTGGCTGCTCAGCATCTTGAGGCATATTGAAGCTGTGAGCTGTATCCTAGTTGCTGGAGCTGTAATGTCCTTGTTTTATCAGGGATGATGGGCCGTGGAGGAGACCGTGGTGGCTTTGGCCCACGAGGTGGTCCACGTGGTATGGGCAGAGGTGGACCCACAGGAGGCAACATGCAGCAGAGAGCTGGAGACTGGGAGTGTCCAAACCCGTATGTATCAGTTCATAGTGTAGTTTCTTCCTCTTCAGCCTCAAAGATGAGTGTTTAATTTGATTGTCTGTGGACTCAGGGGTTGTGGCAACCAGAACTTTGCCTGGAGGATGGAGTGCAACCAGTGCAAAGCCCCCAAACCAGAAGGGTTAGGCGGCGGCCCTCCATTCCCCCCCGGCGGTGACCGAGGCAGAGGTGGAATGGGAATGCGTGGAGGAAGAGGGATGGACCGCGGTGGCCCGGCAGGAGCTGGAGGTCCAGGTGGCCCTGGAGGTTTCCGTGGCGGCTGGGGAGGCGACCGTGGTGGATTCAGAGGACGTGGCGGTATGGATAGGGGAGGCTTCCGTGGGGCCGGGCGTGGAGGACCACCCATGGACCGAATGGGTGGCAGAGGTGGAAGAGGGATGGGCCCACCAGGTGGAAAGATGGATATGAGGTAGGAGTAAGGTGTGTTTGTGCTGCTCTTACCATCGAGTAATTCCAGGACTGTTTCTATAACATCGATTCGTTCTGTTCTTTTCCAGGGACCATCGCCAGGAGCGCAGAGAACGACCTTACTGAAGAACATCTTGACTGTTCCTTTTGTGGAATTTCATTTTTAAGACGAGGATTTTTAATTTATGATTCCATATTTGAATGGTTACAGAACTGCTTTTAAACATCTTGCAGGTTCTTTCAGCTTGTATCCATATTTTTTTATTTTAGTTTACCCATGTTCCTGCTACATCTTGTATTGTGCACGTTTTTTTTTTTGTTGTTGCTTTTTTTAAAATAAGCTCATTAGTTTTTGACTGTATTGTAAAACATTTTTTCATTCATAATTGCTTCTTCCCCTTTCCCATAACTGACAGTTGTATGATGACAAATTTGGGAAATAAAATTTTACTGATTTGATGTTTCTGAGTTGTGACCTTTACTCCTGAACACAATGATTGTTTTATTTAAAGGCACTTACACAAAGACACTTCACATTGTTAAAACATCAAAACAATACACTAAAGACACATAAGACTTAAGTTAAAGGTTTTAAACAGGTGTGTGTGAGCCAGTGGAGGTCCTGGAGGATGGGGTTGATGTATCACAGGTGTTAGTAAGCAGGTGAGCAGCGGCGTTGGACGTATTAATGCTTAAGGTTTTGGATGTTGTGCCGTAAATGATGCCCTGATGAGGGTGTGGAGGAGAGGAAAGTGTTCGGCAGAGTCTGGCTATGTTGGAGAAGTTCTGGTGGTTTTAAGTGTTCAAATGAAAAGTCAGATGACTGAGGTTGCAGCTCTGTGGGTGGAGGTGTCTGGTGAGCCAGAAACTGTGAGTGGATTGTGGTGAGGGATTTGGGGCTGATGATTATCGTCTTTCAGTTCAGTTGGTAAATGTCCCAAGGCTGGGACTTGCTTAATAAAATACTTAGCTTTAAGTCTCTTGTCACCTTCCTTCACATGGATTTATCAGTTGGATACTAATTCAACCACAGATAATGATTTAGCTCTGCTAAGGTCGCATTGATCGCTTTGTGGTGTGGCAGCAACCACCTCATTTTGAATGTGGCCGAAATAAAAGGAGACGTTCATGGACTTCAGGAGGACTTTGTCTAATCTGAACAATTTCCCTCCAGGGTGTGGAGGTGTTGGAGGACTACAGGTACTTAGGTGTTCATCTGGGCAACAGATTGGATACTGACACTGAGGTTGTCTACAGGAAGGGACAGAGCAGATTCTACTTCTTGAGTAAGCTCAGGTCCTTTAATGTGTGCATCAGGATGTTGCAGAGTGTTGAGCCAGTGACACTAAAAACTGAACAAGCAGATTAAGAAGGCTGGCTCTTTGCTGGGATTGCTCTGGAGCTGGTTATAGAGAGAAGGATGCGTCGTAAACTTCTCAGCATCATGGACAATAGCTCACATATCCTACATGACCTCCTGATGAAGCAGCAGTCTGAGACTTCTGCAACTCCACTGTTGTGTGAGGTCTCACTGCCTGGAGGACACATTACTGTGCCAAATAAAAGACTTCCTTTAGTCCCACAAGGTTATGGACTTGATTTTGTTGATTAACCTCAGAAATTATTATAATTATAATATTATAATCGGCTATCTGCCATTTCTCGACCCAGCGGATCGATCAATTTAAGCTGTATTGGTTTTTCAGTTGGCTGTAGAGGGAGTACATCTGATGCTGCTGATGTTATTTTCCTGCCAGTAGGTGGCGCCAGTTGGATTGAAACGTGTGGTGCTGCAGTTGTGTGACTCACAGGATACTGACTGGACCTGCATCAGTGACACTGTATCTGCTTATTCACACAAGACTGAAGGACACAGGACGTCCAACATTTAAGAATGATGTAATCTAATGATGATACTTTAATTTAAATGACTTATTTAAGTCTTAAGTGACAGTCTTAAAGAATTTGGTAGTTACTTTCTGCCTTCTGTGACTTGCTGTTGTCGATCGCAGTTATAAAATTGTCTGAATTGGAGACAAAACACACAATGAGTTGATCTCTCCTCTGGTATCAGCATCTGACACTGGAGGAAAGTACCTCTTTTTTGTTTAGACATCACAAATACCTTGAACGTTTTCCCCTCAAAGTTAACTGCATCCAATGAGAGCTATTCCCTATAAGGCAATCAAGTTGAATTAAGCGCTGTTATTAATCACAGATGTCAATCCTTGGCACATTTACATCACACATCTGGCAGACATATGGCTCTTTAAGACCATCCTACAGCTCTTTGATGTTTGCTTTTCATACACCTATTTGGTTTCCACTGGATAATCCCTCCTGTAGGAGTCTGTCAAAATTGTTTTAGTGAGACAGTGTGTCACATCCTTAGTTATATTTTCCTTTTTAGCAGTTTACAGTCTACAAACTGTTTCACTTGACTGGCGAAAAAACAGGCAGTAAACACATGTCTGACACAAAACTCCAGGACTCAATAATCTACATATCAAGTGTACATTACAAGTGGTCTGACCTACAGTAATCAATGCTGGTGTCTCTGGTTTATTTTAACTTAATGCCCTCTAAGTATCCCATGGGGACACCCCGTCACAGCTGACATCTCAAAGTGCTTCTCATTTGCTGTGGCCAGTTGTTCATGTGGATTAATAGAGTGCTGAATTCTCTCCCCTCTCTCTCTCTCTCTCTCTCTACTGACAGAAAAGCTGATTCATCCAGGCCCAGAAAATGATCTCATCAACCCCCACCTCCTCCCTCAGTCTCTCTCTCTCTCTCTCTCTCTGTCTCTCTCTCTTTCTCTCTCTTCTGCCCCCTCCTTTCCTTTCTTTCTCTCTCTCTCTCTTTCTTAAACAGACACATCCCTCTTTTTTTAAATGAAAACAAGCCCTCCTTCTTGGCAGTGGGCTTAGCTTAAATTCAAACAATCACACATTAGCAGAGTACATGAGCGGCTCCAATAGAGGAGAGCCCACAAATTTTAAAAGATTAAACTTCAAAGGGGGAAAAAATTAGATGTTGGAAAAGAGTTTCAAGGGATCAGTCAGTTTTTTTGAACTCCAGGTGTATTTATGATTAATTGAAGAGCTGAGCTTAGAAATGAAAAATAAGGATTTCTTTTCAGAGTAAGAGCACATCTAAAAAGCTAACATTTAAGTTTTCAACAGCACCCCTCTGGATTTACAGCGGTTTCTAATCTCGTGCTAAGACTTCACCTTGTGTTTACAGTTATCACACAAAGTGTCTTTAAAGCCCTGAGGCAAGTTTCTTTCCAACATTTAAACCTGAAAATCAGGTCTCTTGCACCAAAGTTTCAAACCTCTGAACCTGAACTGTAAACTCAGTATCAAGAACACACTTTCCTGAGTTAACGTGACACTAAAGTTTAGAGGCAAGCCCTGTACTCTTGTGCAAAATGTGACAGACGCATATTTTCTGTCATGCACACAGTAGATCATGTGCTCTTGAATCGGGCACTTTGTCTTGAGCTCTGTTTACAGCCTCGACTGGATAACACTGTCTCTATCTCTCACTATTTCCTTTTTATAATCCCCAATCTCACGCTCTGTCCTCCAAGGTGTGACATCTTTGATTTGTGCTCCTACAAACCAACAATCACTCATCACAAACCTACCAAAGGTTTAGACAAAGCTGAGTTTCCTCATCACATCCTTTGATCAATGATGGGATTTTACAGTTGGAGGGGGATTTCTTGCACCAAGCAGGCACACAAAGTTGCTGTCTCATGATCCTTGAGATGCAAGCTTTAATTGACCTTTATCACTGGAGGGTATTTGGTAAAGAGACCACACAAAGGCTTCATTATTGGGACACTATAAGCCTGCTCGCTGTACTGTGTGTGCTCAGATGAATGAAAAGTCGCTTCCTTCCTGACATGAAGTTGATTCGAAAGTCCAGATAGTTTCCAGAGAAGTTGAACAAGATAAGCTTCACAGTTGTAAATGCCTGGCACTTGCAGCATGTACTGTAATTGCAAATTCACCTTTGGGGTATTTATACTGAGGGAAATGTTGTGTTTTTTCTGTATGTTGCAGCTGTAATAATCAGTTACTTGTCAGATTGTGATATCTCATTGTTGCAGATGAAAGCAGCAGCATTTAGCTGCAAGTGTATGCTGTGTGTGCTGAGTTGGTGAACATGGGGTTAAGTTTTCCTCCTCTGCCGGGCGTTGATCCCTCATAATGGGATGTGCCACCGAGTCGCTCTGTCGGTCTAAAGCTACAGCAGGTCAACATATTCAGCGCGGGAGGCGGGCCTATGTGCGGGGAGGATGAGCTGCGGGCTCTGTGCTTGCTCAGTGGTTGTGATTTCATCGATGCGGAGCTGAGCTCAGACACAGACATGACGGTGACACGTGGATTTTTGCGGGTGAGAGGACCCACCGTCCACCACCGGGTGGATTAACTCGCGCGTCCGTCGCATGGGTGTGTATCGGCGTCCCCGGACTCCCCTCCTCCTCCACCACCTCCTCCTCCTCCTTCTCCTCCACCTCCTCCTCTTCTCCTCCTCTCCATTCTTGCCCCGGCGATGCGCTCTTTAAAGGAAACGGGTTTCGCAGAGACATCCGGAAAACGCATCCATGCGCCACGGCCGCTCCGCATCCAGATATGCCTCTGACAACACAAAGCTTCAAGGTTTCAAGGAGCTCCCACAAGAAACCACACATGCAAATCGGCATGGGTGCGTCAACACGGCTGTCTCGCTACCACATTACGCGGATGATCTGGCTTTGGAGCGCAGTTGTGCAATGAGACAATCAGGAATTATCAAGTAGACTTTATTGATACGAATCCGACAATATGGCTGATCAGAGCAACATCCAATCCGCCGCCTCCAAGAGTATCCGGCCTTTTAAATCAAGCGAGGAATACCTGTATGCCATGAAGGAGGATCTGGCTGAATGGCTGAACACCCTTTACGACCTAGATATCACTGCGGATACCTTTATGGATGGGCTGGGGACGGGCTGTGCCCTCTGTCGGCACGCCAACAACGTGAACCGCGCCGCGCAGGACTTCCAGCTGGAATACCCGGAGGCTGCACAGTCCATGAAGATGCCATCTAAAGATGTTGTCTTCCAGTCGCGCAACGTCGTCCCCGGCTCGTTCGTGGCGCGGGATAACGTGTCCAATTTCATCACCTGGTGCAGACAGGAGCTCTGGATCAAGGACGTCCTCATGTTTGAGACCAACGACTTGGTGGAGAGATGCAACGAGAAGAATTTCGTGCTGTGCCTCCTCGAGGTGGCGCGACGTGGGTCCAAGTTTGGCATGTTGGCCCCCATGTTGATCCAGCTGGAGGAGGAGATAGAAGAGGAGATCCGGGACCAGGAGAGTCTTGGGATCGGGGATGCAGGGGAGCCAGCTGAGCAGAGCTCACCCAGCAGGTGTTTCAGTCGAAAGGAGAGCAGTAAAAGTGTGGAGGATGGGGATGATGAGCCTGATCCGGAGCCCTTCATCTGGCAGCAGAAGAGAGTTTTATTGGATATGCGAAATTTGGATGAGTTGGTGAGTTTAAAATGTAAAAACATAAGCTGCTGTCCTGATTTAACTCCCCAGAATAACCCTATTGATGCCCTAAAATGAGTCATAGCTGCATTATGATTCATGCATATTCTAGTGTAATGATCTAATAACACATAATTTCATCGTTACTACTAACACAAGGACTTTCCCACAGGCTACTCCTCACCCTCAGGCCTTACATGTATCATCCAGTGTCTGGAGCGGTTGATAGAAGACCAGTAAAACACAGAAATGTGTCAAAAGTCAAGCTCCCGCTCTGAAAATATCATGCCGGTGTTATGAAGAAGGCAGGCGCCT
This sequence comes from Protonibea diacanthus, assembly GCA_028641955.1. Lineage (NCBI taxonomy): Eukaryota > Metazoa > Chordata > Actinopteri > Sciaenidae > Protonibea > Protonibea diacanthus. The sequence goes on from CM053985.1 coordinate 19,062,524, forward strand.
TATAGATTCCCCTGTGGGGTGGGTGTGTGTGCACGTATCTGTGCATGATGTGGTGCTGGTAAATTCCTGCTCACCTGTGGAGGGTCAGTCAAATTCTTGAAGTCAACAGGTCAACTCTGTGACATTTCACCTGCATTCCTGTAGAAACGTCAGCTTAGCCTCTAAAAGACATTTTTAAAGTCATATTCAGCCTCGATACAATATCCTGCAGGTGAGGAAGATGTATGTACTTTGGTATTTGGTTTTAGATGCATTTCCTGTCCTGTTGAGTTTAAACCATTAACTCTTGTCACTTATCCTGTTGAACTGGCTGACCTTTGCCACTGCCTGCCCCACATGAGCACACGAGAGAGGCAAAGATCTTGTTAGGGCAAAGCTAATGAGCAGACAGACAAACCGGCGGAGCATGTGCTCGGGCTATGAGTGGGGGTAGAAGTCAATGTTTTCATGTTGATGAGGCAAACAATATCCGTCTTTGGCACCATGAGATGCGAGGGACAGCAGAGAGGGGGGGATGGAGGGAAGAAGAAAGGGGACAGTCACACTCAGCAGAGCGATTCTTGTGTGACCTCCGCAGACAGAAATAGGAGCATGCGGAGGAGGATGTGCGTTGTTCGTATTCAGGCTGTCTGAGTCCTCACACTCTCGCTCATATGACTTAGGATTATACAAGCAGGGCTACATTTTGGGACACAGGAAAGCTTCATCTGCACTGATACACCCCTCATGATCCACGAGAGACAGACACGTTTCTGACCAGCTTTCATTGATTCCCTGTCATCACCTCCACCCTCCATGTTAAACCTTAGAAAATAGCTTGCATGCAAGCTGCAAAGAACTGCCCACATCAGCAACGTGAGGCTCTTCAAACGAGGAACCGCAGTGGTACCACGCGTGATATTAAAATAGTACAGTATCATCGATTGTGCTTTAAGTTGTGTTAGCACATCTTGTGTAATGGCTTCAGCTGTTTGTTGTCAATTTCTCATTTTGATTCACAGATTTTGTTTCCGCTGAGTAACCTCTTAATCTTCTGGACTGTGATATATTTACCAGGAAACAATCAGCAAATGCATAATATGCATTAGCCCTAAATAATCTGATCAATATCCGCTTAATCTGCGACCCGCTGCAAGGCGTCAGGCTTCTCTGTCCTCCACAACATCAGTCACAAGTTTATCCTGCAGAACAGTGGCCTCACAAGAGTTTAGTGTCTTGTTATTATTGGAAACCTTGTTGCTTGTAGTCATGAGAGGAAGAAAGTTAAAGGGGTTAGTTTCACTGGTCGATCACTGTGACAGCAGACTGTGTGTCTGCTACCCTCAGTCTGTCGGGCAAAGGCGATTTTCCTGCATCATCCAAGACAGATTGGATTTCACAGGGACAGTTTGGCTTTTTTTTGTTTACTGATTTTTCTCTATAAAAGCTGCTGTTCATGATAACGTCATCTGGAAGCTGCTTTTTAGAAAAAAAAGAAGAAACAATTTGTGAACTGCTATTCCTAATCAACAACATAACTGATACCATCACTTCTTTACCGCATGATTAGCCTCCACAGAGATGTGACGCTCAGACGCTTGCACAAACTGAAATGCTGCAAAGTTTCCATTTAGTTTTCTTATTTTCTTCACGTAAACCAGAATATGAGCCAACAGATCGTAGGTAGATGTTTTTCTATGTATCCTACATACTGCTCTGCCAGCACGATGCTCTAATCCAAATCTCAAGCTGTACAATGTATGGCATGACCATCGAGTATACCTATATTTATAGTACAATAGTACCAACTTGTATATGTTGTGTGGTCCACTTGAGGCTGGCTCCAGAAGTGAGTCAGTCTCCATAAGTCCCCATGTTAAAATGTCCAATTTCACAGCAGAAATAAACATGTTTACAGCCTGGTACAAAAAACAGTTTTGGTCTCTATAGCTAATTTCCCCGTTCATGACAACTGTACTGAGGCTGATTTCTTTATAAAACTCAACTGCTCAAATTGTATTAAGGCTTAAAGTTATCCATAATTAACAGCGTGGCCTCTTTGATTGACATGTAGGTGCCGTCACAGATGGCTTGTTTGAGCACCGAGGCGTCATTTGGCCCACCTCAGGTCCGCCGATGATCCTTGTCTTGGCCGATTTTTAGATTAGACATGCGCCACAGATTTTGAGCTATACAGTGAGTGGTTGAGTTCAACAATACAAGTGTAGTGATAATAGGATTACAGGTCATTACAGTAATCTGCATACAAACAGCAGGATCATTTTAAGTCTCTTTTAGGACATCTTCAGTATGAATGTAGCTACAAATATTGTAAGTTTGGATTTATCCTCAGTACACTCGGCTTACGTAACAGTAAAGTGACTCAGTTAATGTGTCACTTCAACTATACAATAGATATGTAATCTTCATAAAGCTGTTGTCTGTCCAGTTTATTTTCCTGGTTACGAAACATTGGCGTGTAAACACTCACCACCATTGTGTCTCCCACCTATCTGCCACTACGTATGTTATTACTCATGTCACTGGGGGAAGGCTTTCCACTCTGAAGTTGAGGAAGTGACTGGCGCCTCGTTCCTTCATCACAGTTTGAGTCAGTGACACTCAAAGCCTGAATGTTCCCTTTTCCCACTTGTGGACGCATTGTTTTTTCTCAGAGGTGTCACAGTGAACAGCTGGTTCACACTGCTACATGTCCACATAAAGTTTATCCTTTGCATTAGGGGATTTTCTTTCATATCACCACCAGATAGGGATTATGATTTGATTGAATCTATATTTTCCTATATGCTACATGCGTACTGAGGTAAAAAAAACATAGTCATCTACCTACAAAAGAAGGAGCTTTTGTATATGTTCTACAATTAGGCCCTGGGCTTAGCATGCAGAGCTATGCAAACTGACATACATGTAATCATTCAAATGACACCTACTGACCCCTTGATGCACACTCTGATTGTTCATATGTTTAATGCATGCATAGGCATCCATACAATCACGGCCATCCATCAAGTGCATCTTTCCTTCTTCTTGCTCGGTCATATAAACTGGTTCATATCTCTTCTCACCCCGGGCTTCAACATTCAGACCTTGTTTCGTTTATATATGTGCGAGCCCCTCGCTCCCATCCCCCCACCCTGGTTTCCGCCACAGACGATAAAGAAAAGAGCCCAACAGTATGTCTTGTTGGTGGCATTGAAGAGGGATGATGTGAATAGAGCGTTGACAGCGAGGTAATCAAAGGCTGACATCTCAATAAAAGCCTTTGGATGGAGACACCAGCAGAGCAAAGGGAGAGGGCAATAAAGAGAATGTATGTATTATGCCTATATGGACAGTCTGCTCTATTAACCTTATGGTCCAATTCATGTATTCAAGGTATAAAAAAGGGGGAGAAGACAACAGATAGTGTGCCTAGAGTGACTTTACTGTACACTCTGTTAAACCTGACTGGAATGGATGTTACCCCGGGAGAGAGAGCTACAGTAGAGAGCAAGCTAGAGTGAAAGAGAAAAGTAGGTCATTGTGCTTTGCATTGGGTCACTCTCATACGCTTTGCTGAGAGAGCATGGCATCCTTCAGTGTTTCTCCCTCCTGTCTCACATGCACTCGTGTTTTCAGGGGTATAATATTTTAAAATTGGGGTTTGCGCAGTAACATTACAGAGCAGATCACACTCCTTCTCTTCCTCCTCACCATTTTCCACACAGCAGCAGCAGCAGCAATGGCTGACTTTGCACTTTGCATATTGCCCACTTTATGCATTTAGTGCAGCGTTTGATGCTATCAGCTGATCGTTTGCATGGCTATCGTTTAATTGTGTTAGTCTGTATAGGCTTCTGTCTGTGTTTAACAGTCTGGTTATTTTTCTGCACTTGCCGGCAGCCTCAGGTGGAGACTGTCCTCTCAGCAGGACATATAGTCCACTAACCTCAGATGCCACAAGCAGAGTGCTGAGTGTTGAAAACAAACCGGCAAAGCACTTCAACACTGGCCTGATATTTAACTTCCTGCACTGGGTGATTACATTGCTGTCTGACTGAAGCAGATAAATAATATAGTTATTCACCTTGCAGCTCTTGAGGTCCATTAGATTGCTATATCCTCCCAGCCCCCCCAGTGGGCAGTTTGTCATGTGGCCAGAAGATAGGCATCGATTTTCTGAGAATGGTTTCCTTGAAGAGGTGGATGAGGCCTGCCCTGGAGGAGTATCATTACATTTGTTACCCTGATCAAAGTACATACATCACAGGTTATAAAATATGTACGGGGATGATGTTTTTACAATTTGTGAAATATGATTATTCTCTGTATTTAGATAACGATGCCACTCTCTCATTGGTGTGTTAGATATGAAGCTACAGCCAGCAGCTTGTCTTAGCTTAGCATTGAAACTGGAAATGTCAAGCCTGGCTCCGTCCAACGGAAACAAAATCTGCCTCTAAAACTCACTAATTAACACCTTATATATTAGTTATAATGTGCTAAGATGTAAGCTAAATTTGGACAGAGTCAGGATGGCTGTTCTCCCTATTTCCAGCCATCTGCTGACTGTATCCTTATATTTTATGGACAGATGTAAGAGTGCTTTTCTTAGCCAGGAAAGAAAATCATATTTCCCAAGCCCAAGAGCTGAGAACCTTTCTTTGTTTGCATTCAATGCCAAAGCATAACCATAACTATCCTCCCTGTGGAAGGTTACCAGCATTAACAGACATACCTGCCTCTAAGGCGTTATCCAACTCTGTTTTCTTTCCGTCTCATGTCTGCTGGTTTGGCCTGTTGGACCAGGATGCTAACGCTGTTTAAATACACGGATTTCCATGATCCAACCCCTTCAGGTCAACAAATCCAACATTATCATCAATCATCTGTCACCTCGCTGCAGCCCCGAGGTTGTTTTAAAGAGATAATTTGTGCAAAGGAGGCTGTTCCATGTTTTTATGAGATGCTGCATGGTTGTCCACAGAGGAGTCGTTTATACAGGCTGTCAGGCCAGTGGTTTAATAGAGGATAGAGTCTAATATGTAGCTGTTTTCAGTGTGCGTTCACAGGCTTTAGGAATGCTTACTGTGGGTGGTGAAGCAATAACCCGTAAAGTTCAGAAAAATCTTCCTCCTGCCTCCAGTGGCATAGCTTTCCTGTCTCTGTGTTTATCTGATGTAAGGTTATTTTATCTTGGGTGGTTTCCAGTCATGACAAGAGATCCTTGAGGCAAGAAGACAAACTAAGAGAGAAGAGTGTTGTTGTCATTTTTGAAATTCATCTTGGAAGTACTGCATGTTGTATCATTTTTTTTGATCCTCCCAATCTTCGTTCCCTTTTGAAAGTACCGTGTATTCTGTCGTAAAACCCCTCCAATCTGAGCTGAGTCCTGGAAACACCCTTGTGTAAATTCCTGCGGAGTGACTTGTTGTAATGTTCACTTTTTATTGTTGGAGTTTGGCAGTAATTATCGTTCTCATAGCAATCATAAAAAAGGAGCCAGTTACAGCAGGCCAGCACACCTATGTTTGATGACTCCACTAGAGCAAACTGTGTGGTCGCACAGTGTTTGTTGACTCACAAGGAGAGCTGACAAATACTCAGATGAATGTGAACGAGACTTCTTCAAGTGCATTAGTATAAAACCTGACCCAGAAAATAAACCAGAGCTATATTTTATGTATTCACACAATTACAACCAATAAATTCAAATCAGATAACTGCAAATTTATTGCCAACAATATAGGGAACTTTGTGCATTCCTTTGTTTACAGTGTACAGCCTTAGTGAAGCATTTCAAGTCACTAACAGAGAAGAATATAGGGATTCAAATCTTTATCTTTCCCCTCCTATTTCCTCTCTTCATCCCCAGGGTTTGCTCAGCCCTCTGTCCCGGCCTATCTCTATCTCCATGAATGGCCCTTCAGATGTTTGCAGGTCAGGAAGGAAAGGCACGAAGAGGTTGTTGACTCACACTGAGCAGATATGACGTGATCTGAGCAGTGGGATCATTACAGCGATACGTACTGCAAATGTTCCTGTGCATTAAGCTCGCTCGGAGACAAACCCAGCTGCTCAACTCACAGAGAATGCCACAACATTTTCATTTTAATAATGAAAGTGTGTCTCAGTTCAAGCCAAAACATCTCTGCATTCCTGTCTTAAGATAGATTCAGCAGATTCCCAGTATAGGGGCGTGCTGTGGATTGTCCTGTCGCTGCTCGTTTTTCTCTTTTCCCCCCCCCCCTTCTCAAACATCTGCAGCTCTTGCTGAAATCCAACATACATCCATAATTCATCCCTCAGTTTTCACTGTTCCAGCTCCACTTCCGCATGCTTCCTACGTGACCTTGTCGCCCCCCCCCCCTCCCCGTCTATCTCATTCTGGTGTGTGAAAGTGTGTGTATTTTGGTTTCAGTGTGTCTGATTGTAGCCGTTGTTGACACATTGAAGACATGGGAACTGCACACATTTCATACCAAAGGTTCCACAGAGTAAATATTTCAAATCTCAGGGCTGCTATTGATTAGCTTTTTTTATTAAAACATTCGACTGTGTGTCCCGCTGAGTCCTTCACCTTCCCTCTGGAGGAAAACATATGACCTCAGCTGAACAGCTCTGGGGCAGATTTTTAAGCGAGAGAAAGGCATTGCTGTAGCAAGGACGAAAAAAAGAAAGAACTGTACGGTTAAAAAGGGAAGGGTAAGGCAATGTGTGTGTCTGTTTCCATAGCAATCGTTCCATGAACTCACTGGCTGGGGTTTTTCCAAACAGGGCTCGTCCACCTACTGACAGAATGAAAGACTGAGTGACAGAGCGGAGAGAAAAAAAGGGAGCAAGCAGATGTAGAAATGTAAGCAAAACAAGGAAAGAGAAGACAAATATAGGTCTGGGAAGCTAGTGCGCCGGCTAAAAATAAAGGCTGATAGACAACAAAGCAGTCGAGAGAGAGAGAAAAGAAGGCAGGATTGAAGCAGGTGAGACAGAGAACAGAGAGGCAGGTGAGATGCTAAAGGCTTAGCGCTGATTTCACCCTCTTTAATTAGCATGGGGAGGAAAGAAGGGTGCTGTTTCAAGAAAATGACAAGGTGCCTCCTTAATCTTCTGAATACACCATAGGCCAACCTGCTCACACACACACACACCATATCTCCAAAGCTGTGTATACAGCATAAGACACACTGTAAACAACCAATGGGCGGCAGCTCACAACCTGAAATTTTCCCTCTTAACGCGCATTTAACCACTCAAATATCAATAAAATATGCTCCTCCCTTCTGTAATGCTCTTCCTCTGCTCTCCTCTGTCCACTTTGCTACTTTAATTTCTCTCCCTCGTGGGCCAACAAGCGTGTATACGCCTTTTTGTCTGAGAGAGACGCCAAGAAAAACATCAAAGTTGTCCAATCCTGCAAGAGCACAGGCCTGTGCAACACAGGCAGGATCTCGCTCCACCCTGCAGTTGTGTCTGACTGACTCCGGTTGCCTAATAAGCAACCCCGACCACAGCAAGGGCATTGGCTCCGACTCTCGATTCAAAATGCAGCTGGCAGCGCAGGCCTGGTGACATCATCACCGCCAGTCTGGTTTCTGAGCTCTTTCTCCCCCCAAAGTTTATGATGTCACGACCAGAAACATTGTCGTGTAACAGCCTTAGAGAGGCAGAGAGGGAGAGTATTCATTAGCGTGTCCACATATGTATTTTTGTGACACTTTGTGGGAGAACTAAACTACCACAATGTTCTGGAGAGATGGGACGAGGCAGGGCTTTTAATGTGGTAAGAGAGCCGGGCGGGGCACTCTGTCACTCAGTAGGTGCTTGGAGAGAAAGGTTGGCAGGAAGATGACGCACAAACACTTAGCAGCCTTCTACACTCAGGCAGCCAAGACTGCTCATTCCTCACCCCATAAAACAGACTCATTGTGTAGTTGACACGTAGAGCTCAGGACCAGCGGGGCTTTGGCCACCGTTACAGATATGTGACTAAACATGATATCATGTGTGTGGGGGCGGCACTGACCCGAAGAACAGGAAGGGATTCCTGTCAGGTTCCTCTCAGATTGTGTGTGTCATGTTGTGGATGTTAATCTGTTCTGTTTTGTTCTCCTCAGGTGCGTGAGATCCTCGGCCGTTGTTCCTGTCCAGCTCAGTTTCCTATGATCAAGGTGTCGGAGGGGAAGTACAAAGTGGGAGACTCCAGCGCATTGATCTTCATAAGGGTGAGCCCTCACAGCTGTAAACAGAGTCACTGTGTCACTGTGAACCATGAGACATGACTTTGTCTCTACGTTTTATGTTCATAGATTAAGTTACGGTTCAGTAGCCAAGGAAAAAAAAAATCCACAGTCACGTCTGATGCATTTTATGGTGTATAACAAACAAATAACAAACAGCTTAACTTGGTATAATGTAACGAAACAAGACGACTCTTTGTCTGAATCCCACCACCGAGCGAACAGTGTGCCAATTACCCCAAATTATAGTGATCCAGAGAACGTGCGAGATTTAAACAAATAATCAACACAAGCTATACAAACGTTTTGACTCTTACAATACTCGCTGTGTTAATTGCCGAGAGCCGGGAGCAAGACAACATCACAGCAAAGAAGTCAGACGGAGCGAGCAAGAAAGATAACCGTTGTCCAGGATTTAAACAAACCCACTAAATTATACAAAACCATTTGGAAGAAACAACTACAAAAATACTGAAATAATAATGATCCAAGCTATCTTTGGTAAACATCCATGACAGATCCACCTCCTGGTGTGACCTTAATGAAAAAATACCCACCCGCAGCTGTCATGTTGCTATCTTAATTTTCTTTTATTCTACAGGGACACCTTAGGAAGATCATTTGTGTTTGAAATCTCATCTTATTAAATTAGATGGGATGATAATGATGATTGCTTGGTTCAAATTTGACCCTCTGTATTTCCCGTAATTGTGCACATGCACAGTTTTCCTGCGCCATGAGGGATTGTTACCAACATTTCTGGTGTCTTCACTTTCTTATCTCTGGATAAAGTGGTTTCTCTCGCTGAACAGTCTGATTTATGTGATCCTCCTTGTCTTGTCCCCTCAGACTTGTTTTGTGTTTTGTGTTACGGAAACGACTGTAAGAAATCTGACAAAAGCGTAGACACACACACACGACTGACAAAAGCTTGTTTCAACCCTGAATTATCATTTAACCTTCGCTCTACCAACATATTTAACATACAAAGAGTACCAACTGGGGTCCCTAGAATAAACCACTGTAAGGAACAACCATCATAACAAAACACTGTTTTCAAAACATTATTGGTTATGTAATAATGTCATCTGAAAACAAAAATAGACAGAAATCATGCAGACCTCTGAGATATGATAAAAAATATACCTCAGGGGTCTGCAGGTACCTCAGTTGGTAGGATTAAGGTTAAGTCAGTTTTACACTACATGTTCAGCTGCATATATATAAGCTACTTTGGCACACAGCACAGAGGACGGCGAGGCCTCCAGTAATTGCATGGCACCATACGGTGTTGGCATATGGTGTCGTATGTTGTTTCAAGGAGAACAAGGTTATGCAGCAACAGATCAAACACTCGGCTGCTTGGCTGCCTCAGAGCCCAGTGAAATGTACAGAGTATGTAACAGTATTCGGATTTCTCTCTCTCTCTCTCATGTGAGTGTTTACAAGCTGCCTTTATCTGGCCCACTCCCAAGACTGTACTTTTTTCCACTGAGACACAATTAGAGCTTTAGGTCATTTCCTGAGTTGGCCCTTATCTTGGCTGTAGCCTGTTTCTGCTGGACTGTTTGTCTCAGTTTCAGTTAAGAGCTGCCACTGTACCCACGTCAGGCCTCACAGGACCGTGCAGGAAGCCTGGTGGATACCAGGGATCGATTTGGTCTCACTTACCTAAACTGTATCCCCTGCCAGATTAATGGACTCTTCGGATCTCATTCCAAGTTGCCTGCCTTTACAGTATAGGTCTGTCTCACTGACAGTAATGTCAATATTTCTTCACTTTTAGTGGCACCACTCGACCCAGACAGAGTTATATGATCTAATGTTTGGTGTGACCATAGCTAGGAAACAGTTTTTTCTACCTTCATAGTAAGCTGTACATTTTTTACTGAATTTAATAGGACTAACTATAAGGGACTGAATAAATAAAAGAGGCCATTACGTTGGTGTATTCTAATTTAAAACATAAAGCCACTAACGCACACATTAGAAGTGGAATTAGCAATTTTGAACTTCAAATTATATTAAGGCTTAAAGCTTAAACAGCGTGGCTGCTTTGAATGACAGGTAGGTGCAATTACAGGTGGCTTGTTTGAGCACACAGGTGTCATTCAGCCCTCCTCAGGTCCACGGATGTTCCACATCTTTGCCCATTTTTAGATTAGCGAGGAGGAATGCCAACATGAGCTTTTGAGCTTCAAAACGGCTCCTCAGAAAGCTATGGTTGACATCGTACATACACTGTCCGTTCTTTATACTGTCGGTGGATATAACGCATTGTTATGATGCAGAATTAAGTGGTTGTCTGTGATGAATGAAGTGAAACAGAGACAGGATTATTCTCCTCTGCATTTTCCATTAAGAACACAAAAGCCACTAATGGTGGCTTTTTTTTTTTTTTTCTAAAAAAGGCTCTAGTATAAATTTTGGGTGATGAAATATGAAAGACCATTTACTGCTCTCCAATACATAATCCTTCCCCTTTTCTGACCTCTCCTTCCTCTTAATAATTTTACTACAGTCCCTAAGATGGAGTGTTTGTCTATGGAGGCTCATGTTTGCATGTTGCAACAACCATTTTAATGTCGGACATATTTAAGTGCCTGTTTGTAGTGTTTGACTTGTTAGATTAGCTCTTTTCACACGGTCTCCGCCTTCTCCTGATTCCTCATTGGTGATGACAGTGATTATGCATACGTCCCAGCAGCTACATGTGCGGCCAACACACTTCCCTTATTCTTCTGAGAGGAGGAAGCGGGCAGCCGCAACCCCTATTGAGCTGCCAAGGCCCTAACAATGATCTCGGGCTGAACGAGGGGATGAAGTGGAGAAAGCAAAAAGGGGGCGAACAGGCCACATGAACAGACGGGGAGGGGGGGGAGTTAATAAGGCGTCTTTGTCCCCGGGGAGGTTGCTCCCTAGTGGGAGGAGATGCCTTCAGTCGTGGGGGCACAACAGCTGAAAATGAACCATGGGCTCAATTTTTCAGCACATCACTGAGATTTAAGACGAAATTGGTTCAACACGCCCCCGCGATGATGACAAGAAGCCTCTCTCTGTTCACTGTTGCCATAGAAACAGGGATCGTCTCTCTCTACACTGGTTAAAGACTGTGATACCCCTTCAATGGTTGGGAAATTAGGCAGCTAAGCCACAGATTTAAAGAGGAACACAGTCCAAAAACATCTGCTCGGAAGTGCTGCAGCATGATATTTAAAATATGAAATGTGTTATAAGATTGTTTAATTTCTGCTGCAAGTTTAGACCCAAAAATAAGTCTTTTAAGTCAGATAACTGCATAATGTAATATCTGTAAAATCTGCTTTTTTTTTGTCACCTTTGTTTAACATTTAGGTCTCTTTCTGGTGTCGTTTTTAGTCATGATTTTATATACCATACCAGTTACACAAAGATGTTTGTTTATTTCAGTTCCCAGTTGCTGTTGCCACCACGACAGCTACTCCTCCTCTTCCACAGTTAAGAAAAAACAATAACAAGTTCATTATATAGAGATTTATGTGACATCAACACCTCTATAATAGCATAGTGTACTGTTGACTATACAGAAACTAAAAATAAGTGATTGCAGAGAGTCAGAAGTGACAGTAGCAGATCAATCTTAAGGAAACAAAAGTATGTCTGCTGTGTTGAGAGAAGGTCTGTTCCTCCTGTTGCAGCTCTACAGTGTGTGGATCTGTTCATGGATGTTTTACGATGTTGTTATTGTGGAAATTTCTATCAGCGCTGATCAAAATACGAAGCCAAACTCGTGCTGCCTCGCTTTTCACTGCTTGCACATGATGGTCACGCAGCATCACACAAACAGTAAACCTGTTACTGACCTGAGGCCAGAGCAGTGGCGAGTAAGCAGTTTATACTCTCAGTCAGGTCTGATAGAGATAAGCAGATCAGCTGTTTTGATGGATTTCATGTAGTAGGTGAGCTTGGCGACCTGTAGTGGATTGGCAGGGATTCAGTTGGAGAGAAGGTGGAGTCTGGTGCACATGCCGTGGCCTCCCTCTGACCACGGTCAGGGAGATGAGTTGCTATGCAACATGTGATTTGGTGGAAATAAACTCAGTGCCAACCTACATAGATGTACCATTGTGGCTTTGCCTCGCCTGCCCCCTGAGACACACGTGCAGCATTAAAAACATGTGGCTGACAGACCCTGCGATGCATCCACGGGACCCTCACATCAGTCAAACTGTGTTGCTTCAGTGAGGACAGCTTCTGCCTGCAGGGAGTGAAGCTCTTTGGTCTGATCTTGAGGATGTGTGTGTCTCACAGAAGAGTAGGAAGTGACATATCCACCAGCCCCCCTCTGTTATGGCTATCTGGGCCCGCCTCTCCTCTCAGCTGAGATTTGAGTTATCGGGGAGAGGAGCAGGGACGACAGCAGGGGTGAGTTGTTACCATGCTAATTCACCCCTGCTCCTCTCCAAAAACACAAGGAAGCCAGCTGAGAGGCATGAGAGCGAGGTGCCCAAAAAAAAAAAGAGTGTCTTTCACAGCACTTTGGCTCTTTATTATGCTACCATACTCTGTTTAATTGTGAGTTGGCATGGCAATGAACAGCCCTCATAATGGCAGCAGCTGGGGGTGATGTGGGAGAAAGAGGAGGTGTGGGGGAGGGAGAGTCAGGGGTGCATCTAGATGTTACGTAACACAGAAGACCAGCCAGCCAGCACCGTGTGGCATTAGCATATGTATTAACTTGTGCAGAGTGTGTGTGGTAGTGCTGTATATCAAAAGGTTTAGCCATGTTACTTTCTGTTTATCTGATGAGGACTTGTTTTCTCTCTTTTTTTCCTCCCTCAGGTCCTTCGTACTCATGTGATGGTGCGCGTTGGAGGTGGCTGGGACACGTTGGAGCACTATTTGGACAAGCATGACCCGTGTCGCTGTGCTGCTTTTGGTGAGGCCACTTCCTATTCCTGTCATAACAACTTATTTACTTTACTTATTTGCTTTTGACGCTCTGGTAAAGAGGTAGTCTTATTTACTTTTGGTGTTTTGCTGTTGCATAATCCGTAATGCATTTAAGAAACAGAACACACATTCACATCTGATGTACTGGACATAAAACTATCATTTTGCCTCTGACTGATTTGATATTGTTATATCTCCCAGCAACAATCAGTCTGTTTCATACTAACACAGGACTGTGATTACTTTCCCAGCGAAATGATACAAGGTCGTAATGGAAAATGTGCAGTCACTCTTTACTCTGTAATTCCTCCACTTGCTACCTGATCCCACGACGCATTTGTGTAGCAAATCATCACAACACTAAGCCCTTTTTTGCTTATAAACTAGACATCTGTCCTAAGCAGTCAGTGTTTACACTCGCTTTGATTAGCAGCGCAGTGATACATGCTCATAACTATGCTGGGTGAGACTGTTCCTCCCTATCTGTGGGTCCAAACTGCTGCTGAAGTGATGATGTCAAGGGCCGAGTGTCTGGCCTGGACAGCTGACTGTAGCTTAAATCATAATTGGTGTTACATTTCTAACCACAAGAGGCCATGTTGAAGATCATACAGTATTAAGTGATCACCGAAGTGTTCTATAAATGTTCTCCCTAAATGGTGGGATCATCAGCATTTCTCTGGTCTGGTTCGTCTCTCTAGGTCAGGGAAGAATACAATATTATCTGCTGCTACTATCTAAGAGCTTGATGACATTGATGTGGTTTGCTATGATGTATTTCTGGACCTCTAAATGACTTTCATCCACAATGACTCTGCAGTCTGTCTGACAATGTTGGTTAGACGCCTGTCTTAAACGCTTTTTATCAATCTGTCTCCCCAGCTCACCGCTACCACCAAGCTAAAGCCAGTGGACAAGGGCAGGGAGGTCATAGCAAGTCCTCCAGTGCCCACTCCTCCCGCTCCACTAGTCCAGGTCCACACTGGCGAAATGATGGCATAGCACCATACAAACCTCCAGACAGACGGTCCTTGGAGCCCCCCCCTGCTCCATGTGCTCTTTCCGCCTCCACACGGCCCGGCCGCTCTCAGAACCCATCCGGCTCCACCGAGATTGACTCCGGTGCAGCACGTACTCTGCTCCCACGGCCGCCACGAGACCGCTCAGAACCCCGCCACTTTAATCCTCTCAGGTGAGTGTGTGTGTCTACGCAAGGGTGCGGATAAGTGTTGGGATAAGTGTGTTACCGTGATAAGAAATTAATCTCTCCCAAGTAGCCCGTGCAGGCCACGGTCAGGTTTTGATGTTTGCTCTTTTGTGCCCACAGACAGAACAGAAACACGCAAACACACACAGAGAACTGGGAAATAAACACACATCAGGAAGCCACAGATTAGACCAGAGCAGATTTATCTAATCTCAGGTGACGTTGGCCAGATAAATCCGTCTCACGCAGCCACTTCTGCAGCACATCCTAGTGGCTAAAAGTCAAACACCAAACATGTTTACTCAGCTCTCCTTTCTGCCCAGTCTCCTCTCTTCTGCTTTCATTCAGTTAATTAGACCGTCGACTAAAGATAGCTGTGATCCTCTGTGAGCTGTTGCTCAAGCCTTTCTTCTCTTGCCATGGTGAACAGATTGTCTGAATTAGTATGCCGTCAGTGACAAAGGAAACCACACATCATCTTGATATGCCTCTGAAGTGACATATCAGTGATAGAGTAGCGGCGAGGCTGCTGGTATCAGAGTAGTGGCATTTTAAAGCCATTATTTGTGGCTCTCCCTGTGAGATATACAAATAATAAGATCTGCTTAGGTTGATCATGAAGCTGGTTAAAGGTTTAGCCACATACCTTCCCTATATGTCAGAGTGTGAAGGCGCCATTGTTTAACACAGTTCGGAGCTGAATGGTGGTTTACTTTGGCTCCAAGCCAGTGTTTGGATCATTTCTGGACTAAGCAATGGCTCAGACCAGACGTCAAGGCAACAGCTCATTCGAATTAACCCTGTGTGGGTGGGGCATCGCCTTTCAAGTGCGCCAGACCAGATAAAGACTAATCTGACAACTATCCCTAGACAACTGTTCACAGCTAACCGGGAAAGTAGGTCAACAGGTGGGCTCCATGCGGGAAAATTACCATGCCTGAAGTATACTAAATATATTTCTGAGGATAACTTTAGAAGTCCGGTTTAATTAAACTCTAAATAAAGGCATCTAAATAAAAACAGCACAGTATCCTCACGACCAAAACTCAAAACACTTGACTGACGAGTTTTTTAATGCAGTTAAAACAACCAATGAGCTAATAGAACAATGACCAAGCATCAGGGAGAAGAAAATACTGAATTTGGCAACAAAGAAGCCTGTAAAGTTTGTATGATTAACATATATAATGCAGATAATTGTATTAAAAGTTACTAAAATAGCATTAAAACTCATCTTTGATGCAGTATTCACAGAAAATAATAAAAATTCATTAATTTTAGACAAGCAAGCAGTTATTGTCCTTAAAATCTGACATGATTATGCAGTTAAATCTTTGTTTGTATATGTATTATTATATGTACTGTATATATGTATATAAATGACTCTTTGTCTCCTCCCTATATTGTAGGAATAAGGAGACAAAGTTACCAGTGACAAGGCGTCTGTCTGGAGACAGTGACTCCTCGACAGCCTCCTCTAAGGGTGGAGGAGGAGGTGGAGGGGGGCGGTACTCTCTTGGTGGTGCTTCTCGGCGCTCTGGTGAAGAGGTAGTCCTGCTTGTCAATCGCAAGGAGGGTAAGCATATGATCGAGAGGCCCGGAGCTGGAAATCAGACCCCATCCCTGCGTCCTTCAATACCCCGTGCACGCAGCCAGTCTCGGGAACGATCTGGACTCAATCCACTACTCAAACCCAACCCACCACAAGGATCTTCTGATGGATCACGGACATCTCGCACAGAGAGGGGCCGCTCCGTTGGAAACGATGGCCCGAGGAGGCTCCACGCTCCACGTTCCCACAGCCAGAGTAAGTTATCCAGCCGCACACGGTCAAGTGACGCCAGCCCGGGACCTGCTTCCCGCTACCCTCAACCCCCCTCCTCAGACAGACGAGAGGACCTCCGGGTCAAACAAGTGCCCCCATCCTCTCCGAGATTAGGTGGGTTCACCAAAAGGCAGTCATCCTCGTGCACTAACTCACCTATTAAAGGAAGCCAGAGCAACAACAGCAGCCCCAGCAAGAAGACTGTGACTACTCCTAGACCTCCCGCCCCTCGCTCACCCTCCGTAGGCAAAGGTAGACTACTCCCACCAGTCAACTCAGGGGGGCGGCGTTCACCACACTCATCTCCCCGCAACTCACACCATCACGCTGCCCGCTCCCCTCGGACGTTACAGGGCCCACGCTCTGCTGGGCGAGGCCACCATAGGAACTGGTCTGACCAGGAGCGCCAGGAGTCAGAGGAGGAAGAACTGAGCCTTGGTTTCCAGATGTTGCCAACACTAGACCCCCAGAGAGAACAGGATCTGTATCGCAGCTTTGAGGCTGAGTTTCTGGCCAATACACAGCAGGTTAAAGAGGTTCATAACAGAGGTCCAGGAGGAGCGACCCTGCTGGGAGCTGGGACACATTTAGTGCCAGTACCCACTGATCCTAATGTCACTGACTCCGCTTATTCCTCTTCTAACTCCTCCTCCTCCTCCCT
Source organism: Protonibea diacanthus (assembly GCA_028641955.1). Taxonomy (NCBI): domain Eukaryota; kingdom Metazoa; phylum Chordata; class Actinopteri; family Sciaenidae; genus Protonibea; species Protonibea diacanthus. The sequence goes on from CM053985.1 coordinate 19,079,365, forward strand.
GAATGTGGGGGCAAAGATAGGAGCTCTGCCTGACCTCAGGGAATCCAAGAGAACTAATCCCCGTCACTTCCCACTGGAGGACCCTTTAAATTTACTTTATGGACACAATTTTGGAGGACCACACAATTTTGGTCCAGGAGAGCCTGAGCACTGGGGGGAGCGTGGAGGTCTCAAGAAGCTCCCAGCCATCTCTAGCTCCACAGAAGAGAGGGAACTTCCATCATCGCTTCCTGGTCTCAGAGACACGAATTCAGACATATTGATGCATCAGGTCCCTTCACAGCCTGCTTTCCACTGTAGGAATATGAATGGAGACCATGGAGGTTTTCCTCCTACAGGGGGGCTGACAGGTCAGCAGGGTCAGCTTGGCTGGGGCACAGGTCCTGAAGGCGATGTTCCTCTGGAGAATCACCAGCCAAACTTACCTTATGACCTAGAAAACGGTGACGGCAGTGATGACCTCCCGCCCCCAGAGGCTTGTCCATCACCGGTGCCCCTTCCTCCCTCTGAGGACTGCTCCTTCCAGGATTCCTCTAGTGAAAACTCTTCCATGTGCTTCAGCCTGAGCGAATCCCGCTCTGAGTCCCCCCCACCATCTTCACCTCTAGCCAACGGAGAAACTGATGTAGAAGTGTTGCAGACTAAAAAGGGGCAAAAGAAGGGAGAGAGGGTAGCATCTGTCTCAAAGCACAAAATGAGAACCAGGGTCAGGCCTCGCATTGACAATAGGCCGGAAAACAGTCCCTCACGTATCCCCACCCCGGTCAGCTACAGAGATCTTCAGGCTCATGGCGCGCTTTCTCCATGCCACACTCCACCGCTGTCCCCTCACTCTTCGCGCTCTACCGGTCATCCAGCCACATGCAAGGGCTTCCAGGCCTTCGCAGATATGATCCATCCTCAACAACGTTCCCCAGCCATGGGCAACAAAGATTGCTCTTACCCTGGACAGTCAGGGAGCCTGGACACTGAAGCTTGGATGTAGCACAAATGATACAGGGGGTTGTTGTCATGAACTTTGACTACTGTGTAAAGAAAAAAAGACTTAAGACTGGGCTATAGACTGTTTTCATTGCATGTCTAACACTCCTTCTTTTTCACTTAGTTTCTCACGTTGCTTTTATTTTGCACTCAAGCCAAATTATTTATTACCAAAGGAACGGTCTTTAATATTACTTTTACTGTAAGTTTAATGTGTGCATGGGGATGCTTTTGCCAATCATATGGTGTTTTATTTTTATTTTTATTTTCTTTTTTTCTTCAAGACACTTGTGAAATTCTCATGCTTGATACAGAGAGACAGAGAGAGAGCATATGTGCTGCCATGTGCCCCATCGAGGGTTATGGTGAAGTGCCAGGGATTTAAAGCTGCAACTCCATAAAACACTAAACCTTTAGTTAGATAGATCGGCGCCCTCTTGTGGTTTGCCAAAGCATCTCTGCTTGCCTTGATAGTCAAAGTACTGATATGACTGTGATATTTTCAGTCCCTCAACATCAGTGGTCTTCACATATGATCCATTATACTCATATTTACAATATACTAGGTAACATAGGTAAAGGTACCCCCATAATACACGCACTACCAATCTCTGTACAGTTGTCTGTTGTTATTAATGTCACCTTTTCACAGCAATCGATGTGGTTTAAGATAGATGTTTGTTTTAATGTGTTACAGGTTTTCAACATTATTTTAATGCAGTAAAACATTCTCCTCTTTAAGTGGATTAAGTGTAAAAAAAAAAATATATATATATATATGATGCGCAGTGAAGGTTGTATTACTTTGTGTCATTGTCACTGAAACAGAAATGTTGAGCGCTCTTCCTCTGACCAAACTGTACTCTGGAAAACAATGCTACACACACACACGTGCAAAGGTGAAATGAATGTGTACATACACGTCAATGTGGGTATTTTGTACATAAAAAGGCATTGAATATACAGTTTAATGTACATACTCACTGTAATCAGTTCTGTGCTGCCTTAGCTATGCAATATCGGTGTTGGAAATGCCTTGACAATTCCCTTTGCCTTAAAGTTTATTCGCAGGTTAGTTTTTGAATGTTTTTGCTCGACATCATTGCAAGATCTGTTCGGTAACACTACATTGCCATCGTTAACTATTTATGACCATAGAACATTTGCGGTGTTTGAGTGTGAATGTGGGTTGAAAAAAATGAGGAACATTGCCAATTTTTAGTTATAAATTATATTTGATGTAGGTGTACAATTTATGATAAAGATATTTAATTTATTGACTCTGAATCCTATTTGTTGTTTTGAAACACAAGAAGCCAGATAACCTAGTTAGAGGATGGATTTCAAAGAAGTGGCACAATCTATGGTGACATCTAGTGGCTAAAGAAAGACATGTTTTATTCACAGTAAAAAGAGGTGCACGTGTACCTTTTCCTCTGTATATTTGGAATGACATGTTCAGGTGCTGTTTATAGCCGATATCAGTGGTATTATTAGGTGAAGTTTGATGGATGAAGAATGATTTTGACTCGAGTGTGTGCAACAGTGCATGAATAATAGATACTGTAACTGGATATGTTCTCCTATGAAGCTCTTGCACAGTCGTCAAGAGCATAAAAGGCCAGACTCCAGCTACCGTATGTCTGTTTTTGGTGTTTAATGGGTATTTGAAAGTAGGAATTGTGGTGTTAGTGCCCTGCAGAAAATCTTACAATCCTCCAAAAACATCTCTGTTTGTCAATTCAGATAATTTGGTTAGCCTCACAGCAAGTAAGAAGGTTCCCAGTTTGAACCTTGTTTATCTGTGTGGAGTTTGCATGTTCTCTCCGGCTTCCTCCCACAGTCCAAAGACATCCACTTAATAGGTTAATTGGTGACTCTAAATTGCCCGTAGGTGTGAATGTTCTCTTTGTGCCCTGTGATGAGCTGGCAACTTGTCTAGGGTGTACCCAAAGTCAGCTGGGACAGGCTCCAGCCCCGCCGTGACCCTGATAAGGATAAGCAGTTACAGATAATGGATGGATGGATATTTTTGCGGGGCGCAAACACAGTGAATAGGCTAGAAAAAAGAGTGTGCATATATTTGTGTACATACTGTATGAGAATATGTACAGAGTTGTGAAGTGAAGAGGGGAGTGATGCTGGTCTAATTTATTTATTTATGAAATTAAGCCTGATTGGGCTCGAGTGACAGCTGTGTCCTGAGTATGTTAAGTGAGCTTTGGGTGAATCCAAATGAGTTTGAGGGGCCCAACATGTAGAAACATTTAAGATTTTCAGTTCTCTCTGTATCCTGTGAAGAGACACGATAAAGAGTTCAAATGTTACCAGTTTAAAAACTGGTACTGCGGACAAACTAAACACATCTGTGCTGTTTTGCGATATTCACAGATACGGTAATTTGATTTAATGCTGACTCGTCATTGCTACAAATAATTTATGATGTATCAGTATTGTTAGAGCTACATTGATCCAGTATGTAGCCTGTTATCAGTTTCACCTGTATAAAAGTATTCTAATTGTTTTAAATTTAAATTCTTATTTGAAGACATTTGCATTTCGATCAACTGGTGTTTACCAGTTATGTGAACTGTGACTTCATACAAACACGGCGTTTGGTTATCAATTGCAGAAAGAGTGACTGTCCTCACATAATCTGCTCTTTGTTCTGCACAGCTTCATGCAGTTTTCATGAAAGTCTCTCTCTCCTTCTCTCTATCCCTAATCGGCGAAATCTGAATGTTAATGATCAGACAATTCTCTTGTTTGCTATTTTTATTCTCACTAAAAACTTCAGTTATAAATGTACAGATTGCTTGACATTGTGGAATTTGTATGTATAAAATAGCAATACTGCAACATTTCACTGTTTTTTTTTTTCTCTCTCTCTCTCTCTCTTGAAGTTGAAAACGCTGTCAAGTTGTTCTTGTAATAAATATTTTCCTCTGAAGTTTATGATTTTCCTCTGATACATTTTTCATGTAGCGCTTTGGTCGCAGTGTGGAGAATGTGAACGTGGATTATAATAATATTCTTCATGCACAATGTGATTTACTACATTTTTGTACTTGAAACAAAATGTTTTTGTTGCATAAGATGTATGATAATATGTGTAACTGTCCCATTTGTCCATCTATTCAATTCAGTTATTATATCTTCATCACATATTATCATCACCGTGGGTCAAAGGGAAATTAACTGCAGATTTTTCAGTCTGAAGTTTAAAAATGCAACAAAGCTGACTGCATTATACCCTGTCCTGACTTTGAAGATGTGCAGAGTGGAAATAATGCATATTTTTTCCAGTTTATTTGGTAAAATACACAATACTTGCTAAAACTAATACTGTACAGCAGTCCTTCTAGTGTTACATTTCTGTTTTAGAACAATGTTGATTCAGCTTTCTGATTATTTTAGAGGCTGTACTTTGTGGCGCTCTGTTATACTCAGAGGTATTTTGTAATTATGTAAGGATTATTTACTCTAATATATTTAAATTGAAGGGTAAAACATAAGAAACACCTCTCAGTGTAAATTTTTTAAAGCATTTCTCAATTTAGAATAAATTATGTGCACAGTTTAGGCTGCATCAGATATAAACTCGCAACTGACATTATATTCATTCATTATATTCCATTATTACTTTAATCTTTCACTGCATAGACAAATCTCAACCACTTTCTCAAGATGAGTGAGGTGGTGATTGACTTCAGGAGGCCAGAGGCCACCTTAGACCATACCGGTGAGCATCCAGGGATTAGATATCGAGATGGTGGGAATATACAGTCAACCTCAACACGTCTTCACTTGCTGATGAGGTCCTTTGGAGTGCAGTATGCAGTCGACTGCTGAGGAGGAAGGAAGCACGGAGAGGGCCAGCTCTGTCCTGGACTGCACTTTAGACTCCATAGAGGAAGTGGGACAGGTCATGAACAACTCCTCTCACCCCCTGTATGAGACTGTGGGGGCCTTAAACAGCTCCTTCAGCAGCAGACTGCTACTCCCACCATGTAATAACAGCTGTCAGACTCTAACACCAGCGTGACTTCATGACTTTTTTCTATGCATTTCTTATTTATGAGTAATTCCTTATCCACCTTGTGTACTAGACCTGCTGTGACAAGTGAATATCTCCAGTGTGGGATGATTAAAGTCTATTTTATCTTACCTAAATTAATTTATGCATGTTTACCTTATGTTGCACATCCAAACAGTGGTGATCATAAGAAAGTGCTACATATTGTTGAAGCACGGCCCCTCTGTAAGCTGAAGGCGGACGCTGGTGTCTGTTTGCAAACGTTATTTTGTGGAAAGACGGAAGTAAATCAAGTGGGAGGGGACGAAGGCCATCACAGCCCCTACTACTACTGTCACGGTAAGATGTTTGTGGAGATTTTCTTTCCAATTTTATCTTGTGGCTAGTCTAATTTTACCTCCAGAAGGTACGCTAATTCGTTGGGTAAGGTTTAAACCAGGCCGACAGATTAAGAGCTTAACTATCCCGGCAAAGGCTTCCTTAAGCCCGTACTTAGAAGGTCATGTCAGCTGTGCAGAGCTAGAAAAGTGGCCAGGCGCTAGCTGACACTGACAGGCAACACTGCACCGCTATACAGCTAGCCTTTAGCACCAGTTTTCATTCAGGCTAACTACTGCAAACATGCAGGAATGGGCGAATCAGTTATGCGTGAGTAAACGATCGCAAAACTATCCGGATTTAACGTGGCTACCTTTATATATTTAAGCTTCTTCCAGCGGCGCTCAGCGGAGCCTGCTATGCTAACGATAACGTCACGTTAGCCTGATGCTAACTAGCCAGCTCGCTAGCCCCCTTTTCCTCTACTTTTTAGCATCTTAACGTGAAGTCAGCTGGTGTGAAGTGCTCATAACAACTATTTAATAACACACTGTCAGTGTGGTGTCTGTATGACATGCCAGCTGGGTGAATTATCGGACAAACGCACCGTAATCAGGCGTTTCATTGTAGCTAGCTACGTTGTCAGTTGGTTAACTTGTGGCTAACAGCCTGACAGCTACCTGAAGCTCAATGAATAATGAAGCTGCTGCATGTTACATTCATGAAACGCTGTCATTTGACGCGGTTTATTGTTACTAACAGCAAATAGACGCCAATAACCGACAGGCCTCTGCCTTTAAACGTAGCTGTGGGTTTAGTTAACATCACCAGTTTGATGTTTCAATCAATTAAACTTGATTTAAAATAGAGTTAATAGCTGTGCTGTTGTTATATTGAGGTGTACATATTAAAAAACACTGTTTGTGTTTATATGGAGGTGGTGGATTATCTGACAAAGAGTCATTCAAATGAATGAAAGTCTAATAATCATTTTGATTGAGATGCTGGTAGTATGGTAGTAACGTTTATGATACCTTATTACCATAATACAAATATTATTTGACATTATATGTCAGACTAATAGACCTATAATAGAATATAGATTTTCGGTGTTGCGTGTGCACTGACATGACCATGCAAAGACACTCAGAAAGCTGCTTTCTTAATCAAATAACTTGAAGGAGCCGTGTGTAGGCTTCACTGGCATCTGGTAGCGTAGTTTGCTGATTGCAACCCTGTCGCCTCAACTTCTTCTTCTTCTTCTTAGTGTGTAGGAGAAACTACAGTGGCTGCGACTCATGCAACAACAAAACAATGAAGTTTGTCCTTTCTGGGCTACTGTGGCGAAAACGCAGTCTGATTAAGCTGCGGTGGTGCAGGCCGCAGGGGTACAAATCAGTATTCGTATTATGGCAATAAGGTATCGTAATTAAAGTGGGACCAATGAAGCATTCCCAATTACACGTGTCGGCTGATAACGTGAATGTTTTAACTGGAAGGAAAATAGACCTTTTCTATGTGGCTCGTGTGCAAATATGACCATGCAAAGACACCCAGAAAGCTGCTTTCTTAAACAAATAACTTGCGTGTGTAGACTTTAGTGGCATCTGGTGATGTAGTTGCTGATTGCTGACTGATGTAAATGTAAATAGAGCCCCTTAAATCTGACACTCTGGACCTTTAAATATTTGTTAAGGGCGCATTCGGACAGGATCAGGCGCTGCGGTGAATAGCCATAGAGTTGTGTGGCGCTGTCTGTATCTGTGTTGAATGTAACCGCTGTGAAACTATTGGGAACTAACTTTATTTCTCTGATTAACCAGCTTTATTAGACCAACGCTCGCTCTCGCAAATCATCGGACACAAAACAAATTAAACTTCTTTGTGACACTATATTGCAATGTAAATTGTGAGGCAGAACAGGTAGAGTATCAGAGTTTAGTCCATGAATCCACCTGGACAGTCTCAGTTTCAGAGACGTTTCAGGCTGACCGTGGAGGAGTTTTACCGGTCTGTTTGGCAGCTGCAGCGTGCCGTTGGGTTGCTTTTTCCAAAAGTTGGACTTAACTTCTCCACGTTTTTTTGCCACAGCACCAGATCTTGTCTGAATGTGCCCTCACATTTTAAATAACATATACATTATAACTCAAATAGTTCACTGTGCTGGATAAACTTTGCGATGACACCATTACATTAGCACAAGCACAGTTTTCCTGTCGGTGCATACAGGGTATATCTGCCATAGGCTGATATCGGCCATGCTGTAATCATTATCAATATATTTACAACGATAAGTCACAATTTTCAGCAATATCAGTGTGTCATCACAAGATATTCACTGTATATTCAGAGCAACACTAAAAGAGCCAAAGGCAGCATAACATGAAGTATACGGATTACTCACAGTTTTATTTTCTGTTCCTTTCTTTTGGCTTTAACTTCCCGTCAGATGGAGCAGTGTTGCCCAAATTTTTAAAGCAGGAACTATTGTGTTAAGTGTGGAAATCTACAACAGGAAATATATGCACATTCTGCAGAAAACATTTCAAGTTGACTCAGTAACAGATGTTTTTGGCCTCCATACCTGCTGACCAGAAAGATTCATGTTTAAGGAGGAGATATTAGTGTCTGTTTTCTTAGCAGAATCCTTTGTTTTCTTTTCTGATAGATCGCTGCCATTTGTTCAGGAGAAGACAGGAATTCCTCTTATTTCCCTGTGCTTGCACTTCTAGTATTTCCTGCTGCTGTTGTGATTCTCCAAGTTTCCGCTCAGTAGAAAAATTTCACAATCATCGTTCTCACCCTCTCTGTCTTCTGCAGGAGAATCGACAATTTGGATCCAAGATGACGGACTCCAAGTACTTCACCACTACCAAGAAAGGTCTGATCGCTCACTGTTTATTAATTCATGAGATTTAACATGTAAACTGCTTCAGTGAGAAGTTACTGTGATCTCATTATATTCCATTGTTCGCTTTTTAAGTAAGTGCTTTGTGAAAATTGCGGCATAGTCTGCCGAGTGGTGCTTAGAGCTGTTCAGTGGTTTCATACATCCGTCCATTCCATCCATTTTCTTTTGCTTATCCGGGGTTGGGTCGTGATGGCAGCAGTTAAGCATTGAGCATTCCAGGCTAAATGGGCCATGTAGTCCCTCCAGCGGGTTCTGGGTCTGCCCTGCTGTCGTGCCCAGCACACCTCCAAAGGAAGGCGTCCAGGAGGCATCACATGCCCAAAGCTGGCTCCTTTCCACGTGAAGGAGCGGCTCCATCTCACTCTCCATTTTCACAATTCCCGTGAACAAGACGCTGAGATACTTGACTGTTTTCCAGCAGAGAACCACAGCCCCAGTGTGTGCTGAAGGTCACGGTCTGATGAAGCCAACAGAACCACATCATCTGGTTTCAAAAAAATTAAATATTCATAACAACATGATGCATTACATGTTGATTATCACTCAGTCGAGAGCTGTTGTCTCCGTTTTAAGATTTTAGAGATCCTCAAGACATGAACACATAATCTGTTAAAGTTTGAGTTGTGTTTGTGAATATATTTACTCCTTACCAAATCCTAACTGACCTCGCTTGACCTTGAAAATTGAACCAAAGATGTTACCACCTTGCTTTGTATCAACAAGAACTGAACAGCTCTGGTTATTGTAAATCAGATTAGACATATTGAGCATTAGCTGTCTGAGATTTAACTGTCCTGCTGTCCAACTCAGAGCTGTGCGCGTTCCCACGCAGGGCTTAGAACGTAAACAAACAGATGCTAATGAGTGATGGTGTATAGACTCCTTCTGTTTGTTAAGATTCCTCGACACATTATCTGTTTTTTTTCGGTGCATCTGCCCGATGTTGCTGTGAGCAGTCTGTTGTTAACATCTTGGAGAAGATTAGCAGTTTACAGTACCTGGGAAAACTCTTAAGTAGGTAGACTCAAATTTAAGCTCAAAATTGGCAGTGTGCTGACAGTTTATGTTTTTATAGTCTAAGTCATGCAGGTAGGAACGTCAGTGACACTGCACTAAAACGTCAATTAAATAAAGATCAAGAGAGTCTTTAACTCTTTGTCATCTTCATGAGAGATTCACGTGATGATACGAGGCTTTACTCAAAACCTACACTACAGAAACAACTTATGTTGTTCAGTTTGTAGTATTTTAAAATATAATCACACATGAAACAAGAAGTTTTGTTTTGAATGTTGATTAAAAAAATCACATTAAATGTAGTGCTGCACAAAGCTTTCAAAACAATTAACTATCAGAACAGTTGGCAGATAATTGAATACTTCACCACTAATCAAATAATCAGCTAATCGCTTTAATTGAATAATTGCTCAGTCCTCAGGTAACATGACTTGTATGCTCTCATTTGCACTGTTGTTACACCAGGACCCCACCGGGCTCGTCTCTGTCGTGTCTCAGCCGTGACGCTGTTTTGTTCTGTTCTTCACACGACTTCAAACTCCACCAGGAGCGTTTTGCTCGCCAGATTTTAACTTGCTTAGCTCATTTGTTTCCCTTTTTGGCTGGGTGTTTTTTATTTTTGAAAATTGACCAGATGGTGGGGTTACCAACATTGTTTAGAGTGTCTGCGATCAGCTCCGGCAGCTGTGGTATACCCGGAAACTGTCACTTCTGTGTCATAGTGTGCACCGGCATCATGCACTCTAATCAAGATTGTTGCTTGTGGCATGTTGACCTGAAACTGCTGGGGATGTCAGTGTCCCTGTTCTGTATTTATGAGTGTTTATTTTGAGGGATAAGGGAATGCTCTATGTTGTACGTCAGTGTATCCACTGACTGTGCAATGCTGCACATTCCCCCTTTCTGCCTCTAACATTACAAATGAATTACATGATTTGTGATACCTTTTTTTTGTCTTGTGTGTACAGGGGAGATCTTTGAGCTCAAGGCGGAGCTAAACAGTGATAAGAAAGAGAAGAAGAAGGAGGCTGTGAAGAAGGTCATTGCATCTATGACAGTTGGCAAGGATGTCAGGTGAGCTGGAGAAAATGAATGTCCACAGTAAAACAATTTACTGTAACGCATCACCTTCCTTTGTTACTCACATAACTCCTTGTCCCTCCTTCAGCGCTCTCTTCCCAGATGTTGTGAACTGCATGCAAACAGACAACCTGGAACTGAAGAAGCTGGTCTACCTCTACCTGATGAACTATGCCAAGAGTCAGCCAGACATGGCGATCATGGCTGTTAACACCTTTGTAAAGGTAAAGTTCAATCAATGTCAGATAATGTAGCTTGATATAGCAAACAAATCAAAAGTTGTGACCAACCTTGTGACCTCTCCGAACCACCCACCTAGGACTGTGAAGACCCTAACCCTCTAATCCGGGCCCTTGCTGTTCGTACAATGGGCTGCATCCGTGTGGACAAGATCACTGAGTACCTCTGTGAGCCCCTGAGGAAATGTCTGAAGGATGAAGACCCATACGTGAGGAAGACAGCCGCTGTGTGTGTGGCAAAGCTCCATGATATCAACGCGCAGTTGGTGGAGGACCAAGGCTTCCTGGACACCCTTAAAGACCTCATATCGGACTCCAACCCAATGGTACGAGTCCTGGCTAGTGAGCCCGCCAGATGTCTTACTCAGGGTGACACAGACGGCTCTGCCTTTCACTGATAAGCCTTCCATTGGCATACAAATGTTCAGCATGTTGGCAGGGTTTTGTTAGTTCAGTGACCTCTCTTTCACATCTTGATTTAGCTGGTGGCTACTGTTTTTCTGTCAGCATTTATCTATACTCTCTGTTTTTATCTTTAGGTTGTAGCAAACGCAGTAGCAGCGTTGTCTGAGATAGCAGAATCTCACCCCAACAGCAATCTGCTGGACCTGAACCCCCAGACCATAAACAAGTTGCTGACAGCTTTAAATGAGTGCACAGAGTGGGGACAGATATTCATTCTTGACTGCCTGGCAAATTACACACCTCGTGATGACCGTGAGTCCCAAAGGTAAGAGAAAACACTTCACTGACATTACATTACAGTTAGCAAATATTCCCAGTCAACTCTGTGTCATTTTCTGCTCCTTCTCTCCCAAAATCATCGACATCTGTTAGCATTTGTGAGCGCGTGACCCCACGGCTCTCGCATGCCAACTCTGCAGTGGTGCTGTCAGCAGTTAAGGTTTTAATGAAGTTCATGGAGATGCTGCCCAAAGACTTGGACTACTACGGCACCCTGCTGAAGAAGCTCGCCCCTCCGCTGGTCACTCTCCTCTCTGCTGAGCCTGAGTTGCAATATGTGGCCCTCAGAAACATCAACCTCATTGTACAGAGACGGTAAGTGTGGGAAGATGACCTGGGACTTTGGGAATAGCACATTACCTTTATTGTACGTTGTGTTACAGAATAAGTCGATTGCAACAAATAACAGGAAATGTTGTTGTCCCTTTGTAGCCCTGAGATCCTGAAACACGAGATGAAGGTTTTCTTTGTAAAGTACAATGACCCAATCTATGTCAAACTGGAGAAGCTGGATATCATGATTCGCCTTGCCTCCCAAGCCAACATCGCTCAGGTAACAGACCAGCTTACAGTACATCATATCTTATATCTAAATATTCTTCACAAGATGATCTGTGTGACACTGTTTGTCCATCTTGCTGCAGGTCCTGGCTGAGCTGAAGGAGTACGCCACTGAGGTGGATGTGGACTTTGTCCGTAAAGCGGTCAGAGCCATTGGCCGCTGTGCCATCAAAGTAGAGGTGGGTGGAGATGATGTCGTACTGTCACATGATGCTTTATTGGTCAAATCCTTGTGTCATCTATGTAGTTTAGCAATAAAGTTTATGTGACTGTTCACATAAACAAGGGCTGCAACCAACGATTATTTTCATGATGAATTCATCTGTCAACCATTTTCTCGATTAATTGAATTCTTGTCATTTACATGTAATAAACTAAAGTGCAATATTTCAACACCTCCAAATGTGAAATCATTTAAAAATGAAAGATATTGCACAGATGAAAAATAGTAGTGTTGAAGATTAACTCATTATTTTTTTAATCTGCAGACCTGTCATGATAGGTTTGTCTTTTTCTCTTCCCTCGTTAGCAATCAGCGGAGCGCTGTGTCAGCACACTGCTAGACCTCATCCAAACCAAGGTCAACTATGTGGTGCAGGAGGCCATTGTGGTCATCAAGGACATCTTCCGCAAGTACCCCAACAAGTAGGTTCCCGCGTAGGCGTCACTGTTGTGGATTTAGATGTATGATGTTGTATGACCTATTACACATTTTACATAGTTGTCTGAGCTATATTATTTACTCAAACTTAAACCCGACTGAGCCACTTCACTGACCCCTCTCTGTTGGTCTTTAAACAGGCAGAGTGAAGGCTCATTACGCAGACAAACAATGTTTTCTGATTGGCATTTATACCAAGGCAGGCTAAAGAGCTTTTAGACAGGAAAATTGCCCTCCGTAACACAGAGTGTGTTTGTAGTGGACAGCACTTAACACCCAGCCTTGATTACACCTGGTCAAATGTCAGCCAGAGCGTGACTTCTGCTGTGGAATAATGTGCCAGACAGAAACCTCTCCCACACATCACCGTGGAGTCGTGAGTTTCCAAGGGTGCAGCTTTGCAAAGGTTCCAGCTCGGCATGGCTCAACGCCGTATGAGTCACTATCCACTCAAACTTCGCTGCCTTTTCTATTAATTACACATCAACTAAATTGTCTGGCTTTGGCACATCTTTTGGAATAGGTAATTACTGAGCATTTCATGCAGATCAGGAATGCCTCAACCACAGGAATGAATCCACTACTTCAGAAAACATTGGCTGATGAGCAGCTAGCAAGCAAAAGACCCAAAGACAAACCCAGAGCTGAAAGAACAGTAAATATTGGATTTTCATTTGTCAGGCTGCCAGAATACAAAACTACAAAGTAATGCTAATGTTGCTCCGTGTCTCCTGGGTGGTGAAGTTGGCAGTTGTTTGTTACCGTGGTTTATAAGCTGGTGACCTGTGTTAGCTATTCATCTGTCAGCTTGTTTTCCAGTTTTTGTTTTTTGGCTCCCCGGTGGTCACGAAAAGATTAATCCAGTTTGAAGTCATTTGCTCTGTGAGATTGTTTACAGTTTTTGTCTCTCCTAATATATTTGAAATATTTGACTGCATGTATTGTTGTTGTGTCCAGGTATGAGAGCGTGATTGCCACTCTTTGTGAAAACCTGGATTCCCTGGATGAGCCGGAGGCACGTGCTGCCATGATCTGGATTGTCGGAGAGTATGCTGAGCGCATCGACAATGCTGATGAGCTGCTGGAGAGCTTTTTGGAGGGTTTCCACGATGAAAGCACTCAGGTGCGTTTTAGGAGAGTGCAAGAGGGTGTTATTTAAAAAAATGTGAAGTCGATTTCTTTCTTTTTTTTATGGTAATAGCGTGAATAATATGCACCCAGTTCTGGCAGTAAGTGTCAGACTTTTCTGTCGTCTAAAGGCTTTGGTGAGCTCTGAAAGCTGAAATGGAGGTGACATGCCATGGAAAAATTACCACAGAACTGCTTTAATTCAATTAATTTTCAACGTCTGTGAGAGAAATGAAAGAATTATAGGTGATTAAAATATTTTGTATGAGCCGTGCTTAATGGGAAGCTACTACAATAATGGGAACACTTCTGTTATATGGATCAGCCAGCCTTCAGGCTGAAGCGTGTTCCTGCCACAGTTTGTTGTGGGATTACACCAAGCTTTACTCGCTTAGACGGCTCCCCCCTTAGTAATAGATCAATTCCCTTATTATTGCCTTGGAGAGACTTTTCTGATTACATTAAGTGATTTTGTGGGTAGAAATCAATGCGTTATGCATGAAACGTTCCCGTTTGTGCTGTTGTTTGGTAACGGCAGATTAAACTAGTAGTTGCAGTTGGGAGTGTTTACTTTAGCAGGGTGTAGCATCCATGGGAAGCATAAGTCCTGAGAAGAAAAAGAAGACTCAACTTTGTCTATGTATTTATGTGTTTAGTGTGGTTTAACATGATTGTCAGCATTAAGGGCATCCTGATAGCTCACCTGGGAGAGTGTACATGTACCAAGGCTAGAGTCCTTACCACAGCAGCCCAGGTTAGGTTTCAATCTACGGCCCTTTGCTGCATGTCATCTCCTGTTTCTTTAGCTGTCGCTATCAGGAAAAAAATAGGCATAAATAGCTCAAAAAAATTGCCACTGTATAACAGTTTCAGGCAAAATTGTGCTCGTATCTTAAAGTGGTGCATGAGCAGTTGTAACTTGTACTATACGTGTTCACTACATCCTTGTAGGTTCAGCTGCAGCTACTGACGGCGATCGTCAAGTTGTTCCTGAAAAAGCCTACGGAGACTCAGGAGCTAGTGCAGCAGGTGTTAAGCCTGGCCACACAGGTGAGGAAATAAATAGACACAAACACATACATTTTATGTTCCTGCCATCATCCGTCTACAGATATTTGACTTATCGTGCTGTCTACTACTCTGAATGCTATTCATCTCTATATTCTCTGGTTTGTGTAATCCGTTCTCATCAGACAGACTTTTAGATTTTGAATAGTTTTCTATTACTCAGTCATTCTCGGGACACTGGAGGTTGTAATGGCCATATGGAGGTGAGTCTTACAACTCCCCCAGTAATGACTGAAGTGGTTTGAGCTTACGCAACACTAATTGTGTTTTAATGATTTTAGGAAGTGGAAAAAAAAACTGAAAACAAACTTTCCTAGAAAATTCTATGTAGTATTATCTTAGCCAATCTTATATCAGTATCTGATATGTCAAAATGTACCTTGACGCTCCACTGATTTGCAGTATTATGCTAGTACAGATACAAAAATTAGCTATAGCATCTCAGCTCATTGTACGTGTGAGAAGGCACGAGTAAAGCTCTGCATGTCTTTGTTTAATTCATTTTAGAGCAGGAACATTATCACCATGAAAACAATGAGTTGGTGCTTCTTTCTTTTGTCCACAGATTCATCTCATTATAATGCAGTCTAGTACAACACCACCGACAACTATGGCTTCAGTAATGACTAATGGCTTCACAAAGATGGAAATTATTAGGCTTGTTTGTGATTCTGTAGATTTATACAGCAATAAGTTGGTAACTGTGTACATGCAACAGCAGTGTACAGACAAACATTTTGTTCCTGCTTTTAGCAGGCAGAAAAGAACAATGAGAAGAAAATGTGCCTTCTACTTACTGCATACATAAAAAATATTTGATTTATATAGAAAGTCTGTAAACTTTCTACTTTTGCCTACACTCAGTTTTTGGTATCTTTGAATCCCTTCTCATGCTCTCATATCGTGACCCAGAGTCTTAACATTAAGTATTTATAAAACAAGCTCCATGAATAATAATCCTTCATCCGCGTGCCCTCATCTCTTTCTACAGGACTCTGATAACCCGGACCTCAGGGACCGTGGCTACATCTACTGGCGTCTGCTCTCCACAGACCCTGTAGCCGCTAAGGAGGTGGTTTTGGCTGAGAAGCCCCTGATCTCTGAGGAGACGGACCTGATCGAGCCCACGCTGCTGGAGGAGCTCATCTGCCACATTGGTACTCTGGCCTCTGTCTACCACAAGCCTCCCAGTGCCTTTGTTGAGGGCAGTCGCGGTGTTCAGCACAAGAGACTCCCGGGCAGTGCCGGATCGTGAGTCATGCCCTTTTTTTTTTTTTTCACTGCAGACGAAGGGGTTTGTGCGCTTCTTCACTCTGTTATTACTTTTTCCTTAAAATCTGCTGAGTGACACTTTCCAGCAGTGTCGAGCTGTGCAGCTTTTCTTCATTGTTCCTTCCTGCCTTTTTAAATACTAATACTAAGAACTCATCACATCTTCTTGCCGTTTTTCTCGGCACTAGACATTATCTCAGCCGTTTAATGACACATTAGGCTCACGGTGTATCTGAAATAATCAGCCTGAATATATAATTTGCCAAATAAATCAAATAAATGATGAATTCATTCTGTTTTAATTCTACCAGTGGGGACAGTGTTGACAGTCCAGACACCGCTTCTGCTGCTGGAGTGTCTGAGGCGCCGCCTGCTGTCATTCCATCCCAGGGAGACCTCCTGGGAGATCTGCTTAATCTGGACCTGACCCCTCCTACTGCCACAGGCCCACCACCAGCACCCTCCTCTGGGTTGCAGATGGGTGCTATGGACCTTCTTGGAGGAGGACTGGACAGCCTGGTAGGTGTTCAACACACCACTGTGAAGCTGTCGGCTCTGAATGGTGGCTCTACCACACCTTCATTGATTTTTGTAATAGGATTAATGTCAATGGGACCTAGTGACGGTAGTGTATCTTTGTATTTTTCACCTTTTGGTGCCTCTTTCTTTTTTTTTTTTCTTTTGACCCTTGTGTGTTTTCCTTTCTTTGTTCAACGCTGCATCTGCAGATGGGGGATGAGTCTGAGCCGGTAACTACATGGAGGGAGAGGGCACAACATTTACAAAAGGATTTATTTCATCACAGCTTGTTTTACTGTAGTTCTCATGCATCAGTCTGACACTTTCATTCATCAGTCTCCATCTTTTATTATCGTGATGTCTGCGGTGGTACGCATGCTGTTAAATCCTCGAGTCCATCTCTTTTCTCATCTCTGGCCTCTGCGATGTGTTTCATGTTTCAATCAGCCACCTATTCCCCTGCGGACGGACACTCCTCAGTCACCTCAGTTCTCTCATCAGTCCCCATCGCCCCCAGATTACAGCCCCACTGAGGTTGGTCTAGGGGACCACGCTGGACCAGTAAAGGCCAGCACCAGACTAGAACCCACCCCTTGTACCACTGCGTCCTCTGAATAGACCTCCCCAGCAGTCACTTTTGCCTGTTTGCACTTTGTATTACGCTGTTTGCTCCCATTTTAAGTCAGATTTTAGTGAAACTCTCCCGTTTTTTGTCTTCCATACACAGTAGTTTAGCTTTGCACTGTGTGGAATTGCAACCAGTTTTATTCACTGTCCCCCCAGCTATTTCATCACTGCAGTAGACACATTTAGTGAGTAGCATTTGAACAAAATGTATTGGATTTCAATAGCCGCTCAGTCAGATTTGTGTGGACGGTAACAAGACAGTTACATAAGAAGAGAAATTCTCCTGTACTGGCATCTCTTTCTTCTTGCTGTTGCTTAATAGAGTAAACCCCATAGCTGTCATTAATCACGGAAAGACCTCACTTAGTCCCTCACATCCCTCCATCCATCCTCTTCAAGCCCTCCGTAATATTATTTAATATTGCACAGATAGATAACATGAAGTTTTTTGTGCTTCTCCCTCTCCTTACCCAGCTTGGCGGAGACCTTGGAGGAAGTCCTGCTGTAAGTCATGTTGTTTCTGTTGAGCTTTGATTGCTCGGTACGTGATGACACTGAATGTGTGAGGGTAACGTGTTGCTTTGTGACCCACAGCTGGGAGCTGGTTTTGGTGCTCCTCCAGCTGCGATGCCGGCCTCTTTTAACGCCCCTGTGAGCGGCGGTCTGGATGACCTGTTTGATCTCGGAGGTGGAGTTGGTATGCCCATGGGATCCTACAGCCCCCCTAAAACAGTGAGTCTTGATAAACTGGGATGAGATATACTATAGATTGATTTAACACCAGAGGTGGAATTGTAATAAAACTGATCTCTGCTCAGGTTTGGCTTCCAGCCATGAAGGCCAAGGGTCTGGAGATATCTGGCACTTTTGCCCGCCGTGCCGGGGTAATTCAAATGGAGATGACCCTCACTAATAAAGCTATGAGTGTCATGACTGATTTCGCCATCCAGTTTAACAGAAACAGGTAAGAACACCCACCAAACAGCGTGTTGAGATCTCTCTAGATTTTCACATTTTGTGACGCTTTGCTGTGTTTCTTTGTAGCTTCGGCCTCGCTCCCGCTGGTCCACTCCAGATTCTCACTCCCCTTAGCCCAAACCAGAGTATTGAAGCGGCTCTTCCTCTCAGTACTGTGGGACCTGTCATGAAGATGGAGCCTCTCACTAACCTTCAGGTAACACTTTCACTGTCCCTGCTTCTACTTCCATTTTCCATAAATCCTGAGCCGAGACTGAATTTTTGAGCGTCATGCTCTTGACGAGTGATACGTGTTGTCAACAAGATGATTGTCAGATGTCAGATTGAGACTAGTATGTAGGCCAAGTGTTTTTATTTTTTCAACACTGAAGCCTTGAGTTAGCTCTAACATGGCTTTCTATGGCGCTGAGGGCCTCGAACATCGTGACAGCGCTCAGTCAGAGATGCATTGTAATGGAAACAGAGCTGGCAGACATTGAGGTGTGTTACGTTTTTGTTAATTAAATTAAAACATTACTTATTAATTAAAGTCTGCAGTATTTTAATTTAATTAATCTTTGTATATGTAAGTTTACAGAACTAGAATGTCAAATACCTAACACAAGTTTTGTCCTGAATACATGAGCCTGTGTTTTAAATGATTAGTCATGAATCCTCACTGTTATTCACCAATACTGTTGGATTCCCATGTTGTGAAATAAATGGGACTGAAACATGAAACAGCCTTCAGAGCGGCTGTGATAAGTTGTGAGTAAAAAGCGCGGCAGAGGCTGGCTTGTTTTTGATCAGGGTGGTTCTTTTTAACTGGGCAGAATGGCGGACGGCCGCTGTGTGCAGCTGGAGAGAGAAGATAAGAGTGTCGAGGGGGATGATAGAAGTGGGGGCGGTCATTAGTGGTCACACAACACATGGCTTCTTTGTTTGTCCTGGCCTCTGTAGCTCTGCTAACCTTTTTTTTTTCTCTAGGCCTTGTTCTGATGTGTAACATTGTCTGTTCTGACATCTCAGATATTTTATTTTGAGAGGCTCTGCGTGGTTTTGTCTCGATGGAAGATAATGTCCCAGAACATTATTTTGAGTGTTCTTTACTGCTGATGTTTGGTAGCTGGTGTACCGTGCACAGTCAATAAAACTTTAGTGAAATGCTTTCAGGTTTTCTATGTCTGTTCACTGAACTGGACATGTGCGGTATGTTTATTCAGTAGTGAAGAGATTCAAAGAAGCAGCCTAGTACAGCGTTTGCCAAATTGGTCAAGGCTGAATAAATGTTTGTTGTCTCATTAAATGTTTGGCTTTTGCTGTGAGATACTGCGCCTCTACTCTACTCTACTGTGTCTCTGAAGCTTAATGTTAATAAAAATATGATTTCTTCTTGTGTTATTGTGATCGTCTCAAGTTAAAGATTATTTTATTATCGATTAATCTGTCAGTTATTTTCACGATTGTAAGACAACAGTGTGATGATGAACACAATTCCTTAACTGGGCGGCACAGTGGTGCAGCAGTTAGCCGGGGCCTTTCTGTGTGGAGTTTGCATGGGCTCTCTCCGGCTTCCTCCCACAGTCCAAAGACATGCACTTAATAGGTAATTGGTGACTATAAATTGCCCTTAGGTGCAACATCTAGGTGTTGTTTGTCTCTGTGTGTCAGCCCTGTGATGAACTGGCGACTTGCCCAATGGCAGCTAGGGTAAGGTGCATCGTGGTTCATCGTGGGTGTGAACTATTAGCCTAATTGGGATGAATAACGCTGTCCCAGCTAACAACAGTATTTTGGAGCGCTCTGTGTGCAAAAGAGAGGCCTGAGTTTTGGACCCACTGGTCTAGTAGATTAACTCAATAAAGACGCCAAATAATAAAAATTCATGCATGCCAAGATGCATGAAAGCCGTGATTAAAAGGGTCATTCCACCAAATATTGATTGCTGAACTATTCCTAAGTTAAAACATTAGCGTTGTGTTGTTTTAAAATGAATATGATCTTGTTTTCTTCACATTATTTGAGGTCTGAAAACATTGCATCTTTTTTGTTATTTTAATCATTTGTCATTTTCTGCAAATAAATGCTCTAAATGACAATATTTTTTTTTTGAATTTGGGAGAAATGTTGTCAGTAGTTTATAGAATGAAACAAAAATGTTCATTTTACTCAAACACATACCTATAAGTAGTAAAATCAGAGAAACTGATCATTTTGCAGTGGTCTCTTAATTTTTTCCAGAGCTGTATATTATTTATGTGCAGTAACCTTTATAGTTTGGTTTGGTTTCTGACCTCCTCTTACACTTATAATGAAGCTCTGTGTAGTTCAACTTGCTGCGTTACTGGCAGTCCTGCATTGCACCCAGGAATAAGACGCCTTAATGAATAATTCACGAGTCCTTCCTCTGCTATCCTCTGTCTGAACTCACTGTCCTTCGCTCAGCACTTTGTTGTTGAGCAGCCTGATCGATATCATTGCCCTGCCGCTCGTTACTTTGGGTGCCTTCATTATACCACAGCTGTTCCCGTATTTCAGCATCTTGTACCTTTGGACCCAAAGACTGTAAAAAGGTCCTTCGTGAGGAGGTTAATCAAACAGAACCGCTGTTAGGTGTTATTTTTGTCTTGTTTGTGTCTTATATTTTATTTTTAACCATCATCAGCTACTCTTTTATTTTTATCCTCTTGTAAACACTTTCTAAAATCTGTTTGTTGGACAAATTTTTGATCTATTCAGCTTGTAAGCAATGTTTCTTTTGTCAATAGAAACCTTGTGCGTGCTGTGAGATACGCTATGAAAGCAGGCCAGTAAAGAACGTCATTTTATTGATGATAACGTAGGATATAGTATTGCCTGCGTGTGTGTGTTTGTGAGAGAAGGCCCGCAGCCCACTTGTTCAGTAAACAGCACACATAAACCAGCAATGCCCACCCTTGAAGTGCACTTGAAAACTAATTACCCATATATTGCTTTCTCTTTCTCCCTTCCTGTCGTCCGCTTTACCCCCTTCCTTGGATGTAATCACTCTCACAGGTGGCTGTTAAGAACAACATCGATGTATTCTACTTCAGCTGCCAGTACCCCATCAGCATGCTGTTTGTAGAGGACGGGAAGATGGGTGAGTGTCTCTTGGCTAAATTGCTTCGTTCAGAAGCCTTGAAAACCCGCTGACGTCAACGTACACAACGACAGCGAGGACACATTAGGAGTGTGTGACGTAGATGTGTGTGAGGCTGTCCTCCAGCCTGCGCTCGTTGCTCAAAGACAGTAAACCATATATTTCCCCTTTTTTGTACATTGTTGTTTATTTATTGTGTTGGCCTTTCTCCCCGCGGAGCCTCCTGATGTGGTTAGCAGCAGGAGCGCTGCCAGTGGCTGCGAGCGAATGCCCTGGAGCCTCAGCAGGAAGCCTTGTGTCTGGTGTTAAATCAAACCACTCGCACCTTGTTTCTATTTCACCACAGCGTGAACATTTACCACAAATCGTATTGTTTCGGTGCGTGCTCTGTCTCAGGACTCATGCTGTGATTGTGCCTCTTCATCCGCAGAGCGACAGGTGTTCCTCGCCACATGGAAGGACATCCCGAATGACAATGAGTCCCAGTTTCAGATCAAAGACTGCCACCTCAACTCAGGTAATGAGGACTGGAAAGAGAAAAGAGAGTGCACTACTTGGCGAAGAGCAGCTCCTCTATATGTGAAAATCACCTGCCACAGAGCTGTGGCAATCTCAAATTCAAACCCTCGCTAATGAAGCAAATTGTATTTGATGAGAACTCATCAGCTTGCAGTCCCTATTTACGTGTGATAATTTAGTTTCACACAAGCACGAGAGCAGCTGAGCTGGAGAAGAATTCCTAATGACAGCTTAATGGAGATTTCCCCCCACAGATTAAATTTCTTCTTTATGAACAAAGAGAGAGGGTTTCAATGTCCTACCGGGGCTCAGCAGCAAGACAGAGACTGAGAAGAGAAGATTATTCCGAATTAGTGTCTGCCTCTCTTCACCACAGGCAGCCTAGAGTGAAACATTAGGGCGCGATAGGGGAAAAAGTTCTGCATATTGTGGCACATTTAATGACTGTTTAATGGCTGAGTACTAAAAATGAGCAGCAGCTTGTTCAGATAGTTAAAACAGCTGAAACGCCGAGCGCGTTGTGTTAATTTTTGATAATGTTCTCCTGAACAGATGCAGCCTCCAGCAAACTGCAGGGTAGCAACGTCTTCACCATAGCCAAGCGTACAGTGGAGGGTCAGGACATGCTCTATCAGTCGATGAAACTCACCAACGGCATCTGGGTGCTGGCCGAGCTGAGGGTGCAGACAGGAAACCCGAACTACACGGTGAGTACTGTACTAGAGATAACATCGAATTCATTCCACTGGGAGACGGTGACGAGTAGAAGATATTACAAGACACGATGGGGGAAAAATTAATTAATTGAAGTCTTCTTCACAGAGTTCCTTATCTCTGGAGTCTAATCAGGTCGTTTTTATACAGCTTCAAAAAAGGTCCAACTCCTTTTTGATCCACTGTGCACAGACTGATTTCCCTCCTTTGTGTCTACCCAAACTTTCAAATCTTTTATCTTTTCTACTCCAAAGTGTGCAACATGTCATGGAAGATCTGTTTTTCCATGACTGAACTGAGATGGCATTAAAAATTGCAGTAGCAATCGTGATTTGCTTCACCTTTTCCGAGTTGGGTGGAAGCTTTGCTTCACTCGCCTGTTGAATAGTTTTCTGGTTAGCAACTGCAACCAATTGCTTCTCCTCCACCTCCAACTTTCGAGCTGGTTCCTCGTGTTGGTTGTGTTGCCAAAATATTTAAATTTCATTCGACACCTTGAAAATTGTGCAGCTCTTGTCCAAATCTCTGTTTGCCTTCAATTTCACGAAAGCCAAAATGCTTCCTTACGGTAGCTTTCAAAGCAGCGGGTGCCGCTTTGTCCATTTTCACGTGTAGCCCAAACGTAAACGAACCGTGCATGACAGAACATGCCTCATAAAAGGCGGTCATATTTGTAGTTTTCTATGTCCGTCTGTCGGACATAATCCTTGTTGAGAGAACCGCAGTGCATCGAAGAATTGATAATGTTTCCCACCCCTGATGTACATTCCTGTATTCAGTGTAGAAAAGTTCCCACGTCAGCACAAATTAGAGCCTGACTTGTTGAATTAAGTCAGTGTGACGGACTTAAACGCTGTCATCGCTGCACATTTTTCTGTCATGATGGAGACAAATGACAGATTGATGTGCAGTAATGAGTGAGCTGAAGGTGGGAGGCTGGTTGGTTGTGCATTGATTTGAGTGTGGCGTTAGTACTGTGGACTCATTCTTGTGTCTGTGCACATTTTGTCGGCGTCGTACGTCTCTGCTTTGTCAGCGGCCCACGGTCTCTGCGCGTGATGGATTGTGTTTGGCTTAGAAATTCAGCATGACTGGTCCAGAACGATGACCTTGGCGTGACTCTCCTCCCTGCTCATCACTCAGGCTGCTTTCAGATCACGTTTTGATTCATAAGGCAGCATTAAACTCTATTTTTGTTTTCTCCTGTCTAGACTAGTCAATTTATCAGTCACCCGGCTCGCACTTCTTAAATCTTCTGAATTTTAAACAAGTTCACACTTTCCTCTGTTTCGCATGTCAGCGTGGAGCCTGGAGCTCGATGCAGGAGATTTTAGGCTAGAGGAGCATTTCTGGAAATTAATTGACTGAACTGAAAACAAATT
This sequence comes from Protonibea diacanthus, assembly GCA_028641955.1. NCBI lineage: Eukaryota > Metazoa > Chordata > Actinopteri > Sciaenidae > Protonibea > Protonibea diacanthus. Next base: position 19,103,220 of record CM053985.1, read on the forward strand.
TTTACTTAATGGTTATTTGTTGAATATTTATTGGCTGTCATTTTTTTTCAGCTGGAAGCAGTGTGCATTTTTCATTTCCTCGCTCTTGATTCATTCCATTTTTATTTCCCCCGTGCGTCCATTTGTGGTGTAACCTCATTAATTCAGGGGGATTTTCTGTTCTGTACTCTTCCCGTCATTTTGATTTCATGTTAATTTTTAAACTCAAATTGCTCCTCGGCGGGACTGGAAAGGCTCCCCTACTTTTTGAGGATGAATCATAAATTGTTTAGCAGAGAGAAGACTTCCAAATGAACCGTGCTGCACGTACAGTGTGTACTCTGATGCTCGCCTCTCTGAGCTGCTGGCTGCTGCATGGTCCCTGCACTCTCTTGGCTTGGAACATTAAAGCCAGGCTCCTAAAGCCTTTTTTGTCAGCAGCTATTTTTAGATCTGAAGAAGTACAGCTTTGGCACAGTCTACTTTCTGGATTTTATTGTGCTTCCTGATAAATAATAAAATAATTCATGATTGGAGACGTACAAAAGCAGTTTTTTACTACTTGTGTGTCCCAGTTACACACTCTGTGACCACAGTGTTAATGGACACTGTTACCCAGTGTTGTAGTACTCGAGATCGGTCTAAGGACCATATTTTGAAGGTTTCGGTCTCATCTCAGAGTCGACCTGATTTTTACTTGGTCTTGTCTCAGTCTTAAAGACAGACTAAGACAGCTGGAAACGTGTGCCTACATGTTAGCTAGCGCCGCCATGTCTAGCTTCTTCAGCCTCCCGGCTTGTCTAAAAATCTAAAAAATAGAGGAGCTCACAGTTGGACAGTAGTAACATGGTGAACAGCCCATGGAAGATGGAAAAACCTTCAACAGCAACAAGTTGTGAACAGCACATTGACATGTCACTAGCTTGACAGGTTGATAAGTTGAACTTGTTAGCACGTCCAGCTGTTTGGGAACAACATTAGTTCTTGTTTGAAGTCCAGTATTCACACTTTTTGGTCTCCAATAACTCCTGACGGAAATATCTGGCTCTTTCAAATGCTCCACTATATTTCACCAGCTAGTGGCTAACACTGTCTGTCTGTTGTTTGGTGCTGGACAGGTAGTGTACAGTTTGGCATTAGAGCTGTCTGCTGCTGCCAAACATGACAGTGAACCTTAACAGTAAAGTTGTGGACCAGACAGCAGAACAATGAAGCTGCAAGTTCAGGTGATGATTCTCTCCAGGTTCAGCACTTTGTCATTTGATACATTTAATCTAAAAGTATCGATTATAGCCGCTGTAAGTCTCTGACTTCCATCTGAGCTCATGTATACTTTATAGTTTTTATAGTGGTGAATTGGGACAGCGCTTATCTTTTTGACATGAAGCATGGCATCTGCCATCTCCTGTCCCCATGGCAACTACGCGACCAGTGATGTTGGCTGATTTGTCTCTCCCCACCTCTTCAGCTGGTAATTCTGAGGGTTTTGGTTAAAGTGAGTTTGAACACTGAAAAACTGGCCACCGAATTGCAGCTCTACACACAAATATATCCACTGTCACTGACCGCTTCCTCACATGTTAAAACAAGGAGCACGTACACCCTGAGAGTCCATGAATCCAGCTTTCTTTAGAGACTTTGCAGTATCATTGTAACCCTTTTAATATCCCAGAAACAGACAGAAATAGAGCAGTGTTACAAATCAGTGAGATGCTACTGTGTGCTATTATTAAAGGTATTAAATTAACTGGATTAACCAAAAACAGACACACCTGTCTGGTTATTTTATCCATAAAAACGAGCTACATCAGTATAAAATCAAATTATATGGCAGAGGATTTTACACATACTGCCAGCCACATGTTAACAGATACAGCTGACATGCTGAACACTAAATCTAATGATCCAGGACAGCGTTTAAACCATTACACTCACTCCTGATAAACAACGTGTGCCCCGTAAACAAGGTCATGTTCAAGTAAATCAAATATTAGCATTAAGATACTTATCAAATCATGATCATACATCGACCGGCCATCTTTCTTTGCCTTGTGTGCGTTACTGCATCAGGGAGTGTAGCAGCTCCACAGTCCCATTAATGCGGGTTTTACAATGACCCCTGCAGCCATGTGAATCCACGCGTCACTCCCTGAAAAGAAAGACCTACGTCACATGCAGAGCTGCCACTTCTGTAACTGTGTCAAACACAGATTTATATAAACATCTCGACACTTAGAGTCCAGGGCCACACACACACATTCAGATGAAACAGCCTCCTTCATCTTTACTGTAGCACCCGTCTCTTATTTTCATGTCTCTGAAGCGTTAATACATAATACTAATACTCTAGCTGCAAGCTTGAAGCTGAACACGAATGCCGCAGTTCCTAATAGCAGGTTCTACACAGTGACACCAGCACCCGCATTTCCTCATATCTGCTACCCCATGCTGACTGCAGAGCGGCTGCCTAAATGTTGCCAGCAGCAGCATGCATTAGTAAAGAGCGCGCGGAGACAACACTTTAAGAGCTGTGCAATATTATTTCTTTATTCCACTGCAGCTCTTTGACACACACCGCGACACACTCCTGTCATCTTTGTTTTATTTTAATATCCATTAATTATTATTATGGTGCCAGAGAAAAAAGGGAACAGTTCAGCGTTGTCACAATACTGAAACACCTATGACAGGAAAAAACAACAGCACGACTGAAAGCAGTACTTGGAGGTCGTATTCTCAGATTTAGTTCCTTATCTTTGTGTTGCTTGTCGCAGAGGCCCCGTACTTGTTATCTTTAGCAAACTTACACTATGACCCCCTCCCAGGCTGTTTTCCAGTGGGACCAGTGTGATCCAAAGAGATGAAAGCTGAAAGAACAACACTCAGTTGGAGTGTGTTTCCATCAGGGCATGAAAAATGAAGGTTGTTTTCTTGAGTTTTCCCACATCATCAAAAAGAAAAACTGTTATTCAAGCCTCCATTTGTCATAGGAGGGAAAGCACAGCTGGTTTTGATTGTGCACAAATTAATTAGTGAAATATTTTTAAATATTAAGAGTCACCGTTTAGTGCAACATCATGATGATATCTGTCCTGGTACAGTTATTTCAAATCTCCAGCTGCTGTCTGTTTCTTGATCTGCAGTATGATTTTTGTCTGTGTGGTTAAAAAAAAAAAAAACTGACTTTGTGAAGCCGTTTCAAATTTTAAACCTGCTCCCAGCTGAGAATCACATCAAAGAGTGGACAGGCTGCCTCCATATTCTCCAGTGTTTTTATATATCTATATTTCCGTCTGTACGTCGGTGTGTTTTTATGACAAGACTGAATTTTGCTTTTCTCGCCTTGTCTCATGGAAAAAGTCTGCAAGACTTCTGCTTCCTAACCATTTTCATTTATAACCATAAGATAAGATAATATATTGATCCCACATCGGGGAAATTCACTTGTTAGAGCAGCTCACAATATACAAGGTGGACGAGAAAGATACTCATAACCAGAGCGAGTCCTTCCTGCAGCGACCTGGTTCTGACTCCAGCCTGTGTGTTGAGTTCCCAGCGAGTCCGAAACGAGTTCATTCAGCCACGTCTCTGTGATGCTACACTCTCCACGCTCTCTCTGTAGCTCCTCCATCTTATTGATGGAGGAGCTACATTCCCCATGATAACAGACTAGTTAGTGTCTTTGCCGGGTGCTGAGATCCAGCTCCAGATCCAGCATGCCTGTCTTCTTCTCATCACTTCGGCATGGATCACAGAGGATATGCTAGTACTAATGATAAATAAAGTTAAAGAAATGAGGTTGCTATACCAACTTCACTTAATTTTATTGTATGGTTTGTTATTAAAATGACTCCTGTATCATTTTAAAGCTTTACATGACTTGTTGCGCTTCATGTCTCACAGCAGCATTTATGAAGCCTGTCCTGTGTTGACGTTAACAGCTAACAGCAGTGTGTGTTACTCTCCTCTCCCTCAGGTCTCTCTGAAGTGCAGAGCTCCGGAGGTTTCCCAGTGTGTGTTCCAGAGCTACGAGGCGATGCTGAAGAACTGAACTGAAGACTGAACCACCCCTACATCCACCCAGCCGCTGCCCTTCGCCGACTCCTGGCACTTTCTTCTGCTATCCCTCACCTGACCTACAACTTCACGCAGTGCAGGAGCCACTTCCTGCTGTGTTGTGTCTGGAGGCTGCACTCTGTGTGTCATTCAGCTGTTTAATTAGGATGGTTAATCATGTTTTTTTTGGCCCATTTTAACCCCATTGATGATTTCTTTTTTTTTTTTTTTTTTTTTACCCCGCAAGACTACAGACATTTCTGGGTCACTGTGTTTAGCTACCCTGTCCCTCTTTAGTGTTTGTCCACACACAATTTTCAGTTTCATTATCTCATGATATATTTTCTGAATGAGCGCCCTGAGCAGGTCCTCCATTCGTCCCTGCTGGGGCCCTCCTTTGTTGACCTTTACTCTGCTGGAGACAGACGGCTGTATGACTTGGATTCCCGTGACTGTTTCCTCTGCATGAGGCTCTTTAATCATCATCTAGCCCCATTTCTCTGCAAATTGGAGTCTATTTTTAGCACCTGCAATCAGCAGGTGAAGCATCACCGTCGGCATATTTATTTAGGGTACTTTTGATTAAAACGCGGCAGAAAAAGGCTTTAACCCTCCCTCCGAGTGTGTGTGTGTGTGTGTGTGTGTGTGAAGTGAAAGTTGGCTGTCTGGGCCTTTAGAAGAGACACATAAATACTTACAAACTACATTATTGTTGTCTTTGTCATTTTGTAGAGCTTTGTTTAGCGTCTGTGGTTAGCAGTGGGGTCGGATCCTCTGCGAGCAGAATGTCTGAGGCGTGCTTGGAAACTTGGTGGTGTGTGTTTTCTTTTAATTTCTACATCAATATCTGGACATTTTATAGACTAGCAGCAGTTGTCCGCTGCCTGCTCTCTTACTTAATCATTCCATGGTTTAATTTGTGTTCGTAGTCTTGTTTAGTCTGCATGTGGCAAACTGGGAGAGAGCCTCAGGTGTTGAGGATTTTGTATTAGCTGCTCCCCACTCCCTCTCCTGCGTCAGTGACAGCCACTCGGCCTCTCTCTCTCTCTTCCACTTTGCTCTCTCTGTATCCTCATCGCAGCTTTTGGAGGACCATGGCCACCTGAGATGAAGGCTCAGGTGAGATATCTCTAAACTTCTGAGTAATAAGTGTACACGCAGGTAGCTGAACACCCAGTATCACTGTTTTACCTGCAGACTCTAGATTAACTGGTCTACTTTTTCCCCCCCGAGTCATGACACTGAAGCCCTTTTTATCGGCTCTACAGGATGTATGCACTTTTGCTAACGCCTTGTAAAGATTACAACAGAGGTGGCTGTGTATTCTGAGTGTGTCTTTGTGTGTGGTGACGGCTGGTTCATATAAAATGCTGTAAAAAAACAAACAAACAACAAAAACGTTTAATCAGATGCTTTTGATTGACATGATTTTGTTCATTGTGTGTACATCATTTGAAAAAGAACTATTAAAAGTGTTGATAAATTCACACGTTCAGTCTTTTCTTCGGAGTTTGGACAGTAAAGTCAAAGTCCCACAGTCACAGGAGGCTAAAACATTATCTCAGCAAGTGTGTCAGAGCGGGCAGCCCTCACAGCTTTGCATGCAAAGTCTCTCGCTGTTGTTCAACCTTGAGCCATGAGTGAAGTCTCCGGGTTTATCCACAGCCGAGTGCATCTCTGAGGCGACACAGCTCCTCTGAAGCGGTGACAGGGTCTTTCAAGTCCGAGCTGCTTGGGAAAGATTAACCGGGATATTGTCGGCTGCATCTCCCCCGATGGAGAAGACAAACATCTCTGTTCCTCTGCGAACGATCAAAGTCAGCCGCAGACTCACTGAGCAGGAACAAGTCAGTCGGTTCAAAGCTGTGAGAGGTGACGGTTCTGTATCGATCCGGGGTCATGAAAGCATTCCAAAAGGGGGCGCCACTGCATTGCATTTTTGGAAATGAACAATATTAACCACTAAGACAGGGATCATTGTATTTTTACACTGAGTGTAAACGGGGTCTGTAGCCAGGATTTTGAAAATACAGACGAAAAAATGTCCTCACTTATTTAGATTTTCACAGTTAATTTCCCAACATGAAGCATTTGTTGGTCTTAAAGGAATCAGCAGTATTTATATATTTAATAAATGATTTATAACCAGTGGATGACAGAGTGTAAGTACCTCAAAATAAGTACAGTAGCTGAATAAATGTACGAGTTGTTTGTACACTACTCTCTCTGTAATGTAGTTGCACTTGCTGGGTCTAAAACATGCTGGAACCAGCCTTTAAATAATTCAGCAAACTTGGTTGTTAACACCTCAAATTTTCAGACGCGTTACGAGAACATGACCTCAGTGTCCTTTAGGTTTTCTGTCGCCCTGAGTCCTGTGCTACGGACACAGTCCATTAAAGATACACTTCTGACTTCTGAAGGTTGAAAACATTGAAGCCCTGCACATAATCTACACAACACTATGCAGCCTTTGAAGGCAAAGCTAATGTATGAATGAACATACATATGAAGTGAGTGCTTTAGAGAATACAGGTACAGATGTTACAATCTGCAATCTCTGTGAATAAACACATAAATTCACATCAAACTATGACGACATAAGAAATCAATCACATTTTCTCGCTTTAAGACGTCCATGATGCAAACAGGCTCCTCACTGCTTTATTTATGACCTTTGAGTGCCACTTTATACGCTTTATAAAGGGTTTATATGTTTAACTAGTGGCTCCATAAATAGTTAATGAGTCATTTACCGATGATTTACAGGTTGGTTCCAAGCCATTTGTAAAAATGTTTTTTGGGTTGCCAGGTTGTAAAACCTTTCTGGCTTTCTGCTGCAGCAGGATATTACCTTTGTGTTTCACTCCCTCCTCTCTCGGACAGTTTGATCACTTACTTGAAAAGGGGCTGCAGAGAATCTGGTCCAAAGTGCATTTATTAACATTTATAGCTGCAGACTTGATGCATTGTTACAAAGATCCTTTCCTAATGGATTACTAATGAATCCTAATGGATCACTAACATTTCTAACAGCAAAGAAGGGCGGTGTGGACTCCTATTGCCCCCCTTCTGTACCTCAGATACCTCAGGCACCAAACAGTGTTCCTCCTAAAATGTGTACCGTGTACGCTTAATATCAACCAAAATTAATAAAGAATATAGAATATATTTTGACACAAAGCCTCTCTAGAGGACTCATGGCCCTTATCCTGTGTCCGTTCATATTGTGCTTTACTGTTGCAAATGACCAAGTAACTGTAATAAAACTACCACTATAATCACCATGTACTGAATCTGTGGACTTCTGTGGAGGCTCCTGAAGATTTGGGGTCAGCATCAAATAACGTTGAGGTTCTTGTACTTTGTATACTACTGTATACTTCTACTTCTGGAAGCCATTATTGCACCCTTACTCCCTTACTTCATTTATCTGCCAACATATGTTACCAGTTACTTTGCAGATTCAGATTTTTAATACAAAATATGATTAAACTAATAATTCATGATGTATTATTACAGGTTTAGCTGCCCAGTATTTATGAAATTAGCTCCACTTTTATCAGCTGTAACATTATTGATGAACGCATCAATATCATCTTTTTATTTAGATGCTTTGGAGACAGATGCTCTGTGAGGGTTGGAGGATAAACGCCAACAATGCTGTTGTATGTTGTTGCATTAGTAAACGATTAATTATCCATTAATAAATTCATTAGTTGCAGCTTTTAAACCCTTTATATACGGTGTCTCATTACGCGCTCCTGTGAGATGAAGCCGAGGTTTCATGCTCCTCATCCTGCCTCACGTTTGCTCCTCACACCTGTCACTGAGTGGATTTGTGCTGCTGCCACCCAGCTGTGATTGATGGGACGCATCGCCCGGGTGCCCTGGCCCGAGGACCCTCTCCAATGATAAGTCGCGTCCCCGAGAGATATGATGCTCAGCCTTGCGCCGCTTCTCCGTGACCCTCACACTGAGATGATGTATGGCGAGTGTGTGGGCCTACTCCTTTGCAATTTATGTGCGGCGTATGGGAGCTCAAAGCTTCCACACGCCTTGCGCACGACATGATCCTATTGGACGAGCAGGGCAGGGGAGATAGAGAGAGAGAGAGAGAGAGAGAGAGAGAGAGGGAGAGGGAGAGAGAGAGAGCAGTGTTCACCAGCGCCTGTCTCTCCAGCGGCAGACACACAATGCTCGTTAACAGGCTCCAGATGCCTTTACAAAAAACGCGCGTCTGCAGGCTGCGTGGATCGCCTCTTCTCTTTTGAATCGCGCACGTGAATCTGTCTGTCTGTCTGTCTGTCTGTCATCGAAGAAAAAAAAAAAAAAAAAAAAAACAAGATTATGGGGTCGCCTGCGGTCTCAAAACACGTGGGAAGCTTATTTGCGAGGCTGGAGGCTGCGCGCCCGTCCTCCCTCCTGTGATGGAGGAGCGCGGTGGTGGTGCATCGGTGGAAATGAGTGAGTAGGTGCGGGAGGAGATAATCAATGAAGACACCGAGGGCTCCTGTGCGTTTGGACAAGGTCAGAGTCTAGACTGGGTGAGATTATGTCCATGTGGAGACAACAAGGACGGACTTTTACGCTTCCTCCGAGGGGACGAGGTCGCCTGGGGATGTCCCCTGAAAACCAAGAGTTTCTCTCAGTGCGTCGGCTTGCAGAGGCAGCGAAAATCCCTCCCTCTGCATGATGATGGCTGAGCTTTATTTTTGACAAGCTCCGAGCTGACATGGATCCCTCAGCCTGGAGATAAAGTTTCTCCCCTCTCTTTGCTCGACGTGCTGCGTTTCGATAATTACGCACAGTTGAACCCGGTTAATGTGATTTAAGAGGCTGCTTGTCAAACGGAGGAAAAGGGAGGTGGGGTCGGGTTTGAATTCCATCAGAGGAGCAACCAAACAGCGGCGGCCAGCTGTGCCTCTGGACGGTCACATCTGTCGTTGTTGTCGTCGCTGTCCATGGTGCTCCACTCGTGCTCCAGGAATGGTGGAGACGCTGAGTATCGCAGTCATCGGTGCTCCCGGAGTGGGGAAAACTTCTATAATCCGCCAGTTCATCTATAACGATTTCTCGGAGGTGTACACACCGACCAGGACCAGATATGTGTACAGACCCTCCGTCATACTGAACGGGAACATGTATGAGCTGAAGATTTTGGACGTCCCGCCAATCTCCTCCTTTCCATCAAGCTCCAGTCAGGTATGATGTCCAAATGCCAAAAAGATTTCACTTCATTACAGGGTTCACATTTATGTAATTTCACCCATCTGCTCTCAGCCAATGGCATTCTTCAAAGACACAAATTTTATTTATTCTTCCATCACTATCATATGTCTCTAGTCTAGTAGTTGCTATGGAGACCCGTCTGACTTAAAGCCTGTAAAGGAGAGCTTCACTTTGACGTTGTAAACTCTCTCTCTCTCTCTCTCTCTCTCTCTCTCTCTCTCTCCTTCACCCCCCATCACGAGGGGAGGAGAAGGAATGCCAGCTTGCATATTGTTGTTTATTAATCATAACATGTCCTCTGCAGGCTCCTGAACCCAGAGCAAATATATGCAGATCGAGTTGACGGCAGTGGCGACTGTCTTGGCTTCACATGCACAGAAAATAATAATAGCAAAGGTTTGTGCTGCAGGCCTACAGCCACAGCACCTGGTTTAAACCTCCTCTCCAATTTAAAAATAGAACAGACTGGCCTTTTATTCATGGCCACAGGTCATATGCCACACCTCATTAGTCAGAGACACATCTGATTGCAGGATCATAGCAAAAAAAAAAAAAAAAAAAAAAAAAAGCAGTGTAGTGTGGCTCCAAATGCACAAGGTTTGAAGTCACTTTGGAAAGCAGATCTGTTGCTCTGTATCCGCCAAGAACAGGGGATAATGAGGAATTATGTAAAGCTTTGTTGTAGATTTTCATCTCTGTGAGTTTGAGTCTGTCTTAAAACAACACCAAATGCTCATATTACGCATATTAAAGCATGATTGGATGCTGGAGTTGTTTTTCTTGTCCATACTGGCTTTTCATTCTGTGCAAATATGGATTTTAAAGTTGAATATGATGGGACAAAGAAGGAATTTGATACAACTTTGGAAGATATCCACTTGACTTATACATCTGTACATGTGTGCTGGTTGTTCGAAGTTGGCCTCCTTCGTTTCTAAAGCTTGGAAAAACATCAGCATCATTTGTAATTTATGTTGTCTCTGGTCTTTTTCTCCAAATACTGGTATCCCGTGAGCCTGTTTGTGCTGGGAATATTAACCCAGGTCACTTAGATTGAGGTGGGATGGGATCTCTTCACAACCTGTATGGAGAAGAGTGACCAAAATCTGTTTCAAGGTACACGTGAGTGTTGTTTTTAGCCAAAAAAGTGCAAAAAAAAAAAGTCTGAATTTGGTGTGTGTTTGAGCGTGAAAGGCTCTTAGCTTTTTAAACAACGCGCACCACTCCGAGCTGTGTTGACTCAGAGGTGTGTTTTTGACTGCTGTCCATCGCAGCCTCCCAGGTGGAGAGGCTGTGACGCTTTCAAGATAGAAATCTCCAAGGTCACCACACCTGACTCTGCTGCTGCTTCAGCTGCTGCTGCTGAACATTTCCCTCCTTCCTTCCCCCTTCAGTGTCACACATAGTCCTCCAAAGAACAGCTGTGGTTATCTACACAGACGAGGTGCCACTGAGAAAATGAGATCAGGCCGAGGAGGAGACAAAAAAAAAGAAAAAGTGTTGGTTTGCTGTGCGCTCTGAGAGTCTGGCGTTAACACAGAAAACATCAGACAGGCAGGCTGAGAGGCCAGAGCGATCAACCTGTCAGGGCTTCTGCAGAATTACATGTAGCTGTTCTACTAGATTAAACATTTTGTTTGAGAGTGTTAAGAGGTCTGCGGAGTGCTCCATTGTTTCCTGCCCACAGAGACCGTCCGTAAAGACGGATTGAGTTAGTTTCTCCTTCTGCTAAATGATGTGTTTAACCCCCACCGGGGAGCGTGTCGGCTGGTGTGAGGAAAAAGCGGGATGAGTCTCATGAGTTCGTGTGCGTGAGTGTCTGAAAGGGTTGAGTCACATGAGAAAGCTTTCAAGCGCACACAGCTTGATATCATGCTGTATCATACAGTGTGAACATTTCATGCTCATTTCAGAGTGTAGGGCAGCCTTTTTGTTGAAGGTACACAGGCAGAGAAAACCATTAGCCGAGTGCTGCCACTACATTTCTAGCAGACAGATTTATGGTTAATCATTTGCTGAGGAACGACCCTGAGAGGCCTGCTGTACTTTTTCTATTCTGTTATGTCCTGTGCTCGTTCACAAGCTTTTGCTTTGTCTGGCGACGAGCAGCCACGACGATCATCCACAGGGCATTTTTTTTGACTCACCATTCCTGCTCTGTATTTCCCTCCCCGTGGGCAGAGAGATGTATCCTGGGTCAGGGGCAGAGGACACAATGAGCGGCACCAAATGAACCTGATTGAAATTTACTTGCACCACACAGCAGATTGAATTAAAGCGCAGTTCCCTGCTGGAATACTGAGGGGACAGTAGGCATTTGCTGCAGTCAATTAGAGAGGTTACACAGAGTTTAATGGACAGCGTCAAAGTAGAGGGTTACCGAATGAGGTTTTATAACGTCCTCTGAAATTTGTGATGAACAAGCTGCAGAATGGAGTGAGTCAATACGCCTCCATGCTTATGCAGCGTGGCAGTTTCTCATCAGTTCAGATTATATTTGAAAGAAGAAGAAGAAGAAGAGTAATGTTCTGGCAGGCTATTGTGACCCCATTTTAACCACATAGACACAGCCATTTTTATTCTTTCCAACACTGGAGACAGTCAAGACTCCTATTATCTTACCGTGAAGCTGTGATGGTGTAATGATTTGTTTGCTTTTGCGGTATTCCTGTCTGTTGCTGATAGCGTTGCGTTGAGAGAGCATCTGTTACAGTATGTCAATAGGATGTGATGACAGATGGATTTAAGCCTGACAGGAGATTCAGCAATGATTTTTCTTGTTCTTTTTCTTTCTTTCTTTTTTTTTTTGTTCTTGCCATCGCGTATCTCCATGACTTCCTCCCACACGAAATGCTCCCTCTCCCCCTTCCTGGACATTTTTCTCAGTTATCTCTGTCGATACTGTGTCTGATAACAATTATCGCATGCCATGTCACGCTTTGTGTAGTTTTGACTCTCACGCCGGAGAAATATGATGTGTGCATCTGTGAAACCAGCATGAGGCGTACAAACTATTTGTGTGTTGGTGTGTCAAAATTTCTGCTTGCATCAGTTGCTAGTTTGATTGGCGTCTTTTTAGACAGCTGACAGCTGTAAGTGAAATGAATCCTTCTGTGTTCTTAGAATAGAAACATTTAAATGAATTGTAACCAATTCAACATGTTTGGAAATACACTTGTTTGCCTTCTTTCCAAAACCTGGATGACAAAATTAGCATAAAATAATAAAAAAATAGGATAAAGACTTAAAACAAGGGGGAACAGTTGGCCTAGTTATCACTGCTCCAAGACACAACACCTTCTGTAAAACCGCAAATGGTCATTTTAGCCTTTGATTTTATACAGATCGAACAAATAAGACATTAACATTAGCTATAGAGGTGCTGGTAGGTTGGTTTTCTTTTGCTTTTTTGGACAGAACCAAGCAGCAACATCTGTGGCTGTGAAGTGAAGCCAATCTGGAAGTGCCAAAAACTGCAGTTCCTCAAACGCCCACTTGAGGCTGGCTGCAGAATAAGCCCCATGTTAAAGTGTCCATCTTCACAAAAAAAGAGTTTTAGTCTCTATAGCTAATTTCCCCGTTCATGACAACTGTACTGAGGGTGAATTTTTATACAACTCACCTGTTGACATGTGATGGGTGAATTCACGCATACGCTGTCCATTCTTTATGCAGTCAATCAACAGAACTAGCTAGCCTACTGAGCTAAGCTAACCGGCTTTACATTTAGTGGTGTCAGTCTTCTCATCGGGCTCTATTCCTTAGCTTCCTTCAACTTGTGTAAATTTTGTTAGCTCCTTAAATGAACAATTTGTGACTATATTTTCCAAGATTAGCTGTATTGATCCTTTTATAAGTAACATTTAGTGATCGGGCGCAAGACACCGGCAGTAGATCCCCTCCATGACTCAAAAGAACCATAAATCCTACAGATTTAATGGTCACCATTAAGTAATGTGAGTTTCATCCCCAGGGGACGTAACAGATTTTAATTGTAAATCAGCCAGCGTGGCCTATGTGTGACATATCTCTAATTGCTCGGCACCCTTCCCCCCACCAGGTTACGCCGGTCTCCCTCCTGAGCTTGAGTATTGATCCATCACAACCACTCATTTCAGTTAAGCTGCCCCCGTTAATATCAGGAGACATGACGGGGCCTGCGGTTGTCACGGAAACGTGTTCTGTTTGGCTCTTGAGGAGCGAAGGACGAGATGCTCTTTTTGTTAAGAAGACCGACTGGAGGATGCAGACAGTGGCACCACACTTTCACATTCACGCTTCCACGAGCACACTCTCGCGTCCCCTTCGAGCGCACACAAATAAACATGCCCACACACGCATCTTAAATGCATTTTTGCTGCACTCCTGGTCTGCTTTTTCTTTTGTCTTTCGCCTCACGTGTTTTGGGTTTTGAAGAAGTGGTGTTGCCGTTTCTAGCCCCTCCTCCACATTTAAAAACAGGACTTGGATGACAAAGAGATATGAGATGAGAACACAAGCTGCTATTTTTAGCCTGACAGGGATGTGAGGCTGCAACTGAAGCCAATGTGTGCATCTCACGTTGGCAATTGCCTCAATTATCAGAAAAGGATCACCTGTGATGATATGTTATGTGTTATGTCTATGCATATTTTCCAAAGGCGTTTGCATGCTTGACAGGACTTTATGTTTCAGTTGTATTGAACCCCCTACAGCAGAAATCATATCTTCTGTGGCATGTTTTTCCCTGCCTCTCTGGAGAGAGACAGGAAAATAATCACATTTATAGCAGTGCCCCCTTACTTCCTCCCTTCCTCTGCTTTCTCTTTCAATTTTGATGGCAGCGATCTTCACAGGCCACATCGGCTTCATTATCTCCCTGCCAATGTGTGAGGCTGTTTCCTCGCACTCACCTATACACAAACCCACAAACGCCCCCCCCCTTCCAAATTGAATAAGGCAAATTATTCCTCACTGACACAGATGTGTTAGCGTTGTCATCATTAGAAGTTACACTGATCACCGCCTGCTCCCTTAGCCACCCCTGTCTTACATCATCAGCTGATCTTGTTTGAGCAGATTGCCTGTAAAGCACGTTGATTTGAGAAGCATATTTTCTTCCTCCAACCTTGAGAGCAAAGTAATTAGATTTCTCACGCTCCCATTTCAAGTTGCACAAGCTGTTGCAGGAGGTAGAACAAAACGTAAACAACACACGGAAAATTGCTTCCATCAGATCAGTCGTCGTCGGAAAAGCTGCTACGAATGAGGGTCACATTAGCTCCATGCTAATTAGAGGCATAAAAATGAAAAGAGGTCTGATAATCAGCACTTTTCAAAGCAGCACAGTGGAACAAACAGAGCTCAAGAGACGCCAAATCATCCGTGCCTGTGCAGGTGCAGCAGTCAGAAAACACACAAAGCAAAATTATTTACTACGACGAGCAGGACAGCTTTGAAAACCACAACAGTATACGAAATAAACAGCTTCAGCGGCCATCATATATGGATGATGTTGGACATTGGTGTTTTAAGGATGAGCTGTTGAGAAACTCCAACCAAACTAGACCGCCAATACAATCTATCATTGCAGAATAAAACAAAACAAAACTGTTAAATGAGGTGACACACAATTCACGAGGACAGCAACAGACCAATCTGTTGTGACTGAAAGTGAGTCCAGCGCTTTGACATGACCTCTGTATATCTCTGCTGCATTACAGTTACAGCACTGAGTCTGCTGACCGGGTACAATACTGTCCGCTTGCTTGTCTGCTAAATTATACTGAGAATAAAACAGAATTGGACTGAATTGAGTTAACCTGCACGCAGTTCCTGACAGCCTCAGTGTCTCCAGACCCTTCATTAGCAGTGTGTGTGCACCACAGAGGTTAGGTTGACACCCTGTCTGTTCATCCCTTGATCCACTGCTGCTGCTGTTTTTCATCTTTTTGACATTCTCTCTCTCTCTCTCAGCGTTCGTTTTCTCATTTCCCTCCCTCAGCCGATCTTTTCTTCCCACCCCGTGAAGTTCCTCTGTTTTCCTCTGTGTCTTTTATCTGATCAAATGCTCATAAATTCATTGCATGTTGTCAGTGGCTGTGGCGGCAGTGGTGGTGGGTCTGCGAGAGCTCTGGGAAACACAGCGTGGATTGAAGGATTGATCAGTGTGTTTCTATTGCAGCGACTGTCCCACAGTAAGATGCAAATGTACTCATGCCGTGTGTTTTCAGTACAGTTTGAAACTAATTACTGCATCCCAAAGCTTAGCCAAGCAGAAGCAACAGTTAAACAGCAGTGTGTGCTCCTCCATTTCCTCCGTTTGCTTATCTCTTATAAGCTGTAACCTGTCATTGTCCTTGAACACTGCTAGGACACACCGATCAGTGCCTACTGCTGAGCAGTCACCATGTTTTATATTTTTTCTTCGAAGCTGTGAGGCTCCCAGGGCCATGTCAGCGTGAACAATTCACTGACTCTTCACATTTTCACAGAGGCTGAGCAGTAGAGGCAGGCAAACTGACTTTTTAGCCAAAATTCTTTGGTATAATTACATAAACACACACCGCATGCTATTCAGCTAGCTGCTCTCTACTATTATTGTCCTCTGTTAGTATGTGCACCACACGTTGGCGGATCTGTGTGGCTGCTGGAACAGCGTCGCTCTCAGCTAAATGTTAAAATGCTCAAATGTGCTTTTATTGTGTTAAATAAACTAAACTAAATGCTAACATGATGTTAAGTGGGTAACATTTACCACGTTCACCATCTTAGTTCAGCGTGGTATCACGCTAACATTTGAGAAAGTAGGAGGTTAAAGGAACAGTGTGTAATTTCTGGCTCCAAAAAAATATAGGGGGCAGTATTTCACCTCCTCCTCGATGGGATGACACTGATCCAGATCGGTTACAGTTCATTACAATACTTAAGAACATTTGTGCTTATTCATGTGAGTGAGTAGTAGACGGTGATTTGTCTAAATTTATACTTTATCAGGTCTGTCAACAAGGCGACAAGCAGACCATTTTTGAAACCCTTGTGTGGATCAATCATGGTTATGCTAAGTACAACCGATAACTGGAACATACATATTTTACTTTATAACACTTAGTCCAACTTCCTTGCTTGTTTTTCTACTTTTTCTAGTCTCATTTTTTGTCTTTTCTCTGTATAAATAGTTGTATCATCGCGGCTGCAGACAGGTTGAGAAGTGAGAGTTAAGACAAATCAAAAAATTTTTTTATCCCAAAAGTTGCTCTACTTCTGCCAGTACAAAGCTCCGGATCAGAGCAGAATCTGGGGTGATTCAAGGTGATTGTTGTTTAATATACTCTGCTGAGGCCAGGGTTGGCTCACAACACCTCTGTCCCTTTTCCCTGTTCTCTACATCCGTGCCTTCATGTTGGACTGAGGGCAGACTCAATGCTACGGTGACTCACTCGAGGCATAAGTGGTGCTGCAAGAAAGTGCGAGCTGATCCTATGTACAGACATTTTTGACACATTACGTCATCGTTGTTACCTCTTCAAGTTCTGCTGTTAATGTTTCTTTGAATGTTTTCATGATCTATAATTCTTAACTCTTTTAATATCTTAAGTTATGCAGGCATTCGGTCATAAACCAAAGGATAAAGAAGATGTTTTACTTATAGGTGGTGTTGGATAAAAAGTCAGAGGATCATCAGATGTTGAGATATTTCAGTCTAGAGCCACTGCTATGGCTAAAACGTCTATTTGTTTGTGTATTTATGTTTTCCTCTCTGCATGTCTGTCCTGTAGGAGTGGCTGGATTTGCGCTGCAGAGGTGTTCGCAATGCCAACGCCTACATCCTGGTGTACGACATCTGCTGCGTGGAGAGCTTCGAGTACGTCAAGATGATCAGGCAGCAGATAGTGGAACACAGGTACGGCCATCCGCTGACAGCGTGTTAACTCTCACATGTGATTTCTAATAACGTCACCCGTGTCACGTATCTGGAGACACCATGCAATTTCACAGCCCGGGCCACAATTACACGTTTGTGACAGCGTGACAGTGATAGATAGTCTGCTCGTGGTGATATCTTTTAATTCAACACACTCCTCCCTGCATCCTGATAGTTTAGTAATGACAATTGATTCTGACATTTCTGCACAAGAGCTTGATTTAAAGATAATTTTAGGATATTTCTGCCTTTAATGAACAGAATAGAGAAGAACCGGGGGAGGATCCAGCACAAGTCGGGGTTTGAATCAATACAAGAGCAAAAAAAAGGACCCGACATCACCTGCTCTATCAGCCTCACTGCATCCCACCTGCATATTTTTACATACTGAAAGGTGCAATCAGTGGCCTCGTTTGTTCTGCTGTTGTACATGTCCAAAATGCCACTGCGCGGATCGCCTTCACCTTCCCGTGGTTCCAAATGTGTTGCCATGAATGTTTATGGTCCATGACAGAAAAACCATTATCACCATCACCTGGGAGAAGGGATGGGGGGGGGGGGGGGGGGACGGTGAATGCGAGAGGAATGGAAAACAGGAGAGATGTGTAATCAAAGGACAAAGATCTAAGGTCAGACTGGAAGAGGGTAGGAAAGAGCGGAGAAGGGACAGATACTGTATATTAACTGCAATCATGAATAATGGAGGCTGTTGCAGCACAGTGTGGCTGTCTCGTAGATGTCAGCTATAAAGAATGTCTGTTTATTCTTATCTTTAAAAAAACCTTCAGTCAAAACCATAATAACCTAACCCTCTATAGCATGAAGCCCATGGCAGACACTCACCCAATTTTTATGCACAGATGCATGCACACCCGCACACATGCGGCACGTCTCCTTCTGCTAAAATACTCGAGTGTGGATGAGCGAGGGAAGATATTTTTAAGTCTGTTATGTGAACCTGTGAAAAGGAGAGAAGTGAGACGATTACAGCGATCCACGTCTTAAAGAACTTGAGATGAGATCTGTATTGTATGTTTCTCCCTTTGTGTCTTCCTCTCTGTCGAGATATCTGTCCAATCTGTCGAGGCAGACGGGCAAATATGCAAAAGTATGCAAGTTCTTGTCAGAAGACAAGGCTCGATGTGACAAAAAAGAAAGCTTTGTAGGAGGAAGGATGAAGTGTTAACGCAGCAGTTTTATCGACTTATACCTCTGCTGACATTGAACTCTGCAAGTCAGCAGATGTCTTGTGCTCCTTCAAGTTTCATAATATACCAGATTTAATAGCCCTCAGTGACTTTAACTTGACCCTGTTGTTTTTTTTTTACTGTTATGAAAATAATTAAAGCTTCTCACGCCACTGCATTTGGCAACCGAACAAACTGAAAGCCTTCAAAGTAAAAATTAATCTCAGCCTTCTTTCCTTCATTGTATTTGCTCAACAGTCTAATCCAGGATTTCCTCTAAGAACCACTTTCCCCTGCACCATCCTCTCCTTTTTAAGCAGAGAGTGTCAGATTGGATTTTCCGAACCACCACCAATCAGCTGCTACTGGAAACTGAGGACTTGATGACGTCCTCCTGGATGTGTCGTTCATTAACATTGTAGGATTACAAACACAAGACTTGAATCACTAATTTATGCCTACCTCTGGCTTTCACACTTCATAATGCTGTAAACCAGTCACTGCAGCGTGTGGTGGGAGGCCCCTTGAGCCTGTGAGCTGTAATCCTCCAGTCCGCCCCCGCACACCTCAGAAAGCAGGAAAAACTGCACACAGACATCTTGCACACGCCCAAGCCAACCACTGTGGCAAACATAAAGATGATAACTGTTTAAATTCAACAATTTTATTTATGTTTTGTCTTGTTCTTTTGGCTCCTGCAGGGAAGGCAGCAGCAGCGAGGTGCCAATCCTCGTGGTGGGCAACAAGCGAGATCTGCAGCGGCAGCGCTTCATGCCTCGCAGGGCAGTGTCGGTCCTGGTGAAGAAGACCTGGAAGTGCGGTTATGTGGAGTGTTCTGCCAAATTTAACTGGCACGTGGTCCTGCTCTTCAAGGAGCTGCTGGGCATCGCCGTGGCACGGGGCATGCGCCAGAACCACACCTCCATCCGTCTGCAGGGGGCGCTACAGAGGAATCGCTGCACCATCATGTGACCCAGAGAGCCCCCCTCCACCCCCTCTCACCTCAGTGGAGCGGCAGTGGAGAAAAGGACTTTTTATCTAAATGGCTGGAAATATACCCTGTGGCCTCCTGCTTTACTGAGCTGATTTTTCATAATGAGGTTTATTAGACTCTTGCGCTGTAAAAGACACTAAACATTTCACACATGGTCATCCAACCACTTCCTAGTCCAACTCTGCCAAATGCATAGATCCAAGACGGGAGGTAGAAGAAGAGGAAGCAGGTGAAATATGACTAGCTTAGCACAGTTATTTTTCCTCACATCCACTAGACATTTGAGGGTTCCAAAATTACACAGCAGCAGCAGCAGCAGCAGCAGCAGCAGCAGCAGGTCTTACGGAGGGTTGTTTTGTGGCTGTAGCTGGGCCTGACAGGATGGAAGCTGGAGATTGTGAGACTCAAAACGGAGAGGCAGCAATATCATCGAGTCTTCCTTTTGAATTTGTCATATTTAGTAAGGTTAACAGCAGATGCTCATACCAGATATATTTTGGATTTCTCTGAGGGTGTGCGCTTAGCTTCCAGAGAAGATTATCTCGGGAAATGTACAGATACGATGAGGTGGTGTTTAATTTTAGATTCTGAGAAGTAGCCTGCACCCCCCCCCCCCGGTTTCCCTGTCCTGGTTTCAAACTTAGCCTATAGTAAAAGCTGTTTTAAGGTTGTCTTGCAGCAGAAAATACTGCAGTCCTTATCATGATGTACTGTAGGGCTTTAATCTGCTCCCTCCCCTCACTCAGTGTCTGTTTCTGATGAATACATTAAATCCAGGGAACTGGGGACCTGCAGGAGGCTGCAGAGCCTCAAACGAGAACCTGTGCATGCGACGTGGATGTTTATGTGTGTGTGTATGTGAGAGAGAGAGAGAGAGACAGAGCGAGTGAGTGGGGGACAGAGAGGCAGGTTTGATAACTGACATTCAGGCAAGCAAAGGACAGACACAAGAAGAAAAGAGACTGACGTTGAAGCTTTGGGTTAGGAAGGAGCAATAACATCCCACAGGAATGTCCTGGCTGACTATATATATCCACAAATTATATCAAATGTCTCACAAACAATACACGTGTGGTCAGACATCCTGCAGAAATAATGAAGACTTCCGCAAAACACAACACGAGTGCACCACAGAGACACAGGGAACCTTAATAAAGCTTTCATATCAGTATCTGAATAGTATCTAATTGGTAATGTTGTGAGATTAACAGTTGCTTTTTCCTTTGATTAGGCCTAGCTAGGTAGTTTGTGAATACGGCTGCACTGAAAGTAAGCAGACCTATTGTATATAAGAGTGATTCATAGAGTAATTCGACTTGCATGCTTTTGTTGGTAGAGCCAACGGGTCAGGGTTTAATTGCACTGATGTTTAAATTTGATATTGTGTTTAATTTTTTGTAATACATGGGTTTTTTCTGACACTGTAATAAGCAGCTGAGTGGAGTGAATGTGGTCGTTTTTCACTGGCATGTGAGAGCACAAGCTCCTGATTCTCTCTGAGATGTAGTGTTGAACCCTTCGATCAGGGCAGATGGCTGTGTGTAGTTTTTTTTTTTTTTTTTGTTTTTCTAGTAAAAAAAAAAAGAAAAAAGAAATATGTAGCAGAGATTCACTAGAAAGCAACTGTGTGTAGCATGAGTTCTCATCAGTTTGTCTGCTGCGCGTTTCCAAATAAAAAGGGCTACAGTTTTTTATCAGAAATATTACTTGTATTTATTTTTACTGTGTTAGTACTGTGAGTATTATTATTATTTTTTTCTTTTTGGACACATGATGAATTATTAAATGCATTTGAGAACAGCAACCTCACTCTGGTCACTTTTCTGTGCACCACATTAAGATCATTTTGACAACATTGCCACCTTGTGGTAAAGCAATGTTATCAGGAGTCAAATCAGAGGCCGATAAAGGGGGCATCACACACACCGAACCCCTTCCAGTTAAGATAAGATAGACTTTAATGATCCCACAGTGAGGAAATCCACTTGTCACAGCAGCTTGTCTACACGTGGTGGATAAGAAATGACTCATAAATGAGAAATATATAAATAAAAGGTGGTGTTAAAGAGTCTGACAGCTGTTGGAATGAAGGACCTGTGGTGGCGCTCCTTCTTACATGGTGGGAGCAGCAGTCTGAAGGAGCTGCTTACAGTCTCATGCGGGGAGGTGAGAGGAGTTGTTCATGATGTCAGCTTTGCTAACATCCTCCTATGGAGTCTAGGGGGCAGTCCAGGACAGAGCTGGACCTCATCACCAGGTTGTATATACATTAACTGAGTGCATGTTTAGCCTGATTGATGATTAAATTATGATGTTTTTCTTCTTTTCAACCTACCATGGAGGCCAGAGACACAAGACACTGTTAGGGTTAGGGCCATTAGCCATCCAATTGGCCCCTAATATATGACATTGTGCATGCACCCTGTTGCCTCCAAATTCCAAATTAAGTCTGTGATAATTGTGTTAAACACAATTTTATTTGGTAACATGCACCATGCAATGATAAAACAAAATAAAATAATGAATCACATAGGAGCTCCTCTACAAGACAGCACCGGTGAACATCCAGGGATTGGATGTCGAGATGGTGAGAGCATACTGGTCAGGCAACACTGACGTCCTGCACAAGAAGGGTCAGAGTCATCTCCACTTGCTGAGGAGACTGGGGTCCTTTGGAGTGTGGAGGAAAGCTTTCTATGACACTGTGGGAGTATGTCCATTATTCTATGGAGATGTCTGCTGGGGATCAAGAGGTCCAACTCTGTTCTCCTAGACTCCAAGTGGGAGTCTAGGAGGATGTTAGCCAAGCTGACATCCATCATGAACAACTCCTCTCACTGTAAACGGCTCCTTCAGTAACAGACTGCTACTCCCACCATGTAAGAAGGAGCCCTGCCTCCAGTCCTTCATTCCAACATCTGTCAGAACACTTGACTTTTTCTATATATTTCTTATTTATGGGTGATTTCTTATCCCCATTGTGTATATTAACTGAAGTAATAATGCAGAAAACTACTAGAAAATCTATCAACAGGTGACCCCAGGGTGCCAAAAAACGTATTAATACCGAATGCACTGTTATCAGTGAGTGTATTTGTCCTACATGTGCGCACAAACCTGACAAGCAGCAGGTCTGAGATCAGCAAACCAAACCGCATGTCAAATGTTTAGGAATGTTTAGATAACAACATCATCACGTGGTGCAGGTCTGAATCATAGACCTGAACGGATAGAGCTGCTATTTCCGTTCGAGTCCACTCTTAATGAATGGCCAGGTTATCAACCGCTCCCTCCTAATGTTACTGCCATAAACTGGTTTGGTGCTGTTGTCATGGAAATCATTGTTGATTTGGTGGCAGCCTTATCAGATTATATGGAGGGCCATGTAAGGAGTTTCCTTTCTATCCAGTCCAGCTCTGTGCTCTGAATCCTCTGCAGTCTGCATCAGCAAAGTGTCTTGGCAACACTTCTCGTCCTTCCTTTCTGTGTCCATTCCGGCGTCTTTTCAAAGAGGTCCACGGTGGTCTCTCTATCTGTCTCTCTCGACCGGACCCTCCTCCTCCTCCGGTCACCAGCGCAGACGTCCCCTCCTCGGGTAGTCCCGCTGGGGTGGTTGTGTCGCCGTCGCCGTCCCCTGCAGCTGTCCCGTCCCCCGGTTTATCCTGCACCCTTCGGCGTGCGGCGGAGCGGAGGATGAGCGAGCAAGGGAAGGGCTCGGCATCCGCCTCTGCCGCGGCCCCGGCACCAGGGTCGGATACTTACAAAGGCTGGCTTTTTAAATGGACCAACTATTTGAAAGGGTACCAGCGGCGATGGTTCGTCCTGAGCAATGGCCTGCTTTCATATTACAGGTAAATTTTGATCACAGGCGCAGTGTGCGTGTAACATTTCTCTCCTCCGGGGTCATACACGGAGTATTTCTCCCAGCGCATCCCTACAGCTGGCTGCCTCAGCTGGCTAGCACCGATGCTAATGGTAGCTGTCAAACGGACCGAGTCAGCTGTCTGTTTACTTCAAGCCGACAGTGACAGAAACGCGGACATGTCACTTTGTCTGACTGCGTGTTGAGGGAAGGCACCGACACAGACGGACAGACGCCAAACAGCGTCGGTAGAAATGTTTATAACTCAATAAAGTGTTAAAAATGTGGCTATTGTAGGAAGCGACGCGGAGCTAGCACGCTAGCCTGTTAGCCTCAGTCAGGCGGTTGGCTCATGCCAGTTAAAGATCCATCTGTCTTCCCCCCCTCTTAATAACACAACAACCGGGCTTTGAATGCATATTTAGTGACGCTGATATTCATATTTATTTTTGTATTAATATCACTGTTTAAACTTTTTATTTTATTCCACATGAATATCACCTCATATTGCGAAATTAATCCACTCATTTCATTAGCTAACGTCACTGAGCCGAGCTACTCAGGGTGATCACTGCAACAAGACACCCTGCCAGAGATGGACGCTGTCATTATCATGCTGTCTTCACCCCCTCCATGCAGGAGGCAGTTGCTTAGCCAAGCTGAGCTGATGTTAGTAGCCATATAAACAGCCTTTAAACACCTGTGGCTCAGGTGCTTCTTTGCCCGGGAGTCATGTTTCCACAGGTGTGTGTGTGTGTATAAACAATGAATGGACCATAAAGCATGTCAGCCTGCTGGGTGACACACACGCACACACACACACACACACACACACACTCTTGCTTGAACACAGAAGATGCATATGCATTGTTAACCATAGACTTTATAGGTCTTCAGAGCAGCTTAAGTGTCAATAAAACATGAGCAATAACTATGCAGCAGGTGAGAGAAAGTCCAGTTTGAAGGCTTCAGTAGAGACTGAAGAGGCCGATCCATAGTGTTGGAGTGACCCCTACAAAGGCAAGATCACCTTTAGTTTTCAGTTGTACGAGGGAGAACCATTAAGCCGTGGTCAGAAGATCTAAGTAGACCTACATGTGATATAAGGTTGGAGCAGATCAGAGGATGTGATAGTTAATTCAATTTATATCAACCTGACTAGATTATTGTGACTCTTCTTTCGCCTCAGCAAGACGTCTCTGGACTGTCAACAACTGGTCCAGAACGCTGCTGCAAGACTGTCGTCCAGGTCTAGAAGAACAACTCACATCACACCCATCTTATCTGTCACGTTTAGGATTAATTTTAAGAGTGCTGCACAGCCAAGCACCGGCATACATCTCTGATCTGCTCCAACCTTATATCACATGTAGGTTACTTAGATCTTCTGACTGAGTAAAGCGGATACGATGGGTGTGAGGTGACTTGTTCTTCTAGACCTGGACAACTTGCAGCAGCGTTCTGGACCAGACGTCTTGCTGAGCCAAATGAAGAGTTACAATAATCTAGTCAGGTTTTTATAATTTTGTGGTTCAGGTTGTGATATAATGACTGATTTCAGCATAAAGCAACAACATCTTCTTCATTATCAAATCTTAATCACACCAGCAGGTGAATTAACTCAGTCTCCTTTGAGAAAGTTCAGTCTTGACCTTGGGATCAGTAAGACAGTGAGAAGTGGTTCAAAAGCCATGAAAAATCTTCAAGTCGACCTCTGAGAGCTTAATAGTTGCTCTTGTGTAGCTTTCGTTGCTTTTGTCGCTCAACTCTTGCATGTTTAAACAGCTCACTTGACTTCTTTTGTCAACATTCGAATACCCTCCAGTGTCGACTTATAGGTCACACTGCCCTTGGTGCACTAAGGAGGTTACTTAAATCAATTTAAAGCCAAAGAAGTGACTCTATTGCACAGAATATCAATACATTGATAGAGCCAGCATTTAGACCTTTTGCACTGTGCTCTGCAATGAACCACCTGTGAATATCCACGGTCCACTCAAAAGGAGACACCGAGTATTTGTTGCTGTAGTTGTTCACCCCGGCTGACCCAGTTTTCCTAATGAAATGGTTCACAGCAGAACGAAGGAGCACCCACTGGAGTTAACCTTCCTCTGCTAACAGTACTGTTAGTCACAGCTGTGACTGTGAAGTTTAAATGCCTTCACAAGTCAGATATGATAAAAAAAAAACTGTCTAACTTCTAGCTTAATGTGTCAATGCAAAATTTAATTGCTTTCAGTAATAAAAAAATAATGAATGCGACACACAGCTGAACCCCTGTAGGATAACTGTCTTTTTCAAATGTCATCTTTTAAAGGCTGTTCTGCAGAGTGACGTGTTGTTAGCATGGTGGTTTAAAAGTCTGGATCCCCTGACTGCTAGGCAAAATGTTGGCTCACAATGCTTCCCTGCAGCTCCAACAGTCATATACAAAAAATATAAATTTTCAGATTTGATAGAAAACTGATTGTTTCATCCCATGCTACACTTTCTCAAGATTGTTATCTGACTCAGATGTTTGGTAACCCGTCTCTTGCTATAGCATGTGGTGAAAGGAAAGATGCCCGTTGCCTCTACCCTCTATTAATAGTCCATTATGTTGGTAACTGGTGTCCCTGAAGTAAAGGTAGCCCGTCGACATCCGAGCACAGAGGCAGTGAAGCGCACAAGTTGTCCCCTCTGCTGATGTCTTCCTGGCAGACCACATTGTGTGTGTGTGTGACTTCAGGCTGACTTCAGGCTTTGTGCGCCTTCTCCGGCCGACTCTCTGCACTTCTATTGTGAGTGAAGTGAAAGGGATAAATGTGACAGCATGTTAATTAAAGCGTCTTCGCTGTACGTCAAGTGATAATTGGGTTGTATCTCAGACGTACACTTTCTGCAGAATATTTTGGTTTGTGTCCTACAATTATTTAGATGAATACGCAGAGAAATATGCCAGCTATAAAAAGCTTTATGCTGTTTTACTACTACTCACTCACTCAGTCATGAATATGAACTGGATGACTTGGTGTATAATTTGGTGTTACGGATGGACATGAAGCCCAAGCGACTCACATGACATTAGATGCATTAATCAATTGTTTGATTTTCACTGTTCAATATTTGTTTGCCCTTTTCAAAAAGCTAGTTCATATTTAAATCAATAGTGATTGACTGCTAATTAGAGGTCCAGCCAATTACCTGAGGGATCCCTTTTATTCCCAAAGCCGGCTGTTGTCAAAGCGAAGACTTAGTTCTCTAACTTGTAGCTGAGAAGCCAAAGGGCAGCAGAGGACCATAATCAATGCTCTGTAGACACACTCAGCACTTGCGCCTGTTAAACTGTAATGAGTTTTATAGAGATTCAACTTTGCGCTTGCTATTGATCACTTTTGGCTCTGACACTGCAAGGCTGGCTGTCTTTTAGTCCACATCAGCTTTGTGTCTTTAGTTTGAATCACAGAAAGAGCCTCATTGTGCCATGCTCACCATGTGACGAGATCTTTGCTCTCCCTCTCTCTCTCTGAACGTCTTTCATTTCTAATTTCCTTAATTGACTTTTCCTCCCAGTTTTAATAGCCTCGCCACTACTCACTCACCTCTTAAAGTAAATCTGGCTCTGTGCTTTTGGGAAGATTACAGGGCATTAAAGCTTTAAGTGCTATTGGAGTTGCCATATCAGTGAATCCGGGCCTCGTCTTTCATAGCAGAGTCGCCCTGCCACGTTTCCTTCTCAGCTGCAGGAGGGTAACTAGATAGTATCAATTTAAGTGCTCAGTGGGGGTTCAGCACCATTTGTGTCCCTTTTGGAGAGTCAAATTATGGTGTTACTGCTGGCACACTCAGCTCCTGTGTGCAGGGAGGCGTGGAAAAAGAGAGTGGTGAGCTAGTCAACCTTGGGCCCAGCTGGAGGGTAGAGCCTGGCCTGAACTCTGTTTACGAGTCTGGCACATTGGCAGAGCGACTGGAGCAAGAGATGTGGATGCTGTGATCTAATCTGTTTAATGGGCTCTTGGGACTAGACTACAATGTGTGTGTGTGTGTGTTTGTGTGTGTGCATGCATGCATGTCCAGGTGGTCTTTGTGTTTATTTATTTATTTTTTATGTGAAGGTGAGAGCTGCTGTTCGGCCGCATTCTCATTGTTTCAGCGGGTAATGTCATGCTGTCCATGTTGCAGTATCATTGCTTTGGTTTTCTTGTCTTATGTTTCCTCTCTGTCTTCAGCACAACACGTTCCCCAGCATTTCTCTGGCACTCTCCATCCCATGTCTTGTGATATTTCTGCCCGCAGCTACAACAAAACCTATCTACATTCTCATGCTCTGGGTACTGTGTCCTATTTCCTCTGCCTGTGTCTGTGTGTATGTGTCCTCATGCTTATGGCCGCCTGTTCTGTGTTGTTCACTGGTTGTTGTTCTGTCATTACATGCTCCAGATCGGTGGATTTGTGTTTTATGAGGATGTGTGCACAGGGGACTGACAGGTAAAGCATTGCAACTCTCTGCCGGCTCAGTGCAACATGTAGGACCCCTCTCTCATGCCCTCACCTCCACCCTCCTCCCCTACTAGTGCCCCTTTAGTCCTTATCTCTCTTTCCCAGCTTTTGTAGTCTCCTTGACTGTAGAATTTCACGGCCTTTGCATGGCCTCGCCTGCCCACAGGGCAGAAGCGATTAGCGGGGATCTCATCTTACTCATCAGCAGTTCATTCACTTTGTTGACCCACTTGCAGCCAGGACTCTGCAGCTGAGCTCGGGCTGGGCTCGGCTGGAAGCCGGGCTGTTCAGGATCCCTGCACGCCATCCGCACGGCTTCGCATGGCCCCAGTGCGGTCCTGTCTGCACAACTGATGTGCACAGAGTGCCGACAGAAGAGCGGTACACTGAAGCGCTTGTTCTGGATTGGCAATATAACAAGACTTGACTTCAGCCAGTAGAAGCAGTATGAAGGAAATCACTGCCTGGCAGAATTTATAAATACGCTTCAACCTCTGACTTAATAAGGCGGCAGCCACCTTGTCGGTGTCGACTGGGCTGGTGTAGAGCTTAGCGCTGCTGAGTGGCAGCTGCTCGTGGCAGTGAGTGCTCATCGAGGATGGACGAATGGATGTTGGCACCCACAGACGCATCCACGTGACTGCATGGCTGCATGCTTCGAAGTGGCTGTTTTGAAGAGTATGGTTGGGCACTCTGAGGTTTGAGGATGTGTTTGTTTAAACCCCCCCACCCCCACACAGCATGTGATTTCGCTGATTAGCTGCTGCTCTCCGGTCGAGGGCGTTAATCAGCAGAATCAGCCGTGTGTGGCTGCAGTGAAGAGCTGCACAGGCTTACCGTAGCTCTCTGAGGGCCTCAATGCTCCATTGCTGGAACTTCTCTGTTGAATTTTCTAACTCTAAGTTAATCATTTTAGTTGTCGTAACAAAGATCTTATTTTAAAACTTTATGATGTCGAATGAATTAACAAATTCTGCAGTATTTTTTCTGTTTTGGGTGATAAACACCAGTATTTTTTATTTTTAGCTCACACAGCCATTGTTTTATTGGATTTTTTTGGAAACATACAGTCTGTACATTTGGCTTAGACTAGCACAGTGTGCATGCGTACAACACTTGCCCTTGCTCTTTGTTCTAATCCTTTGCTTGGCTGCTTTGGCTCTCTCCCCTCCTCTCTCTCTCTCTCCCTCTCTCTCTCTTTCTTTTTTTTTTTACCATCTTTCACACTCTGTCTCTCTTTGTTCACGCTGTTATTCATTGTTTGGTTTGGTTCACTACAGAGGCTTGGAGACAGACAATGGCCTTGTTATCTAGACTACTGTCGGTCCCACAATTCAGCACGCTCGTAGCTGGGGCAGACAGGTCACAATGTGTAAATTACAAGCTCAAACTCTACAATTTGTTTAACGTTAGCTAATGCAGGTTTAGGTTTCACGAATGGGTGGATGTGCCAAAGAGAAGGTGTATGTTTAGTCCAAATAACCATGTATTTCCTCTGTCTATTTCTCTGTCCCTCCTTGCCTCCCTGCTTGTGCTTATTGGCCGTGTGAATGTCAATTATTATGCTGCCTACAATAACAGTACTGACAAATGATGTCTTACACCAGTGTCTTCAGCCCTTTCTTGTCTCTACTTGTCTTTCTCTTCCTCTCTGTCTTCTTGTTTTTAGGACTCAGGCAGAGATGGCCCACACATGCCGTGGAACAATCAACTTGGCCACGGCGCACATCGACACAGAGGACGCCTGCAACATTGTCCTGAGCAGCGGCGGCCGCACTTACCACCTGAAGGCAAGCACGGAAGTGGAGCGGCAGAGATGGGTCACGGCACTGGAGCTGGCTAAAGCTAAGGCTATCCGCATGATGAACGATCAGTCTGGTAAGAGCAGCTGAAGCGAGCAGCTACTTATATGGAACATTTAAGCTGCATGGCATGCTTTTTATAGCCCAAGCACAAGCTGAAAGAGCGTAATACACCCATGAGACTCTGTTGCAAGACATTAATGGTCAGAATTTAACCTTGGTGAATAAGGCTGAGTTGATAACATACGTACACACACATAAGAGTGTGTGTTTACTTTGTTAGTTCACTTATTGAGATCCCTGCAAGGTCAAAGGTATGTTCAGCATGGTCAGCATGTTCAGTGTGGCCCTCAGGCCTAGATATCTGGATAGATTGGATTTTCCAGCGTCCCCTGGCATTTCATATTCAGCACAGCTGGTGTTTCAGCTCACGCCCTCCTTTAATGTAATTTAGTTTTCAGTGTGAGCCAGGAGAGGGCAGCGCCGCCTGCTCAGTCGAGTTTGGAAAGCAAACTGGAGTATCTTGACGGTGCTGTGAAAACTGGGCATCCATTCAGCCTCCTCCTGACAACAGAGCACTGTCCTTTCCAAGGGGACCTATTCTTGTATGGGTGTGTTAAGTGTTGCTGGTCAAAGGTTGTGGGAAAAGCCCGGGAGAACCGATTTTCTTCACATCACCCTGGCATCATCCCAGAGCCTCTCTGCCCCAGCCTTTTGCCGAGGGGGGCCTATAGAGACCGAGACAGGCTATATATTCCTCTGGCCTCCATTTGAAAGTCAGATCACCAAATATAGACCGGGGTGCTTTTAAAGCTCACCACTTCCAGTAAACAGGAGAGAGATGTTGGTATTTTTGTATTTTTGAAAAGGTTAGGCTATTGAGCTACCCACGTATTGTTTGTTTGTGTGTGTATGCATATTTTCCACAGCTTGGTCCAGTGTCAAGTTCAACTGCAGTATGCTGATGTACAGCTACAGTCCACCTACCACAATCTGTCCCCTCTTAATTTATTATGTTTTACATTTACTACACTGTGCCAGAATAAAATACCTTTTTTTTTTTTTTTAAGAAAATGATGTGAAATGTAGCGATACAGCAGTTTTAATGTGCTGCTCTCTGATTAAACTCGATGCGATAGCAATTACAAGCTGATTCTAATGAAAATGAAGCGGTTATCAAAGACTTTTGGCCGGACATCCTTTGAGCCACTGACTCAACAGTTCTTCTTTTTCATCCCACTCTTTAGCAAAGTGTTGACATTTGAACGCATGACATCACACACCTGCTCCCGTGTATCTAGGATGCTGTCGAATGAGTCTGCTGCCATTTGTCACACCAGGTTGACTCCTGCCTTCATGGCACACGTTGTGGATTTTAACTCTGATGTTCAGAAGCTTTTATTATCATTTTCTTCAGGAAAACATACAGTAGCAATACAGTTTGAGACTTAATTTGCACCAATACAAGGTAGAAAACAAAAAAATAAGATATTTCCCCACATTATTTACAGTTTCCGTTCAGGTAAAGCCTTCATCCCAGAGCTCGACAAAATCTTTCTGCTTGCCCTCAGTGATGTAGGTTAGTCTTTTCAGACTAATACAATCTGAAAGCTCCCTTATCCGCATCTTTAATGATAATGCATCCCTACTCTTACACATAGTGCAATAGCTGTCCTGGCTTGTAGAAGTCCAAAGTCTAGAAGTTTAATCTGTTTCAATGTCTGTTTCAAGTCCATCCATCCAGACATTATCTGTAACTGTTTATCCTCATCAGGGTCGCTGTGGGGTTGGAGCCTATCCCAGCTGACTTTGGGCAAGAGGCGGGGTACACTCTGGACAAGTCGCCAGGGCCTGTTTCAAGTCGTTTGGATATATTCCAAGTACACAGTTTGGCATTTAAGGGTTTGGCGTTAACCAAAGACAAACATCTTATAGCATCCTTCCAGTAATCTTGAATATTTAGACATTCTTGTAGACATTTGTGAAATACTTAAAAACACAAACCTTAAAATCTCTAATTAAAATGATTAAATTAGTGCCGTGCATGAGACTTTTATTTTATGAAGCAGTAAATTGTTTGTACTTTGTTCAAGCTTTGACTCAGTAACTGCTTTCAGGCTTAAAGCGCGTGTCTTTGTGTTTTTCTAACATCCTTTCACAGCTAATCTATCTGTGGGAGGAGGATTTAAGAAAATGTGAGAAAAGGGACACTGTGTGAGTCTGTCGGCAGAAAATTAAGTATCTATTAATGCAACTGCTCCTGAGAGTAATACTTCAGTACCACAGCGAATGACTGTATCTGTTGTTGGTGCTTAAAATTTAATTTGTAGATAATTTTGCCACCAGGCTCTTTCAGAGTCTGTCGGTGGTGTTAGACAAACATGGATCAGTGACAGGGTGCCTACATTCATCAGCCCGCCCTCCCCTCTCTGTCAGAGGAACAAAGAGCTCCTATCGATCTCCTCAGGAGAGCACAGTGCAAACAGCGGCCACATCATCTGTGTAGATACAGACTAAAGTTATAACTTGATAACCTTCATATGGCTCATTGTTTCATTACCATCTCTGATTGTACTTTTATCTGCCTCACCTACAATCTAAAGCCTATCTTTGTCTGCAAGCCATGAGATTCTTTTCTACATACACCTGACGCTAACCCCGAATCAATTACCTGAATTTCTCATTAGTACTCGTGTCACAGCAGCAGCCTTTTCCGTTTATAAGCCTTCTCTTGTAAATTGGCTCTCCTTCCATGAGTGCATCTTGCTCTAATTTAGCCTTAAATTGGATTTCCAGCAGCTCACTGAGGCTACTGCGTGTGCTCCCAGGCATACGTTCAGCAGGTGGCAGTGTTTACCCTCGCTTCAACGTGACCTCTCTTGTGGGTTTGCCTGCCTGCTTTTGTTTTTGTCGCTGCTTGTGAAAGTGTCATCACACGCCCCTTGAATCACTTGTTCCAGCGGTGGTACCTATTTGAATTTAACACCCGTGCATATTTGCTGCTTAGATGGTGAAATTTTAGTGGATACGGGAGAGGTTTAGTAGAAGAAATGTAGGTTTCATAAAGGTTTGTTCAGTGGTGTCTAGACATATACAGATACAGCAGAGGTAGGCAGGAGTAGCAGCTACAGATTCACATAAGAGGCTGTCTTCCTGCACCTGAACCGGGTGTGCCCAGCATGCGAGCTGATGTGTATCCTCAGTCCATTGATCTTCTGCATTAACGTTTGATCAGTAAGTCAATCTGACAGTCCTTGGGTGTTGTTTCACTTCAACTGACTCTGCTAGTCATGTGATTTACTTGTAGAGGTTCAGGTGTCTGAATCTACCGCTGTCTTCCTCTTTTAGACTTTTATTTCACATCCTATACGCCATTCTCCTTTTTCAGTAAAAGCCTGTGCTCTGTCCAAGGTCCTGAAACCGTTCAATATCAAAGGGGACGATGTGAGGACAGATTAGGACTGTCTCCTTAAACAAGCTTCATTTGTCCTTCCTCCCCCCCACCACCACCATTCACTCCAGCACTCGCTCTTCCAGTCACCCTCTCACTCGCTGTCTGGTTTTCCCGCCCCCCTCCCTCTTTCTCTCTTTCCTCCTCCTCCTCCTCTCTCTCTCTCTGAAAGCTGTTTTACTCTGCTTTTCATCCAGTGGGGTTTTTTAGTCCTGAATGAAATGACCCTCTGCGTTCTCCACCCGTTTCTTTCACTTCGAAACATTGCTTCTGTCGTGCAAAGGAAAAAAAACAGGGACGGGACGAGGGACAGTTTTTCTCCTGTAAGTATGCAGCTTCTCCTCCGTTGACATTGTGCTCAGGAATGTGTGTGTGTTGTTTGTCTGCACACATGTGTGTCTGGTTAAGATGATTAGATGCAGCTGTCTATGAATGTTGTAGCTTCTATTACAGTATATTGATGAATACTGGCTGATTTGTTGTGGATCAATCAAGGATATCTGTAATTTCTATTGTTAGACAGAGGCTGTGTACAGTTGATATGTGTCCCTGAACTCATCAGGAGACAAAATCCACTTTGAACCTGAAAAACATTGTAGAATTTATTAAAGAAGTATGTAAATAACTTGTAAAAAATGTTTATTAATTAACAGTGAATTAAACACACTGATGAATAATTACTTTTGTGTACATTTTCTGCTGTGAAATAGATGAATCCTACTAGATAGAGCAGGAGATTCAGGTTCTAGGAGTGTATGCTGTGTTCATTTTATTACACCAGTCGACATGGTAATAAATCCAGACAGAAAATGTATACAGTAACAATGAATCTATCAGTAAATTCATGACTCACAAGATGATTTTAATGATTTACTAATAAAGTGATGAAATGTTTTCTGAGTGACATAAAATAAAGTCACTCTCTCTCGGCTAAAAATAGAAGATATTTTGCTATATCTATCTAAGTACTGTATCTGTATCCCATGCACTACTTTCTGAGCTAATGAAAGGATGTTATGAGATGACAGATGGCATGCTTATTATCCTCGTCAATTTGTTCTGCAGTGGCTGTGTATCGAATCGCTTGTCCTTGTTTGTCTTGGATGTAAAAGCGTGTGTCGGCAGAGGTTGATTCGCCAGATCAGCTCCGTCCCCAAAGACGAGGGGGACGGAGACAAAGAGATCAGAGTTGGATTCGGTCTTGTAACATAACAAACATCACTGCACCGCTGAGATCACAAACATCAGGCCTGTCCAAGTAGTCAATCTGCCAGAAATCATCCTTTGGGTGATTTTCTGACTCTCTCTCTCTTTGTATTTTGGTTTAACTCCTTTCTCTCTTTTCCATCTCTTAAATCCGCTGTGAATGTAACATTTAAATGTCTCTGTGTCTCATGACGGATTTGACCTTTCTGAACTAACACTCACTCCATAAACTGCAAATCCCACCCACCACTTTGGCCACACCAGCACATCAGTCTTGGAGTCACATTCCACTCGCTTCCTCTCCCACTGGCCCAACTAGCTCTTTGAAACTCCATTGTGTCTGTGTTGTTTTTCTTAGAGTTATTTTCACCTCTTCAGTCTTTATTCTTGTCTTCCTCTGCCATTGTGTCTTGAACACCACACAGGCCTTTCCTTATGGACAGAATAAGGATTGCCCTTTCCTCTTATCTTATCATGCTAAGACATTAAAGGCAGCTCTCTTGGCTTCAACCAAACACACAACACTGGGTCTTCTGCTGAGGTCAAATCACAAACCAGCACATGTGCCGCCGTGGTTTCTGCATGTTAGAGAGCCCTCTTCCTGCCATTATGCTGCAGAAGTGGTTTGAAAAGTTGCGATGGATTTTTAGACCACAGCCCCCTTCCTCTGAAAACAACAAACATTGTACAGTCTTTTGCTTTTAAGCCTACAGGGGCTTAATGTTTCACAGAAGTGTGCAACTTTAAACACGATTAAATTCTAGTCTTCTTTATGTAAACATATATTAGATTCAATCAAGTTTGATTGTTTTAGAGATTTACTTTTAGTCTTGTGCACTGATTTATAATTTGTATGACTTTGAAGCTTTCTGAGGATGAAGCTGTCACCATTTTTGACATAGAGAGTTACCATGGCATCTGTTGTTGAAAATACACTGTTCACCTGTTTATACCTGTTCACACACACTAAATTTTCTTTGTGACAGTATGAGAGGGAAGCATCAGCAGCCAGAGATATTGTGAAGCATAAAAAGTATTCAAAAAGGATGATTAAATGAAATATTATGTAATATTTGATAGCTGATCTTCTTTTTGTTTAATTTTTGGGACGCCCTTGGCATTGTCGGAGCATCAGCTGTATTTTTAGCAGAGCTTAGATAAGAGTTGATCGGATAGAAATATTGTCGTAAATGACTGTATTTTAAAGAGAGGCCGCATGTCGAAGAAGAAAAATATTATGATAAATCAGTTTTCCTATCTGCTTGATTATGCACTGTGTGTGTGTGTGTCTAAACTAGATGATTGGGTTGGATAGTGTGCTCGTGTTAGTCTCTCCTTTTGTCTCTTACTCAGGTGTTTTGGTATTAGACCATTGTTAATTCAGTTTAATGGATCTGTGCATCATGTTAATCATGACTCTATACAGTCAGTGGACACTAAAGCACTGCATTGTTACACAACTCACACTACATTACTGGTATTCTTGTGCCGTCCTTTGTTGCACCGGGATTTATCCGCTCTGTATGGCTCAAGCGTGTCCAATGACCTGCTCTACGCTGCGAGAAAGCTGAATTCATTATTAAGCTCACATTGTGTCCCGGTCGACACACTCTCTGTCGCTCACTCCGTAGCTTTTTCCTGCTTTATCAGCAGCGAGGAGAAGTTGAGAAATTGAGAGCGCTGATTCAGGCAGGTCATTGAAATATAAATTAGTTAAACGTTGTGCATGGCAGTCTGCTAGGACAATAGTGGTTCACCATTCAGGTTTTTCCATTTTCCTCCTCTTTCATCCTCTTAGTGGATTTCTGTGTTGTGACACCGGCCAGGTGTAGCTCTTTATGCCAACTTCTGCTCTTTTACCCCACAGCGCTGCAGTCTGCCACGGTGGGCTGTTGTAAATGCTGTGAGATGAAAACAAATTATATACTTTTTTAATGAAGTATTCCTTTCAGCCAAGCTCTCGGTTCAGTACAGGAAACACGAGACTGAATGGCTTCATTTGTTGATTTGTAGTCTCAATATCAGGAAAGAGACGGAAAGGGAGACGTGTTTTTATAAAATTTTATGTCCATTTTTGTGCATTC
This sequence comes from Protonibea diacanthus, assembly GCA_028641955.1. NCBI lineage: Eukaryota > Metazoa > Chordata > Actinopteri > Sciaenidae > Protonibea > Protonibea diacanthus. The sequence goes on from CM053985.1 coordinate 19,139,455, forward strand.
AGTTGTTATTTCCTGTAATTTAGATCTTGGTTTTCTGCTGGCAAGAGCAGAGTCAGTGTGCATCAGGCAGCATTGGTCATGAGATTGGAAAAGACCCTTCGTCTTTGTCTTCATGCCTGCCTGCTGCACGGTTCCATATTGTCACAATAAAAATCCATCTGTTGTACTTTCATGAGCACTTTGGCATTAAGGTTATATTTATAGGTTCAGTGTGTAAGATTTAGGGACAGATCTAGAACCCGCTCGAGGGACTACATTGCCCATCCAGCCTAGGAACACCTTGTGATCCCCCAGGTGGAGCTGGAATGAGCTGCTAGTGAGGGGGACGTCTAGAACGTCCTGCTAAACCTGCTGCCAGCGCAATCCAACCCTGGATGAGCCACAATTTAAAGACTCAGTGCTACATTTTTGGAGGTACAAAGATCAGTATACAAACTGCGTGGTCCCATTCATGAAGCAACAGTGGAAGGATCCTTGTGGTTTGGGATGTGTTGGTTCACGGTCTGGACAACATGCAGAAATTCTACAAATTCATCAGTACCGTCACATATCAATACATTAAGACTTAAATGGCGAGAGCAGGTGGAGTCAGAGGACGTAACTGGCTGAGATTGTGGAGATGAGAGGTAGAGCGCTGCCTGATAGTTACAGTACTCAGATAGGATGGATCAGTGTCAGACAGACTGGTGCCTGAAGGTCGCCTCACAGAGGAAAGACAAATATGTCAGTGAAGAGGTGGTGCTCGACAGCGGGAGGTACAGTTAGAAGTGCGGTCTATCTATAAAAGACTTCACCTGACCAACAAAGGACATTTATTATTGTAGTCTACATCCACACCTACAACGCTGATGAAACACACATCTGTGAACAACAATACATCAGAAATACCTATCAAACACCCAGAATCCTTACATCTGGATTGAAAACAGTCATGCTCTGTAGTATGGAGGTTAAACAGTGCAGCATTTCCTACTATAAACGAAGATATTCCACATGGATACTTCTTAGTTAAGGTGTCTGATTAAGATCTGAATTTTAATGAGAAGTTGAGTCACAATGTGATAATGACTCGCACTCCACAGCTGGTTTTGGCTGCTGAAGTTTTGCCGGAGTATTTGGAAAGCCTGAGTCACGACCTTAAGCCTATTAAACTGTACATGCAAGACATCTCACAAATGTCACTGAACTGAAACTATTCTTTAATGAGCAAATGTTCAAAATTCTGCTCATTTCTGCAGCTCTGGTCAGCAGCCATTGAAACATTTGGTCGAGGTTATTGCACCAAAGGACGATTTAACGCTTCTTCAATGTAAGATTCAGATACTTTTTGAAAAGTAAGCCTGTTGATACCTCTTTATTCATGACTTAAAGTATTATTTACTCTTTTTTTTTTATTCTTAAACTACATTTGCTGCAGAAATCAAAGAAATTCAGAGGAACTTTGTTAAAATGTATGTCTCAGGAGCTTATAAAACATGAAGCTAGAACCATATTTTTGAGTAGATTACCTCAAATTTATGAGCGTCTGTGTTTGCATATGAATGAGAAAAATATAGTTTAGTCCTCAAGTTTCAAGATGGGTGCAGGGATATTTTTGAAGACATCAAGCATCAAAATCTTAAAGGCTCAACTCGCAGAGGTACTTATGTTGCCACCACCACCAGCTGCCATGTGAAGATGCTGCCTGGACTTTTTATTTGTCAGCGATGACTAAGTGCACGCAGGGCAGGATGATTCATTGCCCCCAGTGTATAGAACAGTAATTTCATTGTGCTGCGTGGAGCTTTGATATGAAGTGTTGTGTCTGTTTGTGATTACTAAATCATCAAGTTGATGTATGGTTTCTCTGCTATGAGCCGGCGCAGGCTGACACAGGAAGTAATTACTGTTAACTCTTACATTTGTGGTTAATTAAAGATCTTCCACCTCCTTTGGATAAGCGGGTCATTATCACCACAGGAGGAGTGTCACTCCATTAGGAGTCCTCAGTTTCAGGCTTGTATTTCACTGCAGTCGATGTCCGTCTTTTTGGTTCTTACATGCGCGTTGTCTTCAGTTGCCTCAGTGACAGTGAGGCAGCACAGTGTCAAGCATAATATAATCTTTTGGCATAGCTCAATAACATTTATATGACTACTGCTAATTTTCTTCTAAAAAGTAATCTTCCTGTTAAAATGATCCTCTTTCCACAATGACCATTTTCTTGACCGGAGACGTTTTAGCTAGTTTTTAATGAGCTCAGTGCTTGTGCGTTCAGGCTGTGGGGAGTGTTTGGGTTCCTGGATCTCGGTGCAGTAATTGGCTTAATGAGACTGTAACTTGTGCTCTTTAAACACTCTCTCTCTCTCCTTCGTTTGTCTTTCAGATAGTTTGGCCTTCAACTCTCCCTCCTGTAAATAAACAGGGAAGTGTGGGGTTGAATTTCTGCTTAACTTTGGGATTTTAACAGAATATCGTCTCACGTTTGGAGCTACTTCGATTTCACTCCCGAGTCTACAGCGTTTACTAAACTTGATCCTTCTCATGGAAACGATAGTGTATAGATTGGAGTCATCTATATTTGGAAGTTTGGATAATTTAGATGTATGTTCTTTATCCTTATCTTTATCCTTTAACTTCCACAAAAGTGGTCGATAGTCTGCACAAAAACAACAATAAGACAAAGACAAAAAAATGCAATATAGCCAAATATAAAGTGAAATGACTCTACACATGAAACAGTAACATAAAAATACAACCACGAGAAATAAAAAAAAAGAGAGAAATATGTGAAAAAACAAAGTAACATGTAATTAAGATCAAGACATTTTTGTTTTAGTGAATTTGTAAAAGAAAATCTGTTTGTGGGGAGCATATTCCAGGCAGAAGGAGCTCTATAAAGAACAGTTCTCATTATACAAATTGTCTGTGGACTTGGTACCAGATGACCGGTGTTATTTTCTCATGACACAAACCAGTATACACCACAGAAATGTGGTGTATTATTCCAAATAACAGTATGCATGAAGATTTTAGTTCAGCCTCCACAATCAACAGGAATAATCATTTATGCATCTCACATGCATAGCACCTAAAGAACAATGAACTGTATGCGCATGTTACTTAATAATTATGGTGTTTACTTATTAATTTATCAAGATTATACTTTAGCTCTATTACCTGCATACTGTAGGATTCACATACCTTCAGCTGTGAGTTTTTTAATCTCTGTTTAATCCAGAGACCATACTTATACTAATAAACTTTTCTGTAGTTCTTTTCATACACAAAATGCAGCTTTACTTTAAGAGTAATAACTGCGTGCAAAACAAAGAACAGGCTGTTTAAACAACTTTAAAAATAGACCCAAAAGGGCGTTGATAAAATGAGCAGCTACATCACACGACGCTTGCTTTTCCCACCAGTCAGGTTTGACTCTTTGCATGGTTAAGCTTAACTGTATTGGAGAAAATAAATGATGAAGGTCAAGTATGAAATTAATTGAGGTTTCATGCTCCAGTGGCCCCTCGAACATGCCCTGGAACATTTAGGGGATGTTATTTATTTACAGTCCAACAGTCTTTCCCTGTCAGCACTTCTCTCACCTCACTTACAGTCCACAGCAGCCCTCCCCTGTTACCTGTTTTTGCTGCCATCAGATGTTTTACAGAATCACTGCAACACAGATATTACAGTAGACAAGCATGTGAAGCTGTAGCAGTGTTTTCAATCAAGGGAGGAGCACAGCACACTGTTAGCCTAATTTGCACATCTGTTTCGTGCATTGTATCCACGCTGTTACACATGAAAGAGGGAAGTGGTGTTGCATCATTAAACAGTGATAGCCTGTGCTTTTCCTCAAGCCTCAGTCCAGATATACGCATAGCATTAGTTATACATGTGAGAGGTTATCAATGTAAAAATAGATTTGTCGTTAGGGAAAGTGCAGAGTGTCTAAAGTACACTGATTATTGTCAATAACACTATAAAGAGTATAGTTCTCTGAACAGGGGCAATGACCCTAATGTAATTTCAAATTTCCCCCCAGAGGCCGTGTTTACAAGTATTTCATTACTAGAGGTAATTAAAACCACAGCTAGGCTCTTTGATAACAGCCATGAACAGAAACAAACACACAAAAGAGATCACGCACAGCGATGTCTGGGTAGAGCTGAACGATATCATTTGTAATATTAAAACAATATATAAAATTTTACTTTATATTTGTTTGTGTGGATTAATTACAGTGTAACCAGGTAAATATTTGGACTTCTAGAGCTGACTGGTTGGTTGGACTTAGATGTAATTGTATGTTACTCTTAGGTTCATGGTTCTCTCTGGGTACTCTGGCTTCCTCCCACAGTCCAAAGACATGCACGTAATAGGTTAACTGATGACTCTAAATTGTCTTTAGGTGTGAACGTGAGCGCAAATGGTTGTTTGTCTCAGTGTGCATCTTGTGCAGAGTGAGTCCGCCTCTCGCTTCAGCCCTTTTTTTCTCTTTAAATTGTTATCGCGATGATATAAAGGATACTTTCAGATATCACTGCATTACAGTAGACAAGCATGTGACGCTGTAGCAGTGTCTTCAGTCAAGGGAGGGACTCAGCGCACTGTTAGCCTAATTTGCACATCTGTTTTGTGCATTGTATCCACGCTGTTACACACGAAAGAGGGAAGTGGTGTTGCATCATTAAACAGACGCAGCATATACTGTACTTTTATGTTCACGGTTCTCTCTGGCTTCCTCCCACAGTCTACAGGACATGCGCTTAATAGGTTAATTGGAGGCTCTAAATTGCCTGTAGGTGTGAATGTGAGTGTAAATCAAACAGTAACACACATTATCAAATGACAAAACTCTATACTGTATGTGTGAAACAAAAAGGTCAATAACTAGTTTTGAGATGTGAGTTTGTTTTTATTATAGCACGATCTAACTCACACGAATAACAGGATATGGTCATACTGTAAATTATGATTTGACTCTGCTGTATTGAATAATTTACCTGGTGTAATGTGTATTCACAGAAACCCACAGTTATCTCTGTGCTGAGGAGAATTAGTTCAGGCAACAAAGGTGACCTTGAGTTACAGGACGGTGATATGTACACTGGCACTAAGGCTAAAAATGATGACCTTCACCTGCTTTGAAAAGGGAGGTTAGGCAGGTCTGACTTGTGACACTGACCTCTGTGTTCGAGGTCAGATTTGAAGTAGTCCATCAACGGCTGTTGATAAGCACTTTGAAGATATTCTGACAGAGGAGGGACACATCAATCAGTAGGAGAGGAAAATAGACATCTTATTAAAGGATGTTTTCGTTGACCTTTCGCTCTTGTTCTGGTAGCATCACTCTGAGTTTGTATGTTGTTTGGAAATCTTTTCACCCCTCATCATACATAAGCTCTTCATGGTGTCATTTCTGAAGCAGCGTAGCTTTTACTTAATAGTATCTCTGTCATTTAGCTTTCCTGAAATATCTGACTTTTTTTTCTGTGGACGGGAGGGATGACAGAGAAGAAGCAATGCATTCTGGTCTTAGCTGTGTAGATGACTGGTGGCTGCCGAGTCCTATCTCCTCTCTGCTTCACTCACTCTCTCCCTCCCTCCTTCCCTCCCTCCCTCCCCTCTCCAATCTGCACTGCACTGAGAGAAGCATGTGGAGGAGAATTGTAAATGTGCCGAGCTTTGTGAATGTGTGTATCCCGAGTGCGTTTCCGGAAGAAGGGGAAGCAATGCAGGGGAGGAGATAGGAATTACAAGAGGGAGCGCCTGCATCGCTCCCCTGTCTGTGTACTGTATGTATGCGTGTGAGTGTCCATGTATGTGTGTGCATGCTGCAATGCTGAACAGGGAAAGTCGCTGCCTCAGCCCCCCCCCTCGCTGGGATCATGTAGTGGCCCGGGGCAGCGTTGCGTCTCAGGGAGCGTGGCGTGGGATCAGGCCTGCAGAGAGTGGGATGAAGGGCCGGAGCTGCTGGGAGTCGGGGACGGTCCGCTCCCTCTGCAACTCGGGCTGCCTGAGTAAACTCAACCGGGGTCAGTACAGCTACGGCTAAAGCTATAACACAGGAGCACGGAGCTGTCACACTCCTCTCCATCTGTCCAACGACAAAACCTTCCTCATCCTGCTATCTCCTCCTTATCGTATGCCTGAGAGGTAGCTGTCATTCCTTCATCCATCTTCCTGTCTTGGGCATCTGTCATCTGTCGCTATGGATGCTCACTCATTTCTGTAGCCTCCCTCAACAATGCAGCGCCTCTGCTGCTGTAAAAAAAAGAGCAGTCTGTCCTCTCTCCTGCACTCCTCACTGCATGCAGCCTCCTCTTTCCCTTCTTCGTTCTCCCGTGCGGCTCTCGCTCAGACTCATTTCCTCTCTTTTCTTTGCGCCTGCTCCACCTCACATTTGCATATGGATGAGTCTAAGCCTGCCAGTCCTACGTGTTGTGTTGGCAACGTGCGGACCTGTGTTCGCATATTATGTGTGAGGAGTTCATTGCACCATCAGAAACTGCAAAATGCGAAGTGCTGTATATCCCAGGGTGCTCGAAGCTGTCCCTGAGTGCCAACGTGAAGGATTGTGTTCATATAATGTAGTAGGTTGGCGAGGGCAGTAACTCAGATTAACCGGGTGTTTTGCACCGTCCACTCACAAGCAATACTAGCCTGCATAACATGTTGTCCAAATGGTCTCCAAAGGATTTTGCACAGAACAAATCAATATTCCATTACAGCTCATGGCAGGTTTACAGCATCTTATACAGTGTACATCTGTATATGATTATGTTGTTACGTTTTTGGAGGAACTATGCAGAACTGTGTTAGCTGTCCCTGTTTCCCCCCACTCTTTGTCCTTCCTATTCTATGTTTCCACCTCTCTCACTTCATATATGGCTTTCTTGCCTGTGGTGGAGTTGGACAATGTTGAGTTGAGCAGCTGTGCTCTTGAGCCCTGGGCTCTCTGTGTCTGCTCACTTTCCCTGTTTGTTCACTGAAATGAGTTTGGCAAAGGTGGTATGAGCCAAGACTTTTCATAGCAGGCTTCCGCACACTCTCTTTAATATGAACGTTGGGATGTGATTAAGTTGAGAACATGAGTCAGAACCAGCATATCACAACCAGTCGATCCAGTAGTACGAGTGGTTCTCTTATAGTGTTACAACATGTGATAACTAACGTTCTGTATGATCAGTGGTAAAATTCAAATAAATGCTTTGATCGTGAGTATAAACATTTGACTTTGTACTGTTGTGTGTAGCCAAAATTTCACATCCAAAGAGATTCATTGTGTCACTTTGTCATATTGAAATTTGAAACATTGACACATTAAATACATTTGACATGCAACATACGTGTGAATATTATAATACAACATATGAGTTTGGGACCTCAACATTTGATGCATCCATCCATCTTCTGTAACCGCTTGTCCTTGTCAGGGTCGCGGGGGGCTGGAGCCTATCCCAGCTGACTTTGGGCAAGACTTATCACAATTTAGAGTCACCAGTTAACCTATGAAGTGCATGTCTTTGAACTGTGGGAGGAAGCAGGCATCCTTTTGTGGCAATGTTGACTGAAGGTCGCTAAGATTAAGTAATATGTCATGTAAAGTTTATTAAATCGCTCAATTTGTTTCATTAATACCATAACAAATACCAAAAAATACTTTGATGGTGTAAACACAATTCTGAGATTTCTTTCAAAACACATTAAATATGTTGGAAAATAGTTGCTGAAAACACGTGAAAAGACTTTGAACAATATATTACTGAAATGTGGAGTTAGAGGTTGAAAGAGTTTTTCACCAGTTTTCAGTCCAGAATTTTGTGGGCGGCCCTTAAAGGGTGGCTCGATGACACGCTGAGGCCACGCTGAGTATACCGCTACACCCCTAGCGGAGAGATAGAGATTAAGTCATCTTGCTCGCAGTGTTTCAAAGTTAAATCATGTCATTTTCTGAACTCATCTGACACGTTTCAGTCACTTCATAATGGCTACTTGACTGCTCCCACGTGGTTGTGGCTTCAGCACATTCAGTGCTCATTTTCACCCGATTTTGACACCTAAATTCATAAACTTGTCGATATTTTTAATCATTCAGATTGGGCTGGGTGGTTGATAACACTGAACTGAACTCAGAACACATATTTATTCTTACACAGACGTTAACTAATAAAGATAAGCTCTGATCTAAACAGTGTAAATCAGAGTCCACTTTCCCTTACCAAACAGCCCAATCAACCTCCCTTGGTACCAATTGAAATAAATATTTGGTAGAACATAATTTAAAGTAAATTACTTGGGCAGAGTTCAGTAACAATAGTAATAAACAATGGCTCAGGACAGTAAAAACCTCTTAAGCTCAGTAAATTGGAGTTTACTGTTCCAACTGGGCCATTGCTGGAAAAAGTAACAAATAAAAACAGAACAATGAGATGCCTCACAATGTCTTGGCCCCAGATGGAGAAGTCTGGGAGGCACACACATGCCAAACAATTATATCTCTGTCACTGTCATGAAGGCAGTGTTCCAGTTTTAGGTAGGAAGTTGGATTTGTGCAAAATAGAAAGTACAGTTGGTACCTTATATATGGATGAATGTCACAATGTGACAAGCCTCTGAAACACTGTGTGACTTCTGCCTGATTTTTATCATATGCACTTACCAGGAACTTCATTAGGTGCAATCTAATAAGATCCATGTGCACCTAATGAAGTGGCTGTTGTGTATATACACTACATCCTTTTAAAGTATATCAGCAGAGCACAAAAAAACTCTCTTGTACTGTATTTTTATCTCAGAAAATGAAAACACTTTTGCCCTTGTACCATCTTTTCTAGGCCTGGTCATTCAGATGACTACGTTCCTATCTTTTTTAATGGATGCATTAGTCCCTGTCCACGTAAAATTTGTATTTATAAAATTGGAATCATTGATAATCAGTAGCATCTGCAGTCGGATAATGAAATGTTCTCTTGCGCGGTGGAAATTTCTTGGCGTACTCGGGCTGTTATGATGAACAGAATTATTTTGAATGGACTGCGGACATGTACGACCACCATGTGAGATTCCACATCACTCTGATAATCAGTTCACGGCAAAGTATGTCTGAGAACTTTAAAACTTTGTCAGTGTGCGCAGACAGTTGGCATTTTACTTTTATCCCTCCCCAGATACAAACACACATAGTCCCTACACATATTGTATGCATATTTCAAGAGGGTTAGAGCACAGGGTTAGGTTTTTAAATATTAATGCACATAACTTAAGAGTACTTTAGAGACACCTCTAACACTCCTCTGTGAAGGCAGGCACATTTTTTATGGTTTGATGGCCACCTTCATGGCTCATTATCTTGCAGCACTGGCACCTGGACAATTAGCATGATGGATCACGGTCTTGCTATGATCTGGGGTTACTGATTCACGGATCATGATCTTATTAAATCTTCCTCAGTGAGAGACAGTGACTCAACAGTGAGTTCTCGCCAAAAGTATGAACTGTCAAGTAGATCAAAAGATCAAAATGCTTGTCAGTCTGTTAAAACCAACGTCAAAAGCTTTGCTCAATTAGACTTGTCATTGCAGAGCTGAGTGAAAGTGGATGATATGGATAAAATACTAATGAAAATTTCCAGAAATTAATCACATCAGGACAAATTCACTAAAGCAATCCTGCTCATCGATACACAACATTTCCCATAATACAAAACAACCAGCGATATTACAAAAAACAGCATGGTTTAATCTCTCTGTACTTATTTGTATCATCTCATGGCTAATATCCTTTCGCCTCGACACTAGTGTTCAGATAAATATATTCAAGTAGGATCCTGACAGCTGTAGTTAGTACAGTCTAGCAGAAATCAGTGCCTGAATGTCACACAGAGGGGAGAGTAAGATTGTTTGGTAATAGTGATCCCAGAAATCTGAGAGTTAAAACGACAAATAATAATAATAATAATAATTATGATAATAATGGCAGACTCCGCCACTAACAATGAAAACTATTAGAAAAAATGGCTACCATAAATAATAAGGAGCTGTTTGTATGCATGTAAATGAAGAATTTATGTGTGTGAACGTGTACATGGGTTTTAAATAAACTCTTTACCTTTCAGTGATATAAACTCTTTTATAAATAAACTGTACTTCAGACAGTGAAGACATCAATGCAGAATGTTTCATAGTTAACACAGGCTTAATGTTTTGCTTGTGATTCATTGTCTCTGTAGAGCTGCAAACTTTTTTTATTTTATTTTTTTTTTATTACTGCAGTAAAATCCTGGAAATCCTGTCACAGTGACCAGACCTGTGCACATTAGATCAGTTAGTATTCTGAGGTTGTCGGATAATTAATGACCTCAACCTTCAGACTGTAGGAGTTATGCAGTAAGCAAGAGCCATTTTCCTCTCACGGGTTTGATGCACCAGCTGGGAATTCATCAAATTTACTTGGCAGATCAGAATATAAATTTACAGTTTAGTAGTCAGCAGACTGTTTTTGTTTTTGTCTACCCGAGCACATTATTAAATGTTACTGAATTCAAGCTCATTGCTGCAGTTTGCTGTTAATCTTTTCTTTTGTTGTTTGCTGCTTTCTGAGTGTTCGATTGGATACAGGGCCAGAGCTGTACTGCAGAGCTTTGGGGACAGTGATGAGTTGCACTGCACAGTTTCTCATTTGCTTGTGGAGAGCTGAGTGCTGTGTTACTCGGTTTAACCTGCCGTCTCCTCTGTTTGTCTCCCTGTGATGTATCTCAGGGGAGATATGGAGCCAGTTAGCAATTACTGGCCAGGATTACACTCTGCTCCCCTTGGATGCATCCTCGCTCTTCATCTAGCTTGTTCTCTCGTCTGTTTCTGATATTCTCTTTCATATATTCTCTTTCTCTTGCACACTCCATCAGAACAGCCATCTCTCCTCTCTCTTTGCTAGCTGTGCTTAAAGAAATCTTCTCCAACCATGGGTACAGGCTCTCTCTGAGCTAAAAATAGTTGGATGTGCATTAAGGCAGGCTAATTGGAAGTCATGATTATCTGCCTATATATATCACAGGGTGTATGCAAAAGCAAAAATCTGCACCCTTGAGCAATAAAAAAAACTTATGTGGTGTGGTGAAGTGGGCCAAAAGATAACAAAGTACTATATTAAACTATATAATAATATATCATACTGTGAATTACATGTTTTTTGGGCACAACTAGCTAAAACAAATGCAGTCTAATACAACAGTGCAGAAAAGTTACTGTATCTGGTAATGTTAATTGAATATATGCGTTGTATCTTTTGGTTATATTTAGGCCAAGCGGTAACCTCTGTGTCTGTGAAGTGAAGCCAATGCGAAAGTGCCAAAAACTGCAGTTCCTCAAACTTCCACTCGAGGCTGGCTACAGAACGAGCCAATCTCCATAAGCCCCCATATAAAAATGTCAAATTTTTTTGGCCTCTATAGCTAATTTCCTTGTTCATAACATCTATGCTGAGTCTGATTATCTATTTAACTCACCTGTTTAAATTATATTAAGGCTTAAAATTATGCAGAATCAACAGCGTGGACACTTTGACTTGTGAGTGCTGTTACAGATGGCTTGTTGGAACCCCCTAGGCGTCATTCAGCCTGTCTCAGGTCCACCGATGATCCACATCTTTGCTGATTTTTAGATTAGTTGAGAGATGGAAGAGGCAGGACTGTCAATATGGCGGCAGCCAGACTTGGGTTAAGGTTAGGGAAAGATTGTGGTCTTGGTTTAAACCAAAAAAGTGACTTTAATAATTTATAGAAATGATGTTGTAAACCTTAACAATGTTTAACTACACTCAGATTTAGCACAGGCATAACTGCCTCATGGCTATGCTGTAGGCATGTTAACAGTCCACTATGGTGACACTATGGTAAGCTTTCTGCTTATTTTATGACACTAGTTTCCTGTCTGGCTGGGCCCTTCTGGATGTTCAAATAACATCTTTAATCTAAAGGGGCAGTACATTTCCCCCAAGTGCTCGGCTGTACGACATGCCCGTCTTTCTGCCACAGGGTGACGTCTTGTCAGCCGGAGGCCCAGCTCCACTGACCTGACATCCTGTCCTCAGGGAGGAGCAGAGAGACGAGCCCTGACAGTGGGACAGCAGAGAGACTGCTGCTCTACCAATTACATTCTCCCCCATCCTATTCTTCTGCTTTCGCTCTCTCTCTCTCTTTCTCGCCCTTTTGTGTTCAGCACCGAGGTGCACAATGAGGAAGAAGAAGTGAAGGGCAAAGAAGCTATCCACATGCTGAGGAAGAAGATGGATGTCTGTTTACGTCTTAAAGTGCTGTGATTTGATGAGCTGTGACCTGTAAACTTGTGTCCCAGCTTCATCATCATCCTTTGAGCAGGAGGGTTCAGTAGAGGCACGATGGGAACAGGAAACAGGCCTGGATTTGTTTTGATGCAGGGTGTTCTCCGAGGTGGTAGGTTGTAGGGGAGGGGGAGGCAGCCCGCCCTTGAGGCATGACTGGCGTGGTAATGGGCTCCTGGCTTTGCCTCGTGGTGTTGACAGCTACAGAGAGCCATCCATCCACATCTGTTGTTGGGAAGAGGTTGAAAAATGTGAGGGGTTGAGCTAAGCAGTGCACAGACAGCATATATTGGCTATTTATTAACTCCGGTTTAGCGTAAAACCCAGTCTTCACTTTTTATTCCAGGTCTGAGTGATATATAGGTGATCTCTTCAAGTTTTCATCTCCAGCATTCAAACTCATCCGGTGTTGCTTGAAACTCATCCGGTGTTGCTTGACATTTTATCGATGTTATATAGATCTGGCTCAGTGAACCAAAAGGACGTTGCAGAAAGGGCATTTCTGACACACTTGTGGAAGCTTTATTCTGTATCAAAGAAAGCCTCACGCTGTGGTTTCTCCTTGTCATTGAAGGGTGTCTGTGCAGTAAAGCCAACAGCCAAGACATGCGTTCTTGCGGCTCACAACTTGTTTCAGCGGGGCGTTGGAATGAGAATGAGTTTTGCAGGTGACAGGCTGTAAGCAGAGTGTCTTCTTAACAAATATGCCTCGGTACATGTGACAGTTTATTTTTAAGTGTAGTCGCTTAGAGCTGATGAACTCATTGGCAGAATGAGGAGGAATAATTCGAGCAAGTCACTGCGATGCTGCAAATGTCTTTAGCCACAGCCATGTCTACTTGTAAGCGCCCCAACTGTACATATCTTTTAAAATCTGGTGTTTAAAATGTGTTCAGTGCTCTCCACAGGAACACATTCATGCCATGGCATCCCATGTGCTTCTTGTTTCTTCTGTAAAGCACCTCTGAAATGTCTAAATACCACCCAGTGACCCTCCGACAGGATACTGCATATTGTCCTAATATTATCCAGACCCTACTCTGTAATTTCACACTCTCGAATGTGGACGTGATGCCGTGCACTGGTGTTGAGTTTGCTGTAGCTGCAGTTCAGTCAGTGGTGACTTTGTCATTCAGTAACCTTGGTTTTCCATCAGAACAGAAAATAATCCTCATTTTGGGGGGAGGTTACTATCGGTCTATAAACAGCTATCTGCATATAAATGCAGAATCTATAGCCAAGGGCCAACATTTGAGTATTAGTCTGTGTAGTCTTGACCAATCATGTCAGCAGATATTGGTTGCCTGTAAGTACACAGACTATGTGACGAACAAAAGAGGCAAAGAAACCCATCATCTGACCACGATTTCGTTTTTTTTTAAACAATCTGGTCTTTCATGTTGTATCTCAAAACCAACTCCATCCTCACGTCTCAGGTTGATAATCGGACTGTAAACAGTGACTAGCGCACAGAAGAGAAGACTTACCTGGATATCCACTGCCTACACCAGAAGCCCCGAAAAATATTAGCCATTAAATGATGATGAGATTCAGATGATGATGATTCTGAGTTTGCTATGGATCAGTCTCCGATGTTCAACTGTTTGGATAGGCCTGTTTTCAACGAAAGCAACTTGCACGTTTCTGGTTTCTGGTTTCAGTTTTACTGAACACCATTAAATTGCATTCCCTTCATGTGTGATACACAATCTCCTGTTAAGACTGAAACTGGTGGAAACTTGGTGTTTGTCTGAACTGTTCACCTGCCATTAGATATTAGATTAGATACTTAGATTAGATGTTAGAAGTAGTTCATCATTTATTTTCTGATTTTAAGACAGTGAAATACATTTTACAAGTTTTAATCCTGTGTCCTCAGATCTACTGTTCTGCTCTCTCGCAATACATAACAAATGTATGTAAAAATATCATTTATGAGTCTTTTTTTTAATTTATCAAATAATTTCTCCCCTTAAGACATAAAAGTGTTTACGTACTTACATACATAGTTGTACATTTATCCAATCAAAAGTGATTTGGGACAGGCTTATTGTTGTCTCGTGGGAGGAACTACACCAATTAGCCAATTACCTTATCTATTTAAAGCTGCTCTTCCACAGTCACACGTTATCAATTTGAGCTTATTTCATTATCCTCCACAACTCTCTCTGAAGTTACTCACCTCCTTTTTACTGTCTCATGCTTTTTCTTTGCTCTGCAGCTGCCTGTCTGTCGACTCACACGCTTCGCTGGCTTCACGGCGTCAGCCTTTTTTCTCTTTGCCTTTCTTTGCAGTGATTTTATTGAAATTCATTTAATACCTACTCTATTGCTGGCTGGTAACGGGTGGACGCTAGAATCATATTCCGATCCATGTTCCCTTCAGGTTTTATTGTGGCTGTTGGTGCTGCTGGTTTGACCTTTAGCTGGACTGTTTTGTCTCTAATGTCCAGATAGTTGTGTCTCTCTGATTCAACATGTTCACACATTACCTCTGAGGCTTAGAGCTCAGTGACCTGTGTGTGTGCTGCTTCTTCCTGGCTGAACTTTTGTTACCTTTGGGCGGAAATGGATGCCCAGGAATTCAAACATGGTGAGAGATTTTGTTTCCTCTTCTCATTCCCCCTTTTGCTCCCTCTTGGATTTCACCGCTATCTTTTCATGATCGATATATGTGATGCTAAGCAGCTCGAATTTAGTGTCTAATAAGTTAAATCAACAAACAGGATGCAGACAATGCTGCTAACATGAGTGTTTACTAAAAAAAAAAATCCACTGGCTGATTATGTGGCTATTAAAGTGAAGTGAAATTAAGTGACATGTAAAATAAGTCCACAGCCACACTAGCAGCTCTGTGAGGCTGTTCTTAGGCACGGTGGTGCTTTGAGCTAAACGCTTACATCAGTAATCTGCTGTGATGTTTAGCAGGTACAATGTTTTATTAATGTAACCGTCTTAGTTTAGTGTTTCAGTATGCTAACATTTGCTAATTAGCACTAAACTAACTAAGCACTAAGTACAGCTGCAACTAATGAGAGTGTCAGTAAATTTTTCAGGTGTTTGGTTGAAACTAGTGGCCTAATATTTGACCTGATTGTATAATTTATCATGAGGGGGACATATGTCATGGAAATTCTTCCAGTAATTAATAGATAAATATGTTTCACTAAAAGAAATTAGCAAGAAGAAAAAAATAAGCCTCAACCTCACGATGGTGCAAGATGGAAAGTATGGATTCATCTTATGATTCATCGTCTGGGGACCATGAATGAATGTACCAAAGTTCAACGCACTCAATCCAGTATTGGACATTTCAGTCTGGACCAAAATAGTCGAGCAACAGACCAACTTTGATTAGCCATGCCGCTAACATAGCTAAAAATATTTTAAATATTTTGTTATATTTGTATGTTGGTTTTAGCCTCCTCTTGATAAGAGTACTCATGGTTGAGAGAGATTTTGTGAAGATTTATTTTGTCGATTGCTTTATTTTTCTCAGGTTTGGTGAGAGAAATGATAACTCTTTATATGATACGCCATGCCTGTAATGGTAAGTGGTGGTTAACATTGATATGAGGTAAAACAGTGTATCACATCCGTTGTACAGTCGTCCGAATGTTGAAGTGGACATTAAAGTGACAAAGTTACCCAGAGGAAGCTGTCCCCATGCTTTTGATTTACAGCAGTCCAAAACTAATTCAATTCTGTAACAGTCAAGTTCACAGTTAACCAGGGTTGTATTATGTACTTAAAGAAACTGATGTGCTGCATTTAACAAAAATAGTGTTTGAATATCAAGCGTAGACTCGACTTAACAATTAGTCCAGCGTGGATATGTATCTGTGCCGCTCTTACCTCGGTGGAGCTGGACGTTCTACTGGACAAAGGTCAAATTTGTACTCCATATATTGCTGTTACATGATGTAGTCCTGAGATCGCAAGACTACCAGCTTCCCCCAGGCGATGATCCATGTTATACTTGGATGATGTAAATAGACTTGACAGAGGTGATAGTCTCCTCCACTGCGAGGTCACAGCCAGCTGCCATGTTCTTAGAAGAAAGTGTTGCTGTAGTGTTGCCTCTCACCAAGACTGTGCTATCAGCTACATAACAGACCTTTTCAATGTGACAGAGCACACTCTGTATGGTAGCATCTAGACGCAGACAGCTTTCTATACTGAGCATTAGAGGTGGATTAAAGGCTGGAGAGACTTTCTCTCCACATTCAAACCTTTAACCTTGACATGTCCTCCACTATGTTCTCATTATACTTATCTCTCTCCATGTTCTTCTGCTGCTTCTCCTCCCTCTCCCTCCTCTATTTTTTTAAGTCTTAGCAGTAGCAGTAGTTTGATGTCCCTCCTATGGGTGGGTTGTTGGGATGTTACTGCCTTTCAGCATGCCAGACAGTCTCAGCATCGAAACCGGGACTTTTAATTTATCTCAGCCATATGGGCTTGTTTTGTTGGCGTCATTTATTAGACAGAAACAGACAAACACATGTTTATGTAGGAAGTATTCTTCTTCTGTGAGTAGCAATGTGCAAATATGACTTCAGTAGTTCAAAAAAATCCAACATGCAAGCTCTCTAGTGTTTTGCTAGAAAACGACGGACATCAGGAAATCAGGAGATCTGTTTTTGTTTTGGATTTGTTCCTTTTTACGAGGTCCCTCAGCTGTTTATGGAGCTCGGTCTTACCCCTGGTGTATTTCTGTCTCTCCGTGTCTGTGCTTGTCCTTGCAGTGTGTGCATACGTGCAAGTAGCGCTGCAGCACTGTTCTCGTATGTTCTGTTTAAGCTCGAGTAACCCTCTTTTTAGTGACGTCACAGTGAGTGGCAGCTGCTATCGCAAAGGGGTCATGTGTATGGATAAGCTGGCTGTGTTCAAAAGCCCTGATGCAGTTTTACATTTACATTTGATAAAAACCCTTTTCTGCAGTCACAGTTAGTCATATTTAATGTGCCACTGTCTAATGGGTGTATTTATGTGAAAGCATCTGTAAAATCAGACTAATGGCTGTGCAATTAACATCAATTTCAGGATTGGTACAAATCACTGTTAAACATTTTACCATAAAAGTGGCAAAGCTATGTGTTCTTATTATTGTTGGCCTTTTTTAAAGTTAAGACAAAATATTGATATGAGTAAACAGAACTTATTTAACACAATTCTTGTCTGGGTAGCTCGGGAAGTCAGCATATCTCTAACGGGAAGTATCTCATAAGAAGGAAGGTGCGCACATATTTTGCAGTTAGACATCTAAATTGTTGTATGTGACCTCTGGCCTCTCCCTTCCAGATGACTCTGGGGACGAGGAGCCTACATCCCAGTCGGACCGCAGCGAGATTCAGGGCACCCTGAAGATACTTGTCAGCAAGCTCGACGACCTCAGCACATGTAATGACCTGATCGCCAAGCACGGGGCGGCCCTGCAGCGTTCCCTGAGTGAACTCGAGGGTCTGAAAGTCCCCGTGGACGGAGGGGAGAAGATCAAAGCAGTGAACGAGCGAGCCACCCTCTTCCGCATCACTTCCAATGCTATGATCAATGTAAGTAGCCGAGACAGAGCAGCGTCCCACATGCTTTGGCATGATCAGTGTGACAGGAATGCCAGTCATCTATAATATCCTGGTTATTGAGTGATGAGAGATGAGATCGCCTCACAGCGAGCTGTGAGGCAGAAACGCTGCTGGTTTAGAAAAGCAGCTCCCGGCCTGTCAACCTATCTGTTTCTAATTTAATGGTTAAAAATGATGTTCAGAAACTAAGCTGTTAAGAATACAAACAGGTCTGCTGCTGCTCAGGTCAAGTCAAGTCAAATAATATTAGTTTTACTCAACCCAAATCATAAACATGTCTGAAACTCTATCCTTATATTTGTGATTTAAAAACTTACTAAGAGAGGAAGAGCAATAGAAAAAAACTCTACTTCTATCGCACTTAAGCCAAATGTTTCACCCTCACAGCTTCAGTTAACAGACCACAGCAACAAACAGTACCAGGTTTGCAGTGACCACTGTGTGTTGCAGCATCAGACTAAGAAATGCTCTACTGTATGTGGCTCCGTTCCATTCTCCTCAATGATAAATACCATTGGCTTTACAGTATGTTAGTAGTGAACAGGAGTTCAGGCAGGGTTGAGGTCTTCAGGGAGTGATACTAGATATGATAGTGGGTGGGAGGAGGAGGTTGGGGGGAGACAGGAATAGCCCCTGCTCCCCACCTCTCCAATCCCCTCTTACCCTCCCTGCCTGGTGAAGAATTTCAGACCCTTCTGGACCAGAGTTAGACAGACAGACCTGCTCTGACTAAAACCAGACAATCACACAAGGTTTGTCTTTCTTCCTGTTTCTGTTGTTTATTTTCTACTTAAAGCGCATGCCTGATTTTTTTCTGTGAAACGTCTCGCTGTTGGATGTAAAATAATATTATATTCGAGTATTGTGACCTAGAGATTAGGTTTGTCACTCCTGATATACTGAAGTATGTACTAATACAGCTTGTTAAGAGACTTGAGTGATATGATAAGACAAAAAAAAGCATAATTGAGATTGTGCTTTAATTATGTGAAAGGCCATTGCTCAGAATGATGAGCCCCTTGTTTCTCTCTGACATCCATTTTTTTTATTATTATTATTATTTTTTATTAATTGATAGGGGAAATTGAAACTTACTAGACAAGCAATAAAATAGACCCTCTTGGATTGCCTAACTCATTAAAATGTCATTAGGGTTTGCCAAGAATGTGATTCTAATGAGAAAAAGTCCCTGTAATGATTTTTGGTCTTGTAAATGGCTCCCTTCAGGATACGGGTATTTGTATTTCTGCAGCCACGTCGTTCGGCCACCGTTAACACGTGTGTACTCTGTAGTTTCTATGTGCTTCTCCAAAGAAATGGAGCTATACGTGCAAGGAGGGAATAGAGGCAAGAGGGGGTGTGGAGGGAAGAAGGAGGCCATAATGGCAAGACACAACTGCATGCTGTCTGTGATCTGACCCCATCCCAGTGGGCGGGGTTGCATTAGTTCGTTTAGTGGTGATGTAACATCTCATGTGTCATCGAATCCAAGCTCTTGTCTGTGTGTGTGTGTGTGTGTGTGTGTGTGTGTGTGTGTGCGCGTGTGCGCCTACATTTACACACCCACAACTTTCGGTTTGTATAGTTTCACATCACATGAGACTTACCTCAGTGTATTAAGCGTACATTTTTGCTTGGTCGCTCATTCTGCAAAGTGCATCAGGAGTTTGAATCTGACACCGCCACCTCTTACTCCGATATCTACATGCCCATTCACTATTTTAGCCTTTAACAACCCCATCGCCTCTTCCACCGACGAAAGTCACATGCAGTCTGTGTTTGTATCGTACACTCAGCATAAAAAAGTGGAACTATTATGCTTTTTTTAAGTGGGTGTTGAGTTTCATATCATGGTTATGTTTGAGGAAGTGGACCACAGCATCACATGCACTTCTAACATTTAAGCTGAGGCTCAGACTGAGATTGTTAGACACTTAATGCAAGACTGCTGAAGGTAAGAGAATGAATGGATATTTTTGATATCAGATATTTTGAGCAAAATAGAGTTTTATTATAATAATCTATCATTAAAATGTCACGTTATGAGCATTAATTTAGCAGAAATCTCACCAAAATTTCCGTTTTATATTTAGTTTAACAAATGAAAGTTATTTTCTTTGCCTTCATTTGGCAGCTTGGACGCAAAAGATCATCCTACACTTATCAGTAATGGTGAGGTATCTCAGCTTTTGGAATAATACACCACATTAAGGGATTAATAAGTATTGCTAGAGAATTTTATAATTCTTTTATTTATAACAATTGACTGCATGTGTTTGTCAATTACTTGCTATTTGCACTGACAATGACATTAAAAACGTCAGCTATAACTCTGTATTATAATTATAATAATATTGATAGTATTCATATTGACAGCAGCAGATGCAACCACAATCCCTGATCTTGTAGGTGTAGCTATGATCCATGTGAACCTGCAAGACGAGAAAGCACAAAAACTGGGACATTAATGTGTACAGAGGCAGAGAAGAATAGCTCAGTGCATCATGGGAAGACTTAAGCTTACTCTTAAATGTTACAGTTAAATAAAGTACAATCATAAAAAATATATATTTACCACATGTAACTTTATATTTTTTAATTTAAAGCATTCATTTACTGTTACACATACTGGGTATAGTGTGAATGGTTGTTTGTCTCTGTGTGTGTCACCCCTGTGATGAACTAGCGACTCGTCCATGGGGAGAAATGGGTGAACGCATGGATGAACATTCTGGATATAATATCACAGTGTGATTTTTAGGCTTTCGAATTTCACAAAAAATATCACCTCTTTAAATAAGTGACAACCAAATCAGTGTAACGTTGTGTGTGAGTGAGTGAGCGAGCGAGACGGTGCTGAAAAGCACTTTCTCGCCAGACAGATAGGTATCCTGCTTTCTGGATGCAAAATCAAGGAAGGAGTCAGGTGTTCCTTTTTTCTCTTCCTGCTGCCTAAAAGTGATACCGCACATCCTGACTGCAATCTCACCAGACAGAGAACAGAGATTATCTGAGCTGTGTGACACCTTCGTCCCTCTAGCACTTCGCCTGCAGCCACGGCTTTATCGAAGTGGTTCGAGATAACTCTCAACAGCCCCTCTGGATCTGGGACCAAAGTGACATTTGCTGCAAATACTGAGTGGACAAAAATGTAATCATGTGCTGCTCCACTTTTGTGGGCTGAACAGTGACCAGCCCTCATGAAATGCTCCAGAAATGCTCGATTGCAGTTTCAAAATGATCACTCAGATCACCCCCTCTGAGGCCCACTATGCTGACAGCTCAGTGACTGTCACATGACATTTTTATCATGCATGTTGTCAGCTGTGAGGTGTTATTTAGGTTCATTGACCTTTGAGCCCGGTGTGAGGAAAGGCTGTCAGATATACGATGCAGTGGCAACAAATGCTGACACGAAATATATATTTGATCTGAAGTAACCCTGCTTGTCTCTGCGGTAAAAGCACGGCAGCAACAATGACTCAAATATAGACTGGTATGCAATCAGAGGTTTAACCTCTAGCTCATCACTCGCTGATGAATTCTGTGTTTACACTGCGCTCCGAGGCATATTTGACACAGCAGGGAGACTCAGTAAATGCTCGACAGACAGCTAATTAACATATTGATGACTGCTCGAAACAATGCTGATAAATAGGCTTGATTAGAATGACTGACATGAATGTCTTCCCACCTTTCTCCATCTTATATTGTCGTGAGATGCCAAAGTAAAAATTATATACGCAGAATTCAGTGTGGTAATTTGTGTTGCCCCAAATAAAGGTGGAATGATTCACAGGGTTTGATTATTTTAATGAGTTTTAGGCTTGAACAGGAACTAAAATAAGTCACTCTTGCAACTGTATTGTTAAGCCATGAGAAGAGCTATTTGAGGACACTCTCGTGCTTTCAACACAAAAATCTGAGCTGTTAAAGCAATTGGAAAGTTGTTCCCTGTTAAGAATTAGAACTTTTTTTTCAGGATATAAATCCATTTTTTTTTCACACAGAAATTAAACTTTCAGTGCTGTCTGTCTGTGTGTTTATGTACATGTGTTCCCCCAGGCGTGTCGAGACTTCTTGGACCTAGCAGAGACTCACAGTAGGAGATGGCAGCGGGCGCTGCAGTATGAGCGAGAGCAGCGTACCCACCTAGAAGAGACCATTGAGCAGCTAGCCAAGCAGCATAACAGCCTGGAGCGTGCGTGGAGAGAAGCGCCCACGCTCGTATCCACCACACCCAGTGCCCCTACCACCAACAAGGGTGAGACTGCTGACTGTCTGTGTGTTACTTACTCCTGCAGGCCTCAGCGAGGACTTCACTTCACTGGCTTAAAGTCATGTGTGACCTCAGGCTCAATATTATAGACATTCCTCATGTGGGCGAAGGACAGTTGTGTCAGAATTGGATTATTGCTAAAGTAGAGATGGCAATTACCTTCAGAGACTGTGAGTCATGCGGTCTCTTCTGTCAGTCTGTCCATCCATTTGTTGATTTTCTTTTTAATTACATAGAACCAGCATCATGAAAACAAACCAGGTTTCCTCCAAGAGGAAGAAACTTGATTTTAGTGACCTCTGATGCTATTTTTCCAGTTTCAAATCTGACTCTTTGTCTCAAACTTACATGTGTTGTGCCTTCAACAGGGAGAAGCCTATTGATTTTTCGTGACACCATGAACTTTGCTTTAGTGTAAAGCTCAGAAAAATAGCATCATTTTGACAGATATCTTAAAACAATACCCAGTACCAAAGGTTAATATAAGATAAGATGAGATCTTACATTCCCCATGATAGCCACCATGAAGCAGTCTTTCCAGAACAATAACTCAGTTGTATGAGTTGCCTATATTTAATTATTCCTTAATCACAGAGGGAGAACATCAGGACAGACTCGTGTGGGTCATTTGGAAGACTGAAAAACAACTTTGGTTGTTGTTTTAAGAGTGAGGACTCACCAGTGTAAGCCTGATTTTGGCTACACTTTACAGTATTCTAACATTTATACAGTTAAATGTGACGGTGAACCAGAGAGATGAGTCTTTTTGACTACTAAAATGTTTCTTAACCCTAGATCAAGTAGAATTTGATCCGCTGAGGATGATACAAAGCTTGATTAAATTAATTCATTGTAGCTATTTTTGAAACTACAGGAGGTTTTGTTCATATTGGTGGCTGGTTTAGGCTCATTTTTAATTCAATCAACATGTGACTCTCAGTTGAAGCTCTAGTTTATATACATAACGGATCACTGAACATACAGAATATTGAATGTTGGATACTGAATATTAGAAGCACACCCCGAGGAACTCACATCATATAGTTAACCAGCAGGAACATTGCCAATTTTCCTAAGCTGATTATTCCTTGATTAATCACCGTGGGCATGTGATTAAACGCTGCTCTCTCCTGAACTCTGTAAAATGCAAACTCCACACACCGTGTGATGATACTGCTTCATCGGAACGCCGTTTGAATGTACTCACGAATGTATACGTCCCGACAGAAGGGAGTGAGAGGCTGCGCAAAGAAGAAGCGAGTGATGAAGATGAGGATACTGAGTACTTTGATGCCATGGAGGATTCCCCTGCATTCATCACAGTGACTGCCACTGAGAACACACAGCACAGGTCAGTCCCACACGCGATGCTTTTTTTATTCAGCCAAACAGAAAGATGACTGACAGACGGACACAGGGATAACAGTTTAGTTTACCATTTAGTCTGCTTGTGCTCTAATTTATCATCATAGTGAATCTGACTCTGGCTGACGGCTGAACAAGTTTCTGACGATGGCTCGTGGTGTGACAAACCTACACACACATCACAGTGGTGTGCCCTTCACATTTCCTTAGATATGTTGTGTGACAGATAAAAAGAACATAAGACTCTCCCCCCCGTCTGCGTTCCTGCTGCAAAATAAACACATTTCTGCGTTTATTTTTGCTCTTTCAGTATATTTTTATAGCGTACTTGTTCACTGCATTCGAGTCAATCTCTTCCAACTTGTGCTGTCTTTCTTTACTTTTTTAAGAACGTCTTTTAGTGCTTTTTCCCTCATCGTTATGGTCCACTAGCACCATTACGAATGATGGAAACTGTTAGACAGCATTCATCTGTAATACCCAGCAATCTGTTCGCCCTGTTGTGTGTATTGTGTGTGAAGAGTGAAATGAGAGAGAGAGTGAGAGGGATATTGAGTCTGTTTATATGTCCAGCGCTCATGGGAGAAAATCATCTCTCTGTGTTGTTCCAGGCGATCTCAGAGTAATTTGAGCGGAGCAAGTGGAGGTCAGCCCCACGACTGGAACCAGGACGACCACGTAAGTTTTCGTCCTCCTAACAAGTCTGACTGAAAGGACTGACATTTTCTGAGCACTGCTGACTTCTGTAATATCAATATAGATTCATTTGTGCTGCCGGGAAGCTCACAGCTTGCTGATTTATTCATATAACCGTCTTCACTTGTTTTCAGTCCTCATTTCCTACCCGACATTAATCCCATGCTCCTACACACACACACACTTATATACACACATCACAGCCTTTGTCTGTGTTTCCTACAGTCTCATTGTCATCCCTGTGGTGCCACAAGATACACAGCTGCTCCAATCCACTAAATCTTAATTACCAGTCAAACATCTGCTCTTCTCTCCCCACAATTCTCCCTTGTTTCTTCCTTCCTCTAACACACATCTGTGACTTTACCTTACTCTGTCATTCTGTCTCCACTTGGTGATGTGCTGCCAAGCTGTCCGTGGAGTTGAGAGTGTGTTTCTCAAACTTTTATGTGTCAGATTTTCTCTTTATACAAAGCTCATACCATCTTCTCGTCCTCCATCTAATCCCAGATGTCTCCGAGCTTTAATGATGTGTCAGGGAAGGAGCTGCAGCCCCGCAGACAGAGGCGGACCCATGTCCCAGACAAGCCCAACTACTCCCTCAATTTGTGGAGTATCATGAAGAACTGCATCGGCAAGGAGCTCTCCAAAATTCCTATGCCTGTAAGTGTATGAGACATGGCCCTCCCTCTTGCTGAAGTAAGTCTGTGTGTGTGTCTGTGTGTCTCATGTCTTCTGGATTCTCCCATTCAGGTAAACTTCAACGAGCCTCTGTCGATGCTGCAGCGCCTCACCGAGGACCTGGAGTATCACGAGCTTCTGGACAAGGCAGCGCGCTGCGAGTCCTCCCTGGAGCAGATGTGCCTGGTCGCTGCCTTCTCCGTCTCATCCTACTCCACTACGGTCCACCGGACAGCCAAGCCCTTCAACCCCCTCCTAGGCGAAACTTACGAGCTCGATCGCCTGGAGGACTTTGGCTACCGCTCGCTGTGTGAGCAGGTAACAGCACAGCCACAGGGAGTTTACTCACTGAGGTGCACAAACTGAAGTACACACAAGCTTCTCCAAACAAGGATATTCTTCATCTTCTTTACCGACTTGTCTGTCTTTCTCCTAAGGTGAGCCATCACCCCCCTGCTGCTGCTCATCATGTGATTTCCCAACGAGGCTGGACCCTGTGGCAGGAAATCACAATCGCCAGCAAGTTCCGTGGCAAATACCTCTCCATAATGCCTCTGGGTGAGATATTTCATATTCACCTGGGAAGGAAACCAGCTCTATGTGTAAATAAAGGTTCCATCATGCAAATTTAACAGCCACACCAGGCAGCGTTTAGTTAAGAAGGACTCCCCGCTTGAGAGCACAGCAGACGACTGTGCTGCCTCCCACACAATCCAAAGCCGAAGGAAAAGGTGGGAGAATGAATCAGGAGGGTTTTATGACCCTTTTGACACGTTCATAAAGTATGGGTGTAAAGGGAGCTCTCTATTGCACTGGGACAGCAGAGAGCAGGAGTCTGTTGGCTCAGATAAATGAGAGGTTTGATAGATGCAGGTCCAACCAAGGGATGCAGTGGTATTTATCTGACTTCTCTCACTTCCTGCGCGCTGTGTGGTGCCATGTAATAGAAAAACTCTTAAGTGGAAAGCATTTATGGTCAAATACATGGCGTCAATCTTCCAGGGTTAGGTCACACTGGAAATAGGTATAAATGTATTACCTGTGCACAGCGCATAAATGTGTTAGATGAGGTATTTTTCAGCTGCTGCAGGTACTTTGAGGTTTAAAATTTAGTAACAGAGCAGCACGGTGATATTTCTTTGCTCTTATGTCCTTTTGTCCCCTGTCCCCTTCCCAGGTGCCATTCACCTGCACTTCCACACCAGCGGGAACCACTACGTGTGGAGAAAGGTCACCTCCACAGTGCACAACATCATCGTGGGCAAGCTGTGGATTGACCAGGTCTGTTTTTGAACCCTCTACAGCCCCGCCTGAACACCTCTGATCTTCAGGAATAGCCTATAGATGTTTTTTTTAAACTTGCTTTGCAGTAGTGCATGTGTGAGTGTGAGTGTGTGTGTGTGTGTGGTACAGAGCAGCACAGTAGAGTGCTGTGAAGAATCAGAGCAAAGCCTCACAGTACATGAATGAGGAGCTTCACGATCTCGAGGGATTTATCTTCAGCTTTGATCTCTAATAACGCCCTAAAATAACAGCCTCTTCTTTGTGTGAGATGGCCCAGTTATATTTTTTTCTTTTCCTTGTTTCTACTTAAGCTGTGTGTCACATCAATCTGTCCGTCCGTTTGTGTTTGCATGTAAGCATACGGCAGGTTCACTTGCATCTCTTGAATTATCTTGGCTGCAGACGACTAAAAGAACACCAGCTCTGAATTATGAAACCAAAAGACTGAATAATTTACAAATATCCAGTATTTTCCGGATACATATGATCAAAGTTGGAGTTCTGTGTACTCTGCGTTTGCATTAAACACTGTGTGTGTGTGTTGTTAAGGTCTAACAAGCCTATTGAATGCATTCACCACCTCCACCACCAAACTGCAGTGCATTTTCTTGGAAAGTTTTCAAACCTCCTTTGTTAACATTTTGTGATTACGCTGGTCTTTTTCTGCTTATCCTGCTTTTATTTGAAAACTTAGAATATACTGTAGTGAGGCCCAGCTAGTAAAAAATATGCAATAAAAGTATTTCTACTGTTGGCACGTAAATTTAAGAGGCGAGTCTCGTAAAAACAATACCTCCTCTGTGTTGATACAAATTCCTCTCTTCACTAAGAAAACTTCTCAGTAACATTAACACGTTTTTATTGTTTAGCTTTACCCGCTCAATAATTTTGCCTTCTGCCTGGATTTGAAGGTGTGTAAGAAAACGTTTTAAATAAACATACACGGTAGGCTTATATCTCTGCACAGCCTCGTCCAATTCAAACCAGTATGGACTCTATGGCGTATAATAAAAATAATGAGAAATTTGTTTTTCAGGCCTTTTGAAATAGAGATGACTAATTTTCACTGTTGATACACCCCATCTGCCTCTGCTGTAAACACACTGTGATTTAATAGCTTTAATATTCTATAATTTCTCACTGTTTTCATGCCTGTGTGTCTGTATTTGTGCAGTCGGGAGACATTGAGATTGTGAATCACAGGACGAAGGAGACATGCCAACTCAAGTTCTCACCCTACAGTTATTTCTCCAGGGATGTTCCACGAAAGGTAAAGGCTTCCTTTCCACACACAATGATGTCATGAGATGTGATGAGGGATTAATTTATGTGATGCTGCCTCCTGCTGGACAGTACCAACAAATATACTAGTACTATAACTAATATAGAAGGTCACATTGCAGTGAGATAACCTCCTTTGGAGTCGTAGCAATTACCTAAAAATGGGGCACAATGCTGCCTTCCTCAGTGGTGACTGATTCGGGATAAGCTAATGGGAATTTACTAGTGTCCTACCTCGGGGACTGTGCATGTTACTGTTTAACATTGGCAAGAAAAGGACACGGTGATGCTTCCCTCTAGGTCCATGCAGTATTTTCTGATTTATTTTTGTTCTTTCCAGGTGACAGGGGTGGTGGCAGACAGTGGTGGCCAGGCTCACTACATCCTCTCCGGTACGTGGGATGATAAAATAGAGAGTGCCAAGATCATTCAGAGCAGCCGAGGGGGCAGTGGATCAGAGGGCAAGCAGAAGACCGTCTATCAGACGTTGTCCCCCAAACTGCTGTGGAAGAAATACCCTCTCCCGTAAGCACTTGTCTCGTCAGCCTCATAAGGCAGAACATAGCAACATATGAGTCATAGTCGTTGTATAACCTCTGCAATGTTTAGTCAATATCATTGATTGTAGAGCATCACACATGCATCAATTTCAGGGAGAATGCTGAGAACATGTACTACTTCTCCGCTCTGGCCCTGACCCTGAACGAGCCGGAGGAAGGAGTGGGACTGACCGACAGCCGTCTGAGACCAGACCAGAAGCTGATGGAGGAAGGACGATGGGACGAGGCAAACTCAGAAAAACAGAGGCTAGAGGAAAAACAAAGAGCCGTGAGGAGGAGGAGGGAAGCAGAGGCCTCAGACGCTCTGGATGATGGTATGAAATGGATGAACAGGATGTGTGGTGTCTGAGTGAGAGAGGCAGGCAGGGAGGGAAAGGGTGCAGGGTTGAGAAGTTGGAGTAGGTTTTTTGGGGAGAATCTAGGGTTCCTGACAACTGGAGCATCATCAGTGCAAAAAATAAGCAGCCAAAAAAAGCCAAAGATAAAAGACTCAAGAATAGAAGTTAACTATGACTCCAAAGAGCATGTTGGTGACATCAAAGCATCCATTTTTGTACTGACCTTATAATGCAATGGTATTAATCAACTCACATTCAGATTCTGGATAAATTTTTGGATGAATTCTTCAACGTTAAGGCAGTGGTTTGTTCAATTACAAAAACATTTCGGATTTGACACAGCTTTGATTCGCACCTCTACCTTCTTCCACGTAGCGATGACAGCTGAGGCTCTTTGGTATTGTAGTATTCAAGGCTGCCTGCCATAAAAGCGGACAACATGATTATTCAGAAATGAATGTGAAAAACTGTTGACCATAACCTTGACAATCATTTTAAGAAAACTTTGAAATTGGAATTTATAGTTGATAAAAATACAAATATGTAGTATTATATTTAGCATTAGAGGCAGTTTACACAAACCAAATCAGTACACAAGATGATAAATCAGGGGTCAGTGTTGATTTTTTTGAGGTTTCCTGGTGCTTAGTATTCATTCCAGTTATAAGAAGAGCAATATTTAACTGAACTTTATGGAGACCTGAGCAGAAAGGTTTCATCCTGCTAGCATTCCTGTGTGTGTGTGTTGTGTGCGTAGGCTAGACTGTATTTGATGTACCCATGACTTGTCTTTCTTTTCCTCCCTCTATTGGTGGTCAGAGTGTGATTATGACTCTGGTGAGTGGGGGTTGCCCTGTGCCCCTCTGTTGTGCATCACTCCCACACACACACACGCACACGCACACACACACACACACACAGACACCCCATCCTCTGTGTGTCCTCTGTGTGGTCTGCCTCTGTGTGGGAACTGCATGATACCCCTCCCATGTCAACTTCTCCAGATAATGGCTCAGGAAAAAAAACAAAAACTTTTTCCTGCATACATGTGACATTTTTCATGCAGAACTGGCCTCAATAATTTATTACACGAGATAACAGACACGACTCTGAAATATATACAAATATTCTCTGTGTGCGATGGTGAAGCCACATTAGCAAGTCGTTAATTTGCATTGCATTGTCATGTGGGCACTTTTCTGGTGCTCTGACTCGACAGTAAACAAGTTTTCGTTCATCTAAGTTAAATCTACGTTACGCTTTTACAACAGCATGAGCTGTTTGCATCAGTATTTCTTCCTTTTTTGACTGAGTTTAAGTAATAAACAACTTTTTAAGTCCTAGTTTTAAATCTAATCTTCACCGTGATCCACGCAGGTTTCTGCATCGCACCTATTGTGCCAGTTTGTATTTTATTGACGCTTTTGAGTTCAACATTAGCTCGATTCACATTTGAAGCTACCCCAAATGCAGTGCACAGCCATTGATTGCTTTCCATATACTATATGCATATGTATGAAGGCCAATTGATCGCTCAGCGAATTGCCTGCAAGTGTGGCTTCTCCTAAAATACAGTTAAATAGACAGCGATTTGAGTAACACCTGTGCTTCCTCCCACAGGTAGAGAATACGAAGGCTACCAGCCGCTGTGGTTTCACCAGAGGAGAGACTCAGTCACTGGAGAGACAAACTTTGTGTACAAGGGAGGTTACTGGGAGGCGAAGGAGAGACAGGACTGGAGCATGTGTCCTGACATCTTCTAACCCAGGAGCTCACCCCGGATCACTCCTAACCTCATTGGACAGGGAACTGCTCTGCCTCTGGTCCTTCAAAACAACAGGGCGCAGCTGGCTTTTGAGCACCGTGTGGACCTTCTTGTGAGCACGAGAACGTGTATGTTTCACACACTCTCGGATTACACTGTACCTCCAAATGTGCACTCTCATTCTGGTTTTACAGCGGGGAAAAAGAGCGGGTGTTCCCCGAGTAGTCCTCTCTGACACTGTACTGAAACAGCAGTGAGATAATGTGTGGATGTGAGGCACCTGCACACTCCTGAAATCAGGTGCTCTCTAAATCCTCCTCACGATGCACTTTTCTGTGTCCACCCCATTTAAGAGTTTTACAGATTAGACAGAATCCCGTATCAAAGCAGCTGACGATTACAAACAGGGACAAAGTCATAAACGAGCACATAGAAACAGAAACAGTGCTGAAGGTTACAAGAAAAATGTCCCCATTCTCCATTTTATCCAGCACAACTGAGATTACGCTAGACCCATTTTATAAATCTTAATTCAGTTCAAGTGCTCATTGTTTGCTTAAGAAAGAGGCCAAGACCTGAAAGTAGTGTCTTCTGGTTTTATTGTTAGTTATGCTGACACAAAGTGTTAAAAATGAATATAAATAGAAAAGACATTCTGAAAAACATATTTCTTTAAATAACTACAGACAAAATAGGTAAGTTGACCTAAATAATCAATAATAATAATAGAAAATAATCCAATATAAGTGTTATTTCATGCTGCTCTTGTTTATCGCAAGTTTATTTCTATCAATTATCTATTTTTTTTTAAGTTCATGATGGCTTTTTTAATCAAAATGTCTAGAGACAAACGAGGCTGAGTCATTTATGAGCTGACAGGCAAAATAAATAAATAAAAGAATAAAACCTGAACTTAAAATAAACTCTGTCATTGTGAAAATAAGCAGGTTGAAATAACATGTTAAAAATATATTGGATTACTCCACAATTTTCTGATGATATTCTATATTTTGTCTGTGTTATTCACATGATTTGTTTGTCTTTTTTACTTTAATTTAATTTTCAACATTTTGGGTCCCCATAACAGCTAAATATAATACATACATCTATATATATATATATACAGTAGAGGCTGGTTTATCTGAACTGATGACATATGCAGTGTAGAAATAAATTTTATTATCTGGTGTGAATGTTGGGAGTTTCTCTCTAGGCACATGAAATGACTATAGTCCTTGTAGAGATAATATGGCTGCTTCTTCATTTCATATTTCGAGGCTACAGTTGCCTCTATATGCTTGGATGCATTTTAATCATCTAAACATGCTTCAGACATCTTCCATTTGTGACTCTGATTAGTAACATTGTGCAGTAGTCAGCCCTTTAGTTGTGACACATTAGCAGAACATTACACATCCATACGACTCTTAATAGGAACCTCCATCAGGAGAAGAACTGAATAGGCACTTTTCACTGTGGTTGACCATAGGTTACTGTAGTTCATATCTCCGCGTTGATGTTGAGAAAATTTCACTCTGTACGTGTACTTTACCTTGTCCTCTGGTGCTCTCCCATAGCAACACATACCGTATCCTTGGTGACCATTTTCAGTGATCATGCTAAGTCTGCACCAAATCACTGAGACACTCACCCAGTACAGTACATCCAGGAACTATCCGTCACTGGTTTCACTCAGACTGAGAGCGGTTTCTCTCAGGAGTCCACGGTGGCTTCAGCTGACAGGACGTTATAGAGGCAGGCAGGGCTGGTTCCTGTAGCACACACCACTGTGCAGTCAGCTCCAGCCACAGATGACTCCCCCCGACTGCCGCTCCAGGCTCCCAAATCCACTCATGTGTAGTCCTTTCATCCAGTGTTTGTGGACATGCTGATCTGGGATCAGCTCATGAAGGTACCCTCAGTCTTTTGCCTTTAATTGACTGAACAAGGGAAAAGAGTCCCCTGACCTGTGCACTACACGTCTCCGGTGACAAGAGTTTTAAAAAAACAAGTTAGTATTTTTTTGTAATTATTGTTAGGAATGTAGAATTCAAGGATGGAGGTATTGTATCAACTGTACCGTCTAGTCTATTTGTGTGAATATTTTGTGATAAATGAATGATATTGTAAAATGAAGAATAATTATACTAATCTGAGTATTAAGTTATCTGTACAGCATAGTTCAAATCTGATTTAAAAAGAAAAAAAAAAAAGAATGAGCCTGGAGGATTTGCTGTAATTTTAACTTTTAATCCAGATTGATTCTGCAAAGTTGGATGTTAACTCTGAGGCACCCTCAATTTGGCTGCAGATTTCTTGTTTTATATTTAAAAAAAAAAAAAAAAACTGTCTTAACTCACTGAAAATATTTTTTATAGAGTCCTTGATACTAGCACATTAGTAACCGTGGTTCAGTTCCTCTGATGTGCAGGCCATAAAGATGTATAAAATGCACTGGGAAAAGACGTATAGGATATTCACATAGAGTGAAGGAGGTTTGTAATATGAGCTGGTAAAAGTATAAAATGTTTATCTGTCGGATTGTTCATCAGTGAATTTATGATTTGATGATGAAATTCATGATGATTTCTGTTGCTTTGTTTCACGTTATTGCACAAAAGATGCTTCTTCTGCTCATTTACATGAAAATCTTTTAATGATTTTTTTTTTTACATTTTTTTGGACGAGGAGATCGAGATCTCTCTCGTGTCTTGACGATAGATACAAAACTGGTTAGCTTAGCTTAGCATAAAGACTGGAAACAGAGGGCAAACAGTGACCCTGGCTCTCTCCAGAGTTAACAAAAACCACCTATTAGCACCTCAAAAGTTACGTCTTATTGAAAAAAAAAAACATCTAATTATTCCTTTGATTGTACTTCTTGCTTTAGTTCTCCTCTTGTCTATCCACTTCACACAAACAAACGTGTACATAGATACAAGCTTTTGACAGAGGTTGTGTACACTTTAAATCATATCGAGGGTGTCGCACGCACGTGAAGGACGGACACTGTTGCGGCGAGTTTCATTTAACTATCTTGAAAATTGTCATTGCACAGTTAGTTCTGCATCACAATGCGCAGCCATGACACCTGAAAGAACGCAGACCGCTGCTGAACGGTGGTGCAGAAACAGAAAGTTAGTGCTGCGATTTACGTTCTCAGCGATCAACTTGAGGTTACTAGAGATTTACTTTAATATATTGCTTTTGAGATGATTTTATATTTGAAGAAAACATGTTATATTTTGAATGACAGCGGAGAGCTTATTATATGTTTTAAATCTATGTATTTCCAAATAATGTGACCTCAGTACTTGATGGTGACTCGCCTACTGAAGTTGCCCCAGTGAGGGCCTGTACAGTATCGGACAGCTGTAGCAATAAGCAGTGAGGTGTAGATTTGTCAGTTCGTGGCTGCTGTTGCTTCAAACAAAGCAGCAGAAAGGGAAAAAAAACAACCAAAGTGTATGTGGAGAGTGTACTGTAGACTTTAACCTCTTCATCTGCCTTCCCTGACTCAGAGGGTTTTAATGTAAAACCACCCCCCTCTCATCGTTTCTCTCATTTCAACTCACCCAACTCTTAATTCACTACAGTGTGATTTCTTTTCTTTTTTTTTTAGCTTTAATTTTTATGCTTTTTATTTTTCTGTTCTGATTTCTACCTTCTCACGGGTGCCATTATTCTTATGTTGGTGTTTTCATACTGTTTGTATGCATAATGAGCTTGATTTGTGTGCGTGATGTGTGGCACACATTTCCTTCCTCATTCAATGCTGCTCAGTTTTGAGGCGGAAGTGAACTAACGAAGATGGGGAGATTTGTCTTGCCTTGTCTAAACTGAACCCTGCTTCTCCTTGGACTGTGGACGGTGGTCATGTTAAATGATCTGCATGATGATGATGATGATGAAAGTTATGAGACACATCACAACAGCGGCCTGGTACAGGAGGTCAAAGGTGATGCCTGACCTGCCTTGATTACTACTCTTACTCCCCAAATACACATCGGTGTATTCAGGTGTACCTGCGGATTCAACTGAGGTTTTGCTTCTTTTCTTTTTTTTTTTAAATTGTGTATTTTCTCCCTTAATTTATACTCGTATAACAACGTCTTTCAACAACAAAGACACAATAATGAAAAAAGAAGATAATAAAGTTGTTATTGTTGACACTGGACGTCTGTCTACTTTATTTGCTGCAAGATGAGATGAGTTGAAAGTTGAGTTGAAGTTGTCATATTTGAGACTGTATATCTATTTTAGCACAAAGAAAAGCGTCTCTCACTGTAAATAATGACACCCTAACAACTGTTTTTGTGATACTTAAGAAGAGCAAATCTGCAGCAGTAGTACTGTACACAATAGGCACACAAAAAAACATCAGTAGTAGTAATGAAAGCTACATAATGTGGTGCAGCACACAGTTTCATAAGCGGACAAAACAATAAATAGAGGACAAAGCCCTGCACGGGTTACTATCAAGGTTGTTACTTTGCTGTACACTTTGCAGCAGCATTGTTAAAGTCTGGTAAGTGCAGTCCAGACCATTTTTAATTGGGTGACCACCAGAGAGGGAGAATGACTCAAAGTCAGAAGTCCCCAATTATGCATGAAGTCATGATCCAAAGTAGTTTTCTAGTTCTTTTACCTGCAAATATAAAATTTTCCCTGTAGGTCTTGGGTGGTATAGTGCACTGCGGTTATACCTACACAGACAGTTTTGTAATGTTTGCCCCAAACAAAGGCAAATCAATACCAATTCCGGCACCTTTATTTTATTTATGCACTCCAACCATGTGTCCTACTTTGAAGGCCACTGTACTGTACAAATAATCAGGGTCCAAGCAGTCACTGAGGTCATGTATTTTTCAGCTTCAGCTGAGGGACTCTGGTAAGGCGGATTTATACAAACGAACACATGATGGGTATTTAAAGGAACAGTATGTCACTTTATGTGTAACACTGATGTCCAGCGGTTAGAAATTGGTACTGTGGTCCAAATTCAAAATACTGGACAGTCGTCTCCTCCCTGGACTCAAAGCTCACCTTCAACAAGCTTAAAAACAAAGTTTACTTCATATAGACCCCAGCAGAAGCAACAGTTATGTGGTAGTAGGTCGTGTTTTTGTTAACTATGAGAAAAATATCAGCTAGGCCAAAACACAAACAGACTGTCCGGTCCAGAAATTTCAAAAGGTGAAAATACT
Organism: Protonibea diacanthus; assembly: GCA_028641955.1. NCBI lineage: Eukaryota > Metazoa > Chordata > Actinopteri > Sciaenidae > Protonibea > Protonibea diacanthus. Next base: position 19,174,817 of record CM053985.1, read on the forward strand.
GGTTGTAGTATTGTTGTCAGGAATCTGGTATTTCAATTTAGCATGTTTCTTTAATCTGTGATGACATGGCATGGTAATTTTATGATTTAATACAGTAAATATGTAATGTATTGTTACTTTACTTTCCAGTTTAAATCCAATATATTTAATTTGTGCAGAAAAAGAGTTTGAATGAGTTTTCAGACCTTCATGTTAGTAAAAATATCAAACACATCATCATTTTACAACTATTACCATCAATATATATAAATATTTAGCCCATTTTATGGTTTTGGTAATAGTTTTGGCGCCAATATGCCCGCTGATCGCGCGGTATTGCGCCTCCTGCCGTTAGTAACCGCCCTGCGCGTGCTGTTTGACCGTTTCCAGGGCAACCAACTGCTGTCAATCAAACCCACAGTGCCGCAGCAGCAGCAGCAGCAGTTGAAGAGCAACACTGAAGAGTCAAGTCCAGCATCGATTTAAAGTCTGCTCGAGTGTCTGCTGAAAGTAGGTTAGTTATGTTTGTTTGTTTGTGGGAAGAGGTGTGAAAATATAGATATTTTTTTTAACCTGTAACTATATTTATATAAAATCATTAGGATAGAGATAGATTAGCTCCTGTTGACTTTCAGTCAGATTGTATGCTAGTGGTAACTGCACTTTTTAAAACTTTAAGATCCACTAAAGGTTCTGAATTCTGAATAATAATAAAATATACTTTAACACCGCTGTCATTAGCTTTTATTCACATTTCAGATGGAAGACTGCCTTGTACAGCGCCTGAGCTTAATGTTCATTCTGAGGCGTGAGAGAAGCAGGCACAGGAATTTATAGCCCTCTTACTGAAAAGAAGTCAGTTTGGCTTGCTAACAAGCTAAATTGTCCTGGTTTCCTGGACAACTGAGCAACATAAACCCCCCCACCACTACTCCCTATGACTGCCCAGTCAGGCCTTAACCACTGGTTAATACTGCCTGGGGATGTTGTGGTGAATCTCTGCATATTTGTCTTGCAGCGACAGGACATGTCTGACAGAGGCCATGACAGAGCAGAGAGAGATGCAGAGGACACAGATGTGCTTCTTTACTCTGGTCTGATGTTTTATAAGCACGTCCACGTTTAATATTATCTATCTCAGTGTTTGCGTCCACTCTTCTTGACCCTTTTGTCTGCAATCACAGATCTCAATGACAACAACAGTGCGTTTGGACTGGACTCTCCGTCTCTCCGACTGGACCACTGTGACCTCCTGTTAGATGCTATTGATGCTCAGCTCGGTCAGCTGCAGGTTTGTGTTTTATTATTCAGTTTGTGTTGTATGTGTAACTGTAATTTTTATTAAGCATTAAGCATGATTAATGTGTGCAGGTCCAGCCCCAGAAACGTCAGGCAGTTTCCGGACAGCTTGATTGCAGCAGTACAGGTAATTAATGTCATAACACACACCTTTATACCAAAGTTGTGTGAGAGGTGTGTGCAGCTCTATACATCATGTTCAATGTACAAAACAGCAGGTCTTTGCCCTGTCTTTATGTAATTATTATTATTTCACTATGTTTTAGCATCTATTGACTCTGTACTGTGAAATATCTGCTCTCATTGAAATATCTGCTCTCATTAAGCGATCAGGCAAATCAGGCGATAATCTGTGGTCTTGATTTTTTTTTTTAGCTCCTCTTAGGTGGAGTCAGTCTCTGAGTAAAGACACGGGCCTTGGAAGTACAACTCAAACGAATGACACTCCCATGTCTTGTCTCGATTTGATACGCACGCCGACGATGGAGCAAACATCAGGTAATATTTAAATATCAGTACCATTACAGGAAACAGCTGTAACTAAACCAAACTCCTCTCAGTACTCCTTATAAGCAGGTTTTTTTGTCAACATGACTATTTGTGTGAGCTGGCGTTTGCACAGATGAAAACTAAAAGTGAATTGTAAGAGTAAGATGTGCACATGCTCCAGTGACTTACTTAATATTAGAGTAAGCCAGGTGTCTTTTGTTTATATGAAAGTGTTGTCTTCCCCCAGAGAGGAGCACAAGCTGCTTGGAAGCTCCTGTCACTCATGAGGAAACTAAACAGAAGTTAGACTGGAAGACAAAAGAGGAAATGGAGTCTCAGCGGGAGCAGGTCATCTGGAGGCTCGAGAGGCTGCTTGGAGACACCTGTAACGAGGGAGGGATGGCAGGAGAAACTCACCCTCCTTCAGACAGCATCTGCACTGAGGACTTTGTCAGACGCTTCAAAGACGAGATGGTCGAATTGACCTTGCCAGACAGTAATATGGAGCAACTAGACAAAGAAGAAGAGGCAGAGAGGACAAAGATATCGAAACAAAAGGGACAATTTATTCTTAATGTCAACTGTAAAGACGCAGGGACTGCTCACTATTTCCAGTCAAATGAGCTGTGTCTAAGAAAGGAACTGGAGAAATGTCTCTCTGGCAGTGATGGAGTAAATACATCATGTAGTAAGAAGGCAGGAGCTGGAGAGGGATGCAGCACACCACAGATGCCTGGTGGTGATAGCAGCAGTGAGTACTCTCTTTACAAACTCTTGGGAGACAAAGAGCTGTCAAACGTGCATTTTGTCTCTTAGTTACAGACAAGGAGTGAAAGAAAAGTCAGTCCATCCATCAGGTTATGTCCACAACTACCTGACAAGTTGCCATTTAATGGGGTATTGATATATATATGCTCCCCTGAGGATTGTTCCTAATGATTTTGACTAAGACTGTGAACTCTGAAGCCAAATCAGCTGAGTTTTTGCAGTACCCATCGGGCAAAATATCAACTTCACACACCTAATTACAATGAAACATATTCATACTCGCAGGGGGATGATCCCTTTTAATTTGGAGTGCCACTCAAAGGAAAAACTTTACATCTCTTCCCCTACAATAGCACATTGTAGCAGTTTACACCCGTGCTCCTTTGTTTTATCTCTCTCCTCTTGTAGTCTCTCACAGAACAGAGGTTGTAACAGAACATGAAACCCCGAGGCAGAACAACAGGTGTTCCCCTAAAGCCAGGTGCTTGGCAGGTAACACACACAGATTACAAATGCATCTACAAGCGCAGCTAGCTAGCTAATCCTCCTGCACATTCATTCAGTACAAACGGTGATTGGAGGCTGCTTGTTTCTTTTCCAGGAGTACCTGTGTGGAGTTTTGACACCGTGTCCATCGACAGCGACCTCGACTCAGTCAGCACGGAGCAAGTCAGGCGACATATTCACACGCGGCCAGGTAAGAGACTGCAGAAGCATTTTAAAACATGTTTATATAGAAGGAAATAAGAGATAATGAAAGATGAAATCAAACTCTTTAAATGTACCAGCAGTATTACAGTTGGTCCGTTCCTTCCCAGGATGGCACTCTCTCATTCAGTCTGTCACAGACATGGATGACTACTGTAGCAACCAGAGCGACTATGATACACCCACACAGGAAGAAAGTGAACCTGAGTCTACATCAGGTAGAGGACGAGTTCTAACTGTGCATGTCTTTATGAGTCCAGAAGATCTATTTAATCTTTAAACGTTACAGTTTGTTCCTTTCTTTGTTTACAAAGGTCAGAAATCCTCTTCTGCAAATGTACAAAACAGAAGCCCATCTGTCCGTAAAGCACAGCGCAGTCAGAGGGAAACGTCCAGGTAAACGAAGTGGAAGAACATTTAAAAACATTTTGGTCTTCAGGGTTGTTTTGCACATTCTTCTGATTTATACCCTGTGCATGTTCGTGTCTCACAGATTTGCGTCTTCCTCGGTTGACAATGACAAGGACACAGATGAGGAAATAAATCACTGCAGCAGGAGATGCAGACCTGAGAGGACATCAGAGAAAATGCAGTCTGATTGGGCCAAGATGAAAGAGCGTCTCTCTGCACTTCGACAGGTGATTATAAGTCTATCAGTGTATTATCTTGTTTAGTATAATTTGATAAATGTTTTTATGGTGCTTGGTTTGTGTGTCCGGTTTAGAAAGAGGAGGAGACGCTGCAGTTTAGCACTCAGTTAAAAGATGTTGAGCTCTCCCTCTCTGAACTTCAACAGAGAAGAAAGGTAAAGTGTAACATCTTATACGGAGTAGTTTATCAGATCACTGTGAACGGTCGTCTCAATGTTTATGGTATTTGTCCCAGCATGCCTTGCAGGAATTAGAACGACTGACTGTAGAGACAGCAAAGATGGAGACAGAGATGAGGACTTTTGTTAGAGACAGCAGGACATGGAAGGACTCTATAAGGTATAAAACCAAACTCCAGTTGTATCTGTCAACATGATAATGCCACAATGCATCAACATAATGCTGTGCAGTATAACGGTAGTGCTGTAAAGCAGTAATACAGCAATGAATGTGTTGCAGTTGCCAGGTGCCTGAGCTGCAGAGGCAGAGAGAGCCCTGTATCCTTGAGATAAGAGACGTGGAAGAAGACCTTGCAACTCTGAGTCGATGTAAACAGACTGTGAAGGATGGAGCCTTCACGGTGAGGGTAATGAAACCTAAATCAACTATTATGTCTGCCATGTTTTAATATGTCACTTTTTTGTTGCTCCATTGTTCCACAAACAGCCCGGTGTCATCATGTCAGCGCTGGAGAGGGAGGAGATGGACAGACAGCTGGACGGCGCCAAGACAGAACTGTTTGCTGAACAGCGACGTGCAAGAGAGAGGCTAGAGAGCATGCAGGAAGTACTGTGACAAATTGCCTACTGCCTATTATACTATAGTATAATGACTATTATAAAGTTCTTTACTATCATATGCACAGTCACAGTGTAGCAGTCAAGGGCAATGAAATTCATACTTTCAGGCTCCCTCCAACAATGCTCAAACAATATGTATTTTACTGTTAGCACTGTCAGCATCAAGCACCGATAAGCTGTCACACTAGTCTGTGTATAAAAAACAATTCAATTTAGGTACGATAGCAGGTTCTAGACTTACAGGAAGAAAGTGAAGAACATTTGTTTTTGTGTGAAAGACGGATTTGAAACATCTGTGGACACGTGTTCATGTATTATGTTCATGTATTGGAGCAGAAGTTGGAGGAGACTCGTGATGAGCTGCAGAGGGTCACGGAGTCAGAGAGCTTACTGAGGAGCAGGTGTGTCTGTCTGGAGGAGAAACAGAGGCAGAAAAAGGATCAGATGGAGGTGACGCCTGATGATGTCATACAAAAAAAAATATTCATCTGTTTAGCAAATCCCACATTTTGTCTGTTTATTATTTTCTAACTATCAGTACTATTTTTGGTGTCTCACTTTCTGTCAGGCAATAGAGCTTCAAGTAGGCGAGCTGCAGCATGAACTGGGGGAATATAAAATCAGAGTAGGTACTCTGGAGAAGATGTTGGCCCAGAAGGAGCTCCAGCTGCTAGATTTACAGGAGACACGTGCAACCTTACAAGCAGAAAGAGATGGACTGAAGGGGGAGCTACAACACCTAAAAACTCAGCACTGCAGCGCACTGAAAGAGGCCCAGAAACAAGCCAAGAGAATGATGGTAAGTGCAAACTAACTCAGGCTTACTAAGTCTACAAGTCGACAAGTAATGAGTAATAAGGCTTCCTCTTTTTTAATTCAGGAGGCAGCATTGAAGCAGCAAAAGAAAGATCTGACTTTGACTCATGAGCAGCAAATCCAAAAGGTGACAAACAAGTCTATAAAACTCAGACACTGATTCTTCAGATGTCATCGTGACAGTTTGATTAACGATGTAGTTACATCTTCAGGTTAATAAGCAGGCTGAAGAGGAGAAAACAAACGCTTTGAAAGAACAAGCTCTGTGTCTCACACAGCACATCGAGTCCTTGAAAAGTTCCATTCAGGTCAGTGAGTTTCCACAAATATGTGAAATCCGCTTTTACACTATCTCACTGTAAACTATGTACATTGTCTTATGCAGAGTTTAGTTTGGGTTTCAAGTACAGTAAATAAAAATACTCTACTGGATTACTTTTTCTATCCTGGCAGCTCAAAGAAGAAGAGGCGAGGAAGCTGAGGGATTCTCTGGAGCAGCAGAAGGAGGAGGCAAAGCACCGTGAAGAGGAGCTTCGTGTAGAAGCCTTAGAAAAGGTACTCTGATAATCCTCAGCCTAAAACATGCTGTCTTTTTCAACACAGCTGTATGTTACTCACAGCATTTTCCCAACAAGGTGCACAAAGCCACAGAAGAGGAGAGGAGGAAATCGGAGGCACAAAAGGTAAAAGCTGTGCAGGTGCACTGTGGGATGCTTGAAGAGAAGAACAGAAAGAGCCTGGAAAGCATGAGAAGTGAGATGCAGCGAGAGATGAATAAAGCAATGGCACTTCAACGTAAAGTGGTGGAACTGAAAACAGTAAGCAGCCATGACGTGTAACATCATTTATAATAAATCAGAGTAAATGTTCATTCTCTCTTTGCACGATTTGCTTTTTGTCTGTAAGAGAGTGCAGGAGTTGGAGAGTGAAGGCAAATCACTGAAAGAGGAGCACCAGGCTGAGCTGCAGAAGTTGCAGAGACAGATGGCACAGGTCAGACGGCACGATCATTTGCAAGCACATAAAGAGACGTGATGTTGTAAAAAAAAAAAAAAAAAAAAAAAAAAAGCTGACATGGTGTGGTCTGCGGTCACAGGAGAATCAGAGGGCAGCACTGCGGCTCGAGCGGGCAGCTCAGCTGGCAGAGAGAGAGGCTGGCAGACTCCAGGTGATGCTAGAAGAAAGGGAGAGCAGCCATAATCAAATCACAGCTGAGCTGGATCAGCAGCTCAGGCAGTGGGCCCACGAGCTGGGAGCAGAGTGCCAGCATCATGGAGCCAAACAAAGTCGGGTGCAACTACCTCCCAGGTATAATTTTCTGCTCTGGTTTTACATGTGGATGTAAATACTTTGTAGACAACATGTTGTGTTTGATGTCGCTGTTTCATGCAGTCTCACAGCAGCCGAGACTCTTGCAAACCTGAGAACACTAAGAGAGCAGCTGATGCACTTGATTAGCCATCTACAGCAGGAGCTGGATTCACAGAAACAAACCATCGACCAGCTCAGAAAAGACAAGGTAAAGTTTGTACTGTACATACTGCACAGTGCCTTTTGTTTGCACATGAAATGCACACATGAATACAGGTTCAGATCTTTTCAGGAGCTCGAATTGAGAATCCAGAGGCAACAGCTGAGGACGGAGAGAGACCAAGCCTTGGATTCTCTAAAGGAACGTCTCATTCAGGTATAAGATTACTTGTCGGTGCATGTAGACACGTAAAGCTCATCACTCGCAGCTCCGTTATGCCACATCGTATTTCTACAGGAGCACATTGAGGAGTTAAGCAGTCTGAACTGGGCTCATATGTGTGATGGAGGAGCTGAGGGAGGAGGAGGAGGAGGAGGAGGAGCGGCAGCATCCCTTCGCAAACAGCTAAAGGCCAAAGATCTGCAGCTCAGGCAGGTTCAAAGGAGCATGGGTCAGTGGAAGGAGCAGACGGCAGCTCGTCTGGCGTGCAAGTTTGAAGAGGAGTTGACAGCTGAACTGGAAAGGTGATGAGATACAATACAGATGTGAACAAGCACAGGTGTGGCAGCCTGCGTTGGGTATAATATTTTGCTTCTCTATGTTGAAGTTTTGCCCTGATTTGTGCTGTCCCACAGGTGCAAGACAAAGTTGTTAAGGGGCAGGTAACTGGTTTCTGTGTCTGTGAAAGCTAGATGACATACTAACCAGCTGTCTGTCCTTACAAGAGCATGACCTCACCTCAACTGACTGCTTCATGCGCTTTATACCATAGATGTAACATTAACTATACTTGTAAACCCATAACTCCTTAATTATGTTAATTATCCACAGCTAGCAACCTTTTCAAATGTAGGTTTGTTTGTTTTCCAGGAAAATGTCAAAGACTCGAGAGCCAGAGAGGACTGAAGGAGAGATGACGCTTAGTGCAAAGGTAAATGTTTTACTGCGGGCATTAACACAGAGTCTTTACAGATATATAACCTAAAGATATTCAGTATTCATTTGATTGAAACTCTCTGCGTCTTTCCCCTATCAGGAAGCTCAGAATACAGTTTGCTCTCCGTCCTTTCTCGCTGCTGCCTCCCACAGACCCTCATATGTGGCTTCATTAAAGCTCCTATGTTACCTCCAGAGCAGAGTCAAGCAGCGCCGTGTAGAAAACCAGGGCAACACCTGGCACCTATCGAACACAGCCCCTTTAGATTTATCAGGATCGTATCTTACAACAGTGAGTACATTGTTTTATAGCATGTTACTGTTGATTTATTGACTAGTCCCTCTTTCAGTATGACCTCTAACTGCATTTACAGCAGTGATAAGTGAGTATCACTTCAACATTAGTGCTTGCAATTTACCTCAGGGCCAGGTGAACTATTTTTATTCAGGTTTTTAAAAATATGTTTTAATTATCTAAGAAGTGTGTGTGGAGAGAAACCCACATGATCCTTCAGATCAGAACACGATGTCCACCGCTGCTCAGCGCAAAATATGCTTTCCACAGCAGAACATTATACACAGGCACAACTGAAAAGACACTAATTATTAATAATTTAAGAATCTTTTCAGTGTTAAATGCACATTCACATACTCAATAATTATGTAATTCACTATCAAAGACCACACCAACATAGATTTAAATTTAGACAGGTTTATTGCATGTTGTGGATGAAGGTGAAATACTGAGGGAAGGGGATGAGGGATGAAGGGTAGGTGGATGATGGTGGGATAAGCAATGAGAGGTGAAATCGGGGTCGTTGATGGATGGAGGGGTGCGGAAATGAACCAGTGTTGTGAGTCAAAGAAAGAGTGAACAGATAAGGTGTGCTGAAGTACTTGAGATGTGAAAATGGGATGATTCAAGGCATGGTCTTTGTTCCGGAATCTATTTATAAAAATTAATTTATTTAATAAAGTATTGCTTTTACTGCTTTTACAGTACTGCATGTTTTACTTTTATAAATTAAAACTAGTTGTCTCTCCTCTAGAAGAACCCCAAGAAACATCATCACAAGCTCTTTATACTTTCAAGTACTTCTAAAACTGTTGAAGTCAAAGAAAATGCTCCTGTAAATGTGTCAGTATCATTAACATTTGCATATTATATCTCTGCTCATCTTCATATATAATAAAAGCTAATGTTTGTGTCTCCTTTATAGATCGCTCAAGACATTGCTGGAACTCAGAGCCATTCATCAGTCAGCACAGTCTCAAGTTAAGGACATGAAACGTGACTCTGGGTGTGTTACATGGCCGGTGAAACACAGTATTGTTCTTTATGAAGATAGCAGATTAACAAGCGGGTCACAGTGACAAATGACACAACCCAAGATTTGGTCATCAGGTTCACATTCCCCCATGTGAAGGCAGTCAGATTTTATGGCTTAAGGTTACAGTGAACTGTGAATACGTGATGACATGGCATTTCACTGGAGATCATGTGAGCTATGTCAGAGAATGTTATAGAGCTGACTGTTGTATAATCACAATGAGTTTAGTAAATGGTTTTAATTTTAATGCCTTTAAACTTCTTTATCAACTTTGTGTAAATGTGTAAAAACACTATACTGGGACTGATGCCGGAAGTTATTTTGAATTAGTCAGCATCATTCTTGGTCCAGGAGTGCTGACATTATGAATAAAACTATCCCCATTTAAGACAATGACATGGCTCTAATTAACCTGAAAATAGCATTGGACTTTGTAATAATTGTATTTTGTGTGACAAATTTGGGGATACTGCATTCAATAACCTAATAGTTAGATTATACTTAATGGACTGGTTGCACAGGAGCTAAACTCCAATGAACGACGCCTAGCTCTACCACCTGTAGACTCAGAGCAATCCAAACTTTTCTCGCCTGTCGTTTCCCCGTTGGTGGAACGTCCTACCAAACTTTTCTCACCTGTCGTTTCCCCGTTGGTGGAACGTCCTACCAGTTCCTACCAGATCAGGGGCGTCCCTCTCTACCTTTAAAAACCTCCTGAAGGCCCAGCTCTTCAGAGAGGCTCTCCTCTCCAGCAAATATATGCCCCTATCTTGAATTGTCACTTGATTCTACGTGAGGAGTACTCATCCTTACACTAACATGTCCTTGTCACACTTGAATGTTTCCTTTTTTGTGAGTCGCTTTGTATTAACACGTCAGCTAAATGGCTAAATGTAAATGTTAACAGTGAACCAGCAAGTACACTAGCATGACAAAGTCACCCAACAAGAGGATTTAATCGACTGAAAACCATATTCGCCATGCAGAATCTCCACACGGACGAGAGTTTATTTAAAAAGAAATAAAAAGTCATAACACTGGCTGGATGGCTGATTCTGGTAATGTACATATGAAAATACAATCAAAATCATAAAAAGGTGCATTTTCCGTGACTTCTTTACAAAATTCCTCAAAGCTCACAGGTGGCGTACTTGCTAAGTGCTATAGGGAGATAAATCTTTCTACCACAATAAGTACAACTGCAAGCATGAAGCCATGCTGTGAGCAAACGTGAACACACAGGAGCAATTTTACAGGTCCTGGTAACGACGCCGAGAAGCCAAACACAAACTGTACAAAATTCAGGTGCTGCACACTGATGTTTAAGAAAGAACAATTCATACAATTCATATTACATCAGTGTGTTGTTGGCCAATCTTTGGCAAAATTATGTACAAATTTTCTTATTTCTAAGGGCAAAGGTCAATTCTGCAATTTATATAAAATTGTTTAAGTAAGGCCATCTATAGAACATTTCAAAGACTCTAGATCATGACTTAAATGGATAAAACAGATTAATTAGGTCAGCATTACATGTTACATTGTCAAAAAAAAAAAAAAAAAAACAACTAAACTGAGTGACTGTAAAGCAAAAGATGTGTTTCACAAACTGTCCAAAACAACACAATATTCACGTAGAGCCAACATGCCAGACTGACTAATGTAAAATGGTTCTTAAAGAGTCCTCCGGTCTTTTACTTTGGCATGTCTTTTCAAGTCATCAAGCGCACAGTTACATTTCCATGTCCTCCTCTCCAGAGCTGTGGGCCACAGGAAAGCTGTACAGAGAAGAGTGTGTGTCTGCAGGTGGACTTGGGGGACTGTGAGGGGTGGGAGATGGACATGGAGTCGGGGGTTGCCGAGATACTGTCTGTTGTTTGCGCAGTTTCTGTAATGAGCCCTTACGCTTCCGGCAGAAGGGATCGTCTGGAGGCCGCCACAACACCAACTCCATGCAGGAATGGCTCCTGAAAGTATGAGAAAGCATGTGAGACAAAAAACTAGAGCTTTTTCAAGGAGGAAACTCTTCCCACTGAATCATGCCACTCAACATTGTACATTCAAATAACAAGACACATACACAGACTGGGCTACTGTGTGTGGCAGGATGTCATTGATGTCGCGCTGTAGACCTTCTTTCAGACTGTCAGAGATCACCAGTACTGGCCGTCTCGGTGCTGGCTCTACATCCAGATCTTCATCCTCATCATCATCCTCCAGCGTTATCCTGTGACACATCAATATCACGCGTAATAAAACCCTCTAAAAATACTGAACAGTTTGCTAGAAACAGGCTTTCCTGACATATAATGTATATGTATGTAATTAAAACATTTTAAAATATTTAATATCTGTCTATCACAGAGCTAAAAAGTCTGGATTTGCTGGGGCACACTTGTTTTGAAGCAGTCAGATAGTTACCTGTCTTCAATCTCCTGCAGTTTCCTCTGAGCCGCCTCTATCTCCATGCTGGAGCTCTCTGTATCAGGTCGGGACAGAGCAGCGGAGGGCTGCGGCAAAGTCAAAGGCTGAGGCGCCGGGCAGGGCTGTGGAGTTGCAGGGCTGGCTTGCTGTGCAGGCAGAGGAGGGCCACTGTTTGTTGCAGGCCAGTCGTGGCGAGTGCTCGTGTTTGAGTCCTCCGGGACGTCCACTTCTGCCTCGATCATTAACTTCCTCCTTTTGGCACTGCACCCCCTGAAAAGAAAACATTAAAATAGTCATTACAGCACTCAGATACTTTCTCACACCCTTTGAAATAGTAAGTAAGACACTTACTCATCGTCAACTCTCCTCCTGTGCTTCCTGAGGCATCTTGTCTCCCAGCTACTGTGGGACAAAGACACACATGGGTCAAAACATTTAGAACATAATTGCATCTCTACAGCTTACCCTGCCATCAGCTACATACCTGTTAGAGAGTGTTCCTCTCTGTAGGTGTCCAGATGTACTTGGAGGTCCCAGGTCAAATTCAGGGAGGCTTGTGGGGCCTGAAAAAGGATACATGGCTGGCAGAAACCCCACTCCACTGCTTGTGGGTGCAGAGTGATGCATGGTGAAGAAACACGCCGGTGTATGTAACTACAAAATCAGTATGATACCAATCAGATAAGCTGATGACGGTATTTTTCTGTAACCTACATGGCCCTCCTCGAGTTTGACGTCTGCATGACAGGACAGCTGAAATGCTACTAGTGTTGCATGTCACGGTTACGGATAAAACCGGCCGACACTAAAACACGACACGGTAACACACAATGACAGCTTCATCCCCGCGCTGAACGACAACTTCGCATAAGTTAACCAGAAACATGTATCGTTACAGACCGACCAGTGCGGCTGCCCTGCCCCTTGGTTGTTATTGTTGTTGATGTTTTGCTGGCTTAGTCTCCGTCACTTCGCATTACACATGAGCACACAGCAAAAAAAGGGCGAGCAGGTTCAAGTCTTACTAATTTAATATCATAACAACATCACCTGCGAGCGGAAATAATCCCCCAGAAAATTAAAGGCCCATGTGGTGTAAAGTGCTTGAATGGTAGGCTGGGTTAAACTGTCGTTAGCTAGCTATTCTTGGGAGAAAAAAGTGAGACGACGAGTCGCCAAGCTTCCAGAACGTACGTAGGTTACGTACGTTAGGTGAATTGTGGGAAATGTAGTGTGTACGAACGCGCCACTATAACGTCTTGTTTTGTGTGTTTAAAACACTCTGCTGACTTACAGAAGCTAACTAAGTGAAGATGGCGTCGAAGCGTTAACACTAAATGTATGTTTTTTTTTGGCTAAATGTAGCTTTTTAACTAGTTAAACTGTCAGTCTAAGACCGGACCGAGAGACGATATGTGTAAAGCAAGATAAACACCCGCCTCTTGTGTTGCAGGTTCGTATTACCAAAGAGTATATGCGACTGACAAGATTGTACTCTCCACCGCTGTTTATGGTCTGACCTGACCCGCAATTGCGTTTAAAGAGACCGTCTTCCCGTTTTCATCGCTTTGTTATCTCAAATGAAGAAGTCATGTGACAGTTGGAATACCAGAGACTGTTGACTCTGCCTGTTCTGTTACACAGCTCTCTGTCTTCACACTGAAGTCACTCTGAACAGGTAAGGCAGCTGCTGTTCACCGCAAAACTTAGAAAAAGAACAATGAGCTTACAGGCTAACTACTAAACTTCAGTGATAATGTTAAAATAACTATCTTGTAACGTTTACATAACATCAGTGAGTAGACTGTCATGTATCTAATCCATAGACATGTTGCAATTATTTTCAGATTCATTGTTTGATTTTAAACTTTTATCCTAAAAAGAGCTTTTGGACCTCTCTGCTTTAAAGTATATGTGTTGTTATTTTAGCATTTTAGGCTAACATATTTTTGATTTGTATCCGCTGTGTGTTATCTAGCGGATTCACAATGCTGTCTTTAGTCATTATCACCAGCCTACTGGCTTTTGCCTCTGGAAGCCCACTGTGTAGTAAGTATACTTTTATTTCTTTTTTAATACAAATCCAGTTATCACTAATCATTACCCCGAGTTCCCTCTGAACTCTGGGAAGAACCCAGGTTACAAAACATTGACTCACTGTTCTGGAAATTCACTGATTTTGCAATTACCTACTGCACAGACATGAACGGCCTTCATATTGTTTGCTCTTTAACAAACGTTTTTAGTCTTTAGTGATGGAGGTCAACTATCAAGCAGAGATTTGACACTTGGACAAAGCTCTTCTTTAGGTTCTTAAGTTTCCACTATCTTTGTTTCCGCCTGCTGCCTGCTGATGCTGCAGTTCTGGTTTTGCAACGCTTCGAAAGTTCAAGTTGATGTCAGCAAGACAGAATGACGGAAATACTTTTATATCTGTAATCAGAATTTCTGAAAAACATTTTTTCTTTTAAATATTTGAATCCAGGTACTGATGGATCCAACAATGAGTTGCTCCTATCACTCAGTAAGAATCTCCTCCGCTCTTTGGAGACGCAGGAAGGACTTCCCAATCCCAGTATCCACTTGGCATTGCGGCTTTCCAATAGACACAACAAGCTCAAGGAGGGCCAATACCTGAACAGACTGAAAACTGACTTGCACAATAACCTTCAAAGGTTTACAAATTGTCTCATTCTTTAGTGACACAGCAAATGTCTTTATATTTCAAATCTGTATTTCCATTTAATTTATATTTTTCCTTAATGTTCTTCCCTTAACCTCGGTTTCTTGTGTCTTTCTCAGCTCTCTCTCTAAAAGCGAGGCTGTGACTGGCCTCATGGCACTTTACAGTCTGGCTTTGAAGTCCTCCTGCGATGATGGCAGCACAACCACCTTCACCGTCAGTGATAGGAATGAGACGCTGCTGACGCACCTGAAGAAGCAGATGGACCTCGAAAAAGAGAACATTCACAGTAACTTTTCCGTCGACCTTTTTGAGGCCCACTGGTTGAAAAACTGTCATCCTGGTTTACGTGCTATGTGTTACAAAATGAAAAGATTTTTTTTTTAAGATTTTAAATAAAGTTTGAGCAGAACTTGCTCATTAAAAATCAAATGTGAATATGTACACTGGAAGACATCTTATTGTCATAATGGCTCTACTTTAGAGCAACATTTGGCTAGTTCCATTCAAATTCAATAAAAAAAATTGTAGCAGCGTTGGAGAAAATAAACTTTTAATTAAATCTTTTAATTTTTCAGCCTTACATGTTTGAATATATTTTGGTTTCTCTTATTCCTTTTCTCCCTTTGCGCAGACAGCAACCGCTCTTTGACCAACTATTACCAGTACTCTCTGGGAGTGCTTGCTCTTTGCGTGAGTGGCGTCAGGGTCAACGACCATGTCAGCAACAAGCTCATCAAGGCAGTAGAGGATGGGCGCTTCACACATGGAGACACTGAGAGTATTGGTGAGTGAAACCTGTCTAAATTAATGATGTGTTTAAATAAGTGATGTGCAGGCAGTTCTTATAATAAAAGCGCATGACGTGGTCGCCTGAAATTAATTTAACTTGTGGGTCATCACATGATTCTTTTTCTGTTAAAACCACCATGATGTTTGATATGTGAGAGGAATCCAGTAGCTCCACTTGGTAGCAACTTCTTGTTTTTGCTCTCTCCTCAGATACCTATGCCATGGCTGGAATGGCACTGCAGTGTGTGAAGAACTCTGGTTTTCATGCGCACAATGTTGCTCGGCTTGACACAGCCCTAACAAAGATCAAGCAGAAGCTCTTGGCCGCTCGTAGGTCTGACGGCCATATTGGCAATGAGTTCAGCACAGGCAATGCAGTTCAAGTGAGGCTCCCCTTGTCTCTTCTCTTCTCTCTCACTGCATGAAATCTTATAGAACAACTTCTCTTTGCAGGTTAAATTTACTTATTTGATGTGTTATAGGCCTTAACAGCAATGGGCAGCCCAGTAGCAGAGTGTGGTGCCGCAATGAATGCCATGAGGAATGATGCCAGACAAAACAAATACCACAACCCCATGGCCATATCTCAGATCCTGCCAGCTCTCCACCAGAAATCCTTCCTGTCACTTAAAGAGAAGAACTGTGAGGGGGAGGATGGTATGTGCAGCCTTATTTCTACGCTCCTGTGGTTACTGTGATGCATTTCTATATCATAGTGTGTGCCTTCCTACAGACACTCTGGTGCTGGAGCCCATAGATACTGTGACAGTTTTACCAAGTAAGATCAAAGTGGCCCTGCAGGTGGAAGTGGTGACGCACAGTGAGGCAACTGCTCTTTACTCTGTGAATGTGCCACAGGGCAGCACTCTGTTGGAGGCCCTTGAAATTCTCCAAGGGAGCAGTGTTGGTTTCACGTACGTTCATTTAATTTCTTCTTTTTCTGTCTAACCTTTTCCTGTATGATTACCTACACTGAGTATATATTGATGCTGTTGGACAGGTTTGAGAAGGAGAACAGCCTGTGGGGACCGTACTTAAGTGTGGTGAATGGAGAGCAGGCAAGACGGACTGACCGCAGATACTGGCACCTCACCTCAGATGGCACTGCACTCACTGAGGGTGAGGACACACAGTCACATACATTGTGACTTACTAAGAGAGCATTTGCTTTGTTTCTTTAATCTGCTGCTTTAACTTCACTTTTTTAAAAATGCTGGTTTGCTCCCTCAGGTGTCGGTGATTACAAGATTCAGCACGCTCAAAAGATCACCATCAAAAACACAGAATACTGAGAGGCAGTCACTGCTGATGCAACTAATGGTGACTAATGAGAATCAAATCACAAAATCAAATTTAATCTTTAGTTTTTCTCTGCCATTTGTTGTTTTGTGATTATACTTAATTAATCATATACTTCATATCTGAAAAAATGGTTGTAGTGCTTTTACAGAATTTTTGCATTTAAAATAGGTTTGAAGATTTAATAAAAGTACAACTTAGAGCCAACTGAGCAGACGTTGCTGTGAATATTCTAACTGTAGTATGTTAATTGTAAAGATTTTTTTTTAAGAATGGTTGTTTAATGAGAATGAAATGTTGTAGAAAGTTTGATTGTACTTTTTTTTAAAAATAAAAAAAGTTGTGATTTCTTTTTAAATGAAGAGTTTGTGTTTTTGTTACAAAGAAAATAGTTGAAACTTAATTAATCACATTGAAACACATGAATTATTATTATCACGCATTTAACCCATCCAGGCTGGCACATGTTGGAACGCACACATGCACAGGGTCACACACTCATAGAGACAGATGCCATATTCACTGGAGCATGGGGCATCAAGTCACAGTGCAGACATTGAGGGCACGGTGCCTTGCTCAAGGTTACCTCGGTTGTGGCAAGGAGGTGGACTGCCATGCCACCAGCTGTCAGTTTACCAAATCTTCGAGCAGCGAGAGCGGGATCGAACCCCCAACCCTCGGGTTAGACGACTCACTTTACCACTGAGCCACAGAATTATAATAACATGGCTCATCAAAACTTGCAATTTTGGTATAATTTGATTTTCATTGTATGTATGTAAAGCAACTTTATAATGGATCATAAATGCTAATCATCAGAGCCAAATGTGAGACAATGCTGACTACCAATGAAGATCCAAACATACATTATCATTTGTTTGATATTTCTTATAGGTATTTTTAAGTAGATTGTTGCAGTTTGAAAAGTAAAGGACATTTCTGTGACACATAATAACTTCCACATTCCTGTTTCTGTTCAGTTAAACATATAAGACCATTGACACTATTAATTGACACTGAGGTTGAAAACGGCAGCAAACATGTTTATATGTGACTCCAATCCTCAGTTTATTTGTTTGTGAAAATCATCAGTGAAAAGTAACTTTAAAAGGAGATTGTATGTGTGCTATTATAGATTAAGTTAATTCAACATTTTAATTAAAATGTTGAAAATGATTAGATTTGATAATGAGCCTCTCTCTCTCTCTCTCTGAATCAGGATGAATCAAGATTAACAGGCAGTGTCCTGAGATACACACTCAATAAATAAAATGCAAATTATATGCAAACAAATAAAATTATATGAAAAATGATATTACTTTGCAGCGTTTATTAAGAGACAACCCTATGAAAATATAAACTTGTAAAACGGGATATGGTTTGTCAAAAATGCTTTTATTGTGAAAGCGCAAGAAACGTGAACCGGAAGTGATGCTTGTTGCTACTGTTTGTAGCATGCGGGCTAATTATTTTTCATGAACTTATCATAGTGTTTTTTACTTACTCATAGTAAATATGTGAAACACGAAAGTGTAAGCTCTTCGGGAACAACTCGACCAACATATCAGCGTTCATAAATGTTGTAATAGTCGCACATTTAGTTTTAAATCGATGATTCATAATGAAAGTTCAGGTTAGCTACGTCATGGAGGGGATTAGCTAGCTGCCATGAGGGTAACTCGAACAAGCACCAAGTAACGTGCAGAAAAATGTGATTATTCTTATGTAGCTGTGCTTACATCTGTCATAATGTCTGCTCTGTGCCGATGCCTTTTGTTCAGCCGTGTTGCTAAATTAAAAGAAAGCACAGGTTTGGTACAGGTTATGAGATTTGGGTTCAATGCGCTATCTCCACAGTGGAAGACACCCAGTAACATCCTCACTGCTATGGCTAATAAGTCAGAGAAGCTCAGTGTTTCTTTCTTTTCAAGTTCAAGTTCAACTAAAGATGGGCCAGCTCGAGTGAAGAGAGTTTCCATCGAGGGCAACATTGGTAAGTGTATCTGCAGTATTTCAAAATAAGACGTGTCAAGCTCTGAGTGATGGTTATATGTGATCTCTCCTCTCAATTACCAGCTGTTGGAAAGTCGACTTTTGCAAGATTCTTGCAGTCAGCTTGTTTTGACTGGGAGGTGGTGGCAGAACCAGTAAGCAAGTGGCAGAACATTGAGAGTGAGACCTCAAAGGTTAGTGCACATTTCAAGACCTCTGTGTCAATGTAGACAAGACGCAAGCTGACCATCTCTGCTTGTCTTTGACAGGGGACAGGCGCGCCCCCCCAGACTACAGTCAGCAACCTCCTGCAGATGATGTACGAGGACCCTCAGCGGTGGTCGTACACGTTTCAGACATATTCCTGTATGAGTCGTCTGAGAACGCAGCTGCAGCCTCCTCCTGCTCGCCTGCTCAGCTCAGAGGGAACACCTGTCCAGGTGTATGAGCGCTCCATCTACAGCGACAGGTGAGTAAAGGCAGGACAGGAAAGTGAACATGAAATCATACATTGTGTGCCTGTCACCCAAACTATTTTAACCAGAGTGAAGAAGCTGCAGGCCTACTCCACTCTCCATAAATGCACACATTATAACTATATTGTTGTTGTTAATAATCAAAGTTATGCTCCGGATATAAGTAGTATGAAATGAAAATATGTGCTTTTTAACTTACCAAATGCATTCAGCTTCATGATGTTCACACTTGACTCTGTCCCGTTAGATACATCTTTGCCCTGAACATGTTTCACCTGGGCTGTATCAACTCTACAGAGTGGACAGTCTATCAGGACTGGCACTCTCTGCTGGTGGAGCAGTTTGGACACCAGGTGGAGCTGGAGGGCATCATCTACCTCAGAGCCACGCCAGAGGTATGAACATCTGAGAGTTTATGTTTTAATTATATTATATTTAAGAGAAATCCTGACAGAGAGACCTTTTTGCATACATGTGCATTTAACATATACAGGTTTAACACATCTGCAAACATCTGTATTCACCCACAACTTGCCAACTTGCAACCTACTTGAATCTACTTAAATCTGTCTGCGGCTTTTCAATTTAACTTTCTCTCATTGGTAATAGAATATGTAAAGGGACTGTACACTACACTACATATTCACACACACATTCATACACTGACAGCATCAGTTTTGGGAGCTAATCATTAATTGAGGAGTAATTTGGGGTTCAGTATCGACATGCAGACTAAAGGTGCCGGGGACTGAACCACAGATTATCTGATTAGTGGACGACCTGCTCTGCTTCACAGCTGCCCCATGCCCATCTCATATTCTATTAACAATCTAACTATATTAATTATATACAATAGAACCAAGTGAGTGTACATTTCTATTATTACATAAGACTTCAGTGGAGTCATACAAAGTCACTTGGATTTAAGTTACAAGTTTGATCCATTTATTCCAAATCTGGTAAAATTTCTCTTTTTGCATCCTCAAAGAATAAATTAACTTCTCCATTTTAAATATTTCAAAGACATTACATTGTATTTATGTTATCTCTTAGAAATGTATGGAGCGTCTGAAGCATCGGGGAAGGGACGAGGAGAAAGGAGTGAAGCTGGAATATCTGGATAAGCTGCACGTTCAACATGAGAGGTGGCTCGTTGAGAAGAGCACTGAGTGAGTTGAAGTGAAATCATCACCGTCTGTGTTGCTTGTTCTCTCCTGACGATTGACTATTTCCAATAGTGCTGAAAGATTTCATGACCTTTGTTGTAATGTCACATTCTGCCAGCTATAATCAAGTGTATAATCAGGCGGCTATTGTGAATGCAGCCCAGATGTGCAGGGTGCAAACCAATGTGAGGGAATTACATTTAAAATTGGTTTTATTTAGCTGTTATGACCTGTAAACGATTCAGTCAGAATCTGGTATGAAATTTTAAAACAAAATAAATTTAGAAAGTGAAAACAGCCTTTGTGTTACAGGATGATTTACTCAGATTTCTTTCCTCGCAGCTGTTTGTTGCTTGGCTGTGAACAGATGACGTTCAGCAGTGTGTGGTCTGGGGACTTACCTCTCTTCTTTTTTTCCAGAATACATTTTGAGAAGTTGAAACAGATACCTGTGTTACAACTTGATGCCAGCGTGGAGTTTCAAAGTGACCAAGAGGCGCGGGAGCAAATTCTAACCAAGGTACGTTTTATTTATTGCGCTGCTATGCCAGCGACAACCACACGAGGGCCCCATCCTAATATTTGAGGCCGCATTCCTCATCCTCACAGACACATTTTCTGATCTGATGTTCGATGTGTTTCTGATCCATCCTTTTCACACACAGGTAAAGAACTTCTTTGATGCTTTGTGAGCAGACCAGCATCAGCTACATTCAGCAGTGGGAAATGATGAAACCAGCCCAACCTCAGTCAGTAGAGAGAAGGAAATATGAAGTTAATATAAAAGGCTCTCTCTTTTTGACAAGCGCTGTCTTTACGGGAAGTACTGCATAAAATGCACAGTTCAGCTGACTTGAATCTTTACTAGTAGAATATTTTACACATTTGAAACACAGATCCGTCAAGTGATTTTACAGCCTGTCTAAATCTGTGCTACCACTACTGTGACCATTTGGAAACACAATTTACTGAACGTCACACAGTTTTTGTGTGTGTGGTACTGTTTCACACATTCCTGACGGTGTCATTTTACACAAACTTCATGAATGCATGTACTGTATCTGTTGTTTAATAAATAAAGATTTGTTTTTTTTTAGAGATGTTTTGTTCATTTTATTATCAAACATTGTCTTAAATTTTATCTTTATGCTTAGTTTCTGTATGTGTCAAATTGTGCTAGTGCCAACCACTAAGGTGCTAATGGCTATACAGCATTTAAAGCATCATTTGTTAATGGATATTTACATTTGTAAAGGATCAGGCTCCTGAATAAAAGGCCAGGCACTTTGACAGGACAATGACCTTGGCTAAATGTTTTCTTTTTTTCCTGCCCCTCTGATGTGCTCTGGTGATCAGAGGGGCTGTTCAGATGCCTGGAGTGGTCAGGGGTCATCAAAGGGCAGCTGTCCACTATAAAGGGGCCTGGCTGGAGCTCCGTCTGCACATAGCATCATTTCAGCCTGAGACCAGCTGGAGGAAGGAAGGAGATCTTTGCCTCTCTCTCATTATTAGAGTAGATTTTGTGAGTTTTGGTTAAAATGGAAGCTGGAGTCCTGATGTTTTTCTGCTCATTCCTCCTCTGTTCATCCGGTGTTGTTTCCTCCACTCCGGGTCACAGATATCACACAGGCCTCGAGGCCAGTTTAGCATTCAGAAATCTGTCAATGAACCATCGCAGCAGATATCCTCTGTACATGATGCAGCTCTACCGCTCCTTCAGGACGGCTGATTCCTCATTGCCAGTTGTCAACGCCGTCACTGCACAGGGCGACAACCCGTCAGCGCACAGTTCAGACTCTGTCCTAAATCTGATGGCCAGAGGTGAGTAAACAGATAAATACTTTTTTTTTTTACATCACTGGATATGAAGCATGATACATACTGTGGATGTTTCTCCTCAGTGTGCTCTATCCTCCTGCAGCTCTTGGTGCATTATCTGTGTTATCAGACCCTCCCTCTTTACAACCCAGCAAGTGTCAAAATGCTTATTCGACTTTAAAGGCTTTCTCTGTTTTATGTGAGAGGGTGTGTATATTAGCCCTCAGACGTCCTTGCACAGGGGGGTTCAATACACATCCTGTCCTGTTCACCCTCCCACTCCAGTGTTTTGACATTTGTCCAGGGATCTGGTTTGCCCTGAATCATCCACACTGCTGAATGCTCTGTGCGAGCTCGTGTTGAAATGTTTTGTCTCATTTTTTTAGGTTGCCATCAAGAGGGTGAAAGGTGGACGGTGACTTTTGACATGTCATCCGTCTCTACAAGTGAGCTTGTCCAGCTGGCAGAACTTCGGATCAGACTGCCGGCTTTCTCTGGATCTAAGCGTGCCACTGTGGATTTATATCACTCCAGAAAGCAGAGCTGTGACCCGGACAGCACATCATGCCAGGATGAGCACCTTTTCCTGGGGAGCTTCAGCACATTACCAAACAGCACTAAGTCTTCGTGGAAGGTTTTTAATGTGACGGCTCTGTTAAAATACTGGCTGTACCAGGGAGATGGAGTGCCAAGCCAGGAGGCCTCAGGAGAACCTGACATGGACCATGGGAGTGGTGCCGGGGACGAAGGATTGACAACTGGCATGTCCCTCTTCAAGAATTTGGGATTGAGGGAAAGAAAAATACAACATCCAACGATGAACCGGGTCATGATGGTCATCTTCTCCAAACATAAGTTACCCCAAGAAGGCCATACAGCATACAGTCTCATTCATACTGTGGAGAACTCCAAGTATGTGACCAAAGACAGAGTCAGCAGCGACAGTCAAAGTCGACGTCACAAAAGGAACAGAATGGAGAGGATGAGGGTGACTGATGGAGAGTCACCTACTGCTGCGCCAGCAGCAGAGCTGGCCCAGAGGCCGCTGTGTCGGAGGGTGGACATGTGGGTGGACTTTGACCAAATCGGCTGGGATGAGTGGATTGTGCACCCTAAGCGCTACAATGCATATCGCTGTGAGGGAGAGTGTCCCACACCACTGGACGAGTCCTTCAGCCCCACCAACCACGCATACATGCAGGTAAGATGACAGCTTACCTTTGAATCTTAAACAATCACAAGTTTTTGTACAGTTGCCAGTTTATTCATGTGAATTATTCTTTTATTTTTCAGAGCCTCTTGCGACATCACCATCCAGAAAGAGGGTCATGCCCGTCCTGTGTGCCGACACGCCTCAGCCCGCTCTCCATGCTGTACTACGAGAATGATGATTTGGCCCTGCGGCATCACGAGGACATGATTGTTGAGGAGTGTGGCTGTCACTGAAGGACAGCTCATCACTGGTTTCACTGCATTCACAAGAGCAACTATCGACGGAGCATAATGTTGAACTTTGATGTCTTGATATAAATTAAGAGCTCATTTTACAACAAATAAAGGATACGATTGTTAAGTTTTAATGTTAAGTCGTAAAATATATTTCATCCATACTGTGTGGAAAGCTCCATGATGCAAATATTATATGTTTTATCTATTTAAACACTGTAATGTATATTTTGTACATAAAATATGAAATATATTAAAACATTTTATTTTTTACATGATTGTGATGTTTTATGTTGTTTGATTATTGGGTATTTATGGACCCTACATTTATATATATATACACTGGATACAAAGTTTTTGAAGTTGCACATCTTGAAAATGAGAACATCACATCAATTCAGATGTTTTTCAAAGTAAAATGCCAAAGTTTGTGGTATTTGAATCTCAAATTTACAATAAAAGACTCAAATCTGTATGGCCTTTATTTGTTTTGTATTTGAAGTGTATCCTGAAAAAATATTCAGGATATTTGAGTTCAGTTTGCCAGTTTTAAAGTGACTCCCACTGACTCTCAGCAGTAACTTTGTTACAGAATGAAATACACATACCTGTGGGACCAAACAGAAAGCTCTTCTCCGAGGCTCAACCTGCTCGTAGATACTCAATTACATTAATCCCACTTGTCTTCTGTGACTTGTGACTAGCTAACATCTTAGAGTATTTGCCTTCCTCACCTCCAATCCACATCTTTGGGCCTATTACGGCACACACATCATCAGAGGTCATTAGTATCCTTTCTGGCCTGGCTTCTTTTGTTGATTGTGATCAAACAGGCAGGCAAAAGTACGCTGAAGGACGGAGCAATGGGGGGAGAGAAAAGCAGTAGCATTTGTTTACTTTTGGGAGGGGGGTGAAGGGTGTCAGGAAGCAGAGGTGACAATGGGAGATTTAGACCCCAAACAAACAGAGAGAGAGCGATGTGAGGGGAATGGGGAGAGTCAACGTCTGGATGCTGGAGCTACTGTGGAGCACAGACAGGGTGGACTGGAACTGATCAGCTGAAACTGTTCAATCCACACTTCCACCCAAGACAAGTACAGACTAAGTTTTCTGGGGACTTTCAGTTTTATTCAACTGATGCCTGAAAACTTTTAACCAGGATACAGACTTATGTGCTTTTTATCCTCAATTAAACATAAGTAAACTATCCAATCTATTGTTTATGCTTATGAGTTATGCAGTGATGAAATATGATGTGCTGATGTGGAACCTTGACACTGTTTGTACAGAAAACACAACACAGTAGCAGGAGAGCTTAATGTCATCACGTCCAAATCGTGCGTCAGTTCTCGTGCATCCACTCCATCCTGAACAAACCTTTCTGTTTGGAGGTCAGGCAACGCCACTCTTACTTTACCAGGAATAATAACTATTATTGAGGCTCATGTAATACCGAAAACTGGTATTATATCCCTCAAAAATGTAACCTTTCGTCAGCATTTGCGTTCAAATTAACCTGGACCTGTTTTGCAGTAGTTTAGAAGTAGACCAATGAACACACACTTTTGACACGTGACATACTTACAGAACACCGAGATTATTGCTTTTCATCAAAACAATCTTCACCTGTTTATTCCTATTCAGTGTTGTGAACTGAAGCATATCTCGGCATGCTTTTGAACTTGGAAGGCTAATCTAAGCTCATATTCATCTGTGGATAGTTAATCACTGAATTCGTCCTGACTTTGCACATCTTCAGAAACTTGGAGTACAGAAACGGGAACTTGAAAAACACACTCAGCACAGCTGCACAACCATACTGGACTATTTAGTGCAATAGTGCGTGAGATGTCCTGGGACATCAGTTATTTGGCAGCAGTTATATAATGCTTCCAGACAATGATGTGTAATATGCTCACATCAAAGGGAAAGCCACTTCAGAACATGTTGCACAATGACACGACCCCATCTAGCTCTTAGGAAAAAGAGGGAGTTTCTCCCAGCTATGTACAGTTGTATATTGACCTCTCTTTATACACTTCACCGGCTGAGGTTATCAGTTTCCAGTGAGCTCTGTGAGGAATTCCTCTGATATGACTTGTGCTGAATCAGTGCAGCACAGGAAGCGCTAAAGGCTGTTAAGCAACATGTGATAGTCAAGATTGATCATTTCAAGATGTGTATTAGCTCTTCACTTACTTTAAATTAGGAAGCATTTGAGCTGCAAATAACTTCATCAGATCTCTACTTTTAATCATCATGGGAATTGCTTTAAGCCCCAGATTATGAAAGCACCGTGAGAAAAAGAATCTGGTAATCCTTTAAATTTTCTTTCTTGTACTGAATGATTTTAAAACAGGTGAAAGAAAAGGTTTCCTTATTTTTTTTGTCTGTAAAAAACAAAAAGGTGACCAACAAGTGCATTAATTGTTTCGTAGAGATAATCTTTCAAAGACTAGTTTTCACATGATGTCAGATCACCCTGTAGGAACACCCACTTGGAGGACAAAGACATTCTTCCACTGCCCATCAGCCAAGTTAGTGAGAGATTTCCAACACAGACTAAGTTTGTTTAGACAAAATGCCAGATAGTTGTTGCTTGATTGCATGCAAAAACCACGAGGAGACTAGTCTGGGTTAACCAGGTTGAATTTTGGCTGCAGAGTGTGCTGAACCCGCCGGTCATTATGCTTCTACAGAATCCAAAATCTGAATTTACATCTGAAAAAGCCAGAAGAGAAGTGATTGTGGATTTGTGATGAAATTATTTGTCCTCCAACTTCCAAACAGCACAATTATTGACCCATCAGATCAATATATTACAGTCTGTACTTTTGTACGCTTTCATCCTGCCATGATGTGATGGGAGAGAGTCTCCACAGAATATATGTAGACATCGCTGAAGTGGAGTTTTGGCAAGGATCCTGCTGTTTTCAGGGATTGAAATACGGCTGCAGATGCTCTGTGTGGGTCACGAGATGCTAAAACCTGCAGTTTATTTGTGTTTTTCTTTTGATTGAGAAGTGTGTTCAGTGCAAGTTGTCTTGTTTGAACATTATTTTGCCCTTCAGGGACCCATGTCACATGAGACTTTTCATCTCAGAACATGGGGTAGTGGTCTACTTAACTGAAATAAGAATTACAACAAATACTAAAAAATAATAAAATTTTCCTCCAGACAAAACTTTTTTTTTCAAAACAAAACCAAAATTAAAGAACCTAAAATGATTTTTTCCACTTGTCATTAAGTCATAAAGTCTTTTGGTAAGACTTAAAAAACTGATCACCAGATTTTGTTTTTGTCTCTCAGGGCTCACAGTCCAAGAGTGATGTATATTCAGACAAACATGAAGACATTACTCTGATTATTGTAAAAGTACAATCCACTGACATGACAGAACAAGACTCGGAGTATTGTTTGCTTTAATGGGGTTTGCTTTAATGCTTTGTCACCCTACAAACCGTGTGAAAATCTGTTTCAAAATTTGATCAACAAAATTATGTTTCACATTCACTGTATGACACTTCAGGTGATGATCAACAAATTATACAGTATCTTGAACATTTCAAGGCAATATCTGAAGAGAGGTGTCAGAAAACGTGTGGAAATAAAACCACATCACGTGACAAACCCTTCTGGAATGGTTATAAATTCAGCTAATTTCAATTATTGTTGTTCTTTATTGAGCTTCATTTTTTTTGTTCCTTTCTCTCAGTTCTTATGGATGAGGTTTTGTTGGTGTTAAATACTTCTCAGTGTTGATTTTAAACTTGTAGCCACTACAGGAAGGCACACTTTGTCACACAAATCAGGTTTAAGCCTTGAGGCAGACAGAAAAAGGTTTCATTACAGATTTGTTCTGGGCAAAACAAGCAAATGAGATTGATGAAGACAGACTTTAAAACACTAAGACACTGGAGACACTGGAGGCGAACCTCGGTCCTCGTGGAATGGATGATGGGAAAAGAGAAGGTTCTCCTGAGTCTCTCTTCACAGCATCTTGTTGGTAAGTCTGACATCTTGATGCTTGGACTGATCTAGATGTCCATTTCGAACTGAGAGTCATCACCTTAAATAAAAAAAAAAAAAAGACATATGAATAAGAGACAGCTCCGATATTCAGACTCAGCTTCCTCCTGATTCCCTTCTGTCTTCCCACCACCAGCCAATAAAATACTGGTCGATCTCCGAACCCCTCCCTCCATCAGTAACCCTGATTTCTCCTCTCATCCCTTACTCTCCATCCACCTACTCTTCATCCCTCGACCCTAATCCCTTCGTCCCTTCATCCTGTCGTATAGAACATCATCTTGGTTCACCTTTATACACAACATGCAATGAACCTGTCTAAATTTAAATCCGTGATGGTGTGGTCTCTGTTAGTGAACTCGCAGTAATATTTCAGTAAGAGGTGTCAGAAAATGTGTGGAAATAAACCCACATCAAGTGACAAAACCGTCCTGGAATGATTATAAATTCAGCCAATTTAAATATTTAAGACTGGGGGATCATTAGCAGGTAAAATGTTCAATAAAATCTGGCATCTGGCAAATCTGACCATGGAAAGAGGTGACCGA
This sequence comes from Protonibea diacanthus, assembly GCA_028641955.1. Taxonomy (NCBI): domain Eukaryota; kingdom Metazoa; phylum Chordata; class Actinopteri; family Sciaenidae; genus Protonibea; species Protonibea diacanthus. The sequence goes on from CM053985.1 coordinate 19,202,738, forward strand.
GAAGTAACTTTCATGATTAATTTAATTATCAACTAATATGTTTTTAATAGAGTTATCTAACCTGAGATGCCTTCAAATACAGTTCTGTCATTTGATTACAAACAACTAAAATACATTCATTTAAAACTATGGGTGGAAGGCAGAGAACAGCAGCTGTGTGAAGCTCTGTATGTCATGTTTCTGTGAGGTGTGAACGTACCAGTGTGGCTGCTTTCAGGTGCAGGGATGGTGTTGTTGTTGTTCAGTAGTTCTCCGTTACAGGCCTTCTCATCGGCATCTCTGGAGGGAGGACTGGTCACCCCTGGAATGTTGGGCAGACCTCGCGGAGGAGTCTTGGCCACAGGAGAGCTGCGACACTCCAGCAGGAACTTTCGGTCGTAGATGATCCTGGTACCTTTTGTGTGAGGAGGAGGGGAAAGAAAAGGATTACCATCAGATGCTTCAACCAACAGTGGTTCAGTCATCATTCATTATTTTCAAGCAGGTGTGAATCCATTTTAACTGCCACCATTAAATGGTCAATTCCTACGTGTGAACTGGTGTTTGGATACTGCCAGTTTATACTATACACTAAAATATAACTAATAAATAAATAGAATGTGGCTACTAAATACTGAATACACAAATAAGAAGAGTTTATACAAAAGGGACAAACTGCTTTTTAACTCAAGTGCACGAACTTGTATAAATCAAACCGTGTAATAAAACAGCTAAAATATTGAAATGTTTCCCAAAAATGATGAAGATAATTGGGTTTGGATGTCAGCTGTGCACAGATACATAAAACATTTTATTGAGCAGAAAAGTTCAAAAAGCAGCTGAAACCTCTTACAGGCCAGCTCCTTCAGCCAGTCATACTTTTCTGTACCACCTAACGCACCTTCACACAAAGTCTCAATCCCTGGCTTGGATGTAAATATTTTTATTCTAAACCTGCTGCTAACTTGTCCCACGCCTGTTGCCAGATGGTTGTCTTTGCATGACTTGGGTATGATCTTCTATTACATATAATCATACAGGTACAATCATAGTGAAATGAAGTGTTATAAGCTTCTTCAACTTGTTCAATGAAAAACAGGGTAAACTAGGATAGTAGTAAGAATAGACAACATAACAAATAATGTGACGTAATGTGAGTAAATGAAAATAAATGTAATGTAAATGAGTAGATACAGGCCATAATAAAGTATAATAATAACAACAACAATAATAATAGTTGTAATAAGAAGTAAATGAATAAGTAAGAAAAGCTGTCATAACTTTGTGCTGCATGGCTTATGTCTGTTGTGTTATATCACGGTATGTATGTATGAATATGTGAATTTGGGTACACGTATATAGAAATATCACATTTCTTCTGCTAACACAGGTACAGAACAATATTATTTTATACACAAACTTTACTGAAACGTTGTTTCCAAGTTTTGTAAACTTACTGTATGATCAGCGCCTCATATTCAAGGAGAAGCAGTAGGATTAAATAAATGTATACTCCTTTTTGAACATGTAATATTTCCTTTGTACTAAGAAAACTTAATAATTGAGTTTGTTCGACCTGACCAAAACAGGAAGTTTTGTAAGGAAGGCTGTAATGCGGCATCTTATGCAGACAGCATCTCTGGTCACCAGCAGTGACAGCATGGTCCTGAGTCTATTTAATCTTATGGGAGACGTGAACGTGATCACAGATTATGAATGACACTTTCTTCTCTGAGTCACTAAAGAGTGTGTTTAACTTATTTTTTCACAAGCCGCATTTCCTCTGCACATTCTGACAATAAAAATACGTTTTATTAGAGTTATAAATCAGGAGAAAATTAACTTTGTTTGAGACCTGTGTGGCCAAAACAACATACTCTCGCGAGATTTGGCAGCAGAGCTATTTCTTTCTTTCTTGTGTCGGTGATGTATGTCGGTCTGTTACACTAAAAATTATCCACAACAACTCAACTAAAACTTAAATAACTTTATAGACCGTCTCTGGGGCAACATAATCTGGTTTCGTACATCTAAACGACAACACTTACAAACGAGATTTAGAGACCATGGAGGCATCTCGTATATATAACATCTCTGGTGCTATCAGCCGTTAGCCGCAGAGGACAGCAGGCGTCGCTAACGTTCCGATAATCAGCTGATAAAACCCGCAATAAAAACCGCAAACATGTCTCGTTTACTGTCAAAGCAGTTGCGTGGGTATCCGCCACCCACACGCATTAAATCACACTTGCTTTACCGCTTCAGAGTCAGCCTTTCTTTGTGTCTCACAACCAAACATTGTTCCCTAGCTTACAGCGTTAGCAGTTAGCTTTAGCTTGCACGGTGGCGTTTGACAGCAACCCGACCTCATGGAGTTAGCCTGAGTGTCCTCATACAGCTGTTTAGTGCGCAGGAGAGTATAAATCATGTATGGCCGTGGGTAACCGCACGTCTCTTTGGTACACAGAAGTTAATACGATGTATAACAACAGTTCGTACCACCCGGGGTCGTGCTGAACAGGGTCCCTCCGGGAGTCGTGGAGTAGTCATGGGGCATGTGCGCCGAGTCGTTGATGGTCACCCTCCTGGTCGACGGGATAGCCTTGGCAGTGGTCTTCTGGCAGTCAGTGGACATCTTCGCTCAACTATAATGAACTAGCTAACTAAATAGCATGAAACAGGCAAGAAAGTCTTGGGTTTGACTAAAAAAAACAAAACAACAAAGCCAACACCGCGCCTGCCAGATATTGCTTTGGCTCAAACAGAACTGGCTACTTACGGATAAATAAAAATAAATACCTCTTTGTCATAAGTGCAAATCATGAACGGCAGTATCTAAAGGCGTCACATTACAACACGCAGTCTCACACACACACACAGTGTCCAGGCTCTTTGTTTTTTTTTTTAAAAAAAAAAGACCTGAGCACACGTTCCTCCGCTTCCACTCACTCTCTCTACATGCACACAAAACAACACAGACAGACAGGCAGCAGACAAGCTGCAGGGAAAACACTCCCGAGGTGGACAAGATGAACATATTCCGCCACCTACTGGCACATGATGCCCGTGCAATGGCTGTGCAGATTTTAACCCCATGTCCATGTCCATGTCGTCATACAAACAATAATCTGGATGGTCGTCTAAGACAAATTTGGCCAATTGAGTACGAATACGAGTACCACTAGTTGTTCCTATAGTGGTACTTGGAGGGATATCACAATATATTTAAAGATACTTAGGTGTGCACCTGAACAACAGACTGGACTAGAGATGCAACACTGACTCTACTTCTTGGGGATGCTCAGGTCCTTTAATGTGTGCATCAGGATGTTGCAGATGTTTTTTTTTTAATCATCTATCTATCTATCTATCTATCTATCTATCTATCTATCTATCTATCTATCTATCTATCTATCTATCTATCTATCTATCTATCTATCTATCTATCTATCTATCTATCTATCTATCTATCTATCTATCTATCTATCTATCTATCTATCTATCTATCTATCTATCTGTTAACAATCTATCAGTTAACAAAAACATCCATGCATCCATCCAGAGGGCGTCTGGAGCCAATCCCAGCTGATTTAGAGGCGGGATACCTGGACAAGTCGCCAGTTCATCACAGGGCACACAGAAACAAACAACCATTCACACCTACGGGCAATTTAGGGTCACCAATTAACCTAAGTCCATGTCTGTGAACTGTGGGAGGATGAGAGAACCCATAAGACATGCATGCAAACTCCCCAGCCGAGGGTTGAACCAGGGACCTTCTTGCCCTGAGGCGCCGTTTTCTGTGAATGCCTCCTAAATCTTACACACTGGACCTTTAAGTGTCGCACACAAAAGTATACACACTATACACAAAGACATTTCATTTCTTTATTAATTTTGTAAATGTTGAGCTGGTGTACAGAGTAAATTGTCAATAGATGTCCTCGGATTTGATTGGATTAAAAGGCTTTTACATTTATATTTTAAATTCATGTTTGACCCTCCATAACAATAAAAAAAGCAAACAAAACAGGTTAAAATACCCACAAGACCCCTATTTATCCCCAGGTTGCAGGCATTACCCAGAACTCAACAGTCTCTTGGTAGCTACAGCTGTATGATGCTAAAAGTACATCCATAACATAACTAGGATCCCATTTGACAAGTAAGGGTGCATAGCATTCTAAGTAAATATATATATATATATTTTCATATATTTCATATATATATAGCCTTTTTATGTTAAAAACATTTTCTGTGCATGTGCGCAGTTGCATTCCTTAGTATTGAGTAATATGCTATTGCGTTAATAATGTCTTCAATCCATTCTAAAGGAATATACATGTGTTCTCTAGTTTTTGCAACAGTTAATATTTTTGCATGAACTTGGTGCATGGCATCATCTCAGTAGTCCCTCAGTGCAGGACTGAATTTTTCCGGTCTAACCACTCCTCCCTCTGCTTGCACTTAGTTAGGACTCCTCCTTTGAAACCGCGTTCAAACTGTAACCATGTGGAAGCCTTAGAATTGGCTCAGTCTAATAATTTTTGTAAGGGGGGTAAAGTAGAAATTAGGGGAAGGTTGTGTTGAGGAAAAATGCTTGTCATCTTGAAAGACTAGCCGTCGGAGCCACCAAGCCTCCCCACAACTCCATCTAACTTCAAAGTGCTCCCCCTTATTGTCTTTTTTATTTATTTATTTATTTTTATAAGACATCCTCTCTGCCCCCTTTTTGCTCTAACCTTGACATCAGCAGTGGTTTTATAAGCGGCCCCTGCTTCAGAAACCAACCCAAGCATACCATAATTATGAGCCCTTAGAGAGCAAACCGTATGCTATAACATAAGGGGTAAAATACACGGTTACACTGCTGTGCAACCTTGTTTGACATCTAACTTTTTGTGGTTATTAAAAAATATAATAAAATAGAAATAATATCTGATGAAGGGATATTTGTTAAAGTGTCCAAAACCCTCTCTCTTTAAATCTCTCCTCTTACATGATTTGTATGCATGTTTACAATGAATGTTGATGATCGACAGCAGATATTGAGTTGAAACAACAGAGTGAATACCCTATCATCTACTAAAGTACAGAGCCAACACAGATGACTACTTTATAACAAGACTTACAGTATACCAAGACCTTACATTCATCATCTCTGGCTGTGAAGCCGTACTAAACAAACACTTATTGTTGGGTGATTATTGCAACGTTTTTGTGACTTTTCTCCATAACAAAGCATTCAATGTCTTACGTAAAATGTTTGAAATAAACGCATGTAGGTAATTCATATCGTGTGAGATGGCACGCTTATTGAGGTAAATCAACTTTAAAAAAATATGTGAGTTAGCGTTACACGTATAATCTGAGAGCTTCTGCTCTTTGTCCGTTTGCGGTATTACTTCCTGTGATATTATCACAACTCCTAATATCCTAATATCCAGGACTGAATACGTAATTAAAATCACACACACACGCACGCACACACACACAAACACACATAAAAGTTCTTTCAAGGTGCATATGAATGTCAATAAAGTTTAAAAACTATGACTCAACATGCCTACATTCCCTGATGAGTAACAAAAACAGACACTGGGCACTTTGCAGATGGGATGGCTGGTATTAGATCATACCAGTATTTGCCCAATCTTAGTGTAAAACTTAGTGTGTTTTTCTTCTAGAAAGACAAAGTGATGAAATGTTGGATACTAATGTACTGACATCATTTCTGAGTGGAGTGAGGAGTAGCCTAAAGCTGTGATTACCAGATTGAAAGCCCGGTTTTAGGAAGAACATGAACTATGATCCTAAAATCCTCTTTCTCTCTCTGTCAACACTCAAACCAAACACACACAGTAAAACACACTCACACAAACAATCCTTTCCTCTTGTAAGCAGTTATTGCTTCTGCTGAAGTACAGTTAAGACAGTAAATCATAAAAAAAAAACAAAAAAACAAAAAAGACAAAAGAAAAAGGAGTGAAACAAGAGACACGCTTCAGGAAGGGTCAGGCTCACAGTTGCGGGTCAGTATTACAGTTTCTCATCACAGTGATTGGTGACTGACTGTCTTTGCTACACTCCAAAGAATTGCCAAGGAGACAAACATCAAAGCTCAACACGTCCTCGACCCTCGACGCGACACTTTTCCTTTCTCCAGCTGACTCTTCATCTTTTACCTAGTCAAACCAGTGCTACATTATTACCAGCATTTCAGCTACTTTACCCTCATCAAGTGACATCTTCTTGTGGTGGTAGTGGTGGTGTTGAGATGGTGTATAAGTGCACCTTATGTGTGGTGTGGTATTATATATACTGCATGATGAGGTCAATCAGACACTGCTGAAGGTGGGATCCTGCCCCCAGCTGGAGGTGGGCAGGACTGCTACATCTACTCTGAGAGGCTGACTGGATGGGGTGAGGGGCGGAGGTAGGGCGATAAGGGCAAGATTGAGGGTGTACTGGGATTTTGGCTCAGACAGACATCTGATTAACACAAAACCTCACAAGGATACAGCACACTGGGGGACAAGAAAAGGCGGAGGAGTGGGATGGTAGAGTAGGTTAATCTCTCGTGATAATCTGTCACTCACCATATACCTCACTGTCATCCTCTCCACAAGGCAAACCACTCTGAGGGAAGGTCGGGGAGGCAGGCTCACTGCAGATACCTGCCTCCCAAAGCTCAAAAACCCACAGTACAGTAAATGACTCATATAGTATGTCTTCTCTCTACTGCTTGACATGTCAAAAGCAAAGGGCGAAAAGCACATGAAAAGCACAAAGAAACAAACAACCTGACACACAAAAATCTGACGTTTAAAACAGGCAGAGCGACACGACATTTGCTTGTTCTTGTACCCACGAAGATCTCAAGATATATAGAATAATATATAGGTTCAGACCAAACGAACCAAACGAGAAAAAACAGGGAGGAAATTCTTATGTACCTGAAACAGCAGCATCAGTGGCATCGCATAGGGACCTCAGAACATAAACAACACACGTAACACACAGTCACGTAGAGCATTTTTAGTGCATACGATATTATGTACAACACAGATATCCTTGGGTGATAATTGTAGCTTTGCTGGACTTTGAGAGCACTGGGACAGGTTTGAAACTAGTTTGTGATGCTCTTAGCTGGAAGAGTGTGGCAGGAAGGAGGGGGAGTAACCTGTTGCCTAGAGATTATGTATTTCTCAGTATTTTAGTCTCCCTTTTTTTTGACTGATACACTTTCCCCTGTTGGTTTAGAAAACGGGTCAGTGATTGACCATACCCCACATTGCATGCCTGTCCCACACAGCAGTGTCTCCTCCCCATCCCTCCCCACCCGTTTACCCTCCCCTTGTATTCCCTCAGTATTTGTAGTTAAAGACAGGCCATGCGGCAGCAGTCACTCATGCTGATACAGATAACAGGAAGCACGTTTTGGTTGCTAGTTTTTTTTTTTGTTTGTTTGTTTGTGTTTGGTTTTTGTTTTATACGAAATCATGCTTCTAGCCTAGTAGTAGATGTTTTTTTTTTCCACGGTTTCTTTTAAAAAAAAAGGTAATAAAAACTACAAGTAAATCCGCATCCTTCTCTTCTGGTGCGTGCTGATAGTCGGCAGAGCCGCTGTGGTTGTCATAGCGTTGGTGTCTGTTGCCCTTCATTTCTGTCTGTCTGCCTTTTTGTGTATGTTCTTCCTCCTGTCAGCTGCTGCTGGTCATGTGTCCATGTAGGATGGTTTTGGTGAAGGGGTTGAATCCTGCGGAGAACTCTGCGGAGAGAGGGAGACTGATTTAGGACACGCCACATCTTTATCTTGCAATAACTGATGAGAGCAAAAGCATGCAAGCTGCAGTAAGTCAATGCAAATGTGAGTGTTTTTTTGAGTCACAGATAGGCCTACTGCTTAAAATAGCCTCAGCTAACGTGTTCATCTTTAAAGGTCGCTTCGATCAATGCTCATTTATAACCCAGATTATTGGAATCAGTCAGTGTAACACTCCATAAAACAACACATTAGTTCTGCAGAAGCGTTGAAGCAAAAATGGTTGGCAAAAGTGGTTTAACATTCAGTAGTGAGTCGCTTGAAATATCAGTAATCTCAGGAATGTCGCGGCCTTTACGTTAGAAAGGGCAAGTCACACACACGCACACAACTACACACACACACACGCACACACACACACGCACTGTGGCTCCAGATAGTAATTCACAGGACAACTGGCCTTGCAGCTTTGACCTTGAGAGCTGTCACATTACAAGATCCTTTTTGGTCGGTTGTTTTGCTGAGTGCACATTGTGCCAACTCATTTTTTTTCCCGGCTCGTCACAACATGCATGCAATAAACTGCCTGACATCATTTATTGCAAAGCAGTAATGATCTATTTATATCAGACTCATGTGGTAATATATTGTGCGCGCAATGTGACATTTTGAACACAGAAACATCTATTTTGCACATAGATAAATAACATATTGTAGAGAAATTATCACATAGAAATGAGTTAAATTAAAATTAAGAAATATCAGCTCTGTGCCCATTACATGTGGTTTGCTATAATCTACAAATATAAATCCGTGCATCTGAAGTTAAACATGACAAACCTGAATTTTTATCGTTCAGGTTGCAAAAACTGGAAGAAAAAGATATGTGCTCTCTGAACTTATGAGGTAAAAAGAAAATTACTGCAGCATTAAGTATCACCTGACATGAATATGTCTTCTTACACCATAAAATCTGCATTAATACCGACAGAAACTGTATTATTTGTAGTTAACTAAAAATTACAGGCATTTTTCTTTTCTTCTTTTTTGGTGTGTCATTTATATTTTCACCATTCATTATAATTAAAGTGTCATTTTGCTGTGCCAGCATCACATTACATGTAATTAGTATTGCATTAAAGGTACATTCAGATGCATTTAATCCAGAAAGACTGGATTAAATGGTCTAGCCCACAGGTCAGACGAGGCACTGTGGGTCAGTCCCGTACCTGCGGGGACGCAGCACTCAGTCTGCCTCACTGCTTAACTCTCCGCAGACTGGCACATTTCACTATCTGAGCACCTTTCTTCACATCCACAGTATCGGGCTACATCAGGGGGGGAAAGGGGTTGGCAGCAGACGAGGTGCGGGGATTGAGAACAGGTAAGGATGACAGGACCAGAACAAGAGGTTGAGGGGGTGTTAGTAAGGGAGAGTAAAATGAAAATATGTGAAGGGAAAACAGGAATTGAAGAACAAATAAAGGAAATAGGAAAAACAACAGAAGAGATGTAATAGAAAAAAGACAAATAAATAAAGGGAGAGGAAAGAGGGGGGGAAAGAGAAAGAAATTATGTATAAACAGTCAAGCAAGGACAGAAGTGATGGGTGGCAGTTGGAAAGACAGTTGAAGATAAGAGGGCATCAGAAACATCTACAGCCTTTGGGATTCAGAGCAGACCTGTGTCAAATAATATTTAATTTTCTGGATTGATTTCTTCATGTTCTGATGGATGGGATTTGACCACATAAGATAATATACAGTACAAGAAACCCTGACATTCTGAATTGTCTCGATGTGGTAAACCCCGATCCTCTGCTACTTAAAAGTTTAAAGAAATTGTAAATAATATTTGACGCAGCTCTGATTCAGAGAGCCTTGCAGGTTTGAGTGATACAGCACACAGTCACAGTTGTAAGGACTATAAACTTTAATGAAGGCAAAGAGACAGAAGAGTCAGTCATTGAGATAACTGATGGGGACAGAATGGAAAATATAGCCACTGCACGGTGTCCACAATCAGTGCATTCAGTCATTAATATGCAAAAAAAAAAAAAACCAAACAAACATAGGAAGTGTTTGTGCGGCGTAGTGATGCTGAACTGTGAGCACTTCACCCAAAGCGATAACAGCGTCAGACTAAAGTGGGCTGATTTGTTCCTCTTGCATGCAGAAGATGAACATGAGGCGATAATATTTGGGTGAAGATGAATGTAACAGAATGTCAGCAATCAAACAATTTACCAACTAAACTTGGCACTCAAACTTTGCTCGGTTTTTAGGACTGATAATAAAACAGGGCTATTGCTTTTATGATCCTGAGAACAAACACACAAACTGTGTTCTCAGCCTGTAATACTGAAGCCCATGCACGTTAAGCCTACTCTGGGACTGTTGAGATATGCCTGGCCAACCACGTTCGAAACTCACTTCAGCACAGAGTCCCCTGATCACTATAAACTAGCTACTACATGGAATAAAATCAAACAAGCTCTCATAAGATGGTGTTCAGCTGTATCATCTGATTTGATTCAGTCCATTTGGGCACTAAGTGCTCCCTGCACGTCCTAGCTAATAACGGGAGCCTCAGGTGTTGCAAGGCCTCACGGGCCAACAGAGAGCTGGCTGCAGATCAGAAGCCCACCTTGCTGCTGTCCCGGCCCAGGATGGCGTAGCTCATGAACTGCTCAGCATCAAGCTCCATCTCGTTGGCGTCCTGCAGAGAACCCTCCACGCTCACCTCCTGAACCCCTTCCTCACCTGTACCCTTCCCTCTGCGCACAACCTTACGCACAATCTATCACAAATGCACACAGGAGGGTGGGAGAGAGTGATGGATGGAGGCAGAGAGTGGGAATAAGGCAGTGAAAAGACAGAGTTGGTGAAATATAAAGAAATGATCATGGTGATATATATTTTTGGGACATACAGTAGATCTATAGTGTAATGTGATGAACTTTGCAATGATTATTAGTTTAATAATAATCATTCTGTGAACAGGTGCTGAGTGAGTACTGTGACACTGACATAAGGGAAACAATTACTGCGCCCCACTTTAAGAATACAGTATAAAAACACGTTGGGATGGCTGACCTTTTTTGTAACAATGTTTCCATGTTCATCCGTGAACTGTTCCTCGCTTACATGCTCCCCAGGAAGATCTTCAACCTCGTCGCCCTATGGACAGAGGAGAATTTGTGCCCATGAATATTTTTTTTAAAGAAAGAAACGGAAACTACGCTTTGTTTTTCTTACTGCTACAAATTACTTCAGTCCAATTTTCACCAAATCATAACAGAAATGACCAAACTTTTCAAATAGAGCAGAGCTAGACCAGACTCTGAATAACATTATTTACAGATATCCTGTTGTTTTTATGGCTTCTCAAAGCATGAAAAGTTAAGTAAACTCAGGTTGGTGGAAATAAAATTAGCACCCAGTAAATCATGCACTTAAAGCATGTTAAAATAGCTGTCACTGCAGTGTTATTATTTGCATGCCATAAACGTCTCCGCTAATTGGAAACACAGAGGAGCAGATGAACGACAGATGGGTGAGGGGTTAGAGGGATGTTTGTGGAAGCATGTAAAGCCAACATTTGGGATCCGTGGAGTTCACTAATGCTTCTTATAATTACAGTTCATGTAGTTTGCAACAATGCTGTTATAACCCCCTAATAATTTAAAACTTCTCTGCACAGCTATTTATAATCTCAAAGACATTCCTACAGAAGGGAGAACGAGTTGAGTCTGTACAGACCTGATTCAAACATTTCAACTTTTGTGTTAAGCCTGGCAGAGTCTGAGATACAGTAGGAAAGAAATGCCACGAGGCTCTTAATAGAACTTGAGTCTTGTTGAGCCCAAGACAATCTATTTACATCCGTAACAGCAGAAGATAAATTTAGTCATATCCGTATGATAATTTGATGGTAGTTTAACAAAATCAAATTATTGGAGGATGAATTATTATTATTGTTGTACTGATTCGATTCAGCAACATTTCCTCATCTGCACAGTGTCTGTACTTAATCCTCACTTTGTCACACTCATGTACCCTGTAAGAACATTTACTCTAAATACCACACACTTATCCTACATCACTCAAAAACACTGCATCCTCCAGCCTGTCTCCCAACAGTATGTCCTCTCTCCAGATTTCTGTCCTCTTTATACCTTGAGGATGACTCTGCGGCGAACCACTCTGGTGGTGACATTCTCCTCTTCATCGGCCACTCCCTCGACCTCACCGAGCTCACGGTCCAGCTGAGCGTGTACGTAGGTGAGCACGGACCTCACGGAGCCACTGGCTATGTGGAGGACATTCTGACAGCTGATGACCAGGAAAGCAAGCAGCACGAAGCTGAACAGGAGCTCTGTAACCAGGGCCCACATCGCCCCGCTTTGATCCCCAACAAATCAACACAGCACGAACACGAACACGACGATACACTCCCCCAGCCGTCAGGAACTCCTGCTTGCCCACGCAGCACTTCTCTCAGCTGAGAGAGAAGGTAACAGCTGCGGCCTCCTGTCACTGGTTCAGTCGCAGTTTGATTGTTTGTCTTTCAGTTCATGTCCGTCCTCCATTAGTTGGGGCGGTGGGCCCTTTCCTTCTCCTTCTCCTTCCCACTGTCAGGTCAGGAGTACCCACTCAATGACATCAAATCCAAGCAAAAGCAACCTTGGGAGGTTTCTATTCTCACCCCTCTCTCTCTCTCTCTCTGACCATGTGATCTGTGGGCTTTAAATACCTCTGGCTACTCCAGTGTGGTTCTGTATGCAGGGGTAAGAGCACTGAGAAACTTGCCCTCAGACTTCCTTCAGGTACCTTCCTCACTTTAACTACAAACTGTTTCCTCAGAAAGCATATCACAATTAAGCAGCACTGTATCCAAATGCTATAAAAGCTAAAGTCAGACTGAGCCAAGATAAAGAAGCTCCTTTCTTCATCACTATGTGTATGACATGCAAAGCATAAGCCTACAAAGACCCTAAAAGCAACTATCTATTTATGCTCACGCACTTTCACGACTGAGATTGTCCTTTATAGTGTGATGTGGTGGTGTTGTGCCAGAGAGCTACCACATGGAAATGACTGGGGTGGGGATCATGTAACATGAGCTGGCCAGTGAGAATGCTAGCTATATTTGGCCGGACATGCTGCTTGTGCCCATCTTCGGCCCTAGCCTCTGTGTGTTTGGGTGTCTGTGTGTGTGTGTGCATGTGCATGTGTGATTGTTTGTTTGCTGTATATTTCTAGGATCTGTTATAAATAATCCAATACTGATTTGAGGTTAAAGTGTGACTTTTAGGAGAAACTACGGACAAAAATGCAATTTTTCAATCTTTGGCAATTTTTCTTTTTAGAGACTGAACTATCCAAACTATCCAAACACAGCCCTCAGAGGATGAATCTGGTAATCACCTCACCTTTCCTCTAGCATTACCAAGAGCTTGACATTTGTGGTTGGCCATCACATTCATGACCCACTATTAGCATATTAGCATTGCCATTTGTGGAATATTAGCATCGTGCATGTGGTAAGCATGCTGACATTAGCATTAGTACAGCCTTACAGAGCCACTAGGATGTCTGTAGACTCCTACTGGAGTCTCATTATTAATGTTGGCTTTGCATCACAACAGTTGAAGCCTATGAAACATTTCTGATCACATTTAATCTCAGCATAACTTGCATGGAAGGAGCAACACACTCACCTGGCCCTTCAGGCGCACGTCATCCCAGGCTCTCAGCTCTGGTACTCTGTGTGGGAAGCCCAAACCCTTTTCAAATGGCTGGGTACCTCTGAAGTGCCCTCGTAAGATCTCCGAGTGCCCCATGTCCCTCACAGGCTGAAGCAAGGCCTCCTGGGACATGTGGGACTGGTCTCCATCGACGGCATTACATACTGTTGACATCATGGTGTCCATGGCCTGTCTGGGTTTAGGCTGACTGCCCACCCAGGCCTGTGTAGGGTCAGTGACAGGGATCCATCCCGGGCCTGTCTGTTCCTGCAGGTAGGAAAGGAAAGAGCCTCCACCACCTCCGTTTCCACCATTACCTGACCTGCAAGGAAGGAATGGACCAATGTGGAGGTGGTACAGGTACTGTACGTGCTTATTCCAAGGAAAGTAAAACGACTTATCATAACCTCTTAGTGTCACTTCTTCTGCAAAAAAAGGTTCAAAAAAGGCTCCAGTTCACGACTGACATGCAATAAAGATTAATGAGACGTTAGCAGAGATCTATTGTTGGTGTGATTGTGACTTTGCACTGTCACCTGAGAGGCAGACAGAGGTTTGACTCACCTGTCTCCATTCCGATCTGCAACACAGCTCAGACCAGGTGACTCACTCAGTCGAGCATACACCCTTTGCTGTCCTGCAACAAGAGAAAGCCCTTCCACTGAGCCCGGCCCTCCTCCACCTCCTCCTCCTCCTCCAGCTCCATCTCCACCAGTCGTACTGGTGAGTGCTGATGCCTCCGAACTTGCCTCTGACCCCTGACCATTGTTCAGCCCGTTAAGATTGATCCCAGCGATGGTGCCCCCAAGCGAGGCTGGCGTAGCAGTGCTGAGCGAGTCAACGCCCATCTCTGAATCGTCTTCGGGTAACTCAATGGAGCCACTCAGCACCCCACCCCCTCCGCTGGCTGCGCTGGCCTGACTGGCCGGCCGACCCAGACTTCCATATGGCAGCCCCAGCAGACCTTCTGAATCGTCAGCATTACTGCACTCCAATGAGGAGTCCTCCACAGGCACCAGGGAGGGGCTGTTGCCTGAGGGCCACACCTGCACATCAGACATCTCCATGAGGGTGTCTTCCTCTGTGGTGGCAATGGGTGCACAGTCCAGACTGGAGACTTCCTGCCAGTAAGGCTCAGAACCCAGCGGGGAGGGCAGGCTGTACTGCATGGATGCCGGTGAGAGAAGCTCTTCCTGCGCGAGCCCATAACCTGGAGCGAGACAGAGAGAGGCACACTGACACCCGGCCCCCCCGCCTCGCTCCCCACCTCACCCCCACAGCACCGGGACCCCGGGAGGGGGTTAGTGCCCCTGCCCAGGAGCTGGGCATCTAGGGGAGGAGTAGAGGAGGCTGAAGGGACAAATGGGAGAGGAGTGGGGGGAAGAGAGAGGGGAAGGCCAAGACAATAGGAGCTGGAATAAAGGTGCAAGGAGCTTAAGACAAGAGAGCAAGGGCAGCTTTTAGAAGAGGGTTTGTCAAGCTCGATCAGCCAGCGCTGACGGTGAGAGCAGCAGCGGCAGCAGCAACAGACACAGCCAGAGGGACTGAGCGAGATTGACACTGAGGTTCTGACCCAGCAGTGACTGATGCTGCTCTGCTGGCTGCCACCTGAAGGGAGACGGACAGGAATTACTGCCTCTGCTCCCGACCTGGTGCTGGGACACACACCTGTCCGGCAGGGACACACACACACACACATGCCACACTCTCTCACTCTCTGTCTCATACTATCACACACATACACTCACACTCAGATATGCATGCATTCAAACCCACTGAAAAAACAGGCAGGTTAATATTGTTGTCAGGCTTGGAGAGCATGCACGCAGGCAATCTCAGTCTCTCCTCACACACACACACACACACACTCACACGGCTCACTCCACACAGCTGCTTGCTCTCTCATTGACACATAACAATATATTTTTTATTATAATGTATTCAATATAACACATATATAAACACATAATCTATAGTATTGCTTATGCAAACACATATACAGTAGACTTGTCCTTCCGTTGTGAAAGTCACATGGTTGCTGCCTCAAACATAAATTTGAATTTCAAGTGCAATTCCACCAGTTAGTAAGATTGCACATTGTTAATGTGCTGTGGACTCAGGTCACTCCTACAACTGTCTTGAACAACCTTTTTTTTGGTAAAGGTGGACCTGGCATGATTGCGCACAAGTGTCACAGCAGCAGGAATGTTTTTTTTTTTTTTTTTTAATTATTTTGATAATAGCTGCATTTTTCACAAAAAGAAATAAAACTCCAGTTGAAGACTACGAAGAGTACACTTTATGTTTCGAATCTGCCTTGTATCTGTCTTGTAACCTGAACAAATGATTCTGAAAATGACCAGCTCCCATGGATATTAGGTGAATACTCTATGCAAACATTTTGATGAATGGCGATGTAGGTGAAGGAAAGCGTGAGTGATACTATGAATGTCACACCGCAGGATGTGTGTGTTACCAAGAGGCACATTAACCGGACGGTGAAATAGGAGATGTAGCGCAGAGCACACAGTATGTAGATAAGAGCGATTCCTCTTCTGCATGAGCAAGTGTGCAGATAGAGACAGAGAGAGACAGACAGACATACTGTATAGTGATAAGAAAACTGTGCAGAGAGCAGGGTGTAACTTGATTCATGGTTGGCAGTGCTGCTGTTGAGTACTGCTGAGAGTGCAGGAGATATTTGTGACACCAAGCAGCCAGAAAGACTTCTTGTCCTACTTTCTGCTTTCCCTTTCGGCCTCTCATCTGCCGTCTACTGTCTATAGAAAATCATAAATATTTATATTTTTTGTGTAGTATTCTGTCTTATGAAGTTATAAGTAAATAAAAAAAATGTAAAAACAGCATTGATTTTAACTCTGGAGACTTCATTGCTGACGAAATTCACATATTTTATTGTACTATCATGATGAGTAAAGCGTTTCTCGTTTATTTGGGTCATAAATGCTGCATCATATCTGCACATCATTATACAAGTAAACAACTCTATTCACTATATTAGTTTCAGGTGACAATGTGAGTCATCAAACCTCTGCATGACTGTCCTGATGAGGACAAAGTCTATTTTGGAAAGAAAGTATCGAAAGTAAATGAGGTGCAGGATCAGGTGTGTATTGGAAATATGGATTTGGTGTCAGTTTGTTTAATGATTATTGTGTTTTGTGTCTTCATTTTGGTGACGCCACACAAAGTACAACATTTTGGTTAGTCCTCTCTCTCCATGTTAGTAGATGAAGTGGAAGAAGAAATGAAAGGATGAAAGGAAGAAAGAAAGAAATTAGGCGAATGGACGAGTGTGAAATATGAAAAATGTGTCTGTGATTGCCTGACCCCCCCGATTGAAAGACATAAGCACAGAAAAACAAAGCAGTGAAGCTCACGTAAAGATACATGTAAAGAAAATACATTTTGCACAACACTGACACGCTAGGAATACAATACATTTATATGGAAGACACAAAACACTTAAAACACACACAAAGACGCTCACATTGACACTCACACAGACTAATTGATGAAGTCACGTTGAACAATAAGCACATTTACAAGAAGGGGAGGAACAATGTCAAATTGACCCTCGTACAACACTCACCAAGACATTTGAAAACATATATTTCACACAAAATAACCCATCAGACGGACACAGTTTGAAACACAGTTTACACATAGAATCAGTGACATACAAAACAATCACAACATTCATACATGAACAGAGCAAACACAAGTCAGAGTTCGCAACAAAAAAAGGTTTGTGGCCTTTTTTACCCCCCATGGGACAGATCACTGAGGAGGAACAGAGACAGACCAAGTAGGTTCATGCTCAGTATGCATGCCATGCAAAGATATGTGTCAGTTGGTCGAGCAGCATTAGGTTCCAGTGCAGTGGTTGAGTCGTCATCTCCAACAAGCCGGCGTTACTTCTGTCCCTCATCCCAGTGTCTCCATGCAAACACAGGGGGAGATGAGCGGTGAAAGTCAGCCTCGTGCACATGCAGACAGGCGGGAGGACAGGGAAAGAAGGGGATGGGAAAAGAGGGAAACAATAGAGTGGGAGAAAGAGAAAAGAAGGGCAGCAAGAGGAGAAGAGGGATTTAAAATAGGGTGATGGTCACAGACAGAAACAGCGAAAGAGAGAGAGAGAGAGAGAGCGAGAGTGAGGGTCACCTCCCCCCTCCCAGTGGGTGCTGAGTACACAGTCTGTGTGAGGGGTATTGGTCACAGAGCGGACACTTAAAAAGGTGGGGATTTCAAGAGCACAAAAATAAACAAAATGCACGACTAGTCGCAAAAAAAGATAAAAGATGTGGGTCAGAGGTCAACATGAGGTCGGCATGAGGTCAGAGTTCGGAGAGGAGTGAGAAGGAGGAAGAGTAGGACGGCTAGGCTGCAGATGACATGTCCAGAGAAACACAGAGAGAGGGACAGATTCACAGGGAATGAAAACAGGGCTCCCAAAAGGACATTCAGTGCACCATCTTAGCCCTAAAGAGACTCAAACTACTCCCCATGCAACCACAGGCAAAGAGAATTTAAATGTACCCTTACAAAAGTCCAAAAGAAGAGGTCTTACTCTATCACGATTGAGTATATTTTTATCTTCTAACCTGGAAATCACCTTGAATAAAGCTTAGACATATGCTTACCTACAGTACAATAAAGGTGCACTAGAACTATGAAGGAGAACTAAAAAAAAATCCAACAAAAAGAGGAAAAGACAGGTAAAGATAGAGAAAGAGGTGCAGCATAACTGAGTCCTCTACTTTAGCAAATGTTTTTTTGTGCCTTTTCTGTAAAACTTCTTCAGTAGAAAACAGTATTTTGATAATAATAATAATGAATAGGCTTAGATGGAGGACTGAACCTGATTTAAAACAACATTTTAGGAAATATGCTTACTTGCTTTTGTTGCCAAGAGTTAGATGAGAAGATTAAAGCTACTGCTGAACTGTGCTACGTTAGCTTAGCTCAGAATAAGCTTATAAAGTCTGGAAAATGGGAGAAAAAGCTATGGCTTTGTAGAAAAATCCACTTACTAGCACCTCCAAAGCTCACTGATAAACACTTCAGTTCTGATTTATTTAACCAGTACGGAAACTGAAGTGTAAAAGCAACAAATTCTTAGCCAGGCACAGTAACTTATTTCCATAAAACCAGAGAAAACTCCAGAAAATTACAGACAAAAACAAAGCCTGGAGAGACTAGGCTAGCCATTCCTTCCTTTTTCCAGTCTTTATGCAATGCTACGCTTTGAACTTCTCATCTAACTTTGAGCAAGAAAGTAAATTAGCATATTTCCCAAAATGTTACACTCTAATATGAAATAAATAAATTAACCTGTGACAAAAATAAATAAACTTTTATACGAGTCATTCATAAATCTGAAATCTAAAAATGAATGTATGTATATGCCCATTTTAAGGGTGTGGTTATTTTCAATTTCTTTGAGCATTTCAAGATTTATTTTTTTTATTTCTTTATTTATTTATTGGATCATTTCTCAATTTATTTTGCCCTTTTATTTTATTCCTTGAGTCAGGTTTGGTCCTCCACTTTGTCTTTAAGACGTACTTAATCCAGACTATGAATCATAAACCGCTTGAAACCCGTCACTGTGATCATTGTGAGATTAGCAGAAGACACAATATCCAGGTATTCAAAGCGCCGCCACGTTTATACAACGAACGTCAAAGCAGGAACGGCCTTTGGGAGGCAGGTAGCCAGACAGATAGACAGACAAGACAGATACACGGTTATCAGATTCACTGCAGCTGTGATCTGAACGTCTCCCTTTTCACCCTTTGACCCTCATGGTCGTACGTCTATGCATTATTACATCTCTGAGTATTGCTCCAGTTTTCACAGAGTAGGACCTGTCACCTGTCGGACTGACTCATCGTCTGAAGTGGAGCTCGCACCAGTCCAGAGGTGAAAATGGAGTCAATAAGATGTAGGGTATGCATGTGTGGAGGGAACCATGAGGAAAAGGAGTAAAAGACTGAGGACTGATAACTGGTAAGGAGGTCACTTAAGCTAAGCTATATTTAACAGTATGATCTATGTGGACTGGTCATGTATGACAGTGTGTTGTTTGTCTTTAAATTATATTAAACTCTTAATATAATTAAAATAACAACAATAACAACGATAATAAAATTAACTATGAATGATTGGATACTTTACTTATTTCTCTGTGTGAGTGTTTTGCTCAAAGGCTATTCAGTAACTCTGGATGTCCAGCTTTTAATGGTACGTCTTTTTGGTATACTTCACTCTACTTTCCATCACATTGATTAAATACAGAGACGCACTACAGAGGTTGTAGTGTAGTAGGAGTGTCCTGAGTCCTTCTGCATGTTGCTGGGGTAAAGTCCTGCAAAAGTTTGATGTTTGTGGCAGCTTTCATACACAACACCATCACGGGGGGAATAAATAAGAAAGACATGGGGACAACAGAGAGAATTCAGAGGGAAGAGAACAAAATTAGCCTTCAGGGCATTTTTAGGGGATGAGGAGATATGTTTATTGGAAAGGTGGCCATGGGACAAGGCAAAAGGGACATTGGGAAGAGGCTGCATTGTGGGATTTGGGAAGGGAACTTACCATTCGTCATACCAGGCGAGATGTGCTCTCGCTCATTGTGTCGACGTCTATTGAGATCACGGGCACCTTGTCTCGCAGGCTGGGGTGGCTGGCCCTCCAACATGTTGACGATGTCCATACGGTCGATACTCTTCAGAGCTGCGTACAAGCTCTCCACTACAGAGAATGTGTGAAGGAGGGACACAAGCAGACAAGGGAAAAAGAGAAAGAGGGGACGGGTTCCCAGAACAAACAGCAGTACAATTACAACAACAAAGAGGCAGAAACAAGCATGAATAAAGACATGAGGGGATGAGAGAAATTCACAGCAAACTCAGATCTTATATACTCACTCTTGGCTCTCTTGCCCTCGCGGGTGGCCCACAGGTTAAGCAGTGCAGAGCTCTGCTCCAACAGCGAGTTGGGATTCTCCACGCGGATCTTATTGATGTCATCCACGCTGAGCTGAAGCTCGCGCGCCAACTCTGCATAGAAAATGAGTCAGAGGAGATCAAGTAAATGAAGGAAATATTTATATCATTTCACCTATGAGTCATGCCTGGTCTTGAGATGGTGCACTGCTTCACAGTGGCTCAATCCATAAGAGGCAGAATAGTCTGCCTGTCAAACAAGCCACGGCGCTTGGCAGGAAAACAGAAAATAATTAGTTTCATTGGCTGGTTGCCGTGTTATAACTTTGTTTAATCAGCAGTGAGTTAGACAAGCTTGTCAGACACAGGGTAAACATGTAAGGTTTACAACAAAAAAACCAAACAGATTCAGTATTTTCTTGTTCACCTACCAGCCCAGCTCAATCCCAGCTGCTCTGCAATCACGGCCATCTTCAGCTCTGTCCTCTCCATGGCACTCATTGATGCTGTGCAAACCAGATGTTAAATTTAGATTACCCCTGCATTGATTCTGTGCGGAGAAAACTGCTGGAAACTGCAACTTTTGCAAAAAATATAAATACCACCATACTGAGCCTTATATTATTATATCGTCATGAGAGAGTGGGTGAGTGAGCGCCTCATTACCCATAGCAGGTTCATTCAGGGCGCTGTATCTTTCTCTTAAAGCCAGCGGAGTCAGAGTTCGCCTCCGGTCTTCACTCCCAACAATCTGCTAATTTCAAGCAAGCAACACTGTCAGCTCAGGGAAAGTAACTGCAGTTAAAAGACTGTTGATTTGAGCTAACATTGAGAGCTTTACCTTGATACATGGAGGCATGGTAATGTTGAGGTTACAGAGCACATGTTGGCTGTCTTCGTACTTGGTGGTCTTACGCAGGAAAGACAGAAATCCAGTGGGCTCTTTACTGCTGTCTCTCACCTTAGACACAGACATAAGAAGTATGTAGAGTGTGGATATAAACGGGCAACAAAGAACTGAAGAAAGATTTGTAAGAATGCTGAATAATGGTGATACCTTGACAGAGACGGGAAGTCGGTTATCTCTGAAGGCCTGGAAGCTGAAGCAGCGAGGCTGCTGGGTGGCCTTCCTCACGGGCACGAGATTCCCTGAACACTCCAGGTGAAGCGGCATTCCCTCCATCACCTGTAAGATGTAACACAGGCATTAGCCGGCCCCGGCACTGTATTCACAAACATCACGTCTAAAGTGTTGGACTACTGTGGTTAATGCAGGAATACTTGACACACAATGACAGTTTTATCAGTATGATGCACTGCTCTTGTCTCTGAACTGACCTCTATGTCTCTGCTGCGAGCCACCTCCGTAAAGTTCTCATGTTGTTCCAGGGTTTTATCCATCTTGTCGTCAGTCATGCAGTAGCAGCGTAGGCGGCCTTCACGCAGCTCGTTCATCTTAGCAAACACCACAAACTTGGCCATGTAGGGTACAGCTGACAGCTCTCTGTAGAGCAGGTTGGCAAAGGAGACGGCCTCAGCTGTCCGAGGACAGTCTGCGAGCCAGAATCTGAGAGGAAACAATGACATGTAAGCACACTATTCTTAAACACAGTCGAGCTGCTTTGCTAGGAGGATTCGAGCTGGCAAAGATTTACCTTAGTCTTACGTCTTAGTCTTAGATGGCTGAACTTACCGTGCTGAAACATTGGTTGTGAAACTGGCACAGTCGTTAGCGTACATAAGCTTGGTGGTGCCAGTAATGTCTTCCCATTGGGCTGGTGCCGTGCCACCTGGGAATCAAACAGGACGAGAGAGGGCGAACTGGTTAATCTAACTTCAGCAAAGGTCATAAAAATGAAGTCTCACGAGGACAGTGTTTTATCCAACTATGGCACTGACATCTTTCACCACAGCACAGCAGCAGTGTTGCCCCATAAATCTTTCCTTGCTACGGAAGAAAACTCTCCCAAACACACACACACACACACACACACACACACAACTCCCAGTCATGGCATGCAGTACCTATGACAGAGCAAAGCAGACGCAGACTGGTGGTGTCGCCCTCCCCAGAGTCTCGCGGGCTCTCCTTCCAGGACGGAGGCAGGGGTATACGGAGGCCGATCGGTCGGTGGAACTTGCGCCGCCGAGGCTCCACAGTGACCACGGGGCTAAAGTTTGCCTGGTTACCCAGCAGCTTTGCAACCAGCTCATCTGGAACTGGCTGAGCCTGAGGTTGAAAGTAAATGATGGAACGAAGGGAGCAACACGGCCACAGGTTTGATGATATGGTGGAAAAAAAAGGGAGATTAGGCAAAAGAGGGAAACATATGAACAGGAAATGGAGATTTAGAAAAAATATGTAACATGATAGCAGGTAGAGGTAACGAGAGGTGGATGATGCAGTAGATGTGGAGTAAAAAAAGAGGACAACCGAGTAGGGAAAAATTAAAGATGAAGAGAAAGAGAGAGAGAAGTCCACAGTGAATAAAACACCTCATGGTTTAAAAAAACAATAGCAACAAGACTTGGTTGTAGGACTTAATATGGGGATTTTTATTGCAAAATGTAACAATGTGTGTTAACATGAAGCTTTTACAATAATTAATACAAAATGGATATCAAAGAAAAAAGGCACTGTGGCTCTTCACAAGGCCATTCATGACATTTCTACAGCAACATTTTAGTTAAATAGATATGTTACTAAAACTTATGAAATAGTTCAAATAAAACTAAATAAGGAAAATCTGAAAGTGTTAATTTTACTTACATTCAGTTACATTCACTATTTTCAGCTTAGAGGTTACGGCATGTGTGGTAGCATGTTAGCTTACATATTAAATATTTATTCATGTGTCTATAGACACACAGGCAAAGGTCCATTTAAACTGTATCTACCTTTCATTTTGGTTTACCGAAACATATTCTGACACATATACAGCTTTCCATCTTTTTATCTCAAGTTTGTTTAAAATAGGAATTAATGCAATCACAGTCTTGAACTGGTTTAAAGTCTTATCAGAAGAAACAACACACTGCAAAACAGGCTGGAAACAGGAAAAATATATAATTCAACTGGTCAAAATGAAATCACATGCAAATGGAACCTTGAAATCCCAAATCTGAGAAAATGGTGCACATTTATATAACGACATAACATCTACTGTAAAGAACGAGCAAGAATAAAGGAAGAAAATGTTATGCTATGCTGTTTATAAACCTTAATACATGTTTGTAATGGTTAGAAACTGAATCACTGTATCACAATCTTGTGATTGATGGTTGGATTGTTGCGTTTAGTGTGTGTATTATTCAATTTAACCATATCAAAAAATCCCAAATGTTCTGATTCTGATCTCACAGACAGTGAAATGATATAATTCATTTATTAATTTGATGTTTCCTCTTTACAGGGGATTAAGGCAGATATTATATCAGTGAGCGCTAAATCTTAAGTGGATGCTTGTGTACAGAAAGCCGGTTTTATTTCATGAGATGGGAAGAAAGGTGGGATTGTTCAAAAATGTGCTCTGAAAAGTGTCCATTTCATAGGATCCTTATTAATATGCCCTCTTAAAAAACGTAAAAGTATATAAATGTATAAATGTGGTAAAATATATTTGTCTTGTCTTTGGTGTGTATGTTTTAGAAATCTTGAAAACCTGAAACGTGTAACTGTACACACAAAAATGGGTTAAAAACCTCAGGTGTCACACATTTTCCTGACATTCATGATACCAAAACCACTGGACAATAAGTATAAACTCTTCATGGCTATAACAAGAATACAGAAGATATCTTATCAAGTAATGTCTGACTAACTGTACTTCTCAAGTTAATGTGTTAAATTATGCTAAATACAGGGACATAAATACATTAGTGAGCGAGGCATCACTGAAGATGAAACAAACATTAACATGTCAGCACTATATGAGCAGTCCACAGTTGTATAAAGGTGCCAAGTGCATGCACTGTGTGAAATAAAATGCAAAAGCAAAACAAACTAACAACAGAAAAGTAAATCAAGACAACTTGGCACAAGCGTTGATATGATCAGGTCATTCCAAGATCAATCAAAGTACATCCAACATGCTTTTATTCAGGCAACACAGGCATTAACGATTCTGTCTTTCTTCTCCTTCCTTCTCCTCATCGTCCCATCTCACCTGCAGCCCCAGGCGGACTCGTTTTGTGACTGCCGTCTCAGGAAACGTGGCCTGGACCAGTGGCACCAGTTTACTTGTCAGGGAACCACCCTCTGGTCCAATCAGGTCGCTCTCTTGCTGGACTCGTGATACAACGGCAAAGTAAAGGGGGAAGTCGGTGGAGATGATGCGGCGGATTCGCTTCTTCCCGAGTTCCTCTTGACTTTCTAAGTCTGAGGAGGCGAGAGAAGGTTTAAATCCTCAAGAAGCGACCCAGTGACACGTTTGAGATCTATGTTTGAGAAGTCTTACCCTCGTCCATCCCGTTGAGGATTGTTTCTAGCACCTCGTCGCCGTAACGATTGCGATGTTCTTTCCAGACTGAGCCATTCTCGCTCCTCAGCACCACGAGCTCCCGGTCACCACGACCCAGAGCAGCAAAGTGGGGGATCTCCACTATCACCGGTCTGCCACACAATACATACAGAATTATACATCAACAAAGGTCAACTTTTTACCAGAGATATATAGAATAATACAAATACAAGGTATAAACTGATTTCATGTGTGCATTTCAGTTGCTTCCTCACCCCAAAAACTGCATACTGGCTGGACCCAGGGAGATGATCCTGCTGGCCAGCCCCTCTCCCTCCACCAGTGGAGGGGGGCTGGTCAGCTTCTGCGGCTTCACCAGGCGGCAGGTGATGCGGGTTGGTGCCGCACAGGTTCGCGGAGGTATGATGACACGCAGACCGTTATGCCTGCTGCCTCGCATTGAGCCGCCTCGAGCATCTACCATAAAACTGACCAGGAACCTGTTATTGGATTGTGACATTTATTAGCTGCCAGATCAGATATCAAATAGAGATTAAGCGAGATTAAATTATTTTTTTCCGCTGACCCGGTGTGTATGGGACTTGCAACAGGGCTGACATTGTCTGACGTCTCAGTTGCCGGGCTGCTGGGAATCAGTGAGTCCTCATCATATTCTTTGGGCAGTGGAAGTGGAGTGTGTTGCTACAACAGACAGAAAGACAAACTGTTCATGACATTCTCAAAAGAACACTGTTTAGCATAATGTTTTATATGAACCCAAATGTGTATTACTTACACTATCATCTGTTTTATGTGATATAGAGAGGGCAATGATGAAAGATTATGCCTCTGTACTCATTTTTTAGGTGCTATTTTTACAGTGGAAGTGGAGAAGATACATCATTAACTTTCAAAAGACCGCTGAGAAGGAAATCTCATTTACAGTGTCATGTTACAAAACGGGTGAAGCTTAAATAACTGCATCATGTTACACACAAACAAAGTCACTGAAAAGTTTGAATCACAACCTTGTTTGGATTAAAATGTGTCAGTAACACACAGCAATTCATGCTGATGAAATCACACTTCACTCTCGAGTGGAAACAGTAGTTTGAAGTGAAGTGAACTTTAATTCAAGGTCCACTTACTAGCTTTTTTTTTTTTCTAAGCTTTCAGCCGCATCTTCAACCAGGATTGCAGAGTCCACTAACAGCTAAGCAAACTTTATTTGAAGCTTTTGATGAGAGTTTCAGGAGCAGGATCACACCTCAACCGTGCCACTTCCAACATTCCTATAAATACCCTCGTAAACATCTCGTCCTCTTTTGCTCTCATATTCTGCACCCCTCCCGTCCACCCCGTTTCTTTCTCCTATTTCTCCCTCTCCTTCCTACTCTCCATAGGGTCTGTCATGCCTGGGTGCTATGTCAGATTCTCCACCGAAGCATCACCACAACATACCAACAGATCAAAGAAATTCACATTTCACTCACAATCGTATCTTGTTGATGGTGCGTTCCTTGCTAGTGACTTCGCTGATGAAGACTGTGTGGTGTTTTAAAAGGACTAGTAAGGGAACATTGAGCCATGTCAGATTGGGTCTCGGGACTACAAATGTATAATGGAGACATGCATTGCAAACTGGGGATGTCGGGTTTGAAAGAATTGGCATTCACCAGTTAAGGAAGGTGTAATGAAAGAAGCTATTAAGTTGCATTAACATAAATGAATCCAGCGATCTCCATACAGGAACTAAAGGTCAATCTTGGCTTCTGGTGCATGACCGTTCTTTTCCAAATTCATTTCTCTCAAGTCCCCGAGCTTTATGAAATATTAAATTGAACTGTAGTACCCCTGCAGTGTGTTACTCATGCTTTTCTGTACAGTACCTGATCCATCTCATGTTCTTTCAGGATTACGGTCTCTGGAGAGACTCGGGGGATCCTGGGAATGGCTGGCGAGTAATTCCTGTTGTATGAAAAAAACAAAACACAAGTCAGATTGAGGAAGTTTCTTTACGTCTCCTCCCAAGTGCTAATCCCTGGTGTTTAGTGAGTGTCTATGGTGCATCCCCCTCTACCCATCCATCTATTAGCGTGTGGCTACCAGCTTGGCTCTCTCGCCTGCTTCCCCACCCTGCCCCCCTTACGCTGTGCCCAGCCCTCTCTCGTACTCCAGTGATTTCTTGGGGGAGAGGAAATCGTCATCATGGTCTTTCATGTCATCCATCTTCATGTACCTGGCCCCTTCTGTCCCCAAGAGCTCCTCTCCTTCAGAGAACAACATGCCAAAGAGAGCGAACAGACGGAGGTCAGGTTGGTGAAACAGCAAAAGAGAAAGAGAGAAAGAAAAGAACAAGATGGTTAACGAGAGGGGTTAGACAACATGACAGCCCAGGATTTAGAAGATGGCTCTGTGAATTTAGTAGTTAGACTGGTGTGATGAGACAATCGTGACGGTGCTCTGTACACTGACCTTCTTACTGCTAAGACAGAACACTAGAAATACTTGAAAAACTGTGGCGGAGTGGAGTCCAACACTTTCGATTCAGAACTTCTAAATTTCACTACCTTGAAATAAGAGAAGACACCTTGTGCGAGTTTCTCAGTCAGAGACATCAGCATTATAGATGTGCACATGGCACTATCTCTGGGGAGAGCAATGCATCAGCGTGATCTCATTTCCAAAAATGTGTTGTCTAGCGAATAAACAGTTATCGAATTGGAAGTTATCAACTGATTCAGAGAGTGATGTATGCTCTAAAACACACAAATATAAGCACATAGACAAAACAGCATCAGCCGCACAACGACACACATGATGACAAATCTCTCTTTTGAATGTACATATGAGCAGAGGTGGGTTTCGCTTACTTACCCCCCAGAACACGCAGTTATTTTTGAGAATGCACCAACAACAAAAGCGAGTCTTCCTCGTCTCTATTCATTTGTGACCGTATCAGCACAGCTTGTGTGAGTGGGTGTCCGTATCCGGTCCAGAGCCAAAGTAATGTCGTAGGTGTCATTACGCTATGTTTGACTCTGAGTGTACTTCCCACAGGTTCACACGAGGCAGCTCACACACCCTGGATATCCTCTCATCTTGTGTAACACACGTGTGTGCCATGCCGTGTATTCAAGGGTGTGCATCAGGTAACATTATCACATATCATTTTACCATTCTGGACGTGAGATGTGTCTTTAAGGCACATCAGCACTAAGCTATTTCCTATATTTAGAGCAACAGTGACAACCTGTCAGTTGAATTATCAAGGGACTAAAAATATGTCCTCCGACATCACTGTCAGTTGTGTTGTAAACACAGTGCATTAAAAGTTAAACCTGCAGCGTGATTGTCTAGAAGCAGAAACAAGCTGTGATCTGTGAGCTGACATGTTATCACATTTTAAGCTAATATGGCTAGCAAACAGTAGTTAAAACTAGTAGTTATGGAGCAACATTATTATTTCTTAGACGTATTTCTGACCAGATGAATGTAAACCCAACATTCACCCTCCTTTTAGCTCAGTTTTTTGCTCTCCTGCAGGTAATATCTGGCTCTTTTGCTGGTAAATGCTACACTATATTCAAAGGTTAGTTTCTAACTTTGTCTCTTTTGCTGTTTAGTGCTAGGAAGATAGTGTACAGTGGGTTTTTAGAGGTTTTCCGTGCTGAACCGAAAAAGTAACATTCCTGGTCATAAGCCAAACACAGGTGAAAGTCTGTGCAGAATACTGCAGAGTCAGGTACAGTCATAATTCTCTGTGGGCTCATGAGTAAGAGCAGCTCCTTTCAGATACAAGTAGATCTACATATGATCACATGTTAATACAAACATGTATTCCTCTCCCGGCCGACAAACACAGTTCACATAGCAGAAACACAAGACAGCTAAAAATGATGCGGTTCATGATCAACACCACAATGCAGACAGATTCAAATGCAGACACAACTGTAGACACACACACTTTCAAAGCAATGACTTCAACAACAAAGACAGCAGTAGTCCATGATAAACTGCTAAAGCTTTTTTTTTTCTTTAACTAAATATGTATTAAATTTGATTTGTTAGTAATAATAGATGACCTATATGCACTAGTTATGATTGTAAAAAGTAGGACTGCGGTCGCAACATGGAGGAAAAAAAGCTCCTGGAGAGTTAGAGAATGACGGTGTTACTGAGGGGACATCTAAAGGTTACAGACATGGGTGCTATGGGTGCATGCCAATGGGAAACCAGAGCCACCATCACAGTGAGCACCACTACAGGTGGAACAAGAGAAAGTGAGATAGAGAGAGAGAGAGAGAGAGAGAGAGAGAGAGAGAGAGAGAGGCAGAGAGATAAAGGTGGACAGAGTAAGCTTGAAATGGAGCCACAGACTTTATTACAAAGACCTATGAATGCCGCACAAAGAGAGAAAGAGACATTCATACCTAATGTTAGCTGTGCAATTCCTAAAAAAGGGCAAAAGGCAAAAAAGGAGTTGAAGAAATGTATATGTGACCAGTTCAAACATCATAAAATCAGCCTCGTAAACAGGAAGTAATATTTAGGTAACAGTCGATTACACGTTGTTTCCTACTGTTTTATGTGGGTAATAATAATTTTAATACTTTACCTTCGTCCTCAGAGACGTCTAGTATCTCATCCACTGTTTCAGGGAAACTCATGCGATGTTTCTCTGTGGTCGTCTGCAGGACACAGAAGGAAGAAGAAGAACCAGTTACAGCGGCACAGAGTGGAAACTCCAATAGTATTTCCATGTCATTATCATGGCCACATAATGCCAGTGCTGTATCCAGAGGGCATGGCAGTATTTCTAAACTTCTCACCATGGAAACTGTCTCCTCAGTGACGAGCTTTAGGACGTCAATCACAGAGATGTAGCCCAACCTCTTAGCGATGGCCAAGGCTGAAGTACCATTCTGTGACAGACAGAGAAGAGCACACTGGATCAGATCTCTGACGGCATGACGACTCGAAATGTTATGAATCATTTTTAAGATGACGAGGTGTTCATGCTCACTGTTGTTGTCTCGTTGGGCTGAGCTCCATGCTTCAGCAACAGTGTCACAATGTCTGTGTGTCCCTGCTGGGCCGCCTGGTGCAGAGGAGTGTAACCAAGCTGGAAGACAGACAAATGTGCCAATGTTAAATGTGCTCATTAATGTACGTAGGGACATTCAGGATACATCTAAATAACATATTTTTTTATAAATTAAGTAGCACAGCCGGTCCTTTTAATCCACATTTTTATAACGTTGGTTCGTTTCCATAAAGTGAACGTTAGCTGAGTTCCTTCGCATCAAACATCTGGCTGAGGTGCATCAATTAAACAGCACACAGGACAATTGTAACTGGACTAGAACTGAACTGAACCTTTTATTTTAACTATTTTCTGACATTTGTACAGGCAAAAGTAAATTAAAGTCAAGTAATCACTTAGTACCCAATAATGAAAGAAATCATAGGTTGTTGCCGTACATCTAACCTTGTTAAATCAACGTTTTAGAGCAAACAATTATGTTTCTAATTACAACACATTTGTGCATATATCATGAATAAACGTGCACCAGTTTTTTAAACAGATACTGGAAATGTTCCTGCAATGTACAGCAACTCCCACCCTCTACAGGAAACACTGCATCTCAGACTCAGAAATGAAATACTTTCAGTCTCTCCAACGCTTGTACAGTACCTTACACTTTAGAAAGGTAAAATGCTCTCAGTCCAATAAATCATTATGTAAAAATGCCAGTGTTAACAGCTTTCAACTGGGAGAACCGTGCTGCAGCCATGACCTGTGCTTTTAACTGTGTCATGCGCAGTAATTGTATTTCCTGATGAATGAGACGGAGACAGCAGACACAGTGACTCATGCCTCGGCTAATTTTTGTTGTAGTTTTATCTAAAACCAGAGGGAGGCACTCACCCTTGTTTTGCTGTTGACGTTGGCCTGTTGCTGCAGGAGGAACTTCACCATCTTGATGTTGCCATAGTGACACGCTACGTGGAGAGGGGTGTAACCCATCTGACAGTGAGAGAAGAGAAAAAAAAAAGTCATAAACGCAAAATCACAGCAGTCGCATAACTTTAGTGTCTTAATGACCTTTTAATTTGAATACATTATGTGGATTTTATCCTATTTGGGATTGAGCGGTTCATGAATATTACATAAACTGCTGGTTTGAATCCACACACTAGAATAATTTTGAGAACAGAGCCGTGATAAAAGCTCAATTTAGGCTTCATAAAGAAGAGAGGGAGCAATTATTTCTCGTGTACGTGACGGGAACAATAACAAAAACACCTATATTAACATTTTGACTTTATAATAAATATAATACAAGAGACCCACAACAAATGCTAACACCTACATAAAGCCTGAAATGTTCTAATGTTATCAACTTGACAAGTTTTGTTCTACTACTTGGTTTGGTTGAGCTGCTCTAAGCTGTGGAGGTCTAAGGGATCTTAACCCCTCGAGGGTTGGCCATGTGTTGATAACAACACGTCCCTCTGCTGAGAGATCATCTGGTTATTTATGCTACATGCTACTTAGACACTATCTGCAACGGCTCAAAGTGGATGGCACAAGTAGTTTCTACACTGATAAGGCTTTGACAGTTCAAGGTGAAGCTCTCTTAACCTGACTAGTTCAAACTATTGTTTTTGCCTGTCTTACCCGTGTTGCAGCATAGACTGAAGCTCCTTGCTTCACCAGAATATCTGCAATGCCAACATGTCCCTCCTGTGCCACCAGATGCAGGGGGGTTAATCCACTCTGGAGACGACCAGAAGACAAAAGTCAAACACATAAATCAACTCCAACTCACATATTACTTAGTTTTCATGACGGTCATCGTCTAAACATCTTTATGGCTCTTGCCTTGTTTCCAAGGTTGACATTGGCCTGTTTGGAGATGAGCAGGGAGACCATGTCGGGCCTTCCTTCCTGCGAGGCCAGGTGGAGAGGTGTGACTCCCTGCAGTGACTCAGCATTGGCCGAAGCGCCGTACTGCAGCAGGCTGTTAGCCACCTCCACCTGGTTCTGCTTGGATGCTATGTGGAGGGCGGTGTAGCCATTCTGGAGCACAGACAGGAGTTGTGATTAGGAAAAAATATGTGAGCCCATGTGGGATGATGTGTGAATTTTTTTTTTTTTTATTTACCCTGGCTGCACTATGTGGCGATCCTCCTTTGCTGACAAGCAAGTTAACAACATCCAGGTTGTTGTGATGTACAGCAACATGCAGCGGAGTCAGACCATTCTGAAAAAACAAAAACAGAAGTTCAACCAAAAGCTTTTTTAATGTTTTGACTCCATGCTGTCTGCTCTTGCATGCTTTTGTTACCTTCCCGGCAGCGTTAGGGTTTGCTCCTCTCTCCAACAACAGCTCTGCAACGTCCACCTTGCCGTACTTTGAGGCCACATGGAGCGGAGTGAAGCCTTTCTACAGAGGCACCAACAAGGAAGTGGACAAAATATTAGGTTGGGGGACACAGTATGGGCAATATGGGCTGGCAGTTCCAAGTGAGTTGCAGCAGATTGTAAGTAAAAGGTAAAAGCGGGAGGCTTTACCTTGGTCATCTTGGTCTGCTGAGCCTCCATGTCCAGTAGGATGCGTACGGTTTGTACATGACCTTCCCGGGCAGCAATGTGTAGGGGTGTGTGGCCAGCTGTGGTGGTGGAGTTGGGGTTGGCTTTTTGCTCCAGCAGCAGCTTCACTAGCTCCTTGTGGCCCATCCGAGCGGCACAATGGAGAGGAGTTTGGTCATCCTGGCCAGGGAAGGGAGAGCAATTATGAAATGTGAGGTGTTGCATGAAAATCCAGCAGTAAAATATCTTTTCTAGTGACTTCATCATCCTGTTTTAATCCCTCAGCTACTCTTTCAAAATTAGCACTTAAAATGCATCACATGCAGTGTGTGAAATCTCTACCTTCGCCTTGGCATCCACTGGTGCTGAATTCTGCAGTAAAAACTCTGCCACCTCATAGTGTCCTGCCCGAGACGCCATATGGAGAGGAGTCTCCACTTTCTACTCATTACACAGACAGACAAACACACAAATGTATCATTATGACAATAATAATAACAACATCACCGGTACAGAGGTGAGTCTGCTATCTGTGCACTCACCACGTTGGAGGCGCTCGGAGAAGCACCTTTCTGAAGCAGGATCTTCACGATGTTGAGATGACCCATGAATGATGCCACATGTAAGGGGGTCAGGCCCGACTGTTCAGGAGTAATATGAATATTATATGAATATTACAAATGCAATTATAATAATATTCAACACGATGATAAACTGTTTTTGTCAACTCCTTCTTCCTGTTGCCTCACCTCAGTCACAGCCTCTAATGATGCAGACTGTTTGAGCAGGAGATCCATCACACGCATGTGATTCTTTTTACACGCAATATGCAAAGGAGTGAAGCCATTCTGTAAAAAACAAAGGAATGATTATCATCACTGCAAAGATTAAAAGCAACTCTGCCTTTGTTAGTCTGTTTTTGTCACTGACCAGTGCCCGAGAGTTGGGTTTGGCCCCTTTATCCAGCAGTACTTTGGCCATGCGGTGGTGGCCGCAGTGTGCCGCCACATGCAGAGGGGTAAGGTGGTCCAGTGTGATGTCATCTATCTCTGCGTTGTACTGCAGAAGCTGCTTGACGCAGTCCATGTGGTCCCCCTGTGCTGCCATGTGGATTGGAGACAGGCCATTCTGCAAAGCAAGAAAATATGTTGACTCGCTCATCCCTCACGAAACAGGAAACAACTTGTCTCGAAACGAAAGCAAACAATCCGAGCAAGAAGCAGCAGCAGGAGGAATGTGTTAGACATGAATGATCACAAACTGCCATTTTTATTTATTTTAAAAAGATGATTTGTATTCAGTACCAAACCAGATGGTGCGCAGAGCTGACTATTTACTTGTATCCAGGTGGATTACCTTGGTCTTTGCCTGGATGGGGGCTCCATGATCCAGTAGTATCTCTATAATCCTGACATGACCATTTCTGGCTGCACAATGCAGAGGAGTTAGCTCATCCTGGAGAGACAGGATTATTGGTGACTTAGTTAATGAGGCATCAAATTAGAAACAAAGGCAGTGAGAGAATTAAAGGTTCTGTGAAATGGAAACAGAAAAACGTCTGCGGCACCTTGGTCTTGGCATCAATCTGAGCTCCTCTGTCCAGCAGGAGTCGGACCATGATCACGTTTCCCCGTCTGGATGCAATGTGCAGAGGAGTGATACCATTCTGCAGAGATAAACGGATGCACTTAGGCAGACAGACAAGCACAGACAAGACAGACAACACAGCAAGGACAAAGACTAACCTTCCAACAACATTAGTTATTCCCTACCTTTGGGGTGAAGTTGACATTGGCTCCTCTATTAAGCAGCAGTTGAGCTACGTTCAAGTTTTCATAGTGTGCAGCAATGTGGAGGGGTGTGAATCCAGTCTGCAGGGACACGTACATGTCACTCATTATCTTTAAAACATATGCATACCCTGCTGTACGTGCGTACAATCATATATGTATACCTTGCTGAGCACGTCAGGATTGGGGTCATTCTGCAGAAGCACTGCGGCTGTGCGTGTATCATCGTTGCGCGCAGCAATGTGCAGCGCAGGAAGGCGGACTTTCCCTTTGGTGCCGTAGTTGATGAGCAGGGCTACGACATTCTCATGTCCCTGCTGAAGAGCCACGGCGAGAGGAGTGAATCCATCCTGCAGCACACAGGAGAGCGTTAGAAGACAGGTTGACTCATGCAGAGAAAATAAAGAGAGATGTGAGGAGAGAGGCTCATGAGAACAAGACAGAATGGAAACACAGCGAGTCTGGATCAGCAAGGGATGGGATTCAGGAATTTGGGAGATTCGTCTTTGAAAACTTCTCTGAGCTCTTCAGTACCTCAGTTGGAATGCTCTGATTGGCTCCGTTCTCCAGAAGAAACTTCACAACCTCTAGATGGTTTTCTTGTGCAGCCATGTAGAGTGGAGTGAAACCCTTCTGTCTCAGGAAGACGCACGACCGACACACACACACAGCAGCAGAGGAGACACAAGCACAGCAACAGAGAGATAGGAAGACAGTCACAGATGCACGCACACGGATGTACACAGAGAGGAAACCCCAACACACAGAAATATAGGAACAAAGACACATGTTAACAGATGGATCTGTAATAGATACTGCAATGGTTTCACAGTAAAGTTCACGTAGTGTGTCCTGTGATCACCGCAGTGAGAGCAGCGCCGAGTCTCACCTGGGACTGAGCGTTGACATTGGCCCCGTAGTTAACCAGCTCTGTGACCACCTGCTCCTGCCCTGCCAGGGCTGCAATGTGCAGGGCCGTGTTCCCTTTCTGTCACAACAAAGATAGTAGTTTTTGGACATGTTCTGATGGTAGTATTGAGGCTAGTTTTGGTAGCAACACCAACATTTACTCTTTTGAACTATCTACATTAAGTAAAGAAAAGTACATACTTCATTAAGTCCCAACTTTCTATACTTTTTTATACTTGATACCAGAAAGTACTGTGGTTTGATAGCAGCCACAGTAAAACTGCTAATTTAAAACTGCTCTCATGTTTTAATGAGGCGTTAAAGGAACATGCAGGTTATTGTAGGCAACTGTAGTAGCTCCCACCATAGTTTCGCCTCTCTTCCCATAGGCTTGTTTAAATTCTGCTCTTCTGTTGTGACAATACGATAACCTTCCACAGACTTGTTAAAGAAATAGTTCAACATTTTGGGAAACATGCATATTTGCTTTTCTTTTTTTTTTTTTTTTTTAGAAAGGAGCGGCAGTGGCATAGTCAATGAGGATTTGGCTTGAGAACTGGCCGGAGGGTGGCCGGTTCAAGTCCAGCATGGGACGTGGACTAGCTAGAGAGGTGTCTCTACGTGGCTACCTATCTCTCCACATTTGCATGTCTATAAACTCTTTGCGTGGTTGCATTTTGGGAAAATATATGTACAACTGTAGAACTTCCCCATTGAGGGACCAATAAACAATCTTCTAATTGTTCTAAAAAGAAGAGTAATACCACTCGTGTCTGTACACTACATACAAATCTAGTAGTTTAGCTTTGCATAAGAACTAAAAACAGCTAGATTTGCTCAGTCCAAAGGTAACAAAATCCGCATACTAGCACCTCTAAAGCTCACCATTTGTGTTATATCTCATTTATTTAATCCGTACACAGGCTGACACATTACGGTTTTAAGTGGCGTTATGTGTTTGATTATTTCTTGTGTGGGGCGGTGACAGGAGGAGTCAAGATTGTTGCCCTTTTCGCAGGAGGTTTTACCTTCGTAGTGGTCTCCAGTACAATTCCATTGTGGAGTAACTCCAGCACCATTTTGACGTGGCCTTCTTTCGAGGCCAGATGTAGTCCGTTTAGCCCATTCTGAGTGAGAGAGCAGAGTAGACCTCATACTGAAGGGTCCTAAACACACTATGAACGCAAATATTCTCTAATCTAACCGCACATATACACACAAACACACGTAGGCCATGCCAAATGAACCAACTGTTTGTCTGTTTTTTTTTTAATCACAGTGACTAAAGCACTCACAAACCAAAGCAGGCAAATACTTACACTGGACACCATGCATGCAGTACTCTCAGAGTGGTCATTAGCAAAAACAATGTCTACAGGGATGAAAATCAGGGTGTGAACATTTTCATTTGATTAATGATGGTGAGAGGAGGAGGAAGAGGAGGAGGGGGAGAAGGAGGAGGAGGAGGACGGGAGGGGGATGGCAGGCCGCTGGTCTCGTGGCTGGGAAGAATACGAGCCGTGTGGGATAGGTCTGACCTCACACAGCCTTCCTTCAGCCGCACAGGACATGTGAGGTTGGACCTTTCCCACACCACTGATATTATTCCTCTGAGTGGGGAGACCACAGCACACCATCACTCTACTGCAGACAGAGGAGAGAGGGAGGGGAGGGGAGAGGAGGGGAGGGGAGGGGAGGGGAGGGGAGCGGAGGGAGGGAGGCAATAGCAAGAAGAAGAAGAAAAAAAAAAAAGGGAGGTGAGTTAGAAAACAGTTCACAAACAGGAGGAGAGAGGGTGGTGGAGCAGTCGTTAGGTTGAGAGGGAGAGGAGAGGAGGGACAGAACAATAAGAGGGAGGGCAGGAGTGAGGCAGTGTCCTGGTGAGGTATCCACTCAGACAAGGAAACACATCTGCCACAGTCAAGCCTCCACCCGGCTAAACTCCCACCATACAGCATCAGGACTAACAGTCACACAACCAGAACAACAGTAGTCTCACCACTGAGGTTTAAGTGACAATCGACAACTCAAAAATCATGTCACTCTGTATTTATTGTACAAATTTCGAAGGTGAATAAACAGTGCCACTATTTTACAATTCACCTGTGTTAACAGTGATTCACATATAAGGCTGTAGCCTACATCTGGTGTCTTTATTATCACACGGAGCTCAGGCAACATTAAAGCCGCTATGTGCAGAATTTGAATATTCCTAACTTTGCTGCCATCCGGTGGTAGCATGAAAAAGACAGTACAGCTTCACTGAGAGCAGCACATACAATAAATGCACCAATTTTTCATAGGAAATGTTTATTTTTTATTTTTTGTAAACTAAAAAAAAAAACAGCAGACTAATTTGAAACTTGTTCTGTGTAGAAATTCCACATAGAGAGGCTTTAAGTGCAAAACCACAAAGCAATGTTATGTGCAACCATGTCACTAAATTCAAATGAAATGAGAATGTTGTCGATTATCACTTAAACTCAAATACAACAAACACCAAACAATAAAAATAACAATTTCATGACAGATATCAGCGTCATCGATGAAATGAAATTATGTGAAATTCAGGAGAATTCATGTTGCAAGTCAAAAACTTAAAAAAAAAAAAATCAGGACTGTATTTCTGCTTGTAATTATATTTTTAATCCATGAGGTGTCTCACTTCATCATTGTGAAGGAGTTTGCCAGTAATAGCCACTATACAGTGTCACTTTTCATGAATAAGTCCGCCGTTATGTGGCGTCTATAGGGCCTTAAAAAAAGGGCTCATAGAAATCCTTACAGCTATAATAATTACAAAAATGTTGAGGACAGCATAAGTGAATGGGACGGAAAGCATGACTAAGTTAGATTAATGAGCCAGAGGAATCTCTCTCTCACGCACACACACACTATTTTGGCCAAGTTTCAGTAGCCTGAGGGCGGCGGTCCTAGCCCACTAACGCTGCCTCTTCCTGGACACTCTGGGAACAACCGTCATAGTAAAAGAGGCAGGATGGAAGAGACGGGGCGAAGGAAAAGCCCCTGCCCCATTTATCACCTTCCCTGGAGACCCTGGAAACTCTACCTGCCACCTTCAGCCACTGATTAACAGTCTACCTGAGCATGCACATACAGTATAGTGCATGACTGAGTGCACAGGCAGACAGATGGGCACATAACAGCACAGCGATCAAGTCATGCACACCGGACACTCATAACACATTTATATAGACATAATAATGCAACAAATGGTGGTATACATTGTCTGAATGAGCACTGCAGTTCATTTTACATTTTAAAAAATGACCAATCATTTCACTGTTTGCATCATCCATTAGTTAAATAGTTTTGCCTTTTCAATTCACACATTGCTGTTCTTTTGAATGAGAGGCGGGCAGTCCATCCACCTCCTGAATTTTAATTTAATCACTTAGAAAGCAGATAGGAAGGCAGAAGACTAAAACCCTGGCAGGATTCGACTGTGGTGCCATCGGTGGCAAACGAACACTCATAAATACTCAAATATTTCTTTTCCTCTTCTTGCCAAGAACTATAACGCAGTACAACTGAAGAGCGAATTTTGCAGCTAAGCAAAACTGTGTGACGTGAATATACGCCAAGAATGGTATAAATAAAAATCACTGGCTTATATTTGGATGAGTCTCGCCAGTCAGAAGATATTACTTCAACCAATTCAATCTGGGGAATGTGCAGCTCTCTCACCTGATTGGCTGTATTTATATCGATGCCATTTTTTATATGTTCCAGGGCCTTGTCCAGGTTGCCAGATCGGGCCGCTCGGAGAAAACTGTTGCCAGCATCTGCCTGCAAGCGGAACAAAGAGAGGGAAAGAGGAGGGGGATAAGGGGTATAAGAGAAAGTGAAAGACATATAAAGTAGAGGAGTAGAGAGGGAAAATGGAGAGGGAGACAGAGATTGGTTAATATTTCCTTCGGGGCATTTGAAGGACTGAAACCGTTCAGTAGTAATCCATCAGTTTTCCTCTCATGTCACTCCGCCCTTGGGATTTTTTTTTTTTTTTTTTTGGACAGTGCAGTTTGAAAATCTGCATTTGCACCTTGAATGTGTGTGAGAAGGTGTGTTGGGCACACAGGTGGAGTAATGGAGTACACAAGCTCCCAAATAACTCCCAAACAAAACCTCTAAAAATCTGTCCACGAGTGCATTCACTGCTCTGTACTCAGGTGATAAGGCGAGTGTGATAATACTGACAGCTACTAGAGTGTCTGTTGTGCCCAGCAGACCGTTGGCTCTTTGTCTGGACTGAGTTCATGTGTGTATGTGTGAATAAAAGAGGGAGAAAGAGACACAAGGTGAATAGAGAAAGGAGAGAGAGAGAGAGTTTGGTGAGATCTGGCTCACGGGCCGGCACATGGCACGTCTAGTGTTTTTGTCTGTGTTTTGATTGTGTCTGAGGGCTTCATGCCTCTCCCAGGCAGACAGGGGTGCTGCTGAAATAGGATCACTCATGCGGCACGGGGGGTGAGCGAAGGAGAGGAGAGGAGAGGAGAGGAGAAGAGAGGAGGAGAAGCAGGAGTGACCGAGGGAGAACCACAGGGAGAAACTCGACTGCGGCAAACCCTGCACTTTTTCATTTCATTTACATAATCTCCTCTCCCCCATGGACATCCCCTCCTTCCATCTAACCAGCTATCTCAACACGCTGGGCAGGAAAAACAATCAGCCCTCCAATCATTCAGTTTTCACACAAACGAAGAGAATAAATTCATTTAGAAACCGCACAAACACCAAATGCTGCCTTCACACACACCAAAGAAACAGCTTTTCTCAACTTCATAACACACCGCTTTAAGCTGTTGTATCTATTGTGACAAGGTTGTCTGCCCTCTTTTGACAGAGAGGGAGAGAGCCTGAGCAAAAAAGATAAAGGATCCACATGCCTGTAGGAGAGGCATAGCAACAAATGACACAACACACCCTCAGCATGACACCAATGGCACAGCGCTGTGCAAAGAGAGAGGTCACTACAGAAAGAAAAAAAAAAAAACTTTAAAAGGAAAAGTTGCTTCCAGCTGATTGAAATAACAAAACACTATCAGCCGACAGTCTGTGATCGTTTTTGCTCATATCTGGTACAGAGACGGAGTTTATGGAACGCAAAGTTTATACTTATCAGATGAACTTTACACAGCGTGCAGCATTCTGTGTGTAAAGTAATAAATCCTTGACTTTTGTGTGAGTACACTGACTCATGCAGAGTGCCACCGAGTGCCTCTGAATCATTGTCATTCTCTCCATAAGATGTTTTTGTTTTTAGCTTATGCTCACAGACAATTGAGGCATACTACTCCTACTGTCAGAGCCACTGAGTCATACTCACACACAAACACACACACTGACAGGCAAAACACAAAAACACTGCGCACAC
This sequence comes from Protonibea diacanthus, assembly GCA_028641955.1. Lineage (NCBI taxonomy): Eukaryota > Metazoa > Chordata > Actinopteri > Sciaenidae > Protonibea > Protonibea diacanthus. The sequence goes on from CM053985.1 coordinate 19,243,356, forward strand.
TGTAAAGCAACAAAAAAAAATGTATTTATAAAGCTACAACATGCTACTTGGATAATTATTTTAATATGAAGCTACAATAAAGATTTATAATAAAACTCTCCATGCTGTCTCAGTTAGCCATTTATTTACTCACAGTTGCCAAGCTGTTTTGGTAAGCCATGTCCTCCCTCTCTCATTCACTTTCACTTTGAAGAAGATTAAAACCCACTAACCTCCTCCCTGTAGGCTGCTGCAGAGCAACAAACTGACCCCGGCACACCTGTCACTGGAGTTACGATCACCATACTGAGATACAACACCCCAAAACTGCACAAGTTTGTATCTGTGTTTGTTACTGTAGAAAAGTGACCAAATCAACGCCAAATGATCTGATCAATGGGGTAAGTTTCATAATGAAAAAAAAAAACTACTCTCTGAAGTACTGTGCTCTCTTTTTGTGTCTTTTTGCACGGGTATATACTTTCTGTTGCATGAAGTGTTTGCCGGCTCTTCCATGGAGACGCAAAAAAATCCTTTCATCAAAGTTGGAGCAAATACAGCTGATGCAAGGACACACACAACCTAACACAATATATACAGTCCCACAGCAAATGGCATGGTAACACCATGGTGACCCTGACTGAGGCCCTTCTGCTGGCTTCCCACCCCCCCCCCCCCCCCCAAACTCAGTTCACTGCCCCTCAGAAACAAGCCTGTTGAAGTTTACGAGACTCACACTGAAATCCCACAGAGAGACTCGAGGGTGATGTCGCTGGTTGTAGCGTTTTTACTTTCCTAGTGGTCAGTCCTGCCTTTTTAGATCTGCATGTTTTCTGCTTGCGTCAAGAAGTGTGTGTGTGGCATCGGGAGATAAGGATGCAGGCGGACCACACCCATCCACTAACTCAGACATAAACAGGTGCAGTGCACATGTCACAGTCTAAAAATGTTCTCTGGTAATTCCTCTGCAACATCTTTCTGGACACCAGTATCTTTTTAGATGAATGTGTGTGTCTCTAATTATTCCCGTAGAGAGCGGACAGGCTTTGGGCTCTGGGGCTGAGTGAAAAATGAGCGAGCACATTAATCATACTGTTCAGAGCAACAGAAACAGACAATAACCTGCTCAGCAGCTCCATGTTAGCAATATCAACACACACTGTCGTGCAATGTGCGTGCAACTGTCCTCAGGCTGAGACAGTGCAAGGTTCTTCATAATGGAGCTCCCAAATTACCAAGTCAAATTATTCCCCTATCTCATCACAGAAAATCCTCTGTCCTGAACACTCTCGCCTCGTCTTTATCTCGGCTTCTTTCCTGTTGCCTTCTTTCCCTTCTCCATCCCTTGCTTCTTACGTTTCTCTCTCTCTCTCTCTCTCTCTCTCTCTCTTTCTCTCCCTCCCTTGCTTGCCTCCTCTGCTGGCGCTGCAGCAGACAGAATGACATCACCACCCTCGCTGGTGGACTGCAGTGTTCAAAAACTCAGTGTATACGTACGTACGTGTGTGTGTGTGTGTGTGTGTGTGTGTGTGTGTGTGTATACTGTATGTGCATGAGGATGCACACCTGAGATCGACATACCAGGCCATGAAGATCCTCTGCATCGAACGACTACATCAAAAGGATCATCATTTTCACAAGATATCGATTGTGTGTGTGCGTTTGCGAAGATTCTGGATGGAGTTAGATCGAATGTGTGTGTATGTATGTTTGTGTGTCTGTGAGCATGAATGGGAAAGGCAGAGAGCAGAAAGTAGACTCTCACCGTGTTTGCAATCTAATTGTAAAGATCAGGATTTAAGACAGCGAGCTTTAAAATGGCTGTAATAACTCCTGCACGCTATCTCCTCATCTGATTTAGATCCATGTGTACACTGTTACCCTTCTGTCTATTTGCAGTGCCGTATGCACACTGTTGCAGGCTTACTTACAGACACTGTATCAATCACAGTAACCTCTTTCACATCTGCTTTTGTTGACCTACGTGGAAAGAAACCTCATCGGAGTCCCTACACCTCAGCAACACAGCATTTTAACTGTTTCTACCTGTCTATGGTGACTTCAAAGGCGACGACCCGTCATTTCTAGCTCAATGCCTTGTTGCTTTATATATTTAAATATAATAACTATCACTATTTTCCTATAAATGAAGCAGAAATTAGCTTCTTGCCCACTTGTAGGTACAGTTTAAGGGATAAAAATGAAGCAGTATCTACTTGTAACACCATCATCACAGGTTTCGGGCCTTACTATGGACGTAAGATATGAGCACTTCAACCAAAGAACAAATTTTCTGTCTCAGATTGTTTCATTTGAAGGACTTTTAGAGGTCTGAAGATGAAAAAGTAATTCCTTTAATAATTTTTGGGCACTTCTGTTGCATCAGATCTACCACAGGACCACCGGTTTAAGTGTGTCATGTCCTTCCAAACGGTCTAGACAGGTTAGTCGACGTCTGAACAGGAGAGAGAGCCAAGACGGTTTTGCTAATGAAATCAAGAGACAAATCCTGGAGCTCTTCCACTGAATGTCAATGGACGAGTCTCTCTGCCAAAGATTCAGGGTGATTTTACCTGGAGATGGAACTATTATCTGCTTCAGTATTTCTATTAAAATTAACATCAAATGCACAAAACACAGACAGAGTCCCTCCTTTTTCTTTCTCCCTCTCTCACACACACACACACACACACACACACACACACACACACACACACACTCACCCGCACACATGCACACAACGTGAATGTGCAGACACAGCACCAGGTGCAAATCATACATATTTTAAGAGCCACAGCCACAGCTATTTGTACACCCAGCAGAAAGGTGAAAATAAGGTGCATACGTATGTTCAGCATGTCACAAGTCCTGCTTTACTTGCAATAATTTCCTGAACTTTAAACAACATAAATTGTGCAAGAACACCAAACTCTGGATAATGTCTGCTATTTTCTCCTCGCTGAACTCAATATCTCGATGTATTTAAACCAACAGTGTGATTGGTCTGTGTATTTTAGAGGAACACTAAACAGCGGATATGGAAATCACTGCAGAGTGCTTAAACAGCCATTTCATCACCCTTTTTCTGCTGACTTGCATTTGTTCTAGAAATTGATTTTTTTTCCTCTCTGTCCTTTTTTTTTTTTTTCTCTCTCTCTCTCTCTCTCTCTCTCTCTCTCTCTCTCTCTCCTCGGGCCTCCATTTCTGCCTTCATCTCTCAGGCTGCTTGAAGAGGATGAGCAGGCAGCGGGCTGTTTCCGGCTACCGAGATGTAGTAAGTGTAGAGTCAGTCAGACTGAGACCCGTGGGAGCATTCAGCTATGGACACATTTACAGGAAGAAAGCGAGCAGGGCACTGGGATTACACTCTTACATTCCCCCACTCAACGCTGTCTGTCTGTATGTAAATCTGTCTGTCTGTATGCTTCTATTCCCCGTACGTGGCGAAGCGTCTTGTCCCATTTTTACTATTTACTTTCTCACACTCCCAGCCTCCCCCTCTCTGTATCCCACTGTTTGTCCCTGCCGTACTCATTGATTGTCTCTTTATATCTGGCCCTGCTGCAGCCTCTGCGCTTGAAGATGAGATTGTCATGGTTATTGGGATCTTTTGTAGGGGTGACAAAGAGGGTGAAAGCCATAGGGAGGAGATAGGGCTTGGAACCTATGGAGGATAGGATCAAGATATGGTAAACATCCTGTGTTTTACTGCACAGTAACAGTAATTATGCAGAATATAACCGTTTGGCGGGACAAAAAGAATATATAATATATAAGGTGTACATAGATTTAGTCCAGATATTGGACTGACCTGAAATCTATATCAAGATACTGGATATTTAAACTCCATGTAACCATTAATAAAGTTATTGATCAACTGCTAAAACAGCTACAGAAAACCCTCAGAGGCGCAGAAGTACTTTTTTTACAGTAGTGAAAAGTAACTAAGTTCATCAGTAACTGCACTCAAATCAAATTTAGGGTACTTGTACTTGAGTTTTTCTGATTTCTGATACTTAACAATACCGTGCCACAACATTTTAGAGTTTTTTGCTTCTCCATATTTGACTGCTACTTTTTCAGATTAAGATTTTACCAACAAAACGTGTGATGAGTTTATAAAATATGTTTTGTTATAGATGAAATAATCCAGCGGGATATTAAAGTCACGACATTGAAATACTACTCACATGTAAATGCATCAGTCATAATAATCCAATTTATTATAAATAAATTTATTATAAATAAATAATAAAACTCTGATAGGGGCTATTCTGTATGATGAGTACTGTTACTTCTGTACTTTTACAGAAAATCTGGGACTTTTACTTGCTGCTGTATTGCTACTTTTACTTAAGTAAAGGATGCAAATACTTCATCCACTACCTCTCACTGTTATTCTCAGCAAACAAAGATATTTTAGCTGTTTAAACTTTTTATTATTATTATTATTATTATTGGCCAGTTAGTCTGTTTACTTCCAAATTTCTCTCTTATCTTTGGGGGGAACTAAAAATGATGAAATACTGCAAGAAGTGAGAAAAACAACAACAACTACTGACAGCATCGTAAAAAACTGACTTCAGTTTGTTGTCAGGGAGGGAGGGATAAACTATAAATAGGCGCATTTCTACAAGTTGCATCATCTACAGTAAAACCTCACAACCTTCTTCTTCTTCATTTATTACGCCAGGTAAACCGGGGTTGACACAAAATTAGCGCTCATCCACATCCTGGCAACAGGAGATTGTGAACGTGTGCCCTGTGTTGCCATTACCGCTGCTAGTTCAGTAGATTAAATACTCTATAGTCTTCAGTGAAGCCACGCTGAAAGAATCTCATTAATCGACCCGCTAATCAGTTTACTGACCTCTAGTTTACTTACCACAGCTAATCCTGGCTGACATCCTACAATCTGAACATCAAATAGAGAAACAAATGAAGTCAAAAACAAGATTAAGCAGGAATACAGAACACGACACACACCCACACATATACGCACTTACACTAATCTTTGACACACATGCATCACTCTTCAAGATACTCAAGCTCCCTCCCCTGTTGCTGTGGGAGGCTCAGGCTGATGAGTTTGATCAGGACAGGTTATGTTTGGGTCTGTAAGCAATGACTATCTTCAGTGTTTTTAAAACTCCGCCACCTTCTTAAAACCAAAACAAGTGAGTCTGCATTTCACGAGTGACAGATCACTTTCTTATTAAGAAGGACCTGTTTACATCTCCATGACCTGTATCTCTTTTTCTCTTTCTTGCTCTGCCTTTCTCTAATTCGTCTTCGTCATTACTAAAGACGAGGGCACATCCAGGACTGAAAACAAGAACAAGCAGTGAAAGCGGAGCAAGGGAGGAAGTCTCCAAAACAGTTTATGTGGACGGACGCAGGAAGGAGAATGATACTTAGCGAGCGGAGAGCAAACGCAGAGAATTAAAAAAAAAATACATAAGCTTGAATAAAATGGACAAATAGTAAGTACAAAAACATCAATATTCATGTATTAGAGGCAAAGTAAAGATGAAAGAAATGGATTTAAGACTGGGAGCAACGCCAGCGACAAAATTATTGGCCCATTACTGTCTGATGTGCAAGGATAAAGACAGGGAGCAATGGCAGGTGCATTATATCTGAGAAAATGCAACCAAGGATTTTTATGAACAGACCAAAACATTGCAAAAAAAAAAAAAGAAAAAAGAAAGGGACAGACAGAGAGAGGGACAGCAATAAAATAAGAGAGATAGAGAAGTGTACAGGTGGAGGAGAGAGGTAATATGAAGAGACAGGAGAGAGGGACAGGAAAAGATATGGAGTGAGAGCTTAGAAGAAAGAAGGTGAAGAGGAGACGGAGAGCAGCAGAGATGGTGGTACTCACTCCACAAGTGACGATCTTGACTGGCATGCCTGTTGGCCCTCCACTCTCTCGTTCTTTATGTTTTCTGTTTCTCTCAAACACACAGCTGTCTTTTCTGTTGCCCCCTGCGAGTGCTGCGGCACAGGGCACGTAGACCCCCGTCCAACGTAAACACGATCACACACACACACACACACACGTCCAGACACACACTTGAGTAAGCATGGTGGGTGGAGAGACTAGGGAGGGTGGGGGTTGAGGGGGCCCAGGGGTTTATCTCTGGAGGAATGCTGCCTGTATCTAAAGACACACATTTCACACACAGCCAAAAACAAATGGGCACCCCGCACTCTCACCCTGGGTTTCCTGACTACATCTTAGCTAAATTTTGGCTACTTTTTCGAACTTAATTTTTCAACCTGCTTCACTTGTTTTCGCCTCAAACTCACTTTTTGCCTCCCCCTTCATCTCTATCTTTTTCTCACCCGTCTTCCACCCTCCATCACACTCTATGTTCTGCTCTCCACCTCATCTATCCTCTCCACCTTTCAGGTTTTGTTGCACCCCAACACTCTGTGTCACCCTAACTTTATCCCTCCTTTCTCCTGTCCCTTCTTCCCCACACGTCACGCCCATCTCTGTGTCTCCTGTATGTTTTCTGACAGCCAGACAATCATTTTTTTTCACGGACCAGGCAATACCAGAATAGCGTGGAGTTACTGTGGAGAATGGGTGTGTTTCTGGGGTGTTTTTTTTTTTCCTCGGAGTGGGTCTGTTGCAGTCTGTGAGGTGACTTACAGTGACAAAGCGGCTAGCGGGGGGGTTGCTGCCACCGCCCCGTGACAATGGGCCAGACACACGGGGTGGGGGGAGCACGGAGGGGCCAGCCTCTCAAAAGGCCCTGCCTCTTTTAATAAAGCGTCCGTCATTCCCTGCTTGAAAAGGCCTCCTTTTCTCTACCTCTCCCCTCCTCTCTCCCTCTCCTGGCTAAATGCTGGGAAAAGCACATCGCTGCCAAAACCATGCAGAGAGATAAATGCTTGTAGGAGAGGGGAAGGAGGGGGCAATGTGGAAAGAAGGATACGGACTACTCAGTGCCACTGGACCGTGACCTGGGCAAAAACATCACGTGGGATTTCTCTCCTGTCCACAGTATGAAGTTTGGACAGCGATGAGAGCTCCGCTGCCAAAGAATGTGGGGCAGGGGAACACGGGCACTAATGTCCATGAAGACATGACAAATTATCCTGTGGTCTTCTGCGAAAAAAGGGGACTGCAACTCTTCCCTCTGACATAAACCTCTTCTGGCTCAGCCAACTCAGCTCTGAGGAGAAGAATGATAACTTATCAAATACTAATTTGATAAGACCTCCTAAAGGTGTGGCAGAGGCAAGTGAGTGATGACGGAGGTTTTCTCTGGAGGTGTTTATCTAAGCGGCATGGAGTCCTCTCCACTCATTAATGTGTCTTGCTTATTACTACTTGACTTGGATCTTTTCACCGAGACGAGAAACATGGCACAAAAAGAAAGACGATGATGCAAAGATACTTGCTGCTATACTATGGAAAACTCTTACAGGGGCAGGAGTCTCACTGACTATCACAGTATGTCGCAGGTCATTATAAAGCATACAGGCCACACTCCAGTTGATTTAGGTTTGGGACAGACGTGCCCTCTGCACCCTATGTCGAGCCCCTCTTGTTTGCGGGATAAAGGACTACAGCTGTCCACGTGTGCTGCTTGTGGTGGTTTATTGCCCGTGTCCTGATGTCTCAGAGAACAGAGGCTAGAGTTGAAAAGGTGGGGGAGGAATCAACATAAACACTGATAGTCTGTCAGCTGTCTTTCTTCAACCTGTCACACTCTTGGCCCTTGTCTGGCCCCTATTCTCGCTGCCTCTTACACTTAACACCACACAGACGAAACAGGTATAAATTTATGGTTTAAGGATGAAAAAAACACTCATCCAACAACTCCATCTCACAGTTTGCTGCAGGTCCAATCCCATGTTGCGATGCTTCCAACTTTGCTCGATGCTCCAATGAACCAAATTATAAAAGTTTCTGCATGGGAAGCCAGCTAGGAATCTGCAGGCCGGTCAGTTTCTCTTCAGTGGTGAACGATATGGGGTAAAAACATGAAACTTCTTGTGCAAGTCACCCTGCTGAACAAGATCCTCACTGCCAGGTGAAAAATATATGTGGTAGCCAAAGCAAACAGGTGCAGGGTTATAAATTTAAGATAAAATAGACTGTATACTATGTGAGCTTTCAATTTGTCATAACGGCCCTCTAGTGGCAGCACGATGCTCTGCAGTATCGGCCTGCAGCAGCTTCAAAGGGAGTATGGGCTGGGTCCTGCTGATTACTGCAGCCCTGGCACAAAACTCACACTCACACACATAAGACACATTTTCAACTCCTTATCCTGTGCTTCAGCTCTTACTCATGAGCTACATTACGCTTGCCAAGTCTCTGAACTGACAGAGTAGTTTAACTCTGCATTAACAGCAGCAGGTGTTAAATGTGCCTTCACCTTGCAGGCAGACTATATATCACGTGTCAGAGCACACGTTCTGGCTCAATCTTATCATACATACAGTACATAAAAGATGCCTCAGCAAATGCACATGCCCCTCAACGTGACAAAGCCAGACTGACCTGTGGAAGACAAAAACAGGGAGTTAGAAATACTCAGACGAAGGAGGAGAGCAGAAAAGATGAAGGCAATAGTGGAGAATGACAGCAGTGATATGTCAGCGCAGGGCCAGGCTCACATTAATCTTCATAAGTGGAGAGGTAGCGATGGGGAAATACAGAGTGAAGATGTGCAGGAGGAGAGAGAAAGAGTATCACCGTGGACAGAATATGTCCCCACAACTCTTCAGGTCTCCCTCTCTTGTATGAACGCAGTATCTGAGCACTCCCTGGAAACACAGACTCATAATTTAAAAAACTCTAAACCATCAGTCACAACTGGGCTTGAGTCAGCATCAGACAGGATCCGAGCAGCTAGAACGTAATTCAATCAGTCCTCGATAATAGATGCAGAGCTGAAGTGGCCTAGGTTTTCAGACTCTATTCAGACCTAATGTACTGTCCTGAAACTATGATATACAAACTCCACCTGTCGACATGACTCTGTTAAAGTGGGACATTATGCGATTCTATTAGGATTCCCACAAGAATAAAACTGTACTCTGTCCTTTGAGGAATAAGTGCAACAAAAATAAAAAAAATATCACCCTTTTACCGCTACAAATCATCTCGTTACAAAGTTCTGGGTGCACATAATTATTCCTCAACCAGCCTACTTCTTATTTCCTTTGACAGCTTCTCGCATTTCGTGGATTCACTGACAGTCCTCAGACGACATGCCTTCTGAATTGAGTATGCGACAAAAGCGATGGCGGCAGCATTATTGGAAATGTTTTCCAGCACAGAAACAATGAGGTTAGCGCTCCTTACTCAACATTTTCTTTATCGTAGATTGAATTATTGAGCAAATCCCATGTGAAGAGAAATGAGAAGAATTGATATTTAGTTCAGAGGGCACGGTGGTGCGATGGTTAGCACCGTCACCTCACGGGTTCCTAATTAAAAACCCAACTGGAGTTTTTGTGTGGAGGTTTGCATGTTCTCCACACATCTGCATGTGTTCTCTCCGTGTACTGCGGCTTCTTCCCACAGTCTAAACACATGCAGGTTTATTGGTTATTTGGCGACTCTAAAATTGCCTAAAAATGTTTTTTTGTCAATGTGTCCTGTGATAAACTGGCGACTTGTCCAGGGTGTACCCCGCCTCTCGCTCAATGCCAGCTGGGATAGGCTCCAACCACCCATGACCCTGATAAGCGGTTACAGGAAATGGATGGATATTTGGTTCTCTAACACTTTAATTATGTAATGATAGCTCACATGTTTGTAAAGAAACACCCTCTCTTGGTTGGTTTTAAAAAGGTCTACGTGCTATTAACTTAATTACAGCTGCATAGCGTCAGATTAGACTGGATCTTCTGAGGCCAATATTGATATTTGAAACTTAAAAAGTCAAACAATTGATCAGTCGATACTGTAAAAATACTGTATCCATTTTTATCCATTAAATTAGGTTAATGAACTTTATAGATAATATATAAACTAATTGAAGTATAATCAACAGTTTGAGAGGTAGGGTGTATTAAATTAACATAATTAAAGAGGTTTGAGCAATGATTATCGTCATGTATTGACAATCAATTCTTCATTTACCAACACTTGTTTCTTTGAATGTGATACAAGGTAGAAGAAAGCTTCATCAACAGATTGAGCTTCAATTAAATCTCTGTACTTAGTCAGCCCATTGTATATGTTAAAGGCTTTATACATCATAATAAGGTAAAATCAATAATCAAAATGAAATAATATTGGCCCGGCTGATGCATCAATCAGGCCCTAGATCTCTCAGTTAGCAGGCCATTGGACGACAGCTGTAATCTGGATGACAAGCACTTGACAAGAAATGTTTTTCCGCATTACATTATTCTCTTCTTAAATCTGTCTATATGCCAGTTTACAGTACGTTATTACCATTTGTGGGGGCACAGTTGCATTTCCAAACATTTATTCCGGCTTGTCTCACTGCAGCAGCGGCCTCATTTCTCACCGTAAGGAGCGGAAGTGGTGAGGTAACAGGCCGGGAATGAAAAAGATTAAAGAAGAGATGGATGGAAAGAGCAAGAGGTACACGGAGCAGCTGAAAGAAGGGAGGACGTCTCGGGCAACGGTTGCGACTGTGATGATAAATAAACGTGCCTTGGGATCTTTAACTGAACGCATGCCGCAGTGGATGTGTGTACAAGTATCTTCTTCCACAGTCTTGTTGACAGAATGATGGCATCTTCATCTGCACAGCTTTGCTGAGTCAGACCCTGATTTCTCTCCCCTTCCTCCATCCCTTCCCCCTCATTTGCACACACCTTCATCATCATGTTAGCTACAATGAAGCGGCAGAGTGGCTGCCTGCAGCAAAGAGGGATCATACACACTTCAATGTATGTACGGCTCTAAATTAACAAATAAATCCATGTCTGATGTATCTACCGTGCTGCTTTCCGCTTGGACAGTTAATATCAGCTGTCTCAGGGGCCAGATGCTGCGCTGCCTGCCGAGATTGACGTGTTAATAAATATTAAATATAAGCAATTAAAGGAGATGCTCTCATCAGTTAGGCAAGGGCAGTCAAAAGAGAGATTATAAAACTGACTAACTTATAAGACTGTCAATTACTCCACTGCCTAACGCTGCCTCACACGCAGACAGATTCAAACACACCCAGCCATAAACACACAGACACACTCATGTACGCGTCAACACACACACACACACACATTCACCTACAGTGCAGTACATGCAGGTGCACGCTCACTCGCATTCAAAACACACACATATGCAGCTCTCAGCAACCTTCCATATGCAGGCGTACAGTTCAGGCAGCGGTATACTCAAACTGAAAAAGGTCATGCAGCTTGTCGTCCGACTATGTGGGGAGGCAAAGATGTTTATTCCCTCTTAAAATAAAATATATTTTAAATAGTTTTCTCCCTATCCAGCACACCCACCACTCTGAAACTAGGAATCTGTATCTTCGGTCTCACAGATTTGTTTGAAAATGTTTTACTTTCTCTTATAACTCCTGTTTTTGGTGGGCTGCACTTCAATAAAAGGAGGATTCCAGTTACCTTACAGTGCGTAATAACAACCGTTGGATCATAGATCATTGGTATTGGTAACATACAACACTTTGAGATTTAATGGTTGTGGGTAGCATGGAAATAAAATACTATTATGTCATATTAAAAGGCGCCTAAATGCTCTGCAGGTTCTTATGGATATGACCTTTGAAATTTCAAAATAAAAGCACATCATTAGAAGGTTCATCTGATGAACTAATAACATTTTTAACAATTTTAAGTAAATGTAGCAAAACACATAAGGAAGCTTGAGATATTTTCTAAACTAAACCTGCACGATTTGTATTCAGGAAAACAAATACCCGTGAATCACTGAGCAGATCTGTCTTGGCTATTGTTCACATTTGTTTTAGATTTCAGCTCTCTATTCGCAGATAATTAACTGGGTAATCATCACAGCTAATGTTGACAGGACATTGGTGAAACTGTGTACACAGAGGCAGTCTCGGCATGAAAGATTTGTCCATCGCAGAGGAGTTTTCTACAGCTTTCAGATTTTTCGACCAGAACTTCTTTTGGAGTATACTTGCACCTTTTACCATGCACTCGGCGCATTCACCTAAAACACGTGCACATGCATGCATGCATGCACATTGATTGTTGCTCATTTTGTCTCTCTCTCTTTTTTTAATCAAAGAAAAATACACACGAAAACTCAAATCGATGACAACTAAGGTGCCTATTCTAAAGATTAGAATAGAAAAAGAAAAAGAAATTGTCTTGTTTAAAAGTAAAACAAATAAAGGATGAACTCACAAAAGAGATGACTTGAATTAAAATAAGTAAGATAGTGTTAAATAAGTTGGTGACTAAGGTGGTACACAGAAAGGATCACGGGGGGAAAAAAAGATACTTAAAGGTAAAAAAATGGCTTCCTTGAAACACTGAGAGGAAGTTTAATGTTTTCTTCACATTGCCTTGAGGCAAAATAAGTAAATTTCTGCTCAGTTTGAACTGGTAATATCCATATTTCATAATCCAGTAACCTGTGTATGACAAAAGCAACCCATTGTTCATTTCAGCCTGTTATGGGCCCCTTGTCACAAAGCCACAGACTTCTTTATTGATGTAAAATGTGTTTGAACACGGTGTAGTGAACCTGTTCTATAGGTGTGGTCTGCATTTATAAAGCCATTTAGGTTATAGTTACTTGGGATGGCTCCATTGAAAGTTTTCTTTGTAGGCCATATTGTTCCCATGAGGCGTCGCACTGTTGCGAAAGCCAGAGAAGATCAGTTCTTAATGGGTCAGCAAGACGAGGAGAATCCTGCTCTCCTGTCCTCCTAATGTTGGTATCTGGCCAACTGAGACATTATAACACGACTTCTGCAGTTTTGAACAATAGGGGGTAAAGCCCCCTCTACCTTTAATCTGAATTCTGTGAAGCTGGTATCAATAACCCTGGGACAAAAATGAGAGTTACAATATTTGAATACGCCACGGCCTTTCACATGTAAATTATACTCTGCCCCCCCTAGCCGAAACAAATTACAGCCAACTGCTGGTGGCTGGACATGAATGGGCTTCCTAATGTAGTCTGCATCTACAGTGGGCTGGGGAGCAGCTGGAAAAGAGAAACTGAGACGGGGGAGAATTTATGTGACAGTGCAGAGTGTGACAGTTTGCTTTTTTTTCATATTGAGTCTGCCATGCAGCCGTACTGTGACGAATGGGGCTTGGCTCCCTGAGCATCTGTCTCCAAGGATTCACTGAGGGGTAATTAGAGCTGTGGGATGATAAGGGATATTCTCCAGGCTCACTAACTATTAATGGTGGCAAAGGGGACAGACCCTTTACACAGACCTCTGACATCTCACAATTCTGTTTTACAGCAGGGGTTGTGGTGGGACGGGGCTTTTGTTGAAGCGTTAGATTTTGGTGTAAATTAAATCAGCCCTCAGGGAAAGAGTCATGGTTTGTGAGAGCAGTTTGAAGACTACTGAGAGTCTTCAATGATTTATGTCACCAAGCTGCTGACTGAAGGCTCTGCATTATCCTGAATTGGACTTGCTCAGCTCGGACATCTGAGAACAATAAAAGTAAGCAATGGAATAACAAACAAGAGTGGATGTAAACAAAGCCAGAGGTTGGTTAGATTTATTCGAATGGTTAAATAATGAGTCAACTGTATGTTATAAACGTCTATCACAGTCTAGAGTGGATGTATTATATGAACAGAACACAGAAATCTAATATATCCAATCACTGGACTGAAAACTGTTTGCAAAATGCACAAACCAAAAGGTTTTCTCCTTTCCTGGTTTGCAAATTAAAAATAACTTTTGTAGTTCTCTGCAAATGTTTTACAATTCCAAAAATCCCTGAAGAAGCCTCATGGATGAGAGGTGAAACATCTTCGCAGATCTACAACCAAGTCCAGTTGCTCCAGATTTAACCCTTCTCGAAAAAAACGCTGACGAATATTAATGACTTTATGGGTGCAGCTACTTATGGTTTTCCTTCCAAATTAAAATAATGGGGCTAATCTGGCAGCTTGTCTACAACCTGTATGATTGTCTGACTGCTGTTGTTGCATTAATTACTTTGGTGGGTACTATGTTCTCTGATAAATCACCTCGATACAGATGAAATGATGACAGGAGCTGCAACAATAAACTAAAAAGTTTTAATAAACTATAGTGTTCCTTTAAGATGCAGGACTGGGGTAATAAAAGAGGAAATTGTGCACTGCTGGCAGAAAGGGAGACTGTATCACTGTTGAGTAGACACTAGACACTATTATGCTGCTGTTGTTTTTGCCAGAGCCAGTGAAGGGGGGACTGGGTTTCTTCAGGATGATCTATCACTGCCCTACTCTTTCTGTCTGTCTCTGGGACATACAAGGTGTTCATGTAGCTCTGCTCCCACTCAGCAATCACCGTGCTGTCTCTTTATCCGCTGTTCTCTATACTGTACTCCATTTCCTTGTCATTTGTGTTATTTGCAGTGAGTCCTACTTGCTCACCAAGCTGCTGCTGTTTGGAAACCCGAAGAATATTAAACTGGGTCTTTAGTCCCTGTTGCATTGAGTCTTTAGTTCTTACAGGATGGTGTGTATAGTCCTAACTAACAGATAAAGACAAATAAATCAAAATTCTTTCACTCATTCACACAAAAGCTCAAAGAAAATTCAAAAAGAGGAAAAAAGGAAAAGTACAATTGCCCAATGCACACGCATTCATGAGCATCACCGAGGGAAAGACAATACTCCATATTGTTGTGTGTTGGGCCAACGGCCAGGAGAACCTATGATTAATAATGGTTTGCATACGTATCCAGTTGCCCTCTATGTGTTACCTTCACTCGGTGTTAAATGTGTTCACCCCGTCTTTTTTTAGCCATTTGTTCTCTGCACTGGTTTACTTTGTCAGCTGAAAATGGTTTAGCTGAGGTCCAGTAAAGGTTAACATAATGATGCTCCAGAGAGTTTGGGAGCAATATGGAGATCGGGAGAGTAGATTTGGGAATTTGACATGAGAGCAAGGGGGGAGCTAGGATTGAGGGGAAATCATCATGGGCGAGTGTCGTCTGGAACAAGTTTCCCAGCAGCTTTATTGCACTTAGATAATCTCTCCTCCACTCAGTGGAAATGGACTCGAGATCATCTACTGTATTAGAAAGGTGCAATAAAACCTTTGGCAAACCTATCCCTAACTGTTTAAACAGATAAAACCAGACAGAACACAGGCACAGCACATGACAGCACAGTGACACAGGAAATACACTACAGCCACAGTACACAAACACAACACTGACACATCAAAGGCACGGGCAAAGGCAGGCTCGACCCACAACATCCACAGGCAGCAATACCACAATGGAAAACGCACAGAAACACAGACTGAAGCACAGACACAACACAGACGGAGACACAGGCGGACATTCAAATCACATCTAATACTAAAACACAGAGTGAAGCCATGCACAGACAGGAAATAAAGCATGCACACAACCACACTGAGAAGATTAGAAGAGGTCGACCACCAAAAACAGACACATATCCCCTCACACACTTCCTCTGTTTCCTTCTCTCTTTCACACACACACACACACACACACACACACACACGCACACACACACACACACCTCGATTTAATCCTAAACACGAACACAGTGGTACAGATGACACAAGCATATTTTAGAAATCAGAAGAACCCACAGGAAAAATACTTGGACTGTTGTCTATTATCACTACTGTGAACCTGTGTTGTGTGAAGTACTTTGTGTTGAAGCATACGCAGACGTGCTAAAACTTGAGATATCAAAATCTATATTTTGCCCGTGGACTCTTGCCATGTAATATGCTCTGCTTGAGAACAGTAAATTCAGAGAAATCACAGACACCGATATATATATATAAATATAAAGAGAGATGTTAAATATTGATACAGATACACACTCATGTTATATTTAAAAATGTGAAACTAAAAACAAACAAAAAAAAGAAAACGCAAAAGAAAAACAATCAAATGAAAACTTAAAAAATCAGCATAGTTAGTACAATACGTCAAGCAAGGACAGGAACAAAGAAAAAGCTCCAGCCTGATCCCACGACACCTGACTGAATCAGCTCACAGCACAACAGCAACACTAGAAAGTCAAAGGAACCAGAACTACAATACCAATAAGCAACACACAACAAAAACAAGAGAGATAAAGATAAAAACAACAACAACAGCAGAGCAACAATAGTGACACACACTTTAAGTGACAGATACAAGATGGTCATAAATACAGAATATATATATATTTATATATATACATATAGATATATAGAAATAGGAAAAGCCAGATATACGTGTTGCAGATATTTACTTCATCATCATAGTGCCATACTCCTTGGCCATCCGGCATCTCAGAGCTCACACTACTGTCCTGATCGATTAGCCAGCGATGCACGGCGTGGGCCTAAAAGAACATACGACATAAAGACAGAGCCCAGTTAATCGCAACAGTGAGAAGCAAAGGATGGAGAGACAGGAGAGAAGAGGGGAAGGGAGAGGTGGGGGAGAGGAGAGGAGAGGAGAGGAGAGGAGAGGAGAGGAGAGGAGAGGAGAGGAACGGGGCGGACAGAAAACAATGGCAAGGAAATGAGAAAGATTCAAAGAGGAACAGGCGAACATTATATTGAGACACAGGTAGAAAACAAGGTGGGGGAGGGAGGGAGAGGAGGAAGAGAGCACCCACCGCCCGCACCCTATCCCATCCCACCAAACCCATCCCTCCCCAGAAAAAAACTCTCCCTGTGGGAAACAGGACAGGTTAGGATGAGTGGTATGAGTGTGAAAGCAAAATGTGGCACGACACGAGGACATCACACATACAGTGATGAGCGCTGGGCAACGCCACACTGATGGCGATGGGAGGAGGATCTGGTGTTGATGGTTTGTGACTCACAGATGGATCAGCTGTGTGTTGCTGTGGAAAAGCTGCAACCTACACACTGGAGTGAGTCGGGATTACGTTTACGTCACGCTTGTGCGAGTGGCGTCTGGACAGAAAATGTAGTGTACTTACCCAGAATTCACACACAGAAATGTGCAACCACGTATGTGCAGTACAAAACACACCACAGACAATATATTTAACACAATATCACATGGAGAAAAAACACTCACAGTAAGGCCCAGTGTGGCCTGTGACTAAGATGCAGAATGACAGTGGAAATACTACATTTCAGGATTGTCTCATAGCAAAGAAACAGCCAGTAATACATAGAAAAAAAGGTGAAAACAGCAAGAATGGTTCAAACAATTCATACAAAAGTTGTCAACAAAAGTCTGTGAGCACCAGACAATAACCAGACCAGACTTTTTCCCCCAGAAAAACCTCCCAATCGACTTCCACCAGACAAACAGAGGGACGGTTACAGATCAGATCTGCTCACACTCCCTCTGTTCAGATTCAGATCAAACACATGCTGTAGCCAGCTCTAGTCCCGGTCACCCTGAAACACACACACACACACACACACACACACACCAGACCCACACACACCAAACCCCATCTGTTACTCCTGACTGTTGTCGTGTCAGCACCAAAAACAACCCAACGCAGCTTCTTTTGTGACGCTCGCCGCCCCTGTGCGGCAGAAATACTTGTCAAGATTTGCACTCGGGTGAAATCGCAGAATCGCAGGGATTAATTACCCTGTCATGGCTGCTACTGCACATTTACTATTTACTTTACGCCAGCAATTTTACAGCACTTGTGTCGCGTTTTTAAGATGCAGTGATGCAGGCTGTCATGCCATGACAGGGCAAAATAACATTTATTTTAGACTGAAGGGGCCACTTAGCAAACAAACTGTTGATGGAAGGAGAAAACTGTAGATTGGCTTCTTCAACGCACAAAGTTATGATATCACATGTGTATGTGTACAGACATACAACGACCCACGCACAGACACGTGTTTACTGTTGTACTTGGAAGAACCTGCTGCATGCCCAACCTAAGCGCAGGGACAACAAGTCTCAGTTCGTGAGATGTGATGCCCGGCCACACGCTGGAAGGCATTCATAGTTTTGAACTTTGCTAAAAGTGTCAGAAATTGTTGTGTCAAGTATGAAAGAGAGAGCTAGAGAGAGCTCCTTTCTCACCTCCGCACAGCGGAGTAATTATGGCGTGAAGTGGGTGTGAATGTTGGATTGAAATGGTTGGACACAGCTCCCCCTGGTTAGACATCGGGTAGGTGTGTGGGGGGAAAGAAAAGCTTCTGGTGGAGTATAATGGCTCCTTTAAACTTTGCCCTCATACAAACCTGACACAAATTTAAATTTTAACCCCAAATCAAAGTCCTAATCCTGAACTAACATGACCTGTATCTTCTACTGTAACCCGAAGTTAATCTAAATTTAAATGTAAGCCAGAATCCCAACCTGAATAAATCCTTTTTTAAATAGGTGAGGAACAGACAAAATGTCCTTTCTATGCTTGTGAGGACATTTGATCCCCACAAGGACAGGACACACACAAAGAGGGAGCGGGACCTTCTGTGTCCGGTGGTGTGTCTGTGTGAAGACAGATGCATTAGCTATTAAACACATAGCTGGGAAGTGAACAGAGAAACAGACAGAGTCACCTCAAGGGTACAGTGAATCAGAGGGTGACAGCGGAGCCCAAAGCTTCTGTTAGGACGCCCGAAAATAGACAAAACAAGCAGAAGGGGGCAACTACAACGCACGTGTGCAACATTTGATCCTTTTTTTAACTTTCTAAGCGTGAATGTGCACTTTGCATGACCTTCATCTGCGAGAAATATTTGCAGTAGCAGTGCTCAGGAGCTCTGCGAGTGTTTATGCGGTGTACGTGATGCACAGAGGCGTCATCCGCCAGAGTTTGTGGTGAGTTACAGAGCGTGTCAGCTTAAAAGAATAATTGGATTAAGTAGCAGACGGCTAGTGATGACAGGGAGAGAGGGGTGAAGGGCTGGTGGAGGAAGAGGAGGAGGAGGAGGACATGGGTGGGGGGAGGAGACAGGGTGAGGCAGAGGGGGGAGAGAGAGGTGCTGATAAGAGTAACAGGCCATTTTCTGCGGAGCCTCTGGGAGCCTCAGGGCATCAAACAGACACACAGAGGGAACTCAAACCGTTTCGCTGCAGATTAGAGGGGATAAAGGGATAACACTCGTAGTTTCTGGACCACTAACTAGCAGCCTCTCTGCATTTGGTTATACTTCACATCAAACTCCAAAACAAGCATAAGACAACCAGTATGAGTCATGCACAACAGAAAAGAATAGGGACACATAATTTTGTCTGTGTTTGCTTTATGTGCTTTTAAACCTCCCTGATGACATTTGGAGTACAGCCACTCTGGAGGATGTTACCTCTACACATTTACAGCTTATTCTTCAGTGTCAGCTGCACAGGCAGAGCTGGGGACAGGAGTCGAAAGGAGAGGAGTGAAAATCAGAAGAGAGAAAGGGAGGAACGATTAGAGTGCAATAAGACTAAGAAAGGGGCAATGATGAAACATAATAAGGCTTCATTGGTGTTTTGATGACCTCAGGCGCAGGAGCAAAGTCTGAGAAACACTATTAGAACGAGCCTCTACTGGACGCAAGCACAGAAAATGTAAAGAGATAAATGAATTAAAGAAATTTAAGTGCATATTTCTAATATATACCCAGCCAGGTCACACACTCTGTTTGTTAATGTGGATGCATTAAAACCAACATACTGTGTATTACTGCTGTAATTTCTCTTTGTTTCTTCATCAGTCACACAAAAGGACATTCACACGAAGATGATTTTACATTCACTACACTTATTTTTATACTGACAGTCAAACAGCTGTTTGTGAATTTACGACTCGCTCCCGAGAGACGATTACAGTCCACCTCTGATTCAAATACACACGCATAAGCACGCAAAAGGGCACAATAGAAAAGCAACCCACAACAATATCACATAAAAATACATCACGCATGTCCAGATTAATTAGCCCTCCTCCGGTTATTCATACAGAGACATGTGTACGTTTACTTTATAATATGTAAGGCTTATAGTGCCACCATCTGGCAGACTGAGAGACGTTTGAACACAACAAAACCTTCAAAACGTTCTTGCACATTTCATGCGGATGAACTCTAAATTATACAAGTGGACAAGGCTGTAAGACCACAGCCTAATAATTCAAAATGTCCCCCTTGATATGTTTGAAATCATCACGAGTATTGTCGTGAAGTAACAGAAGTAAAACAAAAAGGTTTGCAAGTCAGGATAGGAAATGAATGATTTGTCATCAGAAATCAAAAACACAAATCGTTAAACAAACCAATTGTACAACATAATTTTAACAGTGTGTAGTACTGGGAGAGTTTTTTGATCTTTTCTAAACAATAATTTGGCCTGTTGGTTGATGCACTTTTGTTGTTTTCTAAATTAAATCAATACAAGGCCCGACATTTAAAACAGTGGTGTTAAAACCAGCATGAAGACATTGTTTAAACTCGTGGCAGGGCTGATTATTAGTTTACACGTACTGTTTAACTGGTTGAGCTGGCTGAATGTGTGCACAGATCTTTCATTAGAGCAAACACTCCACAGGGAGAGAGCAGCTCTCTGCTGCTCAATGGACCCGCACCGTCTCAATAACGCGCACTCCCCCTGTGAGAACAGTGAGAACAATAAGGTACAGAGAAGCTGTGATACACAAATGACCGAAGCATTAAGAACCATGCACCTTCCTCAAAGCATCTATTCATCAGTCCAGTTTGCTTGAGCCCTGCAGTGGATCAGCTTCTTTCTTGACCGTCCACCTTCCCGTCCATTATCCTCAAGTTCAGGATATACATCAAATAATCAAGCTCTAATGCCATGAGGCAAACCAGGCCAATGCCTGCCTAGTTCCTCGTGAAACGCTGACACAGTATCTAAACTAAGTGGACCCTTACTAAATTATTCAACTCCTGAGGAAAAAAAAAGCATCAAGTGTAGTTATAACAGTATCATCACTGAGGTGCAGTAAAGTTCTCAGAATCACATCGCATGTGATTTATCTCAACTTATCTTATTTCAGCACAACTTAACTGCACATCACACGAGATGGGCCGCGAATGTGATAAAAGATGTGATTAAAGAACTGTTTGACTTTCAGTACTGATACCTGATATCAAAGCCATACTTTGCTCTTGATACTGTGAGAAGCCATTTTCAAATCTAATAATGTTCATCAGATCAGATAGTTCTTAAAAGAACAATTTGATTCAAGAATATGTAAACAGTTTATGACACATACTGTAATAAAAAATGAATAAAATTAAAAATTTTGTTTTCCATGAGAGAAAAATCCATTGGATCCATTATTCCAAAGTCAAACCAGCTGAAATACATACAAACACAACTAGTAGATGTGACTGGTGTAGCTGGTTTTATTTTTGCCCAAAATTACAAATGGGGCATTATTTTTGAAACATTATCTGATGTACTAAAAATGGATCTGCAGCAGCGTCCCTGTATTGCAATCTTTGCAAATATTGGGGTCCCCGTTGAGACCACAGGTGTGCGCGTGGAGGAAGCAGACGTTATTGCTTTTTCTTTGCCTCTGTACGTGGGAGAAGTTTTCTGTCGCCAAATCATCTAGTCCTCCATGATGAATTTTCTCAAACTTGAGGAAAAAATCAAATTTACTCTAAAAGGTTTGACCAGGCATTTTTGTCAGGTGGCAACTCGTAATAACAAATTTCCAAAACCTAAAAAGTCTTCCAGTTAAGCAGCCATGACTGTCTTACTTCATACTATTAATTATAATGTGCCAGGGTGATTTACTTATTTGCTCCATTTAGCCTGCCCCTTAATCATGCAAAGTTTATCTGTTCATTTATTTAGTAATTACGTTGTCCTTGCAACTCTTGTCATTTGTATTTGTTTAGTTTTGTTTGTTTCTGTTTAGCCACAATTGTGTAAAACTTCCCTTAAAATCGTATGAGGAGAATTTTTGCTTTCCTTGAAGGTTTTGTCTGATGTGATGTGTCACAGTAGGTTCACTGGATTAAACATTCATTTGTTTTACGTGTATCTTGGATATATCTGCCATTTAATAATAGTCCTATCACATATTTATATTTGAATGTGGTATTGTGATACATATTGCAGAGTCTTACTCAAGACTGGAAATGGTATAAAATATCAAAAACAGTAACTTTATCTGACATAATCATTACGTAATTAAAAATGACACAGCAATTGTAAGTTTGCGCTCCATGTGGAATGAAAAACAATGGTCATCATCTAAATACATTATTGATTTCAAACTGAGTGCATAATGTAGCTCAGCTATGATTTGATGATTGGACTGCCCACAGCACTGGCTGCTTTGGATTTAAATGAGCATTAGCGCTTGCACAGCATGCTAACTCCTGGTATATGGAGTGATGGTGTCATGAGCAACAATCCTTGCTTGGAAAGATGCTCATGGAAATAATTAAACACTCTGCTGTATAGTTGCAACTAACGATTGTTTTCATTATCGATTAAACAGTCGATCATTTTCTTGATTAACTGATTGGTTATTTGGTTCATAAAATCTTGAGAAAATTATTTGATTACCGCTTCTTAAAGCCAAGGCGGCGTCCTCAGATGTTTTATTTGTCCCAAAACCCAAAGATATTCAGTTTACTGTCATAGAGGACTAATGAGGCAGAAAATATTCACATTTGAGAAGCTGGATCATCGAAATATTTGGACATCTTTTCTTGACTCAAAAATCACACTGAAACTTGCTGCATTATGAAATGCCACCACTATCTGAAACACTTGAGATGGGTGAGAGGTTTTACATGTAAGCAGGCATAAATGAGTGCAGATATAGTCTTTAGTGACAGAGAGTTAGAGACAACAGAGGTGAGAATGAGCAGGGAGGAAGCTCCGCCAGATCTCAGCCTGATAAATAATACATGACAGAGAGCTGCCAGCTCTGTGCCCAGCAACATCCAGCCGAGCTCCTACAGCAGAGGGAGAGGAGGTTTCTGGCGAGGCTAGGTGGAACCCATGGGTGGGATGAAAAGGGAAGGATGATGCAGTCACACTCCACCTATCACCTCAATGCGCTTTTTTCCCCCTCTCTCTCTCATCTGGGCTCCACGTTCTCTACTTTCAGTACATGCTTGTGTGTGAGCATGTGCAGAGTCTCTTCATCCTTTACTGTCATCTCCACTTCTGTACAATGCCCAGAGGTCCTATAGTACACTAGCTCTAAGAGTGAAAAGCTCACGATAGTGCCTGTGTCAGAGATTCATCTTGATGGACAGTCTTTAGGACTGTGGTTTTGTAGTTATTTAAAAAGCTAGGGTAGGTTGTGATTTTTTCTTTTTTGGTTGACAGCAATCAATAAATCTAATGCTCTCAAGAAAAAATCTGGTATCTGTGTCGCAGGCCCGTAGTAAGCCCAATAATTTCATTTGGCCAGAATAATTGGCTGCTCTACCTACCTCTGTACCTACCTACCTGCTTACCTGCGCACACGATACCCGTGCCCTCACTGTGAATGAAATATGTTTTGATGGCGTGACTTTGGAGAAAGGCTTGAAGGGAGGGATTTTTTCGGTCTCTTGGTAGCTTCCTCCGCGTTACCTACTCTAGCTTATAATGTTATCTTTACATCAATAATGGTTCAAAAGAGTCACATCACAAGAGGTCATAGTGACTAACCCACAGAGAACAAGCAGCTGACTGCCTTATTACTGTAGTTGTTTTTAGTATTGTTTTAGTTCCTCTCACGCGCTCTAGATGCAGCAAAAGCTGTTTTTCAGCAAAAAAAAACTACACCTGCTCAGAACCAAATGGCAAAGGTAATGACTACAGTGCCCGGTAAAAACATTTAATTTAGCTGCAAAAGAACCAGATATTTCCTTCAGGAATTGGTGGAGGCCAAAAACAGAGCTTGAAGGTGGACACAAATACGACTCAACACTCAAAATAGATTATGTCCAGGCTCGCTGCATTGGATTGCACTCGCGGTATAATATGAGTGTTCCTGCTCTTTTGTCCACCTGTCACAGTTCCTCTGGTCCCACCTCTGCTCTGAGCATGCGGAGGTCAGAGGTCATTAAAGCTGAAAGATTAACGCCACCCAGCACACGGAGGGGGCCAGACACTTTGATGTTCACTGCAGTGGGAAGGCAGTACAACCTTTTCTGATCTTCCAGCTCTGTTTGTATCATAAATTGTCTTCCTCAGAGAATACTCCTCTGTGGATTGTTGGTGAGTGAGGGGCCCAGTGGCGCTGGCATGATATACTTAATGTAAACAAAATATTTAGTGTTAATGTAAAGTCATCTTTTTGTTGCTTAGCTTTAGTGGTGGAAGATAAAGAGAAAAAACTCAGACAAATGACAAAGTTATTTGATTCTAAAAGAGCCTTCTAACAACTAAATTTCAGTGATGGGCTGTTTACTGTAAGCTGGAGCACTCTGAAGTTGAACTGCGACATGACACAGACTGAGCAATGTTTTCATATTTATGAACCCTGGGACTCATGATGACGTGGACTGAGCTTTGTTGGTGAAGAGATGAAAGAGAAGAAGACACAGAAATGGCGGTATGAGGAGAGAGAAGCCAGTTTAAATTTCTTTATGTGTTTTATCAATGACATTTTAGCTGCACCCTCAGCCCCTCCTTCCTATTTTCTCGTCTTTCCATTGAAAACCGTTGCTCTTCCATCCCAGACTATTTTATCCAACATTTCATTACCATAATAAAACACATGCATGAAAAAGATAAACTCAAAGAGACAGCACAGCCAAAAACCTGGATTTGGGAGGCTTATTTTCATCTTTCTTTCTTGTCTTCTATTCTTTTATGTTGCTCTTTTCTTTTCGCTCAGAGAAATGGAAAGAGACATGCCTTTTCTTTCAGCCTGTGCCTCATTATAGGTGCTTTCAGGTCTGTTCTTTTGTATGGGGCCAGTCCAAAGCTGTGCACAGGCATGGGCAACCGGTGGATTACCCAGACTCACGTCAACACTTTGACAGAGCCACCAACCACTCCAGCAAACACCCCTGCCAAGTGTAGCATGAATGTTACATGCTTTAATAAGTGTAGCCAAAAAGAGCCATGCAGACTAAACCAGCAGGAACAGCTGCTGTATCACAGACATCAGTGTGAACAATACATTTAGATCTTTAAATCACGGCACGTATCATGATACTGGACAGAATGTTGCTGTCCACTGATAATCAGCATCCTGGGTGTGTCGTCTAGCCACACAGGCATCACGTCCCAAACTGAATGTCATTAAGATTAGACGTTCAGAAGTGATAAGTAATTTCTTTGTCACTGAAAAGCTTGAGGTCATCGTCAAGCAGCGTCTCTTTGCTTATTTGGCCTGTGATAATACACTACTCAAACAATACATGTTGGAAATGAATGCATTATGAAGCTATAAAAGCCAGCCTGAAACATACTGGAAGTATATATATATATATATATATATATATATATATATATATATATATATATATAGAGATATAGATATAGATATAGATATAGATATATAGATAGATATATAGATAGATATAAAAATTAATGATATTTGATGGAAGATGTTGCTTGTACCCTCTGAACTCTAAAAGCCTGTAGCGTAGCGTATTGTTTTGGTTTTTTACGACCTCCAAGTCGTTTCCATCTGGAGCAGGCACCTGTTTTCAGAGAGCAGCTCTAAAAACCTGTACTGGTACATGACCCGCTCAGCACCATCAGCAGACAGACCAAGTTAGCAACTGTAGCTGATGAAGGTGCTGGAGCATTTTGACTGAGAAGAAGCCACATATTTCTTCTAAATCAGTTGGTGGATACCAAAAACAGAGATAAACACAGCACACATGATGTTCGGCATCCGATGGCTTTGTAAATATACTACTGCATGCCAACAAGCTCGCCATATGGACTTTATGAAACGGTAATATATCACTGTTAATGCAGGTTTTTTGCTAGAACAACGCACATGTCCTTGGCTGTAATGTTACGTGTGTGTGTGTGTGTGCTTGTTAATGTGTGCAAATACTGTATGTGTGTGCTCAGCAGTTGGAGCTGGAGGTTCAGGTGGTCATCTATCAGAGCTGTACTCTCATCTCCTCCAGCTCCCTCCTGGGACAGAAAGACGGATGACCCCTCTATCACTGCTACATGTAGTGCTCATTAAGCCCCTTTGCTGTGGTAAGTCACTGTTTCTCCTGCTCACACCTGTATACAGTTGTTTACACACACAAGCACACCTGTGCGTGTGAACACACAAGTGAACACATGTTCCACGTAAAGACATTTTTATTTAGACTTTCTTGAGCATTATATTTAGATGCATGGTTTCTGGGGGCCAGTATATCAGATTTAGGGGGCTCTATTTACCGAATATGGCCAAAACTTAATATAATATGCATAACTATAACTGAGACTACACCTCTAGATGCTACTAAATCACACCGATTTTAAATGTACCTGTAGTAAACCCTCACACAATGCAGCCAAGAAGTGAGACAGCTGTCTCTGCCAGAGCACGCTGCATTGCCAATAAAATCCCATATATAGATGCTGCATAGCTCTTAAGACAAAACTTTATTGCAAGTATCCTTGATTAGATTCACTGTGGAGAAATTCAATCTGAAGGGTAATATTCTCAAGAGGGAAGGGGACAAAAACAGCAGCCAGTGAGCTGTGAGGGTGAGAGACAAAGCATTAAGCCTGTCAAATCCCACAGAAAAATGGATTTGTCTTCCTAACCTTTAAAAAGAGAAAAGGCCCCCAAAAAGCCTACACAGTGGGCTTTTATACCAGGAAACTGTGATGAGGACAGGAAATTACACATGAAGGGCTTTAATGTAACACCTACAAGCTCTGTGAGAAGGTTTGCGCCATTAATAATTTAGCTGTCTTCTGTTGATTCATTCACGGGAGACTAAAATATATATTTATCTGGCGATGGCAGCATTAGCTCATCTGAAGTATACACAAAAGCTACACAGGATTCAAAGAAAGAAGCTCAAGAGATGAGTGCATCTGCATGTTAATGTTAGAAGACTCCGACAGAAAAACAAAAGAAGTATTTCTTTCTTTCCATCCTGTTGTTGCTGACTCATACCTCAGGGAGACTCCTCCATGAGGTCAGCTTGGTCTGAGTACTGCTGCTGATGGTAAAGGTTACTTTGTAAAATGCACACCGGAAGTGTGAGAGAGGAGTGAGAGGAGGAGGATGTCAATTTGAACACTGCAGATTGCATCAACACGTTAAGCCCTTCCTCATTCCGCCTTTCATTTCTTCTGCTCAAATCAACATGACAGCGCTGCAGACATTCAGGGGCCAAAAAAGGCGAAATATGAAAGCAGTATTACTTTGGTGTAGTTATGTACAGCATTTCATACATTTTTTACTGGATCTCTGCTGATCTAAAAGCCAACTTTCACATCTTTGAAGGAAGGTGTTTGGTATTTGCATGTGGTTGGAACAATGGAAGAAATAGAAATGCCAAAAGAAATGGTGATACTGTAGATACAGCTCTCTTCTATTTGGCTCAAAACATTTATACGTCTATCTTTTCTCTGTCTTCCACACACACAGCCCTGCAGTCCTTTTACACTTCCACCTATCTGCAGTATTGAAACACACAGCACTGAGGCACCTTAATCATTAACACACACGCACGCACACCCAGACGCACACTCACACACAGCTGTTGAAAAGCCATTTTCTGTGTTCATGAAGAGGGCACGCTGAGTTCCTCGCTGCAGCTCTTCCCTGATTCTGTAGTCAGCACTAACGGCACGTGGCTTAAACCTACACCCATGTGCACACTCGGACAGGAGCTAAGATTCACACACATACACACACACACACAGATGCTCACACACACTTGGACATACCTTTACACACACTCTTGCATTAATGCAGTTATCCGCATGTCTGCGCACGCACAAAACAGTCCATGCAAAGAAACGTTTACTTGCTCATACGCGGTCATACAAGCAGGCAGGCTGAATGCATCTAAAAATAGCACCCCACTGGCACCCCCAACGTCATCATTACTTCTTTCATCGTCCTTATCAGCAGTGTGGGGCTTATTCAGTTGGTGGACAGTCAAGCCGCTTTCATGGAGCTTTCCTCACCTCCCCATCAATACTGACATCACCATACCCTGCTCATACCCTCTTTTGAATTCCTTTCCTCCATCTCTCCACTCTGATATTTCCATCTTGTGCCCCTAGGTCCCTTCCTTCTCCTCTTTTTTTCTTTCTCTGCCTGCTTATTGGGAAGCACTGACGAGTGACACCCACCACAATGTGGAGAGAAAGACGGAGGAGAAGAGTAGGGCGAATCCCAGAGGAGAACCTTTATCTTGGCCCACCGATACAGCAGATGAAATGACATCAATCATACCTAACAACAGATGAAACAATTAAGGCAACAAGAGGAAATGAAAAAACTGAAGAAATGAGATGATCAAAAGAGGCGAATGAGTCAAAGGGGAGATGGAGAAGAATCTCTACAGTGTTCATCATGTTGGAAGCAAAATCTCTGCAGTGGATATTAAACACAGCTAGCATTTAATTCTGCAGTTTCAACAAGAAAAGGGGATCTTATAGGAAAAGCTGCTTAATCAAGTAATGACAGCAATGATGGGACTGCAGCTAAAAAAATAATTTTCTATTATTGATTAATCTGAGTATTATTTTTAATTAAAACGTCCAGTGTGGACGATGTAGTGGAATCTAGTGATGAGGTTGGAGATTGGTATAATAATAATAATTTTCAGGTCATCATATAACTGTTATGATATAATATTCCAGTTGTTACATATTCTTCCAATAGATCCCCTTAAATATTAGACACTGGACCTTTGATTAAGAAGAATTAAGAAGTAAAAAATGCAGTGTCCTAGTTTTTCAGAGAATACAAGATGGCGTTTTGTCTGACTAACAGTCCAAAACCTAAAGACATCCAGTTAACCTTCATGTAGGACAAAGAAAAGCAGTAAAAGCTCATGATTGAAATGCTGGGACAAAGAAAATACAGTTTAAATCTGATAATAAATCACTAAGACTGAGAAAACAATAAACACAAACATCAAAGTAACACTGTAGATTGTAAACTAAATAGTCCTGGGACTAATGTATGACTTGTTGGGGTCACTTGTACTGTAAGATGTGCTAACTATAAATATCTTTATTTATATTTAAATTTACAACTATAAATAAACTATAAACCCTATAAACTATATACCCATGTTAAACATTGGTTATAATGATGATGTATACACACACGTACGAGGAAGGAAGGCAAAGAGTTGCTAAGTATCTTTGTATTATCCAGAAATGATGCACGATGCTGGCTCTAGATGTAAATGGGCTCTAAAAGTAGGTTAATAAACGTTACGTTGAAAAATGGTCTGACAAAAGACTAATTGGCTGACAGTGCTCTTTTGAAGAAGTTTACTTGCACAAAAATGAAGAGCATCCATTTTACGCTGTCAGCGCAACAGCCTGGAACGTCTGAGGGTAGCACGGGTGAAGAAATGCTCTGGCAAACTGTGCGTCACACAGTTTGTGAACACTGTCTCAGGCTTTTCTCTCGCTGTCTGTTTCTTTGTGGTCTGTCTGGCTGCAGAAACATATCCTAAGGATGGAAAAACATGCCAGTTGAGCATGTTAAAATAAAGGTTTAATACCTTCAACAAACCTTTGAGATCCTTATTTTTGGGGTGCTCAAGTAGTTAATCTGTGTGAAGTCTGCAGTTCCTGTCCTTTGTGGTATATTACAGAATATAAACTCACAATCCCCATTGTCACTCAACATCTAAATTAACTTTCCTCTCACATTATTTGAGCAAGAGAAGCCACATACAATGCGAAGCCCCACCGCTGTACACCTGTGGCCTGAGAAAAACACACTTTTGTTCTCAGAAAGCATGTATTCCCCTTACAAATGAGACACATACCAACCACAGAGACATCCCTAACCCTCAGCAAAGCCCTCTGAAACAGGAAGAGAGCACTTGAGTCGGGATTTGATGAGGGAGAGTGGCTCAAGGGGGGTTGTCAAAGCTGAGGACATATAAAGGAAGCACACATGGAGAGGCTGGGGTCAGCTCAATGACCAAAAAGAGAGAAAAGCAGAAGAGAGCAAATAAATGTGAACGTCTTGAAAACTACAGAGCTGGGCAGAAACAGAGAAAAGAAGCACAAAAGAGAGACGAGAGGAGAGAGTGGAAAGGTTTGGATGTGATGAGAGCGAACATTGTAACTGAAGCCGTACAGGATGAGAGGGGTCAAGAGGGAGAAAAAAAGCGGAAAGTGAAAAGGTGATATACTGTTGGCCCTACTAAAGGAACATATTTGTACTGGGAGGCACAATGTGTGGGAAAAGACTTTAGAAAATTGAGAATAAATTATCACTAGTGGGAGGTGAGCGCCGAGCACAAATATTTTGGATCAAAGTAAGAAGGACTTAACCCTGCGAGGATGGAATCATCACGCGCAAATTCAACTTGCCAGGCTTCAAGCTACGCATTTGTGTCCAAACACAGTGGTTACAGACCCATC
Source organism: Protonibea diacanthus (assembly GCA_028641955.1). Lineage (NCBI taxonomy): Eukaryota > Metazoa > Chordata > Actinopteri > Sciaenidae > Protonibea > Protonibea diacanthus. Next base: position 19,273,962 of record CM053985.1, read on the forward strand.
AGCATCCCATGAGGAATGCCTGGCACTTACAGGCATAATTGACGGCATTTTAAAGGAGTGTTTGCTCGATAAAAACAAAGAGGTTAGCACAGATGGAGATCTGGAAATGTTTTTTAAAGTTCAGACTGTGGTGTGCTGTGGTGACGCCTCAGTACTCAACTGCACCCATGTGTTCATAAAACAACAACACTGACAATTGCACATAACTTTGATTCTTAGTATAGGTTGAACAGGTCAGTTCTATAAACATTCACCCTCAGTACAGTTGTCATAAACGGGGAAACTAGGTATAGAGACCAAAACAGTTTTTTGTTGGCTGTAAACATGTTTATTTCTGACATTTTAACGTGGGGACTTATGGAGACTGACTTGTTCTGTAGCCAGCCTCAAGTGAACGTTTGAGGAACTGCCGCTTTTAGCACTTCTGCGTCGACTTCACCTCACAGACACGGAGATGTTTGTAGATTTGATTGCTTGAACTTCTCCCATGATAGATGGTCTAAAAATGTGCCTGTTCTTCAGTATCCACCAATGAACAATGATTCCCATGTACACAATATAGTCAGGTTAGGTAGGACTGATAAATCAAAAATGTGTTTGTTAATTTGATGAGAGGGATGACGTGGCTCGCTCTGAAGACAGTACAGAAACTTCTAAGAGAGAGAACAACACAACATAGCAGAAGAAGCAGAAGAAGTCCGATTGCTCTGTAGTTGTACCTTAATCTCAGCACTTTAAAATTCACTGACAAATGTAATCACATGAAAGTTCAGTTTTGCACTTGTGTAGTACAATGAAGGACACCCTATTGTGTAAAAACGTTATCTGCACTATTCTTACCTGAAAGGACAAGAGGACACACACTGCTTCAAGAGTGCTGAATATACTGTATGAAGCAGCCTCACAAAAAGGCCTTATCAGCATGTGAAAAACAAAGTCTATAACCAGAAGCAACGCCTCAAAATAGTTCCAACCTTAGACAGCACATTGGCTTCCATTTTGAATAAATGGAGCATGAAAGAAGGATGAACAGCCAAAGAAGTGCCCAGCTAGATACCCACCAACCTACACCCCCCACAATCTGCTACAAACACACACAAACACACACACCTTTCCCCACCACTCTCTCTGTGTTTATTTCTTTTGCCTACACAATTATTCATCAGTGTCAAACTCGTCCTTCTGCCACTGATGTTGGACAGATGTTCTCGCACAGGTACTCTTCGGCTCTGACAAAGGTGTCCTTCTTCTTTCAATAGCTCTGTTGTGTGTGTGTGAGACGTAGAGGACAGGTGCAGAAAAAAAAACACTCTGCATGTATTACCCACAATGCCACCCAGACACTACCACTTGGTGGTACAAGTGTGGATTATTCTACATTTTACTTATTGTAAACAAACTCCCATGAAAAGATCCCACCGTCGCCAAAAAAACAAATGAGCAATTGTAGCAAATACATGGACATGCTGGGGAAGCCTTAGGGCGCATTCAGACAGAATCTGGCACAGCGATGGTGGAGAAGTTGAGCCAGATCCAACTTTTGGAAAAACACATCCCAATGCCACACTGCGGCTGCCAATCAGACAATGAGATCGGGCAAACCTCCACAGTCAGCCTGAAATGTCTCTATGCTATCCAGGTGGATTCATGGACCAAACTCTGATACTCTACCTGTGTTCTGGCTTTGTTTGTTTCAGGTACCCAGCTTTTAAATCTGTGCTCGCAGTTCATGCTGCAAAATAGTGACACAAAGAAGTTTCCTTTGTTTTGTGTCCGATGCTTTGAGAGAGACAGGGACAGAGCAAACACTGGTCAACAGACTTAGACAGTGAATGAGAGCAAGGGACCGCCATCATAGATAAAACCGGTCAATCAGTGAAATAAAAAGTTATTTCCAGATTGTTTCACAGTGGTTACACATTAATCACAAATAAACATACACCCAGCAGCCCTTCCTCTCCACCCCACAACCCTGCGTGATTCACCACAGCGCCTGCTCCTGTCTGAATTCACCATAAATGTACTGAGTTACAAACACGTGTGTGAGTGTTCGATTTGGTCTTTTCAAGGGATTCACTGAAAATAACAAAAACATAAATAATACTCCCAATATCATCCTTAAAGGTTACTGTCAAATTTCAGAGATATGCAAAAATTTAACCAGATCCAAAAGCATAAAAACATGAACCTGTGTGTTCTCCACATGTGTAGGCGTGAGGAGGAAAGTACATCATGCACTGAACAGTCCAGAGACACAAGGGTGACCTTGTGTGGTAATAAAACAGAGAGTAGAGTAAAATAGAGAGTTGAATGGTAATTATTTTGTAGGAGGATTTGCATTTGGTAGCACATTTAATTGTTGATTATCTATTCTAAGATGATGGAAATGAAAAGAAAAATGAAGTAGAGGGGTGTTTTTAACCTCTGGATCGTCAGTGAGAAGACAAACTGGAATTAACATAATCTTTTCAGTAAGTGCAACACAAGAGGTTGAATTGATCTCACACATGACGTGACCTTTATCATGAATAAAGCTGTCTTCATGAATGTATATCACCATGCTCACTGGCTGCAGGCCAACAGCAGCCTGGCCATAATGTATGTTGGGGCAGTATTACAACACACGCAGTGAAATACGACCCTATTCTCGCATAACCATCATGTAAGAATGTTAGAGTATGTGTGGTTTTGTACTGAGAGAAAATATCGATATCAAAAGAGTATTTCTGTAACATACTACTTAAGAAAGTGGGCCTGCAGAACCTCCTCCTCCTCCTCTGCATTTGAAACTTACATAAGCCTACACTGAAAATGTGCACGGATAACATCGACAGAGGACTGTAGGAGTGAACTCGTTCTCTTTTGATAAACTGTGGCAAAAAGGAGCAGCAGTATCGTTTGGGGAGCTACATATTAACACGCATCATCATAAATATAACCCAAAGAAATCTAATTTATTTTGAATGTCAATACAACAGTTGGTTAGGTCATGAAAATTCACTTCTGCAGGTCATAAATGCCTGTGTGCATCTTAAGTGCTGGAGGACAGAGCTCACCTCTCCTGCCATTAAATCATTCATGACCCTGCAGTGCTGTGGACCACACAGTGCCAGACCTGCCTCCAACAATCTGTGTCTCCAGCCTGACAGTAAGCGCACACACACACACACACACACACACACACACACACACACACACACACCACACACACACACACACACACACACACACACACACACACACACACACACACACACACACACACACCACACACACACACACACACACACACACACACACACACACACACACACCGCTAGAGTCATACTTTTAAACCCAGCACTAAAATCAGCCTCCGCCAACAACAATTACAAATATTCATCCAGGCAGGTGCACACATTCAAAAACACACAGTCAGTCAGTATTTATTTATTTGTGTCTCCTTGCTCCTGCTCCATACACCTGTACACTTTGCTACCCTCAGTGGCAGCATCAATCTGTAAAATATGTCTAAATCTCTTCCTTGCTCTAATAGTCTACTCTGCACAGCACTCCCCACACTATCGATCAGCCCTGTGTCCATATTCATGAGCTCTGCAGATGTTCTGGCAGGGCACATTGGATACCATTTCTTAGTCCAGGGGGTTCCCTAAGACTTTGTCCTCCATCTCCTAGCTGTCCTGTCTCGTCCCCTAATGACCAAAATGTTCCTGCGCTTACACTACTGCAAATGAACCTCCAGATCTCCCTGTCCTCAAATATTTGCTTAGTTACTCTACTAAAACATTTTTAAACATCATCCAGCTCAGGAATTAGAGGACATTTTTACTTTGACAGTGCATCACTTACTGAATGTACTATTAATGACAGAACATCTATGTCACTGAAAAACTACAGACAGGTCTCACTACTATCCTTCCCATCTAAGGTCCTAGCACAAGCAGTTGTGGTCAGTGCAAAGGGATGCCAAGTCATCAGTTCTCATCTTGCTGATATGTCAGCAGCTTTTCACATGGTGAACAACCAAATCCAAACTAGCATCTCTGGTAAAGCACCACTCTGGTCTGGGTCCTACTCCACAGAACGATTATTCAAAGGTGAAGAGTCAAGGCGTCTTTTTCTGTCCACTGGTGTACTGCAAGGATCTGTGCTTGGTCCCCTACTTTTCTCAATATGCACTTCCCTTGGTCTGATTATACACTCACACTTTTCTTACCACTGCTATGTTGGAGATTCCTTGTTGTCCTTCCCACCAGCCTCAATGATATCTTAAAATGGATCAATAAGACGGACAACTTCTGTTGAGCATATTAGCATCCAACTCAGTTCTGCCTCGCTCTTGCTGACAAAATCTGCTCAAAATCTGGGCATTGTGACTGATAACAAACTAGCTTTCCCTGATCATGTTGTATCTGTCCATTGTCATGTCGGACAGACCAGGTCCTATTTGATGGAGTAGTCCCTGTACAGGCACTGGCCTTCTCTTGCCAGAACAACCAGCATGCACAGATCCAAAATTCAACCAGCTGATCTAGGAAGAACAGCTTCTGCTTTTCAATAATTTGCACTAGCTTAAGCCACGAATGCTTGCTTACAGAGTAGCCACTAGTATTGATGAGCCTTCTTGCTCACAACCATCTGCAAATGAAGATATCAGTCCAAACTCCTCTGCTGTGGTGGAATGAGTTGTTGAATTTGATTCAGTCAACAGAATCCCTTTATCTTTAAAAATGGCTTAATACCTACTTGTTCCTTTAGTACTTACCTAATATGCTCTCTTTCTCCCAATTTCTCTATCCATCTTCAGCTCTTTCTCCAAAGAGAATAATAATAATGATTCTAATAATTTGATAGGTACTTATGTGATTCCATATAAGCATCTGCAAGCCCGTGGTTCTTGTGTCAAGTGGAGTGTTGAGGCAGTTATTCTTGAAGACATTGGACAAAAGAGTCTACCAAATTAATAATTGGAAATATAAATGGAATTAATAAAACACTCATTGCTCAGTCCCGGATAATATACTGTGCTGATGTGGTTATTTATAGAAGCTAACCAAATTATCTATGCAGAGAAGACAGAGCGATGTGTTGGGTTTATGAGACAGGCGCAGAAAGATGGCGATGCCTTATTGACAGTGAGACAGATGTTTCCCACATGACAAATAAATCAGATGTTGCATAATTATCTTTGTACCGAAACTGATCTAGGAAGAACAGATATCTCAGGATAACGTTAATACACTCGATAGCATGAATATAGAGTAATTGACTAAATATACTGTTTCATTGAGATTCAGAAAATTACATCAATCTTTAACCTCTTCACCCTTGAATTCTATCTCTCTGTCTATCAAGCCCACGACTGAACAAGTGCAGAAACCCTTAATGAATAATTGATGACTCTGCGTAACGGTATTGCAGAACAGCATTGGATTGCTGCACTGGATCAGAGGGAGAGGTGGGTGTGAACACAGCTTGTGTGTGTATATTGCACGCTCGGCTAGTATCTGGGGCAATGTGTGACTCTGTGTGTGTCGGATAATGACGGAGTCTCTGTGTCGGATAAACACCACCCAACCGATGCCTTGTGAAGGCAGTGCAGTGCCAGGTCCTTCACACTTCCTGTCCTCTCCCCTCCGACTCTCTTCAGGACATGCACATGTCTTGTGGATGATCTTTAAACCAACTGTCAGCCTACTGACAGCATCATGCTGTGCTGTCAAGCTGCTCACATGCTGACCAAGTCACAATGAAGTTCAATGTAAATTAGATCTGACCCTGCACTGACCAGCAGAGGGAGCTGAGACCGGCTCATCCTTCATCTGTCCTCTGTTATCAGTCCATCTTTGAAGAATAACACACTCTTGTTTTCAAGGCAATCAAGAGCAAATTTCTGGCTCTCTCTTTTGACAGCACATTTATTTTCATATACTTCCCAACTTCTTTTGTTCTCACACTCATCCATGCAGCAATATCTGGCTATACAGCTACTTTTTTTCCTTTTTTTTTTTTTTTTTGCGTTTCTCGTTAATCTTCGTATTGAGGGAAACAGATGTCTGGATGACTGTGTGCTGAGCTATACATTGTATAAAAACAAACATGCATGCATACTCACAGCCACACAGAATATGCTGAACTTAAAATATCTTTTTCACACCTAAATTCTGCGCCCACATCAGTTCCAGTCTCCATATTTAGGTGATGAGGGCAGTGATACCACATAAATCTGGGTCAGAACAAATGTCAAGTGCTGAAGACACACTACCAGTTTCAAATGAACCTTAACATTAAACTACTCAAATAAGAAAACTGCCTGGCAATTTTAACCTTATAGTGGGTTGAGTTCAGCAAAGTGCAGGATCTACAGCATGATATATATAACTCAATATATGTTAGGTTAATGCCTAAACTAGCAGTTAGTTTAAAATTAAAACTGTTCAGCAGAGTGCTTCGCTGAACACAAGCCAGATTTTCACATTGAAGCATACACCTCTGCTCAAACTCGAGATATTCTGAGCACATTACATAACAACAGAGGCTGAAGTTCAAGGATACTACAAGTTTGTAAAAACAGGCGAGTGAAATATAAAAATAAACATAATAAATTCAAACTATGCATGATGTAAACTAAACCTATCAACAATAAAAATCTAGAATTACTACACGCTTGCAGAAGTAAACATGTTTAAAAAGCAGGAGGGTGTAAACAGTGAATTAAACTGCTGTAAACACTAAACTGAATTTAGAATCAATATGATGCATCAGATAAAAGATACTTCAAAATATGAATCCGGATAAATTTGACCAGGTTATCAAGATTAAGACAACTTGAATACGGACAACGTGACTATGATGGATCACCGAAGAGGGTGGGAATAAAAGCAAAGTGAGTAAGTGTTGAAGTGGATTCAGTTTCATCAACTCAGCAGGAAGCAAGAATGCAAAATGACTAGAATGGAATGACGGCAGGGGATGTGGGGTAAGAAAACTGATGAATGATGGAAAACAGAAGTTGCTTTATGATGACCTTCAGACCTCCTGACAAAGGACAAAGACAGAAAACATGACGAGGAAAACAAGTTATTCCACTGGTGAAAAACAACATAGTTGAGCTGAAGCCGTTTTTATGAATAGTGGTTGATTTTTTTTATTTGGGAACAGATCTAAGGCAGCAACTAATGATTATGTTCATTATTTTTTAAACCCCAGATTATTTGCTTGGTCTGTAAAATGTAAGGAGGAAAACAGAGAGAAAACTGTTCATCATCAAGTTCCCAGAGACCAAGGTGATGACATTAAATGTCTTGTTTTGACTCAAACTCAGAGTTTACTATCACAGAAGGACAAAAAAAAAAAAAAAAACACCAGATATTCACATTTCAGTCACTGGAACCTGCAAAATTTTGCAATAAAATAAACAATTTCAGATTAATTTTCTGCTGATCGACTGCTGGGTGAATTGTTTCAGCTCTAAACTGCTCGTGTGAAATGGCTGCAGTTCTTTTTTAATACACAGTGAAGAGCTTACAGCTGAGGCTGTTTGCAGACTTAAAACCAAAGTTTGCAAAGACATGTTAATGAATTCATGAGCTTTTTTTTAAATTCTCTGACGGGTTCACCCAAATACTATGAGACTGAAAACAAGCTAAGGTCCTCAATCTTTTAAACAGTTGGGAATGCAGAAACTACAGCGGAGAAATGAAGATGAAATTAATTTAAATGAAGAAGAAAAGGACACGGGCACAGTATTGATCCAGGAGGTATTTTAGTCACACACAACCACGAAAACAAATACAGCCATACAAAGAGGAAGCCACAGAGCCACATATACATACTCTGTATGTGACACAAGTGTGTGTGTGTGTGTGTTTGTGTGCGAGATAGACAGAGATGTCCACCAGTGTGTAGGCAATTAAAGGTCTGTGCCTAAGGGGGTGCTGAGGCCAAAGTCACAGTGCTCTCTGCTCTGACAAATATTTTCTCCATTACCAGCAGTCTAACTGTCGTGCACCGCCTCAAGCTCCACTATATATTCTCCTTCACTTAGACTCTGCAGGGAGAAAGAAGGGGGAAACGGGTGAAAAGAGGAGCGACCACGGGGCAGAGGAAGTGCCGCTGTATGAGTAGGCTAAAAAAGAAAGAGATGAGGGCATGATGAATGTAGCCAAATGCAGAGTAGTCAGGATCTACCCCCAGCCATCAATAAAAATGAATTATTCACCTAAAAGACATGCCAGATAATCTTTCTAAATCTGTCAGTCTCTCCGTGTCCCTCTGACCAAACTGGGTAGGAAAAGACACAAACAAAGAGGACGCAGTGTTTAACTGTGGATGGATTTTCAGCTCAGCATGTGTTTGTGCAGAGTGTGTAAGACACTGTACATTTCAAGGACAGCGTTTCTGTTTTTTTTTTTTGTTTGTTTTTTGTGTAATAGTGGTGACAGAGAGAAGGATTATGTAGTATGTAGTATGTATGTAGTATGTGCAAGCTGAATCTGACTGGAGGAGAGGAACAAGAAAATAAGAATATTAATAAATATATTGAGTGATGATGTCAGTGTCATATAGTGATTAGAAAAAAAAGTCCTCTGTCTAAACACTAGGTGGCGACATCCAGCTTTCTCACAGAGCAGCCAAACACTGTGCTGACTAAGGGACTGGCTGACAGTGGATGTGCGTGTGCCAGGTCTACATACATGTGTGCTTACATGTGATCATGTGGAAGGTGTGGATGACCTTGTAAAGCTGCTGCATACACGCAGATTCTCCTTCATCCTGAGCCGATACTGCTACAGTCTCCAAGGACCTACCCCCCCTTCCTCTTCGATCCAAACTGATTTATTACAGCAGCTAAAACATTATCTGAACAAATGTCTGTTTACTACATCAAAGGTTTTGTGTTGTGTGTGGTGGAAGTAGATTATCCCATATCTACCTACGCAGCACTCCTGTTTCCTTTCCTTTTCCTGTTTACCGAAAACATTAGGCTGCCGCGACAGTAAAAATGACTGATGCTCCACCACCCCCCCTCGGTTGCTCACTGAATCTCTCTCATTTCTCTGTAAATGTGGATCCATAGTGTTTAGTGCAAACTCAGAGGCTGACAGAGACGAGAGGGATGGCGAGGGAGGTGTTAAGAATCGAAAGCATGATCTTGCAGTGTTGCAATGTGCCGCAAGTAACTGCGGCAGAGAGAGCGAAGGAGTTGAAGTCCATATTGAAGCAGGAGAATTGATTGTGGGAGGGATGGAGGAATGTACTCTAGGAGGGAGGGAGGGAAAAGAAAGAAAGACAGGGGGTGGGCACCTGGCTCTGCATCTGCTCGGGAAACATCTCTGGGGTCAGTCAATTAGAGGCTGGGTGACACCACTATCCTCCCAGCTAGCTAGTAAATCCTGCGCCACAAGACAACCCACGTGCCTCTGCTCAATGAACGTGTGAGCACACACACAGGCACACACACACACACATAGAGAAAAAATACTGAAGCACACAGTGAGCTTGGAGATAGACAGTTATTTGAGTGCTGGTCACATGTTTTCATGGGAGATGTGATTAATTTTTTAGTATTAACTGAAATGACTGACATACATTATGACCAGAGAGGGGTAATACCTCATACCTGTGACAGCATTTAACCCCTGACAAGACTCTAATCCACCCAATCCTGCCTGACCTTTATGGATCATAGTAATACTTTGTGTAAGGTCCGGATTTGAAAGAATCCACATCCTTCTAAGATATACAGCCATGTGGATAGATTTGGTTTTATTTCCAACCCATATCACATGATCTTTCTCAGCAATCACTAATCATTTTAATGGACTTGCCGTCATGAGATTAGAAGGTCATCATTGACCTTGGAAATAAAACAGGAAGTGAGAAAATGGAAATCTGAACATCAACGTTTCCATGACCGCTGGGAAACTTCATCTGCTGAGGAATATCATGTGATACTATCAAAAGCGCAAGGACATCTATTGAGTGGACCTTGTATTGAGATTATCTTAACTGCTTTTACCAAGGTCAAGGATTAAATATGAATCTCTCTTGGGTGAACTAGACCATTAAAACTTTGCCAGATATGCTACATGTTTGCTATTTAGCTGAATGATGTACGTTGCTCTTTGCTGACGACAAAGAGGGAAGAAATAAAAGATTAAAGTCAGACATCAACTTCATCTGCCTGAGTATATCAAGAGGGGTTTAACTGAGGATCTATTTAAAAAAAGAAAAAGGTGCTACTGTACTTGTGGCGTCAAATCATTACCACATTTCCACAGTTTGAAACTTGTGAATAATTAGTGAAAACAAGTGACACTCTTGCAGAAAAGATAAACTGTGTCTGTACGCTGCAGCATGAAGTGTTAGCTACAGACTTGGCAAATGAACAACACGATATTTCAGCCAAGGCAATTAACTAACGTTTGCTCATGCTACCGCTGAGATCGAGCTCCTTCAACATAGCCATGGATCGATAGGTGAAGCTCCTGATATGTTCTGTGTGTTCACATTTTATTGGCCGTTCCTCCTGGAGAGCAGAGCGTCGCTGTTCATACTGGGTGGGATGAGAAATGAAGAGTATCGAATCAAAGTGACACCACCTCTCCCTCTCAGGGATTCAGATAAAGAGGTTTACAAACGGCTAAGCTTTTAATAACAGGTTCATGATGCTATGACACTTTGATGACACTTGACACAAGGATTAGATGACTCATGAAATCTGCACACCGCTAAGAAAGATTTGTCATCAGGGAGCATAGAGTGGTACTTCAAGGAAGGCTTGGTCTCATCATGTTACTCAAAAGATCTGTTATGGTCATAAAAACTAAATATAAATCCCTTCTTTAAAAGCCCTACAAGGCTCCTGTAACATATATACTGTATTTCAGGATGCCACTTCAGGACGGTGCAGGTTTAATTCAGTCAGGAAATTCAGACTCCAATCATGAACTCAATCTTCTCCTTCCCATTGCATAAATGAATCAGACGTTCTCTATTGTCTGCACTCAGAGAACTGGAACTGAGAATTATAGCCGGGAAGCTGCACTCCTATAATGACCTGCTGTACTGCTGGGTTTTGAATTGAATTATTCTTCTTCACCCCCCAGTAGACAGAAAAGAAGGAATCATCATATCAATCAGGTAAATAAGACACCCGTCATTCAATACAGAGAAAAAGGGCGCAGAGTCACCCTGGGATCACCCCCACTCCTCTGATATTTCACTCCTTTTTGCTTTCACTTTCCGCTCTTCTATAGCTCTACCCCTGGGCTATATTCCTTCAATCTGAGCGCTCGTCTGCACACCAAACACTTGCACACAATCACTAACACATAAGGCTCTTCCCACACACATACAGATGCAGTCCTACACTGGTAAGTTTGCCTTAAATACAAAAATACAAACAAAACTTTCAAAATACATGTTCTAGCACTAAAGTGCAAAATCCTAGGTATCTTGCCATCTAACACAACTAAGACTAAGAGTCTAGCTGCCGTGCTAACTACCTTAGAAACAGCAGTGCTTTGAGCTCTCAGTGACAATGCTACTATGCTGATGCTAACCAGATATAATCTTTTATATATATATAATATGTTCACCATTTTAATTTAGTGCAAATGCATGCTAACATTTGCTAAAAAAAAAAAAAAAAGTAGAGCTGAGGTTGACGGGTCTAGTTTTGCAGGTATTTTGTCATAAATCTAAGACAAATTTTGACCAGACAGTGGCACTAGATGAGAAGTCTGTATCCTGAGAGGAAAGCTGTTGCCATCTGTATCAAATGTCATGGCAATCCATCCCATGGTTATTGAGATATTTCACTAAAGATCACAACCTTAATGGTGGCAATAGAGGAAAGATCAGTAAGAAACATCCTCTGAGGAGCATGAATGTATGTAAAAGAAAAATCTGGTCTCATTTAGTGCGCTTATGCATGAACAAATGTGAATGTCCAACAATATAAAATAAAAACTTTCTGTACTGAAAAACAGAGCAGATCAATACAGTAAGTGGTATGTTGCACACTGAGGAGGCCTCCAGTTATCTTACATATCAGTCCAAGAGATACTGCAGATATCAAGGCAGGACTGAGAGCACCTGGACCAATGATCAAACTGCACTAAGCTCCCTATCCCACCTCCTGTCCTTTCCTCTCTCAACAGCCAGAAGGAGCTTAAAGGGAAAGAGCTCAGGTTGGGTAACGGACACCAAAAGCCTTCCTATTTTTTTTTTTCTTTCCCCACAACAAGCCATCCAGCACTGACCTATCAAATTCCTCTAAGAAGATATCACCTCATTGTTTCTCCTTCTCTTCCTCCCTCTCTCTCTCTCTTCCCCTTTTATTTGGGCATGATAAGGATCCATTTCAATAACCCTGATCTCTCAATTCTTGTTTCAGGGAGTTACGTAACAGCTGCACTATTAGAATAACAATTGGGAGGAGAGATTAGCGCAATCGGCCAAGGAGAGCGATAGAGAGAGAAAGATGAAGGGAGGGAGGAAGGCACTGGGCGGGAAATCTAAGGAAGCCCCTCACAATATGACACATCATTTCACGTGCCGTCTCACAAATAGATTTAACTGTGCAGTAGGAGGTCGAACACAGACCGATGCTGCCACTGTTAATATTTTCCTGAGGTTCATACAAACCTGTGTTGGAGACTAATGCTTTGCTGAAAGCACTGCAGTCCTACGTGTCAGTTCAGCTTCATTTTCAATCATCAGCCCAGGAAACACACCAACAAACGCTCTGTGTCTTGCAGGCTTTCTGTTATTACAGAGACGACAACATAAAATAAGCAGGTGCTGATGCTTGTGGCTTTAGTCTTCAAACCAAAGAATGAATCACTGCTGTGAAGATGAAACTGAAAACATGGTCACTTCATCACTGATCCACAATTTAAAAATATCCTACAGCTTTGGACTTTTGGGGAAGCCAAACCCCTGCAGAGAGGGAGTGTCTGCTGGATGCTTGATGTTATTTTGTTCTTGTTTAATTAATTTTTTAAGAAAAAAGACTGGAGATTACCTTTTGAGCAGGGGAGTCATCTCATCTCCCTAATCAAATAAACCCTATAACTGGGTGTGGTGGGGCATCTGCTTTGAAAACACTCAGACTCTGCTAGCTCATAAATAAAGACCCGCGATCGCCCTGGTAAAGGGAGGAGGCGGGAGGAGAGAGGTGGGGGTTGGTTAATCGGCCTCACGTGCGCCTTCCATTCCCCCTTTAATTAAAGGAGAGTAGGCTGCAGCTCCCGGCCAACCTGCCCCAGCAGCACTTACTGTAGAGCTGGGAGCTGGCCTCACTGAGACTCATTCCCAGGCTCCATCAACATGAGTGAGTGCTTCGGCCAGGCCTGCTGACTCATCTGTCGAAGGGGTTCCTCCAGGCTACTTATTCCCCTCATTCAAAATATCTACATACGTTGGACACAAGACGCTTACAAGATACTGAAAAGTAATTTATCAGCGTGTGTGCACCCTGGAGGGCTCCAGTTTCAATATCACATTTGTCTAAATTGCAGATGAATGTGAAAACAAACTCTCTATATGGACTACATCAGTCTGTCTGCACAATGAAGCTTAAACATCCATCATCATTTTTTGAAGATATTTTTTGGCCTTTTCAAGCTTTATTTTACGATAGAGACAGCTGAAGTGTGACAGGAATGTGGGGAATGACATGTGGGAAAGAGCCACAAGTCGGATTTGAACCCTGGGCTGCTGCGGCAAGGACTGAGCCTTTGTACATGGGGCGGCTGCTCCACCAACTGAGCTAAACGACACCCCAAAACACGTTTTTGACTAGAGGGCAACTTTAACAAGTGAATTCAGTTAGTCTGTCTCAACTCTACCAAAACTTTTAAAGTTCACTAATTAACACGTGATATCTGTTTTGTTTAATTGGTACAAAACAGTGTAAAAATGTACCAAGAAAATTAATTAATTAGTAAGACAGAAAATTGCAAAAAATACTAAACCTTTCCCACTCAACTGCAAGAACGTGCTGTTTTTCTCTGTTTTATGTCACTTTAAATTGAATATGTTCAGCCCTAGTTGGGTGGTCCAGACAATATTATCTAAAAGAGTTGAAGTAAGAAGTCACTGGTAAGCATGACACAGACTAGGTGAAGCCAAGCTCCAGAAATGGTTAATTTAAAATTCACCACTTTGATTAAAGCAGCCACTTAGAGGACAGGTAAGCAGGCAGGCAGGGCTGATCAGCAGACAGGTGCTAGAGTTGGCTCTGATGGGCTTAGTCACTGCTGCAGCACCGCTAATCCACTGCACCAAACCTGAACACACACACACACACACACACACACACACACACACACACACACACACACTTAAAAACACACACAGTCATGCGGACACATAAACACGACATCAACACCTAGACGGCACTACAGTACCAATCTGTCTCAGACATCGACACATTAACCTCAGTGAAGGCTCTGCTTCCTGTTCAGGCAGAGGGGGGAGGTGGGGGAGAGATTTTGGAGGGCAGACGGAGACGAGGCTGGAATGCTGATCTACTGCAGCCACCTCAGCTTCATATGAAGATGGACGGATACTTTTTTCAGCATTGCAATGTTCGCTGGCCGCCGTGTAAGCTGCATAGTTCTGCACTATGGCGGCTGTTCTTTAGGAACCCGAGAGATGCGGCTGATTTTTACCTTTAAGATGCCTGATGGGCTGCGATATACATCGGCAGCCAACACCTCTGAGTGCCAGACAATATACAGCTACAAAGGAGCCATAGTGCATCCTGACCAGACTTATTGTATTGATGGGTCTGAGTACCAGCACCACTAATGGGTCAATCCTCAGCTGCCACAACTCTCTTTCTCTGCACTTCACAGCCTTACAAGTTACAGACAAGCTTGACTGAACACAAATGATGACCTATCTACATCAAACACAGACTTTACATTGGATCTTGAGATACTCACATCAATACAGTAATATACTGTAGAGCTATGATGATTAGTCAATTGAAAATTAATCGGCAAATGTTTTGATTAATTGTTTATCACTTTTCAAGTAAAACTGCCAAATATGTGTTCGTTACAGCTTCTTAAATGTAAGAAATTGCTACTTATTTGTCTTACCCATTACACTACATTGATTACTTTGGGTTTTGGACTGTGGGTTGAACAAAAAAAACATCTGATGACATCAACTTGGGTTCCAGGAAATTGGGACGTTTCCCATTAGCATTTACATCGACTAAGAGGAGAGTAATGACTTTATTTTTAACTCCTGTTTTGGAAGAAGCAGTTTTTGTCCCAGCATGCCACAGTGTTACATTTGCTGCCAGAAAACATCATAGACAGTATAAAGAATGGACACCGTATCCGTGACATTACCCACAGGTTTATGAAGATAACCTTGTGAAGCTCAAAATCTGTAGCTAAGACCGTTACCATCTTGAAAGTCATGCACCAGCTAATCTAACAAATAGGCAAAGACATGGAGCGTCTTTGGACCTGAGGGGAGCTGAATGAAGCCTGGTTGCTTAAACAAACCATCTGTAACAACACCTACCTGTCAGTCAAAGTAGCCAGGCTCTTAATCATGCATAACTATGAGCATTTATATAATTTAATTGAGTGAGTTAGATAGAAATTCAGCCTCAGTACAGTTATCATGAACGACCAAAACTTTGTAAACATGTTTATTTCTGCTGTGAAGTTGGACATTTTAAAATAGGAGCTTCTGGAGACTGACTCGTTCTGTAGCCACCCTCAAGTTTCTGGCACTTCCGCATTGGCTTTAGAGGTTTCTGCTCAATTTACATTCAGAAGTAGACTTGGATTGCAATTTGTGCTGCTACCTTTGAAGATACAAACACATAATCATGACCTGATCACACCAATAAAAATTAAAACATGTGCATGTAAAGAGATTCACATATGCATTTGACAACATACTCACTGAAACACAAAACTCATTCATGCGCCAAACAAATGAGCAAAGGCAGCAAACCAACCAGAGAGAAATCCATATTATTGCTCAGAAAAATACTGCCCTGGACATATATCCTGAATGGGGATTATTGGATTTGTTAAACACCCTGGGGGCTCACCAAATACTGATCACATACTAAAGCACTAAAACAATTGATAACGAGATGCAGCAGATCTCTAAATGGTCATAAAGGTCCACTGAATGAAATAATTGTACGGCTTTACTATGAGTTGACAAGACAAACTGAGATTAAGTTAAATTTGAACCTGTAATATTTTCTTGCTGCTCTTTTCTCACAATTCTTCTTGTCTGTCTATGCTCAAATTTAAAGCAGTGATACAAATATTTAAAAAGCTTTAATTTACCAACTTTCAAACTTTGCAGCCAACATGTTAAGAAAGCAAAGGCCAAAATAAAACTGGTGTTAATATATCTTCAATCTTCAGACAGCATGTTTAGAAATAAATAGTCATGTGTGCATTTCACGTGACCTTGGAATAAACCTAAATCTTATCAGCCTTAAAATGAAAATTGCACTGGATACATTTTTACTATTTCAATCTGTCATGCTGATATGAGACAAACAATACAGGGTCATTCTCACCAGGTAAACCACTTCACATTAAAGCAGCTTTAGACACAAACACACATACAGAATGAGGTGAAAATAGGTGCTGACTCGGACAATAGGGCTTTGTTCACATCCTGACAATTCTCATTTTTCAAGAGGAGCAAACTCATCAATAAAAGTAATTTGAGGACAACATTATCCACTGCTCAGCAACTGACCTGTGCCGTATAATACCACTACACCATGAAGCCAATTAAAATGGCACTTTCACCCTTTGATGACGAATTGTTAGCGTTATGACTCTGGACATTCATCAACGGACACGGATTTGTGCCCCAGCATGGGTGGAAATAATCACGTACAACCACCAACATACATTAGTCACAAACAGCAGATTAGAGATAGAGATTAAAACAAGGATAAATAAAAAGCAAACCAAATTATGTCTTTAAGAGATGCCAAATTAAAATCACTAGAAAATACACATGGCATTTGACTCTAAAAGCCCAGCTAACAGCCCCGGGAGGCCTTAACTGGACCAAAGCAGACTGAACTAGGTGACCAGCTGACTAAATGACATCCTTTGAGAGCCCTGTGCTGCTGCTGTTCTAAAACACCACAGCAACAATAAATCAACCACTATAAATTAAAGCAATTCAGACAAGTACAGATCAATAAAAGTAGCTGTGAGTGACTATTCATGTAATAACTCAAAACACATCATTTGTGCAGGATGAATGAGTGAAAGGCCTCCAGTGAAGGAGGAAACTCGAGCTTACATAACGCAAGCCTGTTTAGCTTCTGACGAAAAAAAAAAAAACTGGTGAGTGTTAATGTGTATGAGGAAAATGTATTAGGTGGTTAAATGAAAAAAATGTGGTTCTGTCACAGAGAAAGTGTTGACCTTGCCTGCACCACGGGGATAGGGACACTCCCGAGGTGCAGGTCGATACACAAGACAGCTGATGGAACAGCTGCCGAAAAACTGGTGTCGAGTGGCAAACAAAGAAAACAGGCAAGTGCAACGGTGGTTTTGTTAACCACTATGCAATATAGGGAAACACAATCAGTCAATTTATGAATTACTGTAGGACCTGACTACGTAGCTGCAGGCATCAGAGAAGGAAACAAAGAGGGCACTGGAGAGAAAGAGAGATAAAGAGTGAGAATTCCCCCGGTATTAACATCTGCTCCAGAAACCAGGAATGGCTGTAAGCCGGTGTTAAAAAAAGGAAGAAGAGAGGTTGGGAGGGGGAGCTGGAGGGAAGGGAAGCTTATTTGAAAGACTTAAGCTGCATGGTTACGTAAGTGATATGGGATCCTCTGAAACCACACACTTTCAGTCAAAGTTGGGCTGCATTAGTACCCTCACCAGAAATCTCATACTGTTAGAGATGAGGGCTTTCCCCTCTTGAATCTCATCTTGCAGGACATGCACATACTACACATGCACATTACACACACACACACACACACACACACACACACACACACACACACACACACACACACAAGCATCCCTGTATGAGCTTTCACACTCCTGCTCCTTTTAGAAAAAGGAAAAGCATTGATCAGATCTGTCTCTTTGAGAGGTTAGAGGCGATGAATATGGAGAAACCATAACTCAGGAGTCGTCGGCTCATGGCAGTCTTTACAGACAGTGGTGTGGTGGCATGTGTGTCTGCGATGATGAAAGGGTTGGGTCGGACTTTCCAACAAAAAAAAAAAAAGAGCTGACGAGCAAACCCTCGCCGAGAGACATCTGCCCCAGGTGTATCTGAGTCATCCCACCTTTCCCTCGCTCTTTCTTGCTCTCCATCTTTTGCTCAAATGCACCTTGCAACCCCTCGTCATCCTACATTGCACAAGCACAACAAAAAGAAAAATCTGATCCCTCTACCAGTCTATCAGCCCTGCCTCTGATCTCTGGGAAAGTGGATGCTGTACTGTGTTTCCGTCCATAACACTGTCTCTACTGCATCAGCATCAGATTGGTTTACAGCCAGCCTGGCACAGTGCAGGCTCACAGGGTGGCTGGATTCACACTCATTTGCTGAGGACCCATTGGCCACCAATACACACAACAGCACAATCTGCGGATGACTCATTTTCATTAATGAATTTGAGCGAAATCCAACGAGAGGCCAGAGGAATAAAGTAGACTCGGCACCTTGATGATACGTCCCTGCAGTCAGTGACTGGCAGAGCAGAGATTTATTGTTTACAACAAGCCCTGCAAGCTCTGCCTGGGACTTCTCAGTCAGACAGAAGCCTGCAGGTTTTGCTCTGCGGTCATTACAATGCCACAGAGAGGAAAAAGCTGAGAGGAGAACAGAACAGACTGTTGCGGAAACTGGCAAGCTCGTTGTCCTCGTGGATGACTAGTGCTGTAGTGAAATTTTGCTCACTGACACCATACCGCAGTGTGCAAACAAAGAAAGATAGGAGACCGAGAGAGGGGACGAGACAGAGATGTGAAGAGGGACAGGGACACAGTGAGAGGTAGAGTACTACACTGCCTTATCAGACGGCTTAAACGGGACAGTCAATAAAGCAGGTATAAAGCAGTCGAGAGGAGTAGGAGAGCATGCAGTGTGTTGTACCGTTTCCCCGTGTCTGTATGCACAGGACATACATGTGTGCCAGGGAGACTGTGTGTACACACAGTAGAAACACACTCATGACTGAGTTTCCATGTGTGCCCCGGCACCCCTGACCAGCTTAGCATGACAGAGAAAGAAGGGGGGGGGGCGTCTCAACCTTCCTGCCCCCCTCTCCAGCCACCCCTCCCTCCCCCCCCATCACTCCACCCCAGACTACCCCACCTGTGAATAGTCCCAGTACCTTGCGTTTTTTATCCCGCGACCGACTCCTCTTTTTGGCCCTCTCATCCTCCTTCTCTTTGCGCTCCGCCTCTAACTGGGCTTCTAAATCCTTGTTCTTGCGGAGATGTTTGGCGGCTTGTGCCATGGCGTTGGTTGCGGGGGTCTGGGCAGTGTTGGCGTGTCCAGATCCAACGGCGGTGGTCTACGAGGTGAGGACGCTGGGACTTCTACCTGGTGCCGGCCAACACTAGCGCTGCCGCTGCTGCTGTGTGCTCCTCTATGGCCCTGCAGAGTCTGCGAGCGTGCTCACCCTCTGCCTCCTCCTCCTCCTCCTCCTCTTCAGCAGTGCAGTCACACACACACCGGCAGTCCTCAGCCGTCTGCTGTGGGATGCTACTGCAGCGCAGCTCTCTCCCTCTCTCTCTCTCTCTCTCTCTCTCTCTCCCTCTCTCCCTCTCTCTCTCTCGTCAATGCTCGCACAGTCTCCCTCTCTCCATCGCTCACATACACTTCGCTCGTTCAATTTCCTTGCCTTCTTCTCTGCTCTCCCTCTTTCTCTGTGCAGAGGGAAAAAAAATGGTAAATGACCGTCAACAAACACCTTTTCTTTCTTTCTTTTTTACTTGTTTTCTTTTTCTACATCTCTTTCACATTTTGTGAAACTGCTTCGACCCCCTCGCTCCCCTCAACAAAGAATAAAGAAGGATGAACTGACAGTCAGCTGAGGAATAGCCTGAGCAGCTTTAAATCAAAGTCAGCTCACCCTCCTCACATTGCATTGATTTTGTTTCCTTTTCCTGTATTTAATTTCTCAGTATCTCATAGTCTTGCTGTGTGTCCATCTGTGGAGGATCGCTAGGCTGCACAGGGAACCCGTCATCACCGCAGCCAATCACGCAGTCACTCGCACACACCAGGATACCAGAGGAAATAAAAAAAATCTAAAACATGCATGAGGGGGAAAAAAACACTGCCTCTTACTCTCCCTCTCCCTCTCTCTCTCTCTCTGCTCCCTTCTTCCTCTCTACTGTTTAGGCGCTGCAGCAGACAGGATTGGTACCCGTGCGAGGATGTTGGTGCAGTGTGCTTGAGTATATTAGAGTGAGGCTGTGAGCAATAAACAGCTATTTCCATATCACTCGCTGAGCCTCTTTTGTACAGTGTGATACAGTAACATCATCAAAAGCTTTGCTTCATTGACTTCTTTTTCTGCTTTCCTGCCTTCATTTTCTCCCGCGTTATAGTTTTCACATGCAATCAAAGATGAATGGCGACATAAATATACATATTATAGCCTAAACATCTTCTGTGTCCAACGCTCGTGTACAACGTATGTGTGGATATGTGCGCAGTGAGAAAGAGGTGCATAGGAAGAAGAGAGGTGCTGCTGGAGCCGGCACCTGTTTACTGGCATTGCTTTGCTCTCCCTCTCTCCTCCTCCTCCCTCTCCTCCTCCTCCCCCTCCTCCTCTCCCTCTCTCCTCCTCCTCCTCCTCCTCCTCCTCCTCCTCCTCCCTGCAATGCTGCTGACGCAGGCAAAAAATATCCTTTAACATCTCTCTTTGCCCAGCTCACTATACATCACACGTACAGTTCACATTGATACTGTAGACACACAAACACACACGCAGTCCACACGCATGTAAACACACGTGCTTCAGTGCTCACACACACACACACACACCCACAAACAAAGAGGGACAGCTGGTGAAGAGCTGTTATTCTGCAGCCACATCTTAATTCCTGCCTTATTTATTCTCCCTTTCATTAGTTATTTGAGAGGATCTTGTCGGAAAAAGAACAAAAACAGACACGATATTATCACTCCCTGTCTTCTTATTATTATAATTGTCTATTCCTACAGTGATTATCAGGATCAAGATGCATAATATTGAGCCCAATTTAAAGGAAAAGTGTTCTTAAGATATTGAAAATAAGGTAACTTCTATTGGCATCTGTTTGTAATAAAAATGGCAACAATCTTGTTGAGCTTCTCCACATACATCTCAATCATTATCCGCTGCTGCTTCCTGTCCACATCCCTGTACTTAAGTCTTTCTCCCTCTCCATTTTTCCTCTGCTCTCCTGCCAAGGCTTCCCCAGATCTGATAGCAGCCCTCTCTCTCTATACTGCAGCATACTAATGAATAAGACTGGCGATATTGCCTTCTTCTTGTCTGCAATGCTACTACACATATCACTCGCTCATGTGGCCTAGCTATGACACAAACAAACACAAATACTGACAGGCTGACAGCTCCGTGGCAAGAGATCCATCACAATATTGAATTTCTGGGGAATGTGCCTGAATGAATCACCATCGGGACTGACTGCGCTGGTAATAAGGAGGGTTTTGCTTAGCCAACTAGATAGGTCTTGTTAAGATACAGCCTTGCTGAACTAATGGAGGGGTAGTTCTATACAGTGGATTTTAACACATCCGGTGGGACACATACGGACGAACTCACTGTGTCTCTGAAGGTTTAAGCAACGCAAACTCTGAGAGATCACCTTCAAACCTAACATGATGTTCCTTGGATGTACCGACAAGGGCACCTTCTCAAAGTACTCACCGGTTGCAGCTTTACCATGTATCGATGACGTAACTTGGATTCATTGTGATGCAAGTAACTGCTTCATCCTGAAATTTTATGGGCACTAATGGCTTGTAAATCAATCTAAAAACCTTATGGTTTGCCATGGAAAGAGGATGGCAGTAATAACGTATCCTTAGTTGATACATTTTAACATCTTGGAATTTTAAATAGATGTTTGAAAGCTGACAATAGCTACAACAAGCAATGCCATCTAACCAGAAGTTCAATCAATCAGTCAACAGCTCAGTGTATTTAACATATCATCATCATGCAACTGGGCCAACATGAAAGAAGAAATACTGATCTGCATTACATTTGGAAATGTTTCAGGTTTCGCCATACATGCAGCTATTTGCTGCAACCCTGTACGACTCACATATATAATAGTAATTTGTGAAATATAACATTGCTACCTTTTAAGATCTGCATGTGAACAGTGCTGAGAAATTGCTTTGATACCACATTGGATGGAGTTTTCCAAGTTGTCATGTAATTTTAAATGTTAACATTTCTATTTTTTCTGAGCACTTTAAATGTTAAACTTTTAAGTTTAGCAAACTCGATCTGCTCATGAAGATCACATGATCAAACTGTCTATACATGGATCTCAAATGGTTGTATCATGTTTCACAAACAGCATGGTTGAGATTCTTTTCTTAACATACATGGACCTTATACTACATATAAGTCGTTTCTGTTATGTTTGTGATTCAGCGTGCACCCAGCGAGTATAGATCGTGCCTGGGCTGGTCCTGCCTGAGACACAAAGGGACAGGTTGTGTGGACCTGGGGGGAGAAAGACACACACAGCTACTGCCCGAGCACTCTTCAGTGTGACGGCCAGCACCCGCCAGCACATTAACTGCTCCAGTGCTCCTCTAAGAACAGTGGATGGGATACGACAGAACCACACACACACATGAGAAGCAACCTATTCAACGCATGGAAACAAACTGTATGTAACCTTGCTATCAAATCCAGACCTCCTCCAGTCATGTAACTTTTCAAGCGTATACAGCAAAAGCCTGATACAGTTCAAATGAACACAGAACAAGTTTATACTGTATGTAGGTCCAGACAAGCGAGTGTTAAATTAAAACAGATTTCAGCACTCATTTGTTATTTCAGAACACCTGGCGATGAACAGTACACTGACATGTAAAAAGGTCTATTTTCTCCAAAAGTGTTAACTCTGTGTAACACGCACTGATTACGAAGTTAAATTACACTCTAAAAATTACTTAACATTTCTGATTTTCTTCCTGCAAATGTGTCAAATCTGAAAACCAAAATAACTTTGATCTAAGGACTGCAGAAGGTCAATTTGTCAATTCTCGCACAATTTCGTCTCTCCTAGAAAAATGATGGACATTGGGCATATTTACATACGATTCTAAAATTAAACTAAGTCACAATGAGCAGCAATGTACACACAGTTTAGACCAGTAGGAACAAAGGCACAATGTATATGCCACCATCTGAGCCAAGTGTTTAAATCTGCAGTGTTAGCTTTGACGTGATGATGACGATGTTCTCAGAAAAGGACAATCAGAAGATTAATCAACAAAAAAGCGGACAAAAGACTCTACTAAATGTATCTTAGTTATTTTAGAGAACACTGGCATTTCACCCTCAGTGGAACTGCAGATGACCTTTTCTATACTCTGTCTCATTCAGTGTCATCCAGTTAGTTGCGAAAATGTCGTTATGCACGTTGACATTTAGCAACCTTGCCATCATTTCACCACCATCCACAACTCTCATTCATTCAACCATTATTTAAATCACAGAAAAATGCCCTCATTTTCTGTGGGCAAGTTTAATTATAGTGTAATTGGTGTTGTAAAATGTTTAAAGCAGTTTTCCCAAACGTAGTGTTTACATGCGGGAACATCAGCCAATTACTTGAAGAAGTCAAATAATGACTATGTGGCTTAGTTTAATAAAGAGGAAAGAAGTGTGTCTAAAGACAAAATCACTGTAATCCAGACCTGAGAAGACGATGACCTCAAGTATCTGCTTCCTACTGAATGAAAGGAAATTAGCGGTTTCTGTATAAATGCCCAGTTTTGTGTTGTAGTTTGCTGAATAGCGTTGATGCATTATAGTGTTAATATAAATTATGAACAAGACAGGACCAAGCATTAAACCTTGAGGAACTCCCTATCCCTACCATACAGGTGTATTGATCCACATTTAGTTTCTTTTAAAAGTAATGTCTCCCACTGCAAGCCATTGTAAGGGATTATGTGTTAAACTGGCTGCTCGATGTTTTTGCAAAAAATGATGTCCCAGTGAAGTTGACCTTTGGGATGTAAAATGTCATCACTTCATTTTTTTTTATCTTGTTAGGTATCTGTGAAAACTGTTATAATTAGCATAGGGATTAGCATGAGTAATGGCCAAAAAGTGGAGAGTCAGCACCTCCAAGTCTGAGGCCATGGAATAACAGTGGATAGCTCCCTCTGTGAGCTGCTGCCCCAAGCGAAGGAGTTCAAATGGAGCGTGAGATGGACCGGCAGATTGGTGTGGCAGTATTGATCTGCAATATTGCAGACGTAGTACCGGACCGTTGTGGGGAAGAGGGAGTTGAGCCGGAAGACAAAGCTCTCGGTTTTCCAGTCCAAGAAGGAAGAAATGGATGGATGTCCAAAAACGTGGTTTGGAGGTCAAAGCGACCTTGACCTTTTATGACAAAAGCTTTATCAGTTCATTCTTGAGTTCAAGTGGACGTTTGTGCCATGTTTTCAAATCCCCTTAAGTTTTTGCATGCACAAGTATCGTACAGACGGATGTACACTAATTTTACTACCCAACAGAGGATACCTTTCAATGTGTAATGATGCGTAACTTTAAACATCTCTGCACCAAACTGCATAATAGGCATAAAAATATAGCCCTTGTTATCCCCAGGCTATTCCATAGTGTTGAGACCTGAGCATGCTCCCAAACAGATGCTGACATGGTCAACTGCAGACAGCTGCACACACCATGGACGCGTAGTAGTAGTAGTTCTATTTATACTACTTATTTGAGTCCGCTTGGAGGGCATGCTCCACACATGCTCCGATGTATACCTTAGCTTGCTATAGCACAACAAATGGGAGGTACTCCGATTTCCTAGCAAACTCTAGCAAACCTTTGCATACATGAAGCCACGTCCCACCATAAATTAACAGCATACTGGAGTTCCTTTTCGATCAGCAGTGCTGGTTATTAGCTTAACCACTGCTAATTAAATCCCTCCTCAAGAGGCCCAGTCCTGCCACAAACACCACCTGACCAGAGATCCATTCCTGCTGCAGTGGACCCAATAGTAAAGACATAAAAATAAAGCTGGACATCGTTACTTTGTGAAACTGCACAATTTTGAGGCAGGAGAGGCAGCAACAGCAGGGAGGCCATGTCATTATCCCAGTGTGGCAGACAAAGTAAAAAAAAAAAAAAAAATCTTTCAAGCATCTTTGTGGATGTTACGTCAGCAAACATCAGCAGCAAGTCTCGATTTTCCTCCACATAGAAATACACAAACACAAAGTGTGATCAGAACTTTCACATCCAAAAATCGTTGAATGTCATTCTGAGGACAGCAGTGGTTTTCTGCGGGTTATGCATCAGGTCCTGGTGATGCTGGATGTCTTCTTCATTTTGCAAAACACACAGGTTTGGGTGACCAAAGACTGATGTAGGGTTCCCACAGGCTACAGGAAGCATCCCGAAAAACAATCCAAAAGCCTGCATAAAAAGCCCAAGAGATTTCTCTCACTGGTTCGCCCACTGTACCTATTGTTAATTATGCATAATTCCTATGCTACAGTGAATTTTTACATTTGTTTGTGTACGATTAAACAAACAAGACATAATCCTTTAATTAGTCTGACCATTATTAGCTTAACCTCCGCTAAACTAAATCTAATCCCTCATCAATAAAGCAAGTCATGCCACAACAAATCCTGGCCACTACCTAATGCTACTTAACATCATATTAGCTTAACCACCAACCATAGATTTTCAGTCTTTTTACATGACAGTGCTCTTGATTTACCCAATTTATTTTGGAAGTTTATCAATTTGTTTATCAATTTGAGTGGGTTTTTATTGCAATACAAGTTTGTATGCATTCTTTTTAACTTCAACCCTTTAATAACCTTGATTGAAGATTGAGCGACCATCCGTCAAACCCCTTCAGTCTTCCCCGTCCAAGTAAATCACTGACCCAACACAGCGGCCAGACATTGCTTATCCTGACATCTATACACATTTGATCGAGCCACCAGGTAGCATTGGGCCAAGTGTCTATAAATAACCAACTAGTTAATAGCCAACTGTTCTATCAAGGCGAGGCAGTAACGTTTACTGATAGTGCTATGACCGTACTCTAGCCGCAGCCCGCTCCAGCTAGCTATCCATCAGTGGTAACTGTCACCAGAATCGTTTAGTTATTTAACACAGTGACAGTTTAATATCCTTGTACCTTATGTGCTCACAGTAATTTTGTGATGTATACGTGCAATTTAGCTTTAGCACTTGAGGACAGGTGCCAGTCTGATGTATTCAGATGCACTCCACACTTCTGTGGGAGTCTCAGCTTGAAACTGAAACAGAAATGTTTGCTGGAAACAGGTCTTGAAATACCACATACTGCAGGTCAAATGTGTCTTGACAAGTGAGAAGTCCACAGTGCTTGGACTGGACTTTCCAGCCAGTCATTCTTGAAAGTAAATGTCAGTTTTACACTAATTTACACCCACACCACAGGTGAAACTCCTGGGATAATATTCTCATTTCCTGCTCTAATTTAGTCATCCTCCTCATTAGGGACAGATCACATGGGTGCACAGGTCTGGAGAATATTTCTCAAACAAACACTTCATTAAGTCAGAGTTAGTCATAATGACAGGAAGGCTAATAATGCATCTTATTGCATTGCATCAGTCATAGTTGCACATCAGCAGCAACAGCAGCTCATGTACAGATACAGCCAACCGTGGTGCTGTTTTTTTTTTTTTTTTTTTTTACTATGCTGCTCATGTTGAAACACCATCAATATTTTGGAGAGTCTCTTGTGTGTTTGCTGGCAGAGGTCCACAGCCTACAGTGAGATACAGTATTATTCAGGCCTGTGCCATCCTCTGCACCATCAACCATGGCTCATTGCAGAGTTATTTTAGCAGCAGTGTTAGTCACTAACAGACAAAATGAAATGATGGGATGAACAAAAAACCCTTGCTGTATTTGTGCTACTACAGTATGGATAAACACTGTGGACCATTTTGTGATTTTAAGTGGATCAAAGGATCATAATACTGCCCTTTTAACCACGTGAAAGAGATTATGGTTGGTTGTCACAGAAGATCAATAGGAAAGGCAAGAACCATTAAGTAGAGAAGAACAGAGGCCAGACAGCACCCTCTATTGATTAGAAAGGGGTACTGCAACAAAGAGGGACGGGACAGTTTGCTGCATGGGTTTATGGTCAAACATGCAGGGTCTTATTAATAAACTGTTGTTTAAATGTGCTCATTTAGAAGCCTTTGATCAAGCAACGTAATAGCACAATTTACCAGTTACAACAACAAGCATCAGTGAAACAGGTCAGAAATGACAGGACTAGCAGGACAAAGACAACAAGTGTGGTGGGATCAGGGCTAATCCATAATAGTGATTACACCACGGATTACAGTGCCCCCCGTAGGCACCTCTTGCAGTGCTGCGAGTGAATGTACACGCACAGCAGAGCTCAAGACTGCACTGCAGCACACAGCCAACTCAGAGCAACACCACAGGACTGCACAGCT
The DNA here is from genome assembly GCA_028641955.1 of Protonibea diacanthus. NCBI lineage: Eukaryota > Metazoa > Chordata > Actinopteri > Sciaenidae > Protonibea > Protonibea diacanthus. The sequence goes on from CM053985.1 coordinate 19,301,730, forward strand.
CAGTGCAGCTCTGATACGAGCACACTCCATTCATATATAATCATGGCCAAATACCCAGGACGAAACTATTTCTGTCTGAACGTCAACACTAATATTTGTATTTAACTGGGGCTGAAGTTACATGAGGAATCAACCATCAATGGACAGTTTTCATAAGAAAGTGAGCATGCAAATTATTTAAGAAGCAAAAATGACAAACATTTCCTACTTTCAGCCTCCCAAATGTATAGATTTGTTGCTTTTACTGTTGTTTTTTGTTGGTTTATATTATAATAGATTGAACATATTGATTTTGGACTGTTGGTGAATTAGTAGGAAATTGGAATGAGCATTTTTTACTATTTGCTGACATTTTATTGACTAAACAATAAACTAACTGAAAGATGAATGGGTAATAAAGTTCACTAAACTAATATCTGTTGCAGTTTTAATACTTAGTCATGCTATATTTTCAGATATTTTTGTTATTTTGTACTCCCCCAGTAAGTGTTATGCCTGGTGGACATTTTTGCTGTCGTCTTTCCCCTCCTGACACTTGGCTAGTGGAGCATGAAGGGAGGATAGAGCAGGTTAGCTCAGAGACCTGAAATGCTCCTTTAGAAAGCTCTCTCTCTCTTTCTTCCTCTCTCTAAGTGTCTCTCTCCCCCTTCTCTGCTGGCACTGCACCAGCAGAGCGAGCACTGATTGGGAAAGCCATATGGCAGGTAACAAACCAAGGGCAGACTCCATGTCCACACTGTGCCGCGGCTCAGGCATCCTGCCACACCATCTAAAAGGGCTCATCTGATTTGGCTCTGCATTCTAGGGAAATATGTAGACCAGAGCTCTGTATAAATATGCCATGAGTGTTACTGACGCTGCACCATCACCAGCTCGGTGGTGGTGTGAACAGCAGTTCAGAATAGTCTCATAGCTGCAGAGTCAGCAGTGAATATCACCGTCACATGGCCTCAGGCAGATTGACAATCACCGCTGTTACGCACAGCGGATGTGTAGGCAAAGCAACACTTTGTTCTCAATTGGCTGTTTAAAGGGGGGCTTGTCTAGTGATTGTAACAGTTACATAACTGTCACTATCCTTTTATTGGAAGTGAGAGATGTGAAGAAGCTGCAACATTTCTTGAACAGAGTTACAAAAATAGCTCAGACTGAAATCCCTTGTCTTAGTGAACCATTTAGGTGAGGCGCCTACCGCTAATAACAGAAGCTGCCATCTGTGTGAAGTATGGGAAGTGTGAAGCACAACAGCTACAGACAAACTGTCACCGAAAACACACGCGAAGCTTAGCTTTCCAAATTTGTGTAAGTGTGTCGTGTATTTATTGATAAATAAGCAGTTTTTCAGCTCTAAAAAGTGACTCTGTGCATAAGGGTCAAAATACATACTGGAGTATTTTTCCATATAGTATCTGACCAATGAATGGAAGAGGAAGTGAGGTACAACAGCTGAGGGACACACTGTATATCCAGCTTACTTCTGCCATCTGGTGGTGCAATAGTGCACATGACAAAGCTGTGGTTTAACGCTGTCTGAACCTCTCTGATTAATAGACAGCCAAAGGGTAGAAATATTACAGATGATGGTGATTAATGTAATTAAATCATTTGTTATAACACAGCTGTCTCTTCATATCTTCTTTTGTATTTTCTTGTCAGTGGTTGTCTATATGTTGCACGTCCTAAGGAAAACCTTCACCTATCTCCGGCTTTACTTCAAACTCAGGACCCCCCAGTGTTAAAAAGGGTTAATTAATGAAATGTAAAAAGTCTGAAATAATCATACGTTAAAAAGTTTGGACATCCGGAAGGAGCACGAGTACAGCCACTGCTCCTTTGCATCGAAAGGAGACAGCTGAGGTAGTTTGGACATCTGATTAGGACAGGGCAGACCCAGAACCCACTGGAGGGACTATACAGCCCATCTGGCCTGAGAATACCTCAAGATCCTCCAGGAGGAGCTTGAACACATTGCTGGGAAGAGAGATGGCTGGAAGGACCTGCTAAACCTGCTGCCACTGCGACCTTACCCTGGAAGAAAATGGACTTCATGTTTTGTAATCTATTTCTTCCAACTACTCAATTTAAAGCTCGAGATGTTAAAACCAATAATGTGGAGAACCTAAAATGTCCTTACTGATAAGGGAAATGAGTATTGAGGAATGTTATGAAGAAGGTGAAAAGGGGACAAGAGCGGAGAGAGATTTACTGCCTCACAGAGAGAGAGAGACGATGTGAACACGAAGGTTGTCTGATCAGGGAACGGGATCACTGCAGAGATCAGGTGGACAGTTTTATGTGTGTTGGAGGGCCAGTGTTAGCGCTAAATCACTGTCAGTCTAATGCATTCAGTGGACTTCAGTGATCCAAACAATAATACTTTCTTGAATGACCCATACTGGTGGTAAAAATGAGATTTACTTTACATAAAGTTCTCCCAGAAGCAGAGCAGAGACTCTTCTTTTAGTTCATGCTAGTATGGTTTTCAATATGCGCTCAGCCTGTAACTGCATGGCTAAATGACAGTGAATAAATAAAATGTTTACGATGACGATGTTTTTGCAATTTCATTTTTATACAGCGATGGCTCCCTGGATGGAAGGGAATAAAATCAACCTTAATGCTTCAGGAAATGGTAGCGGTAAAGTGTTATTTATAAGATACCAATAAGATTTGATCATGATGATAAATATATTTCTATTGGCCTTTTGAATTAATAGAAGTATAGGCTCTAACCGCGGTGTGTGCATGTAGGTGTAGACCGCAATAAAGAAAAAAAACTGACAAGAGGGGGGGAAAGAGGGAGCATTAGGAGAAAAGACGAAGGGAAATGAAACAGGAAGTGCAGAGGAGGAGGCCGGAGGCTGGTGTCAGTCCCCCTGAGTCCCATTCCCTTCCCCTTGCTCCTCCCTCCTCTCATTCCTCATCTCCTCTCCTGCCATGTCTCTTTTCCTCTGTGTATTTTTCTTCCCATGATTCCTTACACATGGCTTCCTCTGACCCCCTTCATTAAAATAATTATTCCGTCCTCCTCTCAGCTCCATTCATTCATATTTTGCTCACAGGTGGCCGACCAACATTACAAAACACTCCCTTTGTGGTCAGAGCCACCATGCCTGTAAAAACTCGTCTTGGCTGTGAATGCAGAACATCTCCGAAATATTCGATCCAGTTTAGTTACATTAAAGCAGAACACAAGAACATCTGGCAATATTGTTTCCTGTCCCTCTGTCGACCGTTTGAGTAATTACTGGTTATCTTTTACAAGGTAAAGCCAGAGCCAAGACAGAAAATGACTCCCCTCGTGACACCCAGCGACTCCTCACTTTGTCCCAATCTGTTCCTTTAGATGTACAGCACGCCTCCTTCCACCTGTCTCCTATTCTTCCTTCCTAATCAGGCGTCCCTGCCAATCAATTTGATCGCCATGACAACATTGCGTATAATGCCCTCCCTCCCTACAAACACAGCCACCGTTGCCGCCACCCGTCGTTATAAACAAAAACAAAACAACCAAAAAAAAAGAAACTGAATTCCGACAGCTCAGGATTGATGAGGGGGAGTCCTGTCAAAGGCCAGAGATTAGATTAGGACTGAAGCACACAAACCACAACACAGCTCAGAGGCAGCAGGTGCTTTTGGTTAAACCTTAATTACATGATCTCTGATTTCTCTAATTGATATGGTAATGACTATGTAATTAATGCAAAAGCAGAAATACCAGCAGCTCTCCTAATGAATGGATTTATTTGATTAGATATCCTCTTGCATATTTATGCATGCTGGTATACAGAGGACAGTGAGACATATAAAATGGTTGTTCGGGGATGTTGTCAGTGTTGATACCTGCTGGCATGCTTCAGCCGCAACACTGGATGTGACACAATTTAACATGTGAACACAGATGAAGCTGCAATAAATCATGGTGAGAGAAATACTGTAACTAAAGGAGATGCGTGTTTGCTGCTCATTCTGGTGGAGAACACTGAAGAAAACTGTGCTCTTTCACAGGTAGGTGGCGCTATGTGGCTGCCTCATACACACGGGAGCCACAGTTTGCATGAATGAAGATGATCATGAGCAGCACCAAGGCATCCTTGGAAATTTGAAAAAAAAAAAAAAAAAGAAAAGAAAGTTGCAAATATGTCTGACGATTTGCAGACAACTCACATCTGCTAAGAGCAGCAGTAAAAAGCTGAATCACCTCCTCTTACACACATACACACACACATATATATATATATAGCTATAGCTTCACTAGCAAAGGGTCAACTGTGACAACTAAATGTGACCCAGCTGCAATTACTCTCTGCTGCTGCAACATTCGCACGGAGGGAGGAGGTCGGATATTTGGGGAGAGGCTCCAGTTTGACAAGTCACCTTCTGGGGATGAGAAATCATTCCTCCTGCTCGCACCAAAACGTCCTCACTGCATGCTGACTCTAATACATGTCTTCTCCCCTTCGCTTGTGAGATATCTAGAGGTTGTGTTTCGTGGGGGGGAAGTCAAGTGAAAGCACACGTGGGGCCCTGACCAGGTGTGAAGAGCAAAGACCTCAGGCCTTTTCAATCTTTCACTTAAACTACATCATCCAGACACTGACAGCTGATCCAAGCACCACTGGACCTGTCTCTCCTACTGAGTATAAGAAACCCAAACCGACAAGACTGACAGTTGCCATACAGGCTGATGTGCAGTAATGTTTTCACTGACAGGGTGAGAAAATGATTTTTCAACAGTTTTAGTAAAAGCCCATCAGAAAAGGTGGTAAATGTGGAAAAAACTGAGACTAAGGTTAGAAATGGCATGATCCCACAAAGTGTAAAGCTTCAGAGTGGATTCAAACGGTCCAAAGAAGATATTAAATACCTCTGTATAAACATTCCCACAACTCTGCAGAATGTGCTAACTATAGTAAGATAATTCAGAGCATTAGTAGTGATCTGGAACGGTAGTCTATGCTCCCCTTGTCTCTAATAGGGCGCGCTGAAAGTGCATCTGCATGAATATTCTGCCCAGATTACTTAATGTGTTTCAGATGTTACCTATAGAAATTTAACTTTCCACTTTTGATAATTTGGATAAAAAAAAAAAGTTATATGGCAAAAAAGTGCCCTAGAATACAACTCAAAAAGCCAAATGGCTGCCTTAAACTTCCAAATCTAAAATATTATTGGGCTGCACAAATTAAGAAGGGTACGTACACATGCTGGCTTAATATATAAAAAAAAGTTTATGCCCACTAGAGACTCTGCAAGACCTACCTTTGCTGGATGCTCCCATAAAAATGAAAGAAATGGCAATCTGGACTGAGACCACTCTTAAAATGTGGAATAAAACACAATCAACTTATTGGATTACCGAAGCAAACGTCACCATAAATAAGCAGTGGATCTATGAGGAGCTTTACATCAGCTTTAGAAGGTGGTCGGATCATGGCTTGGTTTATCTGTTAATCAGTTATTTAGTTGTGACAATTTAGAAAAGGTGGTTATTTGCTATGTGAAGATGTTTTCGATGAGGGTTTTAGTCATTAACAGCACACCATTACAAGTCAAGAGTACCTGGGTTTGAAAGACAACAGATTTCTCCACTTTCAGGAGAAAACAAAGAGTGCTGTCCACACTGTCCTATAAAATTAGTTTAAGAGCTGCTGAGTCATAAAATCCTGTTTTTTTTTCTCAGCGGTTGAAAATCTGCCACAGACAATTATTTTTTTGGACTCAAATAATTGTCTCAGTGATATCTACTAACTATAAAATACTGCACTGTCATTAAGATGTTTAAAAGTATGAGGGATTTCCAGGTACTTGATGTACCCACCTCCCCAAAAACAATCACTTAAAATGGGCGTGCTTGTTGCTGACTCTGGGCCTCTCTGCCTTACCTGCGGTACTTGAAGGCCAAAAGCGGTATAAGTTATGAAGATATCAATCAAAACCACTACGAGACACGGAATAAAACTTTCCACAAGCTCGGTTTTGGAGAGGATGCCTTCTAATTTGATTTGGTGAACCGACCATTTCATGACGCTGTGTCTCGCAGGGACAGACAGGAGAGGAGCTAATACCATTAATGAATGTTGGGAGCGCTAGTTGGTTAACTAACTTACCTCTGAATAATGTGTTTCTTACGGGGCCACTCGGGCCACAGTTGATGGATGGCCTTACAGAAGCCGGGTCAATTAGCCAGGCTGGGTTTCCCTCCATGTCGTCTGCAGACATCACCGGGAGAGCTCCCACCTCTGTCACGCGGCCTGGCTGTAATTAATCACCAGTGTGGGGCCTTCTCACCTCACACAGCCGCGCGCACAAACAGCCAATACGCGCGTTTGGCCCAAATTACATCCCCACTCCTTTAATCTGGCTAATTGTCAATATTATACCTGGAGGAGCAGGAGCAGGAGAGATCATGACAGAAAAAAGTACCGACAAAGGGATCTTTCCCACAGTGTATCTGCATGCTGCATAATGCTGTTTGGCAAATTTACTAACAAGGCAAGAAATGAATAAAAAGTGAAACCACAGAAGACAGGGGAGTCAAATTATAAAGGTATAAATTAACAACTGGTTGCCACAGACTGGCTTATTTGCACAACATGCCACAGTTAACTAATGCATCTACAGCATACCTAGCTAATTAGTTAAAGGCACAATCTGTGATGCAAATGTAAACAAAAGGTAGCCCCACCACCACCACCACAACACCAAAAACATGCATGGGTCTTTTAAAACAAGACAGCAATTACATCTAGACAAAGTGCACACTGTTGTTAAAATGATGTTAATGGTTTGTTTAATGAAAATGCTTCAGCTACATTAAAGTGCATAAAATCCACATGATAAAAATGATTGATGGCCCTTAAATCTACCTAAATAATAAAGAATTCATTTAATTTCATTTAACATTATAAAAGTTGTTAGGTTTATTAAAGATTTCAATGCGAAAGCATCAGAGGAGGAGCAAACTTAACAACTTTTAAAATGTAATTTCTCCTGGAAGCATCATTCTAGTTGCACATCTGACCCCATGAAGCTGTTACTGTGCAGTTCTGTCTGTGGCTCACACACACACACACAAACACACACACACACATAAACACACAAACACACAGAGCACAGATTGAGAGGCAGGGACAGAGACGTCACTCTGCGTTCACAGAACATACTCCTGTGGTCTGGACAAAAGCAGCAGGCTGACAGATGAGGTTTGTGTCTGGGGGCAGGGGAGCTATGTGTTGCTGCTGCTGCTGCTGCTGCTGTGCTGAGTGTGTGTTTGTGTGCGCATGTAGTGTGCTGTGCTTATGCATATAATGTGCATGCATGCATGTCTGAGCCTGTGTGTGCACCTATATGTGCTTGTGTGTGTGTTTACATATGTGTGTATATGTGTGTGTGTTTTGTTGAAGGGGGGAGAGGGGTGGTGGTGGGGTGGGGGGGTCTCATGGGGCAGCTCTGTGTCTGTCCCATCTGCCACCCCACTCTACTGACACCCAAGGGAATGGCAGAAAGGGTGGGGGATTCATTTTGGAAAAAGGAATCGGGGTCCAGTGGTCTAATGGGCAACAATACAGGTTTTACTGACGGGCCAGAGGCAAAGGACACCGGCTGGGTGTGTGGAAGCCAATCTACCAATCTATTTGACAAAACAGTGGGCCACCCCTGTCAAGCTCTGGCTCAGTCTGCCTAATAAGGCACGCACACCCCTGAAATTATGCCTCAAATGAGAAAGGGGTGCACTGTATTTTACACACACACATACACACACACACACACACACAGACATTACATACACCCGGGGCTAATGTCAGCCTAATGCATGGCCATGCTGTGGCCAGAGGGCTAATTGGGTATATAAACACAAACACATCCCTTGAGAGACAAGAGGGTAACAGTGTATTTTGTGCTATATGCTCCCTGTATTGTTATGAAGATAAAACTGTAACTTAAACACGGAAGCTCGTAAGCGCTTTAGCTGTATCGATAATGAAAGATGACATGGTTTTTTGCTCTCGTGTACCCAGCAGCTAGGTGCTGTTTTGAAGCCGCTCATTGAGTGTGATGTGGAACGACTTGGTGGCAGGTGGCATCTCATCCTGTCTTTATCCAAACTGTGATCAGAAGACAGTAAATGGCGACGTCGCAGCTACAACAGCAGCAACAACAAAACAGTCATGTGGAAGAGAAGCATATGGCTCTTGCACCACTGGGCAGAAGGAGCACTCAGCAAGATGTATGCTGAGGTGCTGGCAACAAAGCTGACTTTAACTTGTCAAATTAACAGCATATCAAAAGAGAGAGAGAGGGAGAGAGAGAGAGAGGGAGAGAGAGAGAGGGATGAGGAGGAGGCAGCAGCCTGAGCCTTTTTTTTGACAAGTGCCACTTGATGGTGACAGAGACAGGCACGAAGAGAAACTTGCTGCTGAGGTCAGATCACAGACAGTGTCAGCACTCGTTTGAAGTCCACGTGTCTCTCACTGTCACCACGCTGAGTTGTTGATACACTGCTTGTCCATATATGTATCATTTAAACACACACACACACACACACACACACACATGCACATGCATGCATGGGTGTTACCCTGCCCCCTCACTGCTTTGAGCGCTATGTTAATGAAACAGTTGCTGTTTCCTGGCATAACATTAATTACCCGATCAAAATAGAGTGGGTAATTAACTGCCCTTCTTTACCAGTGCTAATTACATTAGTAGAGAAGGGCCATTTGAGGGGAGCAAAAGAGAGGAGAGAAAGAAAGATGGGATGAAGCAGTACCAAACAAAGACTTAGTGAGGCACATGCCTAGGCGTGTGTGTGTGTGTGTGCGTGTGTTTTAAGAGAGAGAAAGAGACAGAGAGGAGGAGGCCACGTTGGAGGGAGACTCATGTGGTTCTCACTCAGGGCCCCCAGAGGCTTGGTCCTCAGAGAAAAGCAGGCTTATTGAAGAGGAGAGAGATAGAGGTGGGGGGTGGGTGTGTGTCTGTGTGTGTGTGTGGGGGGGGGTGTTGTTGTTTATCTTGACATGCTCTACTCAGTCTTTAACGCTCGCATCACAATTAAGATGCTGCGGCTCATCAGCTATGTATACAAAACAGTGTAGCAAGCTGCACGAGCACACAGGTGATGGGCACAGTCAAAAATAGATCCAGCAAAATCTGGAGATGTAGAGTCGAGTAGGGAAATCTTAATGTCCAGGAAATTGTCAGGTAGTGCGGTGAAAATACTTACCGCGTGATTCTGTTTCTGCACACATGTAAAAAAAAAGACAATTCACATTTGAATGCTGTGTAAGAACTTGGACGAACATCGGTGACTTTTTTCTCATTTGTTTTATTTGGAGCACAAAATATAATTACACCTTGAGATATACAAATCACGTTTGCACCATTTTTTGTACCGTTTCAAAGAAAGATGGCTTCAAAAAACAAGCATAATATTAAATTGCTAATATTTTTTTAAATAAATAAAATTAACCAAACTCTAAAAACAAATTTGCAAATGTCATCTACTCTTTGTGTTGTTTGCTTTCACATCCTGAGAATGAAGTTGGTGTTGTTGTGATGACAAAAATCAATGAGTAAGAACAGTGTGATATGGGTTAATGAACACCTAATACGCCCCGTTCTTTTCTACTGAGCAGTTTGTGCTTTCATTTACTGTACTGCATAGTGACTAGAGACCTGTACTGGGTTGAGACATTTAAAATGAAACCGTAAATTCTATAAGTTATAGTCACATAAATTCAAATTTTGCAATGTGGAATGAAATAATATCAGGGCATTGGTGTGACAAAGCATGCATTATAAGTGAAATCAAAAAGGATAAGGCTAACTAACATTTTTTTCCTTTACACAAGGACAATAACCTTCTTGGGGGGCATAACATCAAGATTTTGCTATGCAAGAACCTGAAATCTGGGATTGTTTTATTCCAAAGAAGTGTTATAGTTGATCTTCTTCCACCAAAAAATCAATTCCTTATGATTATTTAGCAAATTAATTAGCAATTGTTGAGATAACTTTATTTCAGTGACAGTTGGAAAAGGACCACTTTATAAAAACACGTTTATATTATTCCCTAAACTAACTATAATAAGTTAAATTGCTTGTTCTTAAATAAATCAATATATGAATTCCTTTAGTAATAACCCTTGAGACAAAGAGTTCTCCCATGTAAAACCGTAGAGATCAGAACAAAAAATAAAGGGTTTATTTTTCTGGAATGTAAATTGCCTTCAAAAAGTCTACTACAAAAAAACCTCTCACTAACTCACAGACAGTGTACACACACATGCCATTTAAGGTGTCCATACACAAACAAATAGCACCCTGCTTCTTTAGAGCTGCAACGTCATATCAGAGCTGTCCGTCATCCAACAACATTCAGTGCTCTCACAACGCGTCCTGTACGTCTCTGGCCGAGGTTTGGGGCGGGTGTTGGAAGAACCGGATACTGCATGTGATAGTAGGCCAAGAGGTAAATACAGATACTTTTGAAGCTTGGGGTGAAATTAGGACCAGCGTTCCCTTCGTTTCCTTTCAAAATGCAGATGCTTCATGACATACACAGCGGTATATGGTCCAGTCTGATGCTGTTAGCTAAGTAGCATTGTCTGTCTGTAGTTGTGGGTGAAGTAGTAATCTGCTCTGCCTCTGGAGTAGATGACTGGTCTTTGGACATTTTCGTACCCCATCCTGTTCATCCACCTTGGATGAAAAAGCGACTAAGAAATGGCAGGGGGCTCAGGAAGGAAAGTTATACATGGTCGCTAGTGATCAATTTTCCATTCTCCCTGCCCTCTTAATGCCAAAAGAGGGGCTAAGTGAAGCAGTGGCCTGGGGTAGATTAGGGTGGGTGCTTTGCTACATCGGGGGAACAACCAGGCCCGTCATCGCTGGAGAGAAAAAAATATACAAAATCTATGATTCTAATCAATCAGGTTTTGCATTATTGTACATCCAGCAACTTTCTTTCTGTCTTGTTCAGTCAAAGCTTTCGAGTGGTTAGTACAGGGAGTTAGACTGCATTCGTAAGTTCAGACAGGGGGGTCAGATAGTGAGTTGGATGGCTACCTCTGAAGCTGTTCCCCCCTGAGGCAGGGCAGGCAGGGGAGGGAGAGCCCTGGGGCCTGAGGACGGGAGCAAAAGCACTCTTCTGTTTAGCAGCAGACGGGAAGGAGGAGAAAGGCAAGAGAGACGATGAAGAGCTGGAGCTTCCTGGTATAGTGGGGCTGGAGGGCATTACTGTGGAAGAGAGAGCATCAGTTTCAATATCACAACAGATTCAGAAATGTGACAATAACTACCACACACAAGTATAGACAAGTATAAGGTACTCACTGTAGGGAGAGCCGGTGGGGGAGGCACTGCTGAAGCCAGGAGAGCCAGGTACTCCTAGACTGGTCATGGGAACAGTCCCATAGCCCCCAGTCATCCCTCCGCTGCCCCCGTAGCTTGACTGCTGAGGAGTGGAGGCTGATGGGTAACCCCTTGGAGACAAACTGCTGGAATTTCGAATGTAACCTGGAAGAAAAATGAAAATGTTGGGTCAGTTCTGAGCTTCATCAGAGGGGAAAAAAAACCCTGAATAGTTTATGTCTTATTCTGCTCACCTTGGCTGCTCTGTCCAGGCTCCCCGATGCTGACACCTAACTGAGAAGGATAAGACCCCAAGCCCATGACACTGCCGTGGGCTGGTGAGCTGGGCAACGCCTGCAGCTGACTGTGAGGACGGGGAACACTGTAGAGCGCCTCTGCGATGTCGGCCGCGCGTTTCAGCAGCATGTCCTGCAGGAGATAAAATGACACAGAAATCAGAGTCACAAATAAAGAAAGAGCCACGGTGAAGCACTTTAGGCTGTCAAGATCTCCCCTATGTAAGCTGAGTTTGTCTGAGCTGTAGTCCAGATGTTGAAGCTTCCTGATACAGAAACTTATCAAACAGTCCATGCTCTGAACTCTTTTATCATGAAATCATAATTTGCCAAAATACATAAATCAAATAAAGTCCTCTAAATATTCACTCTGGTGGAATAGCTTTCAAATTTCTGCAAGTTCATTACTGAAATGAATGTAAAACCAGTGAATGCCTCAAAAAGCAGGAAGCCAGTTTATTAACTAATGGTATGCTTTGGAAAGTGGTCAGCAGTAATGTACACACAATTAATATTTAATGCACTAAAACGTGCAAAATCACATTGTTTACCTGGTTACTGTGTGGATTTCCATACAGAGCCTCGACGAGATCTGCTGCTCTCTTCAGGAGGATCTCCTGCAAAGAACCCATTTTATTACATTAACATCTTAACAATAAGAGTGTAGCGTGCTCAGTTCCTTGAAAAATCATCATGAGTATGGTTAAGTGTTTATTTAGGAGTCTCTAACCTTGGCTAGTTTCTCTGGGTCGCCAGGATGTCGAGGAATGACCTTTTGGAGGCGCTGGAAACCGTAGTCTATAGTTGGTTCATTTAGGGCTGAAATAATATGAAAGAGACATTTTGCACATCAAAGACTGGTCAAAGTTAATTAAAAAGTCTAAAAAGAAAGCTCACAATGTGTTGTCTAAATACCTGTGTAGATGAAGCGTCCAGGGGCTCCCTTGCAGAATTGTTTAGACTTATAAGACAGTGTGACCTCCACAACCCCGGGGATGTGTCTGGGGGGTGTCTGGACACGGATAGCGTGCGGTGTGATCAGCTGAGGAACAGGACAGAAAACAGTCACAAAAAAAGCCACCAAATTATTCCCCCCATGAATTGTAAATATTTAGGCTAACACAGTACTGAGGAAAGATTAATTTGTGTAGACTGCCCATAAATCATCTAAATAATGAGACAAGCCATATGCTATATATATCATTTCAAAATACGCTTCAGACTCTACCATCATTAGTGAGATGTTTTGGAGACAATTCCTACCTCACTCCACACCAGCATGCTGCCAAACACCACCTGCAGCCCGTCAAAGAAGTTCTCCCCGATGACAATGACCATGGCCCCGCCGGTGGTCCAGCCCTCACTGGGGCTGATGGCTTTGATACACGGGGTGGCTAGACAGGAGGGCAAAGCGAAGAGTTACTTCGATTGTTTCAATGCAGGATGTAAAACCAATTGAAAGAAGAGCGGATGGAGCATGCTTTAAATCTGTTTCAGGAATGTGCTCTGTAGTTTTGGCATTGTTCAGGCCAAAACTGAAAAGTTAAAAGCTAACATTATTTCATGGATAGTTAATTCTATCCATGTGGCTTTGATCCATGCATAACACCACAAACTGCCTGAAGAATAAAAATGGTTGGACGGGGAAAGGTCCATATGAAGTGTAGGTCAAAAAGTTACATGACTTGAAAGTAATGCATATATATAAAACAGTAAAGATCTCTGGTTAAATACAGGGTACATAGACACAGGAACAGGGGTGGTATTCATCCTTTACTTCAGTAAAAATATAGTACAAGTAAACCCTGCAATTTAATCTTACTTAAGTAAAAAATATGGAGGTATTATCTCAAAAATGTACTTAAAGTATTAAAAGTAAAAGCACTAACATGCCGGAAAATGGCTTCTCTAACTGTTGCGTTATTATTATTTTTTATATTAATTGATTCATAGATATGTAAAAGGTATTTTCATGTTGAAGCTGGCTGCTGTGGACCTGCTTTGAACTACTTATATTATATTATATATAAATATATTACAGTACGTCAGTATAAATCATATTTTTTGTATGTGAAATATTAATCAACAAAATAATGAGTAATCTGTCAGATAAATGTAGTGTAATAACAAAAGTGCAAAATTTCTCTGTGAAATCAAGTATAAAATATTGTAAACTGGAAATATTCAAGTTAATTACAAGTACCTAAAAACTGCAGCACTTGAGTGAATTACTTATAATAAGTTACTTTCCACCTCTGCACAGTCAAATGTTTGTGTGTTTCCTGGTTTAAAGATAACTTATTGACTTACAGCTGGACATGGATCTCATATTAGGTTGTTGTTCTTCATGCTTAAATATATGGATTTAAGATATTATCATCTCTGCTTTATGTGAAGATAAATATTTAATTAATGAATTAATTAGCTCAGTTAATGACCTCAGTAGCACCACTGGATATGTTTGATGTATCATGGTGATTATAAATGGACATTAAGCAGCTCAAGTACCTGCTGTTACAGTTTGTTCTTTGGATCAGCGTGTACTGTGTTTCTGAATGATGAAGTAGACATGTAATAAAATAAAACAAGATAAATGGGGTGTGACATTGTAGTGCTGTAGTGTCAGTGTCTTACCATATTCCATACTATTCTCGACAGACTCGCCTGGCTCAAGTCTGCGAGCTCTCCGGCCATGTTTCGAATTGTTGTGGACGAACATGTTGTCAGACACTGCTAGGACATGTCCGTCGACGCTCACAGTGCTGGACAAGACCACCTGAAAGAAAGAGAGGAGAGCCAAGGGGAAGATACATGAGTGTATGTGCATGACTTAGACAGCGTGCTGCAAGTCGCAATCTCTGGTTACAACGGCAAAATCCCTGAGCTGCAATTTATTTCAGCATACAGGTGATAGTCATATTTCTCAATAGATAATGTGACATCCCTGGGATCTTCATAATATGTCTGCATTCTGGTGATGACACTGCTCATGCACCCCTCCACTCCTCCATCAGGTCTCCATATGGCCTCTCCACTGCCTCTTGCCTAACTTTTTGATTCATACAGCATGCAGCAGGCTCATCGTTGTCTCCTCATGATCCTTCAATGACACCAAACATATGGACCAAATCTCCCATTTTAGCCGGCCGTTAAAGTAGTGGATGATATATAGTGGCCCTAATTTGATTTTCTGGCCTCAGCATGTGTGTGTCCCTTCCCACATCTGCCTCGCACGGATGACACACATATAATTAATGAGGGGGATACTTGTAGGTTTTTCTCTTTGGATATTTATGAGTGTTGGTGTGATACTATTTCTGAAAGTGATAATGATTTTGAACGTGTGTTTAAGAACTTGTTTGTGAGATTTACATGGAATGGGGGTTGAAAAAAAGTAATTTTCAATTAAATAGAAAACCATAAATATTTTTAGATTATGGATTTTTAGAAAATCAGACAGCAAAGATAAAACTTTGCACTCCCTTCGAAAAATAAACACATGGCAGTAATTTTGCAGGTGAAGGAACATGAGAAAGAAAAGGAGAAAAAGCATATGTGCTATAGGTGGTGGAAAGGGAGGGGAACCTAAAGGAAAATAACTGTAAATTATCGATCAAGCAGCAGACTCCCGTCCAGCTCTGATCACCTTTTAACCCAGAGATGAGAGTCTTGGAGCGCCTGGGTGCTCATAACTTCTCAGCATGTGTCACATCGCAGGAGTTAAAGCAAACATGGTGGAAGACAGAGGGAGCACGGAGAAGGGGAAGGGACAGAGAGGGTTTGCTGGGAGAAGGAAAATGCCAGACGGGGGCCGCTGGTGCTGAAAGACGGCAGAGGAAGTGAGGCGGGAGTGTCCCCTGTGACCACTTCCTGGGTCACGGAGCATGACCTCCTCCATCTGGAGCCAATCACTCAATTCTTGACAACTTCCTGAAACACCTCAACCTATTTCCTGCACCCCAGCACCCCAACGACCAAGTCTCCCACATATCTAACTCCTTTCGTTTGTCTTTCCGTCTCCCTGACTCCTTATTGATTTTTAACTTTCACCTCTTTGTCTTCCATTGGAAAAACTTTTCCAGAGCTTTACTGTGTGAAAGTTTGTGGCGCAAACTTTACTCAAAACCGACTGGACACATGATTAATTATTAAATTGTTCTATAAGGATGAATGGGCATGAAGGTGGTATGTTTTGCATCACTGTAAAATCTTTTTGTTCCCCGTGTTCAATCCCTCATGTCATCACCTTCCCTCTTTCCGCTCACCCACAAGCACACGCATGCATTTTTTTTCCTGTCTTTTCGTACCTGAAATCTCCTCATATCCCTTGGGTTTCCTGCAGTCTTCAGACAATTCTGGTTACATTTCAGGAAAAACTTCAAGAAAAACCTGCAAAGGTAAATGAGAGGACACATGTTTGTACATCAGCAACTAAGAAATCACATGAAAGAATCACGTATACGCCTATATGACTATTTGCTACCCGGCAACACAGTCAAAGGTGACATTCATTATTTTTCAGAGATAGGTATTGTGAATAGCGTGCACAGGCGTGTGTGTGTGCACATCAGTGTGATTACAGCCTTGACATCAATCCCAGCTGTTTAGCTTAGTATTAAAGTCAATGTTATTACACTTTAAATCAAGTGATGAGAATTTGAAGCACAGTCCAGTGAAAAGCGCTGCTGTGTTACAAAGTAAACTGGAGACAGTGATGTATGCCAGGGGACTCAAGGGACCGTGGTATCCCGCAATGCTGTATTTGAACCCCCACATGGGAATGGAGAGGGAACGAAGTAGAGACAACTACAGAGAAAGTGAAATGAGGAGGTGGAAAGAGGAAGGTAGTGATAGAGGCACAGGCGCTGGTATGGACATGAATTTTGTTTTCAAGTATATGTGTCTCATTACGTATGTGAGAGTACTTTTGAGGGCGATAGGCTGTGGAAGAGAAGGAGAGAGAGAGGGTGAGACAGAGAGAGAGGGAGAGAGCGAGAGAGAGAGAGAGAGAGAGAGGAGCTGATAGCCTCTGCTACACCAAACAAAACCTGAGAGGAAGGTGGAATAAATAGAAGAGAGGGAGACTACGGAGAGAGACTCCAAATCCCAGGTGTACACAGTTCGGCAACATAGCCCGCTGCCATGGCAACGCAGCTCTGCCGCAATCCCAAAGTCCCCATGCTGAGAGGCAAAGACAGCGATGGGAAAGAGAAGGCAACAACAAGAACACATTCCATCACTGAAATACAGCGAGGAGGGAGGAGAGAGACTTGGCAAGGTGAGATTCAGGAAAATGCAGAAAGAGAGCAGGTGCAGACGAGGATGAGAAGATCCACACAAATCTCACGCCGGAGAGAAATTAGGTAGAAGATGTTTGTTGAAAAACTAAAGAAAAGAAAAGTGAGCATGGAAATTACGCAGCGTTATGACAGGACTGTGGCTATCAAACCAGATACGCACATCATTTCACAGAGAATGAAAAACACATCCATTAATGTTGTGATTAAACAAACAACAATAGCGCAGATGAAAAATGCTGCAGAGGGAGGCAGCGGTTTTGGGCTACATGGTAAGCTCCAATCCCACCCACACTGTGCTCTCTGCAAATATAAGTCATCTTAATGGAGAGTGGTTGTTTGGAGAGGAACTTCATATTGGCCCCACAGCCCTGAACCCTCCCATCGAATACTAATCTCTCCCTCATTCTGTCAGTTTTTACTCGCTATTCTTCCATCACTCGCTCCAACTTCCTCCCTTGTGAACGGAGCCTGGCTTGAATCTAGCTCTTGGTTCCAACACTGTGTCCAATATTTCTTGATTTGAGCTATTTCATCAGAGGACAATCAATATTGTTGTTGGCAGAGGGTGATTATAATTTATCAGTGAGAGCTCGGACCTTCAACCTCAAAGCTGCACTAGCTAACATGTAAAAGGGCACATCTGTGCATCTCCCACTTCCTTCTTCCATTTCTTTCCTCATCAATGTCTGACTTTGTCATCCTTACCTCTGCCTGTTGGACAGCATGACAGTATCAGTTTAACATGATCTAATATCATTATATATACAGTACATTGCACAAGGAAAGGTATATTCATTTTACTGGCTCCTCGGAGGGTTGTGCTGCATGTAAGTTTTATCTTGAGCAATGATTCTTACATTATGGTTCTTTTTCAAAAGTTGCCAAGGACGTAAATCAGCACAGGAACCACATTTTTGGTTTTGATAATCATGTCCGTGTCTGGCTGTGGTTTAGCCGCAACCATTTCCTTGTCACTTGCTTGTTTGCCACTTAATGTTCATCTAACCAGCAGTCATCCTTCATTTGACTGACTGACATGATGAAACTTGCAGTGATGCCTCAGATAGTGAAATCACAACCCCTAATTGAGAGGTTGTCCACATCCATCTGAGGCTTTGTGCACTTTCTGAGGGTTCTTGACCTTGTTTGTTGACTTCTTCTCATCATTCTCTGTTTGTATGACACCAGATGCCTCACACACACAGAAACACACATTCACATGCATGCGTGCACACTCTAATACACTGACACCCCCACCTTTGCCCCCCTCCCAAAAACCCATTGAGTCAACTTTTCACCCCCCTCAGTTCGGACGCACACAGCTGCAAATGCTGAAATTAAAGCGAGACATTGACGCATATATTAGCATGCATTAGCCGCTTCCCCCTGCCCACTTAACATGCAAATCTCCCAGCCCCGTCGCCTCGCACCTTCTGCCACACATTCATTTGCTGAATTATAATTAGACTAATCTTGCATAATTAATAAGAAGTCGAGGACCCTCTGTTTTTTATCCCCTCCTCTATTGTGGTTGCAAAAGTTTAATATTGCTGTTGTTTGTTTTTGTTTTGGTAATGTAATACACCCACACACCTCCCCATCCAGAGGGAAGAGATGAGAACATGCAAAGACTTGGAGGTGATCTTCATGTTACAGGGAAATTGCAGAGAAAGGCTATTTTCAAAGCGCTCCACTCTCTTAAGCATGTTTGTATTTAATGCGTGCCTTGGTCTTTGCGTTCACAGAATATTCCATAAAGCATGCGTAAAATGGTGACTGTTTGTTTAAAACACTCTGAAGTGAGTGACACAGTGCAAGTAAAGCTAATGGGAAACACCTTTCAACTTTTAAACTGTCATGGATGTCAATTTTATTTTCAGTGGCTAACAAATCCACTTTGTGAAGCTGAACAGACATTATTCTCTAATTGCAGAAAAATGAATATCTTCCTGTGGCATTAGATTACAAACAAAACTTGATTAAAACAAACTCTTTGGGATTTTTTTGTTGTTTCACACTGATGACAAATTTAAAAAGTAATTGAATTTCACAGCGTTTACTGTGGCCAGCAATGGAAACCAAGTTTTATCTTACACAACATCTACCCTCCGCAGACACTCTTAAAACAGGAAACACAAACAAAACATAGACCCTAGTACTAAACCTCGGGATCATTTTCCACTGTGGCACCACAGGGAGTCTGTTTTTTCTTTTCTGTCTTCACTTCTGCATCTCTGTCAAGGCCTGCAATCCCTTTTGTCTGCATCTGCTGCAGTTCCCAAGACTAAACACAGGCCTCGCAGCGTGAGGCAGCCATCCCAATGGTGACAACTTGCTTAGCTAAAACTAGTTCAACGACCAACCAGCAAGTCGTGACACTAAAAACAATAGCAGAAATGCAGTTTTTGTAAACATTTCACCCCTCTGTGTGGACCCGCAGTTTCACGTTACTCAGTCCGATGGGGCATCTGTTACACATAAGTGTTACACACTATGCTTTACATATGGCCTTAATCAAGCAACGAGCACCTAAGCAGCACAGGACCCCCTAACAAAAATTTTCATAGGCATTCATCAGCACTAATCACTGTTGACACAAACTGCCTTTTCACATAGACATAAAACACATCGCCCTCTGTGCTCATTGTAAATGAAGGTTTACTGGTAGCACTGGCTCTTGAAGCATGAGATGCAAAAGGCTTTTACACAGAGTTCAAGTCAGTTTGAAAACTTTCTCCCCTCATCTCCTTTTCTGGGTTTGGCTTTGGCCCTCTAATTTTGGGTTACTGCGCCAAAGATGACAAATTTATGCTTTGATGCAAAAATATGGGAGAGGAAAATTTAAGGAAAAGAATGAGGAGGAGGATATTGTCATAATTTTTGCTCGGCTGATGTGGATGCCCTGCTGCTCAGAAACAGGCAAAGAAGAATAGGGGAGTGAGGACAGAGAAAAGAGCTCCTCCTCTACATCCTCTTCATACATGTGACCCTGACCACCTCCATAACGCTCCCTAGCTAATGATTTAAATAAATAAGAAGAGAGAGACAGAGCGATAGAGGAACAAAAAGATGTAGAAGAGGAGAGGCAAAGACAGAGGAAGAGAGGGGGAATGTTGATGTCCTGTATTCAGGGCCATCACTCATCAGACATCCCCTCCATCACCCCCCCATCCCCACCCCACCCTGAAAAAACAAAACAGTGTCCTGACATCGCGGTGGAGGGGAGCTGAGGGGAGGGCAGGGAGGGAGGAAAATTAGGAAACCAGATGTGAAGCATTAAAACATACTGACATGCTGAGGGCCTTCCTCTGCCACACTCACACATTGAGAGCACTAACTCATACAGCAGGCCCAGATGCATGCACGTATGCATGCATATGTCACACACTGGACGTACAAACAGACACGCTCACACACACACACACACACATTCATGCATGAGGTCACAGAGAAATACACAAAGACGAATACTGACTTGCAAGCAACCATGTGTGCACAATAAATCATGCAACATTATAAACATTAGCAAATGTGTTGCCTCAAAAACAAGTTAAAAGTCATACAGTATGCTTGTATGTACTGCTAGCTGAGTTTTTTAATAAAACATATAAGTAACGGGCCAAAAACGTGCTTTAGCTCATGGCTATGTGCTCAGATTGTTGACCTACGAATATTTCACGTCAAGGCACAAATCTACAGATGGGTCGTCATGGATCAGTGTATGGATATGCATCCAATTAGTACATGTGCCCGGGCTGAGGAACAGCTAGGGGGAAAGAGATGGAGGTGTTTTGTTTTCCTCCATAGGGAGAGCTGTGTTTGGGGGATGGAACAGAGGAGGTAAGGGGGGGGTTGGTAATAAATACCCCTGGACTCGGGTCCCCTGGCAGACTGGAAGCTAGACTGGTCACCAGGGTTAACACTCGGGGCACATGACCTTTGACACTGCTAATGGGGCACAGAAAACCCTCCACGAACTGATACCCCCTCTGTCGCATACCACCACAGGACCTTTCACACCAACCTCCCAGTCCAACCTCCTCCTCCTCCTCCTCCTCCTCCTCCTCCTCTTCCTAAAACATACAGAGATATCTGTGGCATCAGCTCCACCAACAAACGTCAAACAGCCAAATTGACTCCATTATTGTTTTTCCTCCCTTATTTAACGCACATCCAGTCATCATTAAAACAGCTGTGGTTTTCTTAATTTTTACAAGATCGCTACAGTTGAAGCCTCCATCCACTTTCAACATAACTATCCACACTGATGCCTAATAGTCTCTCAGTGACATCTTATCCTGTATGAGTTGGGAAAGTTTAAGCAACATCTGCACCAACATGCTGACATGCTCCTCAAACAAGCCAAGTGAAACACAGTAGTGCAGAAAGTATTCAGATCTTTTACTCAGCTAAAAGTACCAATACGACAACGACAGTTACACGTGAAAGTCAGCACAACGGTAGCCAAAGTTTTCAAAGTAAAAGTGCTTGTTATGCAGCTGAACAGCTGCTATCATTGTCATATTGTATTGGATTATCACTACTGATGCATAAATATTCATTTATAAAAATGCAAATGTTTTATAAGTTATGTAAGTTTGAGCTAAAATCTTGGTGAGTAGAAGTATAAATTAGCAGAAAATAGAAATGCTCAAGTAAAGTACAAGTATCTCAAAATTGGTAGTGAAACATGAAACCTCAAGGCTCTTTTGGTATCGACTATAGCACTGTAAACTACTGAAGTGGGAATCAAATGCCAGGTTAGATTTTTACTCATGATTTAATCAGATTATATAATAATTTTAGACACAGTTCTTCTGGCAGCTTATGTGTAGAGATTTTTTTATTTGAGGACATTGGCTTCTTTTGCAAAATAAAAACTATTTGAACGACATTCCTCAAAGTTAGACATCGGAAAAAGGTAAAATTACTGCACCGTTTCAAAAGAATTCATTATTGATCAGTGGTAAGAGAATCAGAATCGACTCCAGGTAGTCTCAGGCGGACAGCGAGCACATGGGGGAACTCTGCTTTTTATAAATTTGCCTGGTGGATTGGCTGTGCCCCTCGTGGCCTCTTCTCCGTTGCCTCCCAGGCTGGCTTCACCCCTGCAACCTCAAGCCCCGGCCCACTCCGCCTCTAAACTTGAGAACTGTGACAAAGGCAAACATTTAAACCACTAGTGCTGATTTATAGAACTTGGTTGTGCTGTAAAACCTTCAGGCTTGCCACCGCTAAAGTGAGTGAGGCACGGTGAAGTTGTGAAGGAAAAGAGGGCTGAGGGGAAGAAAGTGGAATGATGGGAAGGGTACACAAGAGGCACTCAAGTATTTCAACGAGGTTTCTCCTGGGTGCTAAAGTGTTTTACTGCATAACCTCTCGATGGCTGCTAAATGTGCATTTCAACAATTTAAAATGAATTAATGTTTCA
The DNA here is from genome assembly GCA_028641955.1 of Protonibea diacanthus. Lineage (NCBI taxonomy): Eukaryota > Metazoa > Chordata > Actinopteri > Sciaenidae > Protonibea > Protonibea diacanthus. The sequence continues at coordinate 19,324,112 of CM053985.1, forward strand.
GTCTCCAAAGCTTAGCCAAAAGCATAGATTGCATACAAAGCTTGGCCACATGGGACTGTGGTCAGCCTGCCAAGTAGTTGGATATGGATAGATATTCAGAGTCTAGAGAACATGAATTCACAACCAGGACAGGGAATAGAAGTCCCATCAGTGGCCTCACCTCTCCCAGCATGCTTGGGGTGTCCTGAGGGACAAGGATTCAAAATATACTCTCAACTGTCAAATGGAGACACGGAGCACCTTCTACAGCCGAATAGATTTCAAACAATACCAGAAGGTCATCTGCAATACACCAACACTAATCTTACTTTGTCAATAGCCTTTCAATCAATCAGCCACTAATCAGATTTACCAATAACACGTGTGTATCAAAGTTCGACCCGAACCTCTCTCTCGGAGAAGAACAATGAATCTGGGATGGATGCCACTGAGAGGGAGAGGAGAGGAAAGAGAAGCAACAACAGAAGGAGAAGAGATGTCTTCTTAATTAGCCAGTAATGATAAGATCTGACAAACAACATCTGTTTCCAGAAAGAGAGAGAAGGGTGGGGGGGTGGCGAAGAAGGGGGGAGGGTGGGAGAGAGGGATAGGAAGGAGGACGAGAGAGCTAGAGAGAGAGAGAGAGGGAGAAGCAGCTGAGAAACCTGTGAAGCCTAGACAACAGGGACCTCCTTGTAGGAAAGTAAAGGGGGAGCGGAAGAGATGTGTAAGAGAGGGAGCGCTGTGTAGCGTGACACAATAGAAGGAACGGAGGATGAGAAGTATAACAGAAGTGAGAGAAAGACAGAAAGGGGAGAGAAATCTGACAGGGTTGAGGGAGTCGAAGAGCCAGGACGAATATGACAGACAGAGGGAGGAAAACAGATCAAAATGAGAGAAAAAGGAGGGAGATAGACAGACGCAGGAGAAGGTGAGCTGGATAATGGTGCTGCAGGGGAGAGAAGAGGAACGTGTGAAGAGATGGGAATGGAATCACTCAGAGGTCCAGGGTGCTGTAATTTACTGTCCGTGGCTAATACACAGCAAATGTGTGGAGCCGAGGACTGGGAGAGGAGAAGGGGAGCCGGGTGATGGGGGGGCTGAAGGGAGGGCACGCAGACTGTTGGGGTTCTCAGCATGCATGCTGGGAGCCTGTCAGCAGTCACATCACCCCCTGCCCTCAGCCCTGACAGATTCATCAGGGCCATTACACACGCACACACACTGACACACACACACACACACACTTATATCCAAAAGATTAGAAAGACATCGCAATTGTTAACTTTTATTTTTCCTCCGCGATGAGGAAAGCTCAACATCTGTTGCATTAATGATTCAGCCGGGAAAAAACACAAAAGAGCCAGCGATGATTCCTGCTTTTAACTTTACATACTGAAACCCAGCCTGTCCTGCACCCCCATTTCTTTTTCTTTATTTCCACTGTGTAATTAAAGTTCATCAGTTTTATTGTACCAAAACTGTGTCTACACAATATCCTCGCCTGGTTGCCTTTTCCATGTCCCACAGGAGGGATAACTATCGCCTCGAGCATAAGCCAGTAAAGACACTTAATCAAATTATATTTAAGAAATACAGCAGATGTGTAAATATTAGTGTGAAAGGGTGGAGATTTTTAGAGAGAAATCTAACTCCTGGAAGAAGTACAGTCTGTCCAGATAAAGAGACAAACAAATAAACAAGGTGGCTAGCGGGGCCGGCTCTGCACCAGGGGGCATTGTTAAGTCATTAGTGAAATTTAAGACTTTAGACGAGGATGACCGATCCCCATCACACACACCCTTACAGCTCCACCCACAGCAGCAACATCCAGCCAAAGAAAACAGCCCTTGTTCCTAAATACCACTGCTAACTGGCCTCTGACTCTACACCCACCCACACACACACACATACACACAAGATCCTGATTACACTGATATAAGATCTCCTTACAAAATAAATGGCAAATGCAGGAATTTCACATGAAAAATAAACCCACAGAAAGCCAAATCAAAGACACACACACACACACAACCACATGCCACTCACTTGCTTGAGATCTGAAGTACCTCTAAATCACGCTAATCTGCCCCCTTGTGATCCTCTGAGTGCCCCTACTTAATCTCTACACCGCTCAACCAAAGGTGAACCCTATTAGTGGCCAGACAAATGGTAGGGTTTGCCCCAGCTATACTCTGGGAGAGCGAGGCCTTTCAGAGCGCCATTGAGCTGCAACTCAAAACTTCTAATCCCCCTCCTCCGTCCACCATCCTCTCTGCATCCCACCCACTCTAAAAGTCCCCCTGCTGTTCCTCCACATTAGCCCATTGGTAGTCCATTCCCATTTCCTGTCAAAACATTTCTCCATTGCTCTCTATTTCCGACTGCCCCCTCTGTAGGCTCTCTCAAAGAAAACAAACCAAGCCTTCTCCTTGTGTCAAGGGTCAAGCCACAACAGCTAACACTGGCCGAAGCAGAGCAAAGGTGACCAAACACATACTCGGCTCATAACCTACTACTCATTATACACTTCCTGTGCACACTGGAGTGCAGGATCTTCCCAGTTCACATGAGACCACATCGCAGAAAGCTCGAGCCCCTCAAAAGGTCCCTGAACTCATTTTCACCAGTCCAACTCTGAGTGAGTCTCTCACTGTTTGAAGCAGTACCTGTCAGTGAATTTGATATTCTAGACATTGCATCGTCTCTCTCTGTCTGTCTTTGTGTCATTCTCCCCCTTGCATCGCCCCAAGGGAGGAGCCATCCCCATGGTCCTGTGCCAGCTGCTCAGTGGTCCAGCCTGTGTGCCGCTCCGCTGTGTGAGGCGGTGTGCACTGGAGCCTCAGGGCCCTGTCGCCACGCTGCCTGGCCCCCAGCCTGAGGGGCTCGCTGACAGGGGGTCTGGAGGGACTGGACAGTACTAGCTCACCAGGGAGAGACCTGTGACAGCGGAGTGAAGGAACCAGTGTGTCTGACTTTGTCTCCGTGCATGTATGTATGTATGACAGCCAGGTAATTTATGCATATTAATAACTGCATCAGTAGGATGTGTTGATTGTGATGGAGAGCCAGAGAGATCAGTCTGTGGAGTGAATTCCAACAACTGGGAAGTTTACTGGTGCTGATACTGGTTTCATTAAAATTATATAATGGGATACATCAAGTATATTAAACTTCATGTTACCATGGCAACATATTTCTTGCTACTTTACTAAAAATGGTAAAACTTATACAACATGAAGTAAAGTGACTGCACACAGTGTCAAATGAGCAGACAGTATCATGCCATAATGTGTTATTATACACTATATGACCTTATTCTTCTGAGACAGTAGTTTCTCACTAAATATTTATATATCCACCCCTGCATTTGTTACATACAATTTTTCCCCTGGCCAAGTAAATGTTTATTGTTGGCGACAGAAAAAGGGGGTCAAATGACAAAGAACAAAGAAATCTCAAGAAAGAATCTTCCCATGATAGAGACTCCACAGATTTATCAAGCTAACCACCATGAGCTGAAGGTTTAAATTTGGAAAAACTTTACCGACATCATCTGCAGCTCTTTCTGCAAATGCACATTCTCCATATCTGCTGGCGGAGGACCCATTTAGCATTTTTTTTTTCTCAGCTATTTCTCACATAAAGTCCGTCTTATTGATGATTTGTCCCACCCCAACATCCAGTTTGAAAATAAAATATATCAAACCAGCTGGAAAATTAGAAACTCAAATCCATTTTTCTGGATTTTTATTATTTCTGGACTATAAGACGAGCTAATTCACACCAATCATAGCACTGAAACTCAAGATTTTTATGTCATAAAACACTTTTAGACAACACATCAAAAAGGTAATGGCAGTACAGGTACAGCATGGCAGTACCAACACAGAAAGCTACAGTATGAGTTACAGCTAAAGGAAAATCTTATACTGGGAGTATGGGAAACAATCTCCTAAAATGACATTGTTGTCTCACACATAAAACTCTCAAGTGCATATATGATGACCTAACAGGGCGACTTGGCGGCAGTACGTGAGTATGCATCTGGGAAAGGGGAGGAATTCAACCCCTGACACAGTCCAACAAATGTTGCTGCATTTATTCTTTGGCTGATAGTTTAATGTTCTTTTCCCAAAGACTTGCAGCGTCTATTTTCCTTTTGGTTGATGCTGAAGAATGAGGAGGCTGGTGTTCCCCACCATTAGCAGTACAAGGAGAAACTATCAGACCTGCTCTGAGAACAGGTAGACGCCAGGAAAAAAAAAATAAGGCACAGAGGGAAGTGGCCCGCGTCATCATAGACTGGTATTTTTTTAAATTTGTATTAGACAGGCAAGAACAAGCAGGGTGATAGCCAAACATTGAAACAGATGGTCAGTCTGCCTCTCTGAGACACCATACCGGTTGAGAACAGACATTTACATACACCAACAAATGATATCTGAATAGTTTATTGTCAGACTGTCCAGACAGTGTTAATCCGTAAAGAACTATAAAAAAAAAGATCGGCAGTTTTACGGCACTGCAGACTCACTGTGTGAATGTGTGTCTGTGCGTTATCATACATTGTTTTTCGCACGAAAATAAGGATTTAACAAATAACTGCAGTAATAAATACTCAACTTGGGACTTTTTTGTAACTGAGCTGAAACTAAAGCTATCTACTACGCATCGATTAGGAGTGGGGAAAAAAAATAAAACCCTGCACTGACTAGTTGAAAACAAAGCTGTGGTACATGCACATAACTAGAACCACGACTACAAACAGATCAATACAACCCACAACCTAAGATTAAGAGTAATGGATTCCTCTTGGAGCCGAGGATCTGAAGTCAAGCCATCGCACAGGACAACTAATCATTGTTCAAATAGTAAAATGATCAACTTTAACCGCTTAAAAGGGAAAGAAAGCACAAAAACTACGGCTCCAGTGCATCGCAGATGTTTTGTTTTTTAGGTCAGCGTTCAGAAATCAAAGCCTGATATGCGCGTGTGAGTGTTTGTGAGCTCATTTTGAATCCATGGGAGGGAAGAGCCTTATTGACAAGATTGGAAAATTCCTATTGATTATTCCTCTTTTCTCTGAGCGCAGGCTTGTTAAAAAAAAGACCCCTCTTGGAAACACGATCAATTAGTGAGATAGTGCTTGCCATTGATCCCCGCCCCCCCCCCCAACACACACACCTCTCACAAAGCTCTTGCCTCACGATGGATACCCCCACACACTCCTTATGACCAGCTATTGATTTCAGCTTCTTAGCCAAATATAAAAGCATGCACTCACACCGAGCACTGACCCCTCCCATCCAAACCACACCGTCTAATACTAATACTGACATCTGCTTGTCTCCATTGTAAACCCATGGTTCACTCATAAATACAGAGGCCAGCTTTGGCCCAGAACCAATATAGTTTCTCAGAGGTCAGAGGTCAGCATGGCAATAATGCCACCATTAACAGATCTGCCTGGGTTAATACTGAGAACTTCTCAGAGTAGATGACCTTTACGGAGTGAAAGCAACAAAGATTGGTGAAAAATACCAGAAATATACAAAGGCCTATTTTCATTTGATTGATATGTTGGTTATGGATAGAGTTAATCGATTAAAACTGAAGGGAAGAGGCCGGAGAAAAGCTTTTCAAACATTTTGCTTTTTTTTTTTTTTTTTTGCTGGCCTACACAATCAACCTGTTAGCAAATTTGTTGTTCTGTGTTTCAGCACTAATTGTACAAAAAAACAGCCACACAAAACAAAAATATCACCACCAGAACTGTTACTCTAAAACAGGAAAGTAGTAGAAACCCAGACATGCAAGAGTTTGGCGAGTTAGCAAAGATTTATGGTGATCATACCCAAAGGAGTCATGTCGACTGATCAATCAGGTAACCAATCAGTGAACAAGCCAGTCCATCAGTCAAAGATAAGACACTCTCCATACAGAGAAGTCACATCAGGCCTGAGAGTAAAGCAGTTCACCAATGTTAAGATTAGACAATTGTAAAACTATTAGACACAGCAGGCGGTGGGACGTTAGGTAATTCTCTCTCACAGCCAACTTAAGAGTCATCTCTTTGTCAACGACTGCCCTTGCCCTCTTCATCCCTCGGTCCCCTCCACCCTCTATCCCTTCACCCCTCTTTATGGATCAGCTGTGATCTCCTCTCTCCTTTCACTCAAATCAGGATTAGGGAGAAGAGGAGGTGGAGGGGGGGGAGTGCAGCAGCGGCAGCAGGAGAAGGAGGGGGGGGGAGAAAACTGAAACAATATGGAAAGGAGATTAGAAAAGAGGGGGTTTGGGCCGTTTGGGGAATTGCAAACTCCCTTGTGCTTGGGTAGGTGTCCTAATGACACCGCCTAATTATGGCAAAATTAGACAGGCTAAAGGGAAGGGAGGGGGGTGGCGGTGGAGATTTTAACGTGAGGGGAAAAGAAGAGGAGCGAGGGAATTAAGCAATAGGGAGCGAAGAAGTAAGAGCGCAGTAGGAGCAAGCGGAAAAGAGCAAGAGGGGTGTGCAGAAGTACAGATACGAGGTGAGGCGGGGAGGAAGGGAGCATGGGGCTGAGAGTGGGAGAAAAAAGAGGAAAGGAGGAAGAAAAGGGGTGGAAAGCAGTGGCGGGGCGATAGGAGCAAGTGGGCCCCAGCACGCTGCATGTTAATTGGAGAACAGGTGTTGGGGCTGGGAGCAGGAGGCTGATTACTGGAGCCACAGAAACAGACCGTCTTCTCCATACACACACACACACACACACACACACACACACACACTGCAGGCACACATACACAAATGTACACAGACTGCACACACACACACACACACATGAATAATTTACGACCCAAGCAGTGACTAGGAAAAAGGTCAAAGCAGGGGTCACAAAGACACATACATCCATATACATACATATATAAACTTGCAAGGATCTCCACACACACATGAAAATATACATCCATTTGTGTGCGCACAAACAGTGTATACATGCTCTGAGCACACACACACACACACATCTTGCCCTGTCAATCTTTTTACTGTTTCAGTCGAATGAGAAAGTGCACATAAGGTTGGATAAAAGGGCACGGGGGCCACACGAAATTCCATTGGCTTATCAGAAATTAACTAGCTGCTAATAGGCTGCTCCCTGAGGAGAGGATTTTTGCCGGCCAGTCAAGAGGGAGAAGCCCCCATCAGGACGGGATATGCCCAGTGTGATTAGAGAGTACAGTAGGTCAATGATTCCATTTAAATCAATCCTCACAGCAACACACAAGCCTGTACACACACACACACACACACACACACACACACACACACACACACACAAGGAGTCACAAAGAGGTATGGATCGCTCTCTCCTCACCAGCCTGACTGCCGAGCTACTCACAAACAAATTTGGAGGAGGTTTATCCATGTTAGGAGGAAGTATAAAAGGGGGGTGAGGAGGGGGTTATTGTGAGAGTAATGTGCTACAGTAAATGAGAAAAGCAGCTGCTCCAAGGTATTCTGGGAAAATTCAAAAGACAACAGCCCGATTTTTCCGTTATATGAAAACTATCTTCAGCGGAGATCCTTTGAGACACACTGTCAACAGCCAGCCAGCTTGAACTGAGGAGGGGAAAGAAAAGGGTCCTTGACGTATATGAAGTGAGTGTTTTCTAGACAGACTATTTGAGGGAAGGAGAGAAGGAAGCAGAGAGAAGAAGAGGGACTGAGGGAGGGAGAGGAGATGAAGGTTGTGTCTATGACATCACAGAGAAAATATTTCACATGCGGTCTGCTTATGAGCGTTCATCACACTGGTTAATGCCAGGCAGACAGCGCGAGACCTCCCGAAATCCCTCGGACGTGAAGGCCCTCACACACACCGATTATGGCGGTGGTCATCCGCCTTTCAGCCTGATAACTGGCTGTCAGGGTGAACATTTACTACATATGTGAGCCTCTCTGGTGGGATGAAAGATCCACATGCTTCTGATAAAATGAAATCACGCTTTTGGCAGGTTTCAGGTGCAATGTCGGCTGTTAAATGTAATGAGTGACCAAATTGAAACAGATCCCAGCAGGCTGACGATAGATCAACAGACAAACAGAAAGCTTTGGAAACACATGGGAGACAGACATGGACACAGATCTACTGTATAATACGGCCTGTGTAAACTGACTATGAACCCTCATCCGTATGTTGTAAATATTAATATTTACATGGTCATGCATGCATGCAAATTCACACACAAACATAAGCGCCACTGTAAAATGCATGCATATGTTGTAACTCGTCTAACTTTGCCGGAAACAGCTGATTGGTAAAATCTCAGCACAGGAATTTTCACCTCTCATCTCTTTCTTTGTGACTGTGGAGGTGCTTGTATACAAAGAAAGGGTGACCTGAACGTTTAGTGTGAAGTGGGACTTGTTTGAGGTGGTTGACACTGTGTTTGGTGTGTTTTGATCTCATTACCTGTCAATGATGACTGGGTCAGAGGGCGTCTCGTTTCGGTTGCCACAACTTTTCTTCTCACAACAGCGGCTGAGTGGGCAGTTAAAGACAGGACAGAAAAGAGAAGACAAAAAAAAAGTCAGTGGAGGAAAAAGAAAAAAACAAATTAAACAGGAGGAGCCATCATTTGTCTGGCCCATCCACATCCACAGGCCCAGACTACTCTGCCCCGCAGTCGGCCAAGATCCAGGAGCACACAAAGGAGGCATGAGAGGGGAGGGGAAGAATAGACAAAAGAATAAAAGAGGAAGAAAAGGTACAACAACACACCCTACAAACAGTGAGAGACCATTCAAAAGTGAAAAGCCAGCCAGGCAATCTGTCACATTGATTTCGAAATCAAACTCAACCCCCACGCAGCCTCATTGCGCACACACACACACACACCGTCCCACAACATCCTACCATTCGTCAGCAGTCCTGTCCGAGGAGCCTGCTGGCCACCCAGCCCCCCCCCCCACCCCACCCCACCCCAAAGTCCCCTTCACTGCATAACAAAAGTGCCCCCACCCCTAACCATCTGCCACCCCTACACCTCGCCTCACCCCTCTCGTGTCCCAGCTTGGCCCTGCCCTGCCCCCCCCCCCCCCCCCGGGGCCTCACTCCCAGCTGTGACGCTTGTCTCTCTGCCTCTTCGGCTCTGTTATTAGCCAGCTGTGAGTCACATTCGGCATCTGGTTCACAAGCACACAATGGCAAACCCCACTCTGTCTTAGCTCCCTCTCCCATGTCCCAGCCCCTATCCTTCCCCTGCTGCCCCCTCGAATCCTGGGGTCACTGCCCCACTTCCATGGCAGACCACTCTCTTCAGCTTCTTTCTCCATCCCGTGCTCACCTAATTTCCTCGCTCATCAAACAATAACAACTCTCAATAACTAAACTCTCTGTCCCTAAGCCATGACTTGACTTTTTGAAACTTGCTCTGCTTTTAAAAACAACTCTCTGACACTGCAGATATAACACTGCACATGTCATCACATGTTGACAAAGTACAAACATGATGTCTTGGCTAAACAGAAGTGCTCTAGTTACATTTCGATGAGGGAGAGGTGGATTGTTCCCCTAAAGTGTGTCTGCTGCTGTCAGCTGCGGTCTGGCTCCGGGCTGCAAAACTCAGACCAGAAAAAGAGGAACTCCAAGAAGAAACAGGAGCTGGCTGGTGACATGCTGCGTTACAGCAGAAAGCAGTGGGGGGTTACCACTGTAACAAGAATGATGACAGACAGGCTAGACTTACAGTTCAACCACAGTCTAGTTTTCAAAAAAATGTTCAGCCCCAAGCGTCGTCCCAAAACCACATTTCAAGCTGACTGAGGCAAAGCAGAGTGAGGAGAGTAATGGATATTTGGATTTATTTGAATTTGAATGAGCTGTGGTAAATGTGTGTGTGGTTTTGTGTGTTTTAGACTCACCTGCACATAACTCCGTGTGAGCAGAATCCTGCACATTTCTGGATTCTTGTTTTGTCCTCATATGATATGGGCTGGAGAGGAGAAAACGGTGGGACAAATTCAGTCTGACGTCAATCAATTAAACGCTCACTTACACAGCCGAGGGTTAAATCACACTTGAGAGGACTTCAGGAAAGTTTACCAACCTGTTTAGTGACAGAATCAATAAGCCGCGGCGTAAAGATCCTGCTCCTGCACTAATCCCTGCAAAAAGAAAACAGAAATTGGTTTTCAGTAGCTTAAACATGAAACCAAGAAGGATATATGTTTTTAAAAAACTGAATGCATGGGATGTATGAAACAGCAGACAATGGAGTGACACAAATCACACACAAATGAAGCTTACAACTTAAACTGGACTCAAATGACTAAACCCGCTGTAACCAGCTGATAAAAACGTACATAGTGCTGGAGTATTCTCAAATAAAATGGAAAGATTTATGACATTAATCTTTTTTTTATCTCAAACTCTGGACAAGCTCTCAGAAAAAGCATTGAACTCCGCTCCAGCCAACATGGAGGAATAAGAGATTGGCATGCAGTTCATATTTTTCTCTGATGGTTTCTGAGGGGATTGGGTTATTTGATGTTTTGATGATTATTAGTCAGTGTTCTGCTGAGGCCAGAATTTACAACCACATTCTCAATGCATTTGTCAAGCTGTTCTTTTTGGCTGTTTTCAGTTTAGCTTTTGATTTACCTACAAACTTGACTGGATACAGAGAGACGAGCTCACCAACAGGTAAAACAGTGCCTGAGCTGTTTGATAAGGAGTTTAATTGAAGGGAATATCTTTTTATTCTCAAGCCATTGTAATCAGGTGAGTCTTATTTCCAGAACACCTGAACTCTGAATGCTTCAAACCTCAGCTGTAAATCAGACAACATAGGGAACACATGTAACAATTGCTTCTTGAGAGCAGAGGATTACCCATGGATTTTTTATAGAGACTTTGGAGAGTATTGCTTTTAAAATGTGTTCTCTCATCAAAGTCTGATTGAGATGCCTTTGATATCACTTGGGGGAAGGGGATGAGAGGATGCGATGTAGAGGAAGTGCTTTTGGTGTGCTTGTATGTACATGTGTGTGTGTGTGGAGGGTGTATGAGGGGGTTGCTCTGAACATGTCTTTTATCTTCTTCCATGGGTGCCACTACATGGCAGAGTAGGGGCAGCAGTGGCTCATGGAACCAAATTCTCTGTGCATCCCCAGATCTGATGTGGGAGGCTCCATGGGGGTTGGAGGAGTTGTTGGGGAGGAGAGAGAGTGAGAGGCGAGGGGCGCAACATGTACTCCTACTTCATACATGGGCCCAGAAATGGCTCTCAGAGCTGAACATTGAATTGACAAACTCCAGTGATTAGACAATGAGCGGAAGATAATTTATGAGCTTCGAGAGGAGAGGCAGGTGAGGCAGGAGGGTGGAGGAAGATTAGTTATGGAAAGGTGTGTGTCATGTTAGTGCGCTTGGTGTTTGCCAGACCTTTTTCAGGTCCTCTGTTACATGGCAGGCCCCTTTGGGCGTGCATCTAAATGATCAAATTAGACACCTGAGAGGGCAAAGAATCAAGCCATAATCTGAGAAGTCAGCACCCGACTCTACCACCATTGCTGTAGAGGAGCTGCAGCTTGTGGTGAGTCCCGTTGTTGGTCTTTTTCCGCCTGCTCCTGGAAAGGAGAGGACCGACACACAGACAAATGCAGGCATGCAGTTACACATTTGGGGTACAGATAAGTACAGTTGAGCATCAGTGAGCTTCTCCTAATCCTGCAGCGTCCTTCCCGGGGAGCAAGTTAACTAGATCAGAGGGTTGTAGGCTCAAGGCCCACGTGGGACCTTTTGGTTGTGCTCAAGAGCTGAGAGCGCTAACCTGAGTCGGATGTTTTTGTAGAGGTTGAACTATCATGTCTGATAGGAACCCTAAAACCTTTTTACAATCAAATGTTGCCGTTTCCCGTGATAAGGCATAGTATGGTTATATGTGTGTGTGAAAAGTGTGTTTTAGCGAAAGTGGAAAAAGTAATGTATGAGACTGAGCAGCAGTCGACCTTGACAGAAAAACTTCCTTTCCGCTATCCCTCCTTCCCAGGCTAATTATAGCCTCTCACTTCTTCCTTCTCCCCCTCTCTCTCTCTCTCAGTCTCTTGTTCCTTCTCTTTCTTTCTCTTTCCCCAATTCTACTGGTCTTTCTAAGTGGTCTCAAAGGAATGCTCTCTACCCAATAACCCAGGAGGCTGGCATCATACAGAGACGAGCGCAGAGGGGAGGCAAGAGAACGAGGGAGGCTGGGGAGGCAGAGAAAGGGCATGAGACAGCTAGCAGGCAAGAAGAAGTGGGGGGGGAAATTAAGATGGCGAAGATAAGTTGTGAAGTAACAAAGCTCAAAAGTTAATATCAGAAGTGAGATTGAAGCTGAACATCAGGAGATAGATGCATACCTGGCTTCATAAGTTTTGTAAATATACACAGAGGAACATTTATTTCTGCCATACATCTCTACCTCTGCATAATTACAAAGCAAAACAGATGCCAGGGTAACCACAGAAAATGAACTCCTCCACTGCCGCTATATTACTCTCACGCTGGCTCAGGCACAAAGGGGAGCACACTGTCAGCTTCGGGCCTGGCATTGAACACCACGCGCCTCCTCCCACCACTCCCAAGGAAATTTACAGTAAAACTGTACTGAACTTCACGACAGGACGGGTGTGTCCTCTTTGTCTTTCTGTACAGGGAGAGCTGTTTCCAGTTTAAGAAATTCTTCCCCGCCACAAGGCAAAATATCCACAACACTGGGCATAAGGCTCTAGTCTAAGCAGTCTCTCAATCTCCAGGCTCCTTCTAACTCTGTCTCCACACGGCACCCTCTCTTATTTTGGTCTTGTCCAACCTGGGAGGAATCCAGCCCCCACAGCAAGTATTTAGAGTATGGGGGTAGAGGACTGGATGATTAGGTTCACTGTATAACTTAACAGGAGCAAGCATAATTTGCATTTAAAGTAGTGATGTCCTCCTAATGAGGCAAGCTAATTAGTCATTAGATATTCTTTTTCAATCCCACATCATCAAAGCCATTGAGGGTAAAGCTTGTGTAAACATGTAGCCACTAGCTGTTCGATGCTTGGCTTTACTGGGGATGGAAAGTCTAAATTGAGTACCTGGTTACAGCTGAAATACTGTATATTGATACACTCTGTTGCTGTTACTATTCACAGTTTCTCGGCTGATTTTTGTTGTAAATTTTAAAGTTCAGATGTTCAAAATCCCCTGAAATAACAGCAAAACATGAAAACTTTTAGATCAGAAACATTCACACACCTTGTCATGCTCAACAAAAGCGTTCACAAACGCATCCTCTCCACTTCCACAGGTTGGCCGTGGTTCTGTCAGTAGAGCGCCAGGACAAAGTGGAAGAAGTTGACTTATGGAGATTTGAGGGCGGTTAAGCTCAAAGTGAGCTTCTGACAAAGTTACCCACTGAGGACACAATAAAGAGACAGTCAGCTCACATACATACACGCTGCATACATCATGATTATTGAAGACATTCATATTGTCTTTAATAAACTGATTTATACTACATAATATAAATCTTATTTTCACTTGACGCACTATCCAAATATGTATATAATCTACTGGTGGATGAAATATAACTAAAGAAAATCTAAATAAAACAAAAACGAAGACCAGACACTTTTCTGTGTGCAGTAAATCATTAAACCAAATTAATATGCATCTCAAATATAATGTCAGTTATTAAAATATTAAATTGTTTTTAAAATCATGTAATTTACTGGTGACAAAGTTTTTTTTATTCTCCAATTGTTAATGTCTTCATATTATCCATAAAATAAAAAAAGCAGATCATTATAAATATTTTGTTTTTCCTAAAACTTAAAAAGTTCATTTTACCTGTCTTAACAAACTAATATGGTCTGTGCAAATGACATTAAAAAGAAAGTGAAAATAAATAAATCAGGGAAACTGAAAAGTAGAGGAACAACCAGCTCTTTTGACTAGACTGATGTGGTGGAGTACAAATGTACAAGCTACTACTGTTTTGACTATTTCAAAGGAGACTCAAGTCAAAACGTGAATAAATAGAAACGTAATAACAGACAGCTCAAGTAGTTTTTCTGTAAATTAAATTCAGCTCAAAATGAGACATTTTAAATCTGAACAGAGAACCTAAACTTAGTGGATTATGGAGACGATTTTGACAGCCGTAAATCTGAAAAAAACCCGGAAAATGTCCATGACTGTTGAGTTGTTAGTTTTTTATTCTTTACAAAATAAATTTGAAATCATAATTTAAATAATAACTTCTGAACATCAAATAACATAAATGCGAGAACGAAAAGCGCCACTTAACTGCAGCAACTGCTTCATATTTCATGTCTGTTCAGATATTTATCAGCTGTACTGGCTTCCTTTATAGTTAGAGACGCAGGGGCATTTATGAGTGTTTACTCCGCTTTGAGCACAATCAGAAGATGAGAATACTTCGAGTATGTGTGTGTGTGTGTGTTAAAGAAATGGAAAATGAAGAGGATGGTTGAACATCTGGAAGAAGAATGATTCAACAATAGAAAACTCATTACTTCTACTGATGAAAAATGAAAAGTGTGTAATGAAAAACATCAGCTGCTCTAGAAAAAGGTTTTATTTTGTATTCATTATATAAATTATCTCTGATTTAATTATGCAATTAAGTTTAGATATCTAAATTGAACTTTAAAGTTTTGATTATTAGTTTTGCTTTGATAATATAGGCCCACTTTTCTTTTGTGTGCACAACTAAACTTTTGTTGGCCTTTATTACCTTCACAATAATATTAAAGTAATAAAGTGTTTTATAAGGTTGACTTATAAAGGTGACTTCGTGCCATCTTGCAACAAGTAGTTTGCAGCTCTTTCTAAAAGGTCGCCTGTTCTACGTGAAATATTCACATTATCGACGCGGGATTGTGCTCTTTGATGCTGATTAAGAGGAAATTCAATTCGTGTCTCGTTGCGGTCGCTTCCGAGCGCAGCTGATGAAAATAACTGGTGAGTAATGGTAATGTCAATAGATCAGCTGGGTTTGTACTGTACCTCTGAGCGCAACGTTCGCATCCACACAACCCCGGACATTACGCACCCACGACCGGACCGGGATCCATCTCCTCTCCAAGACTTCTCTTTAACCGCTCACTTCGTATCAGATGCTCCTGGATCCCGAACATTTAAGCCCTTTTCTTGGTCGTTTCGTTGCACTTTTTTTAAACTTACACAAAAAAATCTGATTTGGAGAGCTACACTTTGGCAAACAACAGAGGGTCCAGTTTCAAGGCGCTGCGCTCTCCAGAGCGCCGCAAGAAAACTGAGCTTTCACAGAGCTCTGAAAATAAAATGACTGGCGCTGTGATGTTTCAGAAGGCGTCTCAGTAAGAAAAATCCACTCACACTTTCTTGAAACGATGATAATAGATATATTCCAACACTAATTGCGTTACTGTCCGCCGCAAATCTCCAACGTCGTTCGAGCGCAAATAATCACCTGCTTGGTGGCTCAACTCCTCACACAGTTCGGGACAGGTCCGTTCTCGGAATATTCTTTTAAAAAAAAATATGTGTGTGAGAAAGCTCTCCTTTGTCAGGAGGCCAGATCGGATCAAAAACAGTTGATCCGAGGGCTGTGCTCGCAGAACTGTCTGCATGAAATGAGAACCCTCTGCCGATAGAGCGTGGAGGAGGGGCCCAGTGCCATATGGGGACCGATTGTTGAAATGGATGCTCTCATTGGTGTAAAGTGCATCCGTTGTTTGGACTTCTGCCAGATTCAGCATCCAAATCAGTGACTCTACAACAAACTTTACGCATATTAAGTTCGAACAGGTGATAATAAAGGAAACACACAGATTTTGAAAGCAGAAACTTTACACATGCGTAAAAGAGTGAAAAGTGAGAAATATATTATTTGTTGAGAAATTGAAATGAATGATGCTCTTGTGTGTTTGGGGTGAGAAGGGGGTAATCATTATTCAAATCAAATATTAACACAAATGTTTTATATTTTATTTTTTATATTTGTTCATGTGTGTGTTTTCTTCTTTGAATGTTTCATGAAAGCCAGTTGTTAAATGATATTCTCCTCACATGCTGGACTTAATTTCGACCCTGAATAGTCAGTACAGCAAATCCTGTTTGGTCTATTCATTCAAGTCAGAATTTAACACAAGTGCGCTCTCGACAGGCGCGTATTCAGCAGCTCGACCGTCTGCTCCTTTGAACGCAGTGATTCCGCTGAGGAGGCATCGCATCAGTAAGTCAGCCGCAACAATGGCCGTCTGGTTGGTCCATCAATCTCCGCCACCAGCGGACAGGGGCTGCGCTCTGATTGGCGTTTGGACTGCTGCCTGACAGTGCCCGAAATTAGTTCTTAATCAATACAACAGACTCTCAAATCAAACTGGTCATGAAATAGGTGCAAAAAAATGTTTTTAAAGTCCCATGAAGGCCTGTGTAGAATAAAACACAATGCGTAAAAGTGATAATTTTGGACCCTAAAGTTTCTTCAGCTGCTGATTTGTATAATGTCAAGGCTCGGTGCTGTAATGAAAGCAAAAATAAACACAAAAGATATTTTCATGTTGTTTGTCTTCAATAATTTATCAAGCTCTATTTTAATTAATTATATGTCGAAAGAACAAATAAAAAGAGAGTTTTTTTTTTTCAGTCTGAAATTAATTTCGTTCCTGCTTCGCCTAGCGTTTAAAAGGAAAGCTTTTTTTTTTTCCAGCCTTGGTTCCTTGCCCTTACCGATACTACGGTCTCTGTGTGGAAATGCAGTGCTTGACAATGGATGTGGACCCCCTTGATCCTGCTCAACCCACCATCTGCCAGCGCGGGACAAAGTCAGATGTTCTCCAATTATGAGAGCAGTCTTGGGGAATCTGCTGCAGAGTTCTCTGCCCTGTCGCCGTGTCCTCACACACTTCTCCTAACATGATTGGACAGCTCTGCTTAACCGTGAAAAATTTGTATATTATGATGACACACTTTAATAACATTCCTCCACTCACTGCACAACTTCCAGGAGATGCAGAGAAGATATGTTGCTTGTAGTGGATTTGACGGCCCAAACTGTGCAACAATAGCTCAGTTTATCGACTCAGAAGGGTGAATATATGCAGAATATCAAAACTAAAAGAACACAAAGAGAAAATAATTTGATCAAACTTAGGGATCTGGACATTCATGTATTACATTACAGAGGGATGTGAGAGGGTAAACCCATTTAAGCTTTAATTTGAGCAATAGTTGTTTTCTTAGAGTTCAGTGGCACACTTTACTAATAATATGAGTCACAGTTTAAATATAACAGGTTTCTGCAGAAACACACGAAGTAAAGTGTGTAGTCTACATTATTTCAACATATAGACTATGTTTTTTTTTTTTTTTTTGTTTTTTTTTTTATAGGAAGTTTACGTATTTTACCAAAAACAGACACTAATCACTATTACACCCTCATGTTTAAAAGCTCTATTCCAGTTGACACCACCTATTTTTAATTTATAACGCTTTATATCGATCACGATATGAATAATATTAAATGGTCAATAGAAAAATCCTGCATTTGTTCTGCAGTTGGATGTCCAACTTGTGTTCTCTTCAGCCCCACAGGTGCCGTGATTGTCACAACCAGCACACCCAGACCTGCTGCCTAAATGTGTGGCTTTTCTAATTTGGTGAAGCGGAGAGTCAAGGAAATGGGGGGATTAGTCAAACCACAAACGTCTTTCTAATCAATTTAACCTGCTGAGACGGTCAGCCTGTGTGTTTTAGGAGGAGGTGAGAGAAAGAAAGAGGGAGAGAGAGAGAGAGAGAGAGAGAGAGAGAGAGAGGAGGAGGTGGGTGGGTGGGGGTGGGGAATCAGTGACTGCTAAACCAAACAATGGGGTATCGTGCCGCCTGTCCTCTCCAGCATTCCTCTGTTCTCGTGGGACACCCAGAGCCACTCTCTGTGGATGGCACTGTGTCTAATGGAGGTCAGAGGGGCGTGGTGTGTGTGTATATGTGTGTGTGTGTGAGAGGGATGGAGGGGGTGCCGGAGACAGCAGCTGGTTCCCGTCCCTCCTCTCCCTCTGTGCAGAAAAAAACAACAGAGCTAATGCGACCCAATAACGTCTCCTATCGATCCTCACATATTGCACTCGTTTTTTGTTGTTGTTGTTTATTTAGGTAAAGATGTAGATCCCCTGGGAGTGTCGGCATCCGCAATTAAAGCAGAGGCTGCCTTTAAAACCAAGCTTAATATCAAAAACATCAGCTGCTAAACTGTGAACAAACATTTGGATTAGTCTTAATACAAGACTGTTGGAGTTTAAACATCTCCATAAAGTGAGACATTTTATATGACACAATGCAAAAGTATATTGAAATATTGAATTATCATAATAATAACAATCATTATTATTATTATTATTATTACTACCTATGATGTTTTTGTTTTTTTTTTTATCTTCTGCTCAGTTCATTATTCCAGTTTTTGAATTACACTTTCACTGCACAGTTTTACTTCTGTCATAGCAAATATTACATCCAAAACCAGTAAAAGTCTAGAGATGAAACTGGTCTACCAATAAAATGCAGCTATCATTAAATAATGTAATCAATCACACCTGTGAGCAATAAAAACATGTCATATCTCGCTATAAATGTCACAATATCTACTGTGAAAGACTTTGGCGTTGCAAACTCTTTTAAAACATGAATAGTTATTTTCCATGCAGTGACGCTGCCGTACACTCATAAAACCTTCCAGATATCACAAATAGCCAGGCTTCTGCACTATGAACCTCATAAATGATCAGTAGGGTGAAGACACTTGTTCCTCTCTAAGAGGACGTCTCACCTCCCAAGTGATGAAGAGCACAGCATGAATTCACTCCCACATAACTCACAGCATCCCGGTTGACAGCAAACACAGATGTGCTGCAGGTAAAACCCACAGAGAGATTTGTTAAACCTCCTACATGTTTTCAGGCTGACATCTTTACGGCATGGTGTGTACCTGTGTACAGTAAGTCCTTTGTTCCTGGGAGGATCACTGAATAGATAGCATGATTTTGTACGATCTGCATGATTTTAAGGACTTGTTGTGACTCCAATAGAAACATTATTTTAGAGAAAGGAGGAAAAAGAACACATCAACTACTGAACTACTGAACTGTGTGTTTCAAATGCTGTGAAGAGTTTGTATCAAAGTCTGATATTAAGTTATCATAGATACAACACAATAAATATCCTTTCTGAATAATCTGTTTCTTAATTATTCGCTGAAATCCAATTTATTTTGATTTGTTGCTTTGCTTTAACTAAAACTGTCACAAAGTTTAAGACTGCATGGATTTAAAGTAAAGATTAAACTTATGATTTATTGTTTGATACCAGAATAGGCTACATGTACAAATCAACAGTTCAAATGATAGAACCAGCATTGCGTCCTGTATGTAGAGGAGTAACTGAAGTTCACCCAAATCTTAGGACTGCTTTTTTATATCCTTAAAACTGGTCTGTCAGTGCCATCTGCTGGTCTGGTTAAGAACATCATCAACTGTGGCTTTCTGGATCTGCAAAGTGTTGTTCTATATAATCACTGCTCTACTCAGAGGCAGAGGTTAATCTGTATGACAAACATTTATTAATGTCAAGCATATCTAGACTATGTCTTGCACTTAAACTTTGGACATAAACACATGTTCCAAAAATCAGTAAAAAATTACATCTATTTACAATCATTTTCAGATACAGGATCTAAAGACTGTACTGAAGTGTACAAAAAAGAGTAAAGACAATTTAAAAGACATAAAGGATTATTTCAAAAGAAAAGAAGCATGTTCACATTAAACATGCACATTTTACATCACATTAATAGAAAATATGCTTTTTTGTTTTAGTGCATCAGCATTAAGAATATTTCTTCATTCAGTACACAGCTTTTAAACTGTCTAATAATGCCACAGCTTTACAAACATTGTGCTTTTCTTTCAATCAGTAGGCTACCACTACAAAACAATGTCAGTTTAACATGTTATTTAATCTTTTGGTGATTTCAGCCATTTCTCAGTGTAGATTTAGCAAATTAAAATTAAATAACTGCTCAAATCTGATGTCTTGCAGTGGTTTGATGATGTCATGGGTCAGCAGCTGTATCTGCTACTACTCAGTGAACAGCAGATGCCCTGAGAAGAAACTGTCACTGGTGAGACTGCTAAGCTACCATGTCTCGGCCAAGAGCCAGACCCTGGCTCCCTTCTCGCTTTCTAATGCACGCCGCTTGCCAGTTGCTGTGATGAAACCATTCTGCCGGGTGGTGTATGAGGCAGGATCAGTCACATCAGATCCACGCCACCGTCAAACTGGTTAAGTACAGTGGAACTGAACTCATAAACACCGTGCTGGCATGTGAAAATAACCCGGTATCGACGCCATAGCTGTTCTTGTCCATTGTGATGACGCCACGGAAGGTGATGGGTTTGTCGGCATTGTGGAAGTTGTTGCCAAGTCGCAGAGAGAAAGCAACTTTTTCAACGGTGCCAAGAGGTCCAGGGGGGCCTCTCTCTCCCTGTGGTCCTCTGGGTCCTGTGTGGGGGAAAAAAGAGTCCTATTATACCAACAGAATCTTTCCATTACAGTATTTAAAGGTATGTTTCATCAATATAAGCTTTTATGGATATGGAACAGGAAGTGGGGAATTTACCTGGTGGTCCTCTGGCATCACCTGAGACAGCTCCTACAGAAAGAATAAAGAAAAATCAATTTTTCAAAATACGCATTGGCACTTGTTCAACTCAGTGGTCAGAGAGTATTTCAGACATCAACTCACCATCTCCTTCCATGGACTGGAGGTCAAATGAAGGAATGTCATTGCACTTGGTGTATCCTGATCCACGGGAAGCCTGTACTCGGAAGGGTCTTTCCGGCACATCAGTGATGCCAGTGTTGTCGCAGATGATTCGGCAAGCCGGCGTATCCTCTGAGGGACTCTCTGTCCGCAGGCGACTCCATCGCTTTCCCACCAGAGTCTGAAATTGACAGCTGTGTAACATTTAAAGTTTGGTAAAAGTAAATGTAAAGGTGCAGGTAAATACGCACCTACATCTTTAGAAATGTAATTTATGTAACATAATGCCCCCTTTGTCGGATTCTCTGAACTGTGTGGCAATCAGGCAAGCAAACAAAGGTCCCACTCTTCCTCCACGGACAAATGGCTCAGCCACTCCTCCCAACCACACATCAATGTTGTCAGGTGTGCCGTAGAGATCCAGAAGGTTCTAGGCCAAATCCCTGTTTCCCATCACTTTAGCCAGCTCTGTCAGAGTTTTTGGTTGTGATAGCCTACAGTATCTTTCGCCATTTGTTGGGTGCTTTCAAAAAGGGGCATGGTGTGAAAAATTTTTTGCCAGGTTTAAACATATACAACTCAAAATCTATTCTAATCATAAAAACACATGATATAAAGATAATTCAAACTAAATAAATACCAGGCAGTCATGGTCTCTGCCTCTGCAGGTTGAGAGACTCTGTGATCCAGTGCCAGGTCAGCAGAGAATTTGAACAGCCTTTCCTCTCAGCTCATCAGACATCATGTGATCCTGTGTTCAGCTTGGCCTCC
The DNA here is from genome assembly GCA_028641955.1 of Protonibea diacanthus. Lineage (NCBI taxonomy): Eukaryota > Metazoa > Chordata > Actinopteri > Sciaenidae > Protonibea > Protonibea diacanthus. Next base: position 19,345,697 of record CM053985.1, read on the forward strand.
GGCGACTCCACCAGCCCTCAGGATTGGGTCCAAACCACCTGGAAGAGAAACATTTTGATAGTTGCATAGACTTACAACTTTCTGGGTCCTGTGAAAGCACTGCTTGTGCAAGGACTTGTTCTATTGGTGTTGCTTATTAGGCAATGGCAGCTGGAGAGATGGACAGAAGATTTAGAGGAGACAGAGAGGAATGACATGCAGCAAAGGATTACAGATCTTTTCCGTACCCTTCAAAGACGACTCTCCATGGTGCAAAGAAGGCCTATGCAGCAATGGGCTGATATTTACGGTGCTCCTTGTACCCTCATCAAGACGGGAACACAGTAACAATCCATCAGATAACTAGTAGCAGGTGAACGCATTGAGACACAACATCCACTGCCTCATTACAACCAGAGAAAGGGACAATGCTGAATAGTGTCTGAATCATCATGATAGATAAGACCTTCTGAAGTGAGCAACCACAATGACAAACTTGCTATCTAAACTATATAGGATTAACTTTAGTCTAACCTTGCAAATATTAACCTGGAATACTTAGAAAAAATTTAGAACAAGAAATGTCACCTGAGACAAAGACATTGATCTGCCCGGCAGAAAACATTCAGATCTATACAAGACTGGTCTGCTGACTGCATTTTAGTTATAAACACACTATGCAGTGGTAGAATATTTAATGTCATTGACAAGATTGCTTGAGATAGGTTGCAAATATAGTACTGCTGTGAGTGGCAGTGATTAAAATGCCCAATATTTTAAGGATTAAATGTCAGAATTTTTTGCTACCACTTACCAGCCACAAAGCAGGGGACCTCATGCATTGGCTGTCATTAGTTGGTGCGAATCCTCGTAGCACACATGTTAGAAGTTGCGCTGTTGAAGGGCAGGAGCTCACTTCTGCCGTTGTCAGTGTACTTTATTGACTCAACAGACTTTCATCCGAGGACAGATCTCGGAGGAGGCGAGCCTTGGTATCGTCTGCACCGTACACCTGGCCTACATCAATGAAAGCTGTGAGAGAGTTCATCTGCTGACGGGTATTGCTTGCACCAAAGAAGTGTCCTGTGTTGCCCGAACCACAAGCTGCTGCTGAGCGGAAGAAGGGGATGCACTCTTCTGAGTTTCTGCCAAAGCGGGGGTCTTTCTTGGGAATCTGATTAGAGGACAAGAGGCAGTTGGCATCCAGTATGTGCATGGTTTGGGTTTTAGATGTATTCCACACTTCTTTTCATGTAATGTGATGATACTGACCTCAATGGGGAAGCAGGGCTCTGTGCGATCGCAGGTCTTGTCACAGTCAACTCCGTCACTGAATGAGCGGATGACGGGAGAGTGAGGAGGAAGGTCAGATTCTGTCGGCCCACTGGCCAAAGATTGTCACCAGGTGAGTGTAGAGAGGGTCGCTTCCACTTCAGAGTTCTTTGTAGCTGAGAATCCGTTGACACGGGCCTTACCTGAGACAGGATGCAGACAGTGAGCATCTTGGTGAAAAGTATTTGTACATTTGTGTTTTCTTCCCATGGTCACTGTCAGTGTACCCAGTAGAGATGATATCTGAAAGTATATTACCAAGGGAAGGACGTGGTCTGTTGATTCTCAGATCAGGATTCCAGCCTTTAGGAAGAGAGATTCTATCCTGGTACTTGCAGGAAATAGCGGTGAAAGGTGTGTTAGAAGCACTTATCGAGTATTTTCCTGAGGGGGAGAAATAAATCTTTTTAAAACTCATAACAAGGATTTGACTGTAATTGTACAGTTATCGCATACATTTGTGAAATCAAATGAAAGTTTGCCATTTAATATCTGTCTCACCTGTTGTTGCAGACGCTGGCCACAGTGCGAAACTTGTCCAAATTAGCGATTGAGTTGCAAGAGGGTACACGGCGTTTGGCGGAGCAGCCTGTCAGTTCAGCAATAGTCTGCAGGTCCTCCTGAGACTGATCTGATTAAAAGAAGCAAAAGAATAAGCAACTCAAGGAAAGTAGTTTGTAACATTTACTGGAACTTAAAGTTCAGAGGATCTCATACTTAACCTGTGGCATTGATGGAACGCTTTCTACGCCTCATCAGAGATCTCTCGATCAGTTTCCGAGCATTGTCCATGTAGTCAGCAGCACGCACGGCAGTACGGGTTGCCCAACAGGTCGCTTCAGCAACGCAGGATGTCAGAGGGACTTGCTGCATTCCTCCTCACACGTTCAATGCTCCTGTGTTGTGTACCAGGAGATTTCTGAATACTTTCATTCACAAAACTTCAGAAGCAATTTGCTATGAAGTGTTACATAGTTTTTAACTACACTTAAGGAGCAGTTCAACAGGTTTGTACACTCACTCTCTTCTGCTGTATTCATGTTGAGTCCACATTGGCTTTAGCAGCGATCACAGCCCTCTTTCAATCTGACTCCTGCTCAGAAGTGACCCTGATGCCAAAACATATTTTTGTTTAGTTTACTCTCTGAATCCATGGTGATTTCTGTTTTGTGGGGTGTTTTTAGGTTCAATTCATTCCCAACAATTACAACATTTTACGAAAATATCCACTGTAACATAAATGAAGAACAAAACATGAATTTAAAACAAGGTTGATACAAAACTAAGAGAATAAATAGTGGTAGGATGAGATTGTTTGTAATCAAGTAAATATTGTTACTACAAATAAGATAAGTGAAGCTTTACTCACCAGCAGATACCTGGCATTGCAAGCACAGGTAAAGGCTTGCAGCCAAGAGGCACACAAACCGATTCATCTCTACAAAACAGACAAATGTACACTGTAACAATACTCTAAAACAAACAGGCTATATGTAAATATAATAAAAAAAATAAATCTAATGTATCATCATTGACTGTAGTATATTGACTGCATCTACTCTGATAGTATATGGAGAGTTAAAATGAGGATTTTACCTGTGAAAAGGCAAAGCTCTTGTCGCCTTGTAGATTGTCCTGTCGCATCAGCCTTCAACTTCCAGCTGCTGTTCAAGCTCGATGCTCCAAAAAATCACTCACGTCTCCTTTATACTACTTTTCTGAATGTTGCTCAGACAGGTCATATTTTTTCCTCGCTCTCCTTCTCAATCGCGCAGCTTCACAGAAGTGCGCTAATTATGGAAACAAAAGCTGGATGTCGCACATCAGGCTTTTTTTATATATGATGAGATGGGTTTTTTATTTGTTTTATTTGTATAGAGAAGAGAGTATACAGAAATATCAGATAATTGAACAGATTGAGCACAAGACAGAGACACGTTTTATTTCATATTTTCGTTTCTTGTCACCCATTTATCTCCCTTTTCTTTCTTTGCTTCTCTTTTTCTGTTAGACTCTTTTTATAAATCTTGCATTTCTGTGCAAAATGAATACATAATATGTAATAATAATTACATAATACGCACAGTTTCTTCGGCCCTGGGCATGCACTCATTGCCCAGACTAAAGCACTCCGGCTCTCTCCTCATACAATGCATGAATGTAGATTTTGTGAATTTAAAGTTAAATGCTGTTAATGCTTCTTTATCCATCTGATGACTATTTTAATACATTTTTATTATAGTTTCGGGCTGTTGTTGTTGTTGAGCATTTCAATGCGCTTATATATGAATTAAAAAAACTTTAAAAGACGGCCCAGGCATTGCTACAATCCTAAAAAGTCATCACGTGTAGCGATGTGTGAAAGCTAAGCAACAATAATTGAAGGCTCAACAATGACAGATAACACAACTCAGGTGCCCACAGAAGCCCACTTCTTCTTACGTGACATGACGCTTGAACATTGGCAGCATACCGATTTTTAAGGCACAAAACTCATTTTGCAATCGACTAATTAGAAAAGAAAACCCCTAAAATTAAGAAGATTTTAGTTTTTTTCTAAATAGATATTAAACATATTACATTTCCTTTACATGTTCAAATATAGCTAATATTTTCTCTGTCTAAACGGTGTTTATTCTCAAAAGACACACTGACACACACACACACACACACACACACACACACACACACACACACACATACACTCACACAACATGGAATAGAAGATTCTAATTAGCTAAAGAAGTAAAATAAATTTAGTTTTAGTTTTTAGTTTTGTTTAAATGTCACTCTCAGAATTTATTGTATAACCTGAACATATCTGCAGCGACAAGTTAAAAAGGTCCATCCACTGTGATTAAAACAAACAAACAAAAAAAACATCTGTGGACTATATTTATGTGAGCTCTGTTTCGCTTGGCAGAATTCAAATTAACGCAATTAACGAAAGCATGACACAAAGGCACTGATATTCCACGTCACAGACTGGAAACTTATGTAATTACATGACTCGTATAGGTGTGAGATTATCACATCGGTATGTAGCCTACTTATTCCTCAAGAGATTTCACGTAAGGGAATTTTTTATGGTGTTTTTGTTTCTTAAAAAAATGCTCCCATATATGTTCCGCATCCACGTCCTCATTGAAGAGAAGCTTTCACCTCTGCAGACGACATGCATTGTTAGTAGGCTTGGTCTCACGCATGAAAAAAACATGGTTTATCGCTTGATACCAGAAAGGGCCATCTACAAACTAACAGTTCATAAGGAGACATACTGTTCCTGTGTATGTAGAGGAGTAACTGAAGTTCACCCAAATTTCAGTGCCATCTGCTGGTCTTCAAATAAGAACATCATAAACTGTGGTTTGTGATCTGCAGCATGTCACTGCAGAATTCAAATTAACGCAATTAACTAGCATGGCAGTTGGCAATTTAGCAGGTCTACAGACTGGAAACTTATGTAATTAAAGGTGACTCGTAATCCAGGCGTGAGATCATCATCGCTCGGTGATGACAGAAACTTATTTTTAAAACTATTTATCATTATTATGTTTTTTATGTCTCTGGCCAAGTATGTTGAATTTAGTCATGTTCATGTTCAGTGTTTTGTGTTCAAGCACTTCCTGTTTTTATTTTTGTACTCACTTTTTCTGCCACCCAGACTTCCTCCCTTAGTGTTATTTTCCGCTTTGTAATTGTCTGCCCCAGACCTGATTGATTTCCACCTGCTTACCCCCGTAAGGACAACATCCTGGTCTGGCTTCCTTATCTTTGTCATCATGTCATGGAAGTGTTTGTCAAGTGTGACCACCAGTTTTCAAGTTATTTCTGTAGTTCAGAGTCTATGAGTTGTTATTTCTTTGATCCTCTTTGAGAGAGCGTTTCTAAGTTTGTTTCTTGGAGAATAAATACTTTGTTTGATTAATGGCAATCGGAGTCGTGCATTTGAGTCCTCAGAACTGTCTCTTCAGTCGTGACATTTTTTACACACAGCTCCAGGTGATTTTTTAAAAATATATATTTAAATATTTTTATTGGATTTTGAATTGTAAAACAATCAACAAGTCTCAAACAGCAATCCTCAACATATACAATACAAAAGTGACAATAATAACATAAAACATACATCAAGGGAAAGAAAAATCTGACATGTCTCCAGAGTTACAGAGCTCAGATCAGTGATTTCAGTGCGACATCTGGATATATCCTGGCAAGCCCACTCTAGATATAGCCTGTGGAGCACCTTTTTAATCTGGAGCAAACTATGTCTGATACAGATCGAAGTTGAATGTATTCTTTTCATTGCGCTTTGCCAGAGTTCCTCCTCCCACCCTGCCCTAACATGACTACGTGACGGAGAGGCAATCATCTGTATATTCTCATATAATCTGCTCACTCTTCCTCTTTGAACTGGAGATATTATACTCATTTACCAGCTGCTTGAAAGACTTGAACTCACCATCTTAAACAGATCCTTCACCCGTTTCCTGAAGCACAACTTAAATGCTGTATCCATAAGTGAGGGTGGAAAGAGTGCGTTGGCCAAAAATGGGAGAGAGGGCATAGCCCGTCTGTGTTTGGAAGTTTAAAGTGAACCAGCATTGGCGCCCTGTATGCGTAGAGAGGAGTAAACTTCTGGGAAGTTTACCCACATCTTAGGATTGCCATTTATGTCCTTAAAACTGGTCTGTCAGTGCCATCTGCTGGTCTGTTAAGAACATCATCAACTGTGGCTTTCTGATCTGCAAAAAGTGTTGTTCTATATAATCATCAGTTTCACTCAGAGGCAGAGGTTAATCTGTATGACAAACATTTATTAATGTCACATACTGAGACTCAAGGTCTTACACTTAAACTTGGACATAAACACATGTTCCAAAAAAATCAGTAAAAAAATTATTACATCTATTTACAATCATTTTCAGATACAGGATGTAAAGACTGTAATTAAGTACAAAAGAGCAAAGACAATTTAAAGACGATAAAGTGATTATTTCAAAAGAAAAGAAGCATGTTTTCACATTAAATATGCACATTTTATATCACATTAATAGAAAAATATGCTTTTTTTGTTTTAGTGCATCAGTGCGTTAAGAATATTTCTTCATTCAGTACACAGCTTTTAAACTGTCTAATAATGCCACAGCTTTACAAACATTGTGCTTTTTCAATCAGTAGGCTAGCACTACAAACAAATGTCAGTTTAACATGTTATTTAATCTTTTGCATTTCAGCCATTTCTCAGTGTAGATATATACAAATTCAATTAAATAACTGCTCAAATCTGATGTCTTGCAGTGGTTTGATGATGTCATGGGTCAGCAGTTGTATCTGCTACACCAGTGAACAGCAGATGCCTGGAGAAGAAACTGGCTACTGGTGAGACCGCTAAGTAACATGGCCTCGTCAAGAGCCAGACCCTGTCTCCCTTCTCAAGCTTAATGTACGCGCTGCCAGTTGCTGTGATGAAACCGTTCTGCCGGCTGGTGTATGAGTGCAGGATCAGCTCAAGGCGCATCAGATCCACGCCATCACAAACTGGTTGATGGTACAGTGGAACTGGAACTCGTAAACACCGTGCTGGGTACGTGAAATACCCCGTATCGACGTCATAGCTGTTCTGTCCGTTGTAGATGACGTCACGAAAGGTGATGGGTTTGTCGGCATTGGGGAAGTTGTTGCCAAGTCGCAGAGAGAAAGCAACTTTTTCAACGGTGCCAGGAGGTCCAGGGGGGCCTCTCTCTCCCTGTGGTCCTCTGGGTCCTGTGGGGAAAGAGTCCTATTATACCAACAGAATCTTTCCATTACAGTATTTTAAAGGTATGTTTATATCTAGCTTTTTATGGATATGGAACAGAAGTGGGGAATTTACCTGGTGGTCCTCTGGCATCACCTGAGACAGCTCCACAGGAAAGAATAAAGGAAAAAATCAGCCTTTCAAAATACCTGGTACTTGTTCAACTTGTCAGAGTATTTCAGGACATCAACTCACCATCCTCCTTCCATGGACTGGAGGTCAAATGAAGGAATGTCGCTGCACTTGGTGTATCTGATCCACGTAAGCCTGTACTGAAGGGCTCCTTCTCGTACATCAGTGATGCCAGTGTTAATGCAGATGATCTGGCAAGCGATGTATCCCCTGAGGGACTTCTCTGGTCCGCAGTGAAGACTCCATCGCTTCCCACCAGAGTCTGAAATTGACAGTTGTGCAACATTTAAAGTTTGGTAAAAGTAAATGTAAAGGTGCAGGTAACACAAAAATCTCCACATCTTTAGAAATGTAATTTATGTAACATACCGTGTCTCCCTTTGCTTGATTCTCTGGAACTGTGTGGCAATCAGGCAAGCAAACAAAGGTCCCACTTCTTCTCCACGGACAATGGCTCAGCTACTCTCCCAACCACACACATCACTTGTCAGGTGTGCCGTAGAGATCCAGAAGGTTCTTGGCCAAATCCCTGTTTCCCATCACTTTAGCCAGCTCTGTCAGAGTTTTTGGTTGTGACAGCCCACAGAACTTTCTCGCATTTGTTGTAGCCTCAAAAGGGGGCATATGGTGTGAAAAATTTTGCCAGGTTTTTAAAACATATACAACCTGCAAAATCTATTCTAATCATAAAACGCATAGATATAAAGATGAATTCAAACCAACAAATACCAGGCAGTTCATATCTTCGCTTCTGCAGGTTGAGGAGACCTTGTGATCCAGTGCCAGGTCATGAGAATTTGAACAGCCTTTCCTCAGCCTATCAGACATCATGTGATCCGGTGTTCAGCTTGGCCTGCGACTCAGCACCAGCCCCTCAGGATTGGGTCCAAACCACCTGAAGAGGAAAACATTTTGATGATATATTGACTTACAACTTTCTATCCTGTGAAAGCACTGTTTGTTCTGTTGATCTGTCTTCATTGGTGTGGTTGCTTATTAGGCAATGGCAGCTGGAGAGATGGACAGAAGATTTAGAGGAGACAGAGAGGGAATGACATGCAGCAAAGGACACAAAGATCTTTTCCGTACCTTCAAAGACGACTCTCCATGGTGCAAAGAAGGCTCTATGCAGCAATGGCTGATATTTACGGTGTTCTTGTACTCCTCATCAAGACGAAACATGAAAGGCTGAAATCAGGTGAGCAAATCTGTAGGCAGCTGTGGCGAACATTGGAGATGCTAGTCCACGCCTTCATCATAACTAGGCAGGTGGACAGCTGCTTGGAAATGAAGTCTGACCAACGAAGGAAGTAGATAGTCTCTAAAGTGAGGACCTGAACAACACAGACAAACCTTTGTTAACTAAGCCATGTGAGGACATACCATCCATCCCTACAATCATTAATTCAACACTTGTGAAAATCCAGTCAGCCAAGCTCCTCTAACCTGAAAGTATCCTCCATGATCTTGGTGTGCTCTGGCAGAGCCCTCCATTCCAGTCAGGATTGAGTTTGGCCAGAGCTCGTACAGACGGTTGTGTTCACGCAAAAAGCAGTGTGTGTAAAGAAGTCGACCAATGTTCTCATTGATCGCCATCACCTTATAAAATAAGAAAATATGTGCTGTTAGCCATGTGCAGTGATTGAAATGTATCTAATTTTTATGATTAAATGTCAGAATTCCTTTTGCTACCACTCAGCCACAAAGCTAGGACTTCTGGCGCATTGCTGTCATTAGTTATGCGAACTCGTAGCACACATACAGTAGTTGCGCTGTTGAAGGGCAGGAGCTCACGCCGTTGTCAGTGTACTCTTTATTGACCTTCAACAGACCTCTTATCCGAGGACAGATTCGAGGAGGCTAGCTGCACGCCTCACCGTACACCTGGGCCTAAGCATCAATGAAAGCTGTGAGAGAGTTCATCTGTTGACGTGGTATTGCTTGCACCAAAGAAGTGTCCCAAAGGTTCGAACCACAAGCTGCTGCTGAGCGAAGAAGGGATGCACTCTTCTGAGTTTCCTGCCAAAGCCGGGGTCTTTCTTGGAATCTGATTAGAGGACAAGAGGCAGTTGGCATCCAGTATGTGCATAGGTTTGGGTTTTAGATGTATCTGCACACTTCCTTTTCATGTAATGTGATGATACTGGACTCTCAATGGGGGAAGCAGCTCCAGCGATCGCAGGTCTTGTCACAGTCAACTCCACTACCGAATGAGCGGATGACGGAGAGTGAGGAGGAAGGTCAGATCGTGGTCATCCACTGGCCAAAGATTGTCACTTCAGGTGAGTGTAGAGGGTCGCTTTCCACTTCAGAGTTCTTGTGCTGAGAACTGGACACGGCTCTTACCTGGAGACAGGATGCAGACAGTGAGCATCTTGGTGAAAAGTATTTGTACATTTGTGTTTTCTTCCATGGTCACTGTCAGTGTACCCAGTAGAGATGATATTCGAAAGTATATTACTGGGCGGGAAGGATTTGTCTGTTGACTTTCAGGATCAGATTCCCAGCCTTTAGAAGAGAGATTCTATCCTGGTACTGCAGGAAGCCAGCGGTAAAGGTGTTGGAAGCACCCCATCGAGTATTTTCCCTGAGGGGGAGAAATAAATCTTTTAAAAACCATAACAAGGATTTGACTTGTGAATTGTACAGTTATCGACACATTTGTGAAATCAAATGAAAGTTTGCCATTTAATATCTGTCTCACCTGTTGTTGCAGACGCCACAGCTAAACTTGTCCAAATTGGCGATTGAGTTGCAAGAGGGCACACGATGTTTGGGCGGAGCAGCCTGTCAGTTCAGCAATAGTCTGCAGGTCCTCCCTCAGAGACTCAGATCTGATTAAAAGAAGCAAAGAATAAGCAACTCAAGTGAAAGTAGTTTGTAACATTTACTGAACTTAAAGTTCAGAGGATCTCATACGAACCTGTGGCATTGATGAACGCTCTGATCGCCTCATCAGAGATCTCTCATCAGTTTCCGAGCATTGTCCATGTAGTCAGCAGCACGCACGGCAGTACGGGTTGCCCCAACAGGCTGCTTCAGCAAACGCAGGATGTCAGAGGGACTTGCTGCATTCTCCTCACACGCTCAATGCTCCTGTGTTGTGTACCAGGAGATTTCTTGAATACCTTTCATTCACAAACTTCAGAAGCAATTTGCTGCGAAGTGTTGCAAGGCTTTTAACTAGTTGGGCACTTAAGGAGCAGTTCAACAGGTTTGTACACTCACTCTCTTCTGCTGTATTCATAAGCTGAGTCCATACTGGCTTTAGCAGCGATCACAGCCTCTTCAATCTGACTCCTCTGCTCAGAAGTGACCCTGAAAGTCAAAACATATTTTGTTTAGTTTACTCTCTGAACGATGGTGATTTCTTTGTTTTTGTGGGGTGTTTTAGGTTCAATTCATTCCCAACAATTACAACATTTCATTTAAAATATTCACTGTAACATAAATGAAGAACAAAACATGAATTTAAAACAAGGTTGATACAAAACTAAGAGAATAAATAGTGGTAGGATGAGATTGTTTGTAATCAAGTAAATATTGTTACTACAAATAAGATAATAGAAGCTTTACTCACCAGCAGATACCTGGCATTGCAAGACAGGTAAAGGCTTGCAGCCAAGAGGCACACAAACCGATTCATCTCTACAAAACAGACAACGTACACTGTAACAATACTCTAAAACAAACAGGCTACATAAAATATAATGAAAAAATAAATCTAATGTATCATCATTGGACTGTAGTATATTGACTGCATCTACTCTGATAGGGTATATGGAGAGTTAAAATGAGGATTTTACCTGTGAAAAAGGCAAAGCTCTTGTCGTCTTGTGATTGTCCTGTCGCATCAGCTTCAACTTCCAGCTGCTGTTCAAGCTCGATGCTCCAAAATCACTCACGTCTCCCTTTTATACTACTTTTCTGGAATGTTGCTCAGACAGGTCATATTTTTTTTCCTCTGCCTTCCTCAATCAAGGCAGCTTCACAGAAGTACTAATTATGGAAACAAAAGTTGGATGTCGACATCAGGTTTTTTTACATATGATGAGATGGGGTTTTTTATTTGTTTTATTTGTATAGAGGAAGTTAAGGTGAGTTAAGTACAAGAAATTTGTCAGGGATAATTGAACAGATTGAGCACAAGACAGAGACACGTTTTATTTCATATTTTCGTTTCTTGTCACCCATTTATCTCCTCTTTTCTTTCTTTTGCTTTTTTCTTGTTAGAATTCTTTTATAATCTTGCATTTCTGTGCAAATGAATACATACATGTAATAATAATTACATAATACGCACAGTTTCCTCTTCTCGGCTCCCTGCTATTGCACTCATTACCCAGAGACTAAAGCACTGCCTCTCTCTCATACAATGCATGAATGTAGATTTTGTGGAATTTAAAGTTAAATGCTGTTAATGCTTCTTTTATCCATCTGATGACTATTTTAATACATTTTTATTATAGTTTCGCTGTTGTTAGTTGTTGAGCATTTCAATGCGTTTATATATAAATTAAAAAACTTTAAAAAGACTAAGCCCAGGCATTGCTACAACTCTAAAAAGTCATCACGGTAGCGATGTGAAAGCTAAGCAAACAATAATTAGCTCAACAATGACAGATAACACAACTCAGGTGCCCACAGAAGCCCACTTCTTCTGCGTGACATGACGCTGGAACATTGGCAGCATACTGACTTAAGGCACAAACTCTTGGTAATCGACTAATTAGAAAAAGAAAACCCCTAAATTAAGAAGGATTCTAGTTTTTTCTAAATAGATATTAAACATATTACATTTCCTTACATGTTCAAATATAGGCGAATATTTCCTTCTCTGTCTAAACGGTGTTTATTCTCAAAAGACACAATTGACACACACACACACACACACACACACACACACTGACACACACACACACACACACAGCATACACTCACACAACATGGAATAGAAGTTATTCTAATTAGCTAAAGAAGTAAAATAAATTTTTAGTTTTAGTTTTTAGTTTGCTTTAAATGTCACTCTCAGAATTTATTGTATAACCTGGAACATATCTGCAGCGCATAGTTAAAAGGTCCATCCACTGTGATTAAACAAACAAAACAAAACATCTGTGGACTATATTTGGCGCAGGAGCTCTGTTTCGCTTTGGCAGAATTCAAATTAACGCAATTAACGAAAGCACACACAGTTGGCACCGAGCAGGTCTACGTCACAGACTGGAAACTTATGTAATTACATGTGACTCGTAATACAGGTGTGAGATTATCACATCGGTATGTAGCCTACTTATTCCGGCATTTCACGTGCGCGAATTTTTGGTGGTGTTTTTTGTTTTTAAAAATGCTCCCATATGTTCCGTGATCCATTTATCCTCATTATAGAAGCCACCCTGCAGACGACATGCATTATTAGTAGGCTGGGTCTACCTGGCAAAACATGGTTTATCGCTTGATACCAGAAAGGGCTACATTCACAATCAACAGTTCATAAGGAGACATAACAGTTCCTGTATGTAGAGGAGTAACTGAAGTTCACCCAAATTTCAGTGCCATCTGCTGGTCTGGCTAAGAACATCATAAACTGTGGCTCTGTGGATCTGCAGCATGTCACTGCAGAATTCAAATTAACGCAATTAACGAGCATGACACAGTTGGCACCTAGCAGGTCTACAGACTGGAAACTTATGTAATTAAAGGTGACTTCCAGAATCCAGGCGTGAGATCATCATCGCCGGTGTGGATGACAGAAACTTGGCTTTTAAACTATTTATCATTATTACGCGTTTTTGTTATGTCTCCAAGTATGTTGAATTTAGTCATGTTCAGTGTTTTCTGTTGAAGCACTTCCTGTTTTATTTTGTACTCACCTTTTCTCTGTTTCAGACTCCAGACTTCCTCCTTAGTGTTATTTTCTTTCCCGCTTTGTAATTGTCTGCCTCCAAGACCTGGATTGATTTCATCTGTTTTTCTACTCCTCTCTATGTATGAATAGTCCTGGTCTGCCTTTTATCTTTGGCTGGGTCATGTCATGGAAGTGTTTGTCATGTGACCACTCAGCTTTCAAGTTATTTCGTTCAGAGTCTGGTGTGAGTTGTTATTTCTTGATCCTCTTTTGAGAGCGTCTTAAGTTTGTTTCTTGGAGAATAAATACTTTTGTTTGATTACCAAGTAATCGGAGTCCTGCACCTGAGTCCCTCAGAACTGTCTCGGGTCGTGACATTTTTACACACAGCCCAGGTGATTTTTAAAATATATATTTAAATATTTTTATTGGATTTTGAATTGTAAACAACAAGTCCTCAAACAGCAACCTCAACATATACAATACAAAAAGTGACAAATAATAACATAAAAACATACATCAAGGGAAAGGAAAAAAATCTGACATGTTCCAGAGTTACAGAGCCTGTGGATCAGTGATTTCCCAGTGCGACATCTGGATATATCCTGGCAAGCCCACTCCTAGATAGATGAAGCTCAGAGCACTTTAATCTGGAGCAAACTATGTCTGATACAGATCGGGTTGAATGTATTCTTTCATTAAGTGCTTTTGCCAGGAGTTCCTCCTCCCACCCCACCCTAACATGACTACGTGACGGAGAGGCATCTGGATATTCTCATAATCTGCTCACTCTCTTGAACTGGGGATATTACCATTTACCAGCTGCTTGGAAAGACTTGAACCACCATCTTAAACAGATCCTTCACTCCGTTTCCTGAAGCACAACCTAAATGCTGTATCCATGAGTGAGGGTGGAAAGAGTGCAAGCACAAAAATGGGAGAGGAGGGCATAGCCTGTCTGTGTTTGAAGTTTGAAGTGAACCAGCATTGCGCCCTGTATGTAGAGGAGTAATCAGTTTACCTTAACATTTTAGGATTGCCATTTTTTATGTCCTTAAAACTGGTCTGTCAGTACCATCTGCTGGTCTGGTTAAGAACATCATCAACCGTGGCTTTCTGGATCTGCAAAGTGTTGTTCTATATAATCACTGCCTCACTCAGAGGCAGAGGTTAATCTGTATGACAAACATTTATTAATGTCAAGCATACTGAGACTCAAGGTCTTACACTCTAAACTTTGGAGATAAACACATGTTCCAAAAAATCAGTAAAAAAATTACATCTATTTACAATCATTTTCAGATACAGGATGTAAAGACTGTACTGAAGTGTACAAAAGAGCAAAGACAATTTAAAAGACGAGCAAAGTGATTATTTCAAAAGAAAAGAAGCATGTTTTCACATTAAACATGCACATTTTACATCACATTAATAGAAAAATATGCTTTTTTTGTTTTAGTGCATCAGTGCGTTAAGAATATTTCTTCATTCAGTACACAGCTTTTAAACTGTCTAATAATGCCACAGCTTTTACAAACACAGCTTTTCTTTCAATCAGTAGGCTACCACTACAAAACAATGTCAGTTTAACATGTTATTTAATCTTGGTGATTTCCAGCCATTTCTCAGTGTAGATTTATACAAATTAAATTAAATAACTGCTCAAATCTGATAAATCTTGCAGTGGTTTGATGATGTCATGGGTCGTAGCTGTATCTACTACTCAGTGAACAGCAGATGCCCTGAGAAGAAACTGTCACTGGTGAGACCGTTGCTACCATGTTCCGCTGGAAGAGCCAGACCCCGTCTCCCCTTCTCAAGCTTAATGTACGCTAGCTGCCAGTTGCTGTGATGAAACCATTCTGCCGGTGGTATGAGTGCAGGATCAGCTCCGCTACGATCGATCCACGCCACGCCAAACTGGCTGGATGGTACAGTGGAACTGGAACTCAGAATTGACCGGGTGCTGGCATGTGAAATACCCCGTATCGACGTTATAGCTGTTCTGTCCATTGTAGATGACGTCACGAAAGGTGATGGGTTTGTCGGCATTGGGGAAGTTGTTGCCAAGTCGCAGAGAGAAAGCAACTTTTCAACGGTGCCAAGAGTGTCCAGGGGGCCTCTCTCTCCCTGTGGTCCTCTGGGTCCTGTGTGGGGGAAAAAAGAGTCCTATTATACCAACAGAATCTTTCCATTACAGTATTTTAAAGGTATGATATCAATATAAGCTTTGGTGGATATGGAACAGGAAGTGGGAATTTACCTGGTGGTCCTCTGGCACCTGACAAAATTACAGAAAGAATAAAGGAAAACTGGGGTCTTTTTCAAAATACCAGATTGGCACTCTGTTCAATCAGTGTCAGAGAGTATTTCCAGACATCAACTCACCATCCTCCTTCCATGGACTGAGGTCAAATGAAGGAATGTCGCTGCACTTGGTGTATCCTGATCCACGGGGCCTGTACTGGAAGGGTCTTTCCGGTACATCAGTGATGCCAGTGTTGTCGCAGATGATTCGGGCAAGCGATGTATCCCTGAGGGACTTCTCTGGTCCGCAGAAGACTCCATCGTTTTCCCACCAGAGTCTGAAATTGGACAGTTGTGTAACATTTAAAGTTTGGTAAAAGTAAATGTAAAGGTGCAGGTAACACAAAAATCTCCACATCTTTAGAAATGTAATTTATGTAACATACCGGTCTCCTTGTCGGATTCTCTGGAACTGTGTGGCAATCAGGCAAGCAAACAAAGGTCCCACTCTTCCTCCACGGACAAATGGCTCAGCCACTCCTCCCAACCACACATCAATGTTGTCAGGTGTGCCGTAGAGATCCAGAAGGTTCTTGGCCAAATCCCTGTTTCCCATCACTTTAGCCAGCTCTGTCAGAGTTTTTGGTTGTGACAGCCCACAGAACTTTCGCCATTTGTTGTAGCCTAAAAGGGACATGTAGGTGAATGTAAATTTTGGGTTGTGGTTTTAAACATATACAACCTGCAAAATCTATTCTAATCATAAAAACGCATAGATATAAAGATGAATTCAACCAACAAATACCAGGTAGTCCATGGTCTCTGCCTCTGCAGGCTGAGACCCCAGATCCAGTGCCAGGTCAGCAGAGAATTTGAACAGCCTTCTCAGCCATCAGACATCATGTGATCCTGTGTTCAGCTTGGCCTGGCAACACTCCACCTCAGCCCCCAGGATTGGGTCCAAACCACCTGAAGAGAAACATTTTTGATATTAGTATTGACTTTACAACTTTCTGTCCTGTGAAAGCACTGCTTGTTCTGATCTGTCTTCATTGGTGGTTGCTTTATTAGGCAATGGCAGCTGGAGAGATGGACAGAAGATTTAGAGGAGACAGAGAGGGAATGACATGCAGCAAAGGACACAAAGATCTTTTCCGTACTTCAAAGATCGACTCCATGGTGCAAAGAAGGCTCTGTGCAGCAATGGGCTGATTTACGGTGCTCCTTGTACTCTCATCAAGACGAAACATGAAAGGCTGAACCATCAGGTGAGCAAATCTGTAGGCAGCTGTGGCTAACACATTGAGATGTTGGGGTCCACGCTTCATCATAACCAGGTAGGTGGATGCTGCTTGAAATGAAGTCTGACCAACGATGTGAAGTAGATAGTCTCTGAAAGTGAGACCTGGAACAACACAGACAAAACCTTTGTTAACTAAGCCGCGAGGACATACCATCCATCCCTACAATCATTAATTCAACATTTCAGAAAATCCAGTCAGCTAAGCTCCTCTCTAACCTGAAAGATCCTCCCATGATCTTGCGTGCCTCCTGCAGAGTCTCTCTCCATTCCAGTCAGGATTGAGTTTGGCCATATTCTCGTGGCCAGACGGTTGTGTTCACGTTAAAAGCAGTGTGTGTAAAGAAGTCAGACCACACTCTCATTGATCGCCATCACCTTATAAAATAAGAAAATATGTGCTGTTAGCCATGTGCAGTGATTGAAATGTATCTAACACTTTAAGGATTAAATGTCAGAATTTTTTGCTACCACTTACCAGCCACAAAGCAGGGACCTCTTGGCGCATTGCTGTCATTAGTTATGCGAACTCGTGTAGCACATGTTGGTAAAGGCGCTGTTGAAGGGCAGGAGCTCACGTCGTCAGTGTACTCTTTTTATTGACCTTCAACAGACCTCATCCCAGGACAGATCTCGAGGAGGCGCAGCTTGCATCGCCTGCACCGCATAATCTGGCCTACATCAATGAAAGCTGTGAGAGTTCATCTGCTGATCGGTATTGTTTGCACCAAAGAAGTGTCCTGTGCTGCTCCGAACCACAAGCTGCTGCTGAGCGGAAGAAGGGGATGCACTCTTCTGAGTTTCTGCCAAAGCGGGGGTCTTTCTTGGGAATCTGATTAGAGGACAAGAGGCAGTTGGCATCCAGTATGTGCATAGGTTTGGGTTTTAGATGTATCCGTGCACTTCCTTTTCATGTAATGTGATGATACTGACCTCAATGGGGAAGCAGGGCTCTGTGCGATCGCAGGTCTTGTCACAGTCAACTCCGTCACTGAATGAGCGGATGACGGGAGAGTGAGGAGTGAAGGTCAGATCGTGGTCGGTCCACTGGCCAAAGATTGTCACCAGGTGAGTGTAGAGAGGGTCGCTTTCCACTTCAGAGTTCTTTGTGCTGAGAACTGCTGACACGGTTTACCTGAGACAGGATGCAGACAGTGAGCATCTTGGTGAAAAGTATTTGTACATTTGTGTTTTTCTTCCCATGGTCACTGTCAGTGTACCCAGTAGAGATGATATTCAAAGTATATTACCAAAGGGAAGGACGTCTGTTGATTCTCAGATCAGATTCCAGCCTTTTAGGAAGAGATTCTATCCCGGTACTGCAGGAAATAGCGGTGAAAGGTGTGTTGGAAGCACCCCATCGAGTATTTTCCCTGAGGGGGAGAAATAAATCTTTTAAAAACCATAACAAGGATTTGACTTGTGAATTGTACACATTTTACACATTTGTGAAATCAAATGAAAGTTTGCCATTTAATATCTGTCTCACTCCATAAGTTGCAGACGCTAACACAAGAAAGTAAACTTGTCCAAATTGGCTATAGAGTTGCAAGAGGGTACATCGATGTTTGGCGGAGCAGCCTGTCAGTTCAGCAATAGTCTGCAGGTCCTCCTCAGAGATCAGATCTGATTAAAAGAAGCAAAGAATAAGCAACTCAAGTGAAACTGGTTTGTAACATTACTGAACTTCTAAAGTTCAGAGGATCTCATACGTAACCTGTGGCATTGATGGAACGCTTCTGATCGCCTCTCATCAGAGATCTTCTCGATCAGTTTCCGAGCATTGTCCATGTAGTCAGCAGCACGACGCAGTACGGGTTGCCCCAACAGGCTGCTTCAGCAAACGCAGGATGTCAGAGGGACTTGCTGCATTCCTCCTCACGCGTTCAATGCTCCTGTGTTGTGTACCAGAGATTTGAATACTTTCATTCAGAAAACTTCAGAAGCAATTTGCTATGAAGTGTTACATAGTTTTTAACTAGTTAAGACTAAGGAGCAGTTCAACAGGTTTGCACTCACTCTCTTCTGCTGTATTCATAAGCTGAGTCCACATTGGCTTTAGCAGCGATCACAGCCCTTTCAATCTGACTCCTGCTCAGAAGTGACCCTGAAAGCCAAAAACATATTTTGTTTAGTTTACCCTCTGAACGATGGTGATTTCTTGCTTTTGTGGGGTGTTTTAGGTTCAATTATTCCTAACAATTACAACATTTTACTAAAAATATCCATCAACATAAAATGAAGAACAAAACATGAATTTAAAACAAGGTTGATACAAAACTAAGAGAATAAATAGTGGTAGGATGAGATTGTTTGTAATCAAGTAAATAATGAATAAGCTCTCTGTAGTTACTATAAATAAGATAATAGAAGCTTTACTCACCAGCAGATACCTGGCATTGCAAGCACAGGTAAAGGCTTGCAGCCAAGAGGCACACAAACCGATTCATCTCTACAAAACAGACAAATGTACACTGTAACAATACTCTAAAACAAACAGGCTACATGTGCAAATATAATGAAAAAAATAAACTAATGTATCATCATTGACTGTAGTATATTGACTGCATCTACTGTGATAGTATATGGAGAGTTAAATGAGGATTTTACTCAGAAAAAGGCAAAGCTCTGTCGTCTTGTAGGATTGTCCTGTCGCATCAGCTTCAGCTTCCAGCTGCTGTCTGCTCGATGCTCCAAAAATCACTCACGTCTCCCTTTATACTACTTTTCTGAATGTTGCCTGTGACAGGTCATGTTTCTTTTCCTCGTTCCTCTCAATCGCGCAGCTCACAGAAGCGCTAATTATGGAAACAAAAGTTGGACGTCGACATCAGTTTTTTTTGAATATATGATGAGATGGGGTTTTTTATTTGTTTTATTTGTATAGAGGAAGTTAAGGTGAGTTAAGTACAAGAAATTTGTCAGGGATAATTGAACAGATTGAGCACAAGACAGAGACACGTTTTATTTCATATTTTCGTTTCTTGTCACCCATTTATCTCCCTTTTCTTTCTTTGCTTCTCTTTTTCTGTTAGACTCTTTTTATAAATCTTGCATTTCTGTGCAAAATGAATACATAACATGTAATAATAATTACATAATACGCACAGTTTCCTCTTCTCGGCCCTGCTATTGCACTCATTACCCAGACTAAAGCACCCGGCTCTCTCTCATACAATGCATGAATGTAGATTTTGTGGAATTTAAAGTTAAATGCTGTTAATGCTTCTTTTATCCATCTGATGACTATTTTAATACATTTTTATTATAGTTTTCGCTGTTGTTGTTGTTTTGTTGTTCATGTTGAGCATTTTAATGCGTTTTTATATATTAATTACATTTTTAAAACCTAAATAATGATATAAGTCATCATGGTGAAACTTCGCGGTAGCGACGTGAAAGCTAAGCAAACAATAAGTAGCTCAACAATGAGAGATAACACATCTCAGGTGTCCACAGCTTCCTGACGTGGGAACTTTGATAAGTTGGAAAATTCTTGTTGCGTGACATGACGTCTGAACAATGTCAGCATACCTATTTTTAAAAGGGACAAAACTCATTTTGCAATCGACTAATTAGAAAAGAAATCCTGTAAAATTAAGAAGATTCCACTTTTTTGTTAAATAGATATTAAACATATTAAATTCTCCGTACATGTTCAAATATAGGCGAAAATTTACTTTCTCTATCTAAACGGTGTTTATTCTGAAAAGTGCTACACACACAAACACACACACGCGCACACACACACACACACACACACAGCATACACTCACACAACATGGAATAAAATGTACTCAAATTAACTAAAGAAGTAAAATAAATTATTTTTTGTATTTATAAAAGCAATGCTTCATTTAAAGATAACAAGCTGCTACAAACAGCCCATAGGTGTGTCTGACTGTTTGCATATGACTGTCCACTGAACCGTGTCGGTTCAGGTTAGTTTTGTTTAAATGTCACTCTCAGAATTTATTGTATAACCTGAACATATCTGCAGTGACAAGTTAAAAAGCTCCATCCACTGTGATTAAAAAAACAAACAAACATCTGTGGACTATATTTGCGTGTGAGCTCTGTTTCATTTTGGCAGAATTCAAATTAACGCAATTAACGAGCATGACACAGTTGGCACCGAGCAGGTCCTGCAGATTGGAAACTTATGTAATTAAATGTGACTCGCAATACACGTGTGAGATCATCACATCGGTATGTAGCCTACTTATTCCGCATTTCGCTTCGTGCGGGAACTTTTGTTTAAAAACAAAACAAAAAAAAATGCTCCACGTCCAATGAAGTTCCGCGTCCAATTTATCCTCATTCAAGCGAAGCTTTCACACACGCACAGTGCATAGTGCAATAAGTTAGTCTCGGTGTGAATGACGGAAACTTATTTAAAAAATATTATAATTATTATAATAATTATTATAATAATAATAATTAAAAACAAACAAACAAACAATTCATTATGATTATTCATCACGCTCTTTTTACACACAGCCCAGGTGATTATATATATATATATATGTATATATATATTCAAATATTTTTATTGGATTTTGAATTGTAAAACAATCAACAAGTCTCCAAACAGCAACCTCAACCATATACAATACAAAAAGTGACAATAATAACATAAAAAACATACATCAAGGGAAAGAAAAAAAAATCTGACATGTTCCAGAGTTACAGAGCCTGTGGATCAGTGATTTCCCAGTGTCTCTAGAAGGAAATTCAAAGTTAAAATAATTCAGAAATGGCTGCCAGACCTTGTACAAGGTTTAAACCCGGATCGTGTGTTTAAACTTCTCAAGTGTGCCATATATATCTGACGTATAATTACACAAAATAAGGCGTCTGGTCAGTAGAGATGAAAAAGCAATGGGGTCTGATTGTGCACCAGATATCGCCATCCCAGCAGGGGGCACACCAAATATTGCGATTTCAGGAGCAGGGCTTATCTGTCTGTCACAGATGTAAGAAAAAGTATCAGAAGTTAAAGACCAATACTGTACTGAACATATGACAGAGGGTAGCCAGAGCCTGACAGTAATGAAGCCCGTGGAGCACCTTAAACTGGAGCAAACTATGTCTGATACAGATCGAAGTTGAATGTATTCTTTTCATTGCGCTTTGCCAGAAGTTCCTCCTCCCACCCTGCCCTAACATGACTACGTGAAGGAGAGGCAATCATCTGAATATTCTCATATAATCTGCTCACTCTTCCTCTGTGAACTGGGGATATTATACTCATTTACCAGCTGCTCGAAAGACTTGAACTCACCTTCACCCGTTTCAAACCATTCCTGAAGCACAACCTAAATGCTGTATCCATGAGTGAGGGTGGAAAGAGTGCATGGGCAGAAACTGGGAGAGAGGGCATAGCCTGCCTGTGTTTGAAGGGTGTCCTGAATTAGATTAGATTTACTTTATCTATCAAAATCTTCTTATCATAGCAGCAGAAAAGTGCAATATACACTACAGAATTAAGTATTGGGACCATATTCGAAGTGAGCCACTCACAATATGTGTGGCGCTGCTTACTGAGTGGCAGTGGTGTACATACTAAAGAAGGCAGGGACACAGGATGAGTGGAATGTTGTTCCATTTCAAACCATACAGGTCCACCACCCATCGTATGACGCAGAGACGCCAGACAAAGGTGGATATATCTGTCTATCTATCTGTCTATCTAGCTTTCTGAAACAAGAATAAGAACCTGGGCATAATTACCATCTTGACAGAATTAACCCGGTGATATAGGCAGCACTGACCAACAGATAAGGTCCTGTTTGGCCCTCTCCAGGGCTGATTTAAAGTTGTGCTTGAATAAATCACTGTATTTACGGATTACTGATACGCCAAGATAGGTTTAAGTGTCTCAAATGCCTCAAAAGACATCTGTAGAGCCTGGTCGTTAATAGGGAAGAGCAAAGTCTTAGTTGATTCTGTAGCCTGAAATCTCTCCATTTTCTAATGCTTTATGAATAGAGGTGCAGGGATCGGGCAGATAAAGTACCAGGTCGTCTGCATATAAAGACAGCTTGTGAGTTTAACCCCAGTGATTTTTTAATGTGCTGCAAAATAATTCAATCTTAAATTACTCTAGCTTTCTTTTGTGTAATGTTTGGTAACTTATGGCAAGCCAACATTTTCAAACCCAGATTGCCAAGCTGCATGCAGGATACACTTACCTCCTTTGGCCTTTTAAAAATCAGTGTACATTATGAAGGCTAAAGAGAGATTAATTTGTCAGGTAGGATGACAATGCATTGGCTAAGGTGTGGTTCATGCACGGTGTGGTTGAGCTACAAACTGTTGCTATTATCATACAGTTATAGATACAAAGTGTCAGACATGTCTTTGTTGGTTTCAACATAATTATGTTACACTGTTTTGTTGATTTGTTGAAGGTTGAACTCATCCAAACTTAAGTTCAGTTCACCTGCTGCCTGTCCAGCATGTGAAAAACTGTAAATCCTGAGTAGAGGTTAAAAATGTGTGCATAGATTCTACCATTATGAAACTTTAAAATAAAAAACACTGAGGTTGAGTTTGATCATATTTTCATGGTTGTTTTTGAAGAAGTTTAAAGAGGGTTTTTAAGGCACCCTTTGCAGAAATGTGACCAAAACAAAGGGACACAGCCTTTATGTGCGTGTGAACTTGAAATAGGTGTGGCTTTACCTAATGACTGCTATATATACCTAACCCTTTGATGTAAGAGTTAATTAAGTAATTATTTAATTATCCATTTAAAATTAAATATTATTACATAATGCACAAATACTATTGGACAAATGCTATTTACACTAAATAGAGTAACACACATTTATTATGTTGCACTCACAGTGATATAAACTCAAGAGACAAAACAGGTTTTGAACATTGTGGTTTTGTGTCAGTAATACTTTAAAGATGTCTGCAGCAGTGTGACGCCTCCTCTCCTCTTACACAATAAGGTGTAGGTGTCTTCAGTCAGACTGCACAGAGAGGATTTCTACTCAATATACTCCTTCCATGGTTTGAGGTCAAAGGCAGGGATTTTACTACATTTAGTGTAATGGGACCTGGTCTGGTATTGGAACGGCTGCTCTGGTACTTCAGTGATACCAGTGTTGTCACAGATGATGCGGGAAAGTGACGTCAGCTGCAGGGACTCCCTCTGGGCCCTGGTGAAGACTCCCTTGTTCTCCCACCAAAGTCTGAAATTGACAGTTTGAAAAAAATAATTTTAGCGTAATAAATACGAGGTAACCCTTTTCTAACATTAGAGTAATAGAATATTAGCACTGTTGATTTCAAGTTTAAGGTTGGTGTTTCATTGCATATTTTAAAATGTCTACTACAACTACTCACAACTACTCAAAGACAACTAGGACAAACCAGGACAGTGCAAGACAAAATATGCCATTAAATATTATAGTGTTTTACAGTACAATTCACAGTCCCTAACATAAAATCTTTTAAATAAATCTATTAAATAAATATCTTTTGTATGTCTCTTCTTTCCTTGCTTACCGGTCTCCTTGTCGGATTCTCTGGAACTGTGTGGCAATCAGGCAAGCAAACAAAGGTCCCACTCTTCCTCCACGAACAAATGGCTCAGCCACTCCTCCCAACCACACATCAATGTTGTCAGGTGTGCCGTAGAGATCCAGCAGGCTTTTGGCCAGTTTTGAGTTTTTCAGTACTTTTTTCAGCTGTTTCTGATTTCTTGGCTGTGACAGCCCACAGAACTTCCGCCATTTGTTGTAGCCTAAAAGGGACACAGTGTACACAGTGAAAACGTTGCAGTGATAAAGTTATTGTATGATCTATAATGTCTGCAAAGGCACATTTTTTTAACATAAATTGAAAGTCTAAATCAGAGTGATACCTGGGAGTCCATGGTCTCTGCCTCTCTGCATGTTGAGAGACCCCAGATCCAGTGCCAGCTCAGAGAAGAATTTGAACAGCCTTTCCCTCAGCTCATCAGTCATCATGTGGTCCTGTGTGTTCAGCTTGGCCTTGCGACCCACTAGACCCCTCAGGATTGGGTCCAAACCGCCTGAAGAGCACAGGAGATACATTTTTGACTGAGAATCATGGACCTCATTATAGTTTTAAGCTGCTTTGTGTTCATTGTTTATTGTTTGTTTGATGCCAACAATTTACCCATAAGAACTTGATACGAAGGTTTGTTATAGCACTCAGCATTGGCTTACATTGCAGCACAATATTCTCCTGCATTGGTTTTATTACACTATCATGGGTTTCAATGACTTGAAGGGAAATCACCTACAGTTCTTTGGAATAAGACTAAAGTTAAAGATCTTGTCCGTACTTTCAAAGATGATTCTCCATGGTGCAAAGAAGGCTCTGTGCAGCAATGGGCTGGGATAGTCACGGTGCTCCTTGTACTCCTCATCAAGACGAAACATAAAAGGCTGAACCATCAGGTGAGCAAATCTGTAGGCAGCTGTGGCAAACACATTGGAGATGCTGGGGTCCACGTCTTCATCATAACCAGGGTAGGTGGACAGCTGCTTGGCAATGAAGTCTGGACCAACGATGTGAAGTAGATAGTCTCTGAAAGTGAGGACCTGAACAACACAGAAGAAGGTGAGTTAGCTAAACCATGTGAGGATCATTAATTCAACATTTCAGAAAATCCAGTCAGCTAAGCTCCTCTCTAACCTGAAAGTATCCTCCCATGATCTTGCGTGCCTCCTGGTAGAGTCTCTCTCCGTCCCAGTGAGGATTGAGTTTGGCCAGAGCTCGTGCCAGACGGTTGTGTTCACGCAAAAGTAGTGTATGTAAAGAAGTCAGACCAATGTTCTCGTTGGATCGCTCATCGCCTGGGAGACAAATGCGGAAAACTGATTTTAATACTTGCAATTAAAGGTTGTCTTACCTAAGCTCTGCTAACTTCGACAACTACAAAGTGACACAAATTGGCTGATAATTTATCTTGCTGTCACTCACCAGCCACAAAGCAGGGAACCTCTTCAGCTTGAACATCATTAGTTATGCGAGCTCGTGTAGCACACAAGTTGGTGCTCATATTGGCGAATGGCAGGAGCTCACGGCCGTTGTCAGTGTATTGCGTGTTGACCCTCAACAGACCCTTATCTGAGGACAGATCCCGGAGGAAGCGAGCTTTGGTATCGTCTGCACCGTACACCTGGCCTACATCAATGAAAGCTGTGAGAGAGTTCATCTGCTGACGGGTATTGCTTGCACCAAAGAAGTGTCCTGTGTTGCCCGAACCACAAGCTGCTGCTGAGCGGAAGAAGGGGATGCATTCTTCTGAGCGGGGGTCTTTCTTGGGAATCTGATTAGAGGACAAGAGGCAGTTGGCATCCAGTGTGTGCATAGGTTTGGGTTTTAGATGTATCCGCGCACTTTCTTTTCATATAATGTGATGATACTGACCTCAATGGGGAAGCAGGGCTCCGTGCGATCGCAGGTCTTGTCACAGTCAACACCATCACTGAATGAGCGGATGACGGGAGAGTGAGGAGTGAAGGTCAGATCGTGGTCGGTCCACTGGCCAAAGATGGTCACCAGGTGAGTGTAGAGAGGGTCGCTTTCCACTTTAGAGTTTTTTGTGCTGAGAATCTGGTTGGACACGGCTCTTACCTGGAGACAGGATGCAGACAGTGAGCATCTTGGTGAAATGTCACTGTAGATGTGGTCTTCCCTGTACACTTAATCTCATTATTTGTAAAGTATATATAAAATATAATACCAAAGGAAGAAATTTCTTGTTGACTTTCAGATCAGGGTTCCAGCCTTTTGGCAGAGAGATTTTATCCTCATACTCGGCAGGGAGCCAGCGGATGAAAGGTGTGTTGGACGATCCCCAGTGAGTGTTTTTTCTAGACAAAAAAAATGAATCCTTTATTTTTCTTTCTCTTTTGTTTTACACATGGGTGGATCATGTACAGAATGTACCTGCCTGACATTACTGCCAACATTTGTCACAAAAGCAGAAACTCAAATATACACTCCCATTTTAAGTATCTTTAATTGTGAAATTAAAAGAAGAAAGAGCCAGACATGATTTACATGATGAACAAATCCTTGTTCATCATGTCAATTAGTCAATTAGCTGTTTTGTTACTTGTTTGTTGTTTTTGTTCTTGTTTTCCTGGTTTTTCCATTAAGCCTAAAGTTGCCCTTTAGCAGTTGCCTCACCTGTTGTTGCAGACGCTGCTCACAGTACGAAACTTGTCTAAATTGGGGGTTGTCTTGCAAGAAGGGGCACGATGTCGAGCAGAACAGCCTGTCAGGTCAGCAATGACCTGCAGGTCCTCCTCAGAGATCAGATCTGATTAACACAGGCCAGTATAGACATCTTAGCTGTGACTTGCAGCTGCTGGTATTGGACATTTTGGACAATTTTGGATACGCACCTGTAGCGTTGATGGAACGTTTCTGACGTCTTAGCAGAGAACTCTTGATCAGTTTCACAGTGTTATCCATGTAGTCAGCAGCACGCACAGCAGTACGAGTCGGCCCAGCAGGTTGCTTCAACAAACGCAGGACGTCTGAAGGATTTGCTGCATTCCTCTTCACACGTTCAACGCTCCTGTGTTGTGTGGACAGGTCAGATTACATTTAGATGTTACATTCATGTCGTACCATTTTTTTTCTATTACTGCAAATCTTGTGCAGCAGTTCAGTACACTCACTCTCTTCTGGAGTACTCATAAGCTGAGTCCACTGTAGCCTTGGCTTCAATCACAGCTTTTTCAATGACACTTCTGCTCAAACGTGATTCTACAGGCAAAAAAAAAAAAAAAAGCATCTTTCAGTCAGTCTGTTCTCAGGTCAAAGTTGACTTTGTTGTCAGCAAGTGTACAATACTAATTCAGGAAGTGCTTTCACACATCTTTTTGTTGACTGTCAATCGTGTATAAAAGTAGCCATAAAAGTAATTGTACAAGGAAATGTTTTTTTAATTTTGCTGGTCACCCATGTCATAACCCAACCAACCATATCCAGACAAAAGCGAACACACATACAACAATAGCCAGAAGGTTTGAAATCATAGGCAGTGATACAGAGAAAACATCTATAATATAACTTAACAGTAATAACATAAACAAAAGACAAAAGACAAAGAGGTAGCTTCTCAGAGATTAGCGTGGGGGGGTTTCTCAAAACTGTTGAGAAGGCATGACAATATAACACAATAAACAGGTGTGTGACTGTATTTAATTTAACTTTATAGAGCTCATACTCACCAGCGTCCACGTGGCTTTGCAAATACAGGTACAGACCTGCAGCGAACAGGCACAAAACCCACTTCATCTCTGAAAAGGACAGACACAATCCTGTTGTTTGCACAAATTAATGAACCAAAACTGATAAAATACTGATTTTAATGACTTTTACACACAACATGAAAGTTTAGTAGAGTTAAGTCAAGTCAAGAAGCTTGACCACGGTACCTGTGATGTCCGTCCAGTCCTGAATGGATCCTCCAGCTGCAATCAGGAATTGGTACCTTTCGCCACAATTTGCTGTCCACATATATGTAGTAAATTCCCCAACACCTGGGGCATCTTTCTTTGTTCTAAAGAAAACATTAACATGTTGTTTAACAGGAAACTAACGCCTCAACTGACCAGCATTCCAACAAACAATGAAGATGTTTTCCATGATTTAGCTTTGTGAAAAGAACGAGTCATTTTTTTACACTAAAAGCGTGAAAACTTTTTCCTGCTAGATAATCAAACATACAGCTCAGTCCAAACATTATTCAATGGTTCTTTTTTCTTTATTTTTATTGTCTACATTGCAGATTAACACTGAAGACTTCAGAACTATAAAATCACAGGTATGAAAAAAGTGTCAAGAAAGCAAGTTATGTTGTAGTTTTTTCACAGTAGCCACTTTTTCCATTGAAAGACAGCGTTGCATAATCCTCACATTCTTCCAGTCTGAAGAGCGGGCGCAGGCGGCACTGACCTCCTCCTCTCCTTCTCCTTGTGTTAAGGAAAGTAGACGTCCTGATAATTTCTGTGGTAACTGAGGTCAGAGGATAGTAGACATAGCGCAGAAACTTTGACAGGTAACAGATAACCATGCCAAAAACACAATGAATAAACATATTTCCTTGTTCATAGTCTAATGAGGGACATCGAGTACTTGTGGTGTGATCTTGATGGCGGACAGACGGGCCTTTGTGGAAAGTTTCTTCAGAATTGAGGCATCGTCATGTCATGATAAGGAACTAATAAATCCTCCTTGGGCAAACTTCAATAAGCATTAAACAGTCTTTTTTCAGGCTAGTGGAAAATAGACCCCCATAATACACACCCAAATAGACACCCAAAATACACATTTAGGTGTATATTTTACTATATTTTTCCTATTTATAGATTTCCCCTTAATATACCAAAGGTTAGCATTAGATAATGCCTTGGTTGCATATTTAAACATACGATTCAGTAAGCGCATTGTCAATTAATTATAATCAAGTGATCAAGTTTCAATAATTACATTTTTCTTTACCATATCTACCTGAAGTGTCAGGAGTGCAGTCTTAGAACAAGGTTTTCTGTTGTTTTCTGTACAAACCTGTCAGCTTCTACTGACAATGCACCTTTAAATCACTCAGATATGTCAAATGTAGACAGTTCCTGCTTTTGTGGTTTGAATCATACAATCTTTCAGTCAGTCAAAGATGTAGGAAGAAGTTCCTCAGCAGAACACACAACACGCCAGTGTAAGTCCACATAATAGCTTTTGCAGTGATTTGTTTTATTATTCTCTTGTTGTTATTCTCTTCATGTCTTGCAAAAGGTTGCTAAACGAAAATGTTTAAATGTAGATGAAAGATCCATCAGGTTCTCTGTAATTAGCTCCTAAGCTTTTCTGCAGGGCACGGCGAAAATCTTAAGTGAAACAGCTTTTAGCTCTTCCACTGCAAGCCATTTGAACAGCCTGCTCAAGGACCTGAAGGTTGTTGAAAATGTTGAAATCTTTAACAGTAAACTTAAAGTCTTATTTCCAGGTTGTTATATAACAACATAAATGAGAGACAGACAAAGTGGCTTGGCTAACAGGCTATCTACCTAAATATCTAAGTATGACTGACCCCACCTTTAAAAGTCCACCTTTAAATAATTTTACTTTACTTTATGTTTTAAGACTTCATTATTTTCTTTTCTTTTTTTTAAATTCTTTTTATTTATACATGAAATATTTGTTTTTTGCTTTTGTTTTGTCTTGGTAAATTCTAATATGATAACTCATCAATGTTTCTATTTCTATTTATTTTGAATGTATTTAAGACAGTGTTTTGTGCATTAGTCTTCCATTGTTTTATTGTTTTCTTTTTCTACTTCTTCATCAGTGTGCCAAACATCTGTGAAACATTATGACCCGCATGAACATTATTAACCTACATTATCTAATGAGTTCAGTCATTACAACGTGACACTTAGAAAGTGAAGCAGCACATGCCTTTTTCAGTGTTTAAATAGCCTTCCCCTGATTTGCATTTAACAGGAATATAATAAACTTTAAAATTTAAATTGACATATACAATTCAAATAAAAATGATACTTAAACACAGAGCTGGCAATTTACAATTTTACTCACAAGCTACTTGTTATGTTTTAGACTTAGCAACACGTGTTAGCTCCGTTCTATATGGGTTCATATTTACATGTTATCAGTTGTCCTAAGAACTAAAGATAACATCAAATCAAAGACAACGCGCAGAGTTTACTGGCATTTGTACGGGCATGTAGCCTTACTGGTTTTGTTTGTTGGATTTGCTTCACTTTGGATTCGATGGATTCGATTCACATTCACTTTACGTTTAAACAGCCCATCCGATTGGGGGTCCCAAAATTATCAATAGACTACCTATACTGGTCATAAGAGGTACAAGATTCTCTGTCATTTGTACTGAAACTAATAAATAGTGTTTACGAAAGTCTTGTTGTGAGGACTTTCCAAGTTAAAATAAACGCTGTTTTTGGAAGTTTTAATGTTATGTAGGTGGGAGTAATATGATAGTTGCGGAGAAATTGCTGGAATCAGTGGTCAATGGTGAGGTCAGGAGGGAAGAAAGTGTTCAGGAGCCTTTGATGTCTTATGCTGTAGTATTTATTGTCGCTTGATCATGGAGAATTGCAGACTCTCAAGGCTCACATGTGACCTCGTGTAACCTAAGGATAGAAAACCCCATAACAATAGTGAGTAAGTGTATTGAGTCATGCAGGAAAAATAAAAGAATTTTCTGCTTCAGTTTCCTTATGCCATAATTACAGGCTGCCATTAATTGGCACAGTGCCAAGTTAACCAGGTGATGGCTTTTGGATTACAATACATGCAGACTTTAGTTAGTTTGGATCCAGCATATCACTCAAACTTTAGTTGGTTTATCTGCAGTACATCACTCAAACTTTAGTTGGATTACATGCAGTACATCTTTTGAACTTTAGTTGGATTACATGCAGTACGTCACTCATGTAGTATATCTCTATATATCTGTAGATTACATCTAGTATATCTCACAGACTTCAGCTGATTTGTGTGCAGTACATCTCTCTTTTAGACTTCATCTGTAACTTCCTCTCAGAATTCAGTCTGGTATTAATCTATTTGGAGTTATTACAAAGAAAACTGTAACTTGAACCTCTTGTGGTTTTGTCAGTCTTGCATTGCACATGACAGACAAAGGAGTGACAAGGCAGTTTGCCAGTTTAGAAATCTGATACCATCCTGTCTTGTTTTTACTGCTGTTGTAGCACGCGCACACGTGTGTGTTTGCGCATGTGTGTGTAAGTGAGTACTAACACAGCTTTCATACAGACCAATACATAATTAAATAAAAAAATATATAAAGCATTAAGCCTTAAAAACATTATTTAAAATCATTTGCACACATTCACGTGTTAGTGCACAGAGCAGTAAAATAACATTCAATCTGATGCAGTAGTCTTTTTGTTTACCTCCATTACGGGGAAGAGGAGTCTCACCTGTGTGAATACAGCTTCATTTACCCGTAAACATTTCTTTGTTTGAATGACAATCTGGGTGATATACTGCAGGTTGACTGGAAGGATGTCTGGGCATTCCCTCGTTAAAAAAAAAAAATCTTTCATCAAAGGCAACTCGTCATAGCATGTAATTTTCATAGCTGTTTATTTAGGTCACACACGATAGGAACCTGACAAACTATCCACTCCTTAACAACATCTTTTTACCGTAAGTATCAGTGCTACATAACTGGAACTAATATCTCGTAATACATTATATAACTACAAAACATGGCAGACCACATGGCGTAGATGATATATTGTGAATTTCATAAAAACTAGAAGCACATATAAAGGAGAATTAACAATATTACATTCTGTGATTGTATTTTATGGGGCTATGTTTTTAATATGCTGTTTATAATGATAAACTAAACCACTGGTATGCTAAACACCTGTCCAAGGGTTAACGAGATAAATCAGTGAGCTCACAAGATGATTTACATCATAGGAAAATATATTGTTGTTCTTGTTATTGTTATTGTGGTTGGGTATATTCTGCTTAATCGTAAAGCACTGTAACTGTGTTTTAAGAAATACCATTTATCTATATGAACCTGCTGAACCCAGCAGCTCTTCATACTCATAACTCATGTTATAGTTGGATTTGTAGCCTGTACATTTTGTGCTGAATACCTCAGTGACAGTAGCACAAAGCTACTGGATTGATATGTGTTATGTTTGGCAACTTTCTATTGACTGAGTAATTTGCTTTGCCTGATGTTTGTGTCACTGCAGGCCCCCTTCAGTATTATGCACCACACTTGTGGCTCAGGAGGTAGAGCAAGTTGCCCACTAAATGAATGATTGGTTGTTCAATCCCTGGCTCTTCCAGTCTTGGGCAAGATACTGAGCCCCAAATTGCACAAAAGGATACTTATAATCTAAGTGTGTTGCTCCAGGGTTAGCTGATGAGTAGTTAGCACCTTGCATGGCAGCCATGCCATCAGTGTATGAGATATGTAGTGTAAAAGCAAACCCTAGAAGACTAAAAGGTGCTATATAAGTACAGCACATTTACCAAATAATGTTACTCTCATTCTTTTATGTTGCTTCTATAGATTCTGTTGTTTTTGACCTGAAACTGTTGACTGTATTTTGTGGTATTGTATATTACATGTACCTGCTCGGGTTTGTAAGTCTGGTTTCTAGCAGTGTTCACAGGAACAATACAAATGGAAGACTGCATAAATTTAAATCTCTCAGCGAAGGTCCGCACCCACAGGAGGTTACTCAACATTTAAGCATTGCTGTTCAAACAAATCAATCAACATGAGCCTGCGACGTGAAATGATATGTGGAGTGCAATCCAAACCTTTTCGACATTTAAACATGTGATTTGATTCTGTGTGATCCTTCAAACATATCAAATTTATTTAAATATTCAGCATAAACAAGAAACTAAAAAGCTCTGGGCCTACCAAAAGTACATACAAGCGCTCAAATGCATCGTCTAGATGTCTTTTTTGTTGTTATGTTCACCTTCCACCAAATCTAAAAATAGATTCTGATCTCTAAATGATCATCACTTGACTGGAAACTATATTGCGTAGTCAAATTTATGAAATAAACAATTCTCCCTTCTTAAAGGTGATTTTCTTGAGAAAGAACTATGTATTCTTTATCAGCTACTTGAAGGTGCTGACCAAATCAAAACTAAAACCAGCTAAACATGTGCCAGATCCTTTCTTCAATAACTATGATGTTATCTTAGTCTTTTTTAAAAGCATCTAACCTCCAGTTATCTCTCTTGTTGTCTGTCATCAGGCTACCTGCACAAGGAAGTGATGAGGAGAAAAAAGTCAAGGTGTCTTGAGTCAGACAGCAGAATGGTCCTTCCAGCCAGTAGATCATGTGATTCAAAGGAATGGAGTAAAGAAGAGGAATGCACGAGGAAATAAAAGGTACCGAAAACCCAAACTGGAAAAGTGACCTCCTGGCTCACTAGGTTCACTGTCTGGTATGTGTCCATACCAGAATGTTTGGAGCAGATAAAGTTCATATGATGAGAAAGTGGATAAATTAATTAGCAGACAAACATTAAGTGATGGAAACAATTTCAGTGGAGTCACACCTTAAAAGACCTGTTATGGTTTTCATGGGAACTTCTGAGAATATTACGGTAAACAGTCAAAGAAAAAGGAAAAAAAAAAACAAGAAAAGAGATTTGAATCTGACAGGGATGTAACATAAAGTACATGCTCTGGATGCAGTAGAGGCAAACAATGCTCACAAAGAATCAAGGCATGTTGATTTATTTAAAAGATTAAAAGTCTTTATGATTGTGGCTACATGATCAAAAACCTGTCTGTGATCTTATTGACAACAAGTTTTCACGCCTGCATTCTCAGTGATGATACATATAAATCTCAAGATTTGGAGGTGATTTCTCGTGCTGTATAATTTCACTGTCACTTTAACATGACTACTGCGAGCTGTTCGTGAGTTTTGGCATTGTGAGATTGTGTGCATTGTTCTCTATATTTGGACATCTACATCTACATCTTTGCCAAAGTACAACAGTTATGCAAGTTTGTAGTTTTCGTATGAAAACACGTCAACTATGAAGTGTCTTTTCTGCATGTTTGTCACACCTTCCTCATTGTCTTGCCATCTTTTGTCTCTTTGGCACGCTTCTTTCGGGTACACTGCAGATTGAACGGGAAAATCTACCTGTTTTAGTGTCCTGTCTGCCATCATCTGCTTTCACAACGTGAAAAAACACTTTGTTTGTTTGATTTTGATTTGTTTTCTAATATATTTGCAAAAATGATTTCATTTTCACATGGTATTTCCCATCCTTATAATCTGTATATGATACAATTCTGCATAACACATAAAACTAAAATCATGTTAAAATTTCTGAAATCAATTTATTTGACTTTAACTTGGTGTTTAGTTTGAGTTAAGCTTCCTTTGGTCTACAAAAGGTAAATGGAACCACCTTTCTAGTCTTCTGACAACTCAAAGCACACACTACATACGACAGCTAACCATTCAAACACATCGATGCTACAGAAATTTGGGGTTCAGCATCTTTCCCAAGGACACTTCCACATGCAGACTGGAGGAGTCCGGGATCGAACTGCTGATCATCTGATTAGCGGGACAACCCACTCCACCTCCGTGCTACAGCCACATGTTTGTGACAGCATGGTGCAAGTCTTAATTATGTAAGAGGGTTGTCATGGTATTATGATTGTTATCTGTGGAATGAATTGTCTGCAGCCTGTCATTAATCAATCAACATAACTCAGCTCATACTTGTGCAGCTATTAGTGTGCTGTAAAAACTGCCTCCAGAAAGATTGAGAAAGACAGAAAATGACAGGCTCGAGGCTTCTGAGTTAAAGAAGCACACGTGCAAGCAGACGCACAGTGCAGTCTGTAAAGCCTGTCAGAGAAGGACGTGTCTTAACAAATAACATAAACATGCAGTGTATTACGGAAGCGCACTGCATTCACTGGATAAAACAAATTAGCCACCTTATAAAAGATCTCGTAATTATGAGATGAGGAAAGGTGCCTCTTTTGATTAATCAATGTTATTTGTGTGTTTCTATGTAACTAGAGTCCATATATTTTGGTGGCATGTATGACATCACTGTGAGCTGTTCATTAACAAAGAGCTTTATGACACATTCTGTTCACACACTCATTCCTGTGATAATTAAAAATGACTTAGACATGTGTCAATGTGCATTTGGCATCCTCACAAAGAGAATCAGGGTGCAGTTTACGCCTGTGTTGATCTGAATGTGTTTTGCTTTTGCTTGAGTAGCTACAGCTGCAATGATACAGATTTCAAATGAAATGTGGATTGATACGTGTGACATGTAATAAACTTGGATACACAAACATTAAATAAACAGCTACACAATTTTGTTATTTCTGTGGGGTCATTATCCATGAATGAGATTATCCAGAAAGTGTCACGTTACAGAGAACTGAATAACCAATCCAGTATGCAAGAGAACTTTTTTTTAAGAATTCTGTTTAAATTCTTGGGAAAGGAAGTCTGTGCAGACTAATCAGTGCAAGTATTTCATAACAAAGACAATGTAACCCTATGGAAATGTTTGATAAAGGATTATGTGGAGTATGCAGTTCACCTTTGTAGGGCCCAAAACATAGGATGCTCAACAGATACAACACATCACATAAATAGAAGACAAATTAAACTATTAGAAACATATCAGATAAGCTATTAATACACGCAAGGTAGAAGAGACATGGTGCAAGGCCAACAATCTCCAAGGAGCTAACCTTATGCAGGGTTCTTGTCTTCCTTTCTTTATTTCTGATATTTGAAATGATTGACCCATCATGCTATTCAAACAAACAAGGGAGCAGTGTTTTTCCTCACATTTCTGCAGTTACTTTCACGATGCAGTGTTGGGTTAATGTTCACTGTCCATGCATCCTGCCTGCTGTCTGTTTTAGGTGTTGGAGAGTTTGCAGCAACGCCTAGATGAGATGCACAAGAAGGTTAAGGAAGTGGCGGAGTTACTGTTCGTGTTGGATTTCAGATTCACTTGACAGCAAAAAACTAAATCTTTTATCTCCCTCTGTGTAGGATGATGATGCTGATCAAGCTGCAGAGAAAGCAGAGAAGGTGAGTAAAGAGAAGCTTCAAAAGGAGGCAGAGATAAGGAGGCTGAAGGAGGAGGATGCTGAACTGATGGAGAGGCACTCTGTGCATCAAGACCCCTGATTTATTTACTTATTCTAATTGTCAGGAATTGATAATACGTACACTGTAAACACTGTATATCTAGTTGCAGTATCAGATAGCTTATACTGCTAGTGGTTCAATCCTGGGCTGCTGCATGACTGAACACAAGGTCCTGTACTACCACCTTGTGGCAGTTGAAAGAACTGGCATACCCAATGAATCTGTCCCTGTTTGAATTTATTGAATTATTTGACAAAAACAGGAAATGCAAAACAGACCGTTTGTCTCCATGACAACTGAGGTTGAGGATTATGGGCAGTGTACTATCCATAACATTAACTTAACATTAACTTATCATATTGTTGAGTTATCAGGGACACTTGTGTGTGGCTGTGTTGAGAAATGTTCCCTTGTAGATTCTTCACCGCCTTTGTTGTTATAATGAATCTGAATTTCATAAAATAAATAATGTTGTTATTTATTATTATTATTTATTGTTGTAACATTTGCACACAAAGTTTTCTCTAATTTCTATTTAAGTTTTCAGGTAATCAGAGGCTCCTCCTTTTCGTTTCCCTCCTGGTCTCTGGCACCTGTTTGGAGGCCTTTCAGAGCTCTGGGTAGCTCCACCCACTCTCTCTCTCACCCTGCAGCCTGGCCTGCTTCGATACCACCAGCCTCCATCTTTGTCTTCATTGTATTCCTTGGTTTTGACTTTTGGCTATAATAAAA
This sequence comes from Protonibea diacanthus, assembly GCA_028641955.1. Lineage (NCBI taxonomy): Eukaryota > Metazoa > Chordata > Actinopteri > Sciaenidae > Protonibea > Protonibea diacanthus. The sequence continues at coordinate 19,382,788 of CM053985.1, forward strand.
GTTACTTTGGTTGCATTGGCTTTGTCACCTGTGTTGCTTCCCAAGAGCCAGGGTCGTAACATATTGGGGGCTCGTCCGGGATCGGTTTATTCCGGATGAGTGTTTTCTTGCATTTGCCTAGACTGTGTAATACTGAGTGGCCTGCTGTGTTTGTCCTCCTGGTGAGTATGAGGTGAGTATAGTGTCTGAGTGTTGTTGAGGTTTCAGTGATTTGTGATTTGGCTGCTTTTGTGTGGGACACTGAGTAGTGCTGTGTGCACTGTTTAATTCGGTTAGCGAAAGGTGCAGTTAACCAGGTGTGTAAATGTGAGGAAGTTATCCAGGATGGCAACACTTGATAATTTCACTAGCGCACCTTCAGAGGAGCTGCTTGAGCAATTTACTAAAGATCAGCTCCTAAAACTCGCCAACTACTATGAGTTTGAGATTGCTAGTAGTGAGAGGCGTCTGAAAGAAAGCGTTAAAGAGGCTCTGAAGGCTATGTTGATTGAGAAAGGTGTGTTAGAGCCCGTGCCTCTGTCCGTTTCTCAAGAAATGGTCTCAAAACCTCCTCGAACAGGTGTTGCTCTTGAGTTGCGGCTTAATATATTTAAACAGTGTGATGCAGAATGCAGCAGAGAGCGTGTGAATATGAACATACGTGTCGACATGATATAAAACTTTGATCATGAAGTGTGTTCTGTTGTTGACTGTGGAGTTACCGCTGATTATTAATCATATCTTTGCCATAACTTGTTAATATGTTTATATGTGGACAGGAGGTTGAGCGACCATACCAGGTAACAAACACTTCCCCTGACTTCTGTGACAGGTGGACTGTATTCATTTATTTGAACTCTGACGTTGATAATGAAGTCACATTTTTTTCACGGGTTGTCCACGTTTTAATTTCCTGCATGAAACAACACGGTCAGAGCGCGCGGGGAGTTTCTAGTAAGTAACTCAGATGCGCGTTTTGTAGTCCATCTTCTGGACTTTGTAGTTTTACCACAGGTGACGTCAATAACATTCGCCGTCGCATGATGACGTAGTCGAAGTGTAAGTGCAGTCGGATTCTCTGAACGCCGCGGTCGTCTTCTCCTAACTCCTTATCACCTCTCCTTCACATCTTTCCTTGACCTCGTGACGTTTTCTATCGAGGTCAAGGAAAAGTGGTTAGGAAAGGACTTAGGAGCTAATTTTTTTCACCCTGGACAATAAATGGAAAATGGAACTTAGATTGACACACCATGCTGCCAGTAAAGACTCTCCTCCAAAATCATTGGTCTCCTCACCCCTGACCTCTCAGACCTCAACCTCAAGATAAGCCATCACACACAGAGCACGCAGTATAGCACATGACTCCAGCCAACCACAACTCAGTGGTCGTACTGATTATCAGACTCTCAGTAAACAGTTTGACTCCATGCATTCGTCTCACTTGTAGTGTCTACATCACCCACAATGCAACCACCAACAGTTCAGTCAGATTTCTAATGTAGCCCGAAGTCACTGGCCTCACGCACCACCTTCACTTCTTTCTAACTCTACACCCCTCGATTTTCAAACTTGTAGTCTTGAGATCTAAGTGACTCACATCGAGCAGTTCAGACTACCTTAAACCAACAACGTCTGTATACCTTCTTTTCCCAAATATGCAGTCACAGACTTTGATCTGATGATGAGTTCCCCTTTAACTACTGTTATGTTAACAGGTGCTCTTCTGATTGACCATGCATGTTGGAAAGGAGCCTCTCCATCTGACACCTATGCAGCTCTCAGGTAAAAACAAATAAACAAAAAGAGATAAAAATGGGAAATTTCACACAAACTGCTTCATCTCTATTTTTATTGTCCTTTATCAGGTGGTGTGAACAGGACTTGTGTCCTGTGGCGAGTAAACAAGCGAGAGGTTGCTATGACCCCAACACTCCAGCACTTGATGCTGCGCTGGTGTATGACCGGCCAACTCAAGACTGAATGTTCACTGAAAACAGATGAAACTGCCACTTGAGCCACCATAACTGTGCCTCACTTTAATCTAGTTTCTTTATGCCACTTTTTTTTTTTAATCTTGTAAATGCCAGAGAGCATGTTTTAGGCTCAAATTCACTACTGCATGCACAAGAACAACAATGAGACTGAATATGGAGTTTCATTATGTGATATTTTTAATATTAAACTGTATATAAAGTATCTGTGATTTATTTTTATCTTCAATAAATAAGAAACTATAGATTCACAAGTTTTTCAGCATACAAATGATTTTTGGAGGGTTTTGGAGGAGCCTGGGTAAACAAAAATCACAGCAGAGGTCTGAAGCAACAAGAGCCCAGACAGAAGATGTAGGAGGTTTACTTACATGCTGCCTTCTAGGAGTGTTGGGAAAAGGCAGATGTTTGAGCTCCTATGAAAAACGTGTGAACTCTGCATTGTTTTTTTTATACCACATGATTATTTTAAACTGTACAGAGATTAATTATTTGGTATGGTTACTTGTTATTGTGTTTTACTGTGGTAAACTACCTGAAATGTAAAGTGATGTACAGTCGTTTTTGGAAATTAACAAATAAAAAAATATAAAATATACGCATGATTAATACTTCTGCTTCCTCTGTGTTTATTTAATAGTTTTGAGGCATTTTGATGTTAAAATGCATGTAAATAAACTGAATGAAAAAAGAATGTCCCCCTTGAGGGATTAATAATAAAGTATCTCTCTTATGTGCATGTTAGGGACAACCTACCTTTGTGAACAAGTTTTCCATGTAATGAGCACCAATACAAGACACAAACACTTAAATGACATCCTGAAATTGGCTGGGACTCAGAGTTCTCAGACTCAGACGTCTGATATTGTATTGGTTTAACCATTTTTTTGTTTGACGGCCCTGTTTTGAGGCTTTTTTTTTAGGCATGTTCGAAATTCCGAGTTTTCGAGGAGTCCCTGAAGGGAGCATGTATGGAAAAACAGTGGGTGGGGCCTCAGGAAGGTGTACACGATGTACGCGGACATTGAATCTGACTTGGGCACAGTCAGTAAAGGAGGTTTAAAGACACACATAACCGATGTTAAAGTGAAGCTAACAACGTGCACTTTGAGACTTTTATTCTCATGTGTCTTTCGGCTGCATTTAAGCTGAAGGTTAGCTCCGGAAATTCCGGATTCCTGGACTGATACGACCCACTACAGTCCTGTGAAGGCACCACCAGGATGGACACGGCTCCGGGATAAAGTGGATCATGTGTTTGTCTGTTTATTTGTCGCTTTTGCTGCTGGTGTCGTGTCACCAGCAGCAGCAGGTCACCTCGGACCCCCATGTCCTGAGGAACCAGTCTGCTGGGTGGTCTGCAAAGACCACAGCAGCCACGATGTTTCAAAACAACAACGATGAGGTCAGTGACATTTGATAGATACTTAAGTGACACGTAAAGTAGTTATTATCAGGTGTGTGTGTGTGTGTGTGTGTGTGTGTGTGTGTGTGTGTGTGTGTGTGTGTGTGTGTGTGTGTGTGTGTGTGTGTGTGTGTGTGTGTGTTTACCAGTTATATTTGTCGCTTGTTTGATTTGCAGCTGTCAGGTTGTCAGCAGTTTCTCGTAGCTGTCACATGTTTAGCAGGAGACCACAGACAGACAGGTCAAATCTAAGTAACTGATGTGTGTACGTAATGTCCCCCATGTCACACCAGGACACACTAAACCAGGGCTGTCAAACTCAAAACATACAAACCATTTTTGCATAACAACACCTCCAAACTTTGTCCCTTTTTTTTTACATTAATGAACCATTTACATTCACTTACAAAACAAGTATATATCTCAGTTTTTTTCACATTCAGTCTACTGCCATTACATGTGTATTACAACTTACAGACAACATTTTAACTGAGTAATATGGTACATTACTTTTTTTTTTTTTTTTTTTTACATTTAGTATAACTATTATTAAAAAATTCAGTCCAAAGTCTGAATTTGCCAGTCCAGTTTGCCAGACTAGACCCTTTGGTTGGCCATAAATTCTGCTTTATGTTTATTACTGAGCTCTTCGTGGATGCTGCTGTTGTACAGGAGTGCATTATATTGAAAAGTGTTGCTAATATTATGACAATATTATTATGTATGTAAATGGAGTGGCCAAAATATTTGAATGTAGTCCAGTTTAACACGTCTAGTTAGTGTTAGTGTTGAATGTATAATAATAATGTATGTTAGTATAATAATAATAGTGTTAATAGTTAAATTATTATCGCTCTGACAGTGTCAGCCAAAAACGAAACATTAGGAGCTTCATAAAAGTAGAATTCGGGGCAGTGTTGTTGTATTGTATTACGTTAAATTGTTCAAGTGTACCTAACGAAGTGACCGGTGGTTTATGTTTCTGTGCATTTGTTGGAATGATACATAAAAATAAACAAAACATAAACTGAACAGAATGAATGAAGCTCTTTTAGTGAGTGGTGGATAACCTGCAAGGTACATTATTTAACATAGATGTTAATAAATGTTAATAAACAAACAAAGAATTTCAGTTTATATTAATTTGTATTTATGAATTAGAAAATCTGCGAGTTGAACATTGTTGATTAACACTAAGAGAAGAGACGATGGCTCACTTTCACTTCTTTTATTTCTTGTAGTCACTGAAAGACTGACTTAAGCAATAATGTGGAACTTTTTTTAACCATAAAATAACATTTGTATGCTACACTGACTGACGATGATTGACGATGATTTGAGTCTATCAGTTGTTTCGATGTTTGCAGCTACATGTCGAGGAACGTACTTTCTTTTGTCTGTGTTTAGTGTGACCGTGTGATGGAACTCAACGCCACGGACCGCTGTGCATTTGTGAAGAACACACCCGACTGTAGCATGGAAGATGGCTTCATCAACTACCTCTATGAGGCCTTCTGCCTGCTTCCCCCCAACCTCACACCTCTCACCATCACTCTCTGTGTAAGTGTGTGTGTGTTTAGTTAGCTGTTAAAACTCTGCATATCAGCATCAGATGATCTTTTGAGGAAGTTGTTGTTGCTGGGGGGAAAATTGGAAATGATCAAACTTCTGAATTCTCTCTTCTTTCTCTTTCGCTTTACACTTAAACAACGTAAACAACAGATTTTCTTGAAAATTTGTGAACTTTCTTGAATTCCCTGTTTTGCCACATAACAAATCAAACAGTCACACTGGTAAAGGAAGTAACCTTAATCTGTGTGTAGCCACCGTTACAGATAAGGAACAACAAGATCACTGTGGTAAAACAAAGCCATCCTCATCTGGGTTCTTGTGTGTTTGAGCGTGACAGACTCAAGCAGCACATCCGTTTTTTGTTTTCTGAGTGTGTGTTAAGAAAACAGAGGTCCATCAGATCATTATTTTCTTCCACTTCTCCACAGATTATATGGCTGCTCTTCTTGTTCGTCATTCTTGGACTAACAGCCTCTAAATTGTAAGTATCTTTCATGTTGCTAGTTTCCCTTTAAAATATCCAGAACTATTAACATATATTTTTTGGAAATTCTGTGATGTTTTTCATCATTTCTCATGAGCATATTCACCTATTTTTCCCACTGTTTCTCCTCAGTTTTTGTCCCAACCTGTCAGCCATCTCTACCTGTCTACACCTCACTCACAACGTGGCTGTATCCTTTTTTTTTTTTTTTACATCGACTGTACTGTAGCAGAAGTTCTTACGTGTGATTTTCATGTACAGTTGAACTGCTGAGTGACTGACTCAGTTCCTCTCCCTCTTCCCTGTTAGATTTCACTCAGTGTTGCTCAATTATTCTTTGTGATTTTGTACTTTCCTTGACTGGTATTTGTGCTGAGGGCGTGACATTTCTGGCTCTTGGTAATGGAGCTCCTGACATCTTCAGTGCCATTGCAGCTTTCTCCCACCCACACACTGCTGGGCTGGCTGTTGGAGCTTTATTCGGTAGGCACAGACTCATACACAAAGATAAATAAGCAACTTAAAATACCGTGGTTAGCCTTGTCATGATCGCTCTCTCTCCCTCTCTCCCTCCACAGGGGCTGGTATATTTGTTACCACGATAGTTGCAGGCAGTGTGGCGCTGGTCAAGCCTTTCGCCGTAGCCTCTCGTCCATTTCTGCGTGATGTTGCCTTCTACATGGTGGCGGTGTTTTGGACTTTCCTCATGTTGTACAGAGGAACCACGACACTAAGCGAAACATTTGGTACACACATGACACTTTCTTTTTTCGGTTTCTGCTTTCAAATAAGATTTTTTTTTTTAAATAATAATACCCCACAGGTAACACAGATCTATGTTAATGGTAGGCTTTAGAGAAAAGGATTTTCTGTCCCCAAACTCTCCAGCCTCAGTAACATATTAACTCTGTTTCAGAGCCATTTGTTTGTTTTAGTCAGCAGATTTTCTTGAACTTTAGTTGAATGATAGGCCATGAGCCAAGAAGAAGAGTGACTTAAATAATTTATTATTTTATTTTTTACAGGTACGGGATGTGTAAATCTAAATCTGACACGTCACATGTTATTTTATCACTTTTTTATCTGAACAGTCATGTTTCATATCCTTAAAAAACCCTAGCAGGGTGGTGGTGTGTCTCTGAGTGCTTTCTTGTTCTGTTGACAACAACATCTACAGCTCCAGGCTGCAATATCAGCTATTTCCTGACCAAAAACAATCCCAGAAGGAAGTTCAAGCAGACTTTTTTGTGAATCACTTACTGTCATTGTTGGCACATGGAGACCAGCTGTGACTACACATTTTTTTTAAATATGTCCACACAAACAGACTGTATACAGTGTAATCTGAATGTAGTCATTGTATCAAGTTTTACTCCAAACTTCTGTTTTTTTAAAAAAAACAAAAACAAAACAAAAAATAACACTGAAGCTTCTTTGCTTCATTTCCTTTTTCTAGGGTACCTGGCCCTGTATGTGGTGTATGTATTGACTGTGATTGTCAGTGCGTACATCTACAACCGTCAGAAACATTCAGTGAACTCTGATGTCAGGAACGTTGCACAGATCCCAGGTAAGAAACACAACAGACAAATACACACACACAAATAAAAATAATGTTTCGAAATATCCAGTGATGATATTTTCCGTCTTTGCAGCAGAGTTTCACTCATCTGACTCGTCTGACTCTGACGTTCCCTGCCTGAACAGTGGGGCCATCCAACAGGAGTATGGTAGGAATGCAGCAGCCTTTTTTTATAAACCACAGTATAAGTTAATGTTTTCCTGCATGATCAGGACTCATAACATGCACATGCATGTGTGTGGGTGTTTCAGAGTCAGAGTACAGGCCACTGCTGCCTTACTCTGAGTCCACGAGTCAGATCCTGCTGAGCTCTCTGAATCCGGTGGACAACAGGAAGTGGAGGAGGAAATCATGGAGCTGGAGAGTGCTCAAAGTACTGAAGGTGTGTATGATATCAGACAGATACAAGAGGCAGTGTAAAAAGCTCAGTATCTGTAGTGGAAACTAAAAACTGTTACCATGATATAAATTATCTTGCAGACACCAGTAGAGGTCCTGCTGCTGCTCTGTATCCCTGTGGTTGACCCTGATAAAGAAGACAAGAACTGGAGACGCCCACTGAACTGCTTTCATCTGATCTCTTCTCCTCTGGTGTGTGTGTTTGCCTTCCAGTCTGGAAAATGTAAGCCATCATCTTTCATAACATTCATGACAAAGGTAGCATGGCATATTGCAGCAGCCATAAAACATTATTTTTCTTAATTTCTAGATGGAAATCATATGATCCAAGAGCAGTTTCCCCTCTGGCTGCTGACACTTCTGCTGGGACTTTTCCTGTCTGCTATTGTCTTCTGTACCACCACTAATGACTGCCCTCCCAAATATCACCCAGTAAGTATTTGTGAAGTTTAAAAAGGAACTGGTATTATCCAAAATATATAGTATAACTCCTGTACACGTCAGAGGATGTTATTATTAATATAATAATTATCAATGAACGTGCCAATATTCTGTCCACCATCATAGTTAAAAACAAATAAAAGCAACATGAAAGGATTCATCATATGGCGACCATGACTATCTGTAAGAAATGTCATACCAATCTAACTAGAAGGTGTTGAGATATTTCACAAGTTAATTAAACACTTAAATCTGCTGGTGATGCTAGAGGACAAGTCAAAGGATCAGTCAGCGTCCTCCTCTGGGGACCATGAATGTCTGTACAAAATATCATGGTGATCCATTAGTTAGCCTGGACCACAGTTCATGCTGTGACGGTGAAATATGTTCTTGCTTGTGTGTGTGTGTGTGTGATTCTAAGTTTGTCTTTTGTCCCTCTCCAGCTCTTTGCTCTTTTGGGCTTCGTTGTGAGTGCAGTGTTGATCAGTGCAGCTGCCTCTGAAGTGGTCAGTCTTCTGCACATGCTCGGTGTGGTGCTGAGTCTCAGCAACACCGTGCTGGGTCTGACTCTGTTGGCCTGGGGCAACAGCATAGGAGGTGATATATGTGAACCAAATCCCATTTTTGCAAAACAGACTCAAATACAGGCTTGTACTTAAAATAATGTCTCTCTTTCAGACTGCTTTTCTGACATCACCATCGCCCGGCAGGGTTACCCACGGATGGCCATATCTGCCTGCTTTGGAGGCATCATTTTCAGTATCCTTTATTTTAACGTGTCAGTATGAAAACATAACTTGTGGACAGTGGCTGTTAAAGACTTGACTGTATTTCCTTCAGACATGCTGTTTGGAGTGGGTTTAGGATGTCTGGTACAGATGCTTCAAACAAAGTCTAATGTGCAGGTAATCTCAAACACACATATATCAAGAGTTTATCATTGTGGTCAAATATACAGAGAAATTGCAAATACATGAGACTGAACCGGTGAACATGGTGCATCTTTGTCTCTTTCTGTTCCTCCTCAGTTTGAAGAAGCCGGTCTGTTGACGTGGATTCTTGCAGGGGCACTCGGTTTGTCTTTGGTCCTGTCTTTCATCACTGTTCCACTGAGCCGATTCCACTTGGGTCGGGCCTACGGGATCTTTTTAATCATCTTCTACGGCATCTTCCTTCTCATTGCATTGCTGACAGAGTTTGGCAAGATCCACTAGTGTGTAGATCTGACTCTGAGGCCAGTCTGAAATGAGGAACGCCCTCTTGTAAATGCACAAGGACACACTTGGAACAGGGGCTGCTGATGCTGAAGTACATCCTCTTCTCTAATAATATTAATGCACTATTTATACTTTTTAAGAATGAACATTTTGTGCATTTGCCTACTACCTAGACTGCTACTGGTTAGTGAAACCGAGCAGGCAAATTCACTGACAAAGACATCTCTGCTCAGGGAGAGCTGAAACTAATCATCACACTGTGCCTTTATTCAACTTCATATTGTGCTGACTGGAGCTTTGAGGGCACTTTGGGAATCCAGAAAAGGAAAGGAAACACAGGTTTTTAAAACTTTGTACTGAACTAAGTGTACTGTAAATCAAAATGACCCTGTACAAAGCTGCTTCTGGGGGAATTAAATAATTTTGATTTGTTTTTACAGCCCGTAGTAATGCTATGCTAGTTTTTTGTCCCTTTCTGTGTTCACCTATTTGTAAGTAAAGTTTACAGATACCGGCAGTATAATACAGCAAAAATACATCAAGGACAATTTGAACAGTTTAATAAAATCCCTTATTAACTAACTCAAATACATTACAGAATAAGAAGTTATATAAAAGTAAAATACTTTGAGTCTGTTGAGACATTAGTTAGGAGATACACCGTAAATGTTTTGTTGGGTTGAGCTAAAAGGAGTGTTATACTTTTATTCTTTAGAGAGCTTGTGAAGTAGAAGTAGTGTCTGTGTTAATACTGATCATATGGGCCGTTTAACTAAGGCATCAGGTTTTAAGTTCCACAAAAGGCCTACAGCAGTATATAAGTACATAACATACTGTAGTAGTACAGGCTCCCTGGTAATATTTGCTGCAGTCTTTGAGAAGGCCAAAAGAGGGCAATGTTCCTGCTACAGACCATAGTGACGGCTCCAGGAACGAGTCATCATTAACTCATCTCAGTCTTGTCCAAGTCCAAAAAGCCCATCAACTTCCCACTGTGGCGATGGGGAGGGTGGGGTCACGAAAAGACCTAGAGTGATGGGGTTGCATTTAAAAAAAAAAAACAAAAAACAAAAACGCTGAGATGGCAGTGTGTATGTACTGCTTGCAAACTGTGCGTTAGTTGATGCTGTGAGGTCCAGACTGTGAGTTGAGCTGAGGCTCTGGGATGGAAGATGGGTCAGAAACGGGACTGTCCAGATCCCGTTCCAGGCTTTGGTCTGGCTGAGGCAGGTTTTCCCTTGAATACTCTGCATACCACTCCTGGAGAAACAAGGCGTGGAAAATGTTAAGAGGTAACGACAGACTAAACTACTGTCAAGGTATGCATGATTATTTCTTAGGTTTCATACCTGTATCTCCTCCTCATACATTTTCATGCTGAGGTCGCTCTTTGTTCTGGACCTACGACCTTGGTACACCAGAGACGAGTGCTGGTCGCCCCAAAGCAGGAAGCAAAGCAAGTTAGTGGGACTTCATGTGAAAAGCGGAGGAAGAACAATTTATTGTGTTATTGTGTTCTTACCCCGCCCCTGTCCATCGCCTGTAGGACTCCCTGCAGAGAGCTGAGGGAGGACTGTCCTGGGCAGGTCTGTTTGTACAGCTCCAGAGTGGCCAGAGCTTCATCACGACTCACTTCTACTTCAAACACTATCCCGTTCTCGTCTAGAGCATGATACACACACACACACACATTAAAATGAGTCACTGAGTGCTAATTCACACACCAAATTATCTTTTCACACAGTACCGGCAGCTAAATATTAATCCGATAAGCAAGAAATACTGTAAATATTCAACAATAACTTCACCCTAACTCTTAAACCAAGTCTTCACCCTAAAATTTCATGATTTATATTAAAAGAAGTTGCGATTTGTCCCTAAACGTGTCCCCACAACGTGACTATACAAACAGATTTATGTCCTTAAAACATGACCGACCCTCTGGGTTCTCCACTGGTTCCCGGTTCTTGCGGCTGTAGTTCATGCGGAACACAAATGCATCCAGAATGAACGCCACGATGATGGTCATCACCACCTGACGAGGAAACAACAGACAAAGTATCACAAATGTTATACTCACAGGCATTAACGTGCAGATAAAGACAAAAAGACACTGCACAGTCCTCACCATGGTAACTATATAAAAGGTCATGAAGTAGAGCCGGCTCCAGTGGCTCGTCATAGAAGTGACTCCTTCCTGTGGAGAGAGTGAACAGGACAGGTCAGATGGCGACACCAGCTGATCAATGAGAAGACTGCAGCATGGTGACTGATGGAAAACTACTGATAGATCTTGATCTTACCATGGTAATGTACCAGTTATTGACCACAGTCAGTTCAAACAGAGTCACTGGAGGAAAAACAAAACAAAAGATGAAGCCGCAAATGAAAATTTAGACACCAAGAGAGAAAAATCAGAGAATAATCCTGTTAGTAACACATTTTCTATGTAGCCAAAGTATGACAGTTTATCCCTCTGTGACATAATAGACCTCAAGTGTTGCTCAAAAACTATTAGAAACACATTTACATCCCAAAATGCACAACTTTTCTGAAATTTTGAACAAAATCTGTGGACAGCAGAAGAAAAAACAACTGCTTTTGTCTTGATAAAAACAAAAAAAAAATACTCCTTCATTAGCATAACCATGGCAACTACAGTCCCGTCCTGTCATAAAATACTAAAATTACTCCCCAACAAATGCATTCTTTACTCCTGCTTTTGCATCTTTTTCTAAAAACGACGGTGCCCAGCTGGTTGAGGAAATGATTCAGGATCTTAGAATAAAAATGAAACTCCATACTCTGTGCTCTGTTCTTAAAGATTTACATTTTCAGCAGGAAGCAATGAACTTGTGGGCTGGGAACCACTAACAAGTTGAGGAAGTAGGAAAGTACTGAGATGGACCATTTCTGGTTTTGGTCTTTTCATGAGATTTACATCGTCAGCCTCCTTTAAAAAAATAAATGAAAGGAATTACCAAAGCTGCTGAGAATGTTGTTGAAGTTATTGAGATAATAATAGCCTTCCTCCAACACTGTTTTGTTGCCATAGGTGATGTTGATCAGTCTGTATGAGTCTGCCACTGTGCTGGTGCTGAAAGAAAAATCACAAGGTTACCGATACAAACACATTTCAATCAACCAATATGGAGAAATAGTTTACATGTGACAGATGATGCTGGCATGACTCACTTGCAGCAGTTGGGGTAAACCACATCTGCAAAGAACTCCATCCCCACGATGGCAAAGGAGTAGTAGAAGATGATTAAGGTCAACCCCAGACTTGCCATCCTTGGGAAGAGCTCAAACATGGTGTCCAACACATTACGATACCTCTGCTTTATCTTAAACAACCTGCGAGAGATGAAAAGAAAACAAAGTTTAAAACAGTGCCATGAGTACATGTAGACTAAACTCTTAACGTGAGAAGTAAAAATGTACCGGAGCAGCTGAAATGGTCGGAGAATTACAATAAAATAAAACGGCTCCATGTTGAAGGCAAGAGCAATCAGGCCCAGGAAGGCAATCACTGTCACGGAGAAGTCAAACCTGGACAGATGAGCACAGTGGAGAGGTTATAACCAACAACACAGGCCCAGTGTTTGGTACATGTTCAAGTTAGAGACCAGATCAAAATGACAGAAGAGTACTGAATCCAAACGTACAGACTGTGGTCGATGGATTAATGCAGTCTTACGTTCACTACAGTGCTCAGCGTTTCAAGTCTGACGTTTTGGATTCAGTACTCTGTTAATGTTTCTATCAATCAACCCAGAGTCCAAGTTATTACTCACAGATTCCACCCAGAGCTGAAATAAGCCATCGGCCCCAAACCTGCAATTTTCAATAACACCTCTACACCATAAACTGAAGGAAGGAACAGATGCAGAGTTAAAGTTAGTATAAGTTCATGTAAACAGCTTTAATTAATTCTTGACGTCCAGTTTTACAGACTTTAATAATGTCACTCACTGGTCAGGAAAACAATGTAACTCCAGGGGACAAGTCTGGACCAAGAAAATCCACCTGCAGGAGGAGAGGAAGGTGAGAGGTGAGAGATCTGTGGGGCAAAACACTTTCCCTCGGTCGCATGTGTTTATATGAGCAGGAGAGATCTTACTATTTAGCTTGTACGTCTCCACGAGGATCCACACACCGTTGATGGCCACTACCGCATCTGTAGGCACAAGTAAAAGGTTCATGATGAGACACTTTGCCTGACTATCTCTGAGGACAGAATGTGAATGATTACACTTACACATGGCATACTGGAAAGCCTTTGACTTCACAAGCAGGTTGATGCCTATTAAAGAAGAGAAAGAAGCACTGACAAACAGGAACTGAGGGACCGATATGTTTAGGTGAATAAATAGAAGGAACAGAGAAATTGCCTTTAAAAATGATGAAGGTCGTGTGTGGAAGGTCATCAAACCAGTGTTCTCCACTGCGTCTCGCCTGAAGAACACACACATGTACATTCAAAACAGCCCAAAATACACAAAATAGACTAAATTATAAATGCACAGTACTAATGTGAAGCTACTTACCTTCCATTTAAGGCCAGTGACCTCATAGAACTTATAAAAGTCCTGTAAACTGTAACAGAACAGACACAAATTAAATGTGTGTCAGTATAAACATTGTCTGAAAATGTAACAGGGAGGAAGAGTGTAACTGAAAAAATGTGTGTCACCTGAGCATAGGGGCCCCTGAGGTATTAAGAGCTTTATATGTAAGGAAACGATCTCTTGCAGACATCCGAGGTCTGTAAAATCGCATCAGACCATCAAACTGTTTCAGCGACACGCCCATGGGCCTCTGGAGGGAGACAGACGCAGTGACCGTGAGTGTTTAATAAAATAAATACTTTGTAACAAATATACGTTAGGTTACGTGGAACATAGAGGCCGTACCTGCCGGCTAACTAACAGCTGAAAGGCATGGTCAATAGCGGAGCGTTTGTGAAGCAAAAGAGATTTAAACTTCATCTTCTCGACATCATTAAACGTATCAAACACCACTGCCAACAGCTGGAGGGGGGGGGGCAGAAAAAAAGACAGTGTAGTGACGATGATGAGTAATCATGTAAAAGATGCTATTGAAGAAATGCACATTTTAGAAGAGGTGAAAACAGGCTAGTTGTACCAGGTTCATGACGAAGTAGAGCTCTATGGAGAGGTAAACAATGAAGAAAACACAGGACCAGCGGTTCTTGGAGTATGCTGGCATCATCACATCAGGAAAACTAGAAGAAAGAGGGGAAACATACAAAACGCAAACTATAGACTCAGCCTAAACACACACACGGTGCGGCAAAATATTCATGATGAGCTCCAAAAAGAAGGAAGTACTGCTTGCACGCAGCGTGTAACCATAACAGCGCAGTATTACATACTTACTTTGCTGTGGTCAGCAGCACAAACAGACTGACAAGGCTGTTCTCCAGAGTGCTGAAGTACTGCGGCGAGAGGAAAGAGTCTCAGTTGGGAAATGTGATCAGTGCAGACACAAAGCCGGCACAAAGAAAATAGCTAGCAAGTCCCCAAATGCAAGTAAGTCAATAAACTGTGGCGCAGACTTCAGGCTCAACATACCGGGTCAGAGGTGTTTGGAGAGAAGAGGCAGAAACCTGAGAGGAGACAGCAGGATAGTCAAACGCAGAGTAACAGAAAACTGTACAGCATTTAATATACATTAAAATAATGTGTTTTCTTACCCAAGATAGCAAATATAACCATGAAGAAGAGCAGCAGTAAGAGGATGTCAATAAAAGGTGGGAGGGACTGGAAGATCTGGCGCAAGTTTCTGACGGGATGAAGTGAGAAACCGTGTCAGTGATGGTTTAAATCGGTGGTGTCTGTATGTTGATGTATGTCGATAAGTGGGGCAAGATCATGGAGGAAAAAAAAAACATGTAAAAAGCAACATAAACTGAAGTAACCAGGTCACAGAGCAGCTACATTAAACCAAATATCAGTCAGCAGTGAGTCTCATTTTTAAAAAGTCACAGTAGGAGCCGAGTCAGCCTCTTAGCGGCCTTTTTTTTTGGATAGTTGCCTCTACAGATGTCGACTTGCTCTGTGTGATCTTTCTTTTATTCTCTCAAGTGTTGGATTATAATGAAAACTTCTCAGGTGAGGGAGCCGGTACTTCTTTTTGACCTATCAATGTCAGTCTGGGTGTGTTTGTTTAGGTCGTTGTGTACCTGCGCACAGCACCACAGTATCGACAGTCTACCAGGAAAATTGGTCTTAGAGCTCGGGTGACTCGCACATGAGACGTCTGTCGGATCAGAACCACTATGGCCTCCACGAACTGTAGCAGCAACACACACGTCTGTACAAAAAGAATAGACAACATGAACAATACGCAGGGACAGAAGCTAAAGCTCAAACCGTGACATGGAGGCTGCAGACAGCAGTCAACCTAACCCTACAAGAGCAAGCACCTGACACCCTGACCTTCCTGTAGAAAAGAAAAAAAGAGAATATCTCTGTGGTTTTTGTAAAATTATTATTCCACCATACAGTACCCATGACGCATTAGTTACCTTAACCATTGTCCTCTTGTGTCGTATGAAGGTGTGGAAGCCTAACCAGCGAAGTTTCATGCATAACTCAAATGCCACCATAACCAAAGCCAGCAGCTCCAGAGTAGCATGGACCTGCAGAGGTATCAAATACGCACAAGCTTTTACAGCAAAACTCTGTGTATAAGCTTGTGTTTGTGTGTTTTTTTTTTTCCACGTACATATGTTCACTCACGTAGACATCCAGGCGCAGTGAGGGCACAGCGGGAGCTTCGCACAGCGACAGCATCATCAGCAGCAGGCCTGTCAGCAGCTCCATCATGTAGAACAGGTGGTTGTGGGCAAACAGGTACGCCGCCAGTGCTTTTGGGTTTCGAGGATGGGTGAAAAACTTATCGTTGTTCTCTCCCTCCTGAATGAGACATTTAAAAAGGACACATAAAATACACACTGTAAGCTTTTTGGTTTATTTACTTTACCTTCCTACACAAAGTGCTGTGTGGTGGGAAGCTTTCCCGACTTCAGACCAGCTACCAACACAAAAAGCTCATGCTTACAGTCCTTTTTCACAATGTCCATGTGTGCTCGTCCTAAGTGTGGCTTATGCTATCCATCTATAAAGTTATAGTTTTTCTTAAAAGGTACTCTGTGGAGTTTTTTTCACTTTAGAGCAACATAGAGTATGTCCTTTATTTTGTTTCCATCGTGCACACGCACCAGGATGTACATGCGAACAACACACACAGTTCCATGCTATTCTGCTGATTGCTGGTTGGTAGCAGTAATGTGCAAAGAAGCTTAGTAATGTGCCAACAAAGGCAAAAGAACACTAGACGAGTATTATATATTTGATAAAAAAGGAGTTTTAAAAATATGCAAACAAATATGTTTTGAGGAAGGAAATGTATTAAACGGGTAGTCAGGCGTTGAGGGTGAACGTTCAGCCTGGTCAGACACATACTTCTTTCACTTCTTTAAAATACAATGAAAAAAGCCTGTGCAAGTCCAGTGCCACCTGAATTGGATGATTGGTACGGAAAAACTGTGGAAATGTTTAAAATGGAAAAGTTGACTTATTCTCTGAGGATTCAAAAAGGACAAATTCCACCAAATTTGGAATAAATGGATCAAATTTATAATCCCAAGTGGACATATGTGAGAAAGATTAAGCTGTTGCCAGATTTAAGCAGAAGTACACTTGGATAAATATATATAGATATATACAACAGGAAATAAAGATGGAGGGCTGAGAGTTTTTCTTTTATGGACTGACCACAAGAGCTGTAAGATGTAATACCTTTCTATGTATAGATGTATGTATGTATGTATGTAAAAATTGGAGATGTTGAATATTTTGTATACTTGCTTTTTCTGAATAAAAACATGCACATATTCTGTGCTAACGATAAGCAGATAGTGTTTGGTTATCAGTCAACAATTTTCAGATTTGTATGTCGCTTTGAGATTCTGAAGTTCTTTGTTTGTGATCTAAATATAGCAAATGGAGCACCGTGTTTAATCATCAACAAGTCACACAGTGTGGAGGGTGTAATAAAACCATTACTTGATCATGTGAGCTCAGCTGCAGTCGTACACTCAGTGTCTCACAAATACCACAATGCGCTGCTTGTGAATACCTGCAGGTAGATGGCTGCCTCTTGGTAGTTCATCTCCCAGCTTTGCCGTAAGGACACATTTTGGGCTCTGTAGTTTTGTGGCCCGGGTGTTGAGATCACAGCGTTGTTCACTATGTCATAGTTGCCTCCTCCTCCATCTGGAAGAAAACACTTAGCGTCAGTGTTTTGATACAAGCTACATTTATGTGGAAAAGAACAACAAATATGATAAAGATAAATGATAAAGATGTCTTTTAAAGTCCATATCTATCTTTACTTTAGCATATATGGTACACAGTACATAGAGGGGTGTGTGCCTACCCATGCAGTCTAGTTCTAACTGTGAGGCATAGGAAGATATCACTACAGGACTCTCATTATGGGTCTGATCTTCATGGAAACCAGCTGCCTGCCCGCATAAGCACTCCATTGATCACTTGGATTTGTCAGCTGTGTGGCTCAGCTTTATGAACGTTATTAAAAAAAAGTCCCTGAAGTCCACAGTACAAGTGTGTGTCATTCACAGCACGCTGGTCTTATTCCAACATCCACACACATCTGGAGATACAGATGGCCAAACATTCCACTCAGAGCTCATGCAAACTCCAGAAACGAGTCACAAGTGAAGTCCGTATGTGAGTCCTCACAGGTCCAGAACTATCCGGGCCAAGCTGGGGGGATCAAAGTGACACTGGAGACAGAACACCATTCAAAACAATTGGCAATGCTTATGAAGTTCAGTACTTCTTTGACAGCCGGTTGCTTCCTTTTGGAAAAAGCTACTTGAGCTTTTCCAAAGCTACTGAGAGCTACTGTCACAAGTGACAGTAAATGTGAAATGTGGCATAAACACACTGCAGCACCCTGAAACACACACCCTCCTGCCTTAGCTGCAGAGTTTAAACTTTGAACCCAGCGCTGCCAGTCAGTGTGAAAGTGCCGTGTTTGCACTGATGTCACATTGTCCATGACGCCTCCTTCCTGCTACAGGCAGGATACTGACACGAGACAGATAGACCACAGCATGACTCAGTCCTGCGCTAGTAGAGAAACCGTGACTAACTTCAAAAGACAAGGAAGTCATCTGGATGCCTAATAACAGTGAGATAATATGACACAGAAAGTATTTCTTCTTAAACCCTGCACTGTCTTCAAGCTGAACTCACACGTAGAACTTAAAAAGATGAAGTCCAAGTCAACTCTCTAATAATCTTAATTTGCAGATTCAAGCAGCCTCTCATATAAACAGAAATCATAGTTTCCTTCTGTGGGTAGTCCCTCCGTGTGTCTTTCTGCAGCTGGATATTTTAGTCCTGTGAGTCTATCTGGGTGCTCTTCCCACACACTGTACATCACATGTTTTTGCTTCAGGCACGACTCCTTGGATTAAAACGTAGTGGAGACCACATGAGTCTCTGAAAGGCAGTCACAGACATTTCCTTCCCGCCGTGACAGCAGCAGATTGAGCTGAAGACTTAAGATCAAATTCCAGTCCGGTGGCAGCCTGACTGTTATCCTGACAGGAGTACACACCGTGTCCGCCGTGTGCTATTCCAGCCCCTCATTTGTTTGAGAACAATAACATGTTTAGAGGTCCCAGTCGAAAACACCATGCGGTCAGCTTCACAGAAACACAAACAGGCTCAGTAGTCATGACTGTTTCTTCCAGGACAAACAAAATCTAGTTGTTGTGGTGGTCTGAAAGATCCTGACCACCAGCAACAAAACTCCACACTTCTACCCAAGCATGTGATCTGTCACTGAGGTGATACAACGCCGCCTTCTTTCTCAGTGACCAGGTTCAAACTCCCACTTTTTCCAGAAAACTCCGGCAGCAAAGAAAGAACGGTATGATACGTCCCCAGTGTCCACCACCCCCAGACATCCTAAGAAAAAGAAGAAAAAAACTCCTCTCCTCTTCCTGTTCACCTCTAGAGCAAGAGAAAACGATCCAGTATGCTCACACACAGAGAAACACTTACACACAAGGCTGCAGACATTCACACAGACACACACACACACACACACAACACACATGCTGCCCACGAGCACCAGGGAGGGGCTGAGGGGTGCACGGCCTGCTGAGGCAGCAGTTTCTCAGATGGGTCATTTTGTAGCTTATATGTGAAGAATACAAAAGGCAGCAGGGTTTCTATGTTGACTGGATGCATGGATACCCATACATACTGAACACACACACACACACACACACACACACACACACACACACACACACACACACACACACACACACACACGTGACCTCAGGGCCTGGTGGACAATCGCCATTAAAGCAGTGTGGCCTGGACGTGCAGCAGCATGTGTTGACTGTCAACAATGTTAAACAGCTTCAGACAGAGCAAGTGCAAGTCTGGTAAGTATGTGAGAATTTCCTTCATACCACCAATATACACTGCTATAATTACATATACAAAATATGCAACAGGGAGTCAAACACATAGAATAAACAGCAGAGTTTAGGACTGTCTTTTTGTGCATGCACCCATCCATCCATCTTCTGTATCCTCATCAGGGTAGCAGAGGGGCTGGAGGCTGCACCCAACTTAAGCTAAATTTGTTGAAACTGACTCAGCTTTCTGTCATTTTGCATGTCTGCATGATGAATCTGGTCCACCTCGTGTATATCAGTGAGGATGACTAAAACTTAAAAACACTAAACAGCCTCCAAAAAAATGACCCCAAAGTTCAATAAACACTCACTTTAACACAGGACTGCATCGATTTTAGCTTTGTGCACCCAATAAAATGGCAACAGGCAGCTGATGGCAGCAGTAGCAACAGCAAAAACAACGTTATGTCATGGCCATGTATGCACAGTTTACTCTGCAATGGCTGAGGATGAGGAACTTACTTTCGTCTCCTCTCTCAGCCTCCTCGCTGAGCAGCCCGCTGTTTGCTTCGTCCCAGGTCAGGATGAGAGGCACGTCGTCGTCTGACTCCATCCTAGCAGATAACCTTAATTTACTAACGCCGAAATGAGAGTTAATCCGAGCTGCCCGCTTAGCTAAATAAGTGCATGGTTTGTCCTGCAAAGCATGCCAAGACAACTGCGCATCTTTCGTGGTGCTCACAGCTAACGCTAACGAGACGGATACTTTTGCAGGCTGCCGCGGGCTAAAAAAAAAAAACAGCAACTGAGACGCTAACTACCGAGTTCAAATGTCTCCGGTGAGACGTGCAACGCGGGAACCGGGCGAGCCGCTTTCAAGTCTCGTGAAGCGGGCGAGGCCCGTCGGTCGCAGATTTGGTCTTTGTCCTGTCACAGATGGCATCTGTCACGGAATCAACTGGTTCACTGTCACTCAGGCTAACGAGCTCAAACAGTCCGTCTGCGTCCATCACCGCATCGTCGCCGCACGCTCTCCCCTCGTCTCGCCGCGTGACAAACGCCGCGCGTGTCCCGACGACATTTAACCGATAAGTGCGAGAGTTGTTTGTTCAAATCGACGTTTAATATCAGACACTTATTAACGACACTCCGCAGACACCGAGGGCACTTGCTAGATCAACAAACATTCACGACACACTGAAGCGACATACGGTAGGCCGAATTTTCAAAATAAAAGTCAGTGGCTCTTCAACCTTTTTCAGTACAGGACAAGAGACAAACAGAACAGGGACCCCCACAAGTAATTATTATTATTAAAAAAAAAAAGTTTCATATTTTAAGCCTGGCCAATAATAACTTTCATATTTACTTTATTCTGCTAATGCTGTATACGTTGTCTAAGTATTTGTTACAATAAAGCTGAGTCTAATCTAGTCTAATCTAGTCTAGTCTAATCTAATCTAATCTAATCTAATCTAATCCAACTTTTATTTCACCATATTAACGTATTTATATACTGGGTTATTATATGTGTTCAGAACTGATTAAAAAAAAGTGGCATAATTGTTTATTGTTGTTGAGCTGTGCGTCTTTGGACATGTCCACAGATTCATCCAATTGGAGTGCAAATGCCCCCACTGTTTGTAGTTTCTCAATTATCTGCACATTCACCATTATTTTGGTGAAAACTGTTTTCATTATTATGACAAAAATTGGCGGACCCCCTGCAGTACCTTTGCGGACCCCATAGGGGTCGCGGACCCCTGGTTGAAGACTGGTTCTAGGACTGCTGTAAAATTATGGTGTGGTGTAATAATAAACCGGTTACACCATTTGACATTTCAATTTAAATTCAAATATGTAAGTATGTGGCCTTGATGTGAAGAATTCAAACACATTTTTTAAAACAAATACTTGGTTTTACAGTTATTGTGAATTATAAATGGTTTCCTAAGGTCATACCATTTGACATGTAACTCTAAGCACACCTGACCATACCCTAACATGTCAAATTATCAAGATTTCAAAGAAAGCTACAAACCTTGGCAAGCAGCAGTTAGGGTGATCTGGGGGTCCTTCTTTGTGATGTCATTTCCTGGAACATGATCTTCTTACACAAATGAGCAAAGTGGGTCCTCAAATGTTGGTTACACCGCCTTGACATTTTAGGAAGTTGACTTGACAGACACAATTCCCCAAGTTAGTTATTATATTCAGAGCAATTGTGTTTATTTATTTTTATTTTTATTTTTATTTATTTTATTCATTGTTAAACAGCACAAATGTAGAATTATGCCAAACTAGTTGATAATGTGTTTTATTGGGAATTTCACCTTTTTTGAACATTAAACGTTAAAGTTTTTGGTGCAAAGTTTTTATGGCCATTATACCATTATCCCCTGAATATTCTCTCAAAATTTATCAAATCCAGAAATTCTTCAAAAAGAGAATGTATTCAAGCAATTTGTGAGTTGAGTTTCAAATTTTAACCTTTTTAAATGTAACTAAACTATAGGAACACAAAAAAAAATGCGTCACGTCATTGTAATATTACTACCACCAGCGTGAGCTGTATCCTAGCAACAGAGAAAAACATAGCACGTCCGGCTAACAACGTACAAGTGGACAGGTAACTTAACTTCACTTCACGAGGAGCTTTATGTTAAAAAAACGAAACTATTTAGTGTGATATGCAGACTTTCTAATTTAACACACACTTTCATGTTCATTGATTTAACTTAACGTGGTGTTAAATGGCGACAAATGTGACGTTAATGTGCTTAGATTTACCATACAGTGATGTGTTAGAGGCATAAATGCTTTTGTAACTATGGGACTTGAAGTTAGAGAAGATCCCAGTATAAGTACTCTGTGGGTGTTATAGCCAATGTTTATGTGTATTTCTTTGCTTATATCGCTACTTGTTCATATAAATGCTTTTATCTAGAATAATGTGGCCACAAGGCAGTGGTGAAATTACTCGAGTTTTCCCTGAAATAGCAACAACTTGGTTCATCCTGCGACCCTTGTGTGACCCTATAGGTGTGGAAGTGTTGCAGAATTATTTGCAAATGTGTGAGGAGAGTTGTGAAACTACATCACATAGTTTTGCATGTGTCAGAGATTACTTCACATTATTTGGTTTGCTCTTTTCCCCGACAGTATGTCCCAACAGGACCATGAATTGTCACAGGAGCAGCATCTCTGCCCTGAGGCCAAACGCATCTCAAACGTATTGAAAAACTGCATCAAACAGGTCGAGATTGCAGCGATTCTGCCCGCTCTGCTCCAGTTGAACAGTGTGTCTGGTATTGCAGACGAGGAGTTGAGCAGGGCGCTTCAGAAGCATCAAATATTAGAAGAAAAGCTGGAGATGGTAGAGAGCCTTGAGCAGGATTCAGATAGGCACCAAGAGGGAGTCACCAGAAAATCCAAGAAAAGGGCTCAGCTTGAGAGGGACTTCAAGAACTCTGTCAAGGATGTGCTCAGAGTTTACCGAACCCGTCCGGATGTCATTGATAGTTTGAGGGCAGAGCTGGGTATGGAAGTAGGGGAGACTGAGTCCATGCTAATTAGAGATCTTAAGACGTTTCACAGCCATGTGGTGGAAAGGCTGAGTGTGGATGAGGAGCAACAGAAGGAAGAGGATTTAGCTGTGGCCCGTGAGCTGGAGGACGTAATTTCACAGGGAGAACAATTGACTGCGGACTTGAAGGGCTTAGATGCAGAGGTGAGGCACCAAATTGGATTTTGAACAACAGTCTAGTCAACCGCATGTGTAACACAAACCGTCCTCTGCTCCTGTTGAACTTTTCCTATCTCACTTTTTCTTTCTTCCTGTTTGTGTAACAGATTGCTGAGGAAGACCTCAAGGTGAAAGATCTTCAGAGTCAAATACAAGCGTTAGAAACAAAAGACAAAAATAGGACACTTCTTCATGAAAAGCAATGCCAGGCAATTATCAAGGCATCAAAGGAGAAACAGGACAGGGTACAGCAGGAAATGGATAAAATGACCACTCAGCTCAACAAAATGAGGATTGAACACAGAGAGGCAGAGAGAGTACTCCAAGAGGTAAGTTTACTACATTTCACTTCACAGTAAATACTTCACATTTTTAGAGGTTGTTATATGTTGAGTTTTAATTCAAATCTACATCAGCTGTTATTTTTCTCCCCATGGCAGAAAAATGCAAAGGTGAAGGCAGAAATTGAACTTGTGATCCAAGAATTTGACAATAAAATGGAAGAAATACAGGTATGAACTCAGACAAAACACAAAGCGCTCAAAGTTACTGGAAAAGATAATTAAATGTGTGTACACTAGATATTAGTTTATATACTATATGCTGAAACAATTTTCAGGGTGTTTAACATGACAGTCAGGGTCCATTTACTAACTTCATACACAGTCTTCATCATCCCATCCACTGTTGTGTTGTGTTGCTCTAAAATATTCCTCTATGGATATTTAACAGCCAAGTATAAATGGGGCTTATACTTAGTAACACTTTTTTGTAATTTCTGCTTTAACCTCTTTTATCCTCTCTTACCTTTCTTCTTCACTACCCTGCACTGTTTACCACCATCTCTCTCTCTCTTTGTCTCTCTCTCCCCACAACACCATAACTGCCACCATCTCAGGCCAAACTGGAGTTGACACAAACGATTTACGAAAAGGAGCAGGAGGAGGTGAGGAGGATGGAGCCGTACTTTTCTGCCCTAGAGGCGGAGTACAACGAGATCCTGGAGAAGCGGCGGCTAGCAGAGGAGAAGAGGAAGGAGGAGATGAGGGTGCTGGAGTTGAAGACCAAAGCTGCTATTTTTGCCCAAGCCTGGTGGAGAGGATACAGTACTCGGAAGGCCTTGAAGAACAAGAAGAACAAGAACAAAGGGAGCAAACGCAAGAAGGCCAAATAAACCACTGACTGGTTTCAGCACTCCATTACTGGTGCTTTACCGACACACTACCTGTTTTTGTATGTTTTTTAAGATTTTTTTAAAATGCCTGTTATTATTATGCCCACATTATACCCGGTATTCACTGTGTTTAACCGATATGTTTCTTAATAAAGTATGTTATGTTGTAAACTAGTATTCACTGGTTTTGTGAACTACAGACAGACAGTATCAGATTAAGATGAAGCAGCAGCAGATACTGAAACATTTTACTGTTTATTAAAACCAAAAATATCCTCAGAAATGTTTGGAAGTTTAGATTTCTTCTCGAATGTACAGACCTAACTGATATGGTACTGAATATATTTTGTTGGTTGTAATTGTTGTAGGTACATGTTCAAACAGGGACAGATTCATTGGGTATACAAGTTCTTTCAACTGCCACAAGGTGGTAGTACAGGACCTTGTGTTTGCTTCAGTCATGCAGCAGCCCAGGATTGAACCACTAGCAGTATAAGCTATCTGATACTGCAACTAGATATACAGTGTTTACAGTGTACGTATTATCAATTCCTGACAATTAGAATGAGTAAATAAATCAGGGGTATCAAACCCTGTTTAGTTCATGGGCCACAGCCCAGTTTGTTCTCAAGTCTGCAGGACTGATTTTAGTTGTGACATTCTTGTCACGTGTTTTAGCACTTAACCACAATGCTAACAGAGGTGGCTTCTCTTCTTTGGACAAACTCAGAACACATATTTATTCTTACTTTACAAGACTTTAAGTTTATTGATGTTTGTTAACTCGCAGAGTTTACATTAAAACAACTAATGAACAAACCTTTAACTTCACCATTCAGAACTGGTTTAGTGAATTCAGTTTTGAAAGCAGCATGGAGCAGCACACAGTGCTGTTGCACTGGAGCCTGTGGATTAGGGGGGGCCTGTAGAGTGAACAAGCTCGCCCTCCAATGTAAAATACGCCTGTGTTCAAAGAAGAACTAATATGGTTTCCACTTAAAAATAGTCAGTAGTTGTAGCTGTAACAAAATATTAAATGAGTATTTCTTTGGTATTTTTGTCATATACAGATATGCAATGTTGTCCAGTGTCAGTATCTATAGCAGTAGCTATTGTCCATCATGATAGTTTGCACTGCATTGTAACTAACTTACGTAACTGACAATTAGTCTTTTTTCCGGTGAGTTGCGATGCTCTTTTTGGCCTTGTCTTTTTTCTGTTCTTTTCTTGTCTCTCCATTGCTGCATCTGCTCGAGGGAGTTTGATGTTGTGTCACCATGTCAATGTAGTCCTGGATGTTCATCTTGACCTAAGGAGACCAAAGGAAGCATTAAGTTGATTGTTTTCTCCTGCTCTAGCTGTCTGTCTCTATCTCTGCTCTGTTGGGGTACATACCTTGTCCAGCTGTTTCTCTGTGTCATTCATATCCACACCTTCCTCTCCTTCTACCTTGTCATCTATCCCTTCATAGAGGTTGAGGGTTGCCATCTTAATCTGTCCCAGTAGGAGTGTTTTCTTTGCTGCTGTTCCCTGAATGTGGTTCCACTCCCTTTCCTGTATGAACAGAATTTCACACAGAAGGTGGTCGGTCAACCTTTTAACAATATTTGATCTGATCTTAGCTCTGACACCAGACTTTGATACTTGGATTACATCTGTTACCCATGTTAGAGTTTCAGAGAGCGTCTCCTCCAGCTCGGTCTGGAGCTGGGACAGCTGGTTGTTCTTGTGTAGCTGCAGGAAGTGATGCTGGTCCTCCAATGT
Organism: Protonibea diacanthus; assembly: GCA_028641955.1. NCBI lineage: Eukaryota > Metazoa > Chordata > Actinopteri > Sciaenidae > Protonibea > Protonibea diacanthus. The sequence continues at coordinate 19,409,039 of CM053985.1, forward strand.
CCGCAGTGCTTTTCTCCACTGGTCAGCCTGCTCCTGTGCCTCACTCTCCCGCCGAGAGAGCTCGTCTTTAAAGTGGACAAGACTCTCTAAGTGACCCGTGAGAAGCTGCACATCTTTGAACTGTAACAAGAAATGAAACTACTTTATTGTCAGGGTTTGTCAAGAGAAAGATCACCCCTGCTAACATCTTGTTTGTAATTTTTTTTAAATAAAACTTTAAGCTGTAGGAGAAAGATCTCACATAACAATGTCATATATTTAATGAGTTTGGCTGCTGCTGTTTATGCCATCATCAAGCACAACATTTGGCTTATCATAAGTCAAAATAACTTGGACCCTCAGTTCAATTTATTTTCAGTCACGTCACACTTTATTTTGAAGGGGTTGTGTGCATGAACCTGTTTGACATGTTAGGTGGTGCTTTGCTGGCTTTCAACTAACAGATACTGACTGATAGAACTGACTATAGCTGTGCGATAAACAAATTTAGTCACTTGTTGCTCTGCCATGTGAAAATCCTTGAAGTACCTTAGTCATTTTGACCACTTGCTCCATGAAGTCTTGATACACAGAGTGCCTCTGCACCCGGCGCTGTAGCTTCTGTTTCCTCTCCATCAGTTCAGCATCCTCCTCCTTCAGCCTCCTTATCTCTGCCTCCTTTTGAAGCTTCTCTTTACTCACCTTCTCTGCTTTCTCTGCAGCTTGATCAGCATCATCATCCTACTCAGAGGGAGATAAAGGGATTTAGTTCATTTTTTGCTGTCCAGTGAATCTGAAATCCAACACGTACAGGCTAGTACAGGAGTCATGTAAAATGGTACCTTGAGAAACATGTCAAAGCCCGAGTGTAACTCTGCCATTTCCTTAACCTTCTTGTGCATCTCATCTAGGCGTTGCTGCAAACTCTCCAACCCCTAAAGCACACACAGCAGGCAGGATGCATGGACAGTAACCCCAGAAATGTGAGAAAAAAACTGAGTCTTCAGTCCCTTGTTTGAATAGCAGGAGATCATGATGGGTCAATCATTTCAAATATCAGAAATAAAGAAAGAAAGACAAGTTAGCTGAAAAACAAAAAAATGGCTGCAACTCTTAACCTCGTAACAATTTTTTTTAAAAAAAGCATGAAACACTGCACTGACCTCGTAACAATACAGTCATAATGCACATCAGATTAAACAGGAGAGACTCTGCTACAAGCACATATGAGTCATATTTACACAACCCAAACACAACTCCAACACCAAGCAGATTAATGAACAAATATCAAAATCTGTATAGTGTCATAAAGTCAACCCACTCACTACATGTCATATGAAAGCTGAGACTATGGCGATTCCAACAGTTACCATCAGTGTCGCTCTATTATGAAAACTCAGTAAACCAGCAGCCACAAATTATTATACACAAATTATTCAAATAGGCCCTGCAGTTGCAGAGATATACTCTATTCATTTTGGGTATGTCATTTTCGAGCACAGGCCTAAAAAAGAGGTCCAGGCTTAAAAGGATACTGCTGCCCAATTGCAGATACTAAGGGAAGGCGGGGGGGGGGATAAATACTGTTAGTTCCACACCTGTTTGCGCTCCTCCTTCTTTGCGCTTAACTCTTCCAACTCACGCTGTTGCCTCTGCAGACAAAATAAGAAGGCAGCGGTCCTGTCACGTAAACCTGCTGACATCACGCCGCTCGTCCCCGCAGGCAAACCCCTGTTCACGCACAAGCATGGGACAAAGTTATTAACATTGACTGCGCGGATTGATTCTGGCAGAGGCTCCGTGTAAACTCACAGTGTGTCACGCTTCTCACGGACGGTCCTCGGATCCATGACTCACAGTCTCTCGGGCTTTAGGAAGCTCTCTCTTCCTGCGACGTTAGTTTGCACAAACTTTCTAAGGCTGTTCACCCACTGCGTCCCTCCCCTCCCCCTCCTCCTCCCCCCCCCCCCCCCCCCCTCGTTTCTATGGTAACACAAACCAGGAACTTTTAAAGGCACAATCTGGATTTCAGTGCAAAGAGCAACACAAACAACTTTCAAAACAAGATTTTTTAATCCACAAATGAAAACTATCAAAACTCTTAGGGTAACAACCAGGCTTATAATGTAAAACAACAAAGTGGCAACCTCCGTGGATGTGAAGTGAATCCAATAAAAAAAGTGCAGTTCTTCAAAACGTCCACTTGAGGCTGGCTCCAAAACAAGGCAGTCTCCATAAGCCTCCATAAAATGTCCAACTTCACAGCAGAAATAAACATGTTTACAGCCTGGTACAAACAGTTTTGGTCTCTATAGCTAATTTCCCCATTCATGACAACCGTACTGAGTCTGAATTTTCATATAACTCACCTGTTCAAATTATATTAAGGCTTAACATTATGAACAGTGCTGCTGCTTTGATTGACAGGTAGGTGCTGTTAAAAGTGGCTTGTTTGAACAATCAGGCATCATTCAGCTCCACAGTTTTAAACATCAAATCAAGCTTAAGCTCTATCAATTATAGGCCTGAAGATAAAAGTCAGTTAATTTAAGTCAAGCAAAAGGCCAAACATTTAAAGAGCTAAAAAAAAAAAAAAAACCCAGAATCTGTGTATGATATTTAAGGTTTGTCCACAAAAAATGTTAAAAATATACAAATATTTGTCATTTCATAAGTTTAATGGCCAAACACAAGATGAGTCCTACTTCACAGTAAAGTTCATGCTCGCTTTGCTCTGGAGGTCTCAGCTTCTCACATCACACATGTGTACGATGAACCTGAAAACAGCCTTCTGGTGTCAAACTCACATACTGTGTCATCCTGCACAGTAAAACCCAAACATCCAAGTGAAGTGACAAGTTAAGCACACCATTTGGTCATATTTATTATTTTCTTCAATGTATAGAATATATTGAGAAAATCAGAAGATCAAGACACCACAAATGTATTACCAGCAGGAAAAAGACTCTAAACCAGAGCCTTTCTTTGAAGTTACTCTGGAACACATAAGTAAAAGTCAAGGGGTCAAACAGGATGACCTGATCACATTTTTCTTGCTCCTGAATCCAATATGACCGAACAATTTTGGACTGAAGATGCAAACACGAGCCAGGAGATTGAGTCAGTTGAAGGGAGAATGTGCAAGTAAGGAGGTGATCCTGAGGAGGGGGTGTCTGGGGTGACGGTGGCAGATTTCCAAGGTGCAGGGGTGAAGATGAGACTTTCCAGGACGTGGCAGGGGAGTGGAAGTGAGGTATTCCTGAGGCAAAAGGAGAGCAGAGTGGATAGGCAGAGTTTCTACAAGTAAAACAACAAGACTAGCACTTGAGCTGGCTGTAGTGTAGATACCACTAGGGAGACTGAGCGATCTGGCAGAGACTGGGAGGAAGAGCTGGTCTTTTGTACTGCCGAGGATGATTGGTGAATGAGGAGCTGGTGGTGAGGCAAACAGGCAGGTGAAATCTGGAAATCTGGTGATTTACATGCAGTTTTTAAACACAGTTAACCTGCAAAATCTCAAAACACACCACGCCTCGTCTGTGTACAGTGTGGACCTCAGTGATGTGAGCCCCCTAAAACGTGAGAGTCAGATTTGATTGACAGGTGTTTCCACAGGGAGATGTGTGATTCTTTCACTTTAAGCACAAAGATCACACTTAACATCACACCTTTCCACTGCTGACCCTTTGAACGACACTGGACGCTGCACGCACGCACGTGGTTACACACCATGCTCCTCACTGTACAGTAGACTGAGGCACACGTCAGAAACAAGATCAGCAGTGTGAAATTCCTCCTGTAGATCCAAATATGCATAATCTATGAAAGGTCTGTTTACACACTAAAAGATGTTTTTCAGTCATTACAAACTAAGACTATGCAGCCAAACCTCAGCTTTTCTGCCTTTTTTTCAGCAGAGACAGAAAATGTGGAAGATGACATACAACAAATAACTTAATCGAATCAGGGAGCAACACCATGTTGGCGTTGGTGCCACAAGTGCAACCAAAACCAACCGTAGTTGAGAAATAGAAAGGTGGATAAAATTATGCAAAAGGAACTGCAGTCTTTCACTTTCTGGCATTTATGGCCAACAAGTACAAAAGAAAATATGAAATAACTGTATGATCTACAAACATCCCTAATGACACAGAGTTACTGAGAACTGGCCTTGAAAAGTGAGGCTCAGAGTTCATTAGATGCAGCAGTTAAATGGACCCTGTGGTCAGACTGTTTAACTGGTGTGTCCATGGTCAAGAACAATCCTTGAACCTCAGCCTTTAAGCCAACATGCATGGCTATGTGATGAGATTGTTTACTCACATAAATCTTCAGAGGTTCACTCGAAAAAAAAAAAAAAACTGCCAATAACAACGTTCATGACTTAGTTCACACCTACAATATCTTCAAAGACTTGTTATCACCTTACAGTACGAGCTGTACAGGACTGAGTTAATGGTAATTTGACATTACATGTTCATACCGGTTGCACAGAGCCACGCGGTGACAGCGAAAGGTGGCATTAGCACACTTAATGGAAATGCTGTGTGCTGTTATTTTTGCATAATAATTGCCAGGTGTGGCAAAAATGGTGACTCCGGCAGTGAAAGGAGCAGAACCAGAAAAATGCATCTGATGTAAAAGCATGTCATGCATACACACACAAAATGAGCAGAGAAAATGGGAGAGAAAGGACGGCATGAGCAAAAGGCAGTGAAGGGGAAAAACAACAACAGATAGCTGCAGGCAGAGATGCCGCTGTATCCATTTTTGATGAATAGATGGCTTGCTGCACACACAGAGTACTTTATTAATACTAATGGGATGATGCGATTATAATAAAAGCAGGTGATGGGCGCAGTGTGAGGCTGAGGAGATGGAGACATCACACCCATGTAAACACCAGCAGACCTTTTAACAGTCGAGGAAGACGAGGAGAAGACGAGGCACAGGTCAGAATCTATAATGGCAGACACAAAGCCATGAGGACAATGAAGAACACTGTTAGTACTGCTCATTTTAATTGAACTTAATGTTGCCCATTTACTCTTTAATTGTCCTCTTAAGTTGCACAGCGTTGTTTGAGTGCATCACAAAAGTTAAATTACCCTCTCTTAAGTGTCATGTTCAATCCATATATCTAAATCCAATATGCTTTTTTATTTCATTACTGTGCCATTACATCAAGTGGAAAATAATACTGTCTTTCTGTATCATTTATACACATTTCTGTGCTTTTTTTAGGGATAACTGTAATCCTTTTTAATGGGTTTATGAACTCAAATAAGCACGTATTGTAAAACTTACACAACCTGATAAAAATTATATATAATGTGTAAATAAACCATGCAAATTCCTTTTATTTCTTTCCACCATGCAAAACCAGTTAAGCTCTGTCAGTTAAGCCAGATCAACATTTTATAACACACACATTTCGGTTGCATACATCCTTTGTTTGTGACGTCATGGAAAATGGTGAACTTCGTATTTTTGACAACAGTGTGTTTGTGAACTCTGACTTGATGTTCAGTGTGTTTCCTCAACATTCAGTTTGCAGTATTTCTGACTGAAGCTTCTTCGCTGTTTGGTCTTTTTTGTAATGAGTTATGCTCTGAAAATTTATGAATCGCCTTTTATGTTTTTTGTTGTTTGGCTCGTTTCCATGTCTGCCCTCTGCTCAATCGTCCTCCTATGAATCTAATTTGGATTTCCTCTTAAGTACAACGTACACAGAGGAGAACCTGTAAAAATGCTGTTTTAGGAGATTACGTTTTATTCTGTTCTTGCTCTCATTGTCAAACCTCTGTTTAAATTCCTAAAATGCAAAAATATAAAAGCCTGATTAAACAGTCAAACCTATAAACAGTAAAAGCCTTGACTTTCACTATAGCTTGCACACGCGCACACGCGTACACACGGACTCCCACACTTGAGTGGATAAGTAACAAACATTTAGACATCCATAATTAAAGGTCAACAGTGTGGTGCAAACAGATATTGAGAGGAAGTCTGTGTTTATGCTAATGCCTTGTCAGACAGAGAGGCCAGCAACTCTTTGACACCATCTATTAATAATGAGACAAGATCGCAGAAATGCACTGGGTATGAACCAAACAATGCTGCTTCTGGCAAACAATGGGATCTGACAATGGGATCTCTGAGTGAGTGCTCTGAAATTAGGCTGCGTGTGCATACGGTGTTTGGAGGGAGTGGGGTGTATGAATGGATTTGTTTGTTTATTGATGTTTGTGTTTGTCTCACAGCAGTTGTCTTGTCTCGCCTGTTTGCAAACATGCTTGTACACGAGCGGCAACAAGCCGGCAGGGAAACCCAGGCAGCCGAAAAGCTAGGAGAGAGTGAAGCCTGCTAAGGTGATGCTGAGGGACATGTGACCCCTAGAAAAGGTAAATTAGTTATAATTTACCTTTTCCTCAGAATACAAATATTTTTGTTATATATATATATATATATATATATATATATATATATATATATTTGACGGATTTCAAAAATATTTTATTAGTTAAATCAAGTTTGGTCATCTGTTAATCTAATGAAATTAGAGAGTGGTTCCCATCCTGGGGTCAGAGCTGCTTCAAGGATGCCAAGAACAATTTACCAGATACATCTGTTACACAAAATTCTGTTCATTTCCAATTCTGCTATTAAAAATTCTTCAAATTAAACAAAAATCACTGGATGAACTGCTCACAAATGACATGTTGTGAAACCCTTAAAATAAGATGTGCCACTGCATGGATTGTCAGAACATTTGGTGCATGGATTTATGTCTGACTCATCATCTGCATCATGATATGACTTCTCATCTAGATTTAGCCTGTTTCTTATGTTTAAGCTCCATAAAGCCGAGAAGAGTTGCAGGTTCAGGTGAAACTTCTCTGTAGGCTCATCACTAAGAGTGACTTCTGTCATATTGTCACATTTTGCCATTTGTTATATTGTTATTATGAAAAATATATAGATATTAATATTTTTAAGGGCATTTTTGGAAGATTTGAGATAAATGTCTGAGAGAGGGGCTGCACAGAATCATAGCTTTTTTTAAAAAAATCTTGGCTACAGCTCAGGGCACATGCACAGTAATGACCAGTGAAGTCCTGCTGGTAGTGATATCATTATGCTGCGTGTCCTGTCTGGACAAGGGGACCGAAGTGAGGTCAGGGGATTGAATAGGTTTGTGTGTGTCAGTATGTGTATGTGTGTGTGTGTGCGTGCGTGTGTGTCTTTCTGTCTTGCTGGTTGTGTGTCTTTGTCTCAAAGACTGCGCGTATGTGTGTGGAGGATTAGCGTGCCTCTCCAGTCCTCTGGCTGTAATCAGACGGGACATCGGCTCCATGACGCCCCACAACCCCCACCACCACCCACTGCGGGAGCGCCTCTACCCCTTTCACCCTGTCATGTGTGTTTGGCTGCCCGTCTTGGGACCTTGGCAGTATGTTAGGAGTTAAAACAATTATTCCTGCTCACATCACAGTGTCCTTTTTTAAAAATAAAAAATAAAAAAGTTTGCTTCCACTGCAGAGTGTAACAGGACCTTGTAGGTCAATAACATTATCCTACATCCGCTTTTTCATGATGTTTGCATGTTTATTTCCTCTGCTGAGTAAAAAGTGAGAGTCCAGCATGAGAGGGAAAGATAAGGCAGCTCCATCGGGGTGACAGTTCGAGGGTCGTCAGATAAACAACCATCACTGATCAGGTTAGTCTGAGCCCTCTGACCCTGGACTGGCCTGTCTGCTGTTAGTTTGACCCTTAACCCCTCCCTTTGTCTTTCAGACCAACACACAGGACAATCCAAGCACAACACCCCCACTCCCCAACACACACACACACACACACACACACACACTCCTACTTGGCCTCTTATCCTTGACAGCTCTTATGCTCATATTAAGATCTACTTCAGTGATTTCAGGGCTGTTTCAGCCATAAACTCTCATTTAGGGGGAATTAGCTTGGGTCTCAGTCTTGTAACTATACTGTGCTTAACAGCATTAGACCATTCTTGTGGCTTTTAAATAACAACAAGGATGGATAGTATCATTCAAATAAACCTCCACCAGCCTACTTTGTTGCACCATATGTAATGGACAAGCATTCATTGTTTTACATTATTGTACTGCCATTGTGCTGTCCTCTTAGTGCCATACAGTGCTTACTGCCTCTAATTACAGATACTAATGGATTAGTGTATTAAAATTGGTTTGATGCGTTAATCAACCCAACGTTCTCTCAACTTTTTGAGCCCCGCTTGGTCTGAGCAAGTCACCTGAACAAGTTTTCTGGAAGAAAAACTCTATTTTCTTTATATTTACCTCCAAACGCTTGGAGATCCAAGCTTTATATTTTCTCTGGCATCCCAGTGTAACAGCTGTGTCACTTGTGCCATGCTGTCGCCCTTCTTTTACTGCCACAGAGACGGAGCACCATCAGACCCATAGAGACGAACCATAATCAACTTTACCAATTACACTCCATCTCAGAGCACTTATTCCTCACAAAATGGCATCACTAATTCTGGACATCACACAAATGCCTCTCAGTCTCCTACAAGAGACTCCAAATACACATTTATATATTCAAACCAATAGTTCAGACTGTAATGAAATAAGCTTTAAATAAGTCTTTGATGCCTTTTAAAAAGGCTTACTTTGCAAGAGAAATTGCTCTCTGTAGCCGGGCAGCAGCTTTGATATACAATACAGCAGAAACAAATGCCTTCCTCAGCAGCGCTCCCAGTTTGGTTGCTATAGAAAAACTTAAGTCCGCAGGCCAAATGAGTGACATTTAAAAATGTCAGGGTTTTTTTTTTTTGGTGTCTCGTCTGTGCACACGCTAAAAAAATGTGTGAGTATGTGGTTATCTGGGCTCAGAGTCGGTTAGAAACCGTCATTTGGATGAGGATGAAAAAAGGAGAATATATAGGGGGCAGGCAGAGGGGTTACTGGTGTGTGTGTGTGTATGTTAGGGGGGGGCGTTGGGGAGATAACGATAAGCACCACTTAGGCTCTTTGATCACAAAGGTTCATCAATCTACTGTCTGACCAGTGCGTCTGAGAAAGTCCTCCACAGATGGATTACACACACACAAACACACACTCTCTGTGTTTAATATTACTTTACCACTTTAGCCAAAGCTTTATTCTCCCAGCTAACTTCCAGCCATACAGAGGTCATCGCAGTGCTCTGTTACTGTACAAGCAAGCATGAAGCGATGCAATCCATCTTCAGAGTCGGAGGCCCCGTGTGGGACCTCACTGCTTTCTCCCCCTCGTCTCCCCCCTTCCCTCGTCCCAGCCTGAGTTTGTCTGGAGACGAGGGGTTAAGGAGGAACAGACCCACTGAAGAGCTGCCTGCTTAACCTCTGACCTTATGGTGTATGAAAGAGAGAGAAAGGAAGAAAGAGAAAAAGAGAGGGAGAGAGAGGGAGGTCTGACAACTGACATATAACTACGCAATTAAATGTAAATACACTGGGTTAGAAGTTTAATGATTTAACAGCCTTTCTAGATAAATCTCTGCATGCTACGTTCATTCGTCCTTTCAAAATAAGGGTGTTGTAAACTCTGAGCAGGTGTAAGGTGGAAGAGGTTAACTTTACTGTGAGAGACACAGAAACACGAGATGTCAGGAGAGAGGAACGAGGCTAAATGGTGGTTTGGAGGGGAGTCTTAGAGGAAAGAAGGAGGGGGTGGGGGGGACCACCAACAACATACCCCCACCTTTCTTTGTCCTGCATCCCGGCAAACTCCACCCCTCTCTGGGCAGCAGGTTGTCAGTGAGTGGGTCCAGCTGGTGGAGACTGGAGATGCCAAACAACCTGTCAGAGATAAGGGGAGGCAGACAAGGTATGCACAGCACCCCAGCACCCACCCAACTCTGTGTGCAAGAGTCAGAGACAATGGGGTCCCTTATATGTGATAAGACAGCGGAGTACACACTGTTACACCTTAAATAATGCTCTCTGCATTGTTGAAGGAGATTGTTGGACACTTTTGGAACATACGTTTGGGAAAAGGTGCAGGCTATTGACGCTATCAGGTCCTTCATATTGATACATGCGTTGAAACTGATAAACCGCCCTGCACTTAAAAGAGTTTCCACTCCTAAGGTGCTGAACTTACTTTAAATAGCCCACTGGGAATGTTAATAGGTCGTCTCTGCTGTGTTTGCTGTCCAATCACAAAGAAGAACACTACAGCCACTTGACTTATGCAATAATCCTCTAAAATTTATTCAGTTTCTGTATATAAATCTGTCTTTATTTCCATAGAACAGAAAATACTGTTTGTTCATCACAACTATTTATCACCATTTGGAGATGGAGGGTGAAACCAGAAACAAACCTTCAAAGAGAAACAAATATCTTTGAATAATATCGTCTTGTTTCACAAGTTAACAACAAACTAATCTTTACAAATCTAGAGTAATAAATACTATTAGCAGGAACAAGGTTATAAAAAATCTCATTGTAACGCACACTCACGCACACTCACGCACAGTCAAATACATATCAAGGGATGAAGAGGATCTGCATACTGATTGTTATTTTAGAGCACCTTCTTACATGTTACTGCATGTAAAACACCTGGGAAAAAATATAAAAACTGCTTCGTTACACACAATAAACAAAATCTCAGCTTAGCTGAAAGAAGGAAAGTTATGCTGCCCAAATCTGCAGAGAAATGTGTTTCACCCAATCTTCTCGAGACAATAATACTGTACGGACATGACAGGGAGAGTTTAGATTCACAGAGAGACTAAAAAGAATATTTCAACGATTCTGTGCATCGACGTGATCGCATTCACGGCACTGTGACTTTTTGTGTTAGCTGAGCAATCCTCGCGTGTCAAGGATCAACACCGAACTCATGAATTATTCAGAAACAAACAAACAAACAAACAAAAATGGGACAGCACACGCACGCATAAAGCACGCTGCACTCCAGCTCTGACTAGTCAACTCGAGATAAAAGAGAGATCATCGCGTTCATTGGTCGGCTCTCTGCGAATGGGCAACGCTGATTGGTCGGCTAGGGGTTTACTGAGAGGACAGCGGTGACAGCTACATGATGCTGAGTAGAGCATTTACCCAGAATGCAGTGGAAAACTGTGTTTACAGGTCCTTCAGCCTGTAGCGTGGTCTAAACAAACTGTTTATCTCTATGGTGCAGCGCCTAAAGCTACTACTGCCTGTCTCATTGGAAATTAACTCATAGCATCCTTGAGCTGAGCTGACATAGGCTTTACATACAAAGACACACACACACACAGACAACTCATGCCGTTTCTCCCTCACTGAGACCGAGCATGGAGCTGTGCTTTGCTCCACTGAAGATAAAAAAAAAAACCCTCAGGCTCTGCTGTGAATGTTACTGCCTGTCTGACAGTGGGTCACAATTTACATCCTTCACAATGGAGAGAGATGGAGTCATTGAGAGGAAACGGGGCTCACAGTGCAAACATTTGGATGACACCAGTTTGGGTTGTGGAAAGACAACAAAGTACAATTTTGATTGTGCTGCTCAGACTTTTTTTTTTTTTTTTTTTAAACATCTGAAGCGTTACGGATGTCCAAGTCCAGTCTGTAACGATCCACTGCTCCATCCAGCACAGGGGGGATAACATGACTAACAGCTGACACCTCTTCACACGGCACAAAGCCACACTTTTCACAATTATTTTACAAAGGTAATATCACACGCAGTCCATACACGGTGCAGCATCTTTCAGACGAGCAGAAAGAAGGGTCATTAATGCGTCATTAATCAGTCTTTTAGGTTCAGTTAGGAGGCTGCACTCCATTCTGGGACTCCACACCTGATGTGTGTGTGCGCCTCTAGTGTGTGGTAAAGAGGAGGAGACAAGTTGGGCGTGTAGCGAGGATACTCTCTGAGAGGAGGGCTGAGCTGCCTGCTGTGAATGTTTTGGGAGCTCTGGGATGGAGGTCCAGAGCTCTGGCTCTGATAGGGGTCGTGGGCAACGTGTTCTCCCAGTGGCGGTGAGCTCTGGTGGGCTATAGCGCTGAGTCGAGAGCCCTGAGGGCTGGAACTGTAGGGAGGATGAGGGGTATAAGGTGGGTAGGGTTCCATTGGGGTCATGGCAGAGGGGAGCGGGCAGGTGTACGACCAGGATGTACAGTTGAGTTCATCCAGTCTGGGCTCTGAGCCAGCAAACATGCACGCCTGGCGCTGTCCCATGTCTGAGCTGTAGGGGGAGTCAGTGAGACCCAGGGCAGGGTTGTTGGAGAGACCAGGAGGAGGAGGAGGGTAGGAGGAGGGATGATAGTAAGACTCGCCCTCACTTGGCGAGCTCCCAATGAAGGGTTTCTTGTACGGGTGCTGGCGGTTTCCTGAAGAGCAGTTCTCCTCCACTACAGACAGAAACAGAGAGAACATTTTGAGAATATTGATTTTCCATTTGACATTAATGACAAGTGAGAAATTTACAGTTCAAGAAGCTGCTTTTAGAGGACGTATGACATTAACTTAAGTACGGACATGATGCCAGGGTTATACGACCACATGTCTCAGCCCATTAACTACCTGCTTGTTTGGCTCATTATGTTTAAACATTTAATACTCAAGAAGTTTGGCTTCTTCTGTTAAATGGAAGAAGGGTTATGTGGGTGAAAATAGTTCAAATTTGATCTTGTTACTAAAATAAAGGTATTTTCAAAAGTATCTGTACAGGGTTGTGATGATATCAGATTATCATGGCTAAATTAATTCATGATAACAATGTTATCACAATATCAGAGAGTCTAAATATCAAGTTGATCATTAATATCAGTGTATTTGGCACCAAAATTCAAACAATACCCAGCCTTTCAGAGTAATTTTGCATGCTTGCAACAAGTTTTCAAAGAGCCTCACCGGCCCGAAAACACAGACTTCACCTGAGTTGCACCAATGTAAATATGTAATAACGCAAATAATATTATTATGAGCATTTGTTGGATAACTTGAAGGTTTATAAAATATCATAACATCATAATTTTAACTTTCAACTTTTAACTTTAACATTCACGTTTTGCTGCAAACAGCAGATTGATTACTGTGACATTTACCCAACGCACAGAAGTTTCAAGTTTTAGGGCTGCTTGTGATATTTTCTTGCATTAAATAAGCAAACATTAGGGATTTTAATCTAGTAATGACGAGCAACTATATTCAGTTTTCCAATTTTTCACAAATTTTGCTGTGATTTCACATATTTATCATGCCCTATTATGATTTTTGATTCAATATGCAATAAAACGGGCAAAATTAAGTTTGACATTTGACATTTACACTAGATCATATTGGAATTCAAGTCGTGTTCAATCCAATAGTACTAAACATTTTGGTTTATGAGATATATATTCCTGTGCATACTATATTTAGTCATTAGTCACTCATGGAGGGTTACTCATTTTATCTCATAGGAATTTGAAAGAATATGTTTTTTCAAACATATTTTTTTCTTTTTTAATCTATATTGTGAGAGTCCAGAATATGTGTGTATCAAAAATTATAAAGATATAAAATTCATAACCTATTTACCTTGAAAATAAAAAAAACAACATCCTCTAACTACTATGACTACAAATGGATGTTAAGAAAATTTGTGCTGTAGCCTCATACTTTAATATTAGTGGATTTATGCTTAGCTCGCCAAGTGCTTTAAAAATCCACTGCAGAAAATAATGGGTTAAAATAATCACAAATAATAGATATGTCATAAAAAAGTACAATAATTCAATGACTATGGATCATATCTGCATTCCCGTGTCAGTGGGCTAACTGATGGCATTCCTTTTTGTTTTTATTGCTCGAGTGTTGGGCAGTAATTTTCTTCTCCACCGTGTACTGAAGGCAGAGACACACAGCGCCCTCCTACCTTTCCTCTTGGTGCAGTGGTACACCTGCGGCTGTTGACCGTGCTGCAGGTGAGGATGAGGCAGGATGTAGTGTGCAGAGGGAGAGCTCAGCAGCTCCTGGGGACTGCTGCTGTTCAAGCCGTTCTCACAGCTGTAGGGGGATGAGACAGCTTCCGGCGAGCCCCGCAGACCTCGGCCCTCCCCGCTGAACGGACTCCCTGTGGAGCAGGCTCTCTGACGGACAGTACTGCGTGGGACCACAGGGAAGTCCTTACTGAAACAGAGAGAGCTGAGATCAGATTTACATCTGATGTTGTAGCTTTGCTGCACAAAACTGCCTCTCCTGACTCTGTGCAGGTATTTCTGTTCGATTAAATTCTGCCTGGTTTTACTGTTTTTGCTCCTGTTTTTTTTCTCTTTTTCTTTCATGTCGACTTAGCCGTTTTCAATCCTTTCAGCTCTGATCTCTCTCTGCACACACTGCCCTCTCGGTGAACTCTGTGGTGGTATGTAGGGGACAGCAGGCCACATCTCCCTGACTCTCGCTGAGATAGTGACACACACTCATGCACACACACACACACACACACACACACACAGGCGTACACACAGTCAGTGCTGTTGTGAGATAATTCGCTGCTCTAAAAATAAACATCCATCCGGGTGTCACTTCAGATAGACTCTCCTCTGCTCGGCTCTGCTCGGCTCTGCTCTCCACCAAACACAGCAGCACTATAACACAGGGGGGCTGCGTTTAATACAGCCTCCACCTCCTCCTCCTCCCTTCTCTTTCCTACCCCTCCCCTTAGTAACAACCTCTCCCATTGGCTGCCACAGCAGAGCTTGAATTGAGATTAGTCCAGCATGCAAACAGACACCATGTAGGGCCATCATCTGATCAGCAATGACGGCTTAATAGACCAGCAGCAATGTGATATCATCTATCTATCAATGCTCGGCACGTTGTGGACGAGATTTCGGGCTGAGATCAACCTTCAGGTGACAATGACTCATGTCCCTTTATATCGCTTGGCTCCACACACTCGTTGACCATATGTACCCCATCATAACAGCCCTCAAGAGAGGAGAATACATTTCCTGTGAATGCTTAAAGCACGCAGACTCTGAAAGCTGTACTCACCTTTGTAGCTTGGCCATGCGGTGCAGCTCATTGTCGTCACTGCCTCTGAAGCCCTTTGCAAAAGGATTGTTCTCAATCTTCAGCTGTGTAATCTAAGCACAAAACATAGAAAGTCTTTACCTCAGGCACAAGCACCACACATTACACCAAAAGAAGTCCAGACACACACGGGCACATTTGGTTTTTTAACCGTTCTCTCATTGACTGGAAGTCAATAGTTTACTATTAGTGAGAGGCCCTGCAAATGTTAAAAGCAGCTCGGCTGAAGCTCTGCACGGCCAACATTCCTCAGCAGCTGACGTTTCTAACGGAGCGGACAGTGTCCTCGCCAGCTGACACAGAATAAACTGTTTACCCAAACAGTCGCCAGGTTTAAGGATTTCAGGCCAAAGCTTTTAGAGGTCCAGAGCTCGCAGCTTTGATGTTAAGTCCTCAAACTTTTCCCAGTGATGTCATGGAGGGAAACCTCCGCGCTGCGTGTCCATCACACAGCAGGCAAGTGGACTGGAGCTCTGACACGAGCTCAGGTCCAAACAAACTTTGAAGCGCTGATAATACGTGCAGCTCCTCCACCAAACTATCAGCTCGAGAGTGATCATTTTTATAACAAAGAAGTGTGATAATAGTAGTATGTGTTACTGCATGTATGATGGGATTATAAAGTATAGTTTTGTTTTACGCAATAACCAAATTTACATACATAAATGTAAAGATGAATATTAAAATAACTCAAAACTAATTCAACGTTTTTGTCCTCCTGACTCACTACTAATACCACAGCAGAGCCTCTACTACTTACACTAGTTATAATATAAATAAAGCATTGTATCAATGTGTTTATATACATAAAAACATTCTAATAAAATAGAGTTACAATAATTACATTTAACTCGTCAACATTATTATTAAGTTTAAACAAACTACAAAACTTCAGCTGTTCAGTATAAATAAACAATACGATATCAACTTTTGTTAATAAACTTGACGCTGTGCCTGCCATTGTAAATAAATAAATGCACTTCGATGGATTAAATACTCGTTGTAGATTTTCTGAGGCTTTATGTGTTTCTGTTTTTTTTACATTTTTTTATATCACGTAATAAATAACGGAGCACCACACTGAAGCTGCAGACAAACGTGCAGAATTTAGGCTTGACCAACTTTGCTAACAAGCTATAGTGTCTATAAAATGAAGAAAAAGAACAATTGCAAAGCATGAAAAATTCTTCTAGAAACGTATTTATTTGTGTAATTGATGTTTTGTTATGAAACGTGATCAAATCGAAGCTATCTTGTGAAAACTTAAGCAGCAGAGTGGCTTAAAGCTTCAGCAATCTGTCTTTCTAATAGACGCCAAGGAAACCGGATCAGCCAAGATCAAGGGAAAGAAACAGGTCATTACAGACCAACACTCACACACTCTCTCTCTCACGCACACACACACAAACATGCACACACACACACATGCACACACACACACGGATCATTTATTTTTGGACATGTTTACAAATACTGAGTAAGGACACATAAACAAAGAAGATGCATATTGACTTTCTGGATACAAAAGACGGACAGTAATACAAACAGACAAAACTGTCTGCGTGCGTGTGAGTGTGCGTGAGTGTGTGTAAAATACAAGAAGTCTGAATGTGGCCAGCGACCAAACGCTTATCTAAATTCTCAAAAAGGCTCTGGTCTGTAAGGAAAGCAGCACCTGATCTACTTATTTTGTTCTGTTAAAGAGATTCAGGTGTCACCTTCCCAACATAAAGACAGTGTGTTTGTACCTTGTGGTTCTGGTAGGAGGTCACAGCGATGAAGGCAGTCTCAGAGAAGACGTGGGTGCAGAAAGCCGTGTTTTTGGAGCCAAAGCCATTATTCTCGTCCGCCTTGACAATATGGAGACGTGGCTGGTATTTGTGCATGGAGTTGAGTATTATCTGCAAAGGGGGAGAGATTAAGAAGGTGAGATTGACAGAGCTGTCATGCTTCCAGAAAACCCACCCAACAAACCGCTGGTACCTTGACTAGACTGGAGGCCAGATGGAGGGTAAATTTATGTCGAGGTACCCAGGTTTTCTTGGACGACATGAATCAGGAATTCATGGTTTACATTTTAGGATCAAACTGATGTAATCCAAGAGGAAAAAAACAAATCAGAATTTTGTTTTCCAAGACTGAAGCCAGGATTAAAAAAATACTGATGTCATATGTCCTGCATGAACTATTTTCTGTCTGTACAGATGTGTAGCAGACTCACACTAAACCTATTTCATACCAATGTTTCATGCCAAAGAAAAAAAAACACACACACACGAAAGCAAAGATAGCTGCCACCTTGAAGCAAAACGATCAGTGAACCATGCTGTTCATTTTGCTTTTATTAATCTACATTACAAACATGTGATGTATAACACTCCACTGAATCAAATATAGAGGAAATAAAGTTTCAAAATATAATTACTTGTAATCACTGATCATTAACCTGACAGACTACTCACCAAAACAAATCATGTTTGTGAACTTGGTGTCCACTTCATTTCATGACTAAATTTGGCTCGCAGAAACCAAAAATGCAAAACCAAAACAACTCTGTGCATTCATCTAAACTATTTCCCACGACACTGGCAACCACACAAGTGTTTTCTAATTGGATCACGTCCTTATGTGTGTGTGTGTGTGTGTGTGCGCGCGCGCGCGCGCGCGACAACGAGCACGTTTGTTTATCCAGGGGGGCTCAGTTTAATCCGAAATTATTGCGTCTGATTTAACAAGCATTGTACAAGACTGTTTCTGTTTGTTTTCTGTGCGCGTAAAAACCAAACGTGCTCACCTGCTCTCACGCGGCACAGCTCACCGTGGATTCAGCCTGTTAACTGTAGGGTAACAATGGAGACTGAACATGGCGGCAATGAGGCCGAAGAGGTGATTTGTGCTGTGTTGTGAAGTCTGCTGACTTATATTCAGCTACATGTGCTGCCACCTGAGTGAATGGGCTCCTCGGGTTGTGCCCATCAGGAGCTGTGACTGCAGTTTGTGTAATTTTTCTTCTTAAATTAAAAACACCACTCGGGGTTAATTATCTAAAATGCACTTTATGGTTATTTGATGGGGCCAGCAGACCATTTTCTTAAGGAAATGCATGATTTGTGTGTTTTTCACTGGCGTATTGTCTTTAAAATTAAAGGACCACTAAATATTTCTTTAAATTCAGGCCAAGAACATTTTTCTTGCTCTGTTTGGAAACAGAAAAAAAAAACACCATTAAGAAGACAGACTCACGTGTCCAAAGGGGTCCAGGTGGTTGTTGGTGAGTTTGAGCTTCTGAAAAGAGACAAGTTGACGGCTCCAGTGCGCGCCAGTGGCGGGAGAGTCCGGGTGGACGTAGAGCCTGCCGGGCATCGCTGGCTCTGCCTTTCCCGTTATGGACCTGTAGGCCAAGAAAATGCAAGCCGATCAGGAAACAGTCAGACTTTGACATTCAGTGGGTCACAGTGGTTTGTCTGCAGCGCTCAGCCTGCATGGCGCCCCGTGGAGCTGAAGGCCTTTCGTCTGCAGAACCGCCTATCTGGTGCTTTAATTAGACAGACACAAAATGCACCTTGTTTTGCTGGAGTTTATCTACAGCTGGACCTCAGCTCAGTCGACCCAAATTCTAAAATATCTGTAGCATCTGTTATTTTCTCACAGAGAGATGTTGTGAGGCGCTGAGCGAGAAGCCTGAGGCCGCAAACCTGTCTGCTGAAAAACACCTCACATCACCACGGAACTAAAACACACCGAGGACCAAACACAGTGAATTTAAATTCGTGTTTACATTTGATTGTCGAAAATAATTAGTATATTACCCTGTAATCTTTCTAACTAATATAACAAAGGTAGTTTGCAGCTTTAACAGAAGGATAAAGGCCTTTAAGATTCACTGACCACGGATGATTTTGTGTTTTAAAAGTCTGACCTGCGTTTGGAGTCTGTCATGCGTAAAGGTCAAATGACGTGACCTGGCAAATGCATAAATTAAATAAAATAAATAAAATAAAAAATAAAGTTGCATATGTGATAGATTATTTTGGAATCACGTGCAAATATGAGAAGGGATCCACATCTAATTTTACCGTTTATAAACTCCGTTACGCTCCGAGCTGAGGCGTTGTGCCACAGTTTACTTACAGACCGTTTCCGGACGGTTAGGTTGTAATAACCGACTGTCTGATGTTCTGAAGAGGCAGAACATTGATGGATCTCACTGTAAGGTCAGTGGCCTGTTCGGATTGTCCCCGCAGCACAACACACAGTTGAATTTGAGACTTTAATCCTGGTCTGTGCCGTCTGTCCGCCCGGTGAACCCTTTATGATTTAACCGGCGGGCAAACACGGGGGGAAACACGGGGAACTAGGCCATACCAGTCTGCAAGAAGGACCCGACCTTTACACGGTGCAGAGGCAGGGATGAAGAGGAGAGTAAACCCACAACAACAACACGGCTTGCCTCGGTTTATTTACAGTGGTTTCTAATGTAAAATTCATGTTGGCCCACATAACAAATCGGGAATGAGATGATGCAGACAGCAGCCTGCAGATTCTTTATTTATTTATTATTTTGAATTGAAAATTGTAATGATGTCTAAATGTTACACATCATTAGCAGAGCTGAGCACGCATACTGCTCCATGCACGGTCCTTACACTCTGAGGGTTTAATCTGAGTTTGTGCGTAAATGTTGACAACATACGAACCATTTGTTGTCTGCGAATTTGTAGCGATGGTCATCCCTGGGAACAATGTCCATCAGAAGGATGTATTTGGTTTTTGGGTTCAGTCCTGTGACCTTCACCTTGTAACTGGGGAACATCCTCCTACAGGGAACACAGCCAGGAAAAAATATCAGCTTTTCCAACACGGACAGGTTTAAATGATAAAATACCTGAAAGTTAGATAATAAAATAAACATCCTTTGAGCTGCACGGAGACAAAACGACATGCACTCTGCACAGATTATCCCTGCTGGATCTGCGATTCATAAAATCTATCTTCTTCTTTTAGCGTTTTATTTAAGCAAAACGTGATAAATTAAAAATACCCGAGGTAAAAAAAAAAAATATATAGCCAGTAGATTATCATTTCT
Source organism: Protonibea diacanthus (assembly GCA_028641955.1). Lineage (NCBI taxonomy): Eukaryota > Metazoa > Chordata > Actinopteri > Sciaenidae > Protonibea > Protonibea diacanthus. The sequence goes on from CM053985.1 coordinate 19,429,166, forward strand.
CCTTCTTACCTTCCAGCTTTGGTGATGATCATTTCAGTTCCCACTTCATCAAACTTCGTCCAAAGTTCCCTGTCATGGAGGAAAACTTTGATTCCCTCCATCCCCTGCAGCAAAATATAAACAGTGTTGACTGAAGCAAAGCAGGACTCAAATGAAACACACTTTCAGAATTAAATTTTAAATTTAGTATATATAAATATAGTAACTGAACAGTTGTTTGTATATTAGATAGTTTATTATATAAAAGTAATCCACGGAAATTAAACCAACATGTAAAAACACTGAAGTGATTTTTTATTTTTTTTTTGTGGATGAAGTTCGTAGTATATAACCAATAATTAATAATCAGTATTTACATTCTGATCCACGGTACAGGCCGGTACCTGCTGGCTGGACGCTGTCTGCGGTGAGGCTGGTGACTTTAAAGTGAAACTGTGATTCTCCTGTTTGGTTTCTTTTGGAGAATCATCCATGCTGCAGTCCGAGTCCGGACGCTGTGCGAGGCCGAACTGGTCCCCTCCGTTTGCCATGTCCCACTGAGTCAAGCACACACATAGACACACACACACACAGGTTCATATTATGTGCATACGCTCGTCCCCTTTTACGAGGGTAAAACTTTAATCTAATCGCTCCATGGTGGATTTCAACATTTCATACAATAAATAAATAATTCTGATCATGTCTGTTTGGGCAAATTAAGGCCAGTCTCTCATCTTTATGATAAAATGGTTACTTTTATACTACCACAGGACAAAACATCTACAAACTATGAAGGCCAATAAGCGATGCAAAGTGTCAGACAGTTGATATTTGTTCTGTCTGTCTTACAGATTTACTGTCACTCTAATATTGTGGCAAAAAAAAAAAACACAGCTTATGGTGTGTGCTCTGTGCAGAGCAGCATCAGGATAATGACTTGTACTGGTCTGCATCACGCTGACTTACAATGTAACTGATCCAATAACCCAATTACAAACTTCCAGAAGAGATTAAATGTGCCTGAACTTGAACTTTAACATCTTCATCTTGAGAGGGCGACATTAACAATGCACATTTCAGACTGTATCATGGCCACAGTGGTCACGTTATTAGCAGGAATATTCATGTTTTTCTATTTCAGCCTCAGCGCTTGGAGATAATTGGAGCTTGCAAGTGTGTTAACAGCTGAAACTACAGCCTGCGTGCTGTTTAAAAATGGGAGCAGCTCTTGAAGTGCATATCACTAACATGAAATCAACTAACCACAGCCTGTGTCTGGCATGAGTGTGTGTGTCTTTGTGTTTATATTTTTTGGATGTTCTCCCTGAGGGCCTTTACCTCAAACGCACTGCTCCTCTCTCTCCGCAGAAAACACGCTCATCCTGCTCCTGCGCGCTCTGCAGCCTGCTCGTGTATTTTTGTAGCTCGTTTTGATTTCTTTTGAATAATTTATCTTTTAAAAATCCAGTCGTCCAGATGTTGTGGCGTCGGTTCTCAAAAATCCACCATATTCTCTGTGCAGCTCTAGAATATCATCGGGTTGTTTCTGGCTCCACCGTCCGTCTCCCTGCGCGCAAACCTCTGCTAGTCCCCCCCTTGTCACCGCCGGCTGCAGTTGGAGGCTGAGATCCGTTCAAAGTGGATGTAATTCCCTCCTCATTTATATCGGCCCCGCTCTTTGGTGGCTTCACGGACTCAGCGGCAGCCCTGATCTGAACCCCAGCTCATCAGATCCTTCATTACAAATGGAGTCCGCCTCAGACGCTCTGCCCTCCCCCTTCTGCCTTCCCTGCGCTCCCATAGGTCTGCACCGCGAGTCGGCGTCTGCAGCCCAAATCACGGCGTCACACTGACCAATCACACACACACGCACTCAGACATTGACCATCATACACACGCACACACACACACACACACACACACACACACACACACACACACACACACACACACACACACTTGATCGAGTGTGATTTATTTTTCAAAAGCATTTTTAAATTAATTCTCAGTCTGTTTGTCACTGTGATAATTAATCCTTTTATAGACATCTCTTTGGATTCACACACACACACACACACACACACACACACACACACACACACACACACACACACACACACACACACGCTCCAAAATGAATCTGAAACTGTCCTGTATGATCAGAAAAACTTTAAGTGAGAATATTTAACTTTTGCATGAATTAAACCTGATGTGAGAGAACACAGTTCACATCAGGATGGAAACGAAAACACAAAATCTGAGGTAAGTCATCTCCAGTCCCAAACACTGAAAGAAAATGGTTGATAAAGAAAGACAGGATTTATTTTCCTGATGTTCCAGGCTACTAAAAAAAACAATGATAGGTTATTAATTCTTATTAATATTGTTGAAAAAAGCACACATGTATCTTGTCAGACACCTAAATGTAGTGTGCATTTGTAAGAACGATAAAAGCTCACAGGCCTATAAGCTCACATAAGCTACACACACTTATTATCTCATAGGTTCGCGCACGTGAGGCCTGCAGGACGATGCGAGCGCGCATCACTTTGACTGGATTACTGTAGATCCGTGATAACCGGAGGCGTCCACGGTTGAGAGTTGAAGGGGTCACCGAGAGGTCAACACGCTTCGTTCCTCCTTTACCATTTTTTTTTTTACCGATTTCTATAACCGCTGTGCCCTCACATTTCGCCCCTCTACTCCATTTATCCTGTCCGCAGCCTGCTTATCCAGAGTGTCTGTAGACAGCTTTACGCATGATGAACCATCCTGTGGTTGAATTAAATTTTATTTTACATGAAAGATCTGTGGTGGTGGTGGTGGCTGGATGTATTATAACGGAATGTGAGAAGATTTATAGCAGGTACACGGTGTGAAACCGCCTTTTTATTGCTATATCAAAATTTAACATATATCTAAAAACCGAAGCTCAACATATATTTCAAATCTGAAAATAATTACTGAATCAAAATTCAATTAAAAAGTGCAGCACGTGAGGGATTATATGTGCGTAAACGTGCCCCGTTTTTGCTCACATGCACGTGCCAATCTTTTGTCTCAAAAAGCATCCATAACTGCAGCTCTTACCGTGTTTAAATATCAAAATCTTCGGTGATGGACCTCAGCAGCTCCCTGCACAGCCGTCTAGATAAGAGTGACAAGCGGGCACTGCAGTGAGAGCGCGCTGCCACTGGGAGAGACTGGATCTGTGCCCTGTGTGTGTGCGTGTGCGTGTGTATGTGCGGGTGTATGTGTGCAAACGCAGACCCATCAAGTTTCCGATCAGCTCTGATACCTTATCAATAAGCATATCAACTTATACACAGACACAGACTATGTCTGTGCAGGTTTTTACGCGGACGTCTTGCGCTCACACTCCGCGTAAAATAGAAATACACGATTCAAAATGTTTAATTTAGGGCTGTTCGACTGATTGAAAATTTAAATAATAATAGTAATATTTAATACAAGAAAATTTGGCACCAAACAACAACCACTACTTTGCTGAAAAGACCTTTTTATGAGTGAACCATGTATGTTTAAATCATTTTAAAAACACACAGTAGCTTATTTATTAACGTGGATCAGACCATTAGTGTGCTGCAATATGTTTACCACATTCATTATATTTGTTTACTTGTTACAGGTCATCTTGAGCCCTTTTATAACCCACAGGTCGATTTTTGACTTTCAAACTAAACAGAAATAAACGACGTGTCAAATTAAAACTTAAATATTTTTCATAACAACAACAGTTTTGAATTTAATTAAAAAGTAAACAGATCCAGACTTATTTATTATGTATTGATCTCATTCTCGACTCTTCACTTACGTCGGTTAAATAGGCTAAAATGTTGATTCATATTAATTATTAACGTCTGCATGTTTAATCCCACTCGAATAGGCCACAGACAGAGATAGAAATGTGTGAAATCAAATTTTTTCTTTATTATTAGTATTACCTGAACTAAACACGCTGCTCCTCCAAATGTTTCCAGTCAAAATAAGTGATTTGATCAACAGGCATCCTCTCCTCAGACAGACTGTGGCACATCCGTTCATTTATTTTGAAAATCCAAATTATGTTTGCTCGTTCAAAAACATCAAATACAAAATATGTTTTTATAAAAGTTCTGTAAAAGTTAAAAACTCACTAAAATTACACGATCGAAAAACAAAAGCATAAATACAACCCGGCTGAAGACTTAAAGCCACAGAGCTGAATTAAATGATTGTTTCGTTGTTTGTAAAAGCTCGTTTCTGATCAAATAATTAAAAACACAAAAATCATCAAACACTATAAAACTTTTCGAGTAATAGTTGTAACTTATCTGTGTGTGTGTGTGTGTGTGTGTGTGTGTGTGTGTGTATATATATATATATATAACTAATTAAGTTTCTGAAAAGCAGCTTATTTACCAAATATAAGCCTCTAAACTTGAGTTAATAAATCAAAGAAAATATTAATTAAAGTTAAAATAATTCTCAATAAAACTTTTTAAAAATGTTCTTATGTATCAGAAATGTTTGAATGTTTTATTACTTTTTTATGTTTTAAAAGTACAGTTTGAAAACTTTTTACAGAAGCATTAACACTATTAAGCTCTACCCCATAGATAGTGTTCATTAATGTGAATGTTTATTTATTTGGCAGCATTGTTTTGTCATTTAAATCTTAAAATACTGAATAATTGATCTAATTTTCAAACCCGATTTTGTTTTTTTGGTCTAACTCTTCACATAGTTTCATCTCTCAGTTTCTTGGTGTATGCAGAAGAAGAAAAGTGAGAGGCAAAGGTTTCAATAATACCTGAAATGAGGTGGCGGTGGTGGCTGGACGGCTCATTATTGTCCCATCCTGGCTTCAGCTGACTGGATCCTCTGTTCTCTGTCTGGAGGAAGTGGTGACGGGGTCCCAGACCTCCTGCACTCAGCAGGTCTGTCTCACACACCTCCAGCTCGGCCAGAGCGAGTGTGTGCATGTGTGTGTGGCATTAGAGGGCAAGGTCAACCCATTTCTCTGCAAACAATCACATCACACAGGGCAAAATACATTCCAACCCCCCCCACATACACACACACACACACAACCTCCAGTTTGTAAGGTGGTCTGATGTGGGAACAGTGCAGGGTGGGGGTTTGGCAGAGGTCCAGATGGGGGCCTCCGAGGCCCGATGAAGGAAAAGCTGTTCCACATTAATATGACTTCATATTGCACATGTTAGAGAAACTCTGCTCTTTGCACAGGCTTAGTTAAATGTTATGCTGTTCTTTAAAGTCAGAGTTTGTCCTCTAAATGTGCCTTCTGATCAGATCACTTAGTGGTTTAGTGGCAAGTGAAGTGACGTTTACATATCACACATCAGCTCAGAGGCACAAGACCACTAAAAAAAAACCTGTAGTCAGCAGCTCTGTCAGTTTAAAAGTAGTAGTCATAAGCTTAAGGGTTGCTGTGAAGTGTTGTGACTAAAAATAATGAATAAAAGTGATTCAGTACACTGATCAGATTAATTTAATATCAGCTGATCAGCACAGAGGGGGGAACTCTTGAAAAAGTTCCTGTTATAGCTCCAATCAGCTTGAATTCCCTCTCTCGTGATCTTCATGCAGTCATATTATCGGGCTGTAACATCAGACTTTGTTTATTTTACAAAAAATCTGCAATTATTTTACAAAACATGAACATCTGACTAATTTAGGTGGATAACAGATTTTAGAACTCAATATAACTTGACTAAACATCTCGTTTGTCTCTCACTCAGCACAAACTACCATCATTTTATGGTTTAATATAGTCATTGGTGTTTATTCTTACATAATAAAGATAATCAGAGCTTACTGACAATACACTAAGACACTATTTTCTGATGCAAGCTTTCAGTTTTATCATTGTTTGTACTTATTTTGAAGTGTCAAACACATATTATTTTATTTTATCACTGCTTAGCTGCTGGTATATGATCCTCAGTTCTTAATTTCTGCCATTATTACATTGTGATTTATTCTGAATGACATTATAGCCTCTATGAAGAGTTTTACTGGGTTTGAAAATGAGTGTTTGAAAGTGAGCAGGACTGTTTTATTAGCTTGCAAGCCTCTCTCTCTCTCTCTTACACATTAGATAGTGTGGTGTGTTGCAGCTCCCTCTACTGGCTTTCTTCTGCAAACAGGGAAATAACAGTGGCACGGTGGAGAGCACAGAAATCAATGTGACAAAGTCCAAAAGAAACAAAACAAAGCACAAGTCTTCATCATATTACCCACCTGAGTTCAACTGGAGCAGCAACAGAGCGTAACCATCCAGCTGCAGTGAGTGGATGTATACAGTGAGCAGACAGAGGCTGACAGAGAGGCAGGGCAGCTAGGTGCAGTCATCCATGTGGGAACATTAACATTTAGGGGAGCAGTCTGCCCTCAGAGCTGCCTGTCACTCACAGGCGTCAGGCTGAAGTGTTGCATGACCTTTACATTACGTCTGTGCAGAAATTCAACCTCAAGGGCTTAAAGTGTGTGGCCATATTTCCAGACCTTTATCTCTTTATTGTTTCTCTGTGCACACGTGCAGGCTGAGGCACTGTATGAATGGAGGGACGAGAAGCTTATTAGATGAGTTGATTGTATTGGTGCGAGGCCAAAAGTATGATGGAGTTTCCACAAATATACACTATCCGTTCCCGACACTTTTCTGTCTTTCCTTGAACTGACCAAACTTTCATCAGCATTGCTCCTGCCACATGTTTCTGCTTGAATTTCTCTCAGTACCTGGAGGAGCTCCGTCTTTAACAGACTGAAAACTCATTTCAACATAGCTGACATTTCACAGGCACTCAGGGCCTTTTTTCTTTTTAAACTTACCAACACAATTTAAACTGTTCAGTGGAGACATTTTAGTCCTGCCGCTCCTGCAGCCACACAGCTGCACCGGGAGGCCGAGAGGGAAGTGGACGGAGGTCAAGACAGAGTTTTAGGCGTTTTACCTAATGGACCTTTGCACTGCATGTGTGAAACACTTCACTTAACACAGCCTCTGGGCAAAAAGACTGGCATGTGTGCATGTGGTGAAGGTGATAGTGTTAAAGGTCAAATATGTTGGCAGTTGGACATTTTTGCACTTAGGAGAGAAAACGTAGATAAAATGTTAAAAGCCACCACTGCTATCAAAAGATATTTAGAAAACTCTACAAAAGTTGGTTTGTGCCATCTTTGGTGTAAAATGTACATTGACCCAGCTGCCACTAGATGGCAGAGTATGAAAACTGTAAACAAACTATGAACCTTAAAAAAGACCGCAAACAAACAAGACAAATAAAAAGCATCATTTAATGTACAAGAAAGAAAATTAACGTTATATGCAGGCAGACGAGTGCACACAGCTTCGGAAAACGGAAGTAGACGTGAACATGGTACCACATCAGAGAAGTCTTGAGGTGAACTTGAGAAGACTATCGGTGTAACGACACAAAGTAACTGAGGCACAGTCTCAGAGGAAGCTGTAATATCTGCTGTGAGCAATGTGACAAAAAAAAAAAAAAAGAAACAAAAAACACTCAAGTAAAAATAAGAAAAGCAAAGTGCGGAATTACAATTAAATTACCAGAAGTAGTGGCACATCTTCCCCACAAAATGCTGCAACGAGAAAAAAAAAAATCACATTTACAAAGCTGTCAACCAGCTGATCAGCTGTACTTTGATGCTGGCAGTACATTCTACTAACAAGTACCATCTAAACACTGCTGTATTATCGTGGTACCCTGTTAAAAAGGAGTCACAGTTTACTGACAATTGATCTTTAAGCCAAGTATTAAAAAGCTCCTGTTTAAAACATAGTGCGAACACATACAAGCTGCTGCTGACTCCATCTTCTCTGTCTGCACCGGCTACAGCGACAGAGAAGCCCTCGGTCAGCTGGCATGTGAGTGCATGTACCTTCTTCTTCTTCTTTTTTTTTTTAAAGAGACCTACAGGATACTCCCCCCACCCCCCAGCAGACACCTGATTAGATGTTAGTAATAAATGCTTGTTAATTATTAATGACGGTAAGTTAATGTGAGGCTTTTCATGAAATAAATGCGTCTCAGGAAACAAAATAGGGGAGAAACACTGCTGGGCTCAAACAAACAAATAATTATTATTTTTTAAAGTATTTAGTGAACAGAAGCTTGAATATATAAAATTATGGATAATAATGTGTTAAAATGCTTTTAAACACTTCTTCATGAATACTTGCAGCGGCAGAGGTGAAAACGTGTTTTTGATGACAGAGTTACATCTCTGACAGGAGCCAAGTGCAACAGATTGAAAGCATGTGCCATAATTCGACAATTAATAACAAGATTATTCAAGTTTTCAGAGGAAGTTGCACTAAAAACACTCCACCATACTCTTTCACAGTCCTGTCAGCAACAACAAACACTGCGCCCCCTTGGTCCCCCTTCCCTTCCAGCTGGATGCTTCCTTCGTCTGCAGTGGAGCTACAAGACCAGCAGGGAGCCCCAATGTCACATCATGGCATTGAGGCAGATGGTCACAGTGTCACTTCATTAGCAGGGAATACTATTATTACCAGTCACATTCATTTTAAAGCAGGTACCAACACTTAAATCCACACAGGAGTCTGGAGAGACTTCATTGAACTAGACGTCTGTGGTGCGGATGCCGTCATCATCCAGGCTGAAGGGGAAGCTGCAGCCGCTGTGAGGCTGAGGCTGCGAGCGGTGCCTCCGACGCCCGCTAGCCACATCTCCCGACGCTGTGAGGATCCCCAGTCCGCTGCCTGAAGCTGTGGGAGGAACGCTGGGGCAAGGGGTCGGGGTGGACAGGGAGTTAGAAGAGGATGAGGTGGAGGAAGAAGTGGAGGAAGAGGAGAGGGAGGGCAAGGTGGGCACGGAGCTGAAAGCACTGTCTTCATCCTCTGCATCCACGATGGAGGGCTCACACTGTGGGACGGGCATCCAGGGCTGCCAGCCCGGGGCCACAGAGCAGGACTTGACCAGTGGAGGTCTGCGCTCCTCGCTCTGTTGACCTCGAGATGATAAAGAGGCATTTTGACTTCGATAGAGAGAGGACGCACGTTTAAATCCAAAACCCTGCAATGAGATAGACAAACGCATCGTCAGTCTTTGTCATATTCTCAACTTTTTTTATGTCAAAGGGAGAGACAACAGTTGGGGTTACCTTTGGGGGACCTCTGAAGTCCTGGATCTTCATCTCAATGTCCCTGATCCAGCCATGCATCTCCTCTGGAGAGTCTGTCTATAGAAAAACATGACCAGAAAATAAAGTCTTGTACAGCTACTGTGGCTACTGTAGTGGTTTTGTGTTGCATCACATTTCTTTCTTTCTTTCCACTGCTGAATTAGACCACAACAAATACAGTTGAGTAACAACCTACAGTGCCCAGACTCTTTAAAAAAATAAACTATATGTATATTTGTGACCTATTATTTACATAGGCTCAAGGGTGAGTGCCACAGACCGCTTTGACAATCACAAAAATACAAAAAATCGGAGCCTCACCAATGTATCGGAATGACTATGAATGTTTCACAGGTGTATCGATATCTGTATATATGATGGCTGATTGACAATAATAAGTGGAGCCAAAGAAATGTTTGAAGTTATTAGAAAAACTGTCACCATTATATAGTTTGTCCACCAGAAATGACTTTTTATGCAACAAAAGGCCAAAAAATTCAGTTTCCAGCTGCTAAAATGTATTTGAGGCTTCTGGGATATTAAACTAAATATTTTTGAGGTTTGGGCCGTTCGTTTGGACAGAACAAACTCTAGAACAAACTTTTAGAAATTTTGAACTTTGTGACTGTATTTAGTATAAGAAAGATAAAAATACTAAAGCTAATAATAAAGACACACATACTTTATAGATTATTCAAGGAAGAAAATAACATATATCAAAATATCAATATCTATACAGAGTATATAGATTATGGTTTTGTTTAAGATCTATTTTTGTTTGTTCTGTTTGTTTCAGTTTACTAAATGTTTGTCATGCTTCCTTTTTTTCATGAAGACAAAAATAAAATTGTCTTTGCAGCTTCTCTCTCTCTCCCAGCACTTCCCATTCGATCCGACCCCACCACCACCATCTCAGTCAGCTGTTCTCCCAGGAGGGGAGGGGAGGGCGGTGTGGGGGGTAGACAGGATGTTTTTGTTGTTATGGTAACAGATGGCTTTGCCTGTTTTACAAAAACAAGCTGCTGCCACACATCAGCAGCGGAGCATTTACAAAAAAACAACCCAAAGCATCAGGGCGGACGCACCTGGGAAAATAACAAAATAACTTGAATCTAATCGATATCTGTCACACAGTCGGGGTTGAGGTATTTAAAATGGCTCGTTAAGAACAAAGCGTCTGATTGGTCGGTACAACAGGAAGACGGGATTGTACCTGAATGTAGAAGGTTCGGGAGCCGGTGATGATCTCAAACAGGTTGTCTCTCAGCAGGAGATCCCTGATGGACACACAGAGGGAGGTTAACATGCTGGATTATACAGTGGCTAAAGGGAGAGCCCTCCACAGTAATGTGTACTGTACTATCTGTAACAGTTTTTTTTTTTAACAATATCTGTATTAATATTCATACAGGAAGTAACAAGCCATTCTTAGAAATTGAGTGTCAATTTTCTGTGTTCAGTTATTTGCTCTTGTCATTTAAACGCCTCAAATTTACATATATAACAAGATAATGTTGTATTTTAACCACGTTAATCAAAGAATAAAGCATTATTTGTAGCTGAAGCCCATATTTAAGATAGAAAACTGAGTCTAAATAAACAATTAAAAGCTGTTAATGGAAACAGAATGGGAGGTTTTATCAGTGGGAAATTACAGAATTTTCAGGATCGGTTCAAGTTGTGTGATTTCTCTTTAAAGGGTGGAGGATGTGTGTGTCGTGTATATGATCGGAGGAAGTCTGTGTTAATTTGAAGTTGGTCTCTGATGAAAAAGCATGTGTAAGAGGAGAAGCCCCAGAAGATCTTCATGTGGCCATTTTCATGCACTTTTGAGACAGGCCTGTCAGTTTCCATCTACTGTCAAGTGGTGCACAGCGCCAGGCTTCAATATTGATCATTGACTGATAGATCATGAGGTTTATTCTGCACTCAACAACAAATCTGCAGGAAAGGATGAAAAATAATAGGATAACCCTTCCTGAATGTCTGAATATTAACCAACCTATTTTTGTATGTAATCTGTTTTAGTTGGCCAGAAAGTGAAATGGCGACAGGATTGCACTCCGTGATTCACATTTGACTCACCCTGACTTCACGAGACATTCATGGACCTTCTGAATGTCCCTCAGTGGAATAGCTCGGAGAGGCTCCTTATCCTGGGAGACAAACAAAGACCACAGTCACACAAAAAACATTCACATGTGAGAGGAGAAACACAAAGAGTCGAGCTCCTCACCATCTCGGACTTGTAGTAACTGACTGCATTATCATCCAGGGTGAAAAACCTCCTCTTCCAGCTCTTCCTCTGAAACACACACACACACAGACAACATTTTAGTGTCTGCACGCAGCTTATTTTTATTCAAACACAGAGTTAATCAGTTGTAAGTAGCTGGGTACTCACCACATTTCCCTGTTTGACACAGTAACCGCACCTCAGCACGCCTGGCCTGTTGCCCTTCCTCTCTCTCCCTTCTGTCTCCTCGCTCTCATTCTGAAACATTTCATCATAACTGTCATTATTTCATTATCAATGCAACAATCAAGTAACCACTGTCTTCAAAACATATCAGATTACATGCAGCATGGTTTTGGCTTAGGCTAAGGGCAAGCTTTGCTCTGTTTCGCTCTGCAGGTCACACTCACGCTCATTAACGCAAATCTTGCCCTGCTAGGATCATCAGTGTCGCCTTAAATATCGTCATAGAAACCACAGCTTCCTCCTCATTACCTGGATGGGAGTGTGCACCACCACGCCGCCAATGATCTCCGTCTTGTAGGCCTGCTGTCTCTTCCCTCCCTGAGTGTCACTGATTACTGTGGTAACGTCGGACCTCGGAGGTGCTGGGCCAGCCTTAGGAACCTGTCAGCACAGCAACAGGAAGGAGAACATTAAGTAGCACGTAGGGATGCAGCGATTAACAGACTGTACCATCAACTACAATTTAAACATCCTGGTTTTGTAACTTTCTAAGCTACACCAAGTGTTTCTGTCACTTGCAATCATCAACAAAGTCATGGTGAGTAAAGTTTTGGGCTGCATGAAGGCAGGAAATGGAGCAGTGCTCCATCTATAAATTTAATACTCATCAGTTGCATCCCTGCTAGCATGATACATGACAGGTGGAGCTTAAAGGGTGAAGTTTGTTATTAATTGCCTGGGGGACAGTGGTTTAATTCCCAATGGGGGTCTCCACGCTGCAACAGTGCAACTGTAATGTGTTCTGCATGAAAACATCCACAACACACACACACACACACAGCCTGTGGGTTTTAATTTTATCATCCTTTACTGGGCACAAACCACTGAACAGATCTCACATGGTGGGAAGTCAAAGATAGGGTGTGGTACAATCTATTAACAAAAACAAGAAGATGAGTTTCGCTATAATAATGTGAATGGAGCAGTCTGTTATATTTTATGTATAAAACATGGGGCAAAAACATTTTAAGAAAAAACTAGAGAGGTTGTTCATGAAAAGATACAGATACGGTTTACTGCTTTTGCACATCTGTACTGTACAGATACAGTACAGATGTGCAAAATCATCGAGATGTCTTTTTTTTATGTTTTACTGTAAGTTTTCTATTTAATGTCTCATATGTCATGTTTATTTTTGATGTATTTTCATTGTGATACGTTTAATACTGACTACTATTAACTGTGTCAGCAAACAAGCACAGTATCATCATTACAAGCTTTCATGGTTAGCATAAGTCATTCAGTTTGCTCAGGATTGCTAACAAAGTTTAAAAATGTCATTTAGATAAAAAAAAAAAAAAAACCCACAGTGGTTATTTGTTCATAAACACTGAAGTCAGAACAGCATTCAAAATCAATTAAAATAAAATAAAAAAAAAAAAACCTTAAAACCTTAAACATAAACTATTAAAAAAACTAATACAAAATAAATATAGATAAATAAATAAATAAATAAATATTTAGTGATCTTATCAATGCAATCAAAAGCATGGTTGCAGCTCAGTGAGGCTCTTGGAGACTGCTCTGTAAATGGTTTTCTAATAAATATAGCAACTTCTGATCAATCCATATCAATTGCATGCTTAACAACTTGTGGTTAGTCACACCCATGTCTGAATCAAGCCTGACCCCGAAGCCTGAGATCATTCAGATGGCTGAACAGATGTCTACACACTTCTGCAAGCATGCAAAGAAAGAGTGAAGAAATCATTGCTACTGCCAACTCTCATCTTGTTCTGGTAAAATATGTACACCTGTACACCTGTGGTGCCTAATTCATAAAAAAACAATAAAGATCTTGCAAAAGAAAATAATAAATATTGAGAATAAATACTAAAAATATATAATAAAGGTGGCCTTAGATGCACATTGAATCACCTACAAAGTACAGAACAAATATGTAAACTCCTTCACCCTCTAATGTTTCTGGAGAAGACAAAATAATCATGGAAATATCAGGTGACAGGCTTTTGTCATTTATGTGTTCATACTTCGCATCAAGTCCATTCCACTTAAGGAACTACTTTTCTACACAAGCTTTCATTGAGGCTAAGGAGGCTCAGAAAAGGCGGCAGAGAAGCCCTCCAATCAAAAGGGAAGTGAGAGAGAGAGAGTGAGCAGAGCTGCTTCCTGTGTCAGTGTGCAGGTGAGAGAAAAAGAGAAACACTCTTCTGTCATCTGCCGATAACAGAAGACATCTGGCTGTCACCAATCAACAGGGCCCCGGTCATCTCACTGAATAAACACACACAAATCTCATGCAAATGTGCAAACTGAATGCGTGCGGTATGTTCATTTACAAATTCTGATCTGACACCTTCGCCACAGTGACGTGTGTGTGTGTGTTATCACTCATATTCGTGCACATTCACAATTTCCTCATTCACCAAGTGTGTGAGGGGGTATTTGTGGGTTATGTGCTGGCATTTGTGCTCGCGCCAGATCAGACTGGTTTCAGTTGCACCACCGCAAATGATGGCTTCCTGCACTCAGGTGCAAAAAAAAAACAAAAAAACCTTATCGATAAGTGCTAACGCAGCCTTTTTCTAATCACACATATCTGGATATAATATAATGTAAGTGTGTAAGTGTGGCTGCTCACCGTGATCTTGCTGGCTTTGTTGAGGGCAGCCACCCAGTCCCTCATGTCAGTCACATCGTTGGCTTGGAGGTAGTACCGCCGGGAAACTGCATTAATGACTGCAAAAATAGAAATTCACAATAACTGCATTATATCATTTTAATCATGTGTAAATAAAATTCATGCCATTGTGTGTGACCGCATGAGCATGACTCAGGAAAAAAAAAAACAACTCACCAAAGCAGTACTCTGTCTTGGGTTTTTGCTTCGCTGTCGCTTCACTCACCTGAGAAGAGGAGAGGAGATAAATCATAAGAAAAGAAGAAGGGAGGAGACAAAATGAAAGGAAAAGAGACAAAAGGAGAGAGGAGGAGACAAAAATGAGAGCAGAATGAAAAAAGCAAAAGGAGACATAATAAAAGGAGGAGGAGGAGACAAATCATAAGACGAGAAGAGGAAAGGAAAGGAGACAAAACAAGAGAAGAGGAGAGGAGACAAAATGAAAGTAGAAAGCAGGACACAAAACCAAACGAGCGGACACAAAAGGAGAGTTTAGGAGACAAAACGAAAGAAAAGGCGAGGACACGAATCAAAAGGAGAGAAGAGGGGAGGAGACAAAACGAAAGGAAAGAAGACAAAAAGGAGACATAAGGAGAGGAGAGGAGAATCATTTCATATCTTTGACGTCTCTTTGACTCAGAGTGTCCAGAGAGGAGCTGTCAGCGCTGCAGTGAAGCCAGATGTCATTATCTCTGGTTAGCTCAGTGAGCACTCTGACATCTGGAAAACTTCACAAAGTCTGCTTCTGCATGTGACCGTTAACTAGAACGACAGATAACTCCGATCTGCAGCATGTTTCTATTTGTGTGCACTCTGTGAATTCCTGCATCCGCACTGCTCAGACATGCGTGTAGTTCATGTGACACAACGGGACTACAACCCACCACAAAGTGAAACGACAGGCAGCAGTTTACCTTAGAGATGTAGGTTAGTTTCAGGCTGCCAACAAAGCTTGCTCCACTGGGAAGGTTCTGCATGCAGAAACACAAACACACAGACTCGTCATTGGCTCAGAGTCCAAGGTTACACGGCTCCTATTGGTCAAATTCACTTCCTCTTGCTGTTTGTGCAAGTGGGTGTCATGCATGTACGTGTGGAGCACCTGAGGGTTGTCCATGTACCACAGCAGAGCATTTCCCTGCGTGTCGAGGATGAAGTATCGCCTCTGGAAGCGGCAGCTGTTCTCCTTCTCCTCGATGTCCAGGAAGCCGCATACACGGTGCAGTCGGTCCACGTACGGCATGCTGCTGCTATCACATATCACTGGGACACACAGACGGACAGATACAAGTCAAGTCAGATGGACAATGAGAGGCTAAATGTGAAGGGAGTAAGAGAGGGAGACAGACTCATTGGACAGACAGGCAGATGTGGAGGATAAACCATCTTTCATTTACTGTTCAAACACACACACACACACACACACACACACACACACAGGAAGAAAGAGACCCACTCGCACTCAGCAGTTTTTCATGTGACGTGATTGAGGCTGAGCAGCAAACCCTGAAGCCTGAGGCTGAGCTGAGGCCCTCCACCACAGCCAAAAATTACAGACTGCACTCAAGATCTGCACACACGCACATTTCCACTGGCCAGAGAAGAGAGGGGAGAGAGGGAAGGAGGGAGGGATAGGACGGGGGGGAGAGGGGGAGGAGGAGGAGAGAAGGGGTGAGATGTTTCATTAAGATGATGCCATCCATGTGAATCACCGAGCTGCTGACTGACTGACTGACTGACTGACTGACTGATTTCTCAACAAAATCGGGACTCATTCGGCTCAGACACTCAGGTATGCTGAAGAGATTTCAGTGGAGTTTGCTTTCCAAGAGAATTTTATCCGTGGCAGACATCTGTGGGGGGGTGTTTCTGATGCATCTCTGCAGACTAAACATAAAATTATCAGACAGTTGGATGCACTGAATGCAGGTTCTCCTCACTTTTTCCTATACTTGATTTTATAGAAAGGACTTGAATGCAATAAGGCCACAAAAGGTAACTAGGCCACATCTGTGACTGATTTTTTTTTTCTTCTAAGAACAAAAATTATAACGTAAGTGACAGTCATATAAAATATATAATCAGGACTGAATGGCTGAGACCTCTGCCAATGCATTTACAGGACTGTCTTGGCTCACAACCCATTCAAGAGATGGAAATTATCAAGATTTCCATGAAAAACAGTCACACACGTCACCCAACAAAGCAAAGCACAGACAAACAGAGACGCAGAGAAATAACAACAGACACGCGGGCGGCATCTTCATCGTGCTGGTGAGATTATTTTTAAGTCGATGCTTAGGAAAAAGCTTCATTTTGAAACTGCTTTGAAAAAATCGGTGGGCTGAGCTTCTGATGCGTCAGTCGTGCAACATTTTGCCATTTAAATAGGTCAGAGATACAAAGTGTTCATGAGCCTTGTGCATGAAAGTCTGGGTGCAATGGAAAATTCAAAATAATGCCACAGAGGTCACACAGATACCAACACCACCCCCTTACCACCACTACTCTCTCTCTCTCTCTCTCTCTCACACACACACACACACACACACACGGATATAAACCATTTTCGGTATCAGATAACCCTGGTTTAACTATTACAGGGAAAACCAGTGGTGAGGTTGTGGCATATTTGGCAAAATCGTACCAATAAATTTAAATCAGACAGTCTTTAGCACATTTCTTTGAGGCTTACAGTGCTTGGCTCTGAAATGCAACAGGATAACACCCACACCCACACCCACATATATTTATTAATGTAAATAGTGTGTGTATGAGGACACAGTGTACAGATCACAGCACTGATATCAGTGTCATTGTCTTTTACCACATCCAGGGCAGTGAAGTGAAACCCACCTACACTCGGTTTACACATCTGCTTTATTTGTGGATGAGCTCAATCTCTTTTCTGATTAAAATAAACTCATTCTTATACACTCAGTCTCAATCTCAACCTCATCAAGTACTTCTATAAAGTTCAGGACCTTATGAGAGACAGAATAACAAACGCATGGGCAGAATCAATGCAGAACAGGCCAAGATATCTTGACTTTGAGTCAAGCACCACAAACACACAATCCTACACTTCCCTGAAACAACTCAGAACTCATATTTCATTACACTTGGTAAATGTGTCTTTCAAACTCCAGGCCACCGCTTTGTAACATGGAGTTTTAACAGTTTTAAACCCTCCAAAAAGGTACTAATGTGGTTAATTTACTCAAATTTGACACAGAAGACATAGTATACAGTACTCCGTGCCGCAACTAAACTGACTCTGGCATGTAAAATCGGTATAGGTGACTTGATCAATCAATCGGCTTAAAATTAAACCACTGAGGACACAGTGGCTTCACTGTTTGAGTCTGACTGTCCAACATTCCCTCGTTCGAGCATCTCGATTGTCAGGACTGGCTCTGTGGAATATTGTTAAATGTAAATGTGTTATTTCATTGTTGTAGGCGATTCAGGTAAAGCTAACCACTTTCTGTAACACTGTCTCTTACTTTTAGGGACTGCACAAAAACACACTCAGGTTGTAATGTTGTAAAGCTGTCATGTTTTAGTTGTTGAAATGCAGCCAGTGTTTAGTTTGTCTGTTCTGGGGTCCTGTAGAAACACGGCATACCCCACGGCGTCTGTAGATATAAAAGGCTCATTCTTAAAGCTAACAAAAACACAATGATTGCAACCTCAGGTGATTATACGTCAATGAAAACACAGTTATGCCTATTATATTCAGTGTCTGTAAAAGGACTCTCCTAAATCTGACACACTGGACCTTTAAATGAGTTGTACCAATTCAGTACAGTTAGATTTTTTGAGGGGAGCAAGTAAAATCTAGATAGATTAGTAAAGTAACTAGTAATTACAGCTGTAAAATAGTAGTTTAAATGAATTAAATAGATTTACTTAAATAAAATTCCTCAAAAATTGGGACATAAAACTGAGTATTTTGGGGTTTTGCTGCTGCTGGTTGGACAAAGTAAACGTTTTGTAGTCGTCACTTTGGTCTCTGGAAAGTTGTGAAAGACATTTTTCAATGCTGTTTGACGCTCTATGGATTGATGGGTAACTTTAATCACTGCTTTCTAGTGACATCTTGATACTCTCGGTGTTTAACCACAGCAGCTGTGCAGGCACGAGCTTCACGCCAATGAATGACCAGTTTGCACATCATGGGCGTGCGCGCACATAACGTGATTATGAAAAGTTTGAAATGTGACATCTGGCTGAATTACTCAGCGACACCTGACAGACGTTACTTTAGTTCAGCTCAGATGACCTGCACTGACTCACCAGATCCAACAGCCTGCCACACCTACAGTACAGTACCATCACACACACACACACACAAACACACACACACCAAGCACAGACAGAAAGTGCCACTGTCGACTGACTACTTACCCGCTGTGAAGAGTCAGTGTGCGCCACAGCCAGCGCCCCGCACGGCTCCGAAGCAGACAGGAGAGAACCGAGTTTGGCAAATGTTTTTACGCATGGTAAATAAAGTTTTAATAACTTTTACAATCAGCGTACATTAACAAAGCCGGCGTGCACCGCACTCCCACAGTCTCGCCTGTTTGTTTGTGTGATCGGATTACAGAAGACTTGTCTTTTTTTCCGGGTTGGACGTTTCGTTATTAGAATAAACCAACCCCGGATGTGAGCTATGCGCCCTGTCAGCTCTGGCCGGGTCCTCCTCCTCCACCCTGCTGCTGCTGCACTCTAACAAGAGGAACTAAACACAGCTCAACTTTTTTTTGTATTTTAACAGAATAAGCAATGGAAGCACAGTCCTCTTTTTTACATTTACCTCTGAAACCTCTAAAACCTCTAAACAAAACATGCGCAGTGTCTTTTCTTCGTCCTGCAACTGCACGCGATATGTTATCTCTTCTTCTTCTCTCAGGTGGCAACTTGAGAAGTGGGTCAAACGCACACACACACACGCAGAAAAAAGAGACACACACTTATCTGAATCAGTTGCTTCATATAAATGAGAACCTAAAAAGGAAGGGAGTGTAAACCTGGATAAACAGGAACACGGTGAATAATAGTGTCATTCATGCACTAGTCATGGGAGGTGAGAGTGTGACAGGTGCGAACTGATGTGCCAAAAGCAGTGGTGGCACAGAAATTGACTTCCTGAAGTGAAAGACTTAAGTACTTAAGTGTAAAAACTGCAATAAGAAAATGTCAAAATATTCCATTAAATAGCAGGAAAGCTCATGGGTCCAAGACCAAACTCTGTAAGATTTCCTGAACATTAACTGTTCAGTTATATTTTCTGTAACTTCAGTTTATGTAGCTTAAGATATCTGGTATAAAAAAAACAACACATACTGTATAATATGTGTATAAATGTCCCCAATGTGGGCTACAGCCCTGATTAATGTCTTCTATCATGTCTGTATTAATAAATAAAGAGGCATTAACAGGTCAGGTTCATGTGACATGTTTTTAAACATCCAGAATTTGCATCTAGTTGTCTTCCGTTTGTGCAAACAAGACGTGCTTTATGCAAATCTTCCCGTGGATAAACAAATTCCATAAATACGTTTACATAAACACTGCAAATAACCCTTCTTTGCATACTGTACATCACATTTAGGCGTCAGTTACTTGTTTGCGGCAGTTTTAGCCTGAACACCATTCACATGTTGCGGTCAAAGGATTGTCTAAGATTGTTGAACTGAGTTTTAACATGAGGAACAAGTAACCTCACAGTGTCAACCATAATATTTACCATAAATCAACACCTCTGAATAAATGCAAACCACTGGAGCTGTGTCAGTTTCAGACTGCCATCAGAATACACAAGAAGACGAATTCAGTGTAAAGAAACAAACCTCAGAAAAGTCTAGTAGGTGTGCAAGAAGTAGCATAAAGGGGACTGGGCGTTATCACTTGAAGCTGCTGGAGGAAATCCACTTATGCTGAGTGGTCCTTTTCAGAGAATAATACATGTTTTTATATTTAAAATGATCCAGATGGTACATGGCTGGACTGCATCAGAATTTACATTTGCATCTTATTTTCTGTTTTTAAGGTAAAATCTTACTACACAACGTAACAACTTCAACATCAGACAAAGGCTGCAGTGGAAAAAGTACAACTTTAACTTGACAGCATGTTTGACTGTATCCTATTTAAATAGCCTAACAGTCATTCAGTATTGCTTCACTGTATTTCCACCTTTACACAAAGGTGACCACAGTTTGGATCCTGTGATGAAACTCCCAAGAGACAGAAAATGAGCCCGGAGGATGAACTGACCTGACCTTTATGTCTAGTCAAGAGTTTTCGCACATAACATCTCCCTTGCAGGCGAGCCTGTCACCTTTCAGTTACGTGCTGAAATAACAAATATGTGCATTTACAGGAGAGATTCTGTCCTTTTTTTTTTTCTTTTAGTAAAATTTGTGGCCTGTTAAGAGGAAGTGGTTGCATGTCATATGACCTGCTTGAGGAGGGAGACTTACCTCGCTGATTTCATATCCTGTGGCGACTGCACAGGATTCAAGTTACACAGTTGCAGAAGGAAGTCCTGAAGTTTCCACAGACTCTCCTGTTTCTGCTAAAAATCACAGACTGTCAGATTATTTTCTCTTGATTGTTCGCATGCTCATTCTCATTCAGGCACATTAGCATAAACACATTTCTTTTCTCAGGCTTTTAAAAGGTCAAGTGTGGGGTGGCAAATGTCACACCAAGGTGAATTTACCCCCACGCAAAAACAAACAGAAAGACACACAACAATAAGGGTGCGATTGTATCTTTATTTAGAGCTTGCATGCACAAACATACAAGCACTAAAACACACCATGATCACGGCATTTTTGCTAAGATTGTGGTAGTAAAATATTCATTTTCTTTTCTGGTTTCCATGGCAATGACACAGATGAATTATGTGGTTCTCTGCCGTCAAGCAAGCTGTGCACAAACGTACCCGCTGAGGCACCCCAGCACCTTCCAAAACCACACCTAAGTCCCACCCGTTATACCAAAGCTATGGGTACTTCACTTTGTACACACTAATTCACCACAAACACTTTCAGGTTCAGAGGATGCTTTACAGCTTTACATCATCTTGAAGTTAACGTAGCATTATTGAGAATCCAGTTACTATTCAAGTTTTTGATGATGATAAAAACAATAACAGTTAAAGGCGTTGAACAGAACTTCGTATTTACTTTACTACTCCACCAAAGTCTTTAGAAAACACACTTTTCTGTCTGAAACTCTCAAATTATTTCAGAGCAAACCTGGATTTAAAATCTCTGAGGGGCACAGTGACAAAGAGGAGAGGACAACACGGCAAATGACAAATGATAAAGAGGAGTTGATGAATTCCCGGAGGTGTTCAGAGCTGACTGAAGGCCACACGCAGCAGCAGGGCCGTGATCAGCAGGACGGGGCTGGAGGCCACAGCCCCTGCGTGGTTCCCATGGCTGTGGCTCCTGTGGGGCCCATTACAGTCGTCACCAAAGCAACACTCCATCTTGGCTCCGGAGCTGCTGTCGCGAGCCTTGTCGCAGAAAGCCTTGTACGTGCACGACTTCACCACGGTGTCTGGAAAAAGAGCGTGACAGAAAAAGACACAAGATGCCGGCAGACATTCGGAGTTAAATTGCTTTGAAGTGATTGAAGGCTGTGATTGGTAACTCGGTATGCAATGTGAACCCATTGAACTCCCTCCCACTCTTTCTTTCATGCACACACACACACACACACACACACATATGAGCACACAGAGGTCTGTGGTTATCATAAACTGCTGGGATAACATCCAGTAACCTCAAATGATGAGAGACTGGCCTTATGATCACACACATAAACAAACAGACTAAGACAGAGGTTTGATTTCTGTAATAGATCCACTTTAAAACTTCTTCTTTGTCGATGGAAACAGCATGAGCACTGCTTCCTCGCACAAGCAGTGAGTCGCCAGTGTTATGCTGACCTCTAGTGAGACTTTTACAATACTGGATTCAGTCAAATCATACTCGTGTGGCATGTTTACTCACTGGGTCCTGTGATGGTGGAGCAGGCGTCAGCGTACTGAGGGCAGGAGGTGGAGCCCTGTTGGTTGCAGTCGTCCTCACTGGACGCCATGCATTGGTGACATTTAAGGGTGTGGCCTTTGCAGACAGAACAAGAGAGTACACCTGACTCGACAATAAGCATGTATGTTCACAGGCGAGTGTATGCATGCAGACAACCATATGTCACAGTTAATAGCTGGCACACCCACACAGGCACACACTCACTCGCAGGTACATTGAGTCGAGAGACATACAGTACATGGCTCAGGGCACATTTACACATGATCAGACCTGTTTTATGGCAATTGCATTTATCATATATCAATCAAACCTTGCAGGTGTGCCAAAATTAATCTTCCACCCTGGACTGCTTTTAGGATAGACACATCTTGGATCCTCTGTATCACAGTGCTTCCTTAAAAACCTCTCAGTAATGAGTCTGCCAGCTGCTAATCAACTAAATCCTCCCCTGGAGTGATGGCGTCAGTGTTGTAGAGAACTTACTGTGACAGGCCAGAGAGATGAGCAGCAGCAGGATGAGAGCAGTCTTCATGGCAACTGGCTGATGGGTCACTGTGTCTTCAAGAGTCCAGAGAAAGAGTGGATGAGGCTCTGATGGAGGGGACACCGGGGGTTGAGGAAGAGGGGGGGTTTAGGCACGGGAAGGTGTCTGAAGGCATTAAGGTCTTATCTCTGTAATCTGCATCTATGCTGCACAGCCAGCACCCTGTGGTAATGGACTTAGTGTTCGGTGGTATAAAGCCACCAATGTTGTGTTTAACAGTATGTTTCACTTGTTAGAACGGTGATTCTACAGCACTGTTGGATAGAGAATGAAGCTGAAGCTAACAAAAAAGGTCATTATTCACGTCACCACCTCAGCTGGGAGGTGTGTGTTGGGGAAGTCTGATGCAAGATGTAAGCACCATGCATCATTACCAGCACTAAGGCCATGACACATACTGACAGACACACACACACGCTCACACACACAGAAAGTAAGTAGGTAAGTAGGTAAGCAGGTAATCGTGAACCATAAAAAACAAGAAAACATATAGTAGAACAAATTATATTTATGTTTATTCAGGCTAATGTACACTCCATTTCACACTTAGTCCTCAATGTGTCAACACAAATGTGAGATCGCCAATTCTAATTTACAAAAACAATAATTAAAGAAAGGCTCTAAAGCAGCAAAACAACATTACAGGCCAGGACATTAAAATGGCACAAATATAAACTGTGGCACATCAGTGGGTTTTGTGTCATAAAGAGGTTTACATAGTGGTACAGTAACATTTCATAGAACTGAGTAAGATACTAAAAAAATCCTATTTTTAAGTCTTGTTTGAGTTTCTTTGACCAAGTATTGACATATGATGTTTATACTGTATTATAATGAGACAAATAGTTTGTGTGGAGCCTTCAATAAACATTTTTTCCATAGAAAAGGGCAAATATTGAAACATTTTCTTGCTTGAAATCATAACCAGATCAAGTTCTGAGCTGTTAAGTCTCTACTAAAACACTGTGCCGGACACGGCTAGTTTTACTGTTGCGTTGAGAAAACAATCAGCATTTTGAGAATTACGAAGCTACGAAAATAAACATGCAAAGAAACAGATTTATCTTTAGGATAACTTGTGCAGTGCTGTAAATACTCACATCTTCATCTCACATGAGCAACAGACAAAACCTCTTACAAAGATGCCAGTTTCCTTCGTGTAGGAGATAAATGTGACAATCTGTGACACAGTGATGGTTAGAAGTGATTATGACATATTGCAGCATTTACTAATCTTATAATAGATTTCTATCTACAACCAAAATATAGAGTTCACTATGTTTTAACTTCTTCCAGTTGTCCAGGACTCTTAACACAGGATAGTTGACGTACCTCTCACACTTTATTGACTCGGTGGACAAGATAATGCCACAAAGTTTATAGAATCACAGGAAAGTCTACGATTGTCAGGTGATTATATTTCTTTGTTTCGTAGTGTAAACCAAGTAAAGCAAATGCTTGAATTGTTTGCAGCTTTAGTTTTACTGACATGTGGTCCAGACTCAGTGTGATTTCAGTGTCACTCCCAAAACGAACCAACGCCTCCTCCTCAGACTAAATCCTTTCCTTCAGTTCTTGTGCAGCTCGATTTACCACTGACCTCATTCTGCCCCACAACACACCCCTGAACTTTGCTCTGTCAGAGTTAAATCATTATTTACTTTATAGAAAAATACATTTAATGGATTGTTGCTTTCATATAAAACAATCCTCGTCTAACCCACTGAAATAAACTGTATGCCTACATGTAACAACCCCAGCCTGCATGATGTCATCCTGTTGGAGGAGTTGCTGGGAATTTAGCTGTTAAGCTGCTGAAAAAAATTAAGTTGAGTCACGAGCAGGTTGGTGTTGTTCACTGGCATGATGGCCTCATAGCGGGCAAAAAGACAAACAAAACAACGTGACCGCATACATGTAACAGAGTCCCAACTCAAACAAGAATTAGCATGTACTGACTCTTCTTGACTCTGGTCACAAGTAGTGCAATTATAGTATACTGGAAGTTACTTTAGACATCTGTACATAAGCAATCTCTGTGGTGCAAGGCTGGCAAAGGGTGTGAGAGCTGCTTCTTGGCTGGGGGCATGTACAGGGCGTCACTGTTAGGCAGGACCGAGGGGGACGGTAGTGTCTGATTCACAGGGAGTTGTCACTCAGTCTATTTTCCCCATTTTGGCAATCAGCTCATCGCAGATCTTTGTGAGTTCCTCGATCTCTTGGTTCTGTGACAAAAAAAGCAACGGACGAATAAAAACATTTAATACATCTTATATCACAAAAACACAGCGTAAAAAAAGGCAGTAAACATGTTGTATCGTGTATCATTATGAGCTAACACTCTCATTGTGAATTAGCATGAGGAGATGAGGACGCCTGTTACCTTCTGCTGCAGAGCTTGTTCCAGAGAGTCATTCTTCATCTGCTCCTTCCTCAGACTGGCGGTGAGCGCCATGTTCTCTGAACTGGCCTTTGTGCGCACCTGAGCGATCTCCTCGTTGGCCCTGAGAGAAACGTGGAAAGAAAGAAAGAAATCAAGAGACGTTTTAAACCCTGTACAAAGTATTTAGCTTGTTACAGCTGATAACAGTCTCTACATACTTGTCTAGTTTCTCCTCAGCATGAAGTTTAAGTGTCTGATATCTCTGCTCCTCCTGCTTGACTCTGGCCAGATACTCCTGAGCACATTTCTTCAGCACCTCTTCATTCTGTACGAGGACACAAAGCACAGCTGTGTTATTTATCTCTCTTTCTTACACAGACAGACAGCAGATGCAACATTGTGTATTGCAAAATTGAGTCTGAAACAGCGTTAAATCTTTATATTCCTGGATATATTTTCTAAGCACTGTAGGCTCTTCTTCTTCTAATCTTTCTGAATTCCTGAAGTTGCACACATTTACTTCTGGAAACTAGCCAATATAACCACCACAGCTTTCTGTTCGCCCACAAGCAGCTGCTCTAAACCAGCTGTGGGTCAAATGGGGGTCAAGATTTGGGGGCAAACTTCCTGACTTGTGGTGTTTTTTTTCTGCTGCAGTTGTTGAGCAAAAACAAAAGGGATTGTGTGTTACTCGTTGAGAGACAGATTTATCTCGTGACCTGCTAGTTTCACCTCTAGGTGACCACTGCCTCTAATCACAGGACACCTTCCCACCTTATTCTAACCTCAATCCTCTTACAGCCCTCCAATTTGTGCTGCAATCAGCCGATCGCTTCAGTACTCGAAACTGACATTTTGCCTGAAACTGAAACTTGTCCTATGACTCCATACTTTCTTAAATCCCTCCAGGGTGCTCTTCAAATTTTCGTAACGGCGAAACACGTCTGACAGGGAGCGCTCCACAGAGTTCAGATCTGCCAGGGCGGCTTCCTTCTCCTTTGTCAGAGCGTGCAAAGCCTTCTGGGAACTCAGGTTGTTGCGCTGCTCATCCTCTGAGAGGAGCAAAGAAGAAGAAGAAGACATTATTGTGGAGTGTTTGTTTTGTGACACTAAAGTCACTGTATTACATGAAAAATAAAAGTTTGATTGTCATGGTATCTTCTGATTTCTAATATTTCTACTCACCGATCATCTGAGCGATCGTCTTCTCATATTCTGCAACAATCTTCCTGTAATAAGACAAAACACATGATAAGTCTTACTTAGCCTTATGACTGACTGGTGGCATTGCTGTGAATACAGCAGTTGTTCTTTGGCTATAAAAATGTGATGTGAGTAACATTTTGCACGGAACATAAATCCCCTCTGCACCCTTTCATCACATGACCACCCTGAATCAACACTGATGGTCACTTCTCTATGACAGCTGAGTAAAAAGCATCCAGCAGCATGTTTTCTAACCTCATCTCAGCAACTTCTTGTCTGCTGCTCTCGTACTTTTTCTTCCAGTCGTTGGCTTCCACCTCTTTGGTGAGGATCTAAAAAAAGAGATGTTTACTGTAAACTGAAATGAAACCTTCTCAAACACTTACACAATCCACTCGGGAGAAAACAAACACACTGACGACATACTTCATGTCTGATGAGTGTGATAAAAAAAAAAAACAAGAAAAAAAAGTGCGTACCTCCTCTCTAATGAGGGTGAGTACGGCCTGTTTCTCCGCCTCACTGATGCAGATGGAATCCAGGACTTGACTTCCTGTTTTCTCCATTTCACTTCCCCCCGACTTGTTCTTCAGCTTGCATGGATCCTCATACTGCTGAGGGAAGAAGGAAATCAGTTATGTTAACCTTCATCTTCTATTGTACAAACAGTAGTTTAACGGGATGTGAGCCCACCCAGAGAAGCACAGTTATTCTCATCATTGGTTTGCTGTTTAACATTAGGCCACCTAATATTTTTTAACCTTCTTGCATTCCAAATAATACTACTATTAATTTACTTAACATTACTACTAATACTGTCTCTTTCATAAGTATAAAAATGCATATTTTTCTGTTTCTTTTCTATGAGAAATGGCAAAATGATTATACTGTAGCTTTAGAAATTATAGTAGTTATTTATTAGTTACAATATGCTAATAAGTGAGAGAAAGAGACAAAAATAAAGATTTGTTTCTGTAATAAACTGCAAATTACTTTGATTTATTGCTCTGACACCTAATTTAATGGCACATACATTGCTGCCAATTCTACCTGAAGACTTTCGTCTTAATTAAACAAGATAAAACTGAGACCACGCTAATGGAACATGAGTATTTTTTGCACTCGAAAGCTCTCTGACTTTCTCTTCCTCTCTCATTCTCTCTGTTCCTCTCAATTATAAGTTTTCAGCCCTCCATACCCTTCTTGCCTTTCAATCGGCGTTCTTACACATCTCAATCCTTCTTCTTCCTTTTCACCCCCGTCTCTCTCTCCTCTCTCATTTTGTCCTTCCCTGGATTATGACAGTCATATTCTAATCTCCTGAATGATAATCTAAATCCATCTGTCAGCTGAGTGCATGAACATGGTGGCAGACACTAAGTACCTCCCGCTGTCCTGCAGCACAGTGCAGTCATTTTATCAGACAGGCGATCATGCTGCAGCTTTATGTTTAAGTGGCAAAACCAGGCAGTCTATTTAAATCAAAAAAACACTTTATGTGACCATTACAGTGAGAAGTGAAATGTAAGATTAACTTGTCTGGACTTGTTTTTCTCTCATAAAAGCAGGTTTCACCACCACCTAGTGGTCACTTGTGGCATCTTGTTGCAGTTGTTGTGACACATGACGTGCACCACTAAGATGATAAACAAATATGTGGACCTATATATATGTATGGAAAAGGTCATGAATGATCAGTTGTGATGTTTATTTACCACAGAGCAGCAGTCTGAGTCCTCAGGTTTTGATGTCACATGGCAGTCTGGAACTGGAAGAAAGCAACACATAAGACAGTACATGAGATGTATTACAATATTTCACCACATGTGCTCATAGTTAGTTAGTTAGTTAGTGTAAAAGAATGATTAAAATCCAGGATGAGA
Source organism: Protonibea diacanthus (assembly GCA_028641955.1). Classification (NCBI taxonomy): domain Eukaryota; kingdom Metazoa; phylum Chordata; class Actinopteri; family Sciaenidae; genus Protonibea; species Protonibea diacanthus. The sequence goes on from CM053985.1 coordinate 19,457,557, forward strand.
TGGCCTGTTAGACGACTTGAGCTAATGTAATCTTTTTTTTAACGTGTAGTTAGAAGTCTAAAAATAAACTCACACCACTGACAGTTTATTTTCCCTTTGGTTATGACTCACAACGAGCCTAAATGACTAGTTAAGACATTTGTTGCAGAGTCACATCTTCAAGGCGCTTCCTTCTGTGCGTGTGAAGAGGCTGTACAGATGTCAAACTCAGTACTTCATGCAGTGATGCAACATCTGTAACAGTCAGACCGGCTAAGATCAGAAAGCTGTGTCACATTCAGGCTGAAGACACCTGTGTGATCATATAATGTCAATGTTTTCTAAAACCAAACCGTACTGTTGCTCTGAACACACATACATGACACACAAGTTTCAATGCGGTGTAAAATGATGTGCAAAGTTAATGATTAACGTCGTGCCTGCAGGCAAAGATAACCTTGTGGTGCGTTATTGATCGAGGGAAGCTAAAGCACGTTGTCTAAACTTTAACATCCAGTAATCTGATCTCTGTACAGTCCTTCACTGAGCTGGGTAATAACTGAGCTATTCACCACTGAATCGGTGAGAACTGTAACTGAGGAGTGCTCTGACATGTACACATGATTCTTCATTGATCCTTTACTCACTGCTTTCGTCCTTGTCGGCTTTGACACCGACGCTGCTCGCCAACTTCTCCTCGTCTGTGGCGTGGTCTCCACTGAAGTCCTTTTGCGTTGGCTGGTTGGGCTTCACCTTACAGGTGTTCCTGAGAACGAAGGTCAATAACAACATCAGTGTCAACGCTAAACAGTCAATATCACGGTGTAGGTGTACATGTGGGCAGGTGAGCACGAAAAGCAGAAGAGACAGAAAGCCTTGCAGCCAGACCTCATTGCTCTGCTCTGTGCGTGTGCGGAGTTCGCATGCTCTGCTAAAAGTGCTGAATTATGCAGAAGAAAAAAGCAGATTAATGAGACAGATTGTTGGCAAATTGAAATGAGAGCAACCACAGTTGCACAGAGCATTAGAGGGAATTACAGAGTCCCACTAACAGAGTCTCTCCTCTACTTTCTAAATCTACTCTACAGACTTGTTTTTCAGCTTCACGTCGTGTTTCAGGAAAGTTTAGGCGGATTTTGGATCAGCGTGAGGTCGGGAGGTGAGCCTGGACTTGTGTTAAGAACAGCAAAGACTGAAGCTACAAACGCACACACACGGTTATACAGTACTTACAACAAAACACAGAGGAAATGGACTTGCTCAGTAGTCCTGATGCCAAACAGAGAGAAGGGAAACAGAATGACAGGTTTGGTAGGAAAAGGAAGGAAAGACACGGGAGAGGACAGGACAGGGGTTAGGTTAAAGACAAGGTGAGTGAAGGGTTATTATAGTTTAGTAAATAAAAAGCCAAGACAGCTGACAGGAGACAGGTTTTTGGTTGAACTGGAGAGTAAAATATTGTTAAAAACAAAATCTTAAAACTTAAGTAAAATAAAAATCTTTAAAAACTCCTAAATCATCTTAAACAACGTGCTAAAGTTGGCAATAGAAAATGTACTTTTAAGTATTTTTCAGGCTTGTCCTGCAATGTTTTCATATTAGCAAGATAATAATCATATTGGCATAAAATTACTATCATCATTATTAGCTGGACAAAATCCCGGACAAACTTATGGCTCAGGATGAATGTACATAAAACAATTTTGGCTGCTAAGCAGGAAAGCCACCACACAGAAATACAATAACACAAAGGATGACAGGACTGCACGTGTTAAATAAAATAAACTGAATAGAGAATTTGGCCTTTATCTTAATAAATAAATAAATGTAACTTTGTTCACAGTATGTTCGCCTATGTACACACATCTGACTCTGTTCCTGTTCAAGTATCTTTAAATTGAAATTATCAATTTTAAAAAAAAGTTATTATTGGCAGTTATTATTGGTAGTTCAATGCTGTATGTATCACAAAAAGCTGAATGATTGAAATTATGCTGTTTTTAAGGAGATAACAGACGTGAATCATGATTCTGCTTTAGCAAGAACATGACAGAAAAACACCACAAGGGGGCATTGTTTGACACGTTAACATCTCTTTACCTTCAAAGAACATTTTCTGTCAAACACAAAATACTTCATCCACCTATGAAGACAGAAAAACTGCCTTAAATTAGTGAGTTAAAAACAAATCTTCCTGAAAACTTTAAAACTCAATTTTAGAATAAAATAACTAAATGCAGTAAATTAACACTAAAAAAACTATAATAACACTGGTGAGGAATGAATGCATTTGCAAGGTGGAAAACAACACACACACACACACACAACAGACCACACACACACACCAGTTGGTTAAAATGGGGACACTTTGATCACTTCAGGTTCATTGTGCACAATGGCGAGCATTCACTAATGTTCCCTACAGCCATGAAAGAAAGAGAGAGCAGCATTTGTTCAGCTTGAAAATCTGTGAGTCATATTAGTTCAGCCACAGACGGATGACTGAAGAGGACTGGCCTTCATGTGTTTGTTTTCTATTGTTTTACTCACGTGATAATCGTGTTGTTGGTCTCTGAGGTTAGTTTCACGTTCGACAGCACTGTGTCAGAGTTCATGTTGCCATTAAGCAAGTCAGGATCCATGCAAATATCATGACCAGGGATCAAGTTTGAGTCCGGGCTGGAGTCTGACGTCACCGGAGCCTCGTCGTCCACCTCCGAAGGATCGGGTTTGTTTAGTGGGGAAACCACGGACAGCGATGGGGGCCGGAGGGCTTGAGGTTGGGAGAGAGGGCCAGTTCTGGGTTTGTTGCTGAGGGTCAGGTTCAGGTTTTGGTCCAAACCAAAGCTGCTGTCGTTAGGTGAAGAGCTGGTGAGGTTGTTCAGGGAATCAACCTCTTGGGATGAAACTGGGCCCACATCCTGATTCAAGTTCTTGTCCAGAAAGTGGTTTGCAACATCAGGAAGAACTGTGAAGAGGGAAGAAAAGTACTCAAGTTAAGTTCGAGCTCTCGAGAGCAGAGCATTACAACATTACAACAACATTACATTATGTTTCACAATAACAAATTACGACCTCAGAATCCTCTAGTGTTGAATCTGAAGTGAGGAATGACCAAAGAAACTCTGATCAGAGGACCTTAGAGACCTACTGGAGACAAAGGGTTGCAGTAACTCCCTAAACTGATAACAAAAGTCTTAAATTCTGAATACGGAGTGAAAATAAATCAACATTTGAGTCATATAAGACCATTAGAGGACCCGGTCAGTAGCTTAACAGAAGAATTTTTAACCTGTAAACAATCCAGGGATGTTTTGCTAAGGTATGTGAACGAGAGTAGAGAAGGGAGGACAAATTTATTATTGTTTTGCAAAGATACAGAACAAATTAAACATTTAACATGTTGGTATGGAGTCCATGCTTGGTCCATACAGACACCCAGGGTAAACTGATGAACTGGTCATTTTAAACCTGGAACAACTGTTTTTTTATGTGCACTTGGGTGCGGTGGAAACAAGTTGTCAGCAAACACTGACATGTCGTCACCTTTTAATTCGACGTGCCAAACATGTTCACAAATAGTTGCTATTTATACATCCTGCAGTTACATGCAGTTGCCTGCCGCGACCAAAAACTCTAGACTAGAGCGTTGAGACAGCTAAACAGTAAAAGTAAAGTCGAAGGAGCTGCAGATTTCTCATCTATATGAGTGACCCCTGTCGCATTTTTTTACGTTGTCATTTGTTAATTTAAAGTATTAGTTATAGCCACAGGGAAAGCCAACAAACAGAGTAGGACCCAGTATAGAACCTTGGGGTACACCAAAATACAGAAGTTCAGATGAGGATGCACAGTTACCGACAGCAACTGAGAAAAAAACTGTGCAAAAGCACTAAAACTTGACAACTCTGTCCGGTAGCTATGTAATAATTTGATGTCATTCATAGATTTAACCTCCTTCTCCTTTTAGTACACTTAAGATGGCTGCTGGCTTCCTCTCAGAGCACTTCACATCCTGTGTCGTCACAAATCTCTTTTACAGCTAGCTAACGACCACAGCAGCAGGCTGGTCTGTGCTGAGTCACACTGCTGCTGAAACACAGGACTCACTGTTACTGAAAAATACACCCACGCACACTGTAAAACTCACACAGCGACACAGAATAATAAAACTGAAATAACCTCTCCTGACTTCTCCTATACGTGCACACAACATGAATGAAACCACTGTGGTGTCACCTTCAGCTCCTCACACCGTTTGTCTGGAGTGACGGCTAATGTGTGACTTACTACATCACATGTTCGATTAATGTGAGTTTATGTAAGCTCCTGCCCGAAATCTGGGCACTTTCAGACAAAAAAAAAAAAAAAACACACACACACACACACACACCCTTTGGAGACAGGGAACAGATGTGGAGGAACCACACCCAGTCATGCAGAGTACACACCACCACGTGGCCTAGCAACAAAAACAACATCAGCCTTTATTACAGTTTCACAACTGGATGAAAAAGAGGAAAAGGAGACGCAGAAGGAAGTGAGAGAGAGAGCTGGTGAGAGAGAAACAGAGAGAGTAGATAGAGTATATAGGTAGACAAATATCTGTCTAAGGTTTCAGCTACGCCTTGCTTCAGCATAGATGTAGATTGTGGCCTGTGGTTGTTCCTATGAACAGACAGCGAACCCCCTCCCGAGTCTAATTATAGCGAACCAGAATATGAATTCTTCCACACAGTTGATCTTTTATTTATGAAACTAACCCAGATTTTGTACAGAGCATGTGACTGTTTTAGCATGAAAACAAGAATGCTATCATCTGCAAATCAGATTCAATAATAAACACATGAATTTTCTTGGTCTAATCTGGCACAGAGTCTGTGATCAATATGTGCTTAATGTCAACTAACCGAGCCAATCAAAACATACAAACCATTTTCATCCTAACATGTCAAAATCAACTTTAATAAAAGCAGAGAAATAGTTTGCAAAGATCAGTGATATAACAGCAGCTATTCCAGCACAGCACATTTCTTATTGTAACAGATGGTACTGTATTGTATGGTACTCGTGTCTGTGGGTGGGAACAGTGCCGTGGGAGAGGACGCGTGAAGAGGGAGGCTGTGGATGTGGATTGGCAGCTTCAGAGTGGCCTACAGATTCATCTACTACCCATTTATCAGCCAGATCGGCTCATTTACATAACTAATAACTTTTCATACACACTGTCTGCATAGATGACAGTAAGCTGATGCGAGATCTGTGTGAGTTATCACTGTGGTCGATGGAGTAAACAAAATAATTCTCCCGACATGCAGTGAATACATTAGCGTAATTACTATGCTGCAGTTAAAGTGTCACCAAAATTACCCCCAAAAACAAGAACGGAAAAACAAAAACAAGAAAATTACTCCAATTCTTAAAAAAGATCTTTAACTTTACAAAAAATAGGAGAAGGCTGCTGTTCATCAGCACGAGAGTTCAAGAGATTTGTAGATGAAGAAATGTTCATGGGCGAAAAAGTATTGATACCAGCACAGTGGACATTTTGACACCTCCACCACCAAAGTATCAGGCTGGGTATTGTTTTTTAAATGCAATGCTACCTGAGTTTTGGTATCATTAAAAAACAAGAACAACTACACCACGCACAACCAACCCAACCCCCCCCAACCCAACTTTCAACCTGATAAGTTACTCTTTAATGCCTGAACACCAGCAGCCATAAATACTAAATAAAATTGTAAATTGCACTTTCAATCTATGCTATAGACACATTTCTGACACCCAGCCCTACCTGAGAATATCCAGCGTCACCGTTCAGGTGTGATAGAGTTTGACCAGTATAAAAGCACTGGGTCAGCCAAATAGCTGAGCCATCTCACCTGTGTGGTTGGAGTTTTCCAGCTGGCTCAGCAGATTCACAACACACGGAGACTCTGCCTCTGGTGTCTCAAAGTTTCCCTCTGAGTCTGAACTGTGGAGAGAGCAAGAGAAGAAGATCAGAAGAAGAGGCAGACAGAAAATATTTTTTATTTGCACTGTGTACCGTCAACTGCTGTATGTCATCTACATTTAATCTTTTGTTTTTGCTATATTCACACTGTTTATACTATATATACTCTTATATCTTTTTATATTTGCCATACTCTTTTTATGTGTCATGTTTATTGCTTGTTTGAAATGATATTTCAATTCTGTGTCCCGTACATGGCAGTGTTGATAATAAATCTGACTTGACTTGAGAAACATATAAAGAGAGGTCGGAGCTACAACTGAGCGTTAAGTTAAGTTGAAATCTTCGGACAAATATGACCCATAAAACAAAATGAACTATTCTCATAAAGTGGAGCATGTAATAAAAAACAAAACACATTGCCTGGTTTAAAGCTACGAGAATGCACCTCAGACAGCAGTCTACTGTTGCTGAGAACAGAGGAGCATTGAAAATGTTGATCAGTTGATTATATAACTGCTACAAACAGCCACAAAGTGACATCTAGGAACCAAGCATCGGCTTTCCAGTGTCGATCTTCTGTTTTCTTGACTTTGAAACAATAGATTTCTAAGCAGCTAAAAAAATAAACAAGCTGCTTTTATTTTTTAAGGAAGTCAGAGGAAGGGAGAGGAAAGGAAGTGAAGTCCTGCAAGGCCACCTGCATCCTTTGAGCCTCAATAAGGACACACTGTGTCCCACTACACTCACATATTCACACACACACACACGCACAACACACAGAGTCTTTTGGTCTGCTGTGTCAGCTGCCTAGACACCCAGCCCAAATTTATATCAAAACTGTGGAGACAAAAAGGAAGGGAGAGACAAGGAGAGTGAGAGTTTGTGTGGTTGCTTTCCCAGCCACACACACACACACACACACACACACACACACACACACACACACACACATCAAAACGTCCGCACACTAATGAAAAACAGCAACACAAAGGAACAAAGCTAACAGTGCCAATACCCAACTGCACTCCATCTCTGATACCAGTCCACACAAACACATTCACACACGCCAGAGCTCTATACAAACACCACCATCCAGAGCTAATCCTCATACATACCCCACCCCACACCCTATACACACACACACACACTGGATCCCGTCCCAGTGATGGCCCCAACGGCTGTGCGATCTTGGGTGGTTACTTAGAAACTAGAGATGAACAGAAAAAGAATCAAAAGCTGTGGAAACTGTGGCTTTCTTCTTTCCCCTCTTCAACCCCCCAACTTTCAGCAACTGTTCTCCAACTGCCAAACAGCCTTCACACACACTCAAACACATAAAAACAAGTCCCAGACAGTCAGATCCTCAGCGTTTGGTGTCTCATAAAGAAACAGGATGCTGCACACAAAGCAGGGACTGACCAAACAGTAGTTGGAGTGTCTGTATTTTGACTAAGACTCTGTTTTTAGCCAATGACAGCACCGTCCAGACACCAGGATCCACAGCATAGGAAAGAATCTGAGATTATACCACAGCATAAGTGAGTTTGTGTGTGTGTGTGTGTGTTGCTATCTATGTGTGTATATATCCACCACCTGTCAGTATGACTCAGGGGAATCTGCAGCCATCACACAAACACCCACACATGAACAAAATCAATCTAGCCCTCTCCACTCTTTCCTTCCCAGATAATCTATCGTTTCATTCCTCATTCAGACCCACCTGTGAACAAGCTGCCTCTCTCTCCACATATATATTCTCTCTCTCTCTCTCTCTCTCTCTCTCTCTCTCTCTCTCTCTCTCTCTCTCTCACATACACAAACACTGTGGCCTAGCCCTCTTACTTGTCCTCTCCGTCATCCTTGGATCTGGGTTGTCCCTCGTCCCCCACACCCCCAGTCACTGCTGACCAAGTCCATTTGGCCCACTGGACCGGAGACAACCAGGACATCCCTGCACCACGTCAAGACTCAAACCTGCTGCCACCTTCAAAATGTAACAGTGAACTTCCTCCTCCTTCTCGATTAGTTTCGATTGTCGCTGCTGCCAATCAGGGTGAGTGATCTTCCACAATCCTTCTTCCAACTGTGAAGAGGAGACTCTGAAAAAGAAGCTGTCGATCCGTCTTCTTGTCTCTCTCCCTCCCAGCGACAGCTTCTGCCTCCCTTGCTTTCTATAAGGCTCGCTCACTTCCTCCTCTAGCTTAGTCGCTGAGCTTTCCCATCCTGCTCTTCTGCGCTGTTGACGCTCGTGAAAGGGAAACGTGTCTCACGCTGCTGCTGCTGCTGCTGCTGTTTCTGTTGCTGCCTTGCTCTCCACAGCACTGACTCACACAGTGCAGATTACTGGAGCATCAGTAGTCACTCCTCTCTCTCTCTCTCTCTCTGCTCCCTCCCCTCGCCCTCTCTGTCTGGGTGGACGATCAGCTGGTTAACAGACATCGGCTTCGCTCTGCTCTCGGGAGTTTAGTCTCTCCCCTCCCCGATTCTTTCAGGGCTTTTTTTTTTTTTACTGTGGGGGGAGGAGAAGGGGGGAGAGGAGAGGCAATGCTTCCTGTTTTAAAAAAGGCAAAGGCTGGTTACTCTGTCAGACTACCAGACGTTTCTTCAAGAACGAGGAGATGAAAAGAGAGCAGGAGAAGAAAGAGGAGGCAGCAAAATTTACTAGATGTCAGTAGATGAGTTTAGATTGCCGTCTCGCTGCAATTTCACCCTCCTTAACTCCTGGAAACTATAAAGTAAAATGCAGTAACTTTGTACACTTCAGCAGCTTTCCATTAACACTACATACTTTAAGGTCAATCTTTTTTTATTTACCCAAAATGAAGAGATTTTCTGTGTAAATTAACTGACTGACATGTGACTTGCTGGCATGTCTGGGCAGCCCAACATGAGTCTGAAAGGTAATTTGAGTTGTTAATGGTTTGTTTACTTGGCAGCTCCCAGCAGAGACTGTGGATAACTGTGATTGTGACACAAAGCTTTGTCGAAAAAAGAGCACTTATGGTTATTTTCCCCGGATGAATAAAGTCGCAAGGAGATTTTTTAACAAGGACTGAGGCACTGCCTTTTTATATGTAGTATAATTCACAGTGAAACACACAGACAGATAACGTCTAAGCTGGAAATTCAGCTGTTAATTCTGATAATTGTGTGACCGAACCTACAGAGGATCCATTGTTCTCGGAAAATATCCAGGCCAGACAGCAAACAAATCAATACAGCAAACCTAGATTCGACAGTACTGCTACCCATCACACTGACACAAATGGCATTTGGATGAAAGCTCTCACACACACTTTCATTAACACACACACGTGTGCCTCTGAGGCTGTTCATGGATGGCTTATGTAACTTTAAGTCCAGGCTTTCACATTTATACACACATACATCTAGGCCAGATGAGATGTTCTTTGAAAAAAAAACATGGACCATGACTAATCCAATAAGGGAAGGATGGTTGAGCCACGGTGAAAAAGATGAACAGGGAGAGAAAAGGGAAGTAGCAGGGATGCTTTTCTTGTTATTTGCTCTTTGAGGTTTGCTGGTGTTTACGGCTCACATGTGGAAACGTGGAAAGAAGATCTGGCACTGATTACACTGAGGTGGTCCACAGAGACAGGCAGGCAGACAGATGAATACACCATGCACCAACACACGCAGAAATTATGTCACACACCGGTGAGCATGGAGAAAGAGTCGCTGTTCAGTCTGTAATAGCTGGACTTAAGAATGGAGCAAATTAGAGGCACGGCAGATGGAAAACAACATTAATTAAAAATGGAGAGCGAGAGACAACAGAGAGGGATAACAAGGATGTACAGAAAGTCCTGGTTTTTGTTTAACATTCCTGACATTGTCTCCTTTCCCTCCTTTGTTTTCTTATTCATCAGTCAGTGCAAGAGAGGATAAACCTGTCTGTCTTGAAGAAGATGCAAACCCACTCAAGCAGCATTCTCAGACATAATCAGTCTGTTTACTCTGCTACACCTTGAAGGTGTAAACTCGCCTCTGGACATACAATAACACATCTTTATACAGACAGAGACGGCATGCATTAGTGGACAGAGTGTGAATATCCTTCACTCTCTCCCTGGCAGAGGAATGAACCACAGAGAAGAGGAGGAGGAAAACAGAAAGAGGGAAAAGAATCGGCTCTTATGTAATACCTTGAAACCACAAATAGCACACAGTGAAACAGTGGCAAAGCCACATACAGCACGCCCGTATGTGATCTAGAGCTGCTGCCGTCTTAGCACACGCAGACAGACAATCAATTACATTCTGACTGATGGCGGCATGTGTGGTTATGAGCTAAGAATAAATGAGCAATGATAAACATGTCTGTGAGCTACAACAGAGGTGATGTGATACTAGATGAGATAACTATGTGGGTGTGTGTGTGTGTGTGTGTGTGTGTGTGTGTGCGCGTGCGCACTGAGAGGGAATTAGAGAAGCTTCTCAGCTATCACAGACTGTTTATCTCCGCTCTCAATCCTCTGCACGATGACAGGTCACCAATCTGACATTTTGAAATAGCACCACCATCAGGTCAAGATTTTCCCGTGACCAACACTTTGCTTCATAACAAGGCATGTTAAAAATGAATGGGTGGATTTACATTCAATTTGCTGCGATTATTTTTAGACACGCTAACTCAGGGGATGACAATGTTGGTCTGTGTCCACCATGTCTACCATGCAGAGAGGCTCCTCTGATTTTTTTCTCCAGCGCCAGCATCTGCTCAAAATCTCAGCGAGTCCTACAGTACACCTGGTAAACTAATGACATTCCCATCAACTCCAGCTGTACTTTGCGTTAATGCTAGCCATGCTAAATTGAAAGAGGGTGAACGTAGCAAACATTGTACCTGCAAAACTATAGCATGTAACCACGATGATGTTAGCATTTAGCTCAAAAGCACCTCAGTGCCAAAGTACAGCCTCACAGATTAGCTGTCATGGCTGTACTCTTTGTCTCCAGACAATTAAGCCAAATGTTTTTGGTGACCCTCAGTCTCCCCTCAAGTGCCACCACCAGGAAAACTTGCGCAGAATAAAAAATGTCCAACCCTCTCACTTTGGACACTCCTCATAAACCAGATTATGAGATATTTTTTGTAATCTAACATTTGTTCAAACCTCCACCAGGATGAGCCGGTTTAATTCTTGATGTTCTCACAATCTTCCTCTATAGCACGCATTTTTTATTTTTTATACCCAGCACTGCTAAGAATAAGAGTCATCAGCATGTCGTCTGTCTTACATTTTCATATTGTGGTGTGTAATTGCAGCTTTCATTCTTTTAATTTTAGACTTGGGCACTAACCCTCTTTTCAATTACAAGTTACATTCAAAGAAAAGCAGAGAGAGTGATGTCTTTAAATGTTTCCACTTAGATCAACATTTACACAGAGCAAATGTCCAACAGCAAACATGCAATTTAATAAACATGTCAGTGTCAGTATCTGTATTATACATCCTCATAGTCACGTGTCTCATCCAAACAGCAACACATGCAACTCATCATCATCAGAGCCCTGACATACTCTCTGACTGAAATCAGGGCGTGTTGATATATCTTTTTGAGCTTCAGCTTTTAAAGTTTCAAGCAGCATCCATTTTGCAATGTGACTCCTAAGTGGCTAAGTGACAACTTCAAAGATGTGGCAACACATTTGGTGCACAGAGGGTCTTTCTTTTAACACTCAGATGTCAGAACTAAAGTAACAATGAGATGCTTGATTGTAGCTTCTTTCATATTTCATTAAGGTTCTTATCTTTGTTTGTGCAGTAGACAGTACATGCTTAGACACAAACAGTACACAGACAGTTAGATCAGTCACATCTCCTATAAAAAAAAGTGGGAACAGGTTGAGTCAGTGTTGTTTGTCTTCAATAGAGAGCAGCACAAAAACTATTTATAATAAAAGGAAGTTGTGGATATTGCTCTGGCACATGTTCTACTGTAACTACACTGTCTGCCGTGTATGAATACCTGGGCGTGTGTGCATGTGAATGTAAGAACATGAGCACAAATGTCAGGCTGGGAGAATAAAATTCCTTCCTGGGATGGACTGTCTGTCTGTCTGTCTGTCCATGTAACGACTCACAGCATCTGATCTAGACAGAATAATGTCGTTGGGTCATATTTGTTGACTTCCTCTATGATACGGCTCCATCTAGTGGGCGTTATTGGACTTTCACAGAGATTCCTCACATAATTAAAATGAAATAACAAAAAAAAAAAAAGAGAGAGCAGAAGCAGCAGCAGATACAGCGCTAGTAGTTACACAATGCCAAGATGAAAGAGGAAAGAAGATCAAACAAGCCGCAGGAAGAATAGACGTGAGAGAGAAACTGAGGGAGATACATGCAAAACAGGTCTGACGTCACCTTCAGGAGCTTAAACAGAGTTGACAGGATCTCTGGTTTCACCATGGCAACCATTTAGGAAGGGGTCACAAGTGTATTACCGGATGGAAATATGCATATAGACACCATACAGATGAGATTTTCTATCTTTTGTTGATGTTATATTTTAATGCAGCTCAGCATATAAACGATAGAGAGAGAGACAGATGCTCCAGAGTCTTTGATATGCTTTTGGGAAGCACAGCTGTGTTTACATCTCTGATATCTTCAATAGAGAACAGAGAATTAGCCGCCGTCAGGGCAGAGCACTAGCACAGAGTGAACAGAGTTAGGTTTAATGGAGCCAAAGCACTCACCGTGCTACAGTACACTAGGATAACTTAATGGACAGTGGCATGATAGAACAAAAAAAGAGAACAAATGAGGGAACAAGAGATAAAGAGAGGAGGGATTTACCACAGAGGAATCATGTACAGACACCAACTGAGCTATTGTTCACGGCTACAGCGGAGACACAATTCCCAGACGAATAGTGCATGTACATTGGACACACATGCACGCACAGAGCAGGGGAGACAACACACCCCCTACTGTTCTACTTTATGATGTTTCCATTCATTTTCTTTCATTCAACTAGATTGAATTTCCATTCTAAATGCCACAGACCTATATTAAATTGGTTGCAGTGTAATTCAAAACACGTCATACGTCATCTAAAACAATATTGTGCCATTAACTGACGGTTTTCAGCCATTATCTTCGACATGAGTCAGCAGTGGGTTTCACTTTCGTGTTGGCAAACCTAGTCACTGCAGGCTCATGCATAATTAAAACGTACATCCTCGAATTGTGTGCCGTCTTCAAGTTTTCGCATTGTGCGCGCCTCTCTTAAGGTAGGAAAAGTTTTTCAGCACACACTGGCCTGAATTCGTACCGCTGCAGCAAGAAATGAGCTCCAAATGCAGGTCAACCTCTTCCCAAATGAGGGACTGCCTGGATGTTCAGGGGTTTTGGAGAACAGGAAGTGCACTTTAAATCAAAGACTGTTCCAGTTAAGACGAAAAAATGGATGATTAAGCCAACTAAAATTAGACCAGAAGCATAAAACTACTATCCCACGACACTGGTTTGGCTTCCCAGTTTTCCCCATAGGGAGGACCCCAACCCCCACCTCTGCTCTAACACAAACACAGATGCAGAAGAGCACAGTGTGCTTCTTTTAAACATGCAAATAATGATCAGCATTGCTTTAACGTGGCTTTATCTCAGTGCAAAACATCTGCTTTAGTAGATGACTGCATTGCTTCTCATATCAACGACCTCCTTGAGTCACTGAGTGAACACAGTGATATTTAAGAAAACACTCGCCTGGGCATTTATATTTATGAGCGCTGAGAGAAAAGTGTTCCGCTACAAGAGGCTTACAGAAGCTTTTAAAAAATGGATATAAAGCATCGCTGGGATCAGCTGGGAGGAGAAAGTGAAAGGACTCGCTCTCTGTTACAAAGGATTAGAGAGAAAAGAAGAGGGAGCGCGACGGTTCAGTGCGAATGTCTCAGCAACAGCATCATCGTTCCCTTTCACTTCATTTTAACAAGAAGAAAGCTGCAGCTGATGAACTGCATAAACAAAGCAGAAAGATCGGGTATGATGAAAATATCACTTTAGAATAAGGGTCACAGCTGCATAATTAATCGCAGACAGCAGGATTGTGTACTCTTGTAAGTATAAACGCTAAGAAATAAAGTCAAGAGGAAAGGAATGAAAGGGAGGCTCAGACAGTGGCTTAATTTCAGGAGCATGACTCAGTCATCTCATGCTCATTACATTAGCCTCTTTGCTAATGTCATCAGCTGTACCACTCCATCTCTCCCCTCTTTTCCTGACATTTGAATACCTAGATAGTATTCAAAACAGCATGGCAGGAGGAAGTGAAGGGCTGATTTGGTTTGGCTCTAAAGGAGGCATCAAGGTCTCAACACTGCCCTTCACCTCACCTCTGCTTCCCATTACAGAGTTCATGCACACAAGACAACACAATCTCAAGTACAGAAGGGTGGAATTGATCTGCTCCGCTCAGCTATTCTGGAGTCATCCAGAATTTGCACACGTAAACATCTAAACATTGAAGCATCTCATCTTACATGCTGCTCTTCTTCCGCGGGGAGCTGATGGAGCTCTTCCTGTTTTGGCTGAGGGAGCCCCCCATGGCAACGGCCACGTCCGAGCGCTCTGCTGCTTCAGGCTTTATCTCAGATGCTCCGTACGTCCTTTTCACCTCTCAACGTTCACCTCTGCCTCTCCTCCAGACAGCCTGGCTCAGAGCCCGTCAGCGCACAGCTTCTCATGACTGACCTGTTATAATTTAACCAGCCCGCCTCTCCTCACCTCGTCCTTTCTCTGTTGATGCTGTACAGTCTAAATGCTCAGGAGCACTAAGGATCACACATGAATAGCTCTGCTGACAGTCCCGCCTCCTTGCTCTAAATCTCTCTCTCTCTCTCTCTCGCATGCACACACACTCACACACACACAGCAGAGGCAGATTACATTCACTTGTCAGGCAGTGCATAGCCTATAGAGGGAGAAAGATGGAGAGGTGGAGTGTGTGTGTGTGTGTGTGTGTGTGTGTGTGTGTGTGAGAGAGAGAGAGGGGCGTTTAAAGACCACTAAGTCTAAGGAGTTGAAGGGGGTAGATGGAGTGCGTGTGTTGTTGTGTGTGTGTCAGTGTGTCATGGGGGTATCTGGCAGTAGTTAGAGTATTGTTCAAGCGTGAAAGAGTCTCTTCTATTGTTAGTCAGCTGAATACCAGATCAGAGATCCAGGGGGAGGGATGGAAGATGATGGAGGGAGAGTTGGCAGCATAAAACACAGCCCCACTTGTTGTGCCACATTCCCACTACCTGCTGTGACCCCATGCCCACCCCTGCAGCCCCTTTTTTAGCATGACAATACACACACAGATACACTGTCAGAGCTCTCGGCTTGTTTGCATACATTTCCTGAGCTCATCACTGACCTCTTACCCTAAAACTAAACCTGGTCAGGTCAAAGCTACAAGCTTGTTAGACATAAGAGAAATGTGCTAAATCACTGGTAGATAAAAACAAAGTCTGGCCATGATTAAAGAAGGGAATCATACCTCCTGATTCAAGCCTGTCTCATCCTGCTGGTCTCTGCTGATAAAGTGAAAATGGCTCAGAGTAGTGGTGGTACCCAGGACAGGACAGACCCTCCTTTGAGTACAACTGAGAGGCTTTAGTTCATAAAGTCCTCCCACTGAAGTGAATCACATGAGACTCACTATGGATGTCGTAATTTATGAATGACCTCATCACATTTCATACAAAGTGGGCACAAACACAGCGTGGCGTTTTTAACACGACTCATGGTATAAATATGTGACTTTTTATACTCATAGCAGCCACTGGCGCCGTAAATTACGAATAAATACATGAACAATCAACAATAGCGCACACACGCCTGACGAAGAGCTTAAAAAAAAAAAAAACGACCAAAGCCAGCTAAAGGAGTTCAACTTGCCTCATGGCTGTCGTTCAATGCTGCTGGTCGCTGCAAGTGATGATGTGCTTTCCACACTGCGCATGCGCATGTCATTCACCTTAGCGATGATATTTAGTTGCACAGCTCTTAAACCCTCCGTTTGCTTGTGATGAACTATGAGTTTTGAAATTTGGATTAGAAGAAGCTCATTAGATCAGTTGTGTCTGAGATATAGAATTAAATAAAAAAACATAAATTTAAATATTTGCAGGTAAAAATGTATAAGTACTTCTTGTCTTTGGCTTTTGACACTATGTAGTGTTGATTTTATGTGTATACATGCATATTTTTATTTATTTTATTTTATTGTTTTTATCTTTCTATTGTCTACTTTATCTTTTTATTTTTATTTATTGTGTTTTATCTTGTTATGCAGCTCTTTGGAAACCTTGTGCTTGCTAAAATCGTGCTATATAAATAGTGGATTGGATTGTCAAAAAAAAAAAAAAAAAATGAGCAGATGATGTGTATACCACCTTTATCAAAACTTTTAAAAATTACACTTATGAATTTGGGAGGGAAAGGACATGTATCTAAATATTACAACATATTGAACATATTAACGAATATGGATTTACAAGAAGATACAGATGGGACAGACTGGAGTTATGCTTACAAGATTTAAGTTACTTTAATATGAATGGCTTATGAGAATGTATATAACTCCTGTCAGGCTTCATCATGTCTGCTAATATTCCTGATGTTTGTTCTAAATGTTTGATTGAAGGCAGTCTGTCTGGAAGGATGTTACAAAATGTCCTGCTTACACCAAAGTCCCCTTAAATTCCAGGCTGTGTGTACCTTAAGGATTTTAAACAGACACTGAAACGGACTAAACTTCTGGACTTCTTCAAGCCATGAGGGCTATTGTACTGTGTTGTAAGAGTATGGATGCACCATCATTGAGGATGTGGATAAAGGAATTCTTGCATGTTGGGAAATATTTATTTTACGTACCTTACATTTGTGCACGTGGGTGAGTGAGTATTGTTACTGTATGTTTTCCTGATAAATATATTGTGGGGAAGAAAGAAGGAACTCATGGAATGACTCAATAAAACTCAAAGAACACTACAAGACACTTGTTTTATTATGGCACACAAAACATGTAACCATATTTATAGGGTATGTATTCAGAAAGGAGAACATTTGTATTTATTTTTTGGTATGTATCAACATTTTAGTATCAAGTGCAAAAACATTAGTTATGGTAAGGAAGAGGGGCTCCTGTTTTACTGTTTAGACACAAAAAAAGGACAGAAACAGAGAGAGGATGGTGAAACTTCAACATGATCATTCAGTGTTCAGTGCATTTATAAAGGAAGAGAAATGAACAACCCAGTTAGGGTCATTTAACTGCTGTGCGGATGTTACAGGTCGTTCAGAGCTTTGGTGGCGTGGGCTGCGGTGCCCTGACAGTGCATACGATACAAGTCATTTATAGTTAAATCACTTCTAACAGAGTTTCTCAAATTCATAGTCTGGACCCTGTGTTGCTTTATATGAAGGTGCAGATATATTTTATATTTGTCTCACATGTTCTATTATAAAATAAAGTTCTATATAATCTATTTGTCATGCTCTTCGAATCAGATTCATATGATTTCAATGTGAAAACTCTCTCCCTGATGACAATTATGAACATTTCTGCACCAGAAAAGTTGAGAAACTCGGCTCTAACATAACAAAAAGTGCATGCAATACAGATAGAAAATATGATTATACAATACTGTACCATACAAAGGAAGAGATGAGAGGAACGTGTACCATTTGGCCCTTATGATTACGCAAAAGTAGGAACTTGCCTATGTGGGATGCAAGTGTGTATCGTAATAATAATTACTTAAGCATACATTTTGGGTCGACTGCCATATAGCAGAAAGAAGAATGTGGTAAAGGGTGAATGGCACAGACCTGGAGGGGAGGAGGTGGAACTGGTCTTTCTGTACAGTTTGCACACTGTTATAATATACAGTACATACTGTACCAAACCCACATACATACATACAACCAGTTCAACCTTCAAAACATCTGCATTTCTCGACTTCATTTCTGAAACAAACCTTCATCTGGATTACTTCTTTTATGTAGACATGATTAAACTTCAATACATATTGCATGTTAAATAAAAAGGTGATTAGAGGGTAAAACAAACTTCACTTTCAATAATAGTGTGAGTACAAAACTACATCAGTGAAATGAAAAAGGAGTGATGTCAACATTATTGTTACATTACACAAATGTGGGAGTAGCAGCTTTGGGTTTGGAGTGGCCTAAATGTTGTAATGTAGCTGCCTGGAGGAGTTGTAACAGACAAGAAATCAACCTTTACTTTCCTAATCAGACAGTAAACTTTTTTATAGTTAACAAATAAAACCACCCAACCCAGTTAATTATAAAAGTGCCATCTAATGATCTAATGTTCCTGGGTTAAGAGAGCTTGAAGTTTAAAGGGCCAGACCCTGCTGAACACACATAATAAGAGTCAGTTAATTATAATTCTATTTTTGCAGGCTCTTAATTTGAGTTTTGTGCGTGTCTTTAGGTTATCATTAAAGTTGTTGTTGTTGTTTTTTTTTTTAGCTGTACGCTTGATATGTCAACAACTGTTAGTGAAAGTGCAAAGTAGGGTAAAATTAAAAAATGACTCAAAAAAAGAGAGAAATGTGCGACCAAGAGCATGACACTGATGTTTGTGTGGATGTCAAATCACTATCAGACACTAAACCCAGTCTTGCAATGGTATTTTAGAAGCCACTGCTACAGCTGAACCGAAATTGACTGACATATCTGAACCGAGATCACCTGACTGCAGCCGAGCAGTCTCCATTGTCAAGGGAGGGGAGGGCAGGGCGGTCAGGGAACACCCAGACAGTAAGGCATTCTGGAGGAGGATTGTGCAGCCTCTGGTTCTGTCAGACGTCCTTCATTTTCTCGCTTTCCGGTTACTGACAGGCTGGAAAGCAAGCGTACATTCATAAAACTTTATTACTGTTGTGGCTGTTCAAAGGCCACACCTTGTTTGTCGTAGATTTCCTTCAGCAGCAGGAGAGCCGTATCCTCAGATTCCCTAAGACACAGAGGAAAAACAAAAATGAAAATCATGGAAAACATGATACAACAAAGAGGAAATATCAGGAATACAAAAGAGAACAATTATTTATAGTCCACCCTGACAGAGGTACGCATGACTCACCAGTAACACAGATGAGACTGGATAGCAAACAGGTATTCATTGAAGCTCTCAATGGGTTTTTCCTGAAGTACAAAGTCAATCCTTCGGCCTCCATTCAACATACCCATTTTAATCTCAGGCTGCTCTTTCTGCTCGGCTGACACTGAGCACTCTGACTCCTCACACACTCCTGCGGGGACAGAGGTAAAAGAAAAGAGGCTGTAACTGCAGACAACAGATTAAAAACAACGCTCATAACCAGCAGCAGCCATCTGTCTGGACTCTTGGACTTTTTGATAAAATGGAAACACACCAGACAATAAACAGGAAAGAAGAGAGTAACTACTGCTGCCTACAGCAAGCAACATTCACACCTATGCAGGTGAATAAAACTCACAATAGTTTACAACCCAGTGTCTACACGGTGCAGAGTACTGTTAAATCATCTGTTGTGCAACATTCAGCCACTGACTCACAACAACGCTGACTCATTGGCTCAGTGGCTCTTCCTTTAATTTGCATTCCAGCATCCATCACGTGCATCACGTACTTTGCTCAGTACGTGTAAGGTGTGTAAAGACAGTTTTTTGATTAGAAGTTTACTATATCTACCGATCATAGAGGAGTCAATGTTTAGATTAGATTAGATTAAAAAAAACAAAATGCTTGTTTTACCTTTGTCCTGATGAATGTTTGTGCCCACAAGTGCAAGTATGATGCTGAGTAAATATCAGTAAGGTGGGTCAGTTTTGTGATGAGTGATGGTATGTTACGAATGCATTGTCATTTTAAAGACCTGATGCACTGCTGATGAACCCTGCTGACTCACAGCTTCTCATTTTAACTATTTCTGACAACCTACTTGCTTGTATTTCTGACATTTAAAAACGCAAATCTTATTACAGTCTGTTTTAACAGCAGCTGTACTCTGAACCATTGAATGAACTCACAGACAAAGTACTTGAGGTGCTGTAGGACATGTACCTGCTTGCAGTTACGTAAGGTGACCTGCTACTGATGAATGACAGTGCCTTTGGATGAGGTCTAGCCAGTGACTCTTGGTAAATAAACGATTACAGCATTTAACTTGTCTGTATTTGTATTTGTTTAGCGCATACGAGAGTGTGTCATGGTCTGGTTACTCAAGTTGCTTCTAATTTTGACAACTAGTGAAACAGTCAATAAATTCAGAGCTGACAGCAGGAGGGGGGGAGGGACGGCCTGAGGGAAGTGTCAGTAAATTAAATGTTGAGCTGAAGACTTAATGTACAGCACTTATAGCACATTTTCAGAAGAAGGAGAAGCAGAGGAGTAGCAGGAGCCTGCGGCAATAAGGGCATACATTACATAACGCTTGCTCTTTGTGAGAGAGCTGACATGCCAATGTTAACTATAGTAACGGAGTACCATAGTGTGTTTTTTAAAATAAATTCTGCAGGCTGTGCAGCATAGTTTAAACCACTACAACAGATAATGACAGCATTGTTTTGCCTCTTTTGTGCATGCTTAGTTTCTAGATTCAGGCCAGGGAAGTTAAATAGAACACACAGCATAAAAGAAAGTTTATATAGGCCTGTAGGTGTTCACTGGAGCAGGCAAGTTTACAGAGAAAACCATAAAGAGGGTTATTTAGCCGTTTTCTCATGTATTCTAGCCAAGTGACTATCCTGGCTTACCTTTGAAGTAATGCTTATAAAGGGCCCTGGGCCACTCCAGTATTTTAGTCCAAAAATCAGCACTTTTCTCTTCCCTCTTAGCAGAAGCAGTGACTGCGGCTGAGGCTGAGGTTCAAGATAAAGTGGTAAGGGGTGAGGGAAGCAGAAGCAACCACCAGATAAAGCAGAAGAGGCGGAGGGAGAGGGTGGCAACATGCAGAGAAGGGTGAAAGGAGTATGGAGAGAATGGGTTAGACACACTCTTGTGCACGCTCACGCTCATATTCACATACACATACAAAAACATCCACAAATACATAAAGGCAAATAAGAATGCTTTTTCTACCCTGTGGCTCTTGAAGATTTCTCTCTATTGAAGTTTCTCCTGCCTCCACTGGTGGCAGTGCAGCAACTGGTAGTCTGGAAAAGGACTGCCACGCCGTCCGCAGCGATCCCAAAACATTGTTTTTCAAATCCATGCTCATACGGGTCAAGCTGTCCTTCAGTTCTATTAGACCACGAGAAACAGAAATGATCATTAAGGCTACTAAACAAAAGCTCACACCACAATATTATTCCAGAAAGACGAGCAGAAAGAAACAGACAGGCCTACCAAGGTGCATCCTTTTGCGGCCTTTATGGTGAGGGATCAGCATGGGCTCCAGATCCACCTCGTACACAATCATGGGCTCTATCCGATAGGCCACAGGGTCATACTACACAGCAGTAAAATGACGAAGATTAATACAACTCCAATTTGTGCTATTTTTATTTTCTACTAAGAGTTCTCTTTAGCACATTGCATGTTTATTGGTGGTAAAGGTTTCATGAAAGATTTATGCTCTGTTCACGCTTAATGTGTATTTAGTCAAACTGCTGCCTGTATTCTTGTGGTTACAGCTGTGATTTTCAAAATGACCTTTCAAGTGCCGGTCCATTTGATTCAATTCAGTTTTATTTACATAGCACCAGATAACATTACAGTCTAGACCATTTATACTATATTATTTACAGAGACCCAACAATTCCCACCATGGGCAAACACTTGGCAACAGAGGAAAGGAAAAACTCCCCCTTTAACAGCACATAATGCTAACAAAATGTGCAAACATTCAGAGCTGCCTTATGAATATCTCTTTATGGGAAAATGGGAAAAAAACAGATCCCTTGTTGGTGCTGATTACTCACCGGGTGGTAGATGTTGTAAAAGCTCTTGCAGGTTGGGAACGTGTAGTTGGGGTCAATGTGTTTCAGCCCACGAACGGTCAGGAACATTCCGATAGGAGAGCCAAAAGCAAAAAACGTTTGAGGGTGGAAAGCCAGCTGTGGGTAATCAATGGATACCTGTGGAGTAAAGGTGGAGTCAGCTATTAAATTTGTTTAAACATTTTATTATTTAAAAACAGTTTTTGTTCTTAGAAGACAGGGCTATTCAGACATAAAAAAAAAACACTTCTCTGGTGCACAATGGTGTTGCAAACATTAAAAACCACATTCCATGAGATCAAGACAACAGTGAGGGAGTATGACAGCAGGTAGGGAGGAGACCAGAGAGCTGACATTCATGCAGGATTGGATGAGCACAGACAGAGAGTGTGGAATTGAGTTGTAAGACTCAATGGGACAAAGATGGTAGCCTCAAACGGCACAATGTAGGAAACCCTAATGCTCGTGAAATAGTCCCTATCCGTCGCTTTGAGTTTTCTACCAGCCCAGACTGTTTGTCAAGAGAAACTCCAGGAACAGTGAGATCAAAGAGAGCTGAGGACAAAGCCCAAGAGCATGGGGACACCATAAGAGACACACCTGTCCCTTGGCTATGCCTCCATTGGTCTGTCCAGGCAAGCGGGTGGGGGAGGAGAGAAGCAGGAAGGTGATGCATCAAAGCTTTTAACTACCGGCACTCCCAAGCACAAGTATTCATGTCTGTGTCAATATGTGGTACCTGTCCGATGCCCATGTCAAAGTACTCGTAGTCTACAGCACTGGTGACCGACTGCGCCCTGTGGAACTGGGACTGCTGCGTTGTCACCTCTGAAGGCTGGTTACCATCGTGATCACTGGTCACTGGAGGAGGAGCTTGCAAACCTGGTGCCAGACGTATTGCCCCTGACTTATCCTGACCAGATTGAGAAATATGAGTTATTTAAACAATATCTGAACTCTAAAGTTTATATGGTTATTATCAAGTGGAATGAGAGCCCACAAGCAAAATAGGAAATGGGCATGAATAAAATGTTCCCTAGTTTGATCTGTCTTTGGCCAGCATCAGTAAAACAATCAAAAACAATGGAGGGAAATAAGTAATAAATGCAGTCGTGTGAATGTTTTTGCAAAGAGAGGTGCAGATTATTGTTTGGCCTTGATATGGACAGAGAAGGTATATTCATGCCAAAAATGAAAACTAAAATTTAACTTTCATCCTGACAAGGTCCAGATCCAAGAAACATATCAACATGAAGGGTTTGTTTGGTTATATGTTCCCAAACAGGAAAAGCCAGTACTGTTTCTGACTAAATCTCACCTGTGGAAGCCATTTCCTCCTGACGTAGTTCAGGATCTTCTTCCGTGGTCCGAGAGGAATTCCCAAATCTTTGAGGTCACTGTCTTGACAAAGAGCCTACAGTAAAAGAGATGATTCATACGTTTGTAACTAAGCATCACACTTTAATTTGTATATCAACTGTGTGTGTGTGTGTGTGTGTTACCAGTGATTCCAGGTCTAGGTTTTCTGCCTGGAGCGTTTCCAGGTACTGCTGTAGGCCCAGTCTGGACAGAGTCTGCTCCAGTGTGTCACAGTTTAGACGAAAAGGTTCATCAGAGGGCACCTTAAGCAAGGGAGGGACAGAATGGATTTTCTTATCTACGTGTAGAGAAATCTGCATCATCAGCTTATCAGTATACAGTATATCTTTTTACTGTGCATGTGACTATACCCCCTTTCTGTCTTCTGATCCAGTCCTCTGATTGGTTAGCAGGTCAAACAGGATCAAGGAACCTGATGAATGAGAGGTAAGGCGAAACTTAAAATTCAGCATTTAAATGTCTGTGACTGTGTGTGAGTTACTGTGTTTCTGCACATCTTACCCAGGCTATGGCCCACAACTGAAACTTCCCCGTTGAACTCTGGGTGTCTCTGTTTGAAGAGGGTGTGTAGTCTGTTGATCTCTGACGCCACGGTGTCCACTATGGTCTGGCAGTATGTGGGGCTGTTATAGAAAAACAGGTCCAGCAGAGTGTCGTTGGTGAAATGCCTCAGCCGGCTGATGCTGGGCAGAGTGATCCTCTGGATGTCCCTGGAAAGAAAAAAGGACAGAGTCTGAAAATTTTGTGCAACTACTGGAGACAAAAGTAGTATTTTACAGAAGAATCTTGTTCACTCTCCATCTCTTTCCATACTTACTCGTCCACACCAGTGGCATCCCCGTGCAGAGCGCTGTGCCAGTTGACAGGCAGGAACTCCACTTTTCCTATCTTACCATCGTGCTGAGCTCGCTTATAATGAGAGGCCAAGAGGGACAGGGAAGCACTCCTGAAATCATTTACTGAAGAAAGAAGGAGAAGTCATTATGTCCATGTAATTCTATAGGTATATACATAGTGTACACATGCAAACTTACACTTACCGCACTGTATGATGGATCTGAAGCGTAAGTCACATGCAGGGCCGATGCCATGGACCATAAAGACAAGGTGATCCACCTTTTCTGGTTCACCTGAGTGAAAACATAGAAATATAAGCCTGAAGTGCAAATGGGTTTATTCTTAAGTGTGTTTCTTACTGGCACACCCACACACATACCATCAGGTATTTCTACAGGTATGTTGCTCACTCCTCTCTTGACTGTTCCAGGCCTAGTGTGCTCCGAGGGGGAGGACACCCACTCATCCTGCAATCCTATTGGCAGATACTGCATCATCAGCTAAGAGAGAAGTGGGGAAATAAGAAGAGAAGAGGCTTAGTAGAAGGAAATAATGTTCCAAATTAAAAAATTAAATACTCAGAGAAGCCATTGCATGCCTTTGTTCTGTGTTTAATTATAGTGTACATAGTAACATTTTAAAAGCAGGCTTTACTTTGGGATTATGTAAGATGACAGTCTCTCCAGTGGGAAACACTAGTTTTGTCTTCCATTCATCCAAAGTTACTGCAATCATATACGCCTCCTGAAAATGAGATGAGATGAAGAAAAAAAATCAAAGATCAACAGATATGAAAAGAGATACTAAGAAACAGGAAAAGTCATAAGATGTATGAATGAGGAGTGTGTTGTTTCAGTGTCAGACTACCTCCAGACGTTTGCTGAAGTCCTCAGTGTAAGGCATGAATCTGGTGTCTTTATCTCCTTTATAGAACCAGGTACAGCGGCGGACTTCAGTGGGAGCTTGCTCCCAGTACACAGCGTAGCGCTTCCTCTCCCTGACATGCACGTCATACCGCTCTCCATCAACAGCTACGACCACCTCCTCCCCCTTTTCTCCAACTGCACATTGAGTTTTAAAGGTCAGATTTTAATTGTCAGTTTTAATATCTGTCAACAGCAATAAACAGCAAGCTAACTTTAGGACTCCAAGATTTGTCTCTCATTGACTATTGTTGACAAAAAGTACTAAAAATGATCATTCAGATTTTAACTCCTAAATATCAGACATGTTTGAAATGAGCCCTGCTGAGTCGTTAAGTATTTTTAGGAGGTTTAAGATGTGTAAACCCCTCACATTACCAGATAATCTGGGCTAAACACTGGTACTGAACAAGACACAATTTCTCTTCCACTTGTGAATCAGGGATAAGTGGCCTAAAACTCCTGCAGTGTGACTTTAGTCCACTCCTCTGGAATAATATGGGCAAAGGAACTGTCATCCTGTCCCCTCACATCACATGATGTCATGTACATTATTAACAGTACATAATCTATACATCAAGCATAACCACATGCTTACTAGTGTTGCAGGCATTCTCTAATTTGTCAGAGTCCTCTCTGCTAAAAGGAAGCCATGAGGTGCTGTCCTCAGCCCGTCGACAAAAGAACCAGTGCGGCTGCACTTCTTGATAAGGAGCTGGGACCGACTCCATGTCAAGCATCTCAAAGGATGACGTGGAAGAAGGAGAGGCCTCATCCACCACAGGTGACACCTACGGGAAAGTTATGACAGCATGCTAAATCAATATTTCTTCTTCATATCAGTAATATAGCTCAGTTACTAAAAGGAAAAGATCTGATATATACACTACATACACCTGTGTTTTTCATCCTTAGACCAGTCTCCTTCTAAAATCTGTAGTTTTTTAGATAAGCAACTATTAAAGAAGTATATGTATATATATATATAGAAGTCTGATCTCTTCCATCGAGCTTCTAAGACAGAGATCAGACAGGAAAGGATCAGGCCTCTTGGACAAACATACAAATTAAGCCTTGTTTTATTCTCTCCTCTACAAGCTGTCTCTTGTCTCAGATTATTCCGACAGCTACAGCTTGTAAACAATCTTCTTCCTCAGAATTTCCTACATTCAGAAACAATGCTGCCAGTAACTATTTTGGCACGGCTCCCAAGTGCTGAAAGAGAGCCATCACTGCTTGGAACAACAACAAAACACCCACACTAGACACAGCCATCAGCTGCCTGATTTGCATAGATAATATATAATAAGATCGAGAATGCTCAAGAATAAACAAGAATCCTATCTGCTTGATCTTGTTGGTGTTACCTTCCTGTTTCTATATTTGGTCATGTGTCATGAAGCATCATAACAATCAAAATAACTTTACGGATGAACCTTCAAGAAAGTACATGCATGTTTCCAGTTTATAAATAAAAGGCAGACATGCACTGAGACTAGCCCTGGACATTGTGTTGGTTTTGTTTTCTCCTCTGGACTATGTGCTGTGTTCACAAATTTACAATGTGTGCATACCATGAAGAGGAACAGTATGTGACTTGCATTTATAGCCCCTCCACACGCCCACCATTTCTACTTTCTCCTACTATCCATTCAGTATGGAGGAAAATAATGCAGCAGCTATTTCTGCCTGAGCGGACAGGAGAACAGACAATCTTTTTGTACTTTTTCATTTGTTAATAAGATTTACTAGGCAGTTTTAGAAAGCCTTTAATGGAGGCACATTATAATGAATCATATGATAGCTGTATTTTGTTACCACAGTTACAACACTTCTATTTCTAAAACTGCAGTTTTGATGAAGTCTTTGCACGGCCTTGAAATTGTGCAAGATGTCATAGTTACTAGGTACAATGGTCACATATCCTAGTCTAATCAATATTAAAGATAACACTGAATGTACTAATCCATGATTAGGACAAAAGCCAACTTCAAAAAGCCCTGCAGCTGATCAATGAGCAATGATAACAGGACTAACAGTCTGTTCCTGATCAATTTGTGTTCCCCTTTATCTAAACAGAAATCCAACCCTAACCCCAACTAGAGTTATGACTGCAGATTTTGATGGTGCGATTATAGTGGAAAAGTCCTTCATAATTATAATGCATCAATTTATTTCACAACACTACAGATGTATAAAATAGCGTTTTCATGAGTGTTTGTTTTTTTGATTTGCAGATTTGATAAAAATATAAGAAGGAAATTGAGAGCGCCTCTTATGCAGGTGTTTGGTCCGATATGTCATTGTGGTTTTTTAAATGTATAAATAGTGCAACGCTCAATTTCCTGTTTTGCTGTTGCACTGAAGGACAACTCATGCTGCTTTATTAACTGTGAGAGAAAGACTTAGTCCAATCATTTCTGCAATGTCTAATCTAACCTAATCTTAATCCAAGCCAGTCAGAAACACACAAATGCACCCTCACCTGACCGTCAGGTGTGCTCCCTGACGCCGCAGCCTGAGTGGGGTTGTCAAACAGGTCTCGAGAGTTGATGTTTGGGGCAGCCTGAGATAGACCCCCCTCTTTACTAGGACTGTATGACATTAGCCCAAGACCCTGACCCCAAACCTCAGCTCCGATCTGAGGTGGGCAGGGCGGGGGCCTCGCAGTCACAGACACCTGTAATAACCAATCTGCACACAGAATGACAGCACAAAGGGAGGTTTAAAGACCACCACAGCATCATCAGCAGCAGCACAACTACTACATAACATGTTACAGCTTATAAAGGATTTACTAGTGACACCTGCACCAAAAGTCAGATCACCTTAGCTCACATCCTATCACTGGTTTAACCTAAACTAGTCACTAATCCCGGCTCTCAGGTGCACAGGCAGCTGTCTCACCAGCTGCTGGTCAGCAACGTTTAACACTATGGAGGATGTAAACAGCCAGCTTAATGGGACAGCTGACTGTTTAATCACACATCGGATGTGTTATGAGTTATACGTAACAAATGCTCGATATTATCACGAACAAAGCGAGCTAATGTTAACGACTGTTTAGCATATTAACGGTTTATTTTTTAAAAATGCAACATCCCAGAGGCCAAGGGTCGTTAACGTTGGTTTACATTCATGCTAGCTGAGTTACGATAGCTGGGACCGGACAGTAGTATTAAGTTATCTGTTTCCACGTCCTGTCGGTGTTTTGGAGGTTATAATAATAAGTACGGGTAGTAATACTTTAAAACTTACCGATGACTTCACATACAGTTCATGCAGAGGATTTGTATGCGTTTGTTTTAGCTCGCTCTGGCTAGCTCGGCTAACCAAGGACAGCCTCCTCCTGTCAGACGCCGCCAGGGATACATTCAATTTTATCGGAAATTTGAGAATTATGAGCGTAACGGTCACGATTAACCTAAATGAATAAATAAGATGACTATTTTAATATAGAGGTACGTTTGAGAGATGTCAGAGTTTTAAAAAATATGGCGATAAAGAGGTGAAACATGTGAACACAGAGTCCAAAGGAAAAAAGGAGGAAGGAAAAAATATTAAAACACACAAAAATAAAACTCTACTTTTTCTTCAGCTCTGTATTCCGCTGTAACACAAAGTCATTATAATTATGTTATAAGCTTTATCAACCAGTCTAAGGAAACATAAACTATAGTGAACAATAACAACATTCATGCTTGAAATGTTAAATTTACGAGACGCGCTTAAATGCAACATAAAACCCTGCAGCGTCACCAGGCCACCGCCCCCTAATTTTAAGCTGACGTCACGAATTTGTAATGTAGAAAGTATACAGGTTTTACCAGGTAAACAAAACTTAATTTACCGGATAGGTGCTGATACATATAACTAATCTACATTAATCCAATAACTATGTGGAGGATTGGTGTTTGTTGTGTGGCTGCTGATTGTTGTTTTACCAATCTTATAACTCAGTGTTTATGCTGTCACACTCCAATATAATATAACAGTTACAGGAATGAGGTGAGCTGATGCATTGTTGACTTTCTTTTCTTCTTCTAGCTGATAGAAAACCTAAAAACTTAAACACACTGTCGCTGTTAAACAGACCAGTATCAAACAAGTAATCTGGTCTGGTCTGGTTTGAACTGAAGTGTGCCCAGGTATGTGTAAAAAGATGAATGTAGTAGGTGTAGGCCTCTTTAGAATGAGAGTGCAGCCGCATTATAAAACACACCCTGTTTGGGGCAGGTTAACTGTCTCATGGTTGTATTTTCATTAAACTGACAACACAAAAGATTGACTTTAGAGGACTATGTGTGGGTTTAAAAAGTAGTATGCTACTGTTTCCATTAAAACATGATTTGTTTGAACATTTTTAACAGTAAATACAGTATATCAAAAGTAGCGTGGTCTAGCCATTTGTGGTCAAACCACCACCAAACACCCTGTGTGTTTAATTCACACCTTTCCTTCAGGGTTTATGGAGGGAGGAGTGAAACATGCCCAGAGGAGGAAGAGTGAGTAGAGCTAGAATGCATAGACACACCCAGTCCAACAAAGTGTGAGAGACATGGAGAGTAATGAACCAGTGTGGAGCAATAAGAGGGTGTGGCTTTTTTTACTCAGAGAAAACAGATAAGCTGAGTTTGCCTTGTGGAGAGGGGCAGGAGTCACAATCCTGAACAGACAAGCGTTTACTTTCACTGTGTCGGGCTCACCAACAATCCAGCTGCACGTTCTCCCACTCTCTCTCCACTGCCTGTGTGCATTCTTCCAGCGGTTTGAAGCAAGACTTGGAGGGGAAGTAACTGCCAGCACAGAGAAGTAAAAAGAAAAAAGAAAAGAAAGAAAAACACACGCACACACACACACACAAAAGAACAACTCAAGAAAAACTTCAACAAGCAGCCATGAAGGACAAAGTGAGGAGAGGGGGAGGAAGAAATCAGGCTAAGACTGGTGAGAAATCTCTGCGATGTGTTTTTCTTTTCTGCTCCTCTCCCTCTCTCTCTCTCTCTCCCCGTGTCTCCCTTTTGCACTTTCCTCTTCCTTCTTTTTGTGTCTGGTGCCTCCCTCGCTACAGAATGTGAGGAGGGTGGGAGATTTAGCACTGCATTGCTGCTCTCTGAGACTGCCATTCTCTGCTTTCACTAACTTTTTGACCACTTGGAGAATCTGCTGCACGCTTTAAACTTTTATGGTGGATTTCTTCACGCAGACACGCACTGAAATCAACCTGAAATACGTAAAAGAAAACGTAAAGTTATGATCCTGTAAGGACAAAGAAGAACTTTTATTTAAAGATCTGTACACAGCTTCTTTTCATGTTCATCCAAAATCATAAAACTTCTACCTCAAAGTTGCTTATTCTTTTGCCACATTCTCAAGTGGGCCTCTCAACCTCTTTAACCCTCTGCCACTCCCCTTTCTCAAAACAGAATGATTGAATTAAGAAAGAGTGTGTGTTAGCTCTTCAGATGAGATTACCCCAAGGTGTTTATATCCCCACAAAACAGATATGAATCTGTGTGTGTCATTTTGAAGAAGTCTTTTAAATGTATTGAAGTCGTCTTTTTTATATATTACTATATGACTATTACTATACTATATATTACTATATTCCTGCTGTGTGTGTAGTTGATGGCATTGGTACAGTGCCAGAATAAACTTGTTCAGGACTGAAAACAATGCTGTTTTATGTAGTAGTAAGGCAGTAGCTCCAGTAGAAAAGAGTGATGGCTCATAGCCTGCAGAGAGGAGGGACCTTCTTCCAGCCAATGGTGAACAGAGAAACATTTTTTTGGGTACTTTCCAGTGCTAAAGTAGTCCCAGATTGAAGAAGAAGAACTGGGGATTTACAGGGATGTGTGCAAAGTGAATGACTGCTTTTCTGTACATGTCAAAGATGTTGTGTACACAATATCTGCAAGCATCCATGCATGCAAGCATGCTCTGCTGCCAACCTGTAGGTCTGTTAATTTATGTGGTTTGCAGTCTGCTGTCTCCACATGCCGGCACAGGGTGTGGTTGTCACTCACCCTGAGATGACATGAAGACCAGTAGGCAAATTCAACAGGTTTAGTCACACTGCAGGTTCAGGAACACGCTGGGTCCTGCTTTCCTTCTGTTTCTCTATGTGTGTGTGTGTGTGTGTGTGTGTGTGTGAAAAAGGCAGACACACCCCACTTTCCATTTCCTTGACATTTTCTTGCATAAATTCACTCTCACCCCCAGGCACTCGCACACACACACACACACACGCACAGCTCATGATTATTTTAGAAGAGATTAGTGGTCTCGTTTGATTTTGCAGCACAGAGCAGACGGTGGGATCTGAACACAATAAGTCACAATTGTAATTAATAAATTTTTTCGTGCATTTTCTATAACAGCGCAAGTCTTTTCAGGGTCACAGTGAGCTGGAAACAGCCCTAGCGTTTAATGAGCAGAAGGTACAGGGGAGTAAAATGTCTTGGGTGGAGAGCGAGCCTTTGTGAGTCAGATTGCCACCTCGGGGATACACCTGTATTCAAAGAAGAACTCATGTTAAATTAATAATGATGTCACATACAGCAAACCTATCTCTGTCATAGATCTTTTGGTAAAATACTTACTAGCAATCATCTAAACAAAAAATATATGCGTATTCTACATAAACTCAAAAAAACAAATTAAAAAAATGAATAGTTTCTTATTTTCTTGGGCATTTTTGTCATATACTTGAGTACTTTTTTGGTCTAACTTGTTTAGTGAAATTAAAATAAAGATTGTATAATCATAGTCTGAGGAAAAATCCCGGTTTCACAATTATAATGTATTAAAAACATCTGGTGTCGCCCAGCCTTGCCGGTTGCAAAACTCTGATGATCTAAGCCGTGGTTAATAAAACTGGTTACTTGTGGTTTTTCTGGTTATAACCTGAGCCACAGGGGAGAGAGGAAAACGGCTGAAATGATTTGCCTGTCTATTGCAGGGCTACGGTTAAACCCTCAGTTAAATGTGCTTTTCTGATTTCTCCTTCAAACAGATGTAATCGGCCTGACAGGTGGAAAGGATGCTGCTGGCATGAAACAAGATGAGGACACATCATTCCCTGTGAAAATCCAAGGGGCTGGAGTTGAGCCATTTGAGCTGCAGGTACAAAACCAGACTGCTGTTTCCTCTCTGTTCCCTCTTATTCTGTTCATTCATTAACAATATATCTTCATTTTCATATCTTTATCTTGTGTTGTGTTTTTGATAATGTAGAACCCCTTACAAGTATGTGTTTAGATGTTATCTATGACCATGTAAAGACATATAATACTTTTTTTGTCAGTGTTTGATGTACTATCTGCAATACTTTGTCTCTTTTGTCTATATCTTTCTGTGTGTGTGTGTGTGTGTGTGTTTTCTATATATATGTAATAGGCAAGTTCATAATCATTTCTTTGGTATAACTTGTTAAACCACGTCTTTCTAGGTCCACGGATTTTGGCTCGTTCAAGACGCAGTAATGACTCTGCTTTCGAGGGATGAGGTGTGTCCACGTTCCAACCTGTCGCTCGCACTTGCTGGAACAAATCTGGACCCTCTCGCAGAACTGCAAAGTCTTAAGGGCCTTAAGCCAGGAGCCGTCCTTCGTCTGGTGGAAGGTACGGGCATTATTTGTCCTGCTTTGCCTTATCTTACTTATTCATTTTTTGACACAGTTGCTAGAAATTTTAGGCCGTGGGGTGCCTCAGTAGCTCACTGGGTAGAACACATACCATGTGTCAAGGATGAGTTCTTACTTGAGCTATCCAGGTTCAAGACCAGCCTGAGGCCCTTTGTTGCATGCCACCCCCCCTTTTCTCCCCTGCCTGTGCTGTCTAATGAAGCGAAATACCAAAGGACTTTAACAATATAGTTTTTACTATCTTAAATGTCCATACATATATCTACATATCTAGGGTCTATCAGAATTAATTACAGAATCGTAATATCCGAATAGAATAATCTTGTCCATATCTTTATCACACCCATAGCCCTTTCCCTTTCACACACACTTAAGTTTCTCTCGGCATAATGTAAATAGCTGACTCACCTTTTATGAGTCTAGCAAGGTTTATAGTTGGAGAGGTTACAGCTCTGTGCCAACCAATTAGTGTCTCCCACCAGCTAACAGCTGAAATACCGAAACAAAGTATCCTGTAGTAAATTATGTACTGTATGTCAGATTTATGTCTACGGGTAACCTTCTAAACTGGGAGGCAGTTTAGAAGCATCAGCCTGTGGGCTCATAACATTATAATGGTTGCAATTATGTAAATAGCTACTCTAAGAGGATTATCTTTTCCTGAGATGTCGAATATAATAATCAAAGGATCAGGTTACCTGAGATTGGAAAATAGACTTAGCTATTGCTGCTTTAGTTGAATATTTGAATGTATTGTTGGGCAGTCAAGGAAAGGAAGATGTGTTTGATTTAACAAAATTGCAGGTATGTCCAATAAAACATTATAAGTGAATAACAGAGTTCTCTATTTTCAGAGACAAAGAACTAGTTTGGTGATGCAATAGTGGACTTTTTTGTGTACACAGTTTCATAACAGTTTCAACATCTGTGTCACCTTTTTAAAATGTTGTCTGTCTTTCCAGAACCCTACACCGCCCGCTCAGTCCAGCTCCATCTGGCTCGCGTGCTGGAGCTGCTGAGAGTTTCTGGACCTCAGGATGCATTGAGAGAAGGACGCTCACCAAGCATACTGGAGACACTCACACATACACAAACACCAGGTACCCGCACATACTGTGCACTCAGACAGCAGTAGCACAAAATAAAAAAAAAAAAAAGACCAAGCTCACACTTAAACCTCTTTTTTATTACCACAGACTCTAGCACAACCAATGGAAAGAGCCTGAAACGCTCTTTAAGCAACACAAAAACAGAAACAACCAACCAGGACGGAGCTCCTCCTGAGTACCTCCTCCCTGGTTCCTCCGACAGACCACTGATGGCACTGCTACCACAAAGCTCCCAACCAGAGGTGCCTACATACCTGGAATCTTGTTTCACACTGGGCCAGCCTGCATGCACACACACACACACACACACACTGACACTGACTTTATATTTGCCCCATCAGGCCCCCAGCTTTTTGAAGGACTTGTCCCTCAGCTGCTGGAACCCACCTCCAGGACACAGGAAGCTGCAGGGAGACTTCCTGTACATCACTGTTGTGACAATGGAAGGACGACGGTTTGACATCACATCCTGTCCAAAAGGTTTCTTTCTCAATAGGTAAATAAATAACTTCATGACATTTAGTCAGACTATTCATGGTTGCAGTAAATTGTTGCTACTGTCTGAGTAACTTGATAAATGTTTCCGTTTAATGATGAATTTCTCTCCACATTTCATCATCTCAGGTCCACAGAAGATGTGTTTGATCCTCGTCCTGCACAGTCTTCCCCGGTTTATCACTGTTTCACTGATGTGCTCTGTCACATAAGCCCTGCATTCAAACAAACTTTCACCACACTCAAAAACAGGTAATATTATTATCTATGCTTAAAGGAAGGATTTTTAAAAAAAATCTGTGTTAAAAAATGGAAGTGGATTTTGGGTAACACAGCTTGCTTTCTTTCTCCTTCCAGGCCTCACTTGCCTCCAGTAGAGGTGATGCCCACTCCCTACCACACGCTGAGCTGGCTCGGGCCTCCGTGTGCCTCTCGTACTCACAAAAACACATTCAGCAGACTGGGAGTTGATGAACAGCCGGGATCACAGGTTAGTGAGAACACAGCGTAACTGTTTGTTGCAGTTTGTCACGTAGTGTGCTGTTATTGGCAGTGTTATAAAGTGTTACTATGTGTTATGGCGTAGGCTCCAGATTGGAATGAGGAGTTGCAAACTGCCAGAGATCTTCCGCATGGCAGTCTGGAGGAGAGGCTGCAGAGAGACAGAGCTGTGCTCCAGGTAACCAAGAGAAGCGTGACACTTCAGGACTCTTATCACCTGTTTTATTTTTTTTGTTCACTCACCTTCATTTGTACCTGTTTTCTCAGATAAACAGTGCATTTGTTAGGGCCGTCATGCAGGGGGCAGAGACTGTTATAGATGGCTTTGTGGAACCAGTGAATGGAAACCCAGTAGACCCGGCTTTCCTGTGGGGTGGCCTGTTCATGAGCCAGGGGGCAGCAAGCGCAATGTTTGGTGGGGAAAGGGGGCGCAGGTGAGAGCAAACCACAATTTCAATGACAAGATCCCATCTGTGTAAAGCCAACTGCTTGATAACTTAATTGTGTTATCTCATCAAGTGTTAATTAAAGTTTTGTATCAGCATAGATTATTGTGTTTTCTTCCTGCAGGGCTGCTCAGAGGCTGGAGCTTAAAGGAGTTCAGGCCTACAGCAACATAGAAGGGCTAGAGGGGCTACACACTCTACCCACAGCCATTGTAGACTACAGAGGAGTGCGCTTGTCTGCTCAGGGTCTGGCTCCTGGCTTGGAAGGCTCAGAGCAGGACCAGGCAACTGCTCCTGCCTCAAGGTACACCCTGAGGACCTGTTAATCCACAATCCACATTTATGCTGACATTTTCATCTAAGTGTTTTCTTCTGTTCTGCAGAGGCTTGTTGTACGGGGTAAATGCAGGACCCCAAGAGTCCCCCCAACGTAGACAGCTACTGCAGCTCTTGGCTCAGGCTGCCAAGTCTCTTTATCTCCAGAGACACGTTGTTGTGTCGCCCAACAATCATCAGGTACCACTGTTCACCTCAGTGGATGCTCAGGGACTGTTGGGGGCTGATGGGAGGTTCTACATACTGGATGTGTTCAGGACCTTTCCAGCTGATGCCAACTTCTGTCCAGAGGTGGAGACAGAAGGTCAGTCAGTCATTGGAGAAGAGGAGAGTAATAAAAGCTGCGAGGAGGAGGACGAGAAGAAGAAGGGTTGTGTAAAAGGAGGCTGGCCGGAGAATTATCACGCAGAGTCTGGACTTCCAAAGAGCTTTGTTCACGGACTCTGTAGACTGAAGCCAGAGCTGCTGCAGGCTTTCATCCAGCACAAGTGAGTTCTAATTGAAATAAACACTTTTAAACTTATTTTTGAAAGTTTTTTTCACAAAGCTGAAGTTTTGTTTTTTTGCTGTTTTCAGACATTGCCAGTTCACTCAGCGTGTCCGAGAGATGTTGGATGAGAATGGAGGCTTTGAAGAATGTGCAACAGCTGGTACGAAGTGTTTTAGTAGATCCAACTGAATGCAAACCCAGAGTGTAATTAATATAAACAGAACTTTGGCCATTTTATACTTGACTCATGTTTGCACGCTTGCAGGTGACGCTCGAGCCACTCAGGCAGTACGAGCTGCTTGTAAAGAAGTGGGCTCAGTTAGCGACATCATCTTTGAGATGCGCTTCAACTCAAGCGTCTTCTCTCCAGGTACCATGAGAAGCCACACACATACTAACACACAAACACACACAGTCAAATGTTTTGCTAGAACAAAACATGACAGGCTTCTCGTGCTTTGTGTTTAGAAGTATCTTTCCCTCCTGGTGAAAGTCAGTCAACAAAGCTGCAGGAGAGGTTACTGAGGGAAGCTGCATCTTTCATCATCACACACCAGATACCAGCCTTTGTAAGTACATCCATTGTTTGCTTGCTATAATAGGCACGTCTACTGCAAACACTGAGACAAGCTCATGTGTATATGTGTTTGTGTGCATAAAGGTGGAGTATTGCCTGCAAACCTACGAGGCCCCGATGGATGGAGCTTCTCTAAAACAGGCACTACACCAGAGAGGCATCAATCTCCGGTATCTGGGCCATGTGATCAACACCATCAGCCAGTCAGAACACAAAGAGCGTCTGAGGCATATAATGGTTTGTTGGACTTACAACATAGTCAAACTGAAACCTGATTTGATGATTGTAATCACCGTCCTAACCCTCTAACGTCGCTCTTTCTGTCTTAACCAGAGATTGGTCATAAGTGAAATTTTCATCCGCTCAACAAGACGAGTTTTCAACAGCTTCCTCCAGGTACTTTTAAGTAATCTGTAGTGCACATTTCTATGTCACGTTCTCACACCTTTGAGGTAATTGTTGAACCAGCAGCAGGTGTGGGTTCACACACTCATAAAAGAATTGGTCTATAGCCTTCGGTTGTGTCTTTGCAGGGTGTGGACATGCCTAGCCTCTCTGCAGCTGTCAGTCACTTCCTCTGCTGCCTCTTCATTCCCCACTTCATGCCTGCTCCCGTTGGAGAGGAGACTAAAAAGAAGTCAAGGCGGCGTGGCCGAGGGGCTGGGGCCTCTGAAAGCACGCCCTGGAGCACGCTCACAGGGGCTGAGCTGTGGAACCTGGTCTGCCAGGATGCTGTTGAAACATACAACATCTCTGACTGCCTGGGGTGAGGACACAGCGTTTGTTTGTTCTTACCTCATATTTGTTAGTTACGCAATAGCTCAGAGAATAACTGTCATTTGTCTTTGTGACAGCTCCGGTCCAAACCACCTGGTGGAGCACTACGGCCTCCAGAAGGTCTCTTTGCTTAGAGAGTTCTGTTTGAAGACTGGAGTACAGGTAAGAAACATCTGAAATATGGATTCTGTGTGTTATTAACCTGGTAAAATAAATCACTAGAGCAACACAAATATATTAATATTGTTTTAATACACACTGAGTTGTAATTGTAAAATTCTGTCTACACCAGTTGAGACTGAGAGACTACTGCCTTGACAACCAAAATAAAGTTCCCATTGGTCCAGACGACATCCTCAACATCTTCCCTGTTGTCAAGCACATCAACACGCCCACTGTGGATGCTTCAAAAGCACACCGTGCTGCACAGACTTTCCTTCAGAAGGGTGGGTCTATAAAGCTGAGCTAAAGCTGCTGCTTCTTCTTCACGTTCAATATGTGTTATTGAGCAAAATCTAAATGTTTTGTGTTCCTCCCAACTGCAGGTCTGCTGGATCAGGCCCATGAGCACCTGAAAGAAGCAGCCTACCTGTATGGTAGAGTGTGTGATGACCTGAACCCTGAGGCCTGTTATTGCCACAGCATGTTGGCCAAAGTGGCCTTCCTGCAGGGGAAGGCAGCTGAG
Source organism: Protonibea diacanthus (assembly GCA_028641955.1). Classification (NCBI taxonomy): domain Eukaryota; kingdom Metazoa; phylum Chordata; class Actinopteri; family Sciaenidae; genus Protonibea; species Protonibea diacanthus. The sequence goes on from CM053985.1 coordinate 19,495,667, forward strand.
GTATGTTGACTGTCCCACAGGTTTTCTTTCCAGCTACATCAACAGTAACCAAGTACATTTTGTGGTACTTCATTTGGGTATTTACATTTCCTATTTGAGGGGGGAAATATTGCATTTTTTTATCTGACAACTTTTCCAAACAAAACTAATTATTAGCTTAAGTGTCAAAACACATTGGATTTAATTACTTTTTTCTATTACTTTCTGTGTCCTCAAGGCTCGCAGTGTGCAGTTGAAAGCAGTGGTCATCAGTGAAAGAGTGCTTGGCTTTGACCATCCAAACACTATCCAGCAATATGTGAGTATAGCTGCACATTTGTATCAGATTTCTGTGCCCATGTGCAAGATGGATATCCACCAGTGTCCACAACTATTCATTCCTATAGTTTTGTAGAGTATGCACGTTGTGATGTGTGTAGAGTGTGATTATTAATTATCATTTTGTTGTAGGCCCTCTTGGGTGTGTATGTGTTTGCTGGAGGTGAGACTGCGCTGGCCCAGAAGTGTGTCCTCCGAGCTCGTCTGCTAACGCTAACAGTCCATGGAGAAGACCATCCCTACATCGCAACACTGGACGTAAGTTACAACATATTGGTGTTCACCTCAAGCACAAACCAAACCAAGACCTTTCACACTATCATTCTAAACAATATTTACTTTTTGCCTGTCTGATATTTTTTTCTGGTAGAGCTGTCTTGGGTTGATGCTGACAGGAGATCAGACAGGGCAGTACTTAAAGAACGCCCTCAGACTCAACACCTCCTTCTTCGGCGCCACAAATCTGCACACTGCTCTCAAGTAAGATGCCATTTATAGTTTGCACTCATATTTTGTATAAAAAGTCAAAGATAACTTGGTCTGTTTTGTCCCCTTTTCCATCATCACCGTTTTTTCTCTTTGTTTTCTGTGCAGTCAGCACATGTTGGCCCAGTGGATGTGCAGCAAGGGCGACTACCGAAGTGCTATGACCCATGAGAAAGAGGCCCTCACTGCTTTTACCTCCTTGGTCAGTATATCTACTTGAGAGCGAGAGAGATAAGTGGATGAGTTGTGTGTGCATGTCATCCTATGGTTATTCTCTTTCTCAGTTTGGAGAAGACCACGCTCAGACACACTGCAGCAAAGAGTTTCTGTGCACCATAACCAAGCAAGCAGTGAAGGTGGAGCGCTCTCTCAGACAGGCAGGAGCTGACTGCACGGAGCAAACAGTGGAGGTACTTTATGTCCAGAAACTCATGTGTACTCTGATACCATTTATATCTTTGGATCTTAAAAAGAAAAGGAAATGTTAAATCTTCCTGTCCCCTTTGTCCTCAGTGTCTTAGTCCTGCAAATGACACTGTGCTGGAGCAAATGGTTCTGGTGACAGGGATCAGGAGGCTTACACAAAGGTAAATATTCATTGCAATATATGATATATGATCTGATAGGACTTAACAGCCAACAGAGATTTATTAGTCTAGCTCTAGAAGTACCCCATATTTCCATAAATAATATGATACATTAAATCATATTATAACACTCTAAAAATTTTTTAAAATATATTTTTAATTGATCAGCTGTTATTGCTGTTACAACAAATGCTAATGCATAAATCACTCAAATCACCTTTTGAAACACAACCTTCTCCAGCAGCATGCATGTGTATTTAAATGATGTTTTATTAGGTGGGACTCATGAATTCATTGTATTTTTATAGTGATAGGTTCCAGGAGTACAGGCAGAAACACAAGGAACTAAAGGCAGCGGTGGCAAAAGAACTGGGATTTAAAGTGACCACCGAGCTCGTCGCCTCAGAGACTGTGGACGGCGGAGAGAAAGGCTCAGATGGAGAAACAGGATGCGGGAAGGAAGCTGAAGACGGAGGAAGCTCAACAGTGGAAAAGGCCAGCGAGAGCCAACAGGAGCAGCCAGTGGAAGAAACCATGGTGGAGAGCACAGCTAATGGTCATGTGGTAGAGCCAGCTGAACAGAACCAGCTTGAGGACAGCGACAGAGCAGGTTCAGGTGCTGAGGTCAGCATAGTGAATGGGGAGTCCGAGGTCAGGGCTACAGGAGAGGAAACTAAGAGCAGCACAGCTAATGTGGAGGTGAAATCTGATGCAGCAGCTGATGAGATGAAGTCAGATGAGGTTAATGGTGAAATAAATGGAGCCCCTACCAGCCCATCGGTCCTTAAGAGTAAAGGAACCTGGGCAGATATTGTTTCAAAAGCTCCAGCAGCAAATGGAACAGCAGTCAATGGAGTGGCAGATAAAGTGACAGCTAACGGAGTAGCTGAGGAGTGAAAACATATCAAACAGGAGAACAGTATTGTCAACAACTTTTTTCCAAATAACTGCTGTAACATGAAACTCTTCCAGAATCTTTGAGGTCATTCGATCCAGTGAACATGAAGCAGAACATAAGAGTCAGATGATGAGTATTAATTTGTGTCTGAGATTTATTTCTGATGCTGGGAGGGGGCTGTACTGATGAGTGCCATTTTCATTTTTTCCAACAATAAACTTTTTACTCTGGTTTACCATTGGTCTTGCTTTTTTCAGCACTTACATACATACATACATACATACATACACATACACATATATATATATATATATGCAAAAAGCTTTGGTGAAGGTATAAATCTATTAATGAACAAATCATGATTTAGGTATAATCAAGCTAACCAAATTAAAAAGAAAACACTGAGACACTTTAATAATAAGCAGCACAAAGTGGAAGATGAAGCTAGAAAATATAGAATATATATATATATATATTCCCATACAAGGAAGTTTTTCAAAGTTTCAAGTTTGTTTCCCACAGATCCGGCATCACTGCGATGCAAGATTTAACCACTAGATGTCACCAAAAACAAGTTTTCAGGGGGTGTTAAGAGGTAATTAGATATGCTCATTAGTATGGTTTCCTCTCCTTGAGACAACCTGTTGTGATAGTGGCGTAGTATTACAAGATTCAATCCTCAATTTGAAGCAGATTCTTTTATTAAAAACTGTTCATACCAATGGCAACATTAAAAAAAACATACAGTACTGTCCATGTCTTGTCCATTTCCTGTCTCAGCTCTGCGTTTCATTCCGAATAATCTCCAAATCAGGACAGTGTTGGTACTGTGGTTCAGGTGGCTCTGCCCATGTGGATTGTGGGAGTCCGTTAAGGCCGCTGGTAGGAAAGGTGATGACTGCTGTGTCACTGAAGACATCAATAAGTTGGGATGGACAAGGCAGCTGTCTCTCCTCACACACAGACACAGCCTGAGTAATGTAGCTGTAGTCCCGCTTGAACTCTCGCTCGATCGTCCTGTTGGGACGACGAAAAGAAAAGTCACCTCACTTCCAATAGCCAAAACATCATCTCCCTCTTAATGTCTCGTACAAACCTTTCCCTCATGCCAATGAAGCTGTTTCCAATGATCATCACCAGAGGAAGACATTGTGTACTCCAGTTCTTCCACAGCAGGTTGTTGTACAGGGCCTTCCCGCAATGCATGAGGTAGAAGAGTGTGGGCTTTGTCGTCAGACGCTTCCCCTCCTACACAAGAGACAAACGGCTGTTGTTTTTGCACTGATTTCATGATTAAAGTGACCTGAAAGTTGGTGTACTCAACACTTACAGCTACTACACAGTACAAATCTACTCCCCTAAACAACTTTCTAATGTTTATAGATTGAAATTTGAGGCTATTTAAAATATGGCCTGTCTTGGGGCTAGGAAAAGTTAATTGATTGTGGATTGATTTGAAAATGTGTTGGCACCTTGACCATACTGTAACAGGGCTGAAACATTCACCACCAACACTGGTACTATCCATTACTTCTCTGTATTGTATACCTGCTAACAGGATTTAAAAAAACACAAGCGGCCACAACTGACTTCATTTTCTGTGAGTACAGTCACACCCAGCTCTCTCAAAACATCCTTCTCTCCAGACGAGAATGCAGGATCATAAACAGAGCAGTCCTTCAGTGGGATCTGGGGAAAGAGGAGCGGTTAGATTTCTAATGAACAGGTTGAGTGTTTGATATCTCATTGGATAAAACACATCCTCTAACCTGTCCTGCATCCAGCAGCAGCAGCAACATGGCAAGCTGGTACCGAGCTGAGACACAGGAGGAAAAGGAGCCGAGGCCATAACACACACACTCCAGCTGCTGGTCGGTGTCCTTGTTTTCTGGAGGTTTTGAGAGGGCTGCCAACATCTGCTCTGAAAACAGGAATACTGCACGGGTCACTAAGCTACAAGATAAATGATTACACAGCCAGGCAAAATATTATTAACTTGTCCAACAAACTCACCTTTCCACTCTTGCCAAAACTCCTCACATTTTAGCTCAGACCTGCAGAGTGAGGGGGCATGTCATAAAGATTTATATTCAGCTGAAATATTCATGATATTAGAGGAAGTCTTACACTGTGTCTTTGATTCTTTTAACAGTTTTCCTGACGTCCAGCGGCTCCTGGCAGCATGTTGAATTTGAGCACACTTTAAGTGTCTTGGGTTTCCGCGCCGTGCCTTTTCGTCGCCGGGCAACCTGCCACTCCTCCCCGGTGTCCGACATCTATACCGGTTCACCGGTTCCCCGTAAACACAAACACAGACATGTTTTAATAACTGAGTTTTAAATATAAGCGCTACCTACGGCTGGCGTGACTGTAGCAAGTGGAACTATTTTGAGTGTAGCACACAGATTTCCTCTTCCGGTGTTAAGCCACATTTTGTATCCCGTGCTGTTGTGTGCTCGTTTTTTGGGAAATTATTTAATTAAATTAATTAGACTGTAAATAAGTGATGCAGTGAAGGGGAAAGTAATCTCTCTGAAGCACTGGATCACTTTGAATCAGCTGTATTTAAAAAAAATCACCATTTTGAAGCAATTGACATGAGAACAAAATGGCGACATCTGCTGGTCAATCTGCTGGTCAAACAGTTGGTTGGTGTATTAAATACAATTGGATTTTAGTCTGGTTTTACAGTTCGCATCTTGTTAAATACGTAAAAATATTAACAAATAAAACAAACCTGATTATATTTCTAAATAATTGTGCTTTGTTCTGTAAAATCGAGGGACATTTACACGTCACTCGTGCCAAGGGGAAGACATTACTCGGGTTACAAAGTTTTGTACAACACCGGACCGGAGGTTACTGTGACAACCGGAAGTACTTGTGTTTTCGTGGGCAAGACGTGAATAACGCGAAGCTAACTGACTTTAGCTGAGTTACGTTTTACTACGGACAGAGAGGAATAAATGTAGACTTGATTTCCCGGTAGGGGAATAACAAACGTTTCAGGTGAGTCAGAGAAAATAGTGTTTAACTTTATTTATTTTCCCTCAGCTCGTCATAGCTAGCAGTTTATATTAGCTAACGTTAGCCTAAGCTATTAAACGTTAGCTTGTCTTAGCGTTGGATTTTCTCCACAGGTGTCGCAGACTGAGCCATCTAGCTATTTAAACATGTTTACTGAGCGTTATTGTGTCACCTAACCCGCTAGTTATTTGAGATGACGCTTTTATAACTTCTTTTGAGGTAGTATAAATTTAGATGGCTACACTGTATACTAATTGTTGTCTCACTATACTTAAAATTTTTAGCTCACCTGTTGTGACTTTTATTAGCAGTTTTCATGGAGCATTTTAAAGTTTCTACAGTGTTTTAACCTTCTTTGTATTTGTTCATTATCAGAGATGTCAATGTCCCATCTGTATGGGAGGAGAGAAGAGGAGGAGGAAGGTGTGGAGGTGGAGAGCTTTGAGGTGACAGACTGGGACCTGGCCAATGAGTTCAACCCAGACCGCCGCAGACACAGGCAGACCAAGGAGCAGGCTACCTATGGCATCTGGGCTGACAGGGACTCGGATGAGGATGAGAGGCCTAGCTTTGGAGGCAAGAAGTAAGGCGTGGGTTTATTTATACTCCTGCCCCCACTGTTGTTGTTGTGTTGAAGTCTGTTTTGGCCTCACCTTAACCTGTGCCCAGTCTTATCCCTAACCCCAACCAGTCCTCTTCTGAGATACTCTAACTTAATTTATTTGTGTTCCTAGATCTAAAGACTACACTGCTCCGGTGAACTTTGTCAGTGGTGGTCTGCGTAAGACTGCAGCTGAGGAGAAACAACACCAGCAAAAAGGAGAAGGAGGCTCTGGTGACTCTGATGAAGATGGTCCTTCAGCACCTCCCCCCTCTCGTAGCACTGCACCCAAAAAACTTCAGATGGTAAATTTCATTTTGCCTATGTTGATTTCTCATTGCAGTATTCTGTAATAATGTTTTGTCAAAAAACAAATTGTTTTTTATTTTTTAGGGTAATTTCCGGGGGAACCAGTCCCAGAGGTTTGCAGGTGGCATACAGACTGGTAAAGGTATTGGTAACTGGGAGAAGCACACAAAAGGAATTGGACAGAAACTTCTGCAGAAAATGGGCTACCAACCAGGCAAAGGCCTGGGAAAGAATGCTCAGGGTGAGTAGCCTCAGAGGGCTGTAATGAGATATTTAATGATACTGTGTGTTTTAGAGGATCGAGATGAGAGAGTTGATATATTCTGACCTTGTGCCCTCTTATTGCTGCAGGTATTGTGAACCCTATTGAGGCAAAGGTTCGTAAAGGCAAGGGAGCAGTGGGTGCTTACGGCAATGAACGAACCCAGCAGAGTCTTCAAGATTTTCCTGTGGTCGACTCAGAGGAAGAAGAGGAAAAGGTGAAGTGTTGTTAAAAATAGCTCCTGTTATACCCTCTGTTAGATTATAAGACAGAATTGACAGCGTCGGGTTCATCAGCATTATTTTTTACTTAATTCTCAATTTCTGTCTGTCTAGGAGTTTCAGAAAGAGTTAGGCCAGTGGCGTAAGGATCCTGCTGGCCCTGGAGGAAAGAAGAAACCCAAGTACTCCTACAGAACTGTAGACGAGCTGAAGGCTAAAGGAAAGTTAGCAGGGCGCAGTATGGCAGCATCCGCTGGAGAGTTGGCACAGGTCAAGGTATGTTTGAAAAGACTTGCATTAACAGTCCTTTGTCTCTATCTCACAGGGCACCCGGACTGTAATCTTCACACTTCTTGAATTAGACTGTAATGTTGTAACAAGCATCAGGGACTTCAGTTAATTGTACTTTTACACTCAATCCTCTGAGTATGAAATTGTTCTATGAATGAAACCAAATGGTCAGCTCCTAGTTTCTTAATCTCATTCACTTCATGTCTCTTCCCATCTCTAGGTAATAGATATGACTGGAAGAGAGCAAAAAGTGTATTACAGTTACAGTCAGATGTCCAACAAGCACAGCGTTCCAGATGAAGGACCACCAAGCATGTCCACTCAGGATCAGAAGGGATCTGGCTTTGCTCTCCCTGAACTCGAACATAACCTGCAGCTCCTGATTGACCTTACAGAACAGGACATATTACAGGTACGAGGGAACAAAACATATCACATATTTTGTTTTACTGCAAGTTTTACAACTCTGCAATTACTTTGTCTATGACATAGTGTAATGTTTTCTCTTTTTCTATCTTGTTACCCCAACCCCTGTAGTCTGCCAGACGTCTGCAGCATGAAAAAGATGTAGTTGTGTCTCTGAGCCACGAGTCACGAGCGCTACAGAGCAGACTGGATGCAGAGCAAGATGCCATTCAGAGAATGGAGGCCGTCTTGGCATTGGTGGAGCGTTTTCCTTCTGGGGAGATGGCACCAGGGGAGGGACCCACCCTGCAGGTGCATATACAGTGAACACATATATTCTAAATGCTGCCGCTATCAGGCTGTTGTAGTTTGTTAGTTCTTCCTCTGTTATCATATCCATAATAGTAATGGTGCCTTCCTTCTTTCTTCAGGAGTGTGCCCGGATCTTTGAGACTTTACAAACAGACTATTATGAAGAATACAAGTCGATGGGATTAGCAGATTTGGCTGTAGCTGTTGTTCAGCCATTACTCAAAGAGAAACTTCGTTCCTGGGACCCCCTGAAGGTATTCTTTTGAAATGATCCTACTGCATGCTCTCATTATTTGCTTTAATGAACAACAATTGATAATGAAGCTGCCACCATTCTCTGATTATTTCAGGATAGCTCTTATTGTCTGGAAGACATCGGTCAGTGGAGAGCAATCCTTGAATCTAGAGACCTCCACTCCAGTGGCCCAGATTCAAACATGGACCCTTACCACAGGTTATTTCAAACACACAAACCATACTCATGTATTTTCATGGATACATTATACAGCCTGTTTCTGACAACATGTCCTGTTTTTATTGGTCCAGACTGTTGTGGGAAGTGTGGATCCCAGTGATGCGGTCCTGTGTGTCCAGCTGGCAGCCTCGTATTGTAGGGCCAATGGTGGATTGTGTCGATGTGTGGGCTCCTCTTCTCCCACTGTGGATCCTGGATCACCTGTTGGAGCAGCTGATTTTACCCCGGCTACAGCGAGAGGTAGGTACACTTTAAGACACTCTTACTTAGATGTAGAGAAACTTGATTTGATAATTTCACATAATTTACTTGTGGCTAATTGCCTTCTACTGTTTTTGTCTGTTTCCTGTTTGGTAGGTGGATAGCTGGAACCCTTTAACTGACACAGTGCCCATCCACTCCTGGATCCACCCTTGGCTGCCTCTGCTCCAATCACGTCTAGAGCCTCTTTACCCACCAATCAGGAGCAAACTATCCAATGCCTTGCAGCGGTGGCATCCCAGTGACGCCTCAGCCCGCCTCATCCTGCAGCCGTGGAAGGACGTTTTCACACCGGGTGCATGGGAGGCCTTCATGGTGAAAAACATCATCCCTAAACTAGGTATGTCTTCTTCATTAAGTATGCCACAGCAGTGGAAGAAAATGCATTTCTCCTTTCCTGCCCTTATTTTTCCCTCTTGTTTCTCTTCTTCATGTGATGGTTCCTGTTTCCCTCCTCAGCTCTGTGTCTGGAAGAGTTGGTTATCAACCCTCACCAGCAGCAGATGGAGCCATTTCACTGGGTGATGGACTGGGAGGGCATGTTGTCCCCCTCCAGCCTTGTGTCCCTGCTGGACAAAAACTTCTTTACAAAGTGGTTGCAGGTCAGTGACTCTGCTTACTCAGTAAATTGTACACATAATAAAAAGTAATTAAGACTGCACTTAGCCACAGTTGGTGATTGTATATGTTCTGTTTTTTGTTTTATTTTTACTTTGTTATGTTTGTTTGTTGATTGTAGGTCCTATGTTCATGGTTGAGCAACAGTCCTAACTATGAGGAAATCACTAAATGGTACCTGGGTTGGAAAGGCATGTTCAGTGATGTCTTGTTGGCACAGCCGCTCATTAAAGAGAAGTTTAATGAAGCTTTAGACATCATGAACCGTGCAGTGTCCTCAGGCATGGGTGGGTATTAAACACAAAACTTCAATGCTTGATCCTTTTGTTCTCTCTGTGTTATGACATATTATAATACATTCTTTTCACGTCCACAGGTGGATATATGCAACCTGGTGCGAGGGAGAACATTGCATATCTAACGCAGACCGAGAGACGAAGGGACTTCCAGTACGAAGCGATGCAGGAGCGGAGAGATGCCGAGAGTGTGGCTCACAGGGGCATCAGCGCTGGTGTGCCGACTAACTTTAAGGATCTTATCCAGACCAAGGCAGAGGAGAACAACATCGTCTTTATGCCCTTAGTGGCCAAGCGCCACGAGGGCAAACAGCTGTACACATTTGGGCGTATTGTCATCTATATAGACAGAGGGGTTGTGTTTGTGCAAGGAGAGAAGACTTGGGTGCCCACGTCTCTGCAGAGTCTGATAGATATGGCCAAGTGAGGGTGGACAGACTGACTCCTTCATCTGCCGAGTGTAAAAGAGAATAAATATGAGTAGAGCAAATGTTGCTTATTATGTAACTTCAGTACGCTGATCCTTGTCATGGGTGTTTGTACATTTTTAAATTGTCACTAGAACTGTTAATAAATCATTTTTTTGAATGTATATTGTCTGTTTTGTCACTGTTTTGCTCAGATGTGAAATAACTACATATGTTCAATTACCATACTCATAAAGAATAGTATAGGTACATATATGATATTAGTTGTACAAAGCCTGATTATAATATAGTATTAGAGTATGTACATGCACAAAAGCAGTACTTGCATTGTTGATTTTTATGCATGACTCATTTTTGAATGATTTCTCTGATGGTATTGCTACTTTTACTGTACCAATCCGAGTACATCTTCACCATTGGACTTTTTACATTTTTCTTTTAATACTTTATTGATCCTTCAATGGGAGTGCTCTTTTTTACACATATATAGGCCCGAAATACAACCACAAAGGGCTCAAAGACATGCATGCGGAGCGAGGTGGTGGTGTGGTGGAATGATGGGCACTGACGTAGCAGCGTCCTCGGAGGAGTTAGAGGGTACCCTTGATCAAGGGTACCAAGGGTACATCATGTTATTGTAGGCATAGGCCTAGGTACCCTTGCTCAGATGGTGAACTGGCACCTCCACCCTCCATACTTTGAAATGGCCGACCTCCAGTTACCAAGCCAAGTCTCTACAGGCTGAGCTACAACCACTCCTAATATGTAATCTAATAAAAAGAGATGAGGAGAAGAAATGAAGAAATATTTCATATTTTTGGTGTAATGCAGTCTTTTTTATAGGCTTGCAGTACTGGTGTTTACACCGCGTTACTGTAGGTGGCAGTGTAGCTGCTAGTTCAAACAGTTTGGAGGATTTTGGCACGGCCGGGCTTCCGTCCGTAATTCAGCGGTTTGCGGGGAAACAAAGTATCCTGTACATGTGCGTTTGCACACGATTTAATAAGTTCAGACGCACTTTTGCATCACAGAGGTATGTGGAAATGTATAGAAATCTCATTAAATACACAATATGTCGACGGTTTGGTGTTTATCACTGAAGAACCAGCCGTTATGAGCCGAGAAGCTAACGGCTGTTAGCCAGTGAGCTACGGTGCTAACCTTAGCTAGCCTGCTAATAGGGAAATAGTGATCATTGTAAATATGTAAAGACTTATCTCATTGTATATTTAGTCTATATGTTCTCTATCGTTATCCAGTTATTAATGTCGGACGCCCTGAAGAAGCGAAAGTCCAAGGTCCTCCGCAATGAAGGAGGCACCCCGGAGATGGTGAAGCGAGGACGCGGAGAAGGGGAGCAGCAGGTAAGGACACACCGGCCGGGATGCACCGGTTGAGGGGGGCGGAGAGGCAGTAGTGTGTGTGTGGAGAGACTCCCAGCCGAAAGACTGAAGTCAAGAGAGTGTGTCAGCAGAAAAACCTCGACCCGATAAAGTGTCATTGGGTAATGTAGCTGAGATATATAAGCTCAAGTTTGTCTTAAGATTAAAGTCGACACTGAGGCGATAAGTACTTGAAGAAATGTACCCACTTCTAGCAAATTGAAAAGTTTTATCTGTGCATTTTACACGAAAATATAAAGTGGAGATTTAAAAATATAAAGTATAAAGGGCTTAATTAAATAGGAACCAAGAAGAGCCCAAATGCACAGCGTCAGAAATGTAGTTTACTTACAGTTATTGTTGGTGTATTTTGTCTACCACCTATTTAATTTGGATCATAGAAATCATCATAAAGCCCACACATGAATATATACATGTAATATACATCTATACATGCTTTTGTGACTGGGATGAAGCTCCATGTTTAATTGAACCACAGAAGCAATCAAACACTAGGTTTGATGTGCATTCTCTATTTTTGAGCATTATATTGTTACCAGATTATCAGTTCAGTGTCTGTCTCTCGCAACTTCTTTGGCCACAAGTCTGAATCCCTGCTAGTTGTATTGTAATATATATTCGGGGTCGGGTTGCAGTGGCAGCAGGTTTAGCAGGGCACAAGGTGTTTCCAAGCTAGATGGGCTATATAGTCCCTCCAGCGGGTTCTGGGTCTCCCCCGGGGTCTCTTTCCAGTTGGACATGCCCGAAACACCTCCAAAGGGAGGCACCCAGGGAGCATCCTAATCAGATACCCAAACAACCTCAGCTGGCTCCTTTCGATGCAAAGGACCACCGGCTCTACTCCGAACTCCCCTGGGACATCTGAGCTTCTTATCTTTAAGGCTGAGCCCGGCCACCTGACAGAGGACGCTTATTTTGGCTGCTTGTATCCGCAGTCTCATTCTTTCAGTCACTACCCAAAGGGTTGGAAAGTAAATGAACTGGAATATCAAGAGCTTTGCCTTCCCTGTCTTTCTCTCTCTATATATATAATCTAAATGTACTTTCCAGGATGTACGTGTGTATAGTGAGGAGGTGGAGCTGGATGGCAGGGACCCTGAGCAGGACTACCTGCAGTACAAAGAATCATGCGAGAGTCTGGCCACGCTCATGAGTGAGATCCAGGATCTTAAAGCCAACGGAGCCAAGGAGGGGGTGAGACTCATAAATGGTTACTGTAGAAACAATAACGTTCCACCCCACAGCAAAAGCTTCATACATGCAGTTTGTATATACTTTATGATCCCAAAGTTGATTTGATGTTGTGACCAATAATAAAGAAGTCTAACCAGTTGTATCTGTTCTCAGTGCGCTGAGGTGGAGCAGAGACGTATGCAGAGCTGCATCCACTTCATGAATCTGAAAAAACTCAACCGTCTGGCTCATATGCGACTAAAGAGGGGCAGAGACCAGACACATGAGGTAACTCCCACACAACTGCTGCACAACTCTCAACTGCTGCCCAACGGTTATGAAATATTAAAGGGGGTACCAGCTTAGGTTAGGTTCACACTATTCCATTCATTTGCTGAAAAAGTGCCGCCTCAGCTCTTATTTGTGCTGATCAGGTAAGGCAAGTTGAAGACCAAGCACATTGTTTCTACTTATAACACCTAACTGCAGTAGCTGGCATTGTCAGCAAAGAAGGCTTACACGCCCTCAGGTTTGATTTCATTTTGAATTTATCGATCCAGTTTTGGATTCTGCTTATTGGTCCCTGTTCTTATTGAGTCCTGATACAGATTCTTGGCTAAAGTGTGCATTTATTTCCAGAGTGACCAGGGTTGTGTTCGCAAACCAGCCTTACCAGCCAGTTTATTTTTTGTTCCTTTAGGCGAAGCAGCGGGTGGATGTGCTGCACCTCCAGTTACAAAACCTGTTGTATGAAGTTTTGCATCTTCAGAAGGAGATCAGCAAGTGTCTGGAGTTCAAGTTAGTACTTGTCCATGTACATATTTTAAGAAATGCATGTTTCCACTGGGATGATAAGAATAAACTTGCCTGTCTATTTTATTCATATAGCACATTTCATACTCAAAACAAGGCTAAAGTTAACATGCCTATACCTGACTCAGGTCTAAACATGAGGAAATAGACTTGGTGTCTGAGGAAGAGTTTTACCAGGAGGCACCATCAGAGATTTCCAGGCCTCACCACACAAAAAATGATCCCCACCAACTCACACTGGCACGACTAGACTGGGAGCTTGAACAGAGGAAGAGGTAAGCAAACATGCACACAGCACAGTACTTTAGTAGCATGCTGCAGTCTTGATTTTTTTTGGAGGGGAGCATAGCGCATGCATTAAAAGTTTGTGCTTGTGTACAGGTTGGCAGAGAAATACAAGGAGTCACAGGCCACTAAGGAGAAGATCCAGAAGAGCATTGAGGTGAAGAAGGAACATCTAACCAGCTTGCAGCCAGGACTCAACGCCATCATGCAGGTATAACAAATGTCTGGGCACCATATTATAAAGGCTTTGGCCTTACATAGGACCAAACTGTCATTCTGTTTTTATTCCAGCCTCAATAGAGTCTCTTTAATCCTTTGTCCTCAATGGACATCATGTATGTCTCCCCTGAATAACTGTATCCTCTCTTTCACAGGCCTCTCTCCCAGTGCAGCAGTACCTGTCTATGCCTTTTGAACAGACCCAGAAGCAGACAGAGATTGCCCGCCACCTGCCTCCACCTCTCTATGTACTGTTTGTTCAAGCCAATGCCTATGGCCAAGCCTGCGGTCAGTACTCAGTACAGAATATATAATAAGTTTCAAGACAAAGTAGTTTTAGAGTTTTTTCTTTATGGGATGTAAACCCTTATTGTCGGTGAAATGTTATTTTTCTTTCCATTTCAGACAAGAACCTCTACGTGTCCATCAGTGGCGATGTGGATGAGGCCAAGGCCCTGTCCAAGCCTCCAGAAGATTCCCAGGGTACAAACTCTGTTGCTTAATATTCAAGATGTTATATTTGTGAGAGATGCACCCCAAACAAAATATAATAATTATATTATGTGTTTCTGGTTTCATCCAGATGACGAGAGTGATTCAGATGCAGAGGAGGAGCAAGAGAAAACGGTGAGTCTCAGGCCTGGCTTTACTCCCAACACACATTTGTGCACGCACACAGACACCTTGAGGTCAGTGAGTTCAACGATTTCTTAATATACCTGTCTCTGCAACGGACACACAAACTGTCCCTGAGGCCCTAGCTGTTGCACACACTGTGGTCTAGTGGATTGGGGAGCGGCAGCTATTGATCGCTTCCTGCATCCGAATGAGTGCCAGCGGGGGGGATTCTGGGAAATTTTCACCAAGAATGGCTAGGTGACTGTAACTTGAGCCCACCTCAGCCATGCACACTCAGCACCAAACTAGCCCACTTCATTGTCAGACTGTCTGTCGGGATGTTTCCTTAGATGATAAATGACTGTGATTTCTAAATTACTGGTATGGAAATACATTCTTTTATTCTGTTGCAACATCTGTCTGAGCTTTTACCACCATCATATGACAACTCATCTGAAACACCCCTTTCTTTTTCAGTCCTTTAATATTTCAGCCCTTCCTTTGAACTGACACCACGTCCTTTATACCAGTAATTTAGTAATAGTAGTAGTCTAAATGATCATTCATTTGTTTCTCCTGAGAGCAGCTGCAGCTGATGCAAATTGGGGTTTTTATTTTATAAGAGACAATGCACAACATGAACTTTGTTTTGCTTTCTTTCCTTTCATCCCTTGTTTCCATTGATTTTTCTGTTTGACAGAAGAGGAGAAGGCCAACTACAGGTGGCCAGCTGGATGACAAAAGACGTGAGATGCTGAAAAGGCACCCTCTGTCCCTCTGCTTAGACCTCAAGTGTAAAGGTAACCCATGCTGCATTATTCATGGCTTAATATTTTAGTGTCTGCACCAAATAGGTGTGTGATTTTTTTTTTTTTTTGTGCAGGCAGACACATCCTTTGTCTTTACACAGCACATTTTAAGTATTTACAAATCATCTGTGCTACATTCCTGGTAATGCGACCATAGATATACTATCTATTGTGGTAACTCTATACCTACCAGATAGTATGTGGGGGGTAAAAAAAAAAGTAAGACCCACTCTGTGATGTCATGACACCAGTTGACCCTCGTGTTCCCTCTGCTGGTAATAAAAGGAACAGTGACAGATTATAGGGAGATCTGCATTGCAGGCGTAACTCTACCTAAAGGGGGGAGGAGGGAGGGAGGTGAGAGAGACGCTTGCAGCAGCGTAGGTCTGCAGCACCTACCACATGCTGTAAGCATATTTTCACATCACCAGTCTTTCTTTAACTTCTGCTTTTATTTCGAGTGCCTCCCCTCTCCCCAGTTATCTTCACTGCTGCCAGCTGCAGCAGTCGGTTTGCTGCAGTAAAAGCAAAAAAAAAAAAAAAAAAAAAAAGCAGTGTCAGTCACTGAGTGACAGAGAGTCACTGCGTTCACTGTGAGTGCAGAGAGTGGACTGGGAAAGATGACCATCAGCATAGTATGTATCCCCTGAGTGCTGCTAGCTATCGTCATGACCACACCCTGTTATTGCTCACTAATGCACCGCAGTGTGAAGTAAACCCACGGGGAATGTTCACTGGGAGGATTAATGAAAAGAGCTGTGTGGTGGGACGATTGAATAAGGCTAGTAATGGATTAGTTCATCACCGTGTGTTATCCATCTTGTCTCCACAGATGGCAGCATCCTCCATCTCTTCTTCTACTACCTGATGAATCTGAACATTATGACAGTCAAGACCAAGGTCTCTACTTCCACAGACCTCAACACAGCCATCAGCGCAGGGTGTGTCTAAGTGTGTGTGTGTGTGTGTGTGTGTGTGTGTGTATATAGAGCATTCATCTCCCTCTCTGTGTCCCTGAAAGGAAGTCTAATGATGTGTTCTTTTGCAGGGATCTGCTGAAAGCAGACACTCTACTCAGCTGCCTCTACACTAATGACCAGGGACGAGAAACACCTAACCCAGCTAATCGCTACCAGTTTGACAAAGTCGGGTAAGAATGCCAAATGATTAAAGTAAATTTAAAGTGTGTAGCTAATCACGCTGTTTAATTTGTCAAAGTTCCAGCGCATTAACCCACCATTCCCTTTTAGGATCGTTTGCTTTGCAGATTATGTGGAAGAGCTTGGCCATCCCTACACGTGGGTTCAGACTCTGGGAGGATTACATTTTCCCAGAGATGCTTCAGAGGTTTGTGTTGAGATAAAGTATTATCCCAGCTGTGCACAGTTTCTGCATGTTACAGCCGCATCATGCCAGCATACGCTTGTTTTTCCAGGCCGTGCGTGTGGGCAGTTCTCTGAGTGCCAGCCAAATGGAGAGCACCATGAAGCTGCTGAGGGGACGAGTCCAGTCCCGCTTGGCTCTGCACAAACAGTTTGCCTCTTTAGGTACATTTTATGTTAACGGCCGTTCATTAAATACTCCTTAAGAGGAGATTGGAGGTTTTGACTGATTTTGTTTGCACCCGTGTCCTCAGAGCACAGCATCATCCCAGTCTCCACCGAGTGTCAGCACCTGTTTCCTGCCAAGATCATGTCCCGTTTGGCTCGCTGGACCACCATCACCCAAGAGGAGTACATGGTATACACACACAAACACATGCACATGGACTGCTCTTAAAGGATACTCTGAAAAATGTAGCACACATCTCACTGTGATATTTCTCTTTTTTGATAGGCTCTGCCTTATACACGTCATGTGTCTGATGCTGGGCTGGCCAAGGAGACTGATCTGTACTTTATGGCTGTGGTGGAGAGGGGCACAGGTAAATATAAAGCAAATACTGATGATAGAATCGGCCAATATTCATAACTTGATTAATGTTTGCTCCTTATAAACCACCTCCCTCAATCTTTTTCTTCCCCAGCTCGTCTCCAGGCCGCTGTGGTGTTGAGTCCCCGTTACCCTGAAATCTCTCCCCTTTTCTCCCTCTCCCTCAGCTGGAAGGGAGAGCGCAGCGGACGCACTGATGACAACCTTCGAGTACGAACATTTAATATCGATCGCACTGTTCCATAAGTGCTTTATTGTTGTACGTGCTCTTTTTATGTCTACATTTCTCAGGCTCTAACCAACTCACCTGTCCCTTCTTGTTTATTTTAGGCCATGGAGAGCGAGGTCAATGTGTTCAAAAATGAACTACAAGGACCACGTCCAGGACACCAGCTCCTGACCAATCAGATATCACGCCTGTGTGTGTGCTTGGACGTTTATCTGGAGACTGAAAGACAAGATGACGGCGTGGAAGGACCACGAGAGTTTCCCAGAGAAAAGATGTGCTTGCGCACTGTCAGGTAGACAGTCACGACAGTCCGAATACACTTTGACATCTGTAAATAGATTTGCTACATCTCTGACATCTCTTTCTCTATTTCAGGGGCCCAAATCGCCTGAAGCCGTTCAAGTACAACCATCCTCAGGGCTTCTTCAGTCACCGCTAACTCTGCTTTCTACTGTACTTGACATCTCTTACTCACGCTTACATTTGTGACTATTTGACACACAGTATCTCTTTTTAAAAGTCTTTATAACAGTCTTTGGAAATTAAAAAAAACAAAACATTTTCTAGAATAACTGTGTATCTGGTCTATTTTAAGCATCCATGCAAATGTTTGTGTTTTATCCCTGACTCTTCCTCTCTACCTTCACTTCACTTTGTGCTGCTCTATTTATAGGCGTCGTCTGCACTACCTGATTATTATGCTATTGTGGTTCAGTGCTACAGCGAGCTGAGTCATTTCCCCAGAGAATTATGTCCATGGAATATGATATTTGGTGTATTGTTTAGCCTTTGACCTTTCATTTATTATCCTGGATTTTGTAATAGAAGAAAAACAGGATGTTATTCAGGATATTGATGCCAATCCCATCGAAGATTACTCTCGTTTCATGATTAACTAGCAGCAGCCTACGGAAGTGTTTGGCAAATACATTACTCTTGTTTTCTTGCGCATTAGAGTGCAAATCCAGCAGGATGTAACCTAATCCAGCCATTAATGTCTCATAGATTTATGGACATGGATGTACAGTATATAATTAGGAGAAGCCAAGGCTGTAGGTGGTGATTACTATTCTAAATTAGTAGAAATTTTAGACGGCGAGCCCTGCAAACAAGGACTTTTACTGATGCTGTGTAGTTGTGTGTATAGTGTATGTTCCTCAAGATTCAAGAAAGTAAAGAAAGAGTTGAATTTATGTCTTGAAAATAACACAACTTCTCATAATTATCAGTAGAGAGCACACGCTTGTCTTGAGTGACATGACTGTGAAGGGCTGCAGCTGTTAAATCTTTAAAGCCTGCAGAGCTGTCAGACCTGATTAGACTTAAGACATAAAGAGGCATTGCAGGAAAACTTTGGGAAAGGTGCCATTCAAGTGCCATGACGAGAGCAAAAGAAACATCCACCTTTCTTTATTATGACGTGGTTGCGCCTCCCTTTTTAATACAAAGCCATCTGTCAGATTTAATGCGTTTGAAGGGGTTATGATGTGAAGGAAACACAGATCACGCCAGGTGAGAAATCCTTCCAACGTCAGTGTTATATCTGCAGAAATTTGTCAATTCAACTGAACTGTTAGCTGCTTTAAATAGACAAAAATGAAATGGTGAAATGGAGGACTTCCAACAGCAGCTGCAGCTCTAATTAGTAAATCCTATTAAATATTTAGCTACACCTTTTTCCTTGAAAGATGGATGAGGGAAATCTATGAATATCTTCTACTTTGTTTTGACCAAAGATGACAACGAGGATTTGTACTTTCTCATGAAGGAGAAGTCATACCTTAACGCGAGTATGTGAGTAATAATTATGGTAACTGTGAACTGATTATAATGAGCTAAATGCGGGATGGGTGAAAGGGTTAAAGGGATAAATCACTGCTTCAGTGAGAACTTTCTTTTTTCAGTGAGAGCTGAGAAATAAAAGCGTAATTGAGTCTGTTCTGCACTGCTCCTGATTTATACATGAATGTGGTCTCTGGGACGTGAGGACGGGTGCGCTGGATATTGTGGGTGGGTACAGCTCCCTCTCTCCTTCGCCGCAATGCAGTGCAGTTACTGGAAGCATTTACCTTTCAGGCCTCAAACCTGGTATGATCGCTCTTGATGCCTCTTCTACATAAGTCAATGCGCTATAGATTTCAGTGTAATCAGATTAAGAAAAACCCCTCAGAAGCCTCTTGTGTTTGATTTTTTTCAATCTTTATTTATCTGTTTCATATTGCATATTCTCAGCAGTTTATACATAGCACAGTCATCATTGTCCTAGCATTGCAGACCAGAAGAGTGAGACAATGCAGTTCACCTGTCAGGAGAAGCTGCATTAAGGTGCACAACAAGCAAAAATTCAAGTCTTTCTTACTCATATATCTGTAAATATAATAGACATTTGTATCTGCTTAAATATACATTTTTATATGTGATATCTGTCACAATCTTTAGCTTGACATTGTTTTGACATCTCTACCCTTGAAGGCTTGTGTAGGGACAGCAGGTCCCTGCGGTCCCCGTCAGCGGGATTCGGTTTTAATGCACTTGATATTTATTAAGGGCAGTTGTCACATTCAGATAAAGAGTTTAGAGCATTCTGCATACAGTCATACATCAGAAGCATCGTGGGTGTGTAATGGCCATACTTAGGGAGCAGGGGATTATTTGCTACAGAAATCACTATTGCTTACATACCATCACCTGCTTTGCTTTTGGACATTAAAGTGCCTGTCTGCTTTCACCTGCTCTTTACTCTCATAGTTCTTTGGCATCTCCACCTCCTCATCTCCTCGTGCCCTGAATCACAGCTCATCAGTCTTACTTCTTGGCTTTCTCCTCCTTGCTCTCCTTTGACTCAGTGCTAGAAGATTTCTCCACTTTCTCAGCTTTACTCTCTTCTTTACTAGCCTCCTTTTTCTCCTCTGGCTTCTTCTCCTCTTTCTTGGCCTCTGTTTTCTCAGGTTCGGCTTTAGGTGCAGGCTTCTCCTCTGGCTTCTTCTCCTCCTTCTTGGCCTCTGTCTTCTCAGGCTCTGCTTTAGGGGCGGGTTTTGCCTCGGGCTCGGCCTTCTCTGGTTTAGGAGCAGCGGGTTTCTCCTCTTTGGCAGGGGGAGCGCTCTCTTTAGGCTCAGGCTTGGGGGCGGGTTTGTCCTCAGCAGGTTTGTCCTCAGCGGGTTTGTCCTCAGCAGGTTTGTCCTCAGCGGGTTTGTCCTCAGCAGGTTTGTCCTCAGCAGGTTTGCTGGGAGCAGCAGCAGGTTTTGAAGTGTCATCTGTCTTTGGCACTTCTTCTGCTTTGCTCTCCTTCTTTGTGTCGGCTTTGTCTGCCTTCTCTGGCTCTTTCTCCTTGGGCTCCTCCTTCTTCTCCTCCTTTACAGGCTGCTCTTTCTCCTTCTTTTCCTCCTTGACGGGCTGAGGCTTCTCTTCTTTTTTCTCCTCTTTAGGGGTGTCTTTGGTGGGGAGAGGCTTGGCCTTCTCCTTTTCTGGGGACTTTGCTTCAGGGCTCTTGGGAGGAGGAGATTTAGATTCGGGTGATTTGCTGGGTGGGGATTTTGAAACAGGGGACTTTGACTCATCTCCTGCAGGAGATTTGACTGCAGGAGATTTAGCAGGTGATTTGGGCATCGGGGATTTGGGTGCTGGTGATTTAGATTCTGGTGATTTAGCTTCTGGCGATTTAGATTCTGGTGATTTGACAGCAGGAGATTTAGGCTGAGGGGACTTTGAAGGAGGGGATGCAGCCTTTTCTGGAGATTTAGACTTCTCTTCCTCCTCAGCTGTCTCCTCTTCCTCTCCCTTGTCCTCACCCTCCTCTTCCTTCTCCTCTTCCTTTTCTTCCTCCTTCTCCTCTTCTGCCTCTCCTTCTTCCTCCTTCTCTTCTTCCTTACCTTCTTCCTCCTCTTCTTTGGTTTCCTCAGTTTCCTTTTCTTCCTCTGCTGCCTCTTCTTCTTCCTCCTCTTCCTTCTTTTCCTCCTCTTCCTCCTCATCTGCCTCCTCTGTCACCTCTGTCACCTGAGTCTCATCTGTCTGTTCCTCCACGATGACTTTATCCGAGATCTCCTCTCCTTTCACCTTGAAGGGGGCAGAAAATCTGCTTTCCAGGTAAGAGTACGGACTTCCTCCTGAGATAAAGCGATTCTCCTCTCCCTCCAGCAACTTCCTGTTTTGAGGACAAAGACATGCGGTCAGTGAAAACGGTAATAACTGTAACATTAAGAATCTGTTTAATTATGTGTGGCTTTTAAACCATGACAAACCTATAAGCAGCAATCTCGATATCTAGAGCCATCTTCACATTCAGCAGCTCCTGGTAGTCTTTCAGCTGGCTGGCCATCTCCCATTTGGTGGTTTTCAGCTCATTGTCCAGCTGATTGATGGTCTCCTGCAAAGTGACAACACACAGCCTCACAGGTCAAATATCATGACGGTAAATGCAATTAATGTGCACTTCTGGTTTATGACGTATCGGTGAGATGTTTGTGCTCATTTCCTGCCTGTAGTGAGTTGAGGTCATCGTGGTGTCTGTCTTCACTCTCCATACGCTGCCTCTCCAGTGACTCCTTGGTTCCCCTGAGAGTCTCCAGCTCGATGGTGCGACTCTGGAGCTGACGGCGGTACTCTCCGATCTCCTCCTGGGTTCCACGAATGGCATCCTGGTTTAATCTAGCAGCATCAGACAGACGCTCCATACGCACTGCAGAAATGACATGCAGAAAGATGAATACCATTTAGAAATCACATTTGCTGTGTCACACCAATGACTGGCCTATGTCCCAGAAGGTGCTGGGCCTATACTGAAGAATGGAGAAATTGAGCAGTCTGCTTTAGTCCTTATGTCCTGAGACACTTGACCTGGCCTCAGAGAGCCACTGGGAGCCTGTTTAACCTTGAAAGTGTCCATCTGTCAGTCAGTGGTGTGACTCAGCTTGCTCCCTCTTCCAAGCATGACTGAGCCACACTGCTGCAGTCAGCTGGACACCAGACAGGGAAGGTCATTCTGTTTGCTCCTTTCACTGCTTGTATCAAGTCAGCATGCAGATGCACAGCAAGGCTGAATCTATAGATCATTAAATTCTGTGACGAGCAATTGAATTGCTGCTCTCTGGCCTTTAAAGTTGCCAGTTGTGTAAGTGTATTTCACCTCAAAGGTCAGCAGCTTTGTGTCTGATCTTCCTGCGGTATAACAGTGGGGAGGAGGGCTGCAACAAGATGATGTCTCAGTTGCAGTCTGAGTCTTTCCTAACTTACTTCCACGTCCTTGGTTGACTCCAGTCACGACATCAGACAGAATGTGTGTTGGAGCATTAGCCCAGTGATGAAGCATTATCTGTCTGCTGTGTGTGTGTGTGTGTGTGACCTTGAAACTATGTTTCTATTTGTAGAGGTTCAGGTTCAGGTAAAAGACACACGCAGACACACACAGTGCTCAAGACAAAACACAGCCACTGTTGTGAGAGTGCAAATGAATCACAGCCTCCTCTCAGTGTGTCATCTCACTCATGCAGTGCTTGCTTTAAGTAGAAATGATCATTCTGCGGCAACGACGCACCCACAGAAAGACGCACCTAAACTGTTCAAATCTGACCCTCTCTACAGTTTCTGTTCAGGAAATCTGACTTAACTCACTTGATTAGTGTGTAAGCCGTAATTAAAACTTCCTCAAGCTCTTTTGTTTAAGTTAGTTAACAGATCATCTAATAATCTGCAATCAGTGGGCTTATGAATTGCAGTCTGAAGTGATCCTGCAACCTTGATATGTCGAGGAATATACTGCAAACCTTATGCAAACTTATGCATTAGAATAGACTAATATAAACCTTTATGAACCCTAAAGGTGTGACCGAGGACACTTCATATACAGCAGTAGGCTCTATTGTTTACAGAGACTCAACAATGTCCACCATGAGTAAGCACTTTAGACTTCAGCACCACGGACAGATGCCGAGCAAACTGAGGTTTTCTCTGTGATTTAAAAAACTAAAAGATGTTTAAAACTTTCCCTTTTTACCACACTCACCTTTAAACCATTCCTCGGCGTGCGTTGAGCTCTTGGTTGCGTGGCTGTCCAGCTGTGCGCGGATCTCTCGCAGTGCGCCGGTGACATCCGCCTTCATCGTGTCCCGCATATCAAAGCTCACCTGTGCGCCCTGAATCTGAGCGAGGAGCTCGGCCACTTCTTCCTCGTGGTTCTTCTTGAGAAAAGCGTCTTCCTCCTCCAGGGCACGGAGCTTCTTGTCCAGCTCAAGCCGAGCCAGCCGGCACTCCTCAACATACTTTTTCATGGCGCGGGCTGCAGCCTCCAACTCTTCCCGGTTACGCGCCTCATCCTCCAGCCTGGCCCTCAGGTGCTGGATGTCTTCCTCCAGGTGTTCGTGCTCGAGAGCTGCGCGGGCCTTCTCACCGGTCAGCTGCTGCAGGAGACCCCTCAGGTCACCCAGCTCTCGCTCGTAGTGCTCCCCAACTGAGGCGCGCCCGGCTTGGCTCTGACGCAGAGCTGCTGCTTCTGCCTCCAGGTTGCGGTTGTGCATCTCCAGGTTCCGCACCTTGTCGATGTAGCCGGCGAACCGGTCATTCAGAGTCTGCAGAATCTCTTTCTCGTTCCTTCGTGTCATGTCGCCGTTGAAGGTTTCCAGGCTCTCAACGGAGGACGGCTGGCTGTAGGTGATGCGGCGGCGCTGGGAGTGAAACCCGCTGGAGGACACGGAGGCAGGCCGAGCCTTGCGGTACGAAGTCGGGCCGAAGAGGTGGTGCTCTACCGAGTAGCTCATGTTGGCTGGTCGGAGGAGAACTGACTGCAGCAGGAGGGGCAGCACGGGGTTTATATAGGAGGGAGGGAAAACTCACTAGTCAGCACCAGGACGCACACTATTTAAAGAGATATCTTTTATTCAGAAAACTACTGCCTGCGCAGGAATATATTCACTCTAATCAGTGTAGCACCTTGTTGATGATTTGTATTTTTTACTGTATTAGTGTGGTGCCATTTATCGAAGCAACAAAGCCAAGTATTAGTTTTAGAGCGTGTGAAATGTTTGCCAAGCATTACTTTTTAATGTTGATCTTTAAGTGTTTTGTGCATACAACACATGGGGGAAATGGGCCTGTGTGATAAATAATTAAAACATTTGAGTCTCATTTGTCACTTGCTATGATTTTTCTATAAACAGCCCTGATGAATGATTCATTTTGCAAGGTTTTAAAAAAAGAAATCTGAAGACATATTCATATTTTGGGTCTACTGTGACTAAGTCTGTGTGAACTGATAGTGTGGGTGTGCAGTATGTTCTGCTGATGCTCTCTGTAGCTGTACTGCTGCAGTGTGAGTTTGCAGATCCATGCCAACCCCCCTGGGACTCAACTCAACTGCTGGGCCATTGACAGACTCTCTTTCTTTCTTTCTTCCTCTCACACAGACACACTAAAGGTTTGTTCGCTCCCCCTCATACGTCAAGCATAACTTTTCATATCTTGGATTATGTTTTTTTTTTTTTTTTTTTTTTTGGTTTTGTTGCTGAGGAGTATATCTTCTCCACCTGTGCAGATGTGATCGCAGGCCAAGCGTGATATGTGACAACATTGACATAAAAAAAAAAAAAACAGCAGCAGCAGCATAAACAGCAACTTTATACTGCAGGATACACACTGAGCTACGATGATACAGCATTCACACAAAAACAAACTGAGCTGTCTGCTGATCTGAGAGGAGGACCAGTTCTGAAGAGCATGTACAGCACCTATTGATTACCCAAACTCAGGGTGAGTGAGTTTACTCTGCATACCTTAAAGGAGCAGGGAGGACTGTGACTTTCCCTTGAGATGTATGTTGAAGAATAGATGGATCAGCACACAGTAATTCCTCTGTATCAGCCATTCTTCGACCCTGTGAACACATGTGTTGTCAGCCCAATGACACCCAGGGGACTGTGAGACACCCAAGCCCTTAGCCTGTCCTCCAGCATTTGTGTCATGTCTGTTTAAGCTCCTTAGCTCTGACTGGAAACACACTGCAGTTTTATCACCTGTATTAAAATGCATGTTGGAATTAGTGAATCGGTCACAGCGTGTGCTGCACCACATCTCACATGTACAGGGGCGAAGAGAAGAGCGGGATGCATGACAGAAATAACATGTGTCACATCCCCCACCAGCTTCATGTTTTATAAATGAGGATAATGGAGCAGATTTAGCAGAGTTAGCAGGATTCAGCTGAGGAGTCAGGAAATCTCATGTTCTTCAATACCTTATTGTTATTTGAACCAGATCTACATAAGACTCACACTTTTTTGTTCTGCGTTAAAACACTCCTGCTGGAGAAATACAACAGACATAGCCACATATATTATCACCAGTGTTGGGGAGCTGTTAAATCCTGCTAAGCCTGTTGAGATTTGAGACAGAAAACAGCTAAAAAAAAAATACAGAAGGAATACCACTGAAGAAATAAACTGTCGAAAAACAGAGCAGGCAGATTTAGTCTGCATGTTGCTGGTTTCTTTCAACGACCACAATCTGCACTTTGATGCTGCCATGAGTTGATTTGTCACAGTAACAATTTAACAAACCTGTCAGTGAAAGGTTGAATGACATTGAGAGAAGGACGGCAGAAAAGGAGGTAGGAGGCTTTTGCCATGTAACGACTTTGTCCTTGAAGGGATGGATGGAGAGACGGGAGACAGTTAGACAAAGAGAGATGGAAAATAGTTGGATCGATGCAGAGGAAAATGTCACAAAACAGTGAAACCCATCCTAGGGGAGGCAAAAGGACATCTTTTGTGCATGTTTGTGTGTGCATGCCTTGTGCAGCTGCAAGTGTGCGGTTATATAGTTGTGGAAGGAGCTTCCCTTGTTTTGTTTTGTTTTTTCCCAATGGTGGTATATTTAGAGCTTTCTGTGATTTGAGACAATGAAAGAAAAGAGGATGTGAGGATATGATGGAGACAGACAATGGAGGTCGCAGACAGCAGGGAACAAGACGATGCACTGATGGGGGGATGACAGAGAGACACAGAAAGAGGGATGAGAGGAGAGGAGAGGGGTGGAATTTGGTGAGAAAAGAGGGAGTCACCTTGGGAGGGACAACTAGAAAAATGGCTGTCCTGGCAGTCTCAAGGATGACTCAGCTGTAATACAATTAAGGCCTGTGATTGTATTTACTTGCTGGTATGTGTGCATGCATGTGTGCCCATGTCATTGTGTTAGTGTGCCTCTTTGGTGCATAATGCAGATTTTTTTAAAAGGAGAGGACAGCCATCATGCAGAGTCATTAGAAGGCATTAAGGTGGTGCAGGTATGAGTGTGTCTGTCTGTTTATTTAGAGGGTTATAAAGCAAATGACCACAATCAAAGCACTTCACAGTTTGATGGCTGTGAAAAATCGACCAACAGATTGAAGTTTCCAGAACACAACTGGAACTTGGCTTTGTTTCAGCGCCATCTGCTGGACAGTCTGCAAACTGCAGGTGTAATTACTTGGTTTGTCCACAGGGGGCAGCAGAGCCCCGCTGTGATCATAAACTCGCTGCTGTTTACTTCCTGTGTTAGCTCCCCTCTGACAGCCAGCAGAGGGAAAGTTCAAACGAAACAACACTGACTTCTCCACTAAACTGACACGCAATGTCTCATAAAATGTACCAGCCACCTTCTTTATTAGATAGATGGATCCAGGAAAACAACGAGTTGGTAAACAAGTGGAAGGTAAGTCGTTAGCAGTTTTTTTTAGCCTCCAACATACAGTAGCTACAACGTTAACCTAATAGAAATCTGTTAATGCCAGCAGTGAATAGATCAAGTTTATACTTCAGATGTCCAATAACATACTGACATAAACAGACAGCTGCACAGCTAATCATATAAGTTTGTACCCAGCACCTTATAGGCTATTAGTAAGCACTCTAATGTATTGTGCATTGTGAATGTGCATGTTTCAATACTTAAAGGTCCAGTGTGTAGGATTTAGTTGCATGCATGCAGTAGCTCAGTTCATAGAGACTTGGCTTGGTTCAAGTCCAGTATGGAATAAAGTATGGTGTTGGACTG
Source organism: Protonibea diacanthus (assembly GCA_028641955.1). Classification (NCBI taxonomy): domain Eukaryota; kingdom Metazoa; phylum Chordata; class Actinopteri; family Sciaenidae; genus Protonibea; species Protonibea diacanthus. Next base: position 19,522,960 of record CM053985.1, read on the forward strand.
GTAGCTAGAGAGGTGCCAGTTCACCTCCTCCTTGAGCAAGGTACCAAACTGCTCGCAGGGCGCTGCTCTGGGTGGCTACCCCATCACCCATGTGTGTGTTTAAAAAATGCATGTAAAACTGAGTGAAAAACAGAATTTCCCCTCAAGGGATTAATAAAAAGTATCTCTTCTTCCTCCTCACATCACCCTTGTCTAATGGAGAAAAACACTATGAAGTGTTAAGTTTGCTACACCAAAAAATCCTGTTTTACTTGCTAAGTTTAATTTTCTTAAATACAGGAAGTACTGACAGAAGAATGTACTTTAAAACTACATTATGCAGAATGGCTTCCCCTCATAATTATTATATTAAAGTATTAGATTATTATTACAAATGCATAACCATGTAAGCAGCATTTTAATGTTGTCGCTGGCTGATTTTAACTAACTCATATACTTTAAAACCATGTAATCTTTATCCATCATATTGAGTTTAGAACGGTAACTTACTTAACTTAAATAATAGATATTATTGTGTAAAATGTGCCATGCTTCACTGTAAATTATAGTGTAGTAACAATGTGAAGTAGCACAACATGTAAAGTATCTTTTATAAGTAACTTGGTGACTTTCCCGTTTGCTTTCACATGCAGCAAGAAGCAGGAGAAGATGCTGTGAGCCGAGACCAGAAGGCCCATCTAAGATCTTGTTCCTCTGAGTTTCACAAACTTTTACAAAAACTCCAAGGTGCACCATCTCTTTCATAACACAAAGGCCAAATTTGTTGAGGTGGGGAGCCCAGCACTTACCCTTATCTCCCTCTTTGTCATGTCCCTCTCCTGCAGGTGTCCCTCCTCTTGCGGATCACACACAGTTGGAGCTGACAGTGGTGTACAATGCCTGTGTGTGCTCTGTTGCTCAGTCTCAGTTCTCAGAAGCTGAGCTGCTCCTCATACAAGCCACAGAGAGAGGTAGGCTGCTGAGAGATTATGACAAAACCATAGATGTAATTAAAACTAATGCCATACAACCAGCTTCATGTTATCTCAGTGGATTGCTCAGCACTGACTTTTACATCATGCTCTCGTTACCCACAGTTCTGCAGATAACAGGAGATAACCCTGTTGCTACAGACCCTTCTGTGTTTTGGAAAACTGCTCTCAAATCAGTGGGAAACACAGCTTTAATTTCCTCTATACAGTACATTCTTTGTCTGCAGTGGGCAATATGGCTGGCCACTTGCCAGCTAAAAACTATTCAAGAGTTTCAGGTAAGATCCCATGTGTAATCTGTGTTCCCCACTTAAAGTGTTTGGTGCAGTTTAAAAGCAGACCAGAAAGTTATTTGATATGTATCTTGGATGGAGGACGTTGTCTTCTTCCTCTTCATCTCAAGGCCCTTCTTTATTATTTATGAGACAAATTCCCAATGAAGAAATTACAGATATTTAGTTTTTTGTTTGTTTAAAGACAAACATGAAGAAATCTAAACTGTCTGTAACAATTCAAGTATAATTCCCCCTGACATCTCTTTCTGTCTCTGCCAGCAAAACATTAAATACATAGTGTATTTGCTGGCCTTCTACAGTATCCAGTCTCCAAATATGTGTGATAGTGCAGGCTTGATCTTGTTTTTCTTGTTGTTATTGTGGATAAGACAGTATTATAAAATGAAACTGGACTGTATTCTTTCCTGTGATGCAGGATGAACTCTTCTCTCTGTCTGAGTCACTATCTACTGGAGATCAGGGTGACAGGAGGAGCGGGGCAAGTGGAAAATCCTCTGACATCCCACTATTGATGATGGACCCAAGAAGGCTTTTTGAATTATTGCAGATTTGTACATACATTGCCCAAGGTCAGCAACATTCAGTCATCCATTCAGTGGTGGCTGTCAGAGGGATGAGGACAGAAAAAATATAGAGGGCTCTACTGTGTAGAAAGTTGTGATGCATGTATGGGGGGAAATCATTCCAATTCTTTAAGATTAAAATAGTTTTCTTGTGTAACTCAGATTTAAAGTGCAACTACTCAACACATAGGGAGGTATTCAGCCATTTAGAGGCAGGTCATGACCCACTTATTTTCTAGCTTGTGAGGCACTACATTATGATTTCTTCACTGAATGGGCACTCCACTTTTGTTGGCCATGTTTTCTTGACTGTTGGGCCACCCTAGAGGGCTCTTTATCATGTTGTATCTACCATAGGTAGTATGTAGGAGTACGAGGGAGTAAAAACCCCTCTGCCATTATACAGACTATATAATAGTAAGCTTCATAATATTGTATCAAGCTTAAGCATAGAGTTGATTTCTGCTGTTTTAGAAAAACTTTTCACCTTGGTTTAATATTATATTTAATTTTCTGCATGGGTGCCACCAAAAGAGTATGGGTACAGACAAACTCTGTAGTACAGGAAAACTATTATCTGAATCAAAGCTGATGTGCTGGGGTGTGTGTTTCAATGCTGATAGTCAGTACCGAAAATAGAAGTGAGTAAATTGTAAATTTCATACACCCTACGTCAGTATTGATTCCTAAAAAGTGGGTTTAGAAATATTTTTTTGCACTCACACATTGATGAGGTCCAATATATGTATATATAAGCCATATAACAGTCATGTATAAATGGACTCCATGTTTTTGTAGCATTGAGTAACTAATTGTTTTATTGTGCTCTGTTTGTTTCATTAAGGTGCAGAAAAGTTGAGCGAGGGTCAAAGTTCAGAAGCGCTGTCTGTCCTGCAGACAGCTTTGTCCCTGCCTGCTCCCAAAACTCTAGTAGCATACACACACCTACTCTCAGGCTCCTGCCTCACCCATATGGTACACACAGACAGAGTGTAGACATACAAACACAAAGTTAGCATGTATAATTCATGGGCGTAACAGGTTTGAGCAGTTGCATACAGTGAGTGTGTGTGTTTTTTGTGTCTTTTCATTTGTGTCCAGAGCCGCCCTCAGATGGCATTACAGTGTTACAGGAAGGCACTGGAGACAGACTCCTGGTGTGTATGTGCTCTGTATCAGAGCATGCTTATCTACAGACAGCTGAGCAACACACAGGCTGAGATACAAGCTCTCCGTTTGCTGCATTCAGTGAGTAACACGAGTACACAGTACATACAGGGAAGGCAGAGAAGGGATGCCTCTAAATATTTGTCTTGTCAATGTAGATAAATTGTTTTTATTGTTAAAAAAATCTTCCCTGCCTTTGTTTTAGTAGAATAGCTCTCAGCGGATGAGCCAAAAAGTCTATTTGGGACACTGACACATATTCATGTAAAGTGTAAGCCTGCATACTGAAACCTGAAACCTCTCTTGTCCCACAGACTTTGATGTTGCCCTCTGCCACAGAGCCTGCTCTGGCTGGTACTCATCTCCTTTCTCCGTCCTTATTGCTCCGTAGCAAATCACTAAACAGCCTGCTCTCAGTTCCCTCTGCCCTCTCTGTCCTTCACAGTCTGGCCCAGAAGTGTGTGATCCATGGGAGGTGAGAAAACCAGCTTGGAGCTCAGAGTTTCTGACTTACTGGCACCTGATCACTACTGAAAACTAGAAAATGTAAATGGAGATGAGAATAGTGTACACATAGAGAACACTGTGGTTGTAATACGGGTGTTGTTGGTGTTTCTTCAGGGTGTCAGAGGGTGTGGAATTTTATTTGGACCTGCTGACTGCTCTTCACTCAGAAGATCAACATGGAGTAAGACTGAAAACCCTGACAGACAAGAACTTTGCAAGAAGTCATAATTTTTTTGCCTGATGGAAGAATATTTTCATATTTGTTGCTGTCTGTGTGCTGTATTTCTCTCTCTCAGATGCATACTGAGGTCCACTCCGTCCCCAGGTTGCCTGAGCTTTACCTGGAGGCTGGCACTGCTTTACTCATGGCCCGACGGCCCACTGATTGCATGGCGCTGTGTGATGAAGTCATCAGCACGACACTGGAGCTGTTGCCAGACAAGTTGGTGTTGGAGGAACCAGAGGAGAAGTGTGAGGCTGAGGTCAGGCCTGTGGGTGCAGAGGGTGAAGACAGGGTGGGGATGCTGCTCTGGACTGGGGCTGCCTACCTCCTCCAGGGCCACTGCCACACTCACCTGAAGGACTGGAAACAAGCTGTTACTCACTATACAAGGTCTGTAAGAAGAACTTTAATTATTTCTGTCATCAGTTTCTATGATTATAAACAAACACATACGGTTGTACTGTTATATATTACAGGTGTATCAACCTGCTGGTAAAGGTGCACTTTAAAAGGAGAGGTGAGTATTTTTTTGACGCTTTGAGGAGATATTGCCCTTTTTACACACCCTGCAGCTATTGCTACTTTACGTGTTTTATTCTGTTGATTGTTCAATTACAGGTTTCCAACCACAGATCCCCAGTGTAGACATGGTTGGCGAGCAGGGAACAGATCTGTATATCCTCCAGAGGCTAAAGGGGCTTTCCCTAGCTGGCAGGGGCATCAGCTTCTCCCAGACAGACCAACTGAGAGAGGCACTGAGAGACCTCCAGCTCAGCCTGCAGGCATTTCCAGGTATACACAGCAGAGCTTTAACCTATTGATATATATATATAACAGTTATTTAAGGTCAGTCATATGCATCATAGGTCCATATTTGGCCATTATAAAGTACGATTTGAACAGTGATGAATCTGTACTTCATTTGCATGGTCTTTTATTCATCACGCTGTGTGTAATGTCTCAGGCTGTGTGGGTGCAGGCCTGTGGTGTGGTGAAGTGTTGTGGAGGCTTGGCAGGAGACGGGAGGCAGCAGCTTGTTGGGAAAAGACCTGGAGCGTCACCACACAATCCTCAGCAGAGTAAGAGACTGTCGTTCTTATGTTCACTGTCTGAGTCTGCGGTTTAATACAGTGCAGTATGTATTAGAGTGCACACTTCACCTGTGTTCACACTTGGCACAGAGATGCATCTCGGGTAACCTGCTTACATGTGCATAGCTCTAATCACATGTGTGAATGTGCTCAAAATACACGCTGATGGTACTGATACTGATGGTACATACCAAACTTAGAGGTGGTCAGGAGCCTGTGTCACTGCGCTGTGTAGAGCCAGGTGAACACAGATGCATCACCAACCAACTTAAAGTGCATAAGCCAAGACAGATTTAAAGATCTGTTTGTCTACTATTTGCAATAATTTGAAATTATAGCAGAACAATGAAGCATGTGGTGCTGTTCAATGTTCACCCTGTTGTTGGTGTGGTAGGCAGAGAAAATGTCAACACGAGGCTACAGGAACTCAAATATATGCAAAGACACCTTTAACACCACCAACTGGACAAGTGTAGTCCAGCCACAAGAAATTATTTTAAGAGGTTAGTAACAAAACTTTAGTGATCTCAACTGTGAGCTTGCACCTTGGGCAATGCATCAGAGAGGGACTACTCTTAGTTTACTCTAGCTGTTCACGATGGCTATGTGCATGTGTATGTTTTTGCTCTTCACTAGAGGACACATTTTCCCACAGATGACCTCGTAATGTAAACAGGGAAGCTAAAATCTGTAGCTGGATAATAAGGTATCAGGGTATTTTTCAAAGAAAGTAAGCCCCAAATAATTTAATAGTTCAATCAGTCTCTTGTTGTATTAGCCGGAGCACATTTACCATGCTGTGATGTAACTCTCCTTCTAACCGGTATATGCCCTCTGTGTTGCAGGAGTCTTTCTTTGTACCTAAAGGAACCTCAGTCTGGCCCTTTGTTGGACTCCACAGAGCTGCGGCACAGAATACAGGGACTTGCTCCTACCTTGTCAGCCTAGAGACGGACAAAAGAAGAATGCCCTATCACTTACTGAACCGGATCAACTTTCTTTGCCCTGTGAACTGAAACCCATACCCACAACAAACATGTATCCACCACCAGGAGAGCAAAATAATGCATCTTGGAAGGGCTTAAAGTGTTTGAGACCGAGAGTATACACAGTGTAAATCAACCTTGCAGCTGGTTTATGGATGAAATGATGAAACATTAACGTAAAATTATCATAATAAATAAAACGTGTGTTGCTAAGGCAAGAGAAATAAAGACTTTAATAACTGATTATGCCTGTTAAGATAAGTTGTTGCTGCTCTAAAATGTCTATTTATAGCGGTTTTATATGAATTGCTCCGATAAATAAAACATAACAAAACTTTTAAATAAAAACGTAAATTAATACACGCTGTTCTTCATACGTATGTTATTATCAAGGCAAATTTCGTGTTTATACGGTTCTTCGATATCAACGCGGTACACATTAATTGGTTGAAAGAAGTTTGATGAGAGGCTAAAATAGCCAATCAGAGACAAGTTGATGAAAACAGCACCGTCCCACTCATTTTTAATTGGCCAAATTTCCACAATATTCTCGTTGACGTCAGACTACGGCTTCTTTCATTGGTTGCCGAGTTTGATGGACAGCCACCAGCCAATCAGAGTGACGGATGCACCCAGCTCACGGTATAACTGTAAAGAGGAGCACGGAAACTGCTGCTCTTTCGTGTGAAATCACAGAGAACGTTGAGTAACGAGAAACCGGTTAAGCCTCTTAAACATTTAGCTAGAATTTCTTTATTTATTAACAGTAATCCAGGTGGACGACCATGGCCTCGGGAGGGGAGTAAGTAAAAATAATCTTTCAGTCTATTAAAATGCGTTTTTTTCGGGAACAATGGCTGCCAGCAACTGCCTTTTAAACGGCTAACGTCAGCTCAGAATACGTTAGTTTAATAAAGTTAGCTCAAATTGCTAATAGACTGCTAGCAGGGGAGCTAATGGGGTCAGTTACTTCAGCCTCCGCACTTTTGTTCCCTTGGTCGGATAACAATTTAAAATGCCACTGACAGCTGGTTATTAACCAGGTGAATTGTTGACCCACGTTGTCAGCCGACCGGTTGTCTGCCGGTGTTGAGTTAGCCAGCTGTGTGACAGCGACTCGACAAAGCGTAGTCATTGCTGCCGTGTTTGAACGCTAACGCTAGCTTAGCAACACTGTCAAGGCCAAAGCCACCATCCACCATCACACCGACAAAGATGGCCTGTCTACCGGCTAATGAGCTTGTCTTTATAACTGGCTTTAAATTGTGACTTTGAAATAATATAACTCCAATCATTCAATCGTGTGGGTTTAGGTACCGGGGCTAACGGTTTCACGACAGGAACAGTCGCTAGCATTAGTCATCCAGACGGCTAACTACACAGTGCACCAAAGCTAACAGGCTAACGGGCTATTCATTCTAGATGATAGACAATTTACTTGCTGTCTATTCCGTTGTTAGCCGAAAACAGTCATGAAATAACACATGCCTACATCTGATTACTGTGTTTCACGTTGTTGGCTGGTGTGTTTAGGTAGACACGATAGAGTTGTAACGTAGAGGAGGAACCTAGCCGGCTAACAAAGTTTTTTTCTAATTCTTTTGCTGTGTCATCTGGGCTCGCTTGCTCGCCAGTCACTTAGCCAGAAGCTAGCGTTAGCATGCTAACAACATGAAAGAGAAACTACAGAACCGGTTCAAGAGTTTTCTGGAAACTTGTAGCAATATGATCCGTCACTTTTAACCATTGGTATGTTTGATTGGTATTTTGAATATACGCATGATTGTGCGTGTTATCCGTAGGTGACGTTAGGCAGTCTGTGTAGTTGGCCAGTTGTGTAAACGACCTGTTTCCACTTCGATACATGTTTATTTATTCATATCGTGACTATTATTAATAATAACGCAACGGCCTATATATACACACATTTGATAGTAAGATACTATTATTGACTAATTCTTCACATCATTTATAATATCCATTTGCCATGTTTGTTCCCGAATGGATGTCCTTACAATACAGCACAGTAAAATGCGTTTCATAACTAGCTATACAATACAAACAAAGGTAAAGTGCCAAGCATGCCTGATCTCTATTCAAACTCAGTTTGAGTGATCCCAGTATTTATGTATTAAAGGTAATAATTTTACCATAATGACCTCTGAACTGAAGGCCAGACGTGTGACAAAAAGGTGTTTTCCAATCCTCTGTAGACAAACCAGAGAAACAAAACAGAAACTGAGATGTTTCTGTGTTAACAGAGTATTTGAATTGTTTCCTTTTAGCATGGGTAGGTGTAATGAATTTACCAACACTAAGATAAATATGTTGTGTGTAATTCTTTCCTAGACATTTCTTTTATTGCACGATTTATTACTAATTTAAACAGCTTGATTATTAAGTCGTGCATGAGACCTTGAATGTGCACAGTGCTTATTTTGTTTGACCCACAACTTGTTTTATCTGTTTCCCATCCTAGAGCGAAAAATGATGACCTAGCCACTGCAATTCTGAAACAGAAGAACAGACCCAACAGACTGATCGTTGATGAATCCATCAATGAAGACAACAGTGTGGTCTCTCTCTCTCAGGTAGGCTTTTAAAAGGTTTAATGCATGGCTCATGTCGTCATAGATCAGATGTTTGGATTTTATTCTCGATATTTTTAGTAACACAAGAGATTGACTGTAACTTTGTTTGATGTCTCTGAAGACCAAGATGGACGAGCTGCAGCTCTTCCGTGGAGACACAGTGCTGATGAAGGGAAAGAAGAGGCGGGAGACTGTGTGCATCGTGCTGTCCGACGACAGTTGTTCCGATGAAAAAGTTCGCATGAACAGGGTGGTCCGCAACAATCTGAGGGTCCGACTGGGTGATGTCATCAGGTGGGGAAAAGAACCAACATATTTTTAAATAAATAATAAAGAGGTGAGAAATTAGTGATATTAAGTCTAATATCTCTTTCAGCATTCAGCCATGTCCTGATGTGAAGTACGGAAAGAGGATCCACGTCCTCCCAATAGATGACACAGTAGAGGGAATTACTGGCAACCTGTTTGAGGTCTACCTGAAGCCATACTTTCTGGAGGCTTACAGGCCAATCCGTAAAGGTGAGTGCAAGCCTTCACTGTTAGGACAAAGATTGTATTTTGCTGACTGAAATCTGTTTCAATGTTTCAACATGCAGCTCCGTTAGAGTAACATTAACATTGTTTTCTTTTACCTTGTGTAGGTGATATTTTCCTGGTCAGAGGAGGCATGCGTGCTGTGGAATTCAAGGTGGTAGAGACCGACCCCTCTCCATACTGCATCGTTGCTCCTGACACAGTCATCCACTGTGAGGGAGAGCCAATCAGGAGAGAGGTGGGTAGCAGATATGAACACAGTGCACGGATTAACACTTACCACAAATGAACTGCATTAAAATTTGACCATCTTGTGCCTTTTTAATATGCAGGATGAGGAAGAGTCCCTGAACGAGGTGGGCTATGATGACATTGGAGGAGTGAGGAAGCAGCTAGCTCAGATCAAAGAGATGGTGGAGCTGCCTCTTAGACACCCTGCACTGTTCAAGGCCATCGGAGTCAAGGTAAGGTTTTTCTTTTTCTCTCTCTGTGTAAATGACATAATTTAGTCACTTTAAGGATCTTCCACCTCTATGCTGCTGTTTATACACTACAGTTCAAGTGTTTAATCACAGGAGGAAACACAAACAGAACGTCTTTGCTGGTTTTGAACTTAATTTCAGTACTTGCTCAAAGTGAAGAGAAATTCAGTCGACCATTACTTATTTTAAAAATGCACCCCTCTTTTCAGCCCCCACGTGGAATCCTGCTGTATGGACCCCCTGGAACAGGAAAGACTTTGATTGCCAGAGCTGTAGCCAATGAAACTGGAGCGTTCTTCTTCCTGATTAATGGTATGAACACCCATTTTTATTTATCTTCCATCTCCTTACCCCTCCTGTTGATTCGCTTGGAAAAGTATTTATCAAAATCTTCTAAGGAAGATTTTAATGATTCCACAGTGTGGAAATCCACATGTCACAGAAGCCTCTACACACACGGTGGATTAGAAATTACTCATGAATAAGAAATATACAGAAGAAAGTCATGAAGTCATGCTGGTGTTAATCTGACAGCTCCTTCTTACATGATGGGAGCTGCTTACGGCCCCCCTACAGCCTCATGCAGAGGGTGAGAGGAGAGGTTGCTTGGATATTGAGGAACAAAATACATTTCTGCATCATTTTAGATCAGGGTTTTTACATGCAACTGTTCAGAAAGATATGAAAATAGTGGAGCTTTAATAAATCTTATTGTTTAGCTACAGTTGGTGCAGCTTTTTGTAAAATTGTGTTGTAAAGATGTTCCACCTTGTAGAATATGATTTCACAGGAAGATTGGTTTGTATTTCATAGTGTTTGCATGCACTGTATTCATGGAATCCTCAGAAACACTACAGTGTTATCTTTTACTTGAGTGTTTAGTTGGGCCATGGCTTATCTTGTGATCATGCATATTCATTGTCTCCATTTTAGGTCCTGAGATCATGAGTAAGCTGGCAGGAGAGAGCGAGAGTAACCTGAGAAAGGCCTTCGAGGAAGCAGAGAAGAATGCTCCTGCCATCATCTTTATCGATGAGCTTGACGCAATCGCTCCTAAGAGAGAGAAGGTGAGCGGGAAGAGAGGAAAACTAAATGGATAGGCGAATAACAGGACGGTGTTTATTTATAATTTATGAGTGTTTTTGAAATGGAAGTAGATCTCAGTATCCACACCTGGGAAAACTTTGGAATTGCACAAAAATGCAGTCTGCTTCATCTTCTTCTCTTGGTATTTTATTTTGAACAGCAATCCATCACACACTGATTTTAAAATAACTAATGAAGCTGTTGTGATCTCTCTGATATTCTCACTTGTTTGACAGAAATTTGAGAAAAAGTTCAAAATGCGCATTGTATATGAACACTGTATGTTTTCTTTGCAGACCCATGGAGAGGTGGAGAGGCGCATTGTTTCTCAGCTGCTGACTCTTATGGACGGCCTGAAACAGAGAGCTCACGTCATCGTCATGGCTGCCACTAACAGACCCAACAGCATTGACCCAGCTCTCAGGAGATTTGGTAAGCTATCTGTTGTAAGCATGCAAACAGTTACTGCAGCCAGCGATGACTAGAAACACAATAATACCAGGTTTCATTGTTTTAACATTGTTACTACTGGTTTTATGTAACTCATCATTTATTAGGGATGTCTCTATCATGTGTCTCCTGTTGACATTAGACCTTTTGAATATTGGATTGAACACCATTAGTAGGTAGTCAATATTTCTTTTATAATATTTGTGTTACATTTTTTGCCAGCCTTGCACAGTGCTCTCATGGCCAGCATTAAAGCTCAGTAAAGAGAGGTAGACATCTTAAATTCCTGAAAAGCACTGCATTAAAATATAGCCTGGTTTCCTAGAATATTTTGTCTTGTGACCTGTAATATTCAGAAAATGTGAAATTATTGTAGCAGGAACATTAATTTATTTGAATTAGCAAATTCAAATGTCATTTTCAACCACTAGTGGAGTTATCGCTACAATAGACTGAAACTTAGTGTCTTATTTTATACATCCTGAAGCTGCTCTGGAGTGAAGCATGTTGTCATATCACTGATTAAAACTGCTGGCTGCTGTTTGTTTTGTGGGGGCTGCAGGTCACCAGTGGGTCAGTTTCTCACAACGCTATGCAGTTCCTTTTTTAGGAGGTTGGGTAATGGGATGTTTCTGACAGTGTGACAAAGGATTGGAATTGGATCTGTCTTATTATAAATTTGAACTCTTTCACTCTATTACATAAGAGGCAACATGTCCCTGCTTGCTGTTCTCTTAAATTATATAAATGTTTCTGGTATGTGTCTGTTCCGTTGTAACTAATAAGTGAATCCTCACCACATCCAGGGCGTTTTGACCGGGAAGTGGACATCGGCATCCCAGATGCCACTGGCAGACTGGAGATTCTCCAGATTCACACCAAGAACATGAAACTGGCTGACGACGTTGACTTGGAACAGGTCTGTACACACAATTCTCCTGTAGTCAGCTATAATCATGTGGTTATTATTACTGTTTGTAACTTCAAAGTAGAACTGCACTTGAAATGAATTTTAATTAAATATTACTCTTTATAGAATTTAATGTCAAATGGTGGTCATGCTGTCAAATCAGGTGTAGTTTACATTTCTTGGGCTGTGATCATACTTAGCCAGATTGTGCAAAAATACACGCATATAACACAACGTCATATTTAGAGTTACTGCATTGCAATAACCATGTTCACGGATACTTAATGAACGTGTACTGTGTATAATACTCAAAGTATTATTGTGCTCTCTGTATCTTGTTATGTAGGTAGCCAATGAGACCCATGGACACGTGGGTGCAGATCTGGCTGCTCTTTGCTCTGAGGCTGCCCTGCAGGCCATCAGGAAGAAGATGGACCTGATCGACCTTGAGGACGAGACCATTGATGCTGAAGTCATGAACTCACTTGCTGTCACTATGGATGACTTCAAGGTAAGCACTGTTTTATGGTCTTTTGATATGTTGGGTTATAATGGCTTTTGAGCCTTTTGCTAACATGCTCAGTGCTGTCCTGCAGTGGGCCCTGAGCCAGAGCAACCCATCTGCACTGAGGGAGACAGTGGTTGAGGTTCCCAACATCACCTGGGAGGACATCGGAGGTCTGGATGATGTCAAGAGGGAGCTGCAAGAGTTGGTGCAGGTATGAACCTCTTCCAGAAGATTGTATCTGAAACGGATACGACACAACAAAAAATATGAATATTTTTTTCTTACTGTGCTTTTCTCCTGCTCCCTACAGTACCCAGTGGAGCACCCAGACAAGTTCCTCAAGTTTGGCATGACCCCATCCAAGGGTGTGCTGTTCTATGGTCCCCCTGGTTGTGGTAAGACACTGCTGGCCAAAGCCATTGCCAATGAGTGCCAGGCAAATTTCATCTCAATCAAAGGACCTGAGCTGCTCACCATGTGGTTTGGAGAGTCTGAGGCCAACGTCAGAGAGATCTTTGACAAGGTAAGAATGTTAGTGTCTGTCAACTAACTTAAAAATAAGAGTGGATACATCTGGAATATTGTGCAAACTTGTTTCCAAAAATGTTGCTGTGTAAAAAGTACATAGAAACAAAATATGATGTACAAAACACTGACCCATAAAAGCACAAAGACAATGTATCAAATGTTCAAACTGAGATTTTTTTTTTTTTTGGAAAATTATATACCCATTTCAAATTTGATGCCAGCAGTACGTCTCAAAAGTTGGGATAGTGGCAATAAAAGCCTGGAAATTAAATAATCAGGTGGAACATTTCACAAAGATGAACTGGCCACTGGTCCGTAACCTGACATGGTTTAAAAGAGCATCCCAGAGAGGCTGAGCCTTTCTGAAGTAAAGGGTGGGGAGGGGTTCATTACTCTGAAAGACTGAGCTGACCAACAGTCTAACAATTTAATAAAATGTTGGTGTAAACCAAACGTCATTGCATTCTGTGGGCGAGAGCTTGTTATAGAAGGGCTGAGGTGAAGTGGAAAACTGTCCTTTTGGTCTGAGGAGTCAAAATCTGAAATTCTGGTAATCATGGACAGGGGGACATCTGACCAGTTATCAGTGTCTAAAAGCCAGCATCTGTGATGGTATGGGTAACCTACTCATTTGAAGGCACCATTAATGTAAATGACATACAGGGTTTGGGGCAACATATGCTGCCAAGTAGACAATGTCTTTTTCTCGGACGTCCTTGCTCATGTCAGCAAGATGATGCCAAAGCACACTCTGCACGTATTCATGGCTTCATTCATGGCTCTGTTGTCTGAGTCCAGGTGCTAAACGGGCCTATAACTTGTCATCTATTGAAAATGTTTGGCGCGTTATGAATCGTAAAATTTGACAAAGAAGACCCTGAACTGTTGTGTTCTGAAATCCTACATCAAGTGATGGGCAGAAATTTGGAAACTGCTAATTCCCTCAATGTCTACATGGTTTTCTAAGAGTTTTCTGTGTCTGTGTGATGTTTTCAGGCTCGTCAAGCAGCCCCATGCGTTCTCTTCTTTGATGAGCTCGACTCCATAGCCAAGGCCCGTGGTGGCAACGTGGGAGATGGCGGCGGAGCAGCTGACCGTGTCATCAACCAGATCCTGACCGAGATGGATGGAATGTCCAGCAAGAAGAACGTCTTCATCATCGGAGCCACAAACAGACCAGACATCATCGACCCTGCCATTCTGAGACCTGGCCGTCTGGATCAGCTCATCTACATCCCCCTGCCTGATGAGAAGAGCAGGATGAGCATCCTGAAAGCCAACCTCCGCAAGAGCCCCATCAGCAAGGTGAGTGCCACTACTGCATCTTCTGTCTTAGATTAACTGTTCTGTTCTCTCGACTTCACATTTGCTTCATGAAACATACTAAAAGCTTCTAATTTTGTAATTTAAAAAAAATTTTTTTTTTTGAAAGGATGTGGACTTGGACTTCCTGGCAAAGATGACCAATGGCTTTTCCGGAGCAGATCTTACAGAGATCTGCCAGCGGGCGTGTAAGCTGGCCATCAGAGAGAGCATCGAGAATGAGATCCGCAGAGAGAGGGAGAGGCAGACCAACCCATCAGCCATGGTCAGTGCTTGTTCTGTCCTCTTGTTTATGGCTCCACATCTGCACGACTGCTGTGCTGCTGTGTCAGTTGTTTTGCAGGTTGATAATACTATCGTATCTTTTTGTTTTTTTCATAGGAGGTGGAAGAGGATGATCCCGTGCCCGAGATAAGGAAGGACCACTTTGAAGAGGCAATGCGATTTGCTCGTCGCTCCGTCAGCGACAACGACATTCGCAAATACGAGATGTTTGCTCAGACACTGCAGCAGAGCCGTGGCTTTGGCAGCTTCAGGTACATTTTTGTATTCACTTGGAGTGTCATTCTTTCTACAGAGTTGTTGGACAGAATAGGCTTCTCTGCTAATGAGCTTCTGTCCAGGTTGGCAGTCATACTGAAGGAAATTTGAGTTGACTTGTCAAAGTTTCCTGCCTACATGAACATTAGACCTCATCCTCATGTTTGTAAAAAGCTTCATCGTATTAGTGATGACATTTTCCCAGAATCGCTGACTACAACAAAGTACTAAAATTGTCAGAAATTCTAGCTGTCATCATCGTAGAATAATCCCCCTATAAAATGGTCAATGACTCTCCTCTTTCCTTTTCAGGTTTCCCTCCAGTGCTGCAGGCGGCAGTGGTCCAAGCCATGGCTCAGGAGGAGCTGGTACTGGTCCAGTGTTCAATGAAGACAACGACGATGACCTTTATGGATAAATGTATACTGCCCCACAGTGGTCAGTACTGGGATCACACCTGTACAAATTCTCACCAGATTCCACATTTTTAGGACTTTGTGCTTCTTTCATGTGTTCCTTTTTTTTGTATGACTTCCCTCGGAGAAAGCATGTAGCCGCTTGGTTTGCCCTGGCTTTGATGTGGGTGGGGGTAAGGGGGGATGTTGGAACTGGAAAGTGAGTGACTGTTGCAGATTAGGGAGGGAGGGGTGGGAGGTGTTTATTGAGTGGCCTCATTCTCAGTATATCACAACCAACATGAATGGCTTTAGTGACGGGATTCTATGCTAGACTATAAGAAAGGAAAAAGAAAAAAACATATTGCTAATGACTTCCTCTTTTTTTTTTAAAATAAACAGTAGCATATAATGTATTACAACTTTGTCAAGGTTATGTTGTTGAAAATAAAATCTCACGAAATGGAAGTGTTATCGGTGTCTGTTTGAAGTTTTATTTATTAGTACGGAGTTGATGTGATTTGATCAGAAATGTTTAGTTTTAGTGGGTTTTTTTTTTTTTTTTTTTTTTTTTTTTTTTTTTTTTTTTTGGGTGGAAGCAAACAGATAACATTGGCTGAGATTTTCACAAAAGTACATCCGAGATTTAAAAATAGTCTCCTTTCAACATCATAGAAAGTTTAATCTTTGAGAGCAGTGCTGCCGCAGTGATTCACCGATGATTCATAAGTGAAGAGTCTTCACTGAGGGCCACCATGTGATCAAAGCTGACGTTGGGCAGAGAGGCAATTCTGTTACTGACCACATAGTGTCACTCTGGCAGTGAACTAAAGTCTTTGTTTTTTTTTCACTGCAATCTCAGTTAAGATGTGACTGAGGAGACAAATGTTCTTGACAGATTTGGTCCCTTACATGTGATTTTAAATTCATGTCATTCATTCCAAAAAGTTAAAGGAAAATACATTTGATCATATTTGAATCAAGTTTAGAAATCTGGCCTTTTTCGACATTCATCAGAATCCTCTTTAAAAACACAATATAGCACTCCTTGTGTGCCGACTCAGTAAGGATCATGGAAGGGGAAATGAGGATGTTCTGCATCTCTCCACACTCTTTTGCCATCCCTCTGTAAAAAGAAATAAGGACAATCAGGCTCACGTCACTGGATATATGAGGATTTACAACAATGGAAATTACACGTGATGATGATGACTGACCCAAATTCCTACAGCGCAGCTCTCTAGGAAAGAGTATCCTGCATATTAGACCTTTATAGAGATCTAAAACCAGCTGATGCTTCAACCATGTGGTGTCATCACTGAGTCTACAGCAGTTAAGTTAATTTTGGACTGAGATGACTGCTGTACATATATAAACATAACTCATTGGTATGATGTGGTATGTATTATGACTCACCTCGACTGCTGGGACGATGAAGCGTTCGTTGCGGTTGAAGGATCCAATCAGCTTCATGTCGTCTTCTGACAGGGAAAAGTCAAACACCTGCAAGTTCTGCTGAATCCTGGAGGGCGTCACGCTTTTGGGGATACATACGACACCCCTCTGCACATGCCACCTGCCAAAAGGTGAAGCAGCTGTTAAAGAGGTTTATGAGCTACTTTGCAGTGGAGGAAGGTTCTGTGTCTTACCTGAGTATGACCTGGGCAGGTGTCTTCCGGTATCTCTGGGCGATAGCTCCCAGTCGAGGATCCTCTAGCAGGCTTGGTTCGTCTGGAGAGGCCCAGGGTCTGTCCCCACTGCCCAGAGGACTGTAGGCTATCATACAAACTGCCACTGACCTGCAGCAGAGGTATTTGCACCGTTACTGATACAATGGGAACATTATTTTATGAAATAGATCTAAAAAGAAATCACTGACCGACAGTGGGATAGAAGATCTTCTTGAGACAAATAAGGATGGCATTCCACCTATAAAACAGAGATGACTTGTCTGTGTTAATTACATTACTATTGATAAATTCATATTAAATCTGTTTTTTAGTGTACCTGGTTCACCACAGGTGCGTGTCTGGCCATGCTGATGATGTCATCAGTCTGCCTGGTGTTGAAGTTGGACAGTCCTATAGCTTTGACCAGACCTTTGTCCACAAGCTTCTCCATGGCTGCCCACGTATCTCTGTAGTGTGTGTCAGAGTAACGAATACTTCCATCTTCCCGTCGAGGCATCAGCTCCTTCCCTCGCCTAAAACATCCACACACACGAGGGCTGCTTCAGCACACAGTGACAACCAGTGGAAGACAAAATCAGTTTATTTGTGTGCGGCTGCTCACTGAAATGCCATTGGCCAGTGCATAAGGTACAGGTCCAAATAGGAGAGACCCAAGTGGGCCAGACTGGTCCTGCACGCTTCCTCAACATCCTCTGGTTCATGTTTGGTGTTCCACAGTTTGGATGTTATAAACACCTCCTCACGACGCAGAGCCTGGAGAGGAAGGATAACGAGTATAGAAACCATATACCTGATAATTAAATATTTAATTCAGGTGTATCATGGAAATAGCTCGACAACCTGAACTTGAACCAGAATGTATACTAACTAATCCCCACCATGACCCCCTTTTGTTAACCCTAGACCATACCTAATCAGACCATACCTTAGAAACAGAAGACCTGCACTGACGTTGGCTTTGTTTAATATTTTTAAAGCCTTTACAGTGTATACATATGACAGGAAATGAAGGAAAACAGATGCAACAAAAGGTCTCCAAAGGACTCACACTGCTGATGATGCAGTTCATGGTCAGCAGCTTAATCTCTGAGCCCACAGGCACACCGCTGTTTAGTCTGTTTGACTATTGTGAATGCTGAATCAAAGCTCATTACAGTGGACTTATGGTTAGTAAACTGATTATTGACATTAACATGCTGTATGTAAATGACTTCTGAATGAAAGTCCACTAACGTGCATCAGCAAATAAAGTTTACTCATCTGTCATGCAACTGCAAATGTTCAAACATTTCATTATTCTGAGCACTAATAAGTGGACTTTGGTTTGAAAACTATTTTTAATGTGAGTCGTCAAGATCACCTTTTTTATTCCAACAATGACAGACAATGGGTAAACTGTCAAATCGAATCAAAATGTTCAAACCAAACCAGACTTTCTCACCTTCCCAGGACCGACTCTGACAGCCAAAGCCTCTCCCACCTCCTGCTCATTGCTGTATGCAGCAGCACAGTCAATGTGTCTGTACCCACAGTCTAAAGCTGCCAGCACTGCCTGCTTCACCTGAGAACACATGGACACACACACACACACACACACACAGTCCAAACACATTGAAAAATGTACAGAAATGTGGTTGGTCTCATTAAACATAGCCCGTGTGAGGATTTATAGTCTTACCTGTCCTGGAGCGCTCTTCCATGTGCCGAGTCCGACCATGGGCAGCCTCTGCCCTGTTGAGAGAGTCACGAAGGCGCTCATGTTTCAACTCTGAGAGCCTGACGGAGGAAAGACAGTGACAGAGAAGTGTGTGAGGTTTTCACATGTAGACTCCTGATGGAAGTGGACCAAGTCACCATGACTAAGTCCTAATACTTTGTTACTGATTTACACTCACATCTGAATTCATTAACTCCGACACTACAGCAGGAGTGTGTGTACATATACTCGACGTGTGCAGTAGCCATCATATATGGAGATGAAATTCCACCTACAAAGCAGCAAACCGTTTGCTTTCTTCACCCTCTGAGCTGAAAAGCATATTTCAGTGGAAATATAAACCCTCTGTGAACCCAGCCTGATTGCCAGAAATAGCTGATACAGGTATATGGGATTAGTCACAGTGTGGTGTTACTGCAGCACAACTCAGAGCCATCCCATGGTTCACTAATTGTCTGCTATATCCTTATCATGTGATGCGCACACACACACAGACACACACAACCACAGAAGTTGTTTCACATGATCAGTCTCTTAACATAGATCACCTGCCTCTTGACCGAGCAGCAGGACGGAGTGTGTAACTGACTAATGCTCTAATAGAGATTAAACATAAAGTGAATTAGAGTTTCCTTATTTTTCACTCTCTTTATTTTTCTTACCTGGGGTCAATCTGCTAGATCAGCCGGTGATCATCTGAGGGTAAACTGTCCATCTGGATTTTAACAGGCTGAGGTCAAAGTCTGTCTTCATTTGTTTATCTGTAACTACAACTGATGGAGGATGTCCAAACTCCACCACACTCACTGAAGTAACACGAAGTTAAACACATGTTGCCTATGTTTGATCCAAAAAAATGATTTCCTACCTCCTTATACTGGTTTCTATGAACTGATAGCAGATCAGTCACTTTGTTTACATGCACATTAGTATCTAATATTGATCTTATTCAGTCTATGATGTTAACATATCCTGTATCTGTATCCGCTCGTTTGTGTACGAGCAGTGGTGGAGAGGTACTGAGATGCTTTGCTTAAGAAATAATGTAAATACAACAATTTTATCTGGTTCATCACATCAAAAGTAAAAAGACATATGGTTACTAGATTTAACATCAATGCATGTGTGTGTAAACAGAATTTTACTGTTGTAGCTGGTTACAGTGGAGCTCGTTTTAACTACTGTTTATACAGTACGGTTGTTTGGTCCAATCCCAAGAGTATCAAGACAAATCTGTGTCTCAGAATTATACTTAAGCACAGTACTCACTGTAAATGTACTTAGTTACTATCCACCATCAATGAGTGTGTTTTAATGTGCACCAAGATCAGAATTATTCTGCTTACCTGCTGCCTTTGTAAACACCTGGTTTCAGAAGCCAAGATACTGTGGTAGCAGCTTTCTCATTCTCTGTCATGTGTGCTGGTGCATTGTGTGTATCATACTCGGGTAGCTGATAATTGTTGAAAGAGAAACTCGGATGACACAAACTTTGAAGTTCACACATTTGGTTTATTTGTTACCATTTTGAAAAGATTATAAATATTGTCAAATGCACATAAGCAGTGACAGTCTTTCAGCAGCAGCAGCACATGTGCATTCTGCAGCCACAGTCCAGCATCCCCGGAGGCTCTCAGAGGCAGGACACACACACTCAGACAAGTCATTCAAGTCTCCCCCATCATCTCATAGTTTTGTCAGTATCTTCTATGACATAAAAGTGCATTTATAAACAAGTCGCATTTAAACATTTTCCCATACACATGATATATATGACCTACTGGGGCTGTCTGCATAAACCATACTCATACATACATCTTATCATTGCTGTAAACTACAGTAGGAAGAACTGAAGAGAGCTTTCAGAGCCCCCTGCAGCCGATACAGAGAACAGCTGCTGCAATATTACAAAACCTGTTTCCTAAACAGGGGTTTCTACTGAAAAAAGAAAATACAGATGTAAAGTTCAATGTACAGATGTTATAGAGGACAGAAGCAGTTATCGAATCACAAACTGAAGACTCCATGAAACCAAAAAGTAGACCCCAGGGGTGACTATTTTTGGCACTGCTCACAGTAGCACCGAGACATTGCCTTGAAATGGCACAAGAGAAAGCGGAATATACACAACAAAGCTGTATTTCCCAGAGAAATCTCAACTGTTTACTACAAACCTCAGATTTACCAAATGCTTACATTCCTCTGGGAAATCCAACCTGTACTTGTACGGCACTTTACAGGCATACATTGGCAAAATTCATCTGTTTTGTATCAAATCTCTCCCCCAGAAAGGTCCCTGCTTACCTACAGTACATGTGGTGATTGACTTTCCATTGCTTACTTGCTGTTTTTCCACCAGCTCCCAATGATAATGTCTAACACAGCATAGGGCATCGTTTGTTGTGCTCTTAACATGGCTGGCTGTATATATTACAGTGTGATCTGCGCGTGTGTGCGTGTATATACGTACGTGTGTGTGTGTGTGTGTGTGTGTGTTCACACAAGGCACCTAAATGTCCCTCAGATAGTGAGCCAGGCTATTCAGTTCAGAGGAGCCACAAAGCTCAGAAGGGAAAGCACCCATATTATGTGCAGATTGTATTATCCAAGCTTACACTGTTGTTACAGTATGTGATTGTCATTCCCAGATTTTCCAATGCAGCTAAGATACGCCATTATTACTCTGAGTAATGCGGGACTTTTTAGTGTGCATGTATCAGAATACAACTGATTTTACAGGAGACAGACCTAACTGAACAGTAAACGGCCTACAGACTTCAAGCACGATGCTTTATCAGACTGAAAGCATGAGAAAAGCAGGTGGCAGGGTACGGTAAGTTGTGTTACAACTGGGGTTTGCACTGAACACACTGAAGCTGCTGGTACACTCAAGGTAAAAATAAATAATCCTATTTTAAAACCGTTTTTTTTTTTTGAAAAAAGAAAATCCTGGAAAAAATGTTTCTTTTAAAAAATAGCTCACGCTTCATCCTATCACAAAAAGACGAGGATCAGAGAGTTGGACAGCATATAAAACCACTGATAAATCCGTAAAAAACAGAGTTAAGAAAAGACGATCCGGTAAAAGCCACGATTGTGCTGAGCCCATCTTCAGCGCACCGCTTCACTGCGTGGATGCTTGTGTGCGTGCTCGGGCCAGAAGACAAAACAAACACAAATAATTACATCCTGATACTGCCATTCATCTTGGAATTCTTCTCACCCTCCCACTGCAAAGTCCCTACAGACAGCAGTGTCTGCTTAATGCTTAAAGACACGAGGACTAGAAGTGAGAAGGGAAACTACAATGAGGGTCAAAATATGAGAGATAAAGGAGTATTACAGGTTGTTTTCTTGGGTTTGGGTCATTTAGTCTGGAGTGTGATGTGGTGGTGGTGGTGGTGGGGTTAATCGTGAGTCTTCCTATGACTGCGGGAGGTGTTGTCTGATTATCTCTCGGGACTGAGGGGGGATCCTGTCGGGAAAACGGACAGAAAACTCTACGATGAGGTCACCGCGCTGTGATGGGTTCTTTGGGAAAGGCAGGCCCTCCCCTCTGAGTCGCTTCACCGTCCCTGGCTTGATGATATCATGACAGGGGAGCGAGATGATGCGGTTTTCCAGTGTGGGAATGCTAACCGTGCAGCCACACAATGCCTGGAAGAGAAAGGAGAGGAGATTGAATGGGTTAATATTTTCAGGAGGAATTAAATGCCAGAGCCATGAATATCTCGATGACTTCATGTTTCCATGACCTAAAAACTTTAGTTTATCTTCAGACTTCAGTACATCATCCTAATAAGTCAAACTTCCAAGTGTTTTCTGTGTGTGTTCATTGTGTGTGTGTGTGTGTGTGAGACAAAGTAGGTGACTGGCAAATCCTTTTATCATCGACTACAGCACTGTGGGGGTCTACAGAAGAGCATTTGGATCAGGAACATTAGGAAAACATGACTTGGCAGTGGAAAAGTTTTCTGGTCTTTGTCTGTGTGTGTGTATTTGTGTGTATGTGTGCGTGTGTGTGTGTAGGTGGAAGGGGTGTGTGTGTCTGTGTTGGAGGGGCTACACATTGCACAGGGGACTAATTTTAGCAACGGTCTCATAGCCGGGGCTAATGAAGTGAGGCAGGAATCGGCTGAGCTCGTAAATAGTTGGAGGCCTTGTCAGATGGGCTGGCAGGACGAGAGTGAGAACACACACACAAACACCCACACGCACACACACACACACACACACACACACACACACACACACACACACACACACACACGCTAAGCCTCACCTCCTTATCACAATGCCTGATGAATCCAGTCAGAGTGTAGAGAGCGCTAAACTAAACATGGAGACCTGTGGTTATCACGACTTCACAGGCTTTCCAGTGAGCATCACCGGCCAGATTTATACTGAATCAAAAGAACTATTTAAGTCTACAACTCTGTGAATGAACATCCTGGAGAATAAAAAAACCTTCGCTTCTGACGCCTATAAGCAACTGTTACAAAACGATTTACCACACAAAATAAGGTCAGTCAGTAAATACCATAAAGGTGCGGAGAGAGGAAGACGGCAAGCCATTGTGAATGACCTAGAATTCACTTGGATTGAAAGGCTTTAGGTCAAGACAGAAAGAGAAGAAAATAAAACGACTTAGACTTAGACTACCCAAGGATAAAGAAGACATATTTAAAGGATGATAATCGTTAAAGGCTTTGAGTCACTGACCACGTGGCTGTGACATCTCAGGTTTTAGTCTGGCTCATGATGTCATGTCCTGTTTCCTCCTCGTCATTTCCTGTTTGTTCTTTCCTGAACTCTCTGTAATAAAGTCAGACGATACTCCAAGAATAGAGTGACATACTCCAGCTACCTTGACGTCATCCAGCACAGCTTTTCAAGAACTGGGAGTCCTGGTCACACCATTTGTTGTCATTTGAGTCCTTGCACCAACTGGCTGGTCTCTAAAGACTCCTCAGCCATGGTAGTGGCTCTGTGCAGCTGTATGCAAACATGGTAGTGCTTCAGGCTAAATGTTAATGCCGTCATGCCAACACAACACTAACAGTGACAACACCACCGTGCTAATGTTTAGCAGTAGAAACAGAACTGGTGATCATAAACATCATATAGATTTGCGAGGTAGCAGGAAACACCCACAGCTGAGGCTGATGACTATGTCATAAATCAAAGTGCAAAATAAAATTTTGATAAATAAGTCTGATGCTGCCACTAAATAAAAGGCAGTTTTTCATCCTGAGGGCAATATGAATATGTGAATCAAATTTCTTACCAAATAGCAGCCAATGGCTCTTGAAGCAACAACAAATATAAAACTCGTGTTGGATCACTGAAGTCGTGATGTTGCCTAAGAATCTAACTGGATAAGTGAAAGCTTAGGCGCTGAACGAAGGTCAAGGTATCACCAAAGTCATTAGGATTCATGCTCTTTGCAACATTGATATACAGTATGTACAAAAAAATATGTACAGCCACTGATTAGCTGTTATGATATTTCCTGTCAGAACCAAAGTGGTGAGCCAATCGAAAGGCCAGTGAACTGACATTATCATTCCTCGTATCACGCTGATAGCATGGCAGCAAAATCTTTAAAAAAAGCATTCAACAATTAACTGACTGATTGACTGATGAAATAAAATGTTTGTGTACCACCGGGGACTGTTAAACCTTCAAAAGAGACTGATTAATATCTGAATTACTTAAGCTATAGGCTACACAAAGCAACCTTTTCTTTCCAATACATGCCCACTCCGGACTAATCATCTCAAGGCAACCAGCCCAACATGATGTAATAGTGATTTTGCCCACATTGGCACGTGCTTAACTTCTAACCCCCCGCTCCGAGTCATTACGTGGCCGATGCTGTATTAAGACTGCTGGAGGATTTTCTCGTCTCGTCTGGTGGGTTTTTTTAACAAAGAGGGACGGACATGTGGACAGTTGAGGTTCAATCAAACAGAGCAGCTGCTTTGGAGGACAGACAGAGTTTTCCAGCCATGACATCAGCCTCCTCTTACCCCACTACATGCATTAGGAGGTGATTTAGCCTGTGACCGTGATGGAGACTAGTGCTCATCCTCTTGTTATGAACAGTTCCATTCACTAACACTAAGTCTTACACACAGAGACAGGTTGCCATGACGTTCGACACACACACACTGCTTGCTGATTTGAGGGCCTGCTGATTGTATAAGACTCAGCTCAGACAACACAAACACACTTTGATTTGCTATATTTGTGAGAATGATTTACATTCATTGCCTCGGGCCATGTTTAACCCTGCAGTTATGATCAGCGTTTTCACTGGAAGGACCAGATTAAAGTGTCCTCACAACCCACAGTGTCATCAGACTGTAGGCTGTCAATTCGGCGCATTCCCTTTATACGTATTTGTCGTGAATGCTGGTTGCTATTGCTGATTTTATTCAAAATGACAGGACCGAATCACAGTGGTTGCTAAAATAAAATGCATGTTGCTGTCATACCAACACCTTCTATGGTGGATAAACAGTACATTTGCCAATCTAAATTATATCGGAGATGGAGTTATAAAGAGCTGCCCACTTTGTCTTTAGAGCCCAACAGCTACAGTTAGCACCTATGTGTGTTTGGATGTGGGTTTCGCAGCTGAGCCGAGTACAGCGGTGACAGGAGACAGAAATGCACTGCTGCGGATGACACTGTCACGCTGCAGAGGCATCATTAACGCCAGCCTATAGATCCAGGTATAGGTCGGTTTCATGGAAATTAATGTGTCATATTCAGGCTAAGCTCTCCAATGGCTTCTGACTGCTTGTCACAGTGAAGACACCTCAGGGCTGGAAGATGCCTCTAGCTGTGTCTCCCAGGAGTTTATAGCACGGTCAAACCAGTGCTTGGTGGCACCAGATGCAGCAGCCCATCAGGGCATGCTTCAGGAAGTAAACAAAATTGAGCATCCAAATAATCATACTTTCAAATGTCATTAAATTTCAGCCTTCCTCTTCAGTATTTTTACTTTAGAATGAGGTTATATAAAATTTGCCATGTTGTATGTGTCAGGTTGTCCAGTGTGCAGCATGTACTGGTGCTGTGTTTTCACTGCAGCATCACATCTTCAAGGAAGCAGAGCAGTGTGGAGCAGCGGAATATGAGCTCTTATTTGCTTTGGATACTGAATCATCTGACCCACTTCCCTAATATTCCCCGGATACCCCTCCCACCCCCATCCACATCTCCCCTTCTCTGCCCCATCCCCTGTCTAGCTGCATCAGACTTGAGTCTCTTATCTGGCTAGGACTTCGCTGTGGGAGTTCTGCAGTGCAAACCTAATCATTGTGCAGGTTTGATCAAGTACCATCTCCTGCTAAATGCAGCTTACCAAACTCCTATGTGTTCTCATTAACTAGGCTGTCTTCAAAGCTGTGTGTGTGCAGACACTCTTGTTTTTTGGCAAATTACCTCTGTAGACGGTCAGAGCTGCTGTTTTTAGAGGAAACTCTAAAATTGGCTTGATTGGAGTACAAACAACTCTCCTTACATCTCTAACTCTTTGAGAACACCTGCCATTAAGCTGGCGAGTGAGTGGCAGCGCTATTAGAAACATTAAAGCCTGTGTAATTCACAGACAGAGAGCAGAGCGGTGCTGGACCCGTTGCCCTCATAGGAGCGGCTAATTAAATGTCCTGCCAGTCACAGTAATAGCAACCCGGATTGTCACCACTGTCACACTACAATCCATCTTTATCTGAGTGTGTTTGCAAATACGCTTGAAGATGCAAAGTGTGTGTATGCTTGCGTGAATGTTTATGCCTGTCTGTAGCTTCATATGTGCCTGGTTGCATGTGTGTTTATATATATATTCATACAGCAGTGCAGAACAAGTGAGGACGATGGCTCTACGCCGGTCACACAAGGACACCACATTCCTGCTGCTTCTCTCACACTGCAGTGACAGAGACTCTGCTGTTCACTCATCCCAACCCTCCGGCAACACACACATATACACACTCACTCCTCCATATGTTATACACGACCACCCACACAGGACGTAACCCTTCCCTTAAATTACAGTCACACCTCACCTCCAACTGTTTGCCTAGGATGAGTGACAAGAATGATAAATATGGGCCATTTTTGGATATTCATCCACAGCCTTGCATTTGCCATGAATGCATTATGTTTCTGCCTGGTTTGCTCCACTGGGAATCAAACTCCCAACCTCAGCAGCATTATCTACTCATCTACATGCAGAACCATGACAAAGATAGATGACTGAAGAGAAGCAGATAGTAAGACAGAAGAGAGAGAGAGAGAGGTTGGATGAAAAGGGACAGACGCACCTCTTTTAGACTGATCTTGCAGTTATAAATTACATTGGAACCGTCTCTCTTGAAGTGGGCGTGCCCTTTGTCTTTAAGCACAAAGGCTATGTCGGCAGGAATGTTCTCAGGCGTCTCGTCCCCCTCCTTTGGGAAGGTGATCTTGGTTCCCTCCTTCCAGCCCTTCTTGATGATTATGTTAAGGATCTTGTCCTCTGTCCTCATGCTCCGTCCATCTGGGTTCAGCCTGCGGCGGGTGATCTTCATGCGCTTGGTGCAGCCGTGGAAGATCTCCTCCAGCGAGACCTTCAGCTCGTGGACCACCGGGGGGTCCTGCTGCTTTCGCCCAGTCCCCAGGCGCTCTGACGGCACCCCCCTCCTCCTGCGGCCCTCCCCTGGGAAGCCGTTGTTCATCCCACCTGGAAAACCAAACTGCCTCCCAAAATGAGCAAAAGGGTCATCCTCATCCACGTCCATGTCCTGCTCCGCGTCGTGGTCATTGTGGAAAGAAAAACCATTGGAGCGGCTGTGGCTGCGGTTGGAGCCAAAGAACATGTCGAAGGGGTTGGAGCCACCAAAGAAGGAGGCAAAGGTGGCGTGGGGGTCTCCATGGAAGGTGTAGTGGTACGTTGAGCTGCCAGGAGCACCTGAAGAGCTACTGCCTCCTGTTTTTAAACCTGTGAGAGAAAAGAGAGGAAGGAACGTGAGACGGATGCAAATGCAAACCACACACGAGCATGAACTCAGATACCAGAAAAAGGACCTGGTTCAGAAAAGACTGCATGTGGGTAACAGCAGAGAGAAGAGTGGAGCCCACGTGGGCGGGAAAAATCCCACAGCATTACTGATCTTCCAACAGCGCTGGTGGTGGAGGAACTCATAAAATACCAGGTCACTCCGTCCAACACACACACACACAGACACATGCACAAAACACCCACAAATGAAAACTACAGCAGTCGCTGCTATTCATATCTCAACCACGTAATGATCTTAAGCCATCTGTCTGTCAGCTAACACACAGACACTCTACACTAGCTCCTGAGGTAGACTATAAGGTATTAGAGGTGGTAACTGTTGTTGACAATGAAGATAACAATAGACACACACACACACACGTTCCCGCACACAAACACAAACATGAACTTGATGGAAGAGGCACAGTTTTAATATTTCAGTGCCTGAAGCCCGCCAAAGTCCTCCACTGTGATATGAAATGCTGAGCTATTTCAGTTGGAGCTTAATACATCATAACGCCTGTTTAACAAGACCTCGCTGACAGAGCGCTGAAGCCAGCCCTCTCTTATGCAGACACAGACAGGTAGGCTCAAAAACCCAGACATGAACACCCCCACCCTCTTCCTTCTCACCTTCCTCTCCTAGTTGATCATAGACGACCCTCTTCTTGGGGTCGCTGAGTACCTCGTAGGCCTCTGCGATCTCCTTGAACTTCTCCTCAGCGTTGGCATCCTTGTTCTTGTCAGGGTGGAAGCGCAGCGCCATGCGCCGGTAGGCCTTCTTGATCTCCTCCTCGTTGGAGCCCTTGGGGATGCCCAGGGTCTTGTAGTAGTCCTTCCCCATAGCTGCACACACGCATACACTCTCTGGATTGGGAACCCCCCTCTTTAAGCTCTGGCCGTGGTCAGTCACTGGAGAGATACAGTGTTAGTGTCATAATACTCCTCCCAGGAGGATGCTGACTGGAGCAACAGACTATATGCGTCCTGGCAGAGGTGCAGAGTGCACTCTTTCAGTGCTTTACTGTGAAGTCTATTTAGTGATAGTTAGAAATGGGAACACAGAGTGCTGGTTTTACTAACTGTTGCTATGGGGACGCTGATGTGGAGTCAGGTATGTGCAGAGGAATACCCTTCATTTGTTTTATCAAAGGGCTTTTCCTCATCAGCTCACCATGGCAGGTATAGCCATGCACTTATTTTGAAATGTGATTTTGTGCCTTAGAAATAAAACTGGCTACTGATGATCCGCCGTGTTAAACCAGCTGGGCAGAGACACACAACCTGTCAGACGGCAGAAACCCCTTCAACTGAGACACTGCGGTGCCTCTGAACACAGCACAGATCCCCTGTTTAACCAATGGAGCGCAAAAGTAGACGAAAAATACGAAAAATATTGATTATATCCCGTTATAGATAATCATACATAGACTGTATGAGCATAAAGTCTAAAATCCTACAGCCAGACAATTTAAAACAATATTTTATGGCATAATTTACACCGAAGATTGGGTTATACCGGCTGATAAACCCGAGACATTTTTCCATATTCAGCCATACAATGAAAATGAAATATTAGAGGCACACATGAGATCAGGGAAACGCGGATTAAAAACAGGGATATGGAATAAGAAAATAAAACATGAAATAAAAGAAAATCCTACCCGAAAGCTCAGCAATTTAGGAGGAATATCACATCAACATGGTCCGGCTTCAGCCCCCTTGTTATCTGCCTGCCGCCCCGGCACTGCTGGGTCCTTATAAATTGACGTCAGGACGCCGGGAGGCTCACAGGCTCTGAAATAACCGGTGACCAAACACTGAGGTGCATCTGACGTTTCACTGGAAAACCTC
The DNA here is from genome assembly GCA_028641955.1 of Protonibea diacanthus. NCBI lineage: Eukaryota > Metazoa > Chordata > Actinopteri > Sciaenidae > Protonibea > Protonibea diacanthus. Next base: position 19,552,425 of record CM053985.1, read on the forward strand.
GGACAACTGCCCAAACAGCCAGCCATAAAACCTATATCCATCACATCACTCCAGCTGTTATTTGTTGCGCGCAAGGAAGACTCAAATCACCGCTGACGAGGTTTGGAGAGAGAAAAGTTCACCATCTTGTGGTTCAGTTATAACATTTAAAGATAATACTTAACTTATTTGATACAAGTTTACTAATAACGACTCCCCAATGATGGTAAATTTAAGTCCATGATCATGATCTTCTGCGCCAAATCCAGTTTACGCGTAAAACATGCATTTAAAAAAAAGATGTTTTCTTACCGAGCACGCTGCCTTGTGTCCTATCCGGCTCCTGTCGCTGTCTAAAAATTCCGTTTGCAGTCTGGAGAGCAAACCCAGCCCTCTCTCAGCCAGCAGCCTGCAGACTGCAGGGCTCTTTGTTCAAGGTCTGTGCTCGGAAACAACCCTCACACTGGGGATGAAGTTTAACTGAAGGATTTGATTTAGACACTGAGCAGTGGCATTGCTTTAGACCCAACACCAGTGTGAGCAGGCATGGCAGAGCCTGTGGTTCACTGTGCAGGGAAACAGAGTCATATTTGGAGAGAGAGAGAGAGAGACCTGATAGACAGACAGAAGAACAATCACCTGATAAAAGCTGTGTGTGTGTGTGTGTGTTCATGAGCGTGATTGTGTAGTCGTGCCTGGATTGAGTTGATATAAACACTGCTGAGTCATGTCATGACTCCATATATACACACGCATTGTTGATCTTCTATATTTGTAAAGATTGAAGATTTATTCAGTTACATCCTGCTTCCCAACACCAAACCCTGAAATGAACCCCAAACTTAACCCTTTCTTTGACTCAAGTCTCCCCAAAGTGTCCCATCCTGACATTAACCCTGGTCTTTACTTTAACCAGGGATGCTGTTAGATAATCTTTAAAACATACTTCCCTAACTCTGAATATTAAAGGATAGAAAGATAACTTCATCAAGGTGCTGGAGCTTTAGACTTGAAACTTCGCTCGAATCTGTGCAAAAATCTGCTTCATTTAGCTATTTTTCAGGCACAGATGTGATTTTGCTTTCTAAATAAAGCAGATTTTTTGAACAGATTGTATTGTGTATGGATGTTTTTCCTCAATTGCTTAGTACTAAACCTTTAAATTAACCCTTATGTAAATCCTTTTCTTAACTTAAACTCTATTTTTCTCAAAATAAACCAAGTGACCCAAACCTTGACCCATAGCCTGATTATGTTTAAAAGACTGACCTTAACACTAAACCTCAACCTAACTATCCTTTCAGCAGTAACCTCAGAATCATCAGTCTCACAATCCAGATACAAAACAACACTAAGTTGTTTAATAAATGTCTCAAATGTCTCACTGATGGTTCATATTCATTCTTCACTGTAGGGAAGTTTGCAACAAAAACAACAAACAAATAAACACTCAGTACATCCTGAAGGTCAAACATTTCTCCCAGTCTTCTCCACTGTTTTATGTCCAGAGCAAATCAACAAGCAGCCTACCTAATTCTCTAAAAATCACAGATATTACACCACCGGTGGAGGTCTGAGTCATTATGGATGACTTTTAGCATTAAGTGCCCAGAAAGGTACACTCAGCGGGGAGAAACGCTCCTGCTCTGCTGGGTCAATGTGAGAAAGAGAAAAAGAGAGAGCAAAATCAAGACTCATTTAAGCTTGAGTCATCACTCCCCACCGGACTGGCGAGGAGGTGAGAGAAAAGTGGGTGTTCTCAATGGAGGAGCCTGTCTGACACACATGCATGTACTCTCATCTGCATGTACTCACACACCCACATTAAAGATTGAAAACACATCTAGAGAAATCACTATGTTGCATAGCTCTGGAGGAGAATGCAGAGACATTCCTGCGTGTCCAGCTGAGTGTGTGTGTGTGTGTTTTGGCAGCAGGGAGGGACTTCAGGCCAGTGCAGCTGTCCCAGAACAGCAACTGGTCAGCAGCGGGTGACGGACGCTGGAACATGTTGAAATCAACTGCAATGCACTTACGGAAACACGAGGTCAAAATGGGATGTGTGTGTGTGTGTGTGCCAAGTGTACACATAGGTTACACAATAAGCTAGTCAGACTTCAGAGAATATGATCACATTTCTGCAGATGCACACTGTTTGTTTTATGTCTGCATCTTATTTGCCAGTGATAACTGGGAGGAGAGCTGATCCATGTGCTGCTCCAATGCTGAGTGTGCATCGAAACAGTCTAGGAACAACTATTCCTGATGCTGGGTTTCCATGGTGACACAGGAATCTGCCAGACAATGATATGTCTGCCAGGAATACTGTCTCAGCATTGGGTCCTTTGACCACTTCTATATCTATATACAGCATGTGTGTGTGTGTGTGAAGAGCTATCCAATGAGAATAAATGTCTGAGAGTCACATAAATATCGACTGCTTCAGTGTACTCCACCACCTGAGCTGAGAGACGGGAGAACAGAAGGTTGGTTAGATGGTGAGAGACAACAGACGAGGGGTTCACAGAACACACCGGAGGCCGTTTTTGAGTGCGAGGAGCAGGCAGCGATGAGCGTCTGTAAGCATCTCCCACCTCCTCTCTCGCAGACTCAGAACACCCCGTCCTTTCCACCTCCTCTCTCACTTCTACCCTTCCTGTAACCATAGAGACCACCGTTGCCTGAAGAGAGGTTTTCTCCCAGACAGACAGACGTACAGACAGAGTGGATGTACGTGTGCATAAAAGCACACAGCTCAATTTAGACACCCCACTCCTCCCGAAAAAGTCTTTTTTAAAAAGCTCCTTTCAGTCTGTGACATGTATTGTACCTTCGCACAGACGAGAAGAACAACAAGGATGTTGATGCCAATCAAATTACATGCTTGTCATAAGAAGCTTGTTAGATAAGGAGGCTTTAATTTCAGTTTGACCATCTGCAGAGTTATGCGTGGAGAATGCAGATCGCAGGCCAGTTTTGTTGCAGAGCATAGTTTTTTAAGGTGGAGCCTGCCGGCCAATGGTGTCCCTCACAAACATTTTGTACGGCCCTCAAATGAAACATGAAATGCACGCGTTGTATTTCAAACATCTGCTGTCAATTTCAGAGTTTTCACTTTAAATAGCCTGCTTTAAGGCTGGACTTGCTTTTTGACTATACATTCGCATACTTGAGCATGTACTCTGCATGTTACTGGAGAACACACCAGAGAACTTAGACAAGGTTTGTTTATGTGATGTGTTATGACCCATTGTACAGATGATAATTGTAGACTTGATTTATTAGCTTGTCTAGTAGCCTACTGACCTTGTTACATCTCTAGACCGTGTTATGGATTTTTTTGTGGGCGTATAGTATTTGTGGTGTTATCTGGAGGGGTTTAAAGTCTGACCGCCAGCATGAGTTGGGCAGAATGTGAGACCGACCCAGGAACTTCTGATGTGCTTTGAGAGTGTCTTTAATTCTCCTTGGCCAAGCGTCAATAAATATTACAGCATAAGACATCAGAGGCTCCTGAACACTTTCTCCCCTCCTGACCTCACCATTGACCATTGACTTCAGCAATTTCTCCACAACAGACTGCACCATAGAGTTAATATCTGAGGATGTGCACAACCAACACTCCAAAGGAATGTAGGATTTGCAAGTCAGCCGTCATATGCTCACATACATAATTAAAAACAAGTATATCCCCAGTTTAATACACTACTTCAAACTTCTACCTCCCAAGTGTTAGGTTAGATAAAGACAACTTGTAGAGAGATACTGGTTTCATGGTGTAATGGGTAATACATTGTGTCATCAATAATAGTGATGCTTGATAAAATTGGGAATTAATGTGGTAAATTAAAGTGGTAATGAGATGATAAGCCATCACTGGTAAAAAACACTTACTATAACCTTTGAGGAGAAAATGAATCTGTAAAATTAAAATATCTGCGAACAGGAGAATTTGGTGCTTAATGAATTTAATGCACCAATCACAAATCCTACAAGTTCATAGATTTCCATAAGTGTCCCTCAGTCATATGCTGGCTCAGTCATCAAAACTTTGAGAGCTCCTATTGGAGAGGTTGCTGTCTGGATTTTTTGTTTATGTCAGTGGTTCTTCACAGCTTGATTCATAAAGCCTAAAGTCCCTCCCTGTATGTGACCCGGTCAGGAAGTATAGATCAGTCTTCTTCTTCTCTCAGGGGCCCCATGTTCTACATTTGGTCCCCAATCTCTGGGTTGGATTGGTGAATACCAGCTGTGAAACATTCAGTCCCGTTTATTGAACTTCTCGCTTTTGTGCAGACCTGTTCTGTAGCTCCCTCCTCCAGCAGCTCTGGAGACCCATTCCTGATCACTGACTCATAAAAAAAGAAATGCTTTTGACATTAACAGTCACCACAACACACGCAATAAGGCGAGCTTCAGGCTGCAGAAGTGCAGCATGATTATTATTGAGATGGCACAGAGCAACAGAAGTGGTGAACTGACAAGGATGATTAAAATGTGAAAATTGTCTTGGATGCACAGTACAGTCTGGAGGTCTGAATTACAATCTGCCTTTATCCTCACATTGTCCAGTTATGTACCATTTGAGTATTTAAGTCCAGTTATACACCAGCATCAACAACACGACATGCCTGCTCATTTAGTAATACCAACGGTGTCAGCAGCTTCAAGTCACACACTACTTAATAAGGAAGCCAAGTGGTGTAGCACATTGTTAGTTGTACTTCGTGTACTTTCTAGTGCGTGTGCTTTTTCAGAGACAAATGAAACAGCCAGAGTACATGGTCAAGAAGATTTAAGTAGCTGAGCAAACGAAACTAACATCTCTTTGGCAGAAACGAGGAAAGCACTTTTGGCTGAACATAAAAATAATACTGGCAAATGTTCTTACTAAACATGTATTCAGCCACTGTACTGTACAGTAGCTAGGATTGAGAGATTCTAGATTGTAGCTTGTAGCTAGATGCTAGCATGTATCAATCATTGAACCCTGCCTACCAGCTTTCCTGGTATGTCCCCCACCCCATTTTAAGAAGGTACTACTAAACGTATAGACCCATTAGATATGTCCTTCAACTTCCTCCAAATAGTCTGTGGACCCTTCAACCTTTTTCTGTTAGATTCCACATAGCGGTGTGAAAACTCACACCTAAAACTGAGTGTTGAATTCTGATTCATGAATTCTGCTTCAATAAATACGAGCAACTTTCTCTCAAACCAAGAACAGAACAGGCAAGTTATATATAAAAGATCAACAAGGCATAAACATGAGAAAAGAAAGCAAAGTGCGAGTAAAGATCAGAAGTTAGGACTTGACATTTCCTTTGCTCCTGCAGGTTTCATGACACTTGAACATCACCAGTCAAGAAGTAGATTTCACAAATGTGCAGTGAGCGCTGATGAACAGTCAGCTTCTGTCACATAAAGTCCCCACGGATAAGATGCGTAGCTCTTGCTGATATAACAGTGCTAGCGATTCACTACTTGAAAACAATGTGCTCCAGAAAGATTTTCTCTGTGCAGAACAGAGGTTTACTGTCACTGTGTTTGCCACAGTGTCAGGTTAATTCATGGCTAACGGATAATGTGCAGATATCGGAGTTCAGGGTATAGGAGGTTGGCTAGCAGGGCCAGTAGTCGGGGTCCATCTCTGAGACAGTGTCCTGGGTAGCGGATGAACTGGACAGCTTTATTCACAGACTCCTCTAACTCAGCGTACTGTTTATTGCTGGGCATGGCCTCCAACATCCCCAATGTCTGCATCCACAAAAAGAACGGAAACACAAGTTATTTTTAGGAGATAATTGCAGACTAGAAAATGAAAACACTGTATTTGCAGGTTTTTTTGTTGCATACTTGCTGTGCTTTCGCAGAGAGCTGCAAGTCACTGGTGGGTTGAAGTCGAAGCTCGGTCTCTGATTGCACCTGGACTGACAGAAATGCTGCCAGACTGCGTACCACCACCCTGAACCTGTGTGGTTATCAAACATGATTAATTAATATTCGTTCTATCTGGCCCACAGGTGTTATCAATGACTAATAAAATGTAAGCTTACCTATTAGAAACAGGAGACCTCTTCCCCAGGCCTATAGCTCCTAACAGCCCAGAGTTCAGTCTTTCTTCTCCCAGCTGAAGAAGTCTGGTTTGCAACCTCAAGAGACCCATGACGACTCCTGACACTTCAGTCTGACCTGACTGTGGCTGCAGCTGCTCCGCTGACAGATTCAGTGCTTTGTGCCACCAAAGAAACAGCTTGGCTTCATCACCTGGACCACTGGACAGACACAACACATTGTACACTTAGAGAGCACACACGCTGACATGCTAAACTGACTTTTAAAAGCGACACGAGGCAACCAAATGAGAGAATGAGTTGTGGGACGGGGGGTCAAACCTGGGGAAGACCTGACTGGTCCATGTGTTGATTAGAGCTAGAGTCCTCCTCTCATTGGCTGCTGTGTATTCAGTGTTTAGGCGCTGCAGGATGAAGGCGTAGAGTGTCAGGAAGCTGCCTCCTGATTGGCTCTCAGAGAGGAAGTCATCCACTGTGAGCTCAGGCACCTGCAGAGACGCCAACACAGGACCCCAACCTACAGACTCCTCGTCAGCTGAAATGAAAACACAGACAGACAGTAGGGAAAAAAACATGTGAGTCCTTGATATTAAACTATCCATCCTGAAAGGGAAAATAATCTAAATACTGTGACAGTAAGGTATAAACGGTACAAGCTGACGACTTTCCAAGGACAAAAAAGCAATCCTCAGTTAAACTTTGGTTACCATGGTCGAAGTACGCTGTGATGCATGCCTCCATGATGCGTGTCATGTGCCGTACTGACGCAAGACAGCGAGAGCAAGCCGTCAGAAGAGGCAGAATAGGAAAGCCCCTCCCCTTCCTGTCCAGCCAGGTAATGACATGAGCAGCAAGCGCCTCGCCTGTCGACACACCCACTCCATTCAGTAACGCCAGAGTGTCGCTGAACAGGCTGCAGAACGCCATGTGCCTCTGCTCCAAACCCGTCTCTGTAGAGGACAAAAGGAGGAAGAGGTGAAAAGAATTTGCTAATAATGGTTGATGATGTTGTTGATGAAGGCTGTGACGATGACTCACCAGGTGGGTTGAATGTGACAACGCCCTCCAGAAGTGTCTCCAGCTGAGCCTCCAGGCTGCTGAGGCTGATGCTGCCTCCTTGCTCCAGAGTCACCAAAGACTGCACACACCAGCACACATACGCTGCAGCCTTCAGCGTTTCCTCCTGACACATGGAAAGGATCGTGTCAGTGCAGAAACAGATATGTGAATACACAGGCAACTTTGTCATTTATAACAAGGCACACAAGCAGAGTATCATTCTCCAAACTAAGAGGTTATGTCTTAAATGTCAAAGCACTATTAAGACATTGTACCACAAGTACAATTTAGACATTATTTAGATTCTCTGAATTCATATTTAAACTTTTTATCATTTAAAAAATATTACTGGATTATATTCAACTCATCTTATCCAAAATGGGTACTGCCAAGCCTTACTTAAAGGCATTTGTTGCTGATATTTACAGCAAGTTTCAGTTGTTTTTTTGTTGGTATGAATGTATCTAATTTCTGCAGCTTTTTATGCATTAGTAGTGGCTACTATATGTTTAACACCAAAGCTATTTTTAGGAGTAAAACTGGTAAAATGAATCAGGAAATTACATTGCTAGATCTCCTGTGTGGTCCTGTGTACAGTATAGCTTGGAAGTGTGCTGGCAAAATCTGTTTACTTTGGAACACGATCAAGCGTTGCGTAAAAAAACCTTGCCTTCTGCTGCTCTACATTAACAGCAACTGTAAGTGTTACATTTATGTAATTTGGCTGAGTGATACAGAGCTGCCCCCCCTCCAAAAAAAACTGAATTGTTTAAGTCTAAATTTAAAGCGGATGTTCCCAGCCTCCCACTCTGTAGCTGCCTGGGGGCAGAATGCATGCAGAGACATGAGAAGCATGAATTCTTATATTCTGCAGCATTAATGGTCCTCTGTATAATACAGCTGTTCAATGACACACAGAGTATCTCCTTTCACTATATAGATTGATTCTGTGAGCTCTAAGTGGCTAAATACTGTTTTGTCAATTCATTTATGGGGTTATGAATAAATGTAGTGCCTAATTTATGAAATATATGTGATATAATGTATTTGTAATAAATAATTAGTGGGTATGTTCACTGGGCTGCCACCTGGTACATACACAACGAAAGTTTTTGGAGGTTAAATCAACGTTAATATACTGTAGCTTTAACTGGACCTCAAGAGGTTCACGATGCCTTATTAAACTGTGATTTGACTTGTAAAACAAACAGCACTGTGATGTCTCACCCTGTGTGGAACTTCATTAGGGCGGGGGTGGAGCCCAGCAGCACTACGCAGTGATTTCAGCAGCAGCTGAGGCGAAGAATCAGCAGTGAGCAGCACGGAGGGAGGGTAGTGGGTGCTAACATATCCCAGAATGCCCTGGTATGAGGACAGGTCCAGTTGGTGCCAGGGCAAAGAGGTGGACTGGACCAGTAAACTGAGCAGAGGGGAGTCCTGGAGGTTGAAGAGGAAAAAAAAAACAGGATGAATGAAGAGGTGGGAAGAAGTCTGACCCTGATGTGAAACCGAAATATTCTGGACTTGCCTGTTTATTCAGGAGCTGTTCCTCCTTTGCTAGAAACACTAGCATGTACAGCAGATAGACTAACATGGTGTGTGACTCCTTCTGAGTGTCCGGTAGGGTTGGATATGATGTAGAGGTTGGGGGCGTTTGCAAGAAGTCACTGAGCACGCTGACCCAGTTAACTTCACATAACACTTCTCCAAGAAAGAGGAAGCAGCTCTTGGGGCTTCCTCTCTCCACCTGCAGGCAAACAAAGAAGCATGAATAAACACAAATCAAAAAAACAAAAAAGATGTCTCAACTGACTGAACTCAGAATATTTATTACTTCTGATTATGTAAACGGTAAACGGACTGTACTTCTATAGTGTCTTTCTAGTCTTCAAACTGCTCATCAATTTTACGAGCTAACCATTCATACGTATTTACACACTGATGGCGATGGATGGGAGTAATTTGTGGTTCAGTATCTTGCCCAAGGACACTTCCAAATGCAGACTGGAGGAGCCGGGGATCGAACTGCCGATCATCTGATTAGTGGATATGATGTAAGATGCACATTTACAGATAACTGATAATCCAGTTATCTTGAAAATAACAAGAATATCCCAACTATAAATGAATGGGCAACATGTTTGAATACTGAAAACAGCAGCTTCCTGCTAACGTCCGTCCCTTTCTGGTATGCTTTATCATTCATGGATAAAAACACATCATTATCAGACTTAGGGATTAGATTTTCATATATTTTTATCTGTACACATTCTGTATTGTAGCCTTGATAGATCCACCTGGATCTAGAGACAGTTTTGTTTTCAGGAAAAGGGTCTCGGGACTATAATTACAGCCAGTCAGGCTAATAATAGAAGCTAGGGGCCATTGACCCACGTCTCAAATTAACAAACTCCCCTGTGTCATGCCTGTCTAGACTAGTGTGCAGTGTTGGGGTTGACGGGGTTAGGAGTCTCTCACATTGAAGAGCTGCTCCATTAGCTGAGTGTCAGGGTGCAGGTGTCTCCAGGGCAGTCCGCGGAGTTGTGTGTGGTAAAGGTAGAGAAGGTACTCAGGTGTACGAGGAGCGGTGCAGCTCTCACAGTACTGCATCATACACAGCCACAGTGCACCTCTCTGGCCAGGAAGCAGACGATCTGCAACATATATGTGCACAACATTATATATAACTTCAATCGTACAAACAACAAACAGCGGTATTTTGTTGAAACTGGTTTGCTGGGAACCCACCTCTGAATTTGTGATGCAGCGTGTCAGTGAGTTGAGTGTACAAGCCAACCAGACATCCTGCTGTGCTCGCATCTGTCTCCAGCCAGGGGTAACACTTGAGGTTACTGAGACAAAGAGACACTGATATTGACTCCGGTTTTTCATTTTCTTTACCCTGGAAAGCACTAAACTGTTCTCTCTGTGTATCCAGCAGGAGAATCACAGCACAAACCCCTGCCACACCAGAGACTCTGAAGTAAACAGTGTTTTCTTTTCTCTCTCAGCTGTGTCATGTTTGTGGTTTATTTTGTGTAAAGTATTGTGTGCTTCAGAGTAAGCTATCGGATCTGCTGCCCTCCCTCAAGTCTGTTTCACATCTGCTTCAATGACAACTGCTAGCTGAAACCAACGACTTCCTTCAGAGCTGAGGCTTACCCACTATCCTCGGTGTCCAGAGGGAAGATCCAAGGCTTGAATAACTTCACAATCTTACTGTGTAGGTCCTGCAGAGCTGTGAGAGTGCAAGACACATTTCACTTTAATAAGCATATACCCAAATCAGCTGAATTGAATTAAAAATTCGTCATGTGGCAGTTACCTTTCATCGTTTTGCTGCTGCCCACTGGCTCTCTGGCACAAGTGTTGAGCTGCACACTGATTAGACAGCCAATCAGATGCTCCCAGAAGCAAACAACCTCAGTGATGTAAGGAGTCCAGGCTGAGTAGAGGCCGAAGCTGCGGAGGTCTGGCTTACTGAGGCGACTCCGCAGGAAGTAATCACTCAGCCAAGTAACTGTCTCATCCACCTGTTGGCAAACAATAAAAATGCACAGCGAGGTTCGATAATAATTAATCTTTAAGCATCATAAACTTTAAGGGCACAGATAGAATGACACGTTAGTGATTATCAGACAAAAGTTTGAATCTGTTAACACCAACATTAGCTACCTGCTGAGGGGAGAGGCTGATCGGGGATCTGTAGGTAGAAGCAGGCGGCCCGGCAGCACGGCCGGAGACATCAGTGGTGCTGAGCGCTTGTTCAGCTTTGCTCTTGGTTTGGCGGGTTGGAGGTAAACAGCCCAGCACCCGTAGAGTCACCTTCCAGCACTCTGGACTCAGTAACTGATTTGAGGAGCCTGATGACATTCAAATAATCAAATATTCTTGCAATAAAAGTACTGTATTCGATCTTTGCTAGATGATTTAGATTTGTGGCTTCGTTTGGAATCATTTCATCGCACTGTACTGTTAATAATGAACCGAAATTCTTGATAAAATCTTGATAAATCACACAAAGAGACACACTCGATTCACAGCATTGATGGCATGATTCAACTACATTTTAGTTATGTTAATTAATTATTTAATGTTTCGTTGGGGGGAAGATGAGTAGGAGGCATTCTTCCAGAGCCATGAATGTGTTTTGATGAATCACAGGAGGACTTTTTAAAGCAGTTCTCGCTCCTAAATGAATAATCAGACGATGTGTAACATGGCAGACAAAAAATGAAAATGATCATTCAAGTTGTGGCTTTAAGAGTGGGTAATTATTTGAATCATCCTATTCAGCCTTTATATAGAGACAAACACACTTACTGGTCATGAGCAGGCGCAGGCAGTCGCTGTAGTGATCAGGGAAATGGTGGCGTAAAAGCCAAGTCCAGTGTTTGGTGAAGAGGTGAAAAGGCATGAGAAGTTCAGGCTCAGGATCTCGGCCGCAGACGCAGAGAGCTCCGTGGACCAACTCCAGCAGACGGGTTCGCTCCGAAAACACAGGATGGGCATCATTCAACCAGTGAGACAAATCAAACTGCAGCGGGGGAAAGAGAAGTGATAAGGTGATTTTTGGCTGTATATCGTCTTTCTTCAGTGTGTTGTATTTGTGTCTTGGCTAACCTTAGTGAGGAGCATGAAAATGACGTCAGCAGTGTCGAGGTGTAAGGACGTCACCACGTCTTGGTAGAGAAAGACGAGTTGATTGGGTGCTGCGTTGGGAGTGAAGAACGGGGAAATGAGTGGGCAAAGACGCCTCTGCTCCAGGATGGTCTTCAGGACACGGCCACATTCCTCTGCATTGCCCTGGATAAACACCTAGACACAAAACAACAGAGCATGACAAGAGAGTGAACCTGACTCCCTTTACCAATCAATAATGTCTATTTGCTGGTCTTATTTAATTCCTGAGCAGCAATGTTTCTGATTCTGGGTGTTTATTCAGGATTTTATGATTAACAGCTAACTTGAACAATGTTTCATACAAATCTTGTACTGCTCTTGTACTTGTGTGGGTGCGCACCTGCCCCAGGATCTCCACACACGAGGAGAGGTACTGGCGTGTTGGTGGATGTCGCAGCGTGTCTTCACACACATAGGAGACCACTTGGTAGAAGGCAGACACGCCAACATGGTGCACTGCCGGTGATTTCTGTGCCTTGTACATATTCACCAGAGCCCTGAGCATGTAAAAATAGTCTGTGCATTAGTCAAAACATCTCTTTTTTTAATCACTCTTTTTAATTTCAGTAGCACAATCTGTTCATACTGACGTGATAAAGTTCTCAGTGTGGACAGCAGCTTGGGCCAGGCTTTGAGGTGGAGGAGCCATGGAGTCCGTTTGAAGCTTCTTGATGTCTCTGCGCAGTGATGTTATTTGAGTCTGCACTGCCTCCTGTCTCTGGACACGCTCACACTACGAAGTTGCAGACATCACACACAAACATTAATAGATTGCAGCAAAGACTTTCTGAAATGTACAAAAATGTGGCCTGTATGCGATTCTGGTGGTCGTACTGTGACAGTGATGTTTGCCGGTCCCTGGCAAGGCTGCCCTCCCTTCCCTTTACACTCCAGGGTCATGGTGACCTGCTCTGGTTGGTTCTTATACAACAGAGGAAGACTCTCCAGCAACTCCTGCTCCATCGCCACCTGCTGGGCTTCACGTGCCACTGCAATCCTGACAACAGTATAAACAAGCATTTCGTGATCAGCGTGTACCTTTAGTATATGTGTGTTTGTTTGTGTGTGTTTATATGCTCTCCAGGTACCTGGCCTGGTCCTGCAGGATGGTGAGATCCTGCTGTACAAGTTCAGCAGCAGCTTTAGAGTCAGTGAGGCAGGAGCTGGGGACTTCAGCTACCGGAGCCTTCTGATTCTGCAGCTCCGGTGGTGGATGTGGAACTGGATGCTTCTGCAGGTTGGACAGGATACGCTCCCTTGCTGCACACAGAGACACACAAAGCACAACATTAACTGTGTGTTTATGTTACTTGTGGTCATCATTATCAGACATAACTGCATGTCTGTTGAAGTTAAACTTTACATAATCTTTTGGATCTGGAGTATCAGTTTTGGCTCTGTACCATTGCTGAGGCTGGTGTAGTCAGTGAAGCCAGGGTTTTGAGCCTGCAGGAAGGTTGGCTCACTCTGCACCTTTTCCCACAGAGACAGAACCTCTCTCTCATCATACTGCAGACGCTCCTGGTCCACATACTCCAGCCACAGTTCCTACAACAAAACACAAATTCAAATGTATGTACGAGATAACACACCACAACAAGATTTAACTAACCTGTTACAACCACAGAACCATAATGTTTTTCATTCATGAATGCATACACACTCACTCACCTGCTGCCGCTGCATGATCTGTGCAAGTCTGTGTGGTTCATACTCGGGAGGAAGAGAGGGAAGGTATACTTCCTGCTTCTGCAGAGTCTCATCATCCAACCATACGGCAAATACACCAAACAACCTGTAGGCAACCAATCAGCTGAGATCTGAGAGCCTGTTAACACATTAAACGCTGCTACTACATGCCAAACGACAGGAAGTAATGTAAAGGATCAGTGACCTACCTGACCAGCTCTGTGTGCAGCTGAGGAGAGGTGAGGTAAGGGGGGCGGGGATTGTCGGGGCTTTCGTCGCCCTGGCTGTCTGATGAAGGTGTGTGTGGTGGGGGCACCCTGAGGGCCTGGCTGGCAGCGTGGTGAAAGTCAGACACCTCCTGTATTCTCTGTCTTAGGTCTCTGAGCAAAGTGGTCTGAGAAGAGGCCTGGAAGAACCTTCGGCCGATACATCCACCTGCAGCCAGCCTGGTGATAAACACAGACGTAGAGACGTAGTTACTTCTCATGGATTCTGTCTATTTCCTGGTTTCTCTGTCTAAAGATAGTAATGAGTGTGTGCATCATACCCATATTCAGGCCCAGGTTGTCTGAGGTAGAACTGTAGGAACTTTTGCCAGACCAGGGGAATGAGAGGGTGGTCAGGAGGCGTGGCCAAAGCCTGAGAAGCCCAACGGTACACCTGCAGCCGCTGCAGAGATGGTGCTACTGGCAACTTCAGCTTCTGCTGCGCCTTCTGGCTCAAACACAGACACACTGTTAACACCATCTACATACTGAATTCAGGATTATAAACCAAGCTACTTCACGCTCACTTTGATGCCACTGCACTGCACAATTATTTGTCTGTATACCTTTAAGGCTTGTTCTGGGGAAACGTTGGGGTCTGACAGCAGCTCATTTTCAACACAGCGTCTCAGCTGAGAATCATCCTCAAATACGCCCTCCATATTCAGCACCAGCCAAGCGAACCATACCTACAAACACACAGACACCAACAAAGTCTGTCAGCAGTCAGAACTTTGCTAACATGATCAAGAGCCTCCAGCACATCACGTTGGCGGTGGGGGATGTTTACCTCCGCACTCAGGGATTGGCCCTCTATGAATGAGGGCGTGGCATTTCCAGCGATCCAGCCAACCAGAGAGGAGAGCAGACCCCTATCTCCATGGTAACCCAAGGCATTCTATGGGTATGAAAATGGGAAAATTTAAATTGTCATTGCGGCTCCCTGAAGTTTTCCTGATGGAAACATTTTACAGGTTTATATTGTTCATCATCCCTCAGCAGCAATCTAACGTTCTTACTGTGTGTGCATCCCATTAAATGTTTTATTAATCTTTATAATGTTACTGAAGGCAGTTTGCACTTCTAAATTCAGCATCTGCACCTGTGAGAACTGTGATAGTCTGTAAATAATGCAAACTGCCAACACGACTGAGTAAACACCTTATGCTGTTGGTACAGAAGTTTCTGCACACATTCCTCCTGATGGTGTGTGAATGCAGCACAGCAGAGCTGATCCATTAGGAAAAGGACTGTTTTGTCCCGGTACCACTGGTTCTGCTGAGTCAAAATCCCAACCCAAAACTCCAGAACTGCTGCAGCACCGACACGACTGGGCTGTGAACTCTCCACCACGTGACTCTGGAAGATAAAAAAACACATTTATATATGTCCTCTTTAGTTTGAAGATGGGAGGACTAAAACAACTTAATTCTGATACACAAACAGTCTGAGCCATCTTTTACTAAAACCTCTATCACATATTTAATATGCAAATAAGCTACAAGCTGTTTATTATGTGCCAGGTACCAGCATTTTATATAAATATATCATTTTCTTCCTACCCACTACTGATTCTTATTGTAATTTTCCATCTTTTTCCTGGATCCTCACAATTGTATGTGATGGGTGAAGACCTAAAACAACAATCTTTATGATTAAAACTTGTTGTGACGAACCTGAATGACACTGTTCAGCAGCCGGACATTGTCTCCATAGGTGGTTCCAGTGAGGAGTGGTGCCACCCGGTGAGTGACCTGCTGTGTCACGCCTTGAGGACACACGCTGTCGTACTGCAGGAACAACTGGATGCAGCTTACAAACCTGGCACAAACAGAAGGAGAGCAGTTGGAGATACAGTATCTGCGATAATAATAGTCTTTCACAGGCTGTGTGTGTCTTTCTTACTGAGAGTTGTTGAGCAGGTAGAAGCTGAGAGGGTAGGTTGGGGGTAGGATGTTGTCCAGAAGATGCACAGCTGCTCTCAAGTGGCGAGACTGAATCAAACTTTTCAACAACCCGACTCCATCGGTACAAAAGTGTTCCAGGCTAGAAACATAAAGAAATGTAATTTAAATTCAATAAATATATCAACCACAAGCATTAACTAAGTAGTAGGAATAGTCTGAGTGAATGAGTACAAACCTATGCCCCACTTGTGTCATGGCAATGGACAGGTAGCACCCAATAGGAATGCCTGCTTTCACAGCCCTGATAACAGAGTGCATGCTGGGACTGTGTGTAAGCTCTGGAGGTGGATTGGACGTCAAAGCAGGGACAGACCAGGCTGCTTTAGGGTTCTGGGCATTGCCGTGGAGCTTCAGCCTTAGCAACAGTTGCCAAGCCCACTGACTAAAGGATGCTTCAGGAGATACTCCCAAACGAAGGACACTAGCAAGGTACGACACCTGAAGGGAGGAAGTAAGAGAGAGGACGATGGAAAAACACACAAAGCAATGCTGGATGCAGTGATGAAGTCTCTGTGGTTCACAAGAAACGTCTGTGAGAGCAGCTGTGTCACCTGTTTGATTCCCTCTGATATGAGGCCACTGTACGGTTTGTCAGTAAGATACTTCTGATAGGCTTCAGCCACCAGCAGAGCCACTTCACTGTGGAGAGATGAGGACAGGGCCAAGGAGCCATCCTGCAACAGGAAACATGTTTAACGACAAACTCAGAGTTGAACTGAAGAAGATATTTTTTAGTGCATCAGTGACTACCTGTGTGTAACCCCAGTTCAGACCCTCCAGTATGACACAAGCCAGCCGGTTCTCCACAGCAGACAGGGGATGCTGGAGCAGCCACGTCCCGATCACACAGATCTCCTCAGGCCGTGGTCGCCACAGACTCAGAGGCAGCTCTTTACACAAATACAGAGCCACCTAACAAACACAGAAAAAAAACAAAAACTCATGAATCGAGCTCTGCTACATTATATATTTTGCTCTCAATGTAGACAACTATGCATGCAGTTAAAACCCCTGAAGTCTTAAAAGAATAGTAATACCAACCATTCCTACGCTCTGTATGGTCTCTCTCAGTCTCTCTAGGAGCACAGACACAACGTAGGGATGGACTGTTGCTATGGCAGCGAGCAACTCTCTCCCGACTTTAGAGTAAGTTTCTCTCGTAGAGACACTCACATAAGACACCTGGAGCAAAAATAAGAAAAGAGATGTCAAAGAACAAGGTAAGTACTCAATATTATCCCTGAGAGTCTTCTCTTTGCTTTCCTCTATTTTTATATTGGCTACGATACACAGTAATGCAGTTTATTTGACATCTTATACATCTATACAACTTTAACATACCTGGTAGATCAGCAGGGTTATGGTTGTGATGAATGCAGGGTCAGAGTGCTGAGTAGGTGTGGCCATGTGTGCTAGTGCGGTGAGGAGGGAGATGCCATCAGAGCTGTTAACCTCACACAGCCAGTGTTCAAACCTCTCCTGATGCTCCGGGTCTGTAACAGACACATAAAATGGTATCACATCAGACTGAAAGGACAAATACATATACCTGAATACCTGATTTTAAAATCTATCTAATAGATGTACCAGATGTCTCAGAAAACTGAGTTGAAGTAGTTAAAAAAGATAAATTCAATTCAAATTCTTGGGGCAAAAAGGTATTTGTACAAATTGTACATGAGTCTATACTGATACCTCTAAGAGCCTGAATGCAGGAGTGTGTGCCACTAGCAGTGCCGAGTGTTTCCAGTCCTGCTGTCTCTGCACACTGCATAACATAAAGGACCCTCCACAGCATTGAGCTAGACAGAGTCCCATAAGGCATCTCGGACATAAACAACCAAATGCCCAACCTGTGAGAGAAGACCACGAAACATAAATGCGAAGCCCGTAGAGTAAATAATTTCCAGTTAAAAAAAGAAACTTGAGCCTGATTCCTCACCTTTTGTTTCTGAGCACATGCAAAACAGCTCTCAGGAAGAGATGGTCGTACTCCAGCTGTAGTTTGTCCAGAGACAGAGTGTGAGAGCTGGATCCAACAGCACCAGTTAAACTCACATACTGGGCCCAATGATCACTGACATAACACACCGTCATTCTGAGGAAAAAGACAGAAGACAATATTATTAATTACGTTATATACTGTGTTTACTTATAGTTTTTGTGTGTTCTGATTGGTGCACTGACCGTATGATGTGTCCTATCCGTTTAACTAGCTGTCTGTATCGTGCTCTGTTGTAGGTTTGTAGTCCAAGGGCGAGAATTTCAATAAGTGAGGAAGCAAAGCCAAAAACACGCATCATCTTCTGACTAGATCGGGCCAGGGGTTCGTACACGCCTGAAGGGAAAGTAGCATGTCAGTTCATGCAGTGAGTGATACATAACAGAGAGAAGGACAGACAGACAGACTTCCTTACCTGGTTTGGTCATCCCCAACATGTGTGAATAAAGTTGCTGGAATGGGAACTGGGTGAGCAGGGAGATGAGATCCTCCTCACAGAGCAACAACCAGCTGCTCTCTGGGTCCTCATCCTAAACCCAGAGAAGACAGGAGCAATGCAAATGGAAGAGAAATGACCACAAACTGCACTTTTTTCAGAAAATAGGTCATCAATGACTCTAGTTTCCACAGTTTTTTTTTTATTTTCTGTGGATATAGATAATGCCCATACCTCCTCTCCGCCTTCATCCACAAGTGTCCAGTTGCCAGACTCAGGTTCAGAAGCTCCTGAGCTCTGGCTCTCACATGGCTTCAGATGTCCCAGAAACTCTGCACGGTGTCTGAGTCAAAACACAGAAGCCACTAGTTAGAGATGTGAGGTTGTTAGCCCGTGAAAGGATGACCTGGATTCTCATAAAAAACCAAAGACTGAAGCTAGTGTGCAGTTCACAGTGGGTCAGCGAGAAAAGGGTAATTACTAAAGGAGCTCCTGTATTTACCTGGCAGGCGACATTAGGATGGCCAGAGCTTGCATAAAGTGCTGTACTCCACAGGTGTTTCCCAAAACTTGGATCTGAGGAAGAAAACTCCAGTCAGTGTGTACAACCATTGACACAACAACAATAAATGAAAGACTGTGTCCTTAACCAACCTGAAGGAAGGGTGCAGCCCACTTGCCAACCCCAGCAGGACAGCACAGAAGATGGCACAGGAGGTACAGGTGCTCTCCCGACCCTCCAACATGCAGCAGGACTGCCACCTGGAGAGTGGATCAGAAGCGTGTGAGGAAACACAATAACAAAATACCTCAATTAATGGAACATGGAGTAAAATAAGCGGTACAGTCTTTGTGTGTGAATACCAATCTGTCCAGCCAGTGATGGATGTCTGTCTGGAACTGTGTGTCATCCAGGACTCTGCGTGTGAAGCTAAACAGGACACTGATGGCTTCTTTCAAGGGTTGGAGAGAACAAGGCTGTGTTTGGCTGCCAGAACAATCTGATAACAAAAGCAAACAAATAAAAAAAACTGATGCAGGGTGTGTACTTAAGAAGTACTATGCAGGAGAGGTATGTCTGAAAGAGGCACATTATGGTATGAATTTATACGTCTCTCACCTTTTAGTAGGCGATGTAAGTATGATTCCACCTGGAGACGTGACAACAGAGCAGTGTACGCATGTAGCGCCACCTTCTGGTGGAGTAGTTCACTGCGAGCTTCAAACAGTCTCCTCAGCTCACCTAGCACACTCTGACTGAAGTCTGCCTGCTGGAAACGGTGGTACCCACACACCTTAGACTGATCTGCACAGACACCCTGAGAAAGAAAGAAATTGTCATTAAGCATTAGTTAAGAGTTTTCTCTACAAACTACATTTCTACTTTTAATTTAATCAACACACCTGAAGTGTAAGCTGCTCATCTCTGAAGCTCCAGAGACGATTCTGCGTGCTCTTGCAGTCAGAGGACTGAGTATGTAGCTGTGTGTGTGACTGGGTCAGCTGTCTGCGACAACGCCAGTAGTTCTGCAGCAATTCGGTCAGTTCGTGGTTCTCCTGTCGGGCTAGAGCGCAGAACTGGGCTGCACAAACTTCGACACCCTCTAACCACACTCGCACACCTCCGCTTGGTTCCCAGACACTCAGCTGCTCCAGTGAGAATGGCTGCCAAAGAAAAACACGAGGTCAGAGAGGTCATCTAACATGTTAAATCATGTGTACATCTAAGTACACAGTCTATTAATAATTAACTCATTCAAATAATTAAAATAAAATGTCCAACCATCAAACCACACTGGCTCTCTGTTCAACACAGAATCGAGTACAAAACATGCTGCTCTCCTTCAATGCCCGGCACAGCTTAGCCCCCACTTATCTTTCCAACACCTTCCAGGAGTACATCTCGCTCTCTGTGCTCATCCTCAGCTGATTTTCTGACTATCACCACTTCACACCTCAGCATCCTGGGTGCTAACGCTTTCATCTGCACTGCTCCCAGCTCTGGTCCTCCTCATCCTGACATGTTTGACAGTCTGACAGCATAACTGTCTCAAAACCGACTGCATCCAAACTGGCCTACTCAATGTCATGCTCACCATCCCGTGTGTTCCCTTTATCCTTACAGTATTACTGTTTTTATCTGCCCTCCTAGCCGTGCCATCCATCATGATGATACAACCCCTTTAACAACAGAAAATATAAATTAAATCTACCTACCATACAGCCACAGTTATGGTTAGCTCTTCTCATGTCAGTACAGTATGCATGGTTATTAAAATTAACTTGAATACTCTGCTGAAAAGGACTTCCTGAATGATATTTTGCATGCGCCATCACATTCTCAATCTTTCAGAAACACTGAGAGTCAAATCAAGTCACACAGATGGTCTTGATTTATGACATTACCTGAATTTCCGGAGCTGTCTTGGGTAATTCAGGGTAGAGTTTGCTTCTAGAAAGTTCAGCTACAGACTCCAGAGGCTGCAAACTTGGAGGGGAAGATTCCTGCTCAGGAAGTGCCAGCACCGCAGGTCCCTTTTCCCTATTTTTCACAGATTCCTCACAGAGCTGTATCACGGGGCCCTCCTCCAGTGCTGGGAGGGAGGGGTACAGTGCAGGGGCACTCGGGGCATTTGGGATCTGAAACTGAGTCGAAACACGAGGCTGACTCCATGAATGTGGGTCTTTTTCCAACTTAGTGGTCTGTGCTGCAACTTTGAGCTCAGCTCCCTGAGCTGCCACCGTTCCATCCTCCTCTTTTGACTTGGCTGATGTGAATAAAGTATGTGATGAGGAGGTTGGCTGTTTCTCAGAGGGCAGAAGGGATGGCTGTGTTGTGGTTTCAGGGGGCAGAAGCGATGGCTGTGTTGTGGTTTCAGGGGGCAGAAGCGATGGCTGTGTTGTGGTCTCAGCGGGCAGAAGCGATGGCTGTGATGTGGTCTCAGGGGGCAAATCTGATGGCTGCGCTGTGGTTTCAGGGGGCTCAACAGGCGCTTGCTGCTCCTCTGCCTCCTCTGGGTTTTGATATGGCAGACTGAGGGGGATGTCGGTGAAGCCAGAGGCGTCTTCACAGACAGCTGAGGAAACTGTGGCTCTTTTGTCCTCATCTGCCTGCTTCTGCTTCCTGACGAGCTGAAAACAGAAATTATAGAAAAAAGAAGAATTTCCTCAGTTAACACCCTGTGACATTGTTTTCAACATGTGACAATGGGCATGTGACTAAAGAGCAGGAGAGGTAAGGAGTGTCTGTAGCTATCTTGCTATTTGATGGACAGGACAGACGCGTCCTGCCTCAAGATCCACAACTTGTAAAGGTGTGGATCTGAGATTTCACCTGAGATTTCCCACTGCTTTTTGCCTTGGTCTTCTTTGGCCGTACAGCCTCCATCTTAAGTGTCTGCTCACACCACAACACACATTGACAGTCAGCTGATTGGCGGTGGAAACTGATCAACTAAAAACGGTCCTCATGCGTCCTAAAACTAAACATTAGCTGGGACAGCCAGCGAGGTCTGTCCGGTGATAAACAGCTAGCTGCTGGCTGTGTTGTCAAGATAAACACGAGTCACTGGTTGTAAACAAAACACCGAGACGTCAGTGGCGGAGGAAAGCAAAGCAGCACCCAGCACGTCTAAGAATAATAATATCGTAGTAATACCATGAGAATGCATTATTATTAGAAAACGAAACCAGGCTTTGCTGATGAAACTCAAGCTTAGCCAAACACCTGAAGACGCCCGTCCTAACGAGGCTAAGCTAAGCTAACGCGTAGCTGTAATTTTTATCCGCCGACGGTCGAATAAGTTTTCCGTAATGTCGCTTAAATGTTAAAAAAACAAGATTTCAACACGTCTAGGTGAGCGACACGGGCTGACAGCCCCGTCCGCTGGTCAGCTGTCAGCTTTGTTTTGTTTTGTTCCAGGAACTCAGCGATCACAATCTGTGACCACGTGACTACTCCACCTCTCCACGGCAAGCCAGAGAGCCCAAAAACCGTGACATAAACACAAACGCCAAAAATCACACTGACGGTTTTCGACGGTTTTCGCTTAATGTAATACAATGTAGTACATTTACTCACGCACTATACTGAAATACTGTTTTTTGCACTATATTTAATATTTTACTTTATACTTCAGGTTAATTTGTAATATGCAGGTTAACGACAGGTTAATACAAAAAAATACTGGATAAACTAAAATAGACTATGAATGCATATGTAGTTGTTAATACTCAAGTACAAATACCCAAAACTGTATTTCAGTATAGTGTGTTAGTAAATGAATTTAGTTACATTTCACCACTGGTGATATTACAAGTGAAATTCTTGCATAACATCCTATTAAGATACACTAAAATATAGAATATGGAAAATATGTATGACTGTTCTACACACTGTACATCAAGTGTAATTGAAATACTGACTTATTTAAGTTTTTATTATCAGAGTTGGTATAATGAACCATAAAAGTTAACCTAACCTGTGATCTGGTGTCATGGTTGTTCACTCTGATCGTGATCATGCAAGAAAAATAACCCACAAATCCAATAAGTGAAGTAATCAAATTAATCATGTAGTTTGTAGTAGATTATATTTTTTACCATTTCCAGTAGTGTTTAAATGAATGAACAGGCAGCTCATTAGAAACAGAAAAATATTTATTTACAAACGTATGTTACACCAATTTTTAAAAAAAACATTTTCCCTTCAAAATGCATTCACTTATAGCTGTGGCTCAGGTAGTACAGTAGTAATCAGAGGGTTGTAGGTTCAATTCCCAGCTACCTCGGTCTAGTCGAAGTAGCCTTGAGTAGATAATGAACCCTGATGAAGCTCCCATCAGTGTGTGAATGTGTGTGTGTGAGAGTGTTGTAAAAAGCGCTTTGAGTGGTCTTTAAATCAGAAAGGTGCTATATAAATACAACTCAATTTACAGCTAAATCAAACTTAAGATAGTTTAATGCTCTTGCTCTCCTGTATGCATCTTATCATGAAGAGCATAGTAAGTGCTGGCTATCATAATTATATCAGCAGTGGACCTGACCAACCATCCCCTATCATATATCAATCTACCTTCATACAAACCAGACTGACATGATGGACAGGACAAGTGAGGCATGCAGGAGTACTGAGTTGCTGTGAAGCAGTTTATATTCTAACGTATTTAAATAATTCCTGTATTTAAGTTACAAGTGACACTGCGTACCATAGTAAACCTAGTATACCTCTCAAAAAGACACCATAACTGAGCACACACAAAAGCAGTCGAGTGCTCTTCATACAAAAATAGATAGACGGTCACTGCTACTATTCAACTACATTTCCTGCTAATTGATTTAAATCAATGAATGTTTCATCCCATGTGCTGCAAATACACTACACACATCTTTAAGTCCTATAGTCACAAAAGAGCGTTAAGGTTAGAGCATTGTAAATAGTCTCATGATTACAGTACTCTTATGTTTACAGAAATCCTGAAGACCATCAGCATGTTTGATATGTTTTGCTCTCACACTTTTATTATCCTACCTTCTGCTTCAGTCTATTCAAAGTTATTTAAAGGCATAAACATCTGCTCTGAGCCTGGTGAAGAACTGTTGGAGGAAATGTGTTTGCCAGAGGTTTGACAGACTGTTGACTTTGTGCGTTTATGAAGGGTTGGTGAAGGACTGCAGGGTGGGGTTATCTGGACTTCTGTGTCCTGGCTGTAAAATGTGTGTAAAGGAAGTTGTTCTTGCTTGTATGTGTGACTCGATGCTTGGCTGAAGGCCTCAGGTGTGTGGTGAATGTATGCTTGACTCAGAGCCAAGCTAAGGATCTCTGTCTTTTCCTTGTAGAAGCGCAGCTCTATGCCTCGGCGTCGGGCCAACACCAGCTCCCTTTGTGCCACCTGCAGCTCCTCCCCGAGTCGCCCTGGTGTCCTCTGCTCCCGCCCGAGCCAGTCCAGAGCCAAACTGCTGCGCATGTACTCACCAAGTCCTCGCTGAGAGTAATAGTTAATCACACTCTGAGGAGGAGGAAAGAAAACAAGCACTCGTAATGTAGCAGCAGAGATACTGATATTTTATCAGTTAGCTAAAACCAGGGATAAAATACGTCTTTGGCAAGGCCTGTACCTGTCGAGAGCACTGTCGTTCCCTCAGAGCCTTCAGTGTCCCATTCCAGTGCAACAGCTGAAAAATTGTCATCATCTCCTACAGAGAGAAAGAGAGGGGCAGAAAGTGGGTGAGAACGAGACGCACAGAGAGTGAAAGTCTCACACAAATCCATAAGGAATGACTTAAATAACAAACCCAAACATTCAGCTCTGTATACAAAAATCTGACAAAGATAACATATTATATAGATTTTTCTTGAATCCACACCTAAACTGTGGAAGATTGGTTTGAAAAGATATTGTAAATCTTTATGCAGCAGGTAGGTTTCAACCTGTTTTATAAAACACTCAGTGCCTGAACAGCTGCCTTGTGTTAAGACCTAGTGACATTAGTGTTAAACACAGAGAGTCTATAGATTTACTTAAATTGACCTAATGAGACACAGATGGAAAATATGACACGTAAGCTGTCTTGGGTTGAAATCCATGTTGTACCTGCCCGCCTGTTTACTCTGTTTCCTGCCCTATGCCTCTTGTTTATCTAAACTATCCGACAGCTCCTCCACTGGTTACATGTGTATAAATCATACGAAGTGCTGACAGCTGCATACCATATGGCTGCATGTGCTGTGTGTGCAGAGATTTGAATGCATGTGTGTGAATGTATTTCAATATCTGTGTGTGTGTGTGTGTGTACACGTGGGCACTTATTGAGGTGTATTACTTGGAAGTGCTTCATCTCTATGAGCCATGCCTTAGCAGGAATGATAATGAACCCATTTCCTCCTGCTAATAGCCCTCTGTCTGGAGACGTATGCTTATTTATACAAAGGTAGAAATATTAGGTGTTTCATACCATGACTCTCTGCCTGGGTTTAACTGAGAGTGAGATGGAGTTGGAATAAATCGGCAAAAACAGACTTGGGGTGTAAAGCTAACAATGGAATAACCACCCACTGGCTGTGATTTATTATTTGTTTGGCTTGATAATTCCTAATAATTTAAAATGATAGCACTTTAATTTAGGCTTCCACAAAGACTGAATCCTTTGAAGTTAATAGATCTTTCACACAGTTCCCACATGATTTTTAAAAGTGCTGCTACAAGATAAAAAGCCTTTTGCAAAATACCTGGAACTCCAGCATGGTTCTTCCTATGTAGGAGTGGAGCAGCAAACTGTAGGTTCCTATACTGGTGCTCGAGTCGCATGCATCTTCTACAGAGACCTTTACAGAGACAGCAGCACAGGTCAGTATTCATGTCAGGTCTAAACACTCTCCTCTGTCATTCCAACAGTTTGTAACAAGGTGTAATACTTGTAATACTGTGTGTTTGCGCTGGCTCACACTCACAGCACTATCTGTGGCCGCCTGCTGCAGACTCTGAGTGATGAACTGGGAGTTGATGCGTCGACACGGCAGCTCATTCACAAGAGAGTTCATGAGCGCGACGCGAGCTGCATCCCTCCGAGCTTCTGCCTGAGTCTCACACACCTGTGGATGTGGAGAAGACGAACACGAGGGGTTAAAATGTCATAAAGTGTGCAAAAAGAGAGAGAGAGGAAAGATGTGAAACTTTGTCATTTTAAACAGAAACTGTGTTGAGCCTGTAGGGTTGACTTGAATCAGTAAACAGGCGCCCACTCTTAGTTCCATTCTGATGATTTTACACTTCATTACAGCTAATCATGGGATCAGGACTGAAATCACCAATGAGATTAGGCATTCACAGATAACCAATCACATGCCCTCTCTGAGCTTGGGGCTGCTGTCTGGATCACAATGAGTCCATTGAGAGGCATTTAAACAGTACAACATCAGTTTAAAACAACCTTAAAAGTGTGTGTGACTGTGTGTGTGTATCACTAATGAATGGCCTTCGACTGTTGCGTTTTACTAAGCTCCTATCCCTGAATGTGAATGTACAAAAACTTGATCTGCAGGCTGTTCTACTTTATAACTTAATTGACTCATTAAAAGCAATTCTAGATTAAAAATTATTATTATTATTATTATTGTTATTAATAGTTACTTTGAGACAACAGACAACAAACTGTTATTTGATGATGTGTTACATTTATACTGATCTTCCACCACCATGACATAAACACAGCCTGGATCATCTATCTTAAAAACACTAACTTTCAGCATATTTTTAGTCAACGATGTGTACTCACCACATGATGGTGATATTTCCAAAGTCACATGAAGACTAGCTGCTGTAAATTCTCAATGACACAGTGCAGAACAGCACTGATGATGATAAACACACCTTATAGTTGCCAAAGCAGCTTCCTCCCGGCAGGGTGACATAGCAGATGTACGGGGGACCAGGGGATGGTGCAGACTCGTACAGCAGCAAGCTCTCTGTCTGGACGGCTGCGTCCCCAACAGAACCGTTGGACTCACTGGAGGAGCCATTCGACTGGCTCATCTGCCTCTGCTCCCAGAAGTTATGGAGCATGGCCACGACATTCACTGCACACATACGATAAGGACACAACAGAAAGTTAACAGTTGAGAAGGAGTAATGCATTTCACCAACTTTTAAGATGGAAAACATTATGGTAACTCATCTGTGTTATCTCTTTTAGTCTCGCACTGAGAAAACCTGTGAGAATATATAAATATACAAGCCAGACATCTGTAAATCAGTATTCCCAGACAGTGTTTATTTAAGTAGTATTAGGAGCTGTTACTACCTCTGCAAAACTTCAGCATTTTGTAACCCTTTAAGCTTTTTCTGACCCTGAAACAGGTTTAAACATTTCCTGTGTCCTTCACTGTGTGCCAAACAATTCTCTGCAGCTCAGTCGATGGCAGCAGGAATATCTTTATGACACTTGCTGGAGGCATGCTTTGCAGGAAATATAACAAATTAATTGTTTGTTTTGGTATTATTTTAATGCAGGTCCAGTTTAGTCATAAATTATAAGAATTAAGTTTGATATCTAAAAGAAAGATATGGTAATTTCCTATTGAAACTAACAGTAAGTTCCTCAGTTACTCACAGTCTTTGGTGCTGGTGTCAGTCTCACTCTGTGACAGGTAAGACATGATGCTCTCCTCCACTTTGACTTTACTCATCCTCACCGTTTACTTCCACAGCTGCCTCAAACACATTTTGTCCACTTTTTACATCAAAACAGCACTCATGATAGCTAGAAATGAGCTACCACCACCGTCATCACAGTTCAAGATGGGAACATCATGAGGAATAAACTCCAAATGTGAACGCCACTCCTAAACTCCCTTTCCCCACCTCCTGAATCCCCTTCCTCCCCTCCTTTTCTCCTGTGTGAACATCTCACCAGGGTTACTCTTTTGAAGCAGACCACCTTTGTCACCCTTGCTGCCAATTAGCTTAGAGGGCCCCTCAGTCTTTCTACACATGCACACACACACACAGAGGTGCAGGGCTGGAATGTCGAGCCCCTCCCCTCAGGCTGTGCAGCTGGCTAATCCCTGAACAGAGCCGGACAGTCAAAGGCCTGCACGAAGTTGGCAAGTTGCTCCGCAGACAGCACAAGGCACTATCATCAAGTAACAGGAAAAATATGAATACCTCTGGAAAGTCTGGTATGTTACTGGGTGCTTCTTTATCCATGAAGTACCCTCAGCATCCAGAGACAGTCTTACCCAACATGTAAGATGAGTGGGGGTGGGATACTTTTGACTTCACATACTAATTTGAGGCTGTGGAGCCCAGGGCCTGAGCTCCATTCACTCACTTCAATATGAATAGCCATTGTTCAGGTCTGAATTCACCCACTCTCTGAAAGCGTCTTACACATAAATGAACCAAATTCTGAGAGAGAAGTTGTTTCTTAGCTCCCAAGTCTCTCTGCTCCCTCATCTCTTACATGACATATCTCACTCTGTGTCTGTAAGACAGAGAGGAGTACGAGTGTCTGTTTCTTCCACCTTTTCATATCGAACATACTGGTGTGTTCTGGAGCATGTATGTTCCCACATGCTTGTGTCAGTCTCTACTCTTTTGATTGGTTGCTGGGAGGGTGGAGGCAGCGATCTTTCCAAATTACCATAAGAGTTGGGAGACCTTTGAACCACAGGATTTAGCATAAATAAAGGCTCGCCGTGAACTTGCATTCTGTTTGAATCTTAAATCCACACGAACATTAGTCACTTCAGACAGCATTTACCCAGGCCCGGAGTGAACGTAAAACTACAATAACAAAAGTTGACATGTTGACATTCTGTCTTTTGTAGCTATTGTGGAGGTCGATGTGAGAGTACCAATTAAAAAGAATTTGCTCACTTGACTAACAAACATGTTTATCACAAGTGCATGATGTCCTGACAGAAAAAAAAAACAAAAACACACCTCATCAGTGACGTTTAAATGTTTTAATTATCAAATCATACAGCTTCATTATATTAAAGCAGTCGATATTTACATATTTTAGTCTGTATGTTGAACATGACAGTTCACTGCAGTTCAAATAGAAAAGACATTACAGGCTTCGTCATTCTTCTTGTATATTCTCCATGACAGTTTGGAAAAGTTGAGTTGTTGCACAGATTCTATGTTGTTGAGTTTTTCCATTGTGTGTTCAATCAAGGAGCAAAAGAACCACGCAGCATGTTAACCAAACAAAAGGCATGTTGACATGAATTCTGTCTGTCCATCGCTGTAGTCCCATTTATCCCCAGAAAGAGGCGCTCTCCATGCTTGACTTGATGTTACTCTGGTTCTCTCTCCTGGATTTGGTCACCAAATTGGCCTCTCCCTTCTGCAGACGTCTCCTCTGTGCTGCCTTCTGCTGTTTGGTGAGCTGCCTCCGCACCTTCTGACGGACTACCTCCTGCAAGACAAACAAAAACAATGACAGCAGGGTACTACAGACGAATGTCTCTACAAGGCAGACACAACAGTATGTAGACATGTTGGCTCTACTACAAGTCACTCATCACATTCTTTGATAAACTGTAGCATATGGAAGCTCTTTAGCAACACCTACAGGCTATTCCGGCTTTGGTTCAAAACTCTGTACTAGGATTGCTGAAATGTCCATTTTATCATCCTTTCAAGTCATTGCCTCAGTCAGTGTTTGTATTTTGTAATAATATTGTATTAGTGTCCCTCACTTTCATCTTGACCCTTGTATAGTACAGTGCAGACAGCTGTGTGTGTCTATTTTACTTACTGGTGGTATGGTAGAGCAGCTTCCTATGCTGCCCATTGTGCCCTCACTGTCTGTCCTCGTCCTCCTGTGTTCTGCTATCTGTAGAAGACTGTCTGAGTCTCTGCAGGAGAAAAAAGAACATGAAACATCAATTTCTATTATGGCAAAAGTATTGACAAGTATTTGTTGGCTCTGTACCACAGCTGCAGGTGGCATTTTCAAATCTAAATCTCGTCTATGTGCTTCTTTATGGATTTTGGCTTATGTTCCGTTGTGTTTACCTGAAGGGTTTGAACTCTTTGTTGGAGGTAGAAAGGTCTGCCAGCTCTGGACACTCGTCCTCTGCCTCGTTCAATTCCTCCTCCAAGTCCTTCTCTGTCTCTTCATCAGTTTTAGCAGGAGGTTCTGTCTCAGTTTCTTTTTGTTCTTCCTCTTTTTCACCCTTGTTGTCCTCATCTTGTACATCTGCATGCGTGTCGCTGACTTTCAGACCTTCCAGTTCCAGCATCGCATGCTTATATTCCTCCATGTCCAAGCTCTCCTCTTCTTTCTCTACTTCCTCGTCCGCTGCATCTTCGTCGTCGCTCTCCTCCTCGTCATCTTCTTCTCCCTCGGGTCCAGCTGGATGTAGCAATTCACAATCTTTCTCCAGATCTTTGGTGAAGCCACTAGCTGAGACTTCGACATCTAGAGAATAAGATCGCCTGTAGGAATGAACAATGACAACAAGAGATCATGTAAGAATTACTTTCCACCTCAGACATTAAAATAAACGTAGAAAAGCAACAGATTTAACAATGAAAATGTAAATTTTCTAAATTTTGGGAGACAAGTAAATCAAGTTGTTGAATTTCATAGCATTCATTTCATTTTTGTATTGCATAATATAAACATAAATGTGTAGTTACCTGATATCTTTGAAGGTTGGGAAGAGCTCGCTCTCGTAATTGAATCGTTTTGCAAAAAAATCTCTGATACATTTGACGTCTCTGTCAAAATACCTGTAAACAAAGTTTGAAAAAAATATTTTGTTTGCCTTCTTAGTTTTAAGTATTTGCTAATTTATTAATAATATAACAGAGACACCAACCATTCAGCATTAGCATGTGAGGTGGACACCATCTGAGGGAAGTCGATCATGGTTATGTGGTCCTGGTCATCCAACATAAGGTTAAACTCGTTAAAGTCTCCATGAATCAGGCCGTGATTGGCCAGTTTGACTATCAGATCCATGAACTCACTGTACAGGGCTGATGGATCCTGCAGCTCATGCACCTGACACCTGTAAGAGTGAGAAAACACACACATATATAAAAGAAACAGAGAATAGGAAGAGTGTGGTATTGTAATATCTAAAGTAAGAAAGAAGGATGGCTTGTTTACATACAGTGGATATCCATTGATGAGCTCCATCACTACAGCATGTCTGTTGTAGTCCACAGGTTTGGGAACGGGAAACCCTCGATCATACAATGCCTAAAATGTTAAGAGATGACTCAAAACATGCATCACGCAAAACTGGACACGCACTGAACATTTTATGAATTGTTGGTGATATTTTCCTTCTATTTCGAGCTACCTTCATGTAGGCATACTCCTTCATGGCAGAAAGGCGAGAGAGGTAGAGCCAGGACATGTTCTTCCTGTGTCGGTGGTAATCTCTCTTGTTCTTCAGGTTCCTAAAGGAGGTACGACCCAATCTGTGAAGCTTCAGGGCGTACTGTTCCCCATTTGGACTTGCCACAATATATATATCTGCAGGGAGTGAACAGAAAGAAATATTGGTACCAACATGAGGAATTTATGTCTAAATATTGAACACTTTATGTACTGTACATATCGATAAAAAATGATGTTTCTTACCTGACTCTTTACCCACACCCATCTGGTTGCCCACTGAAATGATCACTTCCCTGGAGCACAAGGTCTTCAGAGCCAAGTAGTCATATCCTCCATAGTTCAACCTGTAGCCCTGCACAGCTGAAATACACAAGCCGCATTATAAACATTACCTGCATGTACCATCTTTACCAGGACTAGTGACATCCAGCATGCATGTCTGTGTGTTTTCTTACTCTTGGTGCGTTCGTAGACCACAAGTTTGTGCTTGACGAGCTCTCTGAGGATCTTGTTGCAGCCGCCGTGTTTGAGGCTGGCGATGGAGGACAGGAGACTCACTGGGACAATCTCATGGTTCTTCATCCCCATTTCAACCTGTGTGAAGGGAAATTAACACACATAATCGGATCACTAGAGTGCTGAAGATGAAAGATGAAGTGACATGAAAAAAGCACCGCCTGACAAAGTCATGGTCTGGGATTTTGGTCGTAGTAATATGACGATATTTTGGAGTGTTGGCAGTTCCCTATTTGTGTTACTATGCAGCTCAGCAAGGAAACAGTGTCTGGAGAAACAAACAAATCATTCTGTATTAAAACAGTGACTGCAGTTTTCCGGTGGATGCTTGTCTATAGTAAAAAAAAAAGTGTAATGTTCAAGTTATGACCTATTCCTAATCTTAATCTTAATTACTTCCACTATTTATCACCCCTTCTACAATAAATGTACTCTAGGTAAGTGTCTCCCTTTTGTCTCATTGTCACAGTTTGATTATTTCTCTCCAAACTATGCTTTCCTCTGATTTACAGCTAGAAGTTGTTGGTTATACCAAACATGCAACCACAGATTCACACAACATGCGTGTTTTTTTAACGTTATGGTTTGTTTTTTTGTTAATTAACACCCAACTCTTTACAGTGACAACACAACTCGCAGACATTTAATCAAACAGCGGTTAATAAGCAGCTGACACAGTTGCTTTATGTGTGTCCTGTAATGTTAGCTCACGTTGGGCTAGCTGCTATGATGACAAACCGACTAAAGCTAGCCTAGCACGGGTTAGCTCAGAGCCAACTTACCGCTGTGAGGACGCGGAAATCATCCCGGGATAAGTATCTCAACACCACGACATTCAGCTTCCCCATGTTTCCACAAACTGTCTGTGTGTTTCTAATATTATTGCTGTCACTTCTGAGGCACAGACGTCCACATTTCTTTTAGTAAACACACGTGCAAGGCAAAGCGGAAGCTCGGGGAACGGAGACTACGTCACTTCAGTTTTACGTGTAACGTCACCGTGGCGCACCAAATACGTGAAACCAACAATAACAACAACAACACACAGCAAAGAGTGTAGTTCATTCATGGAAATATAAGATTAGAAGCACAGA
Organism: Protonibea diacanthus; assembly: GCA_028641955.1. NCBI lineage: Eukaryota > Metazoa > Chordata > Actinopteri > Sciaenidae > Protonibea > Protonibea diacanthus. The sequence continues at coordinate 19,585,054 of CM053985.1, forward strand.
CTGTATAAAACACATAGCATTATCATCATGTATACAATAGGCCCACTTACTACCACCTAGTGGTAAACAGGTGAAATGAAGTACACACTTTCCATTACCACAGAGATGTCCAAAGTACGGCCCGGGGGCCAATCACGGCCTATTCATGTGGCCTGCTAGGATTGTCAGATACTGTATGGCTGGAAGATTTGACTTTTTTTTGGTTGACATATTGAAGCATTTGAACCTTTAAGGACATAGCTGCTGGTGTTATATATCTGTAGATGTGACACAAACATTACTTTCTGAATGATTTTGTTAAAGACAAGAGTGAGAGTGACACTTTTTAAACTTAAATGTTAACAGACTTTGCGTTACTCATAATAAGTCATGTTTAAATAAACATGAGGTTCAGATTTGTATCAACTTCATGCGAAGTTTAACGTATTCCATATTATTCTTTGTTATCTGACTTCAGATGTGAAAGAAAGGAAGAACTGGTTTTTAGATTTGTTCATGCCTGATTGGCTTAGATTTGGTTACAATGTCATTTTTAAAAAAAGATAATTGTGACTATCTATCTATCTATCTATCTATCTATCTATCTATCTATCTATCTATCTATCTATCTATCTATCTAGTGTTGTTTAGTAATTCTCTTTTTCAACCTTCCAGTTCTCTGTTTTAACACCAGCAATTTGTTATTTCGCACCTGTGAGCTGTGAGTAGCTCCTCCATTTCATTTCTGCATCACATTATGGTAAATTAGTGTTACTCAGCTGTCACAAAAGTGAAGTGTTTTTATTTTACATAGTGACTTCTTCTTCTATTTTTTTTTTTAAGTATGCTTAATTTCTGTCCGCCTTTTTCACTGTGAACCCACTACATATTCAAAAGCTTTTTAGCATTACTGTGCAGTATGGAAATGAGATACAGCTACAGTCAAATATGAAAGCCCCTACCCATTGTACTCCCACACAGGTGTTTTCACTTGATGCCTGATTAGACCTCTTAGTGTTACTGTGTAGAAACTGTACATGATTGACATCCTCCTCACTCTCTTTATATTGCCCCATTATGGTGTGGCAATGTACACCTTTTAAGTCAGTGCATAGATTCTGGTATTTCCCTGCACTGCTTCACCCAACTTCAACCTGAGAGAAGGCCTAATCAGTAATCAGAGTAACTGAAAACACATGTGTGGGTGTGCAGGGTCTTTTAACCAAACATATTAGCACCAATGGCAAAAAACAAAATAAAAAATATGGGGACATTTTGGTTAACAATGCACTTATAAGCATCCAGCCCCAGTTGTTTTTCTGATCTAACTAATTCTTAGTAAACAACATGCATATTGTTCAAAAAAATAGTGTAAATGAAACACAAATGACAAATGATAGGCATGTGTTGTTGGCTTCAAGGGTTGTGCAGCATTTCTTCATTGTGACTGCTGAATAGGCATTTTTCACAGAAACACAGGCATGAATAAAAAATGAGTGATGGCTTAATTTCATGTAGCTGCTCGAGTTTCAGGGGTGCTGTGAAAAAGGCTTATGAATGTAAATGAGCTCTGGAGTGTATAATATACAAGTATCAAGGGTTTGCTGTGTGGAAGTTTGAACTTTTGAATTTATTCGACGGTTGGCTCATCTATTGACTTTTGTGTTGTTTTATTGTTTATCATGATAGATCAGCAGGGCTGTGAGTCCTAAACGAGTTTCCCCACAGGGCCAATAAAGCATACGATATTGTACCATAAAATGAAAGAAATATATCTAAAGTGATGCTACAGGAAACACTGCATCATCCCAGTGAAATCTGGAGGTCAGGTGTGTGTGTGTGTGTGTGTGTGTGTGTTAGCGAGTGAGGGTGTTAAACGGAGATTTACTGGCAGGTTTCTGTTGCCATAGCAGCTGGATTCTGTGCATTCCACGGCCAGGTAGGCTCTAAACAGAGGGAGAGTGTGTAGATGTGTGTGTGTTTATTCAGGACTGCCCTGTGACAGACACCACTCTGTTCTGCTCCAATACACACACATGCACACACACACACACCACATACACACACACGTATATATAGGGTGTTGACTCAGTGGAATTCCTCCATTGGTTTATTTAACATTCTGTGGCTCAGCAAGTGCCTGTGTCCAAAGAGAGGCCAGGCATGCTATGTGACTAAACGTACATGTGCACAAATTAAACAGACCTTTGTGTGATATAAGTGTAGAGCCTCAAATTGAATTGGCTCCTTTATTAGTAATTAATTCACTCCAAAACATTGTACGTCTATTACCGAAGACAGATGGACACGTGTGCAGAGAGCAGGAGTGAGAACATGAGCTCTATGTGAGTCACTCTGTGTCTGTAAGTGCTCTGCAGGTCTCATGAGTGTTCAAACAGTTATTCACACTCTCGGCCCTGCGTCATGGCTGTTTTCTGTGTCTATGACCACTCAGTGCTCCTGTCTGTTAACTGTGTCGCTACATCGTGCATTAACAGCTCCAGCAGGTGTGTCTTGAGTAGTAAAATACACATCTGTACACTCTTTATACGCAAGTGCGGAACAAAATAGCAGTGACACATAATGCAGTCGAAAACAACACCACAAACAGGACCACAGAGCTGAAGAAGCATGTTTGCATCACAGAATATACAGAAATTAGAAAGCTTTAATAAGTTAGTATGTACTGCAGGGCTATTACAGTAGAGTGTATTAGATTAGGACAGATTTACTCATAGAGTAAGTAGATTAAGAGATGAATGAAATTAAGTAATTGATTTTTGATTGTTAATTTAATTACAGTTTTAAAACAAAACAAAAATGTCTTTGCAATTCTTAATTTAAGAGCTAGATGGCACTGTGACACTGGCAGATTCCTGTAGCTGCTTCACTTCTGTCTGTCTTTTGTCTCATATGAACCTTTGTTGTCTCTGTTTTAAGTGATGAAACTGTTTTCCTCCTGTTATGTGCACCTGGTCTATTGTTTGATCTGTAGTGTCTTTGTGATATTAGGCAGATGTAGAGTTCCTAACAGCTTAGGTTAAGCGTAACGTTGTTGGCTGTTTAACCTCTGGATTTTTTTTTTTAATGTCACCATGCTGTTCTGTCCCACATTGTCAAAAAAATAAAAATAAAACATAGATGTTATTCAGCAACATGACAGGAAACATGGCTGGAAATTCCCGCTAATAACTCCCCTAAAAACTAATGATAGATGGCATATCATTTAATTGATCTTTTTAATAAATGCAATCAATCCAGCAGTCCACCCCGGAGCACATGTTTTTCAAAAGCAATGGAATGTATAAGAACAATCAGTTTACTGTTTACTGCATAGTACACTAGTTATTTTGACTCTTAATAAGCTACTTGTTGTGAAATTGTTAGGACACACATTTCTGCGTGTTTGATCCTTATACATATTTTTCCGTTCATCTTTATTTTCATCATTCCGTGCTGAAGGCAAATGGGAGCACATGATAACAGTCTACCTTAATTGGATAGTAATAACAGACCAACTCTGATTAGATTATCATATCATCCCATAACTCAATTTCTCATAGGAATTCTTCTGATACTCTGCTGCTGCCATAGCATGACTACTTTTATATAAAATTTGTATATAATGTGATTTTTGTCGGTATGCCGTGTATACACGCCACATCTATTGCATGTCTGTCCATCCTCAGAGAGGGTTTCTGTTGTTCCTTCCATTTATTTTCCTGTTGAAAGTGTTATTTCTGGGAGTTTTTCCTTACTGGAACTGAAGGTCTGAGGACAGAGGGTGTTGAATGCTGTAAAGATTGCAAAGCCCCCTGAGGGAAACTGTGATTTGTGATATTAGGCTACATAAACAAAATTTAACTTGACTTGATATGATGTTTTAGTGCTTTAGAGTCTGTGGACATGTGACTGATTTGGCCGATAGGCTGAATGTGTTCTCTACTGATAAAACTTATGGTTTTCTCCACTGGATCTCAGCAGCTGCAGATCAAGAGAGAGTCTCAAGGCAGAAATTTCTTGTTAAACAGCCAATGACAGACAGGCGCAGTCGTCTGTTTCACTGAGTCTGGACAGTTACACACAAGCACACACCAGGGTGACCGATAGTGTGTTAGCTGAGCAGGGCCGGGAGTATAGAGGGAGAGTGTGGACCCGCCTGTGTGTGGAATTATCTGGAACGTGGCGGAACGGCCATTCCTGCATGCGTGTGCACATGAGCATGCACACATACACACACATACACATTCACTAACACACAGTGAGATAGTGTCTTCTTTCCAGATGTGTGTGTGAGGAACCTTTTTTGCCATGCTTCACCACAAAGCAGCTCTCTCTTCAGTCCTCACACCATTCCATCTTTCTCTCCTTCATCTCCTTTTTTCTTCACCCCAGTCTCAGGCTTTGTAGAATTTAATACATCTGATTAAAACGTAGCCAAAATGTTCGGAGACATATTCACCTTCAACTTGTGTGTTTATGCGAGCACTCTTTTTATTGTTTAAAAAGTGATGACCCCATCCACTTTCTGTGTGTAGAGGGCTGAATATCCTCAATGGACCTGCAGTAAATCAGGATCCTTTGATTAGAAATTAATGAGCATCTCGTTATGGTAAGATGAAAGGAAGAGCTGGATAGGTTAAAGTGATGAAAGGACCATTGCAGCGCTGACTGAAGTGAAGTGATCGCTCCATTTGATGTACATCAGTGTATCAATGCTGTGAGCCCTTCCCCCTATTATTTCATTCACATGAATAAAGAAATTAAATTTGATGTTTTAATAATGCACGAAAGCTTAAAAGTCATAGCACCCCTGACATATATGTAGCTATCTTAAAGTATTTTAGAGGATAATCACACAAAGCGGGCAAATGTCGAGGTGATTGTATAGTGTATAGAATATAATAGTGTATTTTTAGTTTGTTTGTGTCAGTACCATCTCTTGGTGTTTGAATTTCCTTTACTGTGCTGTTGCAAAGTGAATGTAGGGACCATGGGAGACTTGCCCCCATCAGCCCACAGAGGATGCCTGCTCCACAAACAGACACGAGCAGCTTTGATGGTAATGCACACACACATGCACATGCACACACACACACACACGCACCCACTCACAGTGTCAGGCTGTTAAATTGCTTTCTTGTTGTTTTCCAGCGCTAAGCTTCAGGGAGAGAATGCTAAATTGAGGCAGGAATTGGAGAAGCTTAGGTAGGTTTCCAACAACAAGTGTGGGCTTTGTTCCTAGGGTATCATCGCTGTGCCTTTAGCCAGCTGCTGTGTGTTTGGAAACATCAAATTTGATTAGATTAGAGCAGAGGAGAGGAGATCTACTTACTCTGCCTGTTCTGCTGCAAGTCTCCTAAACAATAATCTGCTCTCAGGTGCTGGTACAAGAAGCAAGTAAACGAGGGGCCTGCGGAGAAATATGAGGAGGGAAGGCATAACCTGTTCCAAGCCCAGCTGATACAGCTTGAGAGACAGGTACACACAAATACACACATACATGAGACTATTTGTCTCTATTAACCAAATAGGTTCCTCTTTCTGAAGATTTAGCGTTCATATACAGTATGTTGCAGTGTGGGTGTGGAAAAAGCCACACAACGAGGTGCAGACACATCATGAATAAAATGAATATTACAGCTAAATTCCAGAGAATATTTTGGCACAGACTGCATGCAAGATGTGTAAATGTGCATTGTTTAATGTGTATGGATGCACATCAGTTTATGTTTGCGCACAGGTTTAACTCCTTCTCATGCTGGTTTTGTATATATAAAAATATAAGTTTATGTGGATCTGCCTGTGTGTATTTACTTACAAAATAAGTGGTGTGTCATTTAGCCTGAGCTGACTGAATTGAACTCCGCTGTCAAGCAGACAGGTTGGCACTTCACAGGAATAACAAAGCACTGGGAGTGCAGGTTTGCATAGAGATAAGACAGGTTAGCAGGACAGTGTGTACTGTACTTAAAATTGTGTGCATTTGTTATTTCTAAACGCACTGTGTGGGCTGCTTACATCAAGCCTCATTATATGATGTCTGTAGAGATCTGTGTGTGCATAACCAGCAAGCTGGACTTCCCTTTTAGAGTCAGTGGCACATGTCCAACCACTCAAAGTGTTAGTAATAATGATTTTTTTTTTTTATACGGCTGAGGTCATAATGTCATTAAGTAAATGGGGAAGTGTGTTAGTGGGGTTGTTCTTCTTGCATCTCTTGAGTTTTTCAGCTTCGGAGTGGGGACATTGCAAAGTGTTTTGCTAGTTCTCAAGTCTTTTAGTCGCTAAAGTGTAGACGTTGGTTTAGGGCTTTAAAAAAAGGGTTTGTTGAAACTGTTTCATGCAATAACTTCTTTCAGTCTAGACATCATTGAGACTCCAGGAAGTCACATATCAACTCTGAAAACCACAAATTGATGTTTTCACCTCTCTGTTTTTGTATTGATTAAACAAACAAGATATAACACAATATCAGGATCAGAATCACTTTATTTGCCAGGTGTGTGTACACACACGCAAGAAATTCAACTCCGGTTACACTTTGCTCTCAGTTGTACATACAGGTATAGACATAAGTCGGTTAAAAGACAATGACATGACAGGTAAATGTAAACATAAACATAAAATAACTATATACATATTAAAAGGTGTATAAATATATATATGCATACATATAAATATGTGTATCTATTTATATCTATAAACAACAACAATAACATTTGTACACTGGACTGGGACTGGTGATAACAGAATAGTTGTGTTATGTACATGAGGTAGGTGGGTATGACATATATACATATATTTGCACAGCAAGCTAAATGTAAACAGTGAGGATACATAAATTATAATGTATATTAGTGAGTTTCAGATGTGCTAGTAGGCAGATTATTATGGACAGCACCAGTGCAGCTGTTGACCCCCCTGCTAAACTAAACCATATTTGACAGACATAACGGTTATATCAGTCTTCTCCTCTAACTCAAGAAGGCAAATCAGGGTATTTCCCAAAATGTCTTTAAGTTTACACAGTGATGAAGAATAAGGAACAGGTGTACATATTTATTCACAAATCTGCATTTGTATGTCTGTTTTTGCGCGCCCATGCACGTGCATGTGTAAGTATGAGTGATGTAACTTAGACCTTAGCCAGATAATAACATGCCACAGTGATAGAGAATGCTGCTAACTAACAGCAGTTTTCAGATGATCCTCTCCATCACACACACACACACACACACACACACACACACACACACAGCCCTCACTTGTCAGACCCTTGTAATGGGATCACTGAGGGATTGGTCCTGCATCAGTCACAGCACAGGTGCAAATGTATACTCATACACAAAGGTCCAACCACCCACCCACACACACACACACACACACACACACACACACACACACACACACTCTCACACACATATCATCCAGAGGCTGAACATGGCTCTGTATCACAGGAACAGGAAAGCTGCTCTTTATCTGGTGAGGTTGCCGTTGTTCAGGCCATCAGATAGCAGCTACATCTTGTGTGTGTGTGTGTGTCCACATGTGTCTATGTGTATTTAAATGTGTGCACATTTGAGTGTATCTGTGTGTCTAGTTTAATAGCATTAACTCCTGCAAGCGTGAAATGAGACAGTCTCCCCTCTATCTGTCTTTAAGAGCCGGGCCTGAGAGAGCAGAGTGGCTGAAATGAACTGATGGATCATGCAGGCTTCCAGTCAGATGAGCCTGTTAACTCTAATAGGAAGTGTGCTGGTCTCAGTAGAAAGACATCTCACAGTGAACCACAAAAAAAATCTGTACATATTGTACCTGCTATATTCTCCCTTTAATTGAGTTGGTCAGTCAGATAGCTTGATGTGATCCGGTTGTATATTGTGGGAATACTTTGAGGTGGCTGCTAAGCAATGCTTCCCTCCGCTCATTTTAAAATCTTTAGGCCACTGGTTTAGTCTTTGGGAAAATGACCCTAGTTGTCACCAGGGAGTCAGCTAATCAAATGCATGTCAACACAGACAGTTTTATTATATTTCCCTATTACAGCCAGTGTAGATCAATATGTATTAGACTTCAGATTGCTGAAAGGAAGGCATTTTTGCACTGGTTGGAAATTTACACAAGCTTGTTAGATTCTCATAAATTCAAACAAATGCTGGGAAAATCTTCTGGATGTCCTGACAGACGTCTTGGCTTGCGATCAATGAGATTACTTCATAAAACCCTGAACATGTTGTCTAAGCCTCGCCTGCAGGTCAGTGGGCATGGTAATTGTGATAACTGCCAGAGACAGCATCAGACTATCGTGCAAAATCTGAAAAAACATGTTTTTTTCCTGTCTGATAGTTTCGAATCTCACTTCTTGTTCCGCATGAGCTTTTGCCTTGGGAGAAGTGAAATAATAAACACACACACACTTTACACACAAGCATCAAGACTGTGCATCACAGTAATCACACCGCAAGGGATGCCGGGTAATTTGGTTAAAGATGTCAGGAACGTAAATCACCTCCAATCAGTCCTCCTCTCTCATTGGTCAATCCCCCCTCCTCCAGAAGCACTTCATTGGTCACTTGTTCACCCGGCTGTCTCTGTAGGTCTCACACTGTTCAGCTGTTGCTCACCAGGAAGCTCTGGTATGAAATCAAAACAGAAAAAGTCTATATGATTAAGTCGCTTTGTGTGAGGAGAAAAGTTGTGTTTCTCTGAAAGGAGTTATTCAACGTAGCAACAACTCTAAAGCTCACACATCTGTACAAAAACATGAGTCTTGCCATTGCAGAGATGTTGATAGGCAACTAGCAGGTACTCCAGGACTTAGTCAGGCACAGTATTCTTAACTTCCAACTTTCTTTTTGTATTTGTTTGTACAGATTAAACAAACAAGATATCATCAGTTAAACAGTGAGCTTTAGAGGTGCTTCTAGGCGGATTTAGTTACCTTTGGTTAGCTATTTACCTCTGTTTCTAGTCTCTGCGCAAAAGTAAGCTGGATGATTGCTACATATTTAATGTACAGACATTGGAGTTATATTAATCTCCCCATTGATCTGTTATGTTTTGTAAGAGCTGAACCCAAAAACAGAACTCAAAATTTATTCAGAGCGATGTGAGGTGGTGAGTGAATGGATCCAGAGTCAGCGGTGGAGCTGGGCAGGCAGGCAGGCAGGCTGAGGTGGGCTGAGGTGGGCTGGTGGCAACTTTATGAGAAAATGGGGAGTAGTGAACCTGAAGCAAAGGAGAGTAAAATCAGGGATGAGCAAAAAAGCAAAACACGAGGTTCAGGCAAGAATTATTAGTTTGGCCGTAGTGTGAGTACCACAGAAATAATGTACCACAATGAGAGTGTGAGTTGAGTGTATTTCTCAAAATAACGATATTATAATGATATTAATTTCTATTAATAATATACTATTTTTATCTTTGATTACTATGATTAGAATTTAACCGCTGAGGACAACCAGTGTAGCCAGCAGAAATCTGGAAAACGGATAACAGCTATCCAAGCCGATAGCAATTTGATAGGCGAGAATGACGAGAAAGACATTTCTGCTAATCTGTATGAACAGATATCTGTTTATGAATGCAGATAACTTTAAAAAAAAAGCTCAATTGTTGTCACATGATAGCTGATGGATTAGATGGATGGAGTTTTGGCCAATATGTTCCCCCTCTTTTGCTCCCTACACGGACTGCTGTGACCAAAGCCCGCTGAAATGTGACCGGTCAATGCCACAAATGGAAACCAAAAGGCTTGGGATGCCAACATTTTAGACCCTTACCAACAGATTCTACATTCATATGCAGATATCTGTTTATAGAGATTAGAAAGTGGCCAATTCATTGCCTGCCTAGTTGTTTTGGCAACAGCAAGAGCGGAGCTGTTAGGGACCTTCACATCACAATAAATTAACTGTGCATTTCAGTTGTTCTAATTGCTGTATCGCTTCAGCTGCTGTAAGACGTAGATGTCTGTTAAATTTCAACTAAATTTTACTTTCATTTTCACTTTTCATTTTTACAACACATTTACAACATTCAACTTAACAGTTTGTTTTACTTAATATGCAAAGATTTCATCAAATATTGAAATTAAGCGTACTCTCTGCCATAAAATAAAATGTTTCACAGGTGGTGGAAAAGTTTCATCCTTGTAACTGTAGATTTTAGACTTTAGATATATGTATATATGCATATTTCAGTCTTGGCTCTGTAGTCTATTGGTGGAAGAAGGCATGTCACACACATGCATACATGCACACACACACACACACACACACACACACGCACACACACACACACACACACACACACACACACAAACTTTAGATGTTCAGGGCTTTGATATTCTCCAGTCTGCACTAGAGGGTAGACAGCTAGAGATCTTCAAACAATACCTGGATAACACCTTGACACCCTCACTGCATATCCAGTGCTAATGACTACTTGTTAACCACAATACACACACACACACACACACACACACACACACACACACGCACACACACACACACACATGCACACACAGGACAGAGCTCAGACTTAATGATTCTGTGAACGCTGCAAATCTCAGAGCCGTTTCCATTTGCTCTCTCTCCCCTCAGGCAAGGACCTTCATCACGCCGCCGCCCATTGATTGGGACGATACACAGCATTAATAAATGAATTGAGTGCATGTAGCCAATAGAGAGAAGACACACACACACAGGAAGAAATGTGTATGACATTCTTGGCTATGTTGAGAATGATGAGAACGTCAAGTTCTGTGGCTGCGCATGTTTGCTTTCGTGGACGGAGGCAGTGGAGGTGATGGACAGTGAAAGGAGCATACAAATGAACAGCCACCCACGGGGAAAATCATCCCACCTTGGATGTTTACTGCACAGGGGCTGCTCTGTGTGAGACTGTGGTTTTTAGTAAATATTCCTGGTATGTGTATATGTGGTTGTGTACAATCCTGGGAGGGGGTGCTATGTGGAGTGGTTGAAATGCAGCAAAAAAACAAAAAAAAAAACCCACAGATGCTGTGTGTGTGTGTGCCCTGTCCAGGTGGATATATTCTAGGTCAGGCTGTTTGTCAGAGCTGAAACCAGATCGATGTGGCTCTAATCTAAGGCAGTATGATGTGATTGATCACCTCATATTCTGAGGCCCTGGACATAGACCTCCACTGGGTGTGATGGACACACTCACACACACTATGATCAGTTCACCCAAGCAAAAGAATAGATTGGGATGAAATGAAATAAGAGCAGATTGGTTTTGCCGGGCACAAGGCGGGACAGGCTATCCAAGAGGGTCAGAAAAGATGATGGGAGCAGAAAATGTTCATTGATACCATCTTTCATGTGTTAGATGTCAGTGTGTGTGTATGTGTGTCTTTCTTTCTGAAATTGGCTTTGCTTAGCTGCATTAGCTGCGCTGTGTTTTTTTGTGTCTGTGTCGGCCCCCCGCGTGTCTCGGTGTGTGTCAATGTAAATGCAAGAGTGCACGATGTTGACAAGATGTTTGTTTTTGTAAAGCCGAGGAACACTGACAGATGAGAAAACTGTTCCGTCTGAGCGGCTGGAGGAGTGTGTTAGCTGCTTGCCCCCACAGCGTGTCGGGGTGTTTGCATAATATTCCATGTTTGAAATTTTAATGACACCTGTAGGCTATGTTATAGTGAATCTGCTCATAAGTGAATAAAATGAGATAGCGATGTGTGTATGCACAGTAATTGTGGGTATTTCTGGGAGTTACCAGATTTTGTGCACGTGGGTGTGTGTGTGTGTGTGTTTGTTCATGTTTATTCGCTCTGTCTGAGTGCATCTGTGTGAGGAGTGTGTGTGAATTTTACACACTTGGTCTCCCTTCATTGACATGCACACTGTCAGAAACCTCATTTGAACTGCTGGTAATGGGCTTTTCTGAGTGTTTGCCTGCTGGGCTGCACTGCCCCATCTCTTCCGAGGACTAATGTATTGTTGTTAATGTGTTGAGCCCTCCTCATTTTGAACCCTTATATTTTCTCCTGTTGAAAATGCTAAATGTAAATGCAGACTTTGATTATTAAAATGTTGATACCAATTTTCTACTTTAAAAACACTGTGCAATATTCTTATGTGTCAAATTGCACACTGGAGCGGAGCTGCAACAGCCTACATGTGGTCTGCTTATTTACATGAGTTACATAATTTTAGAATAACACTTTCAGGTATGTATGCTTATTTGTTTTCTTGCTGTGTTGAGAGTTAAAGGTCCAGTATGTCAGATTTAATTAGCTCTATTTACAGAATATCACACAATAAGCATAACTATGATTTTATTTGTGTATAATCACCTGAAAAAAAGTTTTTGTGTTTTTGTTACCTTACAATGAGTCTTTTATATCTACAGATGGCACAGGTCCTCATCCATGGAGCCCGCCATGTCAAACTGCCATGTTTCCACAGTAGCCCAGAACCAACAAAATAAACACTGGCTTCTCGATAGTGCCTTTTCACATTTTTTTTTTTTTGCATGTTTCACCGCAGGAACTACTCCACTAGATGCCAAAAAAATCTACACACTAGTCTTTTTAATGAGAAGATTGCTACAACTTGTCAATATTGTAGCCAAATTTACTGTTCGTTTAATCCATACAATCTTTAACTTGTGTGTGTTTTACAGAGGGTTATGTGTGGGAGGGAGTGACTCCTTATCGACCAGCGAAGACAGAAAGTCACTACTCTTGGCCAAAAAATAATGGATTTAACATGCTGAATAAACATTTTAAATAGTGAACTTTTAAGGTGCTAATAGTTAGATTTGTTCCCTTTGGAGTGGTATCAATCACCATAATTCAGATGAAGCTCCTACATTCAATCATCAAAGTCCTGTTGAGAAAGTGAATATGTTAAAAGGTTGAACTATTCCTTTAATGTTTGTGTTAATAATCTGATTTGCATATGAGTTCAGGTGAGGGCTCACTGTGCTTCAGTATTATCTCTACAAAACACTCACTTGGATGTGTGTTAAGGTCAGATGGAGACCATCAGTCTTCACATGTGAGTTCGGGGAGGCTCACAAGTATTTAGTTTCTGTTCCTTATTAACCAAAAAAAAAAAAAGAAACAAAATGCTTTTGACTGCATCACATTCACAATCACATTCATCTGTCTTCACAGAACAATGTGGAGTCTTTTCTGTGACGGTTTATTTAATGATGATCACAGCTCAGGTTCAGGTTCAGCTGCAGTCAGACTGTACCGGCCTGCATTCCCTCTCGGCCTCACAGGACCACACTCACCACATGCAAACACACAACTGAACACAGACAAGGCCACTCTGCTGGATTTATCACAGCTAGTTTCACTCACCAAATGTGTGAACCACTCACTGTTTGTCCCCCACTTTCTCTCTGTCTCTGACCCCCCTCTTTTGGACCAGCCTCCATTGCTCCATATTGTCGTTTTATCTCTCTCCCATTTCTCCCCATCCCATCCGTCACTCTGCCTCCATTGCACCATGGGAGGTGGAGGATGGTCCTTCATGTTGTGCCCAGGTTTGCCTCTCTGAAGTAAATGTGTATGTGTGTGTTTGTGCTCGCATGAGGGCATGAAAGAGAGAGAGAGAGAGAGAGAGAGAGAGAGGTGGCATCTGAAAAAACACCATTACAGAGCAGGTGTCCTTCCATCTGTGCAGATCACAGTTAACTTTTCCTCTTTCCTCTTTCTTTCTGAGACTTTCTGTTTCTGTCAAACACATCCTGTCCTCACACAGCACACATTTACACAAGGGCGTTTATCACAGGGAAACATGAGATTATGGACTAAAAATTACAAATGGAAACGTGACTAAAAGCAAAAGAAAAGGGGAGATACAGCAGAAAGAACAGGGGTGGTGTTGAAGAAGGGAAAAGGAAGACTGGTGAGCCGAGAGACGAGGACAAAGAGACAATAAATAAAAAGAAAATTTAAGCTATGGAGCTAAAAATAACCAGTGTTTACAGGGACATAGATGAAAAAGAAGAACAAAGATGTGGAAGTCGAAGTGTCTGAATAAAGAAATGGGGTTTAAGTATTAAGAAAGGAGAACAGAAACGTGGCAGAGGCATTGCTTAGGTCACCCCTGCTCATATACATGCAATTTTATGCAGTGTTTGATGTGTGAATAAGTGTGTGTGTGCATCTCCGGAGAGCTAGAGAAGGCTATATAGTTCAGACTCACCATTAAAACATGTCTGAGGGCTGCAGGAGACAGCTGAGCCTCTCCCAGGGGAGAACAGCTCACTGCCTGGATGGATGGACGGATTTTGCGAATGTTTACGTGGAAGCATGGATGGATGAGTGTTAGTCAGATGTAAAAATGGATTGGTGGGCAGGCTGATGTATAGATAGAGATGTGTACCTGTAGATGAATGTGGAAACAGGCTGCTTTGCTTGACATCATGCTTCAAAAAACATGTCAGCATGGTGACTTCCCTGCAGTCAAAACTCGCATAATTATTTTTCAGGCCTGTCACAATATCTGTCATTCACAATGATGCAATTTCAGAACCAAACAACAACGTTCACTGCAGCGGCACAGTCACATGACCCATAACTGAGTATGACAGTGGCAGTCCACGTTTTCTGGTGATAAGTGGTCCATGCTGGGGTTATTTTTTGCATTGCCCTCCAACAGATCAATAAATTGCGCAAATCAAAAAATGCTGCTGTGCCTTTCTTTCTCTGCATTTTCAGTTTCTTCTTTTGTTTATTGTATCAGGGGGTTGTACTCATCTTTGAATCATGTTATGCTATAACCATTTCTCCACTTATTTATTCCACAAATCTGCTATTTCCACTGCTGCCATAATTACCAATTTAATCCTGTACCTGTCTAAGAACAGCAGGCAGAAACAGCGTGATACACAGAGTGATACAATAATTGGCAAACAGACATGTTGTATTGCGTCTCAGCCACTTCTCTCACATCTATCCTTTATTATTTCTATATTTTCAATTTTCTTGGATAACTGAGCTGATTATGGGGCAGTATAAGGTCCTTCTTCCACACTCTGTCCAACAGGAAGCCGCATGTCCTGCTGTGCCCATCATTCATGCACACCCACCCACACACATCACATCACTCTTCCTCATCTGTTAGAAAATATGACCCAGCCTGTTACCGATAATGATGTTTGTAATGACATATTGAGGTTATTCACTGCCAACTCGTTTTATTTGACATTTGTGTCTGTGCTGTCAGATATTCTCTGATATATGTATCTCCTGTGATTTACTGATGGCCTCTGGTTCAGCTAAGGAACTTAAAGGCTTCCTGTCAGAGATACAGCGAGGGCTCTGTTCAAAGATAACAGTTCAAAATAAGATGTTCTTTTTGTTGATAGATGTTTTAGTCAGTGGGCATGTTTACATGTAGGCGAGGTTATGTTGGACTGCCGTGAGCAGGTTCTCGAGCTGGTTTGGGCGGTAGAGGGAGGAGTAGTAGGAGGTGCACAAATCAGCACTGATCCACCTCCATCGCACTGAGATGAAAAGCATATTTGCCACCCAAGCAACTGTGTTTACAGTGACACACTTTCCAACGATAGCCGGGCACTTGACCCACTTTTTGTGTAAAAGGTCTCTTAAAAAGGTGCAATAGACTCTCGTACAACCACCAATCCAGACACTGTTCCTATACCCCAGAGCATCATGGTACTACATGTGCAGCTCTCCCCAGAATCATGTCTGACATCTCAAGACTCCCAGCAGCTCCGGGTCACCCAGAGGCCAGCCAATCAGAGGACTTGTCCTTGCCAAACCTCCCCCTGGCAGAACCAAGCAGCATAACAGTGTATCATCTTAATCAGACAGACATCTGGAGATAGTCTGGAGCTCCTACATTCATCTGTCTTGCCTCTGTGGTTTTATCAATGGTGTAAATATCTGTTATGGTTGCCCCTTATGTCTAACACAACACCTTATTTGATCTGAAGTAGCGCACACTCAAGGGAGCAAAAGGTGAAGTAAGAGTGAAGTCTCTCTGTCTTTCTCCCTGAGAGGTGATTTCAGGAAACGAGACTGGATGTATCAACTCAACCATGCATGTGTATTGTGTGTATTTACGTGTGTGTCTGTGTGTATGATTGAATGCTTAATGCTGTGTGTTGTACTGCAGCAGGCACCTGCTGTTGCACTTTTATGAGACTGACCTCACAGACACACTCTCGCTGCGCTCCAGACGCAGGTTTAGTGCACTCAGTATGTTGTTGGTAGTGAGATGGAAAAATGGTCCACACAAGCCTGAACAGCGGTAACCTCTGTGCCGGTGAAATGAAGTGAAACATGAAGTGCTAAAAAGTGCAGTTCCTCAAACAGCCTCTTGAAGCAGGCTATAAAACAACATCCATAAGCAGCCATATTAAAACGCTGGACTTCACAGCGGAGATAAACATGTTTACAGCCTGGTACAAAAAATGGTTTTGGTCTCTTACTCTAATTTCCCTTTTCATGACAGCTGTACAGATGGAGATTTTTTATAGAACTCGAACATTCAAATTATATTAAGGCTTAAAGTCATGCATAATTAAGTGTGGCCGCTGACAGATGGGTGCCGACACAGGTGGCTTGTTTTAGCAACCAGGTTTCATTCAGCCTGCCTCAGTGCCACCCACACATCTATGTTTTTTTCCCCCATTTTTGTATTAGTTGGTAGCCAGTGGAAGCAGGACTGCCAAGATGGTGACAGCCAGAGACGACCAAACTCTGAGGTTCACAACAACTCTCCAGAAACCCATAGGTGATGGATGGTAATGGAGACTCTGTCCATATTTTATACAGCGTATGAGCCCGAAGCCAAACTGTTTTATTTGCCACCATCGTGCAAACAGGTTCACTCATTTTGTTTGACAATAGCATTTGAACTTTTGGGATCATATTGTCTAAATTGTATTGTTATTTAAAGGGTTTCTTGAAAGAAAACTCCTAATACTAATTTAACATTTCTCTCATATAACATTGGTCAGGCTCATGATGGACAGAGTGAAATTAGTAGTATGTGTTCTGACCAAAGAAGAAAGTGTTATTAACCACTCAGCCAAATTTGAATGATTAAACATCGACAAGTTTATGAAATTAGGTGTTAAAATCAGGTAAAAATGAGCAGTATTCACAACTCCAGGACTGTGGGGACCACTGAATGCAGTAAGGCACACCCACATTTTCATCAACTATTTTTCAACCTATTTATGTACTTTGAAAGAAATCTCAGAATTACCTTTACACAGACTTTAAGGATGAAAATAACAATTTTGGAGATTCGGGTGTGTTTTGCTTGTAGCGTGTTACGAAGGTCTGGTAAACACTTCTTTCTAACTCCACACCAAAAGATCTTTTTCATTTTCAAACAAAGTCTTCAGGGCAGCTGATCCTGCCTCAAGTGTCACTTCAGGCAATTTATCACATTCTGCACAGCTTTCTGTGGAGCTACAAAAAGATTCATAAAGCTTTTTTTCTCATGGTAATACTTCCCAAGACCTGTTTCCTTTTATTGAAGGTTGTATTAGAACATTATTTGACCACATTGCTACTTGACAGTGATTGTGCATTTGATTGCATTTAGCCATGTTTTCATATGTGCAAAAACTTTAATAAGAACATTTGTCATGAACATATGCCCTGCAGCAACCACTTGGGACCAATCACAAGCAATTAAAAATTCCATTATGGGAGAGAAAAAAATGAATTGCTAGAATCTAATGGGAATTTAATTAATTACACATTTTTTATTACAGCAGTTCAAAAAAGGGGCAAGATAAGCTTTGAAATAAGCATGAAAAAAACTGCTGCTTCATTTCTTCATGTTTCACAAGAAAATAGAGCCAGTAGTTTTCTAATAAAGTAATTAATGCACAGGTAGAAACACATCAAACTGGCCCTTCTGCTCTATCAGTGTTGGGGCGCAATTAACACAATCAGTGTTTGTGATTTAGTTAGTCTGGTCTTGTTTTTTTTGCATTTGATTAACTTTGTTTTTGTACTGCATTGTATAATTATTGTTTATCTCCATTTCAAAGTCTTCCCAAAGACTAATTGAGCCAGTTTGCTTACTGTTCCCTTTTCAAATGTCAGTCAGATGATATCTCAGTGGATATTAATCAACAGCGACATGTTTCTCCTGCTCTGCTTTCATCCTGATGTGGCACCTGGGACATTACACTGCAATCGTTTAGCCCATCTGCCCTACTGAGCCTCCTCTTCTCTCCTCCAGTCCTTTCCTGTCACCTCAATCTTTTATCCAAACCCAGTTTACCTCCTCTTCTTTGCCTTCCTTTCCTATCCTTCCTTCTCCTCAAATTCTCCCATCTGTCTGCTTCCTTTTATTCCCCTGCCTCTCTCCTCTTCCTCTGGTTGTGTGGGACTCTTTCATTTGTCGCTTACACTGCTGTCTTCCGTCTGGCAGCTTCAGAATGGAAACAAAAGGGTAGAAGATGGAGGGAGAGAGATAAAACAGCAAAAAGCCAAGTGAAGTCATACTTTCAGCCTCGCTGCCTTCCCCCCTACTCTTCCTTACTTTGCTGTCCTCTCTTTTGCTTAATGTTTGAAAGAGCTTTTATTCCACAAATTCTCTGCGCGCTCATGAATAACACATGAGCATCAGCGGCAAACTCTCTCTCTCTCTCTTTTGCTTTATATTGAGCCCATTCAGCTCTCTCTAAAACACACACACACATACGCAGATACACGCTCTTACACACACTTCACTCACAGATGGCCTGGTCCAGGTCATTTCCTCTGTGGATAGAGGATAACTGGATTTGCCAGTCTGTTGTGTTCTGTTGCTCTGACAGATCTGTTTATGAACAGAAAAAGGCAAAAACACAACAAGCTCATAAACTGCATGGTGAGTGCGTGCGTGTGTGTATGTGTATAAATCCTCGCTGACTTTTATGTCTGCAGCAGCAGAACCCCTACTGATGATCACACTGCCCCTACAGTTCAGTAATAGTGGTAGTAGTTAATAGCATATCAACCACCTTGTGACAGTATAATGTTTAGTTAATGTGTTTAGCAGATTATTCCATTACGGCTTTCTGTGTTTTGCTGAAAAGACATAATGGTGTTATTTCTCATTTCTGTCACCGTGTGTGGTTACCGTTTTTTTCTTGCTTTATGTGCACACAGTCATCCATGCACATTATATTACTCTGCTGAAAAAGCTATTTCCCCATCAAGTCTGATAGAGTTTCCAGAGGAACTGTCAGCGCTGTTTAAAACTCAGATATGTCATTTTGCATGTTTCAGCCTCTGAAGAGTGCATGCCTTTGGAGCTGAACGAATAGTTCCCCAGCAAGATGCTTGGCTCCATAAAACACTTTCTGAAACTAGAAGCGAGCCGTGGTGTTTATGTACTCTCTTTTGTCTTTCATGTCTTTTAAACACCTGATGATTCCAGTCTTTCTCTCCAAAATGTTGAACATCCTTCACAGTGCAATACAGATCTACTCATGGAAGCTGGGCTTTAAGCCTTGGAAGGAGAAAGTAACATCTGGCAAAGGCAGATTTTATGTTTGGATTTAGCTTTTAGCAGGTGTGTGTTTCTATATATATGTGTGTGCGTGTGTGTGGTACAGTAGATACAGGTCTAGCTGTGGAAGTAAGTGTTTCACGGAAATAACCAAGTTGGCCAATTAACTGAGTGTGAAGTCACCAGCCCACACAGCCCCGCTGCAATTTTAATGCCCCCACGCTTCAAAATAAACACACACAGGCTTATGCGCACTCATACACACACATACACGACTCCAAACTAAACAAACCATTAAAGTTAACTATCCTTCCCCAGGGTGTCGTCTGTCGGGAGGTGCTGAAACATAACATATTTCATGTTTTTGACTTAAGCTGTCAGTCAGCTGCCAGCTTTACTGAAGGCTGCACCGTTCCAGTCTGAGATCATGGATCAACCAACAGGCAGGGAGACACAGAGACAGACAGGCCTGCGCTGCTGGAGATTTTCTCTTTTATAATTCAGACATGGAAGGTGGCATGCTGTGAAAAACTCATTTAGACATCATGACGTCACTGCTTAACACCAGTTTTGCTGTAATTAGAGGGGTGGACACCTCGTTATCACAGCTCCGGTTCCTTTGTTATTTGGATGACATGGCTCAATGGATGCTCAAAAAATGACCTGTCCTGTTGGAGGATGTGTGGTCGTTGGATATGTTGTGTGCCAGGTGGAGATAGGACTAGTTGAATTCAGATTGATTACTATTTGTCCTCTGAGCACCTGCTTAAGCACACACACACACTCACATGCAGCGATGGATGAATTCCCAGTCCTATGTTTGAGCTGCATTACAAATGCATACATAGTGTTTAGAGTGGCACAGAGCTCCTTTCATATGGAGATGTGCCTGACGAGTTTGGGCTTCGACCTGCCACTGCCTATCTGGTAGAGCATTACACTCACAGCTGCCCCCTCTATCTTTAATATGACTTATCCCTCCTCTCTTTCACCTCTGTTAGCTCTTCCTCTCTGTCTGCTCCACATATTAAAATAATCCTTAACAATATGCGCGGCAGAGGAACTTCTATTAATAGTGATGACAGTGACTGTGCTGTCCCAGTTGTTTGCCTTTGTTGGTAGCCTAGATACTAAATGAATGATTCTATATTCAGGAGCTGTGAATAGTGCCATGTACTAAAGGACTGAAATGTAAATGCGTGACACCGAGAAAATTAGAAGAAAAGAGCTCTCAGATGGCGAGGGCGACTTTCTAGTCTGCCAGCAGATAAATATGATGGAGATGAATGTCAGCGAGGCTCATTGTTTGGCTGCCATGGGAGGTGTAGGCGAGTCATCATGTATGTCAGTCTGTGTCGCGTGCTAATTATATGCACGCTCTGAGCTTCAGCCTGATTGTCAGTCTGACGTGTGCTCACCTTTGTCTGAGGGAGGAGATGGGAGGAAGGAGGGAAGAGGAGGAGGAGGAGCAGTGGGAGCACGAGAGAGACAAAGATTTGGAAGAAGTTTAAGAGGATGCAGGAGGCTCTGATCAAGCTTTTGTCTGTGTGTAGGTGTGTGTGTGTGTGTGTGTGTGTGTATGTGTGTCAGACAGAACAAGGGGAAGAAGCCTTGCCATGACAATATATCCGCTGCATAGCAGGTGCAGTCTGACCTGCCACACTCCCCCCTCCACCTGCATCTCTCTCTTTTCTGTTCCATCTCTCCTCTCTGCCAAACAAAGGCAAGGAAGTCTTCTACTGATGTCAAGCTGAACAAAGGCACAGGATGAAACGCTCTTCAGTTGTAGCGTTGCCTTTCATGTGCACATTACTTCAAAACACATTTTGTTTTTTATCACCGGCTATCATTTTACTGCTATTCTATTTATATATGTTCTTATGTAGGGCACTGTGTGAGTGTATGTGCTACGTTTTGTGATATAACAGAGCCAGATTTAAAAAAAAAAAAAATAATTCAAGGTTGTGGTGACATTTTGGTCTTTTCTTGACATTTCCAACATCTAAAAAAGCATCACTTGAACCGGACATATAGCTAGTGGATAGCCCTCCCATTTTCACCCCCTCAACACACACACACACACACACACACACACACACACAAAGAAAAAAAACACACACAAATTCGTTTAAAGATCAACCATTGATCTTCTCTTTCTCCCCTGCCTGGGCAATTATCTCCCTAATTATTCAGAATCCATCTTCTGCTCAGTGTAGGCCATCAACCAGGAAACTAGCAGTGTGTGTGTGTGTGTGTGTGTGTGTGTGTGCATGCTTCTCTGTGTGTTTGTGTCTAGGTGTGTGAGGATGTGTCGCAGGGTGGGACAGAAACTGTTTCCCTAATTGCTTAAAAAAGACAGGGAGCCTGCTCTGGCTGACATTTGCTTGCACCCCGCAAACAGCAGCCTGCAGTGTAAATCAGGGACCAGTGTATGCACAGGCCTCTCCGTATACACACACACACAGGACCACCACATGGACAATATGTCAAAGCTGTCATATTTAGGGAGCCATTAAGGAAGAGTCACCACCCCGGCTCTTATTAATGATGTCACTGTGGACAGTATGTCGTATTAATGATGTCACAGCAAGATGTGAGCCACAGGAGTGGGCGTTCATCAGCCTGCGTGCATGTGTGTGTGTGTGTTTATGAGTGTGTGTGTGTGTAGGGGTGGAGCAGTGCTTCATTTGTAACACGGCCCGACCTTGATGCCTGGGAATGAACGATGGGGGAGGGGAGGAGAGTCGGGTGAGGAGGAGGAGGAACGAAGAGGTGTAACATCTCTTTGTCATCACCCCTCTCCTGTGGTTTTCCACTCGGCCCTGACAGTGCACAACCTCGCTCGAAGCTGCTCTCCTTTGCTTTCCATGTGCGGTGTGTGTGTGTGTGTGTGTGTGTGTGTGTGTGTGTGTGTGTGTGTACACAAGCTCAGACACCAGAACAACACCGGAACATTCCTCTGACCTGACCGGGATTACACCATGCAGTCATGCAGAGAGAGAAAACTGTGAGAGAGGAGAGTTTAATCAGCGGGTGTGAATATAACAGCAAGTTATTACTGGCTGCAATATCACTGATGCTGCAAGTGCATCGCATCAATAATAGCTGAGGCAAAAGAGCAAATGTAGTTACTCTATGAAATGTTTTTAACCAGACACAGAAATGGTTTTATTAGATATTCTGGACTCTAAAAGCTGATGTCAGAGCTTTACGTGAAGCTGATGTCAGTTCAGAGCAGTTTAGAGAGGACACAGGTCAGGTTACCGTGTGTGTGTGTGTGTGTGTGTTTGAGAGGTTATGGTCACATAGGTGCTGACTGCACTGTTCCACGCCACACCAAGGTTGGATTAGTGTGAACAAACACAATTTATAGTGATTTATGTCTTGACTCATGTGGACAAGGTTACTGAGAGGGGGCCCACTTTTGTGGTTTTGTACAAGCAGGACAATAGATGTGTATACATATTTTCTTCTGCTCTTCACCTTGCCTCTGCTTTGCCTTCTGCTTTGCCACTTTTATAAAAGAAAATCAACATCACACTCTTTCTGGGGCAAAAATGCTACTGCTGTGTGTGTGAGAGAAGTGATGCTCTTCCAACTGTGTATTCAGTGATTGCCTCAGAGCCTCACTGAGACCCAGAATGCCTACTGGCAATAGTATTAGCATCTGGAAAATAGTGTGTGTGTGTGTGTGTGTGTGTTTGTGTGTGAGGGTGTGTGTCCTGCAGCCTCAGACTAATGATGTTTTTGACCTGCTCTTTGTCTTGAAACAAAGAGGCGCTTGTGGCCATGCTCTTCTCGGTCACATACACACACATAATGCACGCGTTTTGTAGGGATAGCTCTGAGTGTGAGAGTGTGTAATATGCATGTATGTGTTTTTGACAGCTGCGGCCACGTTGAGGACTCTTCATTGAGATGCATTGAAATTATTTGGGATGTGTGTGTGTCTGAAGCAGCTCTTCAAACAGCCCCTAACCCTTGTCAAATCACCCCTGCTTTAGTGTGTGTGTGTGAGAGAAAAAGAGAGTGTTTATGCGTGTATTAATGCATGAAACTAGACCGGGGATGTAATCTCCATAAGTGATGACTTAAGAGTGCAGATGCATTTGAGGTAATTATCCCTAGTGGTCAATGTGCCTTCACACACACACACAGACACACACACACCTCCATGGGGGTGGGCATATGTGTTTCAAATTATCACCAAAGTCACAGTGTGCTGTAGTCACATAAACCCGAGCTGGAAATATCACAGCAAACAGTTGTGGACAAACAGAGATGTGGACACACTTCCAGTCTCATTCACACATTTAGTGGGCGAGCAACCACAAACACACAAGCCTCATTACACACATGCGTTTGGAGACTTACGCACACACACGCATCAGCTGACAGTTAAGTAAATACAGCTATATGTAATGTCAGATAGGACTTGCTTATCAGGCGACAGGCAGTCCACAGAGTCTCCTCCCTGTCAAGGTGAAACGATGAGAATAAAATCAAAACTCGTGTTTATGTAAAACTGTAGAACATAGACGGGCACTGCAGCGTGTTCTGTAAAACAACTAACACTACCACAAGACTTTGAAATAGATAAATCAGAGTTTTGGTAACCGCTTTATGAAAAATGACTTTTTTTTTACTATCAATCTCAGAAATTTCTGATTGAATTAACCACAAATTCGTCCAGTCGTTGTAGTATATGTGACATCTTACAATTTTCTAAATTGTTTGCAATTTGTCAATAACGGTCAACCAGGAAGAATGTTTGCCAGCTCCACCTATTTAAATTAATCTATCTCATAAACTTACACAAGCCAAAATTAAATGGAAATCAATCCTCAATCATTTGTTATAATGAAGCTTCACTTTAACTGGTGGGAGGACCATATTTCCTTGTCTCCTCAGACAATGTTAAAGGACCACTGTATAGGATTTAGCTGCTGATTGCAAACCCCCCTCGCCTCGCGCTCTCCTTCCTAGCATGATAAAGAAACTTTAAAGAAACGCACAAAAAACACAAAAGGACCCCAGAGTCAGTGTTTATTTTGTCTTTCTGGGCTTCTCTAGAAACATTGTGTTTCAATATAGTGGACTCAGCAGTATCTATAGATATAAAAGTTTCATTCTGAAGTAACAAAAACACCATGATTTGTATTTTTAGTAAATTATACTAAAGAAAACATGCAGATTATATTTAGTTTCTGCCTTAATCTGTAATTAGAACCCTCCAAATCTTAGACACTGCACCTTTAAGTTGTTTCAAGTTACTAAAATGCAACCACAAACCTAACTATTTAGTTTATAGAGCCAGTTGGCAATACATGTCATGTTAAGCAATGATCTCACAGATAAGAATCATTGTCATTATGCTATGACCTATAACTTTCTTGATAATGATATTGTTAATTTAATATTAGTAAAAACGAGCACATGCAGAACTCTGGATTCATTTCTCGCACAGGGAGACTTTTAAGGTCGCTGTCTCTTTTCACATGCCTTTGAAACAGGATAAATACTGTCGGGAGCCTCACAAGTTGGACACCTTTCATATCCTGATAAGGCAGGTCTGGGTGGTTCTGTCACAACGTCTGTTGGAGCTGATCCAAGGCAGCAACATATGGCGCACAGCTGAGATGTAATGAACCTGTATCACACTGATCCCTTTTGATTTGAGGACACCATGATGTCTTTTCCTGTTGACTTCAACAGTTTGGATTACGGAAGAAGAGCTCAGACCACAGGATCCACAAATGTGAAAAATGTGGGGGTCACTGTTGCACAACTTGATGTTTTGCAGTATTTCGTAGCTACAAAACTTTTTTTTACTGCAGAACAATGAACAACAAACCATAAAATAAAGCCATAAGCACATAGAATAGAATAAAGCACCTGTATGACAAAAAATATACAACCCTGGTCATCCCAGTCAGTAAGGTGAGGGGTAAAGTCACTATTTGGCTTACCAGCCAAGATTTCCATTAGGCCAGTTCGCTAAATCTGTTACACACACACAAGCTGAAGTTGACAATTTGATAGACTCACCCTTTTGTAGTGAGTCCAACGGCAGTTCTTCACCCGCCCCATCCATCAGTACTGTAATCTGCACCATGTTCATTTTAAATAAAGACGAAGAGAACTCTCCAGATTTTGCCTTGGCTTTTGCCTTCATTATGAAATGAATTTATGTTTCAGAAGATGCGTTTAGATGTGTTTTACTGGTTGGGTGCTACAGGGTGCAAAGCACTTATAATCCTGCACACACACACACACACACTGCTGCATACACTAGTGGGTAGTGAGGGTTATCTTAAGTCCCAGATGAACGACTAGCCACAAGACCCTAAAGAAACTATGTACTTTGTATGTGTGTGTGTGTGTGTGTGTGTGTGTGTGTGTGTGTGCGAATGTGTGTATAACTAAGTAGTCCTTCCTCTTCATCTCTCTCTCCCTTTCTCACTCGATCTGCTGGGGTTGACAGAGGACAGAGCGTGTTGCTGAACACTGGACTTCAGCAACTGTGCGGAAATCTGTGTGTGTGTGTGTGTGTGTGTGTCTATATGTGTAGTCAGGGATAGCTATGGGAAAGGATTAAGACAGCTTTAGACAGGCTTTGTTTAATACGCAGCACATCGGCTGCTCCGGATGGGAAACCACCCAACTCCAAACACACACATATGAAAACACCACAAACACACAGGAAAGATACCAATAGGTTAAAAAAGCTTGGACCCTTGGTTTTGTTATGGTGGAAGCTGGGCTCTGGTTAAGTGGCCTGTATTTGTGTGTGTGTGTGTGTGTGTGTCTGTTGAGGTTCTGTTCCAGGGATTGGGGTCCCTGGCTGTGGTAATGGGACTGATGGAGCTGAAAGCGAGGGATGAACCAGGGGATAAAGGATGGATAAAGGGAAGGATGGGACTGTGCACATTGCCCAAGGAGCTCTGTACTGATTGGCTCAGAGTGACCGCACGAGTGTGTGTGTACTTGTGCGTGTCTGTGTGTCTATGTATCCCTGCAGATGTGAACAGCTTAGCAATTTTCTCAACGGACCAATTAGATGAAGGGAGTTTGGTCCCCATGTGTGAAAACCTCCTCGTGGTAATAAGAGCTTGATTAGTGGATGTATTAACTGCTTTTTAGCCTTTGCGCATGTGTGTATGTGTGTGTGTGTGTGTGTGTGCGTGTGTGTGTGTGTGTGTGTGTGTGTGTGTGCATGTGTGTGTACTTTTTTCTGTGTGTATAAAAGAAAGATTAAACTTGGCATCTAGTGATTTGTGCTTACTTCTGTGGGTATATCTGCTCGTCTGGGTTTTGTTAGTGAAGTGATGCTCATTCAGCTAAGGCGTACCCCATCCTTCTACTTAATACATGCAAATGGATTCCTACTGTGTTCACTGTGACAGAGATTTTACCATCAGAACATTGTTTCTCAACTAGGTCAGTGGGATCAGACAGGCAGAGAGTTGGAGCTAAAGATGAAGGGAGACTTAAACCATTGTATTTCTTGCCAAAAACGCTGTTATCCCACAAAAGGCGTGATGTTAGAAGCGACACATCCAGTAATGGAGAGAGATGATGAAAGTGTGATGGGGGTGAGTGGGAAAGAGGGAAGTGGGAGAAGAGAACGATAAAGACAGAAAGGGCAAGAGGAGAGAGGTGAGGCCTGCTTCTGAGCACCACTCCTGGGAACCTAAATGCTTCCTCATCAGTAAACAGTGAATAATTCATCTAGTTACCATAGAGAGCACACTCACTCACACACACACATCTACATGTGCACGAAACACACGCGCACACACATGCTGCAAAAATCATATTCATGTCACAGGCAGGACATTTCTACAGCAGACAGACGGGCCGGTCCAGCGTGCAGCTTTTATTATTCACTAGCTTATGAACTCTGCGGGACCCTTCACTCTTTGACTGTCTGCACGTGTGTGTTTGTGTGTGTATGTGTGTGTGTACAGTTTATGCGTATTTGCGGCATGTAGGAGTTTCATTTTTCTGCATCTGTAAGGGTGAAAAGAAGGACAGAGGAGAGAGGCACGCAACATTCCCCTATCCGTAACCCTGAGGCATGCACACACACTTAAATACACACACACACTGACACACACACACACGGGGAAATGGCTCGACCAGATGATGGAGGGTCGACTGCTCTGGTTCTATCCCAGAAACAAATATACAGTCCCCCCTTTCTCAGGACCTCCTGTGTATATTGCAGCAACTACTCTATCGATCCAGGGTTGCATAAGTTACACAAACACACATTTCTCGCATATGCATATATACATACACAAACACACCCTTTTTGCATACACGCACAAACAGCAGGGAAGCGGTGTGTGTGTATGGTTCGATTCATTCCAGCTCACACACACTGTGTCTTAAATTCATATTTGTCATGTATAATAACTGGATGTCTTAGCGGAAGACTGCTGTGTACTGCAGAATGAAAAGAACAATATTTTATTTCATTTCCATAACTCTAGCCTGTGAATTATTATTATGCTAATGTTGTCTGGAAGCCACTGCTACTGTGTACTAAGGTGCCATCCTCGCTTTTTTATAAACCGAAAGGGAAACACAGTGAAACACAATAAGCGGCGGTAAAATCAATGATAAACTGTTTACAAAAGCGGCTCACATTGCCGTTCGCTCTCATTATTTGATCACAGCAATATTTCACATTTAAAACAAAAACGAAATATGAAGCAGGGGGCTGTGACATGGTAATGAGGTACAAGAGGAGGAAATGGGTTTTGTCTCTGGGTAATTTCAGCTCTGCCTGTGTCTCTGCGTGTGTGTTGTGAGATGACTGATGTGTCTGACCATAACCTCTGCCCCAGAATGCTATGGACACCTGTCTTCCCACGCAAGATCCTCCAGGACCCTCCCGTTCAATACAAGCCTGATTTATTAGACCCCAAGGGCTCCCCTCTCCCTCTCTCTTGCTTTCTCTGTCTGTCTCATACTCTCTCCCCTTTTTCTCTTTCTCACTCTCTGACACACACTCACATATACACAGACAACCCTCATCCTGAAGGGCCATAGAGAGAAAAAGAGAGAAATGGCTCCTGTCATTTTTCCTCTTTTAACTGGGGCTCTGCAGCAGTCTCTGTCACAGAGCCCCTGAGGGGAGGACATCAAACAAAGGAAAAACCTTTCACACTTTATTGTCTTTTACCACAGAGAGCTCATATCTCTTTTCTCACTCTGTCTTCCTTCTCCTTCTTTTTTTTTTCTTACACTTCTCTCATATTCCTCTCATTCATCTTCTTTCCTCTTTCCCTCAGCCACTGTACATCTCTTTCTATATCTATATTTTATAAAGTTTGACGTTTTGACAATGCCCTTTGAGCGTTCCCAGCTTGTCAAAAATACAGAGAGGGCAAAAAGGAAAAAGGGAGGGAGAGTAGAGAGACACTGCAGAGCAGGAGAGAGACATTCTGAGTTGGAGAGGAGAGAGATGGATGTCGGCCTCGAATCTAAACAGCAGTCTGTCAGAGGGAGATGTTTGAAGAGCTGAGGTGGAGGTAAGAAGGCTCACCTGTACATAAAAATACCTGAACTTTACATGTTGAAAATGTGCAAATAGCGCTTTGAGGATTATCAACAAATAACTTGAGGAATGGGTTTCCAGATTTTCATGTATGCTGACCTTATACACACAAATTCATGCAAGGCCAGATGTGATTTACTGCACATGTTCCCTTCTGAGATTTATGCGTTTATGTGCAAACTGAAGCTGGTTCACAGGAACCAGACCTTCAGAAGTTCTTACTGTCCTGCAGAATATTTACCAGATATATCCTTGAGTCTGGAATGAGTTTATTGTTGTTTTTAAATGTTTATACAGTGGTTTATTTGAAGTATTTCAGTAAAATTTATATTTTTTATGGAGGGATACAAAGGAAAGCAAATTGTGCTATTTTTTTTTAAAGAAAACAAAGCTTGAAGTTAAAGTGTCTAACTATGTCTAACTTTGAGCAAAACTAACTTAGAGTAACGTTAAAGTGCTAACTAAAAGTGCACAAGGTGTACAGAAAACAACTTTTGAGTTACTTTGAGTTGCATTTCTCCTCGTTTGGGCTCACCTCCAACCTGTGGCCAAGCTAACCCCAGTTTGTGCTTCTCATGGGTTAGCAAACATTTGGGTCACAGAGGTAACCGTCAAGTTATTAACCAGTGATGTTTAAAAAAAAACCCTGAAGGTCATTTAAAAATGCTTACTGCTGTTATAATAGTATTTTCAGAATCTTCAAAGAACATCTGAATGACGAATTATTCCATCTGCTGCACGATAAAAAGTGTTTTTAACCTTTTTTCCCAAGTTGTGACTTTTTCCATTCCAGGTAGCTGGCAGGCTGCCATCTTTGTGTTATTCGGAAGCTGGGAAAAAGGTTGAAAATCCCTTTTATCATTTACCAGATGGTAAGGAGAGTCTGGAGGGATTCTGAAAATACTTTCACAACAGTGATATTTTGTTTTAAAATGACCTTAATTATCTCTCAGAGAAAACTCATAGCTACCTCTGTGACTCGAACGTATGCTAATACACGAGAGGCACAGGGGGGGTTTCTCTAATGTGGGGAGACCGAACGGATGTCAGCCCTCGATCAAATTCCCACTGAGGACACAAGCTGATCCCATTTACTTTTAGCAGAAGTGTCATAACATTTAGATTGAATTAGATTTTAAAGATAAAAAAGATTCAGATGGATAGTTTCTGATTTTTGTGTCAAAACACAGTCAGACAGAATAGTCACAAAAGAAGGGAATATATGGAAATAACAACTCAAGTAGAGCAGCTCATTAAACTTTGCTAAGCTTAGTAAATCTTACATCATTATATTATCATAGTCTTTGGCTTTGGAAAAGAAACGTATTCGCACTTTTATTAATAATGTAAAATAACTGTCCCAGGAGGATAAAATACTGTGAAACTACAATTTGAATAGAAATCCCTTGATGTTCCTCCCAGCTATGCGTTTCAGTGTGTGACAGTGTGTCTTTGTGTGCAGGCCAAATACTAAGTAAGAGAAAAACTAACACATGAGATGCACAGATGGCTCTTACTGAAATAGCTGATTACACAAAACTTACTCACACACATACCAAGCACATGAGACATAAGCCTAAGGAATGGTTATACACAGTATATTACACACACACACACACGCACATATATTCAGTAGGACCAGGGCAGAGGTTAAAACAAACGCCTTGGAGCGACCTTTATCTGAGGTAACTGTTTCCCCGTGGACTTCCTGCCCTTTTGCAGCCAGCAGAATTTCTCTGAGAGAAGTCGCTCGCAGCGTCATTATTTTCATCTTCTATGCAGGAGACGAAGCGCTTCAGGAAGCAAATGGCCTGACACAGCTGGTATCTTCTGATCTGAGTTGGGGGCAGGCTAATCAATACCATTGAGGGAGATCAATCCTGCTGCGTGGCTCTCACTGGTTTGTGTATGTATGTGTGTGTGTGTGTGTCATTTCCCAGGTGGTCATGGTGTTGTATCTAATGGGGAGACCTCCTGACGACGGCTGTTAGGAGCTACTTTCTGCCTAAACACTGAGTTTGACGCTCAATCTGATTGGCTATTGGAGACTGGACACACACAGTTTTTTTGTGTATGTGTGAGTGTGCATTTTTTTTGTGTTGTGCATAATATGTGTTGGGGAATGTGTCTACGCACACATTTCGTACTGTGTGCAAGTGTTCGTGTGTAAGAGTTGTACCCAGGTGCACTGCCTGAAGGTTGGTGGGCTGAGAGGAGGGTGTGTGAAGGGATGACAGGGTGTGTCAGGAGAATTCTTCTCCCAAAATCCCACAACACACACCAAATAAGGTCAAATTCAAAATATCATGTCAGAAGAAAAAAAGAAGGGAGAAGAACTGAGCTGGAAGGTATTTTTTATGTAAATTTTAATCTTCCACTGAATTAGAAATGCAGAATTGAAACTGAAAATTTCAGTGAAGATCTCTGAACGGCACAAAAACTTTACTGACTTGAGGTTTCGTTGATGCGATGGACAGTTTTATAGACTTCTTCCATTGTATGATCATTCTGGAAGCTCTATCCTCAAGGAGAATATTTACTATGTATTTACTTAGTTCAACACAAGTTTAGCATCTAAATTATATTCTGTTTTTATTTGTTTTCATGGATCAAGAGAGGAAATGGCTGGCAGTTGTTTTGAACAGATGCAATGTGAAACAAATATGAAGGAATACGACAATAAAACCATGTGTGTGTTTGACTCTGCTACATTTTACATTGTACAGAGCTGCACATCCGAGCTTAAAGGAATATTTTATTAACCCATTGCTTTGAGGACACGGCTCTGCTCTTGCTGATATGTATTTTTGATTTCATGATTCTGAAAACAATTGCCTGAAATTTGCTCAGCAACTGCACGGAGGCAGCACTGAAGCGAAAGGTAGAGAGGATAATGAGACTATTTAAATGAGACAAAGTGAGTGAGACACAAAGAGACACAGAACAGGGAGACACCTGCGAGGCCCTCCAACTCCCGCTCTGCTCTGTTATTCCAGTTAGCCCTCTGGTGATTGGGCGTGTGTGTTGGTGCGAATACAAGCTTGTAAAATAACGGGACAGCAACTCTACACACACACCCACACACATGCAGACACAATGGTGTCTGAATGCTTCTCAGCACTCTGGCCTTGAGGAAAAGCAGGATAAATCACGTGTGCAAATATTTGGTTTGTAGCCTGCAGTTCCATCTGAATAAGCCATCAGTTGGAACGTGTGAACATGTATGTGTCTGTTTTTGCTTTGTGTGTTGTTTTATTTGTGCAGATATATATGTATGAGCTGCAGTCCAAACCTTGTGTTTTTCCATGAACTTGTCACAACACGTGGAAGAGAAGCTTTTAAGAAACATGAATTTCAGCTGGACTAAATGATAACAGGGTAAAAAATATGCGATGTGAGTGGAAAAATACGTAAATGAATGAAAATACAGGAAATAAAACTGTAGTTTCTGCTGTTAAACTCCATTTGATGTGACATTTGTTTCAAATCAGTCTCAATTAATTAGACCTTTCTAATTACCATATTGCACCAATGCTTCATGCTGATAAATGGTCAGTCATCAACGCTAATTTTATGTTAAGTTAGATGAGAAAATAAGACATAAAAATCATCCCTGATGGATGACATCTTTTGAACTTTGATCATGGAGCCATGTGCTACTTTCATTAAACTGGGCTGCATTCATCTTTTCTGACATCAAGACAAAAACAAGCATTTTAATCAAACTTCCGTGGTATCAATCTTCAGTGTTCAGTAGTAAAAATCAGATTTTAAAACTTTTATAACTATCTAACCGCACTGATCAGTTTTTTTTTTTTTTATTTCTTTCCATATTCTGCTGCTAAACCAGTTTTTACTCCGTCACAATGCATTTTTTATAATGCGAATCTAAATTTTAAACAGTTTCAGTATTTCTTATTTTTAACTCTAGAGGGATCGCTGACCTAGATTATACCGCTTCTTTCATTTCCACAGATATTCCTAGCTCCAGCAGCCAGATTGTTGTTAAATGAGTTTTGGACACTGCACCCCACCCCTCGCCCGGCCTGGGTGGGCCTGTCTGCAGGGTGCCAAACATGGTGTCTGTGTCCAGTGATGTGAATTGACATGCTGTTTAAAAATGGATCTGTCTAAATTATTCAGTCTGTTATTTTAGTGTCAGCATTCGGTGGTGATGTCTGGTTGTCACGGAAACATAGTCCCATGATCCCGAGCCCACAGCTGGGTCCCCTAAGAAGAAGAGAGTGAAAGAGATGCAGTGTAACAGCCTGATCATTTCCACAGAAAATGAGGCGAAGGTAAACACTGTCACTCCTGACAAAATGTGTATAAGAAAAGAAAAAAAATAAGAGAAGAAAAAAATGTCTTCCTCGAGAGTGAGAGACTAGTTTTATGTGACCACTAGCAGTGAGATATGATGCAGGAGCCACAAAAACAATATAAAATGTTACGTTGTGTATACTGCCAGTAGGGTGTAGATGAAATGCAATACTTGCCTGGAACTGATGAATACAGACGGTTCTCTGGCTCTGTCTTTCTCATTTCTCTCTCTCTGTTATTTTCAAACACACACACACACTAACACAGGATGAGTCCCAGGCTGTGTCGGTCAGGCTTTATGGATCTCCAGTGAGACATGAACACATGGAACAGTCATCTAGCTTCCAGCTGCTGGTGTGGAGTTTCTCTCAATCTGCCACTGAGGTCCTCTCTGTGATGAGAGGCTGCATCTAGAGGCTGGCACTTCACTCACTGGACACCTGTCTGCAAAGAAAAACTCTGAACTATTCATTGTCAGAAAGCTCTCCATGTGCATTCGTCTACATGCCTGAAAGTCTGCATGTATATGTGTGTGTGTACAGTAAAAAATTTCTTTGTGAGCGGTCAAGCTGTCGAGGTGGAGAAACGGCTGTGAGAACAGCTGGGGAATCAGACGGTGATTCTCTCCTCCACCTAAACGCTGGGATTTACACGCTGCCCAAAGCCCAGACACACAGCGCTCCTGTGCCAAGTCGAACGTGCATATGCATGCAATCATGCACACTCACACAAAGGACTTCCACTTGCACAGATTGCATCATACATTTCGGGTCATTGCATCATCTGTTAGTCATTTTTCATCCTAAGCTCTTCACCTTAAACAAACAACCATAATACATGCATTGATTTATTCAGAAAGGGAAAGCGAGAGGGAGAGAACGAGAGTCTCTTGTGTACAAATTGGTTCCTGTTCAAGCAGCTTACGTTTGATATAGTATGTTACCTACTGCTTCAGTTCATTACACACACTCTGCAGCGTTTTAAGCCCTATTTAACCAGAGAAATTGACAAAGCCAGCACTGATTCTTTCTTCCATAAGCAGGAACACACAGATATTGTGCACATTCACACTGGCAGATGTCCAGTTAAACCAGTGTGCAGCATGTTGAAATGTTTGTCAAAGCACAAAGAGGTGATGTGACACTTTAGTTCCACTTAACTGTCAAGTGCTGTACGGCACTAGAGGTAGGTAGAGCTAGGCTGCTGTATTTACAGTACAAAAAAGACATAAAGCTGAATCAAACAGAGTACTCTCAGTCACATTTATACAAAATAAATGTTTCACTCATCACCTGAGATGCCGTCTGCCATGAAGCACAGGACTTAATGCCAGTCAGGATATGTTAATTCCCGCAACAGCCATTTGGAAACACGCCGCCTGCTGTCTTCACAGAGTGACTCCAAATCCCACCGTCCCTATTGCGCTTTCATCCCTACCTGTCAGCAGATGAGAGCGCCGTACACCTGCGGCAATGTGCGTTGGTGTGTGTATGTTTATGTGTGCCCACCAAGGAGCTTGCTGTGCAAGCATATTCACAGCCAGAATTTTTGACAAGCCTAATGAATCTCCAGAGAACCGCTACCTGCCAGCTTTCTCTTGTTCCGTCTTGTCTTCATTGTTCTCTCACTCTGTTTTCACCTTCTTGTTTTCTTTCCTCCCGCCAACCCCCCCCCTCCACGCTGTATGTCTGCCTAAGCCGCCGATGCCTCTCGATGTGCTGTTTTTTTTGCCTCCATCAGCTAACAAGCTCCCTTTATCTGTTCTGGTTACACATATAACACATCTCCATTAACCCCACGAAGAAGTAAATGGTCTGAGGGAGACCTTGCCGCTGTTTAAGATGTGGCTTAGATGAACTTCTCTCAGAACAATGCTGATTGATGCATTGTTACCCAAACTTCTACTGTGTGTGAGAGGGAACCTCCTTCCAGAGTGGAGGCTTTAATTATACTTACCCATGCTGTATTAGTCATGCCTCAGCTCAGCTTGTCTATCCAAAATCCATTACCTATGCCTGAGGAGGCCTTGTTAGTTCACAACTGAGTGCTAATTACACAACATTATGATACATAGGCCTCATCTTGCTGTAATCACAGTAATTAAGGAAATAAAGTCGGTCTACATGAGCGGGGAGGCAGAAGAACCTCGGCTGTGGAGAACAAAAGATTCAAATTCAGTCGGTCGAGCATCCACCTTAAACGTCCTTCAAAATGTACACGCGTGAACGTGCACACACACACGCGCCCACACACACACACACATATATACATCTCACATGTCAGTTACAAAGTTGTGACTGCCTCACTGATCTGTTGCCTCACATGAACCGAGGGGGAGCTCGCACACACACAGGGCATGAGTAATGAAACGCTTCACACTCATTTGGCTTTTGCACTTCAAATGAGATTGGCACGGCGCGGCGTCTAAAACACAACCATTAGATCTATAATGACTCCACAGCCTACTCCCCGTGGACTGACTACACACACACACACACACACACACACACATACACACACAAATACACACACCCAGCCCCCCAAATAGTCTATGTATTATGCATTCCACCCATCTGCCACTCTGTGAGCACTCTATCCCAAGGGGAAGAGAGAGGAGGAGAGGGGGAGGAGAAGAGAGGAGGCACTCACAGCTGGATGTAGAAAAAAGAGAGGTGGTGAGCTTTCTCTCTCCCTCTCTCCCTCTCTCTCTCTCTCTCTCTCTCTCTCTCCATCTGTATATCTGTCAGGTTGCTGGAATGTGAGGGGCTCACCTGTGTTTGGGCTTCTTCCTCACAGACAGGTATGAGCATATGGCTCTGGTGTATGAGTGATTTATAGATACGCATACATTTTTTTCTGTGTGTGTGTGTGTGTGTGTTGAAGGGGTTTGTGTTTACCACTTGGAGGATGTGGATAGCACAGCAGGAGATGGAAGCTGACCATCTGTAGCCGCAAGACTCAAAATATCTGTGAAGCTTCAGTGTGTGGAAAACACAGCGTATCAACAAAGTAACCTGTGTATTTGTATGTGTGTGTGCGTGTGTGTTTGAGAGCAAGCGAAAGGGAGACGTCTTTGTGTGTGTGTAATTCGATCAAAACCCATGCAGAGAAAACAACGTCAAACTAGATGAACAATTATCACCAGCGCCGCCTTCATGATCAGATGTGCAGGCTTGAAAATGTCCCAGTTTTTGGAAGTAATGGGCTCATGCATGCACAAAAAGACGCCTCTTATTCCAAAATGGGATTGGTAGAATCACAAGGCTGCTGCTTATTTATGTTGATGTTAGCTGGCAAACTGACTGACAAAACAAGTTTCACTGCAGAGCGAGCTTGAGGCGAGAAGGGAGCAGCTTTAATAGCGTGTCTTTGTCTCACAGCTGCCAAACATTCACCCTGACCCAAACCAAACTGGAACCCCATGATCCTCATCTGCCCTATTACATCCTTCAGCTGTTTCCTTCTTACTGCTCTGTGTGTGTGTGTGTGTGTGTGTGTGTGTGTGTGTGTGTGTGTGTGTGTGTGTGTTTGCCCCGAGAAAACAGAGGCTTCGTTGTCACAGCGCTGTCTGATGCAGCTGTGTGTGCTTCAGATATTTTTACACAAAGGATGAAATAGATAGATGAGGGAAATGAAGAGGGAGAGGAAGAAGGTAAAGACAAAGACGATGAAGAGATAGCGGAAAAATAATTTAGGGAGTGTCCCTACGGACCAGTGACACCTTAATCTACTTTCCATAGATATTCTATATCAGATTTTTATTTGATCTTTTGAAATACTAGAAACTTTAAATAGAAACATGATCTTTCCTGGAGTAAAATTAGTTTGTAAAAGTACTCAATTACAAGAAAAGGGTCTTACTTAAGTTAAAGAACATAAAGTTAAATCGACAGGTTAACAAAGACTGAACATCATAACCTTCATGGATCCTTTGCAGGACTGTTTAATCAATCACAGGTTCAAAGCTGATCATAGATTTTTGGATGTAATATCTAATCTGTGAGGTAACCCTGCGATTAAAACTGTCAGATAAATGTAGGAGGTATAAAGTAGCATAAATATACTCACTAGAGTACACACACTTCATTACTTTCCTCTAATCTACTGTGTGTGTGTATATAAAAAGGACACAGTGGTAATAAGAGCTGGAAGAAGAGCGAGATTAGAGAGAGAGAAAAAAAAATGGCAGAAACATGTTTGGAGAACCAGAACAGAAAGCGCTATCAGGATGTTCTATTTTCTCTCCTCTGTTTCTATTTAAAACTATAGTGTCATCATTGTGTTGTGGGTCAGTACCAGTCAATCAATGCATATCAACGGGCCACTCTTGGAAAAAAAAAAAAAAAAAAAAAGACACTGAGGTTGAGAGTGTAAGGAGAGAAGGATCAATGTGATAATCTCTCCCTCTCTGGCCAGCGTTAAAGGAATCCTCTCCCACTGATCTGAGCTCTCTGATGACGTTTCTCTTCGGCATTTTAAAAGATAAACTGACCCCAAGATGAGCTCTCTCGCTTTCCCACTCTGACACTTTTTGCATTGAGGCACCTGAAACCAGCCTCAGTCTCTCTCTCTCTCTCTCTCTCTCTCTCTCTGTGTCTTTGTAACAGTGAAGTGAATGTGCAGACACAGGAGGTCTGATAAGGCCAACTCAAGTAAAACACAACATGAGTTTGGCCGGGGAGTGAAACAGCTATCAAACAGGCTATTATAGGATTGAGTTTCCACTCGCATTACAAGAGGCTTTGATACCTGGATTTTATCTTTTATGTTATCGTCTCACATCAGGAATATAAACACACACACACACACACACATACACATACACACCTGCAGTCTCCACTTACCTTTACCACCCATCTGTGAGTCAAGAATTGGGTGTGTGAGATTTTTGTGTGCTGGTGTGTGTGTTGTGGTGGCTGGCACTGAGAACGAGTGAGAGGGATAACTTGGTATAATGTGTGTGCAGTGGTGGAATGTAACTAAGTGCATGTACTCAAGTGAAAATAGAAGGTACTTGTACTTTGTGTTGCATGTCATGCTACTTTATACTTAGGCTTCACTTCACTACTCACTTTTTTATAGTTGAATTAAGTTAATTTACCAGTTACTGTTTGATTTTTCCTATAAAATATGATGTATTTATCACTTTTTTTATCCCTTTAACATCCAATAACAGAATGCAATAAGAATATTCTAGTCTGTTTTCAGTGCAAATCAGTTTAAAACAGGTTTAGTGGTCTTTGTTGTAAGAAAATAAAGTTAATACTTTAACTTTATTAGCACATGACTAATTATATGATACAGACTTTTGATCATTCTGCTCAAATTACTTCTTAAGTAAGATTTTAGAGCAGAACGTTTGCATGTAACAGACTATTTTAACATCACAGTTGAATGTTGCATCATTGTTTTTATTTGAGTACAGATTTGCACTTCTTTCACCGCTCCGTGTGAGTGTGTGTGTGTGTGTGTGTGTGTGTGTGTGTGTGTGAAACAGATTATCAGAGATTTATTGCAACATACTTAAGTTTTCCTACAAGCGCAGCCTGTGACATGTTTGCAACAATGTAAACTCTCAACACTTACACACTCTGGCACACACATGCATACACAGGTGTACATGGAGTTGCGAGAGCCATTTGTTGAATGACAGGCTGTTTGGAGTCGGGGTGTGGGTGAGGGGGAGATGGAGAGAGGTTGAAGTGGAGAAGGGAGGCAGAGGTGTGGAGGTGAAGACAAGCTGGACGTTCAGAAACAGACTGTCTTTGTGCCTGAGGCTCATTGAGTGAATGCATCTGTAACTAGGCAGAGCAGCTCTGTAGAGCTGTGTGTGTGTGTGTGTGTGGGTGTGTGTGTGTGTGTGTGTGGAGGGGGGTGATTTAGCTTCAGTGTCCTCTGCTTTCAGGTCTCAGCTGTGGTGTAATTGATTAAATGAATTAGTATGAAATATAGAATTAAACTCTATGAATAGGGTCACATGTTATCCATGTTGGTGTGTGTGTGTGTGTATATGTCGGCGGATGTGTGATTGGAATTAAATATGAAATTAGTCATGATGAACAGCGCCATATGCACACATGTAATTGAATTAACCACCCTGTGTTCAAAGAGTTAGTGTAAATGAAATGTTCACCTCGTGTTTCGTCCTGCTGAGGGGTGGCAGGTTCGTCAGAGAGGCTTTTTTAACTCTCAAAATGTTGCTTGTTTTCTTCCTGTCCCAATATTTGGTATCCAGGGTGTCCAGCTGGGTGGCAAATGGATGGAAAAACAAGCTGGATCTCGACTGGAGGGATGAGAACATCTTCCAAATAATATTCCCTCGTTTGGTGTTTTGATGATGTTGGTGGTAAAGACATTGGTTTAAAATCTCTCATAGGTGTTTAATTGGATTCTGGTGACCTTGAAACCTTGATTATTTGATCATTATAACCGTCACCAACGGTGGTGGAAAACATTACTTTTTAAAATGCATTTATTTGGGGCTTTTTGTGCCTTTTTATTCGATAGTTGACAGTACAGGAGTTGTAAAAGGAATGCGAGAGAGAGGTCAGAGACGGGAAATGATGTGCAACCTTGGTTCAGTGGCCAGCAGGATGCTCTAAAATGTTTTTTTTTTATGTGAAAGTAATACAAGAATGTGAAAATACCTCATTAACCCGAGTAAAAGTCCTGGATTCAATTTTTTTGAACAAAGGTTTTGATTATGAAAAGAAAAAGAACTCATTTTGGTTCATTTTAGAGTACTACATCCACTACAATGTAGTGGAATAGAAGTATAAAGTAGCAACAAGTTCTTAAAACTGTACTCATAATACTTCAGTAAAAATGCATAGTTAATATAATTTAAACCACTGCTCATCAAACCATTCAGAGTCCCGTCTCCAAGTGTATTTATTGCATTCTTGTATGTATCACCTCTTCCAGACTTTCTCTAAAGACAAAAACTATATACACACTGTGCAAATACAATAACTACAACTACAATACAACATCTGATTTCATGACTCATGGACACACACACACACACACACACATGAAGACATCCTCATTGGTGAGATCAGAGGCTTCTGGCACAAACAGGAAGCTAATATAATCTAATATTAGAGCCTGTTTGAGTTGCACACATCATCTTCTCTGGCCACACTTACTGTCAAATCCTCATGAGCTTTATAGTGACTGTGTGTGTGTTTATTTTACTGACACAATCAGCAGGGAACGAGTGGCCATGACCAAACTTATGGCCGGCAATGATGTGAGTGTACATTCTGAAGTTGAGTCATGTTAGGGTGAAACTACCCGGCTATGACACACACCACATAAAATATCAGCCACAGAGCAGCTCTGTTTGCTGCACAGCAGTCAAACTTATGGAGACGCTCACTCTCACACTCATGGACATTCACATGCAAACAAGTTAAGCCAGGGTGGCACAGTTTGGCAGTAAGCAGCAGGCATCAGAGGATTATGGGCACAGCATGTGCAAACAGCCATACACACACGCACACCTTCAACACACTAACACTCTTAACGGAATACAAACCGAGCATTAAAAGAACAAACAAAGTGTAGATATGCACATTAAGT
The DNA here is from genome assembly GCA_028641955.1 of Protonibea diacanthus. Taxonomy (NCBI): domain Eukaryota; kingdom Metazoa; phylum Chordata; class Actinopteri; family Sciaenidae; genus Protonibea; species Protonibea diacanthus. Next base: position 19,625,983 of record CM053985.1, read on the forward strand.
GAAGAATATTATCTAGTTCTTTCTCTGAAACCCGTCCAGCCCCATAACCTTTAGTCGAAAAATGTGTTTGTTTGGATCGGGTTCAACTTCTTTGCAATAAAAAAAGAAAAAAAAAGTTGCATTTGAACAGGTTCCAGAAAGTGGGCGTGAAGTTATTCATTTATGAATCATAACTGTAGGTGGAGAGAACAGTAATGATTGGAAAAGTACAGGCTGTTTTGCATATATAGCATGTCTTGTTCGGTGTCTGTCGTTATGGCTGGAGGGTATTATACATCTGCTCACCTTGTACCTTCTGCTGTTTTGTTCTTTGACTGAACAGATTTATGACTGTTGCAGTGTAAACAGTTTGGTGTCTGCGTGTTGTTGTGTTTGGACTGGTTTGTGTCACACAGACTCTGGCCTCACATTGTGCTCTGTTCTGTTTCTGTTTCATTATTTTGTGCTTTTGTTGCCAATAAAGTAAGCAGAGACACAAACTCATATTAAGAAAATCCACAGGGAACGGTCTCTCCACATCTCATTCCAACTGCAACATAATTATTTGGAATAAAGTGTGATGAAATTCCTAGAGGGTTTCTTAAGAAAACATAAAACGAGAAATGAAATATGGGGCTGATAGTGAACACCCACCAATTAGTAGCCACATTTTCTTCTAAAAAATATCCAGTTTTTTTGGTCAGTTGATCAAAGAAATCAAAGGCTCCATGCAGCAGATTAACTTAATATCAGAGAGGAAAACAGGAAATCATCCTACATTAAAAGTTATTACTACTTTACTTCGTAAACATGATTTATTTAAATATTTCTTTTTCTGTCTGGGAATTAATTACATTATGACGAGTATTGCAACTTGTAAATCAGCATTATTATTATTATTATTATTATTATTATTACTAGTAGCAGTAGTAATGGTAGTACTAGTATTAGTAGTAGTAGTTGTAGCAGCAGTTTTTATTTTATTTTCATAAATGTAAAGTATTAGATTGCATTACAAATCTGTCTGGGAATTAGTTACACTATGACAGTATTGCAGCTTGTAAAAGAGCATATTATTATTGTTGTTATTATTATTATTATTATTATTATTATTATTATTATTATTATTATTATTATTATTATCATTACAATAATAACGAGAGTAATGCAACAATAACAATAATAGTGCAGTATTAGAGACAGAACTAGTAGATTATCGTAGTTATTATTATTAGGCCTATTATTGTTATTATAGGGTAGGAAAGAAACAGGACTTTGTCTGTCTCAATCAGCGTTGACTGGCAGCAGCACGTTGGAAACCCATTATATTCTCTGCGGTATACACAGTGATTTAATGACATCTTTCTAACGTTTTACAACTTTTATCTCCGGCCTCTTCATTATTTTGTGGACTACTCTCACTCTCTGTGTGTGTGTGTGTGTGTGTGTGTGTGTGTGTGTGTGTGTGTGTGTGTGTGTGTGTGTGTGTGTGTGTTGGAGTTGTGGTAGGCGGGTTTTCCGCCAGCAGGGTTTGGTTGATTCTCTATTGATTTGTTGGAGGGGCAGAGGAGGAGGAGGAGAAAGTGAAAGGGGAGGAGTGGAGGAGAAACCCCGGCCTGGTGAGGAAGAGAGTGATGTGATTGTGCGTGTTTGGGACGAGAGAGGAGAGCAGAGAGTGATCGCAATCAAGGCAAAAGTCCGACCGCGGAGGGAGCGCACCTAAATCACGTGGGGTGTGGATTTATACAGGGGGGAAAGTAAAAGTGTCGTCGGAGTGACTTGTGCTTGTACTTTGTTTTTCTCCTTTCTTTGCCTTTCCACTCCCTCCGCCCTGCATTCCGCGGAGCAGCTGTGTTTTAATGCCCCTGCGCACCCGAGGAGCAGAGGAAGGAGAGAAGAGTGAGGAAGAAGAGGCAGAAGAAGAAGAAGAAGAAGGAGAAGTGAGAAGGCCTGGACACCACCCCTCCTGGCCCTTTGGAGGTCTGTCCACTCTCCCCTCCTGGCCCTGCATGGACGGGGATGGGGAGAGCCGGATGCTGTTGCCGCGGGGCTGAGCGCCTCGCCTCCCCGTCTCTGGTGCGCCGCTTCCGGCCACTGCTGCTGCTGGTCATCGCTCTCTGCTGCGGTGCTCATATAGGTAACTAAGTACACTTCTATAATGCAACAACTACTGTGTCTTATAGTTATAATCGCAACAAATCTGTAATTTTACGCACTCTGTTATCCAATTTCGCACTAATTTCTGAGCGCTGCACCAACTACAAGCACAGTAACAACATTTATTTTAAGTGTGTTGCATTTAGTAGCCATCAGAGATACTTTATTAGTTTAAGCTTTTGTAATCATTGTGTGGCCGATCCTTGTGTTGGGCCCAGTACTGCCTGACAATGGCTCTCTCTCCAGCGGCAGTGCAGCAGTCTGAGCACGGATCGAGTTTCTTCTCCTCTCTCCTGGGCCGTCATTCTCCTGTCTGCCCCTTAATGGCTCATGGAGGAGGGGAAGAGAGGGTGACTACCTCTCCTCATGTCCATATATAACATATTACAGCTTTACAGAAAACAGAATCTAGCCAAGTGTAAATCTGATCATAAAAAGTTAGGATCAGGGTTGTACTGTGCTGTAAATCTGACTAAACCTAATGCGGGATATAGTTTATGTTCAGTTGCATGATAAAAATGCATCATGAGAAATAGTATTAAAGTGATTGAAGTTGCACATGGTCTAAACGAAAAAACATAGGAACGCTTCTTTCTTGTACTGGTGGTTGTTTGTCGAGAGCAGAAACTCGCACTGAGCCAGATGTTGGTCAGAAAGGAAAACAGAGAATCAAACAAAAGAAGAGTGCGTTCAATGAAAGATTAATAAGATGTTTGTGAAGATTATTGATACAAAAACATGATATGACTGTGGCTATACAGAGGTCTATTGTACTGAGTTCTTGTTTACCACATTGCCTGTTGGTTTTAAACCCATTTGGTTAAGTTTGGTAAGGAGAGATGCCTTTTTTTAAAATCCTCTTTCCAAAAACTATACTTCTGTTTTTGACCATGTCTGTGTGTGTTGCTGTGTGTGCAGGGGGTCGGCTGTTGTGTCGGCTGTCTGTTGAGCAGTCACACCTCCAGTAATTAGTTTAACACGGCTCAGGCAGCAGGACAAAACCACCTCTGCACACAGCCTGGTGGGAACAGGGAGACCCACTTCACATTAAAGACCCTCTTGGCACCTTCTGCTGCATGTGCGTCACCTGGAAAGAATGTGTATTATTTAGTCTGTTTAAGCAAACAGTAGAGTTTTATTTGTTCTGACATGTACATTTAAAGGCATTTAGACATATTTCATTGTCGCTTCAGTTGTCAGCTCCATGTGTCTGTTTAGACAGGGAGGGAGGAATGTCTGAATTGTTGACTATTGTTCGCACTCCTGAGTCTGTCTACTCGAGAGACAGAAAGAGTGCATGCTGTAGTGAGCTCCTGTAAAGCTTTGTATCTCTAAGCTTGGAGGGCTGTTTGTGTGATTTGAGCTCAGTGTGTGAGAGAGTGCACACAACAAGGTGATCAATAAGCACTTCACAGGCCATTCCCTCAGTTGAGAGATGATCCCAGTAGATCCTTTTCTGATCTCTGGAGATCAGAGAAGTTGGAGGCTGTTGGATAGGGAGACAAAGAATCGCTAAACCAAGCCTGAGAGATACAGCTGGTGGATCTTTTGACCTCTGTCTGATGGTAGAGAAGGTGCCTCAGGATACAGGGAAGAGAGATGACCGGGTGGGGGCAAAGAGAAAGAGACCCGACCTGGGAATCAAACTGAGAAATGAATAGAATAGTGCCGGTGGAGAGAAATGATTTGAGCAGGGAGAAAAAACAAATCAGACAACAGATGAGGCTTGAGAGAAAAGAAGAGATGAAACTTGTGAGATGATAAAGGCAGCTGCGAGAGGGGGATGGAGTGAAAAAAAAGAGGTTAATATTGTGGTAGGACATGGGAGGCGTGGGGTGGGCATTGCTGTCTGTTTTATTGTGTCTATATTGGATACTTACCCAAGGGGATGAAACAAACCAGGCTCTGGATGTGTTGAAGAACCCTTATGTTCCGGTTCCTCACATTGGGAGTTTCTTTATTCTCTTCTTAGCAATATTTTCAAATCAATTGAGTATTCACCACCTTGACTAGACTTTCCACAAATTGCTTATTTATATGCATAGATTGGATTCTCTTTTGAAAGTACAGCAATGCCTGCTTAGAAAGGGCGCTTAAGAGGACGGCTGCACAAAAGGGAGATCATGGTAAGCAGTGAAGATGAAAGTATCAAAAATGTGTGATTCAGAATATTATTAATCGTCCTCTTGTGGAGGAGGGTCAGTGAATGGGACACAACGGGAACTGGTGTGAAACTTCAGCTGATGCTTATTGTCAGAAAGGTTTTGACCTTTATATAAGTCAGCGGTTTGAACCCCAGTCCTTGAGTTACAGGGTCGTCTCCCTTCTCACTACGTCACCTTGCTGAGAAAATGTCAGTGAATGAGTGCTTTTGTGTGTTTTTAGAGCAGCTCATGATTCGGATACCCTTCGAAAGAGAATAAACCCACTCTGATTAGATTGGGAGTGGTATTTAGGTACTGCGGGGCAGATAGGAGGGAGAGGAGGAGGCTGTTGGTGCGCCAGTCAAAGACACAATGTGTCCTCAGTACTCAGACCGTCTGTACAGTGGTGGTTGGCATGGAAGGCAGTCTGTGTGTGTGTGTCTGTGTGTGTGTGTGTGTGTCTGTGGGTTGGTGTCAGTATTTAACAGGCAGGAGAGAGATTCTGAAGCATGGTGTGAGTGGGGGTCTGTACCTGCACCCTGATTTCTAAAACTCAGAGCACTACTGCCCCCAAATGGTGGTGCCTAACTCATTCATGCCCCAAAATCAAATCAATGTACAAAGAAGAGCTGCAATGTGCTGTTTGCTTGCGTGTGTTTATGTGTTAGTGATAGCTTATGGTTGTTAAGTAATGCTGTGACATTCAGCGAATCTCTTGTACCTTCTTGGCTATTAGGAGATCATACCACCATCTGAAGATCACTGGCTGTGTATGTTTAATGGAGGCACAAGCAGCATTCTTTCTAAGATAGCTATTTGTATGTGTGTGTCTGTGTGTGTGTGCGAGTGTGTGTGTGCAGCTGCCCATACACTGCAGAGCCTCTCTCTGGCCTAATCTAATAGGAGCACGCTGTGACTGATGCATTAGGTCTGGTCTCTAATCTCTCACTCTCGCTCTAGCTCCCTCTCCCTCTCTCTCCCTCTCTGATGATCTATGATATAAAAGGCTGGTTTGACCCTCGTTACATTCAGAAAGGTAGCAATAGATAAAACATCAGGGACAATTTCGGACCAAGACATTTGTTCCTAATGGATATACAGGGACAGAATAATCACTCTTTTGGATGTATATCCTCTTGTGCTCGTAGTTATACCTGTAAACAAACACTGAGTGACAAAAACATGACTCGTTATGTACATTTTTGTACATCTTCACTGCTAAAACGACACTGGATCACAAATACAACATCCTCAAAAATGATCACACACCTTGTTTTGTCTAGCTCTCACTGTCTTTTATATAGGACGTGTTATGTGCACCTGTGTCCTATATAAGCAGTATTATCTCAGTCCTTGAGGGAAAACATTCTTTATCTTTTCCCTCTGGCTGCTCTTTGGTTTATTACACTTCAGGTTTATTACACTCACAGAGCGGCACTGCTGATTGATCAAGACTTTCAATCAGCGGGCGGTTCTTTTTCTGAATTTATTAGGTTGAATTGTAACAGGTCGGTAGCATTGTCTGTTTACTTCAAAGCTATCTACACACCTTAGTTGTCTTCTGTGTGCACATGAACTTTCCATTTCTAGTTAAATCCAGCTCTCAGTCTAGTATATACCTACTGGTCTCACTATTGCTGTTTCACCTTGCTAACAATACCTCTGCGTATCTCTCTGTTCTCTCCAGGTCAGTGCCAGGTGGCCGCCCCTCAGTGCCGTATCCAGAAGTGCACCACAGACTTTGTCTCCCTGACCTCCCACCTGACGCCAGCCGTGGATGGCTTTCACACAGAATTTTGCAAGGCTTTACGTGCATACTCAGCGTGCACCCAAAGGACAGCCAAGTCCTGTCGGGGGAACCTGGTTTTCCACTCGGCTGTGCTGGGCATCTCTGACCTCATGAGCCAGAGGAATTGCTCCAGAGACGGGCCCACTTCCTCCACACACCCCGAGGTCCGGCACGAGCCCTGCAACTACCACAGTCGCACCCAGCACGCCCACACGCACTCTCACGTACATGCACACACACATTCTCATGCCCACAGCCACAGCCACTCCCGGCCCGGGTACCTGTTCTGCGGGCTGTTCGGGGACCCACATCTGAGGACATTTAAGGACAGCTTCCAGACTTGTAAGGTGGAGGGAGCGTGGCCTCTCATTGATAATGACTATCTGTCGGTACAGGTCACTAATGTTCCCGTGGTACCTGGCTCCAGTGCCACAGCAACCAATAAGGTGAGACGAGAACTGTTATAAAGGGGGAAGCAGAGTGAAATGGGCATTTCGGGGTCTAATTTGCTGTTATTAAGGCTGAGAGCTAAGAGTTTCCTAAGTGAGAGCAGCTGGTGTAATCGAGTTTATTTCTGTGTGTGTATGTGTGTGAGTGTGTGCGTGTATGTGTGTTAGAGAAACATTTTCTATAATGACCTCTAAGTTTCTTTTCTGCCTCAGAGTAAGAAATCTTATCAATGTGAGGCTGGAAAACACCCTTGCTCTCCCTGCTCTCTCTTTCCGAGTCACAAGTGTGAGGCAAACAGCCCAATGTTGTGACTTATCTCTTGTGACTGAAGCAGTGCAGGAAACCTAACTCGGTTAATGGCTGCATATAGCCTGACCTCTAATAACATAGAATGAGATCTGTGAAAGGAGCCACTGTTTACTTTGTGCGCATTTGCAACTATTTGTGTGTATATATGTGTCTTGTAAGTGGTACTACCTGCACTTAGCTTAAAGTACTATGTGTGTTAAAAGGTCCTTATGCCTTAATGACAAAAAAGACACACACACACATCACCAAATGGATGACGAGCAACACAAGGTGATCTTTGTGGTGTTAAAGAAGCTATGTTGATGTTTCCCCCGATGATCTGCCCTCTCTAGCCTAGTCGATAGCTTTAATTATTAAAACACATACACACCCATGCATACTCTTAGTCATGCACATGCTAGAAGAAGCACACACACACACACACACTTAATACACATTAAGCAAATAGTGGGGTTTGCTACACTGCGAAGCTGAAGGTTTGACCTTGTGTCAGAGGTGGGGCAAGTTATTAGTCATGATTATTAGAGACGCACACACACACACACACACTCTCTTATACACACGCACATTAACAGCCCTCCAGGCTTAATGGCCTGCCAGGCTTCATTCCTCACAGCTGTCATGTGAACAAAGCAGCCATTCACCGGAACTATGATGCTAGTGCTAACCGTAATGCTCACACCACACCCTGTATCCACCGCTGCCTCCACTTACCACTGGAGCCCTGTGTCTTTTTATGTGTGTGTGTGTGTGCATGTGTGTGTGCATGTGTCAGCATGTTTGCATAGCTGTGTCAAATTACACCTTAAAAAGTCATTTAGTCATTTCTCAAATGTGGTGTGATGAGAGTCAATAACCTGTGTAATGGGTGAAGGTTAATATTTGTAACTGTGTATTTGTGAGAGAGAAGGAGTGACACGTTTTACCTTATCTCAAGGGCTGGAACCATTGATAATTTTCACAATCGTTTAATCTGCTGATGTCTTTGTTTTCAATTTCAATTTTGCCTGACCAAAAAAAAGCAGCAAAGTTATTGGTTAGTTATTAAAATTTCTCTACATCAACTGTGAATTTAATTAGGGCTGCAATTAGTGATTACTTTATTAATTACTGTGCAGCTGAGAGGCTAGAAATAATTGCATTTTTGTTTTCTTTGTCCTCTGTCTAATGAATTAACTTAATTAATTTATATCAATTTTTGCATTTTCAGATCGTCATTCTTTCGGTGCATTTAAACTTTAAACTTTCTGATGTTTCCTCTTTATAGATCACCATCATATTCAAGCCCTATGAGGGTTGTACAGACCAGAGGGTCTACCAGGCCGTCACAGACAACCTCCCTGCTGCCTTTGACGATGGAACAGTGAGCAGTGGAGACCCCATCCACACATCTGCTGGAGCTGACGGTGCTACTGGGAAGGTCCGGGCTTTGTGGATCTCTGAACGCAGCCCGGGTCGCCACGTGGAGCTGCATGCTGGCTACATTGGTGTAACTGTAATTGTTCGCCAGCTGGGCCGCTATCTGACCCTGGCAGTGCGGATCCCAGAGGAGCTAGCTCAGGCCTACGATGCCACCCAGGACCTGCAGCTCTGTCTGAATGGCTGCCCCAGTGGAGAACGCATTGATCAGGCAGGGCATCTTCCCCTGCCCCTCTCACCTCCTGCGCTCGGCCTGCAGCTTCAGCAGCTGCGTCGGCCCACCTACTCCTCACAGACACAAGCGTCCCCCTACGGTACCATGCAGGTTTTCGGTGTGGAGGGGGCCAGGGAACGCTGCAGGGAACTGCTGGAAGAGCAGGACATTTACTTCCACTCCTGCGTGTTTGATCTCCTGACCACCGGGGATGCTAACTTCACAGTGGCAGCGTACAGCGCCTTGAAGGACATGGAGAGCCTCCACCCGGACCAGGATAGATGGAAGATCTATCCCCGCGATGCTGCCACCTCCGCCATACACTCTGATTCTCAGCCTCTTAAACAGCTCGTGCTGCTCCTGCTGTGTGCTCTGAGTGTGGTGTTGATCTAAGAGCAGGGAGTGGGAGTCTTTGTGTGGTGCCTGCATGCGTGTGGGCATGTGTATGTGTATGCACTAGAAAGAGAGTTTTTTTGCTTAGCACTGATTCTGAGCACTGATTCCTCTGTCACGTAGAGAAGAAACAGCAGCAGGCTGGACAGTTACTGGGAGCTAGTGTTTTTGTAGAGGATGTGGCAGAGCTCCCAGCGGGTACAAGAGATACTGACAACAATAACTGCATCTTACCTGGCAGAATCAGCCCTCTGGGGAATAACACAGGAGATGTGATGATGGCTTCGTCTTTGGATAGGACACTTGACAATGACACAAACGTACCTGTCTGTATGTGGGAAGGCGGGGGGTTGGTTGAGTGTTTGGATATACACTCCAAACTGTAAATAGCTTGTCTTCAGTGCACAGTGTAATGGCGTAGTTTGTTTTTTTTATGTCATTTGATGTGATTTTTCTTTAATACCTCAGACAGAGGATGTTTGTTTTAACAGAAGCACTTTATTTAGATTTTTTTTTTTTAATCCACATCAGTGTTTCTTCCTCTCACTTTACTGTCTGCCACCAAAATCTCCAACGGCTCAAGTTTTTGAGGCCATCTATATTTTGTTTTGTTTTTTATCCTTTCAAAGTAAAAGTCTGTTAAATACAAGGAGCTGCCATTTTTCTTAAAGTGCATAATTCTTCCAGTAGCTGATTTGACTCAGCGCATCATTTTAAGTCAGTCAATGTGAGTTGTTCTTTTTTGAATGTATTATGAATATTGTCACAGCAAATACCATCAGTACTATTTTGTTGCTGTATGAATTTGTTGTTGTTTTTCCTCAGTCCTGATTTCAAATATGTGCAAGTGTGTATGAAATGTGTGTGTGTGTGTGTGTGTGTGTGTGTGTGTGTGTGTGTGTGTGTGTGTGTGTCTGTGTTAGTGTTTTTTTTAATCACTTGGTGACATGCTTGGATGTGTTTTTATTTCCTCTGAGAATCATATCAGAGCTATTCCCACCTTTTTTGCCAAGAGGCTGTGATGATACCGGCTCATGTTTGTTGCTCACTGTATTCTTTGTTCTGTTCATTTGAGCCAAAGACAGATAACGTATGGTTTCATGTACAAAGGAAATCATAACTCACCACCAAACCAGCACCCTTCTCCTCCTCACACTCCCTTCCCTGTTTTTAAAGTTGCTACTGTAGACTGTTTTACTCCTACTGCCAGAATTGACGAGCTGCTCCTTACTGGGATACGTGTAAGATACTGGAGTGTAGACAAAACACTGCAAATCACTGAGAAAACTTTACCACACTGTCTGCTGAGACATGTGCTTTGGCAGTGCGTTGTGGGAAATGTATACCATTTGATACCTGATAGAAATGCCAACCCTTAAAACTATGAGCCTTTTTAACATGTAACATTCTGTACAATTATGCCCCACTTTGGTTGGCCATATAAGCTTAATCTAAGTTTTTTTTTTTTTTGGCATTATGATCGATCTCCATCATGTGTGAGTGTCAGTTTGGTGAAGAGTGGCTGGTCAATGTTGAAATACTTAACTTATTTATGAACGTAGTGTCCTGTAGAGGAAGTTAAGCTCCATATTCTTGCTGTTGGATAATAATTTAAAAAAATGTCAGATGTGATTGTACTGCCACCTAGTGGTGCTCTGTTGCTATGTCAGTGTGTTACTCAAGGCGCTCAAAAAGAAAAAAAAACATGAGAAAAAAAAACTGTGTGCAAGTGTTTTATTTAAAAAAACAATAAAAACAATAAAGTCAAAATGTCTTACTTCCTGTTTACTACTGTCACATTCACAGGACGATAAAAAAAGCAAAATAGGATACTAAATGTTTCATTATCAAATGTCAAAAAGTTTTCCCTACATTTGTTTTAAGAATTAAGAATTAAAGATGAGTAAGAAAACACTCACATCCTTTCACAAACACACGTATACAACATATATAACACATATATAACAGTGTGTGCACTAACCCATCTGTCTGAGGTTAGGTTTTTTGATCAGATACCAGGTTTGGCCTCACAAACACAATCTGTTTTCAACTGCCACAGTCAGCAACACCTGGGATGTCAATGAGAAAGAGGCTAAAAGAGGCGCGACAAAAAGATTCACAGCATTTGAAACCTTCTACTCCTGCGATCCTGACAGTGGATTTGCTCATGCCATTTTCCATTTAATCCATGAGATCCCAATCCAAAACTCAGTGTAAGGTCAGTATCGTAAAGCCAACCACAAGGGTGGACTACATTCAACTTCTCCCAGTGCAGAAACCCTCAATGTGCAGACTTCAGACAAGAAAGAGTTCCCCTCTATGGGTTAGTTTTCTTTTCAAAGGTCACATGGTGCATCAGAAGCTTTCCAGCCATCTGAAAATGTCAAATACATTAAGATATTTGAAACAAGTATATCTCATTTTTCACACTGGTTATTTTTTTTTATCACTGATGGCACAAACTCATCCTCTTACCACTTAATAACAGCATGAGTGGTCATCAAAGTGTTAAAGACGATGATCTTCATGAAAAGGAGCCTCATAACCATAACGACCACTGTGTTTGTCCACAGGCTAACATCTGGAGATCAAATCACACAGATTAACATAAGGACCAACATCTGTATGAATCACACACTAATTTAATGTTTGTTTGTGAACAATTAAAATGTACCGTCTATCTCTTCGTGTTCATCACTGATCTCATCTTGATGATCTGAAATAAAAAAATTGTGATAAAAGTATGAAATATAAAATAAGTTTGTTCTGTTTCTAAGTAGTAGAAATCCTTACTCATGGTCAGTGCTACCTGTTGAGGTGGTGTGGTGTCTCCTGATGCCTTTTCGATGTCTTCTGTGACTCACAGAGCAACTGTATGATGGCCAGTCTCTGGTCACCACTGTGATGACAGCCACAGCACTCTGGCCACGATGCTTCCTTTTTACAGCAATGCTGTATGGTGTGCTGGACACGACGCCTTCTGATGGCGACCTCCAGCTCACCTCTAGGTGCCCTCTCCTGAAGTCACTCACCATACAGATCAGCAAGGTCCAACCCAGCCTTTCCCCCGACAGGTGGACCGGAGGAGCCAGAGATGCGAGCACACTGCCCTCGACCCCACCTAAAAGATGACGGAGGACAACATTTTAATAAGGAAAAAAGGACTATACTGTAGGATGACTTTAAGACTACAGGACAGGGAGAGATGTCAGCCTGTAGCTTTCTAACAGGACAATATGCACTGGGTCAAAGATAATGTATTATAGCAGTTGCAAATATGAGGCATTTTATTTAAAAATTGTTTAACAATCACACGTTTGATGTTTAATTTATTAGGCCAGGATTCAAACATGGACATCTAAATGGATACATATATAGTGTGACAGTTTATTATTAAATCTTTCATGCTTTTTGTGCTTCAATCTCTCACCAATCTTTGTGAATTTAAAGCAGTAACTGCAGAAAAAGTTGCCCTAATCGACAATAAAAACAGAGAGAAGAAGAGTTTTACGGATTTTAAAACCCACTGAGATAAATTTACAATTTTGGGCTTCAAACATGTTGGCCATGCATTAAACAAAAAAGTCAATTCAAAAAAATCAAATTTATGATTTTTTACCACACACTGATGTGGATTTTTCTTACGTATTGATTCAAAATATACACCATAATGCATTATGCATTAAAAGCTCTTACCTGTCCATAAATAGATGATGGGAAGGTAAAATAAACTCCTGGATGGCTCAGTCATGTCTGCTTTAGTTAGAGTCACTTCAGTGATTACTCCCTTGTATGTATGAGCACGTATGTGTGTGTGTGTGTGTGTTTTGTGTGTGCACCTTCTGTATATCTCGGTGTGTGAATTGGGGGCATACCGTTTAGCTTTGCCAGGAGCATTGCATTATGGGGGATTGACATGTCTCATTGTTGTGACCTTATACTAACAATGTATCCCCCCACCCCACCTGTTGCCCCATCACACACACACACACACACACACACACACACACACACACACAGAAGGAGTGAAAGAGAGGCAGGCACAAATGAGGCTTTATCTGCGTTTCTAAAGAGGGAGACAAATGAGGGCAGAGCAGTAATGTGGACAGCAGATAGTCAGCAAAGAGTCATTTAACCAGGGGACACACCTGCCTACGGCTGTTAGATCTGAGGTAAGAAACTGATCATATCAACACACACACACACACACACACACACACACACACACACACACACACACACACAGACACAGAACATTAGACAACACTTCTGTGTGGCACACCTGCACACACAAACACACACAGACAAAGAGAAATTGTTGTGTGACAGTGTGAAGTCTAGATTATCAGCATGCGAGGCTGCCTCTCTCTCTCTCTCTCTTACACACACTCACACTGGGTTTTTGCCTCGTCTGTGGGCGGGAGCTCTAAAGAGAAAGTGAAAGTTAACAGACAAGCACATGAAGGAAGGGGGATAAGGAAACCGGAATGACCGAGGTAGAGCATTTTGACATTCCCAGCTAACTGATTTTTCTTAAAACACGACCTCTAAAGCAGAAATTAGAATTATTTCTTACTTACTAACTACAATCGTTAGAACAATTGTAGTTAGACCATCGATTTGATGGTCTGTGGACTGTGTGTGTGTGTCGTCGTATCTGACTTAATCTTCATTTTATGGTGCAGCATAGCTATACTGTCTCTGTAGCCTGCTTTGAATTGCAGTTATGCTCCTGCAGCTGTTGTCACCTTGCAGTTATAGCTGTGTCCTCAGCTCGGTTTGTCCGCATGGAAAATCATGTGGGTCGCCTGTCACATGTTTGAGTCGCCTTCAGGCTCAAGTTAAACTTAAACGCAGCTCAGTTGGCTTGCTTACTCAACAATATTCATGTGGGATGCTTATAAGCTCCAAAACTGATAAGTAACTAGTAAAATAAGACTTTTCTACATTGTGAGTCATTTTGTTGAGATACTGACCTCTAAAATCTGTTAACAAATCTGACTGCTGGAAGCAGGAAGACAGCCCTTGTTTATTGGTGACACAGTAAATGTAAAACGTTTCATTGGAATACAGGAAGCAGGAAGAACAGCAGTGTAAATGATGTTTCATTGAGAGATATATGTGGTGTTTTCATAATTCTGCTCTCGTCTCTTCCAGGTTTAAGAAAATAAAAGGTCCTGACACATTTGATTCAGCATATTACGATAGTGTGACATCTGGACAAAGCACTAACATCAGGCGGTGCTTCCTCTATTGCTCTTCATGTTTGGGATGTGACCAAGTTCAATACTAGATGTCTGCCTGTCACACTTCTTCTTTTTAAATCAGTGGTTGAATAACATTTCCTCTGCAATGGCCTTGCTAAGGCTGTTAGTGCTGTCTCTATTCCAAGTGTCTCTGGTTGGCTCTCAGCCCTCCCAGAGTCCACAGCAGGCCACAGGAGAGCAGTCTCCTCTGGGTACTGGTAACCTATCCTTCCCTTGGAGCCGTCTTCGTCTGCCTAGGTACCCCTTCACAGTACTTTTTGTAATACTCACAAACTTTGGTGGACCTCTATTTTTGATTTGCTGATTTAAAAAAGCTATTTCTTTATTTTAGGTATATCATTCCTCTTCACTACCGCCTCCTGCTGCACCCTAACCTCACAAGCCTGAGTTTCACTGGCTCAGTGCAGATCGAGATTGATGTGCAGAACAATACAAACTGGGTTGTATTACACAGCAAGGGTCTGGACATCACAAAGGCCACCATATTGAACCAGGACCTTGGTCTTCTGTCTGACCAGGTAGCTGAAAATACAGAGTTCATGTAGTGCTTAATGACTAAAAATAAAACCTTTGACAATATCCTGCTTCTCTCTTCATAGGTTCTTCCAGTTCTTCACAACCCTACCCATGAGCAGATTGGTATTTTTTCTCCCTGGGTGCTCAGCAGTGGGCAGAAGTACTTTCTGTATATTGAGTTTGGGGCAAAACTTGCAGAAGGCTTCTCTGGCTTCTATAAGAGCACATATAGGACCAGCACAGGAGAGACCAGGTAAGATGAGATAGATTGTTTCACAGCAAGCTTGGTGAAATATCAACACATACAGAGAAGTTCCAACTACCAGAAATTTGCTGATGTCTCTTTGCAGAACCTTGGCTTCAACTCACTTTGAGCCCACGAGTGCTCGGATGGCATTCCCGTGTTTCGATGAGCCAAGCTTCAAAGCCAACTTCTCCATACGTATTAGGAGGAATCCAGAGTACATTTCTCTGTCCAACATGCCTATTGTGAGTGTTTTTTTTAATATATATATATTCTAGTCATCACACATGTTTAAATGTGTGTGAAAAATGGCTATAATTAATTGTTTGTGTATTTCAGGTGAAGACAGTGGAAGTAAACAATGGCCTCCTCGAGGACCGGTTTGACACATCTGTAAAAATGAGCACTTACCTCGCAGCTTTTGTCATCTGTGACTTCAAATCTGTCACTGCAACAACATCTTCTGGGGTGCAGGTGCGGCCTCTGTGATGATAGTTGAATAGCTTCATATCTTTCCAGCAATGTGGCTTTTAGTGATACATTTTATTTTGTTTCTCGTGCACCTTTGTGTATCTGTAGGTGTCTATCTACGCTGCCCCTGAGAAGTGGCAGCAAACCCACTATGCCCTGGAGGTCGCTGTCAAAATGCTAGATTTCTATGAGGAGTATTTCAACATCAAATATCCTCTACCCAAGCAAGGTGCCCTTTGTGTAACTAAGCTACACAATATTTCTTTTCTTTCATATAAATATCCCTCATTTCCCCTCGTTGCTCGTCGCTGTCTCCTGAGCTGTGTTTTCCCTCTTTCAGATCTGATAGCCATCCCAGACTTCCAGTCCGGTGCGATGGAGAACTGGGGTCTGACCACCTACAGAGAGACCAGCCTTCTCTTTGATCCCCTCACATCCTCAATTTCTGATAAACTTTGGGTTACTTTGGTGATTGGCCATGAGCTCGCACATCAGGTGTGTGACTTTGTGTGTCTGTGACTCTTCATTACATAAATAGACAATACAAAGTGCTGAAATCTGAAATCTATCTTACCTGCAGTGGTTTGGTAACTTGGTGACAATGGAGTGGTGGAACGATATCTGGCTGAATGAAGGATTTGCCAGATACATGGAGTACATTTCTGTCGAGGCTACCTACCCTGATCTCAAAGTGGTATGTGTTTTGTTTAATCTGAGAAATCAGTGGTGGTAGATTAGCATTAAACTTCGGACAGAGTACTGATGATCCTGTTCTGTGCACAATTTCACAGGAGGAGTATCTACTGGACATGTGTTTTGCAGCAGTTGGTTACGATTCGTTTAACTCCTCCCGACCAATATCCAGCCCAGCGGAGAACCCCACTCAGATCAAACAGATGTTTGACACAGTCTCCTATGATAAAGTATGCTTTTGGTCTCTCCACACAACTGCTAATGGAAATTCATTATGAGTTCATTGTGCACACATTTGTGACAACATAACTGTTGATCTCTATATCGATATTTTAACAGAAAATGTAATCTTTTTCACATTTATGACTAATAACATTCAAACTACTTTGACACCAAGCTACAGCATAACCTATCATGATCCGTTTATTAAGCAAACCTCTTCTCCTTCTCCCTCCAGGGAGCATGCATCCTGCACATGCTGCGACACTTTCTGACAGAAGACGTGTTCCAGAGTGGGCTTGTGCGATACCTTCGCAAATACAGCTACAGAAATGCACACAACCAGGACCTGTGGGATAGTCTAACAAATGTACGAACACAAATTACATTATGTGACATTGTGTAGTCCTTCGTCATGTTCTTGTAAATCAAAAAGTTAAGGGGCGGCCTGACACTATTGTATTTGAATTTGCAGACAGAAACTTAATTTACAGAAATCATACATTGACTTTTTCTTCTACCTTTTTTCTTATAACAAACAACAAAAAATATGTTAGGTATCCAGTTTATTTTTACTAAACATTTTATAATGCGTAGCGCAATATTTTCTTCCCTTCCAAAAAGTTGTTGTTTCCAGTTCATTTCATTGTGGTGCATAAATCAATTTGCAATTTGCAGAGGTTTAGAGTTAGTGAGCAACATGTCTGTTTTCATTGTCATCAATGTTATGTTAACTTTGTCCAGTAATGCTGTTGTCAGTGATTTTAAAGGAAGCAGACATGGTGCCCATTGTGATCGATTACTATTCTGACCAACTGAATTTATTTACTAAACAGAATTGAAAACAAACAGCTGCTAAGGTAGAAAAAATCATATTCAGTTGATCTTTATGATGAAAAACAAACGAAAATGATTCATTGTTATTAAATTATTGTTGTTATTGTAATTATTAATACATATTATTTATTTTATTGTATTTTGTTTTCAGACCTGCTCAGAGGAGGACTTCATATCAGGAAAATACTGTTACAGCAGCAGTCAGGCCTCCAAGAATGCAGTAAGTAAACATTTTACCATCAGCTGACTTCTCCTCGTGGGATTGCGCTTAAAAATTTCACACTGTTTACAAGATTGTTTTCCGACCTTGTGAGATGGTATGGTTGCATGTATTGATCGCTGATGGTCTCCTACAGTACCTGTTTGCAGGGGAACACCTGAACCTGACAGCCATGATGCACACTTGGACGCTGCAGAAAGGTATTCCTCTGGTAACTGTATCTAGGAAGGGGCCTCTACTGCTGCTCAGACAGGACAGGTTCCTGAGAACAGTGATGCCTTCTGACCCTCTCTGGTCTGCATCGCAACAGGGGTGAGCACGGAGATGCACTTGTACAGTTTTCTTTTACTATTTATTTTACTATTCCGTTCACACTACACTTTGCACTTCTACTCTTAGTTTTTACTCCTGCAGCTACTCAGCTATTATTATTGTTGTTGTTATTATTATTAAGATTTTATGTTGTAAAAATTGTTTTCTTGTCCAGTTTCCTGTGGCACATCCCTCTGACATACAAAACAGATACTTCCAGCACGGTCCACAGACACCTGATGACAACACACACAGGTAACAGGGAAGAGATGCATAATATAATTCAAACTGGACCTTCATCTTTGTGTTACCATTATATTTTATATTTGTTTCCTGCCTGTGTCTCATTTAGACAGTATACATATTGGAGAGGAAGTCAGCTGGGTTAAAGTAAACAATGACATGACCGGCTACTATGTGGTTCATTACGAGGATGGTGGTTGGGACGAGATAACCAAACTACTTTCAGAAAACCACACAGCTCTGAGCTACAAAGACAGGACTCACTTGATACACAATGCCTTTCAATTGGTCACGTAAGTATGTATGTGTGTGTGTATGTGTTAGTAGATGTGAGTGAGAGAACAAGAGACAGTTACACATACACAGCTTTGATGATCCTCCCTGAAATAGCACCTAACCTTTCAAATATTCTTGCATGTCTCTAAAGGGCAGGTCACCTGCCAGTCAATAAAGCCTTGGACCTGATTGGTTACCTGCGAGTGGAGACACACAATGTGCCTCTCCTCCAAGGACTGGCCTATCTGTCAGGCTTCTACCAGATGATTTTATTTAGGAATGAGTTCGATCTAAAAAGCAACCTGGGGGTGAGAACACAAGAGCACACATTTATGTCAATATAAAAAATGTATGAAAAATGAAATACTGCTTAAGTTGAGATGCTGTTTCTCTGTGTGCTTTGGTGCAGGCGTACATCCTGCGATATTTCCGTACTGTCATCGACCAGCAGACGTGGAGCGACGGGGGCTCTGTGTCAGAAAGACGGCTGAGGTCAGACGTCCTGTCACTGGCTTGCGAACTGGATGATCCTCCCTGTCTGAAGCAGGCGCATCAGAGCTTCAAAGACTGGCTTCAGTCCAACGGTACACTCAAGTATGTCTTGTTTAAATTATATTTTAACACACATCATTATCAGTCAACAAGATATGAATAGCTATTCCCTATGCTCGGCTAGAGCATATAATTTGATATTTCATCATATCCCTAACATGCATGTTTCTGCTTGTGTTTACTCTAGCTTGCCCACTGATGTGGCAACAACAGTGTATTCAGTTGGAGCTCAGGATGACCATGGCTGGGCCTCACTCTTACACACATACAACACCTCCCTCTCTGCAGCACAACAAAGCAAAATCCTGTTGGCCTTGACTTGCAGTAAAGACACAAACAAACTACAGAGGTACATTTATTTCTTCCTACTGCGCAGTTAATGCTGCCACCATGTGGTAAACACGTGGACTGCACTGCTGCTAACAGATATCCAGTGTTAATTCTGTCTGTATTACAGATATAATAAACAAGTGATTGCAGATAATGAGGTATTAATGAAATAGTTTATAATGTGTGTGTGCGTTGTAGACTACTGGAGTGGGGTCTGGAAGGAAACGTGATTCGATCCCAGGACCTGTCTTATCTCATCCGGATGGTGGCAAGGAACTCGGAGGGACATCATCTAGCCTGGAAGTTTGTCAAGAAGAACTGGGACACACTGGTTAAGAAGTAGGTACAACAATGCAGACACTTGAATAAGTTGAACAATGTAATGCTGCGAATGCACTTTTCTGCCAGTCTGGTGAGTTGAACTTTTTTAGTGGCCATTTGTTAATAAGTGGAACAGGTTGATAATATCACAAGCTACACAATGGATAGTTAATGTCACAACTATGAAAGCACTAAATGACAGTGTGTGTGCATATGTAGGAAGAGATATTTGTACTGTATGTGACCGCTCTCTTTGTGGCCTTTCTGTTCTGTCAGGTTCCAGTTGGGCTCATCTACTATTAGAAACATCATCATTGGTACCACATCCCAGTTTTCAACTCCAGAGGAACTCGCTGATGTAAGTGCATTCTTATATTTTGAACTACTCTACAAGCCAATTCAGACATGCACCAATATTTAAACATGCTATGGTATTAGCAATTTCAGTAACATTAGTGAAAAACTTTACAATGGTAATTCTGTTCTAATTCTAACTGTTATAGATAATGTGGTACTGACATAAAAAGACATATCTTTAAAATGCTGTTATGCTAATCTTCTTGCAAACATAATTGTGACTTAAACTGAAAAAAGTAAACTGTCTAGAGTTTTTTTTTTATGTTATTTATTTTGTATGGTGCTAATTTTCACTTGTGTGTTTGTGTGTTTTTGTAAATGGATGTGTGTTTGACTCTCAGGTGAAGTTGTTCTTTGAGTCCATCAAAGAAGAGGCGTCTCAGCTGAGAGGTACCCAGATTGCCCTGGAAAACATTCAGAAAAACGTCCGCTGGTTTCAGAGGAACCTCGAGACTCTGAGAAACTGGCTGAACAAAAGAATGAAGTGAGCGACAGCAGAAAGAGATGATGCCACAAAAGATTTTGAATTTTTGATGGATGTGTTTTTACTTGCAAATAATTGTGATGTGCTTGACGTCACTGAAGAGTTGACAGTTTTGTATATATGAAAAAAAGGTTTTGTAAAACTTGTTTGTGAGACAAAAAAATAATAAAATTTCATTGGTAGAAATGACAGCGGGGTAGTCTTCATTCCAAAGTGACAGTCAAATGCTTTAAAATGCCTCATTAAATAGAATACTTCCTGGAAACCGTGTGTGTGTTGTGTTAACTGAAACATATCCTTGTGTCAGTACAACTACTGTGTCTGTGGTGTTCATCATAGTTATTTTAGGGTTAAGACTTTTGGTGCTGGTGAAGGTTGGGGTTGAGGTTAGGCATGCAGAGTCAAGGTTAGGGTTGGCCTCTGTGCAATGAAATGTCCTCACAACTAAAGTAAAAAGTATGTGTGTGTGTGATATTTGTTATTTTAACTATTCACTTGATGATTCAGACTTGGTTTTTGGGTTAAGGTAAGAACATCAAGTAGGTCATGGTGTGGGTAATGGTTGAGGTTAACCATGTAACAACAGGAGTTGACCTCCTCGGTATGAATTTAATGCAATGAAATGTACTCGGAAATAAAGTGCTTGTGCATGATATTTGTCTTCTTTTTTTTTTTAGCTATGTATTTGATGATTTAGACTTGGGTTTTTTTGTGTTAAGGTGAGAACATTATGTAGGTTAAAGTTAGGGTAATGGTTGAGGTCAAGCCTGTAACAGTGAGGGCAGGGGTCTTCAACCTTTTTTAGCCCAAGGACCCCTTGGATGACAGACAAACAGAACAGGGACCCAACACATGTAATTAATATTTTAGAAGCCGTCACATTTTAAGCCTGGCCTGAAATAACTTTTATATTTACTTTATTCATCTTTTATTTCACTTTTTAACCTACTTATATACTGGGTTATTAGCATGTATGTGTTTATGATTGATAAAAAAAAAAAAAATGTCGGACCCCCTGCATTGCCTCTGCGGACCCCCTAAGGGTCACGGACCCCTGGTTGAAGACCCCTGAGTTATTACAATGTCCTCACAAGTATAGCAAAACACAGAAAAGTACGTCGTGTCCCCTTGGCCCCGCCTCTTTTGCGCTAACAGCCAATAGGATGTCAGTATTGTGATTTGATGGGAGGCTGTCAACAACTGGTCGGGGAGGAAGGAAAGTGTCATTTGCTCGCTTGTTACTTTGCCGAGCATGTAGGAGATTGGGATTTGTTTACATATCTCATCAGAGTAAGGCTCGATTATTTTAAACGCTCCCGTCGTGTTCACGTTTTAGTTTTCAACGCAGCCATGGCCGATAAAGTTACTGAAGCGAGCTAACGTTAGCAAACTGGATGTCTTTCAGTCAGTTGCAATTGTTAGAAGTTGGCTAGTCCCGAGCTAGCAACTACGTAGCTAACGTTAGTACGGTGAGAGAGGACGGGCTGCTATTTATTGCGAGCGGCTGATAGCCTGCGGTGGGCTGTGGTCAGCGAGAAAACAAGCTGTAAACGAGCTGCTGTAAACGTGAAGAGGCTGCTTTGTTTTGGACCTGACGAGCTGTTTTAAGTTATCCTACCATGGATCCGTTTGACAGCAACAGTACAGGTAAGGAAGGAAGGAAGGGAGGAAGGAAAGGAGATGCACATAAACAGCAAGCTAACAGCAGCAGGCCAGCTAATAACTAACGGGACATTAGCAGCAAGCTCACTGGGAGTGACATTCACCCGAGGACACATGTTGAGAGTTGACTTGGGCATGCTAAAGGAAAGCTACTTACATGTTTTCTGCCTTCTTGTGTTATTATACTTGGACGATTTTAAGAGGCTAACTTAATCGCAGCCCCACTGCACGGTCCTGCAGAGGGATGATAACATTTTGTCTGCTCGCCAAAATAAACTGCATGTGACTATTGTTTATTTATATGACATTTTGGTTTCACTTGAACTGAACAAAGGCCAACGCATGCACATTTCTAACAGCTTAAACACTGGCTGGAAACTTACAGTGTGCCATTGTGCAGACTCAAGTTGTCTGTCAAAACACAGCAACACTGTTTGCCCAGTCCAAGCCTGTTGGTTTGATAAAAGCTGTGTTTTGTCTTGGTGTGGAGAGCTGATAAGTCAGTGCAGCTCAGGCAAGGCAGCAAACCGCTTCATAACCTCTGCTCTGGTCCCAGGGAGACTCAGGCTTTATTAAAACAAACAAAAAAAGCTCAGTGCAAACACCAGCACAGCTTTAAGGAAAGCTGAGCGTTCGCCTCGGTGGATGTTATTTTATTACAGGTTGATCCAAACCTAGAAGCAGCAATCACCAAATCACAGGAGTTCGACTTCCTGTTTTTGTGTGTGTACGTGCTTGGGTTTTTTGTGATTTTCTTGTGAAAGCCCAAAGTCACAGTTGACAATCACATTTGGATCAGATAACAAAGACAGAACATTAGCGGATACTTCCTTCCTGTTTCTTTAAGACCCACCAACAAAACAACCATTGTGGCTCTTCTTCTTCTTCTTCTTGTTCTTCTTCTATGTAGTGGACACACCTGTTAAACTCATACACACACTGTATGTTTAAATATACATCTGTGACTCTAAGGTAGGGTTGATAAATGTGTTGAGTAAACCGGAAGAGCACAGTTGACGTGCCTTAACGCTGTATTTACATACAAGCTCGAGGAAAGTACAGGAGTTGTTGATTATTCAACAACATTTATCTGCCGTGTTTTCTAACCAGCACTGCCTTTCCAATCTGTCTTCTTACTTAAAGAAATAACTTTCACCCTCAGTATCACAACAATATCCCACAGCTGTTAGAAATAGAAATAGACAATCATTATCATTTCTATTATTTTTTTCTGGCTCTTACATTACACATTACCTACTCCTTAGCTCTTAGCCTATTAATAGACATTCATACCACAGCAATGTGGCCCAGCCAGTGACATACAGTCATATCAGAAACACTGTTCAGGACAGGAGAGAAGATGAAATCATCTTGTGCTTTCACCTCGAATCTAAGACTGAAAACGCCGTTGTCTTCAGTCTGTAAAAGCATGAACGGAACGTGAGGCAAAATGGGAGACTTGCACTGCAGAGCATTTTACTACTTTCGATGTGATTAAATTAGGGAAGTTGAACATGCCTGCGATTGTTTCAAGAATTACTGAGTGCAGAATCTGGCTGCCATAAAATCACATGGATTTTGTAAGACAAGGAGTAACTCTTGTCATGATGCTGTAGACACAGGTCAGTTTGTGGAAATGCAGGTTTTTGTAAACTGCAGCAGCATGTGACACAGCCAGATGATGAATATTTATTATATTTGTTTTGTGGGCACTGTAGTTAAATAAACAAACTGTGAGTAAATACAACAATTTGTGTCTTAACAGATTTGGTTTGAGTTACCAGTACTTTTTAAATTGCCTTATCAGCATGATATTCTCATTTTATGTAGGTCAAAGCACCAGGAAGTGCTGTAGGAGTTTACTAACAGGAAACTGAAGAAACTCAGTCAGTGCTTTGTTAAACAAGGCTTCAAGTTGCCTGCGCATCCAGTGACAATAACAGGCCTTTGTGCTGAAAAATGGCTTTTCGCCACCACCCTTCTTTGGAACTGCAAAAACACAGCAGCACATATAATGTGCAAACGTACTGTGTATGTCTGTGTGTGCATTGATGTATGCAACTATGATGGACAATGTTTTTACTCTCTCAACTCTTTCATTTCCACTTTTTTTGAATCAGTGATTTCTGATTTCTCTTCCTCTGTGTGTAGCAGAGCGGGCCAACCTGCCGAGGAACATGATTGAGAACAGCATGTTTGAAGAAGAGCCTGATGTCGTGGACTTGGCCAAAGACTCCACTGCGTTTCCGGTACGCTCATGCCATCTTGTGCCATGCATGCATTCATTGTGGTCTACAGCTTTATTTCAAGGAGCAGCCCGATTTCATTTTTAAATGCAATAATGTGAGCAGATGAAGGAGATATAAATAAGGATCAGCTCATTTGCAGATGAGCGGCACTTGTGGGTAGCCAGTGATGTTCATCTGCACGCTTTCACTGGTCTGTGTGTTATCTCAGATCTGTGAGAGAATATATATATATAGCGCTGAAGAGAATGATACTATATATATATATATAGTATCATTCTCTTCAGCGCTACGGTAGCCCATGTTTTCCATTCAGCGTCTATGATATTGATAATATAGACATACTATATCATAAATTCTCATAAATAAAGTTTTATAACCCTTATACCTCAATATCTCTATGCTCCCTCAACATCTGATACCCAACAATGACACCCATCAAAATCTTTATTTCCACACCAACTGCAACTCTAATAAAAACAAACAACAACACTATCCGATCATCAGGATTTATTTGTCATCTGTGCCCCGTTCTTTGTTGGCAGATGCCTTTCTGTCCTGATTATCTTTCATTATTCCCATCTCTGCCCTCCCTCTCCTCGCCGCCTCCACACATCTTACCCTGTGATAATTCATTTACCTGGAAAGGGAATTCAGTTGTTAACATTATATGGGAATCACTGCACAGCTTAACTGGCGAATAACAGACTGTATTGTGTATACTCTTTCTAGACGTTTCCTGCTCTTGACCCAGATGAGGTGGCATACGAGCCTCGTAGCTCACGGTTGCTTGTGCGAGGCCTGGGAGAGAATGATATGGACGAGGATGAGGAGGACTGCGAGTCTTCAGCTCGTCTGCTAGGCATGTCCTTCATGAACCGTAGCTCTGCTCACAGATCCAGCTCCTCTCCGTACACCAGGCAGGCTCCACCCAGGTAATGCGCACTGTGCAGTGATGAAAATGATTTTACTTGTGGTCATCTAGCTTTGTGGTATTTTTCATCTCAAAACAGTGCTGTAATCACATATTATCATATGCATTAGCTTCTGTGTGTGTTAGTATTGTGGAGATAGTTCAGGTTTATTGAGCCAGAACTATACGGTAATAAATGCATCATAGCAAATACATGTAAGACCCGTGGGTGCAGTAAAAATCGTTCTTCCATGACCTCACGTGTGACAAAGATTTACATAGAATCATAAAACAACCTGCGGTGGTGTTTGCGAACAGCCTGCAGCAGATATACAGAGAAACATTTCCTGAAACTGCAGCTGTATTGAAAGTCCTGTCAGAAACCTTGTGGTTACAGTTGCAGAGCAAGGAAGCAAATGTATATTAAGTAAAATACTAAAACTTTCCAGTTCCAATGTGATGCAAGAAAATTACCCAAACAAGTTCAAGTTAAGGTGCATGGAAAATGGTTCTAGTCCGCTGAGTATCAAGTAAAAGCTTTATGTTTGCATCCATCCCCCATAGCGCCACCATCTAAACACACTGCTTCTCCTCTTCACCCTATGTTTGTAAAACAAACTCTTTCTGGTCTCAGGTCATGTTCACGGCCCTCAGCCCGTACCATGGTTGTATGTGTGTTATTCTTGGTGATAGTGGCCTCTATGACGATGGTACTGTACTTCTTACCTGGATGCACCTTTACCAAGGTAAGTACAATATTTAATAGTTCTGTTTAGGTAGGTTTGTCACCATGTGTAGATAGCTAAACATGACATATATCACTATCAGATTATTTTGTTTTTTAATTTCTCTGTCATGCCTGATTCCCTGGCTAACCCTGACCCTCTATCCTTCTGCAGACGGGTTGTCGTAAGCCAAACAAAACCACTCCGTTCGAGCCAGTCTACCCTGTGTCCACAAATGGTGAACTGTTTCCATGGGCACAGTTCCGGCTGCCTCAAAGCTTGCATCCTCTCAGCTATGACCTCACCCTGAACCCCAATCTTGACAGTATGACCTTTACCGGCTGCACTGTTATCACCATGATTGTGCAGCACAACACCAAGCGCATTGTCCTGCACAGTGCTGGTCTCAACATCACCAAAGCTACTTTCAAGGTAGGATTGGGGTGCTGATGGGTGATGATAGAAATAGAAACAGAAATATTTCAGGTGTTGTGCCTGGAAAAAAATAATTTCTTCAAACATTTTGCTTTTTTTTTACTAATATTTTCTCTCTTCCAGCTGGGCGAAGGGGAGCCCAGGGATGTGACTGTATTGGAGTACAAACCCAGACAGCAGATAGCTGTAAAGTTCTCTGAGGAGCTGAAGGCAGGCCAGACCTGTGTTTTGACCCTGGATTACTCGGCCAAACTTTCACACACCTATGACGGTTTCTACAACAGCTCATACACAGATAAAGATGGAAACAAGAGGTACACGTGATTAAATGGCTGTGTTATAGGTTCTTCACAAAAGCTGAAATGTGTTGCAGATACTTAAAAGAAAGTCTGTATGGATCAACTCATGATCAGACATTAACAAAGCAGTGCTGTAAATTAAAATAACAACAATTAAAAACTAAAACTGAAGGCTGTTTTATTGATTTTTGCAGCTTTTATCTTATGCTGTTTAATCATGATCATGCTCATTTACTCCTTGTCCCCAGGGTATTAGCGGCAACTCAGTTTGAGCCACTGTCAGCTAGGAAGGCCTTTCCTTGCTTCGATGAACCAGCTTTCAAAGCAACCTTCCTGGTCAAAATCAAACGAAAACCAACCTACATGACTCTTTCCAACATGCCTCAGGTACTGTCAGATTAGTTGAATCCTGGTCATTTTTATAGTATGGTGTTGAAACGGGGCGGCACGGTGGTGCAGTGGTGAGCACTGTCACCTCACAGCAAGAAGGTTCCTTGTTGGAACCTCGAACCACCACTTCCTTTCATGTTCTCCTCATGTCTGCGTTGGCTCTCTCCATCGCGATCCTGATGAGGACGATGAGGTGTTGAAACACACCACTTGGTTTGCTAAATAGCTTCATCAATTTACTTATTTGGTTGACACAATTTGTAGTATAGTTGTGAGTTATATATTTTATATAAGTACAACTTAAACTGTTGCTGCTGTTGCTCCAGGTTTAGGATCTGAAAAGAGTTCATGGTGTTTTAAACAATTCTTACAATGATGATTTTAAATACACGATGCTCCACCTCAGTGTGTTTCAGCATGCCTCAACCTCATTTTCATGTGTGTCACCTAGATAGACACAACATACACGACAGCATTAGGTCACTCGCTCTGTATATTTTGAGGAACTTGTGAGTCATTCCTGTACCTACTGTGATCTTATTCTTACGATGTGTGTTTCAGGCTCAAACCACACAAATTTCCAGTGACCTTTTCCAAGATGAATTTGAAAAGACCAGTGTCAACATGAGCACCTACCTGGTGGCCTTCATTGTTGCTGACTTCACCCCTATCAGCAAAAATGTCACAGAAACTCTGGTAGGTCTGACACAGATATGACTTTTGCTTTCAGTGTAGGCTGTATAGTTTTTAAATTTAGTATCCGGTGAGGTTGTGTTGTTGCTCATAAACTGTCTAGACCTGTGCATGTATATATATATATATGTATATATGTGTGTGTATGTGTGTGTGTGTGTATGTGTTTTAGGTGTCTGTGTACTCTGTGCCAGAGAAGAAGGAGCACACTGACTATGCTCTTGACACGGCCTCCAAACTGCTGGCGTTCTACAATAACTTCTTTGAAATTAACTACCCCCTCAAAAAACTAGGTGAGTACACGCAGGCACTTGAACGTCATTTAATCCTTTTAGGATTGTTCCTTTTTTCCCTTCTTTCTTCACACACCCTGACATGCTCCCTCTCTCTGCATGCTCCCTCAGATTTGGTTGCCATCCCGGACTTCCTGGCAGGAGCCATGGAGAACTGGGGGCTCATCACATTCAGAGAGACCAGCCTGCTGGTGGGCAAACAGTCCTCTACTCTTGAAAAACAAGTAGTTGCCTCCGTCATAGCTCATGAACTTGCCCATCAGGTAATTGTTCACCTTTGTGTTTGCAGGTGTTGTGTTTGAATGTACTTCAATCAGGTCCTAATCTATCTCTGTTGTTGTGTTGCAGTGGTTTGGAAACTTGGTAACCATGAGCTGGTGGAATGACCTGTGGCTCAATGAAGGCTTTGCCACTTACATGCAGTACATGTCACTGCAGACAGTGTTGCCCCAACTGGACATTGTAAGTTTACATATCTGGTTCGTTATTAACTCCTCCATATACATCTGCCAACATTTTGATGTAGATGAAGTTGTGTGCTTTGCTACGTGCCTGAGCAGTAAGTCCTGTCTTTGCAGGGTAATTTGTTCCTGGCAGTTCGGTTCAGAGCTTTGGACAAAGATGCACTAAACTCTTCCCACGCTGTGTCAACTGAGGTGAATACACCGGAACAGGTGGAGGAGATGTTTGACTCTGTCTCCTATGAGAAGGTACACTTTGTATATAGTTTTAAAGTAGACAAATAGATGTAATGTTCATGAATATTCACCTTCTATATCCAGATGTTTATTTATCTGTTGAGCTCACATTATATCATTTATAACCATAGTTGGTGCTCTGCCTTCGGTCTGATCACAGAAGCTTTGTTCCACTTTCTTTTAGGGTGCATCCATTCTCCTGATGCTGAACGCCTCCCTGCCAGGCGACCAACAGTTCAGGAAGGGTATCATGTTATACCTAAAAACGTTCAGTGGATTAAACACGGACACTGACAACCTCTGGAACAGTCTTACACAGGTGTGTGTATACCTGCATTTTTGTTTTTGATGCAGCACGCATCAGTAGTTTATCACTTTTGCTACATTTAATGCTTAACTACCCCCAGTGATCGGCCAGCCAGCCATCTGGCTAAAATATAGTCACCCTGTAATCAGCCGCAGCTGTCACAGAAGCTACGTTATCCTCATAAAAGCCAATAAATGAGTTGATGATGTTATCATTTATTGATCTATGAGAGAGTTCATCTTTTTGCTTACTCTCATCTGAAGAAGAGTCAGAGCAGATGAAACTGTAGATACAGACAGAAGATTGGATAATTACTGTCAACATGGCTTGAATCCAGTGCCCTCAGTGTAACAGCAGTCTGCCAGCTCATTACTTCCCCCTGCTGCCCCTGTTGATGCTTTACTTGCACCTGCTTAGTCTTTCACAGGTCATCTGGAGGTTTTTCCACAGTGCTTAATGCTGGTTAATGCTAAAAAGACAATTCAGAAAAAAAAAACAATGGCTTTGGACTTGACCTACTCTGGATATCTCTTGCTGCCCTCAGGTCGAGGTCTCAACACAGCACCTGAATGTGTCGAAGATGATGAGCTCATGGACGTCACAGAAAGGCTTCCCGTTGGTCACTGTAAGCCGCAAGGGTGATGAGGTGACCCTCACACAGGAGCATTTCCTCCTCACATCTGAAAATGCCACGCGTAGTTCCAGGTGGGCTACGATACCACACGCACAGATCATAGACACACACATAAACACACACCACAACCCTAACTGTATTCTGCACTCTCTTAAGCTTGTGGAATATTCCAGTGACGTACGTAAACGACAGCTGTAGCTTGGACCCCAGCTGCCGACAGCTGGTCACGCTGGAGACCAAATCAGGTAAAACACAAAGTGTAAACTTGCAATATCAAAGTCTCAGAGTATCAGGTACCATGCCAAATGTTAACTGTGTATTTGTTTGTTTGTGTTTTCAGAGTCATTTAAGCTGCCAGAAAGTGTCAAGTGGCTGAAGCTGAACTATAGAAACACAGGATTCTACATTGTTCACTATGGAGATGAGGGCTGGGCTGCTCTCATAGATGCTTTGTCCAAAAACGTCAGCGTTCTTACACATGAAGACCGTGCCTCGCTCATACACAACATCTTTGCTCTCAGCAGGTACGACGGACAGCATAGCTACTTGTTATTTGAATCACATTCAGTGAAAGGAGAAACTAGTAGAGGAGTGTTCCACTTTTAAAAAGCTTCATTCTCTCCCGTGGTGTCAACAGATTGGGTCGTGTGTCCTTCCAGCATGTTCTCAACCTGTTGAACTACATGTCCAATGAAACAGAGACTTCTCCTGTGACAGAGGCCTTGTTGCAGCTCAATAATATCTACCAGCTGCTTGACAAAAGACAGGAGCAACATCTTGTGGCCCGCATGAAGGTACATACTGTACATACACGCAAACACACTCACTTATAGATAAGAAGAAGGAAACCATAAATTAAGTGAATAAAAGATACGTCTGTCAAACACATGCATGATATCTAAAGTCATAAAAATCCTCAGTGTAGTTCTAGATTGTTGAAATGAGTGTAGTGTTTCTGTATCTTTGTTTTTTTTTCTTTGCATCTGACAGAGCTACATTCTGAGTCTTTTTGGTCCATTGATGAACAATCAAACATGGACAGAGGAGGAGAGTGTGTCTAAGCAGGAGCTGCGCTCAGCCCTGCTGGAAACGGCCTGCAGTCTGAATGAAGTAAACTGCATTCAAAAAGCCAAAGCTCTGTTCAAACAGTATGTCGAGTCCAATGGGACCTTCCGGTACGTAGAAGCATTTTATCTTTGAGTTTCTTTTCTGGGTCACAGTGACAGCAGTCCAAGCATCTTTTTAGAGATAGAAATCATCTTTAGCAGGAATGGGGGAATGTGACTTGATCAAATTAGACTTTGACTTGAAGGAAGTAAACCTACAATATGTTCTTCTTTATATATTTCTGTAGGATCCCGGGCGATTTACAGCAAGTCGTATTCAGTGTGGCTGCCCAGTCAGTTGAAGATTGGTCGACTTTGCTCGACATGTACGGACACGCCACCTATGATTCAGAGAAGCGCAAAATGCTACGGGGCCTAGCGTCCACTCAGGATGTACGGAGCATTGTATGGTAAGAGTTTATGTTTGTTTGCTTCTAGGGCATCAACCTTTCATCCCTGTGTTGTCCTGTAATAGGGTGAAGAGTGCTTCTGTCACTCCCACTTTGTGGCCTGTATGCCAGAATAAGCACCAGAATCAGTGCCAGGCGAGCAAGCAACATAACCGAGTTGAGCAGAGGCAAAGAAGAGACGCTGATGGAGGAAACTAAGAGCAGAAAAAGTGTTGCTGTTTGGCTCTGTTAGGAAAGTTATTGACTCGCTAGGTTTTGATCGTAAGTAATATAATGCATGTGTACAACATATTTACGACAGGGCTGTGTAAGTGGATTGCACTGTGAAACTGTAGGCACCAAATTGCAATATTGCACTTACATTATGCTAAAGGGGTTGACAAACACTTTATTCTGAGGCTGTATAGAAGAGACGGTAATGATGTAAGACTTGTCACAATCTCTCTAGGATTCTAAAGGCAGGTCTGAAGGGGGACCTAATCCAGACACAGGAGCTGCCTTTGGTCATCAACACTGTCTGCAATGGCTTTGCCGGCTACCTGTTTGCCTGGGATTTTATACAAGAGAACTGGAACAGCTTCATAGAGAAGTAAGTGGTCCCTGAAATATTTACTGGAAATATGTGATATTTTGTGTGAAAAGATGAAACACCATCAGCGCTGTTTGTGTGTTTTGTTTTGTTTTTTCGCTGCAGGTTCCATGTGGGCTCCTTTGCCATCCAGACAATCATCAAATCTGCCACCTCCCGGTTCTCCACAAAGGCACACCTTGATCAAGTATGTTTCTTTTTCTGATAGAATACATTTATGCCGGATTGTATTTGAGGTCTGCTTTTATGGGGAGATATTTACAGCTCAGTGTGTGTTTGTGTGTGTTGTTCAGGTACAGGGATTCTTCTCTGGTCTGAAGGAGCGCGGCTCTCAGATGAGGAGCGTTCGGGAAGCTTTGGAAACCATCAGGCTGAACCAGCGGTGGATGGACAAGAACCTGCCTACGCTCCAAAAATGTCTGTAATGGAGGTGCTACTAACCGGCAGCTGGGGCATGTCGTCAGGACAACAGCAGTGTTTGCACTATTGTAG
Organism: Protonibea diacanthus; assembly: GCA_028641955.1. Classification (NCBI taxonomy): domain Eukaryota; kingdom Metazoa; phylum Chordata; class Actinopteri; family Sciaenidae; genus Protonibea; species Protonibea diacanthus. The sequence goes on from CM053985.1 coordinate 19,658,071, forward strand.
GACCTTGTCTCTTAACTCCCTTTATCCAGGCCAGAGAACTTATCAAAGCCAGAAGTTGTGCTCTACCTGGGTGGACAAGGTGTTTCATTTTTGGTCCTGTAAGTTGTATTTGCTAGCTCAGGGTGGCTCTGATTGTGTGTCTGACAGGGAGTTGTCAGATGCAAACATACACTCCTCACACTTAATGCTGTCGACCAAACCTCTCCACTGCAGCACTCATCTAAACCTCATGCCTGAGCAGACAATCACGCTTCATCCACAGTCCTTTCACTCAGCCTGTTCTCGGGCACCCAACTTTATGAGCTCTATAGTGGCCTCTAGGGATGTTTCTGATGACTAAATGTCGCTGATGGTTAAATGGAGTTTTAAATGTAGAGCAAAAATTACAAGCCAGGCTTCACAAGTTACATACTCTGGAATATTCTGTTACAGGAAGAGAGATCACTCTCATTTTAGCTTGATTGTCGTGGGATAACTTCTTGTACATGATGCCTTTCAAGTTTTTATCATATTATATTTTTATTATATTGTTTTCCATCACTGGCTTAACTTGGATTAACTTTGTAATGTTATCGGCAAAACATGGTTGACAGGGCATCTGGCAGGTATTTTATAATGTGATAGCTATGTTCTCACTCCTTTAGTGTTACCGTAACTTAACACACTCTTGGTATTTTCTTTCCAGTGACAGTTTCAGCATCTGGTTCCCCTGTTAGTGCCACCTCAAACACATTTGTTGTGCGAGATAACGGAGCAAAATCAGCCAGTAGAATCCCAAAGTGGATGGCAATAATGAAATGTTATGACTAACTTTAAGTTGTAAAACCAGCAGGGGTAATAGTCCAGACAGGGGTGCACAAAGATGCAACAGTTAACTGGTGTTGTACATGAATACAATATTAGAAATAGTTTAACAGACTATTATTTATGGTGTAGCAACATGAATATCAGCTACTCGACTAGTCACCCACATCCCTAATGGCCACTACAAAAAGAGCAGGTTTGAAGAATGTCAACGTTACCCTCATTAGTTACATTACTGTCTGTGTCTGTCTTTCTCTCAACCATCGGATATATATGTACATGAAGCTGTCAGGGATTCTTTGGCGATGAAAAGTTGAAATACCGGTACTTGCGAAACTATTCTTAGGATTAAAATAACCTTTTTATGGCTGAAAATATGTGTAGAAACAACAGCTGCTTGCCATTCTGAACTCTACTTACTCATGCCACCTGAAGCATTTATGATTTTAGTCATGGTTTGGGTAGAAGATTGGTTGATTGATTTATAGCTAAAAATACCAAACTTGTGTTGGCATCAATTGAATGTACTGAAAAACCTTCCCACTGTGTACAGTAGATGGCGTACTGCACAGTAGTGCAGGTTTAAATCAACAACCAATGTGTCTTATGTGAGAGCGGGCAGTGCACACTGGAGCCAAATGTTAATTTTTTTTTTCTTTCTTGCTTGCTATACCATCATAAACCTGGTTTAGCGCTGGTAAACATTTAATTGATTTCTGCCTGCGGTGCAGTCGCTGTACAGATTTCAACTCCATGTGCTTGTAAACTTGTAATTATAATGTAAATAATTTATGCTCAACCCTTCGACGTTTTCCCCTACGATTTTTGGATGTACTGTTTTAAACATCTTGACTTTTAACATTTTAAGATTGCTTTGTGTTATGTGTATATAGAGTGTAAAGAGGAGATGTATACATAGAATTGATCAAGAGTCTTGGTCAAATACTGTCATTGTATTTCTTGATTTAGACGACCCCAGAGAGGGTATTTGCTGATGAATGTTTGTGTTTTAAGGGCTAGCGTGCATATTGAATTGTGTAGATGAACATCTATATTGGACACGACTAATCTGTCCTGTAAGATGTTGCTCATCAGCCAAATAAAAATAAGAAGGTTTAAAGTAACTCCAATGTTAACTGGCCGTTGCTCCTGAGAATCAAGAGTAGTCTAACTATTTATTGAGAGAATGTCCAAACATGTTTTCCCAACTTGTGTTCCACAGTTTTATTTAAATGCAGCGGTACACTCATCTTGAGCTTTATTTAAAGTGGTACAGCTTACTTACCCACTCCATCACTGTCACGTTATTCAGGATAATAGAGTAAATATACTGCAGATTTAGTCACATACTTGACATGTTTTTTTGTTATATTATTCTTCTGAAGCCTCTTTGTGTCATTCGTGTAAAAGTTGTGTCTGCAAGATGTTCACACTTCAAAAGATTACCAATGTGTGTCACAAGATTTGGTTACTGTTAAGTCTTGCTTGTGTTGCAGTAAACATAATTGACCCTGTACACGGATAAGAAACCTTTGAAATGGTCATGTGTTTTTGACTCCAGTGACTTCCACTCGTTGGTCAAAGTGGTTGTAAGGATGGGTGGGATCCAAAAGGGGGACCAGACAGCGTAAAGACCGGTACATAGGGGGAAAAAACAAAATAAAACACTCCATGTGTAACTTCATTGCATTTTAGATATGACTGGAGGTTATCAACAGTGTTATCATTGACTTATTCCATCCAGTCCCTCATGGTTTTATAGACTGTCATTTGCCTTTTAAAGACGCATCCTATACTTTCATGTGCTGGCTAATGGTCATTCACACTGTTTTATTGTGAAAAAGTGTCGTCGGTCTTCAACACTTTTCCAGCTGCCAGCAATCAGATTAATTAATCCGCTCTATCGAGATGCTTTGTTTTTCCACCATGTTTTGTTTAGAAACTATGAAGATGTATGAAGTCAGTTGCAATAAGCTTTCAGAGACGAATGTTGACTGATGTCATTCAGGTGCAGGGTTCAGTCAAAGTCAGTTATGTAGCCGGTTTATGATAGTTGAGTACCACATGTGGTAAACCCAATCAGATTGTCTTTGTTTTTGCACTGGGATGAAATGCTGCAGATGCTTTTGAAACTATGTTGCTTTACATGTGAACAAAATATAAATAAAAGTTGTTTTCTGAAGGTGTTGAATTTTTCTTTTTAGGTAACATACAAAGTGTTTTCAGCTCCCAGACTTTACCTAATTCAAAAAGTGTTTTTGTGTCGCTGATCAACACAAAATTACCAGTTATATGTCGAGGTTGATTTCAGTCACAATTATTCTGTAATTGCTGGCTGGAACAACACTTTTCAAACAGTGACAGTCCAAATTAAGTTAAGCTGGATCCAAATTCCTTGGCATCGATTTTGAAATGGTAGACATTTTGGGTTTGTGTTTCTTGGAGTCGAGCCATGCCAAATTTAATTGCAGTGAGATCATTTGGTATAAAGTACACAGTCTATGCAAGGACGCCCAGATGAAGGAATCTTAATAATGAAGTCAAAGACTATCAGAACAAAATCTGCTGTTCAAGAAAGCTTTTAGAGCCCCGAGCTGGGTCATCGACTTAAAACTGTCTTCAATCGAAGCTTTTAATGACTTGAATGACTTAATAGCTTTCTCTCCTCATACAGTTTCAACATTTGTCATGTTTGAAGATGCAAGTAATAAACGTTGATTGTTGCTTTTAAAAATATATATTGTGAATACCAAGTTGGAAAACCTCTAAATCACAACTGGGAGGATACTCTCTAAATACAGTGTGGGTGGTTAATTTGATTTACAATGAAATGCCTTATACTGTACATGATGCTTCTCAGTTGTACCACCAGAGGTCTTTCTAGCTCTTCTTGAAACTAACATGATGTATCTCATTCTTGCTTCACAAGTTGTGGATAATTCCTGTTTGTCAAGTCTGCAAAAAAAAAGAACAAAACCTCAAATCTAGTCATAAAAGTGATTTTTTATAACTATTTATTGTATTTTAATCCAGTTCACTTTGGCAAACTGTTCCTTCTACATACATATATTTTTATGTGTCTTTTAGAAAATATGTTTTGTGCCTTGAAGACTTGTTTTGGCTGAATTCCACACAGCTGGAAAACATCTTAGCACCAGTATTTTCACTCTCATACTTTCTTTTTTTGGCCAATTAACTGAACTACATAAGGTAAAAGACAATTGTAGGCTTTGTATTCAAATAAAAGAAGCAAAAATATGCTGTATGCAGTATGAGACCTGGCAGACACCACAGAGGCCATGAACTGTCTACTCTGTTACTTTCCCTTCAATGATTGCCATAAAATGGATTTTTTGTGGTATTTTGTCATTGTTCCCAACATTACTCTCATTTTTTAGGATCCATAGCACATTCTGGACAAAGTTCACAGTAAACAGAGCCATGATGAGACACTTCTGAGACTCACACATGAACATGGAGATATAATATTTTTTCTTAAAGATCACTTCTGTGGTATTTCTTGTATGTAACGTTCTCTAATACATTCTTTAGAGCTCAACTTTCTTTAATTTCTTTGTCTTTTCTTGAGGCTATTTTTAGAAAAATGTTTGCGCATTGCATTTTTTATGCAGGAAATACCAAATGATACAGATTAGATGTGTACATCTACACTACATAACCGTTTCTGTTCATGTTTAGTGTCTCAGCTATTGCGATCTTTGTTTTCTTCTTGAATTTGGAACTACAAGGTACAAACAGCGAGAAAGGATTATATAGAAGGGTGGAGCTCTCATATAGCTGAAACTTAAAGGCAGTACTTGAGTAAATGCATTTAGTTACTTTACACCTCTATCATGTGCTGCAAATTCCTCCAATTTTTATGTGTAGAATGTAGTCAGCAGCTATGTAGAGATGGTATGGGAGATCATTCATCCATCCACTATCTGTAACCGCTTATCCTCATCAGGGTCACAGTGGGACAGGAGCCCATCCCAGCTGAGTACCCAGTGAGAACCCACGCAGACACGAGGAGAACATGAAAAATTCCACACAGAGAGGCCTCGAGGTTCAAACCAGGAGCCTTCTTGCTGTGTGGCAACAGGGCTGCTGTCGCCACACAGGTGCCTCAGTCACATGTACAACAACAACAACAAAAAAAAACCTGGGCATGTGGGCAGATGCCGCAGAATCAATCAATACTTCTTGGCTCCATTTAGTCACAACCCTTATTGGAACCACAACAACCATTTGAACAATGCAGCCTTACTAACGAGGTCAGGTTGACACAATCAGCAAAGCGGGTCATGGTCAGATTCATCTACCTGAGCAACTTCAGCTCTGTGGGCATCAGATTGATCTATGTGATCCATTTGTCAGTGAGTCAGTGAGATGAAACATTACATGACATGTGATAGCTGATAGGCAAAGCCTTCTGAAGAAAGTCCTTGAATGAGGAAAAGTGAGCGACAGATGAGGAGTGTGACTAGCTGTTCACATGCGTCACAACAACACGCTGCTAGCTTCGAATGGTGGCTGTTACGTCAGTAGTGTGAATGGAAATGTGGCTGCTAAAAGTTTTTAATTTAGTGGAAATGAGCCTGTCAGTGCTGGTGCTCTGAAAACCGTGGCTGCATTTCAAGCCCGCAGAGTCAGGTGATGATGTGGAAATCTGTTTTGTAAGAAGCTGCAGACCAGCTGAACCACAGTGTGGGACTGGAGGTTCAGCTTTGACCTTTGTGATGCACCACAGCAATGTAATCTGTGCAAAACACAATTGTAGGTGTTAAGACCAAGTACACTAAATCTTGATACTGTGAAGCTTTACGATAGGATTAAGCTATTTTTTATTGGTGAAGAATCGAATCTTCAGTTGCTATTCATTTCTGACCATGTGCCATGTCATCATGAGATTTCTAATCTGGGTTGGCAAATTTTCAGTCTGTCTGGCCGTTCAATTTCGGTCTTACCACTTTTACAAAAGGAGCCTTTCCACAGGCGGTCTGATAAGGCCGGCTGAGTCTCTGATTTTGTGATAACCTGCATGTGACAGAGATATTAGGATAGGAACACATTCAATGTCCAAGACGCGGCCCTGTAATTACTGTATATCAACAAACACTAATGAAACAGGTCAGAGGTCCATAAATACTGTGGAAGCATTCATAAGGTCAGAACTGTGATTTAAACATCGTCACTTCGGGAACGGATTTTCAGAAGGAGCAGCACGTAAGCATTTGAATGTTTGTTTGTTGAAAAGGAGCCACATCATGATAAAGCTGTCTAGGTATGACTGCGTGACTCCAAACATGCACCCGGAGGACAAGCTGTTATCTGCATCCAGTGTTAAAATTATTCTTATATAATATTCTTCATGTTAATATCCATGAATCCAGTTTGCACATCTTTTTTGGTGTGCTGTGGTAAGGACTGAGCCTTCACACATGGGGCACACACTCTGCCCGTTGAGCTAACCTGCGCCCCCAGTTTGCACATTTTAAATCGGCTCTTGCTTGATAGTTCTCACCCTAAGTCATGCCATTCAGGGTTGCATGAGGTCAAAAATCTGCCACACTGCTGCACATCATTCAGAGATGTACAACTTTGCAGTTTTTTGGTAAATCAGCTCAGGAAACTTCTGGAAAGTTGTTTTGTACGTGGTTATCAGATCTTCAACAATTATCTTCATACCGTATCTCACCCAGTTGGATTGAGGAAGAGAAGGCTCTGCAACCTTCTAGAAACGTCAGGGTCACATAATCTCACTGCAGAAAACCCTGTATCTCATATTTATTATATTTTCAGGAACTATGAGAAGCAGCCTAATTGGTAGCTTGACTGTGTGCATATATCATATGCTATTATGAGATGATTTTATAAATGCCATACAGATTTTCACGTCAACATTTTGAAAGCGCACAGCTAGTGTCACAGTACACTGAAATGTAATATTATGGAAAAGTTTCCTGCTGTAAGCTACCAGCCTGTCCTGCTTGCACCTGTTATAGATAATGACTGGGTGAGAATGAGTGTAAATGTGTTGAAACAGGAAACAAAACTTTAATACAAGAAAAAAAGGCAGAGAGAGAGAGAGACTAATCTTCATGGCAAAGTCATTTAATGGGCCTGAAGCCCAACCTCTACACATGTAGATGTTCATGTTAGCAGACTCCGGTGCAAACGCCAACAGTCGACTGAATCTCGTTTTAAAAAGTAACACTGAGGGAATGTGCAGTGCAGCTGAGAGAGCCGTGTCTACAATTAGTTTAAAAAGGTAAAAAAAAAAAAAAATCTCAGGGTAGCAAAGTTCCCCAAAAAACATTGTTACCACCAGGGAGACTGAATGTTCTGGAAGGACCAGATTATTATGCAGCACATGTAGGATTAGTTGATGAGCTGCAGGTGTGGTTTTCAGGCAGGACCAGAGGCCGTGCCCAGAGACAAGAAACACAAAGGAGGGGAAAACAAGGAAAAGAGCTAGAGAAGGAAGGATGCTCTTTACAGAATGTTTTAGTACTCAAAGATCTGATCTCTTTGAATGCTTTTAAATCCACATTGAAAGACCTAGAGAATAAATCATCGAGGTGCTGTTGTTTTAGCTGATGTTGTTGATTTCATGGCTTGTATTGTATTCTACTGTAGCATTTTTAGACTATTATGTGTTGTAATATTGTCTGTGTGTCTTGTGTCTGTTTTGGTTTAACCCCTTAGTTTGTGCTGCAGTCTATCTTGGCCAGGACTCCCTTGAAAAAGAGTTCTTTTTAATCCTGGTTACATAACAAACTGGTTAAAAACACAACATTTCCTGAAATGTTGAAAGGAAATATTATACAGGTGTAGAACATTTGATGAAATCATGTCCCACCTACCTATTGGCCCATGAACAAGACACACTCTCAAAACCTTGAAGGTTTTAATCCTTAGAAAACATTTCATTCTTGTTTTTCATGACTGATACTGATGCCGAGGGTCATGTCTCATACCTCTATGACCCTTAACACTTAAACTGTTATCTAAGCCTCACCTAGTTCATAGTACTTCAGAGAGTTTACTATAACAAAGCTTACCTAGGAACATAACATTACAATAAAATTTCAAACTAATTTACCATTTTTTTATATCCCTAAATGCACACAGAGGAATTCTTCTGTTGTGGAAATCCTTTCAGCCTCCAGCATCTAAATCCTGAACACGTGATGTGATATCTTTCTTAAATTTAGAAAAAAAAACTCTGGAAAGCATTTATTATTTCCACCAAGCCCCTTTAAGGGCATTCAACACTGTAACTACTTTTATTACTTTTCTATTTGTATACAACATACTGTCTTCTTCAATACAGTATTGTTAGAAACTGGTTTATCAGGCTCCAGATCGTGAGTTTGCAGCAGCACAGCACAACAAAAACATGGTGCTGTTTGTGGGAGGTGTCTTAACATTTGACCAGATATATGTGCTTTTAACAAGACGTCAAAGGAGCCAAAGGGGCAATAGTAATCCACAATATCTGTGAAAAACATCAACCAATTTTTTCATGGTGACAGATAAACATAACATTTTTTTCATCACTTTCCCAAACATCAAATATAGATATGTAATTATGGCTTTAACAAACTCACATTTTGACTGATGGATTGTAGACAGTGCTAACCATGCTTAAAAGTGAGCTAAAGCTTAAATCTGCTCAATATACTGGATGCTTACATTGTTGTAGATTATATCATCCAAGTAAACTGTACAATCTTCCAAATCAGGAACCATACGCTTGATTAAGAGCTGGAATGTTACAGCACATTGTGAAACTGAACCAGCATCACCAGACCAGAGAGACAAATAAGTGCACAGATCTTCTGTTCACTCAGGGGGTCAGTGGAACGTATTGTTCACATTTAGTGACTTACTTTGCTGAATCGGACAGATGTTATTAACTTATCTATGAAAGTCAGTACAAGATCTAAAAGTTTTGTTACCACAGTACAAGATTAACATTTTTCATACAATTAAGTGCCATTGGTGTATTAGTCTCTCTGCAGGAATGTAGCTTTAAAACATAATACCACATATGTAGCACAGTTAACCTTAACCATAACCCAAGAGCTATTAGCCAGATTATAGATTATTACATTTTCACAAATTATTTGGAATTATTCAATATTCAGTTTCAATTCATGTATTTTCAGACAACACTGAATAGAACACCATGGACCAAACTGATGATGAGAAAATACTTTATATTTTACAAAAATATTTACAATTTTTTTTTACATTTATTATATAAACAAAGTTTACAGACATAATAAGTTTGACAAATCATCCAGTATAACATCAGCTGGACTCAGAAAGAAGAAAGCACTGAACAGTTCTTCATTTTAAAGTAATAATACAGGCTCGTTAACATTTTTTCATACAATTAAGTGCCATTGGTGTATTATCTCTCTCTCTATCTGCAGGAATGTAGCTATTAAACATGATCAGTGAGAACAACCTCGGTTAGATCATTGGGTTCTTCTTCTTCAGTACTCTGTTGTTCTACCCCAGGCGCCTGGTCTTCGCCATGTGTCTCACCATTTCTACCCTCTGATGCCTCACCTGCTACTTCTCCCTTTTCCATTCTTTCAATCTCTATCCTCAGTTTCTCTTTCTCGTTTAGTATTATCTCTTCTTCGGTGACTCTCTGCTGCTCCTCCCTCTCTTTCCTCTCTTTCTCAGCCTTCTCCATTTTCTCCTGCTTCTTCAGCTTCCAGAAGAAGCGCAGGTTTTTCTCGGGGTAGGTGACTTTGGACAGAGGCAACTTGAAAATCTTCTTGGTCCCCGTGGTTAATAGGAGGAAAGTAAGGGCGGAGAGACAGAAAGGCCAGGTGCAGGCTGGCAGACCAAACTGTAGATGAAAAATATCACGTTGCAGTTAGTAATTTTATGTTTATTGAACTTTTATATAGACTTTTACATCATGAGCAGACATGTAAATGGGAGAAAATGTGTACTTACCGCGGACATAATATTTGCAATGGCAGAGCTGAGGTATGCACAGAAAAAGGCTGCAAAGGAAGTGATAAAGTCAGAAGGCATTCATGCGAATGCCAATGTTGCACGTGCTGCATGGAATGTAATCTTTCTGTCTTGAATAGATCATTTTCATGTTTTTATCTTCCGGGTGTCTACTTACCACATGTGATGGCGAGCAGGTGCACCTGCCAGGTGAGGGCATAAAACATTCCTCCAATGGCAATGCAGGCTAACACACAGTTGTATCCCCAGAGGCCAAAGTAAATGTCTCCAAAAGGAGCTGCCAGAGCCAGGCCTGCAAAATATTCATTCACAGCCATCAAGAAAGTGCCAAATTTAAGTTTAGATTATCTTATCCCTGATTATTTGGCAGATTTAATGAATCTGGTGTCATCTTGGAGTTGGAACATAATTAAGATGGAAAATAAAATTAAAATATTATTATAACCCTTCCTATATTGCCTGCCTGACAAGGTAGTGTCTGCTCCTCTTACCAGAAACCATGCCCACGGCAGATCCCAGGACGGCATGAGCGCAGGTGATAGGGGAGGAGATGAAGAGTGAGATGATGAAGATTCCTCCTGTCCAGGGGTTGTCACAGCCGTAGACTTGGCCAATTCCCACAGGCACTGACATGAACAGCTAGTAAAGTACAGACAGAGAGGTTAAGCGTGGCTTACAGCCACAACAGCCGTTTCCCCTCATGATTGATAGGTTGACTTAGATCTCAGTCAGTCCCTTGTTACTGATGATGCATCTGTACAAAACAACTTACATACCACATATGTAGCATAGTTAACCTCAACCAAAGAGCTATTAGCCAGACTGACATCCATGTGAGGTCAAGTACCTTGAAATGATTTACTGTTGTTGGGCAGAGGACAAAGAACTTTTCTGACATAGAAAGAGATGAGGAACCTGTCTAAATTAGTAATGCTGAAAGACAACACGAACCATCAGCATACCAGCCCACAGAGAGATATGTTAAGAGAGGTAACGCACACAAATCCTGGTCTGTCTGGTCACTTACCTTGGGTACATCGATTTCGGACCAGGTAATGTTGGGCAGCTCTGAGCGAGGCTGAATGAGGACTTGGGGGAAGTGGTGGTTGAAGTGGCCGGTGGCAACCATGTGGAGACACACCAGGATGTTGAAGGGCAGTGTGAACACCGGCAGATCCCAGCGACTGTTAATAGATGCTAGGGCACTGGACACAACTGGGCTGAAAGACGAGGATAAAATATCACAGGTATCAGATTTAATTCACATTTAACTCACATTTGACTGTGATGTCTATTCTTTCAAGTTAACTGACATAATTAATTAATTAATCATGGGTTTGCTTTATGGCTAACTGGATAAGTGATGATTGACTGAAGCTACTGGATCTAGAAGCACAAATCTTCTTTAAACCTGAGCTGAGACATTTAAAATCATGACAGTTTTGACATTTAAGTCATGGTTTAGTTAATTTATCAACTTCCTTACATCTCATTTCATAATATGAATCTACCGTATCATTTAACCATTGGTCAGTCTAGTTGCTTACCACATCATGGACATGAAGATGTTGGGCAGCAGGAGCCACCAGTACCAGTTTCCCGCTTTGGAGAACACAGCCATCAGCAGACCGACCAGGATGCCATTGTAACCGTAAAGGCCTGCAGCTATTGCACCCCTGAAAAAAAAAATTTAAAAAATGTAAATTTTCCTGTTGTACAACCCCTTAAAGTAAACACATGCTACGCCTTTATGTTGCTTATAGCATGTCCCAAAGTATGTTTGGTACGCACAGTATCAATAAAGTATGGGACTCATAGTGTTTCAAATGTGTGATATATACTGTAACATTTGATTCTGAATAAATCAATTTATTATTAAAATAGTATTTTTTGTGAAAAAGTAGTATTCAAACCTGTTCTGTTGCAGAATCAGCGCAGAAATGGTGGCAAAGAGCGTTCCCACAAATCCGTTGAGAGCCCACCAGTAGTTCTGGAGAATGAGGCCAGCGAAAATGATGAGGCCACTCAGAGGATTGTTCACAAACATCACCTGAGCAGCTCCGCGCAAAACCCAGTCGAGCAACTGCAGCAAGAGAAACTGCTCTGGGTGATGGAGAGAGTGAGCAGACAGAAAGCATTAGCATTTTCCTAGTGCTGATTAACAGCCTTCCTACGCTGAATATTGTGTGAGTTGTAGTCTTCTCAGCAGCAGTGGGTAAAAAAAAATCAATTTGACTCTGTGCAAAAACTACTTTACATCATTTAAAGGCTGTCAAAAAGTCAGAATCATTTGTGCATATATGTCATACGGCACATTCTTGATTGTTAGTTATCATAATTCAACTAATAATTTGACAAAGACATCATGTGGCCACTGGTTTATAATTACACACAAGCAAGGGACAGTGAGTATCATAAAGTGTATGTGTATGTGTGGATCAGGATCAGTGAAAATAATCTTTGTCAGCTTACTTTCCATCCATTTTCCAAACACCTCCATGTCTCCAGAGAAGTAGGAGACTCCCTTGAAGAGGCAGGCTCTGGCCCTCTGCAGTCTTGGCTGCACAGGCTCTTTTTCCTTCCTGTCCTCCTGGGAGCTGTCATGTTCAGACGGCAGGTCAGGCTGTGCCATGAGGGGCTGGAGCTCCTTCAGCCACCATTATGGTTTTAAAGAAAAAAAAAATAGAGAATTTAACTGTGAGGACACACAGCATTTTACTTATAATGCACGTCTAGACTGTGAACAGTAACTTACAACAGAGGTGGTGGTAAGTGGAACAGAAGTGGAACTGTTGATATTCTGCTGAATATCCTGAAGGAGGGATCAGCAGAGCATTATCACTACTTATAAGTTCATAAATTTGTTTACAGTATTTTCAATTTAAAAAATATTAATCGCCCAATCTAAATTATGCTAAACTGCACATTTTATTATGCACTTATTCTATCAACTTGCATGAAAAATCAGTTTGAAAGAAAATGTAAAATATATTATAATAAAAAACTATATTATTTAATTGTGGATGAGACAGACAAGACTTCATCAAAATCAACTGACAGCCACTAAATACTGATTATCATACAAAACATCATTAAGTCACTGCAGTATATTGCTCCACTATGATCAATGATCTGAATTAACTGAAATTGAATTAATCATCAATCAATATAATTTTACTAACCTGGTCCAGGGTCTTTAACAGACACTTATAAGTGCTCCTACCTTTGTGGAGTGTGATCCAAGCATATGTACGAGAACAGGCATAGGTTGCATGAGTTGCCAGCTTCTCTCAAGCTGTACAACCGAGATTTCCACTGAAGGCTTTTATAGACACAGAGAAAACCCCGCCCTTTCTTCTGCTCAATCTCTGCAGGAATCACTGGCAGACCACGGTGATAATCTTTGTCACACCCAGGTCTCTCTAGACACACTCCCCAACACAAACTTTCTGTCCTTTTGCCTACACTGACAAACTGACACTGACAAAATTAACTCTTCGTGGGGTTGCATTCCACATGTATCAGTGTTGCTCTCTGATCTGTGGTTGTTTCAAGTTAGACCTGCTGTCATCAGTCCTCAAGGTCTAACTTCACCAGTAACTAGTAACTCCACCAATTTTGCATGTGAGAGTGAGGAAAATACTACTGCGTATGTAAAAACAGTTCATCATCCAGTCATTTATTTTCTGCCTGAAACTAGCGACTAAGGTTTCATTAGCTGCTACGACGATAAGATCTGAATCTTAGACTGACCTGTTAGCAATGTAGGTGCAATAGATTCTGACAAAGAAATAAAATGCACGATTATTTCAACAATGTTTGTGTAAATGCCAAACATTCTTCATTTCCAGGTTGGTGATTTAATATCATTGTTTTGACCATCATCATCTTTGGGCATTAGGTTTTAGGTTTAGTTTAGAGTTCCTGGATCAAAAGGTGGTAAATGGCAAATGGACTGTACTTATATAGCGCCTTTCTAGTCCTCTGACCACTCAAAGCGCTTAGAGCCGTTCTTGATGTTGTTAGTAACACCTTTTCCTACCATGACAATAGTGAAAATGCCTTCATTGTTTCCCTATATTTACATAGGATAGGGCCTATTGGGACTTTTTAATTGAATCATTAAAGACTGATTTTAACATTAATCTTAAGAATAACATAAAATCGACCAGAAACCAATAATCATGAGAGATTAAAGGGTTTTCTGATTATTCATCATGAATGATTTGTAATTTGTTTCAGTTTCATTTACATTTTGCTTGAAGCAACAATTTGATTACATAAGGAGAGACTATTAAAATGTCACAGGTCATAAATTTACCTTTGATGTGCACCAAAGTTTCAAGTTAATGCACAACAGACAATGTACTGTATGTCAAGAATGATGATTGTACATACCGGCTGGTTTTTCATGTTAAAGAGAACGGAGAATGGGGTACAACACTCAATATTTCCCTCCGACAATGACCAGTGTGTAGGATTTAGTGGCATGTAACCGTGTAGTTGCAACCACAACACCTCACCCTCTCCTTGTAGAACAACAGTGGTTGAGAAATGTGCAAACTTTCTGGGGATTATGAGTCAATAAACATGTTCATTGTATATTCTGGAATATCCTGTAAATAGAGCACCCTAAATCTTACACACTGGACCTTTAAGTACAGTACTTGTATCATTGTACTTAATTACTTTCCACCCCTGTATTTCAGTTTCTGTGAGGAACATTTGTAAATATTGTTTATTTTTTTGCACAACATCACATGATATCCATGATATCAGCAGACACACACACACTTGGACAATGGATAAGAACATAGGGGTGTGTTTGTCCCTTTAGCATTTATTTAGTCATCAAATACAATTACAGTACAGTTACAGAGCTGATGATCACACTGATTGATGCTGTAGACATCTAGTCATCGCTGATGAAGGAAGAGGAGGAGACTGAAAAAGAGGGTTATGGCCAAAAAGATTTCAAGTGATTATTTTAGACTTGAATTTTAGACTTGATGGAAATGGAATGAAAAACAAACCTGTGTCCAGAAAAATAAATCAAGTCTTTCCAGGAATGGTTGTTTGAGAGTTATTCCTGGTAAGCAACTGGCCACACCTTTTCTTGAAAGTTCATACACTCTTAGCAGCATTTCAGGAGTGGGACTGTGAGCAAATTTTCTATTCTAGTGAGTCAGAACTGTGGTTTAAACAGCGTCGAGCATATGTCTTGAGGTCACTGTAGGAATGCAGTGTTAAATCTTAGCTTGTTATGAGCATGCTGACTTCTCTTCTTGAGATACAAAGCAATATGTTTGTGTTTAGGAAAGCAGGCGCCTTTCTGATCATTGCTATGGTAACTGAGGTCACAGGATAGGGCCGGGTCACTCCAGCAGATAACGCAGAAGTCTCTACAGAGGCAGATAACAATGTTGGACCACTAAAAGTATGAACATATTTCCTTGTTTGTAGATTATTGAGCATTTAGGGACATAGAGCTATTGTGGCACTATTCTGAGGGCAAGCCAGAGGAGGAGAGCTTATTCCAAATTGAGACAAGTGTATTGATAAATTCTCAATTTTCTTTCCACTCCTGTTTATTCTTCTATATTTTTAGCTGTCTGTATATATTATTATTATATTATTGGGAGGAGGTTTGGGCAGTGGGTGTTTTTGTGTGAAGCCTCTGCATTGTGTTACATGTACATGTATGAAAAGCGTAATACAAATAAAGTCTGATTGATTGATGTTACATAGTTATGTTTTACCATTTGTAACTACATATTTCCCCTTAAAAGAGACAAATACTTTCATAGTTTTAGTATTCAAATCGTGTAGTTTCACACGTTGGTCCACTTGGATAACATGAAAACATAGATAGTGGCTGGAAACTACAGAGAGCAGCACTTCAACATCCTCAAAGTATCACTGTGAAGTTAAATCTTTAGGTTTGAGCAGGTTGACAGGGACATCTAGTGGAAACATAAAAATATTACATGTGTCTTTATTTACCTCCACGATCACTTGACCTGTAGACCTCACGTTGGATCAAACCAACACATTTTTTATAGATCAGTTGTGTTTAAGTGGCTTCTTCACTGCCGAGGAGGTTTTCTCAAACTCTCACGAAAGGAAACTAATCAGACCAAGCTGCACGGTGGTTCAGACACTTCTTTCTTCCACAGAAACAGATCTGACAAGATTAGAAAAGGCAGCAATTCTGTGTTTTCATACAGCTAACCCACCCTCATGCGCACACAAAAAGGACGGGGCTACAAAGTATGCCCCTATGTGTTTGTTTCTGTGTGTGTATGTGTGAGTGTGTGTGTGGGGTGGTAGGTGGTGAGGGGGCTCTCCAGCCTCTGCCAGAGTCTATGGAACCTGATACTTGATGACTCCCCATCACAAGAATGTGAGTTTCCTTCTCTTGGAGCATCTGGACTGACGCCCGGCCACATCTCCATCTGTGTGTGTTTGTGTGTGTGTGTGTGTGTAGAAGTGTGTTACTTGTTACTATTTGCCCCTTTTTCAGAATGAGTGGCCTCTTTCAGCACAGTGAGACATTCTTTGTACGATGGTTGTCTGATTTGTTTTGTTAGTCTTCTTATGCTTATGTGCTGTCACTTTCATTTGTAACTTTCTGTCTGGAAAACCTGGAAAACCTGGTATCAGGTTTAAAGCTGCAGGGGACATAAACAAACTGCAAAATACAACAACAACAACAGGACTGAAATTAGCTGATACTCATTAATTGCTGTTACTGTCACCGACCCACACAAGTGTAATTTAATGGTCAGGAGTTTTTTTTTAAGTGTCACAGGAAACTCCTTGGACAGAGGGAGGTTTGTGCTGACCCCCAGTGGTTATAACTTGCTGCAATGAGGACAGCGAAGCTCCTCTTTTCAACCTGATAAGTTACTCTTTAACTTCATGTGAGATGCGGTTTAACACCACAGTACTGCAAGGACACTGGTCATTAAATCAGGATTAAAGTGCATGTGCGAAAGGAAAAGTTTAAGATACAGTCTCTATTCATAAGAACATAAATGTGTGCGATAAATAATCTTAAATATTTTTTTGCTCTAATATTCTACATGAAGTGGCTGATATTGCATTCTTTGTGTTCTGAAATCAATGCCATTAAGAATTGTTCAGTTTAAAAACATAAATTGCTTGAAATAATTAGGTAACACGGGGCCAGTTAATGTGGTATCCCTCTTCTTCTCCTTAATGAACACCTGTGTGTGTGTGTGTGTGTGTGTGTGTGTGTGTGCACGCGCTTGTTTGCTCAACGCAACTACTTGTCAGCACTCTTAGCAAATTCTCTGCATTTTTGCACTTTATAAATTTAGACATAAATGGCCAAAAATGGTCAAATATTTTGGGCGCCTTTTCCTCTGAAGGAGCTTCAACATAAAATCTGTCATGTAGCCAGTTTCTTTAAACACACTGACAGTGGAGAGGACAGATGTCTGCTGCTGAAAAAATCTTTTTCAATAGAATAAACATTTTTTTAATGCTGTAAAACACCTGTATCGTAAAGTTAAACATTTTCAAAACAATGTCAAAAGTAAGCCCTCATCATCTGAACATAAAAAGAAAAACATTATTTATCCTTCTATATTGTATGTCACATGTCTTCCAGATGTAATAATGGCACCATAGTGACTCACTTCACTATCTACAGAGCTGCTTTTTATGTCGCTTTTAAATCACAGAGAGCTTTAACATTTAGCCATCAATCTTTCCATGGGAACAAGGGAGTGTTACAGTATGTTAGAAATCGAAATAAATCTCATAGAATATCCTCATCTGTCACTGTGTTTTAATCCTAAACGGTACAATATTGCCACATTTACCACATTTCTATCCTTGTAATGTTCTTTTCAAACAGACTCAAACAATGCAAACAACAAAAGATAAAAAGAGCCTCACACTAATTCAATGATTTCAACTGTTCCTTGTTCTCACTTGTATGAATTCAAAGGACCAAAGCAGTGGTTTCTGAAAGTTTTAGTTTCTTAAAGTTTGTGTAAAGTAAGAATAAATATGTGTTCTGAGTTTGTCATACTAAAGTGTAAAGTGTAAACATCCAGCCAAATTTGAATAATTAAAAATATCGACAAGGTTATGAAATTAGGTGTCAAAATCAGGTAAAAATGAGCAGGAGCAGCTCCAGGTCTGTGGGGCGTGTCTGCTGAATGCGCTGAAGTCACACCCACTCGTGGGAGCGGTCGAGCAGCCATTTTGACGGGACTGAAACGTCTCAGATGAGCTCAGAAAATGAACTGACTAAGTTTGAAACACTCTGAGTGAGATTAATTAATCTAGGGCTATGCTCAGGATGGCCTCAGCGTGTCATCGAGCCACTCTTTAGGACCGCCCAAAAAATCCTGGACTGAAAACTAACTCCACATTTCAGTTATATATCATTCAAAGTCTTTTCACATGTTTTCTGCAACTATTTTCCAACATATTTAATGTTTTTTGAAAGAAATCTCAGAACTGCCTTTACATGGACTTTATCTCATTTGCTTTACATTTCTGCTGACCATTTCCATATGTATGCTACACAGCTTTAGATATGTGAATATATTTCTCTTGCACTTACAGGCAGCCATTTATTTCCACTGTCACTGCCTTTCTCATGCTTCTGTCCGCTGTGTCATCCCTGGAGTCCAGAAGAACCACTGAAAATATTTGTGATCTATGCACTATTTTTCCCACTTCCTGAGGATGACCATGAAATTAGCTAAATGAAATGACAACCCCCGACGTATCATATGGCATTGAATTAATAGCAATAGTCTGAAACTAAATCTAACAATATAAAACCCAATGTGGTTGTGGTATGGGGCTTTAGGCCAACAACTGTTAGAGGTACTTAGAAGCTTACCTTGGTCAAATTACAAAGATTAACCTGTAGTTGATGGTTTCTCTTAGCAGGCTTTTTATGCAATGTGAGCGTCTGTGTTAAACAAAACAAGCAGTTAGATAAATCGTTTCTAGATACGTGAATTAAGAAGAGCTGGTGGAAAAAAATTAGACTTCACCAGTTACTGGGAAAATAAATGTTTGTGTATATATTTTTTTTTTTCGTCTTTTCGCTTTGCGAAAGTAATAGCCAGGTTGAGAATATTGAGGAAAAAAAAAAAAAACTGCATTGGCATCGCCACTTGAAAAACATAAAAGTGTCTCACTCACTCACTTTCAGTGAAATGCTGGATTCTGTTTCCCTTCTTAAACATTCAATAAACTGCACTTCCCAGAAACCCAAACACGATACAGCCGCTTATGTGTTGGTGTGTGTATGTGTATGTGTGTGTGTGTGTGTGAGAGAGAGAGAGAGGCAGACAGCAAGAGAGGCGAGAGAGAGAGAGAGAGAGAGCAGGTATGTGTGAAGACAAAGGCTCACTTGTTCACAGCAGTGCTTTATCCTCATTACACTCCTCATTTGTTTACACTGTTAACTCTCCCACTTCCTCCATCCTTCACAGCCTCTCTCTCTGTCTCTGTATGTGTGTGTGTGTGTGGGTGTGTGTTTCCCTCTGGTGACACATTCATTCAGTACACGATCTGTAATCAGTGTTTACACTCTTGCCGCCCTTCACTCATGACATGAGCTGCAGCTCAAACATGTTACTGTAAATTGGTCCCTACGCCATGTTGGCAGGACGTGCAAGCTTACAAACATTTCACATCTGAATCAATAACCAGAGTCACTGAACAAGATGAGGAGAAGTCAGGGCTGAAAGGCCGACATTTTTAAGACGATGATAAGCTAAAGTAGTTTAGATGAAAGACGGGACCGGAGACGATCGGTGAACGGTGGAGGAGGAAGCACGTTTGGTAGTGATGGGTTATATCAGTTGGTGCAAGGAAGATGTGAGTGAGTGCAAAATTAAGGGGTTAACTGTGAAGCCAAGTCTTGGCTCACAAAGAGACAGGCCTGCAGAATTAAAATCAGACAGACAGAGAAAATGGGAACAGAAATGAGAGATGAAGAGAACGACAGAGAGAAAGAGAGAGGAGGGAAGAAAGAGGGAGAGCGAAGGAGAGCAAAAGACAGAAAGTAATTGGTTCTATGATGGCTTCCAGCTGCATGGCACTCAGCCAAACCAACTCTTCATGACACGCACACACACACACACACACACACACACACACACACACACACACACACACACACTCACTTCAAGTCAGTAGAGCACCATAAACATAAGATCTTGGTAGTTTCTGACAATATATGTTAGCAACTGTGACATGCTCGGTTGCTCAACGTGAAAAATCCATTCTGAGATTGAAATAATGACCTGTTACTTCCAATACTTTCTTCCTGTTCTGGTGGCTGTAAGTGTATAGCATAAATATACATGTGAGTTTGTTCATAGTGGCTTCAAGGGATTTTTTTTTTCCAGATATGTACCTCTGCAGCAGAGCCATTTGAGAAATTACAGCAGCTACCACTGGGGTGCAGATGACCGGGGACCACACTGGCATGCTGTGTTACAAAGTAAATAATATTTCACATCTATATCAACATGATCCCGGTTTAGTTTAGCACAGATAAAGATAGAAAACAGTGTCCTACGTGCACTGATAAATAACTTGCAGCTTGTTAGATGCTTTTATAAAGACTACTGTGAATGGCAGAGATTCACTGACAACTGATTTAAGCACATATGGGCAGATGTGAACGGGTTTGATGGTGATGTATGTTTGTGTGTATGTGAGTGTTGAAGGCATAATGTGGCATCTGTTGGAGAGATAGTAAATTAGCAAGTTTCCAAGCGACAGAGTGTCACTCAAAACAAATTGCTTATACACACACACACACACACACACACACATACGTGCACACTTGCTCATAAAGAGTGCACAGCACAACTTAACCACACAGTCATCGCGCAAGCTATCATAAACATTAAATAGTGGAAACATGATAAATAACTCAGGGACAAATCACGGCTGTGTAGCTGGAGAGAGCGACAGATTAACACCCATGTTAACAATTTTACAACTTACAAACCCTGTCAACAAACGATCAAAATGAATTATGATTCACGTAATTAAAGAACAAGAAAAACACAGAAAATTAGCTTTAACTTGTCAAAAAAACACACACACAAGCACAAAAAGTTATGACAGTGTTAAATTACCAATCAGGAAAGCCAAATAAAGGAAGCTAAAATTAAATCACTGCATATTGTACGATAGCCATGAATGGCTCCCATTATACCTCACGGGGATTGATGTTGGTGTTTCCAATTAAAGAACTTTTTTTTGTTTTCCTGTTCGTAGCATCTTCAAAATGCAAATTCACTGTCATGATTGTTCCTATGAATGACTTTGAAAAGCTGACAAACATACAAAGAGCAGAAATCATTAAACACAACTTTTTTTTTTCTCGTGATGTAGCTGAGCTTGGCTGAAATATTTATTAGGCGAGAGATGGGGAGGAGGTGAATTTGCCGACCAGTTTAACAGCCCATTTTCAGCTCTGATGTCTATCTCTGAAGAGAATCTCTCTAATTGATATTCAGCTAACACTTTGTTTTACACTGTCGGTTTTACGTGGGATGTTCAGTAATACTGTAACTCCTGAAACAAGACTTCAGATGGCTAATCCATGTCTTGAGTCAGTAAAGCCGTCTGCTGTTTGACATTCTCACAGCTTCTTGCTCTCTCTTCCTCCAACCCTAGTTGCCTGGAGGCTTTATCCACTAAGTCAAAACATTGGCAGCTCCAATATTTTAATTCCTTTTTGAAAACTGATTTTTCCCTTTATGGTTCATGCTCATCTGTTTTTTATGTGGCCATGACCAGGAGAATAATGTTATTAGAGTCCAAGTAAAGACAAGAACACTGTTTGGATCAGATAGAGCCTGATGAGGGCTGGAAAGAGCAAGTAAACATATCTTTGTGGCACGCCAAATTTCTCTTTCACCCTCTCCCTCTCTTGCATTGATGGACGTCCACTGCTCTGCTCTCAAACAGATGGTAGAGGCATTAAGACGGGGATCTTCAGAAACGAGAGAAGTAAAATTATTATCTCTGACATTTCAATACAGCCTTTAGTCCAAGCTTCCACAAGGACTTCCAAATCCATTCAAGCTAATCTAGACCCCTCTTCACACAGCTTATCCTCCTCAAGACTCTTCCTCTTTAAGCCCCTTGGATCACTGCTCGTCAAAATCATCTCAAACAATTTACAGTGTTTGAGTGCGCCCACAACATAAAGACACCATTGTGTAATGACATTTAAGCCCACAGATACTGACTGGAAGTGACTGTATCCTTTTCTCTTGGTGTTTATGCCCTCAGCAGGAGACAGGCTAAATCCCAGGCTATGGCATGGTAAATTAACATTGTACGAGTTGACTGTGGTCTTCACTTTCGCAGCAATATGAGCAGTTATCAGAATCACACAAGAGAGTCTTATTATGCATGCTAGTAAATGACTAATCTTTAATGAGACCCACATTTAACCTTCTAATGGCTCTTTATTAGACTAACAAGCTATGCCCCAGTGTGTATGTGTATGAGAAAAATCTGTGTGTGTGTGTGTCTGTGTGCACACACTGTATGTGAGTGCAGCAGTGAAACACTAATTAAGCTGTCGGATGGTGCAGCAGATTAGGCAGGCCCCCTGCAGAGCCTTCGGCCCCGGTAGGCAAACAGGCTTCATCCCTCAGCCAGCCAACCCAAATACATCTCAGCCGAGCACTACCCAAAGCTCAGCAATAACATTAGTGCTCACTACACCCAAATATCTTTAGCCCAGTGAGGCTGGATCAAATGGCCTGCCAGAGCGAACAGCCCAGACTGCTGGGTGACTCACAGAATGCTGGACAGAGATTTTAAACTTAACCAAAGGGGAGATTATTAGCCTTTCTCACAGTGTGTGTATTTATACACAGATTTACTCATATGCATTGAGCACGTATGCACAGAAAGACTTACTTGCACAAAATGCATGCGTAAATATCAACACAGAAGCTGTCACAGATAAAGTTTAGCGAGGGAAAAAAAGAGAAGAGGGGATTGAATGTTTTGCAGAGACCAAAGCGTTTGTTTCATGGTTTGAAAAACCACAAGATTATAAAGTTCTTGTATGATGTGTGTGTATGTGTGTGTTTTAAGATGTAGTTACTCCACCACAAAAGGAAGGAAACTCTAGCCTCGGCTTTGCACAAATAACAAAACTACTTGAAACTACTGTAAGAGGCATAATGGGGCAAATGTTAGAATAACTAGCCCATAGTTAATAGAATTTTCTCTCTTTCACACACAGGCACACACACACACACCCTTAATCTGTACATCTGCTGTCAGTTTACCTAAATTAATGAGGTAGATACTTTTTCTTTTCTTGTAGACCCACTCAGCAATAAAATTTGTCTCTGAAGGTTTTGTGAGTCCTGTAACTCTTGTGGCTGCACGTCCTGACCTGGGTTTAAATAAATGAATGAAGGACATTGCTACACATTTCTCACCATATGAAAAACATGTATTTTCTGAGTCTCTGTTGGATTTGTGGGTTTTTCATACAGGGTGGCCACAGATTCTGATCTGGGTTTGTCTTACATTCACTACAGTATCAAATACAGCATCCTGTCCAGAGGGAACACTGCACTGTTACTCCACCTTACAGCGTGTGAACCGACAAACAAACCACAAACAAGGGAAAGATCATTTTCACCTTTTCAAGTGCTCGCATTTTTAGTTAGATTGTATTTTGGTTGCACACCCATCCCAGGCTGTGCATAAGTACCTGCGTGCCTTTGCATGGCCTGTGTGTGACTGAAGCTCGACCTGGAGGATGCAAGGCTGCTCTCCCTGGCTCTTAAAATGGCCGCCTGGAGGCATGGAGGAATAGGGCTCCTTTTATTAATGCTACACCTTTGATTAATCTGAGCAGATCTGTTCCCCATCCAATGGCTGACAGCTCTGGGGCCGAGGCAGGGACCCCAATACACACACACACAAACACTGTCAGTGAGTGTTGACACAGTCCAGATGTTGGCAGCTCTGTTCCAAATGAAAGCAGGGCAGCCGGCCAACAACCTGAACCACTCTCCCCATCAAATGATATGTTTACAATAATACTGTTCTGAGACTCTGGAGACACACACACACACATGTGCATGAGACACACACACACACATACATTCATAACGTGCACACACACACATACATGCAACATGCAAGCGCATTCTCAAAGCTGAAGGAAATGAACTAATGGAAAGCCAGCGTACCACATTGGGTGCAAAAGCAAACCGACTTCTGGTGGTGCAGAGAAAGAGAGAGAGGCAGACGGAGAGAGAGAGCTTGGTGAGGAAAAAGGCAGAAGAAAAGACAGAGAATAGAGAGGCAGGGTGTGACAAATAGACTGATCAAAAGAGAGGAGCAAGTCATTATCATTGCCTTGTTTGGATCTGTATTTCCCCGGCTATGTCAGTCAGACAGAGAGAGGCAGGGGATGGAAAAATAATAGTGTAGTTATGTAATGTGCCTCGGAGGGCTGGAACTGAAACAGAGAAAAAAAAAAAAAACACCACTGGTTCCACGCAGAGGTGCAGCAGAGGTCAGACTGTACCTACTGTTCTCCATAGTAGTGGCACTGAACATTTTCTACCACTGGACCTCCAAAAACTACATGACCCACTTTCACAGGACCAAATTGTGAACTTTTATGCTGGACACTGTTTCTTTTTTTCTCTCTCTCTCTCTCTCTCTCTCTCTTTTATTTCCATTCCACTTGATTAATTATTGGTGTGAGCCTAAAGGCTGTAAATATTCATTATTTCTCAAACATGAGGCATTCATCACAAAGATTAAAAACATGATCATAAATTTATGCGATCCAAGTATTTTTCTCATAACATAAATCATTTGGCGAACCTCTCAAAGCTGCCTGGGGGGTCCTGAGTTGGGAGTTGTTGAGAGCTGTTTGTCTTTTTTCTTTCTCACACACACTACTGTTGACACACTAAAGTATCTGCACAGGTGTTTTTATCTAATGACTGTCAGAGAATAGTTCTATATGTTGGCACATAACCAAATATTGTCAAAATACATCTAATGAGCAGCCACTCAGTTTCAGTCTGCTGACTCTAATCAGTCGTTTGTTCTCAGCATGTTACTTTTGACTGTCACATAGTGTCAAACCTTCAAGTGTTACCTGACAGCTCAAAGCTTCACTCTTCATCATCATGTGGACACATGCACACATGTGCATGTCTGTGCATATGTTCAGAAATGTGAAGATTTTCATGGGTAAGATTATATGCGCAGACATACAGGTGTTGCAATGGATATCCGATTATCTTTGTTGCTGTGCTGTTCTGACTATTTCCTGGAGCAGCAACAATCAGATAATATTTCATTGTTGTCGGCCCAATGAAGACAAGCCACTGCAAGCATAAAAGAAGGGAAAGAGGGAAAAAAATACGTAAAACAGTCTGATAGAGAACTTAATCCATTCATCTGTTCCAACAAGACCAGACAACAAGAGTAGTCGTCCACTTGTTTGGAGGAAGTTTTTATTCAGAGACGAATAAAACTGCAGATTAAAGAGCTATGGGGGTGATGCAGATGCTTGCAGTCACAGAACCCCTCCACACATATTTGAAGCCCTTTGAAATGATACATTGTACTCTGTCATAACACCATATTAATATTGAATAATGATGTGTTTATTGCACTACAGAATTTCCAGCTAACGTTTTGAATAAACTACTGGAAAATGGCTTAATAGCATATATGTCTGCCCTCACTGTGAATGAAATGATTCTATGAATATGTAAATGTGAAAAAGCTACTGAGTGTATGCTCTTGAAGAATCCCCTTTTTTATCCTTTGAGCACACAGAATCTTTTAGACAGCCTAAGGAGTGTGTGTGTGTGTGTGTGTGTGTGTGTGTGTGTGTGTTTGAGAGAATGAAAGTGAGGCTGGGTATTGTTAAACAAATCAAAAGTTGACAAAGGGACAATAGTAGATTTGTTCAAATGAAAAATGCTGTTATTAAAGTCTGTGGTGAGGCAATTCTGAGATTTCTTTCAAAATACATTAAATGTGTTGGAAAATAGTTGTTAGTAAACATGTGAAAAGACTTTGAGCAATATATTACTGAAATGTAGAGGTTCAAACAGTTTTTCATCAGTTTTCAGTCCAGGATTTTTTGGGCGGTCCTTAAAGGGTGGCTCGATGACACGCTGAGGCCACCCTGAACATACCCCTGCACCCCAAGCAGAGAGATAAAGATAAATCAGACCTGGGCAATCTGTTCCACAAAGGGCCGATGTGGCTGCAGGTTTTTATTCCAACCAACCAAGAGCACACAGTTTGACCAATCAACTCTCTAAAGACTGAGATCAGTTGATTAAATGAGTCAGGTCTGGTGTGCTGCTGCTTGGTTGGAAAGGAAACCTGCAGCCACACCCACCCTTTATGGAACAGTTTGCCCAGGCCTGAGATAAATTCATCTCGCTCAGAGTGTTTCAGAGTTAGTCATGTCACTTTCTGAACTCATCTGACACGTTTCAGTCGCTTCAAAATTGGCTTCAGCGCATTCAGCAGACACGCCCCCAGAGCCCCAGAGCTGAGAACGCTGCTGCTGCTTTTTACCTGATTTTGACACCTAATTTCATAAACTTGTCAATATCTTTTATCATTCAAATGTGGCTGGGTGGTTAATAACACATTCTTCTTTGGTCTGACAAACTCAGAACACAAAGTAATTCTGACTTTACACAGACTTTAAAGCAAAACCTACAGATTACAATCAATACTAAACATTCTGCATATAAAATAGTAAATTACAGATGTAATGAAATGAAAATCAGTCAATGTCCGGCAAAGAGACAAATCTAGAGAAATAAAATCATAAAATCACCTCAACAACTACAGGATGGAGATGAAAATTCTGTGCAGGGCTTCATTGTGCCCATGGTGGATGAATCTTAATGACTTTGGTGATCCTTTGACATTTTCTTTCTCAGTGCCATGAAATTTGGTGCAGACATTCATGTTACCTCAGGATGAATTGTAATCACTTTGGTGATTAAGTTTTGAACTAGTGCCATCATTGGTCAAATTTTGCATTCATCCAGTATTTTATTACTATGACCAAATAAATGTCTGTAAAATGACATTCACATCAGGCTACGCTGTACTGTGCTCGGGTTCAGTCCTCATTAGCAAATGTTAACATACTAACACGCTAAACTAAGATAATGGACATGGTAAACGTTAGACCTGTTTAACATTAACATGTTGGCATAGTCATCGTGATGCTGGCATGTAGGTCAAAGCACCACTGTGCCAAACTACGGTCACATAGAGCTGCAGACTCTTTGTGTTTTTGCTCAATTAAATCGTTTATTGATGAAACTGTTCACTTAGAAAAGTAAAGAAGGTTTAGAATTTGCAGATAAATGCAATTTGCAATAAAACAATAAGAATTTTGGGGGTTGATATATCATTAAAGCTATATAATATATGAGCAAATTAGTTTTGGAGGAGTGCACTTCACCACAGAGCTTGAAATGCCTGGCACTGCTGAAACATATGGGATGAATTATCTGTACAACACTGAGGAAGAGAAAGAGACAGAGAGAGACAGAGACAAGAGGAATATTTCCACAAAATGTTTAACTCAATAATTGAACGTTGCCTTTTATTTTGCTGTTTTCGGCCTTTTGAAGCTGCACTGTTCCATGCTATCACTGAGCTGATGGAAGTGTAATGAAGTGTGGAGGAACAGTGCCAACTTCAGCAGAAATGCCTGTGGTTCTGCCTTCCAGCCCAATACTAACAACACAGCAGACAAACGGTGCAGATGAAAACTAACCGTGGAGTTGAAATCATTTTTAACACAGAGACACGCTCCCTGTGCGTCACATAATCTCATCCACTATGGGGTGTGTGTGTTCGCTACGGGGGTCCATTAATAAAATATGACTGTATCATATAATAGACTCGTCTGCCAAATTACAGGAGACAGAGAGACAGCTTATTAGGAGGATTGAGGGGGAGGTGTGTGTGTGAGTGTGTGTGTGTGAGAGAGAGAGAGTGTGTGAGAGATGAAGCCTGAATAGAGAGATTAAGTGGCCTACTCTCATCAAAAAGGCGCATTACCTAAGTGTTGGCATCATTAATAAGACTAAGGCAGAGCCAATCTGCTAACAAAGGCTCTAACTGTGGCCGAGGAGACATGAGAGAGGTGGACAATTACTCTATACTACTGCGCAGAGGAAATTCTCCCTCATCCCATCAGCACACCAACACGAGCCTATAATAATGTGCACATATTTACATATATACAGGTAGGTACATTTTAGCACATGCTCATGCACACACACACACACACACACAAATCACACGTTCACACACAAAACAGGGCACCGCTCTAAATCCAAATCAAACTGCCATGAGTCACACTGTCACCGTGGCAACAGTGGCCGGCTCCATGCAGAACACATTCTGTTATATCTCTGGTGTTTTTTTTTTTTTTTTTTTTTTTTTTCTCCTTGCACCACATGCAGACATAACCAACTTTCAGCTACAATATTTCCTGCACTGATCTCTCAAGTGGATCAATGAATAAACCGCTGGGGTGTGTAGGTTTGACTGCTTCAGGTCATAGTTCAGATTTTTATCATTCACATCCATAAAAGAACATTTCATCTTCCGTCTTCCCAAGCTGGGGGGGGGGGGGGGGGGGGGGGAATTGCATTTGTGTATCTGTCATATTTACTGCGTTGACTGCGAGTGAGTGATGATGCTCTGTCCTCTGGACGTGACATGAGGGGTTTTAAGGGCTTTGAGCCGCAGTGATACATTTCACCACCAGATGGTGTCTCCCATCCCTGCCATCACAGCGCAGTGGAGAAAGAGAGGAGGGAGAGAGGAGGAAGAGGAGGAGGAGGAGGAGGGGAGGGCGCTTAGATGTTGCCTGCTCTATCCATCTTCATAAACACAAGCAATAGTCATCCTCTGAAAACACCAACAGAGATAAATTGAGGGGATGCTTGGTTACATGGCAGACTTCCTGGTTAGTTGGCCTGGCCTGCAGGACTGTCTGTTGTAAATTTGTGCCTCTGTCTGTTGTTGATGGTCTGTGTGGCTTTGGACGTACCTCAAACAGTCAGTGATATTCGTTGGCACTCATTCATGCATCCTGACTCAAATTTTAATCACTGTTAGTATTTCATAAACAGTTAGTGACAGAATTGTTTAAAACATGTTTTTTGAGATTCTTATTTTTGCACTCTGCGCTGAAGGGACACATCAGCATTTAGAAATCAATCACAGTCACGGAAATAAACTAACAAAGGTGACATTGGGATGGCACTCTGCACCCATAAGAAAGATAATCACAGATATGAATGACAAACACGGTGTTGCATAGTCACTTTTGTAGACTTCCTGAGGCTTCATAGCGTCTGTGGACTGTAAGGTAGTGTTGAACTTATTCATGGGAGAATTTGCTGGCATAGAGGCTGTGATGAATTGCCAAAAGTCAACACAAACAATTGTGATAATTTATAGCTACTTGAAACGGTTGTGCTGCAGATGTTGATATGAGACTGGGCAGAGACCAACAGCAAAGCGGGCTCTGATTTCTTTCCACAAACTTCTTCTTTTGTCTTCCAGAATGTGCTAACAGGACATATGCTGGTAAAATGCTGATTTATGCTGGTTTGATGAAGTGGGCAGAATTTGGGAGGAAGAATCAACAATTTGAGAGTATAATCACCAAAGGGCCGCCCACTCCATCTATGATACTCTTCAAAGCTCCTTCAAAGCCTCTCCCACCAAAGGAGGCTCATAGTCGTGGCTGGCAGCAATGTTACGGATACTGCTGGTTGCTGTTGGGCCATCGTCAGGCTGTTGTTGGACTGTAATTGAATGTCAGTGCCCAACCATTGCCTTTAGTGTTTGTAGTGTGTCCAGTACTGCTCCCTTTGTTGGCTCTTATCAGGGCAAATAAAATGAGCAGCCCAGAATGGCAACAGCAATAAACTTACTGTGTTAGGTATACCTTTCTTTATCAGATGTACAGGCACACAAAAGAGTGAAACTTTTATCACAGACTGATAATCCATAAATAACAAAAGCAGTTCTTGTGAGACAAGAATTTGTAACGAGAGAAGTCACCTGTGAAAACAACATTTATGGCAACAATGCAATCTGAGTTTTTTAGTGTGTCTTTACCTTTATAAGGAAAGGAAAGGTACATATCATAATGTTTAAAAGACAGCAGAGCTCAGCAGACTGGCCAACTCAATAAGTCTCCATAATGAATTCAGAGGATTTCAACGGGCAATCGATAAGCGGTGACTATAATTATACCCACTGGTCCTGCAGCTGACATGTACGTCTTCAAAAATGTCATCATGTGTCTCGTGTTACATAGAACACAAGAACTGTGACTGATCAGCTTGGACCATATTTTTAGATCCACACACTGTCAGGTTTCCTCAGCCCTAAATCCTACATTCCAAGGGAGGTAGGTCCACAGAGGATTGAGGGGGAAGATCCTCCCAATTTTTTTTTTGGAACATTTTCCTTAAAAAGCAGGTTGTTTAGGTTTGGAAACAGTAACAGGCCCCAGCTGAGCATCACAATTTATAAGCCCTGTCCTCCTCCTACACGAAGCAAATTTATCCAAACCTCCTCAACTACAGTTCCATTACGGTCAGTATCTCCAGATACCATATCATAACACTGATACGCACTTCTATAATTGTGTTGAAATATTTCCACCATACACACATGACAGAAGGTGAGATTTATAGGATTTCATAATATTGTTGTAAAAAGATTAAAAAGTTTTGGGAAGATTTTGCGGAGCAACAAAAAGAAGTCAAAACAATACCTGAGAGTTTAAATTCAGTTCACTTTCAGTGCTTTCCTTTCTTTTGTCCAGCATGGGGGCTCCACCTACTGACCAGGTGGAATATATTGAACCTTTACTGTATATTATCATGAACATTTATTTTTTACATAACTTTTTATACGTGAAAAATCTTGTTTATCTCTGAAATAATGTCACTGTGATTATGTTGTGCTCACTCCATTTCTGAGTCTTTCAATCTTCATCTCATTAGTGATGTTGCATGTGTTTCTATGCGAGCTTTATACCTGCAGCTTGTGCAGCGATCACTGTCTTGGAGGAAACTACACATGACACTGAACCTGGTGAGAAAATCCACACATTGCACATCAGATTGATGATCCAGTTTTTCCCTTTTAAGTGTAGCTCTGGCTCATCATCCTTCATGCAGGATCTGCTTTGCTGTGCTGTTTCATCGTGATCACAGCCCTGGTGATCCATCTCATTCTCTCTCCTGTGCTGGAGGTGGAGTGGGGCCATGTGGGCTCATTTACAGGCATCAGTACGGAGTGATTTGGGTGCAGCTCCACTGCAGCCCTGACTTCCATCAGAGGGGGTATTTTTTCAGCATAACACCGGTGATGCCAATGGTTCCATCAGCACCACTAGATACACTGAGACACATTTGGGCAGCTCACCCTGCAACCATGGTAACAGAAGAATTTTACTAGTTGGCAGCAGCCAATAGTGGGGCACTTCCCACTCAGCTCTGTCCAATAACAGAGCAGCCTGCAGCCCAGCCCACCTAGAACTGACACTGATGGGCTAGTGCAGGCAGGATTTAGAGATGTAGGCTTGGCTAATGAACAAGTACGAGCGTAAGAGTGTGTAGGTATGCATGTGTGAGTGTGACCGAGTGAGGCTGTAGCATAATCTGATGAGAGGATTCTCTCTCTTTTAACCGCAACAAGCGAACACATTCTGGGGTAGTACTCATTCACTGAGACCATCTGATATTCAGCACCAACAGTGCAGCAAATCCTCCTGTCATCTCGCTCCCACACACATTCACATGCATGCTCCACACACACACACACACACACACACGCGCACGCACACACACAAAGTCTCAACTGACTCTTGAAAATATCAGCCTTATCTCGGCAGGTAATAAAGCAGTTTTCAAATATCTAATCTTAACCAGAATTAAGAAAACTCGTGCAACAATCAGCTGTCAATAAAGTCATTTATTATTTCACACAATGGATAACATGAACAACTTCAACTGTAGTTCTTCTTAATAAGTGCTCAACGCTGCCAGCCAACAGAAGGGTAGCAAAAGAATGAGCTTTTCTTTCTGAGGAAAGAGAAATAAAAAAAACAAACAAACAAAAAAAAAGAACCTACAAGATCATGGAAGATAAACATGACCAAAAGCATGCCAGCGGACATGGATATACATATATATTGCATGTATATATGTGCTTAAGACATATATCTGTATGCCAGCAAATGCAAATACAAAATATATGTGTACATTTACACATACATACTGTGAAGGATATATGCATATGCATGCGCATCTAGTATTTACTCTATATGTCAAATATTTGCAGTTTTTAATATTCATACAATGTACAAAAATGCTTCATGAATTAAAAAATTCATTACAAAAAGAAACATATCAAACAATGTACAAGTCTTGCTCCAAATTCAATTGAAATTCAACTTTCGGCTTGTCTAAAATATTTATGCATACAATCAAGTTGAGCATGCAAATAAAGGAAACCCACTCTAGAAAAAGGTTCAAATACACTATGTATACAAACTAAAATATGCCCACACTGTTAGAAGAGCTCACTTTGTGCTCTAAAGTACATTTATTGGTTTTCTCAATGCGTCGTCTGCACTTTCAGCTTTGAACAACATTATAGCTTAGAACTGTAACATATGCTGTGAGGATGACTACATGTACATTTATGAGGCTCTGTCTCAAATGACCCCTCACTCCATGTGTAGGACACTCATCACAGCATGCTACAAAGGGAATGAGGGGTGATCAAAATTTAGGTGCCATTATATCCCATCCTAGTTGCTGTAGTGAACTGGTAAGTGTGGACTACAGTAAATACACCCCAAACACTGATTTAAGGTCAAACACTGCTGCGCTGCCCTTGATGCTGAGACCAAAGACAAAGGTAAAAGATCCTTACATCAGTGCTTGGGGGTCTCCTGTAGCCACTGGTTCAGATTGGCTGCTAAATACAATACAACAACAGTGACCTTGAACCCTTTTCACAGCCACATCCCCTCTGCAGTCTCTGTGTAGAGTGAAAGCTCTGGATTAGGACAATACTTGTCAGTGTTAGAAGGCACCGGAGCATTGGCTGGTAGGAGAGACAGACAGGACAGACAACACCTGGGGTCTTTAACTCTAACATCAGAGACCGCTGACTGACCACAGAATGGAGGAGTAAGCTGCCAAGCGTGTAGTCTCTACACCTCGCGGACCACATAGCTAGACCTCATCTTCACCACAACAGACTGCAGACCCATCGAAAGTCATCTAGCAAAGCAAGGTTAAGCTCACTAACGTTAGGACGAGTATATTTTTGGCTATTTCCTCTGAGAACTCCCCCTACACACAACCCTTTTGCTTACTCTTTATGCTACTGCACTGGCCCAACCGGCTGCAGGCAAAATAGCTGTAAGTCAGCTGGGATTCCTATTTTTGGTCGAGTACACTACAGTGGGGCTTGTATCCTCCAAGAACTTTTAAAGGTGTGATATAAGGCAAATTATTTGAGAATTGTAATTTAAAGGACTGGAACAATGACTAACATTGTACAGCAGAATTTGTCGAATACGGGAAATCAATTTAGGGAAGTCATTTCTGTGTGTTTTCTTGGGTCTTTAGCAGTCTTACTAGAGAGAGAAGGTCTACTGTGGTTTTTAGGAGACAGTCCCAGCATAGCCGAGCCCAACCGGTATCCATGCAGGATGGACATACTAACACTATTTACAACAAACACTTCAATACTGTAGTTTTACATCTGGTTAAGGCTGTACTGCATAGAGCTGCAGTAACTATAGTTTTCATGAAATGATAGTCACTTTCTGCACAACTTATTACAAATTATTACTGGTATTATTCACAATTCTTGTTACATGAATTAATTTTATTCAGTAAATAAGACCACTTATTTCTCTTTGTTGAAGGGTGGACCCAGAACAGAAATTCTTTTTAAGGTCATTGCCAGGCATGGCCTGATGCATAGCAAACAATGTACGAGAATGTGGTTTCCATGACAACCTCCTCTGTCCTTCCTTTGCTACAGTACATAACCAATTATATGTTGTCAATAACTGGTTAAATACTGGGCAGAGTACATGATCTTCAATTATACCTAGGACATAGAGTACAATCAATATCTCTGGATATAAACACATCTGATACAGTGGACCTTTCTGTTTCCACCACTGCTGTAAAGCAGTGTGGATGCCAATACATGATGTGTATTTAATACAGTAATATTATATTCATCAGTCCAGCCCTTCTAGTTCTGTCATGGTGATATGGGTCATAAAACTAGGAGGAAGCTAGGAGACAGACTCAGTGCCCTGTGACAGAGGATGCTGACTATGGAAGCTGTGAAGGGACACAGGCAGTGTCAGGGTTCTGATGACTAAGACACATGTGTCATATGCACAATCATGAATATTTTGGGTCAATTTCTGGGGCACTCTTTGCCATTTGATATTTCTCAGGTCAAATGTAATTGGTGAGAGAAAGAAACATAAGGCACAAGTTGAACTGCTGCAACTGAGAATCCCACCCAACCCAAAGAAGACAGAATCTCCTGAAACAAAATAAAGTTGCCAAAGAAACACTGATCCATTGCTTATATTCTGAAATACTTATTTGAGAAAATACCGTCCACTACCCAAAGCCACATATACTGTAGATAGAGTTTAACAAAGGCTTAACATATTGACACAAGAAAATCCAAGATGGCTACATTCTAGAGTGCACATAGGAATGCTTTACATTGGTGCCAACATGGTGGAGAGTTTGTCAAACTCTGATTTAGATTCTTTTAAATAATACATCCTTACACTGAATACTGAGACTTTGGTTTCTAAATCTAAATACTGGATTTACTTTCAAAAAAAAATATTTCCAAGGATATGGATTGAAAATCATGTTAAGTAGAAAGACTGGGATTAGCTTTTCAAAACACTGACTGTGAGCCCTCTTCAGCTGAACTGTCCAATCACGATTCAGACTTGGGCTTCGGTTTGACGCTTTTGGCTGCGCAGCCTGCATATACAAATTGATTAAAATAATGCATGCTCTCTGGAATGGATATCCACACCATCAAAGGCCAAAACATAAGGCTGGAACAAGCATGTAAGTGCTGCATTTGATTGATGCAAGTGTATGGTTTTTCATAGTGCATTAAACCAATTTTAAGGTTTACCAAAAACACACCTGATATTCCTCCTGTATGCAATGCCCCCTGGATATAAACACAATAATGAGTGTATGAATGAATATATGTGGTTCTTTCTGTCTGAAAACAAACTTGTCTTGAGTCGCACCCATGTCTGTTTTTGGTTATAAAACAATACACAACTTTCATTGTCTATGGTACAACAATTCTATTTGATATACTGTATGCCAGTACATGTCTATGAGCTGGTTTCTCATTGTACAAGGCAGGCAACAGTGGACTTTGTTTCTATGTACACATCTGGGACAGTCTGATCCACCATATTGCCTTTATGCCACTGCTCGGGACAGGCCTGAGCAGGGAGGGAGAAATAAATGAAACAGAGGAGTAGGTTGAGGGAGCGCAAGCAACGGGAGATGTAAAACATGATTAGGAGTAGATGGGAGGACAAAGGGAGATGAAGTTGAGCGACAGGCACCAGGGAGGGCTAAAGAATTGGGGTGAGTGCCGAGCAGGGAGGGGGACAAGGGGTGAGGAGCTGCCAGCAAGTATCAGTTACTTCTCAGGGAGAGCAATAAAACAAGGAAGGTTACGGATGGGGGTGGGGTGGGAGCAAAGAACAGGGATAAGTAATAGGGTAAGGTGGCTTAATTACTGCTATATTATTCCACGTCTTTGACAAGCTTCCTCAGAAAGGCAAAAATAAGCAGAGCTGCACAGTTTAATATTAACCATTCCCCCTCCCCTTGCTGGTAAATATATGGCTAAAGCCACATTCAGATACAGTATCATAAAGTACCATACACATCACTGTATCAGATACATTAAGAATCACATAATATCCTACACTATCATAAGTACCACACATTTTTATAGCATCAGATTCAGTATCAAATAGTACCATATAGTGCCATTGTAAATGAAGGTCCAATGAATCCTTGAAAGGCTCATGGTCGGGTTCAGCAAACAGAGGGATGGCACCGGAAAAGTTCCCTCCTCCTGCTCCTCCACTGACCCACTGTAGTCCTCACAAATCAGAGAGAAGAAACAAGTCAAAGTGCACCGAGGACTCCCAGAATTAAGGGCACTGCATCTGCCTGAAACAGCACTGTCTCCAATAACTGCTCTCCATTCAGTTATGCAGTTGCTCTCCCCTGCAGGTCTATTGACTGGAGGGAGCCCATAACTCGTCCCTGCTGTGGCCCCTGCCTCTGCGTTTCC
This sequence comes from Protonibea diacanthus, assembly GCA_028641955.1. Classification (NCBI taxonomy): domain Eukaryota; kingdom Metazoa; phylum Chordata; class Actinopteri; family Sciaenidae; genus Protonibea; species Protonibea diacanthus. Next base: position 19,694,386 of record CM053985.1, read on the forward strand.
CGACTTTGGCCAGCGGAGGCACAGATCGTGCTTGATGGACCACGGTCTCAATTGTTGCTGAGATGGAATCGTGATTTGAGAACTCCAGAGGCTCGGGGGTCAAGCTTGGCCTGAGGCCCTGTCTACCTGGCAGGTCATCACACCTCTCCAGGACAGGCATCCCCAGAGTCCTCCCATCACCTCTCCTACTAGCCAACATGTCCACACCCCGACCATCAACCCGATCTTCCTCCCTCCTGTTGGTCGGCTCTGACTCTTCAATGGGTTGTTTTCGGGGCCGCCCAGGCCGTCTTTTAATGACATTGTTTCCTGTTTTGGCTTGTCGCTGCAGGCGCTTGGCACGGAGGATCTTCTGCACATGCTCAAAGTTCAAAGAATGCATCCTCCTCACGTCCTTCTGGATCTGTTCCACCTCGCGTCGCTTATACCTCCGCTTACTGGAAACACCTGGAAGAAGAGAGATTGAACATCAGCAAGGTGAGATAAAGGAGATAAAGGTAAATAACAGTCTACAAAGTCTATAAAGAGAAGTCAGTCAAAATGAGCAGCCTTGGAAAGGCCAGGAAAGACATTACGCCAATTTAACTCATGGAGAGAATGTCTTTCTCTTGCTTGAAGAGCTTCCTGCTAATTTTGACATATTCATGTAAGCCTTTCAAAGCCCAGCTGAGCCAGGAGAGCAGATCCTATCCTGTAATTGTCTACTAGAGAGCAGAGAGGAGAGGGGAGAGGAGGAGATCCCATTCTGCTAGCAGGAAACCCACAGAAATGTCTCCTTCAACCATTTAATATGTCGCTACACAATAACAACCCTTTGCATCTGGAGCACAGGCTGCCAAAAAGCCAAACACTTACACACACACACACATATCGACACATTTATCCACATGCACATACTCACACAGACACAAACACAAAAACACACACGTGTATACATGCACATGCACAAATAATGAATTCAGCAGTTCAGAATGGCTGAGCAGAAGAAACTGGAGCCATATTGTTTCCTTCACACTGGTGAACTGGGCAGTATGCCCTTTACATGCTGTTCTATCCTTTCTTTTCCCCCCTTTCCCCATCACTCGCATTCTCTTTTCCACTCTAGTCTTCACGGGCAGCAATAAGCTACTCTCTAATTTTCAATTAAACTGGTAACACAGCACCATTTCATTTCCGTCTCTATTTCAGAAACCGCTTCCTGGTCTTGGTCTGTCTCTGTCATTCTTTTTGTTTCCCATCTCTGTCCCATTTCTTAGCTCCCCCCCTCCCCTCCTCTCTGCCTGGGCACTGTTCCCGAGGCTCAGACTGAGCCACAGCCAAAATGGAGGAAAAGCACAATCAGCCACCAGTCCCCAAGCAGTGTGCATACAACATGTTTGGTCTCTTTTTCTTGAGCTTTTACTCCTATTCCTGGATTCCCTAACCATCTCTTTTCTTCTTTTCCTCCAGAATCCTGCTGATACAATGTAGCAGGTCTCTGCAGTCTTCTGACACATGATTACACCAAAACAGCTCTGAATTTTATACACCAAAAATGGTGGGCTGGTTTGCAGGATAATGCTTAAAAAGCAGCGCACATACACAATGAAAATATTTCTATTTATTGTGTGTTAGAATAATTGTAGTTGTAGGTTTTGAAGAACTCGAATGAAGTGTTATATGTATATTATGTTAGATGTATATTTGAAAATGTTGTAGAGCAATTGTTAACATCTAAAGAAAACAAATGGGAATGTTAAGAGAAAATGAAGAGTTTGAGAGTGTAGAGCTCCATGGTAAAGGTGCTTGCTAATCAACTAAGAGGAAGGGAAGATAAAGAGAGGTCTGACCGCCCTCCATTTAAAACTCAGCAGAACATCTCACTCTATTGTTGCTCAAGAATTCAGGGCAGACAGTGAAATTAGTCTAATGCAGAAAGCACTAAGTAGCAGTAGTTTATGAGCTGCAAAGAAGTGTGCACATGCTCGGCTTTCTCTCTCTTTCACACACATACACACACACAGACACACTACAAAGTAGCAGAAATTTATGAGCTGCATACACGGAACATAAAACCGGTGACCTTCAGCAGTGTGAGGGGCCATATAGCACTGAAGACCTGTTTCTCTGTGGAATAGGAAGTCACTACTACACAGAGATACATGCTCACTTATCTGCTGCCTCTGTGGTGGTGGCTGAGAGGCAGGATAAAGTGATCCTTGTATAATGTATTATTATTTAGTGAGAGTGTTTCTCTGCATGAAAGTGAATGTGTGTGTTTGAACAAGTCATTAAAGAAAATTATTATCTGTAATTCAGTAGAAGATGACCTGCTTTTATGCAAATATGCAAAGAGAGATTGCTGTCAGCTGCAGTGAGACCTGCTGATTAGTGAAGACATGCACACACACACACATACACATACAGATATACAAAACGATTTAAATCACTACAAACTAGTTCTATTAATGAATCATTTACAAACTCACAGTTGCATGCTCAGATAATATGAATTTTGCATCTGTACCAGCGCGTGCATGGGGATCTATCTATCTGTGTACACATATGTGTGTGTGTGTCAGGGTGCCTGTATGTGCATATGTACATGTATGGCTGCACGGCATGCATGTGCATGCACACGCGCCTGTGTTTTAATTGGGCTAAAGCTGTGAAGTGAGGCAGTAAGTCATGCTAGGGGAGGGGCAGGGGGAATGGGGGAAAAGCGAGGGGTAATGGGGGAACGAGGGGGGAAGGGAGACGGGGGGGAGAGCAGAAAGAGAAAGGGGAAAAAGGAAGGAGAGATAGAAGGGGGAGGGGAGGAAGAGGCGGAGAAACGAGGGGAAGTCTGTGTATGGATGTGGGGATTGTGGGAGAGAAGCAAAAGGAAAGCAAGGGCAAGAACTGCAGAAGCAACACAAGGGGAAAGGGGAAGGACATGGAAGGTAGAAGAGGCATAACAACACTAGAGGGATAACATGGAAGGGGTGTTGGGAAGGGTGGGAGTGGGGGGTGGTGGTGTGTATATGAGTCATCCGTCCTAGATCCCCTGGGGTGGGGGGGTGTATTCTAACTGAGCCCCTGGCTTCTCCTCCCCGCCACTGGACTAGGCCCCAGTCATTAAACCCCTGGCTGCCAGCCAGCTCTTTTAACACAGGCAAGGGCCTTTTACGGCGTGTCTGTAGAAAATAAATCACACTGTGTGAATAATATATCTTTGGCAAAGGCATTGGCAGGAGAGGAGGAAGGGAGGGGAGGAAGGAGAGATTGGTGAATTATAGTCGTCTCCATCCATGCATTACGTTCTCTCTATCCCCAGCCAGATGTGCTCAAAGACAGCAGAATACAGAATGTACCAAAATACACATTAGTTTGGTAGTGAGAATGTGAGACTACCCTGCCTCTTTATCAGCTTTAAGTCCCGATAATGCTGCACATAGCATATTTATAAATAGAAATCACCTTGACGAGTACGCTGCCATGTACATTTAAAATGGGGAAAGCCCTGTTAACACTGACTAAATATGTGATTAAGTGTCTACACCAACAAGTCCATTATCGCTAGGGAATGGAATAATATATTGGACAATTATTTTTTGCAAACATGCTCCAGATTTAGCTATGTTAACACTTCCACAACCTTGGCAGGTTAAGATTATACATAACTGGCTCATAAAGCACAAGTGTAGCATTTTGTGCTTTACTGTACAGCACGCACACCCAGTGTCCCCTCACAGCAAGAATCACTGAATGTGCACGCAGCAGCCCTTGTCCATGCTATGTCAATATCATGGTGAACTCATTAGCTGAATCTGTGCTCACAAAGGTGACCAAAAAGAAAAACACTACCTCTGTCAAGCTTCCAACTGTTTTTTTTATCACCTGTGTAAAGTAGAAGTCACTATCGGTTGTAGTTTTGCTTCACTACTCCACTTTTCTCTGACAGATAGGACTCTCACTGTCTGTTTAATGACCTATCTTCTTTGCCCTGCAACTGGATCTGTAATGAGGTCCATTACTGTGTTAAGCTGTTAATGTCAGCTCAACACTTCCTGCTGATGCTTTTTATCAGAAGCTTTTATTGTGTTGTAGCCACAGATAGCCATAAGTGAAATGGTTAGATAAAGAAAAGCAAGCAACAGGCAACAGTTTTTGCAGTTTGAGCTAATCTCAAACCTTCAACACATCATCAAAGGAGGCAATACATTTAAACATGCGTATGTGTAGATTATAAATGAACAGGTAATTTTAAGTGATTCTTACCAGTGAGGGAGGGACTGGAGCACGTGTTCATCTGTCCTGGCTCCTGCCTGGCAGTTTGAAATGACATTAAGCCCTGATCTCCAAACACACTGAGCCTCGTCTTCCTGCTCCTCGCACCACACTCGTCCTCACGTAACCCCAAAAAGAGGTCAGACGCTGACTCTGACCGCTGTGATTGGGTACTGTAACTGTTCATGAAGCTGTTTATTGGCTGCCGAGTCTGACGGGAGTGGAACTGGCTGTCAGTGAGCGAGTGTGTGGACAGCTGGTCCGACTCAAACATCCCTAAGCTGGATCCCAGGCCTGAGCCTCTGCCACTGCCCCTCTGCTTCTCCAGATGCTTCGAAGAGCCCTGACTGGCCAAGTCCCTCCTGTCACTCAGCATACTGAGACGTGCATTGGTCTTAGCTCCGCTGAAGAGCCCACCCAACTCCTGTCGGTCTCGCAGTGAAAGGAGGGGCTCATCCTTGTGCTTATGTTTGTGCTTGTGCTTCCTCTTATGGAGACGAACCCCTGCAAGACTACCTGCACTGCCACTGCCCAGAGATCCCAGGCCTTCTCCTCTTACAGAGGGCCCCTGGAGTGGGCCACTGGCGCTGCGAAGCTTGGCCCCTGGCTGGAGCTTTGAGTGTCCACTGGGGTGGAAAGCCTTGGGTGGGGGGACAGCAGGCCTCATGAAAGGAGATGGAGGTGCAGGTCCAAGTGAGTGATGGGGCAGGTAAAATGGGGGTGCAGGGGGAAAGTAGCCCAGACTCAGAGGAGGTGCGTAAGGCATCGCATACGGTGCTGCATAGTAATTTCCCCCAGCCAGTGGATAACCATATCCTTGAACAAAAGGCAGCTTTGATGTGATTGGCTCGCTGGCTTTGGCTGGACGGCCACGTCTCCTCTTAGCCTTCAGATCGGCACTCCTGCGGAGGTACGAACTGGAGTCACAGGAATAGGAGTCGTAGGTAACAGGGTAGTAATGATGGAAGTTGAGGCGGAAAATTGAGGGATATGGCTGCTGGGGGTAGCAGGTGTATCGTCTGTGAGACACTCGTAGCTGCTGGAGCTTTAACACAACCTACAGGACGGTGGAAAAGAAGAAATATTTAGGTAAACAGAACATATATTATTATACTTGGATGTCACAGTGCTTGGTCAAAGATTACATAACCCCAAAATTCCACTGGGCACGTCTCTGTCATGTTGCGGCCGTAATGCTGTTTTGGTCCGTCCTCTACGCGACTTCAAACCTCACCGGGAGCGTTTAGCCTGTCAGACTTTGTTTACTTGCTCTGATTTGGTTGTTTTTCTTGGTTTATGTGCTTCCAAATATGCTTCTACATGTGTAAATATGCTACGTAGTTAATTTGTTTTGCTTTATTTTCACTGCGTAGATTGACGCAGGTGGCTCGCAGTGTCTGTCAAAAATAGAACAGCCGCGTATTCCCCGCAGAGCTGAATGGAGACCCACTTCTGGGATGCTCCTGCAACGGGCCGCGGCGGAGCCGGTGGCATTTGAAACATTGATGACTGCCGTGTATAGCTCCGGCAGGCGCGGCACACATGCAGTGTGGCACATCTGTGCCTGGTGGAATTTCAGGGGTAAAGAATTTATAATAGTGTTTCTAACCTCCTCCAGTTCAGAGAGAAAGTGAAGATGATCCCGGCTCTGTAGGCACTTCCTCTTCCGCCGATGATGTTTTTGCTTCTTTTCCTGTTGCGACAGGAAGTTGTCAACAACAGTTCCTTGCCGTTCACAGCGTGCCCTGCTGCCCCTGTTGGATGCTTCCAGGGCTGCTGCCTCCGCAGGCTCAAACCCACACAGATCAAATGAGTACCTGTAAGAAGACAACATGAAATTTCCTTCAATCCTTTGTGAAAATATGAATATAATAAGAAACAAGAGAGGACTATAAATCAAGGTTCAACAAAAGTAAAGAAGTGTAGTATCAGGGTACTGCACCTGCGTCGAGACGCGGGACCCTTCTCAGTTTGATCTGAGGTGCTGTTGTTGTCTGTCCCAATCCCGCTGTCACTTGGAATAGTCTCCTCACTGTGGGACTCGCTGATGGGGGACAGAGTCACCTCTTTCACGGATGCCCCCTCTGACAAGTGGGAAGGTGAATTAGCCAGAAGACGTGGAGGAGATAGTTTCCATCCCCCGGAGAGGAAGCCCCTGCCTAGCGGCTTGGAGGGCAGGGCTGATATGGGCTGCAAACTGGGCATAGTGGCATCAGAGTGGTTGGCTCTTATGGATGGAACGCTGGAGCTGGGAGACGAGGTTGTGGAAGGCACTGCAGGGCTCTCATAGAGACTTGATGCAGAGACAGACAGTGGGGGCTTGTCCCTAGTGGCTTTGGGAGTGTTGGAGCCTTGGGTTTCTGCTCTGGGTTTACGCCCTCTCTTCTTACCAATGTAGATGGTTCCTCTCTTACTAACATTTATCTGTTTTCCCAGCCGGGCCTCAATGGTGGATGCCATGGCACTCATAGCTGAGGTAACAGGGGCAGAAGCAGACTTCAGAGCCAGAGTGCCGTTCTGACTGGAACCTGAGAGGATCTCATTCAGGATGCTCTGCATTTTCCCAAGCTTCATCTTATTCATTGGCCTGCAATGCCCCCTGCCACGCTTTAGTTTCAGACTGTTAGAATTGGCGGCGGTGTTCGCGGAGGCCATTTGCACTAATGTGTTTAGTGTGTGTGTCTTCCTCCTACGATTTAGCCCTGCAGAGGTTTCCTGTGCCAGCGGGCTGGGAGGTGAGGTGGATGTGCCCTCGTGGATGGTCTCCACTGTCAGGAGCGGCTGTTTCTTGGGGCGCCCTCGTTTCCTCTTGATGGGTGTGTGGACGGTCAGGCTGTCAGTGTTGGTGTACAGAGGGCTAGAGGGGGTGATGGGGAAGGCTGAAGGTGGGTCAGCTAAGGTTGAGGGGCTACCACGGTTATCTCTCTGGGGAGAGGTGAGGCTGGCATGGCTTTTAGCTTTCAGGTAAGACCATCTGTCCTTGGCCTTTGTTGGTCTGGAACTGGCTGTGGAGCTGGTGCTGTGGCTGGGGCTTGGACTCAGGGCAACCCTAGGTCTAGGGCTGGGACTGGGGCTAAGGTTAGCCCTGGGCTTAGGACTGGGGCTAGGACTGATACTACCCCTGGGGCTGGGGCTAGGGTTTGGGCTTGGGAGTCTTGGGTTTGGGTTAAGATTAGGTTTGTTGATGTGATTGTGAGTAGGCTCTCTGTGTTTAAGGGTGTCTGTGCTGATTCTAGGACGACCCACAGGGTTCTTTTTAATCCTGTTTGCACTCAAAGCCAACTCTAGGTCTGACCCACTTGTAACTGTCTCTCCTCTTTCTGCCCTGTCTACCCCCCTCTCTCCCTTTTCTCTTTTATCACCTTTATCTGCTCTCTCTGCTTTTTCTATCCTCTCTCTGCTGACATCAGCCTGATTTGAGAGTCGAGAATCATTTCTGTGAGTGTCCATCTTATGTGCTACTTTTGGTTCTGGAGGCCCAGGCTGGTGCTTCTCTGTAATGTCAGAGTCCTGCCGCTGCTGTGATTGCTCCTCTACAGAAAACGACTCGTCAAACGAAGGCCTCCTCCGCCTCTTTCTTCCTTTCCCTTCCTCTGTCAGCATGGGCATCCCTTTGTCTTCTTCATCTCCTCTCCTCCCAGCAATCGCTCGCTCTCTTTCCTCTTTTCTCCTTTCCTCCCTTTCTTCATGAAACCGCTCAGATACCTCCTCTTGTCTGTACTTCTGCCTCTCCTCTGAATTAGTTGGGCTTTCCGATCCTTTCTCTGGCTGTCTTCCCCAAGGTGTATCAGCACTGTGGGGATTACAGAGCATCCTCTGGGAATCCTTCCTGCCGTACTTCCTCTTGATGTTCCCAAAGAGCTGTTCACTGACCTCTTGCAACCCCCTCCCCCTAGAGAGATGCATACAGAGAAAAACATTATGACAAGACAGAAAATAGTTTTTGTATTTCACCAATACTATAAAATCAGTACCTGTATGAACATTTACTGTTTGAATACATAGGGGTGTGTATCACCAGAGGACTCTTAAACTCTGATTCAATTACTCTTGGAAAGTATCATTATTGTAGCAAATGAGACTCAGTCAAATATAAAAAATGAAACACTGTCATAAAAATATAATATTGCAAAACAAAATATCACAATGCAATACTGTACTGATTTCAACAATCCCCAGTGCCACCGCTACCAAGAAAATGTACCATACCTGCTGAGAGAGGTCAGGTTGAGAATACTAGCATCTGTAACCACTGGCAACTGCAAGTCCGGAGTCAAGGATCTCTGAGGTGAGGGGCTTCGTGCTGCTGTTCGTGAGAAAGGTTGGTTTGGGTCGAGCAAAGAGCTCCTACCGGCTCCTGCCAGTTCTCTGGCTGGCTCAGAATCTGCAGGATTGGCTGGGGACGCAGAAGGTGCTGTAGACGTGATCCAGTCTGGATTGATTTGGTGTTGGTGTGCATGAGTGTGTTGGAATTGTTGCGTGAGGGTGTGCTGCGTTTGCGGTGTGTGTGAGAGTGTGTGTGCAGGGAGGAGGGAGCTGCGAAGCTGGTGTTTGGGCGGAGTGTGATCTCCCAGTAGTTGCAGCAGGCCTCCCTCTCTCTGCTCAGACATTCTGAACTGGCGCTCGTATGTCTGGGAAAGAGAGAAAAGAGAAACAAAGACTGGTTACTACATACAAACTGCAATCACAAGACTGCTTTATATAGCTGCAGGGATAGACAAATGATATGATAATGATAATGTGATCATAAAACTATGACTTCTCTATTTCCTGTCTTCATGACATCAGCCTATCTTCTCACAGATAATGCGGTACATGTGTGGTACGGCATCCAGTTCGGCATACAGTTTCTTTTTTCGTCACATATCAAATCAGTGATTTGTTGTGATCTGATATGACATTCTTGTCTTTTCATGGCAGGACTGAGGCTTTTAATACATCTTGTGTGCATGAGCAAACAGTGTGCCACAAAACAAAAGGCTTGTTTACAGAGCAATTAAATTCCTGTGGCAAGGATGTTTCATGCTGTGAGAGCTGGGGGGATGGAGCTGGGGGTGTCTGACTGCACACAGTATTAAACACAGTAGCCTAGTTCAGCCGTGTCCCTGACTGCCCTAGACTCAGGATTATTTACTAGGCTATATATTTTCTTTATTTTGTTGACTCTCCTGTACTGTTCACAAAAGTAACTTACATTGTCATACCGTCAACCCCCAAACTGCTCATACAATAAAACATGGTACAATTTATCTAAATATTTCCAGCGAAGGGCCACAAATCTGAAGTCAACCTTCACTCAGTCACTGGTTTACATTTAACACTTAAACGCTTAAAATGTTAAAACGTGATTTTCCGAACAGAACCCTGCTTTATGTATCACTGCTGCATAATCAGCGTACTGCTGGAAGATGAGAAATAGAGCAGCGGATGGCCTTTGTGGTTTAGCCTGTTATTAACAGACTCAGTATGACGCAACAAGACACTGTTCTGCTGCGCTGCAGGGAGATGTAACCTAACCACAGGCCTGCCTCTAAGCATATACACACAAGCGTGCAAGTGCATATGTGCACACACACACACACACACACACACACACACATACACACACACACACTCGCACATGCATACAGTATAAGTACACATTTCAAAGGTTTAACAAAGTTATGCTTTCACACATAGTACCACAAAATGCTAATGTAGGAACACAATCAGCAACTAATTTTAGTCTCAAAGGATCAGTAGCTTGCCAGATTATTTGCTCTTTATAGATACACATGCACACATAATGAAATACATAATGTACGGTGCTCATATTTGCAAGAACAAGTGCTTCATCTCTTCCATCTTTTAGCCTGACAACATCCCGTTCTGCCTTCATTTCATTAGTCAATTTTAAATGCCTCTCTCCTTTCTCAATCACTATTCAACCTTTCTCTTTCTGCTGTCCCAGTCAGGCATTTACACTCATTTTGTACTTTAACACTGGCTGCAGAAGCTGTTTATCACCCTGATGCAAGCTGCACACACTAACAAGCACAAAAACACACATGAACGCCAAGTAACACAACACTCGGCACATGGATGAAACACACACTACACACGCGCAAGCAAACGCTGAGCAGTGTAAATGATTAACAATGGCAGAAAATGCATGCACTTATATGCACATGCACACTCTCATTTATCTTTTTATTCAGCTCTGAGATGTATGTGTGTGTGTGTGTGTGTGTATATAAGTGTGAATGTGTGTGTGCGCATGGTGACATTAGAGAAGAGACACTGTGAGTCCACAGAGGGATAAGATGACAGACACCTGATACACACATGCTTTCTCATTTAACCTGTCCTAGAATACCTGCTGTTTCAGGTTAAAGGAGGGCACAGAAAAAGACAGACAAAGAGATGGAGGTGGTTAGAGTGACAACGACACACATGCACATACACACCCACACACACACGTACACATATAAAATGTATCCTCCCCACTAACCACAAAGCAACCACAGACAGATAATAAAGAGAGGAGGCATGGACCCTTTCCCTACTAGATATAGGAGAGCAAAAGACAAGGAAAAAAAAACAGAAATAGGGAGCTCACCTCCCCCTTTCTGGCTGTGGTTGGGTTATTGGCACCAGTTCAGCTTTTTGTTCTTAGTTTCCGCCCTTCTACCACCCTCTCCTCCCTCTCCCCTCCTCTCTGCCTCTTACAATCCATGAAGCATTTCCAGGGAAAATACACTCACTGTCTGATATTCACACAAGCAAATATAAATAGATCGAGGTACTCCCATGGTTGTTGTAGTCAACACAGTGTGAAAAGAACTCTTTCTCCTCGCCCTTCCCAGACAGGGTCAACCTTGGTCACTCATACAACTTGACAGGTTTTCATATGATAATTACTCAACATTTTGATATGTAGTCTACTCTCTGTTGCATGTTTTACATTGCCCTTTCGTCGCTGTACTAGAGGTCCCGCTGTCCTTCATGTACTGTTAAACACTATACTCAAAAGTCTCCGCACGGCTGCATGAAGGCCACAGAAAAACACTGCTGTACTTGGCAAATTGAATCTTATATTTCCCAGATGTACACATACACTGCCCTGCTCTTGTCATGTGTTGTGTAGAATAGGGACTGCCATCTCTCTGTGCTACTGCTGGCCTGCAGCAGGGGGCAGCGGTTAGGAAATCAGCACTAACATGGACTCTGACCCTCTGGAGCGACCCACGAGCACAAGAGCTGTGAGGCTTCAATCTTTTCAGCACAGTCCCTCTTCTTCTACGAGTCCCCTCTGATCAAATCTAGATAAGGGGAAACACAAACCAGACCCAAAGCATGTTTAGTCCTCAACCTATTTGATGCACTCTACCTCCCCTGAGGCTCTCAGGGCTGTGTTCAGGGGTTAAGGGTCGTACTCTACAGCTAGGTCAACAACCATTTCTAGGATGTCTTCCTCTGGGCGAGCACTGTATCAACATGCATTGCTGTGAGTTAGCCACACAAAGGCTCTCCAACACCAGAATGCAGGCAGATATGGAGCTGCACATTCCTTTCCACTGGTGATGTAACCATCAGATAAGGTCAGAGCGCAGTGGAGGAGGTCACGGGTAATATGTGACTAAGTGCTGCAATCACCCAACTGAAAGGCACTTTGCAAATGAGTCAGCATATATTTACCGACAAATACACGCATGTGTGTCCGAATGTAACATTCACACTCGGCAGGCAGTTTAAATTTCTACTCTTTTCTCCTTCAGTTTGACGTGAGAGGAGGTATGTGACAGCCCCTCCTGTCCTTTCCTTTCCTCTCCTCTCCTGCAGCCTCTCGTTTTCCACTGTTGAATAAACTGAGTGGAACTTCTCCCTCTCTCACACACACACACACACACACACACACACACAGAGCACCCTGGCTGCACCATTATACTGGGAAAGAACACCCTAAACAGGCACACCCAAATCTCACAACCCAGCACACATATACACCAGCAAACATATACACAAACTCTATGCACGCAAACACAGACACACACACAAACACGCTGCCCTTCAAATAGTTTTTCGCAGCCTTTTATTTGGCTGCACGCCCGGTGGTTAGAGTGTTTCATTTTTCCCTGTGTATGGAACTGGGCAGCTGTCCAGGCAGACACACAAAGAGAGAGAGGGAGAGAGAGGGAGAAATGAGGAGGGAGGAGGGGGTTACTGAAAGAATGAGAGCGGCGGAGAGGGAGGGAAGAAGAGGACCAGCAGAAAAACAAGAAGAGAGGTGCCTAGACCCGTTAACAACTCTGAAAACCTTAATATTGATATGATCCTCTCTTTTTCCCCTCTCTCTCTCCTTGTCACACACTCTCTCCTTGGCTTTGACACCATGCTGTCTCCCTCTGCCCCCATGGCCTTGTGCACTGCCTCCCCCTCCACCTCCTCCCCTCATCTCATCCCTCCTTTTCTTCTTCTTTTCTCTTTTCTGGAGCTGACCATTCTCCCCCTGTGGGAACTACCCCCTCTCCCCCTTCTCTCCAGCTCCATTCAGACTGCTGCTTCGCTGTGATCTGTGTTTCTGACAGCTCTGCGCGCACACACACACACACACACACACAGACACACACTGCTCCTCTGCAAACAAACACCATGAATACTAACACGGCTTTGTGTCCACAGCACTTAAAACGGGGTAGAAGGAGAGGGAGGGAGGGAGGGAGAGAGGGAGGGAGGAGGAGGAGGAGGAGGAGGAGGGTGCAGAGAAAAGGAGGGAAAAGCGATGGAGGAGAAAAGAGGCACTGTGTTGATCTTGTGGCCACTCTCACAGACCTCCTCCTCCACCCCCTCCGCCCCCCAACCTCCCTCCCTGCCAACCCCCTCATCCCTGTTTCTCGTTCTCTCGTTCTTCCCACCAGTTCTCCCGGGAATAAAGACTTCCATTCATGCGCCTGAGGAGACCCACAGCAGGGGAGAGAAAAGAGGGAGGAGAAGGAGGAGGAAAGAGGAGGGGGTGTCAAGGTGGGACAGTTTGTGGATCACTGGGATCAGGCCTACTGCCTAAAATTGTGTGTATGTGTGTGTGTGTGTGTGTCTATTTTCACTCAGCATGCTTTACTATCTCAGATCTGGTGGCATCTGTGCCAGCCAATGCATCTTCTGGGAAAGTTGGGTGGGAAAGTCTGGAAATTGGGCTCCATTCAAAACTTCCACTCTTGGACTAATGCTGCAATTCTAAAACTATGTGTTCAGCCTTCAGCTACAGTTTAGCAAAAAAAAAAAGGGGGCTCGATTATTTGGGCCAAGAACTCTTTTCTACATGCTGTTATGTACTCTCCCTGCTGAGCACGATCAAGCATCCAATCTACAGTACATTTGTCCTTTAGCTAACTGTAAAGCAGAAGCCAGATTTAATGCACAGCAGTGGGTCTCAAGTAAAATGTTCCCTCCTACGTCCACAGCAGTAATCCTTCAGATTGGAGTGCTCCTAAAGATAGCAGCAAAACACCCAAGAGTCTCCTTGTCACCTCAGTCTCCTCAGACACGCTCAGACGTAGATGACTCAATCTGAACAAAAGCCTGTGATTGGCTGAACCGTAGCATATTATTACGCTGCAATTGGAGGTTTTCACCCGCTCAGTAATGACAGACACATTTACATGCTACACAAAGTATACATCTAATCCCCGCTATTAGCATTAATGGTGTGTGTGTGTGTGTGTGTGTGTGTGCGCGGGCATACGTGTGTCGTGGTTGTGAATAGCACCAAGAACCACATTAAAAGACTTTTTTTATAGCGATTATTACAGCGATTATTGTTCCTTTCATGGACGTGGCTGAACCTCCAGTGACAGCATTATGCATTTCTGTCAGCAACATGCTCGGCACAAAGAAACACAAGCACAGAGGCTTGCCTCACACACACACACACACACACACACACACACACACACACACACACACACACACACACACACACACACACTCTTTCTCTAAATATATGTGAAAGCTCTAATACAGGTTGGAGAGCTTCATGAATAGACAGAACACCATTTAATCAAAACGTTTATTGGGTAGAGTAAATTACACACCCATACATACACGTGCACAACACACAGTACGAAACCAAAGAGGTGCGTTGTTCACCGTACTCTGTGCACCATATGACCCAATCATGCCACTTCTGTACAACAGGAAACAATTAACAGCCAATGAGCTGCTCTAAATCCTAAGGGATGACTTCCTGTGTGGAATGATGGGTAATTCAAGACAGAAGCTGTGCAGAGATTAAACACTTCCTTTCTGGCAAACAGTGGTGTGTAACTGCGAAGCCTCGCTCACTGATTAGTTGTTAAACAATAATGCAACAATTGCATTGTTATTGAGGCAGTGCGCGACAAGAAATAAGCACATCACCTGTGTGTTTCTGTACACATTTGGATGAGCATCATAGAGGGTCACCACCCTGCATTACCATCTTATGTCCTGTTATATGACAAATGAAAATAGCGAAGTTGCTTTTTTATTTTCTGATTTAAAATAAGCAAGAAAACACTTAATAACACTGAACTGTGCTGCTGAAATTGATAAATTATCAGAAAATTAAGTTGAATTAACTAGACCTAAAGAGAAATGAGGGGCTGTCCACACCAAGAACGACAACTATAAATATATTGTTTTAGAAACTGTTCTCACTTAGGTCACCCTCAGAATCATTTTTTTTTTTCTTCTTCTTCTTCTTCTTCTTCTTCTTCTTCTTCTTCGTCTTCTTAGTGTTGTTGAGAGAGATTTGGAGATGATTACAAATAGCTAACGCAAACTATTAGGATATCTAGCATTTGCTCAGGTAGCCTAATGATAATTGTCTTACCCCCTTCAAAAAGAATGAACCCCTCGTGACTATCAAAGTAGTTTCTGTCAAGCACAAACTAAAAAAAAAACACTTTCCAACAATAGAACTTACTACTAAGTACATGTCTTAGGTGTTAAAAACATTAAAACGTACTGATATAAAAACCCTTTTCACAGTAAAGGTCCTTGTTCATAATTGATGAAGTAGGCCGGTCATTAATATCCATTTTCCTAAGCTGCCTGCACAGCTGGAACAGGTAACACATGCTTGGGGGCCACTTGTTTACGGAGTGTTATCGTTCATCAGTATGAATGCTCACATCTTTATTGTTATAGTTATTGTTCTTAATGTGGACAGGCCTTTAAAGAGAGGAAATTATATGCAACAAAGGTCCCCTGCGGGACTCAAACTGTGGATGTACATCATTTTGAGCCACTCCACAGCAGCAATCTTGATCGTTCAGTGATTTCATTAATATGTCTGAACTGTTGCTTTGCCAGAAATCTGAAGGTGATGGGCATTTTCCCCATTAATCAACAGATTAATTAAACTGTACCATTATTTGCAGCACTACTGGAGAGCAAATTGTTCCAGCAAGTGATGCTTACAAACAGTTGCTGACAGACGGAATACTATGTTTAGAAGGATGACTCTAGAGTCTGCACTCCAAGTTTAAAGCTTGTAAAGTAACACCTTCATTGCTTAGTCTACATATTTCTGTGAATGTCTCCAGTCCTCAGATAATCCCCCAGCTTGCAAGAGCGAGAGAGTTAGAGGGCCACTGTAATGACATCCTCAGTGACAGGGAGAATGGGCAAAGTGAGACACAATAGTCTTAACCAATCAGACTGCCCGCCTCCCCTCAGGCCCCCTCGCACCAACAATAACGCCTTTGTATGAGGCTGCACTCCACTCGCACGTTCACATACACCCACAGAGACACACACGAACCAAAGCATAGCATCCTACACTTTCTCAGAGTCAGAAAAAGAAGCGGGAGAAGCAGTGCACCACATCCAATGCTGCCTCAGTGCAAACACAACTATGCTAGAATAAGAGTGGGTTTATTTTAGTTAACAACCCCAGCCTATGTGCATGTGTCCGTGTGTGTTTCCTTCCACGCCCGGGCACATGACTGCAGCTGCCCCCTCGCTCCCTTGTCAAAACCGGCACCCCTCCTTGTTGTAGGTGAGAGGTCACACGGAGTGGCATTCCTCTCGGTCTGAGAGCGAGCGAGCATTACACTGAGCAAAGGGGGCCAAGAGAGAGAGAGAGGGAGAGAGAGAGAGAGAGACTGAGCCGGGCAGAAAACACAAGGGGGCAAAAATGCAACAGAACAGGGCAGGTAAAAGATGAGGAGCGCCGGGTATTCTGCGAGTGTGTATGTGTGCGCATGTGAGCATATGTGTGTGTGCTGAAATGGACCACTAAACAGAAGACCCTTGTGGCTCTTCCCGGCTTCATAAACACAGCTGTTTGTTTAGTCTGAGCTGCCCCGAGGGACAGACACACAGACAGAAGGACAGACAGACACATTTATATCATTTATTCATGTCCGCATCCATACTTAAGAGACAATGAGCATAAATAAACAGCAGAACTACAGACAGATTATTTTACAAAGCCTGATACAAAGACATAAAAAAGCAGCAGAGAAAAAAGCTGGGCAGAATGACACACACAAACACACAATGTCTGAAAAGCCTAGGCTTAGAGGCCTTTTAACAATTTGTATGATGTTTTATACCACATATTGGTGTTTGTGTGTCCAGACAAACATGATTTAAAAATGTTGTCCTATACATCAGTCATGCCAATAAAAAGCTTGAAAACTTAAGACGTTTCTAAGAGGAGTGTTGGACACCACATCTACACTGTCATCTCTCTTGGTTTCAGACACACACACACACACACACACACTCACACACACACCCCTTCTGTCAGGCACGTCCCAGACAGCTGATGGGGCCATCAGATTTCACTGACAAACACACTTACGCTTCAAGTGAGACACAGTGAAAGTCAATACTCTGCCCCTGCTTCTCCTTTCCTTTGACTCCCATCATCCCCTTTTCTCCCCTCCCTGCACTGAACATCACCCTCTATCCCTGCTGGACCTTCTCTAAAAACCACATGCACACACACACGCACACACACGCACGCACGCTGACTAACCACAGAGGCAGAGGCATGATGGAGCCACACTAACAAAGCGGCCACCAGGAACACATGATGCTGTGACTCAACATCATCCGTGACCGCAGAGGACATCAAACATGGCCGCCCTCCAGATAATCCCACAGTTATGTGAGTCAGAGTCAACCGCTGTCCAAAAACCATATTCAGGCCTGTATATGTTTTTTTATAGAGTCTACACTTATATTGATGTTCCCATATCAAAACCATGACCACTTGGATTTGGTTTTCCTTTCGTTGTTTTCTTTTTAGCTGAAGGGTGACTTAGTGCTCTTTTTACTACACAGAGTCTGTTTTGTAGTCATTTTAAGAATGACTACTTATTGTGATGCTTCAGAGCCAAAACATGACTTTTATTATTTATTGGTTGTCATTTAAAAAAGGCCTTCATGTTCATTGGTAGCTGCCCTCTGACTGAGTCATTGGCATTTCTTTAAGTGCAAGTAGCTGCCTCAGGTCTTCATTAAAATGTAACTTGAGCTAGACCAGCTATTATAGTCCGCCTGCATCTGCCTGAAGAGGAACAGCAACCCACTGGGACTGGACACAATAGTGAATGAATAGGGCTTGACCTTTGGGACAGATTGAGAAGATGGTATGTGTGTGCCTGATTGAGAAATTAGCTACAGTTCCAACCAAATGGTCAGCACAAACACACACACACACACACACACACACACACACACACCAAATCCAGCCCTAAGGGTAAGCAAGCAAAGGCCAGACTCCAGTTGTCTCAACCCTGACCCACTCGCACAAACAAACAATTCTACACGCACACACATGGAGACACACACACAGACATGGAGGCCCTCACAACTGTGGAGTCCAGCTATCACCTCGACTTTTGAATGTCCGGCGGGGTCAAAGTTCATCTCTTCTTCAGCCAGCCTCCACTGTTCCTTTGTGTGGATGTGTGTGTCTGGTTGTGTGTGTGTGCTCACTAGGAGTGACCTTGCAGAGTCATTCATTGTGGATACACTGCAGCACCAGCACTACTGCAGAGCTGATTAGGGAGCACTCTTGTCTAGTGTAATGTAAAGTGTGTGTATGTTTTTGTGTACAAGTGTGTGTTTGGTGGGAGAAAGACAGATGAACAGATTGTGTTATGTCTGGACTTTCTTCAGGTTTGAGAGATACTCAGGAGCAGATCAGAGGTTAGATGCAAGGGTGTGGGTGTGTGTGTGTGTCAGTGTGGGTGTCGGTGTGTGTTTCAAGTGTGTACAGGGTGTGTATGGGGGTCAGACACAGATGGACAGCTGGTGTTTCAGCGGTGCTAAATCACTCACCCCTCCCCAGCATGCAAGCACACAGACACACACACACACACACACACACACACACACACACACACACACACATACACACACACACAAACACACACATGCACATGTCCCATCCCCCATCGACCACAGGGAAACGCCCCTTAAAGCATTCCCAGCTCTTACTCTCTGCACACTGAGGACAAACATACACACACACATACACACACCAAAATAAAAGCCTGGTTGGTTCCACCACAATGACAGACACCAAAAAAAGTCCAATATGACAGTTTGGTCAGGCCATATTAGAGCAGTGATCATTTCATGTTCATACACATTCATAAATCAGACAAGAATTGCTCTCTGTGGGTAACGCTCCACACACATACACACAAGCTGACACACACACACACACACACACACACACACACACACACACACACACACACACACACATACACGCTCCTATTTTATGAGCTCATCAAGTCCCTCAGGTCACCAACCGCCATCTCAGCCTGGGATAAAAAAGCTCACATCAAAAGGCTAACCATTTCACACACACGCATGTGCACGCATCGCATGCACACACACTTGGCGTGGCAACTGTGGCAGCATTAATTTCCTTGTGAATGCACTTGACTAACACATAATAATCCCAAACACTACTGGGAGACCACCAGGCAGCAACACACACACACAGCCAGGGGGACCACCAAGCAGAGGGGCTGTCAAGACAAGATAAGTGTGTGTCTAGTGTCAGGGTTTCGCATAGACACACTAATACACACATACAACAACAGCAACACACAAGCCTGGCCTGGACTCCTGGAAAAGCTCTGGCTTATCTCTCCCCACAGATAGTGAAATGGATTAAGAGCCACATTTGGCACGTCCAGAGAACTGGACAGATAACCAGGAAAACACTCTCTCTAACTGCAATCACTGCTCAACATGATTTGTGAGTGTGTGTTTGTCTATGTGGATGTGTGTATGTGTGTGTGTGAGTAAGAGATACAGAATGTGAATGTATTTTAGCTTGCGTATGCTCCCCCATGTGTAGGCATTGGACCAATAACTGTGTGTGTGTGCATGTGTGTCTGGAGGAGTGATGCAGTGGTTGACCCAGGACCCAATCCGTTAGAACACACACATTCATCTTCCAAACACACACAGCGTGGCCAGACAAAGAGCTGTGTGTGAGGGGACGTTCAGCATGTGTGTGATGTCAGCTGGAGACAGAGAAGGGGAGCCCATCATATCCCGTTTATGTGTGTGTGTGGGTCTGTCCTCTGACACAAGGCGCCTGCTCATTGACCCTCCTGGTTATGGATGCCTGCTATGAAGGTGATAGAAGGATGACATTCTGGGAAATTACATATTTTAACATCTCTTCAGTATGTGTGTGTCTAAAATCACTCACTTGTTCCCTAATAGACACTCTGTAGTGAGCAGTAGATTGAGGTTTTGGACACTTGTGAATCATTTTTGTGTCATCACTGACAGCTGTGGAGTCACATGACATCTATAAACGCATTACACTGTCAGGGACGTTACTGATTTCTTTTCATTGTGGGAATTACTGCGTGCACTACATGCTGCACACATTGTACGCCGTACAGAATTTGGGGGGGTAAATATAGCGCGCTACATGTAGTAAATAAAGAGTGAGCTTTAAATTCCTATGTTTTCTCTGCCTTTGCCTCTGGCGTTGAATTAGTGAGCTGCAAACATTTACATTTACAACTCCTACTTGCATCGTTTTAATGTTTATTCCTGTTCATGCTGCTAATATTTGTTACAGGAGCATGCCAAATTCACCACATTTAAACTGAAAGTCTAATTTTATTATAAGTTGGAGAAGCAGAACTAAGTTCTGACAGCAGATTCTTATGCCGCTACAAAGAAAGAATAGCAAAAAAGCGCCATTTCCATGTCTTTCTTTGCGCCGTTCTACATGTTTGCCTACTTATCTGTCTGCCTGTCTCTCCCCTTCTCTGTCTATTAGAGTCAAATCTCTGTCTTAATGGGCATCTATTGTATCCTGTCCCCCCCACTCCCTCTATTCATCACACTACCACACGCACATACACACTCCCTCTGAGGGGGCCCCTTAACCAGGCTCTCCATATGCCTGACCCCCACCTCCTTTCTCCTCCTCCTCTTTCCACAACCCCCTTCTCCTCTCCCCATCTCCTGCTCACACTCTGGCTTCTGCTCTGTTGCTGCTGCCCCACGCTGCCATCTGCTACAAGACAACAGAGGGTGAAAGCGGGAGGAACAGGAAGAAAAGAGTGGTGAAAAAGAGTGAGTGAAAAGAGGAAGACATGAGGGAAGAAAAGACCGAGGGGAAAAGCAGAGAAAGAGGGACAGATAAAAGATAAAGAGAGAAAGAGGGAAAGAGTAGATGTGGACACAATACAGCAGAGAGCAGAGAGGCTGTCCATCTGCTCCCCCTCCCGCCTCCCCTCCTGACACACAGCCTCACACACACACCACAAAGAGAGTATTTAACCCCAACACACACACCACACGCGCGCACACACACACACACACATATACACACAAACACATGAGAGGGAGACAGAGAGACAGAAAGCGACCCAGCCTCTCTCTTTAACCCGTTCTTCTCCAGTGAGCTTGCCTGTATTACACCCTTGGGGTGGCAGGTGATGGGTGGATGGAGGGAAAGGATGTAGAGAGGGGGGGGGTGTAGAGGGAAAGGGGGATGGGGGTGTGATTGAGGGACAGAACGAAGGGGATGAAGGGCTGAAACTGATCTGAATCAACACCAACACATCCTCCACTCCCTTCCCCTCCCCAAACCTCAAATCTCAATAGAGATCAGCTTGCTGCCCCTGTCACTATGACAACCTCTGTCAATCATCCTGTAGCAGTGGGCTTCCAAATGGGGACTGATGGCGCTGGATTAGCAATGGCTGCCCAAACATCAGAGTGCAGGGTTCAGCTCACTCAGCTTACTGATGGGCATAAACACTGAACATTTTTCGCAGTAAAAATGCCTTCCATACTTTATTTACAAGAAGGTGACAGCAGGTCAGACATACTCATAATTTAACTTGTGGTAAGAACAGACACTACAAACAACTAGCTGAAATTGTGGCTATGGATGATGATCTGCAAACTACAAAGCAACACCTACAAGGTTTCAATCTAGTTTGGTTGCCATTTTCTGTTTGAATCACTACTCACACTTAGAGCACAAGGTGACAGATTAGATTGGTGTTTTTACCCCATGCTCCAGTTTTTGGAAAAACCCAACAGACATTCATTTAGAGCAGTGGTGAATGAGGCGATGACTACTTGCAACCCCAGTTGTCTACTTGTCACCAATTCAACCAAAAACATGGATTCCTTTCATTATTTCATTATATGAACATTTTTTTAGACATTAAATTATCCAGTAATTCGTTATAAAACGATTAAGATGCAAGTCTGAAACAAAGTGAACCGTTTTATTTATTTATTTTAGACAACTGCCTGCCTGCAATTATTTTTTGGGGGGTTGTATTAGATCCAGATCCAACACAGAGTCGATATATTGTATATCTGACCATGCAAGACAATGTTTTTGGTAAGACAGCAATTATGCAGCTCTATTACCTCATGAGCCCCTTGAATTTAAGCTAAAACATCACGGCTGAGGCACAACAGAACAAACCACGGCCCAGCATCATGTTGACAACATGACGCCTTCGTTCCTGCTGGGCCTGTCGAGCTCCATGACATCGAGATGGCTGTCAGGTTTGGACACACACACCACTGTGTAGGTCAACACACACTGCAAACACTAGATTCCCCAAAGGACCTGTACATACACAGTGTCACACACACCAAACACCAGTGTAGTGTGTAAAAGGTGTGATGGAGGGGGGTGGGGGTGGGGAGGTGGGGGGGGTGTAACCCGTAAGAGTTGATTTCATTAAAGGAGAGGAGAGGAGAGGAGAGGAGAGGAGAGGAGAGGAGAGGAGAGGAGAGGAGAGGAGAGAGGAAAGGTCTCTGTGTATATGACCACAAATGGAGAGAGCAGACACCAGCTGTCACTTGCTTATGTCAGCCCTATTCTCAGCTCCTATGTGGGTGTGTGTGTTGAGTGTGTGTATGTGTCTGTGTGTGTGTGTGTGTGTGTGTCACTGTGTGATCTCAGCTAGCCATGACTGGTTTCAATTACCCAGCAAACTTTGACCCTGTGTAACCAAGCAGGGAAACGAGCTACTGAGAGAGAGAGAGGTACAGAAAGAGGTAGAGTGTGAGAGAGGGAGCGGCCAATTCAGAGATGTTGTTGAAGGAAGCCACGGGAGTTTTCTCAGTTATGCAACTTATGAAAGACATACTGCACACTTATGGAAAGTACGCACGAGCGGCAGCATTTCCAGGGATGGTGCCTTACCCTTTTTCTGGGCGGTCCTCGTTCTTCGTCTTTCTGGCCTCGCCCTGCTCCTGCCCCGCCTCCTGTGCGTCCCTGTCGCCCCCCTTTGCCCTCCCCAACTGGAGGTCTGATGGTCATCCTGATCTCTGGTGGGCAAATGTAGTTCTCAAGGTTCTTGGGGGGCTTCTTGGGGCGCTTGGTGGTCTGGATCTTTAGCTTTAGACTTCCTTCCTGGAAACTCGCTTCCTTGATGGAGAACTCCTGCTCCTCCAGAAGCCCCTCCCCCTGCTCCTCTAGCCCCTCCCCTTCACTGATGGCACCGTTAATCACATCATCACTGCGCGCCAAACTGATGCCCGCTGCTCCTTGCTGGTCCTCTTCATTTGGCCCCACCCTGCCTCCCTGTAACTCCGCCTCTTTGGGTCGGGCCGAGCCAACCAGATCCCTTGGCTCCATCCACGCTCCCGCCAGAGCCAGTCAGGATGGGGGAAGCTGTGGCAGCCAGCCAATGGGAAGATAGAGAACAGTAGTCTGTCGGGCTGGTTGGTTGTTGTCAATCAGCTACTGGGGTTGGGTCGATTGTCCCACAGGAACACAGCGAAGCCAGGGACAATCTATGGAGAGAGCAGGTGAATGAAATGATTAGGAAAAGAAGAGAAACTAAAACAGAGTGCTGTCATCTACATAGCTTCATTCCACTGCTGCCTCTCAGCACAGGCCTGTCCGCTGTCATCAACATCATTAACTGCCTGCTATGTATGGAGACAAACACAAGCTCATCACAGAGCTGTGGAGGCATGTTACCACGCTCTCATTTGCATTTTGTACCTCACATAAACAAACTCATTTTGACATACACTTGCGTTCCTCTCTCCCTTCTCTGTTCACTCTTTGCCTAATCTTCTCTCCTTCCCTTCATCCCTCATTTCATCCCCATTCCCCACGACAGATCTGAAGCAGAGCCGTGCAGACACTAGAGTGATCAGTGCAAAATAAGACATTCCTCTTCTCTGCTCTAAAACCAGGCTGAAGTTAGCCTGAGGACACAAGACAGAAAAAATGAAAGAAGCTGACTTCTGTTTTTTTTTCTTTTCACCAGAGCAGGGAAGGAGGGAGGGAATCACACATGGGGAAAAGGGAAGGCAGCAGAGAAAGACGGAGGGAAGGAATCTAAATTCTTTCCCCAGATGTGGTTTACGAGCTGGTCTGGAAAAACCAGCGTCTGAACTGTTTTACACACGCATGCAGTGGCATTGATACACACATGCATGAAAAACTCCATACACTCGCACATAAATACACATACAAATGACAGCGTTGCTGTCACAGAGTACACTTCTTCACCCCTGCTGCTATTTCTACTCCCTAGAGAAAAGGATGTGGTAGCCATTTGTCAGAGGATTCAGGTTTTCCTTCATTGCACATGCAGGCACAGATATATATTACATACTTACATCAATACACACACATGCACTTACACAAGCTCACTTACACACAGACGTATAAACAGAAAGCAACCAAAACAAACACTGGACTACACTTCTCACATAGCTCCAGGGAATCCCATCAGTCAATATGACATGAGGCATGACTGAGCTGGAAGTGGGGAATGCTGTCTCACACACTGAGTTTAGACTGACACCATTTACACTGATGTGAACTCAGACTAGACCACTACCTGAGGACATGACTCAAGTAAAAGCTTACAGCTTGCTGCAAACTTACAATGACCCGAGAGCACAAAAGCTTTACAGTATATAAACCTACAGATGGTATTACTACCCAACCGGAGGTGGCTAATATAGAATTACCCTTACACTTTCTGACATGGTAACTGTCTGCATTTTACACTATCTCTGCGTGTTTTTTTTCTGTGCACACTCCTGTACCAGCCCACGCTACTGTACTAACAGCTGATCCCCATCATAATGCCGTACAGCACATGCTTACAGCTACACCCGCTTATCCCTTTAGCATGGTGCTGGGTACAGGTCACCAGTCAATCACAGGGCTGACACACAGAGGCAGACAACCATTCCACAACCACACCTATTTGGAGTCGCCAATTAGCCTATGTTGCATGTCTTTGGAGGAAACTGGAGACCTGGAGAAACCCCTTGCAGGTTCGAACCATCTCGCTGTGAGAAGATAATGCTAACCATTGCGCCACCATGCTCACAGTGTGATTAAATAACCATAATCCACAGTGGTATTGCGACAAACTCGTCATTGTAAGACTGCACACAAACTATGAGGTCAAAGTCATTAGTTAGATATTTTTATTCTGCATTCTAAAGATTAAATAAAAAAATGAAAAGGCCTGTTTCTATGAACCCTCTCCTTAGCCATAAAGTTTGCCAATCTGAAACCACAGTCTTTCAAAGCTGACTCATAAGGGTTGTTGATGTAAGTTCTGGTAGCCCTGTGGTGGTTAAGTACGAAAAAGACTTAAAGGACCATAACAGTGGGTTTACATATTTAAGCTTATGAACTCCAATTTGCTTATACTCTACACAGCCAACAGTATACTGCCAGCCATTTTCCAAAGCACACTAATAAGTTTTCAGATTGATTTCCTACCTTCCTGGAAGTCATTGATTTTCATTCATTAAGTGCGGTATGAAAAGGAACTTTAAAAACTTGCTGGAGTCTTTAGTCTGCTTTAGTTTTATTGTCATAGTCACATTATTCTCCCATGGTAATACATTTCTAAAAATTATTGTTGCCTTCAGGAAATCTTCCAAAAGTGACATTTTAAGGTTAGCTTCCCAACAACAACTACAAAATTCCCATTATTCTTTCTGCTCTGTTATTGTTTGTCTTCAAGATAACAGAGATTTTGAGTGCAATACTTTTTAGCAGTCTAAAATCCCAGATGACAGAGCTTCTTTAACTAACTAACTAGCATATAATCATACATCAACGAGGGTTGCATCAATCAGCACTTTGATAGATTACCTATCTCAGGACAGTCTCTGCAAGATGAATTTCATATCCCATTAGAATCAATGGAAAACATTGATTGAAAAACGCATGGCATGCATTGAAACACGGTCAGCAGTAATGTACAGTACAGACAATTTGCATTTAATGGGCTAAAACATGCAAAACCGCCACTGTGACTGTGGTCTCTCTTCCAAGTATTCAAAGTTTTATGGGGATAACGAAAAGATAGCGGGTCCAGGCCTAGTCACGACCTGATCATACTGTACCCACATGACCATGTTTGGTCCTCCAGGAACCTCCCAGTCCCTAATGTCAGCTTGGTGACTCGCCCTCATGGCATGTGTGAAAGCCACCCAGTATGTCATGTGACAGAGGACAATGACAGGAAAAAGAGACAGCTGCCAACTACAACATCACACACACACACACACTCATCAAAAAGTAACCACTTTGGGTGGTGCTCTCAAGAGTCAGTGCCCCCTCACAACTATAACACAGTATGACAACAAAATGGCGTCATATATTAGTACAATCTTCATTCTGGGCCATTACTGTGTAAACTACTTAGCTGGGTCATGACTATTCCTCCTCCCTCCCTGCTTGGTGCCCTAAGCTGTGTTAGTTCTCTGTTACTGGCAGACAGGCTGAGAGTTTATGTAAGACTGACCCCTCCTCGGGCCTCCCTTGCCTAGCCTGAGCCTCACTGTCTCCTCTCTCTCCTCTCTCTCTCTCTCTCTCTTACACACACAAACACACTGACACACACACACACACATACACACCTCGACTAGCTTCAGACAGCAGGGTGATTGTGAGAGGCCAGACTCACTGCATAAATAGCTTTATTATGTTCTCAAAACTACCAGTGCTAACCAGCTTCCCTCTCAAATAGCATAAGGTCATTCCCTGTGCTGGATGTGAAAGGCTGCGAATGAGACACTCCTCCAACATTTTGCCTTGTCCTTTGAAAACAATTATGATAAAGCATCGATAATGGAGCACAGATGGACAGAACAGAGTTGGTGAATGATACAGACGCACAGACAAAACAGAGGTAGACAGAGTCTGAATGTGAGTGAGAAACACGTAGAGAGAGAGAGAGGGATGGCAGCAGAAACACAACCTTTTAAGGCTGCATACCCAGCAGCCCAGTGCCTGAGGTGGACTCACAAATAGCTCATACACACATGCAGACAGATGCGCACACACACGCACATTCACACATCCACAAGCACACCAAACGCCTGTGTGATTGCACAAGGTGAAGAGTCTTTTTTTCTCCTTTTCTTTGATGTGAGAGTGTAGTAGAGGCTTGGCCATCCCTGGCTGTAGATGAGTATCTCAAAGGGATGGTGAACATTGTCTGTCTGCCATTTTCATTTTGCATTTATCTCCTTTTCTCTTTTATTCCAGCCCTCTAGTGAAGGGGGCAATCACGTAAACCAATGTTTCTAGAATGATCCAATCTTTGGTTGGAGACAAATCAAAAGGCATGGCCCCAGCCTTCTAATACTTCCAAATCCAGCGGGCGCAAGCATGAGTTTTCAATCTGGAAATCTATTACTCGTCTGCCTCAAAGCAGAGCAAGGTACGGACAGCCATCTTTTTACCTTGTCCATATCAAAGAGCGCATTCGTTTTTTTCAGTGAGCATTAGAAACTTCTATTTGGATATAAAAATACAGAATAAAACCCTTTCTCTCTCCGGGTTCAGCAAGGCTGGCACAAGCATGTGTTCAGCTATAGGGCAGCTAGAAGGACAGTCATAAAGTACCATGTGTGGGACAGCTATAATAGAAAATGATGGCCTTGCAGCCATTCTGTGCAGTCCCACACGCACACACTCCTCTGGATGAGCCATATGCCAGGTAGCACTAAAACCATCCTCACCTAACTACCCCGCAGAAGCAGATGAATGTTAAACCATTTTAACTGCAGCAGAAGCCACAAAATGGCTGTCAGCAAAAACACCTCCCCTTCTCCCCAACTGTCTTCCTCCTTCCCCTCACCTCATCCCACCCCCCTCTCCTCTCCCCCCCCCCAACCTCTGTTCTCTCCCCTCTTCCCTGTGCTACCTCTTTCCTTTACCCTCCACCTCCTACCTCTCCCTCCCTCCCCCCTTCCCTCCCTCACTCACTCTTTCTGTGCGCTCTGCCAAAAGGTGCTCCAGTGCTGATATTCTGTTAAGAGAGCCTGCCAACAGTTAGATTTGTCCTTGGATCCCGTTCACATTCCCTCCTCCCCCTCTCTGTGATCCTATTTCGACCCGAGGTATCCAGCTCAGAAGGGGATACACCTAATCGATTTCTCATGCTTTAATTTAAAGGTGGCATGGGCATCTCATTACCTAATAGGGGTTTTAATAGCCTGCTTCATACTTTTACGCCACAAAAATGCTGCCAGAGTTTCACTCCCCCAAACCTGTTAACAAGACAAGATCGATGGTTCCATCCGAGTCTGAATCACCTCTATTATCCATCTCTCAACCCCATTTCTTTCCACCTAGTCACTCACTTCTCTTACAATTGCCTCTCTTCTCGTGCCCTTGTTGTTGTTTTTCCATCCAGTGCTCATTTCCACTCCACTTCATTCCCATATATCCTAGAGACCTGACTATTTTTCCACACTTTCCCTAACTCATTCAGTCTCGTCTATTTATCTTCTGATGTTGTGCTTGAGACTGAGGTTTCTGGGGGCTGCTGATAACAGTGGCGTGCTGCCATTCACTTACAGCCCTCGCGTTCCTCCACGCAGCCAAAGCACGGCCATCACTTTTGGCCACACTGACACCCACGTGAAACCGATCAACTATTGATAAATGCAACCAGAGTGAAGTAGTGCTGGCTTCCACCAAGCCCACTACATA
Source organism: Protonibea diacanthus (assembly GCA_028641955.1). NCBI lineage: Eukaryota > Metazoa > Chordata > Actinopteri > Sciaenidae > Protonibea > Protonibea diacanthus. Next base: position 19,723,124 of record CM053985.1, read on the forward strand.
CAAAATGTGAAAGCCACATTTGTATGTATTCTAGCATCTCTGCAGCGTGTGTGGGCTTCTACAAATGAAAAAATAAAGTTGAATGAAGTCAAAGTGAGAAATGAAACACACTGAGCACGGAGTGTGCTTCAACATGAAACTTCCACAACACTTCATCATCATTTCATGAAACATGTGTCCCTCTGCAGCCCCTGTAACTCAACCAGAACAAGTAAAAAAAAAAAAAAAGATGCCACACAGTTAAATGTCACATAACTCATGCCAGCCATACTGAAGGAGTAACAACCATCCGCATGCATGTCACAGACTGTGATGCTATGTGATGGACTATTAATGTCAATGGAGATGCAGGAGGTCCACCCCAATAGAAAAACATCTGAACTAAGAGCGTGAACAGCCTGTGGTTTAGCTGCTCCTTGATCAATGTGTAGTGGACACTTCATCCCATTGACCTAATTAGCTGTTTTATCTTACTGCCACCTAATTACCAAGGTATTACACAGTAATAATGGATGCAGGCTGAGTGGTACAGCATTGTTTGGGGGTAGTCTGTGTGTACGTGCCAGAATGTGCGCATGGTGGTGTGAGTATGTGCGTGTGTTTAGTCGATTTTGTTGGCATGTGACTGCAAGAGATTTCACATATTTCATGTCAATTAAAGAATAAAGCAGCACAGGTATGATCTGTAAAACTACATCTATTAAAGTGGCATGCAAAAAGCGAATATAAAACAGAGATATGTATATATACACAAACACAGCAAGTAATATAACAATTAATAAAAACATTAACACATTTACAGGAGAGGTGTATTCAGGTGTGGAATGTGGTCAGTCAACCGGGGCTACTTACCCATGTCTAATGTTGTCACACACTCGGCTCTAACGTGTAAATATTTTATCAAGATCATTTACAATCCATTTAGACACATTTTACACAAGCGACGGATGGGATGACAGCCTCCTGGGGAGCTGTCAAGCGGTGCCAGAATATATGTATATATTTTTTGACAGAAAACCCCGAGGAAAATGGCGTCAACGGTGCTTTGGAAAGAGAGGAGAGGAGAAAAAAAAAGCGAAAATAGGATTTGCAGCCGATCTGATGACAGAAGCAAGGTAGCCGCACCAGGAAAAAAAAAAATCCAATCGGAAACTTGGCGCTTCTCTCCCAATTCCTCACAGAAATAAGATCTTTAGAGGCTCTCGTGGATTGACTCGTGTAGTGGTGGTGGTGGTGGTGTTGGAGAGAGACGCGGCGGTGCAGAGTGCGTCTCCGATGCCTTGCAGGATCGCTGGTCACTCGGGGAGCTGCACAGCGCTGAGATCCCTCGCAAATCCGCTACTCGGTTTGGTATAAGGGAGGAGGAGGAGGAGGAGGAGGGGGGGAGCAGGACTATTACTGCAGTCAAAACAAGCCCGCATCCGACTACAAGCCCAAATCCAGCGGGAAAAATGTCAGCGACGAGACCGCGCTTTCAGCCGTCAGTACGGGAGACTGGGGAGTCGAGGCAGGAGACGGTGGTTTAGGTCGCTTTCCCTCGCCGGTTGCATCGGATCAGGGTTTTCTCTCTCTCTCTCTTGCTCTCTCTCTCTCTCTGTGTCTCACTCTCTCTCTCTGCTTTTCCGATCGGTGAATGTCAGGTCCCGGAGCCTGGTGTCTGGTAATGATCTCACCCAGCAGACTGAAAGCTCTGGCAGTCAGAGTAGAGGAGAGAGCAGAGGAGAGAGGAGAGGAGGAGCGACATCGCCTCCACCTGGCAGCACGCACGCTTAGCGCGTCTCCTTTTTGCAACCTTCCCCTAATTCCCATTGCCTTCTCCTGCGGGACTGTAATGCAAAAGGGGGGGACAACATCTGGCAAAAGGCTTGTTGTTTTGACTGAGTCACTGCTGTAAGGACAGAGTAATGTTTTGCACTTTAGATACATGACGGCATACACAACTTTTATAGTATGACACTGACATTTATTCCAACATAAAGTGTATGTATGAATATTGAAATTGCAGAAACAGAAATAATATTAGATGTTTGTTAAGGACAGTTGAGCCTACCAACTCAGCCTGGTCAGTTTGGTTTAAGTCGGTCTCACTTTGCTGCCAAACTGACCAGATAATAGTGTAGTACAAGACATCAGCGGTATGGTAAAATTCCAGACACATCCCAGAAAAATGAACACAATCCACTAGTACTTATTATTTAACCAGGAAAGTGCCTCACTTAACTTTAGATACTGTTACAGAAGTTTCCTGACCAAGATACCAGCACCACTTAGCAAAACATATGGGCTAACACAAATTAAGAAAGCATCAGACAGAATATGAGCAGAAAAATTAAGTTGTACAGACCATATAAGATAAAATGGAGTAGATAAGCTTGCTAAGATATCAACCTAATTAATTTTTTTAAAAATAAATACATAAAGTGAATGAATAATATCCTCATTAGCCTGGCCTGTTGTTAGAAACACTGACAGCTAGATCAGCTTCCTCCAGTTCAAAGAGAACAGAGTTAAACTATAAAAAAAGAATACGATCAGTGGTTCCATTCTCCTCATTTACATTTAACACCCGTGTAAACCTCTTTTGAGTCATAGCTAGATACATAAATTTTATCAGATGTTTCTCTATTGCACATCCTCGGGGGAGTTCTGAGATGAAACATTCTGCAAACCTGTGGGCCAAACTATAAATAAAGTTTATCACATTCGTCTTAATAGGAAATGGTTTTCCCATAAGCCACAACTACTGGGATGACTTGTGATGATGTTATTTGACGGGCACAGTATAATGAAGTCCAATTTAACATGTGTTCAGTGAGACAAAAGTTGCCACAACGCACTCTGCTGACACATTTGATTCAAGGGAAGACAAGGTGGGTGTGTGAGTGGGTCTGAGTGGATGGATAAAGGGAGATTAAAGTGTGGATCTGTGTGTGTGTGTGCATGCATGTGTGTGTGTGTGTGTGCGCGCATTTTTGTGCGCTGGTGCTTTCCCCTTAATATGTCAAATTGCAGCACAGTGGAAAACCCACATCAACCAACTTTGAACAAGCCACAGTTGTTCCGTTAATTCATCATTGTCAGAAGTTGTGTTTATATCATGTCTCCATGCAAACCTTGACCTTCCCTGTATGGAAAACATCCTTTAACATTAACAAGCAATGCAAATGATGTCAGGTGACCTTTCTCTCTTGGTGTTACTTGCTGTTACTCATCCCTGGCATGTGTGTATGGGTGTGGAGCACCCACGAGGAAGTATTTCATTAGCCAGGGTAGAATTTGTGATTATGTGCTCAGTAGCATGTGAACACTCAGCACAGTTTCAAACTTGTAGTTAAAAAATCTGCAATACCATCAGTGGTTTGGGTGTTGCTGCTTTTCACTTCCCCTGCTGTGGCACATTGTTTAGATTCACAAATGTGTAATGTGCATGTGTGTGTGTGCATGTAAGTGTGTGTATATAGATATATTGTGTTTCAAGAGTTTCTGTTTCATCGGGAGTGTTTTCATATCAACACTTTATTGTCCATTTGCTAATATCTCCACTTATGGGGCCAGTATTATATTACTGCATGTGTTTGTTTGAGTGTATTTTACATCTTCATCTTTATGAGGACCACATGTCTTGACAATGATAGTAAGTGGAGTAAAAAAAACATTCAAAATGACAACATTATTATTTGCTTTTAAGTTAATTATGTCTTAGTTCTCTGAGGTTCAATAAATGACTACAGTCACAGCTGGGTTTAATTTTGGGTTTGGCTTTAGGGTTTTAGAAAAGAGAAATATAATTTGACTCTAAAATAATTTAAGACCTCACAATTATAGAATAACAAAATAGTGTGTGTATGGTGTGTGTGTGTGTGTGTGTTCACATTAATGTGTGTCTATTGATTTGGGATGTGTGGAAGAATACAAAGAGACCCCTGAGAGTGAGGGGTCAACAGCTGCTCCCCAACAACCAATCAATTGCAGTGTATCAGTAAACATTACACACAGACACACATGCACACACACACACACACACACACACACACACACACACACACACACACACACACACGGACACATACAGACGGCACTCTGTTCTCGAATCTGTTGCCATGGATACCAGATACAGGCAGCCAAGAGGGAGCAGTTTTCCAGCTTAAACTGTAAATATTGAATTATGATGGGGAGGAAAGAGACAGCAGTGCAGGGCAGCGTTCCTGCCTGAATGATCTAAATATCTAGATAATCCTTTCATCTCTATTCACCGCTACAGGAAATCTGGTGCATCATTCATGTTCATCAGGTTCAACATAAAAAGATCAATCTGTCTTCCTGATCCAGCCATTTATCTAAACTCTCTATTACAGACTGAGAGCTGCTCCCATTCCTTCATCTCTCCCTGCCCTTTTGTCTGGAAGATTCCCTCAAGTGGGACGCAAAGTAAATGCTTCCCTGTGCCTGATTTGCAATACATAAAAGCAAATCTCGTTCAAACCACTTTACCGAAAGCTAAGGCTTTTATGTGGCAACAGTTCTTCTGTGGTTTCATCGATGGGGAGAATGGAGATCAAGATGAAGAGGTGAAGACGGAGAAAAAAAAATGATTTAACAATTAATAAATGCTTCGGCAAATGTTTTAAGTGCTGCCACTGGAGAGAAAGATGGACTGAGAGAGGAAGAAAAGAGATTCTGAAGGTGAATGTCAATAATTGGTTTGTTGTCTTTATGAATAATATAAGCAGTGGAGTCAGCAGAGCTAGAATAATAATAACACACTGATATTCATAACAAAGCTACAGCACTTGACTGAGAGTCAATGTGCTAACCTTGAGCTGACATTGCAAGCAGGAGAGGCTCACGTCCAATCAATGAAGGGCTTTTCTCAGGGAGTCCACTAATCTCACAGGGCAGCAGAGGGTTCATCAGAGCTGAAAGACCCCTGGGACTGACAGAGGTAATGGGGTTAGCTGAGAGAGGTGGAGAGGGAGTGTGTATGTGTGTGTGTGCAGGTCATAAAGGTCTCTGCTATGAGTGAGACGGTGAAAGCGTGCAAGGAACACGCAATTGTGTGTGATAACGTGCACTTGTGCATTGTGGATACAGAAGCGTGCAACAAACGTGCTTTCGTGTATATGTACGTGCCTGTGTGTGTGTGTGTGTGTGTCGGAAGGAGCGAGGGCCGTACTGATGGAGTGAAAAGTTAATGGGACGTGTGACAAGGTTGATTACTGAGGCCTCAGTGATCTGACTGGGTTAATGAAGTAAATGACTTCTTGGCTATCACACCACCAGGGCTATCTTCACCTCCTGATACACTCAGATAAACTAGGATGGTCTTTTCTTCTCCCTCATTTACCTTCCAACTGGCTTGAACACCTTGCTGCCCACAGTTGCATAAGACACATTCATTGTACCCATGGCATCATGGCACACATCCTCTACTGGTTCTCCTCTTCATATGTTTTTGTATTTCCCTGCTATACACTCTATGAAATAAAATTTACATATAGGCTACATACACCAGTTAATTAAAAGTGAGCTGCTGTGCACACAGTGCACAGTCTTAAGTGTCCACCTGCTGTTTGCACATGCAGACATACTTGCATATACAATGCTAGACGCACACACAAACAAACAAATGGAGAGGAAGAGTTATTGCAAGACTTTGTTCTCCATTTGGGACTGAGACAGAGATTCTCCTAATGAGAGCGATAACGATGTCTGAGAGGAGATGCAGACCAGAACAAAACAACAACGCAGATGGGAACTAAGACAACAACAAAGACAGCCCTAAATGCAGTTGACGGTGGACTCCCTGCTGGCTGTGTCTATGTGAAGAGATGACACTGGGCCCATCCCCCTGCTACTTATAGGGACATTATCATAATGTTGTCTCTGTATGAGCCGAGCTATCAAGTGGGCTCATCTTGAAGTCCTCCACGAGCCCCGGTGTATGCTGATGCCTCAGATGCTGGAGGAAGACAGTGGTGAACAAAACAAATTCTGCCCTAATATTTATTCAAACTGACAGTTCTGGCGTCTAACAATGCAGCCCAGGACTGACAGCAGCAATTTGATGAATCTCTGCGTTGGTTGTAAACAAACGGCAGCAAGGAAGATAATGATTGTCCTTCTGTTTGTCCTTCTGCTTTCTTATTGTGTTGTCACTACAGACATCTGCAAAGAATAAAAGTAAAATAGGCAAAGTAGATCATGTTGTGGACTGCTGATGTGCTGCAATAACTGTCACAAGATACATACCTTTGGGTTTAAATCCCGGTTTCCTGCTGACAAAAAACAAGCAAGAGATCAGGGGTGGCAGCATCTATTAGACACATAAGTAATAAATAATTAGTTCTCAGAAACAGATATTGTTTGTCACGGCTTGTGTGAACCTTCACACCTCAAACATCCACCCTACAACATCCTGTTGTGTTATAACTGCACATGTGGTCAGATACAGCTGCATTTTTGTGTGTGTGTGTGTGTGTGTGTATGTGTGTGCGTATGTGTGGATGTGCGTATGTGTGGATGTGCGTGTGTGTGTGTGTGTGGGGGGGGGCCTATGTGAGAGAGTCAGAAACAGAAACAAAGAGGAAAACTCCCTAGATGACAGAACACTGCCACTTCCCCTGAGACTCTGTGAGTAAAACAAAGACAGAAACGTACAGCAGGTGTATGATACAGCACTGACTCCGATCGCGCTGAATCATTCTTCTCTTACACATTCAGCGAGCGTATCAGATTGGACAAATAAAATGTCAAATGGAACAATAAATGACTAAAAATTAGCAATAAGTGGCATTTCCTCTTGTGATCTCACACCATCAGATTTTTAGATCTTACTTTCTGCATTTTGTGGGTGGTGGAGGTTGGTGGTGGCTTAAAACAAATCTGATTGACAGTTAGTGTGTGTAACACAGTGTGTGAAGGCAAGGTGATGCAATAAGTAAATTAAGTGTAAAAAAAAAAAATCTTCAGGGGCCAACTGACACCTTCATTCTCTTTTTTAAGACAGGCCAGATTATCGTAGATTTCAGTGTACAGTGTCTGAAAGTATGAAGTGGTCACATACCACACAAACAAATGCACGCACACACAAAAGACACCTGGTCTGCATTTGTTGTTTACTGTACATCGTGTGAACACTGCCCCGTCTGAAGCTGCTTCCAAGCAGCAGGATGTGGTGGTGCGACACGTCCTCGCTCAACAACACCCACTTCCTATGAGTTTGATAAACAGCCCTGTGGTTTCACTCTCCTCCTGCCCGTCAAACAGAGGTACACACACACGCGCGCACACACACACACACACACAAACACACACCAGCTCAACAGCATCACCATCTGCTAATGTGACATATAACCGGAGTGAGTTATTGTGCATAATGTTACCCATGCTATCATAAGATTTACTGTGACAAACTGTATAAACGCCACCAGAATCATTTATGTATCCATAACTCAGCTGCCGCTCTCTTCACCCACAGCCTGAGAGAGAGGGAGACTGAGGCGAATGAGCACAAGAATGCCCTCAAATCATATCAGAATTAGAGGAGGACATCAATATGTCACATTTGTTTTAGAGCGAGTGATGTAAGTGGGTCTGAGTTATGTCCGTCACTGGACAGTTATGTTCCACATTAAGCTCGCCTGTATGTCCCTAAAGGTTGATGATACAATGCCAGTAAACTGTGACTGCTGGTTGAGTCTGTTCTGTTCTCTTCTCTTCTTCTCTTCTTCTCTCTGCATGGTTGCATGGGCACATACGGTCCTGTCAGTCACATCTGTGAGCTGTCAGGATATGAATGTGCATGCATCTGGGGGGGGGGGGGGGGGGGTATGTGAGGGGTGTATTAGGCCTGCTGATCCTTCACACTCCTCTTGTCAAACTTAACATGAAAATGAAAGTCAGTAGAGAGAGAGAGAGTGTGTGTGTGCGTGTGTGTGTTTGTGTGTGTGTGTGCGCGCATGTGTGTGTGAACCAGGGAGGGTCAAAGGAGAGGAGCCATGCCTAATCCTGTGGGATGTGAGGGTATCTGCTGTGTATGGAGATGGGATGTAGAGATGTGTTCAGTGGTGCATGGATCACAAAACCTTCCTAACTGACAGAAGAGACTCCCAAGAGACAGATGTCAAACTGCTAACTGCTAAAAAAAAAAAAAAAGTAAGAAAAGAAACGAAAAAAAAGACAAACTGTCTGGAACATAACAGCATTGTATATTGCATCATAACTGTGGACTGTTACAGGAAGAGAGCAGATAAGATGTGAGTTGATATAAGGTTTTCTTTAACCGATTAAGAAATCATCCAAAGTGCTACAAGCTGTTACTGCATTATTATCACAATATATTCATTATATTATATTCTTCTTCTAATAGGAGTAGTCACAATCATAGAAAGATACAACATATAATATAATTAAAACAGTCTGCTGAGGGCCAGTTCACCTCCTGGGCACTGCCAAGGTGCCCTTGAGCAAGGTACTGAACCCCCTAACTGCTCCCATGTGTGTCTGCCCATCACTCCACCATCTCTCCACGTTTTGCAGGTCTATAAGCTCTTTTTGTGTGTTTCTGTAATAAAAAATCAACCTTGTTTTAAATTTCTCTGTCTGATATGTTGCAGATATAATTCTAATTTTGGTTTCTTTATACAAATTCATTAGAATTGGGATCACACCATCACTATGGTATGCCCTTAACTGCAAATACCTGTAAAATTCATGTTTGTTCAGAGTATATTTATCTTTAAGTCTCCAGTGTGTCTCCTTTCTCTAAAGTGGGCCACTGTGTTGTCCACTATTTGAATCCTTCATCATGTCCACCTGATTTAAATTTGCTGTTGTTTATATCTTCCTTTATCTTAAGTTTTTTTTTTTATTATTTTGAACCATGGATCCAGGAAATACTGTTTGTGGTGTACCATGCCATTCAGAATAAAATTTTCCTGTAAACTAAATAATAATAATCAAGTTGTTTCTATTAACTAGACTTACTTTTACAAGTTGATTTAGTGTGCTGTTGTTTAGTTGTTACAGTGAGCTCGGTGTTGGACAAATTGAACCATTAGGTGGCGCTGTTGGTCAATATAAAACCTCCTTTAACCCGGAAAAAGTACCTGCGGACCTTTAACAAGGCAGGAAGTGTCTCCCAATGAGACTGACAGTTAGCTATCATGGCGCTTGATGTAAAGTCCAGGTCCAAACGATACGAGAAGCTGGATTTCCTCGGAGAGGGTCAGGTAGGTAGACAGGAACATCGTTGATTTCGGTCTTTGCATCAGTCTGAGTTTCTCTCATACAAGTTCAGGCTGGTTGTGAGTGCGGGGAGCCTGATAGCAAGCTAACAAGCGTTAGCTGGTTGTTAATGTCAACAAAGCATTGTTGGTCCATGCTGTTGGAGCACAAAAGATGTGTTGGGATCTCTGCTTATTTCTCTCTGTTTCTCTTTCTCCCAGTTTGCCACAGTGTACAGAGCCAGAGATAAAACCACTGACACCATAGTTGCCATTAAAAAGGTACAATAAGTCAGACTAAATTTGTTAGCATCTGTATGCTACACTGATGTTTAACACCAAGCTATTTTCTTCTATTCTGACAGATTAAGGTTGGCCACAGGACTGAAGCCAAAGATGGTAAATGATGACTGTCTGCTGGCTCATATTTAATGTTTTTTATTATTATTATTATTATTATTATTATTATTATTATTATTTCTCACACAGTGTCATCCACTGGTTAATGATTATCATTGATTATTAATAGGTATTAACAGGACTGCTCTTCGAGAGATCAAACTGCTGCAGGAACTGCATCATCCAAATATCATCGGGGTAGGAAGACATTCATTATGTTACAAAATGTTTGTGTATTCAAATTCATATGATACAGGTATATTTGTGAGGGAATATTTTAAATAGCCCCCAAATTTGAGCACTTACATTTCATGTGTTGTGTGTGTGCATGTGTGTGTGTGCTTTTTTGTTTAGTTGCTGGATGCCTTTGGACACAAATCTAACATCAGTCTGGTGTTTGATTTCATGGAAACAGATCTGGAGGTGAGACAGTCGCTCTTTGTGTGTGTCAACAATACAACATCATGCTGTCCTGTACAATAGCCCAGTGAGAGGCTTTAGCATGTTCTTATTTTGATTTAGCTCAATTGTAAAAATTGTCAGTTCATATTTCCATATTCATTAAATATCTTCTTTCCAAGAACTTTTTAACATCTTGAATATATTTATTTCTAAATATGTCCTAAATAAAATGTAAAATAAAAATAATAAAATAAATAAAATATAAAATAAAAAAAATAAAAATATCTGTAAATTAGACTTAAAATAAACATTAAAATAAACATCATATGTGGGAAAAAAAATAAAAAATAATAATAATAATAGTGGACTAGTACCATAACTGCAGCCCTTGCACCTCTCGAATTATATTGCACAGGTGTTTGTTTCTATCTATCTATCTATCTATCTATCTATCTATCTATCTATCTATCTATCTATCTATCTATCTATCTATCTATACATGTGGTTGTCTCTGTATGATCAGATGTACATCAAGCATTCATGCTAATTGAACTGATCATAACAGCAACATGTTGCATTTCATTAGTGCGCCACCAGATGGACATTTGATTACTTCCCCCTTAGTAGCACTCAGAAAGAACAGATTTACAAGTTGGGTTAATGAATTTCTGTTATCATACTGTGAGTGGAGAGAGCAGACCAAAGAATAATTTAGTACTTGAAGAATCTGTGATTGAGGGGTGTAAGGTCAGATGACATGGAGAGTAGCACAGAAAATATGACCAGGATGACAAAGATAGCAGCGTGAGTGCCCTCATCTCACCATTAAGTGGTTCTACAAGGTCACTAAAGCTTTTATATTTTTCCACACCTCCTTCTCTAGTTTGTTTTGACATGCAAGGCTCCAGAGAGGTGCCCACCACCGATACATCAGAACCTAATAGAATGATTCAAAACAAGATGAGCTTTTAAAAAAAAAATAATAAAAAAATCAATATCACTCTGCTCTTGGCTCTTGCAATGAATTGATGCCATTAGTGGCTCACGGACAGCGGAGGGACGGGACAGACATGAGGATAAAATATGCTGCTCATCTTATTACCAGTGGTGAAAGACTATTTTTAGGCCGCATGCTCAGAACCGGCTCCATGAGCTTATCAACTACAGATGTTAGATGCTGTTATTGCCAAAAATATTACATAGAAGGTTTTTGGAGCCTGTGGAGCAATGGAGGTTCTGGGTGAGAGGTTGAGTCTGCACTTTGCTGTCTAGCTTGGCCCCAGTTGTGTCTGCTTCTTCAGAACTATATCCCAGTTGTCTTTAATGATCTTATCTGCTCTGCTGTGTGTAATTTAATTTTGAATGTGTATCCTACAGCTATGTAAAAACATTGCGTAATGGACAAAGATTATTAGCTATCAGATATCCGGCTATACTTAATCCTCTTTGTCTTTGTTTTGCTTTGTTAAGGTGATCATCAAAGACACCAGCCTGGTCCTGACTCCAGCCAACATCAAAGCCTATATCCTCATGACTCTACAGGGATTAGAGTATATGCACCAACACTGGGTCCTACACAGGGTAAGAGCAATTATACTCCGAACACACACGTACACACATGCACACACACAGTCAGTAATGTACATTTTGCTGTGTTGTATCTGCAGGATCTGAAGCCCAATAATCTGCTGTTAGATGGCAACGGAGTGTTGAAGTTGGCTGATTTTGGTTTGGCGAAAGCTTTTGGCAGCCCCAACAGAATATACACACATCAAGTTGTTACCAGGTCTGTGCTTTTTTTTTCCTTCCATGTATTAATAATAAATACTTTTCTTTATATCCCGTAGTGTTTTCATTGGAAATCAGCATAGCAGCATATCTCTGTCTATTAAGATAACTAAATCCTCATGTGCTTAGCCTTATTAATATTGATTGATAGTTAAATGTATGTCATGAGGAGATACGTTGTCTTCTCTCGGTTAAGAAAAGTGTTTGAGGATTCATTCTCGTACAGAAGGGATGTTTTACTAGAAGACTAGTGTGCTGTATGTCTGTTTACGAGTTGTAAAATTGAACGCTCTGTTTATTGATCCTTTTCTAGGTGGTACCGCTCCCCTGAGCTCCTGTTTGGTGCCAGGATGTATGGTGTGGGTGTTGACATGTGGGCAGTGGGATGCATCTTGGCAGAGTTACTCCTTCGGGTACACAAACCTCAAAAGTACAGTACAAAATACAGTAGTAGGGGTTATTTTTGCAGCCATGCTAATGTCTCTGTATGTCTCTTTTTCTGTAGATACCATTCCTTGCTGGAGACTCGGATCTTGACCAGCTGACTAAGATCTTTGAGGCTCTTGGGACGCCCACAGAAGAGACATGGCCTGTCAGTATCTGTTCTTATGGTTGTTGTGTTACTTGTTTCTACTCACATGTGAGGATTGTTGTATACATTTATGTTTAACATATCTCTGCAGGGAATGAGTAGTCTACCAGACTACGTGTCCTTCAAAATATTTCCTGGCACACCTCTGGAACATATATTTAGTGCAGCTGGAGACGACTTACTCCAGCTGCTACAGGGTCTCTTCACCTTTAACCCCTCAACGAGGACCACAGCTACACAGGTAATACACCACTAACATGCAATAGCTATTCTCACTTTAATATGACATGGGGTATAAAAGAATTCTCGTGGGTTTCTCTGGACATTTCATCTGTTTCTGTGCAAAAGTTGCACATTTCCATTATGGTGAGGTCAACAGAATGTTTGGGAAACATATCCCGACATTTTCCTCTAATTAACATGTTCTTTATTGAGCACTAAATAAAAGGAACAATAAAAAAATACAATAAAGCAGTATTTGATATGTTTAACTTTGTTTCATTTAAACCGTTGTTGGATCATGGATCATGACACATTCCTATATTTATTTGTTGTTTTTCAGGCTCTGAAGATGCCGTACTTCAGCAATCGACCTGGTCCCACCCCTGGACCCCAACTTCCCCGACCCAACTGTTCAGTTGAGGCTCTGAGGGAGAAGGAAACTATCGGGCTAAAGAGGAAAATCGAGGGCCTGGAGACAAGTAATTAACACATTTATTTATAAGTTTCTATATATAACCATTATCCACAAAGTAGCACTTTGACCTTGGTATTCCCACAGTTAAATAAAGCTGGTCAATATATTATTATAGTAAATATGTTTAAATTGTGGTTGGAGTAGTAAAAAAAGTGTCTGCAAAGATGTTTGAGGCACATTTGGAAAGGAGCTAGGAATTTTAGAACATCCCACTCAGACCAAACATACATATAGCATGTTGAGAATTTTAGCCTCACGTACCATTCCTCCCGTCTTCTCATGGTTACGCACACTATGGGCATAAATCTAGAACACCGCTCGATCGAACCTAGCAATTCAAAGGGTGTTGGCTGCACATTTAACTGCAGTTCGAAATTCAGAGTATAGTGAAGTAGAGCACACGTACACATGTACAGATGTTTTAGTAGATTGTGGTAGGGTATGTTTTACTGAAGGAGGACCTCGGTGTTTCTGGGAGGTTCAAAGCTTTTCCAGCCTCTCCTGTGGTTTGGAAAATATAAGGGTTGACTGTATGCTATGCTCTATGCTACAGTATATTACAGAGAGAATGTACTTAGTTACTTACAGTAGATGGAAACGTTTGTGGTTAGCAGATTCTATATATTTTTTTTAATGTTTGTAACAAGACTCATGTTATTTGCAGCTGTGATGAAGAAGAAGCTCATTTTCTGACCAGATGGGACCTAGTAAATCAGATGATCACCATCTTCACACCGCGTGGCTCAGCTTTCCCGCATTGCTCAGGATTGTCCACTGGAATGAGAAAAAGAAAAAAGAAGTCCAAACCAGCGGAGGGGAAAATGGCTCAGATGTGGTCGACTTTAGGATATTTTTAGAGATTGTAGCTGTTACATGAGTTGAGAATTGTTCTTGAAATATCCAAGGTGCTGCTGTGTCCAGCATTCCATCGAATGGTGTACAACAGAGACTGCCTGGTTTAGTGTTGGCTCTGGTCTTTCTTCATTGTAACAATGATACCTAAACTCTGGGAGCCTGCTGGAATATGTCTATTTATGTGACTGTTGAGAACAACCAAACTAGCAAGACTGATTTATTTCATGTATATGTATTTTTATTTTTTGTATGTAAGACCAATAAATGGTGCATATGCATATATGGGTTCTTCCTGCTGTTATGTGTTTATGATTGAGACTGTACGCTGACTGCTTTAACTCACTAAGAAATTACTGGCACCGAATCTAGTAGGTAATTTGGACTGGCAACAACGGTTACACAGGCTAGGAAGCACTGTGCTGGGCTGCTAATTTCATACAATTCAGCATGACTCTAAACTCTCTGATGGAAGTGCATATTAACTCAATATGAAAACATTTCACAAATGACCAAGTGATAATATTTCATAAAAATAATGCAAAGAATTTGACCTGAATGAAAATATAGTGCACATGTATTAAAAACACACATTCACTTTACTACAACTGCATTCTAATATATTATTTATCGAGACGTATTTGAAATCAGCAGTACTGTGATAAGGAAGAACGTGCCAAATTCACACAATAACACCCAAACAAACTGTAAAATACAGCCAAATTTAATGTCTACAGTCTATTTTTTTTCACCTGTTGAATGTGCGTTGACAGAAATATACTTGAGTTTATTTACTCAGCCTGCCAGTGAGAGTCCAAAGGAAAGAGGTGTGTATTTGTCTGACTTTGAGTCTGTGTGTTCATGTGGCATAAGCTCTGACTTCAGGGCAAACAGGGTGACGTTAGGTTTCACAGTGTCAAGCGACAATGTGCCACTAGACATATCTTTGCCTCCCTGTCCTTTGTTTTCAACATTACTGTGATCCAACGTAGTCTGACATGTCGGAGGCTTGATCCTCCGGCAGGCGTACTGCTGCCCTTTTGGTTTTCTGTCAAATGGGATCAGATAAGAGAAGAAGACAGGGAAAGAGGGAGAGTATGTCACAGTTCAAAAAATTCAACTTCATATTTAATCAAATCTAGCTCTTATTCTCTGTGCTGATGCTTCATTTTTTCTTAGGTTGTGTCTGAATGTTACAGAAATCCCATAACTGTCCACTTCTTTAGTGTGACCACGTTTTGGAGACAAGATCATCAGTTTGAGGTCATGTTCCCCTAAGTTCAGAAAGAGGGCGTCCTTTGTAATTCATGCCTATTTATAAATGTCCACAATACAGCACTGAGAGGGGACACAATGTCTTTGCGTGGTGGTGGTTGGTGACTACAGTGTGTGTGCGTATGTGCAGGGTGACTGGGTCAGATGACACGTTTGGCTACAGTAGCAGCCTTATCAGCTCGGCCTCTCATGCAGTCTGTTTCATTGGCCAGGAAAGTCACTGTTAGAACAAACACACTTGCCCACATGCTGTTACAGATTATGAGCACAGGGTTTGTGGGAAAAAGTGACACCTGCTGATAATCCTGAATCACCATGTGGGCTGACCTGAATCAAATGGACTGATGATTAAGAGCTTATGTGCACGTTTTAGTAAAATATTCTTAATTTTTTTATGAATTTCAAAGAACTTGAGCTGTGTTTATGGTAGATTTCATTCATACAAACTAGGACAGAAGACAAAGTTTGTTGTTTGCAATGTGATGTAAGAAGTTATGTTCATGTCTGACAAATGTTTCATCGCTGCTACAGTATTCTTTGGTGTCTTACGAGTCTGTTTTGGCCTGTCACTTAAATGTGCATGACATACAACATAATATGACACAATGCCTCATTAAGCTATATGAATTAAAATTATTTTGGGCAAATTAGATCATTTAGATCTCACCAATCACCTGCATAAACTTTGTTTGCTATGGAATACAGGCTATTACATACCAATCATCTTTTAAAGTGGCTGTTATTATTGCAGCTGTTGAATTGTGTTATCCAACCGAATCATTGCCTAATATGAATGTACTGTATATCAATAGGTGTCTGATGACTAACATTATGTGGAGCATTATTATTATAATTGGATCCAGATCACTCCATGTGCTGTATTGTTTTTCCTTCAGCTCAGCCCTGGTAAATGTCTAATTTCTGATCATAATTCCATCTTGTACACAATGCCTCACTGCTTTTCAGTGTAAGCACTGGGTTTGATTGTATGCGTGCTTGCATATGTATGAATGTTTGAATATATATATTTGATTTAATGTATTTAATTTGGAGTGGATATTTTTTTTGTTTATTTATTTATCTGTTTTTTTTTTTTTTTTTTGCTTTAGTTTGTCTTATTTGCTTGTAACCTTAACTCAAATATAATGTGTACAACTGTTGTCTGCAGCTGGATAGAGGAAAATGTAAGATGCAACGTTGTTGTTAAAAACTAATAAAAAATAAATTTAAAAAATCATCTTACTGTATGTTTATCTATCTTAATTTGTGTAACATCTGGCTTTGTGAAAGGCCTTTGGATGTAGTGAAGTACAGCCTAATGTAACTTGTCTTTCTTTCTTTCTTGCTCATTTCACAGACCAATAAGCCTTTCTGGTGGGTATAAAATGTGTATTTAAATACATTTTGATGCTTGTTTTCCTTTCTCTACTGTGTCAATTGGAAATGCAATTAATCATTTAATCATTAAATCATCTTATTGCATGTTAATCTGTGTAACATCTTGTTTTGTGATGTAGTGAAAGTATAGTCCGTTGTGAGAGAAGTCCTGTGAGAAAAGTGTGTCACGAGCTATGCTGTCATCTGTTTCTCACCTATGGTTTCAACCACATGCTGTCTGTGGCAGAATCAACACAGCTCGTTGTGTTTGTTTGGCTGTTTTTGTTGGTGATGTGCAGTCAGTGGGAGGAGAGAGAGAGAGAGAGGAGGGGAGGGAGGAAAGAGGAGGGGAGACAGCGGCGGCAGCGGCCAGGCAGGGAGGAGGGAGGACGGAGCAGTTTGAGGAGGACAGGCGCGTTGTGTTTCCCGTGTGGTGGTGGTGGTGATTTCATGTGAAAAGAAGAAGAAGAAGAAGAAGAAGAAGGAGAGGAGGAGGAAAGCGACTGAGAAAGCGGAGAAAGCAGCGAACTCGTCACTCCGAAACGGATTTATTTATTGCCTCCCCGCAAAATGTGTACTCCGTGTTGTATCACGCAGGTGAGGAACAATACTCCGACTTGTCTTGTGTGTGCCTTTTATTGCTGTTGACGACACAATGAAACGTTACAATGACGCTTAGGTCCTTTTTAGTCTTGTTTACTGTTTTCTTTCTATCGATATCTGTTAGCCGCTCAACCGTCAGCTAACGGCGAGTCAACGGCTGCTTTTTTTGTTTGTTTTCTTTAATAACGTCGTGCTGATTTTCGACACCCTCCTGACAGCCACTGTAATTCATCGATATGAAAAGAAATATTACGTTTCTCTCGCTGAAATCACTGAATAACTTCACTGTAGTGACCTTATCGCAGCTGGAAGACAAACAAAGAGAGACGAAGCAACTAGCTTTACCGCACACGGTAGCCAACTCACAGTACCTGCTATCTGAGTAACGTCCTGTTTGGCTCTCTGTACAGATGTGTTGGACGGAGGATGAAACGTTGTGGTTTGGCAGCGTTCAGACGTGTCTTATCTACATACAAAAAAAGGTGTCAATGAATGCGATCTGCAGTTTTCCTGTTTACTTTCTGTTGCACTTATTGAAACACCGCATCATGCTCCTCCAGCTCCAAAACTTTTAGCATTTTTAGCCAGTCAACCTATACCCCATACCTCCGTTTGATGGTTTATTTGTGTTGTGTTTCTGAATTGGTTGAGCACAATAAATTATATTTTTTTTAAAGCTGCACAATATCTCACTGCATTATACATATATCTGCTATTGAAGGAATCTGCTTTGGCTTACTTTTTTCTTTGTTTTTGGGATGTTTGAAGTCAGTTTTAGGGTTGTCCGTAATAAACCACATCATATAAACAACAGACAACAACAAACAGCTGAAACAATGAATCTTTTCAATTGTTTGAACAATGTTTTTTCTTCAGTGCCAAGTGTCAGCTTTTTATGATGTGCCAAATGTACCATCTGCCTTGTGTTCCTGAATTAGTTAAGGACAGCAACTCAATGAACTAAATTATATATATACCTCCTATTGTAACAAAAACAGTTTTCCAATAGATCAACAACCTCTTAGGTCATTAAGGACACAGTTTTTTCACTTACAACACTTATTTGTGTGGTTTATTTTAAAATAAATAACAGTGACATCAAACAAGTAGTCATTTAAAGGGTCAAAATCCTCAAAATGATTGAATGTTTGGTAGTTTAAGAGATTTATGCAGAAAAAAGCAGAAGAAATACTTTATTTGTAAAGTTTTTATAGCAGTTTTTTGTCCTTAATGACTTAAGAGGGTAGTAAATGAATCTGATGCCTGAGGGTTAAATAATTACCCTTGTATTGAATTTTTTAAATCACTCATCTTGCCTCTTAAATATATCCACGTGGGTTTTAGAAAATGTGATTGACATAATGATACCATACTGACATCTTTTAAAGGGTTAAAAGAGGTTTTTGTTCAGTGCTGAGTGTCCTTTTTCAACTAACAGATTGTTTTTGACCACAGGGTCACCACTGCTGAGCTGGTCTGGTTAGGAATTTAATTACACAGACTCATCCCTCATCTAAGGGGAACTTGCCTCTATTTCCTGTCCTATTCAAAGCAGGGAATGATGAAAACAGGGAAGGATTAAGAGAAAACGAAGGGCAAACAATAAGATCAGTTTTGCTGAGCTGGTGGTGTGTTGATCCCCGTGTCACAGACAGCCCATTTAGTTTTGTCGCCATCTCTATTTATGTGTATACTTGTAATTAACATTTTTTCCCTGTGCATATATGTAGCTCTCTCGAGGTTTAGAGTGGCCCAGATTGATGTGTGGTCTGCTAATTTCCTCTTTGGCTCAGAGGTGGAAATTAAGGGAGAGGGTGGGCGTTGTTTGGGTTAGATTTGGAGAGAGGAGTAGGCACGGTGTGGGAGCAACTCGCTCGTAATTTCTCAGTGGGATCAGGGATGTATGCCATGTTGTGATGGGATAGGGGGGTAGGCTTTAGCTCAGTGTTGAGTTTTGTCCAAAGCGCTGCAAGCATTGGCTGTGAGTGTGGGACAGGACTGAAACCATGTGGGTGTCTGTACGCAGCACAGCTATGGTACAGGCTACTTTGGCAGGGTACACAAGCCTGGAGGATACGAGAGACTGTTGTTCCCTAAGAATCCTCCCTGATAAACAATCCTCGAATAAGATATCAAGCACTACACTTACATGCTGTGGATCTGCAATCAACAAAGAATTCTCTAGTAAATCATGCTTTATTCAAACTTTTTGAGGGTGAGGCAAACAAGAGTACAGTAATTCTGGCATGGGGTTTTGAATATGAACTCCATAATTGAAGCAAAAGTTAAGTGTTACGTAAAATATAATGCATCTCAGTGGCTCAGCAGCACTCACACAAACACAGCCGTTACCATCAGATGGCAATTTGGAGGTTTGTTGTTGAGATCGCAACACACCGACATGGGTAGGTGATCCTGAAAACAGCTGTAAAATCACTTGAAAATACAGGCACCAAACATGTGTAACCACCTCTCCCAACATATATTTCTGGGTCAGTAATACCATAAGAATTACTGACCACCTGTGTCCATGTGAGACATGTCTGCTATTTACAGCTTCCCCTCAGGAATTTCGCTGTGGTCAGCAGCAGCAGGAGTTTGTTTTCCCACTGGGGACATCGTTGGCTATCTTTCATCTCTTTGGTGTCCCTCTGATCTGTCATACAGCAGTGATAATGTATTCCTCCACCTTCTCCTTGTTCACATCTTCCCTTGTCCCATGTCTTGTCTATTTTTTTTTTTATTTTTTTTTTTTGTGCTGATGTAACTGTGTGAAATGCCATCTAACTCTGAGGAACTTACAGTAAGGCTTTGGCTAGGAACTGCATGATATTGTGTGTACTTCTGCACTGAAGCTACACTCACACTGACAAACAATACATTTTGGGAAGTGAAATAAGCCTCTTAGTATGATGTTGATCTGCTATTGCCTTGTGTCCTGACTGTCTTCCCGTTCTTGTTTGGTCTGTTTCCTTCCAGTTATTTTTGTGACCGACTCCTTTGTCTGCATGAGATTGTTTCATTTCTGCGCTATTTTTTTTTTTCTTCACTCTACCTCTGTTCTTCTTTGTCTTTTTTTTCTTTTCTGTCCGTTGGACTTAAGTTTCTTTCTCTTGGTTGTAGCTAGGGCTGTATTTGCCAAGACCTCCCTTTGTGTATAGGAAACAGAGCAGTGATACATTTTTGCTGTGTGTATACAGCTGCCTAGCTATATAGACAATAGTGGAGCTGTCATTCACAATATAAGGGGAAATGGAGTAGCCCAGGTCTTAGTCGGGAGTTTGGTCTGACCTAACTTGCATGTGAGAAAGATACTGCATGGTGTCTGATTGTTTAGTTAAGCAAAGTGTTTAGTTTCGCTTTCCCCCTATTTTTAAGTTTTGTTTGACTGGTTTCTCCTCGCTCTGTTCAACTCTAAGCATTGCTGTAATATGAGCATAGAGGGTGTGTCTACAGTTTCATCTGAACCTTACGTTCGTCTGTCATGATTCATTGTGGTTAACTTTATCCAGTGGCCACTATCATTAAGCTCTAACAAACAGGGAGTTCCTGCAGTTGAAAAGCAGCCAGCTCAGCTACAGCACAGACTACATTTGAAAGGCAGAATGTACTAAAGTAAAGTAGAATGGAGAATAAAGATGAATGTATTAGATGTGGTGAATGAACAAGAAACACACTGATAGGTTGAATCAACCCGAGGTTTATCCTCTCATGAATGCACACACATTCTTCCAGTGAAGTTGTTTTGACACTGCTCGTCTCAGCCATGAGTCGTGTCTGTCTGTGCTGCTATAAATTTCCACTGTTTTTTTTTTTTTCCTTCTTTTTTTCCTTACTGATAAACATGAATGTCGACATCTCAAATCAGCTGATGGGAGTTTTCCCCTCTGGTCAGACCATGGGAGGGGGAAGTCTGTGTCATCCACATCAGGAACAGATCATATCTGTAGCCTGGTGCCAAATACTCACAAATGTCGCATGTCAATTGTTTTTCTTTAGATATCCATCCAGATTTTGTCAGATGTCCACACTCAAGCTTGGTTAGCCTGATTTATATAAAGAGAAAAAACTGGTTCTGTATCTGTCTGCCCCCTCTTGATTCTCCTTTGCTGTGCTTACTGCGTGAGTGACCTATTTTTGCAATTGGTCCATTCGTATTGCGTAGGCAGTTGTGTCTGTGTGAGCGCTGCAGAGTTTACACTTGTGTGTTTGATTTTGTTACCCTTTCCATTTCCTGTTTGTTATTAAATACTGCAGTCCTTTTAGTCACTGCTGGGTCAAGGATAATAAGGCAGTAGATAATGGAGGAGGGAAAAACATGGTAATTATCATCAATGCTCTGTTAAACGCTCACAGTCTAATCACAGATGTGGTCTTAAGATTGTCTACACGTAGGATTGTATCAGGCTTGTTGATCAAGCATCCAGTTGTAGGTCTTTGTTGAAGAATCCAAGGTCATATAGAGAAATTCTGACTCTGTAACCTGAGTGCATTAAGGTTCATTTCCTGAGGGTATTGTCACTGCTGTGTTCTGTCCATCCTCTCCACATAAAGCTGATTCCTGTGTGCTTTGAGAAATATCGTCTTTCTCGTGACCCCTAGCTGGAGAGCAGCCGAGTGCTGAGGAGTTAGTGATTTAGGGTTAAAGGCAGCTGAAGATAACAAAGAAAGGGTGAAGAGGAGAAAATAAGACAGGAGATGACGACAATAAGTCTCAGAGAAGCATGGTGGGGGAGGATGGAGGAAATGAGATGAAGAGGGTGAAACAGAGCTTCAGGCTCAGTGAGAAAGAGACAAGTCTTTGTTTTCTTAAGAGTCTCACAATAACGGTGTAGTGAGGCATCAGTGGAGGGTTGTGGCTTAGTTTAAATCTGGTAAATCTAGACTGGCCAAATTGGCCAGTGCCACGTTGTTGTTGTTGCATTCTGTGATGATCTTTGGGACCGGTAGCTAGAGCAGTAATGACGAGCCAGTGGGGGGTTGCTGTTGATATTGAAGTAGGGGTGTACACGGCAGACACGCTGACCACCTGTCGACATACTGGTGGTGGTGGAGGAGGGGGTGGATGCCTCATGAAGTGGGTAGGGTCACCGTTGGTTACCATGGATACTCTTTGTGTCTCTGTATGGTGGAATTCCCCGAGACATTCATACTCCCTCCTGACTCCCCCTCCCTCCATCAAGTTTGCTGTTGGCCCCCTCGCTGTGTGCAGTCCGCTGGTGAAACACCCCCTAACTAATGAAATCTAAATACCCTCACAAGTTAAATCATCCTGTTTTTTTCCTGCTTACTTTCAGTCTGTTGTGGTTAATTAATCGGCCATTGAGAAAGACATGTGGGTGCAGCAGAGACAAAGGAAACGGCTTATCCTGTTAAGCTGTGTGTAGTCTAATGGAGAGCAGGGGCCACATGCATAAAACTTTTAGATTCAAGGCTAAAAGTCTGAAATATCTACATGCAGCCTTGAAGGCAACATTTCAAACCTCATGTATGCATTCTTCTCTTGCATCTCAAACACTGGCCAATTGTGTACACATGAGCGTAATGCCTACTTCCACAATAATCCATGAATAGATATTAACACTACCCACTTGAATCCTGATTTGGAGAAAGCTGGTCTATCGCGTTGTTTGATCTGGCATCAAAGAAGGCTTTGTGTTTGTTGCCCCCAACCGATAAACAGATAGCTCAAGGAGGAGCACTGATGATGATATGGCCTGTTTTTCTGCTTTTCTTATGTCTGCATAATAACATGGATAAAGAAAGTACATGGGAACCATGTATGTTGACGGCCTAAATGAGACAAGATAATAAAACTCTATAGATTGATGACTAAAACAGAATATGGACATGCATTCTTTTCATCAGATTTGTTAAAGCTCTAGTGTGTGAGTTTTAGTGGCATCTAGAGGTGAACTTGCAGATTGTAACCAACTGAACACCCCTCACCTCACCCCCCACCCCTTCCAAGCTAGTGTGAGAACCTAAAGTGGGTGTGAAACTCTCAAAAATGTGAAAGGTCCTATCTAGAGTTTGTGTTTGGTTTGCCTGCTCTGGGCTACTATAAAAACATGGCAGACTCCATAGGAGAGAACCAACTCCCTCTGTAGATATAAAAAGCTCTTCAGGTAATTTCAGGTGATACACAAATGAAGACAAATGTATGACTAGTATATTCCATATTTAGGCAATAAATCTAAATCTTGTGCACTGGATCTTTAAGATGTTGATTCTTGATCATTGAAGAAGTGGTAGCATGTGCCAGAGCCTTATTTCCTCTACACGAAATGCCAATGATAGATGCAAACACCCTTGAATATACATTTGCATGTTGCAAACAGCATCATCATTATTAAATGTCAGAACGATTATCAGTGATGAATTTATACTCATATTGAAACAGACTTTACAAACTGCTTTAAGATTCTAGATTAAAAACAAGGACATAATGGGGAAATTGTAGCTCATAAATAATTGAATTATTAAGTTAAAAAATGCATCTTTGACTCATCTTTGAATTGCACTGACTCTATCTACAATCTAAAGAAACTTTTTTTTTTTTTTACTAAAATGTTCAGCCTCTCACCTTGTTTTTGTCCACTTCATCATACAGTATCATTTGAAGCTATCTCATGAAAAAGTGCTCTCTCTGGGAGGAATTCCCCAACTGTCTCTCGGACACAAAACAGACACATACTATCACAAGTGCTTGAACTCAGACTTTCAGATGTTTCCTTACTTCCTGTGCCATCCTGTCCCGCTCTGTTGATTTCTGTTCCAAAGTGTAAAGATAAATTGTTTTGTACCTCACAATTTCTAAAAAACAAATCAACCAAAACCAAAAGCAAACTAGCAAACTTTTTCTCATCTCTTAGGGAGAACTGGATAGCAAAATTTTTGGTTGGTTTCACATTGGATTCTGTTTACAGAACTAAACCGCCAACACACAGCTTGCATCAAGAAGGCAAGGCTATAAATAATCATTCTTCACCTCGAGGCAAAAAACAATTAAGAAGCTGTCTAGAAGAGACTAGCATGGAAACCTCTGGACAGACAGAGCAGGGAGCAGAGCCATGTGGGCAGAGAAGTGTCTTGATCCTGTCTGTGTGGTTCCACGAGTCTGCAGCATACCACAGATTACTGGCATCTGGAGCGGAACGCAACGCATCAGGCAATGTTGCACACTGGCTTTACTAGATCAGTACACCCTGGCCAGATTACAGACCCCGGCTTAGGACACGCTCACAGACAAGGGCTACGATTACTGATGACAAATCAAATTTATTTTGCTAGGACACACTATGAGGTCTAGATAGAAAATCGTGAGAGGATTCTCGGATACATTTGAGCTACAAGGTTGGGGTGTCCTGTTGGCCTTGGGGTTTGTCATTTCCCACCTGCTCATAACTTCCTTTGTTTCTACTTTCACCCTTTGTAACTCATTTTAAAGAAAGTTGAAATCCTCAGTGCATTTTTCAGCTCTGATTTTATCCCCGCTGCAATGTCAGTCTTTGGCGAAAGCAGGATATCTCACTACAGGGTTTTAGCATCCATCTCTGGGCTGGAGATGGTGGAACTTGTGGACAAGGCGGTGTTGGGCCTAGATTTGGTTGACTCTGTAAATTTATATTTATGCAGATTTGTCACCATCTACGTGCATACACATGTACATTTAACTTAAGGAATATGTTCGAAGCAGGTTTGCCAGTATTTCGTAATGCAAGGCGCTTATTAATTTAAAGTAAAACAAAGGTTCAACAAAAGCTCAAACCAAACTCGATCTACTCCATTGCCTGCTCGACAGCTCCCTAACCTGCTCATAACTTCCTACCTCTCAACCTATGTCATAATGACAGCACTAGCTCAAAAAGACTCAATCATGGTCAGACTAGCCTTGGCACGTAACCCACACAAGCACCTTTCCCTTATCATTAGCAAAGTCTGTATCTCATCTCATAATGCGGAAAAACATACGGAGGCAAATAGTGCGTGTAAGCCCTCCAGCAGTGTGCCACACCTCAGCTGTAGACCACATCAGAGGAACTTCACCTCTCACCACAGCTGTGTGTGGTGTGTTTTCTGCAGGCTGAGGAGTAGGAGGCTTCCACAAGCAGGGTGGGGTGGCAGAAAGACATTATACTGTATAATTGTAGAGACCTCTTTCCAAAATAGAACACAGGGCCTGTCTTTATGAGGCTGTCCTCCTGTATGAGAGCCTGTCAGAAGAAACAGTAGGCCTCTGTGAGTGTGTGTATGTGTGTGTGTTTTTTGGACAAGACTTCACTGTCTACATTGACCAAGCACTCCCACTGTAAAGGGTGGGGAGGGGGGGGTTTAACTCTAACCCTTGTGATAGTGGCTGTCAATGAGCAAAGAGACTGTCAGACGAGTGTCTTCTCTGAGTTTTCCCCCTGTCTAGCAAGTTGCCATAATTTTGCTAAGACCTGCAGTAAGTGGTAATTGTTGGAGGACTGTGAACGCTGAAACTCTGGAAAGATGAAAATGTTCCAGGAGGCACCAGAGACTGCTGCACATTACATTTTGCCACAAGAGTCGCAGCTGTAAAAAAAGAAAAGTTCATAAGCATAAGCAAGCATTTTTTACAATAATGTGTTTTAGCATTTTGTATATTGTATATTTAAGGTCTCTGAGATACTGTAACATTGAACTTTTAAACTTATATTAATAAAGGTATATTTCATGAAAAGACTACTCCTTATTGTTAAGTATAGCTCCTTGTTTTTGGCTTCTAAGGTTTAACCAACTGTATTTTACTCCTGCTATTTCTGTCCATATTCTGTCCGTCCTGTAAGAGTAATCCCTCCCTTGCTGCTCTCCCCTCCCTTTTTTCCAGTTAAATGTTTTTTTTTCTTTTGTCTTGTTCTTTTGAGGCGTTTGCCTCTATTGAATATGTTTTTCCGATTATGATTTTAGGCTGTATAAATAAAATAACCTGACTCCTGTAGGATTACTGAACATAACACAATCCTGTGTATAATCTCAAAGATTTGAGTACCTTTAAAGGACCTTCTTATTTTTTGTCGACTGCTCTATTTCAGTATAATTTTACTGTTAAAAAGCATTTGTTCATTGTTTTGTCATGTTATAATGTTATAATTTAGTGATCTGGGGAATTTTGTTTACTTCCAGAAAGATGCACTATCTATTTTTGTGCTGACATTTTGAGATTGTTGCAAAACCTTTTAACCAAAGTGCCCTGTAAATGCATTGTGTCTGTATCAGAATGTCGATAATGACAATGTTTCTTTTCATTGTTCTCTGCTTGCAGCTGGCCTGCTGCTGTGGCTCAGCAGCCTGCTCATGCTGCTGTAACTGCTGCCCCAAGATCAAACAGTCCACAGGGACCCGATTCATGTATGCCCTCTACTTCCTGCTGGTCACCGTCATCTGTGTCATCATGATGTCCCCAACTGTGGAGCAGGAGTTGAGAGACCATGTAAGTGTATAAATCACACACATCAAAATGTCACTCTCCCACAGCATATACACACACGCACACTTTTTAACTGTGTGAATTATGGATGTATTTGACTGGTTTGAATTGTATATGGATAAAAGTGTTCATTGTAAGAAGGTCAGCAGGAATAAACAGCTCAGAGAGAATATTAAAGTTCTCTTCTGTGCAACAGCTTTATTTTAAATGAGTGAGTGGAGTGGTTTTGAAACTCTCAACCCTAAAAGCCTCTAATAGATACGTACCTCTATAATACCATAATGGTGATGAGTTGTGATGAGATCTGTTCAGATCAACTCATGATTTCCTGTGTGTGCGGTTGTGTAAACAACTGTATAGCCACAGACTTCTTTTGGTTTGACACTTGGCACAGTTTTAGCTGTTGTTCTTATCAAGATTATTTAAACAGCTACTTTACAAGAAACCAGATCAGTCTTGTAGGGAGCTGTGAATGAGTGTGATTTCATGTCATGTCAGTGGTCATTGGCAGCATATTTGCCAACCTTCCACATTTTCCAGAGACTCTTATGTTTCATTTTCTGTCGGGGTCACAATTCTCCTGTATTTCTCATAGTTTATGAAAAAATTTATGTTTTGCTACACACACACTGTGTTTTTGATACTATACAGCATGTATAACTGCTGACGTTTCACATAGCTGCTGCTTAGCTTGCAGTAAGTATTTAACATTAAAAATGTGGACATAATAGGTTGCTATTGTGAAGAGCAGTATTAAAGAATATACCTATTTAGGCCTGTAAAGCCATAAAGTCTTCTTCTGTTGTTTTGCAAATGGCCTATTTTACTGAAAAGAAATCTGGGAGTCTGCTCAGAGGCTCTAGTAACCAAGCCAACAGTAGCCTCAGTGCTGTGACCTTTTACACTGTTTGGGCTACTACTGATGTCTATACTCACTCCCCAGGCTTCAGATTGCAGAAGTTAGCAACTGTACACAAAACGAGGCCCAACTGTTATTAGACGGAAACGTTCTAGACAAGGAAGCTGACAAGGAAAAAGAGAGCAATGTTGTATTTTCGGGTTGCGCATACTCTCTCTATATATTTTGATACTGGATGTTGTCTTGTGAGGTGAGCCAACCTTAGCACTCTGCTGTAAACACAACAGAATTTCAGTGAATGTTCCAGCATTGCCATGTCAGTGCTAACAGGCAAAATTAAAGATTTATAATATTGCTACAGGCAAAGCAGACATTCTTCTATGTTACCTGGAAGTCCCCATGTGCATCTTCACAGAAGTAAGGCCATAGCTGAGGAGGCAGGAGTTCAGGCTGGTATCTTTTTGTTTCTAACCGCCCACCTAGTCACTGAAGTTGGGAGAAGATACACAGGAGGCCTTCTCTTTCTCTTTGTCTCTCTTTTGATCTGTACAGCTATCGTGTGTTTTCCCCCATGTTACCTCTTTGAATAATCAAACAGACTGTGGTTGTTTCTGAGTAATTCCAACTGAACTGGAAGACTCATGGGAGTACTGTTATCTGCTAGTGTGGTTATCCTCATAATCCATATGTCACGGTCTGTCTCACCCAGATGATGTAAAAATGTCAGAGATGATGTCCTGATACGTCGTCTTCTCATCCTTTTTGTCTGTGTCAATATTGATAGCTGAATATCTGAGGTGAGGGGTGATGTTACTGCTTGTAGGCACAGTGTGTATCAGCATACACTAGACTACAAGGCAGAGTAA
This sequence comes from Protonibea diacanthus, assembly GCA_028641955.1. Lineage (NCBI taxonomy): Eukaryota > Metazoa > Chordata > Actinopteri > Sciaenidae > Protonibea > Protonibea diacanthus. Next base: position 19,751,512 of record CM053985.1, read on the forward strand.
GCGGGGAATAATGATGTTTCTATACAGTATCTGGGAAGAATACCCTCAGCTGACTGTGTTACTATGGCAATGACTGCAAGCTTCCTCAACTAAGAGCGCTATTTGAAGACAGTGACATTTTTCCACCAATCTCTTTCTCCGCCAGTGTCCTACTGTACGGCATTAAAACGACTCCCTGCTGCGTCTCTCCTTGTGAGAGGAGAACCCTGTAAAAGGCCCATCCAGGCACAAAATGGCCTCTGATAGCCCCACGCAAAGCCTGCTGAGTTACACACACATATATACACATATACACGAACACTGTCAGTCACACACTGGGCGCAGTGGGTAGTCCCAGCTAAGAGAGCAGCCATTGTGCATATGAGAGTGCTGGTCTTTTTCTCAAGAGATTTACAGCTGTCTGAAACAGCCGGCCCCTTTCCCTCTTAATCACTACACCATGGACATGCTAATATGGTCCTCAACGTGAGACAAAAGCTCCAAAATGGGCTTTTTACTCTATGTTGTGATCTGGCTCTAGACTGTGCGACACACTGAGGTGATGACAACTCAATCCGCTGGCGTCTCACCCATGTGTACAACTTCAGGATCAAAATACTTTGAATACTCTGAAAGTAAAGATCTGTAGTTCCCTCAAAACGTGGCTTGTGTCTGAAAATCAGCTCTTGTATTTGACTTTGATTCACACCTCTACATTCGGGGACATCGGAGAAGGGAGCAGACATTTGAGCCTCCGTTCTGTGGTAATCATTTCAAAGAATGCCTCTTCTGTTGGCACTGAGCCACTGAAGCACTTCCAATTTCCAGTTGAAGGCCACAGCAAAGTCCTTATCTACTTTAATGGCTCTGGCTACACTCTCCTCTTTTTATGCAGCTCACTGTTGTTTGGAATACATTTTGGAAATGTATTTAAAGACGTATCACCCAATTTTTCTCTCTTGTCCATGCTCTTTCTGCTTTTCGCTCTCCGCTCTCCCAGTCTTTCTGACTTGCTGACAAAAGGCGGATAATTTATTCATCTGTGTCTTTTGTTTGTGTACACTGACAGTTAGTTGTAAGGCCCCTCTAACAGCCTGTAGAGAACATGGGATGAAAGAGGGCTTCATGGAGAGAAAGAGGGGTTGTTGTTGCTGCCTGTTCTCTCTTTCTACTCCTTTAGAGGCGTGACGCTCAGAATAGATGCTATTGGGTCCTTTTCTCTGAAGCCACGTACAAGACAAACATGAGCAGAGGTGGTGGTGGTGGTGGTGGTGGGGGGGGGGGTTCCAGCACCGTAATGATCTAATCAAATTATTTTGGTCATTTTTGTCATTTTGTCAATCAGATCCCCTTCTACAGCAAACTGTGCGAGAAGATGAATGCAGGCGAGAACTGCAAAACTCTGGTCGGCTACTCAGCCGTTTACAAGGTGTGCTTCGGCATGTCTTGCTTCTTCTTACTCTTCTCCCTCTTCACCATACGAGTCAACAACAGCAAAGGCTGGAGGGCGGCTGTGCATAATGGGTAAGAAGGCCTTGTTCCTCTTTCTGTCAGCCTTTTCTCTTAGTCAGAAGTTTAACAACATACATTAATTTAAATACCCGGTAAGCACCCTAAATTCATCCACTGTAGCTTCTCTTTCACGCTAAGAAGGTCGGGTTGCAAAGGGGCTGGAAATTTCCAGTAAATTTCCAGAAACCTTTCTGTGGTAAGTTAAGCTGGGGAAATTTGGAAATATTCCAAATCAGAAACTTTCTATGGGAATTTTATGATAATTAACTGGAAATTGGGAGTAGTTATCACTAATCATTAATGGTCAATGAAATGATGCTAGCTATAGCTTTTTTTGTATCTTTGTAACTTATCTGGCTATCCTATCCTTAAATTCCTGTTAATTCCCATGGAACGTTTCCAACTTTGACAATTTTCAGAATTTTGCAATCTTATAAGAGGGTAGGCGTGAGCCGAGGTGGTTGTATTTAACAACTACACTGCTAGCTGGTATTCAGTCCTACACACTAGTCCTAAATTCTGAGAAACATAAACACTTGTTATCCTAGATTTCTTACCACATATTCTGTATTTCTTGTGTTTCTCTTTCCTAATACTCAAATTCTGACAAATTCATTGTTTTGAATTTTATTTAATTTTTTAAAATTTTATGTTACTTAACTCGACGTTACTTTTAATGTTACCGCTGCTTTTAATGTCAGGTTCTGGTTGCTGAAGTTTATTGTGCTGGTGGCATGCTGTGCTGGAGGCTTCTTCCTCCCAGATGAGAAAATCTTTCTGGAAGGTAAAGTAGAGTACACTCAACAGAGCTGCAATGCGGCCATTTAATATATTTTTCTGATAACATGGCATCATTGTTGCTGCAAGTTGTAGACACTTTTTTTTTTTTTAGTAGATATGTCATTTTTAAGCTAACTCAAATAAATGGCCACCCTCCACACAAACTTACAAAATTGCCATTCACTGCCATCTTTTCTGTAGTGTGAATATAAACTCATGGCATGGAAATGTGACCTCTTGCAGTAAGTCACAAATACCTGACATAATTTCCCTGTCTGTTCCCCTTTTCAACGCCACAGTATGGCGCTACGTGGGAGCTGTTGGCGGCTTTATTTTCCTCCTTATCCAGCTCATGCTGTTGGTGGAGTTTGCACACAGATGGAACACAAACTGGTAAGACCAACATGTCTGCTCTCTGCTCATGTCTCTCTTTTAACCTACTTACTTGGAGTCTGGCTCACTTACGTAAGCATGGATTCCCTGTAAATAGTAACAGTACAGTGCTTCTTTTTTTTTTAAACTCAGGGTGGGAAAATCTTCTGTGTGGTTATTTGTATGTCTTGTAAAAAAAAGTTTGGAAAGAGGGAGTCATGTAGATTTGTGTTTAAATGGAACAGAAAGGAGACTTGGCAGCAGGATGGCTTTGGGCAGATTCACAGGATACATATGGAGTGTGTACTCGGTTTCCCCTTCCTCTTTCCACACAGACACACAGAATGCTTCAAAAACCTTTTAATCAATGCAGCAAACTTCTCAATATGTATTGTTATGTACACATTATTTACTTTCTTAGTAAAACTGTAAATTTCCAGTCAAATAAATCTGATGTGAAAGCACTTAATCAGCTATAACCCTGTCTTCGTGTCTTATGCAGAAATAACTCACCAAACAAACCTTTCTCCTTCTCTGAATTTTTCTTTAGGATGTCAGTTTCATTTGCTTTTTCCCTGCTCAATTGATCTTTTTTACTTATTTAATTTGCTTTACCCTTGTTCACGTTATGTTTTCCCTTCCTGCTGTCTGTTTTCTCTCTCCCTCTCTCCCTTATGTTTCTGTCTGCAGGAGTTCAGGAGTAAAGTATAATCGTATGTGGTACGCAGCTTTGGCCTTGGTGACACTGCTGCTGTTCAGTTTTGCGGTAGGCGCCGTTGTCTTCATGGGTCTGTTCTACACAGACCCCGAGGCCTGTTTGCTCAACAAGGTCTTCTTGGGCATCAACGGCAGCCTGTGCCTCATCGTCTCCCTGTTGGCCATCTCCCCATGCATACAGAAATGTGAGAACCTGCACTCACAAGCACATTGTCTCATTTGACTGTGCTACAAATGCATTTAGGTGGTGTTTATAGGAGGCAAAATTCACAAATAGCAACACATTTTAATACATCAAAAATAGTATAGTGATAGCAATAAGTAAGACTATTGACTAGAGTGAAAGTATATTTTTAAATGCATGTTCACCAAGCCAGCAATCTCAGTCAGCATAGCCAGTTATAATTAAATCCTGTATTCACCTTTGTGTCCCTACAGTGCAGCCCACATCAGGCCTGCTGCAGCCAGGAGTCATCAGTCTGTACGTCATGTACCTCACCTTCTCAGCCTTCTCCAGCAAACCAAAAGAAAGTGAGTCTGAACAGACACCCGTCTCCACCTAGTAATCACAGTCATAGTTGTGTATCAGCTTAGATCAACAGGTAGAAATTTTGTTGGCGGTGACAGAAAAACTGACCACAAAACTAAACCGAGTCGACATTTGTTGTTTTGGGGGATGTGTTTAAATGGAACAGATAAGTAATACTGCACATCTGTTCAGTGAAAAGTTGTATTACACTCAGGAGCAAGAAACATAAACCAAACATAATACAGCGAGGCCTTCCTCCTAAGATAAGGCATTAAGATTAATAAAAGAAAAACAAAGTTTATTAAGAGCTTCAGAGAAAGTTGTGATTCTTAAACATATTTCTCTGCAGAGACTGAGGGTGAGTGTCCATCTCTACAGTGCTTCTGTTTTCCACAGCAGCTGCCAAGATAATATTCTATGCTGAGATACTTTGAGCTCTCTGAGAGGCTGAAAGACTTGAAACGTGTTATATAAAATGCACTTCCATCTGTTATTGTGAAGATAATCTTACCAGTAGTAACACATAAGTATACTACATACTGTTATTGAAGTCGTTGGTGGTTTTATACTTTCTCTATGTTGTATTATCTCTACGTTTTCCTCTCCCCTCCTTTTGCTGCTGCTGACACTGTGCCAAAATACACACACACTCAATGCATCTTTCACAATCTCTCCACTCCTTTTCACCTCATCCATCTCTGTCTGCACATTCTTTCTTTTTAGTGGTGGAGAGAGATGGTGTGAACACAACCGTGTGTGTGTTTCCCTTCAACTCCGGGACGGAGAGCGACAAGAAAATTGTCACCGCTTTGGGAACCGTTATCCTGTTTTGCTGTGTCCTTTACTCTTGGTGAGACACACACATACACACACACACACACACACACACACACACACCTTCCTTCCCCTATTCCTAATCTCAGTGTCTACACATATACAAAGTTTCTCTGTAATATGTCTCTTTTTAGCATCATTACATTTTTAAGAGTTGAGAAATTATGCCAAGGCTAGAATCCATCCCATCAACAGCAGCTATGTTGGAGGCATTGTGGAATAAAAGTAATGTGTTTTAAGGCAGGCTGTAGTGACAGAGACAGGGTAGTTTTGATTGGCTATGACTCCGGAGAGGCAGCACATGATTGGCTGTGGCTAGGCTACAGGAGTGAGAGACAAGCACTCTGGCTTTTTTCATTTGTTCACATGTGTTTTCCATCAAGTGGAGGCATCATGTCTCTTGTGGTCATTCCCTGAAGAAGAGGGAGTTAGACTCCGCAGCAATCTGAAACTGGAAATTATTGGAAAAATACAAAGTGATGGAATTACAACCTTTCTCTCTCTCCAGCTGTCTTTATATCTCTTTCCCTGTTTCTCTTTCTCCACCCTCCCTTTAGCTTGACGTCCACCACCAGGCGAAGCTCTGCAGCGCTCAGAGTGTGTAGAAACAGTGAGCCAGAGACTGAGGTAAACACACAAATATTCATATCTCACTAGGTGTTAATGGAATATACAGGCCGGTTAAACAGAAAACCCAAATGACCTGATACTCCTGATTAGACATGAAATTATATAGATCAGGCCCAAGAGATGTAGTGTGTGTTCATTATAAATCAGTGGTAACCTTGATCTTTTTCTTTATCCTGCAGAGAGCTCGCTGCTGTTTCTGTTTTGGAGACGACACAGGTGAGGAGAGTCAAATCCCGTCCTTTTTTCCCCCTCCTCCCCCTCCCTACTCTCTGCCTCTCCAGCCTGTTCAGTGTGTATGTATAAGTCCCCAGCCTTAGTGTTTGCACGCAGGGGGGCTATGCTCATTGCTATTCCTCAGCCAGATTGAGGATGGTGAGAAAGTATTGGTCAGCAAACACAGATGATGTCACTGTTACTAGGAGGTTAGTATGACACAGTGAAGCAGCAATCGAGGTGATGTGGAATTGAAGGTAGGCTGACACTGCCCCCTGCTGGAAATAAAATGGTTATATGTTGGCAAATATTACCATCGTAAATGATCACCGCTAGGACCCATATTCTGTTTGTGAGTTACATATTGTTTCAGCAAATCAGTACAAAATGATCAAATGGCAATTATATTAAAACTCACCCACATCCATCCACGCTTCGTGTCATTTAATGTGTGTTTTTTGTTCTTTTTAGATGACTATGATGAGGAGAAGACTGGTTCAGGCCAAAATGTGGTGTACGATGAGAGAGAGGGAACCATCTACAGCTATGCCTACTTCCATTTTGTCTTCTTCCTGGGATCGCTCTACGTCATGATGACCGTCACCAACTGGTTCCAGTAAGTGATACTCTGAGTCTAAATCTGGTTCTGATTGTTGATTCGCATCTGCTTTCCATTTTGACTTTGCTTCATGTCTGATTGCTATTTCACAGGGTCCTGTTGTGGCTTTCTTGGACACTTAATGGCCATTGTTAATTATATTTTATTATATATTAGTTAAATCTCTGCTTTTCCTGCTATGACAGTTGACAATGTCTGAGTTAAACGTTATCTTACTGAAGGTTGTTGGTATAGTCTCTAGTTCAAAGTGGCTATAACTGATATTCATATAATAACAATCAATCAAATGATTATGTAAGTTTCATAACTCACTGTGATGAACTCACTGGGAGTTATAGCCTGATATTTTCCCCTCAGTATTATCGAGCTTTATCACCAGCTACCTCATTACTTTGTTCGTGCAGACGGTAGAAATGCTGTAGAACAGAGCTGTAACAGAGCTAAAAAGAGTGTAAATATTTGACTTACACTGACTAATGTTGCTTCATATCTGCCGTGTGTATACACTGTCATCTCTTTGCAAACAAACCTGCTATGTCAACTTTAAAAGGTGTTACATCATCTTGTCAAGTGGCAAAAAAGTTGTTGCCGGTTTGAGATTGTTAATTGACGTTAAGATGAAGGATCAGTCCTTCTTTGTGTCTTTTGCTCAGTTCTCTTACTGTGTCTGTATGTTTTTTGTTTGTTTGTTTGTTTTTTGCAGTTATGATAACCATAAGATTGAGAAACTGTTGGATGGGAGCTGGTCAGTGTTCTGGATCAAGATGGCCTCCTGCTGGGTCTGTCTCATCCTCTACATGTGGACCCTCATCGCTCCTATGGTCTGCCCGAAACGCTTTGAAGCCTAGGACTCACATCACTATGCTAGTCAGGTTACTCTGATTCTTGCAACGTGGCTGGGCAGAAGCTCTCATGCTGAGCCAAGGGACCACCAAAACCCCCCTCCTTTACCCTGAAACACAACCCTATACTACCCTCAGCATTTGAAATGGAGGATTATCTGTTGCCTTTTGTTTTATATGCTAGTGTTTCTTTTACTTTGTTTTACAATTTTAAGCTGTTAATACCTTGATGGTAATTTTTTTTTATCTTTTACTACCACTTACTCCTGGAGTTTTGTATTACTTACAGATTTGTAATTACATAAAGAATCATGGGACTTGAGTTACATTGTGAAACATCTGAAGCATCCAGCCCCTGTAGATTCCTAAATAATTTCAGACTTGAAAGTCTATTTTGTAAGTATTTCCTTCGTATGTCCGTTTTTCTTGTCGCTTTTACTCTCAGCCAGGCATTTCAGTTCTGTACAATTGGACCATAAAATTGTAGCAAAGTCTAGGGACAAATTTATTTCAGGTTAGAAATGTTACAAGAGAAATTGTATTTATTTATGTCTCAAGTAATCATAAGTCATGTTGTGAAGGAACGTGGTGTAAATTGAGTTGGATTTGTCCCTGACTTTGTATAAAAATTCATCTCTCAGGCTCAAATGTAAGCTGTACATGCTCATGCTTGGTTATGTTGCGCCCTTTTGTAGACGTTTTCTATGCAACAGAACAAGCTCTCTTTTCGATATTATAGACACCCAGTGTTGTGAAGTTTCCACTTAGATCACACGTATAATGTTTCAGACTTTATTAATGTCAGTGCTCCCTTTGAGCCAGATCTTTTCTTAGGAAAAATCCACGTCATTTGTACAACATTTCCAGTCATCGTCGTTGATGTACAGGGCAGTGCTCTTTCAATCAACCTGCCTTATGTAATAGTGACGTTAGTGGAGTGCCGCCTCTCTGGAAGAGCTGCAGTGACATAGATGGGGGAACGTTTGCCAAAGGTAGATGTCAGAAAACAACAAACTACTCTGTCAGATTGTTTGGTCAGTTACAGAGAAAAGCATAACGGAGAGTATTATGTATTTGCATGACACTTAACAGACACTTAAATCAGCTGTTTTCTGTACAGTTATAAAGACCTTTGTCACGTCAGTTCATATTGGTGATCAGAATAAGGTAGCATGAGTACTTTTATTAGTGAGTTATTCAACACTGGATGTTGAGTTTACTGCCGAATTAAATTTCACACAAAGACCTTCACCTGTTTGTTACATGGGTAACAGATATATAATTTTTTGTATAAGAATACTGCACATTGTCAGCTGCAAGTTATTTCATTTCCTCATTCATCATCAATAAATCACTATGTTCCTCTTTTGTCTTTATCGTATTCCTAACATGTTTAACTTATATGTACATTTTGGCTAAAGTTCTGTGATCTGTGGAAAGTTTTGTTTGAATTCATGCTCAATATACCTGCACATTGTCTTGTGATGTGTCTTTTTTTGGATACCCTCTGCATTTTGACTATTGGTATGAATGTAGAAATTAAATGGTGCTCTGCAGCTTTGATACCAATCTACAAAAGAATCTTAAATCAGATCCAAGTGGTATGTGAAATACAGAGATGTGGGTGCCATGCAGTTCACATTGTTCAAACTCTTTGAATAAAACATCCATTGAACGCCATGTGGTGTCTTTATTTGCCATGTAACACACAATGATCTCATGAAAAAAAAATTGAGATAGAACCTGTTTGATTTTATGAAATGCTCAGAATTTTATTGTACTTACAATATATTCAAAAACAGGACTGCATCTTAAACAGTACTCATAAAATACTGATAAAATCGTAGATATTTCATTGACATACAAAGAACCCAGTTGATGATTTATACAAGAACGTACTAGATTCAGTTACACTGAATTAAAGTATATAATGCCCAATGTTATGTTTTCCTAAGATCCTCTCACTTGTTAAAAATACAATCAAGTCCAGTCTTTTACCAAAACTGTCATGTTCGCTCTAACATTCATCTTTCTCTAACTCATGTCCGCTGCTTCTGCTCTCAGCAGTGCAGCTCTGCTCTTTTCATCCACATATTCAACAGGACTCAAGTTGTTTCCTTGATGGATCGCTCCGCTTCTCTGACTTCACTGTGTGTTCTGGGCATTGAGATCCCGGTAGTCAGCAGGAATAGTGTCTGTAGTGATGAGAAAGAAAAAGTAACTCATAATAATACCCACACTTCATGTAGCTGACTGGACTGTTTTGCAGACACTCACCATTGCAACGATACTTCAGATTGGACCAGATGATATTTTCCTGAGAGAAGCAGAACACGCCCAGTCTCCCGCCTCTCATGCTGGTGTCGATAATCACCTCAGTGTCCGCCACCAGCTCAGAACCCTCAAAGAAGCGAGCCCTTATTCACATGCAAAGTGAAATGAGTTAATCGGTTCACACTCTATGAGTGTGTATGCCTCTGAGTGTTGGTGTGTGTCTGTGTTCTACCTGATGTATCCAACCTGTGGTCTGTGCTGGAGGAACCAGCGGTAGGAGACCTTGTCCTTCCAGCCAACATTCCTGGGGTCCTTCCACAGGAGACGGACCTGCTCGGGAGTGTCTCCTGTGTGCCACAGGGAGTTCCTCAGATACTCACCAGGACCAGTCTTAGACTTCACAACCTAGGGTTAGGGAAAAACAGGTACTGACCGAAGGTGATGACAGTAGGCAGACACTGAACTCCTAAGCCCCTTTCATGGTAGCTCAGTGTCATCGGTGTGTGAATGTGTGTGTATGAACAACCAGTAAACTGTAAAACTTTATATAAACACAGCCATTACCTTGAGTTGTATTCCTGGCTCAGCAACAGCTCTAAAGGGCGCAGCCTGCCAGTATGTTTGTTCTGTCTGTTTCCACATCACCACATAGAAGGAGGAGGAGTCCTGGTAGCCGAAGATGAAGCCAGCATAGTCGTCATCTGTCACCGTGTTCACGTGGAATGTTCCCTCAAAGTCAACCCCGCTGAACGCCGTGTAGCCTGCAGATGGGAACATATAAGGTGAAGGCTGACATCAGCGCACGCTGAAGGAGCTGGTAAATATTCTTTTGTTAAAACAGATGGGGATGAGTATGAAGATGATCTGTTCTTACCTACAGCAAGGCCGGGGTCAGAGTTCATGGTCTGTACTATCTCCATGCCCTGTCAGAACAAAAATGGACAAATAAGATCTTATATAAGATATGTGTAGTTTTATGGACGTGATTAAATGTTACTGTGTTGTATAGGAGCATTTTGTCTGGAATATAGACTGAACTTTGGCTTGCTTTACCTGATTGAGGACAACCCAGTTGGGATCAATCTGAGAGTCCCCCTCTGGGTCCAGCACTACAGTCTGATAGGCTCTGAAGTCGGTCAGGGTGACCTCAGCATTCTCGGGGCAGTGATCGATTATGTCGATGACATTGTCTTTGTCAAAGTCTCCTTCGCATGCGTCTCCCACTCCGTTGTCTGAAATACGAGAACACTGTTTAGGAACCACACATGCATGTACACACCCAGGAACAAACATGAAGTGATACTAACTATCTGTGTCCTTTTGGTCTGAGTTGGCAACTAGTCGGCAGTTGTCATCCATGTCCAGGATGCCGTCATTATCGTCATCGTCATCACAATCATCTCCCTATCAGGATAAAATAGCACATTTGGATGAGTGTCAACACGGAGGCATCTATGTGATGTAAATTAAGTTAAGCATGAAGGAAGAGATAGTTTAAAACCATTCCATCCTTGTCAGTGTCCAGCTGAGAGGAGTTGATAATTGTGGGACAGTTGTCCTTTGTGTTCTGGTGGCCGTCACCGTCACTGACAAAGAGGAGGTGATGCAGGTAAAACAAACTGGCAAAGCTTTATACACATTCATATCACATGTCATGACAGTGGGCTCTACCTGTCTATGTTGTCGTCACAGGTATCTCCTACAAGGTCATCATCGGAGTCAGACTGCAGGAGGACAAAACAAACTGCTGGGCAGAGGAATGGCAGCAGATTCATATTTTTCAGGTTGTTGTTTAGTTTGTTACCTGGTTAGGGTTCACCATATCAGGGCAGCTATCACAGGCATCTCCCACCCCATCGTTGTCTCTGTCTTTTTGGTCTGGGTTGGGGACCCGCTGGCAGTTGTCAAGAATATTCTTTAGGCCTGAGAACATAAACACTTGGGCAAATTAATTTCTGCATCATGTGTACAAACACTGACAGGAAAAAAAAACAAAAGAAGCACGACAGAACGCAGCCCACAGACACAGTCTGTCAAATTCATCACCAGATGGCAGTGTTTGTTTAAGACGAAGGTGAAATAGTTTCCAGTGGCCTTCAATGCCTGGCGAAGGCTTACCGTGGAAAAATGCTTTTAGGGAGGAGACAGACATGACCAAGCGCTTAGCAATCCAGCCTTGGAGTTAAAGACATAACCAAATGATCAAGAGGTTGGAGCTCTGCCAAAAATGAATGAACAAGGGTCACCAAACCAGAGTCGAAACATGCAAAATGCGTAAGCATACAAATGTAAACATGCAGGCACACACAAAGGCAAGAAGTTAAAGCTGTGTTTCCAGTGGAACAAATGAGAGGTGTTCTAAAAGGGCAATCAAATGAAGTATGTGAGAAAAGATTGTGAGACTTTAACATTTAACACCGACGTTTGTTTTTTTTTTAAATCACGCTTGAGCTGTTTCCCTGAAAACCAATGATCTAACTGGTAGAGGATGTGACTTGGAAACAGAAACAAAAAAAAGACCAGGGTGTTTTGAACAGATAAAGTGTTGCCAGTCCATGCTTTCCACCAAACAGGGTGGTAAACGTTGTATTCTTGTCTAGACAGTCTGGTCCAGACAGTTTGTGGTTTGGATAACCCTCACAGACGCGGTAGTTTTTTTTTAATGTGATTATCAGCCATTAGGTTTCACAATGTGTTCCTAACTTTATTACCTCTAAATGATGCAATAAAATCAGTAATGGTTCAGTTACTACCGCACTAACGAATGTCCAACCTTCTCAGCCACTGTGACCAAGTACTGTGTCCCTCTAATTACACGCGGAGATGCACAGCAATCATCGAACTATGTAACTGTAATAATTATTTGATTATTTGTTAAATAAACATACTCACCGTCCCCATCCATGTCATCATCACATTCATCTCCCAGTCCGTCCTGATCTGTATCCTTCTGTGAGGGGTTTTCAACTGTCCTGCAGTTGTCACAGGCATCGCCATGGACATCCTTATCACTGTTCCTTTGGTCCACATTAGGAACGAGCCAGCAATTGTCCTGGGACAGGCAAATAAAGTTTACTGCATAGTGCATGGGCTCAGTGAGAGTTCAGTTCCTGTTCATACAATGTTAAAGCCCATAAAAATCTGTGAGAGTTCATTGCTGGTCCTGTGGAGTTACAGTTACCTACATCTATGTTAGCAATTCCATCACTGTCTGCATCATCGTCACAGGAGTCACCCATCCCATCCCTGTCTGCGTCCTCTTGGCCGGAGTTTGGCACAAACACACAGTTATCCTGGAAACAAAACAGCAAAACACACACACCATTAATTTTTAATACCACCATGAATCAGTGGTCGGTGTTGACATGAGTACCTTTTTACAGTGGTTGTCTCTGCACTGGAGCTTGCTGTCAGGATATGCGTCAATATCTGTGTCCTTTCCACACACATAGCCATTACCTGCCCAACCAACGCTACACTAACCAGGAAAAATAAAAAGGAAAAAGGTAAATGTGGAACAGTTAGTGATTCACATTTAGGATTCATAAAGCTCAATTTGATGTCTCAATCCTTACCACACAGCTAATGCTGCCGTCTCTTGCTACAACACACTCCGCATTGATGTCACAGGGGTTGGGTTGACCATTGGGGCAAAGCCTGGTGCCATGGCAACCTCTTACCTGGTCACCTGTGAAACCAGTTTTACACTCTCCACAGCGGAAGGAGCCCTGATGAGGACATTACAGGGTCAGAAACCAAACTAGGGCCTTCTGCTATAAGAGTGAGCCATACACCAGTCCCAATTGTCTTACTATGGTGTTGTGGCAGTGCGAGTTGGCAGCGCAACCTCCATTCTCAGGCGGGCCCAAACACTCATCTATATCCTCACACACCTGATGAAATAAAGAGAAATGGATTCATATACTGTCAACAGGCACAGGTAAACACAACAGAATTAACGTGGATTGTACCTGTTTGTGTGACTTAGCATAGTTCACTCCCACTCCATTTATCTCTGGTCCAGTGTATCCCAGAGGGCATTGCCCACAGCGAAAACCAGGAGCAGTGTTTATACACCGAACACCAGGGAAGCATGGGTTAAACTGGCACTGAAGCACACAAAAAGCAGAAGATGATCAAATGCTAACCTGTGCTACTCTCACCTACACATGCACACCGAGGAACATTGTAATCCCTACCTCATCCACGTCGTCACATTGTATCCCATCTCCTGTATATCCATCTGGACAGGGGGCACACCGGAAACCTGACTCTGTATGAATGCACATGTTCTGTCTGAAACAGGTCCCAGCTGGGCACTGAGTGAGAGGCTGAGGCTGTATGAAAACCTTGCCAGGACTTGGATCTGGAGCTGGGTTGGTTGGACTGCCTCCGAGACCTATGGGCAGACATAGCCAGAATTGAGAACACCTTGTTGAAATGCCACTTCTAACATTAGTGTCTAAATACTGTCTCATAGTTTTTGGACTGCTTACCACAGGCAAGACACTCTGCGATGGTATTCCTCAGAAAATTTGTCTCCTTGATCTTAATCAGAAGACAGAGTGAGTGTAGACGCGTTAATCAGGATCAACTTTACAGCTTATATGAACAGAGGCAGTCAGAATTTTATATTTTTAAATAAGTGAAAATGTGAATGAGGCTGAGAAGTTTTAAAAAGCTCTAAAATGTGTGTCTGTTAAAGTAAGCGCCAGTGATCTGCTTCCTCACATAAAGGATTCTCTCAGTGTGTCTGACAAGTCTGAGATGCTGAACTCCATAACAAGCATTTCATCGCCTCAGGCTCCCTGTTTGATGCCTTATCTTCTAACAAATCTTTCGCTTTAAATGATGATCTGAAATCATCCGCTTCTCTTTGCCGCTCGCTTTTATTCAACTCTCTGTTACTGAGGTTACATAAAGTCCTGAAGCAGGAGAACTCCAGAAAATCGGCAGACCCTCACAGTCTGGATTCTCACTTTTCACAACAAACTGCAGATTTTATTGCAAAACCGATCTTATCCAAGGAGAAAGAGTCCAAATGGATGTGAATCAGCTCACATTCTTTCACTTTTAAAAGTAGGTAAGTCGTCTTAAGGAGCAGTGTTTAGGATTTAGTGCCATTTAGAAGTGTAGTTGCAAATTGCAATCCCCTTGTTTCACCCGGTCCTTCCTAGTGTGAGGGAGTAACTATGTTGGCCTTGTTTAAAGCAAGTGTTTAGTTTAGTTTAGTGTTGTGGGCTATTGTGGAAACATAGCAGTACAACGTGGAGGACCATCTGTGGGGTCTGAAACATATAAAAGGTTCGTTCTAAGGTAACAAAAACATGACAACTCTTAATTCAGGTGATTAAACTTTAAATTTCTGACATATTCTGTAAATAGAGTCCCATAAATCTTACAAACTGGACCTTTGATGTCATCTCAGCATCAACCAGGTTTTAAAAGGAAACCATAAAGGTGGTAAACAACATTATCAAAATTATTGGACTGTGTGTTATAACTCTATGTTGAAATACTGGGGTGTACATATCACAAGGAACACAGAACAGTTTACCTGCTGTTGTAGCAGCTCCTTCATCTCCGATATCATGCTCTTCAGCTCCCACATTGTGGCCTGGTCATGTACCGTCCTGCCTCCTTGGATACCTGAAGGAATTTCACAAATCAGAATTAGCATGCGCTTGTCATGGTAAGATCAGACAGTCAGCTGCAATGTGTCCTCACCCAGCAGCTGCACAGATTCAACATGGTCCCCGCTACAGTCCTGCAGAGTGGCCACATTGTCTATGGTGTCCTCTATCACCAGCTTCAAGTCTGTCAGTTCATCCTTAAAAAAGATTAGAAGACAGGGGGAAATTAAATGATTTCAAGTTATTGCACTGCTCAAACAGTATTCATAATATGCTGTAATGTTTGGACTTAAATATTCATGTTTCTATGCACCATATCTCTTGAAATTTATCATTATTCTGAACATCTTATTCACCTGTCTAGTTGACTGCAGGGTCCTAAGCGCCACCTTGTTGGGACCAGGTGGGAGTGACCCAAATGCAGCCGGCAGATCATCTAAAGTGTGCACCAGTCTGCAGTCTATATAGATATTGAGGCGAGGTGGACCGCGCTGTAGGCCACTGGCATGTAGTATCACATGGTGTTCTTGACCATCAGCCAGGGAGGCATGGTTGAAACTGGTTGTGCCAAATCTGCCGTCAGCCTTTTGGTAACGAATGGTCACTAGAGACGGAGAGAAGTGAGAATCAAAGAGAGAAGAGAGGAAACACAGAC
Organism: Protonibea diacanthus; assembly: GCA_028641955.1. Lineage (NCBI taxonomy): Eukaryota > Metazoa > Chordata > Actinopteri > Sciaenidae > Protonibea > Protonibea diacanthus. Next base: position 19,767,101 of record CM053985.1, read on the forward strand.
AGAGAAAAAGCAGGGGGAACACAAGTTAAATCAGATAATGTAGTCTGTAGTGTCAGTATTATAACTCACTCTTGCTCAGTTTGGCCTGCACGCTGAGCTCCAGGTATTTGGTGTTGTCTTTGGGGTTGATGACGCTGTAGAGGGAGGTGGGGACCTTGTTGTGGAGCCTGAAGGAAGAGAGGAGGAAAGCCTCATCTCGGCCTTTGTTCTTCAGGCTTCCTTGGAGCAAGTCTGGCAGGCAGTCTGGAGAGTTCAGCAGGTCGTAGACTAACACAGGAGAGGATTATTACACTGCTGTAGATGTACTGTGCAATAACTGTGACATATAAGTCCAGAGAAAGGGCTTAGGTTAGCACAGACAGTAGGAAAAACATACAGTGTAGTGGACATTCAGAAGTGTGCAGCTTAGAGAATATTAAGAACTCCTTCTGGTACACTGGAAGTGGTGCTGACTTTCTATTTTGTCAATATTAATGAGGAGTTTTCTGAGTTTGTGTCTTAATGGCTATGGTACCCAGTGTACTGTGGATTGCTACTGCTGAGTCAGTGCACTATGGGACTTTATTATGTGTGCATCTGTATGTGTGTGTGTGCAAGTGCACGTTCATGTTTAGATCCTGCTGTGTTTTATAGAGTGATAGACTGGTGTTGCAGAAGGGAGCAGCAGTAAACTCTTTCCACTGGAACCAACCCGCTGCCTCACACCAGCATGCACAGACACATTCACACATATACACAAGAAGAGCTGCACACAGCCCATTAGCTGAATTCAAGAATAATACAAAGTGACAGGAAATTGTATGGAAGCAGCTGCATGTAGATTCCAGGCAAATGAAAGTTTTAATGTGCACTTTTTCAGATGGAAGTTTCACCATCAAAGACTGACCATATTTAGGTCAGACTGTTACTAGATCCCAGACGTCAAATTCTGCAAGCTACAAAAAAGTCAGCTTCATGCCAACCAAATCAGCAGAGTCACATTTGTTCTTTAAAACTTGCTGGGCATTAGAAGTTGTAAGAAAGGCATCAGATTATTATGCATTCATAAATGGAAAAGAGAGCTACTGAAACAGACTTGTTTGAAAGTTTTTTAACATGTGCTGATCTAAAGACACACGTGGTGTGGATGGTGAAGAGTACTTACCAATGCCTTGAGCTGTGACAGTGACCACCAGCTGCTGCAGCACTAAAAACAAAGCCACTGCTCCGGCCCACACACCCATCATCACTGCTTCAGTATTGGACACTCCTCAGGAGAAGCTGTGCCTCTGAAGAAAGAACTGAGTTTTCCTCTTGTGGATTGATGAGAGTGTCACAGATAAATAACCTATTTTAACACAATGGTCCAACAGTATGATGGATAAATCCAGATGATGCAGTAAAATCTCAGCAGAGGTGAGATGGTTTTGTTGCCACAGCCACAGCTTTTAAAGCAAAGGGGAGTGTCTTTGTACTTACGAAAGTGGCACAGTCAAGGAACTATTTTAAGTTTCTGGGAGTGCCTCCCATTCCCTTACTACTATAGTTTGATACAGTTATAAAATGTATATTTTACTACTACTACTACATGCTAGAAATTGTGTAAACAAAGAAATAAGTTTTATACATAGTATTTTATTCTAAAAAGTATTAGCTAAATGTGAAGCTTTTATATGTATTTATAACCCTGTTTTATTTAGAGTCGAGATAAAGATTTTATTCCTTAATCCCTTGCATCTTTAGTCATTTGGGGATTTGTCATATAATACCGTAAAAAGTCCTCTAAATCAGTCTGTGTAGTGAGCCAACTCTAAAAAATGTCTGAAATGGATTGTGGTCTTAGGGGAAAGAGGAGGAAAGCCTGATTCCAGCTGGCCATTGGTTTTGATGAACATCATGAACCTGTGTCATAGATGTGGATTTGATCTCCTAGTTCATCTCCAGTAAGCCAGTCGAACTGTATGCCAGATGTTAATTTAATTTAATTAAACCTGCTCTACATGCCTCTGCAAACCCATTCTCAGTTCCATCTGTTGGAGAATGTGGAGAAGGAGGGACGAAGAGGGCTCGACTTGGGACCCTGGAAACATTTCATGATAGATGTCTGGTACTCGTCTTAAAGCTTTCTCTACTAACCTCAAGTACATTTCAACATCTCAGCTGCACGTCCGAGCCAAAGAGAGACATTTACCATCCCTTGGTGCATTATCACCGTGCATCCGTCTGTGTCTGACTGTCTGGTCTCTGACCAAACACCTGGCAGCCTTCAACAGTCTGACTATAAGCCCAGGGGCAGACATCCTGCTATTGTTGCTGTAAACAAGTAAAATGGAAATTACTATTTGACATTTATGTGGAAATCAAAAATGAATTCATCACTTTCTCAATTCTTGCTATATAGTGAGTCAGTCTCAGTATAAATGGAGGAGTACAGTAAGGACTGCAGGATTTACATACTGCAGTGTGGTTTATTTTGGATGCTGTGTTGCAGATGATGGTAGCTCTTTGTGGTTTTAGGTAGCTACATTTTATTACAGAAGATTTTACAGATGAACGCCTCCCACCTTCATTTTCTTTGATTACAGGTGAAGGGGTGATAGCCATTAACAGTAATATATTTAATTAGAAATGAGGTAAGCTATTGGTTGCATTTGGAGCAGGAATTTTACATCAAATCACAGTAATGATGTCAACTAAAATAAACCAGACAATGCACAGGCATTTATCCCTCCTTATATCCATGTTGTCATGTGTTTTTAAAATCTTCCTCTTCTTGTGTTTTACTATTTTTGTGCCCCCTCTCATAAAGGTGCATCATGCTGAGTTGTTGCAGGAACGGTTTGATTCTTTCATGATTACTTCACCATTAATTACCATTTTTATGAGGCTTAAAGTGATGCAAAGCATCATCTGAACAAAATCTGAATGCCTAATGAGTTTTTACAGGGACTGACTAATAATAGCTGAATGAAATAAGTCAGAGAAAAATGGAATTTTCACATCCATGTCACATTATTATTATTATTTCTTAATCTTGTGTGCAACAAATTGCAGGTTATCTTTAATATTTTTTCACCTCCGCAGGCTCTGATTATGTCAGGTACGTCGTGACGTCATCGGCTCCTTCCATGAATCAAAACATGGCGGCTGCCATGGAGCTGAGATGCTGGGGAGGAGACTGGGGTTTGCCTTCTGTCCACACCGAGTCTCTCATAGTTCTGGTAATGTTATCGTCTGCATGCAACAAATAAAATACGGGCATTATATTCGGGTCTACGTTTTAGACGAAAGGTTTCTTCTCCGGGTTTCTCTGCGTCTTCTCTCTCTCTCTGTGTATCTCTGCTTAGCTTCCGTGCTAACCCACCTAACTGCAGTTTGCCTGCAAGCTGCTCATGTAAAAGCTCGGTGTGCAGGATAGAAATGAATATATCCAGTTGAATTTCACGTTTGACCAACTGCAGAAGAACAAACAGTGACTGCAGGGTGTGTCCTTCCTGTCAGAAGTCACTGTCATAGCTAATAAAAAATGTAGTCCTTCAAGGTCAGCTTGTGCAGCCTCCGATTTGGATTCACTTGAGTATTTTCCTCACTCTCTGCACAGTTAGCTATCGACAGTGGCCGCAGCAGTACTGTCCTTAACAGGAAATGATTATTGAGTTGTTTGCAGGCTGTTAATCGTGTTGTTGTCTCTCAATGAATACATGCAATTACAACTCTTGCCACAAGGTGACACTGACTAATTTTCTGACCAAGATGACATGCATGCTATCTTTTTAATTAATTTAATTTAATTTAATACATACTGGTACAGTCATAGAGGAGTGTATTTCTGTAAGAAATATAATTTTAAAAAATATAATTAATAATAATAGCTGACAAATAATTTGCTATTGAGATTATCTTTAGCTGCAGCTGATTCAGTAATACTGTACATCTATTTGTCTTTTATCTTCTGGCGTGTGGCTTTTCCTCTTTCTGTAAATTATACTGTTTCAGGTCAGCTGTGTAGTCATAGTGGTGTTAAAAGTCAGTGCCACATTCCTACAGAGGGTGCAGCAAGCGTTCAGCTTTATTATGTGATTGATATCATACTAAACTGAGCCTTGATTGAAGGCAGTCCTACATTGGTGGCTGTGTACAGCTCAGGAAGTATTCCCCTGAAGTGCTTTTACATTTGGATCAGTAGTTCCAGCATAAAATGTATGACAGACTTTTAAATCACAAATTCAATAACTGCTGTCTTTTTTTTTTTTCAGGCGTACACAAAGTTTGCTGGGGCAAAAGTCACAGTTTCTCCCATCGACTGGACATGGAAAACTCTAACAGGTGGGCTGCAGCTTCCTATAAACTAGAATTTCACAATGTTGTGGTCTGGACACCACATGGAGATTGCTTGATAGATGTACATATGTGGCGGACTGAGAATTATATGGTTCATGTCTAAATATTTGTTAAGTATATACAGTTGCTGCCTTCATGCTCTTGAAAATGACGACAGTGTGCACACTTAAAACCACAGACAACTCCACAGCTCTAATATTTTTATTTTTGCTGCAGTCTTGAACATTTTGTGGAAGCCACATGTATCAGAAAAGGTCTTGAGTTGTAATATATTTTCTCTGTCGTTCCTCTTGCAGCAACGGTCCCAGAATTGCTTTGTGGAGACTCTGTAGTTCAAGAACCTACACCGATTGTCACCTTCTTGAGAAAACAGGTAAGAGTGGATGCCAAGGCTGCTCACTGCTCATCACCTGGTTATTATGTAACCAAATGCTGCAGAGTCAGTAGGTCTGCTGTATAATGATGTGAAGTTTCTTTGTTTCAGAGGTTTAATGCAGACTTTGAGCTGTCAGCCAGACAAGGAGCAGACACCATGGCATACATCGCTCTGCTTGAAGAAAAACTACGACCAGCTCTTGTAAAACCATCCCTTTTCTGTTTATTACTTGGCAAGAACTAATCTTTGAGTACTGCTAATATTTAAAGTGATACTTTGTGTCCCATAGTTGCACACTTTCTGGGTGGACGCAGAAAACTACTCCAATCTGACACGGCCGTGGTTTGCTTCACGCTCGCCGTTCCCTCTCAACTTTCTCGTCCCTCCACGGCATGCCAACATCGCCCTTTCCCGCATCCTTCTGACCAAAGGAGAGGCACCGCTACACAGAATCACTGAGGTGGAGGGAAAGGTAAATATTGTTCTTATCAGTCACATGTTGTATCAAGTCTGTATCAAGTCAGTAGTTGTGACTGCAAAGTTGAACTCTTTCTCACTGTCTGCTTTAGATCTACAGCGATGCTAAAGAGTGCCTGAATCTCCTCTCCTACAGACTGGGAACAGAAAACTATTTCTTTGGCAACTCGTGAGTTCAACATTCAACATATAAAACTCTTTGATAATATGAGTAAAACTACTTTTGATGTCTCATATCGCTTGTCTCTGTGTACACCTAAGAACATTTGTTTCTGTTTGTAGGCCGACAAGTCTGGACGCCTTTGTGTTTGGTTTTGTGGCTCCACTTTATAAAGCTGGACTCCCCAGCAGCCCTCTGCAGAGCCACCTCAGACAGCTGGATAATGTCACACGCTTTTGTGACAACATCCTCGCAGTCTACTTCAGCTCGGACCACCCTTGTAAGATCACTGCACACACTGGAAATATTCACACACCAAGATGTGGGAAAACTGACCAAGGACACAAAATAACTAACATCATCAGCATTTTCCTTCTTCTCGCATCTTTGTTTCACTGCGTGCTTATTTACTAACACTGTTCCTCTTCCACTGACTCTATGCTAACTCCTACTTCTTCTCTGGATGTCCCCATCATTTCTCTCCAGGTCCTCCCCCACTTGTTCAGGAAACAATGGATGCCAACCTCCAGAAACTAACACAGCTTGTAAATAAAGAGTCCAACTTGATAGAGAAGGTGCTTCTGCTTTCCTTTTATCTTCTTTGCATGGTTTCATGGTTGCACTTGGCAGGTACAGTCTTTGCTGTGGTAAAACTATATATAGTGTTTCTTAGTGAATCATCATCATATAATTTCCTGCTTGTGCATGTATGCTCAGACTAAACTTTATTTCCTGTATCATAGATGGATGACAACCTTCGCAGCAGCCCTCAGCACAAACCCCACAGACCAGACCCCAAACCCAGTCTGGCCAGTGAGAAGAGCTCAACCCCTGCATGACCCCTAACCTGTCAACCCTGATCCAGCCTTAGAGATGGAGGAAGAACAGCCTGTAGATGAAAGGTGCAGTTCTGAATCTGACTCACCATCCTGATATTAAAAAATGTCATCCAGCTGAACTATAACTTGAACGGCAAATAACGAATGGAAGATATGAATGGCTATATAATTATAAAAGAGACTATTTTAAAGCAAGATAATGATGATGGATTTCAAAGATGTTACTTTGAAAGTGAAGGAAAAGTGCATGTGTGAGGTTTTTTAAAAAGGTTGAGCGCATGTATGTGGTTAAGGATGGAATGCTGTGAAGTGGAGCTCAATGAGAAAGACACAGAAAGTTCAGAGGGAGAACAGAATGAAATGAAAAAGTCCAGCGGGGAAAGAAGTGACACTGTTTGACCTCTGAGCGCGCCACTAACACTTTCTCACTTTCTGTGAGAAATTGTTCGAATTCAATTTTCCATCTTTCATCCACAGTTACTTGGAAAATGTCATATTGATATTGAAATAACTCAAAGATACCTTGGTCACTAAAGTAAAAATTTGTTTTGCTAGTCTCCAGTTTATAGATCTATTTTATCAAAGAGGATTTCAGATCCATCCTTCACATCTTTCCTCACATCATTGTAAAAATTAGATAAACTCTAATAACATTTGAATTAATGTAATGTACAGTATGTATGTAATCATGACTACAAGAATAACCAGTTGCTTATTTTATTTTGCTCTGACCTCTGACCACTGCTTTGTATAGCTTGTATAGCTGTAAATAGATTCATCATTGCAATCAATGCAGTTTTTCTTGGGGTTTCCTCTTATAGGGCTGATCGGCTTATTCACAATCGACACACTGAGGTAATGGAAGGAAAGGCCTTACAAGCTTTATTAACTTATTCATGCAAAGTATGTGGGACTGCTGTGTGTTTGTGCGTGTTTCCCCAAGGACTATCAGAAACCGGTGTGTCTTTCGTTATTGTTTCTTCATGATGACATTAACATTAACAGTTCACTCACTTTTGTTGTTTGCCTGTGGTTTTAAAGAACCGTTTTTGTACAACATTAACATTTGATTTTTCTGCTGTGTTATGATTTGCTGTGCCTATTTAAGTGTCACCTTGTTAAAAAATAAGTGTCTGTCCCATTTGGGAGTGTCTCATTAGCTGCCTTTTTTTTGCTCTGTTTCTGCTGTCTGGATTTCTAAAACTGAAACTGAACTTTGAAATGAGTTGCCACCAATTTTGTTTTGTACCGTCATGTTCTTGAATATCCTCACTGCTCACATGTTTCTGAACTGTGTCTCCTCAGTGTGATTCATGATCTCTCTATGTCTGAGACTAAAAATATGAATATTTGAAAAGATACTTGGACTCTTGCAACTTCCAAAAAAATCACTTCATGGTTACATTCCCTTTAAAGCACCACATCCTGAAACTAATGTGTTCATTGAGGTGTGAGTGTGCTGCCAGTTACAACACGGTTTTGGGCTACAAACAGGCTTGTGAGGACCATATGGGTGCAGTGTGCCTTCATTGACTGCTGGTGTCTTTGCACAATTGTCAAAATGATAACAGTCTCCTTCATAATTTTGATACATTGTCATAAATTACCTTTTGTCATTTCTGTTGAAGTTCATTCTCTGGAGGTGGTTGGTAACAACTGTCTTCATATTATTGAAATACAAATATAATAATCTAACCACGACCACTGTCTTTTTTTCTTTGTCTTTTTTAGAAAGGCGTGCTATTTGGTGACTTGTTCAGAGTCTGATTGATACTTATTTTAGAGGGATTTTTTTTCCCCATGTGGATATGATATGCTGATATATGATATCAGACAACTGATATACACTACTCACAAAAAGTTAGGGATATTCAGGTTTCGGATGAAATTTCAGAATGCACCTAAAATGCATTTAATTAATTAAACCTAATTTGACCTTCTCTAAACTTTTGAATGTCCAACTGTTCAATGTTTCAGTACTTATTGGATAACATGCTGTTCTCTGCTGTAATTGATGCTCAAGGACACATGACAAGTTACTGAGACATTGACATTTTTTTGTTTTGGTATACCCGCCACTGTTGCTAGCTTTTGTTTCAATAAATTGTTTTAGATGAGGAAATTACCATTGCATGCTTTTACTTAAATGCCCTACTTTCATGACATAATATCACTGTAGCATGAATGTTTCACGTTTTCCATAAATTTCACCGAAAGTCGAATACCCCTAACTTTTTGTGAGTTGTGTATATTAGTCAGACTCGTTTTTCTCTATTTTTAGTAATAATTACTCTTGCTCATGTCTCTTGATTGTGTGATCAGTTGTTTAGATGTTGGGGAGTATAAAGAGCCCTTTGTTTGGTTTTGGCCCTAGACATGGAAAAAAGAGAGTAATGAAGCTGAAAGGGTATGATGCATACTTGACATCAGATATTGTTGAAGTCATCGGTCACGTGAGGAAAGACTCCTGCTGAGGCTTCTCTTGGCTGGCCGTTTAATAGGTGCGGTAAAGAGAAATAAATAGCACATTTGGATCTGTTGTCAATTTTGTGCTAAAATAAATATCTTATGTGATTACATTTTTTCTAAAAAATTTTCTTCTATTTTTCTGGGTTAGAAAAATGTTTGTCAAATAAATCATGTGAATTAGTGTCAAATAAGTCTATGTTGAAGAGGTATAAAAAAAAGCCCCAAGGCTCTTAATTTTCCACTGTAATAGAAACAAATCCATCCCAAGTTCAGCTACAATAAAATTTGTTCCAACTTCCCAACCCAGTGTCATCCACTGCAGGAAGTCAGTGAGTAGTAGTTCCAGTAAAATGAGGCTGTCACCTTTCAAAGAGCTTTCCTTCAGGTTCCAGCTATGCAGTCCAACACATCACATGGAAGCCAGCAGCTGTTCCCTGATGGTGTGCATGTGTTTGCCACACACTCCTCTTCTTTTTCTTTCTTTCTTTCTTTCTTTCTTTCTTTCTTTCTTTCTTTCTTTCTTTCTTTCTTTCTTTCTTTTTTCACTTTCTTTCTTTTTTCACTTTCTTCCTGTCTCTCTCTGTTTCCCCAGAAATGAGGAAAGGTGTTAGAGATGAGGGGAAAAAGGTATGAGTGTCTGGAAAATCACTAACATAATAATTGTGACATGTTCTCTTGAGATCCATAAAGCTTTGTCAGCGAGGTGTCTGGTTCCCCTATCTACAGTAGCTGTAAGCCATAAAGAGCAATGTGGAAGTTTAAGCGCATGATAGATTTTGCACAAGTTGTTAGGAGGATTGGGAGCAGAAATGTATTTGATTGGTTCCCTTCATTTGTCATACAAGTTAAACCCATTCAGCTCACATTTTGCCCATATTTAATTTGTGTATCAAAGTTTTCACACATTTTTAGATCATTATTATTATTATTATTGTACATTATATTACATTGCAGTAACTGAAAAATACATGTCAATAAGATATTTTAAGGTAAACAAAAACAACAGAAAGCTTTGCTGGAAATATATTTGATGCCTGTATATACCAATGGTTGCTTGGTTGAATATTTATTGTTCAGGATTCTTTTTATTTGACACTGCACTGCTGCTTTAGAGTTGTAGATAGTAAAAGTTTGTCCACATTTTATAGGACAGAGCATAATTAGATTTTTGATGATTTTGAGCCAATGTTGCAGATAATGGAGTACTGAGGCCCTCTAGTGGTGAATGTACCCGATAGAAAGAAAGCTAATCAGTCCAGTTTGTGCACATAGAAAAGTTGTTGTTCATTGAGCTCAGAGATCAGTTTACAAGACAGAGAAGGAAAAACAATTCATCTCCACTGGCTGTGAAATGCACATAACAAAATAAAAGGATTAGAAAGGTTATTTACACAAATTCACAATATGAAACACGTTCAAAAGTGCCACAGTATATATTTCTGTATCTCAGAGTCTAAACTTTGATTTGAAAAATGGTCTTAACTATTTGCTCGTTTCAGTAATGATGCAGTGAGCGTTTGACTTCAATACACAGTCAGTACCTGATAATGAGAGGAGAAAACCAATAACGAGTCAATCATAGAACATTTACAAAACAGTACAAAACTATCACAAAAACGATCCACAACGTTTCACTTCTCCCTCGACAAAACAAAGTACAAGACACTCACCTGTGAAAAAACATTCAAGGCACTATATTTCAAGCCAGTTGTATTTCACACAGTCATCATTCATTTCCACTGCCTCCGTATTTCATATTTACAATTTCATTTCTGATACCAAAAGAAACAAATGTTGATCAAGTACTATATTAATTAGATTCATTCTCATGAAAAACACAGAATGTCTTCTGTCTGTACTGTGGATATTAGTGCATTTTACGTCCAGTTATATCTGCAGTTTTCTCAGTAGTTATTTTTTTTCTCATTCAGATCAATATATGTCCAACATGAACTGTAAACATTGTGTGAAGCAGTTAGCAGAACTAACTGTCTTTGGTGAATTCTGGCACCTCCAGCACCATGCTGACCTCCAGGCTGCCTGGCATCTCCATGGCCAGAGCTGGGTGGCATGGCTGGGTGAAACGCTGCCAGAAGGTGGCTAACAGCTGACCGCTTTGGGCATTGTAGAAAGATAGACGGCCAAGCTGGTAATCCAGGAGGGTACCCACTTGCTCAGGGATCTCAATCACAAACACACTGGACTGAACGTCATTGTGGAGCAACTGATACCTGCAGCTGGACAAAGAGAGCAAAGAAAGGAGAGTTTAGACCACATCGGCGATGTGAAGTGGTGTAAATTAGGGGGAAATGATTTATGCATACCCTGATGGTGTAGGGATACACTGCAAACACCATGACAGGCTGTTTTCTCCCAGTGGGCTGTTTCTGTTGGCTGTGCTGTATGTCACCCCAAGCCTGTAAGCTGTGCTTCCTGACACTATGGTCTCCCAGTAGTAATATCCATGTGCTGGCAACAGCTCACCCAGGATGGATGGACACCTAGAAAACAAACAAACTCTGGTTTACGCATATTCATTAAACAAGATCCAAAGAGTGGTTGGAGCTGACTGAAACTCACTGTTCGCCTGTAGATGGTGTGTTTTCAGGTGCATCCTGAGAATAGTGCAGGGTGGTCTGGTCCACTGACAGCTCCAGAGCAGGGTGAGCCGAAGCTTTCAGCAGGTGGAACCTCGTCCCTGAAAACAGGCCAGGGAAAAGAATATGAAAATGTATTTGTGTGTTGCTACACACGTAGAAGAATAAAGAGAGGTTAAGTGTGTGTTTTATTACCTTTGGTGGAAATGAGTGCAGCCTCGCTCTGTTCACTGGCTCCAGCCGCATTCACAGCTTTGATGTAAAACAGATAATTCTCATTGGGCTGCAGGAGAACCTTCTGGTCACAGCTTTTGATACCTGAGATGGACCTGCATACATGCACGCGCATAAATGAAACCATTGAAGCTCTTTATATTTTTGTTTTCATGTCAGAACCGTGTGTAGAGTTAAACAGAGTTTTAAGTTTTCTGTCTGGTTAAAACAAACACCTACCTGAGCCCCTCTCCTTCCAGTTCATACTGGCGGCAGTACTCCAGGGTGTAACTCTGTTCAGGAGTCTGTTTTGCTGAGGTCCACCGCAGCGTGGCTGAATCCCACATGATAGTACAGCGCTCTGTATCAATCACTGGCACCGATGGAGCTGCCCGGAAGAGAACAAGCTATCAGGAAACAAATTCTCTCTGGGCCACAAGAAATATAGATACTGTAATATTTTGAACACAAACTATTCAATCTAAACTCACTTCACAATGTCAGTAAAATTTAATGTATCAGACAAAGTTTTTGTATTGTTGTAACTTCAGCTGCAGTGTATGTACTGACCGGTCCTGAAGGCAAGTCTCTCACTGGGCAGAGAGCAGCCTGTATAGTTGACAGCCATCACCCACACCTTGTAGGTCTTGTCAGGCTCCAGCTCCTCTAGGGCGCAATAACTCTCCTTCACTGTCACACGGTATTCTTCTGACACAGCTGTGGACAACAGCAGCCAAAACACATGGACTAAGTTTTTAGTCAGAAAGTCACAGCTATGCCAGAAATCTTTGGAGAAATGATCTCTTCTGTTGAGAGAATTTCATATCAATTCAACAAATTCAACTATAAATACTACAAGACCATTTACTACAAAATTCATTTTAGTAAATAGAGAATTGCATTTTCAGTTTAAATGACTGAAAATACCTTTGATTTCTGTCAAAACAGTACATCAGCTTACATGGGGATTAAAACAAAGAAATATAATGGAAGCCCCAGGGTCCTTGAGGAATTAACACATACATCCTGATACTTACATATCTGAACAAATGTCACAAATGTTCCCTTTATTACGACACCAAAATTATTCAAATAGACCTTGTTGCAGAGATATACTCATTTTGGATATGTCATTTTCAAGCAGGGCCTAAAAAAGAGGCTGGGGCTTAAGAGGTTAAACTTTAGATGGTGTTGCTTAATCACATCCTGAAAGTATTTACCTCCATGTGGATCCTCCATGCAGTAGACCTGGAAGCAGTCTATGATATCTCCAGGGTTGACTTTCCAATAAACCGTGACACTGCTGCTGGTGGCTGATCCTGGCTCCTGAGGCTGCAGCGTAGGCCTCTGAGGGACTGAGGCACAGAACAGGAGACGATTCATAACTGCCACGTCATGCACATGACACAAGACTTCCTGTAGCTGTCAGGTGTATCTCAAGGATATGCTTATATTAGACCTACCAGGGATTCCCTTGCGCTGTGCGAGGTGAGAGCTGGAAGTGTTACCCTTGGCATAGTCCTCGAACACAAGCAGTCCCTTAGGACCCAGCTCTAGTGACATGGCTGTGTCTAGAGCTGCCTTGAGCCTGAACATATAACCACAGCATTTAGCCCCACTTTTACTTTCTATATACTGAACTTGATATTGAAGATCTACCTATACAGTTAAATATTCAGCACATCAGCATCCTACATAGCTAGCACTAGTTATAGCTCTGCAGGTCAAGCAGCAAACTGTATTGGTTATCACAATCTCTGGTGAGAAGACCACACTAGCCCTACAGTAGCTACATTACCTCCCATGGATGTCTTCAGGTGACTAGCGGGAGAAAAGATTGAAAAGGGATTTATCAGAAATTTGATGTAAAACCTGATCAATGCCCAAATATGATAACACTGATCAGTTCACCTCAGGACTCACCCGAGCATCAGTCTCAGCCTCTCTGGTCGTGGTGTCCAGAGTGGCTTTGGCAGAGTCGATGTTCTCCTGGAAGGAGACAATCTGGTCATATAGTTGCTCCAGCTTGGCCTTCTTCTCCTCTTCCATGCTGACAGACATGTTATTGTACTGCTCCATCACCAGAGCCATCATCTCCTCATTCTGCGCCTGCATCGCTGCCTCTGTCTCAACACACTGGTCCTGGTGGAAGAGAGAGAAAAACAAAGACTAGATTATACTCACAAATATTCATAAATTGAATGGTATTATGGTGTGTATCATATCATTTCATGACAACATATGTATATTATGATCTAATGGCAAATATTAAAAATTATATAGTTCCCTTTACTATTAAAAGTGAATCAGACGTCTTATTTTACCTCTACAGAGTTGTAGGCCAATTCAAGCTCAGACACCAGGTCCTCTATGTTTTCAGACCTCCCCTGAAGCTCTGAGATCCAGTCACTCAGCTTGTCCTGATAAAAAAAAAGACACATATACATAAAATATCATGTTTATATCCCAGAGCCTCTGACAACAAGATATAGCTGGGGTTACAAGATATGTATAAATAAATAAATAAATAAATAAATAAATAAATAAATAAATAAATAAATAAATAATTAAATAATTCCCACAATATTTGATATAATGGCACATCTTAAAAAGGCCATCTGATGGATCTGTGGGGTTCCAATGCTTCTTTCTGTTGTTATTATTTAGGCTGATAAGACAGGTTGATCTTTTGGTTGTAATGTGCCTAGTGCAGGTTTAAGGAGAATATCAGGGAGGATATTCCAGGAAGAGGAACAGTGGCAATCCCCTGTCAACACCAACTTTGACAGCTCACATTTAACTAGGTCAAGCTGTGGTCATTTATTGCTCCATACTCATTCTGAAGCCTTCTGAGCGCCTTTCTACTATGAGTCTGAAAACAGGTGCGTATGTGCATGCGTGTTTGTGTTTAAGGGAGAGTGTGTGAGTGTACTGCATGCCTACATTACATTTTATAGAGTTCATTCTAGCTAAAAGAACTAGACTGGATACAGTTTTTCTAAGTTGTTTGTTGTTGTTGTTTGTGGTTGTTTTTGTCAAGCTGTCGGGATCAATTTTCCCCTCTCTGGAGTATCTGAATTGACTGCACTTCTTAGTGCTGAAGTCAGACGTGCATTATAGCTCTGATCTTTGTCTTATTTACAGTTCAGCTGTCAATGTTTCGCATAAATACAATTCACACATGCATAAGATCCAGTTCAAATATCATCTGGAATTGACATTTGATCTTTGTCAGCTTTTTCCAGCTTTCCTTTGATTCAGATGCCAGATACTTCTTTGTGATTGGTTATCAAATGCATGGTGAAACATGTTAGTTCATTTATGTATCCTCACAGATAACAGAAAAACAACTGAAAACTGATTATTTATGCTGGTAAATTAAGTGTCTCATCAGAGCGAGGAGCTTTCTTTCTGTATTCTCTAAAGCTGGACAGATAGCTGCAGACAACAAGAAGATCTGTTCAGATTGCTCGAAGGTGCTATGACATTAATACATATATAAAAAGTAGATGGCTGACCCTGTGCTGACCCATAGGGACAGCGAGGATCACATATCAGTCTCCGCTTGATGATGTCACACCGGACCTTTCCACCGATCAAAGTGGAGCATTACATCACAACAATTCAATGTACTTGGCTGCAGCCTGAGAGCATGTGACCTGCCAGCATGAAGGGAAAACCTATAACTGAATAATTAAGGATCACTTTATTATATGATGACCAAAACCAATGCCAGTAAAGTATGTGATGATTAAACCCGGGTGTTGTAATATTGCTGGTAAAGTGTATGATGATGAGCTGCTATTTGATTACAACATGACACCAGACATGAGAACTGCCGCTGCGTCATTTCAAGAGCAGCCTGTTAAGAGACACTGTCACATCTCTGAGGCCGAACATTTTCAAAAAACTAACTTATTTGTTTCAAGAGACTATTTCCCAAAATGGTCAACTAACGACACGTTTTAGTTGCTTCCAAATGGCTGCTTGACTACTCCCATGAGTGGGTGTGGCTTCAGCACATCAGCAGACACAGTCCTGGAGCTGAGAGTACTCATATGCTCATTTTTGCCCGATTTTGACACCTAATTTCATAAACCTGTCAATATTTTTAATCATTAAAATTTGGCTGGGTCGTTAATAGCACTTTCTTCTGACAGATTTCGTCTGACAAACTCACATATTAATCCTTCCTTTTTATCCTTTTTACATAGACTTTAAGTAGCAAATTTTCATCTAAAAAAAAATCATTCATTTACAATATAAATATATTCTTATCCATAAATGGGGTCTCCAGGACCCGAAACACAAAACTGGCATTAAAAATCTCAGACGGCCTCATTGTAAATTCTAAAACAAATGTCTTTGTACAAGAAAAATGCATTACCTTTATTTGCTCGTAGGCTTTGTCCACATCAGTCACCTCATGGCTGCGATGCTCTCCAGACACAGAGTCATCCTCTGACAGCAGAAATCCACAGGTGAGACAGAACCAGTCCATCCCCTCCAGCTCAGCAGCCAATCGGGCCTGACTCTCCTCCTCTGCATCAATGATTTCATAATCAGCCTCAATGGGCTCTTCGTCTGGGGACAGGTCAAAGGCTTTCTCCTCCTCCTCTTTCTCCACATCTATTTCCATCTTCTCTTCTCTCTCCTGGCCTGGTTCAGATTTTGGTTCTTCTGCAGCTGTCTGTGTTTCAGGTTGCGGCATCTCTTTTGCATCCTGTTCTGATATCACTTCATATTCAAGTTTCTCAACAATCACCTCTGAAGCCTCTGCAACTGCCTCATCTTGCTCCATCTTTTGCCCCACATCCTCTTTGTGCAGGTCAGTGTCTAGACATGAATCCTCTTTTACAATATTTGTTTCTGGGGCATCTTCCACCTTGTGCGTCTGCACCTTTTGTTCTACATCTGCTGCCTCTGGCTGTATATCCTCTCTGTGTAACCCGGACAAATCCTCTTGGGGAGTAAAGCTCCTCAAACGTGAAAAGACACCCTGGTCTTCTTCTTCAAAATCCAGCTCCACCTTCTGCTCCTCTATGTTGACCTCCTCCACCACAGGTATGGGAGGAGAGTACCTATCGTCTAACTCGTTTTTAGGCAGTGGTTCCTCCTTTAGAACAACTTCTGGCTTTACTTCCATTTGAGGTTCTGTCATTGTTTTTTCATTTGGCGCATGAAGAGTCTCTGGACATATTGCGATGGTGTCAGGTTCTGTAAGACATTCACTTGTGCTGTCAGGTACAGAGAGAGCTACTGTATCACTTATAGTCTTCTCTGACCACTGACTGATCTCTATGTCCATCTCTACAGCTTGTCCTTTGGGGACAAGGAGGATTATCTCATCATCCACATTCACCCTCTTCTGAACATCAGTCCCAGTGTCCTCTGTGGATGTTTTATCCTCAGCTTCAGGTATCAGCTTTGTTTTGTCTGATTCATCATCAGGTACTGACTCCTCTTGTTGGTGCTGTTTGGACCCAAGAATTGGATGCTGTTTTATATCTGAATCTGTCTTTACTTCATCTGTCATCACAGGTTTGGTTATTTCGCTTAAAATCTCAGTTTTAACTTCTGACTCCTGATCAGTTTTAGTTTCAGGCACCTGGCTCTCAACTGAAGTTTCCTCTGTTAAAACTTCAAATTCTTCTCCTCCTCCAGGAGCTGCTGTTTCAACATCTGTTGGCTCAACACTTGTAACCTCCTGAAGATCAATCTGAACTTGAGTTTGGATCTCTTTTTCATCCACTGCTTTTTCAATCACCTCCACTACTGCGTGTACTGCAGCATCACACTCAGTGGTAACCTCAACAGGTGCAACATCTTCAGGAACAACCTCTTCTTTCTCACACAGTGTTGTTTCAGCTGACGTCTCGATTTCAGTAGAGGTGATCATTTCCTGTCCTTCAATCTCAGGTTCTTTGACTTCAGCTGGGGCTTCTACTATGGCCTCAGTTACGACGTCCGCATCAGCAGCAGCCATGTTAGTGTCAGTATCCACCTCCTCAGATGAACTCTTCTCAGGTGTTTCTGTTGCTATTTCAGATTTGGTGACGGTGTGAGGCGCCTCACTGCTTACATGTTCTGTTTCATCTGTCTCCTCTGTAGTACTTGCAACCACCTTAGCTGTTTTTTCTACCTCTTCTATGGCCTCTGTTACTGCTTTCTCTTCAGTAGCCACCATCCTGGTGTCAGCATCCACCTCCTCAGACAAACTTTTCTCAGGTGTTTCAGATTTGGTGATGACTTGAGGCACCGCACTGCTTACAGGAGCTTTTCCAACTATCTCCTCTGTAGCATTTACAATCACCTGAGCTGTTTTATCTTTCACTTGTTGTGAGCAGCCATGTTGAGACTGACATGGCTGCTCAGCTTCAATAACGCTAGCTGGCACTTCTCTCTGATGCTCTTCACTCTCCTCTGTTTTCTCTACTTTACTGTCGACCTGTTGAGATCTAGGAAGTGGTTCAGCAGTGCTGCTCTCGGGAGACTCAGTTTGGTCTCTCTTCACCTCGTGTTTAACTTCCTGATCCTCCTTCCGATGCTCTGTCAGCCGAGATGCGTGAATTGATTCTTCTGAGGCTTCTCTGAGAGTCTGCTCTTCTGTCACAATGGAAAGTTCCTTTTCTGTTTCTGTCAATGTTGCTAATTTCAAATCTTCACCCCTATCTCCATCACTGACCTCCTGCGTCTTTTCTTCCTCTGTCGTTGTCTTGTCCTCATCTTCTCCTTTGGCCACTCTTGTTAGACATCCTGTCATTTCAAACTTATTCTGCGACCACATCATCCTCCCCTCCTTCCTGTTCTCAGCTGGCTCTGGTTGAACCTCCACTCTGGGAATTTCATCCTTTAAAGTAAACTTCTCCAGGTACCCGTCTGGCTCCTCTGCATCTGACAGGCGTCTCTTATATGACTTCTCAGATGTCACGCTTTCTGCCTCAGAGTATTCCTCATCACTCCTCCTTCTCTCACCTACAGCATCCTCATAAAGGTCTGAGTACATGAACGACATGGCGGTGGGCTCTTCCAGCAGAATGGGGTCAATGATCTTAGGGGGCCCAGGGGAGATAAAGATGGGTGTGAGGATGGTCTCTTCACTCCCAAACAACACTGAACCACTCTCCTTTGTAGATCTCTGGCTCTCTCTTCTCCTTCTCATCCCTGTCCCACCGTCCCCCTCATCATCTTCTCTCCGCTGCTGTTCATCAGCAGGAGCTCCTTCTCCGTAGAAGACCTCATCCAGATGTTCCCCAGCTATCTCCACATCCGTAACAAAGACAAAGGAGTCCTCTGATGCAGATGGGCTGTCTGTGGCTGTCTCCTTAGCAAGCTTTTGTTCCTCTACTTGTGGCTTTGCTGCAGGCTGTTCTCCCTCCACCTCCTGCAGCTCTGGAGCTTGTTCCTCTGGAACCACCACATCAACCAGGGTAAACTTTTCGAAGTAGTCTATGTCGCTGGTGCTCTCTTTTGGAGTGGGTGTGTGTCTGAGCTCTGCATCAGCTGATGGCTGAGAGGACTCTTGTTCTGAGGACTGGGGAAAGATCACAATCAGCCAGTCAATCTTTGGTGTCAACAGATTTTACTAGATACAAGCACCTATATAAATTTCATGTAATTGGCAGATGAAACCAAAACCAGTGCTAACATTATTTAAACCACTCACTCAACTCATACCTCTTGGTGATCTAGTATTTCCTCCTCTCCTGGCAGGGCGTGATTCTGTTGGTGTTTCCAGTCATGGTGGTTTCGGGAACGGATCTTTGGGGTCTGATCCAAATAAGACAAATTATCCTGCAGCTCTGTGCTCTCCTCCTCGTCCACAGTGGGAAGTTTTGAGGGGACTCTGATGTTGAGAATCTCATAACCATCTGAAATCAAACTAAACAGCTGCTGATCTTTGTTTTTAATTTCCTCCAAGTCCGGCTCTGTTTCGGTTTTCTCCTGTTTTACATTGGGAAGAGAAACCTCTGACATCTCAAGTCTCTCCACTCCCAGAGCCGAAGCAGATCTTGAACTACCAGGTCGGCTCAGCCTGTCTCCCAGCCTGCTGCTCCTTCCTCCGGACCTCGTCCTCCTGCGGATTATTTTCTCCTCGTCAAAGACGATGGTGATCTTTCCTGCCGCTCCAGAGCCCTCCATGCTGTAGGCTTCAGAGATGGAGCTTGTCTCAGAGGCCCAGGGGGTAGAGCAGCGGCTAGAGGCCGTCTCCCAAACGATACCACTGTCCTCACTTTGAACAGTTACCATGGAGAACGATGGATCCACCATCAGGCACTGGAGTTTGGGCTTCACAGACTGGTCCTGCACAGCCTCTCGCAGACTGCAGGACAGAGATATGGACTGAGTTAGAGAAAGCAGAGCAGCCTGTTTGTGCTGTTTACAAGAAGAGGAAAGGCATGACTAAACAGTCTAACTGCAAGTGGAGATCCTCTTGGCGCAGCTCGTGGAAATGCAAGCAGAGAACAGACCAATGAATCAAATCAAAACATATCTGACCAAGATGTGCCACCATTGAGACCACATTCATGTTTTGCACCTGAAGCAACTTAGCAAATCTAAGCTGAAAACACCCACTGATCTATTCTCAAACCTAAGGAGTGTAGATCTCCAGCATTAGACCTGGTGCCTGGTCCCAGTTCGCCAATGTCAGTGATGGGCTGAAAAAATAATGATTAAATGCACTCTGAGCTGTCTCTACTGCTATGAATACAGCTGGGCTCCTGCAGGGTTACAGCGAGGTGACGTCCCAAAACGTCATTCATGTAATATTAGAGAAGAGATGCCTAGCCTTCCCAAATACATTCAACATATCAGTGTCTTCTACTATTTATGACATGGCAAGGATAGCTAGAGAACCCGGCACGAAACATGATAAATGACATGTAAAATATGGGACGTGAATAACATCAAATATTAGAATACAGCTGCCTGCAATGCCACACTGACAGTTTCTTGTATGAGCTGAAGAACAGATGATCATTTAATATATTAAATGAGTACTGCTTTGTGTCCAGTCATACTCTCCAGACAGAGATAAGACACACCTTCTCTTTTCTCTTGTTAAAGCCAAATGTATCTGAGCTAAGAAGCCCAGAAACAAGTGGTTTCTCACACACTCCTTTTAATAATCCCCTTGGTAAGAAGCAGAAAAGACACCACTTAACACAAAAATGAAGTGAGCCCAACTGAGGTTAGGTAGGATCCACTGTATAAAGCACCTGTTTTGCAGTTCCTCAACCTCGTCTTCATCGTCCTGGCTGATGGCCTCTGACAGCTCACTCTGAAACTCCTGTAGATCTGTCATTTCCGAGTCCAGACTCTCACACTCCTCCATCTTGGTAATATCCTCTGTCTCTATTCGTTTCGGTTCCCCAATGTTATTTCTTTTCTTTGTATTTTAGAGTCCTCTTGATGTTTTCCGCCACTCTGATTTCTGAAGAGCTGGTCTGCCTGTTTGTGTCATTCTAAGTTGGGAGCCGTCCATCTGACTCAGCGGGGGACAGAAATAGTCTGAGTGGGGAATGAAAAGAGGGGAGTTGGATAGAGAGGGGCAAAGCAGTAAGGGAGGGATATAGCTTTCAGAGGGTCTTGGGTTAAGCACACTAACAACAAACTCAAAGAAGTTAGATTTTAAACTGTTGAAAAAAGATTGTCATTCATTTCGGAAGGTGATCAATGTCTTGGTGACAGTGGCAAACAGCTGAATTTGCAAGTGTGACTTTAAGATCAAAATCCCCCTTGGTAAGTTAAATATAGGCCATGTGCTGAAACAGTATCCCACCGGTGCCCCTGCTGCTGGTGACTAAACAGGGCCAGACACACACACACACACACACACACACACACACACACACGTCTTGTAAGGCATCTATCCCTTAGCAGTACTAGCACTATGCAGAAGTCATAAAACTAGGTGTAATAAGGCGTCAAACCACACAACAAAAACTAATCAACACAGGAGCTGCCAGAAGAGGCTGCAGAGAACTTTATCAAAAGGTGCAGATATCCAGGAGTCATCTTTAGTTTTATATTCTTTAAGGCCTATGAATCACAAGCACCTATAATGGACCCAGTGATGTCAGAGCTCCCGATGATGATGAAAATGACACCTGACTTCAAAATGTCAGGTGAACTAGGTGGACTGGACCAGATCTATGGAATGAGGTTCAATCCCTGGCTCCTCCAGTCTGCATGTCCAAGTGTCCTTGGGCAAGATACTGAACCCCAAATTGCTCCCAAAGGCTGCACCATCAGTGTGTGAATGTGTAGCAGTTAGCAGTTGCATCGCAGCCATCACTGTATGAATGTGTGTAAAAGGGTGAATGAGATATGTATTGTAAAAGCACTTTGAGGGGTTGGAAGACTAGAAATAGCAGCATACCTAGCATAGCATAAACATACCTTTAACCGCAAGGTGACCAGATATAATACTGTGTGCCGTGTCCACATCCCATAGCCATAGAATCCACCGTTATACCATTTTGAACAAACAACAACCTTAAAGTTCCAGTGTGTAGGATTTAGTGGCACCTAGCAGTGAAGTTGCACATTGCAACCAAATGAATACTTTCCCACACTACACCCTCTCCTCCCAAGCATGTAGTAAAAACTGTGGCTGCAAAATTCACATTAAAAGCAAAAGGTCACATCTAAATCAGTGCTTGGTTTTTTACTGTGGAAACAGAGAGGGCCCCCCTCTCTGTAGATAGCAACTAAAACATAATGACTCTTATGTTCAGGTTATTATACATTAATGAAAACATACTTATTATTATTCAATTCCTGCCGATAGATATTCCTAAATCTTAGACACTGGACCTTTAAAGATTTTTCTTTTGGCCTTTTCAAGCTTTATTTTCGATAGAGACAGCTGAAGAGTGACAGGAATGTGGGGAGAGAGAGATGGGGAATGACACACGGGAAAGAGCCACAGGTCGGACTTGAACCCTGGGCCGCTGTGGCAAGGACTGAGCACCTACACATGGGGAGGTTGCTCTACCAGCTGAGCTAAATGACACCCCAGACACTGGACCTTCAAAGTATAAAATTAAACATGTCAATAAACCTCATTGTCAAAACCTCAACACATTTGAACATGAACATAAAAACAATACAATGTACACAGAGCTCAAAAATGCAAAGTGAAAACACTCATACATCTTCATAGATTTATTTTTTTAAAATAAACATTTAAAAGTCAGCAATGTACAAAATGTACAAAAAGAGAGGAGGAAAAATATAAACCAAAAAACAAAACAAACCAAAGTGTAACTTCTTCAAATAACTTATGTATAAAGTGAACCAAAAATAAGCAGAAATCAGTTTTTGTCCAGACACATCAAGTACATAGTGAACTAAACGACACATTGGGCCTGTCACTAGTCTGGTGAAATTAATCCAAGACACGAAGAACAATGAGAAAGGAGTGGGAATATCCATAGAGCAGCCCTCTCGTGATCGCCTCAGGATCACTTAAATTATGATTCCAACTTGAAAGTCACTTAACAAACTCAGCTTTCAGGTGAGCTTAGAAATGTTAAGATGGTAATGGTGAAAACGAAGGAGGCCTTTAAAGCAGCTGTAGAAAAAAAAAAAACTGTCTATGGCGTAGTTTCACTACTAGCCTACAAAAATACAAAAAGGCTTTTGTGTTGCATGTTAGTCCAGACGAGCTGAAAAGTATATACTGTACATACACGTGGCAGAGACAAATCAGCATCTTCAAAACTGACTTTGTGCAGTATGGCACTAGTAAAATGGATATAACTAAAACTGAGATTAGAGATAAATCGGAGAAGTTGTTTGAGACCAGTCAAACCTTAACACTTCCATTTAAGCTAGTTTCAGCAGGATGCAGGTATTATTTTGTATTTTCATACTTTGTCAGTATACTTAAATAATGATCTTTGTAGCAGCAATGACCATTTCTAATAACACTGCCCGTTACTATCCTGCTTCAATGCAGCATCTCTTTGACACAAATTTAAGTGACTGGATTTTTAATTCAGAGCCCTCCGGTGTCACTACTCAAATATTGTATTTTTATTATCAGTTACAATAATTACAAACGATTGGCAAAGTCACTTGAAAGAGTGTACAGTAACTTAAATATTTACTGCCACGGGACATACATTCTGTGTGTAGCTGAGGCAGGCAGGGCATTCAGAGTCCCAGTCTTTCTGCCTGTGAGGTGCAGAGGCAGCAGGACTCCTCTCCCAGCACATCCCAAAGGTCCCGAAGATCTGTCTTCGTTTCTGGGGATAGGCCTGTCTTGAGGTAGAAGACTCCTGTCAGCTCGTCTAATTAGAGGAATCCCTTATCTCCTGGATGACTCCTTAATACTGATGGCTCTGACCGGGAGGATCGAGTTCAGGTCTTTCCTCTGCTGTAGTATCCGCCATGACTGCACAGACACAGAGAGATGAGAAGCAGGGGGGTTTATGAATAACTCATGAGTGGTCCATAGTGGCTTAGAGGAAGAAAGAAAATATGAAGGGAACACAGTTATCAGGACTGGCATTTACCTCAACAAACTGAGCTTTAATGATATCATACTTGATCTTCTCATGGACAGCCCTGGCAACGTTATTTCTTTCAAATGGCTCTGTAACACAATGAATTTCTGTCACTCAATGAATATGTAGCATTTCTTGTGTCGATGGTGATGGTGGCAGTGGCATGCCCACTGAAATGTTTACCTTCCACACAAATGTATTTGTTTTTCCACTCATGAGAATTGCTCTTAGGCAAAGCTCTGGCCTCTCGAACAGAGATCACCTGCTCATCCCACCTGTGAAACAGAAAACATTTTTTAGTGCCGGCTAGACTAAAAATAAAACGCAATGACCAAGGTTCTCAAGCACCATACTGGTGGCTGATCAGCAGCAAAATATTCAACCTTTCCTGCCAACAAACAAACCTTCCAGGCATCAGATGGCTTTAGTTTAATTGAGTACAGTATAAAAACAGACAACTGAAAAATTGCTTGAGAAAAATAATGTGAACATAAAACATTCTTATTTTTGTCAATGATACCATAACATCATGTGATAATGTTGGAAGCAACATCAGTTTTTGCGAACTTGTTCTTCTTGGACAATTAAAATGCATCTGAGACTTGAGAGTGGATATATTAACCTTCACATTATTGTCCGTCTTCCAGCTCACAAGTCTTAAATGCTGGAGCTTCATTGAATGCATCACATTCAAGGTACAAAGATTTCAGTCTTTGCAAGTTTTGCATGTTTATTGACACACCTTGGCTGAAATAATTGTCGGTCAAGACGAACAAAGAAACTAAGCAAGCTACATACAATTTGTACGTCACAAATAAATGCACTCAAATCACTCAGCATGTGTGATCTGTTTGGATCAAATATTAGTGCTTGCATGGTGAGTGAGTTTTACTTCAACCTTGCAACAGTGCCATGGCTAGGTAACCCACATACTGCAAACACAGATCATGATCATGGGGATCATGGTATGTCATGTTAGTGCTGCGTAAGACCAAAGGTCCCACCTGCTCCTGTCCTTCACTCCGAGAAATGAAACCAGAGACGAGGATGCAGGACAGAGAGGGGAGGAGAGACAGGGGATTGAGAGCGAGAAGCTGTTGGCCTGAGGAGCAGGAGATGAGGAATGGGAGCAAGAAAATGAGCAGGCAAAAGAACCATGGGTGCAAAAACACTGAAACACTAGACACGGTAATGTGTGTCCTTGGGAGATACCTGAAGTAGGTGGCATAGTATTTGAGAAAGCCCAGAAGCAGCTCTCCCAGAGAGGACTGGTTTCTTGAGATGTAGGGGGGGATGTGTTTGGGTCCGTCTGGAACTGCGTCAATGTCCATTAAAGGATTAAAACACTCCTGAAAACCAAGGACAGGACAAAATGACAAATACTTAAAACGGAGCACATTTTCAGGATATAACAGATTCTTTCATCTGTGATGCATGCAAAGTTAAATTACTGCAAAAATGTATCTTTTTTTAAGAAAGCAAAGTGTCTGTAAGGCATTTTACTTTTGTATTATCTATTATTTGCTTGTTAAACATACTACTTGACATAAGTTTCCAGTTTCACCTCTTGTAATTAACCTTAATGAGAAGGTAAATGCACAGTGTAAACTTTAGTTGCAAAAGAACACAATAGAGATACTTACTGGGTAGTCCCTCTGTAGAGAGGGAAGGACCGGTTCATTAAGCGCTTTAAAAACAAAGAAAACAACACATACAAAATAAGATTCAAGTACAAATGTAGGGGGAAAAAAAGATTTTGTCTGTGTGTTATTGTACTGACTCTGGAGGTAGTGCAACACCATGAGCACCAGTGTGTAGCTGCTCAACGTTCCTTTGCTGGCATCATTGATTTGATTGTGCCGTGCCCATTTCTTGACGACAAGGATCATGGGTCTTATCCTGAGATCAGCTGAGAGACCACAGCAGGTCAAAACAAGAGACTATTCCTTTCAAGTAACAAATACACTGCTTGTGGTTGGACTAATACGCAGAGTGTTAGTGTTTAAAAGTTACTGCCGTGTGAATCCAATGGTTCTGTTGACTTTCTCACCCACCATAGGCATAACTCCTCAGAAGGAATGTGTTTCTGATGCCCACTGTGTTGTTGACATTCAGATCAAACTCCAGGTCACTAGAGAGGGCAGAAGTAATAAAGGAGTCATTATTAACACTTCTTTCGGAGTTTGATGACGTTGTAAACACACGCTTTAAATTCTGTTTTGTTCCTACCTGCCTTTCTCTCTGAACCTGAGGATTGGTACTTTGGCTCTGATCAGCTGAGTCCTCTCTACATATGCTTTGAATAGAAACAAACATCATGTGATTTATGGTAGTTTTAGTTTCATTTTTCACTAAACCTGTATCTCTTTCCAACAAGTAAATAGCTCCACCTGGTGGAGTTGGTGGGGAATATAGAAACTGAAAAGGAAACTTAAATTGCTTGTTAAAACTTGTTGGTTATATGCAGCAAAACTGATAATAAGTAAGTAAATTAGAGTTTTAAAAAAAAAAAGTTGTTTATTATTACTCACACAGTGATCTGAACAACCGCTGAAGGACAGACAGCACATGAATAGGATCATGTCTTTTCTGAAACAGAAAAACACACAGGTTTTTAGGAGGAAGTGGGTATCAGTGATTATACATAAACATATTTTGGATGACAATCACACAGCAGAGTTAGAGATACTCACATTTCCCTTAAGGACCAGGCAAAGATCAGCGTCACTGCTCCGGCAGCCCAATCCATTCATGGAAGATCCAGTCAAGTAAAGCCGTGCCACTGTGAGGAAAACACTTCAATAAGATTCACAGTAGACGATTAAATCGGAGCATGATTGTGTATTTCATACACACCTGCATAGACATGCTGTATATCTTGCTGCAGCCGAGTTCGACACATCTCCTTCCGGGCCAAATCGGACGACTGCTGCTGGCAGGCTTCAAACAGCTCCACCATCTGATCACTCAACTAAGGGCACAAACACATGCACTCTGACTAAATAAAGCATACCTGCAAGCACACATAGTCACACTGATGTATACCAGGTGCAGTTTAAGGTCATCTGAATATACAATACCTTGTCCTTAGCGTAGGTCTGCAAGCTGTTGGAACTTTCTGGGACAGCAGGCACCTGAGGGTGGGGACGGGAGTGTGGGCTGGGATAACGGCGATCAAAACCTGATCTCGATGATCCTGCCAACACTTGGTCAGGATGACGAGGCGGAGGGCTCCGAATTGACGAGGGGCCTATTAACAGGTCGGAAGATGAGTCAAGGCGTTGACGCTTCACAACGTGGGGGCTGTATTCATCAATCTGCCTCCTGGAAAAAAACATCATGAGGAAACACATGACAAGGTATGTGATGACTAAAATTGTCTTGGATGTTCCCATCTACCGCCAACATACAGAAGTTAAATAAAGTCATGTAATGACTTGTGGAGGTGAGTTTGAACATATATAACATTATTCAAAACATACTTGCGCCCATTGGTCATAGTTGGTGTGCGATGAGGAAGCGCTGGAGAAATGGATGGTGTGGGCTTCCATTCATATGTAGGCAATCTCTGTAGTCCAGGAACATAGAAGCTACCAAACACATACATACATAGATAGATTAAACATACACATATATGTTGCTGCACATGACATGAAAGGACAACCGCTAACCATCTGCATGTTTACTACTGTTATGTTGGAGTCACCTGTTGACACCACCCAGGCTTTGGTGGTTGTATTCGTAGTAGCGGGTCGCAGGGGGTGGTGGGTACAGGCCGTCAGTGTAGGGTGACCGGCCCCTCGATGCAGCGCTGCGGGGGAACATGCTGCCGCTCTTCGCAGCAATCCAGCATTAACTCCTCTGATTTCCTGAAAGGAAAACAGGCAGAGCTACAACACAGCTGTCTGGTAGTGCCAGCAAATGAAACAGCCACCGCGGCCACCACCACCGCCACCAAACAATTAAGGAAGCGCCACGTCAAGTTAACGAGGAAACCAAAACTTAACGTTTGTCGGGCAACAATGCTAACTAACGTTAGCACAGATCTCGTCAAGCACAAGCAGTCTCTAGCTAACGTTAGCCAATTCAAACATCGGGAACTGTATTATCACCAAACTGACTCTGTGTCTCTGTGGGTTAGTGTGCAGAGTACGTGTTTGAACGAGTGTCGCTGAAATATTAAAAACGTCCACGCTGTAAGTTAACACTCACCAAGTAGCATGTAAACAAAACTGGAGGCGCTAGTTTCCTGAGCACGTACTTCCGCATTGATGCCGTGACGTAGTAGAACTGGATTTAAAGGGGACGTTGCCGTATTTAGTTAAAGGTCCAGTGTGTAGAATTTAATTAAAGGTCCAGTGTGTAGAATTTAGTTAAAGGTCCAGTGTGTAGAATTTAGTTAAAGGTCCAGTATGTAGAATTTAATTAAAGGTCCAGTATGTAGAATTTAATCAAAGGTCCAGTGTGTAGAAATTACTTAAAGGTCCAGTGTGTAGAATTTAATTAAAGGTAAATGTATAGAATTTAATTAAAGGTCCAGTGTGTAGAATTTAGGTAAAGGTCCAGTGTGTAGAATTAAGTTAAAGGTCCAGTGTGTAGAATTTAGTTAAAGGTCCAGTGTGTAGAATTTAATTAAAGGTCCAGTGTGTAGAATTTAATTAAAGGTCCAGTTTGTAGAAATTACTTAAAGGTCCAGTTTGTAGAATTTAGTTAAAGGTCCAGTTTGTAGAATTAAGTTAAAGGTCCAGTGTGTAGAATTTAGTTACATCTAGTGGTGTAAGCGCTGCATTGCAGTCTCCTCACATCACCCTCACCTTTCTAGAGTAAAGGAGAAACAACACTTTAAGGACCCTGTTTAGGGGGCGGCGTTTAGCTCAGTTGGTAGAGCAGCTGCCCCATATGTGAACGCTCAAGGCGGGAGCCCAGGTTTGAATCCCGACCTGTGTGGCCCATTCCTGCATGTCATTCTCTATCAAGAATAAAGCCAAAAAAAAGGACCCTGTTTAGAGTATGAATTTAGTCGGGGTTAAAAACTAGAAGTGATCGTGCCTTTTCGATCAGGGCCCCTCGACTCTGGAACGACCTGCCCAAGGAGATAAGGTTCGCTGAATCAGTGAATTTTTTCAAAGCACTTCTTAAAACTAATTTTTACAGACTGTAGAAACACAGTGTTTCAACAGTAGCCCACTCCTACTGTAGATATAAAAAGTTCATTTTTCAGTTTCTAATGTCGGAAGTGGGCTATATCCACAATACTGGACATCAAAATCAAGATAAAAAAATAATCAAAGCCAGTATATGAAGACTTGAACTGATGACATCGGTGACTGTTTGTTTCAGATACTGTATATCCAAATGAGTTTAATTTGAATGTAGAGCTTTGAGCTGTAAATCAGATAAGCCCAATTTTCAACAAAATAACCATGGCTGCTGTCATGTTATCCATTATTCATTGTCTGTGAAGCAGCGCCAAGATTTATCTGTAGATGATATCTTCACTACAGTCAGTCTGTTGCATCTGTTTTGTTGAATTGTTAAAATCCACATATTTAAACTGATCTTTTCAATGCTGTAAACATAACATGAGTGGATTTTATTTTTGGGTGGGTCCATTTGTGCATCAATGATTAGATAAGAGTGATGAAAAAAGTGCTGCCCGGTGAGCCCAGCAATATCACAACGTTTATTAGCTTTTATCCACTGGATAACTTGTTCTCCAGTTTCTTACAGTAGCTTTGTGAGCTCTGCGTCCGACTGTGATCCAGCAGTCCATCAACATTTCATCCATTCATGACGGAGTAACCCCATATTGGCTACCTGAGCTCCTAGAACATATGAATCACCAATCTATAAATAGTTTTATAGGCTTTTGTTATTCTAGAAATGGCAGGCTTAAGCCATATAAACATTTGTAAATTGAACGGTTCTGTCATTAAAGTATTCTTTCACATCCACAAAGTTCAAATTTAGATGTTTATTACTAACCTCTTCAAAAATAGCAACAGAAAGCATGAAACACTGTACTAATCATGTAATAATACAGTCATATTGCATATTAAATTAAACAGAAAAAACTCTGCTACAAGCACATATAAGTCATATTTACACACACCAAACACAACTCAAACACCAAGCAAATTAATGATCAAATATCAAAATCTGTATGGCGTCATGAAGTCAACCTACTCACCACATTTGCATTGCTAGTGCTCTGACACATGCTACATAGACAAACGATGTGTCATATGAAAGGCGAGACTGTGATGACTCCAACAGTTACCCTCAGTGTCGCTCTAAAATTATTCAAATAGACCTTGTAGTTGCAGAGGTTGGGTATGACATTTTCGAACAGAGGCCTAGAAAAGAGGCTAATAGCACCAATTAGATATTTTAAAAACAAAAACTCATAAAGCAGCTCACAGAAAGGCACTCGAGATAATATAAAGGATAGAAAAAAATGACATAAGGAAAAAACATGTAGAGTTATGACAAATATTCATCTATTAGATTTATCCCATGTTTACAGGTTGCCAAAGACAAATGATTTATTGATCTATGGGGCATGAACTGGGTTATTTATGACTAAAACTGTGCTATATTTAAGCAAACATAAGAAGGGAAATTACATATTTTCTTTGAGCATTTGGTGAGAAGGCCACTTCCCAACAAACTTCTTATGAAACAAGAACGCATCAAATGTCCTCAGTCCCTTGAGCACCGAGTGACGTCACTGCGGAGGACGGTGTCGTGACGTAGGCAGTTCAATACTGACAGCGATCTGAGTGGGAGGGAAGCGGATGCATCAGCAGCCAGATGTGGAGCGGTTTTGGGGGGCGGGGTGCACATAGGGTCCGTGGATAGGCGCAGATCAATAAAACACACACACACACATATAGCCACAGCATAGAAACTGCAGGATATTTTTATACATGCAAACGAATCCATATACCAGCATTGGTAAGGAGAGCGTGAATTTGTCATGTGAATGAGTAAAAAAATGAAAAGGCATTGACATAGACATTGATGATGGGTTAGGGTTGGTCCATCTGAAATCGGTTTTATTATAGAAATGCACTGAGTGTGTGGAATATGTGTGAAATAGCTTTAGTCTGGGCGAAAGAGTGGGGGTGTTGCATGTGAGTCTATGGTAATGAGAGAGAGAGAGAGAGGGAGAGAGGGAGTGTGTGTGTGTGTGTGTGTGTGTGTGTGTGTGTGTGTGTGTGTGTGTGTGTGTGTGTGTGTGTGTGTGTGAGAGAGAGAGAGAGAGAGAGAGAGAGAGAGACGCGGGTGGACAGTGTGATGCTGTGCGTTATCTACTGGCTAAATGAGGGTTGTCTTTTCCAGTTCAGGCAGCAGGGCTTCTCCACCCTTTCAACGAGGATCTGTAATTTACTCAACAACAGCAGGGCGCCTGTCGGATCTCCATTGGACTCTGCGCTGGATCTCCCACAGCGCCGCTACTTGCTGCTAGTGCTGCTGCTTCTTCATCTCCATCTCCATCACCAAACCCTCAACGCCGAGAGGACGAGAAGAAGAGCCGATTTCCGTGCCATGTGCAAAGCGACATGTATGTGTGATTTCACGCGGTGACAGCGGAGGGGAATGGAGCAGTTGTCATCAAATTCCTGCAGACGCACCGACGGTGATACATTGAAGGCTGTCGTGTAGAGAGGAGACCTTCATACGCAGCAGCCAGTCCGAGAGATTCGGGGGTTTTTTTGCCAGTGAAAAGGATCAGTGGTCAAGTGTCGCCTTTCATGTCAACCACAACAATGGGGTAAGTGTGATTATTATCCCACAGGCTGACTTAGTCTCCCTTTCCCTCCTTTCTGTATTTATTTCAGCTGCGGCTGCCTCACAGGGAATGAACTTCCCTGTCATGGAAACCACACCACGCATAACACAGTAATGACCCGGGTGTATGCGTTAAAATGTAGGCCTATCTCTCTGTCTTACGTGACGTCTTATAAACCTGATGGTGGATAGTTCAGGTAGTGCTGACATGTTTGTGTGGTAAGCGTTTGATGTGCTCCACAATGAAACCACTAATAAATTCAGAGACGGATAATGAAGCAACTTACTCCTCTCACCTCTCTGTACATGCTCTGTTTGGTAAAAAATAGAAATACCACATCAAATGTTAGTGCAGAAGTTTCACCATCACCAAACTTTTAGGATCAAAATAGTAGGTTAATCTGCAGTGAGTCCCAAAGTGGGACTACCAGTGTGTCCTGTTGGGTGTTCTCACCAAAATCAAGCAAAGATTAAATTACCTGTTATGACACTAGAACATGAGGGAGTGAAAGTGGTGTTCTTTCTATGTCTGTCTGTCCAACAGTTTATTCCCCACATAAATTACAGACAGTTATGTAATTCTGGAGGAGGGCATGGGTAATAACAGCTTTTCTTCTCAAATATTCTCAAACAAATATCTATGGTCTGATGTACTGTACATCCTGTTCCAGATCTTGCTCTAGAGAAGATTTAGGAACAGTAAAATGTCAGAAGCAGGAGAATGTCAGCAGCTACAATGCTGCACAAGGCTCTAGTGACAGAA
Source organism: Protonibea diacanthus (assembly GCA_028641955.1). Lineage (NCBI taxonomy): Eukaryota > Metazoa > Chordata > Actinopteri > Sciaenidae > Protonibea > Protonibea diacanthus. Next base: position 19,799,627 of record CM053985.1, read on the forward strand.
AGTGGCTTCCTGTCTCTATGGCAGCACAGAGACTGCTACCTTACACATCCTCAACAACAGGCACCCATCAGTGAAATATCCGCCTGGTGCACAGCACTGCTCATTTGCATGTCCCCTAACCCTGCGCTCAGCGGTCCATTTCCCCCACCAAGCCTGCCGTCCATTAACAGCTGTCTCCTGCAGTTCATTGTGATTAATTGCACAGCAGGAGGTTAACAATATGGCGCAGGCATGGTGCGATTCCGAGGCATCAGCCAAAACTCCTGCATTAACTATTTACAATACACTAGAGGCTTCCCGGGTGCCCACTCTGCCCTCCTACAGTGTGGGCAGCACATCATTCAGTGGTCTCCCACTCAGCTTCAGCTCTCCAGTGGGTTCTGCCATACTGGTGACTAAGTTACTGTTATGCAACTGACTCAGTGGCTTACAATGGAATAAACTGTGATTCAAAGCACTATCCTGCATACAGTGTGTGTATTAAAGTCTGAATATGTGCAGATCTGTTGTCTGGATCCAGCTGTAATGGCACAGACAGCTAGAGTCATATTTCACTTCTGGCCTCGTGGCTGAATACCAAGCCACTTACAGCTCTAATGGTAATGGCATAGAGGAGAACATTAGTGTTGGATGAGAACTGGAGATGCCTATCAACACTCTCTGGTGCGTTCTCACTTCCTTGGGCAAATACAATCAATGCACAGACTGACTCAGTTTCTGTCCCTCTTTGTCTTTGGTTGTGTCTGTTGGTGTACGTGGCAGAAAGTATGTGTTTACTGGCACAACTCAGGTCATCCAAGTTTCTCCCAGTAGATAGAGCAACAGCGAGCTCTCTCATTAACAACCTATCTCTACTTTAAATAAGATCTACTTCCCTTCAAGCTCTAGTCTGTTGAATTAATGAAAAACCCTGGAAACAAGGACAACTTTTAGTGGCAGGCGGGGTGGATGTGGAGGTGGCAAAGGAAAGTAAGATCTCCTGAGATGGACCGTTTCATTATACTTCTGTTTCACTGTCAGTGTTTGCAGGAAGAGGGGCAGCTGCATAGTTGAAGTGGACACTAAAGTAGAAAATGAAGGCAGCCTTTCATGGTATAAAATGACATGCATGTATTTAAGATGTTTTCTCAAACAGTGTGACACAAAAATTGAGTGTTCACTTCTGTGCATCAAATTCCTGAAGCAGATGATGTGTCTGATGTGCACCTGTTGCCACACCTGGAGTTGTATGTGTGTTCATGTGAAATCCCCTGTAGGCACTGGTACAGTGTTGTTCAATGATCAATACTTATGTTAACATGTGTAGAGTTGAGCTGTGTGCATTTGCTCAACACATTTTAAAGGGTAGTTTTGCTTTGATTACAGTAAACGGATGTCTACTAGTTATGCATGTAGTTTTCGTCTCATATTTTACTTTTTACACCATTTTTATTTGAATGAAAACTTCACAGTAATGGCTGTGGATTATCAAAAATAATGGGGTTTTTGACAAGAGACAATTTTTTAGATGTATCTTTCATTCATCTCCACTGTAGTAGAGTAGAGGTAGATATATTTCAAACCTGGTCAAATATAATAAAAACTACTTTGGCTACATACCACCAGAGGTAGGTGAGAAAAAATATATATATATTTTAAATGACCCTTCACACCTGACACACCTTGGAGCAGCTGCTTTGTCTCTTTATCAGTCCACCTGTAATGTCAGTTTTTTCTTTTTCCAAAATGTGCCACCACTAGGTTAAATAATGACTCCAATTTATAGCAAAATAAATCTTTAGAAGCTGGTATCTCCATTTTAATGTCTGTGTAAAGGCAATTGTGAGATTTCTTTCGAAATACATAAATTAACATGCTGGAAAATAGCGGCTGAAAACACATGAAAAGACTTTGAAATGATATATTACAGTTTTTCACCAGTTTTCTGTCCAGGATTTTTTGGGCGGTCCTAAAGGGTGGCTCGATGATACGCTGAGGCCACCCTGAGCATACCCCTGCACCCCAAGCAGAGAGATAGAGATTAGTTCATCTCGCTCAGAATGTTTCAAAGTTAGTCATGTCATTTTCTGAACTCATCTGACACGTTTCAGTCGCTTCAAAATGGCTGCTTGACTGATCCCATGAGTGGGTGTAGCTTCAGCGCATTAAGCGGACACCCCCACACAGTCTTGGAGCTGAGAATACTGTTCATTTTATTCGATTGACAAACTCAGAACACATATTTATTCTTACTTTACACTGACTTTACAGAAAGTAAACGCTGCTTATCATTTCAGTCAAACAAACTAAATGCTATTAGCCATGATGTCAGAATCACGACAAAATTCATGCCAATAATTCAGTTTTCCAGAACACATTTTCATTTCACATAGTAGTAAAAAAAAAAAAATCAAAAATGTTATATTACAATTATATTGTGCTATAACATACTATGTATCTGCTTTTCTTAATATGGCTCTTATACCATCCACCACCATCATTATCATCATCATCTTCCCAGGGAACTCAGAAAACTCATGTCTAAGGCACAGGCCATGTATCTGTTTGACACTTTACCATACTCTCCTTTTAAAAAAGTTCAGGTTGTAGCAGCACGCAGTCTCAGTTCACGTAATTGTTTATACCAAACTGTGCAGCAATTTAGAGCTTCCCACTCCCTTCATCTTCTTCTCAGCGCTCTATCCTCACCTACATTCATCACCTCCTCCACGTTCTCCTCATCCCTCCCTTCTTCTCTCACTTCATCACTCTCCCTCTCTCCCTCCCTCTCTCATTCTGCCCGCCTTCTCTCTCTGTTTATGTTCCATCACCTGCCCTTGTGTCACGCAGTACACTCTGCATGCTAAAAACCTCCTCCTTCTCCTCCTCCTCTTCCTCCTCCGTCCTTTTCCTTCCTCCACGTTTTCCCTTCCTCCACTCATTCACATCCCACTGAAATTACCCCCTTGCTTTTGCCCTTTTCCCAACCCCATCCTCCCCTACTTCCACTGACTATCTTCACCCTCTCATGGTCGGATGGGCAGCTTTTGTTTTCACATTTACAGATGGAAAATGGACAGCGTCTTGAGGCTATCACTGCTGCTTTTTCATTTGTGTGCCTGTTGCTAAATTTGTGTAGCTGCCATGCGGCCTACATGCTACTGCCAGAGTTCATCGCGAGAGTGCACGAGGATAAACATGTTCTGAACTGACCTCCATGCAATCCTATAACTGGTAACTAGAAAAAGTCAGGCTATTGGCTCAGACCTCAACCAATGTGGAGCATGTATGATGGATCTGATGCCTTTCGTGTTATGGATATACCTGCTTTTGAGGAGGGAGAATGTACATATAAATTATTGTTTTATATATATATATATATATATATATATATATATATATATATATATTGTAAGAAAGCAGCATTATTCTTAAACCACATTCCATCATTTATTGTGCTGTCTTTTATAAGTTTGGTTGTAGGAGTAGGTATTGCTTTTTTTGACAACTGGTGGGTGTCATTTTGGAACAAAACTCTTTGGCACAGGCATTGATGTAAAAATCAAAGCACAAGAATGTTGCTGTGTTTGGTACAAAAACAATCAAGCAACAAGAATCGCAATGTTTGCCACAGCTCCATCAAATTATGCAATGAAAAACGATGCCAGTTGCCAAGCGGCTATTGCACAGATCATACGGACAGGCCGTGGTTGTGTGATATGTGCTGGGAGAGAGTTGAAATGACTCACAGTTCCGCCACTTACACTGCTGTCGATGATTATGATAATTCGTGCACAGCACTCCACAAGCAGCTTTGTGGAGCGACATTAATCATCCCAGATTCACTCTCTGACTTCCTATACTCTCCACATTCCCCATCATTCTCTTTCTCCTCCTGTCTAACTCTTCCCCCTCTCTGTCTCCATGTTTTTCTTTCTTTCCCAGTCTTGGCTAATCACACACAGGAGGGGTGCTGCTGCTGAATTTTAATATTCATTTATACAGCAAGCCTTTGATGTCCCCCATCACCCCCTCAGTGCAGTGTAAGCACTTCTCTATCTCCTGCTCTGCCAGCACTGCCAGCCCAGAATATCTCCCTCTGCACCCTGCGCTTTGAGTGTGTGTGTGTACTGACTGTAGATATTACCCAAGAAGCCCCAACAATGCTTGGATATATGAGGGCATTGTAAGAGTGAACCGAGGAGTGAGGGATAAACGGACAAAGGGTGAAGGTGGTGCATGAGTGGCATATGATCAAAAAACAAAGACTGTTATATAATGATCACTAATATCAATAGAGGTGAATCCTGACTGGTTTGTATGTCACGCAGAGGTCAATAAGGAATTAAGTCATCTCAAACTGAGCCCATCAACTGAAGTTAAACAGGCACGAATCCACATATGCACTCACATAAATATGGATTTATAATTCCACCATGCCTGTGTCAGAGTGTGTACATGTTTATATATGCACATGCATTATGTGTGTCTGTATGGAAACTGCAGCTCTGTGGGGTGTGTCTTTGGTAGTTAACCATGGCCTACTGTCTATATTTAGCCCTAAATCCTCTCCTTTCCCCCCTGTGCTCCCCTGTGTGACCCTCGCTCAGTGCTGCAGGCATTCCCATATCAGAGCATTGAGAGACTGCACTGCCTTACACAGAGAGAAAGACAGAGAGACTTTCTGTTGAATAGCTGCCTGTATTTAGCATGTTGGTTTACAAGTAGATAGATAATGTACGAGAGCAAGCGTAGGCTTAATTTGTGGGGACTCTGTAGTTTGTAGGTTCAGTTACTGTAGCCTGTCATCTAATGTGTACAAGACAATGAGCTTATGTATTAGTCCTTTCACAGCCTCTCTTTCTGTGGTGTAACTATGGAGGATGGCGAGTTGGAAATTCGGTTGTCAGGGCGATCTGACTCCCCCATGGGCAACAGGAGTTTCAGTGCTGGCACTGGATTTGGTGAGACATTGGTACTGCGGCACAAAGAAGTTCACAACTTCTTCTTCGTCCCCTTTAGGGAGCAGCCCATCTACAGCACACGGGCCCATGTCTTCCAGATTGATCCCAACACCAAGAAGAACTGGTTGCCCACCAGCAAGCATGCCGTCACTGTCTCCTACTTCTATGACAGTACGCGCAATGTCTACCGCATTATCAGCCTGGACGGCACCAAGGTGAGCAGTTGATTGTTATTGTCACACACAAAACACAGATTTCATTACGCTACGTTCATCGTGTTATTTTTAATTTATGCCAACTGACATGGTTTTTATTAAGATGTCAAATAGCCTTCCAGCAGATTTGACACGATGATCTACTGAGTGTTAACGGTGTTAATGAGCTCTGCACTGGATTCTAATGTGCAAACAAATCTTAAAAGACCTCACCTTTGCAGTCTGTCCCAAGACTGGTAGCTCATATTTCACTGTGTGTATGCATGCAACTACTGTATTTGTGTACGCATGTTTGTCTAAACTGCAGAGTGTATACCTCATGTCTGGCGATATTCCTGTTAGAGTTCCAGGAGGGATATATTTGTTGGGCATGGTGTGATCGAGGTAGAGCTAAAGTCAGAAGAGAGTTCTTTATCGGGACGGAGCAGTCACTTACATGCGCTCTCTCCGCCAGTTATGGAGAGAGGAGGGGTGAGGTTAAATGTGAGAAACAGATGACAGAGTCAGAAGAATATGTGGTAGGAGAAATAACTCGAGCGGTAAAGACAGAAAAGTGTGAAGCCAGCTGAACAAGAAGGTCAGAAAAATGTGAAGGACTAATTGAAGCAAGTGTGGGAACTATTTCTGATGGTCAGCTTACCATCACATATCATACAGCACTATTGTGTAACACACACACTCACTGACTCTTCCAAACTCATCATTAATTATTGATGCCAACTATTACACAACACTGCTAATTGATCTGCCATTAATTTCTTCTCCGTTAGTGTTACTTAACAAAGGAAGTAGAATTATGTAAGTTTTGGAGGTAGCCTGCTATTTTTTATTCAGTAAAGAATATATTAAATATCTCCGGACTAACCCTTAAGTCAGTCTGGCGATATTTAATATATGTGTTTGTATATTGCTCTTCATGTCTTACTGAAAGTGGTCCACTGAATCTGTAGCTGGAGGATTTCAAAGGCAAACTCAGCAGATCTCTGTTATCTTTCCAAGCATGAATTTTATTGTATTGGAAGCTATAGACTTCGCTCAAGCTTCTCCTTTCTCTCACACATACATACAAACAGTATTATTAGTTGAAATTAAGTATACCGGTGCAACTATGATTATTTTTATTATCGAATCTGTGAATTGATAAATTGATTAGTCAGAAAATTGTGAAATTGCTCATTACAATTACCCAAAAGCACCAGGTGATGCATTAAAAGACACTGTTTTGTCCAACCAACAGTCCAACAACCAAAATTCAATGATATTCAGTTTCCAATCATATATAAGCTATAAGCACTCGATGTTTGATATTTCAGTTTGATAAATATCTAGAACGATAACTTAGTCAACTAATTATTTTTGGTACTACCGCACCATTGTTTGGACACATGATTTAGGCACTAATACCAACAGTTACACACAGAAAGTAGAGATGAGAGCTGAGCTTTTAATGTGTAAACTGTGTCCCACATACAAACAGTATAATGGTTAATTGATATTATCGTCTACAGTCCTGATTTGTGCTCTGAATATCTTCAAACAAAAAGGACACACTTGTTTTTGGTTTAAAATCTTCTTGCCTCCTTATCTGACCCTCTCTCTCTTGTACATGCATAAACACACATTAGACACACACTGTAGTAAGACCATTAATTTAATATGTATTAAGTGGGTTGCTTCTGCCCTGCAGGCAATAATCAACAGCACCATCAGTCCCAACATGACGTTCACAAAGACCTCACAGAAGTTTGGCCAATGGGCGGACAGTCGAGCTAACACTGTGTACGGCCTGGGATTCTCCACTGAGCATCATCTAGCAAAGGTACCACCCCCCCACACACACACACACACACACCTTCACACACACACCATATGGGATCAATCACAGGGTTGCTTCCCTTTTCTTCTTTTCACCCAGTCCCTGAGAGGATCACGTTTCAACTTCCTTTTTGCTCCATTTTTATAGCTTCTGTGTAGAATCTGCCCTAATGAGGCTTCTTTTTCTCTTTCTTTGTGTGTTTATGAAAGTAATGTATACCTGTGCTCTTCTGTGTGTGTGAGAGAGAGAGTAGGTGGTGGTTTCTCTTCTCTGCAGTATGATTAAGCTCTGTCATGAACTGGGGAGGCTCACAGCATCCTCACTGTCAGAACAGCACGCACACACAAAACACACTCGCTTTCGTTCACATACATACACATGCATAATAATAAAACCCAACAGTATAGACACATCCTCTGTGTTAGGAAGGCAATGATAAAGAGGCTGATAACAATACCTGACACACTCAGTGGATGCCGATTTTGACACATTGATTTACATTGATTTAATTTAGTCTATTCATCATGAGAAGTACTACATAACCTGTCAAAACGATTGTATAAGGTCTTCTGTTGCTCTGGAGGATGGTATCTAAAATTGGAGTTAGCTTTGGCGTGGTTTTTGGGGCAAGACTCAAATATCTTGCCTTTATCTTGGCTCCTGCTGCTTTGATTTAGACAATTTCTTTTAAAAGTCTGTATCACCAACTATGAAAATCTGTTACTAAATTGCTAGAGTACCCCTGCAAGAAATGAAGGTGTCGTTACTAACAGTTACCATAGCACATACACATGGATATCAACCAAAAATGCAAAATAGATCTATTATTAAGTCCATTATTTTTCTGTTGTATGGGTGAGGCAGTTGCCTAATATCACTGAATTCTTGTTGTGATCTTGCGTAGTACATTTATAATTTGTTCTCAGGTCAAGAGATTTTATAAATAAATAAAGCTTACAGTAACACATCAAGGTAAATTGTATCTAAAATGTATTCATTTAAAAAAACTTCTTATTTCCCAACTTCTTGGCTAATGTAGAGTATTGTTGGTTTAACTGATTTACAGCCTCTGGGGCGTATCAATATGCAGGTTTAACAGACGCCTACCAGCCTATTAGAAGTATTTTCTGTGGTTTAAAGTTGAAATAATCTGATTCACTTCTCAGATAACTGCAGTGCCAACGCTCCTGTAGCACTTACACTGAGAACTACTGCATTTAGATCACTGTACCAGAACTATAATATTGCACCAAAGTGAAATGATATTGAGTTATTTGTTGCAACTCCACTAATGGCAGACACAAGACCGGCTCCAGCAGAGTTGTCAATTTGATTTCCTCACCACTCAGCCCACTGCAGTACTGTATCTACTAAATTACTCTGTAACACTGTGGGAGTAGCGTTGGTGATGAACCACACCCTAAGGGGACATTGGGGATATGGGCTTGTATGTGTGTGTGTGCCAGAGTGTTTATATTTGCTCAAAGCCCCTCAGCTGAGCTCACCTTACTGCTCCAAGCTCACTGGATGTATCTTTACTCTTGACTAAAATAACCCCGGAGATCAACTTCAGTCACTGACAACTTCTGATTAAAGGCAAATAAGTCAGCACGCAAAACACAATGACACAGTCTGCTTTGCTGTGTGTATGTTTGTGTGTGCATATGTGTATGTCTGCGATAGACAGGTTACTGAGAGTGACCTAGTTAGCTCATGTTTCTGCTGAAGCATTATGGGTAAGAGCTTTCTTTTCTAAGTTCAACTGAGGGTCGTTATTGGCAACAGCTTCTCCTTCCATGGCTTCATGGCTGACCTATTACACACTGATCTGTGTGTGTCTGCGAGTCCATGAACATATGGCTCTACTGAACAGATTAAACCACAATATTATATGAGTTACAGTCAGTTCTGATGTCTGTCCTCTGTGTCCAGTTTGCAGAGAAGTTTGCAGAGTATAAAGAAGCAGCACGGCTTGCTAAAGAGAAGAGTCAAGAAAAGATGGAGATGGCCACATCTCCCTCTCAGGTACGTTCAGCACACGTTATCCTAACCCTGCCGATTTTAACCTTATCTGTCAGCCGACCTGAGGCATGATGTGTACAATGAACAGCTGGTGAACAAGTCGAGCAAAGACTGATTTTTCCCTTTGGCGTTATTTAGTTTGATTAATATCACGAGGCATGAGCTGAAATTCAGAAAATAACACTAGAATTTGGTATAAAATACTAGATTTAAAAACAAAAATAATAAAAATGTTGACACCAGTGGTGAAAGTATTCAGTTTGTTTACTTGTAAAAGCAAATAAGAGATGAAAGCTCCAGAAGAAATGTACAAGAGATGTGTCAATGTTGGCTCCTATGACTCATTATGTTGCAGTATGTAAGATTCATTTTATTTGTGGAGGTATTTTTGGTGGTTGGGCACTGCCAAAGGGTCACAAGATGAATCTAAAGGGGTTGTGAAATCATTAATGGGTAGGAAAGAAAATAATATAATCTAATAATAAAATAGGTTCTAATACTTCCTACTACTACAGTACTACTACTTAACTAAGGGGCATCTTAACTGTGAAAGGTCCCGATTAGACCTTGCTTTTTTGAGGGTCCATAAGCCAAAAAGGTCACAGAATCTTATCTTTAAAAACAACAAACACATTTTACTGTACGTTTAAAAAAATGCATTGTATTTTATTGTATTGTTAATCATGTTTTTTTTTAAACTCTGAAGCTAAAAAGACAATAATCTGTCAAATAAATGGATCTGAAATTTATCTTAATTCATATCATGAATGTTGCATTAAATCCAAATAAACAATTGAAGTACAAATACTTCAAAACTGTACTTAAGTGTTGAACTTGAATCAATGTACCAAGTTATTTTCCACCACTGCATGACCCCCCTAATAAGAATAACAGTCCTTACATAATATACACCAATATGGCACATTTTCAGTGTATGTATTCACCTAATACAGTCAAAGTAAAGGAGAAAGCTGTCTGTGGACTCACCATAAATTGGAGAACATAATTAGCCAGTATGTTAGATATTTGTTTGTGTGGGATATCTAATAATAGAGTGTTTTAGGGCATGTGTAACTGCGTCTGAGAGAAAATTAGCTTGTTTCAGAGGTGAATCCCCAGAGAAATCTGTTCTTTAATCTAAGGGCTGTTAACAGGCTTCATGTCCTCGTCTGTTCATTATGGAGGCTAGGGGAGCAGCCCCCCGCTGTACTGCGGTCTATTACTTGTACTATTAATGCTGCGGCCCTCATGGGCTGAAATGCTACAGTACCTTGTGCCTCCCATGGGAGGATGTTTTTTAATTAAGCCAAGTGGACAGCTTCCCTCTCATCAGGGGTTGAAGGCTGCATGTGCATTGGCCACCACCACACTGTAGTGGTGAAAGTGGAGAGATTGCTGTATCCGTAAAGGTTGCAGCCTTTCCTGCTCCAAGCCTGCAGTGGTCTACTGAAGCTGTCTGTTCTTTTTCACTACTGATTGTCACAGTTTCACCCACATGCCTGCTGGCTCCCTGTCTTTTCTCTCCTCTAAATAAGCTAGAAAACATGAGAGAGGAATTATTCCACTAAAACAAAACTGGAAAACTCAAAGTTAAAAGCTATGTACTGGACCCAATAGGCCAGGCCCTAGTGGAAGTGCACTATGAACAGATATTAAATGGTTATACTAATGAATGTGGAGCGCAAAATGTAACGCCTGCCATAATCTTCCTCTTATCTCTTACTTCCTTCTTGTCTATTAGAGACATACAGGCAGTGTCATACTGCATTGTACCCAAGCCCTGAGTCTTAATAGCTTTGTTTTATGTACGTGCAGCAGCTAAATGATTTGTCTCTTGTATAATTCTGTGGTTGTATGGGATATAAAGATAAGCATTAATCTGTAATTCTGCAATTTCCCAGTGCCATAGTAAGCTATTTATTGGCCTTTAGGCACGTGAAACTGCTCTCTAAGACGCTCAGTCTTAGAAAGAGCTTTATGAGCACAAGAGACAGCATGTACACCACCTCTAAACACACACAAACACACCTCTATCATTTCTCATGTCAATTTCTTGTAGGCGAAGGATGATCCAAATTAATGTGTGAGAATCTTGTTTTTATCTTGTTGCCATCTCTGGTAATAAGAGGTCGGGGAGATCACTCAAGTTAATTATGATTATGAGTATTATGAAATGACAGGAAATTAATTGAAAAGGCAATTTTGATAATTGTTTAGATATTTAAGTAATTTATAAAGGAAGAAAACGACTTCTCAGAAATTAAAATTTACTGCTTTTCAAACAAAACAAAAAAAAAAACATGCTAATAAATATACTTTTTAATTGCAGCTATATTGTTGTTTCATCACTCACATGGTTTCTATCTTTGCTCATGCTAAATATTACCCAGTTCTTATCTATTTCATCTAAACAAATCAGTGTTTCTACTTTTGGTCATGTTAAATGCACCATTTCCTTTAAGCCTAAGGCGGTGTCTCTGGAAAAAGCAACCAGACGCCAATAAGAACTAAAAATGTAGCAGATGTAAAAGCTTTTATGAACTCACTAGGTTTGATCAATTATTTTACAATTTTATTGACGTACCATCAGCAGGAAAGTGTAACAAATGTCCTGGTAAATTCGGCTAGTACATTTGCTCTATTATTATGATTTAATAATGAATTCCTGCTTATAATTGCACTAACTGTGTAATGAATAGTAAAATTAAAATATTTCCATACTGTTGATGTTCCATACTCACTGATGATTTGAAGTCTAACTGACGGTAACAGCTGAACAACTTTGTTTTACACGTAGGAGTCTCCAGGAGGTGAGCTCTCATCACCTTTAACCCCAGTGACTCCACCCATGGAAAACATCAATGGCACTGATGAAATCTGTGACACGACTCCCAATTCAGATGCCCTACCAGGGCCGGCACAGAACGCGCTGGCCTTCGCACACAGGTACATCCCACGTTGTGATGTGTTCACTGTCCTGTGTTCTCGTGTTAACAGTTCAGATGTTACAGTCTGACTATATACACTCACATCATAATAATAAATAGATGAATTATTAGGAACTTTTCTTTGTTTTTCTGAGGCACAGAATTACATTACGTCTCTTCTTCTATGGCTTTCTTTTCGTCTCCGTGCACCTATATGTGTTGCATGTCAGCATGGTAGTGAACTCCCCCTATTCACTGCTGCTCTCTCGTGTTTTTCCTCCCTAGGGAGCAGTTTAAGACTTGTCGGGTCTGCTCTTTCTGATAGGGATGTCATTACAAGTCCTGACTACTGCGACATCATAACTAGGCAAAACAAAAAAAAAAATGTTCAGGCACAAACTTTCCGAAAAAATAAGAGCCTGATTGCAGGTCAGCAGCAGGGATGGTCTTCTTTACAAACCAGATGCATTGCCTGTTTACTAACTGCTAACGAATAAGGTAACAACAGCGCGTCGTCTCTCCAGTCAGGAGGAATATGGTTGCAATTAATTTTATCAGTGAGATTCTTCCTCACACACCTCACATGGACCAGCAAAAGATGTTACTTAAAGTGTTACTCAGGAATGAGGAATTGTTCAAGGTATTATTTTGTCCAATCTGAGCATGCTTGGTACGGAAACTCGTATATTTACAGTTTTATGTTTGCCTACTGCGATGCAATAATATCTCTATGCATGCACCACTACTGTTGTATACATTCCTGCTGTCTTTGTGTCCTGTTAGTAGACTGAATATTGAAATGGATAAATCGTATTCCTTGTGAGTGTCAGTACTGGTTCATATACAGTAGATTGTGTAACATAAAGAGGTCAAAGTGACATGTAAATATGTTTGATTTGTATAATGGCTTTCTGAAGAGGTGTGGTTGTGAGGTTCACCACCAAAAAGGTGTCGATAAAGCGTTTATGTAAGACTTATATAACATACTGTGGGTAGTGGGAGGCAGAGAAAGAGCAAGACAGATAGACACGCAGTGTGTGTGTGTGCGTGTGTGTGTGTGCGTGTGCGTGCGTGTGCGTGCATGTGTGTGTGCGTGTGTGTGTCAGGAACTGGGAAGAGAGAGAACGACAGAGAGGGAGAGGAGCATTGTATAAAGTCTGTACATGAGTCACTGCTATCTAAACAGCCACCAACTGCACACACACTCACTACAATAAATAAACTGAACAGGAGGGCATGGACAATCAGTTTGAGACATTTGAGTGAGTGAAGTGCTTTTTTCTCAGGTGAGGAAATGTTCGACTGTCACCTGTAGTCGACTGTACACACAGATTTTTTCATTTGTAAAATCTCTGTAATTTTGTGCTACTCGTTTTATCATTTCTCTGGCTGCGATTCTTATTAATTAAAGATATCAATCAATCGTTTAATGTATTATCGTTCTTTTTTCTTAACTACTATTTTTTTGATATTAAAGATCATTATAGAGGTCTTTTGAGGTGTTTGTATTAGTGTGTTAAAGCTGTGACAAGCTCAAGTACAAATGCTTAGAAACCCCCTCCCGCTACATCATGAACTCTATAAGGCTACACAGATCTGAGTGTGCAGTGAGAGCGGGATGTAGAGAGGACACCCACTGCCTGCTGCAGCATTGCTGCTGATGTGTCTATTAATGCTGCATGCGTGGGAGACGGGGTCGACTCTCAGCATTCACAATGGCAAGCATGGACGTAACAAGCAAACCTCAATCTCACATTTTTCTCAGAGGCGTATGCAGAAAGGGTCCATGCTGGTACCATCCAGATATTTTACCACATAACCCCTCTCACTTTGTATCCTTTTTATCTATAATTCTTCCTCAATTTAATAATCTACAGTGTGTATCATCTTACATGTCAAGCACCTTTTACAGTAGCTCCGTCAGCCACTCATGTTCCTCAAACTGGAGTTAAAATGTATTTTCTGTTAATTTGTGTATAGGTTTATAGGTGGTTTATTAGCCAACAGAAAAAAATGAAATGTTTGTAATGTATTTTTAATGTGCTTACTCATTATATTACATTATATTATATTATATTATATTATATTATATTATATTATATTAAACTTATTGAGGGTCAGTACCTTAAAAACAACAAAACCGTAGAAACACACCTGTACACAGGTGTTTGCTGTCTTTTTGCACTAGACCTCTTCGATGGTCTTGGTTTGTCTCTCTGCCATGTGTCTTGAATTAGACTATGATAACGTATACGCCACATTGCTGCATAGCGGGGCTGTGTAGGCAGGTATGTGTGGGTACAGAGGGCAGAGGAAGAGAGAAGAAGATGAGACACAGCTGTAAGCTGTAAGAAGGTTTTTTTTTTTTTTTATTGCAGGATGTAGGCGTGTTTGGCAGGTCTGCAGTGGAGTCATTTTGAATGGTTTTCTGAATTTCGGAAGACCTTTTGTTGGGACTGCCTTGGTTGTATGTGAATGGTCTTCTTCTAGTGTTGGAGGATGTAGGCGTCTGTCAGTGGGTTTGTGGTAGGCTGGCTTGTGTGAAACGGGGATGGTGCTGATGTCATACGTCAGGGTGCCACGAGCGCCTCCGTTCCTTCAGTGCTGCCATGGCAACTGCTCTGCCTCCCTGCTTCTTGAAGTGCTCTGTGAGGAGTAAGCACCTACCTGACAATGCACAGTGGTCAGGACACAGCAGAAACACGAGAGGGCTGTAGAAAACCTCGAGTATACATACAAGTTTATGTCTTGTGTTTGGTAGCTTTATTGAGCACGGGAGGAGAATTATACTTAACATTGTGAAGTAGTAAAACACAAAACACGTTGTTGATGTTTTATTCTTTCCAAAACAAAAGTCATAGTGTATTGACAGTGTGTACAGAATATGTTGAAAAATATTCAGAATTAAATCCAGAAAACAAGAAATAAATTTAAAACAATTTAATATAAAATAAAATGTAATAAAAGAATTACCCTGATAACTCATAAAATCTGGTCGTGTGCTGTCTCTTGTAAAGACATATTCTGTTTTAGTTGGCAGAATATTATTCTCGTGAAACACAACAATAATAAAGAATAAATAAAAACAGATAAAATCTGAAACATTAATGCAGTCTTTTGTACCAGAAAATTTAAATTACATGCATTCAGTTTCCATGCTGATACACACATCATTGTATTTTAATTTCATCATCACACATTTACATGGTGAGATAACAAAATTACATAATCATCAGCAATTGAAAAATATAAATAGCTAATAAAATAAGATAACACATTCATATTGTGTACAGGATCACATCATCTTTACAATCAGCAATTCAGTGCTACAGCAGCAGATAACTTACCCTCCATGTGTCTCACACACCTTCAGCTTTGCTGTCTTCAGCCAGAATTGTGTTCCTATGCCCTCCTAAAACCAGTGTCAAAGCATCGTGCACTCTTTTCCCTCTTCTAATTCTTCCTCCTTCCATCGCTATCCCATGCTTTCTCCGCCTGTCTCCATCTTCACATCTTGACGTCTCGCTTGCTCTCCTGCTCTCCAAGCTGGTGTGTGGGGTTTATACATTGGCGGGGCTCCGTGCTTTGGTGACAGCATCGCTCCATGTGTGTATGTGTGTGTGTGTGTGTGTGTGTGGTTGTGTGTCAGTTGATATGTGCATGTGTAGGATGAAGTGTCGTCTCCCTCCTATGCGTCACACAAGCAGACACACTTGCACTCACAGAGGGGGTGGCTGTTGTGTAAGAACTGAAGGCACTGTAGGAGTCCTGAGTGAATTAGATCTGGGTTTTCTCTCTTTTACACTTCGCAGTGTGGGTGTTATGGCATACTGGAGTACTGCTGCAGTGTGTGAGCATATATATGTGTGTGTGTGTGTTATCAGTGAGGGGGTGGAACAAAACAACATTGTTATGGGTCATACACAGACCCCTTTCACTCCTTAAGCGACCTACGCTCTTTTTGTGTTTTTTTGCGTATGCGTTTCCACCTCTGTGAAGAATTACTGTGAAGTGTGTGGGAGTAGGAACTCCTTTTCAAAGGAACTTAACTCGATGTTGGTACTCAACAAGGTTTAGGTCTCTCACACATTCTCCCACCCAACTCAACGACATTATGTGAGAGACAGGGAGTGGACATTATGTAAATCTTAAATAAATGCCTGCAGTGCTCATATCTAACAGTAGAGATGCACAGTGCAAGCATTTTCCCTCCAGAAAGTTGAATGTATACATATATCTAATATTACACTTCAGTTATCCAGCCTACAAGTATTTCTATTTTTCTTCCACACATGCTCCTCCATCATGAAATTCAATCACATTCAATCGCTTCCCCCTCATCTCTTATCTCATCTTCTCGTCTGTGAGTAGCTGGACCAGATTAGGCTCCAGCCAGTCTGAGGATATAATCTCAGATTACAACTCGTGGCAGACAGATGCTTTCACAGCTACTGGCCAGGGAGTGCTGAGTGTTGAGTACCCGCTACAGCCTTTGTCTGCTTTCAGTGCTGGAGCAAAGGTCGATGGATGCATGGATGGACAGATAATTTGCACAGGCACGGGGGCTTAAAGGGTTTAAGGCAGCCAAGGGTATATTTGCAAAATGTCAATCAAAGAAGCATGAATAGACAAAAAAGACTCAAAATGACCACAAATTGTGTCAAAAGATAGACTCAAAATTGAAGGATGGCTGCTTACAATTTAATTTTTCAGACATCACAAGTTTTTAGATATACACAGCTTACATCTATAACATGAAAACATGAGCAGTTATCATCTTGTATTAGTGCTGTGGTTTGATTTGACAGTAATTACATCCCTGTGTTCTGCAGCCCTGCCATGACAAAACACTGGGAGGCTGAACTGGAGGCACTAAAGGGGAACAATGCCAAACTAACAGCAGCTCTGCTGGAGTCCACGGCCAACGTCAAACAGTGGAAACAACAACTGGCTGCTTATCAGGAGGAGGCTGAGAGACTACACAAAAGGGTGAGGGATGGGACACAGAAATGCTTTCCTTTTTTTTTTCTTCCATGTGTGGTTAATTTATTCAAATCAAATAGGAGCGATCATTTGGAAGGGATGGTGTGAAGTCAAGATGAGACAGTGGCAGAAAAAAACAGGAGAGGAAACATGAGTTTTGGCATGAGTCTGGAAATAAAAAAAATCTGTTGTGCCAATCTCTCTCTGTGGATCTAAATCTTGATCAATCATGTTGTCCTTTTAGGTGACGGAGCTCGAGTGCCAGAGCAACCAAACCCCAGTGATCAAATCCCAGAAGACTGAACTCAACCAAACCATAGAGGAACTGGAGGCCACACTACGGGATAAAGAAGAGGTGTGTGATAGGGTCCTTGAAATGTAAGAGCTCATGCGACAACACCCTAAACTGTTTAATCTGTTTTAATCTGTTTTTATGTCCTCCAGGAAATGGAAAAGTTGAAAGAGGAATTGGAAAACATGAACGACCTGATGGAACAGAAAGACACCCTAACTCAAAAACTTGAGGTGAGTGATGTAGAGTGGTGTGGAGGTCTCAGAATCAGAGCATCCTCATCCTCTTATTTACCTCCTAATGACACAAACCTGCCAACAATGCTGTCTGTACTTCTTCAGGAGACGGAGCTGCGCAGTCGTGTGCTGGAGGAGCAGCTGGCAGGGGCAGAGCAGCGGCTGGAGGAGAACCAGGAGGAGCAGGAGAACTTCAGGAAGAGCCTGCGAACACTGCTTGAGCTGCTGGACGGCAAGATCTTTGAGCTGACGGAGCTCAGAGACACCTTGGCTCGGCTCATAGAGGAGGCCAGCTAGAAATGGAGCTGCCTAATCTTCACAGACAGAGCCATATGATTATTTACACCCCCCAATTCACCCACAACAATCCTACCCACCATGCCCCACCTTCCTCCTACACCCACACGCATTAAAACTGAGACACTACACTGCCCCCGATTCTGATTTTGCTCAAAAAGGGCAGCTAACTCCCCATTTTTACCTTGCAGGCATCAAGCTCCAACCAACCGCAGGAACTCCTGTAGTTCAAAACAACACAGGGACTACCTCATCTTGCCTTCTGATTGGCTGGTGTAGGCGTAACCTCGGTTGAATTGATCTCTCCAGTCATAGAGGTGCCTGTCATGGTACATTGCAACTGCCCCGCCACCCGCCCATGCACTCACAAAGAGTTAACTTGAGAACTGTGCCTCAGTGCCATCTGCTGTTTAACTGGGAGAGCTGCAGCACAGCTTGCAGCGTCACAACATCACACACGCCCCTTTTCTTCCTCTCTAAACTGCCCCCCCAAGGGGAATGTTGAAAGTCATGTGGAAATAATTGCTGTTAAGATTCAGAGAACTGCGCCAAAGCTGCCAAATCCCCCCAAAATATTGTCCTCTAACTAGCAGATGCTTTGATCCAAAGTGACTTACTGTACAGAGAAGTGCTGAACACAGAAACAGAGTTCCATGTTTGAGCTTGGGCTGCCAGCGGAGTGTCACTGAAAACAGAGAATTAAAGGATGGCTCTCAACAATTCAGTCCTACCTATTGGCTTGGATGCTGCTCCCCGGTCTAGACACACAGGGCTGTTGGGAAAAGTTTGCTTTACTCCTCCAGCGGAAAAGAACGACTGCTATAAATCCATTTAAAATCCTACATAATAGATGAGTATTGAATCTTCCAGAGGCGTTATTCATGCCACACAGAAATTTTAGAGGGCATGTGCCTGTGTTAGATTTGACATGAAAATTCCTGTATCCAGACTGCTTCCACCATCACAGACAACTGACCTGTCTTCCTGCCAAACTCAGTGTGGTGTGTGTTCCCGAGCAAGGCCTGACCTTTGACATAGCGTGTGCCTTCAAAGCACATATACGTGGACACATGTTTGTATATAATATGTGTGTGTGTTTTGTGCTGTGAGAGAAAGACCCTGTTTTGGACATCAAGGCCTAATCACACGCAGAGACACACACACACACACACACACACACACTGAGCAATACCAGACAGGCTCTATATGACACCTCTATCTAACTCTATCAGGTACTCTACTCAGTGGACTCATACAGATAGGTCAAATGCAACTCAGCTGATCCCCCCCCTGTCCGACAGAAAGCATACTACTGTTGACCGCGAACCTGTGTGGCAGCCCTGTCTGGACGAAGTAGTGCATTGTGAAGGGCTTACAGAGTGTCATCTACATGTTCGTAAATCTCCACCCTCAGTGAAGCTGGCCACAGATTTGGGTGAATACAGAACTGTACTCAGTTTCTATTCTTTTTTTACACAGGATATAACACTGATGATATCATAATAGAACTGTATAAGACAACTTTCTACTCATGACAGCATTGTAAATGAATGGATGGATAACTCAAATTCAGTAACGCCCTGCAGTGGCTTATTGTTGTGTATTAACCCACGGAAAAGTATTGCATTGTTATTATGAAGTATCTAGTCTGTAGGTAAACAATGAAAACCTCTTCAATATATATTAAAAATACGTAACAACACAATGTAAACACATAGTGGTTAACTTTCTGTACCAAAACATGCACTTATAAAGCAGCCCCTGTACCGGAAAAATCCAAAACTGCATCTTAAAGTCTCTTCCTTTGAAAAAATCACTGAATTTCTAAAAAGCTCTTTTGTCACTTGAAATGCTGCTTATCTTACCTTTCAATTGATCACCCTGTTTGCACTGTGTTATTACACTGTTGTAACTACATTATATATCAAGAGATCTGCATTAAATACTAGCACAGCATAATTCTGTATTGTAGTTAGTTACACAGGTTAATACACTGGAATAAGACCCATGTAAAGGGGAAAGTTACCCTTTTTTTCTGGTTTAACTTTGACAGTCGAATGACACAGATGGAAAACCTTGATATTAATGCTATTGTTAATGAATGCCTTTGTACAGTAGTGGATAAGAAGCTTTTCATTCTCCTGTTTTGTAACTTATGGTATTTAAATGTAGGTATTATTATTGTATTTAGAGGTATGAAAAGACTGGCAATATTTTTGACTATTTAAAGTAATTTTGAACTCATGATATTAAAGAGGTACCTCAGGCTAATGATGTTCATAGATTGGTGAAACTTGTGTGTTTGCAGGTGAAAGGATTTGCCAAAATGCTGGTGAAAAAATGATCAGGAGACACACCTGTTGGTGCTTCAGCCAAACTAAATTCTTTGTTGAATTCAAACAAAGACAGCCCTACCAGGCTGAGAACACACCTCTGTGAACTGAGAAATGCTATGTTTTATATTCAAATACAGTGACCGCAGAATTCAGTGTGTGCAAATTGCTTTTGTTCTGTTTCATATTTTTAAAATAAATAAAAAAAACACATTATTAGCTAAATTATTCAACAGTGAAACAGATAATCTCAGAATTTGCTTCACAAGGTTTTATTCAAATGCAGAGGCAAGGTTGTAAATAAAACAAAAAGGTTTGAATGAATGAAAATTTTAGGACCAAAGGCAAAAATGCATTCTCTGAACAGTATGTCTATACACTAATGTGTAAAAACAACTGCAACATTTAATGTCTGTTGTTTTAGGCAATCAATCTGGACTCATTATTACCCATTAACTATTTTCATCCCTTTTTGTATTTCTCTATATCGATATTGCACTTCTCAAGTGACTGTTTTATTCATACAGCGGGTCAGCCTGTGTGGATAACAGGTCTACATAGGAAATGTTCAGAAGCAAACACATCACAAAACTTTTGGCTGGAAATGCTTTGGAAAACAGGATACAAATGAAGCAATGTAAAATTACAGTTAGCTGACAAACAAGCGGATTTAAGGATATTTAAAGATGAGTGTAAAACACAAGACAGTGTGTTTGTAAGGTCAGTCAGGTAGTTGATTGTGTGAATTGTGTCACATTCTGAGCCCAGTTTCCCAAAAGTTTTGAGCACATTGCTGGTCGTTATTTGGTGGAGCAACTTAAACTTCAGAATGAACATCTTTTGGGAAACTCTGCCTCGGTCAGTTATAGTGACATGAAGTCAGGTAAGGTGGGGGTTAGGTTTGAGTTAAGAGTCAGGTCTCATGCTACATGATGAGGGTATCATGGAAGAACATTGTGCTGACAGTGACAGAAGACATGTAAAAGTGCCTCAGGTTTGCTCTGCCGGGAAAATAATAAACTCTCTTTAGCACTAAGCTATTTTCAAGCTGTATAATGTGACATATACTTCCATGCTGGTTCTTTCTACATTAGTGTCTGCTTCATTATAAATCCGCATATGGCTGTCAACACAAGAACAAGAGGAAAAGCACAAATCTTTGCATCAAAGCTGTTTAAGACAGTGCAAACCAAGGCGGTTCCAGATTTAGAGCTTAGTTTATGAATCCACATCTTTTTAACTTCATGTTAACATGTATGCTTGTGTGAATTCCTGTGCTGCTAAGCATCCCACTGGTCCTCTTATACTGACCTTCCATTGCACTTCTCTAGGTCCTATTCCACATGTTGTTCAGTGCTTTTAAAGTCATTCATCTACTACAGATATAATGTTTCAACAGTGATTAAAAAACAAAAGAAACAAAATTTAAAAAAAAAAAAAAAAAAAAGAGTAGAGGCTGTGGACCCACTAAAATGTTTCTGCACATGTTGGCTGTGAGTCGCATGCATGAGTCCATGTGTGCATGAGCATGTTTTCACTTCCAACACTGTGAGTAACAGACCTCCTACTGTGTGCTTCTGCCCACTGAGTGCAGAGAAAGAAATTAGAAAAGATGCAATAGAGGAGAGAAAGTGAATAAGATGGCAGGAGAAACCGCATCAATCACGAGCGCCTGTTCCACAGCCCACAGTGACTCCCTACAGCGCTGAGAGAATCTTGCCTCCCACAAACCATCTATCATTCAAACAAGCGCGACCGGTTTCACAGCTCTGCCGTGATGATCCCACATGAGACGTTCAGGAAACACCAACCATGTCTGCCTACGCTGTACAAAGAGTTCTGACACTAACCACGACCTCCATCTCTGCAGCTCTGCCGGTGACCCTTCATCGAATCCTCTCTTACTTGATCTGCTCAGAGATGTGGTTGAGATATGGCACCAAATGATAAACCTTCTGTGACTCTCTATATCTCCCACCAGCCAGGCCATATGCTGCAGTGGAACAGATGGGTCAATACATATTCCCTCATCTAGAGAGGGGGTGAGAGTTGTGGGTAGTGAAGGTCGGAATAGCACAAGGGTGGAGGAGGGGCACGAATCCGGTGCGACAGACTATAGGATCTACATTTTTTGTACAGCGTCAGATTAGACGAGCAGTGATCCGCATGCTGTCTGACACTACCACACCCACATGTCACAGGACAAAAACCAGCTGTGCAGCACAGTGTGGCTCAGTCATAGTACACTGGTTGAGTAAAAATAGGAGAGAACGTCAGCTGAGGTGATGTTTAATGGTGTGATGGTTTCAAATCCAGCTCAGCGGGATCCTCTTTGTGTTTTTCTATCTTCCACATGACCCCCAAATTTCTAACCATACACATTACTTACAGTAACAGTTGCTTACAGTTGCTTTCTAATGCTTTGAGGTGAGTGGAAAATGATCACACGCTTCACAGCACTTGCAGCTTTCTGTATCAGTGCAATGTTTTGGTGTAAAATGTGTTATGTTCTATTTCTGAATGTTAATATAGCCACAAAGGGCCAGTGCAGAGCATTTCATTAATACAACTGAAAAAAAAAATAAAAACAAACATGGCATCATTACAATCTGATAACAGTACAAGAATAAAACCACAGTAACACAAAATAGAAATAAAAACACTAATAATGTCCTTGATGATTGTGAATGTAGTGTGAAAAACAAAAGAACAGGTTGACCATCGACCTTTGGAGCATTTGATGATATTCGGTTTAATTCAGGCCCTGGTGTAGTCACTAGGTAGATGTGTGACTGAGCTGTGCATGTGCTAGGGTGTGAATGAAGTGTTTGTGTGTGTACAGTACAGTGCAGTACAGTACAGCGTGCGCAGTGCCAGAGGGTGCAGGCATCTGTGTGTGTTAATTTGTTGCATCTGAGCCTTGAACCCTAGCTGTCCCAGTCAGGGCCAGCCAGCCCGTCATCGTCTGAGTCAGACTCTGGCGAGGCCTCCTTGATGCGGCGCAGCGCCTCATGGATGCTCCTAGTCAGGGGGTCTGTGGAGGCTGGGAGCTCTCCCTGGTCCTTTCTCTCTTTCCTGGGGACACGCCTCAGTTTGACCCCCTTACGTATCTGAACCAGGATGCTGTTGGGGTCATCGTCACCCTTGGCAGGAGGTAGGGTTCGTTGGTCAACCTTCCTCAGGTGAAAGCTGCCCCTCTTCAGGGAGGCTAGCACCTCATCCATGGGTGAGCTCCCTGCATACAGTAAGAGGAACTGTGATTAGCTACAGCAAATGGCAAATTTAAAAGAGCCTACAATGGTACAAAATGGTTCCAGTACCTCTTCTGCTGTGGGAGTCAAACTCAGGAGTCTTCCTCAGCTTTTTCCGGGCGCTCAACAGTTGGCTGCTGTCAAAGAAGCGAGGGATAAATGGACCAAGTGGAGAGAGGGAGAGCTCTTGTGCTGCACTCTTCCCCTCAACCTTCTGCCCATGCTGACCTGGGCTCCCAGAAGGCGACAACTCCTCCTTTAATGGCAAAGGAGGTGGAGGGGGAGGTGGAGGAGGAGGGGAGATGGGTGATGCCAGCAGTGAGGACAGGGAGCAGGGAGAGCAGGAGGAGTCTGCAGGACTGGGCACAGGCAGTGGAGGAAGGGATGCTGTAAGGGCTGTGACGGGCTGAGTGGTGAGTGTGGAGCTGGGGCTGGGGTCCGTCTGCACACTGGTACTGAGACACAGTGGCTGACCCTGCTGGACAGAGACCGAGTCCACACGCTCCTCCCTCTCACTCACACTACTCATTTCCATGCTCCTTCCACGATCTCTTCTTCTGGAGTGGGATACGCGTAGTCGAGTTGACTTCAAAATCACCTGACCTGGGTACCGCTAGAGAAACACACACATGAGATTTAGATGAGGAAAAAAAATGAGGAAAAATCATTGTGGACATATTTACATTAATAGGGAGGCACATACCTGCTTGAAAGTGCGTAGTCTGTCCAGTGTTCTTTGTCTCTCCTGACTAACTCTGCTGTTCTTCCTCTCCTCGTCTTCCTCTTCTTCATTTTTCAGCTGAAAAAGTAAAGATATTTAAAGGAGGAGAGAGTTACAGACATTGCTTTACAGACATACAGTCAGATCATTTAGAAAAAGCATCTACCTCTAAGATCTGGTGCAAGTCCTTGTTGATGGTTTGACGTTTCTGCTGTTTCTGAGTGTGGTTGGATACACAGATCTCCTGCAGGAAGGCAAGAGAGATAAAACATCAACACACTGATCCACACGGCAACCAACATGCCAACATGCTACAACAAAAACTTACAGGTCAGTATCATATACCATATTTGAATATAGAATAAAGAAGAATATAATAAAGAAGAGGATTTAAGACTGACAATAAGTGTGGATGTAAGTAAGGCATACACACCCTTTTGTTCCTCAGATAGGAGCGTTTGGCAGCGATGCGCCCCCTTCTAGCCTCCAGCTGTCGAGCGCTGACCTGAAGTCTGTGCAGCTCTTCTCTCTCTGCAGTATCATCCTCTGTTATATCATCTGCACTTTCAAAGGTGTCATAGTACACCACCTCATCCTGACGCTCTGAAAATACACACACATAATAAACATATATACTTGCATGGACAGACAGGTACAGATCTTTCATGTGTTTTACAGATGAGTAATATTGTTGCAAGTTCATGTACAGACAACAGTATAGAATAGTTCATGAAATGTTTGTCAGGACTGTCTTGAAAATGACATAAGCGTCTCAAGGGACTTATCCTGTAAGCAAAATTTGCTCAAAAGTAGCAAGTAAATTTAGCCAAAATACCTGTCATCTGTCTGCGAATGCTGTCTAGTTGAGCGGTGAGGAGCAGCTCTTCACATTGTAATATCTCTGCTTGGATGTCGTACAGTTGGAGCTGGAGCTCATAGTACTGTGTCTCCATGTGGTCTAAGAGAGCCATAGCATCCTCACTGCTACACAAACTCTGCATCTGAGGAGACAAGACAACAAAAGAAGTCATAAAACAACTGTGTGTATGTGTGTTCGTGTCTATTCATGTGTTTTATATGGTATTGAATGTTACAACCACACCTCCTCTCGAAGTGTGTGTTTCCTCTGGTCCAGACAGATCTCCCTGGCTCTCTGGAGCTGCAGAGTTTCCTTTGCGACAGAGTAGCGGAGTCTCTCCATGCGCTCCACCGCCGCTGTCCATGAAGATTTACCAAACTTGCGTTGGTCCACCTTCATACGCTCATACACACCTACAGACACAAAAATAAGACAATGTACTGATTGCAGTGAATCTTCCACACAGTTAAAAGTGATATGAACTCACACGACAGTGAGTCAACATGATCAAGTAACTTTTTTATAGTGTGTAGGAATGTCACCCACATTTTTTGATGACTTCAGTCTCACCGGAGTAAACCTGCATTACAATGATGTAGAGGGAGACATCTATTGGCCACATTTGGACATTACAATTTCTTTTATTCCAGTTTCCACTTGAAGTGATTAACTTATTAGACTTTTGATCTAATAAGTGTCAGATAATAAATGGACCAATCAGTAGTGGAGTAGAACTGGGATAAACAGGGCCACATTGTGGAGTAACCCTGCTCAGAGACAATCTGCTGGCAGAGCTGTTTGATCAATAGGTTGTCCTTGTTTCCTCTTGTCCCTGTCAAAGCATGGCTGTCTATACTGCCTCATTAATACCAAATCACATTAGCCCTGGCGTTCAAAACCACACACAGGTCAATAGCAGGCCAACGCTTGCACTTTGTGTGTGTGATTATTCAAAGTCATTCCTCTGTTGCTTTATTGACTTGACATTGGCAGTGACAGTGATGGTGTACCGTACCTTTCTGTGCCCTGGCAGTGATCTCAAAATATTTTACAGTAAACTCCTGGATGTTGAGGACTGCCTCCTGAGCTTTCTTCTGCCAGTCGCAGTCCTCCTTTTTGAGAGCTTCAATCCGCCTCGGGCCCAAGTAGTCATTCTCCATGGAAATCTGTTGAGACAGGACAAATACAAGTGATTTCATCTGTGGTAAAAATGATAAAGTATGGCATTTCCAGTGTACAAAGTACAACTAATGCTTTGTTCTTTGAGATTCAGAGGTTGCTTGAAACTCAAAGAGAAATGTCAAAGATTTACAGAAAAAAGAACAGCAAGAGAAAGGTTTTACTTAATTATACTCATTCAGTCATTAGGTGGTGTTATACACGACAGTGAAGTACTCCATAATCAGGTATTCTGATTACTTTTGCCTTTTCTGCGGAAAGATTATATGACTTAAATGGCTGCATGCTATGAGGACCGGGATAGGTTACAAATACACACTCTAGCTCAGTGGTTTCACCACAGAGAGCAGGCCTGGAGAGGGAGCTACACTCCCATACATGGCACTGACAATATGCAGTATTTAACCCATACATGTTACCATGTGCATATTCAAGGACATGTGCATATACTTGTGCAAACACATGATTTCAACCAGCTTACAGAGCATAATCACCGTTCAAATAATACATGGGGGAATTAATACAGCAAAGGGTTGAAAACTGTAAAATGTCTTCTGACATTTTTTATTCCCGAGGATAAAGCGAAGAACAATGTAATAATTTCACCATTTAATTTAAACTTGTAATATTTCAGCAGTGCACACTTACTTTATCTTTTAATTAGCGCAGTGTAAAACAATTTAGATAGTTAAACACCATAATTGGAATATAACAGTCCTACGTCTCTGTTAACCACACGCAGACATCAGATCAGTGAAAACACTGAGCAAAAAATGAAAAATTAAAACGCAATGTCAGCAGCAACGCTTACAGAGCTACATCTCCATCTGACCCTGAGTAACCTCGCTGCACCTCAGCTCACACTGCGCTACTCAGCAGTGCACCAGTATCATTTACAACTGCAACTTCCTGCTGCCAGGTTGCCAGCATTCATTTCTTTGATTTTTCTTTCTGCATTCCTGTACATAGTGAAATTTTAGACCTCTAAAGACCTTTAAACATCTGAACAATTTTTAAAAAATGTATAAACTATTTAGAAATATATATATATGCATGGCCTTGTTTTAGCTTTCTAAATGCACAGGATTAAAAGCTATATAATGATTAGAAGATTAGAAGACTGATGCCACTTTATCAACATTTATATTGGGTTCATGATTGTCAGTGACCATTTTATTGAAAATACAGTGAATGTTACGGCTCCAAACAAACTACCTGAGTGTAAAAGATTTCCCCGGGTAGCTGTACATGTGGGTTAAATCAATTTCCAATGTGTGAGTTAGGAGGTTACGGTCAAACATCATTACTTGCTGTTTGCCCTTGATTGCCCTCATTGTAATGAATTACTCAATTATATTGGATTATTAAAAAAACAAAAAACAGAAATAAGTCCAGCAATACAGAAAAGGACAAATAACCCAAAAACGTAAAATCAGAAGAAGAGCTAAAAGAAAACCATGCTGTCTCTGAGCTAGACACTGTAGGCTAAAAATAGACCGGAAATGTGAGTTCAACCACCCCTCTCCCCACCCCTCATAGATAGGAGGTTCCATGGTGTAATGGTTAGCACTCTGGACTCTGAATCCAGCGATCCGAGTTCAAATCTCGGTGGGACCTGCATAGTTTTGCAACTGCTTTGACCTCCATTGTGGCGTTAACGCTCACTGATTCCTTGTGCTGACATGTTTGTGAGCACCCAACCTAAAATAAAAACTTGAGCGCGTAACTGCACACACAGAAAGGAAGAGACTCAGCTCTGGCAAGAACAACTGAGCAGTGAAGAAGTGATGTGAGGTGAAAGCAAACACCTCTAACATGGCTTAAAGTTGGTAATAGTTTCCTGATTGTAAAGACAAATATGAGGGTTACATGTATAGTATGCAGGTTTAGTCTAGAATCCAAGTACTGCCAACTCCACAGGACAGAAACAATGTCTGAAGTACTGCAAGATGGAAAGTAAAGGATAGACTACAGTATTCTTTCAGTAAATTATGAAAGAGGCACTTTAGGCTCTATATCTTATCACCATAATCTATTATTTTGTTCAATTATGTAATCCCCATTCATGGAATTCTATCATAAATTACAGGGGTCAGTGTTTCAGGTCAAGTATCGCTGACTACACATATATCAGAAGAAATTGCGATGCATATCAAACTGGTCCTAAAATAACATCTAGGGTAGCCTATTACTGTATGTTAGCTCATATGATTGCAGCCTATTATCAATGTTGTGTAAATAATTAATTTTTCTTTTTGCGAAGTCTCTTTACTCTTGTTTACACTTTGTTTAAATATACACTGTGCAATATCCAACATCTGTGCATATATAGTATGTCATGTTTATTTATACAGCTCACTCCAAAACCTGTGTACAAGTATTAGAACACTTGCACATATTTTTTTCATGTCCTATTTTTTATATTTATGATATCTGATATCTTTTATATCCCTGTGTTAACTTATGCATGACAAATAAACCTGAAACTGGAATAGGTCGATTTATCTAATAATATTTGGGATAAATGTTAATGTCACCTCACACAAGGGCCCTGTATATTCAGCCCTCCCACCTGAATAAAAGATATATATATATATGTATATCACCCTGCTGACCCTGTCTTTAGCAGACAGTGAAGGTTCTCGCCTCCACCGTGGAACTGAAATTTAGAATATTTATCTAGCCACACCTAAACTGGAAAGTTTAGACATCTTTACATTTCTGCTGCATGCCTGCTGATGCCTGTGTGTCAGCATCAACCTGTACCCGCAGTAAACCTATAGGGCCCACACACGACATGACTTATTCATGTCTCTGTGAGACTGCAGGAAATTGGAGATCCATGAGGCTCCATTCCAGCTCACAGTATGTCACTCAACCCCCGACCGCCACATCCCACAGATGTTTCAGATAATCAGGAAAAAGACAAAAGTGGCAGGAAGGTGCATCTATTCAAGTTAACAAAAGCTGTGTGTGTGTGTCTGTGAATATGCATATATGTTTTCGTTTGCTTCTTTGTTGACGGATTTTATGTAGTAATGAGATACTGAATTTTTTTTCATTACTGATGTTCTGTGTGTGAGTCAGTGAGCTAAATATAAATGTGCCATCAACACTGCAATAATTGAACTTTCCGCAATTTATCCATCCACCAGGCTTCATCTTCTCTTTGCAATTAGATACATCTCACCACACTCACATCGCTTTACTAACCATGAGGCATCTTAAGAGAATATACAAGAAAATTTATTTTGTGTAACGCATCACAGTCAAACATGCACATACACACTGCGACACACAAACAGAACCTATTTTAAGAGACATGAGAATTTCTTGTGATGAACCCATTGTGTTTTATGACTGTTTCATGCCTGAAATACAGAAATACATCACTGAATCTAGACCCACTTAGATAGCAGTCGGCTTCCCACATATGCCAGTTAAGCATAGCATCTGAATAACTCCCTGGAGTCAGAAAGAACTGTTCACATGCTGTAATAATAGGGTTGAAATACCGGAAACAACAGAAGAAAACAAAAACAAAAAAACTTTTTAGCCCTGGCTGGATGTCATCATTACTATACACCATTTTCACTGCTGAATTCAGCTCTGTTTGTGTGTGTGCGTATAGTGTGTACTTGTGAAGAATTGTGACACAAGTGGAGGATGCTTGGTAGAATGCCAAATGGTTCAATGGATTTGGGGCCAAACTCTGTAAAAACCTAGTTTTATGAGTGAAATCCCCCCCAAAAATATGCTTGTGTACATATTTATGTAAACTTACAATAAAATTAAATTGTTACCTTGATCTGCTGTCTGCGTAGCATTGCCAGTTCTCTCATGTCTCTGAAGGGCTGCAGCAGGTACTGGTACAGCTGTGTGGAGGCTTCCAGCAGTCCTCCGTAGGCCTGATCTTCCTTCTCATACAGCTCCAGCAGCTCTACCATACTGTCCATGGTCTTGTGCTTCTCCAGCAGCTATATCACATCCATACAAAGGAAGTTCATTTATTAACATACAAAACTTTCAGAAGATCAGAAGAGATGTAACTGCAGCTGTAATGTAATGTTTCCAATTATCTTTTATCCGATGAGTGCGATAACACTCAGAAAGTCAGTTAGCAACATACTTGAATACGTTTTGTACTGTCACTTAAGAGTGGAAACTCACACCTCAGTGTGAGACTAAGAGGATGCTTTGTGTACCTGTAAATAATAGGAGTATATCTGAGTGCAGTCTCAGTGCACCGTCCATGGCTGAGTGAGCAGAGTCCTTTCTGCTGCTGGGAATAAGATCAATATGCACACATTTTTGCCGGACTGAACAATCCTGTAGGCTACCAGCAAGCACTGAAATAGCCATTAACTTGGCCCTCAAATGGAGTGGGAGGATCAATAGGGCAGTGTGTGTGCATGTGTGTGTGTGTGTGTAAGATCCTACGACACGACAAACTGTTACTGTGTTTGAAGAACTAAAGAGCATATGCAATGATAAGGGCTGAATTAGATCAGTAGCTTTTCCTCCATCTTCAGGACGAACGCATATGGGTGCAAACTGGAAACCCCTCAGAGTGACGGACATCTATTGATGCAAAGTTAGCTCAGGCTGGGTGGCACACATTCTGTGAGGCTGATTGGCTCTGCTGTTTGATGTTTTTGTTCTCAAGAAGGGCAGTAAGGCGAAGCTTCCTATGTCTGCTTTTTTGCTGAATGTGTGTGCATGTTTCTGAACTGTGAAAAATGGGTGTGGGGCTGACTCAATAGAGTGACATGGAGGTGACAGATCTATGCTACTTGCAGCCTTTTTTAACTGGCAAAAGAGAGCAGTGGATGCCATCCACTGTAGGTAACACAATTAAGCAACATATACAACACCACCTCAAAATACCTAAACAATGCATTTAATATCAACTGTAAAAGTGGACATAAACTTTTTTTATTTTATTTTACTGTTATTTTAAATTACATGAAGAAAGACGGTCAAGGTGCATTTCCAATGAATGTCTATGCATTAGACAATTGGTTGAACCAAAATGGCATTTTCTTGTTAAATGATACACATATTAATATTTGAAAGACAATTATTCCATAAATGTAGGTAACAGTCAAAACTGATGTACCAGCTGATGCTCATAATGACGAATTCTTCCATTAATGCACTCTCTCATCTGGTGTCTCAGAGGACTTCTTGCACTGTCTGGCTCCATAAGTCAAGGCTACATTAAACTAATGCTATTGATTAGTACGACAATGTGAGAGTATCAGTGTAATGTCTGTTTATATTAGGAGCGGTTAATCAATCACTAGCTGCTGCTGGTGTGTAAGAGGAGCAGGCCTGGAGCATGTATGGTGTCTGGGTTACATCTCCACTGTGTCAAGTCAAAGATACACAGCAGAACAATTTAAATACTGGTTCTAGTGTTTGATTATATTCGACCTACACAAACAGACGTGTTTAACAGAAATACTTATTAATATTATAGCTTTGAGACATCCTTTGTAACTGTTTATAAAATGCATGTACAACTCATTTTCAATGCCAAACACAGCAGTGGCTGGTTTTGCTATTGTATACTGTATGTTTTTGATATAATAACAATGTTTTAGCCATTGACGATCTGTGTTTTTAACCACATTTGCAGAAATATCACAGCAAATGTGAAATATTTATGTTGCTATGTCTTCACCATAAAAAATTATTACGTTTTTAGCCATCATGACATGATAATCATGCTTTTTCACTCTTCTCTGGTGCACACTGGTACAAAACTTGATCCATATACCTGAATATTGCTGAATAAATGTGATGTTTTTAATGGAAAATATGACATTATTATATATACATATTAATGTATATTATATATACATTAATAACAAAACACACACTATTTATGAAACAATTATTTCCTGATACATGGAGTTCCTTGCTGCATATTCTAGTTCATGTTTTCACAACTACAGTAGACGAATAACAAAGAGGGAGACAAAGAAATCTATATAGTGTGTTACTTGAGTCTTTATATATAAATAACCAAGAAAGACCTACTGAAAATGGTGACACTATCTTCCAGGTGTCTATTTGCTGTTCTTTAATTGAGGTAGGGTGGTTAACAAGACAAGCATTTTCTAAGTTAGTCTTCATCCTTGAAGTCTTTTCTGAAAAATGCCTGTTGGAGGGGAAAAAAAAACATCCATTCCAATTGCAGTTCTCACCAGAAGTCAAGTACCAGACGGTGTTCAGCTTCAACTGGGCAGAAAACACTTGTGTCACAAGTCCTCCATACTTGGACTTGTGACACAGTGATGAGATTTATGCTTTCAAACCGTATTTTGGGGCTTTATAAGAGAACAGACTCCAGGGACTGAAAATGCATGTCTGGTTAACCTCCCCTCACCTGTTAAAGAGCCTTCCCTTAGTTTTTGTGTGGATTCATCAGGACAATCTCCCACACAGTGGATGAGACAAGCTTCACTGTAGGTAACAACCTGTGAGCAGCAGTGCTGCCAATGAAGATGACTGTGCACTTTACATCAACAGGTTAATTCTGACAGGAAAGTGTGTGTGTGTGTGTGTGTGTGACTCACTCTCACCTGTTTAAGCGGCAGACAGCAGCCATGCTGAGCATATAATATTCCACAGAGGACTTACTCACAGTTACAACCTAATTTTACAAGTTCTTCATATTAGATAGCCACTGAGATTGTTTTCTCCACTGTATTCTCAAGATATTATTATTCCATATGAGCTGTACAACTGTTAAATGTCTGTATATTGCTGTGTAATGCTTACTGAGGTTAGATTGTGGCCTATTTTTTTACAGACCTCACTTCCTTTTGTGTTATCTGTTGGTCTGCCTCATTTTGATTAATATCTTGCACATTTTTAATATTGTGCATTTGCACGGCACCTGGTGAATATTTTGCATATTTCTGCACAACTGCAGAAATATACAGCTCTATATACAATTCCTGGTATGTGAAAACCTACTTGGCAATAAACCTTTTTCAATGTATGATATAACTTAACTTGCATTGTTTAGTTTATCATCATCAGAGTCCACATGCTGATCCTACATTAAATGGCTCCCATATGCCAACACAAAGAGGTTAATATACAAAAAGGCCTGTGCACTTTCCTGACTGGAAGGCCACTCATGTTTATAACCGATTATGTGACAACTGATGGATCTACTGGACATCAGTGTAGATTTTGTGTGAGGAAAAATAAATCTTATCATTCATTCTGAGTTGATATTTTCTCTATACTGAATTGTGTTGTACTTAATTGGATGCAATCCATTAATGTCTATTAAATGGCTGTTTACCTCAGGTTAATGCCTAGTGTATCACGTTTCCTCACTATCATTTTGGGATGGTAGTTGCAGAGAAGCACTACGCGAATCTGATGTAGTCATGGAGATACTTGTAGGTGCATGACAAAACTCTCACCTCTTGCAGGTGTTTCGTTGCGCGGTTGAGCGCCTCTTCGTGCCCGGACTGCCTCAGCTCGCTTAGGCTCTCATAGTACTCATCTGGATCGTCGTTTTCCGTGAACAGAACCTGCGAAAGGATCTTCCATCCGCACGTATCCAGTGCATGGCCTAGGTACACTTGTAAACTGTAGCAAAGCTCATCCATCTCGGTCTCGGGTACTTCTGCAGGGCCGAACAGCACCGTCCACATCCCGGCTGGCTCCTCTGGAAACACCGGAAGGCAGGGCTCCAGGTCCGAGTTGACCGAGCACAGCTGCTGGTGGATTGCCCGAAGATCCTGGAAGGAGAAGAGCCCGGCCCAGCTGCAATCCTCCCTGCTCAGACTATCCAATTCGTCCAAGTCCAAGCTGTCCAGTGATGGGGACAACTGGTCCTCTCTTAGTGATTTTAACACCTCAATATCAGGACTAACCGGGGATGCTGCAGATTTGATCACAGTTTGAATTTTGACGGGACTTGATCTTGTTGCTATCTTGCTTTTAAGGCTGCAGCTTTTATCCACAGTCTCTCTGGCTCCTTTGCCAGGGCTTCTGGATACTTTATCCCTGACGGGACTTTCGGGCCATTTTGTTTTGTCCCCATCCAGGCTGGTCGCCTCCACCGGAGGGTCCCTACCAAAGCTTCTCCTCTGCACCGTCCTGTTGTGACACGTAATCGCAAATTTACCCTCCACCTCATTCCAGGCGACGATGAAAACAAATTTGTGCTTTTCCCTCTCTTCAAACGCATTGGGGCGGACGGCTACCCAACCCGACTCCAAATTATCCTCCATTGTGAAGGACATGTCTGCAAAGTGATGAAACCAAAATAACAATGCTGCTTGCGCCAATAAAACCTGCTTCGGCACCGTTTAAGAGTCGGATGCAGCGCAGGAAAACAGTGTGTTAATTTGACGTTACGGTGTTTACCAAACACACTGAGGATATTTCGCCTGAAGGGCTATCCTCCGTCGCTCAGGCGGATGAATTTGGAGCAGCGCGGTGTCATTTCCCATCTCTGGCCCACCTGCTTTCAACTCGCACGTCTGACTTCCTATCCAGACCTTCTGCAACATTAGCTTTCAAGCCCGCACTCTGACACACAACATGCGGCAGTGTGTTTACCAAAGTCCAGCGGTCGATCCGCCTGTCAGCTGTGCTCCGTTATTCTCGATCTCTCGGCTCAGGACCTCTCTTCTCATCATAATGTACCAGCGACGTGCAGCGTTCAAATACAAACAAACGGATGCCACGAATAAGCGTGACAGGCGGATTTGTCCAAACGCGCTGCCTCCAGAAAGCTTAGCATCGTCTCCAAACTCACAACATTGCCATGTTTTCTTCATCGTTTGCCCAGCAAGACCACATACGCAAAATAAATATGCTATCTTAAAGTGCTGGAAGGAAGATCGGAATTTCCAGACGCATCTATAAGACTACGCATTCAGTAATTATTATAACCTCTTTTATTTTTTCCAAGTTTTTTTCCAGTTTGTTGCTATTTTTATAATCAGTTTCATACTGGAAACTAAACAAATGAAGCTGCAGTTCTGTTAAATACCGCGAAGGACAGTTTGAGGTTGTTGTTCGTTACGAAAGCCCATTTGTCCGAGGGGTACCTAAAGGCAACCTCAGAATCTCAGTGTCACGGCACGTAAAGGACGTGCTGACGTAGGCTGAGCAGAGTGGGATGGTTACTGCATCGAGAACATGATGCCTGTAAAAACTGCTTTTAATAAATGGATAATATTAAATGCATACATCAATGAATAAATAATTAAACAACATTTTTAGTGACATAATATATGTGCTGTGATGTCCTTTCAGCTCATATAAAACTTCTACTTCCTGAAAGCTCTGGATGCAACATTAATGTATGATTGAATTATGATGTTGCTTAATCCAAAAGCAGTTGTTTTTCAGTAACCCTGAGATAAATATTACCAAACATGCAATACAAATGTGCCATTTGAACTGTACATATCCACGGAAAGATGTCCCTGGTAGAGCTGCTGTGGGAGAGAGGGCTTGAGTTCTCATTGTTTACACATATTGGCTGCACTGTTTCAGAGGACAGGAATGGAAAATAGTAATCCCCTTTAATGGTCACAGCCTTGAGACAGATGAAAGTCAGTCCCTCGCCAGGGTGCTTCACCTCTAATGATGCTAAGAGAAATACTTAATAGGTTCCAACAGAGCTTTGATGAACACCACTGCACCCTGACCTATGGCTCAGTGTGTATGTTTTCTTAAATAGGCATAAAAAACCCCTTTAATAACATCCTGTAAAATACTCACATATTATCATCTGGTTAAGAGTCAAAGAGCAGAAGAAAAATGGTAAGAAGGAACACGTAAATAAATAAGTGAAAATGTCTCGATCGTCATCTGTGACTATGTTTATGGGTGTTATGGCTATCCAGGAGAGGGTTCCTTGTGTGCAATAAAGACAGAAAGTGAAAGGGATAAATGAAAAGCTTGATAGAAACATCCATTATTAGTCTATGTTCTTTGGTTTATCATCTTTAGGCAATAACTGTCTTATTTTTCCTTAGTTATTACCCTGACTTTTGCTTGTGGTGACAACACAACTCCTGTTTTGGGCCTCACTAATCATACATTTCTTCTAAATCTTACCAGGATTTAGGGTGCATTACCAGAGCAGCACACCAGGTGTTTTTTTTTTTTTTTTACAACCATTCTGCTCTCTTCTGTTGTAACTCTGACATGGCCAGGTTCAATCCTTAGCAGTCTGCCCTGGCCACCCTGTAAGTCCAGTGTTTGAGAAATATGGAAACACCTCGGGAGATGTCATCACCAAATATATTATGTGTCTCCACGCCAGCCAAAATAAGACATGGGCCTTCAGGGAAACAAACTCAAAGTTTAAAAAAAAGTCACGATGCGTAACGGTGAGCCCTGATGACATATGTATGTGGTTCCATGGTGTAATGGTTAGCACTCTGGACTTTGAATCCAGCGATCCGAGTTCAAATCTCGGTGGAACCTCATGGTTTTAAGGTGAAATTTACTGTCAACAACCGAAAAGAAACGGAGAAATTACTACCAGTGAACTTCTTGGAATCGCACCTTGGATGTACCGACTTCCCGAGGTTTACCCACCTGAACTTAGAAATATCTGAGAACAACACAACTCAACTGAACTCAAGCTCAAACACCTGAGATAAGTCAAACGTACTGCGCAACAACAATGAACTGTCCCAGTGAGAGTTAAAGCACTGTCGTTGATTAAATCAAGAAACCCTTTTATAAATCAATAAGTAATAAATTATTAAATAACCCTGATGCAAGTCCAAGGTAACTTTTAACTGCTTGTTTTCTCAGTACAAGTGACACAGGCAGAAACAGGTCGTTTGTTCGTTTTTTTTTTGGGTGGGCTTTCAGCGCCCCCTAGCTTCTGATTGGCTAGTGTCCTCTATCAATCATGTTTGTGCCGCAACGATAAGACTACCTGCTCAGGTATAGACAAGAAAAGAAACGATGATTCATTGAATTGCCTTCCTCTTTATCTCCATCAAAGGTTGTTTGAGCTGACCCATGCCTGCTCACAGAGCAGAGAGATGATGGCTGTAGTTATTACAGACTCAGCAGACTGTTTACATTAAAGGCCCAAAAGAGCCATTTCACCCTCTCATGTCAAATGATCCACTCTATAAACCTTCTTTTCCCCTCTTTAATCAAAATATCAGCAAAAGTAATGCCATATATAACAATGATATGTGACAATTATGTAATTCACATTAAAAAGCAATTAATACATAAAATCAAAAAGCTTCAAAGATGTTAACCCTATGAAGATATTGTACAATTAAAAGTGTATTAAGTAGCAAAAGGCCAACTGCATTTCATGTACAATTTGTTATTATGTTCAGAGATAGTGCACAGTTACAGGAAAAATCAGTTGATTCACTAAAGACTGAACTACCATGGTATGTATAACATGAGTCAGCCAGCTAGACAGACTGACAAATAATCCAGTAAAAATAATGAGACTGAATTGTTGAGTTTTGAAACAGGGCGAAGCATCTAATGAATCTCAGTGTAAATAAAGCTTTGATTGATCAGAAAGAATACAGGAAGCTGTACGGTGCATACAGGAGATCATGACGGGATGTTAGATTCCAGCTGTTTCATAACCATCGGCCGGTGTGGCCATGGAAGGGCATTTGGGCCGTCCAGAAGCAGGCAAAAGGTTTTCCCAGTACTCTCGACGAGCCCTAAGACAGAGTTTTGTAGATTAGAAGGAGCGGCAGGAACACACACTAGTTGTATTGCTTCCTTTGTTATGGCTATCACTATACATCATATCTTCAGTCTTTTGTTAAAGTGTTAAAAACTGCTTGTAGTAGTTGTGTTTCTGCTCAGTCTTACCTGGCTCTGACCCAGGGTTTAGTGTGCATCTCCAGAGCAGCTCCCCAGAGTCCATGCTTCTCTGAAGCTGGTGGGAGGAATCCTCTCTCTGCAGCCAGCTCCTCTGCTATAGCTCTGATATGGTAAGGCTCAAATCCACAGCAGCC
Organism: Protonibea diacanthus; assembly: GCA_028641955.1. Classification (NCBI taxonomy): domain Eukaryota; kingdom Metazoa; phylum Chordata; class Actinopteri; family Sciaenidae; genus Protonibea; species Protonibea diacanthus. The sequence goes on from CM053985.1 coordinate 19,837,709, forward strand.
ACCAATGTAGCGAATTCCAGCATTGTAAGCCTCTCTGGTGTATTTATGGATGTCCCAGCGGGTAATTGCTCTGGTCTCCAATGCTGAGAGAAGAGTTAAATATTTAAGCCTGGGCATTTTCTCATACCAATGTATTCACTGCATATATAGGGAGTTTAAAAAAGAAGCAATACATGACTCTATTTTGCTCTAAAGAAATATACAAATGCTGACCGAAGGGGTACTCAGGCAGGCTAGTGTATCCCCCTAAGTTGCACTCAGGTGTGTGGAAGCCCAGTGGCTGGATCATGAGATGGGCTTTGAGACCAGCTTTCTGTAATCCTTCTTTCATCAACTTTACTGTACGAATGCACGTCAGAGGGTCCAAGTGGCAGTTTACTCCAACAATGTCAGCTCCTGCAGATGAACATTCACACATATATATGTATAAAAAACGCATTCAGGTTGTACATGATGTCAGACTTGCAGACTTAAAGTACCAAATCAAAATAAAAATGTCACTGTACCAGCTTTGACCAGCCTGACAGCACACTCTCCAGGTGGGACTCCATCCATGTCTCCATGAGGGGAGATGCACAGCGTTGCACCCACCGGTTTACCACTGGTCTTCAGTACCTCCACTGCCCAGCCTGCCTCTTCCACATGATTGAAAAACTGCAGGAGAAATGTGCATTGAATTCTTGAACCCTAACTTAGGACAAATCAGTAAAACCAGACACTGAACTTATGCATATAACCATACATGCAGTTATTCCTATGGGGTGCTGTTCATACCTCCACTATAAAGAAATCAATGTCCTTTTTGAGGAAGTCGTCCATCTGCTTCTTAAAGATGGCCTTAACCTCAGTCTCACTGTGACTCTGTGCATAACATGGAGTCTTAGAGACGCACCCAGCGACCAATGCATCACCCTCATTGGCTACCTCCCTGGCCAGGTCACAGGCTGCTTCATTGATTTGGGCACCCTGGATCAGAGGCAAACAGATTGGAGTGATGTGAAGATAATTTTACAAGATGGAGGAGTGACAGGTTTTTTTTTTTTTTTTTTACTGACAGTGATGTTGGTGACGTTGCCGCTGATCTCCAGCTTATCCTCACTGCAGTAGAAGGTGAAGGTCTGAAGCACATTAGCTCCTGCCCTCAGGAACTCCCTGTGCAGCTGCCGCACTGACAGAGACACATAGAGAGGCTTTTGTGGAAAACACAAAAAATATATACACAGATAAAATGATGAAACAATTGTTTAATTTCATGTTGAGTGGGTAACATGTACCTGCTTCAGGATGTTCAACAGCAGCCTCTGGTGTCCAGTGTCCTGCCTTCACGTAGCCACGTCTCTCCAGCTGCATGACATAACCTCCATCGCCTACAACCACCTCTCCAGCATTCAGGCGCTCCAGGATACCCTGAGTGCGCATACGCACACACATATACACAAAGGTATGCTATACACAGTGGACAAGTGATCAATTAATAAACCACTCTGCACTTTGCTCACTTGAATCGAGGCTTACATATTAGTCGACGATCAATTTATATCAAATCACATCAAATGATCACAGCGCAAACTGTATCAAAAGTCTGACAATAAAAAAACACAGCTAACACACGCTTGTCTGTTATTAAACACACTGTGTAAGGACATCCTAATGTATCTTTAATTAACAAACACTCACTAAACACAACTTGCATGGTGTGCATGCAGTGTAATCCTGGAGGCAGTAAACGGACTGAATTCCCACCTGCTGAGATTAGTTTGGTCGTTTTTCATGAGTTTGGGTGCATTTCTACTGAGCACGCAACTGATGAAATAACAAAATAACATTCAGGTTTGGACAGTGCAAAGCAATGCAAAACATGTGAAGCCTACACGGGCCAACAAATGTTTTATGTTTATTTCTCATACCCTTCTCTGCTTCCTCTCCATCGCTGACAACAGCTCCGGCGTCTGTCTGTACAAAGTTCAGGATCAGGCCTGCGCAGAATGAATGGACCCAACAAGTCACGTTGATAGCACGATAATCTCACGAGATTGAGGAGAGACCCGAGACAAGAGCTGAGAGCACGATCGCTGTCCATGCGAGGTGGATTCATGTGCTATTAAATTATTATTCAGTGAGTATTATTATCATTATTATTAAATTATTATTAGCATTGTCTTGTTTGTTTATATCCCAACACCCCAAACCCAGAAAACAAGTAGCCCACAGAGCTTAATCAATGCAGATAATAATATATCTGTAACTCGATTTTTTAAAAAAAAAATACTTTATGTCTGATTCAAATTTTCCACAAAAAATCTTCTACATACAGTTTGGAACCAAGCCTATTTACATAGTATGTTCATATCTGTTTACACAGTGATACTTCTCAATACACACAAAGTGACACAACCTTGTCACTTGTACAATGTATACTTATATTATACATATTTTTCATATTCCATTTTAGTATATTTTATATTTTGTGTTTTTTGTTTCTTATTAATTTCTACCCCAAATTTTTGCTGCATGCAGCATTTTGCATCCTTTATGTATAGTGCTGCTACACCGTTAGTTTCTCTTGTCCAACACATTTCATTGTTGCCCCTGCGTTAATGTGCACATGACAATTAAAGCTGAAAGCTTTAAACTTCAAACTGCATTGCATAATGCATAATTCGTCTATCTTTGGACACTGCCAGCCTCGAAAAGAAAAACAACTTGTCTGTAAAAGAAGAAACTTGTCTATAAATTAACGTGCAGTTCTTCCCCTCGGCCTGAAGGGGACGCTGTGCAACACTCTGACGTGTCACTTTACGTCACTTCCTGGCGGGGTTTCGAACAGCGGATGTAAACAAAAGCTGTGACCGATTTAACGGCGTTAGTTGACTGTGCACAGTGTAGTTTTGTTTGGTAAACAATGCTTCATGTGTGAGGGATTTTGTACAGTTATTATCGAAATTTAAATCGACAGTCGTTGTAAGTTATCGACGTGACGTGAACGTAAAGAGGACGTCAGCTCTGTGGACTTCTAACGTCAGAGCTGCTGCCTTTATTTAAATAACACGTTAGCCTCAATTACACAAGGTAAGATATTTAATTTTTTAAATTTTGACTTGTTCATTTTGGCATTTACAGAGCAAATTCATGAGCATTTGAGTAGTTATTCATTCTTTTTGGTCACTCAGTTGGTCCGGTGGTTTTGCTCCTTGGTAATCTGACATAGACTTTCTCTTTCCAGGCTCCTTCGCTGTTTTGTGATGGACTCATCTAACAACATGGGGAGCCTCAACCACATGGTGAAGGCCGTGGCACTGAATGATGGTCCTGCTCCTGACAGCTCCAACGGACAGAAGGATACCTCGCTTACAGACATGCTGAGGTTGCTCCTCCATATCTGATTTAATACATTATTCACTCATCATAAAATAATCTGTCAACTGTGACTGTGAATGGTTGTTTGTCTCTGTCTGCCCTGTGAGGAACTGGCGACATGTCCATGCGTCTCACCCTAAGTCAGTATAGGCTCCAGCTGCACTATGAGCCATGATGAGGATAAACAGTTATAGAAGATGGATGGATTAATCTGTCGATAGTGTTCTTGATGAACCAATTAGTTGTTTCAAATCAGATCTATCATTTGTTTGGTCCACAACCCAGAGATAATAAAGTTTATAGTTAGTTAATAAAGTTTATTATCATGTTTGAGAAACTGAATTACAGCCGAGGCTTTGCTTAAGCAAACACATAATGTGGCTCTGTGCAGATGAGCTGTCACAGGCTTTCTGGCCATGCTCCAACATCTGTATAAGAAGTGACCATCATCCCATTTTGTAATTCCACTGGGGGTGGCTGCCAACTTAACAGGATGTTGGTGGAGCTGGAGCTTTAGCACTTGACTTCCTGAGGTTGGTGGGTTGGTGTTTATGCTGGTGCATTTTTTTTTGTTTGGTCAGGCCGTTCAATGAGTTGGAATTTTGTTTCAAAATGATGATGATGATGGCATGATTGACAGATCGTTATACCGTCAGCAGCAGCAGTGTTAAAAGACTCTTCATCCAAATGAATCATGCACCACTGAAAACACACCAGCTCTTGTTATAAGACAATGATTAGAATCTTTATAATCGCTGACTTTTCAGAATAAAACGGCAGATGTCCAACCAGTGCTTCGAGATGGCAGTGCAGCTCCATCCAGGTATATAACAACTATCTGCATTCTTTTCATACTCTATTTTCAAGTCCTCAAACAAAGCATTAATTATTTCATATTCCGTAACAGGAAAAAGTAAGAGATCTTGCAGCGTATCTGAAGCTGAGAGAGACTTGTAAGTATTGGGAATGAGCCTGTTGATGTGGATGTAATATCAGAGTTCATTTCAAAATGATTAACATATTTTCCATTAAATATTTCAGGCCAGATTATGTCAATGAGCTGGAAAGAGTCAAGACAATTCATTTTAACAGCATACTGACACTGCACAGGTAAACCGATGCCTCATCTTTTGTGATGAGTGCTGTGTTTTTTCCTTATAATCAATAGAAGCCGTGAGCAGTGATTATCTTTGACAGATGATTGATTTTAACGAGTGTCTTTCAGAATGCAGATGTGGCACGCTATTGGAGAAAAACTGAAAGAGAACGACCCAGAAGCTGAGTAAGTTGAGTCCAAACATACTGAAACAACTGACATGCATTTATTCTGATTAATCTTTGATTAATTAATCATCACTTGTGTATTTCTCAGTACCCTGAAAGCTGTGAATGGTCGCTGCATGGCTCTTTGTTCACAAATAAAACAACTTCAGCAAGTAAGCAGCCTCATCAACCATTGTGTGTGTTTTACGTCTGCGCTGAAATAACTGTGTTTAGAACAACTGTGTATAGAAAAATGTTTTATAACTGTACATTTACATCAGATAAAATGGCACTGTGTTTGTCCTTTGTGTATTAGGTTGTTTTGCTGCTGTCTGATGCCATATTAGAGGACAGATTTGTTGTTTAGCTGCTAAAATCACAAGTAGACATAAATACTATTACGATGAATTTGAATTTACACATTGAATCATGACTTGATCATACCAAATGTCCAGAAAATGGTGTGATTTTTATGTGATGGACACCTGTATGTTTTGTTAACAGGATTCGAGAGATCTTCAAGATGAAATCACAGAAATACAGAAGAAGAGGCTTGGTATGTTACATGCTTTATGACAAAAATAATGAGATTGTGATTTAGTTTTTCCACACTCAAATTTCTTTTTATTATCATTATTGTTAGTATTAGTATTATTATTATTATTTTGTGTCTGTGTGCAGGGATGAAGCGGCTCACGCATGAGAAAATGAAAGAGATTGAAGAGTTGATGTCCAAGAAAGAGCACCCAGATACAGAGAAGTTCAAAGTTGCCATGGAGAAAGGCCAGGCGAACCTGGAGAAATATAAAAAGATGACTGTCATGACACAGAACGTCCTGAGGGTAAATTGTGTAGAATTATGTCAAATAAGTCGATGCAGTGTGTGTGGAAATGGTGTATTAATGTAAGCGTCTCTCTTCAGGGCATCCTCTTGGCCTGCAAAGTGAACTGGCTGGATGATCCAAAACTTCGAGACATTGCCATGACGCTGGAGGAGTGTCCCATATCAGACTAGAGAAGGGATCCATTCATATCATATTTATATGTGTCTGTGTTGTATTGTCCAATAAAAAATCAACAAAACTGAACCAGTATAATGATTCGTTTGTACAGTATGTAAAGGCAATGCGTGTGACGACCAGCTGCCACTAGAGGGCGACAGAGGGGGCGAGGACAGCTTGTAAACCTGCTGCACATCCTGTCAGAGAAGAAGAGAGGGGAGCTACACGTGTTTACCATCCCAGAGAGATAAATATATTTTAATAATTGTCTCAAATTCGGGTTTCTGGATCTTGAAGTGAAATAAAAGCAGATAAAAATGCCGAAGGTCAAAGCGGAGAAGAAAAGCAGGCAGCACCAAGAGGTCAAAAACCAAGGTAAGTCTGTTCAAGGCAGGGTTAGCATGTTAGCACACAGCTGCTGGAGGAAGAAGCTGGGCTTTAAAAGTCAGAGTTGTCACGTCGGGACGTATTTAGCAGTTTTCAACTTTGATACCACACCACTGTCACAAGACCACAGTAATGAGAATTATTGTTGTCACGTCTGTCGACGGTGTGAACGTTAAATATGTGTTTACTTCAGCTCGTGTTTGATTTGTGTGTGTGTGCCAAACTGAAGAAACTGTGACCACACAATAACCAGGTTACGTCTCAACTATTGTTAATCACGTCTGCCAATATTTCTTGTATTAATAATAAATGATAATAATAATAAACGTCGTTTTCAAAACACAGTTACAAAGTGATTTACAATAAAACAAAACACAATAACTGCAAGTTCAAAGCAGTAAATCAACAAAAATTAGAATAAAATGTGACATAGAGCATAAAAAGGTCAGTTAAAGGCGCTTTTTAAAAAAAAAAAAAAAAAAAAAGCTGACAGAGTCTGCAGCTCTGATCTCCTCAGGCAGATCTTTCCACCCTCTTGAGCCCTGACTGCAAAGGCTCTGTCACCTTTGTGTATATGTGTGGACCGTGGGACAGTGACTCATCAGAGGATCTCACAGAGCTTGACGGGACATAAGAGGGCACTAAAAGTTCAACTAAATAAGTTTCAGGGCATTAAAAGTAATCGGTAAAAACTTAAAATCCTCTCTGTAGATAACAGGTAGCCAGTGTAAGTGAGCCAGAATAGGTGCGATGTGATCGACTTGTTGAATCAAAGTCCTGGCAGAGTTCTGGGTGGGTTACAGTACAGTGTATCTTGAATTGAAGACAGAATATTAGCTCTACGAAGCTTCCAATGCAAGTCAAGGAAATATTAGTACTGCTATTGTTTGAGTCATTTAATGATATTATGAGTCATAAGTACAAAAACTATAGTGATCCCAGCTTTCACTTCCTACCTACACAAATGAAAACTCGTGAAATGTGTTGGGGAAATATTAAGTCTATCACTGGAAAGCCTGTGACCTAGAAAGAACATTTTGTTTTTGCCGGTGTGTTGTTAAATGTTGTTATTTTACCATAAATTGTTTAATTATTAATATCACATAAGCCCATTTCACAGTGTCCTTATCCTGCCTCTTGCAGGGATCATGTTCAACACGGGCATCGGTCAGCACATCCTGAAGAATCCATTGGTCGTCAATGGGATTATTGAGAAGGTACGCTGTACAAATGCACTGTGGGATTGAGAAGTCATGTACAGTTTTTACAGTTTTTGACCCAAACAAGCGTCCTATGAACAGACAATCATCGATACAGAAAGTGTTTCTAAGCCCCGTTGTTGTGTCTTTTTCAGGCTGCGTTGAGGCCAACAGATGTGGTTCTGGAGGTGGGACCTGGTACTGGTAACATGACAGTGAAACTGCTGGAAAAAGCAAAGAAGGTGAGAGTGTCAAAAAGTATGTGGAAGTGATTACAAGTTTATTTTTATGTAAGCAAAGACAAACTTGTCAGAATAGATTTTTTTTTAGTTTGTAACTTTCCCGAGTGTTACACATAATTCCCAAGATTAGTTGTCGTTAGCTGTTGTCGTTGTCCTGGGTCTGTCCCGTACATGTGCACACTTTTAAAGCATTTGAAACACACAGCAAAGAGTGTAAATGTCAGAGTAATGTGTTGTCAGGGTTATTAGATTTTTAACGCACTCCTAATGAGCTTTACATACAGTCCAATAGGGCAAATAGAAATAGAGAGTGACTAGTTAAATACTTTAACAAGTAAAATATTACATTTCAATAAATAGACAAGTCAATGTCCAGCTTATATTTCTCATTCTGTGATGATCTTTGTGTTTTTGTCCACAGCACTGATAGAATAATTGACCGTGTTGTTTTTTTTAAAGGTGGTGGCTTGTGAGCTGGACTGCAGACTAGTGGCTGAACTTCAGAAAAGAGTACAGTGCACGTGAGTGAGAAACACTGAGCCGCCACATATATTTGCTGTTAAAAAAAAAAGTGAATACGTTATGTAATAAAAGGACATTTTGTTTTGTAACAGACCCATGCAGACCAAACTTCAGATATTAGTTGGAGATGTACTGAAAACAGATCTGCCATTCTTTGACGTCTGTGTGGCCAATTTACCCTACCAGGTAAAGACACGTCCACCACACCGCACACACCTGATTCAGTGTCATTCAGTGCTTTTATATCTAACTTGTCTTTCTCTGCGCAGATTTCATCACCATTTGTCTTCAAGCTGCTGTTGCATCGACCTTTCTTCAGGTAAGAAACAACCTCAGGACCATGGAGAGTTTTTCTGTTCTTCTTATGTTCATGTTGATCATTTAGCACCTTATCTCTGTTCTGCATTTGTTCAGGTGTGCCGTGTTGATGTTCCAGAGAGAGTTTGCCATGCGACTGGTCGCCCCACCTGGAGACAAGCTGTACTGCAGACTGTCAATCAACACACAACTACTGGCTCGTGTAGACCATCTCATGAAGGTCAGTGACACTGCAACATTGTGACATTGTCTGCAGATGTAGATGTTTTCTATGTCTCAGTGTTGATGTTTCCCTCTCAATCAGGTCGGAAAGAATAATTTCCGCCCTCCTCCCAAAGTGGAGTCAAGTGTCGTCAGGATAGAACCGAAAAATCCTCCTCCTCCAGTCAACTTCCAGGTGAGGTTTGATGCTTTGACATGTCTTTAATCATAACGGGAGATACATTTTAGGTTCTGAATGTTGTTTTCTGTTGTCCCCTGACAAGGAGTGGGACGGCCTGGTCAGAATAGCCTTTGTAAGAAAAAATAAAACACTCAGTGCTGCATTCAAGTGAGTACCTACCTACTATAAATGCTGCCACAAATAATAAGTTCTGTCAAAAGAGTTTATAAGGAGGAAAAAACCTTCATGTGATTTATAATTTCCAGGTCCACTGCGGTAGAACAGCTGCTGGAAAAGAACTACAGAATCCACTGCTCTCTACACAACGTGGTGAGTCATATTATAGTTTTTTTTTTTTTTTTTTTTTTGAACCTGTAGAACTGCAAATCATCTTCCAGTGTGACTCTAATGTCTCATACTCCGTCTTCTCAGGAAGTCCCGGCGGACTTCAGCATCAGTAAGAAGATTGAGAGCGTTTTGCAGGAGGCTGATTTCTGTGAGAAGAGAGCCAGGTCCATGGACATTGATGACTTCATGGTGTAAGTCTAACATCTGACATCTGCTTAGATTTTTTTTTTGTTTCTCTCAACATGTACTACCATAAATTTCTTTTTTGACCTTCTTAATTTTGGATTCTGAATTTTGTTTTCTTCATCCACAGGCTGCTTCATGCATTCAACTCTGCAGGGATCCACTTTTCATAAAAAGCAGAGGAAACTGAAGACAGTAGTCCCGTGACTCTGAATGTTCTGGCTTTATCATGAGAGGCAGTCAGATGAGTGGAAAGAAATCGGCTGACTGACTGACTGAGCTCCTCCTCCTCTCAGACTTTGTTTTGAGGAACTGAATTTCAGATGTTTAAATACTTGGATGAAATGCACAAAGAGCTCATATTGAGTTTTTACCCTTACGAGTGCAGATAAAGTGTTCTGGACACGCATGGAAAGACCTCTTGGTCGTTTGGGGCTGTCACTGTTTGTGTGAGAGTTTGTCACTCATTTAAAATAATAATTGAGTGATTTTAATAGATGAATATTCTCATATAAAAATAATCCACAGTTTATCTAAACTACAAAATGACCTCCTTGTGGAAAAGGTAAATATTAACAAATATATACGAGTGAGTGTTTGCAGTCTCTTAAATTAAATTTAGATTGTCCAAAAGTTTTCTTTGTGTGTCACACTTTTCTTCCTGTGTGCTAACACCATCTTTAATCCATCATTTTTTAAAACAATCAGAGTTTCCCAACGATAAAGCTGATGTATGCAAAAGTCAAAGATTCAAGTCCAACGATAGATCTTGCAGCAATATGTTACTTATTCTTTGAAAGGTTGACCCTGTGTGTAGGGTGCTCGCATGTCACAGCACACAACTACTATTTTGGAAATTAATATTACAGTCACAGCATGCAAGTACGTGCCTGACTAGTTTAAAAGTTTGTACAGGAAAATGTAGTGTGTCAGACTTTACTCTTTGTACCATTAAAGGTTGTCACTGCCTGTGTACATAAGTTGCAATTAAACCTCTTGAGTATTATTTTAAAAAAATTGCCCACCGGAAGTTACAATACAGCTGTGTCTGCTTTGAATCATAATGCCTCAATCTGTCCCTTAACAGCGTTGAAGACTTCAGGTCACTGTATTTTATTTCAAGCCTTGGGTACAGTCAAAACTCACAATCTGCTGTGATCAGTGATAAACAAGACTTTGTGATGAAACACAGTAAGTCAGAAATTAAAATTAAAGGTCCAGTGTGTAAGATTTAGGAGACATTGGGAGAGTATTCATCTAGTTGCAATGTGCAACTTCACTGCTTTAGGTGCCGCTAAATCCTACACACTGGACCTTTAACAAACTTGAAATTATAGCTTTGGTTTTAAAGTCAGTAGATTGGCAAACATATTATTAAATGACCATAAATGTTGCTCGATGGAGTAACGATCAGGCAAAGTAAAACTTAGTGATTTAAGTAGGCAATCTTACATTTGTAACTTATGTTAGCTTATGTTTTCTAAAAACAAAACAACTTTATTTTGAAAATATTTCCCGGAAATCGCAATAGTATATAATTGATTTTAATTTACTCTCGTACGGTTGGTGGCTCACCACTGCCCTCCAGTGGCCCCAATCTGCAACTACAGCCCAAGTGTAACAACAAATTTATTAGATTACACCCAGAGCGTTGTAATTTTTACCTTGATGCCAGCAGAGCTAACACTCGACAAGAGTGTATGTGTGTTTATGAGCATTTATAGCGACTTTCTGAGCCGTTTCTGCTACAACTAGACCTCCTCTGGCGCCGATACAGGTGTGTATTGTTACAGTTGTAATTGCGGACTGTGACCACAAGAGGGCAAGAAACAACCGACGATCATTGACTTCAAACGACAACAATGTACTGTTAAAACTAATAAATGTTACACACTATATGTTCACTATATTGTGTAAATTCATGTTTATGCTTATCTATAACGTTACGTGTAAAATGTCGCTATAAGAACGAGCAATTAAAGTGAATGTGCAGTCGTATACTCACTTTCACCGCTAGAGGGCAACGAACACGCTTAGTCACGGCCGTGCTTGAGGTGAAGTTAGACACAACGGCGTACTAATGCTTCCGGTGACAGACTTTCAAAATAAAATTGGTCGAATTAATTTGAAGCGTTTCAGGTCATTAGAACACCTGCTCTCGTGGACAGATGATGCGATTTAATGCATAGATTATGATTTATCGGACTACATTTTCTTAATTGTGCTGATTTTGTTGCAGCACTGCTGCATCAATGTGTTGAGAGAGGCCACATAGGAGGGTAAAAGACAGTCTGAGGGGTAAACTGGGAGTGCATAGAAGTGTCTGTCACCACGGATAAATTTGGGATTTTCTTCTGGCTAAAATATGAAATCTGTGATGTGCTTCAACTTAGTGACTGAAGAGTTATGCCGTCAAAATCTGGTGCTGTCAAACATGACAGGAGAAAATGGCTTTTGGTGGATGTGTATATCTCACTGTCACAAAAGCCATTCAAATGAAACACATGAATCTTTTATTACTTCATCCAGCATTACATCCGGTGCAAACACTGAGCAACATAAGAAATGGTAGGTCAGTGGTCACTTATTAATAGCAGTTTTTTCTAGTTTCATTTTTATAACAAAGTGTTAAACAGGGGTGGAAAACATGTTTTACATTAAGTCAGAGTTTTTAAGTCAGTTGCCACAGGACGACATGGCACAAACTGAAGCAAACTACATGTAAAAACCTCTCAGGGGCACGAAGAAAGAAACCAAAAGGAAGAAGCACAGTGTGTTTTAAAAGCTTCTTCCAAACTGGTAAATGCTCCGAGGAGGAGGGAAAAGAGAGAAGAGACCGCTTACAATGAGGTATGATTTTACAATGCCAACTGAGGACCCAAAAGCATGGAGAAAAAAAGGACTAAGGACAGTGGCACACATACGCTATTACAGAGTGCACATGCAGACATGTCAGCCAGAGCAACCAGAAATCAAATACTGGTTTTGTGCAGTAAACCTTAAAACATGTTCAATGGAGATCTCTTCTGAAACCAGGTTCAAAATATTCTGTTCAAAGAAAGTACAAACAAGTATAAAAGAAAATAATTTAAGAACAAAAGGGGGGAGACTAAACATTCTCCATGAAAAAAAATCTACTAAAAGGGAAGGAAATAAAACTATTGTCCTTCCTAAGTTTTCTAATGAAGACCAGAGTGAGTGAACAGCCAGTTTTATTAGGAGGAGGATCATTAACAAATGCAATTCCTTGAGCCTGTTGGTACATCACACAGTTTGTGTTTTCACAGCTGCTAGTGACAGCCCGAATTGTGCCAAACATCTAGTGGTTACGTTTCTGTATGTGCCACTTAAACCTCGGACGCTTCCAGTCTCTAAAGAGCACGTGGCCTCTTGGGATTGATCTGCTTACTGGCTTGCTCCTCCTCTTGGAGTGCAGAGCGGAATGACTTCACTTTATCTGTTGACAGAAAGGAAGAAGAGGAAAAGACATCATCATAAAAAAAAAGTGAGTGGTGTTTGCTGGAGCAGCGATGGTGTGTTTCTGTGCTTCGGTCGTACCTCGGAGCTCAGTGAGGATTTCTATCTTCTGGTCTAGGATCTGTTCCAGCTGGGTGGCGTACGACTCCACGTCATAATCCACCTCCTCCGTCATCTCCAGCAGCACTTTTTCATCTTCCAGCCACCGGATAGACTCCTGCTCGTGGCAGACAAATACAGGAGCGTATTTAGTTTGCACTGAATTACCTCTTAATTATTAGGAAATACATCTCCCATGTTATGTGTATGGGATATAAAAACAAAATGTGGACAGTATTTAAAGAATGGTGTGAGTTTTCTGACCTGGAAAACAGCCCTGTGGTCCTCCAGGACCTGTTCCTCCATCTCCACTAACTGAGACACTGCCTCATGGAAGGTAAAGAGCTGGGGAGACACTTCCTCCTCCTGGGAAACACATTTACACAGTTGACATGGCTTCATGAACAACAAAAACATAAGACATTACACACACCTCTGAGATCACAGCTAAACTCTGGATCCCAGTGAACATTACTGATCTGTTATAACTGACTTCATCACAAGCAACAAAGTCTACCAGGTCCTTAAAACCTGCCTATTTATTTCAGGGGTTAGGTCAAATGTTTATGTTTAACTATAAGCTGAGGAAATGTGTGCTATGTGTCACAGTTTTAACAGCGGGGATATAATCTGTCTCCAAAGCAGAAGTGTGTACATGTGATTTCGGGAACGAGGAAGCTGTGTACTTACGTTCTGCTCACAGAGCAGTTTGAGGTCGTCTCTCTGCGGCGAGATACTCAGCCACTCCTCGTCCAAAAGATCCAGCTGGTTGACAGCGTGGATGTTGGGTCGACCCCCTTCTATCACTTGGTTGGGGTCCACTGTCAGCTCCTTCACCCTGAAGAAGAAGAAAAAAAAAGACTTTGAGCTGGTCAGGGACAAATCATCTTCTGACGTGCTTCGATTCAGGGAATGATGTTAACTGCGGGGTCAGACGTGTGGGACAAATAGCACAGGGTGGTGGTATCATGACAACAGTGACATGCATGGGAAAAGATGACTGCGTTGACTCTGTAAATGTGTGAAGCCTGGCACTAATCTATGCGCTTATTTGCATAATAAGCATGTTTGCTATATCCACTTTGGGTTGGGTCAGAGTGCGGTCCAGACAGCCTCTATAACTTTGATAACATTGTTAGAATTTGGCGCTATATAAATAAAATTCGCACTGAACTTGATTTACAGAGTGAAAGCGTACAATTTGTCTGGTTCACCTGTACAATATATCTCAGAGTATGTGAGAGTGAAATTAGTGTTATTACTGGTGCCAAACAGCAGCTGACACCTTCCAAACCACCATATATTCATTTTGACTCATCATACGCAGCCTTCACTTTCATCCCTGACACCTGGGGCTGGTGTCACACAGAGCAAATAAAAAGACACACCCAATATGGACAGGCAGATGTTTAGTTTGCTCTTCAAAAGTCAGTGAAAAGAAAGTATTCACAGCTTAACCAAAAACAAAAGTCAAAGTAGGGGGGGAGGATGAAGAGTCATCATGCAGAAAAAAATAAACAGGAAGGAAAGGTGACAGTGGAGGTTTTCAACCGTGAACAGCTGATGAAGTGAATGAAAGCTGCTTAAATGAGCTCATGGATGTATATCATAACGTGATAAATACCTGCGAGGAGTGCATGCACTGTGTGTGTTTTGCGTGTGTATGTGTGTGCAGTGCTGTGCTTTGGAGAGTGCTTGACCTGCTGGGAGAGGTAGCAGCAAAGTCATCATAGTCAAAGGTATTGGTAGGCGAGTGGTCAGAGCGACTCCCCTGACCGCCCTGGGAGAAGGGAATGTCCGATGGACTAATCCCAAACTCCTTCACTCTACGCAGCGGCGCCAGCGCACAGAGGAGCAGAGGGCAGGAGAGAAGAGGGAAAGGAAGCAGGAGAAAGAGAGGAGAGAAGGAATATACGAGAGTCAGACAGAACTACTGAGAGTGGGCAGAGAAATAACAACATTGGTACAGCTAATTTCAATCCGTACAAAAACCACTGGGGGATTATAGTGGAATTAAAGGAGCTAATTTTGTATCATTGCATAATTTCTGGTTGTGGAAGGCTTTGTACAAATCACAACACATCAACACATTCCCCACCTGTTGGCGTAGCGTAGTGTGTTGAGGGTATTCTCGCAGGATGTCATACCAGGAGAGATTGTTGCAATCTGTGCAGAGGAAGATCAGATCATTCAAATAAAAAGCATCCTGAAGTGATGTGAAGACCCAGGCATCAGATACTGATGAAGGCAATCAACTCACCATGCATGTGCGAGAGTTTTCCCCAATGAAGGAGTCTCTCAGGACCTGGGTGAGCTTACTGGCTCTGAATGGAGTGTGGGGCTTGTTACGGCCAAGAGCCCTGATACACTCCTGAAACAATAAAATCAGAGACACATCATACGGGAAATTAAAATACAGATATTTGGAACCATTGTGTATTTTGTCTGCTCACAAACAAACAGGAAAAATGAGCTGATGTTGCAGCTTAAGTGGAAGGAAATACATGGCAGTCTAAAACTAACTGCCATCGCTGCCCACAAACCTTTAGCGCCAGCAGGCTTTTGTTGATCTCAGCTCCCTCCAGACGAGTTTGACGGTCGGCACTTGATGTATCAGCGCCCCTCTCGTTTCCCGCGAGGTCGATGAGGGAGAACTTCCCGTGCATCTTCCCCTTCCTCCGAAGAATGATCTGGAATACAGCGTGGCTGCGAGATGAGTGAGCGTTGGCCGATGTCTGCCCTGATGTTCTGGGAGGGAGATGAAGGAGACGTGAAGATGAACGAATAGCAAAAACAGGTGAAGTACGAGGCAACTGTACGACAAGCTATCATCTCATTTTATGCAAGAGAAGAATAAGATGGTTTCTGTAGTTATACCTGCAGCTGTTGCCCACTTCTATGAGTTTCAGGACGTCCTCTGTGCACTTCACCTCCTTCTCTTGAAGCCCCACAACCTGTACTTGCTGTTTCCCGTCCTCCAGCACCCTCAGCTTAGCTTTACGATTGAGCAGATCAAACACCTGCCGACACAAACAGCAGCACAGTCAGCACTGGTTCATGTTTTATTCAGAGAAAACCAAAAACCAAAAACCAAACAAATGATTACATATGACTTGCCTTTCCGCTGTAGATTTCAAAGAAGGTTGCGTACACTTGTAGATCTAACTTCTTGTAATTGGGTTTCTTCAACATGAGAAATACATCCCGAGCTGCATGAAAAGAGGTGAGAAACCTCAAGATTTAAGACAACCAGACACATTTTACTCACTAAACACAGCTCAATGACTTACCAGCTAATGCGTAAATTCCTTTAGAGCAGTCTTGGTTCTTGCCAGAGAAATCTCCACCCATAGTCTAAAATACAGTACATAATACAGCATAGATGAGATGTTTTAAAATTGTATGCAAGGGTAATAAAATAAAGCAAGAGGAAGAGGAAGAATGAGGTTTGATGTGAGTCAGTGAAGTGGTTTTGGCTTTCTGAGGGAGTCATTGTACACAACTCACATGCGTTTTTCCACTGCCTGTCTGCCCATAGGCAAAGCAGGTGGCCATGCCTCTCTCAAAAATGGTCTCCACTAGAGGTCTGGCAGTGAACCTGCAGGATAACACAGAGCCCACATTAATTTACTACTCTGCAAAAGCAAGTCTGGTCTGATGATTTGGTCTTTTTCTTTTGTCACAAACCTGTAAACCATCTCGTTGGTGGTGCTGTCATCAAAGGCGTAGTCGAAGCGGAAGGTCTGGTTCTCCAGGTAACGGGTGAGGTCCACTTTTTGTTTAGGTTCATGAACCATCACCACATCCTTACTGGGGATGGTGATCACGTCCAAGTCCTTCACGGACAACTCTGGAAAACAGCAGAGGCAAGACTGTCAATCACAGTAATACTACGAAGCAAAACATTTGAAATATAATGCAACACATCATGGATGTTGTCACAGATAGAAGTCCTTGCCTTTCTTGTTGAGCGGACGTTTCCTTACACAAACACATATTCTGTGCTCTTCAATCTGGACCGTGCAACAGAGAAAGACATTATATTATAATGTGTCAACATCTAACAATCAGGAGAGAAGAAGGAGCTAAAGTCTCTGCTCACCAGATCTGCGGTGGTCAGGGGCCGGTAGTCAAGACTGGCTCGGAAATCTCGGATCATGTACATGATTTCATAGTTGGGGATGGTGGTATCCACCTCCTGAAAGAGAACAAGCAGAGACAACATGACAGAGTGATGTATGTATAAAATATGCTCATCAATCAATACATATATTTTGCTCATTAGGCAGCAGAAAGGTGAATCACACTGATGTACCTGAGCTCTCTTCTCCCTGAGCTCCTGTTGCTGAAGCCGACGCCTCTCTCTCTTCTCCTGCAGTTTCTCCACCTCCTTCACGCAGTTTGACTTCCTCCTCGCTGCCATAGAGACAAGACAAACAGTAATTCTGCTGCTTTTCAAAGGATATGGCCCCTTTATAAAATGGTCTTTTCCTTCTTCCAGACTGTTTCTTCTACTTCCTCAGCCCTTTCCCTTGGCTTGAGCAGTATCTTTCTCTCAACGAGTCTTTGCTTTCTCTTGGTCTTCTTTCAAACAGAAGGGAGACCTTGGGCTATTTCCAACAAAGCAGAACAGTAATAGCGCTAAAGCACAGACCACGATGCAGTGGCTGGCACATGGTGCCTCCAGTATAACACTAGCTGCTTTCTCTACATAGCAAACAAAAGGCCTTTACAGTGTGTTCAAAAGCTGCTCTCCTTATTTATCCCTTCTATCTGCATCCTAAAACACAACCACACAGAGGAAACTACTACCTGCCTTGTATTACTGCATTTACAGTTAAAATTAGAGGTGACTTCAAATCAGGTATGATTAGATCAACAGCACATCAACCAAGAAGTTATTACAAATCCCCAGCACATCACACCCACTGATTAGTGTTGCTTCAGATAAATCACAAGATATTAGTAATCATACAGGTTAGCAAAGATGTCAGTGAAATCCACTTCTGACTCCTGGCAGAGTTCATAAAACCACTGTTATCTGATTAGCCCTGGTTTGCTGCTACAGCCCCAGCTTCCCACTGCAAAGCCTGGCTGAAGCCCTGTAATACAGTCCTGGCCTCCGGCTGGCTCCAGTCCCCGAGAACCCAGACTATCAGAGCAGAGGGATTAATAATCTGCTCTAATCTGGGAGGAGAAGATGAGCTGGGTCAGCATCAGGACAAGGCAGTATAAGAGGGATGCAGTACTGGCAATACTTATGGGTCACACAGGCTGTCAGTGGGGGGAGCTAAGGGGCGAGGAGGGGGCAAAAAGGCATGTCCTTCCAAGTCCCCACAGCTCTTCGAATGACAGTAAGCACTTGGAGTGGAGTGTAAAGAAAAAAGTTCTTGTTTCCGTCTGAGCCTTGAGGAGTAACGCACAGTGCCACAGGATTTTCCACGTGTATGACTCAGCAGAAATCAGTACGGGAAAAGACAGCGCAGTCCAACAGCAAATGCTTTTTTTTTTCACTCTGTCTAATACCGAGAAAGCCTGTCTGTTGGATGGATTGCGTTTGTGCTACTTCGCCACCACACCACAGCTCTGAATAGCATCTGGCAGACATTTTGGGTTCACAATCTTCACATTAGACTAGAAGGACTCTCATTTTCTATTGGGAACTCTATTAGAATCACCATAAAGCATTGAGGGCAGGGGAAACATGCAGGAGATACATACAAAGCTGGCCAAACTCCTTTCTGGATATCGGCTGATGTGAGGATTCTGTGATAAACATGTGGTCAACAAAAACATGAGACATTAAAAAGTTATGATATGTGTTTTCTGCAGATGGCCTAAAGTAAAAACTGTGACTTAAAGTTGAATGCTTAGAATGGTCTCCCTAGAATTTCCTATTTTCTTGAGAAAGATCACAGCTTAGGTTAATTAAAAAAAAACACACTCATGTTTCGTCACGTTACCATTCTGCAGTTGCTGCTGTGTCTGAGCTTGAGTGGGCTGTGCAGGCTGTTGGGATGGAGGCGGTGGTGCAGGCTCTGGTTGTTGAGGTTGTGGGGGTCTGGCCCGGGTCGGAATCACTACAAACACAAAAGATTAACAAACCAACCTTTTGATTTGCTTACTGTTAACACAACACTTTTGAGGTTGATACTAAAACTGAATCGGCTGTTTTACAGTTTAATTCTCTTAACTTAAAGTCTGCTTGACTATGGGTGACTTTTACCCACATTTAGTGACTCAAGATTTAGAGTTCTAAGTTTTTGTTGTTGCTGTGTTTCTGTATTTTTTTGTCTAAAACATTTATATCAAAGGAAGCGGGCTAAATAAGCAAACCACCTCTCTTTAAAATGCATGCATTTCAGCAGCACCACAAACCACATCCTCACATCTTCACATAAAGTTGAATCAGCATCTCTCTCACCGGATTACTGCATACATTTTTTTTCCAATCATAAGAAAATGTCACAGAACAGTTTTAAATTGTGTGACATACAATAATTGAATACTAAGGCCAGGTCAATCTGATAATATTGGTCACTGATGTGCATGTCTAAAGCATCACATCCACTGTTCATTCAAGATTTATGAGTAATTTATTATGAGAGAATAATTCAACAATTCCCCAAGAACTGCATGAAACAAACCTCTGTTATCCTTGGACGGAGTGTCATTCTTAGGTGCTATTGTCCGACGGTTCTGCAAGAAAAAAAATAAATGTTTTAGATTTCAGGATAAAATGATTAATTTTATTTCAATTTAATATATAGCCTAGCTGCTCAGGAAAAGGAAACGTCATTTTTTCCACGTGTCACCTACAGACATACAGAAACAGACAAAGCCTGAGAATCGGATGAGCGCAGACACTTCCTTAAACCTCCTTTTAAAAAAGAAGTGAGAATAGACCTTGTTCAAATTACAAATAGCTCTAACTCAATGTATGTTTTGTGAGAATGACTGATGTTTTATAGGCTGAAAACAGAAAAGATTATAATGTATGGCAAGTTAAGTTACAACTGCAATATTTCTTTAATAATTCCAGTATTCCCATGACAATATAGCCCTACTCTACTGTGCACCATGCACAGTGTTCTTAACAGGACCAATTAGGTGGTTACTTAGAAGGATCTAGGTTCTATATTAAGGCACAGCAAACTGCAGCCACAGTTTACTACTGAGCAAGTCGGAGCTCTAGAGATTTAGATTCACTCTGTTTATAATGGGGATGAAAGATTTAAAATGGAAGCTTGTGTAAGTCGTCTTGTGTTTAAATAATTATAAACAAATCATATCGCACATCAGTTAGGGTGGCTGGTACTCACCTTTGCAATTTTGTTGACCTTCACACATGTAGGCGTAGGTGGGGGTGGAGTCTCTGGACTAGGGGCAATTTCCTCATCTGGAGCCACATCTGGGTTAAGTGCAAATATACTCTCCAAGTCAATCTGCCAGGAAACAGAGTATTAATACAAATTGATTACATGTATGCCCCTTAACCTGTGTTTGGCATTAGACATTGCTAAAATAAAAAACTGAAAAGTGGGTTAAATACTTCTTATAGGTGTACTACAAGTTTTGTAGTAGAGGTAAGTTCTAATATGTGAGTATGTGAAAGTCTCCCTATAAGCAAATCAGCAGGCACTGAATGTCATTTGGACGTGGGTCTGACTTGACATGACAAAATAAAATAAAAATAGACTTGCATCTTGACTTTGATGCCACTGAAGGGAGACTTCACTTGGACTTTGACCTGAATGACCTGAAACCCCCCAAAACCCAGAGATCAAAAATTATGCTTTCATTTGTAACAGACAGGTGAAGTGTAATTAGCCAAGACAAGATCTAAAGCAGTGACTCGTCTGCTTACTTTGAACTACGACTACATTAACTTACTATATTGCTTTTTTAAGATCTTGGCAGGATGCGCTTGTTTGTTCAAATCTATGAAAATGTTATTTATATATGTTTAAAGTCTATCCAGCAGTGTTTGTTTTGTTGATTGAATCTTCTGAAATAATTTGTATTAATTCAGTGGCTGGTCCAACAGTCTGGACTCTATTAATGTCTAACATTTGCCATCTGATAACCAGAGAAACTTGGAGAGGGAGAAACTGACAAAAGAAAGAGAAGGAAATAGAGGACCCAGTGTTGAATAAAGACCACCTCAACTGAGTGTATTGAGACTGAGACAAGACCGAGATTTTGAGGGGCCGAGACCAAGTCAAGACTAAAACCAGAAAGCATATAGCCCACTTGGGTAGCTAACATGTAGCTAATATTTGCCAAATCTCTTTAGGTGAGGCCGTCGCCTCACAGCCTTCTCAGTCAGTGCATTGCAGGATTTACAGACCAGGTGTTTCCTTTTGGATGTTGTTTTGATGAACTCTTTGTCCGAGACGAGACCAAGTAAAAATACAGTCGATTCTGAGACAAGACAGAGACCTTCAAAAAGTGGTCTTGAGACCAAGACCGATCTTGAGTACTACAACACTGATAGAGGAGTTTCTGATGATGGGAAATGCAGATTTTAATACATCAAGTTCACTGTCCAAATTACTGAAAGATCTGAATTTAAATATCATTATTCAGCACTTCTACATTGTCTTAATAAGCTAAGCCATTATATTAAAGGCTCTATACACAGCAGATAGCAAAATAACACAATGAGGCTTTATTACTAAGAAGTGTGATATATTGTTAAGTATGCACTGCGTAGGACATATGACCAGAGTTACACGCTCATGCACATCAGTTTACAGAGGGTGGTGTCAGGCGGGACTGTAACACATGCAGACTGCACGTCTGAATGTCTTTGGATAACAGGAATGCTGTGGAAAATAAAAACACTGTGAGATGTAATGATGGTGATTTACCTCTTTCCCTTTTGTATCTCCATTTTCGATCCACTCCACTGTGACGCTTTCGTTGTCCTCGTTCAGTGAGGTGACCATTGCCTGGTGTATCCGTCCTGTGAAAGTATCACAGACAGGGGAGACACCAACATCAGGCAGGCAGACTAACATTAAAAACTGTTGCAAGGTGGGTAGCATATAAAATTATGCATTTGAGAATGTGGTGACATTTAATGTTTTGTCAGGACACCCTTGTTATCTAGATTTCAAATCATATCACACAACCCTAAACACAAGAGAAAAGATGAAATCACTCAGTCACACACACATAGTGCTGAATGATGCTAAATCATGTCTGTGCTCACCTTTAACCGACAGAGCACTATCAACATCTTAAACAATCAGGATACAGTTTGGTCCTTTACGTTTAAAATGAAAGCAACACAATGCACTGAGGCTAATGTTAGTAACTATTGACTGTGATGTTTGATAATGACCCGTTGGAGAGAAACACTGATGATAGAGACAAGCACAGCTGCTGCTAGCCTGCATGCTCCTCTCCGCCTCTCTCTCTCTGCAGCGTGATAATACCAGCTGTAAAGAGCCTGCTCAGACCTCCCATCTTTGTCCATGTGGAGCTCGCTGTATGCTGTAAATTCCAAGCACAACGCAGGGAAACACCATGTTCCTCTATCCATTATTCAGAGACTCACAGGGAGCCGGAGAGCAAAGATGCTTTTAGTGTTCTCAAATGCTGAACATTCACGGATTGTTCTTACTATGGTTTTATAGCAGCGAAACACAAAAAGGAGATCTAGTCTTAAAACAAGAAGTGTTGGGGAGAAAAAAACCTTTGGCACTCTGAAAAACAGGAACCTCTGGTTTATGAGGGTAGACTTATTCTCAATAACTAACTCTATACTGAAGCTTTAATGTGAATCCACATGTAATTACTTTAAATTTAGACAAACAGACACTGAATAAAAAGCATGGAATCTTGCATACGTAAAACAGATATATACCACTGCCTTAAAGATCAATGATGAACAACACTATGGAAACAAGTCTACTTAAACAGACATGATTTGATTTAAAGGTCATCAACACAGATAAGTGAAGTGTTTCAAGGTACTGGACCACCACAGGCTGCCAACTAAATCAATCACCTATAGGTGTTCAGTCAGATGGAGATCTGATGACTGGAGCCTTGATCATATGATTCACATCCTGTCCATATGTAAACATTTCATTTACCACAGACATCTGCATTTGTTATGTTCCTCCACTCATTTATTCAGGTTTTAATGTGTCAGCTGTATGACTGTGCATGCTTCAGTAACTGCACTGAGGAAACACAGCCAGACATGAATATGTGAAAATAATACACTGCTGAACTGTGACATGGTACACTGTATGCCACAGCAAAGGCAACTGAAGGAGAGTTTTGTAAGCATGCCAGGCAGAAACAGTGAGTGCAGCACTCGGAGGATTTACGCTCCTGTTTCCAGTTAATATCTATTAGCTGGGAAAAAAAAAGAAAAAGAAAAACAACAGTAACTTTGACCGTAATTGGCAGTTGACAGTGGTCGAGCTTGAGACCACAGCCTTCCTGTGGGTTCAGACTGTAGTCAATTCAACTATATGCTGCTGCACAAGTAACTGCAGCAGAGCAAGAGCTTCCTCCAAACCACTTAGTCTTGGCATGTGATTTAATATCTAGTAAAGCTTGATTTAAATATACCAACTTGACTTTCATCCTTAAAGTACACACTTTCTAGTTTTGCCCGTTGCATTAGGAAAGATAGAAGATGCCAAAGAACAGCATGACAGAATAAATGTTACATGAGGTGATTTGTTTCCTCCTATTATTTGTTTATACACTTATATATTTATAGTTCGGTAAATAGATTTCACAAGCTGATATTTGGTGTTTGTAATTTATTTATTGATGATGATCAAATTTGATTACCCTTCTGTCAAGTGACTAAAAGTATCATTAATCATTAATTAGTTCAGTGTAAGTAAGAAGGCCTCAGATAGGTTCAAGGGCATAGCATCTGTCCTGTGGCAGACACTGTACACCTACAAGAGTTAGGCACGCCTTTCTGGCGAAGACAACATTTAATATCACAAAATCAGTAAAGTGTACTGGCCTGTCTACCTGTTCTTCACATACACTCCATTCCACTAGCTACCGGTGTCCCACTTTTATACTAAAACCTGGTTGAATGAGTATGTTGACACCTCCTAGTAGCTGAAGGGGCTTAAGAGAGCTCTGCTAAAAGCCTGCGAAACAAACAACGCCTCAGAAGAATCAGGTTTACTACAAAACCAAAGGCACCCATTGATGAAAGTGTGTCAGCATGTCACAGATTGAGAAAAATGAAGCGGTCCAAAATCACTAAGCTGTTGGGTGGCTTATGTCTCTATAGCACTCCAC
This sequence comes from Protonibea diacanthus, assembly GCA_028641955.1. Taxonomy (NCBI): domain Eukaryota; kingdom Metazoa; phylum Chordata; class Actinopteri; family Sciaenidae; genus Protonibea; species Protonibea diacanthus. Next base: position 19,861,779 of record CM053985.1, read on the forward strand.
TTAAAAAGACAGTCCAATCCTTTGACACAAAAATAAATGCCCAACAGATAATGTCAACCATTAGACAGGGAATCTATTGACGACATACAAATCGTACACACAATAACTTCAGGTCATTTACTGAATAGCACAAAATAACTCTCTGAGTTCTTGCTCTCGTCAGGACTGACTGTGAAAGGGGGAAAAAAAACACAGAGGGAGCAAGGGCGTCCTGGCAGAATGGAGGGAGCTGGCTGCAACAGATGGGGTGGTGGCTAATGGCCTGAATCTGGCTTGAATCTGAAGCGGCCCTGCCACCAACCCCCCAGAGTGAGGGCAATCCCTGCTCTGGATGCAACACCAACCAGCAGGGAGATGACAGACTGAACTTCTTCTCTTTCCAAGCTTCAAGTTTCTTTCAGATCACACCCCTGATCTTAAGGTGCTCAATGATAAGAAGTGCTTGAGGGCGATGGAGTTGTGGACAACAAACACACGCCCTTAGCTTTGACAGTTTATTTTGAATCAAGTGCTTTGTACTGGTATTATTTTGTTGTTTACGGCTCTATTATTAAACATTAGCACTGGGTGTGGGTGCCTAATCCTGAAAGAGCCGGCAGGGATGACACAAACTTTTCAGTCATCTTTGGCTGCCTGGCCCTGAAGCATTGCTCTACAACTACACAGAGCAGGCAGAATAAAGCTGACATTCACATCGGGAAGAGGCACACAACGAGCCTCTCCCTTTCTGTGTCCACTCCTCAGTTAGCCCTTCAAAAAAAACAGAAGAGACTGAAGTGAGTGTATTGTAATCCCAACGTCCTCCTGGTGGCAGTTGACAACATGCAGCACAGAGGTGTCATTTCATACTTTAGTGTTTGTTTGTCATCTTGGCAGCTAAAATGTGATTTCCTCGCTGTAGGAGATGTTTTTTTTTAATCAAAAGGGAGTGATATGAAACGACATTTATCTACAACAGAAATGTAGTTATTAAAATAATATATGTCGTCTATGGTGTTATTATCAATACATAACATGTCAACTCCGCAACATGTTAAAAAAAAAAAAAACATCTTGATTTTGAACAATTAAAAGGGTTTCCATAACAACCAACGATATAGTTAAGTTAGCCCGGTGTAACATTTAGCTAATAACCCGAATAAATGAATTGCACATGGTATAAAATACAGCCAGAAAAGCAAACTTACTCGTTAACTAAACAAATCGTGGTTAGGTTTCACTGCGGCATTAAAATAAAGCCGGTAACATGAGCTAACGTTGGGCTAATCAGAAGCTAACGTTGCTCTCTATCGAACTAGCGCTAGCTTGGTTAGCATTTTAGCTCGCTCGGCTAACGATAGATTTGAATTCCTCGTTAGGCCAAATCATCTGAGCACAGTGGCACTAACGTTAGTATGTTAGCTTCGTTAATTTTTCAGTTAAAGTATTCGATGTTATCTTTTAAAAAACAGCTAACTGGTTCCGCACAGAAAGCCCAGTTAGCTAACAAAAGGTAGGAGCTCATTCAAAAGGCTTTGGCCATGTTGAAACACTCCGCCCTGACAGCTAGTATCAACCTTCCTGTTGGAGCTAACTTGAACGTTAGGCTCTGCAGCTAGGGAACAACGGTTGCTGTATCCAACAAGCACCGCAGCAACAAAGATCCCTTAACAACTTAACACAGTACGACGAGGGGGAAAGAATAGACAGGGTCAAACTTACCATCACTGCGCTTTATCTCCACATAAGTACCGACGACAATCTTCCCAAAACCCGACGCCATCCTACATTACTTAAACAGATGACAGAAACAAGACTACAGACAATATATGCCGGTAAATACAGCTTCTTGTGTTTGGCAGTCTTTGGCCGGAGAGGAAGATGCAGGCTACAGAATCAAGCTGCACACCAAGAATAGTATTTCCGGGCCCGGCCGGCATTTCAAAATAAAAGCATGCTTTTTTTTAACCTGCACTTTTGAATCATCAGCTTGAATGAAAACAGAGCATACAGCATTTTCAAACTAACTTGGTCGTGGATTTACTATTGATAATCTGATCTGATTCACTGTTGGACTGATTACTGATTTCATAATCGCACTCTCTCCAAATTAAGTTGCACATTTGCACAAGTTATTGCACGAGTCCATATGTATGTTTTCATATATTTTCAGTTGCAGGGTGCCAGGTTGACGACACTGAACCTTCACCAGCGCAGTTATTTGTTACGAGTGGTAACAGAGAGGAAAAAAGGAGTTGAGTCAGATTTTTTCAGGTCACATTTTACATCTGTCACAATGTCACAATATATTAAAAATGCAAGATGTAACACCAACAATTTTCACTCAGCTGGCATGTTGTGACCTCTGTAAGGTATTTGTAAGGAGTGTTAACAGAGAGGAAAAAAGGAGGGGAGTCAGATTTTTTCGAGTCACAACTTTAAGTATGCCACAACAGTGGCAGTATTATTGTTCTGTGGAAGGTACAATATGCAAGATTGAATTCCAAGCTTGAATCCAAACAGTGGAGCGAGTCGCTTTTTTTTGTTGTTGTTATTGTTGTTTTGTTTTTGTGTACCTAACCCTCTCCTCCTGTTTCTGTCTCTCAGGTCCAACTCAATTATCAAACTGCTGTGCTCACTTGCTTCCAAAACATAAACAAAGAGACAGGCCTGCAGTAAATTTCAAAATAAGAACATTTTGGCTGTCCATTTTTTGTCAACAAGCAAGTATTTCAACTTAGAATGATATAGCGTATTAATTTTATGATTTAATACAGTGAATATCTTACATATTGTCCCTTTAACACACAAATCCAACTTTAGCAGTGAACTACACAATTGTCGTTCTCGCTGTAGTGGATGGATTATGCCACCTGGTACCAAGTGTCCACATAGAATACAGCCAAAGCTCCCAGAGTCACCCCTTATCTCTTCCAATGCCCGACTCAGTAAACTAACTGAAACTACTTTCAGATGCATTTTCACCACTTTGGAATGTCTGTGCATTGCAGTACTTGTCACTGACAACTGTCCTGTTGACCTGGAGATAACATTTGCCACCTCAAAGACACTCAGCTACTGTGTTTCACCTGCTAGGAATGAGTTTCACCGTGAGGGTGTAGTGCATGTGAGACTCAGAAATATAATATTCAGTGGCCTCTCTGGAAAGCAGATGAAGACACTTCGCTCAGTCCACTTTCAATCCTAACAGTTGTTTATCATATTAAATGTGTTTCATAGTTTCATTAATTTCACTGTGTGTTGGGGGCAACTTTGTTAAACATTATTACAGTAATGTATTTTCTAAGTCAGCTGTTCATTTTTATATTTTTTTTTGACATGTTTGTTTACATCACATGAGCTGCTTTGTTCTTTAAAGTGTCAGTTTACTATCTCATAGTACTTGACATAGAGAACTTGTTCAATCCACTGAAAACTTGTGAGATTTAATGCATTCTCGTACCCCTGACCCTTACCCTAACCATCACTACAAAAACCCATGGGGCTCGAGATCCTTCTCCTTCCAGAAGGTACTAGGTTCCTCTGTGGTCCTACAGCTGTCAGCCCCCCCACTATATACCCCCCCATCTGTCTCCTACAACCACCCCCCCTCCACCACTTTGGCAACAGGCATTTGCTGGTGAGTTCTCAGCTGTCTGTGCCCTAAATAGACTATATCAGGAGCAGACCATCGTTGAGGGGGTCACACTCACAGAATTCACTGAATTGAAAATAACTATTTTATATCAAAGTCTTAGATAATTCAAAGACACCGGAATAATGTTTGTTGTAACACAACTAATCATGGTTTATAATGACCTTTATTTTCAAAGTTGTTCTTAGTTTGGCTGTTATTGAAGTGAACCCCTACATGTGACAGGTAGTCCACCACGGCTCTGTCCCACCTCATTCAGATCCACCATATATATAAATTGAGGAGTTGGTAGAGCAAGGTTACAGAAGATAGAAGAAGTTTGTAATAAACACTAAAGACTGGACATCCATACCATCTACGCAGACCAAGACAACACACAATCCTAAAGGTACTGTACAGCTTCAACACAGGTCTGTTTTTTTTATTTTTTATTTGATTGACAATCAGGTATGCAGAGGGTACTTAGGATAAGGACACAGAGGGGGGTAGACTGTGCCTATCAGGGGAGCACGGCGAGATGGTGTCTATCCACTGGGAAAGTGTCATTTGTTGCAAGGCTCTGACTGGGGTACAAGAGCATGACCAAATAAGGCCTGAGGGGAGGCCATTTAAAGTTAGAGATAACATGTGCGTGGCCATTTGCTACAGAAGAACCGGATCAGCAGGACACTGATTAGCAACAATGGTGAGAATAAAACATTTCTAATGCTATAGTATAAAATTAAATTATGCTAACAGATTATGATATTCCCCAGAGTGAATGTAAAATGAGAGTCTGTACATCTGAATAGGTGTTGCACTGCTGCTTTACCTTTGAAATGACAAAAAACCGTAAACCTGTTCAGCTGATTTGTTTATGATCTTTGGCTGGTTTGAAATATTTATTTGTGTTGGAAAAACTCTTCTGATTTGATGATATTTGATTGACCATGGTGAGCTGATACTGTCAGAGACACAAAGTGTTGACTGTCAGGTTGGATTTTATATGAAAAATCTGAAGGGATCTGTAGATTTTATATGTCATAACTGATAATCCTTTTTTCCCCACCAGATGGGAGATCCAAACCAGTTAAAAGATGAGGGAAACAAACACTTCCAGGCTGGAGATATTGACAAGGCCATTGAGTGCTACACTAGTGCTATCAAGGTGTGCAAGGACAAAAAAGTGCTTGGTGTCATTCACAGGAACAGGTCTGCATGCTATTTAAAAAAGGTAAGCATTTTGCTAAAGCAGCACAAAAACATATATTTACACATTTTATTTGCAATTTCTTTGGCAAATTTATTTCAATGTTTCTGATTTTCTTACAGGAAAACTATGCCAATGCAGCATCTGATGCATCTAAAGGTAGAGTAATGAATTACAGAAATGCAACCAACTCCAGATAGAGAATCAAAACATTAAACCAAAGGCCACAAGCTCATTGACTCTTTCTTCCTCTCATATAGCTATTGATATAGATGCAGCAGATATCAAAGCCTTGTACCGGCGTTGCCAAGCTCTGGAAAAGCTAGGAAAACTGGACATGGCTTTCAAGGATGTGCAGAGATGTGCCACCATTGAACCAAAGAACAAGACCTTCCTAGAGACTCTACGCAGGCTTGGAGCGGAAATCCAGGCCAAGGTCAGCATTAAACAGAACAAAACATCCATAATTGATGGTGGTGATTAATTGCTCTTGTGTTGTTGCATTAGAAAAGATAAATTGATTCAGATGGATACTGAACCTCAAACAAAATGCATGTATATGATCATTTTAATCTCCACAGCTCAAGACAACATTCTCCACAGACTCGAGGGTACAGAACATGTTTGAAATTCTCCTTGATGAAGAGATGGAGAAAGACAAAAGGGAAAAGGTAACTAATTTCTGGCCTTCCTGTTTTCATGTGAAAGTAGGTAATTATTGTAGTTTCACTCTTGATACTAAACTTTTTATGCTCAGGAACAGCTTCTTTGCATCAACTGTCCCCCTACTAAACTCTGTACAGTTCAGTCCAACCTGTTTCTCCATAAACTCTACATCTCTGACCCAGGAATGGTCCTGATACTGTCCTTCTTTAAATATCTATAGTGTATTCATATACTACTGCACATAGTGTATTCAAATTCATATATAACTCTTTATTCTGTGTATAATGTTAGCTATGTTTTCACTGTTACTGTGAATACTGTTCACACTATAAATATACATACATATTGAAACAATATTTCTCAGCTAAATTTCCTGTACAGTGTAATTACACCAGTCATTACATTTATACCACAATTGCAGCTGCTACACAAACTGTAATATCATACTGTTAATACTGTGTATATCTTAACATAATTAATATTTATATACCCTTATACATACAGTATGCACATACTCTTTAATGCACTTTACTTCCTTTTTGCACTTCTGGTTATATGCTAAACTGCATTCCATTGTCTTAGTAGTTGTACTTTGTGCAATGACAATAATGTTGAATCTAATCATCTAATCTAATCTAATGTCTAGGCTGCCAACAACCTGATTGTGCTCTCCAGAGATGACGCTGGAGCAGAGAGAATCTTCCAGAATAATGGAGTGCCTCTGCTGCTCAACATGATAGAGACAGGCAAACCGGAGATGATCCTGGCTGCTATTCGTACTTTGTCAGGAATGTGCACAGGACACAAAGCTCGGGTGAGCATACTTGTAGAAAATGAGTCAAGACAAATGCAAAGAGAAAATCAAAGAATTCATATTTGTATTTAATTTTCTCACAAAATGTACTTTTCACTTCCCCTAAACAGGCCATGGCTATTATTCACTTGGTGGGCGTTGATAAGATGTGCAGCGTTATGGCTGTTGACAATGAAGAAATCGCACTGGCAGCCTGCAACCTCTTCCAGTGCATCAATGACTCCCTCACTGGTGGAGATAGAAGGGAATACGGGAAGGAAGAGGCCTTGGTTTTGGGTGAGACAAAAATCACCATCTGTATCTGCAACAAATAGACACATATTCAGTGCTTTATTTTTAATCTTCATATAAACCCTAAAGAATCGAGGACAGAAAGGAGAATTGCTGTAACTATGCAGCTGTCTGTGTTTTTGTTTTTTGTCTGCAGTCAGCACTGCTGACCAAGACATAAAATCTTTTATGTTATCTTTTCCTCTGCAGATGCATCTAAAGACCTGAAAACCATTCTTCTCTCTCTCCTGGAGATGGTCGCTAATAAAAATGTGTCTGGCCATGGCAGAGATCAGGCTCTGAACCTCCTGTGCAAGAATGTACCTCGCAAAGACAAGAAAGAGAGAGACAACTCAAGGAGCCTCTTCACTATTGACAATGGTATTCCAGCAGTTGTATCAGTATACTTAGTTAGAGCTATAGTCCGTTGTTCTACCCAGACTTCCTGACATGAGATATCTATACATATGCAGTACATGTTTTTGTTCTGTAGGTCTGAAGAAGATCCTCAAAGTGTGTGGTCAGGTTACCGAACTGCCAGACCAGCTGCCCATGACAGAAAACACACAGCTGATTGCCAGTGTGCTTCTCAACAAGATCTATGATGACCTTAAATGCGATCCAGAGAGAGACAACTTCAGGGACATTTGTAATCAATATGTTAAGTACGTCTATAGATTCCCAATTCACCAATGCTGTAGCTAAGACATTATAAATGAAGACCAAGTCAACATAACTGATCTCTTGTCTCTTTTTCCTTTCCCTTCCTCCTCCCTTCTTTTTCTACAGATCCAAAATTGACCCCAACGACATGGACAAGACCATTCATGCTATTAACACCATCTCAGGACTGCTTCAGGGTCCGTTTGATGTTGGTAATGCTTTGGTTGGTCATCAAGGCATAATGGAGATGATGGTGGCTCTGTGTGCCTCCGAACGTGAGGTAGACCAGATGGTTGCTGTGGAGGCACTGATTCATTCCTCCTCAAAGATGAGCCGTGCCAGCTTCATCATCACCAATGGTGTGTCACTGCTCAAGGACATCTACAAGAAGACCAAGAATGAGAGGATTAAAATCCGTGCACTGGTGGTGAGTGTGCTCAGAAAAGAATAGACTTTTCACATTGAGACACAAAACATAAAGAAAATTAATTAAAGTGTACAACCTCTAGATTTTGTCTGTGTGTATGTGTACGTATACTCATGTCCACGTCCACTTTCTAGGGTCTCTGTAAACTGGGTTCAGCTGGAGGTGATGACTACAGTTTAAGGCAGTTTGCTGAGGGCTCCACAGAGAAGTTGGCCAAGCAGTGCAGAAAGTGAGTCACACACACAGATTATTGAAAAAGCAGATTATTGCTAATAATGGTAGAAAAAATGTAATATGCAAAAATTCTGCGAGGAAACTGATATTAGTATTTTTGGAAAAAAAAAAAAGTTTTGATGTAAAATTTTATATGGATACGATTCATTACAGTGCCAGAATGTCATTGTACCTTGTAAATCTACAACTTCACATTATCAATAATTATACTTACTGTTAAATGATTATTTTTTTACTCTTCTAGGTGGCTCTGTAATCCCCAGATTGATACCAAAACAAGGAATTGGGCCATTGAGGGTCTTGCTTATCTGACTAATGATGCTGACGTGAAAGATGACTTTGTTGAGGATGAGCCTGCCTTGAGAGCCATGTTTGAATTGGCTAAGGTATGCAAATAACAGACAGGAAGTAACATTCAGTACATCTGGTTAGACATCAGAAATAACCTCTCTCCTTTCTCGGTTTTTTTCAGTCTAAGGATAAGACAATCTTGTATTCAGTTGCTTGCACCCTGGTTAACTGCACCAACTGCTATGAAAAGAAGGAAATCATACCTGAGCTGGTTGAACTAGCGAAGTTTTCAAAGCAGCATGTGCCTGAACAACACCCCAAGGTAAAAGAGGAAGGAGAAAATCAGAACTATTATTAAATTCATTCAGGAGACAGCATAACTTGAACTGATGTAGAAAGAGTGTAAACTGTTACACATATTGAATGCATGCATATACACGTTGTACTCTCTTTTCTCAGGACAAGAAGGACTTTATTCAGAGGAGAGTGAAAAGGCTGCTGAAGGCTGGGGTCACATCAGCACTTGCTGTCATGGTCAAAGCAGACAACTCCATTCTGACTGACCAGACCAAGGAGTTGCTGGCAAGGTGGGAGAAGAAACTACTCATAAAAAAGTGATGATCTGGCACGAGTTGTCAAATAATTGACTGGAATTCCTCCAAACATATCTGACGCATCATGTGTCATTTCATGCCATGAGTCACATCATATCAGTCCAACAGCTTAGCGTTTTCCTTTCCAGTCATTCCATTCCCATTTTGATACAGTGCATGTTTGCCCCAGAATGAATGAAATTCATCATCAGATTTTGTAACAATGTTTTTTTTGTCTTTAGGGTTTTCTTGGCTTTGTCAGATGATCCTAAAGACCGTGGTATTATTGTAGCTCAAGGTGGAGGAAAGGTGAGTGATTAGAAATGAATGTACAAGTGAATCAAGTGACCACAAATCAATTATAAAACCTTTTTACATGTTCCAAACAGATTTTTATATGAACATTAACTGGACAAACTGGTTGCAAAAATCCCCACTGAACAATATACTACTGTTCTTCTGGCTTTGCCCTCAGGCTTTGATACCACTTGCTCTGGAAGGGACAGATGCTGGGAAGGTGAAAGCCAGTCACGCCCTTGCCAAGATCGCAGCTATTTCCAACCCAGAAATCGCATTCCCTGGTGAAAGGGTAAGACATGTAATGGCAGCTACTTTGTTTATTTCTGAGAGAAATCACTTTTGATATGATGAAATCAACAATTACTATTGCACCACATTATTTTTTATCTACCTTTCTTTGTCTGTCTGTATGCTGGGATGACAATATATTCAATGTTTTTGATTTCTGTGACTTTCTGAGTTTTATTGGTTCTACTGCTGGTTTATGTTATTACTATTGTTACTATTGTTAATCTTCTCTGTTCCTCTCTTTTGGAGTTCAGTTCGCAGGACTTAAAAGTCTAAAAGTCAGTTCTTTGTCTTTCTTGGTCGACAGGTGTATGAGGTGGTGCGGCCTTTAGTTAGCCTCCTTCAAACAGACAGAGATGGAATACAGAACTACGAAGCTCTGAGAAGCCTCACCAACTTGGCTGGTTTCAGTGAAAAACTGAGGTAACATTTTTCGCCATCACATGAGAGTCCCTGTGATGCTTACCATAATAGATTATTTCTTCCAAAAGTGACTTCACTGCAGCCTGTGGTGAAGCATGTGTTTTATTCATCTGTTCAACTTCCAGAGCGAAGATTGTGAAGGAAAAGGCTCTTCCTGAAATAGAGAACTACATGTTTGAGGAACATGACCAGATCAGACAGGCTGCCACTGAATGCATGTGCAACCTTGTTACATGTAAAGAGGTGGGAATAGACAAGTTGCTAAAACCTCAGTCAGCATATGCAAGATGCACATGTGCAAACCTGGGAACTGAGGGTTTCAATTGTGTTTCAGGTCCAAGATCGTTATCTGGAGGACGGCAATGATAAGTTAAAACTCATTGTGCTGCTGTGTGGTGAAGAGGATGAGAAACTTCAGATGGCTGCAGCTGGAGGACTGGCCATGCTCACTGCTGTTCAGAAGAAGATCTGCACCAAACTAACCAAAGTGGTATGTAGAGAATCAGAATCATGTTTATTGCCAAGTAGGTTTTCAAACACAAGGGATTTATCTTGGTGTTTTTGGTGCATAAGCAGTATTTAATAGTGTTTGTATGTATATCTATATGAAGGGAAGTGTGTCATCAGAGACAACATCCTCTATGAAACTTACTTACTTACACAATCTGGCAGATGCCACAGCAAAAGCAGTGACTAGTGCATATTTTCTTGCTTCTCCAAATCTAAAAGTAATTCGATGAGAGGAGATTCCCTTTAAAAAATAATATAAAAACTTACTCAGTGTCTCATTTGACACTGTTCAGATTAGTCGCTAGTTTACAGAGAGAAGAATGAGTGACTGCATAGAGGTACAAGTGTTCAAATCCCAGTTTGCAAAGCACTGTGTGACATTTTTATGTGACACAATTTACCCTAGAGTGTCAATGACTAAGTGACTGATCTCTTTGAACAGACTGGCCAGTGGCTTGAGATCCTGCAGAGGTTGTGTCTCCAAACCGACGCTAGGATACAGCACCGTGGCCTTGTAATTGTCTACAACATGCTCAACTCAGATGACAGTGAGGTGTGTAAAAAGATGATCGAGAGCGAGCTGCTGGAAATCCTCTCTGTGATTGGCAAGGCAGAGGACAATCCCAGGAGGCAAGACCCCATCGATGTGGCACGCATGTGCCTGGTCAAAGCTATGGATCTTGGTTTGATCAAACCTTTCTCCAGCCCTTCTTAAAATGCTGGCAACTAGAAAAACAACACCAATGGACATTCTTCTTATTTCCTCTGCTAAATACATACTTTTTTTCCAAACACTTTTTTTTCAACCTGGCTTATAATTTCTAAAGATAATCTCTCTTAATATAAATCTCTTTGTGTCTGTCTATCTGTCTGTGTTTTTAAAGACGCTGTTTGGGTCAAGGGTAGTGGAATAAACACATATGGGCAATTTTCCACCATAAAGCATCAGGAAATGTAGTGTCTAGATTTGAAAAAGATGCAATTGGACTCAGCACTTGGAAGAAAATTAAAAATGGGTGAACTAAATAAAGTAATAAATGAATTAAACACTAAATTTAGTTAAACTGAGTTTTCACCAACATTTCTTAGACCAATCAAATAATGTAAATAGCAGACATATGATGGGGATAGCTCTCATATCTTGTGCTCATTATTTTAGCCAGGCGTTGCCTTAGAAAGTTTGTCATTTCATGCCACTGTGTGTCATTTCATGCCTCAAATGTAACTTTTGTGAAAAATAAAGTAACGTTTTATTAAAACCACGCAAAGAGGAAAATTAACTTCCCACAAACAGATATACAAAGCCTGCAAGGTGGTTATAAATGTCTTGTCAAGTTAATATGAACTGTGTCAAGGAGGCTCTGAGACACTGGACACAGGAAGGAAGTGATATGCTCAGGAAGTAATTTTGTTGTTCGCCACTGGAAGATCTACCTCACACATTTTCTGTTCATGGTGATCTGCATATAGACTAAGTAGTATGAATTTCCTTAGTAACTTCTCAGTGATTCTTTGTAAAGCCAGAATATAAGGTTCCTCACAGCATTTGATTTAAAGATTATACTTCATTTAAAAATGTACTGATGCTGATTAATATAACACTCATATTTCATATTTGATGTTTTTTTTTTACTTATTGACTATACTCTAGCGTATGGGACATCTTTGACGCCACCCTTTTTTCATACGAGGGTTTCGATCCGTCTTATCAGTTTCCTCCTGTCTCGTCTTGAGGACAGTTTCGCAGTTTTCTACGGACATTTTAGCAAGGGGGGTAGGCACAGGTGCCCGAAGTTGTTGGGTGCTGATCTGATGTAATAGCCAGAGGATACATTTAATTTCGACATTGTTTTGGAAATGTTATACGCTTGTGAAGTCACCAGGCACACGTGCTTTCAGGAATAGGATCTTGTTGTAACAGTAGCGTTATAGCTGTGCGTAAAGTGTGCGCAAGGCGAGAGAGCACTGATGTGAAAAGTGAAGGGTGTTAACCCGAAGGGCACGTTCAGACAGGGACAGGCAAACCGGACGCCGGTGGCGTTTTTCAATTCATTTCAGTGGCCCGGTGAAGACACGTCTTCTCCCCTGTGCTGCCCGACTACTGGAAGAAAGGAAGCCGGACTGCTGCAGCCAGTCGTATCAGGTTTGTGCGATCCGGAGGAGGCGATGGGAGCTGAGATGGGTTGCTGGGGCATGTCTATATGTCCTGAATGTAAAAACCATGAAATAACTTATTATTTCGCCTATTAACCGGCTTTATGGGTTACTGGGAGACTAACATGTCACAGGCTTTATCAACTCACCAAAATAAGCGAGTCTGTCGAAAGATTAAAGTAAGATCGTCGAGTATACTTAGTTCCCTACGGTAGCCTGACTAATTAGGGACCGTCGCAAAAGTTTCTGATAATCTCTGTCTCCAGCAGGCGTGTGTGTGGGGACTTACAATATGTTCCAGTGAACAACAGTGGAACGCAGCAGGTTTTGTGTTCCAGAAAGCCTTCTCAGTACTGGCAACATGCATGGTGGGTTTTTTGACAGTTTATCAGATTTGAACTGTGTCCAGTGTTAACCATCAGAGACTTCATTTTAATTTGCATTTCTTTTGTCTTGACAGTGTTGAACTTCATATTCATCTCTTTGCTGCTGTTTGCTCTGTGCATAGCAAATCAAGGTGTGTCTTCTTTTGTTTACAGCACTCACATGATCAAAACAATATTTGAGATGTTTCATAAATATATTGTATGGTGTTACAGGTGGAAGTAGATCTGTGCAGCTGTTTTTCTGCAAGATTCCAGGATGTGCCGACAATGTGACGCATGTATTTTGCAACGATGAGGAGCTCTTCAATGGTACACGTCACATTCCAGACTGCACAGGCCTTCCACCACCAAATACTGTATGCCAGCACGATGGTCGGGCATTTGTTTCCATCGATATTTCTGCAAATTGTGATTTTGAAGGGATTAGCTATATTGAGACCAAGAAATGTACAGGTATTTACTTTTACTTTCTAAAGCCATAAATATACATTGTGGTTTTTGTCTTGCAATCATTCACACATTCCTAAAACTTAAAATTTAATGTGATGGCACAGACAAAATATAATATAATAATTACATATTAGAAACTAGAGTTTCTTATTCAAATGTGACCATTCAAGAACTGGGTTGAACTGAACTACAGCAAAGACTTAAAGTTTACCCTGTTAACTTCACTGTTGATTTTCTGCTGCTGTCCTCTCTGCTTCTACTCCTGTACGGCAATGTGAGGGCGGCAATGTTTGCTAATAATTTCACAGTGGAGAAATTCAATCCAGCAATACTAAGCAGCCTTGATGCCAAACTTCTAGATTTATATTTACTCTCATTGAAATTAGCACATTTTCCTGTCTAAAAGTCAGATTGTATACAGCTTGTGTAGTGCTAATCAGTTAAATCGTAGATTTTGGAGTGTCTTTCCTGATGTTTTTTTTTCTGATGCTGTTCTGTATAACACTTTATAACACTCCTCTTGTTTTCTCAAGGAGACTACAGCAGCATTTGTGCTTTTATCAATGGTAAGCTTCTCCTGCAGAAACACACACTTTACAATATGCTGCCCACTGTTCTAACTGGTCGTTGACTTGAAGTGTCTTTTCCTCCAGGTACTGCATCATCACCCGTCCCCAGAATGGATAGTGCAATATCTGGGTCCATTATTGGTGGTGTTTGTAAGTCCTGAAGACCAGTAATCTGATACCTTGTCTGCTCATGTCATGTTTGTCTTGCTTCTGAATAAGCAGTGGTGCTAGAATGTACATTTATTCAAATACTGTACAAATCTGAGGTACTTGTATTTTCCACTTTACTACATTTAATTGGGCAATATGTGCATGTATGTTTTTTTGACAGCTTCAGTTATCTGAAGATTCTTCTCTGCACACAAAACAAATCAAGCAAATAATGCTTTTTGCTACTAACTCTACTTGGTTTTACTCTGCCAGCCTCTTTCTCAGCTTTTGCGCTGGGCTGAAATATTTGTCTGTCAAATGCTGAAGCTCAGGTGAGACCAAAATTTTATGATGTGTTGTATTCATGTATATATGTGTATATACAGTTACCTTAAATATCCATTTCTATATTCACAGGTGGTTTACTATTTATAGTATGCATACTGTGTTGCTGGATAAAGAAGAAAAACAGAGAGTCAGTGAGGTAATCAAAATATGATTTTATATTTTTATTTGCAAAGATTCTTCATTCATATATTGTGATATCACCAACCCCTCAGCTTTAATATGAATTTGTCCTAATGACTGATGTATGCCTAGAGCCATATTTAGACCAAAACCTTTCCATTCATTCAGAAACCAGTGAATGGTGTAAGTGAATGTAAACATACTCATTGTGAGATGTTTTACACCTTCAGGAATTCCCTTAATGGTGATCGCGGGTTGGAAGATGGCAGCTCTCCTTCTGGACTTATCCATGGGCCATAAACTCCTGCTGCCTTATCAACACTTGCTGCTGCTATTCATTCCTGTTCTTCTTGAAATGCAGAATGTTGGTAAATAAACATAAAGAATCAGGGCAGGGACAGAGAGACAGGGCTTCTCATCAAACCCTTCTCCAGCCCTTCTTAAAATGCTGACAACTAGAAAAACCAACATACATTCTTCTTATTTCCTCTGTTAGCGCTCTCTGGAAAACCATTTCATATCTTGTGCTCATTATTTGAGTGAATGTCTCAGGTGTTGCCTTAGAAAGTTTGTCATTCCATGCCACTGTGTCATTTCATGCCTCAAATGTAACTTTTTTTTAAAAAGTCCACTGTGAAAAATAAAGTAACATTGTTTTATTAAAACCATGCAAAGAGAAAAATTAACTTCCCACAAATGGATACACAAAGTCTGCAAGGTGCTTATAAATGTAACACTGGACACAGGAAGGAAGTGAAATGCTCAGGAAGTAATTCTGTTGTTCGCCACTGGAAGATCTACCTCACACATTTTCTGTCCATGGTGATCTGCATATAGACTAAGTAGTATGAATTTCTACCTTAGTAATTTCTCAGTGATTCTTTGTAAAGCCAGAATATAAGGTTCCTCACAGCATTTGATTTAAAGATTAGATTAGATTAGATTATACTTCATTTAAAAATGTACTGGTGGTGATTAATATAACACTCATATTTCATATTTGATGTTTTTTTTTTTTTTTTTTTACTTATTAACTATACCAACTATTGTGTAGGTAATTCATAAGTTATGCTTATTACTTTGGCCAGTCCTGTACCTTACAAATACTATGCAGGTTCTGGAAATACATTTTTCCACGTAATATTCATATACAGCTGTGGTTTATGTTTCAATTTAGGTCAAGTATCTGTTTTGAACTCACTGTGAACTCACTGTGAACAAGGTGCAATGACTTAACTATGCGTGTGAGTGAACACAAACAGGTTCTGTGTACTAAATTAGTCTGTTTTGAATAGCAAAATGTTCGAGAAACTCAACCATCAACATTGCTGACAATGGAAACAATTTGCACTCGACTGAACGTATCCTATTTTTTTAGGAGAGAGGTTGCCTTGTGTAAGCTGTATTTGTTCAGTCTCGAATTTAAACAACGACATGATCTACACAGCAGTGATCGATTCTGGAGATATGCTTCAATAACAAGTGACTTTGCAAACGTAAAGGTTTGTCTGTATGCTCATGGAACATCTTTGACACCACCCTTTTTCTTTCGTACGAGGGTTTCGATATTCTTATCAGTTTCCTCCTGGCTCGTCTTGAGGACGGTCTCGCAGTTTTCTACGGACCTTTTAGCGGAATTGGGTGAGTTTATGCAAGAATTGCATAATTATGCAAGAGATATATACACCTATATATGTATACAAGCAGTAGTTATATCTAAATAAATCTAATAACCTACTTACTTTACGACCTCGTAGCAAGGGGGGGTGTGGGCACAGGTGCACGACATTTTTAGGTGCTGGTCCGATGTAATAGCCAGATTAACTTATTCTGTTGCAGCTATTTATGCACTGATCACATCTGAAGTTCGCACAGAGGATAAATTTAATTTCTATATTGTTTTGGAAATGTTTTACGCGTATGAAGTTACCAGGCACACGCGGTTTCAGATACGAATAGGCTCTGCATTCAGTGAGGAGGCAATGATGGCAGAGGTGGGTTGTTGGGGCATGTCTGTCTATGTGTGATTTATCGAGGGAAGTACCATTATTGTTATTACTGTTTGTCAGTCTCTCTCCTTGCGCACCTAGATGGTGACTAATCTCTGTTTGACCGGTCTGACCGATGTGAGTGTCTGATTAGCGGCCGGAGCATCAGGCTCCATTGTTGCACAAGTTGGATCTGCTTCAGTTGGTGGTGTGAGATAAATTTTTAAGGTGGATGAAGTGACGGGAGTAGCACTTGAAAGCAGCGACATAGACACAGCCAGTCAGGCCAGCTCTGTGGGATCCACAGCAGTGCAAACAGGAGACACAGAAGCTGAAGTATCGACATCATTGCAGTAGTCAAATGAATGAAGCGAGTGAAGTTTGTTTGGGAAGTGAAGCAATTCGCCTTAATATCGCAAACAAACGCAGGGCAGGGGAAAATACTGTAGTACGATTTGAATTATTTGTGAAGGAGATAGAAGAGAAGAACATCGCTTACTTACAGTCTTTAAAGAGTGTAAATAACTAAATAATAATAAATGTTCTTCTCAACACAAAATCGGATAATAGCGAACGCACAACAACACCTTTTTTTGTATGTTCTGTGGAAATATAGCCCAGGCTCCCCAGCCATAATCACAAAATGAATTAAACTGATTTTTTTTGAGCAAGTTGAATGTATTTGACTTGGCGTTTCACAAGGCTTAATATAATCCCAGCTTTTCTTGCAATTCATAGGCTCAAAAGTATGTGCTTTTAACTGAGTTAACTGTAGCTACTCATATAGGTCGAAACAACAGCCTTCTGATCCAGAATATCACCTATAATGAAAATGTAATGTGGTCTATAGACTGATAGACAAGTCATAACCTCTGTGTGTTTCTCACCATTAAAGGACATGTTCTCTCCATCAAATACTCTTGTTTTTAAGATATTAAATATTTGTCTTGCTGCTTTATAAAATAAAATACAATAAATAAATCCCCCATCCAGCATTGACTGTTCAGTTGTCAGACCTATCAAACTCATACATATATTGGCACCAAATGTAAAAAAAAAAAAAAAAAAAAAATTATGTGGGTGAGGTGTATTTCACGGCAGGCCTTGTTTTCCATTTCCTGTAATATGTAGGCTGCCCCCATACTTTTCACTGTATACAGATGGGAGTAGTATGTGTAACCAGAGTCACCCTTCCTAGTAAAAGTTAACAGGGGGTGCCCATCATGGCACACACACACACACACACAATTTTCTGTGTCCACCATAGTAAAGACATTCAGAGAAAAGAACAGGTACAGTATACTACTGTATTTTTGTAATTGCAAATGTACTGTACTACACTGCATGCAGCTGTAGACATTAATAGACATTTGTGAAGTTCATCACTGTATGTATTGCACTGCATTTTATATATATATATATATATATATATATATATATATATATATATATTTATAACTGCACATCTACTTTTTGTTGAATTGCAATGACCTGAACATTGTGCTTTCCATTTGTTTACAGTACTGACTGCAATCAATTCAATAGATTATGACTGATTGCAGGTTCATATCAACAAAGGACAAGAATTACAGTATCACAGAGATGTAGGGTGTAGGTACAAGGAGGAGAAAGAACAACAAAAACAAAATTACAAAGAACAAAGCAGAGTAGTAATTTCTGACCAAACTACTATGAGCTACTATGATAGTCATTCAGTTTTAAGTAAAACTAATAGTAAAACTGTTGGGTAAGGTCAAATGACTGACTGACTCAGTGTAGATGACATAACTGTGATAGGACGGGGAAAAACAGGGTTTATACAGCATATAGTTTCTGATGTTAATCTTTGTCTCCTACAGGGGTGTCTGTGTGTGTGTGTGTTGGTGGGGACTTACAATACAGCCCAGTGAACAGTGGGACGCAACAGGTTTTGTGATCCAGAACGCCTTCTCAGTGCTGACAACATGCATGGTGGGTTTTCTGACAATTTGCCAGAACTGTGTCCAGTGTTAACCATCAGAGACTTCATTTTAATTTGCATTTCTTTTGTCTTGACAGTGTTGAACTTCATCTTTTTGCTGCTGTTTGCTCAGTGCATAGCAAATCAAGGTGTGTCTTCTTTTGTTTACAGCACTCTGATGATAAAAAAAAAAACAATATTTGAGATGTTTCATAAATATATTGTATGGTGTTACAGGTGGAAGTAGATCTGTGCAGCTGTTTTTCTGCAAGATTCCAGGATGTGCCAACAATGTGACACATGTATTTTGCAACGATGAGGAGCTCTTCAATGGTACACGTCACATGCCAGACTGCACAGGCCTTCCACCACCAAATACTGTATGCCAGCATGATGGTCGGGCATTTGTTTCCATCGATACTTCTGCAAATTGTGATTTTGAAGGGAATGACTATATTGAGACGGAAAAATGTGCAGGTATTGGTATATACATTGTGCTTTTTTTTGTCTTGCAATCATTCACACATTCCTAAAACTTAAATTTTAATGTGATGGCACAGACAAAAAAAGATTACACAGATTTAGACAGAGTGGTAAATTAGTTCCCTGTTTCACCGGGCGTGATGCAGAACAGTTACGGTGTCATATTAGAAACTAGAATTTCTTATTCAAATCTGACCATTCAAGAATTGGGTTGAACTGAACTACAGCAAATATTTAAAGTTTACCCTGTTAACCTCACTGTTGATTTTCTGCTGCTGTCCTCTCTGCTTCTACTCCTGTACTGCAATGTACTGCAATGTGAGGGCGCTGTTTGCTAATAATTTCACAGTGGAGAAATTCAATTCAGCAATACTAAGCAGCCTTGATGCCAAACTTCTAGATTTATACTTATTCTCAAAGTCAGATTGTATACAGCTTGTGTAGTGCTAATCAGTTAAATCGTAGATTTTGGAGTGTCTTTCCTGATGTTTTTTTTCCCCTGATGCTGTTCTGTATAACACTTTATAACACTCCTCTTGTTTTCTCAAGGAGACTACAGCAGCATTTGTGCTTTTATCAATGGTAAGCTTCTCCTGCAGAAACACACACTTTACAATATGCTGCCCACTGTTCTAACTGGCCACTGACTGGAAGTGTCTTTCCTCCAGGTACTGCATCATCACCCGTCCCCAAAGCAATTGTGCAATATCTGGGTCCATTATTGGTGGTGTTTGTAAGTCCTGAAGACCAGTAATCTGATACCTTGTCTGCTCATGTCATGTTTGTCTTGCTTCTGAATAAGCAGTGGTGCTAGAATGTACATTTATTCAAATACTGTACAAATTTGAGGTACTTGTATTTTCCACTTTACTACATTTAATTGGGCAATATGTGCATTTTACTCCACTGCTTTTTTTGACAGCTTCAGTTATCTGAAGATTCTTCTCTGCACACAAAACAAATCAAGCAAATAATGCTTTTTGCTACTAACTCTACTTGGTTTTACTCTGCCAGCCTCTTTCTCAGCTTTTGTGCTGGGCTGAAATATTTGTCTGTCAAATGCTGAAACTCAGGTGAGATCAAAATTTTATGATGTGTTGTATTTATTGTGTATGGATACAGTTACCTTAAATATCCATTTCTTTATTCACAGGTGGTTTACTATTTATAGTATGCATACTGTGTTGCTGGATAAAGAAGAAAAACAGAGTCAGTGAGGTAATCAAAATATGATTTTATATTTTTATTTGCAAAGATTCTTCATTCATATATTGTGATATCACCAACCCCTCAGGTTTAATATGAATTTGTCTCAATGACTGATGTATGCCTATAGCTGTATTTAGACCAAAACCTTTCCATTCATTCAGAAACCAGTGAATGGTGTAAGTGAATGTAAACATACTCATTCTGAGATGATGTTTTACACCTTCAGAAATTCCCTTAATGGTGGTCGTGGATTGGAAGATGGCAGCTCTCCTTATGGACGTGTCCATGGACCATAAACTCCTGCTGCCTTAACAACATTTGCTGCTAATCAACTATTGTGACGAGTGCGTATGCGAGGTGGGCGACGAGGAGGAAGGGGAAGACAAAGAGTGGAAATATCCGATGAATTTCAAGCAACAATCATAGACCATGTTCTTGTCCATGGACTGACAATGCATACTGTAACTGTATGGTCCTGAACATTGTGCTTTCCATTTGTTTACAGTACTAAATGCTCAATAGATTGCAGGTTCCAGGTTCATATCAACAAAGAACAAGAATCACAGTATCACAGAGACAAAGGACAAGGTTGTGAGATGCAGGGTACAGTACTGTAAAAATAAAGGTACAAGGAGGAGGAAGAATAAAAATTACAAAGAGCAAAGCAGAGTGGTAATTTCTTCTGACCAATTTTGAGCTACTATAGAACATGTTTTCATTCATCAAAAGACAATGACGGAAAAATTGACTTCTCCCTGAGAACTATATGTTTTGAACAATGTGTTTTCTATTTTTTGGTGTACTGTTAACTGACTGCTTGATAGTGGATATCATTTTGATCGCTCTGTTTATGATTTGAGAGCAGTGTTTACTTTTGAGCACAGGTAAATCTGTTTTGAGGCGAAAGTTTGATTTTTTCAAGAGGAGTCAGAGGTTTTGTAAATAGTGCTTGAAGATGAGGTGTTGCGTTTAATATCTTAAAAAAAAAAAACTGGAGCAAGGTTTCAGAAATTATGTTTTAGAAATTGAGAAAAAAAAAATCTTTCTTGTTGCTGAACAAACTGAACTGCAGAGGACAGCATCGAGTAAGCGGTGCACTGAATGGCATGGTTGTATGTAAAGAGGCAGGGCAGGGACAGAGAGACAGGGCTTCTGACTGCTCTCAGTGGAGTGACTCCTCAGTTGTACACAGTCGCCCTGTGTTGGAAATACACTGCGTATATTTTTCTCAACCGAATTTGTGAATCTGTTGGTGATCGACTGCTTGGGCAAAGGGCTTTTCTGTGAGGACTGCAGCAGCCACCCTGAGGAAAACATTATTTATACGCGACTACTCAGAAGAAGACGATTGCTTGGTAAGGTATGTACTAGATAGATTGTGGGTATGTACGAGGTAAAAAAAAATAAATAAATAGAGGGCAACTACACTGACACTTAGATCATTAGCATACATTCATCGCGTTTCGTTTCAAAGTATCTCCAGGTGTTACGACAGGTGAAAACTGCAGGTGCGCTTCAACTTGTTTGTGGTCGGATACAAAGGTGTGATGCGATGAGCAGATGAGCATGTTTTTTTTTAACCATAATTTAAATGACATGCTTTTAGCAACGGTGTGAAATTACATGTAGTAGTGTTTGAGGTGAATCTAATCTTTAAAGTTAATGTTTTCCATATTGTTATCTAGTATTATTTACATATTTTATATATAAAATATAATATAAAAATATATATATAAATTATATATCTCTGTGATATATATTTACATACACATTTTTTGTCGCACAACCAGTTCCCAAGTGTAGCTGCAGGGCAGTCTAGTGTTTGCTGTATCAACATTTACTTTTTTTTTTTTTTTTACTGCTGTTTCCTAATTAATGAGGAAGTTTGTTATCTACGTGTCTGCAACTCTGTCTTTTAGTTTTGCTTTTAGTAAAAAAAACAAACTGGAAGTCTGTCTGATTGGAAATGAGGCAAGCATGTTGAAGGTTGTGTCACGCATAAAGGGGGAGAGGAAAACATGATCATAATGAAAGATTTAAGATCTCTAACACCTGGCAACAACTGACTCAGTTTAACATTTTATAAGCTAAGTAAGTCACTGAGAAACTACTGCAAGTCGTTGACAGAACATGTGTAGACCAGGTGACAGATTTTCTATATTCCATGCAGCACAGGGTAAACTGCTCTTTACAGCAAAGTGCTACATTTC
Source organism: Protonibea diacanthus (assembly GCA_028641955.1). Classification (NCBI taxonomy): domain Eukaryota; kingdom Metazoa; phylum Chordata; class Actinopteri; family Sciaenidae; genus Protonibea; species Protonibea diacanthus. The sequence continues at coordinate 19,884,108 of CM053985.1, forward strand.
TCCTCCTGGTAACTGGCAGCCAGAATGTGACTGTGAAATAGCTTTGCCAGTCCAAAGGAAAAAAGAGATAACTGGTTATCTTGTATGCTTATACTGGGAGATTGAGAACTGCCCAGTGGGCAGGGAAGCAGCTTTGGCCAACTCAACAACAGCAGTGTCCACTGAATGATCTGGACTTACTTGTTATTATTCAGTGGCAGTTCAATTGTTAAACGTGTGTTTGTTTGACATTATCTCACTGACAAAATACTGAATATCAATAGACGAAATTAGGTTTGTGTGTCTGAGGGAGAGTTTTGCTTTGTCATAATGAAGGGTGAAACTTGTGGCTTGTTTTGATGTCGTTTCCTCGTGAGAAAGGGTCTCTCATCTTAACACATCAGGTCACAGGGCAGCCTGATTGTTGACTGTTTACTGACTGTTTACAAATAAGGTGTATCTGCTATGTCCTCAGTCTGATTTTACATTGCTAATAAAACAACATATGTTCAAAATATCTTGTGATTGTCACTCATTTTGGGTAAAACTATGACATGCAGATGATTGGAGAAAATCAATAATCATGCAAACCTGACTGATTTCAATGCAGGATTAGGATAAGGTGTTGCACAGGACCACAAGCCTGTGGTTTATGGTATGAACTTCCTGTTTCTTCCTCATTTGACTGGGTGGCAGTGGAAATGGTCTGACTTCGGCCATGTTGGTCAGATTGCCACAGTGGATATTTGAAAGGGAAAACAGCTCATGCAAATCCTCTGCTCTCTCCTTGGGACTAACACCTGAGCTCCTGTGCTGTGCGGCCTGCTGCCCTTGCACTGATATGTTGGTCGTCAGAGTGGGCAGCATCTGGGCATTATGTAATATTTTCCATCTGAGTCGCAGTAGAAGTGCCTCATCACAGTAGCAGCCAAAACCTTGTCAACACAAATCATATTTATTCCCAGCTCTTCTTGTGCTTTTACTGTGTTGGATCAGATTCTCTCTTAAATAAGTGATGTGTAAGTGTAAATTGTGATTGTGGCTGTAACTGTAAGCATAATTGACAACACTGCTTCAAGGCACAAGGACATATTTTTATGCCAACATTAAGTAGGTAGGTAGTACAGAAATGAACAACTTTTAGTGCAGTCTTATGATTGGGGGTCAAAGAGCAGCATGTACTCTGTTCATACTGTACCATGGGATCTCAGTAGTGATAGGACCAAAATAACAGGCATATGAGGCTCATTAAGACAGTTACATAAGTCAGTGCTCTGAACAGTAGTTCTCAGCTCCCTCTCTCTCATTCCTGATAATGGTCTGACTGGCCGATGTGCCTTGTGTCCACACACAGGGGTGTGGCCCCATGTTGGATCTGGTTACATCCAAGATGTTCTGATTAAAAAAAAAAATGCCCCACTGTGTTGTGATAATGAAATCCGGCACCTTGTAATGTTTGTGTGTGTTTAGTGTGACCTCGCTTCCTCGTACACCCGCTCTAATTCTTCTCTCAGAGGATCCTCTCTCACTCCAGTCTACAGTGTTGCATTCTGGGTCGAAGTGCTAATGTGCCACGTCCCAGTTGCAATGAGTTGAAAGCGTGAGTGTTTGTTTTCTCTCTAGAGTACTTCTTCTCGGGTTATTGTGTCATTCTTTTCAGTTGTAGCTACCTTTGATCCCTTTATATTAATATCAGTAATAGAGATAGTAGAGCAGGATTGATTGTAGAATGAGATTTGAGGTTATTTATTGAAACAAAATGTGAGTCTGGTATCAATTTCCCTTGTGGATATTATTGCAGTTATCATATTTCATTATAACAAGATGTAACTTGTTGTTGTTGTGGGATAGCCTACAATAAGCAGCATGCGGTTGGTCATGCAGTTTATGATTTTGGTGGTTATGGTTACTGAGTGTCGTGTGTTATGCTGCTAATGACTACCTTCTTATTGGTTAATCTAGTACTATTTTGATTAATAGATTACTCAATTAAATCAACCAATAACCAAAGAAACAAAACAAAAGTAGTTATTATAGTCAGACTACACTTTTCAGGCAGGCTGGTATTTTGGCCATTTTATCTGTCAGGATACACATTGCACATAAATAAAATGCTCGTCATTATTGGAAGTTATTCTCAGTAGTCTAACAGATCATTTGACTAATTGAATCAGCGCTCCAAGCCTCCTCAAAATATTTTAAACCAGAATCAGAGACACGTTCTCCATAGCCGGCAGTGTGAATCAGAGCACTGCTGAATAAGAAGGTGCTTTGTAGCATAAACAGAGACAGGTCAGTGGGCAGTTTGACCCACATACTCTACTGATTGGATGAGGTTTAGCCTCCGCACCCCTGTTCAGTTGTGTTGCACCTCTACCTAAGCACAGCGTGGGCAGCTGTCTCTCTCCGCTGTCTGTTTTATTGTCCTCATTCATCGGCCAGGCTGCACTCATGTCAGCACATACCATGTGTAATCACCAGGACTTCATAATCAACTGTTTACTATCATCAGTACTGTGATAGACATTATCAAATGTATTTTTAAAAGCTCCTCCACATATTTATTACAGGAATGGGACGAACATAAATTGCACGTCAGCTGTGTAAATTATAAATTTATCTCTTTCATCTCCCAGTCAGAAGTCCTTAATACAAATAGATAATGTATTACAATTATGCTATTATCTTTGTTGTCAGATTTGCTCATGCTCAAAGTGAAAAAAGAAAGTCCCAATTAGACAAAATCCTTATTCACAGTGCCATATATAATTCTTGATGATGTGACTTGACACATATTCTGCTACCCTGAATCCTAAATTTATGAATCTTGGGAAGACTATCAAAAAATGGATCATGTGTCAGCCTTTGCAGCTGGTGAATCATGAAGTAGAACTTCCCAGTATTATCCAGTTCATCTGAATGACCCACAGCAGCAAAATCTGCCAAAGGAAGCCTACAGCAGTAATTGGCTCATAATTGTGCTCTTTTGTTTATTGATTGGTTGGTTGGAGGGTTGCAGGCAGAGTGACAGGCTCTGTAGGAATTTAGATAATTTGGAGGTTGTGGCGTTTGTTGTTGTTTGTTGTTGTTGTTGTTTTGGCCCTGCTGAGTCCCCCAAACCCCCCTCCTACTTTCCTGTCCTGGTAAGGACGTGGCTTGCAGAGGCCCACTTAGGGGATCCCGACTGCTAGAGTGAGACAGTGGGAAGGAAAGATGACAAAATGAAAGTGTCGGGCAGCAAGACATAGAGGAGTGGGTGAGGACAAACAAGTGGGAGAAACGAGTTAAAGAATGCAGAAATTTGACAACATGAAATTCTTTGTCTTTTTCTTCAGCAGCCTGTGACCTCCGATCAGTAAAGGCAGTCACCTAATCGTTTCTTCTTACCCCACGATTGACTACTACTGAGAATAATAAACATTCAGTTGTGCCCACAGCGATATGCATATAATAAACAAGCCTGTCACCCTTGTGGCGAGGAGAGTAAGAGGACCTTTGGACTCCAGGGCAGGGCTGAGCAAAACTAAACCAGGCTTAACTGGGATGGGCAAGTTTCTCTCTTCTCTTCGTGTCATGTTATCACGTTTTCCATGGGCTGCGGCATGAGGAGCCGAGGCTCCCAGAGATATCACTGGTGGCTGAATATAATAAGCCAGCTGTAATAAGTCCTTGTCTCAGAGTGTGTCGTGGTGTAGTGTATCGCTCCATCAGGGCAGCCTCTCCGTGCCTCTGTGTCTTTAGAGAACATTGTCTCTGTTTTCTCTCCATGTACTCATCTCTGTACGCCCCCCCTACCCTCACCCCTTTTCAGTTGAATCATGTGACTCTCTGGACACAGAGGGTAACCTCCTCCTCACTGCTTCTCATGCAGAGTGGAACTAGAGTGAGACACTCTCTGAATTACAAATATGCAAGCCGTGTCCTCTCCCTGGGTTTCTTAGAAATATTCATATATTGTATTTATCATGTGATTATGTACTTGCATGTGCATTATTATAGTGCAGATTTTTTACCTTTCCTGTCCTGCTGGGAAAATTGCTTTGCTTTAAATAACACTTGGTATGTGGTCTTGATACAAAAACGCAAGTATGTTCTGCAACAAAAACACCCAACAAAATATGTAAAACTCTATCTTCTTTTGTCATTTCCTATTCCCTCTGTCTAGCTAATTTCTTCCGTTGACACAGCTGAAAGGTCGTAGTTCTGTAGGTGTTGTCCTTCTTTCTCTTCCCACCTATTGTTTCTCTTTATTTGCTCTTGCCAAAAGGTCAAATACTGTCATTAGTGAAAATGTATCTTTAATTCGTGATAGTTGCCTGGCCAGTAGTTTACCCTACTAAAATAAGAATTCAGATTCATGCTGTGCTTAGCACACACTGTAAAGAGTTCCCATTAATGCACTTTTGTTGTGCTTCTCTTTGCAGCATTATGTTGGTAAGACATACAGTATGTCGCTGTATTTTTAGCCACACTAGCTCCGCTGGTGGACAGATCAGTCTGTTTCTATAACACTGCCCCAACTATAAGATGGATGTCACTTTCACGCTGTTAGATAACATGCCATACATTCACTTTTACATTACATTAGCACGCATGTACGCAGTGTACACATGTTAACATGTGTAGCATACAGTATGTTCCATAAACACAGGATGTTGCATGGTAAACATTAAGATAAACCCTTTGATTTAGCCAACAACATTTCTTTTTCATTTGGTGTTGCCCTTTGGCCAAGTTACTGCTCGTGGTATAGTAATAAAAGATGTTCCCACTTTGTTCATCTACATGGACTGCCTGTGTGGCTACAGATTTCTGTCTTGTTTAGACATACAGTGTACATACTCACACGCACTTCTTCTTCTGCCAGCTCTGCAGTGCTGCACAATGCCTGGTCTACACAGGCCGACAGTACTCTGAAAGCTGCAGCACAGCTTGTCCCTCAGAGGGCTGATGAAAACAAACACACCTCGAGAGGATACAGTGAAATGTGGAACAGAACGCACCAAAAAACAATCCAAAATAATATCCTCCTGCTGATTAACATCTTTATTTATTTCTTTATTTATTGTGGGGATTGTATGACAGGTGCACAAAAAACACGTGTCTGTGTACACGTGCACATGTTGAAACTGTGCGCACTTCGTGTTTTTACTTGTTTTACTTGCGTTTTTGTATTTTTGTTTAGGCACTTTCTCTGGTGGAATCATGGCCATGGTTCCTGAGTTTGGTTGTGTTTTCTCTTTTTGTGTCTTTGAGATTGATGAGCAGATATTTCTGTTTGGCTGAAAATTTCACAAAGACAGTGTTAGTCTCTTCTCTAACCTCCCTCACTCTGTCTGCCGCCCACCAAAAATTTTCTCTGCCTGTCTCATTTGTCTGTGAGAAAAACACAGTCATTCTTGAAAAGTCTACAGACGAAGAATAAAAAAGAAGGTGGTTTTTGAGGACAACGTACAATTTGTTTGTTATTATCATTTGTAGGACTGATTATTTCTGCTTGGCTAGTGGAGGGGAGCCCACACATTAGATGTTTGTTTCCCAGCTGCTGTTTCCTGTAGCCCTGGAATATTTAGTATATTTTGGATATAGAAATATAAATTGCAATCGAACAAGTTGTCCGAATTAAATTCTGAGCCGTAGTCAAGGATCAGAGTAGTTAAGTTAATGAAGCCGATCCTCTGCAGGCCGACCTAAGCTGACTCTGCATGCATCTTCTTGATTGTATCCATCCAAATCCAGATATCATTCAGGGATTGTGAAGGTCATGAAAGCCCAGCAGTCCAGTCCTCCCTCCAGCTCTGCATTTCTGGGCTGCTATTGATTCTCCATTATGTCTCCAACCTGCTTCAGTAATCTAATAGTATCTAGGGACTGAAGCAAAGCAGAGCAAAGAGGTAGCTATATGTAGTATCTGTGTCCTGGTGATAGAAACCATGGGTGCCTCTTTGAATGCCTCTCACCGCTGTTATGATCAAATGGTCTGAAAATGGTAATACTCTGTGGAAATTGCTGTTCCACAGGAAGATCTAACTATAGGAAGGGATGATTTTAAAATTATATATAATTTTTAAGATAAATGTGTAGCATGGGTGGTGATTGATTTATCTGATCATTATTATAACTGCTATCTTGCCTACCAAGACCAGTGAGGGAATATTACCACCACCGTAGCTACTTACACTTTTTGACAGCTCAGACGCATTGGATTTGCATTTTTATCATACCAGACGGCCCATGTCTGCTCTCAGCAACATATTTTCCTTGCCAGGACTGCTTGGCTCTAGAGTGCCTGTTTGACTTCCACAGGGGCTGACTAGCACCCTTGGTAATGTCTCTGAAACCATGGAGGAGATATGGTATGAGGGCCAGTGTTTGATCTGCGCTCAAGTGTGTTTGTTTGAAGGGTGGTAGAGTTTCTGACAAGGGCGTGCGGACGAGCGGGAAGAGAGTTGTTTAGGAACTGAGACAGACAGAGAGAAGAGCTACGTAAGTAAAGTTTATTTATATAGCGCCTTTTAAGAGCAGTAGTCACAAAGTGCTACACAATTAGGGAAGATGAAGTGAATCAAAAGTATATTATTGACCAAATCTGGGTTTTGACAAAGTTGTAAAAAGAGCTGTTGTGAGTTTGCAAAGAAAATCAAGTTGCAACAGTTTTGTCAGCTGCGTTGTCTGTTTACATAATAATTGTTTGTGCGTGAAATGCAAGCTAGACAAGTGTGTGAAATGTAAATTTACCCAGAATGTGTTTTCCTCATTTCCATTTTAACTTTTTTCCTGGTCTAAGTGCAGACATACTGTAATGTAGCACAGTTTTACCATGACATAAAGTCACGGTAAAAAGGCACACAAACAATGCACAACTCAACTCCACTGTGTTTTTTTTTTAGACTTTCAAGTACAGAGTTTCCTTCTTATTGATCAGTTGTATCAATTTACCCATTTGGTCCTCATCCAGACCACAAAACATCCACTATCTGCCAGAGGCATCGATTTGACCAAGATATATTTTTATATTTGTAGCTCTCAGTAATGTAATTTGCACTTACAAGGTATCATTTTACATACGTACACATAACAGTGTACATGTGTTGTCTTTTTTTCCTTGTTATACTGCTGTATGTTAGTGGTATTTGCAATGAGACTGTTTGACAGTGATAAGACATGGCTGATTAGGATGATCCATTCATCCATCTCCATCTGCACATCCAACCATCTGTCTGCCTATCTTTTGTTGAGAGGTGAACAACAGACCTACTGTTGTGCACTGTGGCAGCGGGCCTCGCATGGATTGTTCTGGAAACAGTTTGTTGGAGCACCGGCTGGGTTGTGGGGTCAGGTGAGAGAGATAGAGAGGTCCACACAATCCGCTTTACACTGACACTCGCGTCAGGGCTGAACAGAGAGCCAGATAGACCGACAGGCTCATTAACATTCCTCAGGTTCAGAGCACACACACAGTGTAATGGCTCAGGTGGATGAACAGAAATATTCAGATTAATTTCGAATGATTTATGATGATGAAGATGATTTTGTTTGAGCTGTTCCAGTCATACAAAGTCATGGGATGAGTTGACGAGTTTTGTGTGACCATACGTGTTCATCCCGGGAGGAGAGGGGAACACAAAAGGACTGAATATTAGTTGGTGATGGAGAAGGTATAAATGATGCATGATGATAAATCATAAAGACACATCGCTGTCGAGAGACGTAGTTCCAGCTAAAATATATTTGCATTGGTGCTGTCTGTGTTTATAGCAACAGAAGAGCTGTGCAGAGATAACAACCAGTCTGGAGATAAGAATGGCTGCTACATTCTTGTAATATCTGAATCAGTGTGTGTGTGTGTGTGTGTGTGTGTGTCAATGTGCATTTAATTCTCCCTTTGAACATGGCTGCAGCATACTGTATTTCTGCCTTTTTGAATACATCCTGCAGTATTGTACCTTAGTTATAGTAGCACTGTAACTGATAGTAAGATGTTCAAAATATAACTGCTCCACTGAGTGTAATTCTGATTTGATTGGAATATGATTGGTGGTCACAGAGGGGGTGACTAGAGGACACGCCGCAGCAAGTGCTGATGAAGCAGAGAGACGTTGTGCTATAGTCAAGGCTCTGAGACCAGCAGGTGCATTTATATGCAGGTGGAGTGGTGACTGCAGACTTGCCAGAGCTTATCAGACAAAGTCCAAATTTTGTGTTTCTATTAAGCCCCTGCTCCTCTTACTTGTCTGTGTTCTTTTTTCCCCCCACTCACTAAGAAGATACACACACACACACACACACACACACACACACTGAGGCACAGTTTTCTTGAAAGTAACAAGGACAGGAAAGAGAGTGGCAGGGAGTGGTACAGTAAAATTAGAGAACATATGAGGAAATGAGACAGACTTGGTTGTGCTTTAAGCTAGGCAGCTCTACCAGATTGCTTTTCAGCCACAGGCCTACACCTCATTCATACACACTGCAGCTCTGCTTCTTTATGAGGTGTTATTAATCCAACACACACACGCATGCACACGGTCTGGAAAAGGAAATTATGAAAATAAAGAAGTCTGAGAGGAGGAGGAGGAAGAGGAGGAAGAGGAGGAGGAGGAAGGTGCCAGTAAATGTATAAGCATAGTTTTCTACATCTGCACGGTATGATTTGGGAGGCGACAGCTGAACTGTCAATCAGGATTGTATTGGTCTCCAAAACAAGACTCTTAACAAAAAGAGTAGGGCTTATTACACATAAATAAACATTTAATTAGTCATGAGTGGCTGTCAAAGCAAAGAGCTGCAGGCTGGTTCAACAGTAAGAGTTTAGAAATAGACTGAATTGCCTCTCCTATCAGACACAAATTAACCCAGACCTCAGACTTATCACAGTTAATCAGGGAGTCTTTGCTGGTGGATATATTCCTTTCCCTCCTCAGCTTGTCATATCTTAACTCAGGAGCAGCTTCACTCCAGCTGAGGCTGTGAGCGTTTTTTTGTCCTGGTTTTTTAATTTTTTTTTTTTTTTATTGTGTAATAATAACTCTGGTCTCTTGCAGAGGGTCCCCTGACAGATCCAAACCTCCTGATGTTTGCTCAAGCTGACAATCAAGAGATGTTGCCCTGATTGCCGTTTGTCTGGCACAGCTTTTCATTAAGCAGGGTAGGTTTATGATGTTGATTTTTTTTTTTTTTTTTTTTTCAGTCAGCACCGTCATGATGGAAACATTAATTGTTGCATCTGGTCTTAATGGGTTAAACATAGTTTTACTACTTACTTTCAGATGTCAACCACAACAGAAAATGGGATGGGAGGGCCTTGGAGCACAGGCAGAGAGAAAACATACAAAAAGGTAAAAGATATTGCTTCTCTTCATAACAACAACCTCACTGTGTTTGGTTTTATTTGCCTCTTAAGGCAATGTGAACCTGTTCCACTACATTACAGTTATTTTGGAATGCTGCTGTTTAGAGCCAACGAGTCCAAAAGGTCTTCACTTGTGAGCCTGAGTCACATGAGTCCTTATAAATGTCCTTCTACAGCACATAATGTCCTGACCCCTGCCAGGGCCGGCTGCCAGAGATCAGTCAAGTGCTGGTCACACTTGTTTTCTTTCTTTCTTCTTTTTTTTTTTTCACTGTAGACGTCACTGCTATTGGCAGCATTTCTTAAGATACCACCATTATAAGGCTCTCTGCAGTGGCTGTTCAGGTTGGGACTAAAAAGTAGTCAAAGGTCCTTTTGTGGTAGCTACCTACGCACCAAGAGTACTAGTATGTTTATATCCCTGACTGTTTTGGGTTTTATTGCATTTCTATGGAAATAACAGCACAAGATTGTACACTACAAAAGCACAGTGCCTCAGTGTATGATCTGCTTTCCTAATTTTGAGGCTATATACCATGCCGTAGTCTGCATTGTGAAAATAACTTTATTACTCTTGTTTTTTATTTTTGATATGATGTTTTCTCTTCTATTTTCCCATCTAGACTACGTCATCGGCCTTGAAAGGGGCCATTCAGCTTGGGATTGGCTATACAGTGGGCAACCTCACCTCTAAGCCTGACAGAGATGTGCTTATGCAAGACTTCTATGTGGTGGAGAGTGTGTTTCTGCCGAGGTCAGTGCTACGTACATACATACGCACATGGCTTCTTTACACAGCAATTTTTTTCATTCAACATATGAGTTATTAGCGTAGCAGTGGCTTCCACATTGTCATCACAATAACAGCCAGGCTTTTGCATAAGCTCAAGGTTATTGGTCAGGACAGGCAGTGAATCCAAGAGCTGCTTCATAAAAACAGATTATGTGTAGGTGGTAACAGGCTGCTCTTTGGCTGTGACAGTTTCCTGTCTGTGCAAAGTGAATGACTGGAAAGCGACTCGAGACTAAGCTTTGCCTGTCTGCCCGCTTAAATATTATATGTCTGGGTCTTGTATTTAAAAAAAACATTTAAAGCTATTATTAATCACGTTCAATGGAAACTGCAGGCGCTGGACATCCAGTCCAAAGAAGTTGCTGCTACCACAAACTACCACCATCATTTATCAAAAAGTGAAATTTGCTAGTCTAAGTCATGATGCAGGGATAAAACTATTCCAGTGGATAATCCTGCCAAGAACTGTGAAATCAGCTTACAGTGTGCCTCTTGCTGCCACAGTGCAAAACATACGTATGTCAGCGAGGGGCGGCTCTGTCATCTTAGGCTATCTTCAGCTTAAATTAACATTTTATATAATCCAAAACAGACCTATGAATTCTTTGAAAGTGCAACTCAGATATCCACACATGCACAGTTTATGCACACATACTGTATCTATTTTAAATCAGTATCACAGTGTGACTTAATAGCATCTATTTCCTCACAGTTGATAACATTGTCATTTTTAGAGGATCTAATCATTGTTGTACGAATAGATCGGCATTGTGTTCATTCTAGCTATTTTTATATCTGTGGCCAAATACATTTTTACACAAGACTGTCTGTAACTTTGATGCTTTAGGAAGAGAATTTGTGTTCTACAAGGAAATGCGTGGTTTACCTTTGAGGTTATGCACCAGGATATGCAAACTCAGTATTGTTTATGCAAACCTGGTCTTGGCACGCACATTTACTGTCCTGTTCCTCAGCAACGGCCAAACATTACTCTTTGGTGTTGGCTCTTACAGTGATGAGTGTTTTAAAAAATTGCTGCAGATTTGCTGAGATAATAAAGTACAAAAGATGAAAGCGAGCTTGCTGCTTCATTCTCGGTCTGCACCCAATGTCAATTTTTTTTCACACAATGATGAAATAAAATGAAAGATGTCGTCATCTTCAGGGTCAGCTTTTCACTGGAAAAAACGTTAACTGGTTTAGAAAAAGGAAATTACACAACAAACAAAACATAATCAGTGGGAACAAAAAACTGATGAAATGATTTCCCTCTTTATTCTCTTACTTTCTTTAAGTGTTTCTTTTTTGTTCTGTAATAGCACAAAAACACAAACCTCTCTCTCTCTCTCTGACAGAGTATTATGAGAGCGAGAGAGCTCTCTGATGTTTTCATTGCCTCCCTCCATCTCATCGCTTCTCTTCCTCCTCATCTTGTTGCTCCTATCTGGTGCTCCACTGTTGTTTGTCCTGTCAGTCTAGTTTTGGATGGCTAGAGATGTCACAGATCACCTTGACTCCCACACACACACACACACATTTTTATGTCATGTATCGCTGACAATCACCACACATCTTTCACCAAGCACACACACACACACACACATACAGATATCTCGCTGATTAGATTGAATGAAACATTTCCAGGTGCTGTTTGTTGCTAAATGGTTTCCATGTGTAGCAAATGTTACCATCACGTACTGTCACTCATCGATAATAGATAACTGTTGTTGCCTTCACACACTAAACAGAGCAGTCCGATTTCATTGTATAGTAATCACAGGTATAGTGTTACACAGCAGGGCTTGACTGTTCTCTGTATCCCATTTCTGAATCAGGTACCAGCACCAAAACAACAATGCAGTAGCCTCTTTACCCAGAAAAAAAACATCGAAGTCCTCAAAATTTAAACCAGATTTAGAAGCGGCCTGGAAAACAAAAACCTTTATTAACCCAGTTCTTGTAGATTTAGGGTCAGTGTGATTGATTTCAATAAGAGTTTATTTGATGAAAGACTTGATGGCTGACTCATGCTAACTGTATCAGTCATGCATACTCCTGTGTCTTGGTGCTTGGTCACAGGTTACAAAATACGATTATTCTTGTGACCGTCTGAGAATGTCAGTGACCCAGTCAGAACAACAAGGAATAAAGCTTATTTTGTGTGTTTGTTTTTTTTATTTTCATCATTTTGCCAATCCCTTTCACTCCCTCTTAGTCAAGGCTCATGTGTTGTGTCGTATTGTTTATATCCAGTAATCAGAGCCAACTTCGGTCTCCAGGCGAAGAACTTTATACAGGCCAGTTTGTCACCACAATACGGGTTCCCATAAATGACTTGACTGAAACCTGTTCATGCATGGGTGGAGCATATTACAAGGGATCACTGATACACTTACTGGGAGTCAATAGCCTAGATACCAAGGCACGAAGATTCGGTGTTAGGCTTCACTTTCCCCCTGGTGTTGCCTGCATGGGATCCTTGGTTGGAGAATGTTTGTGTTAATGACACTGACTCTGTTTCACCTGTATAATGTTAAACCCTTACTAACCCTTAATAGGTTTAGTGTTGGAATAATGTATCTAACATCTAATGCAATGTATATTTTGTGTTTTTATTCCCTGGCATGCTGGATTGTTCATTGCATATCCCAGTGAGGGAAGCAACTTGACTCCAGCACATCACTATCCTGACTTCCGCTTCAAGACCTACGCCCCACTGGCCTTCCGCTACTTCAGGGATCTGTTCGGTATCAAACCAGACGACTACCTGGTAAGACTAAAACCAATTGTCATCCAGATGTAGATGTGGGGAGGAAGTGTTAAAGGTCAAATCACATCAGGCACACTATTGTAATGTATACTATAAATACTTAAAGTAAGATGCATTTGACATTTTGGAAAATATGTGTATTTACATTGACTTCCTGGACTCCCCAATGGTTGCCTGTTCAGGAAGTTACTGCTCCTGGCTGAGAAGTAGTCATGTAACCCAACGTAAAAACCATACATTGTATATTTACACCCGGATTAGATGAACAAAATATGGCAAAATGTGACATGTTAGTTAGTGAGCTTTAGAGTTTCTGGGTTTCTTGCATTCAGACAATGCCAGGCTTGCTGGTTCACCCTGTTTCCAGTCTTTATACTAACTGCCAGCTGTCTGTAGCTTTGTAATATCAGACAAGAAAGCATAAAACTTGTATTTCCCTAAATTTGCAAACTATAAACATAAACAAGAGATGATAGCCTGCTGGTTGTCTTTCTCCTGACTTGTAACGTGTAACTGAACTCAACGTGTATTTTATTGAGTAGTGGGCAATTAATGCCATGCACCATCTGTTCAGAGAAAAGACGGGATTTGAAGATGAAGTCAAGGCAAAACAAACATTGTAGTGGTGAAGATATAGGAGGTAATGACTGAACTAATGATGCTTTAATCAGCTCCCAGTGCTGAATGAAATCAGCAGACGATTCTGCGATTTCCTACGAGAATCCAAGACAAACACAGATGGAGAAATAGATAGAGAATGACTGAGAAATGGAAATCAATAGACTCTGACAGAAGTCTTGGATGTCTAATATCACTCATAACATGTGGCATGTTCAAAGAGCTTTTATTTATGTACCCTACATGCAATCATGTTTGTTCATTTCATTTTCTGCTTACGAAAGAGTTACACTCACATTTATTGCCTGGACGAAAATTAGATTTTGTGTAATCTTGTTTGGGCTTTATCATATTATTATGTTTTCCTATTTTCTGTCTGCTTTCAAACCCACTGGCTGCATTCCTGCTTTTGAATGCAAATTTGTTTCTGCATAACTAAAAGACAAAAGGCTCTGGAGGAGAGAGATGAAGTCAAGGCAGTAGAGGGAGGATGGCATAAGGCACAGCAGCTTAGAGGATGTACCTCCTCGTGATTGATGTCCTTGAGGTGATGATGAATTCATTTAGACAGAAGCCACACAGCAGCACCTAATTAAAAGAGAGAACACACAAGCACACACGCACATGGTATGCTGAATGCAAATGCAATAAACTGCGGATGTGTTTGTATTAGTAACTCAGTGTGACTGCAGATGGTCATCAGTGAAAGAGTCTCTGAAGAAGGAGAGCGGATGCCTCCAGTGTTTCTCCTGAACATGTTGTTGCTCTCATAACGTACTCATTACCACCGAGCTCCTCTCACAGTCTTTCCTTAATACATTGGGATGAAAGTTCTGGATCAGTTCTGGTGCTTTTTTGAGATGCAGCACAAGCAGGGCTCACTCCTTATTACCTATGGCTGAGGAGCTTATGTTTCTGCCTTTGTCAGCAGCAAGGGCCAAATGGCAAACTGATAAGCTTTGTGCTCATGATCCAGATATTTCTGCAGTTAACTAATTAGTGTTTTTTGGAAAGACCTGCTTTCATTGACATGCTGGTTATGTATGTTATGTGGCCAAACAATCATGAACTTTTGTGTACTTCTGATCTGTGACTGTTTTCATGGGCTAAGCTCCTTAGTTCCAACTAAATCAAATCACTCAATATTACAACATAATCTTATATTTAGACAACAGTGTGCTTCCAACTTTAAGCCGCCAGCAATTTGGAGGAGACCCTTCCCTATTTCAGCCTCAGGGCGTACGATCCACAGAGCCAGATCTATAAAGAAATGTTTTTCCGAGTTTGATGGAAAAGAACTTCACTGGCCTGCACAGTCACCTTAACCCTGTCCCAAATCTTGGGGGTGAATTTTAACAAGCCAGGCTGTGTTGCCCAATCAGTGTCTTACCTCACTAACGCTCTTGTGGTTGAATGGGGTGGAATGTGTGGAAAGCCTTTCCAGCAGAATGAAGGCTATTAGAGCAGCATATCGATGCTTTTGGAATGACATGTTTGACAATTGCATAATGATGTAAAGTCCAGGTGTACACTAAGTTAATAGCTCAATCATATTTTGCATATAAACTTTAACTTGTGATAATGCTAATCATGTCAAGATATGCTTAACTCTGACCTCTGTTTGATGTGAAATGTTAAACTGGTTTGTTTATGTTTCTTCTCCTCAGTACTCTCTGGTAAATGAGCCTCTGATTGAACTGACCAACCCGGGGGCCAGCGGCTCTCTCTTCTATCTAACCAGTGATGATGAGTTCATCATTAAAACCGTCCAGCATAAAGAGGCCAAGTTTCTGCAGAGATTGCTTCCAGGGTACTATATGGTGAGTTGCTTCATAAATGCTCCAGCACCTGGTGTGGTGGCAAAACCTCTTACTCTCTGAGTGTTGAATGGGTGTCTAAAATCCTCTTAGTGTCAGATGCTTAAGTGGCATAAATGAGATGCACGGAACATTCTCATTAGCTCCAGCTGTAGGGCACCATGTGGATAAAAACTGTCTCACTCAAGGGGATGGAGGACGTGTTAGGTACATTTACAAAAGTCAAATATTTCCACAGTAGTATACATTATAGATATTTAATTTTAGAACAAAAATTTAAATTATAGCAAGTAAGTGACATGTACAGGTTTTTAACAGCCCTATAAATACCAAAAAATAGCTTTTATATTCATCAGGTAATATTGCAACATTATATTGCTATTCAAAAAACAGGAACCAAACCATCTCCTGACATTGTCATCTTCCTCATCGTGGCTTAAGGCTGTCTTTCATTTCTCAGAACCTGAACCAGAATCCACGCACGCTGCTTCCCAAGTTCTACGGACTGTACTGCATCCAGTCTGGAGGCATCAACATCCGACTGGTGGTGATGAACAACGTGCTGCCACGCTCCGTCAAAATGCATTACAAGTACGACCTGAAGGGATCCACCTACAAGAGACGAGCGTCCAGGAAAGAGAGAGAGAAGTCTTGTCCCACCTACAAAGATCTGGACTTCCAGGACATGCATGAAGAAGGGCTTTACTTTGACGCAGAGACTTACAACAACCTAATGAAAACCCTGCAGAGAGACTGTCGGGTAGGTGGTTTTAGCAAGTGTGTATGTGTGCTCATTCTCGTCTGTGTGTGTGTTCATTGGACTGGCTTTGAAATGGCAAAGTCATACCACAACAGGAAGGTCATAGATATGCAACAAACAAGGAAGTCTCGGATCAGGTTTTTATTTCATTAACACAATACTTTCTTTCAAAAGAACGTTGTCGTTCCTTCACTAAAACATTGTGACCTACTTTATGTGTACCAAATCAAGGACATGTCATGGGCCTGTCAAGGACATGTTAGAGCTTAGAGCAGATTGCTTTGAACCTGGGAATTCAATGGAGTAAAGGGTCATAGCTGTTGAAGGAATGTCACTGACCTCTCATTCTTGTCTTCTAAGTTAACCACATTGTGTTGTAGTTCAGGACAGTGTTTGTCCATCTTGGACAGGAGAAAATGTTTGGAGAAGGGATTTTTTTTCCATGTGTTTGCCAGTGTAACCGCTGTGTGTTTCCACTGTGTGTTGAGCCTAAGCTTTCAGTTTGCCCTGGGCTCTGTTCTTCCGTCTCTGTGCTGCTATGTTTCAGTACATGACAGCTCTCTAAACACTGAATGTGATTAAGACATGATCCTGGTAGCGTGAGAGACTGCTGTCCGAAGATAGTCTTGCAATCGAAATGCACACATTCTTCTCTATTTTAACGCAGTGGCCAGAACACTGTCTGCTGGAGGTTGGAGTTTAATAGGAGACATAGTCTGTGCTCTAGTGATCCACCAATATCCCCCCTAGATATCTTTGTCTATAGACCTTCCATCAATATCTGAGAAATTGGTGGAAATTGGTGGTGGAGACTGGAGGACCATGTGCAATGCATTTTCAGATTGTGCTGCTGGGTTTTAATTGTAGACAAGGAACAAGCCCACAGGCTTTAAAAAGCAAAATAATTAGACCAGCTCAATTGCTTATGGGCGTTGGGGTTATGGGCTATAAATGCAAAATAAAAATCTACACATGGATTGAACAGTAAAACATTCGATTACACTGTGCAACAACTATTTTGTGTTGGTTACTCAGCAACCTGATGGGTTATTTATGCAGTCACATTTCTAGCCTTTAGTTCTTTGTGTGAACAAGGTAGATGGCCTCTTGGGAAAGTTTCATGAGTGATGACAATGTGGCTTCTAGACATTGATTTAACATGTTTTACCCTCACAGTGAATGGTTCACAATGGACCTAAAGCCCCCTGTGTTGTAATCCCATTTGTTCTGCTTGACATACAGTAACACACAACTCCTCCATGGGGTCCAAGCTCTGAAATTCAACCTGGAATCCGACCAGGATGTTACTGTAAGTGTGGATTGGTGTATCAGATGAGGCCCAGAGATCAGAGAGAAAGACTTCCTTCCAGACTTCCTGCTGTGCCCAACCAACCTGCCAGACCTGGCAACCCTGCATGGCATCATTCATCTAACAACTTAATGACTTCCATTACACCAGCCTCAACTTAAATGTTTCAATTTTTAGTGTGTGTGACTGCGAATAGAAGAGCCCTGATGGTTTTGGATGGCCCTTGGATGGCCCTAATGGTGATTGATGGCGCATGGAACAGAGTTAGCAGTAATGAACAGTGTGATGCTATAGGTATATTTAGTTTACCCTGTTAAGTTACAGAGCACTCTTCTCTTCTCTTCTCTTCTCTTCTCTTCTCTTCTCTTCTCTTCTCTTCTCTTCTCTTCTCTTCTCTTCTCTTCTCTTCTCGATATAAAGATTTTTTACGGTACACACAAATTGGCATGACTTTCATTTTAAACTAGTGTGGTGTTGGTGTTAGGTGTGTAAACAGGTGCAAACAGCTGCCACTTTCCCACCTTTTATACTAAGTCAAACAGTATCTCAGTCACGAGCTATTGGGCAAACCTGGGTCATGTGATGTTGGGTTTAGAGTAAGATTACCAGAAATTCAGAGGAACTTCAAGTGATCTCCTCGGGTTATGGCCCTTCTCGTCATCATTAACCAGTATGCTGACTTTGCCCATGTCCTCTGTTTTGTCCTCTCTTGTGTTTTCTTAAGCAGATTGCAGCCAGAATGACATCCTCCCCTTTTGCTAAGTCATTGCTTCCTTAACCTGGTGGCAAACCTTACCCAAACGTGCCCTAAACATGTACAGTATACTTGATATGTTTGTGTGTACAGGCGTCATATTGTATGTATAAAGTATAAGGTGTGTATATGTCTTATAGTCTATACATTAATATACATAAGTGAGACTCTTTAGCAGTAGCTGTTAGAGACTCTGTGCTGTACAGTTTGTTATTGTCATGGCTTCCTGCACTTGCCTCCTGAGCGGGAAGCAAAGTGCCCTCTAAGCAGAATTGCTGTCCATTTCCATGAGTAAGCAGCTAACCCCGTCACCCCAGGAGAGGCTGTGGACCAAAACACAGAGGAGGGGTCGGCAGTGGCCAAGCAACAGGGGGTGGGGGTGTGGAGGGAATGAGGAAGTGGAAGGGGACTGTTGTCCTATAAAAGTACATGCAGCGAGGCCTCTAAAAAACAAATTTGAGCTATTTTTTTTTAGCGCTTCGAGAGTTTCACAGAAATGTGTGAGGTCAGGGTTGAGTTGAAGCAGAAAGCAGAGCAATGAGACAAAGAGGAGAATGGGCAATATATTTGAGAAAATCAGATATTTCTGCTATGTGGGACACTTCTTGGGAAACGCAGGGTACACTTTCTTCCTTTTAAGTCTACTCTCCATTACTCTGCAGCTCCCCTGATACTCCCCAAATGCCAAAACAACACGGGGCATTAATAATTCATGTTGAACTCTACTGTATAGTGAGAGCGAGACAGAGAAGGTTTATTGTAGTGAGTGTGCGTTTGTATCATTCTGGTGTTGGCTGTGTGTGTACCTGTCTGATTCGAATCAGAGAAGAGCATCATGTCCCAGTTGCATTACACCGACATTGCAGCAGCTGTCTGTGAGACAGACATAATGATGGTGGTAATGCTGCTGCTGATGTCCAGCTGTTGAGACAGTTTTGTTCACACCACATTTGACAGTTGTGATACAAGTCCTTTACTTTCACATATGAACAAGTGCAGAAATAGTGACTCAGACAATGTAGGCATGCATTCTTGGACGTGGGACAATAATGGGCTGCATAGCAGTGAGTGTAGCCGATCATAAACAGTCATTTACTGTATGGTTCCCCCTCTTCTCAGACATGTGATCCTGTGACAACAATGGCTTCTCTCACTCTCAGCTGCAGGAAACCAAGGGCCTGAATTTGCAGATCAGAAGAAATTAGTGCAGTGCAGAAACAAGAAAGGCTTAACAAGATCTTTAACCACATTCAACCACACAAAGAGATGCAACTAATGATTGTGTTCAAATTGTTTTTAATTTATGTTATTAGTGGTTTTCTTTTTGGAACCTTGACTGAACCAGTGACCAAATTAAGAGCCACATGTCCATAATCTAATATGTTTTGTCATGGGTTGTAGGTTGCACTCATGAATTATAGATGCAGAAACATTCCTGAGATTGTAACTGGACTCACAGCCAGCGTATGGTGAGTGACCCAGCAGACAGACTCATACTTGCAGTGAATTAGTGCCACCGCAAAGTGGGGCACACCAGTGAGCCCTTAACAACTCTACTGGCACAGAGATAGAAGGGCGGAGGAGTGCTTCAGGGTGGAATACACTGAGAAAGATAGAGATTATGGCATACTGTGACAAAGCTCTCTTCCTACAGGGTTGTAGGATGAGCCTTTCCCATTCACTGTGAGAAATTGAAATAAGAACAGAGGGCAGGTTTCTCAGGGGAGAAATCCAAACACCGATGCATCCAAGGATCAGTAATATTCTACTTTTGTACATATAAACAATATTTTTCAGAATCCAAAGAAGATCCTTTGCATAAACCACCATAGAAATGCAGTTGTTTTCTTTCTGCTGTGACTGTTTAATTGTTTTGCCTGGGAAAGCTGGGGCCAGGACACACAGTAATGGCCTTCTGTAGGCAGCCTGGTGTGCGTGGCTCTATTCAAAATGGCTGCTGTTTGAATAGGCTGGGGGAGTTCGAGTGAAGGGATGCAAATCGTCGATATGGAAAAGGCAAAGCTCAGACAAAAGCTCCAGTGTTTGTTTGAGTCAGTCATTAAGTCTATTTTGTGCTTGTGTGTTTGAGCATGAATGTGTGTGACATCAGTAGTTTATATTACATAAACAAACTGGATTTACAACCAATGCTATTAATGTCTTCTTTGAAAACAGCTTATCTAGCAAAAGATAAGAAAAAACAATTTAAAAAACACTATTGTCCTCACATTCTTCACCAAAGATGTTTTTTTTTATTTCTCCCAGTCCTTGGATGTAGGAATGTGCTATTTATGGAATGAAAGTGAGATTACCTGAGACAATAATGATAAACTTTTCATCAGGCTTAGTCACTATGATTTTGTCAATTTTCTTCTTAAGCCTGATTTTACCAAACCTTTTTGTTGCTTTTCATCAAGAGACACACATGAAAGAGGGAGTTTTCTGATAAAGGATTTATTGAGAGTTGTGTTTTTTCTTTAATATTTTCTTTATTTGATCTTAAGGGATAAATGGGAAGTATACTTGTGTAGTACAGTTTTAAGCTCCCCTTCTCTGACGACTCATGCTTTCTCTTTCTATGCCACCATCTCATAAACACTTAATTATTCAAGTAAAGGGTTATAAACCAGTAGAGTAACTTTTTTCCCTGCCTAGGTCATAAGATAAGCCTTTCCCAGATCAAGAACCTGCCTCTCTCTCTCTCTCTACCCTTGTCTTGCCCTTGACTGCTTTACCCAACCACTTAGGAGACATGAAGTCGCAGAGTCTCTGGGAAACTGGGCAAAAGGCTCCTCAGACAGGTCAATGTGTAACACTTGGCTCACTGAGGAGAAACACCTTGTTTATTTAGCTCAAAATTGGTTTAAACAGAGATTCCCTTTTGCAGCCTTTGAGGTGCTGAAGCGTGTTGGGGTTTGGAAGTGTTTCGGGAAGAAGAAAAATTGTGTTTTTCAAAACATTTTATGATGACGCTATATTTACTGTCAGGGAGCTGAAGGCGAAGCATCCAGTCTGTTTGTTCAGTGTTCAAACAGGTCATAGAAAATGTGAAATATTCTGTTCATTACAACCCGGCTCATATATTCCTTGTAAAACTGCATGTTTTGTAACTTGCTATAGGTGCTGGAGAGTTTTAAGATCATGGACTACAGCCTGCTGCTGGGTGTGCACATCCTGGACCAGAGCCAGAGAGAGGGGGGCGAGCCAGGCCAGGCAGGGGGAGACGGAAGGAGACCTGTGGGTCAGAGGGTGCTTTACTCGACTGCTATGGAATCCATCCAGGGAGACGGCAAGGCTGCCGAAGCCCTCACCACAGATGACACGTGAGTTGGCTCAGCTGGGGGAAAACACACATATTATCCACACTTATTTGGGCATACACACTCTGCCTCTGTCTGTCTCTTAATCTCCACCTTTTCTCTCCCAGACACAGTTATACAACCATGCTCATACCTCGTACAGGACACTCAAACAGTGTACACACAGTCAGGCTCTCATATAACCATGACTACACAAATACAAACACGGCCACCGCTCTGTGTATTTACAGGAATACACATGAATGTAAATACTGGAAGTGCCTCTTTCACAAACATTTGTAAAAGTGTGTTGGCACATTACTTTTATTTGAACAGTGTTGCAAGCATTGCAGAAGAAAAACAGTAGCTATTCTCTGACAGCTGCTGTGTTTTCACTCTGTTTTAGGATGGGTGGCATCCCTGCCAAAACGCACAAAGAAGAAAAGCTGCTCATCTTCCTGGGTATCATAGATATTCTGCAGTCGTACAGGTACTGATCTTTATGAGATTACATAAACCTGAAGCCATTTTTAATACCACTGTTTTGTGTAATTTTAAAAAGTGAAATGTCTCATCAATAGCCAGTAAAGATGTGACATGTGCATGAATAGTTAAAGACTCTCTAGGACTTGGCATGATTCTCAGAGTGGCTGCTTGCCCTACGCCAAGACCTCTTAATGTTGAATTATCACCCTGTGCTCGCTGACGGAAGGAGCGACAAACCACTTTATCACCCTCTTAAAAGGACTGAAGACTTTTTCTCTATCCAACATGATTTAGATGGACACAGCGGTCTATCTGTCTTTTTTACTTATACATTGATTTTTTTGTCCTGAGAGCAAAAGTATCGGGTAAACAAGGAGGAAGCCTTTTGGCTCATCAGCTTTTCAAACTAAAAGCATCACATACATCTCTGTCAGCCTGGTTGGTCAAGGCATCAAAGGCACACAGAGTGGGTGAGATGAGATCGGGTCAGGGAGTATGAATAGGCCCAATTTGTTTCCACTTATCCTGCCTTATTTCTGGTAACTTACTTCACTTAAAGACAATGTTATGTAACTTAAAACTTTGATGTATTTTCTGCTTAAATGCTGAAACGTAACCTCAGTTTGTGTAGCACCAAGGGGGGAAGGGGAAGAGTGATTTATGATCAAGCATAAATGGGAAATTCTTGGTTAAGCAGGTACATTTGTGACAAGGTTTCTTCTTGTTTTGTTTCTTCCTAGATTCATTAAGAAGTTGGAACATTCATGGAAAGCCCTGGTGTATGACGGCGTAAGTTGATTCCCTGCTCAAATCTGACAATGCATCTTTTATAAATGAATCATTTGGTTACATACTCTCTCACAATGACGTCTTCTCTGCTATTCCTCAGGACTCCGTCTCAGTGCACCGGCCCGGATTTTACGCCAGTCGCTTCCTCAAGTTCATGAGCACACGAGTGTTTAGGAAGACTCAGTGTAAGTCTGCAGGTTGATCGTTGTCACACATGGGAGGGAAAGGAGCACACACACACAAAAAAAGAGAAGGGCAGCAATGGGAAGAAGGAAATCCTGGCCTGATAAGCAGAGTTAATGTGTAGGGACTTTTTGCCGGGCATTTGTGAGTCACTTTAAGATTATTAAATTAGTATAATTCACTTTTTACATTACGTGGAATATCGTTTCTTTGTATCGTCCTCATGATCAACCAGAGATTAAATTGTAGGATTAGATAACACACTTCTGTTGTTTGAAATTAAGGACTTCTGGTTGGTTATGAGTAGACAATCATGTGTCTAGGCAATTTAAAACAGATTGAGTTTGTTGTTTGGCAATCCAGAAACAATACACAGTTACACAGTTACATACCACTGAGGTGTAGGATAAAAAAGATTAATAAACTCCTTAAGTCCAGGAAGTAATGACGCTGGTTCCCATTTTACACAATAATCAGTCATGTGGAGCTAATTCATGCATGACAGACTGATCCTCTGTCAACCATTTTATCCACAGAGCCTGTTCTCAGTGCCGTGGGTGTGGTTGTAGGTAGTCAGGAAGCAGTTTTGGAACTTAAATGTCAAATATAGTAACGATGTTATGCAACCATGCGGGACCCCCTTGTGGAAATGAACATGGCTGAAGAAAAGATTTGAGGATTTAGCTCTGCTATTAACCATCGCCAAGTCCCGTCAGAGGGAGATGACAGGAAAGGATTTAATTTCATGCCTTGCTTGGGAGGCAGAATAAGGATGGCTTATGGGAGACTTGTGTAATCGTCATTGTGCATTTTAACAGTTTAAAGACTTTACTAATTTTGGAGGCAGAGCTTTGCAGTTTCATTGTGCGTGAATACTGCTTCTCCTGTTGCTTTTTCTGCTTTTCTTTTCCTGACTTGCACGCTCCTTTCGCTCTGCAGCAATTCGATTCTCCCCTTCAAAGAGGACTCGTACTTCCATCCCGGCTCTGAAGTCGTCCTCACAGGAGATCCTTTCATCGCAGGCAGATGAGAGGAACGAGGAGGGCAGGAGGGACAGGCTGGGAGGAGCTTGCAGTCTGGCCAGTCTTGATGGACAAGGTACACAAAACAACAGTTTTTCAGGAAAAACTCACACTGACCTTGAAAGAGAGAGTTTAGAGTTTGTAAGACAGCATATCTTGGATACAACAACATTCATTGATTTTCATTGAGGGACTTGAATTATTAATGAATTTGTTTGAAACTCAGAACCTAAATGATTTTTGTGTCATAGGAAATCTGTAAAAAATGACATGGTCTGACGCACGAAGGTGCATGAAGGTATGCGAATCTGCCTCTAGGGATTACAACATCTGACCTTTGTGTCTGATATGAAGGATTGCTGGACAACGCAATGCCGGAAGAAACAAGGGTGTGGGCGTGTGGGCGTGTGTGGAGAGGAAAGAGAAGTCACGGGGTCGTGTGTTCGCTTTCTCTTTATAACCGAGCGTTATTCCACCATTGTCAGCAGCTGTGATGCAACATACTATAAAGCAATTTGGATCGTCACCCTTCCTGACTCTGTCCCCGCAGTTACTGAATCAGTCTCATTGAGGACAGAGTAAATCTTTAACTCTGAAGTGTGATGTTGATACAGAGAAATATGTCAGTTTTATTGGAATAATTTGATCACTTAGGTTAGATCAAATTTCCATGCCCAGGTTGTTTAAACTTTGAAGTCCACAAAGGAAGTACAGTGGCTCTTTCTCTTTTCCCCCTGTGGATGATCAAGTGCCAGCTTTACAGTTAAACAGTTATACAAAGCTGTATTGATCACACCGATTGGTAAATTGGGCGTTTTTGGTGTTGGAACTTTTACAAAGTTTACTCATTATGGATTGAAAGTTATATAAAGGCTGTGTGAATCTGGAGCTTTCAAAAATGTGAGAGGTTTTATCTCAGCTTAGGCTTAGAGACAAATTTAGAGAAAACCTGTTACAAACTGGAGACATGGCATCTGTAAATAAGGCTCAGATGAAAAGATAGAAAATGTGGAACGTGTGTATATTTCCTTTTGCTGATCACACGTATGTGGTTGTTGTTTTTACTTAGCTGTGTTTGGTTCATACCTGCGTCCTGATCTGGTCCCCGTCAACCCGTCCTTCTATGAGGGATCCTCCATGGGAACCATTTCCACTTCCTCCATCTTTGTCAACGTGGACAACCAAACAGAGGACAGGTACGGCATATACTTGTTTTCCTTTCTGTGTTGACTTAGAGGTGGAACTTAAGACCTTTAAAAACATGATGCAAGGTTAGAATACACAGCGGCCTTGAGGATGAGCAGGAAGGCAAGTAAATTTGCCACGCCTAACACACACACACACACACGTTATTGTCACCTGTGCTCTGATGTAACATGGTCTTATTGGTAACATGCGTCACGTAGTTGGTGACTCACATATTCACACACTTCCTACAGATGGACTGTATAGTTACAGGATGAGTGGTGTTATGATGGGGAATGTCAGGCAAGAAAGAAAAAATACTCCCGAAGTGAATCAGTCTATGAAAAGGAATATCTGTCTTTGCTTCAACAGGAATGTTCTAACAGTAGAGTGTAGATTAGTTGAATTATTACCACATATCATATCGTAAAATCTGATAAAAAACCCTACTCTACATTATGAAATAATAATCAAGGTATGACATTAACGGGTTTTATTACACCTGCACCTGCACAGAGGACAGTTTCATTTTGCCTCTTGTTAAAAGCTTCTGGACGCTTTGTCCTCTGCCCTCTACGCGTTTCCATCTTTCACCTCTTTCACCTCTACTTCTGTCCGGCAGTGTCAGGTTCAGAGGCTTTCTGAGGCTCCATTGTGTGACTTGCCTGGTCTTGTCCTTTCATCAGTCACCTGCTGCTACACTGACATTGTTCTGTCAACTCTTTTCATAAATATTTAAACGCCGGCTTTGACAAGGTCTTACTTAGTGCCATTACGCTGCAGAAAGACTGTGACAAAAGACGACAAGCAGTGCAGTGGCGACTGTACATCCACCAACAATAATCCCTGTCTGACAGCTGCTTTGCCTCTTTGAGTTGTAACACCTTATGTTGTGATGTGTCCGGGTGGGATTGTGTTAAAACAAAGCTGTTCATGTTGTATCTCCTCCTTATCCGCAGCTCTACTTCTCTGCTACTCTCTCTCTCTACCTTTCATTTTGCCTTTAAACAAAAAAAGTAGTCAGTCACTTGTCATGTAAGGGTAAAAACACATTCCTGAATTTATCAGGGTGTCACCTGACATACATATAAGATAAATAGCTTTAGTTGCCCCCTGGTGGTTGAACCAGGACTGTAAATAAAAAGGGAGATGAACAACATTGCACTCCTGATGCTTAATCTAGTTGGTCAAGCTATATTTAAAACCATTTACACTGATGTACTGATGCAGTCTCATACCACACTGTATTATTAAACATTTGTTTGTTGCTAGTTTTATTCTTTTGTATTTAATTTAATTTAAAGTTTTCTTTTCCATGCTTCCCCACTAACTCAATTAACGTCCAGGAATTTCTGACATGCATCATATTGGCTGCCTGACTGAGGATAAAAACATAGTTTTGTTTTTGTGTCTTGGAGGGCTGAAGACTTCGCTCTGTCATACATACATGTATCTGACATCTTTTAATGCACTGGTTCCCAACATGATGATACCGACCGGGGGTTTCACTGGGGTCGCAATGGCTTTCCTGATTTTATGGGGTGTAAGACAGATTTTTAAAGGCCTACATGTCAGATTGTTTTCATTTCTGTGAAGAAAACTAAATGAAAAAAATAAATTGATATTGTTAAATATATAAGATAGTAAAATGTTGATAGTCTCCCATCAAGGGTGTCATTTGGACACAGTCACTGGCCAGTTAAGGAAACTTTATTCATTTCCTGTAAGAAATTTTTGAGCCTCTCAGCTGAGACCTCCACTGGCTCAACACCAGACGAGCTTTCCCTCCCGCTCGCAGTCAGTTCATCTCTTTGATGTCAGAGTCTGTGCAAGTGCGTGTGATTTGTTTCTTGAGAATATTTCTTCTCAAGCACTGTGTATACAGCTGCTATACTTTAACCCAGACAATGGAGTCTCAGGGCTGTCTGCTACTTAAGTAGTAATACCTTTCTCTGTTCCAGAGATGATGTTGCATCCAGCTCCACATTTACCCTGGAGGACAGTGCTATCTGCCTCACTTCAGAGCAGAGCACTATGGATGTGGACATAGACCGTGATGACGGATCTGTTCTTGATGTCTATTTGGTAGGTTGTTTCTCCATTTGTTATTTTACATCCCTCTCGCACTTGGGTCATTCTTCAGATATTGGTCATCTGTACTCATGAATGTTTACCTTGCTCACAATTAGATGAAAATGTGTTAACATCCATTTTTCTCTTCTCCCCTGCAGTGAAAAGAGCAGCTTTAAAACCTTCATTTCCTCCTGCCAATCATAAGACAATCTCCGCACTCCATTGGACGGGCCAGGCTGGCCTTTTGACTCCACTTCCAGTGCTGCTAGATCCATGTTGCCACTTTTATTGTCAACACATAAAAAGACTGAGATTCTTCACCGGTTGATGGACTAAAAGAAGGCACCAACACAGTCACGATGATGGACATCTGCAGGAACCATGTGACATAACATGAAATGTGATGAACATCTGGCTGAACTGAGTGTTGCTTTTTAGAGCATGTATCAACGCAGTGCCATTAAGTTTTATATATGTATACTGTTTTCATGGCCCACACAAAGATGTAAGCATTTACTAGAAGGTAGATACATTTCTTTAAATGTTTTTTTTTTCAGCTTACCAGAAAGAAATGAAAGAGACTTTCAAAGTTTGCAACTGCATTAGTTGCCGATCAGAAGAGAAATGTTTACAGTGAATTTATGACGGCATCTTGGTCCCTGATGAACGGGGGATGTGACGGTGTCATGCAAAGTACACAAGCCAACTTGTAGCCACAGACAACACGGATGAGAAAAAGATGAACAGACTTGATGGATTCTGAAGCTCCCGAGGCCAAACTCAGACTGTGACGTGGTTAAAGTGGCCACCTCATCTTAACCGGGCTGTTATTTGTGCTGCCCTGACAGGAACCTGAAGCCCTGGCGAAGGGCTGTTGTAAAGTGAGAAAAGACAGTTACTGGATCTTGGAGGAAGTACAGAGCGGTGGGACAGTACACTCGCTCTTGATTAAAAAGGCACTTTTGACATTGGTTATGATTACTGTTAAGAAATATTTTTCTCTGAAGAAGTTGCTTAGGTGGGTGGGCTACCTGACATAAGCACAGATTTGGATATGTGAATATGCACTTTTTCTTTTTACTCTACTACAAATGCACACCTCTGTAAGTCATTGATACTATATGTACAGAGACAGTGAAGGAAAATTGTAGATCATTTTTGATGTGGAGCTACTAGTTTTGTGAGGTTTGCGTCATGACTGAAAAGCTTTTACTCAGGATATCCTTTGATACTGAATAAGTGTGTCCTCTCCAAAAGTTATGAGACATGCATCCTACACTTAGAAGCTGTCCGATACCTCTTCATCAAGACCATATCCAACTATAAATGTTGATTTCCACGATCACACGTTGGTTGAGACCATAATTTATTATGTAAATCTCGATATTTTACCATTTGCTGAAAAATTACTTTAATCGCTGAATGTAAAGACAATGGATATTTATATATAGAAGAGACTCCTATAAATAAACTGCTTAAATGCAATACAGTCTACCGTTAAGCTACTGAGGAAGTACTTATCTGATTGAAGATTTTTTTTTTTTTGAAAATCACTCACCTTCACACTAAAACAGTACACTGCACTTGTTTCACTTGTGTAACAATTTTAATTTACAGAACATTGTCAAATTGCATTACATTTAGTTCAAATAATAACACTTCTGATGTACAACTTAGAAATATACAAAGTGTGAAGATTACTGACAAAATATC
The DNA here is from genome assembly GCA_028641955.1 of Protonibea diacanthus. Classification (NCBI taxonomy): domain Eukaryota; kingdom Metazoa; phylum Chordata; class Actinopteri; family Sciaenidae; genus Protonibea; species Protonibea diacanthus. Next base: position 19,913,010 of record CM053985.1, read on the forward strand.
AAAATTAAAAACACTAAATGCATTCTTCAGCTGACATTGCTCGTAGATCTAGCTGTTGTAATCATCAGCGAAACAATTATCCAGATCCTTCCTAACCTCTGACCCCTTAGACCAAAAAATCTGATGGTGAATTTTCAACTATGCAGATCCACTGATTGCAAAACTCCCAACCTTTGATGGCATCAAACACAATCTAGAGTAAATTTAAATCTTGAGGTAAGATGATGTGAAATGCTGACCCTCCCCCCGCCCTCACTTCATTTCAGTGTTGATAAATGCACATCTGGTGTCTGTACAGTAGAGATAACCAGGATTTTTTAGGGTTCGTCCTGGTGTCTAAGGCATTCTGGGGGTAGTTTATCAGTCAAAGGGCAGGAGGCCACTGTGCTGTAGTGTGGCTTATGAAATGTAATATTAGAGTATAGGTGAGAGTGTACGGTGTTGTTGATATTGGACTAATTTACAAACCTGACACTCGTGAATGGACAGATTTTTTTTTTTTTTTTGCTGCCTCATCAGGGGCTGAAAATGGTGAAAAACAACCTTGGCTGTACAAAATGTATCCACTCATCTCTCAATGAAAGAGAGGAATTTTTATATCAACACTAAGCCTGGCCATTTGCAAATATCTGTCAGAAACCGTACGTTACCAAGAAGTTACATACAGATACACACTTACAATAGGCCGCAACTTAGCATCTATAGACGACAGTCAACTACATCGTAGATATCCAATTGATTATCAGTTAAACTGCGTCAAAAAAATCTAACCTGTGTTAATAACACTTAGAAAATGCTCCTGATCTCCCACTTCAGGTTTCCTTGGCCCATTACTGTCAAATTCAAGCGTTTAACAGTCAATTCACATTTCTCATATTGGTAAACTAACTGAGAATGTATTCTGTTTTTTTCTCTGTACAATACATTGTGTCCATTTTTCTCTCCATTAGCTACTTTATAACAATCTAGAAATATAAAGATTTCAAAGCTTTAGACCCTGACCCCCCATCAAACTGTAAAGAGAGTCATCACTAGAGGGACAGGAGAAGGCAGGAAAGAGGAGATACTGCACCACACCTCAATGCTTATTCTGTCAATATCTACTTTCCTCTCTCATGGTAGTTACTTTAGCAGCAGCAAAATAAGTAGCTGTAATACTAGTGATTAAAGCAAACCCAAAAAAGATGTAATCATAAGAAATGTACAAAACAATTTACAAAAAAAGCAAATAATTGGTTACAACAATTCAAAAACCACTTAGGAAACTCTTGAATTTACATACAAATGTACCCATGACCAAAAGATGGTGTTAAGCCATTATAATGTGGCTGGGATGACAACTACTGATAGATTAAAGCCGTAAAACCAGTCTCTTCTACAAGCAGGTGTCCTGAGGGACCGTCCTGGATGATATGGTGTCCTGCATGTAGTAAGTCTGAAAACACCTTCTAATCGACAGGTGAACGGATCATGTAGTCATCAAAAGCATGTTCAATGCTAAACAATGGAGCCTCTCAAGTGGGCAAACTTGGCCCTCCGCCAGCCTGAAACAAGAAGTAAGATTTAAAGTCAATATCCCAGAAATGAACTACACTGAATTAATTAACAGATTCTGTGCATCTGGTGGCGTTTTCATGGTTCAATTACAGCAAAAGCACCAACCAAGTCATATCCCATTCTTTGACAGAGTAATCAATGTTCTACCCATCTGTTTAATTGCTTCCTCAGTTGTAAAATAAGGCATGTTTGAGTTCCTGGTTACCTCTTTATGTTCAGAAGAGGATGGGCTTCCCAGCAGTTTTATCCTGGACGTAGGAGGTGAAGCGTTTGAGGAACTTGGGATACTCTCTCTTGGCCACAGCTCTGAGGACCGAGGCTGGAGCCCAACCGCCTGGGTTCACTGCAGCCACACAGAGGAAAATTATCAGGAAACTGTGTACTTATGATAAAATTATTAGTAATAACCCCACTGTATACAGATTGAGTACAAAGACAGTGGTCTAGGGTGCCCTCTAGTGAGAGGTGAGGATGTAATGCACATTTTTTTTTTTTCAAATGAACTCCCATGACCTGCCTGGTTTCTCTAACAAATAATTGGCTCAGGAGTCCTTCTGCAGTGCTGCTTTATGTCACAAGCTCCTTGTCTACAGGAAGTCACTGGAGGGGGAGAAGCTGTGCACGTCAGGACTGGCATTTCAAAGACACAAACACAGACTGTCTAGCTGCTGTGGTGTGGTGGCTACCAGCGGTGCAAAAACCAATTGGCAAAAATATCGGCTGATATTAAGTTATGAAGCCATATTTGGGAAGGTTGTGTGAAACAAACAATAGCAACGCAGTAGCATCATGATGTGTCGAATTATAACGAAAAAACAGTAAAAGAGGCAAAGCAGCTACAGTTCTTACAGCATGGCATTTTATTTTGCTGTTTTCTTCTAGACTCTTTGCTGATTGTTAACGTTGTTTGCACTTTTATAAACATTATGTATCTTTACCATATTTGCCAAAAAAATTGTGAATACCAGAGTCAGATAGCCTAGCATTAAGCAATATCATTAATGCCTTCTCTACTTTCCCACCTGTAGTAATTCTGCGGGTTTTATTTATATATAGACTGTCAATTTGTTTGGCTGTTAATAATCTGCAAAGGGTTAGGGCACAGCTTAACACTTCCTCCAGGCACATACAGGAGGTTGGGTGTAAACATTAACGGCGCTTGAATAGTTATACTGATGATGACAGAGAGGCTTTGTTTTGCTCTGGGCATATACAAGCAGATCAAAACTCTTCCGGGCTCCCCAGGTTGGTGAGATACTTACCATTGGCAACATAGGTGATCTTACAAAGGATGTTGTCTCTGCTGATCTCTTTATCACCCTCTGGTGGGCTGACCAGCGTTTGGCAGATCATAGCGACATTGATTTTGGCACGGACACACCGGTTTGTGGGCTGAAAGTAAAACAAAACAAAAGGTAAATTCAAACAGTCCCCAAGCTGCTACAAATCTCACTGTAGCTAATTTTAAAGTTAAGAGGGCTTAAAGTATTCTTTCTATGGTAAGTTGGCCTATAAAGCCGTTTGCCTATTTGTAATTATAAACTGCAATGAATGACATGCATTTTTAATATCATCACAGTACACAGATGCATCAGGAAAAAGTTACACAAATGGATAAATATAAAAATACACATGAAAAAAAAAGACCAAGCAACAGGTTTCATCTCTCTAGTCTTGCAATATTGTAATATAGTCATCTTACAGTGCAATTGTCGTGGTCCACAGAAAAGTTGCAGACCAGCCACGTGTCAGGGTCATTTTCGTTTGTTGCTAAGATCTTCCTGATGGCTGACAGGTAGAGCACGTCTCTCTGAGAGGCAGGCCACACTCTCTGAAACACGACAGGATTCATTTAGCAGGCAATCAAACAGCAGAATGTTATTACTGATCAAACATGTTCTAAAACCATCACAGAGTCAACTTACCTTGTGTGTCTGGTAAACAATGACCGCATTATCAGAGAGGGTTTCCACAACGTTGAAATTTTCAATGGTGGCTGAGGAAAAGAAGAGTTCAGTTAGGCTGTGACAAAAGTCAAACAGTGCTATTATGATGCTAATGTACTGAACTTACTCTCCCAGTCCAATCGGACATCAGTGTCCCAGAAGTAGTGGCAGACCTCATGTCCTGTCACCCCCTTCACAGCGTGTGTGGCTTTAAGAGGATCCAGCACAATACCGTTCTCCTCCACCTCTCTTCTGTACACCTGTCACACAAAGTGCAGTGAGTGAGGCAGAACAAATGAAACATTCACAACCCTAATACAAAGAATACTGGGGAGGATCCTATTCATTTTGCCACTGACTGATAGCATGAGCTGATTTCTGCAGTTTCAAAACGTAACTGAAAACTTTAAGTTCACATTTGGAAGCATAGAGATGACAGTGGTGTAACAAAGTCATACTCAGGTACTTTATTTAAGTTTAAAAAGTACTGGTTACTAGTTTTTCCTTCTACTACTAAGTATTTAAGTAGGTCTTCCAACTCAACTAGCTGATAAATTTTCCCTCTGAACTATCAATGCTTTGTCTGCAACCACAAGACCTTTAAATGGGGGAATGAGATTTAAATATTTTAAGCTAGCAATTGGGAAATGATTCACGAGCAGCTTCACTCCTCTGTACGCACCTTCATCTCTCCTTCTTCTATTACTAGTTGCCAGTTGGCATCTCCGCCCACATCCTGAAGAGAGTAAGTCATGTGATTCTGCACCATCTCCTCCACCTAAGAAATGGATAGATAGTGATTAAATTCATATATGAGATTGTATTTTACTTGTTTATCTGCCTATTGGACGACATGCTTTGATATAGGACACAGCTTGGAGAGAAAGAAAGAAAGAAAGAAAACAAAACACGGTGTATGGCTACGCTTGTGTTTAATGATTTATAGGCTTGACACACCTTCTGTAGGACCTGTGCTGGTATTTTATTTGATAGAGGGTTTGATAACATTATATGAGGCAAACATAAAATTTCTTTCTGAGAACCTTAGGAATTTCCTTAAGGCAAATACATGAGCTACTGCCCAGTAACCAAACACATATTAAACACCTGATGCCGTCTCGGGTTGTTTCAACATCCCAACAAGCAGTCCGGTCTAGATTCATGCATGCTCATTCTGTGATGGATGGAGTCATTTGAGGAAAGGAAGTGAAGTAATTTCACTGGATTCCAGACATGCAGCGTTAGATCATCTTTATTCTTATCAACGGTATGAAGACATCCGTTATGTGAGTATGACAAACTGTTAGTCCTTCCAGGAATTTCAGTTTTGTCTGGTCAGGATTTTTGTCTTAGGGTATTTACAGGATACTACACAGACTTTGGTGTAAAAATACTTAAAGCACAGAAAATGGTTGTGAAATCCTGGAGGGACTGGTTAGTAGACATTTTCATGCTATCTGCGCATGCTATCCCTGCTACTGGTGGAAAGCAATAGGCGTTTGCATCCAGGTGCTCGCTGTTGACCAAACACAGTACCTGAACGCTGAATCTGTGAATGTCATCTGACGCACTGACTAGCTCAATGGAGGACAGGGAAGAAGAATGGCTATGGGGCTGTTCAGTGGAGAAGGAGGAAGATTGAAAGAGAAAGCAATAAGGAACGAAACAGAAAGTGGCGCCACTGCAGCAGTCAAGAGGACACAATCACAACCTGCGCGAGTAGTACTTCATTATGAAGATGTTATATAAGCTTTGAAATTATTGCAACAAATAAGCACAAACTGGTTCTCTGCGTGAACAGATTAAGGTGAAGCATGGGCACATTTTGAGAGAAGTGTAGCAGAGCTTTAGTGGCATGTCATACTGGTTGTAAGCTGACTAGGTTTCAAACAGGAAGGAGGAGACATTGCTAACAGAAGCATCTGACAGATGTAAATTAGAACAAACAGGGATGGAAATAAGATGTAGATTAAAGAGAAAATAAATAATGTGTTGACCACCTTGCTGGCAAATTGATGTGTACCGATGGTGGAGTAGGCGTCCCCGGGAGGAACAGGAGTTAGTCGAGGTATCCTGACCTTCTCTGACTGGCACTGAGAGACAGAGAGTAGGAGTTTGGTAAGAGAGAGAACATTAGGCAGATATTATGAACACAAACAACATCTCTGTGTGTAATTTATGTAACTGTGCTTTGGTTCACTGCTTTGTTGTTTCAGAGAGAGAGAGAGGGAGAGGAAGAGAGAGGAAGACGAGGAAGGGAAGAACAAGAGCTATTTACTGTGCCTTCTAGACTAAGTGTGTAATTGTTTTATACATCAAACTTGACAGGAATGTTTTATAATTGAGCAAAATAGAGCAAGCTTGGATTTTCATCACACCTGCTCCTCTATCTTGTCCTGTCTATCCAGTGCAGCTTCCACCGCATCAAAGAACTCATCCTCATTGATCAGACTGTTAGGCCCCTCCTGTGGAAAGCAAATGTCGTCAACAATATAAGAATTCAGCCATGCAAATGGTGCAGTATGATAGAAATACACATGCTGGGAGACGTGGAACAAAGTCAAGAAATCACTCATTCATTCATCTTAATCTGCTTTAATCTTGCCTCATAGTCAGGGCCTCCGTAGTGTGACTTTTTCTTCAGTTCATTCACAGCAGACTTGTAGGCATCTTCTACCCTCCTCCTCTTCTCTAGCTCCTGAACACACAAAGAGAGCAGTGTAGTGAAGTTAGTGAAATGGTATTAAACAAGAAGTCATACTGTCAGCATGAAATTAGAAACACCCTTAAAAAAAATATTTGTTTCATTTAAAAAAAGACATCTTCTAATCCTCAACATTTAGACAGCAGACAAAAAGGGATTCAGTTTTATAGAGTCAGAGAACATCTCTGTGCTGGTGACAGTGCTCCTTTAAGGTAAGAAAAGAGAGATCTGTCGCAAACAGTTGGACAAATCCACCACATCATTCAGCTGTGAAAACACTCAAACAGGTTTTACCGAATGGCTCATCCCCCGCCAGAGGCAAATAAACACACTTCACACAAATGAACTGCTGGTACACAATGGATATTTGAAGAGACTGAATTATCTTCCAGTGGTAGATCTACAGTTTTCATCTGTGGCTTAAAAGCACAGAAACCAAGCAAACAAGCCTCGGTATTTGGTCTCTTTGTGAGAGCAAATGAGTCAAAATACAATCATATTTACTCTGTAGGCTGAAACCACTCAACAAATCTGAACAAAACACACATTTTAGACGCAGTTTATCCACACTGCAATAAAAAGAAAGCAAGCAAACTAGTATACTCTCTTAAAAATACTTCAATGGATGAACCAGACAGAAAGAGACAATAAGGTGACACAAAATAAACAAGCGGTGATCCTGTTGTCTGCCGTGTAACCACTATAGACAGACAGACAGACAGACAGACAGACAGACAGAGACCTACTTTAAAGAAGTGGCTGCAGGTCTGTAGAGGTATCCATCTCTGTTTCTGGTATTTGATCTTCTCTGTCCCCCTTTGTAGTGAAGGCTTCCACAAATTGCACCATGAAGGCCGAGTAGTCATTGTGTAATTCACTCGTTCGCGTCTAAGCAGGTGTGTCTACTACCTGACTGTATGTTCTGTAACTACTCTGTACTATCTCCTTACTATACCCGCCTTGTCCTCTTTCTATCTACACATTGGCAACTAAACTTCATACACATAACCAAACACAAGATAAGATTGAGGTAGTTTCACTCGAGCAGTCTAAGTAACTGAAAGCACTTCCCGGCTTTAGTAGGTTTTAGGGTTGGGCTGCACACCTTCACACAGAAAAAAAAAGACGACAAAACTGGTTTGACAACATGAGCGCTCAGCTGAGCTGATCAGGATGTAAGCATGAGGAGCTCTGCCCTTTTTAGATACAGACCACTCACTATATAAAACAAAAATCAATCCCATGTCCTGGGAATTCCAACCACTGATAAAAAACAAAGTGATCAAATAACAAAAGGGTTAAAGCTTTTTTTGTGCTTCTGGTAAGCAAATCTGACTATTTTTGAAATCTCTATGCTGAGCAATAGTCATTAATGTTATATTTGAAGTCACATTACCACCTGTAAACCAGATCCTATTAAAAAACAGCTTTATGTGAAACTGGAGAACTCTTTTCCACCATGTGGCTTTTTAATGGCAGTCTAACAGGGACCTATATTATGAAATATGCTGTTTAGAGCACCTTAATATTTCACACAAAGTATTTTCAGGAAGCACTTAACCAAAAGCAATAAAAGAACAACAAAACAGTAACAAGATTCTGTTTAAGATACTAAATAAATATGATCATGCACATGCCGATATCAAGACTAATAAAAGCAGATTTAAACTATATCCTAGAACGATAAGGCTTGTCTGACCTGTTCATTCATAAGGCTATAACAGCAGTGTATTTTACATGTAAAACAATTTCAGAACCAACTCTGTTAAAATCACCCTCTAACCTTTCTGAAACAACCACTTATCTATTTTTAATAGTACATTTCCTTCACTACATGACCAGTCAGCCATTCATGTTGGAAATTTGGACTGCAGTGTGTTGCAATACATTCTTATTAGGGATGGGAATCAAGAACCGGTTCCAAATTGTATAATTCATCTGAACCATACAGTATGCCTCCAGGCTTATTAGTTACTTTAATTGATGCTGGCATCATTTTTGGACAGTTGTGCGTTGCAAAACAATGTCAAACCAATGTGGCTACGATGCCGGAAACTAGAATGAGTTATGGCGGGAAAATGGTCTTTAATGTGGCTTCATTTCATGAAGAAACATAATCTCTGTAAAATGCAGCATCATTTTTACAGCCAGCTCGACTCAACCATCAGCTCTCCTTTTTTTCTACTCTACTCTACTCTACTACTCTCCTTTGTTTCTAAACTGTGTTCAGACAATAAAACAGTTGCATTGATGCTAAAAACCTATATCAGCCTCCTTTTTTTCTGCACACTAAATTGCTCAGGATTCAATAAAGGAATCGATAAAGATTCAGGCATATAGCCAGAATAATAAATGGCATTGGAATCAATAAAAAAACTCAAGTCCCATCCCCAGTTCCTCATCACAAAACACAAAGCCACAATTACCACCTCTTGAAAAGGCAACGGAAGCCGACAATTAACTCCTCAGCCTGTAGCACTTCCACGCAGGCTGCTGACAAGCCCACTCACACTGCTTATTATTCACATGACACTTCACACACTGACATTTATTTTAATTACTGTATGCAGAATGCAAGACTGTACCTTATCCAGTCTCTTCTGCCAGCTGTCTTCTCGTTTGACCATCAGTTCGATGCAGTGGGACAAGGTGGAGAGGATGCCTGCTGTGGTGGCCTTGAAGGTGATGGCCTCACCCTTGAAGTCTATCCCGTTCATGCCTTTGGGACTGGCAGGGGCAAACACTGGCAAAGATAGAAACAAAGAAATTAAACCAAAATGTATTTTTTACAGATATTCTGAAATATGACTGGTTGGACAGCGCCTGCAGGTAAACTCACATTTTTCTTTACTTCCATTGTTGTTGTGATTATATTCACCATCAGGTCTTGTCGGGGTAGGAAAGTCATCCTCGTCCTCCTCTACTACGGGGAAGAAAACAGCAGTCTTAGACCCATCTACCGGTTTACAAAATTACGGTAGGTAATTACGGCGTTTGTACTTCAGAGCTAGTCGAGCCAGTTGGAAGTTTTTCTTAACGTCGACGATGCAATACTACATTTCTAGGAAAAGACACTGCATGCTCATTGAACCTACATAGCACAGCGGCAAGTTCAATATGAAAGTGATTTTGAAGACTACAGAAAGGTTCTGCCTCAGAGATTAAACAACCTACAAAGTGCCCTGGAAGTGGATATTGATTTTTGTTTCCTTTCTCAATGAGTCTTATCAACCACGCTCCTTTAACTTTCACACTGCAAGAACCAAGAAAGAAATCCTCCTTTCCATGTCCACACTGCTCTAAATATCTGAACCAATGTTAATAAAGATTAAACTCAAATTAACACTATATAAGCTCCATTATAATGTATCTATGCCACAGATTACCTCTGTCTCTCTGAAATTCATCTTTGCAGACAGCGTCAGCACAGGAGTCAAAGTATTTTTGCAGGGTGTCCACTTGTCTGCACAGAATGTCCCGGAAGGTTTCCATTTCTGCTAGCTTCTCACGCAACCTGTGCCCCTTCTGTGCAGAGAGAGACAGAAACTTTGTTTAAACCACAAAGCAAGGTTATAATAAAAAGAAAGAACAAAACACTTCACAAATTATGTAAATAACTACAACAGAATTGGCCTTTAGCTGGCATTTTCAGAAGCTGCTTTTAATATTCGGCCAAAGTTAAAATGGAAGGGACTAAGAATTTGATCTGCTAGTGCCAAACATCTTCACATTTTTTGGTGATTTGTTGTTTTACCTTGAAAGAGGATGTGGAAGTGGCAGACAAGGCACTAGCTGCTGAGGTGAGAGACAACATGGAACCATGACGCCGGAGGCTGGTTTCTGAACCATAACCAGACTCGGCCTGGAAAAAAATGGAGGATGCATGGAAAAAGGAGGGGGCAAAAAGATCAGTAAGTGCACAAAACACATGAAACAATCTGCAAAATAATAAGAACGTCTGCGGCTCAACTAGACAGGAACATAGAGAGAGGGGGGAGATCAATTCTAGCAGTCAGCAGCAATGAGTAATGCTGAGCTCGACCAGAGCATGACCTACACCTACACAGACAAACAGTCTATTGAAAGGGACTGGAGCTGACAAAGACACATGCATCAACCAAGCCGGTCAGACTGATACCAAGTTGTTGAGGGACAGTGAAAATAAATTACACTGTAATGCAGAGTGCACAGACCTGATTGCAACTTTCTGGAGGAAAATACTGTATATGCTAATGAGAACATGCAGTGTGTTGTGTCACGTGACATTATGAAACTGTGTGAACAGTCATTAGGGAGTGGCAGTGACGGCAGTTGTTCCATTAATCAGCCAAGTTATGACTGGGCGATGCCTGGGACTGCCAAGTCAGCAAAGTGACAGAATTCTATTATACATATTGCATGCATGTGCACAACCAGCCAATGAACAGTTATCCACTACACTACAGAGAGCTAGCAAAATATTACATTTGAATTCCCATCTTCACTTGATCAGTAGAAACATTAAAGAGGAGCTAATGAAATATGGAAAAGCCTGAAATTCTCTGATGTATGAAACATGCTGGTGGTATGTTTTTTGAGTGTAAATGTGTAATTTTACTCTGCATTCTTGGATTAACATTATTTTTTAACCACATACAATTAAAACATTCCTGTTTGTTAGCTGGAATGCAGAGGTGTTTCTTAAAAACAGTGAGTAAACTGAAGAGGAAGTCGGGAGACAGACTCAACTCAAGAGACAGCGCACATACATTCCTCTGCTTGAAGATCTTATAACATTATAACAACAGCATGAGAGTCTGGGAGAAGTGAAACTAAATACTGCTGAACAGATCACGAGCTGCGTCGTGGACAAGACCAGGACAACAGAAAAACCTCAATGGTACAGAGTGTTCATATTCATACAAGCTTGGGGTTTGTTGTGATAGTAAGATTAAAGTGATACATTCTGGGGGTATTTTTATATGGTATATTTATATACAACCCTGTTTCCAAAGAGTTGAGTCGCACAGCGTAAAATGTAAATGGAAACAAAATGTAACATATCAATATCATGTAAACACTGAAACGCCATGTTTAATTGAAATATAGCACAAAGACAACTTGAGAAGTGCCACTGGCAAATTGTAACCTACACAGTCAAGAATTTACTGCCAGACTGACAACATACTGCTTAACTTCTCCTCCGCTCCACTCTTTTCGCCGTCACTGTCAACTGTTCGCTCTGTCACCCACACACATTTACACACCACCCTTTACTTAAAAGAGCTACGTTACCGTGCAAAAATCGCAGGGATATATTGATTTTTTTAACGCAGTAAGAAAAAAACGATTAAGTCACAACCCTGCTAAGGACTAAAAGGTGTTCTTACTCTATCACTTAAGGACCTGATGTGCTGTAATTTCTTTAATCAGCCTGAGATATTGCTAAAATCATTTTTAACTTATTACTTCTTTGGGCAGAGACACAGAGCCAAAGCAATGCACTAATGGAACATGAAGACCAATCTATGACTGCCATCTTTATGCACCTTGTCAGCTGCATGACACAGCCATGCAAACTAAACACCCACTCATACACAACGCATGAAATGGCATCTTGTGCCTACGGCTTTGTGATGGTGAGATGAGTTTACAGTAACTAACCATAGAAATTGGAAACCTATACACATCTGAGCATATTGCTGCTTGGGAAGTTATCACTCATTAAAAAAACAGTGATAGTTCAGCATACATCCATGCAGCATAAGCTTAATTTCTAAATAAAAAATAGTGAATGATTTCTTCCAATAACTTACATGCAGTGGAGTTCAATGCTCAAATGAGCCTATTAGTGCTACTAATGTGACAAATTGTACACATGCAAATATGCAAAGATGGGCTATGTTTATTATTCAGCAACACTGGCATGCTAATTAAAGACTAGTGTGATGTGAGTGATGAATGACAGTGAACAAGCAGCATGCCAACATGCTATAAGCCCACCATTCGGCCATTCCAACACCCAAGGCAGAACAGGACACTGCTGCAGTCCCGGCGGGTTGCTGGCCCCAACATGGCCCAGACGCTCCCCCAACACTCCCACCGTTCTGACAATTCAGAGGTTTAAATCCAGTATTCCCGTTTCCCCCGGACACACCTCACTGAGGAACAAAAGGGAAGAGGAGGAGGTGCCGAAGAAAAGCCACACAGGCTCAGCTTAGCTTGTCAAGTAAAAGAAAACGGCTATGAGAGAGGGAAAGGAGGAAGAGGAAAAAAGTCATTTGCTCCGCAACAGCCAGGGGAGAGGCAGACACAAGCTGCTCCATGAAGCAGAAGAGACAGACGGAGACAAAAGGATGAGCCTTTCTCAGCAGAGTGAATCAGGTCTGTGTTCAGTCAAACCTTCCGCAGGCACACACATGGACTCAAAGACACACACGTACATGCACTCTATGCACTGTATCAACAGACCACACACACCCTGATGTGTAAAACCGTTTCATCTTGTCCATCTTTATGTCCAGTATCCATCACTGTGCAAGCAACTTTGACTGTGTGTGTTTGCATGTAAGAGATCGAGCGAGAGCGGGATAAAGATGAGGGCTGCATGTATGCATTAGAGAGAAAGAGAGAGCGACGAGGGCTGTCCAGAGCTGTTTGTGTGATAAACCATTTAAGTACCAAATGGGTGGGCGAACGATGCAACCTACTGTACAATATAAAAGAGAGAGAGAGCGAGAGACAGAGTGGGAGGCAGGGGACAACATTTGCCTAGATCCTCTTAGCTTTACTTCTGTCCACCTGACTCTCCTTATATCATTTCTTATTATGATTTGCCGATAACCCCTCGTAAAGCCTGATCTGGGCCAATAATGTTCAGACTGTGCCAACAGCCATCCTGAAGAGGTGGAGAAACAAACACAAGGGGTTTTCCCCGCTCCCTCACATATCACCCCTCTGAATCTACCACAATGGAACAGTCCTCTCAGTATGATGGAGAGTTTTATGTGTCCCTCATGATCTTTGTTGCTGTGAGAACAGGCGATTAAAAAAAAAAAAAAAAAAATGCATTATTCATTAAGAGCTGCACTTAACGTCCCTACATTTTGCATGACTTTTTCCACCACCAACACAAACACACCCACAGATAAACACATAAATGGACTTGAACTGCCTATTTTCCCCCCCAGAATTAGAAGAGTCTAATTTGCCAATATGGATATGCAAATGGCTGTTTGCCTTTGCAAAGTGCCCTATAAGAGGCAGCTGTAATCATGACCTGTTTTACCCATATTAAAGCATGATTATAGCGGTTAGATACTGACAGTTTGAGCAAAGTATGTGCACATAAAACTGGCACAAAAAAGTTCACAATCCTAACACCTGAAACTGTAGTTTTAAAAAGTTAAATATTATCCAGTTTGTATCTGAAGTAACTGTCCAGGGCTTCATTGGTAGATGTTCACATTTCAATAAATGTTTAAAGCTTGAAGGAAGAACTTTAAATCTTAGATTTTTGAAAAATTTGAAAGACTTGAAAAGGGGCATATGTGTTACTACTTTACTAGCTTTTATGATTAGATTATTTTCAGCATTGGATGGAAAAAAGTACAAATTAACAATATTTTTACGTTTAAACAATATAGCAGAAAAGTGAATCTATCCCAAGGTGGGCTACACCGGTTTATGCCCTCTTGGGTCCTGAAACAAAGACTAAACCAATGATGCAAGTCTGTCTTTGTCCAGGTGGGAGCGGTGCAGACACACTCACTAAAAGCAATGCTGCAGGCAGTGCTGCATTAAGTTCACCGAGGTTACTGCAGGTCACAATCCAGACATAACCCTGAAATACTCTCACACCTGTGTTAATGGACTAGAGACCTGCGGTCACTCGCACTCAGTTGACATGCCAACACCCAGTAGCACTAACAAAACCATCCAAAGCAACATTTTAGTGGAACATTCACAGGATGGTTTTTTCAAGGGTGGCACATTTACATTGTGTATTTTTATGTGGTAAACATAAAAATTACGTATGGCAAAGAAAAATTACATAATGAAGATCACTTCTGCACTGAAAATATACATTTATATAATAGAATATATATTTTATACAAAATACTCAAATGTACTGTCTGTATTCTGAACACTAAAGGAACACACACACAAACTAAACAACAAATTTAGTGACAAATAGCTCGTTTTGAACAGATTTTAACAGATCACATGTTGCACGGAACTTCTCTTGTAAGTCATGACGACATGATGATGTACTTTAAATACTTCATTGGGTAACCATGCGTCATTGCAGCTGTCTGGAATCTGATAACAGGGGATACCCCCAACTTAGCATCTCACTTCTCAGATTCCTCACATTCCCAGGGGGAAGGGCTGTGTCTGTGTGTGTGTGTGTGTGTCCGTGTCCGAATCCCTGTCCTGCCACACCCAGTTCACTGAACAAAACAGATAACTCCCAGTCTGCTGAAAAACACTCTGACCCAAAGTTGAACCCAAATGCCCAAAGAATGTGAATAATGAAATTTAGGGAAGTCAAAAATGAATCAATATTGAATGTAATATTTGGATATAATAAATAAATATTGACTTTGGTCAGCGTGGGCTGTTTTAAAATGTGCTTTGACTTGACTAAGAAAATTTATTCTAATTCTTGACATACACAAAGCAAATAAAAAAAAAATCCCTGAACACAACAGGGAGACGATTCAGACATACTGAGCATCTATAGTATGAATTAATCAATCAGGGCAATCAGGGTGAAGCTGACTTGCTTGCAGGTAGGCAAAGATCTCATAAATAATTTAACAAGACAAAACAAACCAAGGTGTAAACCCAATCCAGAAAAAAAAATCAGTGTGAGTGAGAGAGAAATCTGTTCCACTCACCTTGTGCAGCTCTATCGACTCAATCCACTGGAGTCTGTGCTCAGGATCTTCAGCTCTGAGGTACCAAACACTGTCGTTCACGCTGATGTCAAAACGACACTCGTCAAACTCATGAGGCTGCACAGAGAGGAGAAAGCTCTTGTCATGAGTGCATGAGTCACATGAGGAAATGTGGGCATCGGTTTACAAAAACTCAATGTAAATTTTTCAAGAAAATCACGGGAGGAAAAAAAAAATCCTTGTATAACATCTCTACAGTTGTTTGGCTGTTTTTGACACTAGCGATGACACATTCTGGACACATGGATTCCATCAGTCAATGAAAAGCCACACAATAAACAGGAATTTTAATTAAAAGCTGATGTCTTGTGTCTGCAGGCGCGCGGCTAAATGACTGCAGTGGAGCTGTACTGTTTCTTTCAGCATGCCTTCGCCTGAACCTGTGTCATCATAACTTTTCCTCCAACTATTGGGCCAAATCTTAAAACTATTTCACTCCCCCGTACTATAATACACCCTGCCCAGATTCAACCTCTGACCACAACACGTGCACCAAAGAATTCACCCGTTTCCTCTGAGATTGGAATTTGACCACTGCATTCAGCTGAGGAGAGATCTGCTCTGCAAAGGTTCATAATAAGAAATAGGACACAGTTGACTTGATTCTCCCTCTGTTTTGTCCTCAGTAGCAGCGAGACTCTGTCAGCTGACATAACCTCATGTTTAATTAGATTTGCTGAATGATACTCATGTGCTGGTTTATTTGCTGCCACAGCTATGCTTCAACTCTGAACATGAACTGTCAACCTGCATAACTTTATGTAACATTGTATTCAAACTTTAACACTAGTATTACGTCTCACAGGTTCATATCTTGGGAAACTGATAAGGGTGAGTGGTTTTGTCATACCCTTTCTATATGCTTTCTATAACATTCATCTCAGTGTAAAAGTTTCCTTTCGGAGACAGGTGCACCATCAAAAATGCCCTCCAGCTTCCAAATTTCATGATGAGGAGGGTCAATGGTAACCTTGAGTGCATCCAGCCATGTTGCCATTACTGATTAGAGAAATCAGTCTATCTTACCATGCTGTATCGGGCACGCCTCATAAACCTGCTTTACAATCCAGTTTATATCTTTCATTCCGCCTGGACCATCTCCTTCCCCTTACGTAAGCACTACTGAACATCCATGCTGCAGTGGCTTTTTTTCTAGTGTAATAGGACTGTGGCTTCTTCGATGTTAGGAAAGAAGTTATCAGTCAAACACTGATAAACTTAGTGCACAAAAGAGGCATCTAAGACGTCTCCATCTTCAAACTTGCGTACGTGCAATCAGTGATGAAAAATGTGAGTTTGCTCAAAGATATATAAAACACCAATGCATAGGCAAGAGCTGGAACTGATATAAGCTTTTTGATAGTGGACCTTGCTAACATTTCCTGCACGTTTTGCTTGTGTATGAGGACAGTCTGGTGTGTGTATACAGCTACACTGTGTGTAACAGACTGATGTTAGGCAAGAAGAGAAGCAGGGGCTTATTGCATTCCTGAGTCCTCATACCACGGTCTCCTTAGACAGCACTGGCTTTAAATATTTCGGAAGGGAGAGGTAGTAAGAGGAGGCTGTGTGAGACATACTGCATTACGTATTAGTGAGGGTGTACACTCTTATTTAGCCTACTATAACATAAATACAAAACACCCTGAGGAGTTTCTTTTAGAATTGAATTGGTGTAACACTCATTCAAATGCCGGCGCTTAATAGAGGAAACTAACTGTAAGCTTTCATGTTGCAGTTTTAATCCAGTTTGGAGTCATATAATCCTATTGAACAAATCACAGTAAAACTGTTTGGCCTCTAGACTAGCGGTATGCTCAGAGAGAAAAGTGAATATTTAACCAGGGTGTGGGATTTCCGCTTATCTCACCAACAGGAGGCCTGTATGGGGTGAATACAGGTCCAATATCTACAGTTTGTGGTTGAAACTTAGATTTTATCCACAGGGAATGCAAATTTCAAGTATCCAGTGCAATAACTGTCATGGGATAAGAGACATGAGTGCTTGAGCAAGAACGCCTGCAAGAATACAGCTCACTGCCTTACATGTGATGTTAATAACAACCTCATTACTAGTTAATGTTTACCTTTGTATCTTTGAGGAACATGGATAGAAGGAATTAAAGTTCAACTCCATGCTAATGACAGAGACGGGCTGGATCAAAACACTGTGACCTGGTAGAGATGTAACCCTACTCCAAGAGCACTGATGCAATAAATGAGGCCTTTCATTTCATGGTCGCCCATCCTATGAACCCTTTGTCAGTGAAGCAGGTGCTAAACTCACCCTGCTGTCTACGTGATGCTCCTACATTGCACCATGCTAAATACTTACTGTGATGACAGCCTTGCTGAGGCACAGAGACCCCCTGCAACCATATTCCCGTTCATCCTCCGACTTGTAGTAGCTCAGAGTATTATTTTTCAACACGACCCATCGGTCCTGCCATCCATGTATGTAATTTGTCCACTGTAAACAAAGACAAACTGTTAGCTGCACCATGTCATCAACATGCCTAGGGATGCATTCAACTTCTGGGGCTCATTAGTAATGTTCACCTGGTTGAACTAACACAGTACCTTGCTTAAAACGCCTCCGAGCTCCACAGTCTGCCCGGATTCCGGGTCCACATCCTCATCCGAACCGGATGAACTCTTTTCGGACATTTAAATCCAAGCCTCAAAGACAACGTGAACTTGATTGTATCGACCACAGATACCACGTAGCTAACCGCTGCTAGGCTGCTGGATTAGATTAATTCAAACGCGTCACAAGCCAAATCTGCTGACAGCTTTCTTCAACTCAGCCCCTTCAGGTCAGCGAAATAACGTTAAGTAGGCGGTTGCGCGTTAAAACATCAGCTGTGTCGCGTAATTTCTCTTTGGCTCACTTGACAGACTTGAACCGGGCTAGCCTGCCTTGCTGGCGGTGACAGCTGAGTCTCAACTTCTCGGTTTTGCGGGCTTTGTTTTGAAACTGACGTCGAATACCAATGAGAACTAGCTAGTTAGCGTTAGCTGTCAAACGACTCAACTAGTTAACTAGATAAACTTGTGGTTGTTTTTCGTTAGCTATCTTAGCTGCAGTCGACTGGCTACCGGAATGAGCGGTCGATAAAGAGGCCTTCGAGTTAACGCTGTGCCTCAACTTCAAGCTGCAAATGACGGGTAACGGAGCTGCTGTAGTTCGCAATTTAGTTAGCAGTAGCGGAGGTCTGGCTAGCCTGTCTTCATTCAGGTCGGGGGGAGGAGCTGCAGCCACGCTTTACTGTGTACCTAAAGAGCCTGTGTCAAGTTAAACACACGGCCGGAAGTCATACATGTTTGCTTTCAAATTAAAAGCACACACTGTAAAGATTGCGTTCAATGTAACAGAAATTGTAACAAGATCAGTAGGTCAGTGAGGGGGGTAATGTTATTTTAATTGGTGAAGAATTTCTCCCTTAAATATACGCACTTCAGATGTTTTGTATCTGAAATTACACGAAACGTGCAACTGCGCACGGATTTTAGATGTTTACTTTGAAAAACAAAATACCGGAAATAAGATATATATTGACCAATTTTGCTGCAGTCTATGGCCTGGCTTATAATAACTTTATTTACCTTTTATTTCACCTGTGTGTTTATGATTGATAACACGTTCAGACATAATGGAATAATTTATAAATAATATATAAATAGTAATAGTTTTTGTCGAAACTAGCTTTTTATTGCATGTTAATGTTTGCAGTTTACTCATTATCATTTTTTGTTGTTATATTTTTTAATTTTCACAAAATATTTTGGTGAAAATTGTCAATTATTATGACAAAAACTGGCGGACCCCCTGCAGTACCTCTGCGGACCCCCTTGTGGTCACGGACCCCTGGTTGAAGATCCCTGGTCTATGGATTTTGGACATTAGAGGGGATTAAGCCGAAATGCAATAAAGATGGTTTTGATGCGAAACAAATTTCCATCCATTGTGGTTCTATGAATTTATCAAGCCATCAAAATATGTTTTTATTGATATTTTCTATAGTATTATTGGAGTTGTGTGGCAAACTATGCCAAAGGTTACTTTAAATCATGTTCATTATGTACACCACTTTTTCTGTATACCGTGTACTTTAGACACAATGATAACACCTCCGTCTAAGGTTCACGAGGTCCACTTCATATCAGAGAAAAAAAAATAAGACTGATTTCAAGCCATGAAGTCTAAAAGGAAACTTTTTCAGGTCCGTTGTGTGGGGCAAATTAAATAAATAATCGTTATCATCATCTGCAGGTTTAGATGACACTTATTATAGTAGCTGTGTTTTTTCAAATAACTTTAAAATAAAATTAAATAAAATGATTTGACTCTTTTTTACCACGCGGGGCCGCTGTTGGACCATTTCTTAACCCTCATCCGTCACTATTGACATTTTTGTCCATTTGGGCAAATTTTTCCTCTTTCTGTGGCCATGATTTTGTCTTTGTTAGTGTTATTTTTTCTAATAGATCAATATAACACTGTAAAAAAGTCATTGAGAACAAAAATGTTCACTTCCACTTACTTGATGTTATTTATGAAGAAAGGGATAATAACTCGTTTGTGTGTTTAAAAAAAAAAAAGAGTGACATCAAGTAATCAAACTGTCATTTAAAGGGTTAAAATCCTCAAAACGATTCAATGTTTGGTAGTTTTGAGCAGGGATGAAGTTGTTTAAGAAATTTATGAGATTTATTAATTAATTAAGCTTCTATAGCAGGTTTTTTTGGGGGGGGAATGGACATTTTGTCCTTTATGACTTAAGGGGGTAGTAAATTAAACTGACGCATGAGGGTTAATACTCACTTTCTGTGACTACTGTATACACTTTATGTTTATATTAGTAGTTGGACATTTAGTGTATAATATTTCTCGTCTTTGGAGGGAGAAATTGTGATTAATGCTTCTCTTAATGTTGCAATGTGGCCTCAAGTACATATTCAGTGATACAAAACTTCCTTTATTGACGCTTTATTTATTTATAAAGAGGTAAACAAAGTAAGCCCCGCCCCGTCCGGTGACGACACATATACGCGGAAGTGCCGGTAACCGTCATCGGCGTCACTGTTTTCAAAACATGTCTGTGCGTGTTTGCTGATGGTCGGACAGCGGAGACTTTTGGATTCAGTGTGATCGTTGCTGAGGTCAGAGTGAGAAAGGTAGGTATTATCTGATCCAGTCAGAAAAGGCGAACACATAATGCGATTAATAACCACGATATCTTTACATGTCTACCTGTAGAGCAGAGTGGTGATCGTCATACAACTATTGTTCCGGATGGAGAATGGGGTTGCATCTACTAAAGCAGAGGGCTTCCTCTCCAGAATGGCCCTCAACGACAACAAGGCTGGCATGGAGGGTCTTGACAGGGAGAAGATCAACAAGATCATCATGGAGACATCCAAGGTCGATACAACATCTCCAATAGACTGCAGTCATGTGCAAAATCTGCTCTCCTGTCTCTGAAGAATCAAAGATAGAAAGATGAATGATGTGTTCAAAAGGACAGAGATCTATAGTGTGTTGTAGACGATATGAAATGCGAGGTCCACATTTACTGGCTGTGTCCAGCCTAGTGTGAAAGTCCCATAACCCCAGTGCAGTGACACACAGTCCTAAAAATAGACGTCTTATTGTAGCTTTTCATTAAAGCTGTTCTGCAGAATCTGTAACTTCTCATTGTCCGTGTCGTTTCCCTGCAGGGATCTAGGTTTTATGAGAATGAGCTGAAGAGAGAGCAGCAGGTGAACCAGCGCATTGAGAAGATGATGCTACAAAAGGCACAGATCACAGAACAACACTTAAAGAAAGCACAAACCCAGGTAAGACATTTATGGGTTTTAACCAGGTATGGTTGGCACTTAAAAACGCATATCCAGCCAAATATGATGTGCTGTTTTTTTCAACAAACTTATCTTTACAGGTGGAGAGGATGGCCACCGAGCTGGAGAGAAGTCGTGATTTAAGCCGTGTCATTGTACATGTGGACATGGACGCTTTTTATGCTGCTGTGGAGATGAGAGACTGTCCAGAGCTGAAGGACAAACCCATGGCTGTAGGATCCATGAGCATGCTGGTGGGTTAAAATGATATCTGTGAATTATTCAACAGAATTATGAGTAATTATAATTCGCTCTTTTAATATTATTATTATTATTATTATTATTAGTTCTAGTTGCTCAAAAAAGAACAATATGTTTGAAATATTTGTTCAATAGTTCATCTTTATACAATCAAACAAGTGCCATGTAAAAGTCTCATGTAAAAGTGTTTTATTTAGATCTCACCCTTTCATTTTCAGTCAACGTCTAACTACCATGCCAGGAAGTACGGGGTCCGAGCTGCCATGCCTGGCTTCATTGCAAAGAAACTCTGCCCCAACTTAATTATTGTTCCAACTAACTTTGATAAATACAGGGCTGTGAGTCATGAGGTAAGATATACATCGTGCAACTTTAATCGAAAGATGCAGCGAATCTTGTGGCTTCTTGATCAAATTAACAGGTGCTCATGAAATTGTAACTCTCTGTTAGATCCGAGAGATTTTTGCAGACTATGACCCCCACTTCCAGCCAATGAGCCTGGATGAAGCCTATCTGGATTTTACAGACCACTTGGAACAAAGGCAGAGCTGGCCAGATTCCTTACGTACACATCGCTTCCGCGCCAGCAGCACCGCTACAGGCAGGTTAATTATACAAAAATGTAGAATAATCATATGCTGTGGTGGGTTTTAGTGACTGGAACTTTTGCCACATTTACTGTAGAAATGACTAGAAACACTCTAGAAATCCATTTGATTATTGTGTGAAATTATCTCTTTTCTGTAAAGGTGAAGAGCAGATTTCCCAGGAGGCAGTGCCAGAGATGAAAGATCTCTCTCCGGTCCTTTTTGAGGACAGTCCAAACTCCTCTCCCTCCTGCTTGCCGGGCTCTGAAGATGGGAATGCTACTGGTGGTGCATTCGAGGTGTTTGGGAAGTCTGTTGAAGAGGCTGTGCGAGAGATGCGTTTCCGCATTGAGCAGAAGACCATGCTGACTGCCAGTGCAGGTGAGGAGAAAACCACAGACCCCGTCAATGAAACTTATTCTGTCATTGTCCACTTTGCTTTCACAGGAGTTTCAGTTGGAATTTGTCTCCATCATCTTTAAGAGTGTCTCACTCTTCTGGCTCATTATTAATTGATAAAAGTCAGAGAAGCGTCTCTTGCACATTTTGTTTATAATTATGAATATTATGTGTATGTTTTACCAGCTGCTCATTTACGAACACACTATTTAATTAGGCTATTCCCTTCCCTAGGAATTGCTCCAAACACGATGCTTGCCAAGGTGTGCAGTGACAAGAACAAGCCCAACGGCCAATACAGACTCCCTTCCACTAGAGAGGCAGTCATGGACTTCATCCAGACTCTCCCAGTTCGCAAAGTACAGTACACATTGCTCAAACTAAAACATAAACAGAACCTTGTGGTGTAGTTGGTGAATGAATAATGGAAAATGTTAGAACATCATCAACATCATGATTTTTTTTGTATCATTAAAGGCTGAGAGATGTGGTGCAAAGTGACTAATAATGTGCTGCAGATATGGGAACGATGGTTGAAAGAAAAGCCACATCAGTATCAGTAAAAATGTGTTTGTGTATCCTTGCAGGTTTCTGGCATAGGGAAGGTGAGTGAGAAGATGCTAAATGCTCTGGGCGTCAGTTCCTGTTCTCATCTTGGCCAACAGATGGCGTTGCTGTCGTTGTTGTTCTCTGAGACGGCCTGGCATCACCTCATGGAAGTCTCCCTCGGTCTGGGTTCTACATATATACCGAGGTACTTCACTGTCTGTGGAATAAAATGCAGCACAACTGATTATTAAACAATCCAGTGCAGAGGGAGGAAATAATTCTCACTTTGGTTTTATACAGGCATGAAG
This sequence comes from Protonibea diacanthus, assembly GCA_028641955.1. Lineage (NCBI taxonomy): Eukaryota > Metazoa > Chordata > Actinopteri > Sciaenidae > Protonibea > Protonibea diacanthus. The sequence goes on from CM053985.1 coordinate 19,936,104, forward strand.
AAAGAAAAAGCATGAGCACAGAAAGGTATGGCTTTTATGAGGCACAAATGGATACTGCTGTATTTTTTTTAGTTTCCACATTCCCTCACTGTTTTCTGTCACTCCTTACAGGACATTTAAAGAACTGAGTAAAGCTGAGGAGCAGTTGTCTTTATGCAGGGAGCTCTGTGAAGACTTAGCAGGAGACATGAAGAAAGAAGGTCTAAAGGTAGTGAATGAGGGTTGCGTTCTTTATCTTTCAACATACCTCTGTGCATATGAACAAGTAGGTTGCCTTTAACACATCTTTGGTTACCTGTCTTGGTACCACATATGAGGTATGTGTATGGGTATATATAGAAATCCCATCTTTTTCTTGGCCCTCTTAGAATCACCCTGACTCCAAACCAAATCTCCTACAATTACCTCAACCTGTGCCTTCCTTTGTGAATCGATAGAGAAAGGAGTGGATGGGTTGGCACGACCATCACCCCCCTGCCTAGGTCTTGATGTGGCCATGATAGCTGCAGGAAATGGAGGGCCATTAAGGAGACAGCAGGGGCTACTATCGGCCTCGGAAATGTCTCCCTGGGAGATGATCACATTACTATGAAAGGGCTTGTAGCGTATTTTTGTGAAAAACCGTTCTGACAAATCAATGATACAGCAGATTACACAGATTTCCACCTTTCTTTTATTTATGGCCTTTCGATACAGTATCAATGATTATCCTTATTAATTAAGAGGTTCTTAGACAGCAGACAGAAGTGACTGATATTCCAAATATTAAATGAACTATATATTTTTTTCAATTCTCCTGAAGGGTAAAACGGTAACACTGAAGCTTAAGAACGTGAACTTTGAAGTGAAAACCAGGGCACTGACGCTGCCGTATGCTGTTGCTACAGTGGATGAGATCTTCGCTGTTGCTAAGGACCTACTGAAAACGGAAAGAGACAATGAAAGCCCCCAGCCACTCAGACTGAGACTCATGGGTAATTAGATCTGTAATATAACTGACATACCAATTAATATAACTGACTTGAAATAAATGATGATCAGTGATATGCTGCATGTGGAAACAATGATGCAGTTGTCATTCATTTTGAAGTTTTCTCCAGATAATTTGTTTTTGTGTTTGTAGGTGTTAGAATCTCTGGCTTCGTCAGTTCAGATGATAAAAAGCCCCTACAGAAGAGCATTATTGGCTTTCTACAGGCAGGCAAGAGCGACTCCAGTGAGTCTTCCCAAGGAATGCACCAAAAGCTTGAGAAAGAGAATGTTTCCAGTCACTCTTTCCAGACTCCCCAGAACAGACAGGAGGGAGCTCCTGGGCTGACTATGCTGAAAGGGTTCAAAGGGAGCCAAACTGGTGGGAAACCTCAACAATCTTTCTTCCAAAGGGCTTTGGCCAAAAGACAGCAACTCCAGGCAGCAAATCCAAGCACACATGAAGAAGGACAAAGGAATAATTCATCTGTGATTACTTCTATTGGCACTTATTCTCAGAAGGGTGTAGAGCCATCAACAGAAATGCACAAGGCTAACTGTACAGCCACAGATCTCTCAGGTCTCCCACAAAATGACTTTGTTTCCCCTGTCGAGGCTCATGCATCCACATCAGGCTGTGGTGGCGCAGGGTCAGAGAGCCTCACCTGTCCAGTGTGTTTCAGGCAGGTGGAGACAGATAATTTGAATGTATTCAACAGCCATATAGACCAGTGCCTCAGTGCTGCCTCTGCAAAGCCAATCCAATGCACAGTTTCTGATACAGAATCAGATTTGGACCTAGAGAGTGACCATGAAGAACGTGAAGTGGTGGGCAAACAGAGGGGGGAGTGTGAGGTTGAAGAGTCGAAGTCTAACAGCATTGATCCTCAGGAAGACCAGCACAGCTTGAAAAACTATTCTATTCAAACTATTTTGTCAATAAATGGTGACAACAAAACCGCAACGTCTCAACAGCCTCAGTCATGTAATGATAAAGGCTCCGTCCTCATCTGCCCGGTATGTCACCTGACCCAAGACAGTGATGACCTCATTATCTTCAACCACCATGTTGACCTCTGCCTGAACCAGGAGGTCCTACATGAGCTGCGGGGACAGACATCATCTCCCATAAATCCACCTTCATTTACAAATTGCAAGGCCATAGGTGAGTGTGTGTATTAAATGAGCTTGTTCAATGGTTGGTCACATAACAGGAACCCCATTCTATGCACTTTGTTTACGTGTGAAACACAGCAGTTGCTTATTTACACATCCAGCAGTTACAAAGAAATATGATTATTCATTTTGAGTCGTGTTTCTGTTTACCTGAAGTCCAATATTCCTTTAAGCTCTAGCTCTGTTTTTAGTCTCTACTCCTGAGGGAAATCTGGCTCTGTAGCTGCTAAATGCACAACTGTGTTCACCAACTAGCAGCCAACTCTTACTGTGCTGTTACAGTAGGTGCTGAGCAGTTAGCGTACTGGGTTTTCCTGCTGTGTGGGGAAAATTACACTTTGTAAGGGAATCAAAATAGATAAGTGGCAGGCTGGACTGCTGAACAATGAGCTAAAACTCACTAAAAAGCTGCTGTAGTCAAGGAGAGCTGCAGATTTGGGCCATAATTGTCTCTAGGTTCATCACTCTGAGCAACCTCTTTCACATTGTCACATATATATATAAAAGTATCAATAATAGCAGCTTAAAAATGCATTTTGTTCCTTGTGAACTTTGAGGTTCCAGGTTTCCTGCATCTGAAGCCTATGTGTCTATTTCTGCTGATGACAGATACGATCCTGTTAGTAACATCTATAAACTGTATCTGTATGACATCTTTGGAGTTAACAGAAGGAATGTCTATTTGGGAGGATGCGGGTGGCCTATGACCTTGTTATTTACTGACAGTGACATTGTGTGAGAAGTTTATATCGATTCCTACAGAGAAAAGACATCTCATTTCAACCCATGGGGATTTCTTTGCCCTGGTCTTGGAAATAGCTAAATCACTTTCTCACCTATTCATTTCCTACAATGAACTGCACCCTGGGTTCCTCTTAAACAAGCCTGCCTCAGAAATTGCACTCTTTATATCCCCGAGAAGAGGTGCTACAATTGTGTTCCTCCTCAGTGGATGTCATTTTTTTGTCAGAAGAGATAACGATGGATTTTTTTGATGAGTGTCTATTTCTCTTCACAGACAGAGGCCGTCTCTTGCCAGTGCAAGCTGTTAAAGGCAAAACCAAAAGGTGAGGCTGCTTGATTAGGCTGTTGCACAAAATGTTGACATGGTCTCCATGTACTGTAGGTATAATAGTATGACTACAATTATGTGTGTGTGTGTGTGTGTGTTAATTAATTTTTAAAAAGTATGTTTTTGTGTTGATTTCATGACTTTCAGACGGGACCCGCCTTCTTCTCCTCCATCTAAAAAGGCTAAAGGCCTCGGCCCTCGCAACACCATCGACAAGTTCTTCAGGTGACAGTCGTGCATCCATCCTCATCAGAAGGAATGTGAGAAGGTTTTCTTGGGGAAATGTCTTTGCTCTGCTGGGGATGTTTTAGTCATGCTATGGAAAAAAAATCTGTAATTAGGATTACTGTTATAAGAAGCTAAGTATGCACACTATTCTATGTCTTGTTTTTGTTTTTAAAAGCCATAGACTAGACAAGAAATTAAAGAATTAACCAAAATATTTATCACCCTGTTTCTTGTTAGTGGTGTTTTTACTTTTACTTTTACGTTTTTACTGAATTATGCTAAATGGATCATGAGGGTATTTATTACATGCTAAGGTGCCTGTGATAGTTAAATTTATCTTAATTAAGTTATTTTATTCAGATATTTTCAGTAATTTCAAGTTGTATTTATAGAGTTTTTCAATGATGATACTGTATATGTTTAATAATGAAGATAAAAGAATCATTCTATTGTTTAAACTGAAGTTGAAATAAATTCATATTCTGCTCACTTCTTCGCTTAATTTCCATCCATTGTCCATTAATCAGCCTTTTAACCCAAAAAGGGGGTTAATTTACTGAAGATGCACAAAGAAGTAGACTGGTTTCATGTAAATGTATGACTGTGTGTTTGTTGGTGTAAGTCTAGGTGAAACTGCACAGTGGCCAGAAGCAAAAGACTCTTGCATCAGGTTGTGTAAATGTGAAACATTGTTGAATGTTTAACTAGTCAAACTTACCTGCACAAACAAGTTTAACCACTAATAGAGTGTGATGTTAATCCTCTACAAAATGCTGCACTGTTCACAGAAATTGAAGTTTAAAAAAGGCATCTTTGTGATGTAAAGGATGCCATACTCATGCCACCTACTAGTTATGCACTGTGACACAGATAAAGTATATGTTCGGTGTTCTCTCTTACTATCAGCAGCCTCTTAAGGGTGTGAGCTGGTAAAGTAAACACAGTCCAGCCCTTGAGCATTAAAAAAATAGTAGAGGTATTCCTCATGACATACTGTTCATTATGCGAAGACGGTGACTACATGTGCATGGAACTGGGTAAATGGTTTGTGCTGTTTAAGCTTAAGGATATACATTTGAATATATTTATTTAAACAAGCCCACCTTGGTTACACAAAGAGTTTTCCAATGGAACAAAAAGCTTTGGCCTTGAGGACAATGGTGAAGAAGCATCTTCCTTCGAAGGAGGATATGGACCCTCGGAATTGGATGAAACAGGAAAACGTAAGGGGGTTTGCTGACTTCATATTGAACAAGAACATGGACAAAGACACAGATGACAGCTTTGACAACAAAGAAATGAGTGAGTATGCAAGGACAAGAAAATGGAAAATAACTTGGAAGAAAACATGAAAAATAAACTGGCTTTACCGAGCATTACAATTGTTGAAGGTTATGGGACAAAATTTTAGAGCAAGTTTCTCTTCAGATCTTCAGATCTAAACCCTCGAGTTTCTTCTGTCATAGCTGCAGTTAATGATTAAATATCCATTGTGGTGTAACCTATTCATTGCATGCCTGTTGCATGACTGTTTCCCAAGAGACGCACTATATTTGCACAAGGATGAAACCTCAAATGAGACAGTTACATGTCTTTTGGTTGTGTGCTAAGCCTAGCACAAACTGTGTTGTATATTAAAGATTATAACATTTATGTAAATATCCATATGTAAGACCTTCCTGCTGTGTTGTGCAGTGCTTCAAACAGAGAAGCATTTTATAGAAGCAGCTAAAAGAAATGATGTGGAGGCCATGAAGACTCTTGGAAAAGGGCTGAACGCAAATGCAAAGAATGTGGTGGGTCTTAATCTGCATCTCCATCTCAGTATAATTTCTGTGATATTATATATTTATTGGATAACATACTGATTAAGTTACTTGCCTCAGCATAATAGGACAGCTCTTCACTATGCAGTAGCTGGCAAAAACATTGAAGCGGTGCAGTACCTTCTACAGCGCAGGGTCAAAGTGGACCAAAAGGACAAGGTGAGAGCATTTGAAACTTGAAAACTTGAGCCACAGACAAAAGCATATGTAATATTTCTTAATCACAACTTTCAATTTTGCGTTCTGTGTCTGACAGTATGGTGTAGCACCCATTCATTTGGCTGCCTGGTTTGGCAGTTTGGACATCCTGAAATTATTAGTGCAGTCTGGGGCTGAACAGAAGGTTGAGAACGAGGTAAAGAAACAGGAAGTTTTGTTCTGCTGTTACTCTGTCAGATAATTGGCCCATTTGTCTTTCCAATATTTCTAAAACACATCAACACCTGCCTCCTCCTGAGGCATGATTAATTTTCATCACCCTGGATTTTGAACCTAATATTTGTACAACTTTTTGTTAGAAACCTCAGTGCAGACACAACACAAGTTATATTCACACTGCTTGATTGAAAACTCTGTTTTAATTATAACTTGTTTTTTTTTTCACCTCAGGAAGGACTGAACATCATGCACTGTGCTGCTATGAATAACCACTCTGATATTGTAGAGTACATTATTAATGACCTGCAGATGAAAGAACTAGACAAAGAAGACCAGGTTTCTCCTTAAGACTATTTTCTCAATGATCTACTGTATAATTCACTGACTGGACTATCAAAGTACATGCAGTAATATAGATGTTTGCATCTTCAGTCAGGACAACAGGCATTTGCATCAGCAGCAGAACATGGCTGCGTTGACATGTTACAAACGCTGATGGACCCATACAATATGGCCACCATGAAGCCCAACAAGGTATGTGTGTGTGATCTTGTTTGTGTGCGTCTGTTTACAGTATGCGGCTATTTAAGCTCACGTGTCTGAGCGCGCATTTGTGTCACACCTGCAAGAAAGCTCAAAGTCACACACTCTTTGATGCGATGTTGTTTCCCTCCCTCCCTTCTGCCAGAGCGGCGACACACCCCTCCACTTAGCAGCCAGGAATGGCCACTTGGATGCTGTCCAGCTGCTGCTGCAGAGCTTTGATACTCGGGATGAAGTCAATATGGTAGACAATCAGTGTAAACATCCTCCCTGTTGTTTGTGACACGGTTTGCTCAGTGGTTAATCCACCGCTGGATGGCCGAACCACTTTGGATTAATTAATATGTATCAAACATGTACTGGTTACAATTTTACAATGAGGCAAACTGTGTTCTGACCTGAACTCTTAGCTCTGACTGGTGAATTAAACTTGATAAGACTGACCTGGTGTCTCTGGTCAAAGACACTTCAGATGACAGTTTAAATAAAATAATAACTTACTTGGTATTTAAATAACTAAAAACATTAAAAAGACAGAAAAAACAGCCTAAAACAATAGCAATCATTCAGTGAATTAAGTTATTAATGCGGCACCACTGCACATTTTTTGTTCTGTTACAGAATGGTGAGACAGCTCTGTACCAGGCTGCAGACAATGGTCATGAAGGGTGTGTCAGGATTATGCTAGAGGCTGGCTGTGACCCCAACATCCTCACAACGGTACATAGGGCATACTGATTTTGATATTAAAACCTGGTGCCTTGTTGTTAATGTTGCTCAAATGATCAAATTGTATGTGCTAAATAGTTTTTTGTGTGCTTGTAATAGGCCTACAGATAAATCTTCCACTCTTGCCTTTCTTATAGGCCAATTGTAGTCCTCTTCATCCAGTTTCAAAAAGAGGAGACATGTCTGTTCTTCAACTCCTCTTAGACTTCAAAGCCAACGCAGACTTTAAGAATCAGGTAAGGAAACACAAGCTAGATGGCAGTAGTACACTCTTTCAGGAAAGTTTTTTAGTAACACATACACATACACACACATACACGTATCAGCTGTGCTGCTGATACTTCCTGGAGACATATCATAATTGTAATTTTACATGTTTTCTCCAAACACTAACTGTTCATATTTTTGGCTCATGTTGTCTAAAAGGATATTTTTGCTCTCAGAACCTAGATGCTCCTCTCCACCTGGCAGTGAGGAACAGTCACATCCCTGCCATTCATTCTCTACTGAAGGCTGGCTGCAACATTAACATCGCTGATAAGGTATGATCTCCCTAGTAACTCAATAAAATAATATAAGCCAAATTATACATATAAGAAAATGAAGACATAATCCTGTCCTATACCATGAACTGTTAGAGGTCCCAGACTGCTATACACATTGCTGCAGAGCTGGCCAAAATAGAAGTGGTGGAAATGCTTCTTAAAGCTGGGCTGGATCTGACACTCCGGGATAGGGTAAGATTTCTCATAAACACAATTTCTGAAGCTATAACAGCAGCATGATGGAATAAATGTAAAAAAAAGAATGTAATTCTAAATTTGATAATTTTAATCAAAGTTTGCGTATTTTGTTGTATATGTTGGATTTGGAGTAGCAGGGTAAGACAGCCCTGGGTGTGGCAGTCAGAGCAGACGAGGTGATTATTGTGGACATGATCATCAAAGCAGAAAGATACCATACCTGGAGGACGGTGAGAGATAGTGTAACTGTTTTCGTGTGCCATAATTCATTCTTGAAACCTCAAAATCAATAAAAAGATTCATCACAAATGATTCATTTCCTAATGTCACAATCTAGAATATTGGAATCCCCTCTAATACCATTAAAGCGTCCATGGTAAAATATTAATCACAACCTAGAAACATTTGACAGTCAATTTAATTAAGGGTATGCTTGATTCCCTCCCCTTCATAACTTTCAGAATGTTTAACTCTGGCATTCATATTGCTAATCACATGTGAGTGTCTGTCCAATAATCTCTTCCCATGTTCCTGTGCTCTCTGAGGCTTGTGGCCTTTATCAATCTACTGACATGATTTAATTGCCCTTTCAGGCCAACCCTGAGCTTAATGAGAGTGTTCACAGCGAGTATCCGTTAACGTTTAAACTCGACCACCGCTATGAGACCAAGCAGCTCCGTTCGATGGCATGGCGTCTCGCGTACGAGCTCCTGAAACCAGGAGATTGGCAAAGACTGGCAGAATACTGGGGCTTCAGCAAGGAGCAAGTGTTGGCTATCAAGGAGCAGTGGACAGGTGACAAAGCTCACACTGACTGGACGGGCTACTGACTCTCTGAAATACTATAAGATAAACCAAAATGTTACAGATTCAAAGCTTGCAACTTTATTTTTTTAAACTGGCTATTTTATTTTTTCTGTTTTATCTTCAAGTGCACAGAGGGACTCTTTAAATTATTTTTACTAGCTGAATTGTTTTCCTGACTGTACAGTGCTGTGTGTGTTTGTCCACAGGTCAGCACAGTTATAAAGAGCATGGGAACAGGATGCTGCTGATCTGGCTCCATGGGGAGGAGTTGGCTCAGAGGAGCCCTGCTAAAGAACTTTACCAGGGCCTCATCCTCACAGGGAACAGGAAAGCTGCAGGTACATTCAGTGCATTTTTTTTTTCTTCAAAGCAAATATACTAAGCAACCTATAAACATGTAGCTCTACTGCCTGGGGGTATATGCCAAACTTTTAATACAGAAAATGTTAATTTGTCTTACAGATAAGATTCGAATGGAGGCAGAGAGTGCCAGCAGTAAAAGCTGCAGCATTTCATGAGGATGTAACATATGGACTGACAAAATGAACTCCATGTCTACATAATTTTCAGCTACTCAACTGTGCAGACAGTTACCAGTAAATTTTTATTTATTTTAAAATAAAATCTTGCCTCAGATCATTAACATATAGCTTTGGTTTAGTATTTGATGGCCGGTCTCACTTGAAAACATCAATCACAAACACGGCAAGATATTTGATTTTACATATTTAAATACAGTCTCGCCTGCATAATTCAAAGTAAAGCTTTTTCATAGAAATAAACATGTCCATTTTACAATTCTAAATTGTACAGCTGGTGATAATTTAAAAACATTTACATGTGCTGTTCTAAACACCTGCGTCTATGGGGTACTTTCCTGAGAAAAATCCTATTACTCAGGAAATTGTGCCTTTCACAAGCAGCAGGAGGCTGAAAAATGCCAATCTAATGTTCACTTCAATCTTCAAGATGTGCCAAAAAATGGACTTGAGACTAATGCCAAGGCAACTATTTTTAAGACTGTTGCATAGGATGCATTAAATTAAAAATCTAAACTAGGAACACTTTCTATGACATATGCGTGTGGTCAGTCAACTACTTTGATGGAGTGTACATGGCACGTGCTGGTGTGTGTTTTGGAGGAGCTTCTGCCTTCAGTGGAGCTGTGGCCCTGCTGGGAGGAGCGGGGAAACTTAGCAGCTGTGGCCTGACCGACAGTGAGCTGAAATGATGAAAGGAAACGTTATTTTTCAGCTTCACCTGATGAAAGGTATACACATAATAACTGTAACACCTCAGAGTAATAATCCATACCTGTGTAACAGGATGATGGCGTTCGATGATCACAGAGCTCATGGGTGGAGCCACACCCATCACCTGGAGGTTGCTGCGTGCAGCCTTGCTAACGTCAGTGCGTGCAGTGATGCGAGCTGTTACAGTCTTTGAGGGTTTTTGTTGACTGGCGGTGACAACACGACCACTGACCTGAAACAACAACAATTACTGCATCATGTAGACACGTTATTATTTTAGTAGATACTTCTTCTTTTACTAAACATACAGTAAGTTATCTTGTGTTGTTGGTAACCACATATTTGTTGATTTGATAACCGGAATAGTTAACCATAGTTATCGTGGGTCATAGATCAACATGTCAAATGCTAACCTGTTTGTTGGAACTTGCAGTGCCCCCAAGTGGGAGTGAGCTGTGCACCACTGTAGCGGGAGGGAATACTTCTGCCCTTGACAGGGGGGGACCAGAGCCCACCTGGGAATCAGGAACACAAGTGGGATTTAGAGGAAACAAGTCATAGTGCAGCAAATGAAAACAGACAGAAGGAATTATCAATGTATGTTTTCATTCAAAGGTGTCAGTGTCTCACCAGATCCTCTGCTTCACCGTGGGAAGGATCCGGGCGGTCAAAATGGACTGGGCTGAACCGTGTGGAAGAGATGGAATATGGTTGGAGCTGAGCCACTGTAGTAGAGCCAGGCTCATCCTGGGGAGGTAGAATGTCTACAGAAAAAAAAAAATGAACTGAGTCAGACTGCACAATATATTATTGATTGTTTGTCATAGTTCAATTACTATTTTTAAGCTGAACATTAGACAGGATTTTACTAAATGAAGCTAATAAAGTGATACCAACCCATCTGATATTTCTTTTTGGTTGAACAATTTCACTTTTTAGCTCTCAATACTAATGATTAAAAATTGGCAATGCACCTTCACCAATAGTACTATTGTCCTGTCATTAAAATGCTCTGTGAGCCTAAGCACTATTGATCTGCTGCACCTTTTGGTCTATTGTGCCAATGTCCGGTCTCAGGATTCTAATAGTTATGAACCCAATTTTTACAACATTGACATACTAATAAGTAACAGTAATGACAAGATTTGATAAAAAGGGCTCTTGAACTTTTTCCAGCCAATCTTTCAGCACCATATTAAGGTTATAACCTGTGCAAAGTACGCCTCAGTCAGCACATCCACTGACTCATCACTCCATTAGAAGAGCCAGTGAATGACTTCAAAAAAAGAACAAAGACCCCATCCACTCACCTCATTCATAAATCTACATAGCTGTCAATGGCACACAGCTGAACTCTAGTGGAGCTGTGTTGAATCAATACAGCACTGAGGCAAAGCTAACATTTATGGTTTGCTGTGTGGGACTCTATCTGTGTAGTTTTAATGTGCTAGTTGTTTAAAAATATGGATATTCTCTAAAAATAGGTTTGTGTGGCCACTCTGTTACAAACCTTGCTGATCATGAACTGGAGGTTGCTCTGAGCGTCCAGCCTCTGTGATGTGGAACATGCCCAGAGCCTCCATGTTGAGAGCACATACGCCCCTCATGAAGGCTTTCTTCATAGATTCCTCATAGCGCTCTCGCTCCAGTCGTAGTCTCTGAATCTCTGCCTGGGCTTTCTCTATAGCCTCACAGTGCTGTGGAGACATGTAGGAGAGTATAGAAGGAGTTATTTATCAATTTATATAATACTGACAACACCTGATGTCCAATTTCTTGCTTTCAATCTTACACCCTTGTGTTGCACCTTTAATATGACACCATCAGTAAAACGGGTTTCCCTAATGAAATGCCTGAACTCTATGCATTTATAACAATTCAATGAAGTGACCTTTTAACATGTATCTATGTAAGAATCTAATAAATCACGGTAACCAGTGGTGCTTTGGGACTGCTTCACATGACTCAGCACTGCAAATGGACAATGTATCTTGCTGATTACAGTCTGCTGTGATTCCTGCCGTAAAACACCTCAGTTAGCTAGAGTAAGAATTCAGCAATGCAGCATTACTACACACACACACACACACGGTTTCATATGCAGGTCCTTCACCCTGCTTATTTACCTCTGCCAGCTTGGTTTCATATTCTGTAGACATGCGGGTGCAGACCTCTTCAGCCTTTGCACGACAAGCCCGCTCCACCTTGACCTTCCAGTGTTTCTGGACCAGAGAGTGCCAGGCTAACCACACCTTCTTCTTCAGCTGCAAATTGTAGTGCTGCCGCGCTGCTTGAGCAGCATGAGCCTGGCAGAAAAACCACAAGACCATGAAAATATTCACAAGAAAATAATTACGCCCATAATTCATTCTTGTGCAGGTGCAGTACATTTTCTCTCATGGCACACTTTGTGTCACAGTTTAGATAAAAATAACAGTCATCCACTAAATTTTCCATTTGGAAAACTGGCATAAATAGCTATTTTGTAAATGTAACTTCTCGTTATGATATCTTATGGACTTAGTTAGTTAGTTAGTTAGTTTGATATGCAGTATGGAGTGAAAAAGAACAGAGTGCACTGACAAGATTTTTTGTATGTAAATTTTGTAGGAAGAGATATTTGTGTAAAAATGTGGCATGTGCATGTTCAGTGTGTGGTGACAAAGTGATGTATGGGTTGGTAACTCATGCAGAGACTGATCATTTACATAAACCATTAAACTGCACTGCCAGTAATCTAGCAATGTTAGGATAAATTAATTCCCTGTAAGTTCACCTCAATTTTTTTCTCTTCTCTTTTCAAATATTAATAGTAACATATGTAAAGTAACAGTGTGTGTTATGCAGCATGTATAGGGTATAATGTTGTATAAACACGTTTATACAGCAGGCTATAAAACTTAGCCTGGTGAGAGCGGTTTGTCACCCATCCCAAATGTAAATATCACAAATAGATTTACAGTCTGAAGAGAAAACCTCAGTGTGATCAGTTTACCTCTTCTTTAGCTTCAGTGTGCTGAAGTCTCCAGTGGGTGAAAGCCCTCATCTTTTCAAGCTTTTCTTTTTGTCTGTCCAACACTTGGCTCAGGTTTGCAATCACCTGAGGGTAGACACATCGGACAATAAGCTTGTCAGTCTAAAATGCAGACAAAGGTGTTCCTCATCTTTTGCTAAATGTACATAAGCATGACAGACAGAATGTGCAAGAGAGCAGAAGATATGAGGATGATAGCTTAGACATGGATTAAGCCCACTCAGTCCTACACTAAAAGTTCACAGCAATGGGAATTACTGGAAATTAAATATCCGTCTGCTACTTAATCCATGTCTAATCATACAGCACATTTTATACTTGAGAAAGCAAATAAATAAACAAGTAGTCACCTCATCTTTTCTTTGGTTGGAAGTCTCATAGGTGAGCAGCAGCCCCTTCAGGCTGTCTAGCTCTGACTTCAGGCCAGCTGTCTGGGCTGCATACCTCTCCCTCTCTTTTTTCATCTCAAGCTTATGTTGCTCCTTGAATGCCAGCTTCCACTTCCTGAGTTCAGTCAGTACATTTGACTAATTAGGAAATAGAGGGTGGGACAGTCACAGTGTGTTCATTACACGACTTTAGTAAATACAGACACATGTACACATGTCTTCAGTTATTTTCAGTTACATTTTAAAATGTCTCTACATCAACCTGATGTGTAAATATAGGGTAGGGTTTGGCTTTAGAATAGTTCAAATGTGACCTCAGCTAAATTTCTACATGATAAGAAGACACCAACCACAAAAGTACCCATGTTTGGCTTATCAGGAACATAAAAAAATATATTTTCTCCCATAAACAAAAGATGCTCACAAGCAAAGGAATGAAAAGTTAAAAGGAATGAAAGAATCTCAGCATCCTCTACTACAGCCCATGGTTCTTTACTGCCCTTTTCTAGATCAAATCATACTCTTTCATCAGGCCTGCCTTGCAGGTGATTGGTTGTCATCTGCCCTCCATGAATGAGCTGTACAACATCAGAATTAAAGGGCAGGAAGGACACCCACATCCAGGCACTCACCTCCTCCAAAATCAGAGACACAATTAAAAGGTCACTGACGCCATGAGGAGCAGAGCTGTCATCCTATTCACTGAGTCTTCCTGAGAGTCCAACACTTCACATTACCTTTATAATCTGACCTCTTCCTCACCAGCACCTATGTATAGTACATTGTCCTCAGTATCTCTTGCATTTAATCTCAGTCAAATTGCACAAGTTTAGATGTCAATATAAATCCACTATGCATATTTTGTATATGTACAGTAATCACCTTGCAGAAATAGGGAGTTCCTGGTCCAACATTAGTTGCTGTAGATCGAGCCAATAGTAAACTGACAACAACTCCCATGTTCTGCAAGGTAAAGGCTGTCCGATGGCAAGGTAAAAACGGTGAAAATATTCTAAATATAGTGAACACCTGTTTGTGTTTTTTTGTGTTGCTCTTTGAACACCAGCTTCCACTTCCTGAGCTCAGTCAGTAGATTTGACTAATTGGGGAATGGAAGGACGGTGGGACAGTCACAGTGTGTTCATTACACTACTTTAGTAAATACAGACATATGTTTGTTGTTTTTAATTTAGATAAGCAGGTGCACTGAAAGTGTTGTCACTCACGGCAATTGCAAAATATATAAACCTGCCAGATTTATTTAGAAAATACATTTTGTTGCTACGGCCATCCACAGCAGTGCATGCTGGTCCTTCTGATTGCTTCTCCAAACTGGGACTGTGCTGACCACCATCTACGGTCAGTAATACCCTGACTATAGATAAGTACCTCAAACAACTCCACTTCAAATGGCCCGATCAATTCTTTTAACCTCAAGGTCTTTTTTTAAGAACAACCTGATTTCAGCTTTTGTAAATAAAGCACAGTAACACTTACAGATTGCCCTTCACAGGCTCAATTAATGCTTTGTTGACACTGAACCATAGATTTGACCATTTTACTCTTAATTAAAGGTGGGGTAGGAGATCTTGGGAAAACGGTTCCAGCAAGCTATATTTTGAAAATACACACCCATGCCTTTTCTTCAGACCTCCCCTCGAAACCACACCTTCAAAGGAATGGAAGGGTCTCTATTCATTCATGAATGGGTGAACGTGCAGGGGGGAGGGAGAAGCAGACTGAAGTTTGATGGACGTGTCAGGATCCAATCGTAATGAGCAGCCCCATCAACGTGATTGGACAGTGTTTTCCTCTGATTTCGCCCTCTGGACTGGACTAAAACATTTCGTTTTTTTGACAAACCTTCTATTTTACTGTCTGCAATGGGGTCGTGAAGAGGTTTTCAAGCAATATGGTAAAAAAAAAGCTCCAGAAAACTTCTCCAACCCCACCTTTAAGACTAGAATCCATATTTATTTATTTAACAGTAAATGAGTTATCCAGTTTCATCTTTTTAATTTATCAAGCATAAGCCTGCCAAATTGGGTTTATTTTGCTGTAAATTCCTGAAGCTCAAAACACAATACTGCTATCATATAATTGTATATACTGTGGAGTTATTATTTGGCTATGTCAGAGCACTATATATATAGCCATACAACATTATCTATGGTCAGCTATCAAGCAGGCAGCAAATCAAAGCCATTAAATTGATTGATGGTGGAAGGAGAGGATGAGAAAGCAGACTAACCTTCAGGGTGTTGCTCCATGTATCCAGAATCTTCTCCATCTTGCTTATGTTCTCCTCTGAGATAAACATCTCTGTCACAGAAGATTCAAGGGGGTCTGGGCTGCTTGACCTAGACTTCTCAGGCGCCGTATCTAACCTGTCTAAGAGCCCTGACGCCCTGCTAGACGACCGACCTGCCATCTCCTGACCTGGAAGGAAAACAAAAAAGACAGAAATGCAGATTGACTAGAAAATAAAACAGCATTGCATCTGGATTTGATATCAAGAGAAATGAATACAAAAATATTTATCCGATCTAGCCATTTTGTTAAATTGTATTTTAATTCAATTTACCATGAGAGGTTCTTAAGTGAGTGGAGGGCTCAACAATCAAGAGGGAGGCCTGTGATCTCAAGCTCCTACTAGAATGCCTTCCATCTTTAGCTTCAGTGACAGTATCTGATAGACGACAGGAGAGACAAGGGAAGGAAGTCAGACAGAGAGAGAAAGAGAGGGAGGTACAATGGAAAAATAGATTAAAAAAGGGAATGTTGCTTAAATGAATTCTGACCTGGAATAAGTCAGTAAAATTAAAAAGGTTAAAAGATCCAAAAACAAAAGACCGTTTATGAAAAGAAAGGGTGATGGCGAGAATTCTGAATAAGAAAGACTCCTTGTCCAGGAATGCATTAATGTCAATATCTTAATTAAATCCTGCAGGGGGAAGAGAAAGCATGCACTCTAAAGAGCAGTACGGGCAGAGTGCCAGGAGATCATTACCAATCGGCTGTCTGCTTTTTACAGCCCTGTGCACTATTCCATGACAGTTAAAGCACTAAACCCTCAATGAGAGCAGCAGCTGGAGCTTGGAGGGGGACTGATGGACTGTTGAAGATTTGGGTATCGTTGGGGAAGGAGATAGGGGGTACAATCTGACAGACTGCTATCATATGCATCTTGACTAGACTGGTTTGCAAGCTGAAAATATGAGGCTGATAAAAACACATTACATTTTTCCATGTTGTGATGCCAAATCCTCTTTGACAGCTGATCATTTGATGGGGGCAGGTCCCGAAGGACTCAAGTTGTGTTTCTGTCAGAAAGGCTTAGTGAAATGTGTGTGTATGATTGTGTCTGCATACAAGAGGAACCCAAGATACCTGCTGGGTGCTGTGATTTTGTGTCATCTTTTCTCTGGGATGTACGGCCCTCTGCAGACAGATATGAGGTGCTCAGTCGTGGAAAGTGAGCACTGGTGAGTGTCTCAATCTTAGGGGTGACCACAGCATAGCGAAGGAGCTCCTCATACTCATCCTGGTGATTCAAAAACAGTAAAAAATTACCAGTAGGCCCGAGTGTCTATTCAAAACAATCTGTATCTTATTTTCATTGGTCCTATTATTTATAGTGTTTGATCATAAATTTCAGGACACACATGCAAAGCCCCTGTTATATGAAGCTCCCAGTTTAATAATATTATCTAAATTACTTGCTGGAAAGTGAAATCTGTGGTGTGAATGTTAAAGTTACTTTTCTAACTGTCTACTGCATCCATTCATTTCCTTAGAGCTCCTTAGCTTCAACTTCAATCAACCATCCATACTTAGTTGATTATGGTGGATCGTTCTAATCTAATGCAAGTACTTTACTTTACTTTGGTTTTCAATATGTAGTTTGGATTATTGATTGCAACTGGGTCTACGTTTAAAACACATGTTTGATCGTCTGATTGCATGCGTTGCGTGCCCTATCACTTCACTCTGTTAATGTGGTACACAATGCTGTGCCCTGTTGTTTCCGGATCTGATTGCTGTGACTAGTGCATTAGGGCACATAAATTGTAATCCAGTGTTTGTGTAATCACCTGGAGGTCAGAGGAGACAGAGCTGCCACGATCAGAGTCCTTGGGCAGAACAGGACTGGTTGGTTCATCTTCGTCTGAGGACATCTGGACAGAAATATAGCTAGTTAGTTTGTTTAAGTCAAATGTTTTATACTGTAGTTTATACAGAAAACTTTAAATACTAACATAAACGCTTGTGTTTTTAACCCCTAGGAACTATAGGATTTATCATTCATCATAAGATTTCACACGACTTGCTTTGCACGTGAGAGTTAAGCACCAACTGTTGTAGTTTGTATATTTTATTTGATGTAGCAGTGAGCTAACTACATTACTAACTGTATACTGTACAGTTAGAACTGCTGCAGCTATTTACTATATCTGACACTTGCTAAACACTCCATGTGATAACTAAAAAAAACAGCAGGATAACATATTAATGTAATTTATTTAAAATTACGCCGTTTTTGAGAAACAAACTGACGTACAAGTGCAACAGCTAACGTTAAGTAAAAACAAAGGCACCCGCTTCCTTTTTGTCTGCAAAGCTAAAAAAGAAACATACGACTTTTACGTTAGTGCTGTTTCTATGAGATACCGTACCTACACAGACTATACACAGAGAGTAACAGTACTTTACCTGTTTTATATTCCTACGCAGGCTGCCACACTTCTCAATGGGAGTTAACAACTCCGTCAGTTGGAAAGTGCTTGCTTTGCTATTTCAAACGGACTGACTCTTAAACAACACGCTCTATGATTGGCTACTGCTTCTGCGGTACCCCGCTAACTCGTTTCTGATTGGTTACAATGTTTCCGTGGTAACGGTAAGCGGAACGACGCGGAGCTTACCAGCTACGCCTACTACAACGGTACAAATCAAACAGACAGCCTGTCTGTGATTTCACAGTGCAGCTCATTTGTTTTACACTTATTCTGTCAGCCAGTAGCTATGCTCTACAACACCTGCACCGCCTGATTATGTTGTAGTTTCTGTTTCAGTTACCACCACTACTCACCACAGCTTATATATATATATTATCTGTATTTATACTTTTCATTCCAATAATTTACCATGTGCAATATTATTCATATCATGGCCACTTTACTTTTAGTACTCGCTTTGCACATCTGTACACTTGTTTGTTGTTTGCCCGTTGTTTTTCCTTCAGAATACTTCTGTCTGTTTGTTGTGTTTGTTTGCCCATCTTATCTTATTTCTGTGGTGTATATTACACATTCTTTGCTGCTGCCACATATAATCTACCTGTAATACCTGTACTATTGTATACTGTATATACTCATATATATATTATTATCCTCACTGATGAAATTTAGTTTTTGTTCTTTCAGTATGTAAATATAACTCACAAGCAATCTATTCATGCCTCACATACTGTATATACTGTAATTATTTACCTCATGTACAGAACACAACCTGCTGCATAAATCGTATATCTATCTGTGTTGCTCCTTGTTTTTTTTCTTTCCTGCCTATGTAGCTGCCTATACTGTATATTGAGAGTAACGTGTATCCAGAGTCAAATTCCTTGTGTGTGTACACACGCACACCTGTCCAATAAAGTGATTCTGATTCTGATTCATCAGGGTCTAGCAGTCACATTAGGAGGACTTGTATTAATACCGGGAGACTGGCCTGATAGCACACTGACCACATGAATATTCTCCCATCTTCATATTATTTTACACTTTAAAATATGCTAAGTTTAGTATATCAGGCAACTTCTCAGCTGGCAGTTGTGCCCATTGAACAGGATAACATGGTTTCCAAAGTGTACTGTTAGAAGTGAACTGATTAAAACTGTCAAAAAAAGAGGAAACTTACCTCTGTAAGGAAAGTGTACGTCTTTGGGGAATACCACCACCCTGTATATCTCCTTGTGGACATTTTTCTGTGATTGGGCAAAAACAAATTAAACTACAGCAATGTCTTAACCCCCTGAAGTCCTAGTGCTTAACAGCATTAAGCCACATATGTGGGATAGGCCTAACGACTTGGCAGTCCTGGGCTGTGACAGACTCTAGAGGGAAGAGACATATGGTCCCTCTCAGCTGTGGCAGAGCTGCTAGCAGTACTGTTGGACTGAAGCCTCCTCACCACCTGGCTGTGCTGGGAATACTTCACTGTCCAAAGGTGTCCTGACAGCACTGTCACAAGACCTGCAGGCTGACTTTGAAAAGGGAGGGGGGGTTCATGGTTGTGACATTGGTTACAGTGCAGCAATCTTCCAGTCAGATATCTCACCACAAGATGTGGGGGTCAAGGATCAGCAATTCAGTCTGGCACATTTCATATCACATATACAGTGCATTATAAATAAACAGAATGACACATACACCCTCAGCATTTTAGTATTGCACGTCTTGATGAAGGGTATGAATTTGAACCAGAATCATGAGGCACATAGGATTATCCTTGCTGCTCTGTGGGGGATGGAGGTTTCCTGTTAAATGACAGGAAGCCGTAGCTCACACAGATTACTTATTTCCATTTCAGAGCAGATGATTCACATGTTGTGAAAGGTTTTGGTGACATGTTCATCACTGTTTCTCTTTAAGGGTGATTTTTCTCATCCCAACTGGGCTTGTTGGTTTCTCTGCTTTTTGATCATGCCGTTGATGTTAAACTGCTTGTCTGCTTCTGTTAGTGACTGGTTAGTTAGAGACAACTGCAAGGTTTTTGTATGCTTTGTCAAAGAGCCAGCAGACATATGGACTGTATCTGTCTTACAGGCAGCACATTAATAGCACAATACATAAAAGCCATCTGTAAATCTGATATGGTGCCCAGCATTTTCTTATGTAATATATGAGTCTATTTATTTTTAATGATTGTTTGTACTATTAATTGCATCCTGCTATTTTCCACATTTTGAATAAAATAAGGTTACACTAAATTGGATTATCCATCAACTATCACACCTGTTTTTGACCCATATGAGTACATCTGTAGATAAAATAATGAACTGATTTTAACTGAGTTTAAGACACAGACAGACGATAGACTGTATGTACTCTGTATAATGTTTTCCTTTTGTTGCAGACAAAGGTAATAAGCTGCTGTTGATAGCGGTTGGATTAAAGACAGCATTACTGCCTTACACCCTTCTTTAGATCCCCTTTGTAAATTTCACCTTCCTTTCAGCTAAAGAAATGCACCTGGGTCTGTGTGTTGAAATGGGATTCAGCTCACATTCTTCTCTCATAGCCTGTTCAATCTGTTCCAGGACAATAATCACAATCCATTTGACTTTCTTCCCCCTGGTATTTTAGCTCAGGTACATTAGACTATTCAGGACCTTGCAAGACAGAACAGAATTTAGGAAATGATGTTATGTGCTTATACAAGTTGACTTTGTTAGGGAACATTTTCTTACAGTGTCTACACTGTATTTGTATTTTTAATAGATTTCCTAAAATGTTATAAAGTCCCATTTTATTGTTTTGTGTATGTATAATTAATCTTTTACATTCCAATTGTGACACTAGATTACAAACTTGGTGCAAAATTGTTTCTGCCCTTGATCGATTTTTAGTCACGCACATTTACAGACAGCAATAACTCCTGAAGACAACAAGTAATGTGCTATCATCAATCGTAATGTTATCAACCCATTTTTCTCACATACGAGACAATGATGACCTCTCACTGAACGCAATGTTTCCAGAACTCATCTAAGAGTTATTCATAGCTGCCTGCTGTTTTCAAATTAGTTTTCATTACATTTTGATGGACCAGGACTTCCCCCTTCGGCCACTCTAATCCATCATATCTCACTATCAGTGACACCAGTGTCCTTTTGTTTTGCTTTCAGAATGCTTGGGTACCAAATTTGCTGGATCACACATCATGGCTGCATTGTTCACACTCTGATAAGATAGTAGGTAACAGATCATTATTCAATAGCATATACAAAGAGGATAATTACTGCTGACCCCAGCATACAATGGTCAGACATATGAGTGCAGATGAACAGTGGAGCCTGAGAGAGAAGATGGAGACTCTATCAGTTACCCTGTGCTTCTATCTTGACAAGGCAAAAACAATTACCATCAGTGTCCACATCCGTTTGGTATAATCTGGATGACGATAAGCAGCAGACAGTTGTTCCAGTCTACCTCCACCTCTCTGGTCATTAAGGAAGGCTGGCACTGCAGGTACTACATCCATTTTAGATCTTAGAGCAGTAGGACACATACTAAAAATTAATGCTATACAATTTATATATTTGTGTATGTGACAAGTGACAAGTTCAATAATTTTGTATTTGGTATAGAACCACAAATCTATACATTATGTTTTGTGTATCATAGTATAGTATCCATTTTGTGTTATATACATGTAAAGCAAACAATACATTGTATGTGTTCATGTAAAAGCATAGATGTTGTATATATAATAACATATACAGCTCATATGTGGATGAGAGGGACACCAAGAATGGCATACAATGGTCTGAACTGTTCTGCCAGCAGGATTATCCGAGATTCCAACACTGTCACTTCCTTATTATCTGCCACCAATATCAGCCTACCTTCACTGCATGTGGCAGTGGCATTTAGTATGCAACCTGCAAGAATTAGGACATATCAATATATTTATTTTATTTATTGTATTTTCACTGTTATAAAAAGTTTGAACAACATGAAAATCTTTCTCGCTCATGTGACAAAGAGAATAATGTAAGTCCTGTAAAAAAAAAAGGAGGCAGAGAAAGCATTGGCATGCGCAGTGGACTGTGTGTGTGTGTGTGTGTGTATGTGTGTGTGAGGGTCATTCTACTGTCCCGTACATTAAGCTAAGTGCTCCTCAGCTCTCCAGCAGTAGTAAATGGAGTCTTATGGCTTGAGGGAGGGTTTGTCTCCCAACTCTGAATCAAAAGCTGAGAGTGTCCCAAGTCCTAGGTCACTGCTTCTGTGAATCATCAAATTCAGAGAATAAAGATAGATGCCTCTCCTTTTGTTTATGTGTGTGTGTCTGTGTGTGTCTTCATGCACACTGTATGCATCATTTACAGTCCAATTCAGTATCCTTTGTGGAGAATATGATGCACATCCATTGTCAAAGGCATGTCTCTGTGTTTAAACTCAGTAAGCAAATGCACAACCAGGCTGCATGTTTCATTGCATTTCCTACATGTTAACTATTTTAATACAGAGTCACTGAGATATAGTTGTTCTAAAAATGAGAATGTGTAATACATCAAAGAGCTTGCTGATTGTCATTTGTGCAGTAGACCAAGTCCAAGTCTCACTGCTATTGCTGGTATAGTTTGCAGGCTTTAATGATGTGAATACTGAAAGGCTGTATGTCCCTGTGCTTGCATCAGTCCGTCATCTCTTCCCCCCTCCCTCACATTCTCTTGGAGCCACTCACAGGTTTCAGAGGCGTTGGGATCTGACATAGCAGGCACAGAGGCAGTCACGGTCTCACACTTCATCTAAAAAGCCTACTTATCTCTCATAGCCCGTGTTAGGTTATGCAATTATTGTAACAGGATTGTATAATCTTTGTGTGCTGTTCGTCAATAGTATTTTTTCCTCTATGATCATAATTTATGAGCATAGAAAGAATTGAATTGTTAAAACTGCATCTCAAAATCAAGTTCTTTACTTACTGCAGTTGTCAAATTAAGCTCAGTGAAGTGTAAATGACAAACAAAATACTGTACATGAGCAAAAATATATTTTTTAAAAACATAATACCTGAGCCATAAATGTGAACAACAAGCTGTAAACAGTTTTATATTCAAGATTGGTGTAACTGAGGATGCAGGCTTTATTGAGTGAAATGAGAGTTATGAATTTAAATGATGTGAATGTGATTTTACGAATTTTATGAAGCTTGTCAGAGGTGCTGCATAGGCACTAAATATTGCAGACAAACAGGTTGAGGCATTACACCAACAAATGCACCTGCGGCCTGGGATGATGTAAGGTCTATGTCCCAATATAAAACCCTTCTACCACTGGGTTGTCTGTTCCAGTAAAACCTTCTCATCAAGGGTAAGAGTGACAGAGTGATAGCATTGGCTGTCACCTTGATTCATAGAGCCAGCGTTACATTTATAACTCATTCTGTGTCAGAGGATGGACCTGCCAGCCTCTGGTGCCTCAGGGACTCCGGCCTGTGCAGTCAGGACCATCAAGCATCTTGTAGGGGCCCTGGCCCTCAGTGTATAGCTGCTGGTGATCCAGCTTCAGGTGTCATCTGCCAACCAGTTGTCAAACAAGGTTTACTTATTGATTACAGATTATGTTTTTCACCTATGGCATCATTTGTTCTGTTTATGGGTTAAACTTTAAGTGGCTTAGGTATCATGTTCATTTGGGTCTTTTTTTACATTTATGATCCATTATCTTTATTTCACACACACTCTTTCTGATGTATGAGTTCATCTAATGTGGAATCAAATGTCATTGGATGGATGCTTGAAGTCAATGCAAGAGAGCAATGCCAAGGTTTTTGCTCTAGTATGAAATGCTGGGTTATGAATGTTGGCTGTGGATATATTTGTATTATATTTCTGGCAGCGTATCCTTGTACAAACATGCCAAAGTAATGAATAAATTAATTTACAATTCCTGAGGATGATCTGTGGAGTGTTTCAGATGAGATGATTGTTTAGAATGTTCTCTTATTTTACTGTAATGTATTGTAGGTGTTTTCTACTTATGGTATAACAAAAGTTCTTATTAATTAAGTTAAATTTAAATTTGCACCTGGATATTTACAGTACGCAGCCAAAGCTGGCGCACTCTTACAGCTTCAGGTGTCAGTCAGCACCACGGACAGAGATCCTCGTTGAAATGCAATGTGTGGCTTCAGAGTCGAGTCTGCACGTCAAGGTGAGGACCCAGACGGATCCACTTTTATGGAAGCGGTTATGGCTGAAGTTGAAATCACGACAAACTCAGAATGAATTGCAAAAAAATCAGACGAATCACTGCGTTTAAAGAGTTTAGATGTTAAAGTCCAACATGACGCGTGAAGCTGTCAAAAACTTTTAAGCAGCATTTTTTTTTTTAAATCAGATAACTTTAGCAGTAGCCCAGGCCAATTTATTACGTATTAACCATTTTCCTATACAGAAATACATACTCATGGTGAATGGACCAAAGCACCGACAGTAGCCTGCCTAAATTTAGACCTTTCTTATCTGTTTAGCATTCATGCGTTGCGGTGTTTCACGTCATTCAGTCACCTAACTAGATTGTTCCATCAGACGGAATTACCCGCATCACTCAATGAAGTACAATTATTGATTACACTGCCCCCCCTCTCTCCCTTCCTCCATCCCTCCCTCTCTCCTACCACCATCTCTCTCTTTGCCTCTCTCCTTTCCTGAAGTGCTGCAGCGAGGGAGGACTGCATCGGGGAAAAAAAAGCCCACACTGTCGTGCGCTGATAATTACCTCTGATCCTTTTCCACAGTTAAACAAAACAAGATTTTTTTTTTTTCGTAGAGCGAAAGCGGAGTCTGGTGTAATGGGTTACTATCAGCTCAGTCCACTCATCTCGCCATAAATGACGGTAAGTAATTATTACTTTTTCCCTGAAAACATGCTAACTGTGTAACACTTACGAGTTAGAAAAAAAATCCATATTTTCCAATGAACTGTGTTGGGATCAGCTGTATGCAGACCTACAAGTCATGCTGTTCATTCATTTGCGTCTTTCTAATATTGTCTCAAACTAACATAAGGGCACGCTGGGGAACAGGGATAGCTTATTATTTATTCATAAGTTTATGTATCATTTCTTAAAAGTTGGGATGGTGTGTATAATAAAGATGCCTCCACATGCATCCTGCAAAAGTAGAGAAAATGTGGATGTGCAGAGACATGTGGAGATGTGCAGTTTCAGTTCAAGTTTCTGTAATTATGGAATTTAATTAATTCAATGTTTATGGGTCACATATATGCTTCATGTAAGTCTTTGTTTAAAATATTCGATTTAATCAACACAAGTAAGCTCTGTCAATGAAGTTGCCATTTGCTTTTAAAGGGTCCTTTGGTTTATGATTGACTCACTGACTGAAACTGACTCATAGTTTACTCATCTTTTTATTCACCACCATGTTTTTATTGGTGAAATACTTGTCCTTATAGCATGAGCAAACTTTTGGGTTGTTGGCTGCAGACTGTGCATGCAATCCAGCCACCTGCCCTGGGGCAGTTAAAGCACTCTGCACTGCCGCCAAAAAGAGGAAAGGATGCGGGAGCAGGCAACTGACTCATCCGTGAATTACCCCTCAAGAGGCAGTGAGCGATTGACAGGCACACAGCCGGTGAACTGGAAATCTGTGGCAAAGTGCTTTGTTTGCAATCTGAGGGCTGCTGTAGTAGTCCTGCTGGGTTAACACTGAAGACGTCCATCAATGAAAAAGTGTTAGATGAGGTAAAGTGATTGCAGGCAGCAGAATGCATTCCTTTGGCCCACTTCTCATTGATTTCAAGTTGATGTGGGGTTTTTTTTCTGCCATGGTAAACAAGAATCTCATTGTAATTCACAATGTCCCTCATCTGCATTCAATAACATCTCCATCTCAAGTATCCACTGGCCTGTAATTTTATTAGTTTTTTTTTAAAGTTAAGTTTATGCAGCATCACACAATCTATTTTAAGAGGTAGACATTTTATTTTCCAGCGTTTCACTGTTGAAAAGAGGAAGTCTCTTCTGACTCTGACTAAAAATACAATATAAGTACGCAATGGCTGTAACACTATGAGAGCTTCACAAAAAGATTGTGTCTACACATTTTGTTGACATGCACAAACAAATAGGGAAATAGTGATTATTTTAGCATAGCATAGTTTACATAACATTCAAGAATCCACTTATCATCCCAGTATCTGCCAGAATGAGAGTCCATGATTTCCTGTCTCAAATGGACTGAACATTTTCTGTGAATTCTTACAACATATATGAATATTTAAGCACACATACACACTAATCATGCATTGAGCGTGCATGACATGAAACACCAATAAATGTTCCACATCTTGCATTCCTCGCCTAATCAGTGTTATTACGTCACTGCGATGTAAAATGTACAGTCTGCACCAGACAGCAGTCGTGGCACTTTGTGTTTTGTATCTGCTATGTAAGCACTGTATAGTGTCAGCAATGAGGTCTGGGAGGCAGGGAGAGCATATGTCTACCAGGAAGATCAAACAGAAAAGCAAAGGAGATATAACTCTTCAGGGTGGGATAGGAAATGTTTTTTTTATTATCTACAACTCCAAAATATATTTTTGTTCTTCCATTTCTTTGCTCTGTGCAGATTTAACACACAAGTTTTTTTTCTGAACAAATGCATTCTGTATCCTTTTATATTTTCATCTAAGTATGGAGATTCATCATGTTATTATAAATAGAATATAATTCCTTTTGCTCTTAGCTAAGATAGGCACATAAGAGATAAAATACTAATATTAATATTAGCTCTACAAGGTTGAAAAGGCATCAGCTTGCTATAACTGCTTAATGAATCTGTATGATGCAACATTAACATGGTTTGCATCAGCTCAGCTTCTGAAGTTTTTATCTGAATCTTTAAGAGAGGTTTAGGTGCTTTCAGAAATGTCTTTATTATTTTATTCTGTTCTCATTTGTTTGCAGAAACAGCCACGTTCATCCACTCTTGCTGTTTTGGTTGCCAAACCTCCATTTATTCTGTTAATAATTCTTCTCGTATACCCCCCACCTCTCTCTCGTCCTCTCTCTGCCCCTCCACTCAGTCAGTAATGGTATCAGTTTTTGATGAAATCGCCTAACGGAAGACGTCCCGGGCTGGCTATGCCTCTGCCTTCCAGATGAGGTCATGGGCTCTCCGTTTTGATGGGATTACATGCGGCTCTGCCCACTTAGAGATTGGACAAGCTCTTTCTGATGCTAATAGAACAAACCAGCCGTCAAGCCACTGTGCTTGCGCGTGTCTTTGAAAAGGCAGGACAGTGACAAGTCAAACCTGACTGAGACGGAAAGCATTTGTGGTTCTTATAGGGCAAGGGACACAAAGTGGTTCAACATATAATTTTTAAAAAATAAGCGACAGAGGAAATTGCCACGTCATATTTTTGGACATGCAGCCATTATGCTTTATATTTTTTTAAAGAATTTTATTATTTATTGTATTAACCACAGCTGTAATGCCTAAAAAGGAGCTGCCCTCATTGCTTTGCATCATTACTTTTTTTTTTGATACTGTGTTAGGGCCAACGTCTGGTCTGCACGCAGCCAAAAAAGGCACTATTGATTTTCCTTCAAGTGTTCATGAAAAATATATAGTATTTGTCTCCTCCAGCAGTTATGGGTCACACAACCTGAAATTCTAGGACCAAAATTGATTTTTACTTCTTATTCTAACAACTTGCTTGCCCATATCAATCTGTTTGGTGACTGCTGGACTCAGCAGGTAGATCGGCACGAACAACGACATCAATCCTTTTGGCAAAGCTTGTAGGAAAGCCGTACTGTGCCGATAATTGCTTCATTGTGTTTTAAGTCCTTCTGAGGGTGTTCATTAGTGTCATTATTACAGTGTGTGTGTACATGTAGTATGACGTTTTTTCTTTCAAAACGCTCATTAGCAGCGTCATTTCTGTGCCACTTTTAGCTAATGATTCATGATAAGCAACAAAAGAGTTGAAATGGGCTGAGTTGGACAAACTCACACCCTCTAGATATTACCATACATCTTTAACTTTTCAAATTACTTTCCCTGAATTGGATGTATGGCAAAAACTCCTATGTAACTCTATTCTTGTCATTTGTCTTTATGTTCATGCATGAGGAAATTTAGGGTCAAGTGATGTTTGACCTACAGTTTTTTTAGTATTCTAAAGAGGTTGAAGGAAAGCAGGGCCGCTATCCATCATGTAGACACGGGGTATTGCAAGAGCAAGGCCTATTTTCAGCCATCCTCACATGGTTTACAACAGTGCATACACTTTGTTAACTCTCTCTCTTCTAATTTTAGAGAACAGTTATGCCCTGGGACAGTGTATGGATAGAGCCTCTTTATGTTGCAGTACATTTACTCCATCATCATGTTGGTTTGTTATCAATAGAAATATATCAACAAATGTAATGAAGTAAAGATAATAATAGATTTATAATTTGGAAGGCATGTATGATGTTGGGTTTACAACTAGGGATGTGTTCAATGACCTTGAGGCTTGGGTAAAAACAGTAAGTCAGACTCGGGCTTAGCTGGTTATTGTTTAAAAATGCACAGGTAAATTTAAATGGAAGGATGAGCATTTTCAATAACAATAGATGCTAAAGGGGGAGCCTGAAAGAGAAGCAAAAAATGAAGAAGAAGCTGCAGTTAGGAGTGGAGATGGAACAGCAGCAAATAAAACAGAGATCTGTTTGTTTGAGAATGTTGGTGGTTATCCAGTTGGACTGTGATTGCTCCCGTTGCTCAGGCTGTCTACGCTGTCAGGATCTCGTCAGCTGAGGTCAGGTGAGGTTGGTCATCTGTGTGCTTTGGTGTCCTCTGAGCTTCATCACCACTGAGAGGGGGCCTTCACCATACACTCTGTCGATTCTCTGACAGGCAGGCTCTACCCAGATACATGCCCTTTTGCCGGTGTGGGTTATGTGTGCGTGCTTGTTTTAAATAAATATGATGCAAAATAGCCAACATGACCTGATCCTGAAACAATAAATATTATCAGTTCAGTGGCACCCTTCAACTCTGACGTGCTCCTGGCAGGGTGTTTGTCTGTCAAGGCATTTAAGATAAATTTTATTGAAAGATGCAGTCAATAGAGAAGTTTCACATGCGACAAAAGCTGCACGCTCAAGTCTTCTGCAGTGGTTATTATCATACAGGACAAATAAAAAAACCCTTACAATGTGTACCTCACCAATGAGGTGAACAAAAGTGAAACAAACAGACTGTCTTTATGAAGAATCCTTAGGACAATATCTGAGGCACCGCCGGTGTCAATGGAGGTATTAAAAAATTATCGGCCCATGTGTAAAGGAGTGTGCTCATGAGCACAGAAGTCATCCAATGAGCCAAAAGGGATTAGTAGAGTCACCTTGAATCAGCAGTGTCATTTTGCCCAGTAAAATTGCATTACGGGAGCTGGAGCTGGCCCTGTGATTTGTGTCCTCCTGACAAGGCTTCAGTGTTCATTAGAGGCTGTGGTGAGCAGCTCCTAGACACACAGGAACTGCACACACCGCCCAGCTCTGACCACACACACACAGCTCTGGATACCATCCCAAGTATGCAGTGTTAATATTAATGAACAATTTTAGATTTTCTCATTTAAATGATCCTTTATTAGTTTGTTTCAATAATGGTTGTGTGTCCGTGTTATGACAAATTGTAGAATGAAACAGCCAGAGTGAGCCTGTGGAGGCAATGTGATGATGAACTGTGATTCACAGTTTGAACGCTCGTGAAATCATGTTACATCATTTGCACTGCTAGGCTGGGGTCTCCCTCCCATCAGCACTGGTCTGCCAGGAAGGGGAAGGGCTTCCCCATCCATGCTGTGAGCACACACACACACATATGTGCATGCCATGTTTGGGTGTGTGAGACGATCCTTCAGTGTGTCTATTTATGCAAGTGAGCCCCATTTTATGTGCTAATACACCCGGCTACACAGAATCAGGGGCACTAAGATAAACACGTGGGTGTTTTTACTATGTGCCTGTGTCTGAGTGTGCTTTTATCTACGTATCCACTCATGACCGTTTCTCCTTTCCTTCTTTCTTTGCGCGGATTAAATATGACAGTGCCGTTCCGGTTGGATCGTCACTCCCATTATAATAAAGCAGCTCTTTATTGGGGGCAAATTGATTTTGGGCAGAGCTTTGTTTATTAGCTTCTGTTCCTCAGAGCTGATCATGAGTCAGCAGAATCAGCATCTCTGTCCAAAATGCTCATCTCTCCGAGTGATGAAACATAGAGGAAGGAGAGTACCCCTGGAAACTGAATATTCATTTTGAATAAAAACTAGAGAGCTGTACATCCAAAACCTTTTTTCCTCACATCACTCCAAATGATTAAAAGGCCTGGGAAAATGGTGAGTGAATGATTAAAGAGGGTATGTGCTGTCAGTGGGCTGTCACCTGTTAGTCTGGGATAGTTACGGATGTAGCGGGGGAGACATGAGTTACAGGCACTATCTGATGAACATTTCCCTCTCTTTACTTTCTTCTTTTCTCTCTCATTTCTCCCCTGTCCTTCCTCCCACTTGTTCTCTCTCTCTCTCTTTTTTTTTTTTATCTGTCTGTCTCTTACCCTTCCCCCAACCCTCTCAGCCTGGCCAATGATTGCCACAGCCATTGTGGGTTATCTCCTGTGGTGACTGCAGACTCAAGAGTTTTCTTCCCTGCTGCATCTCAAGACCCACTGATCTCACCATTCTTGAAATTCCCCCGTCAGCTTACACCCACCCCTCTTCCTCTCTTCCCTCTTTCTTATACATCTAAGTATCCTCTGAAGACCTACCGGTGGAGCCACAATGGAGGACACTTACAATAACAGGACTTCTCTAGCTAAGGGGGCCAAGGACATGGTCAAGGAGGCCAAGCGGCACACAGCAAAGAAAGTCAACAAGGTGATGGACCGTGCCACAGATGAGTACTCATCCCATCGCAATTACAGCCGATTCCAGGATGAGGAGGACGAAGATGAGGATTTCTACCGAAACCCCCCGAGGCAGGATGGTGAGGGCTACCATGATAATGAGGAGGGATCCAGTGATGCCACAGAGGGCCACGATGATGAAGATGAAATCTACGAGGGTGAATACCAGGGCATCCCCTCGGCAGGAGATAGGAAGCATAAGGAGGGGCAGGTGGCGCTGGGTCAACCGATGTCAGATGCAACAAGGGACCGTAAGGGGCTGGAGGAGGAGAGGCAGGCTGATGAGGAGGAGTTGGCCCAACAATATGAGCTGATCATCCAGGAGTGTGGCCACGGGAGATTCCAGTGGCAACTCTTCCTGGTTCTCGGGCTGGCACTCATGTCAGATGGAGTGGAAGTGTTTGTGGTGGGCTTCGTGCTGCCCAGCGCAGAGACAGACATGTGCGTGCCAAACTCCAGCTCGGGATGGCTAGGTAAGAGACTCTGTGTGTGTTTGAGTGTGTGCTGAGTGTGCATGCATCTACTTGTGCTAATAGGAAATTGTGCAATTCCTTCAATATTAATTAAACTGCATCATTGTGTTTTTTTTAGCTTGCCTTGATTATAGACTGTTCATTCGGTTGACCATTCCATGGACAATAAGATTTGCTCAAACACTTTGTAATTGGAATAATACAATGCAACTTAACAGCACTCAACTGTCTTCTGTGGCTCTAACTCTAATGATGTCATACTGATGTCACAAGGGTTAGCTCAACTTGGACCTGGCGACTATCCATGCAGTGTTTTTTGAGTAAGACTCATTCTAGGGCCTGAAAGTCAGGACATCTCAGCCTCTGCTGCACAGATTTCTTAAATCTGTCCCTCACCAGTTCAACAACTTTGTGGACTCCATGTAGTCCCAATGTTATGAAAGGCGTCACATAATTTTTTGTTTCCAAAGACACCTGATCAGAGGACAGGACATCATCATTTTAGAGTAGACGTGTTCTCCATTTTGTCATTTATCCCATCATAAATATGTGCCATATCAAAATAATGCTTTGACTTATATATTATGAAATATTATTTGACTTTAAAGATGAGATTACTTCTGTGTGTTTGTACTATACGTGTCACATTTTATCCTAGTTGTGTTTCACATGGGTGAGATGTTTCGGTCCACTGGTCTCCGTGTCAGGATTAAGAGTGTAGCAAGTATTCCCTGTGTGTTGAGCAGGAGTCCCAGCAGTCCCAATGGCTGCAGGTGTATAATCCATCACCGCGGCACTGTGTACAGGGGACTGACTCACTGTGTCAGTACCGGAGCGGCGAGGACATTAATTCAGGCACACAGACCTTAGATAGTAACTGCCACAGTGAGACATGACAATACATCAACTGCAACACAACATCTGATGTAAAATTGATATGGCAGGGCCTTTTCGTGAATGAAGGTTGTGATCGAATGTTTGGAAAATTTGGATTACAGTTGGTGAATGTGAAAAATAAGAAATTAAAATGTATCCATTACCTGGACCCTTCCGTTCAAATAATGAATTACATAGATTTCTCAGCTTGAAAGTATGAATATCATACTTACTGTATTATTTAGACAGACTAAAACTTGATTATATATGTCTGCATATGGGATTGTCACTAAATCCTCACAATATGTTGCACCTTCATTTTTCGGTCTCTTTCCAAGTATCCATGAAAACTCTTTACTGCCTCTCTAGCTAAGCAAAGTCCTGCAGGCATTCATGCTCTACGCTCTGCTTCTCCTTGTTCGTGACTCCATCCCTCACCCTCCATTCTCTGTGTGCCTCTCTTTTCTTCTCCCGTCCTCCCCCATTCTCCTTTTCTTTTTCCTACTGATTGCCCCAAGGCTCCTCCCTGTTGAGGTGAACATGATTGGTGTGTGTGTGTGTGTGTGTGTTCTGTATGTGTGTGTGAGTTTGTGTGCATGAGCATAGCCTACATGATTACTATGACCTTGTTGGTATCCATTTGGAGTTTTCCAGAGTAATTACAGTTAATTACAGCCAACAAAATGAAGTGAACTGATGCTTTACAGGTGCCATGGCAATATTTTATTGCCATGAAGTGCTGAAATAAACAACAGGCAGTTATATCATGTGTATATCTTAGTAGATCACACCCCACCAGTGCATTTCCATGCAATTAAGTAACTTGAGTTATTAAACAAACTTAGAGAAATCTGATTTAGCCAGATAGTTATATATAAAAAAAGACGTTTTGGTGATGTACATGTAACCACTTTTCTAAATGTCTTTGTGTGAGTGTGCAGGAATAGGTGCATGGCAAAGACTTCAGACAAAAGTATTTTATTGCTGTGCCTGCAGACCAATGGAATGATAGGACATCATCACGATTAAAACTGAGACTAACACTAGAAGTCTATAAGATGGTTTCCACAGCTATGATTTTGACTATTTCTAATATTCAGACGCCTTCATGTTGACAGCTTTTCTAGCTGTGCACTCTCGCTGCTGAGAGGAGAAATCTGATAACTGTCTTGATTGTGTAGATGCAGATTTACAGTAGCCAGGTTCATACAGATGCTCAAATACATACTGCAAAATCTTGTGTAACCTGATTGTACGTACTGACTCGTAGGTGGATGGTGATTCCTTGTGTTTCAGACTAAGCATGTGGCCCTGTACATGGTCACAGAGGGAATTAGATATCTTATGGAAAATGCACTTTTATAGGAAAAACACATGAAAAATCACCCCCAACATCCCCAAAAAGCTATCACAAATTAGAAAATGCAGCACAGAAGAAATAATGTATTTTATTGGAAATTCTGAAAACTGAATTACAATTTAGAAAATAGCCATTTGGTGTTTGGTTAGTTCCACCTGAGTTGGACTCCCATCATAGTTGCGTTGTGCAGCTCCATTAAGCACATAACAGGCAGAGACAGAGGCAAGCTGCATGGACTGAGCTGAGTGTAATGGGATAATGCAGTGCAAAAAAAAAACAAAAAAAAAAACGCCTGAATAGGATGGATGACTGAAACGCTGATTAGATTACAGAATTCAGTTTGGTACTATAACAGTATCCCGATCTTGCAGGAATCTTTAATGGTACATGGGAATGAAGGGCGGAGAGTTGGGGTAGGAGGGGGTGAAATACTGTCTATACTTTAAATAAGAGTGGATGATGTGGGAAGAAAGCAAGAGGGAAAACAAGTGTTGTGAGATGCAATACATGTGATGAACAGGGGAGAAAGAGGAGGAGGGACAGCATTGAAGCAGAGAGATTGCCAAGTTAGAGAGGAGTAATGGGGAGAGAGGTGTGGGTGGATGGGAGCAAAGAGGTGGCAGATTGGTAGTATTCAGTATACCAACAATGCGAGGCAGAGGCTCAGCTATCATCTCAGACACAACAGACAATGGGAACACATCACCCTATCATTACTTATTTGTTCTCTTAGGCTGTCTTTTTCCTTGCTGAGACTCCCTCATTTCTCTCCCCGACTCTGTCAACTCGGCTCCACTCGTTTTCATTTAACATCCACTTCTCACTCTCAGCCACCGATACTTTCCCCTCCTCTCCCTTTCCCCCCCCCGCTATTCTACTTTACCGTCTTCTTCTTTTCATCCTTACATCCCTTCTGATGTCTTGTGCCTTTATCTTTCTTGGGCTTCTTTGTGTCCCCGCTTCACTCCCTGTCTATTTTCAAGCTCCATCTCTTACAGTACTTCTCCCTCTTTTTCTTCTTTTTTTTTTTGCTTTTCCCATCATTCCCCCCTTTTTTTTTCTCCCTGTCTGTATGCGCCAGCTGGCAGGCTATGTGGGGCTGTGTGGTCCAGGGGCAGCTGAGCATGGCTAAACTGCAGTAAGATCGCAGCATCACTGCGGAGATTACACTACTTGTGTAATGCAGCTCCACATTGTGTGGGAGAATATGTATGTGTGTGTGCATGCTGAAGAGGAAGGGGGGAGTATGTGATAGGAGTGGGTGTGTATGCGTGCATATGGACCAAACCTGCTGCCACCAGCAATATCAGCCATGAGTAAACCATGTCTAACTGGTTGCTCTTATCAGGGGTTCATGCCATCGCTGAATTTAATGCGAATTATCCACAGTCTTTAATGTAATGAAGGCTGTATCATTACTGATGCTGAGTGAGTCATTTTAAACCCTGCACTCTAAGCCTACAATAGGTTACTTTCATATAGATTTCATTGAAATCCTGCCCCCACTGATGTGACTTAAATATGACAAAAAGCTTCAATCTCTTTTTCTGCGGAGGTGGCAAAAGACGGAGGCATGAATCCGATCAAAGTGACACGATGTAGTACAAATGTGATTACATGCTGCTCAGTGTAAAGGAGCTGATGACAGTAGAGCAAAGAGGAAACTAAGGCAAATAAATGAGAGGGAAGCACAGGGGAGAAGAGAGGAACAGAAGTGAAGAGGGGAGAAAGGAGAAGAAATGAGGAAGGGAAATGAGAAGTGAGCCAAGAAATTGGAAAGCAATAGGAGAGGACATAAGCTGAGAGAAAAAAGAAATGGAGGAAAGGTTTGGGAAGAGATGCACTAAGAGGGGAAGAGAGCTGGAGAGAAGATAAAATAAGATCAAAGTAGCAATGAAGAGATAGAGAAAGCGAAAAACAGGGAGAAGTAGTGGAAAAATATCAAACTGGGAGAGATATAGCGACGCTGTAGTGCGCACCGGGCATGCTGTTGTATGATAGTATCATCATTATGAATAAAACAGGACGGGTGTTTTGCGTGACACTGAAACAGTTTGCACCACTAAGAGCGAAGAGCATCAAAGCATGAAATCAGAGAAGAGGTCGTGATGCAGCTCAGCGCTCCCACGGCTCTCAGGGGGCTCCTCGCGATGTGACAGGACAGAAAATGCTGCACCAAGGCCTTCCCTTTACTAACCTCTTCCCTCATTCTCTCACCCTATCTGGCAATTACTGCCTCCACTCTCCTCCCTCATTACCCTTTTCTCTCTTTTGCCCCCCCCCTCCACCTCCCCCATTGCTTTTTCTCTTTCTTCTGCTGCTCACATATTCCATTTGCTTGCATTTGTGCTTGCTACTGTATAATTTTTCATTCCCAGTGGCTAGTTTAGCTACACCAAATGAAATTAAATGAATTTGTAATATTTTAATCTATGAATTAGATTTAGTCTTTGATTGTGTGTGTGTGTGTGTGTGTGTGTGTGTATGATTGAAGCAGTGTTTTACTCAATTTCTTACCCGAAATACTCACTCGATGGGATTTGTCTTTACTTTAAAGTATGTGCATCTCGAGTGTCATGGGGCAAAACCTTCCACTTTTGCCTGAGAGGTCTTCTGATGCGTCATTTTCCATTTGGTGCTCAGAGTTTTTATGGGTCATCAAGTAGAAATTCACTGTTGTATTTCACACGTTTATGGTGAAACAGTCTGTACCATTTGGCATCCTTTCACTCCATTTTTGGTCTTAAAATTAGGCTGAACTGAAATCTATTGATTTTACAATCACGTTTAGTCAGCAGGCCTCAGAAAGGACGTACATTGATAGCCCCACTAAATCAAACACAGGGCCGTACTGGGTGAAGGGAAGTGGTTTCATTAATCAGAATACTCTGGTTGAAGCTCTTGGGGTCCAATCTTATCCCATGTGTTCGGTATTGACTGACTGACTGTAGCGTGAGCATCAGTCTAATGAAATATTGGTTTGAGATACGGGTGATGTATGTTGTACTGTTAGGTTGAAGTGGATTACTGAAGAGAACTGACTTATGGTCATCATTAAGTGAGAGTGCAGAGGAAATAATGGCGCCAGATGTAGACTTTTTGCAAATATGCTGCTTTAGATTGAAATAAATTTGAGTGAAACATTATTATACCCAGCAAAGACCAAATACTTTTTAACCTTTTATTTTTAAAACAACATATCATTGGATAACCTTTAATACACGGACAGACCCTTCATTTCTTAACAGCACAGCAGTTAGTAACAACTGAGGGTTGTCACTTTCTACCACCACTGTTCTACCACATGACTGAAAATCCAATTCAGGCATAAAAACATTAATGTGTAACTATAAAATATAAGTGCTCTCTGGGCCACATACATGTAACTCAGCCCATGTCAAAAAAAAAATGTAAATATAAAATATAAAATTTGGGAAATTAGAAAAATGCAAGAAAATCACATCTGGGGCAGGATACCACCTAGTAGTTTGGTGCAAAATGCTTATATTTTTCTGTGTAGTCTGATTTTTGTGTAAAAACATTAACACCACAATGTCTGAAAAAAACAAAAACAAATTATGTTTCCATAAAAAAAACAAGAAAATAAACGTAGTGATAATACTAGCAGCTTGTTGACGACAATTAACTACAATTAGCATTCAGGTACAAAATGCTTAAAAGAACATAATTTAGACATCATCAGTGCATAACAGTGTCTTTCTTCTCAGTGTGACCATTGCTGTGAACACATTTTAAAGATTTTACTGCAGTGTCATCGCAGCTTGGTTTGAGTCCAAAAGCTAAAGGGCGTCACTCTGACGTCACACTCAAAGTGTGACTCATAATCACAAATAGAAAGAAATACCTCTTGGGGACAAAAGACAAAAGATTCTGTTGAAATATGTACCATTATTCTGGTAGAATTGGACTTCTGGTATTGATATAGCCCTCATGACGTTAAAGGATGTCTGTGCTATTTTTCATTTATATTACACCACAGTACACTCTCCTCTTTGCTTGTGCAGACACTGCTGACATCATGTTCAGTGATACCATGCAACAGTTCAGATAGAACATCAATAAATTAATTACGTAATGGACTGTCCTCTGAGGGCTGTGCTCATTATTCAACAGTTTTATCGCTCCTTTTTCAAAGGACACTAAAGTAAGCATGAGTCAGAGGTTCTTCCTTTGTCTGTTTTGTACTAGTATCTCTAAAAACCCTGAAAGCAAAAACAGTTTATTGTTTGTATGGAAAGTTGAGTGCTGAAACTAAATGAAAAGGCCTCTGGATGTTTGGATGCATGGTAATTAAATGGAAGGCCAGTGGGTGATTGCCTGGGCACCGTATATCTAGTCTCTCCTTAATGAAGCAAATATGAACTGTGCATAGACTGAAGACTTCTGTTAAATTTAGAATTGAATTTATGGCACCTTCAGGGAAATATCTAGATGGCTGCCAAATGTGACAGATAGCTGGGTTTTGACCCCTGAAGCGATAGAGTCAAACAGATATCTGCTCACAGCAGAGGACAAGAGACCTGACTGCAAACATTAGAGAAATGAAATGCATCTTACTATTAAGATGATTATAATGGGATGAGCAAAGTGTCCCTACGGCTGAGTCACATAACCTCATATATGACTGCAACTTTCACATTATAAACACAAATATCCTCTTTAAACCAGGTTTATGTGTGTGTCTGCATAGGTGTGGATGTGGATGAAGACGAACATGAACATTTGTGAAATATTATTGGTTTCTAAACTATTCAATGTTTAGCCTGGAACAGAAACCTCCAAAAAGAAATTTCTAAATGGAGATAAATCCAGTTGGAGTTTGCAGCAGACACTGTATGTCCACGAAGGCTGCTAACCTTACAATGCCAGTTACAATACAGGCGAAAGCAGTAATAATAGGCTCCTCTCTCCAGAGCAGAATCATGATGAGAGAAATCAATGCTGTTTTGTTGGAGCATTGATCCCACTTGTGATGAGAGAGATTAAAAGAGAGCAGCGGGCTCTTTTGTAAAGTCACCCTGCATTACTGTTCACATTTGTCTAATCATTGATCAGAGCCTGTTTTCAGTCTTTTACACACTGTATTTACTTATCAGTGTTAGGGTGCACTAGGGCTAAGGGTTTTCCAATTAGGTGTCAGGTTCACTTTCATCAGTCAGCGTACCATTTTTTAATATCCAGACAGAGTAGCACAAATACCATATCGTCAATTTGATGAGCAGCAATCTCTTTATGTTGTAATAACATTAGAAAGTACAGGTTGAACCCTGGGGGATATGTGTGTGTGTCATTTTGAGTGATAGTCTAAGTTTGAAGACGTTTCATACGAGGTTAGTCATTCAACATAACTTCCAGTTCTTTGATAAATATTCCCAAAGTTTAATGTTGCTCCATATTTTAATTTGACACTTCACCATTTACAAGCTGACGCAGATTTAGAGGACACAATTCCTAAAACACTTCTTGGCTGAGTGTCAGTGTAGGCTGGCTTTGACTACAAAGAGGCAGATATTTTCATGTCAAATGTACCATTTTTTTTGGTGAATGGTGATATTATGAGAGAAAACACAAATTTATGAAGGCCATCAAATCAAACTGTTAGCAGGTACAGAAAGTCTTCTTGCCACTGAGTCTTTGAGCAAGACATGATTCTTCTTTGCCTGAAAAATTGCTCCAGCAGAGAACTTTCTGGAAACCTCTGCCTGTAATCAAGATGTTATTATTAAGAATGGATTACATGAGTAGTGACAAACCTTCAGATAACTGTAACCGTACTGCTGCTGCTTTAGCTCATTATTTTCGTTTTAAGGCCTCGTTTTTTGCTGTCTTGGTTCACTCTCACCGCTCTCATGGGTCATTTTCAGCAAAGAATCACCCACTGTACACTACAGAGACAGTTAGCAACTCGATGGTACACATATAGCAACTAAAGAGCCACATATTTCCCTCAAGAGTTAGGGGATGCTAAGCCTGGCTACATTGCCTGTCAGCATTCTCCCTTGTCCCAGGCCTGTGTGACTTATTGCCATAAAGTGTTCATCTCGTGATATATTGCATCCGGTGATCAAAGTTACACAGTTCAAGAACGGGTGTACGGGACGCAGAGTGAGAATGACAGAGTCACCATTCACCCTAATACAAGTTAGTGTATCGTCAAAATGATAGTGAAAATATTTCAGGTAGAAAAGTTTGATAATATGCTCCTAAAGAGAATTAATAATGGAGGTGACTCATTTGTTACCTCACAAATAAAAGCTCATGAGAAGACTGGCACGAAAATCATCTCTTTAGGTAACCAACTTCCAAAATATTGGTTCATGCAAAGATGCACAAGAGATGTGAAGTAATTTATTGTACACGGAGGCAAACAAAACTCAGCCCCCTCTCTACCCTTATCTTTCCAGGCAGTATTGTTTACTTGGGGATGATGGTTGGAGCGTTCTTCTGGGGAGGGATGTCAGACAAAGTGGGCCGCAGACAGTGCCTCCTCATTTGCATGTCCACAAATGGCTTCTTCGCCTTCCTGTCATCCTTTGTCCAGGGATACGGCTTTTTCCTCCTTTGCCGTGTCGTCGCGGGCTTTGGGTAAGTCTGATAAGGTGGAGGTCATTCAAGGGCCTGCTAGGATGTGAAAAGTCATGTCAAAAACAAACACTATAGCAGCTCACAATCTCCTTCTTTGGCAATATGATATTCTAGCTACCTGAACATATATAGTCTTAAATCAAAGTTTGCACCAATCAATCAGGGAGATTAAAGGATTAATCTGTGAGGAGAAATACATGGTGTTTCTGTAGGCATGTCTGTCTCTCTTAATTATACCCTTTGTTGACTTCCACTAAATATTTGTTTCTGTTATCTAAATATAGATGTAGTACAAGTATATGGGCTATATAAGTTCTTGAAAAAGCTGAAAGCAATTTCCTTCAATGAATTTAAAAGCCTGTTTCTCTCAGACTGCTCTACAGAAAGTTGAGTAACTTTGAATAAATGTGATTTTCTCCTATAGCTGCATTGCAGAGAGAGAGAGAGAGCAACAGCTAATGTCTAAGATGTTATATGCATTGACATTCTCACTCCATAAATAAAGCTTGCAATGTCAGAATCTCTTGAAATAACCAGTGTGGGAAAATGAAAACTCATCCTCTTACGACATAGACGCCTGGTGTGGACTTTGATTTATTATATCCTCTTCTTTGTCTGTGTCACTGCTCCTTTTAGAGCTAATTCAGTAATTGCATCTACATCACTCTCCCCAGAGACATCCAGAGTAATTGAAAAGATTGTCTAAACTGCCAGTGCAAACTGTGCCTCTGAAACACGAGGAACTGGCATTTTATTTATTTATTTATTTATTTATTTGTTCTTATTCTTTGTATTATTTGAAATGTTCTAGGTTGTATTCTTACTTGGTCTCCTTTGTAATCTTAGCAATGAACCTTCAGTTTATTCTAAATGAAATGTTAGAAATTAAAAATTTTAAACCTGCAAAACAAAAACAGGCCAAAAACTGAAGGATTAAGACACAGTATGCAAAAGTGATCATACTATGTGAAACTTACTAACTAACTTACGCATTCTTTCTGGTTCTTGCAGGATAGGAGGTGCTGTGCCCATCGTTTTCTCCTTCTTTGCAGAGGTGTTGTCCAGGGAGAAAAGAGGAGAACACCTCAGCTGGTTGTGTATGTTCTGGATGATTGGAGAAATCTATGCATCTGCTATGGCCTGGGCCATCATACCACACTATGGTGAGTTTGTCAGTTTGAAAAGTGAAAGCCTTAACAGGATTAAGTTTAGCAAGACTGATGAAAAGCTTGGCAATGTGACTTTGTGCTGAAGCCCTGACTACAGGTCACAAAAATGCAAGCCTTTCCTGTGGCCGTAGATCGAGGTGCTAGATTCTGCTGCCATGGGAATCAATCACTTAATAGGTCTGAGTGGCTGCAGGCTCTGAGAGTCAGAGGTTAAGAGATTAACGCATGCATAGATACCACAGAGCAGATGCATACATGCTGAAAGGGTGACGGTGGGCCTGTGGGAAAGAGGAAGCTGTGATTTATGACAGCACTGCATTGGATATCAGCTGCACTCACCATGAAAAGAAACAAAAAAGGGAATGAGCTTTCTCTCTCTCCTCTTCTACTCATATTCACTTCTCCCGTGCTTTTTTAACCTGCTGTCCCTTTCTTTTACTGCTTCCCCTCTCCACCCATTTTGTACTCTCCCCATCTCTCTGTCGAACTCTGTCCTTCCTTTTATTACCTCTCTCCACTCTCTGTCTCCGCAGAGTGTTCTTCTTGATCAAGCATAATTAGGTTTTTCTCCTTGCTCTAATAGGACAAAGCTACAGCTAGAGGTGATTTATGGCCAGACCAAGCTTTAGCCAACCCGTGACGTCAGGGAGAGGGAGATAGTCTCTGTGTGTGTGTTGCTGTAAGTGGCATGGATGATGTTTTACTGGGCTGCAGCCACATACCGGTCTTCTTCAAGGCAAATTGAAGGCAATAACATCTGACATTGTAAGAGGTCATTTGGGTTAACACACGCACACACATACACACAGATAGGCACATGAGAACACACACACTGCGTTGCTAATCATGGAGTTTCCAATAAAAGACTTTTTTCTCACACGCTGGTGAGGGTCTCACAAAACCACCACAGAAACCAGAACAAGTCTTCATGAGGAAACTCTGCTGTCAGCTCTCCTGATATCCTCACTTTGCTCTTTTTCTCTTTGACGCTCACTACCACTCTGCCTCTCCTTCTTTGAGAGGGAGCTACGTGTCTTGCATACACACTCCACATTCACCAGTGGTTTTTATGTTATTCCCTAAAGTGCTGCAGTGCCTGCAACCAACAGTGATGCAATGTGTGGGCAAAAATGCCTCCTGCAGTGATACCTTTATGTCTTTGAACAAAGAAATAAAGGTATCAAGTTATGATACAAGTGCCTCAACGCTGGTGTTTAATACACCATTAGAGCTCTCATTTATCTTCTCCACTCGCTGACTCCTAATGTCTCACAAAAGCCCCCTGCCAGACTCACAGCTGGGGCCCTGAAGGAGGTCTGCTCAGCACAGATCCTCATCACACTGACGGGAGAGTTTGAGCAGTTTACGTGCTGCCAAGCTAGCCCACCACTAGAGTAACCTCATTAGACACTGCTCAGATCTACAGATTAAAGATTAAATACCCCCCGGTGAACTTCACGTCGTTGTCAATTACTTGTAACTCCTCTACTTGTACTATTTGAAACAAATTAAGGCATTGAAAGGCATTAAGATGCCACCACTCTTGTATAGGTCTGAAAATATCATTCAGACATTGTGCCGGTTGTTGTCTTTGCTCTGAAAAAACAAGACTGCATGATAATATTTTCTGGTTATTCATTTATATTTTATCTATATGAACAAAAGTCAGTCAGTCAGTCTGTCTGTCTGTCTGTCCGTCTGTCTGTCTGTCTGTCTGTCTGTGTACAGTATCTAAGCCTGGTAGTAGTGTAGCACTGCTGACTCAGTCATCCATAGACTTAGTCAATTACGTACATAATCCCTGTAATGAGATTTCCAATAGCATGGGTAAAACACTAACCCTGAGGGGCAGGAAGCAATGCTACATTTCTGTAGAAAAGGCAATCACTGCTGAACAACTCCTTCCCTTTCTCTCTCTGTTACTCTGTCTCTTTCTCTATTTACTTCTCTCTCTCACTCTGAGTCACTCCAGACGTACACACACAAACTCAAACACACACACACACACACAGCAAAAGACAGAGAAAATAAATAGATGGACTCGGAGGAAGTGGAAATACACACAGACAAGACGTCGTCTATGAAAGTCATTACTCCTGCTGCCCAACAAAAGACACTATGAGAGTGAAACCCAATCATAGACCTGTTGCCAATGTGTATTGTCTCACATATTAGATTGCTATTCAGCACAAAAGCTTAACTTAAAACTGGCCAATAAAAACATTGATTCTGTTTATCTTGCATATTGTGTACTGTTGCTGTATAATAATGCACTGTTGGCAAATATAAAGACATATAAAGTTATAAAGTTAAGTTATAAAGTTAATGCAGTGTTTTTTTCATTGATTTCAGCTTTCCACTGAGACATTTTCATCTCTCTGGTCTCTTCTGGGATGCATTTATACCACTTATGACAGACGCCTACCACCATTTGAAAATAGTTGTTTT
The DNA here is from genome assembly GCA_028641955.1 of Protonibea diacanthus. Lineage (NCBI taxonomy): Eukaryota > Metazoa > Chordata > Actinopteri > Sciaenidae > Protonibea > Protonibea diacanthus. The sequence goes on from CM053985.1 coordinate 19,979,899, forward strand.
TAGCAGTTGATATGCATTGCTTTCAAAGCCAGATTTTAATATGCTGTGAGATTAATTCCAAACAGCCTTTTTCTGGCATAACCATTAGTGTTAACCCCCTCCCCATCTCTTGACTCCCCTCCCACGCCTGCTGATGGATAATGGTGCTATTCCCTTTGGAGCAGCATCTCCATGAGGCACGATCTGTCGAGAAACGTGGGAGGTCACGACTGATTCGGAAACCCCTCTCTGTGCTTCTCCACGAATCTTCTAAAAAATGAAGTCCATGGAGCACGAATACAGATATATACAGTACACTGAACATTTGTGACTGCGTCATATTTAGTGGCAAACTTTTTAGATCTTTTGGAAAGAATTGTGAGTTTAGAAAGATCATTTTCAAGTCATTCATTATTTTTAAGTCTAAGATGTCTTGTCATAGGTCATACTTTCTCATAGGTCTATAATTGTTTTGTGAAAAAATATTTAAAAACTGCATCGCCTCACTGTAACCCTTGCAAAAGGAAAATGTATGATGTATAATTATGTATATAAATGTATATATTTACTTGTGTACATGTGTGGGTGGGAGTATGGTATTATAGCATTATGGTTGTTGTGACAGTGTCATCTACATATGGTAATTCATGTTATTAATTTCTGTGCTTTTTCTCTCTGCCAGTTGTGTATATAAGTGTACGTGTGCATCCCCCCGCCTTTGTGTCAGTGTATAAGTCTCTGTGTGCAAGTTAATGTGTGGGTGCGTGTGTGTTTGTGTGTGTGTGTGCATGTTACAATGATTAATGAGTCTGCGAGAGTGCCTGTGGGCTGAGATCAGGTGCAACAAGATTTAACTTAGCAGAAAACACTCAATTCCTTTCCTACACATTCAATTAACCCGTCCCTGTGCACTTCTCTCAGCTCTCTCTGCAGAGCCATTCATCTCTGAGCTTATACATCACTCTACTACAGCTGCAGAGTGCTCTCATTTAAATGCCATCTTTTTTTGCAGCCCCTTTTTTGTTTGCAGTATGATATTCACACATAACTGTTGAAATCAGCCTCTCAGATAAAGTGGCCCAGTCACTCTGATAAGGACATACAGTAGCATCTGCACTACATCTAATATATCTATATTATTATTCAGTCACTGCTTCCTCAGTGCGTCATTTCAAGACTTAATCATATTTGCTTTTATCATACCCCCGTGAGTTGAAGATTGACTAAACAGCCACTTGCTGGTTTCAAATGGTGCATTGAGCATTAGCATCAGTTAGACTCATTGTGAAATGTTGTTGTTATGACCCGAACGATTAACTTCATTGGTTTTGTTCTCAGAAAAATAATTATTTTACTCTCAAATGGTCTCTAATGTCATGACAGTATGCCATAAAGTGCATCAACAAAAAGATGCTGTTCAATCACAATATGTCACATAGTACAGTTTACCAGTAACAGAATTTTACTCACTATCACAGCAGTGTTTTCTCACAATTTGAAGGTCACTTAGCTGCACTTATTCAGACTATTTATAGTCTTGTAACAATGGATTAAATTATATCATTTGATCTGTAATGTGAAATGTGTCACCTGAAGAGATGAACCTGCACAGAAATATCACCTGATTCTGGAGTTTATTTATTGATATAGTGTTTAAGCTTTTTGTAGTTCTGTGTTTTTAATTTCTGGTTTCAAAATGTAGTGCATTTTGTTATTGTTTTCAGTGGTTACTTTGTATGTAGTTTTAGTCTTCAAAGCAAAGAAACAAATGTTGTCAGCCAATCTTTGTTTTCCGTTACAAAATTAACACTTCTTTCCCTTCAACTCTGTTTCTGGCAGGAACAGTCCCAGTTTACACATACCTGCCTAGCATCAGACGAAGTTATTGACTAGATGGTGAACACAGTGCAGTGTTAAGCACCACAGAAGTTAATATTCACCAAAAATGGAGCTTGAAGTGGAAGAAATATTGGATTTTCCTTTCATGCACTTTGGTTTGTTTCACGGACCTTCTTGTTTTGGGTGGTTAGGAACATGAATCCCAATAATTTTAATAATTTAAACATCTTTAAAAAAGAACACACCACCTGCAAGAAAATGTAAATGAAGCACTTGTGTTTTTAGTATTTAAATATTTTCCTGTTGTTCTGTGTCATCCCTCTGTATCAGACCTGTCATTGGTGTTGTGTGCCATGGTTTACAGGTTGGAGTTTCAGCATGGGGTCAGCATACCAGTTTCACAGCTGGAGGGTGTTTGTGGTCGTCTGTGCCCTGCCCTGTGTATGTGCTGTGGTGGCACTTACCTTCATGCCCGAGAGTCCCAGGTTCTACCTTGAGGTAATGGTATTTTCCTTAATTATTACAGCTCAACACATATTCACACTGACTCTGTTCTAATCTCTTTCCGCATCACCACACTCCTTCGTGGTGCTGTATCATTGTCACAAACTGTCCATGCTTATCAATTTTACATTCAGTATCTCTATAATAATACATCAGGCAAATTGAAAGTACTTGGACATTTCCCAACAAATGTTTAATCAGACCAAACAGTGTGAGTCATCCAAAACTCTTTGGAGGAGGCCTTATATGTGTCTGCAAGATCCGTGACAGTAGGTTTGCTGCTGCAGGATAATTACCCTTGAATTAAAATGAGTCACTGATGTCGTGACTCCCATCATTTTGGCCCATTTTCTTTGCAAAATCAAAGGAATGTATTTATGTTCAGTATATATGATTTTTGGATGTGAGTGTGTTGCTGTCGCTGAGTAAGCGAGACCGGTGCTGATCCCATGAATTTATCTCGTCTTCTCTTTTTCTTTCACTTTCCCTCCTGTCAGGTGGGGAAGCATGATGAAGCCTGGATGATCCTCAAACAGATCCACGACACCAACATGAGAGCGCGTGGGCAACCGGAGAAAGTCTTCACTGTGAGTGTTTGTTTCTGCTGCGCGCTGGAAGCAAAGAGGCTTATATTCTGCCACCGCTGGGACGGGTTTTAACGCTTTCACTGTGCAGGATCATATCTGAATTATGAAGGTTCTGAAAGCTGTTTTGTGTCATTCAGGCTTATTTGCTGCGTGAGCTGCACTTTGGGAAAGCCTCTTAGTCAACACGTTTCTTGAATTGATCATGTACTATAGTGCGCACTGTTTCACGGTGTTCAATCTGATTTGATTATTATTACAGTTATCATGTGTTTATCAATATTGTGAAACTGAAGAAAGTCAAATAGAAAGCACTAGTAAGAGCCATGATATTGCTTACATAATCACAGTTATGGGAGGTGAAATTAATGTTGAATGCAGTGTGAATTTACAGTAGACTACGCCGATGTATACTGCAATCATCATTTTCATTTTTTGATGAATTTCCCAGGTGAACCGGATCAAAATCCCCAAACAGCTGGATGAACTGGTGGAAATGGAGTCAGAGTCTGGCAACCGAGTGTCCAAGTTTTTCTTTAGGATAAAGACTGAAATACATGGGGTAACTATATTTGTATTTAATTGCAGCAGAAGACTCATTTCTGTCTACTGCCAAATAAATCTTTTGGTCTCATTAATAAGTCTCTTGTCTCTATTTAGATCTATCTGAATCTCATGAAGTGCTTCAACTACCCTATGCGAGAAAACATGACACGACTAGCCATAGTGTGGTTCACACTGTCGTTCGGGTGAGCTTCTTTCTGATGTCATTTGTGTTATAGAAAAATCAGTCAAGTCTAATTTCTCTGGTCAGATAATAACACAAGGCAGTGAGGCTTGCAGTCATATTGCATTTCTGTCATCTTGATCTCTCTGCTGTGCAGAAGTTGCATGGTCTCGAAATCAATCACACTCTGTGGATCAATACTGGCCCATTGGTGTCTCAGTGGGAGCAGAGATCAGAGTGAAAGCAGCCAGAGATTAAAAAACACCTTGAAAACACTCACAAAAATCAAACAGAAACCACAAGTGTCTCCTGGACTTCTATTGTCCGTATGCCTCTCTACCTGAGTCTGACTGCACATATAAGAGTATATCTAGCCATGTTTGTGTCTAAACTCAACCTTCTTTCCCAATCAACTGATTTCTGACATCCTCATATCACTGTATCCTTCTGGTTGCAGATATTATGGCCTGTCTGTCTGGTTCCCTGATGTCATCAAACACCTCCAGGCAGATGACTATGCATCTAAAGTGCAGAACCACAGGGATGAACGCACTGAAGACTTCACCTTCAACTTCACCCTGGAGAACCAGATACACAAAAATGGCCTCTTCATCAACGACCGGTAGGGCAAGTCAAATTACCAGCAGGATTCACTGCAGGTAAATTAATACGTCACCCTAACTGTTTTGCTGTACTTCTTCAGATTCATCAATATGAAGTTGAAGTCTGTCACCTTCATCGACTCCACTTTTCGTAACTGCCAGTTTGAGGATGTGACATCAGTGGGCTCCTTCTTCCGTAACTGTACTTTCATTGATGCTTTCTTTTTCAACACGGGTGAGATGCAGAGATCTTACAACAACATAAACAACATAATGGATTGTGTTTGGCTCAGTTTTATCATTGCTAAATCGTAATTGTTTTTTCAGACATTGATGAATCAAAGTTGATAGATGGCACAGAGGTGATCAACAGCACGTTTACCCACAACAAGACAGGATGCCAGATGACTTTTGATGATGACTACAGCGCGTACTGGGTTTACTTCATTAACTTCCTGGGGACTCTGGCTGTTCTGCCTGGCAACATTGTGTCTGCCCTTCTCATGGACAAAATTGGGCGTCTGTCCATGTTAGGTAAGCCTGGAGGTTAAGAGGAGTGAGGTATTTGTGTGCACTTGAGTAATTGGCTTTCACATTGACTGTAGGATGTTGAAATGATTCATGCTATTGATGTGGCATCCATCATTGAATGCGGATGCCATTTTGACTACGCCTTATGATTTAGTTGAACATTAGTCAACCGAATGTCACTTACACTAACTTGCTGCTTCACTCTTTCTCTGTGTGTCAGGCGGCTCTATGGTGCTTTCAGGCATCAGCTGTTTCTTTTTGTGGTTTGGCACCAGTGAGTCCATGATGATTTTCATGTTGTGCCTTTACAACGGCCTGAGCATCTCTGCCTGGAACTCCCTGGATGTAGTCACGACTGAGTCATTCCCTACTGTCAGGAGGTGAGTACATGGTGGCTGAAATAGCTGTTTATGGATCTGCATAGTAGACAGACATGCACATAGAAACACAGAGTTGGTTCTGTCAACTTTGACATATTTTTCTCTCATCCTGTCAACTCCTCCTGTTTTTTCTCTCACCAGAGGAACAGGTTTTGGGTTCTGCAATGCTCTGTGTAAGCTGGCAGCAGTTTTGGGGAACCTGATTTTTGGTTCTCTTGTTGGCATCACAAAAGCCATCCCCATCCTCATGGCTTCATCTGTGCTCGTCGGGGGAGGCCTGGTTGGACTCCGGTTGCCTGACACAAGAGCGAATGTCCTCATGTAACACCAGTTGCAGATGTTCATCAGCTGGGATAAAACCTGGATAAAGCCTGGGTGGATCCGAGAGGAAACCCAGGGACTGTTGAGCAAGGAGTGCAAATGGCTTGGTTTACATATATCTTAACATCATTAATCAGATTTAGCTAATATAACAGAGGTAAAGCTGGATAACAATCCATCTTTTACATTTGTACCGTACATGACAGAGATGAGAGAGCAGGTTTTAGTGCTGAGACTTTGGTGGAGTTCAGTTCAGTGACTAGTTGCACCTTTGCAGCTGGAACCATAACCTTGTGTGGAATTATTGCATGGTTAAAAGCTCAAAGCTTTTAATATTGATACAGCCTTATTAAGATAAGCCAGATGGGGAGAAAAGTGAAAAACAAGCTGTAATGAGCACAGCCAACCTGCTGCGTGACAACGTGGGGAATAGATGATCAGAAAGAGCAGTCACACGACACAGCTGTATGGCAGCTGGTTTGCCCACAGGACTCGCATACATAGGACGGACATGTTGTAGACAGTGTGGAGAAAGTCAACATACACAAAATCCATAAAACGTCACACACAGATTTACTTTGTGTGCAAGTATTTTAGTAGTTTGACACTTGCTCAAACATCTGCAAATGTTTAAAGTAAACTATTTATATGAGACACCAAGCCCTTTGCATTACCTACCCAACCAAGAATCTAAAAGGCCATATTGAAAAACTGTATTTTCTTGTACCAATAATTGTATAGTATGTTGGTATGAAGCTGCTGATTATGTTTTCTGTTGTGTTATTGTGGAAGTTGGAATGATGAATTATTTATTTTATCCAAATGTTGTTACTCCAGGTCCCCTTCCCTGTGTTGTACTGTTGTACGAAGGCTCTCTGAGGAGCTCTTCTTCTGATTTTGCTTTGTGTTGAATCTCTCGCTCGTGGCAGTGACGTTGATAATGAAATGTCATGCTGCTTCCTTTAAAAAAAATACTGAATGGCCTTTTTTTTTTAAATGTGCCTCTCCTTAACTGGAGCAGTCTGCCCATAGTCATGTGGTGTCCAGAGGTTATAAGGAACAGACAGAAACAGAATAGGAACAAAATAGGTAAAATAATCATGCCGCTTTTTGTATATATGTGAAATATGTGGCCAATACAGTATTAAATTAGAGTGTGAATTTAACCTTTGGTCTACACTTCATCCTTTTTATTTAACATCTCTATTTTGATAAAAATTTATTTTTGTGAACCTCCCTTACTCCAGAATATTAATAATCAGTTTGTTACTAAAGCTAACAAAGAATCATAATGGTTAATTTACCATGCTTCACTAAAAACAATAATGTAAATAACAACCACCTCTTTATGAGGAGTAATTGGCGCCATCCAAGATGAAAATGTCTCCTAAGGAAACATTTTGGCTTTGTATGTTAAACTGTCTGGGAAAATTCCACTCAAATTATGTTTGCATCTTTCATTTATTTTGGTCTAAGATCTTATTTTCCATAATCTCATTTAAATATATGACCTACCTTCTAATAGTTTAATCATTTATCTTGTAGTTCAACACTGGAACCTCAATGCATACTGCTAATAATAAGATCATGTTGCTATTTTCAAAGCGTCAAAATACCTCTAAAAATTAAAAATGATCATTTTTATAGTATACATTTTACATAACAATTCAGTTGTTCATTGTCTTGTTTAATTTGTGCCTGTGCATTGTATTTTCTGTGGCTAACAGCCAGAGTCCTCCTGCTTTTCTCTGTATTTGTGGTATGTTTGATTGCTGCGTAGAGGCACTGTGGTCGGCTCTGTTAACACCACAGGGTTCCAAAGTGGTACTATACATGTGCATCCATTTCCGTGGACGCAACTCTTTATTAGATTTTGTAAAATCAGCTGGAAATACATACATATAGTGTGCTGCTATTGCGCAACATATGACCATATCATTTCAGTATTTTTGAAGCAAAAGTATTGCATAGAGATTCTAAATTAATGCACTGATATAAAAAATTATGACTTTTGCCCAGTGTCAATCCAATGCTTCTGACTGTTATCAGAAGCAAGAATAACAGAGGGATTTATCTGTATGGTTCAGGATGTATTCATACCTAGATTATGGCAGATCTACCTATAGTGTTATATTGCAGAGAAATAATATTATCAGTTATGTTTGAGGTATTTTGGGTATTGCTTACGTGTACTGTATTTATGTGTGTGTGTGTGTGTGTGTGTGAGTGTAAGAAAGAATACTGTGTGTGTGTTCACGTGTGTGTGTGGATGCATGAGTGTAAATAATGTACATATCAAAGCTGATATTGGTGGACTTCTGGATTATATGTGTATATGCTCCTTGGTCGACTCATGTGTCTCCTGCCTTGTCCAAGTGATAAGTCCATCTACTGTATCACTGTTGTACTTCTTTGTGTGTCCTCGGCTTTAGGGCCCTATTCACCTGCTACTATGTGTGTGTGTATGTGTGTGTGTATGTGTGTGTGTGTGCTTAAACTTGCATGTATGTAAGAAAACTTATGTTTATTTGTGCTCAACTTTGTGTTCTTATTGTAAATGATTCTGGCAGAAATTGATGGCAATATTCTGATACTTTTGTTGGGGGAAAATGTGAATGTATCACTCTTGTAAGTTCTGTTCAGCCATTTTATGGAGATAATCAAATGTATGTGGAGAATAAAGTTGTGTATATTATTGTGAAGGGCCTGCCAGTCAGAGGATGGCTGAGCTGTATGTTCAGAGGTCCATAAGTGTGAAAATATGTGAAGAAATAGTTGCCAAATCATGCCCTGAATAATGTTAAAAAATGGAAAGGCAGGGATTGCAAACTGTGCTGCTTTTGAACATATATACAATAAAAGTTATGTTCTCTAGCAAATTATGTTGTGCTTTTCACAAGCCTTAACCTAAGAATGAAATTAATCATTTCATATATGACATTACTACACTTACCTATCAACATTAGAACCAATACTTTTATAGTATATTATAGTTTTTATCATTATGATTACTATTATTTTTTTACCATCATTATCCATCATCAAACCTTCAGTCGTGTGTGAAAAAGTTTGAATCCAGGAATCCACCATGTTCACATGTTTTTTTTCCCTATATGTTTCCTTTTCATGTCTGTTGTGTGCTACAGGTGTAAGCAGTTATGTAAGCACACTGTTTTAAACACACATGCGCAGGAAGGAGATACAGATAAAGACAGTGAAAAAACATTTTGTCTTTAGCCTATGATTTGGACAACTAACATAATAAATATTATCAGTGATCAGTCAGTGATCAACACATGATTTATTGTTTGAAAGTTGAACACTTTAACCTAGTGGCTCACTCTTAGCTCCTATTTTTGCATTGTGTGTGTTGCCTTCAGGTGCAACCACACATGGCCACTTCAGAATTATTTTGCCTTGAATGTCAGAAATAAACCAATACTCTTAAGGCCCTGTCACAACAGTTTCAAGTTAAACTGACCAGTCGTAAGTTATCTTGACTGAGCTATGCTTTGAGGGAAAAGCTGGAGGAAGCTATCTTAGTTTATATGCAACTTTTAAACTATAAACGGTTTCTCTTTATATACAGTTATGAGACGGGAATTAATTGTACGCATATGTCTTTTGAATAAACTGTGATCAGACGCTGTGACCATCACTTGGTTCATTAGTGCTCATTGTTGTTGTGGCACCTGTCATCAGAGTCGTTCAGTATGCAGTTCACAGGCTCTTCATTTCAACTTTAGAATCTCAGACACTCACAAATTCAAACTGTTGTGGACTTGAAGAACGAGGTCTTGTCCCTCCAACAAGGCAACAACATCCACAAACAAGAAATACAGTCCCTCTAACAAGAAAACACCTCCCTGAAGAGGACCAAAAGAAGAATGAGGATGCTGAGAAGCAGAACAATAACTTGACCCAAAGACTTAAGGACATGGAGATTAACCATCTGGCTATGAGACAAGTTATTTGTCACTAGTGTTAACAGAAAGGAAAAAAGGAGGGGAGTCAGTTTTTTTCGGGTCACATTTTACTTCTGTCACAATCTGACTCCACTCTTATATTAAAAATGCAAGATGTAACACCAACAATTTTCACTCTGCTGGCATATTGTGACCTCTGCTACTTATGTCTGAAGTTATTTGCCACTAGTGTTCACAGAGAGGAAAAAAGGAGGGGAGTCAGATTTTTTTGAGTCACAATTTACATCTGTCACAATCTGACTCTCCTCTTATATTAACAATGCAAGATGTAACACCAACAATTTTCACTCTGCTGGCATATTGTGACCTCTGCTACTCATGACTAGTATTAACAGAAAAGGAAAAAAGAGAAGTGCAGTTTTTGAGATTTCAATTTCACTTCTGTCACAATCTGACTCTCCTCTTATACTTAAAAATGCAAGATGTAACACCAACAATTTTCACTCTGGCATATTGCTGACCTCTCTGCTACTCATGTCTGAAGTTATTTGCCATTAGTGTTCACAAGAAAGGAAAAAGGAGGGGAGTCAGTTTTTTTGGGTGCAGTGCCTGTCACAATCTGACTCTCTTATATTAAAAATGCAGATGTAACACCAACAATTTTCACTCTTCTGTATATTATGACCTCTGCTATGTCTGAAGTGTTATTTGTACTAGTGTTCACAGAAGGAAAAAAAGGAGGGGAGTCAATTTTTTACCGGGTCACAATTTACTTCTGTCACAATCTGGCTCCTCTTATATTAAGCAAGATGTAACACTAACATTCCTCTGCTGGCATATTGTGACCTCTGCCTTATGTCTGAAGAGTTATTGTCACTAGTGATAACAGAAAGGAAAAAAGGAGGAGTCAGTTTTTCAAGATACAATTTATGTCACAATCTGACTCCCCTCTTATATTAAAAATGCAAGATGTATCACCAACAATTTTTCACTCTGCTGGCATATTACATGACCTCTGCTACTCATGTCTGAAGTTATTTGTCACTAGTGTTAAGCAGAAGAAAAAGGAGAGTCAGTTTTTTTGGTGTCTGTTGCTTCCTGTCACAATCCCAGCTCCTCTTATCATACTTGCAGAATGCCTGCAATTTTCACTCTGCTGGCATATTGTGACCTCTGCTACCCATGTCTTGAAGTTATTTGTCGCTAGTGCTCACTAAAGGAAAAAAAGAGGAGAATCGTTTTGGTCACAATTTACATCTGTCACAATCAGCTCCTGTATATTAAAAATGCAAGGATATCTTTTAGCAATTTTCACTCTGCTGGCATATTGTGACCTCTGCTGCTCATGTCTAGTTATTTGTCACTAGTGTTCAGAGAGAAAAAAAAAAGGAGAATCAGTTTGGTCTAATTTACATCTGTCTGATCGACTCCCCTCTTCTATTAAATACAAGATGTAAACACCAACAATTTTCACTCTGCTGGCATATTGTGACCTCTGCTACTTATGTGCAGTTATTTATAATTGTTCACAGAGGAAAAGGGAGAGTCCAGATTTTTCAGATCTGTTACATCTGACAAAAAGTCCGACTCCCCTCTTATAATAAATACAGATGTAACACCAGCAATTTTCACTCTACTGGCATGTGTGACCTCTGCTACTTATGCAGAGTTATTTACCACTAGTGTTCACAGAGAGAGGAAAAAAGGAGGGGAGTCAGATTTTTTCGGGTCACAATTTACATCTGTCACATTCTGACTCCCCTCTTATATTAAAAATGCAAGATGTAACACCAACAATTTTTACTCTGCTATGTGACCTCTGCTCTTTTATGTCTGAAGTTATTTGTCACTAGTATTAACAGAAAGGAAAAAAAGGGAGTCAGTTTTTCAGTCTAATTTACTTCTGTCACAATCTGACTCTCTCTTATATTAAAAATGCAAGATGTAACACCAACAATTTTCACTCTGCTGGCATATTGTGACCTCTGCTACTCATGTCTGAAGTTATTTGCCATTAGTGTTCACAGAAAGGAAAAAAAGGAGGGAGTCAGTTTTTAGGTCACAATTTACTTCTGTCACAATCTGACTCTCTCTTATATTAAAAATGCAGATGTAACACCAACAATTTTCTCCTTTGGCATGTTTGACCTCTACTTATGTCTGAAGTTATTTGTGCTAGTGTTTACAGAAGAGGAAAAAGGAGGGGAGTCAGTTTTTGGGTCACAATTACTTCTGTCACAATCTGACTCCCCCTCTTATATTAAAGCACGCCAAGATGTAACACCAACAATTTTCACTCTGCTGGCATGTGACCTCTGCTACTTATGTCTGAAGTTATTTGTCACCTAGTGTTAACAGAAAGGAAAAAAAGGAGGGGAGTCAGTTTTTTTAGTCTGAATTTACATCACATGCAATCTGACTCCTCTTATATTAAAATGCAAGATGTATCACCAACATTTCACTCTGCTACATATTGTGACCTCTGCTACTCATGTCTGAAGTTGTTGTCACTAGTGTTAACAGAAAGGAAAAAAAGGAGGAGTCAGTTTTTTGAGTCTAATTTACTTCTGTCACAATCAGCTCCCCTCTTATATTAAGCATAAGATGTAACACCAACAATTTTCCTCTGCTGGCATATTGTGACCTCTGCTACTTGTAATAAAGTTGTTGTCGCTAGTGCTAACAAAAGGAAGAAAAAAAGGAGAGTCAGTTTTTTTCAGATCTAATTTACATCTGTCACAATCCCCCAGCTCCCCTCTTATATTAAAAATGCAAGATGTAACACCAACAATTTTCCTCTGCTGGCATATTGTGACCTCTGCCTCATGTCTGAAGTTATTTGTCACTAGTGTTCTGAGGAAAAAAAGGAGGGTAGTTTTTTTCGAGTCATAATTTACATCTGTCACAATCTGACTCGCCTCTTCTATTAAAAATGCAAGATGTAACACCAACAATTTTCACTCTGCTGGCATATTGCTCTGCTACTTATGTCTGAAGTTATTTGCCACTAGTGTTCACAGAGGAGGGAAAAAGGAGGAGTCAGATTTTTAGGTCTAATTTACTTCTGTACATTCTGACTCCACTCTTCTATTAAAGTAAGTGTAACACCAACAATTTTCACTCTGCTGGCATATTGTGATCTCTGTACTACTTATGTCTGAAGTTATTTGCCACTAGTGTTCACAGAGAAGAGAAAAAAGGAGAGTCAGATTTTTCGGAGTCACAATTTACATCTGTCACAATCTGACTCCTCTTATATTAAAAATGCAGATGTAACACCAACAATTTCACTCTGCTGGCATATTGTGACCTCTGCACTTATGTCTGAAGTTATTTGTCACTGAGTGTTCACAGAAGGAAAGAAAAAAAGGAGGAGTCAGTTTTAGATCTAATTTACTTCTGTCACAATCAGCTCCCCTCTTATATTAAAAGCATAAGATGTATCACCAACAATTTTCACTCTGCTGGCATGTTGTGACCTCTGCTACTTATGTCTGAAGTTATTTGTCACTAGTGATAGCGGAAAGGAAAAAAGGAGAGTCAGTTTTTTTCGGGTCACAATTTACATCTGTCTGTCCAGCTCCCCTCTTATATTAAAATGCAAGGTGTAACACCAACAATTTTCCTCTGCTGGCATATTGTGACCTCTGCTACTCATGTCTGAAGTTATTTGTCACTAGTGTTAACAGAAAGGGAAAAAGGAGGAGTCCAGTTTTTTTGGGTCACAATTTACTTCTGTCACAATCTGACTCCTATTATATTAAAGCATAAGATGTAACACCAACAATTTTTCACTCTGCTGTATATTGTGACCTCTGCTACTTATGTCTGAAGTTGTTGTCGCTAGTGCTAACAAAAGGAAAAAGGAGGGGAGTCAGTTTTTCGGGTCTAATTTACATCTGTCACAATCTGACTCCTCTTATATTAAAAATGCAAGATGTAACACCAACAATTTTCACTCTGCTAATATTGTGACCTCTGCTCATGTCTGAAGTTGTTGTCACTAGTGTTCACAGGAAAAAGGAGGAGTCAGTTTTTTCAGGTCTAATTTACATCTGTCACAATCTGACTCCCTCTTCTGTCACGTGCAAGATGTAACATAACAATTTTCACTCTGCTGGCATATTGTGACCTCTCTGTATGTCTGAGATTATTTGCCACTAGTGTTCACAGAGAGGGAAAAAGGAGGGAGTCAGATTTTTTCAGGTCACCATTTACATCTGACAAATCTGACTCCTCTTAATAAAATGCAAGATGTAACACCAACAATTTTCACTCTACTGGCATATTGTGACCTCTGCTACTTATGTCTGAAGTTATTTGCCACTAGTGTTCACAGAGAGGAAAAAAGGAGGGGAGTCAGATTTTTGGTCTAATTTACTTCTGTCACATTCTGACTCCTCTTCTATTAAAAATGCAAGATGTAACACACCAACAATTTCACTCTGCTGGCATATTGTGACCTCTGCTACTTATGTCTGAAGTTATTTGCCACTAGTGTTCACAGAGAGGAAAAAAGGAGGGGAGTCAGATTTTTCGGGTCTGGTATCTGTATGCAATCGGCTCTCCTCTTATATTAAAAATGCAAGATGTAACACCAACAATTTTCACTCTGCTGGCATATGTGACCTCTACTACTTATGTCTGAAGTTATTTACTAAGTGTTAACGGGAAAGAGAAAAGGAGGGGAGTCAGATTTTTTTTGAGGTCTGATTACTTCTGTACATTCTGACTCCACTCTTCTATTAAAATGCAAGATGTAACACCAACAATTTTCACTCTGCTGGCATATTGTAGCCTCTGCTACTTGTCTGAAGTTATTTGCCACTAGTGTTCACAGAGAAGAAAAAGGAGGGAAGTCAGTTTTTAGATCACAATTTACATCTGTCACAATCTGACTCCCCTCTTATATTAAAAATGCAAGATGTAACACCAACAATTTTTTCCTCTGCTGTATATTATGACCTCTGCTACTCATGTCTGAAGTTATTTGTCACTAGTGTTAACAGAAAAGGAAAAAAAGGAGGAGTCAGTTTTTTAGTTACAATTTATCTGTCACAATCTGACTCTCCTCTTATATTAAATATGCAAGATGTAACACCAACAATTTTCACTCTGCTGGCATATTGTGACCTCTGATACTCATGTCTGAAGTTATTTGCCATTAGTGTTCACAGAAAGGAAAAAAGGAGGGGAGTCAGTTTTTTTCGGGTCACAATTTACTTCTGTCATAATCTGACTCTCCTCTTATATTAAAAATGCAAGATGTAACACCAACAATTTCCTCTGCTGTATATTGTGACCTCTGCTACTTATGTCACAAGTTATTTGTCACTAGTGTTCACAGAAGGAAAAAAAAGGAGGGGAGTCAGTTTTTTTAGGGTCACAATTTACTTCTGTCACAATGTCCTGACTCCCCTCTTATATTAAAAAGCATAAGATGTAACACCAACAATTTTCACTCTGCTGGCATATTGTGACCTCTGCTACTTATGTCTGAAGTTATTTGTCACTAGTGATAACAGAAAGGAAAAAAGGAGGGGAGTCAGTTTTTTTAGTCTAATTTACATCTGTCTGATCTGACTCCCCTCTTATATTAAAAATGCAAGATGTATCACCAACAATTTTCACTCTGCTGGCATATTGTGACCTCTGCTACTCATGTCTGAAGTTATTTGTCACTAGTGTTTTAACAGAAAGGAAAAAAGGAGAGTCAGTTTTTTTAGATACAATTTACTTCTGTCACAATCTGACTCCTCTTATGCCTTAAAAGCATAAGATGTAACACCAACAATTTTCCTCTGCTGGCATATTGGCCTCTGCTACTTATGTCTAAGTTATTTGTCGCTAGTGCTAACAAAAGGAAAAAGGAGAGTCAGTTTTTTTCGGGTCACAATTTACATCTGTCACAATCTGACTCCCCTCTTATATTAAAAATGCAAGATGTAGCTTTTAACAATTTCACTCTGCTAGCATATTGTGACCTCTGCTACTCATGTCTGAAGTTATTTGTCACTAGTGTTCACAGAAAGGAGAAAAAAGGAGAAGTCAGATTTTTCGGAGTCACAATTTACATCTGTCACAATCTGACTCCTCTTATATTAAAAATGCAAGATGTAACACCAACAATTTTCACTCTGCTGGCATAATGTGACCTCTGCTACTTATGTCTGAAGTTATTTGTCACTAGTATTATTAACAGAAAGGAAAAAGGAGAAGTCGGTTTTTTCCGGGTCACAATTTACTTCTGTCTACAATCTGACTCTCCTCTTATATTAAAAATACAGATGTAGCCCTGTAATTTTCACTCTGCTGGCATATTGTGACCTCTGCTACTTTCATGTCTGAAGTCATTTGCCATTAGTGTTCACAGAAAGAAAGGAAAAAAAGGAGGGTGGTTTCAGGTCACAATTTTACTTCTGTCACAATCTGACTCTCCTCTTATATTAAAAATGCAAGATGTAAGCACCAACAATTTTCACTCTGCTGGCATATTGTGACCTCTGCTACTTATGTCCTGAAGTTATTTGCCACTAGTGTTCACAGAGAGGAAAAGGAGGGAGTCAGTTTTTGGTCTAATTTACATCTGTCACAATCTGACTCTCCTCTTCTATTAAAAATGCAAGATGTAACACCAACAATTTTCACTCTGCTGGCATATTGTGACCTCTGCTACTCATGTCTGAAGAAGTTGTCACTAGTATTAACAAGAAAGGAAAAAAAGGAGGGGAGTCAGTTTTTGGGTCACAATTTACATCTGTCACAATCTGACTCTCCTCTTATATTAAAAATGCAAGATGCAACGAATTTTCACTCTGCTGGCATATTGACCTCTGCTACTTATGTCTGAAGTTATTTATGTAGTGCTAACAAAAGGAAAAAAGGAGGAGTCAGTTTTTAGATTACAATTTACATCTGTCACATTCTGACTCCCCTCTTCTATTAAAAATGCAAGATGTAACACCAACAATTTTCACTCTGCTGGCATATTGTGACCTCTACTGCTACTTATGTCACAGAGATTGTGTATTTTGCCACTAGTGTTCTAGAGAGGAAAAAGGAGAGTCAGATTTTTTGGTCTAATTTACATCATCACAATCTGACTCTCCTCTTATATTAACAATGCAAGATGTAACACCAACAATTTTCACTCTGCTGGCATATTGTGACCTCTGCTACTTATGTCTGAAGTTATTTGTCACTAGTATTAACAGAAAGAAAGGAAGAAAAAGGAGGAGTCAGTTTTTCGGGTCACAATTTACTTCTGTATCACAATCTGACTCTCCTCTTATAATATTAAATGCAAGATGCTTCCAACAATTTTCACTCTGCTGGCATATTGTGACCTCTGCCTACTCATGTCTGAAGTTATTTGCCATTAGTGGTGTTCACAGAAAGGAAAAAAAGGAGGGAGTCAGTTTTTCGGGTCCACAATTTACTTCTGTCACAAGTCAGCTCCTCTTATATTAAAATGCAAGATGTAACACAGCAATTTTCACTCTGCTGTATATTGTGACCTCTGCTACTTATGTCACAGGATTATTTGTCACTAGTGTTCACAGAAGGAAAAAAAGGAGGGGAGTCAGTTTTTTTCGGGTCTGGTCTAACTTCTGTCTGAGAAAATCGGCTCCCCCTCTTATATTATTAAAAACGCAAGATGTAACACCAACAATTTTCACTCTGCTGGCATATTGTGACCTCTGCTACTTATGTCTGAAGTTATTTGTCACTAGTGATAACAGAAAGGAAAAAAGGAGGGGAGTCAGTTTTTTTCGGGTCACAATTTACATCTGTCACAATCTGACTCCCCTCTTATATTAAAAAATGCAAGATGTATCATAACAATTTTCACTCTGCTGGCATATTGTGACCTCTGCTACTCATGTCACAGAAGTTATTTGTCACTAGTGTTAACAGAAAGGAAAAAAGGAGAAGTCAGTTTTTGGTCACAATTTACTTCTGTCACAATCAGCTCCCCTCTTATATTCATAGCAGATGTAACACCAACAATTTTCACTCTGCTGGCATATTGTGACCTCTGCACTATGTCTGAAGTTATTTGTCAGCTAGTGCTAACAAAAGAGGAAAAAAAGGAGGGGAGTCAGTTTTTTCCGGGTCACAATTTACATCTATCACAATCTGACTCCCCTCTTATATTAAAAATGCAAGACGTAACACCAACAATTTTCCTCTGCTGGCATATTGTGACCTCTGCTACTCATGTCTGAAGTTATTTTGTCACTAGTGTTCACAGAGAGGAAAAAAGGAGGGGAGTCAGTTTTTTTCGGGTCACAATTTACATCTGTCACAATCTGACTCGCCTCTTCTATTAAAAATGCAAGATGTAACACCAACAATTTTCACTCTGCTGGCATATTGTGACCTCTGCTATGTCTGAAGTTATTTGCCACTAGTGTTCACAGAGAGGAAAAAAAGGAGAGTCAAGATTTTTGGTCTGAGGTACATCTGTCACAATCTGACTCTCCTCTTATAATAAAATGCAGATGTAACACCAACAATTTTTCACTCTGCTGGCATATTGTGACCTCTGCTACTTATGTCTGAAGTTATTTACCACTAGTGTTAGCGGAAGGAAAAAAAGGAGAGTCAGATTTTTGGGTCTAATTTACTTCTGTCACAGTCTGGCTCCACTCTTCTATTAAAAATGCAAGATGTAACACCAACAATTTTCACTCTGCTGGCATATTGCCCATGACCTCTGCTACTTATGTCTGAGATTATTTGCCACTAGTGTTCACAGAGAAGAAAAAAAGGAGGGGAGTCAGATTTCCGGGTCACAATTACATCTGTCTGATCAGCTCCCCTCTTATATTAAATGCAAGATGTAACACCAACAATTTTCCTCTGCTGTATATTGTGACCTCTACTCATGTCACGAAGTTATTGTTGTCACTAGTGTTAACAGAAAGGAAAAAGGAGGAGTCCAGTTTTCGGTCTAATTTACATCATCACAATCTGACTCTCCTCTTATATTAAATATGCAAGATGTAACACCAACAATTTTCACTCTGCTGGCATATTGTGACCTCTGCTACTCATGTCTGAAGTTATTTGCCATTAGTGTTCACAGAAAGAAGAAAAAGGAGAAGTCCAGTTTTCGGGTCACAATTTACTTCTGTCACAATCTGACTCTCCTCTTATATTAAAAATGCAAGATGCAGCACCAACAATTTTCACTCTGCTGGCATATTGTGACCTCTGCTATATGTCTGAAGTTATTTGTCACTAGTGTTCACAGAGGAAAAAAAGGAGGGGAGTCAGTTTTCGGGTCACAATTTACTTCTGTCACAATCCTGACTCCCCTCTTATATTAAAGCATAAGATGTAACACCAACAATTTCCTCTGCTGGCATGTTGTGACCTCTGCTACTTATGTCTGAAGTTATTTGTCACTAGTGATAACAGAAAGGAGAAAAAGGAGAGTCAGTTTTTTCGAATCTAATTTATCTGTCTGATGACTCCTCTTATATTAAATGCAAGATGTATCACCAACAATTTTCACTCTGCTGGCATATTGTGACCTCTGCTACTCATGTCTGAAGTTATTTGTCACTAGTGTTAACAGAAAGGAAAAAGGAGGGGAGTCCAGTTTTTTTAGGTCACAATTTACTTCTGTCACAATCTGACTCCCCTCTTATATTAAAGCGCAAGATGTAACACCAACAATTTTTTCACTCTGCTGGCATATTGTGACCTCTGCTACTTATGTCTGGTTATTTGTAAGCTGAGTACTAACAAAAAGAGAAAAAAGGAGGGGAGTCAGTTTTTTGGGTCTAATTTACATCTGTCACAATCAGCTCCCCTCTTATATTAAAAATGCAAGATGTAACACAACAATTTTCACTCTGCTGGCATGTGCGACCTCTGCTACTCATGTCTGAGACATTTGTCACTAGTGTTCACAGAAAAGAAGGAAAAAAAAGGAGGAATCAAGATTTCCCGGGTCTAATTTACATCTGTCACAATCTGACTCCACTCTTATATTAAAAATGCAAGATGTAACACCAACAATTTTCACTCTGCTGGCATAATGTGACCTCTGCTACTTATGTCTGAAGTTGTTGTCACTAGTATTAACAGAAAGGAAAAAGGAGAGTCGGTTTTTGGGTCACAATTTACTTCTGTCACAATCTGACTCTCCTCTTATATTAAAAATGCAAGATGTAAGCACCAACAATTTTTCACTCTGCTGGCATATTGTGACCTCTGCTACTCATGTCACAGGGGAGTCATTTGCCATTAGTGTTCACAGAAAGGAAAAAAGATCAGTTATGTTTCGGGTCTAATTTACTTCTGTCACAATCTGACTCTCCTCTTATATTAAAAATGCAAGATGTAACACCAACAATTTTCACTCTGCTGGCATATTGTGACCTCTGCTACTTATGTCTGAAGTTATTTGCCACTAGTGTTCACAGAGAGGAAAAAAAAAGGAGAGTCAGTTTTTTTGGTCTGACACATCTGTCACAATCTGACTCTCCTCTTCTATTAAAAATGCAAGATGTAACACCAACAATTTTCACTCTGCTGGCATATTGTGACCTCTGCTACTCATGTCTGGGATTGTTGTCACTAAGTATTAACAGAAAGGAAAAAAGGAGAGTCAGTTTTTGGGTCACAATTTATCTGTCACAATCTGACTCTCTGTTATATTAAAAATGCAAGATATAACACCAACAATTTTCACTCTGCTGGCATATTGTGACCTCTGCTACTTATGTCTGAAGTTATTTGTCGCTAGTGCTAACAAAAGGAAAAAGGAGAGTCAGTTTTTGGATGGTACATCTGTCGCATTCTGACTCCTCTTCTGTAAAAATGCAAAGATGTAACACCAACGAATTTTCACTCTGCTGGCATATTGTGACCTCTGCTACTTATGTCTGAAGTTATTGCCACCTAGTGTTCACAGAGAGGGAAAAAAGGAGAGTCAGATTTTTTTGAGTCACAATTTACATCTGTCACAATCTGACTCTCCTCTTATATTAACAATGCAAGATGTAACACCAACAATTTTCACTCTGCTGGCATATTGTGACCTCTGCTACTCATGTCTGGAAGATTATTTGTCACTAGTGTTAACAGAGAGGAAAAAGGAGGGAGTCAGTTTTTTTGGTCTACAATTTACATCTGTCACAATCTGACTCCTCTTATATTAAAAAGCATGAATGTAACACCAACAATTTTTCCTCTGCTGGCATAGTGTGACCTCTGCTACTTATGTCTGAAGTTATTTGTCTACTAAAGTATTAACAGAAAGGAAAAAGGAGGAAATTCCCGGTTTTCGGTCACAATTTACTTCTGTCACAATCTGACTCTCCTCTTATATTAAAAATACAGATGTAACACTAACAATTTCCTCTGCTGGCATATTGTGACCTCTGCTACCTCATGTCTGAAGTCATTTGCCATTAGTGTTCTGAAAGGAAAAAAGGAAGTCAGTTTTTTCGAGTCACAATTTACTTCTGTACAATCTGACTCTCCTCTTATATTAAAAATGCAAGATGTAACACCAACAATTTCACTCTGCTGGCATAATTGTGACCTCTGCTATATGTCTGAAGTTATTTGCCACTGGTGACCACAGAGAGGAAAAAAGGAGGGAGTCAGTTTTTGGGTCTAATTCCCCATCTGTCTAATCTGACTCTCCTCTTCTATTAAAAATGCAAGATGTAACACCAACAATTTTTCACTCTGCTGTATTGTGACCTCTGCTACTCATATACGGAAGTTGTGTGTCATGGTATTGCAGAAAGGAAAAAAGGAGGAAGTCAGTTTTTGGTCACAATTTACATCTGCTGCAATCTGACTCTCCTCTTATATTAAAAATGCAAGATGTAACACAACAATTTTCTCTGCTGGCATGTGTGACCTCTGCTACTTATGTCATTGTAGCTAGTGCTAACAAAGGAAAAAAAGGAGAGTCAGGTTTTTTTCGGGTCTAATTTACATCTGTCCTTCTGACTCCTCTTCTAATAAGTACAGATATAACATAACAATTTTCACTCTGTGGCATATTTGTGACCTCTGCTATATGTCTGAAGTTATTTGCACTAGTGTTCACAGAAGGAAAAAGGAGAGTCAGATTTTTAGTGCAATTTACATCTGTCACAATCTGACTCTCCTCTTATATTAAGAAAGTACAAGATATAACACCAACAATTTTCACTCTGCTGGCATGTTAGAGCCTCTGCTACTTATGTCAAGTTATTTACCACTAATTATTATGAAAAGGAAAAAAGGAGAGTCAGATTTTTTCAGTCTGGTGCTTGTGCATTAGACTCCACTCTTCTATTAAAAATACAAGATGTAACACCAACAATTTTTCACTCTGTAATATTGTGACCTCTGCTACTTATGTCTGAAGTTGTTGCCACTAGTGTTCACAGAGAAAAAAGGAGTCAGATTTTTTTAGGATTACAATTTACATCTATCTAATCTGACTCCCCTCTATATTAAAAATGCAAGATATAACACAACAATTTTTACTCATGGCATGTGGCCCTCTGCCTCATGTCTGAGTTATTTGTCACTAGTGTTAACAGAAAAGGAAAAAAGGAGAAGTCAGGTTTTTAGGTCTAATTTACATCTGTCACAATCTGACTCTCTCTTATATTAAATATAAGATCTGCACCAACAGTTTTCACTCTGCTGGCATATTGTGACCTGCTACTCTTATATAAGTTGTTGCATTAATTATTCACAGAAAGGGAAAAAAAAGGAGAGTCAGTTTTTGGTCACAATTTACTTCTGTCACAATCAAACTCTCTCTTACTTATCTATTTAAAAATGCAAAGATGTAACACCAACAATTTTCACTCTGCTGGCATATTGTGACTCACTACTTATGTCTGAGTGTGTCACTGGTATTCACAGAAGGAAAAAAGGAGAGTCAGTTTTTGGTCACAATTTACTTCTGTCACAATCAAACCCTCCTTATATTAAAAGCATGAGATGTAACACCAACAATTTTCTCTGTGGCATATTGTGACCTCTGCTACTTATGTGAGTTATTTGTCACTAGTGATAACAGAAAGGAAAAAGGAGAGTCAGTTTTTTCGGGTCTAATTTACATCTGTCTCACAATCTTATTCCCCTCTTATATTAAAGAGAAATGCAAGATGTATCACCAACAATTTCACTCTGCTGGCATATTGTGACCTCTGCTACTCATGTCTGAGATTTATTTGTCACTAGTGTTAACAGAAAGGAAAAAAAGGAGGGGAGTCAGTTTTTTCAGTTACGAATTTACATATGTCACAATCTGACTCCCCTATTCTGTAAAAATGCAAGATGTAACACCAACAGTACTCTGCTGTGGCATATTGTGACCTCTGCTACTCATGTCTGAAGTTATTTGTCACTAGTGTTAACAGAGAGGAAAAAAAGGAGGGAGTCAGTTTTTCAGGTCTGATTTATCTGTCTAATCTGAAACCTCGCATAATAAAAATGCAAGATGTAACACCAACAATTTCTCTGCTGGCATGTGAGCCTCTGCTACTTATGTGAAGTTATTTTGCCACTAGTGTTTACAGAGGAAAAAAGGAGGAGTCAGATTTTCAGTCACAATTTACATCTGTACAATCTGACTCTCCTCTTATATTAAAATGCAAGATGTAACACCAACAATTTCACTCTGCTGGCATGTGACACTGCTACTTATGCCTGAAGTTATTTACCACTAGTGTTAGCGGAAGGAAAAAGGAGAAATTCAGATTTTTTTGATCACAATTTACTTCTGTCACATTCACAGCTCCCCTCTTCTATTAAAAATGCAAGATCTTAACACCAACAATTTCCTCTGCTGGCATGGCTGTGACCTCTGCTACTCATGTCTGAAGTTATTTGTCACTAGTGTTCACAGAAAGGAAAAAAGGAGAGTGGTTTTGGAATCTGATTTACTTCTGTCACGAAATCTGGCTCCCTCTTATAGCTAAAAGCATAAGATGCCAACAATTTCACTCTGCTGGCATATTGCTGACCTCTGCTACTTATGCTCTGAAGTTATTTGTCACTAGTGATAACAGAAAGAAAGGAAAAAAGGAGAGTCAGTTTTCAGATTACAATTTACCTCTATGCAAATCTGACTCCCCTCTTATATTAAAGTAAGATGTATCTGTGTTTTTTCACTCTGCTGTATATTCAGACCTCTGCTACTCATGTCTGAAGTTATTTGTCACATGATGTTAACAGAAAGGAAAAAAGGAGAATTAGTTTTCCGAGTCTAAGTTCATATGTCTGAAATCGACTCCCCTCTTTCTATATTAAAAATGCAGATGTAACACCAACAATTTTCACTCTGCTGGCACCATTGTGACTCTATACTCATGTCTGAAGTTATTTGTCACTGAGTGTTAGCAGAGGAAAAAGGAGAGAAGTCGTTTTTCGGGTCTGGTTACATCTGTCACAATCTGACTCCTCTTATATTAAAATGCAAGATGCACCAATAATTTTCTCTGCTGGCATATGTGTGACCTCTGCTATATGTGTCTGAGGTGCACTAGTGTTCACAGAGAGGAAAAAAAGGAGGAGTCAGTTTTTCGGGTCACAATTTACATCTGTCAGAAATCTGACTCCCCTCTTATGGTAAAAATGCAAGATGTAACACCCAACAATTTTCACTCTGCTGGCATATTGTGACCTCTGCTATATACCTGAAGTTGTTACCATAGTGTTAACGGAAGGAAAAAAAGGAGGAGTCAGATTTTTCCAAGTCACAGAATTTATACTTCTGTCACATTCTGACTCCCCTCTTCTGTAAGTAAGATGTAACTTCCAACAATTTTCACTCTGCTGGCATGTGCGGCCTCTGCTGCTACATGTCTGAAGTTATTTGTCACTAGTGTTCACAGAAAGGAAAAAAGGAGAGTCAGTTTTTTTGGTCACATTTACTTCTGTCACAATCGACTCCTCTTATATTAAGCATAGTGTAACACCAACAATTTTCACTCTGCTGGCATATTGTGACCTCTGCTATGTCTGAAGTTGTTGTCACTAGTGTTCACAAGAAGGAAAAAAGGAGAGTCAGTTTTTCAGGTCTAATTTGCTTCTGTCACAATCTGACTCCCCTCTTTATATTAAAAGCACTTAAGATGTAACACCAACAATTTTCACTTCACTGGCATGGCCTTACCTCTGCTACTCATGTCTGAAGTTATTTGTCGCTAGTGCTAACAGAAAGGAAAAAGGAGGAGTCAGATTTTTCAGTCACAATTTACATCTGTCACAATCTGACTCTCCTCTTATAACAAAAATGCAAGATATGTTTCCAACAATTTTCACTCTGCTGGCATATTGTGACCTCTGCTACTCATGTCAAATTATTTGTCACTAGTGTTAACGAGGAAAAAAGGAGGGAGTCCAGTTTTTCGGGTCACAATTTACATCTGTCACAATCGACTCTCCTCTTATATTAAATATGCAAGATGTAACACCAACAATTTCACTCTGCTGGCATATTGTGACCTCTACTACTCTATGTCTGAAGTTATTTGCCATTAGTGTTCACAGAAAGGAAAAAGGAGGGAGTCAGTTTTTTCGGGTCACAATTCCTTTCTGTCACAATCTGACTCTCCTCTTATATTAAAATGCAGAGATCAACTACAACAATTTTCACTCTGCTGGCATATTGTGACCTCTGCTATGTCTGAAGTTGTTGTCACTAGTGTTCTACAGAAGGAAAAAGGAGGAGTCAGTTTTTCGAGTCACAATTTACTTCTGTCACAATCTGACTCCCCTCTTATATTAAAAAGCACTTAAGATGTAGCACCAACAATTTTCACTCTGCTGTATAATATTATGACCTCTGCTACTTATGTCTGAAGTTATTTGTCACTAGTGATAACAAGAAAGGGAAAAAGGAGGGAGTCAGTTTTTTTCCGGGTCACAATTTACATCTCTGTCACAATCTGACTCCCCTCTTATAATAAAAATGCAAGATGTAACAACAATTTGCTCTGCTGGCATGTGTGACCTCTGCTATGTCTGAAGTTATTTACCACTAGTGTTATGAGAAGGAAAAAAGGAGGAGTCAGATTTTTCGGAGTCTAATTTACTTCTGTCACATTCTGACTCCACTCTTATATTAAAAATGCAAGATGTAACACCAACAATTTTCACTCTGCTGGCATATTGTGACCTCTGCTACTTATGTCTGAAGTTATTTGCCACTAGTGTTCACAGAGAAAGAAAAAAGGGGAGTCAGATTTTTCAGATCACAATTTACATCTGTCACAATCTGACTCCCCCTCTTATATTAAAAATGCAAGTCTGCTTTAACATTTCCTCTGCTGGCATATTGTGACCTCTGCTACTCATGTCTGAAGTTATTTGTCACTAGTGTTAACAGAAAGGAAAAAGGAGAGTCCAGTTTTTTTGGATCACAATTTACATCTGTCACAATCTGACTCTCCTCTTATATTAAATATGCAGATGCCCAACACCAACAATTTTTCACTCTGCTGGCATATTGTGACCTCTGCTACTCATGTGAAGTTATTTTGCTGATGTTCTAGAAAAGGAAAAAGGAGGAGTCAGTTTTTGGGTCTGCAATTGCTGTCTGTCAGCTCTCCTCTTATATTAAAATGCAGATGTAACACCAACAATTTTCATCTGCTGGCATATTGTGACCTCTACTACTTATGTCTGAAGTTATTTGTCTAGTGTTCACAGAAGAGAAAAGGAGGGAGTCCAGTTTTTCAAGGTCTAATTTACTTCTGTCACAATCTGACTCCCCTCTTATATTAAGCATAAAGATGTAACACCAACAATTTTCCTCTGCTGGCATATTGTGACCTCTGCTACTTATGTCTGAGATTATTTTGTCACTAAGTGATAACAAGAAAGGAAAAAGGAGGAAGTCAGTTTTTTTAGGGTCACAATTTACATCTGGCACAATCTGACTCTCTTATATTAAAAATGCAAAGATGTAACACCAACAATTTTCACTCTGCTGGCATATTGTGACCTCTGCCTACTCATGTCTGAAGTTATTTGTCACTAGTGTTAACAGAAAGGAAAAAAGGAGGGGAGTCAGTTTTTAGTCACAATTTACATATGTCACAATCTGACTCCCTCTTATATTAAAAATGCAGATGTAAGCACCAACAATTTTCATATGCTGGCATAGTGTGACCTCTGCTACTCATGTCACAAGTTATTTGTCACTAGTGTTAACAGAGGAAAAAAAGGAGGAGTCCAGTTTTTAAGGTCTAATTTACATCTGTCACAATCAGCTCCCCTCTTATATTAAAAGCATGAGATGTAACACTAGCAATTTTCACTCTGCTGGCATATTGTGACCTCTGCTATATGTCTGAAGTTATTTGCCACTAGTGTTCACAGAGAGGAAAAAAGGAGGGGAGTCAGATTTTTTTGAGTCACAATTTACATCTGTCACAATCTGACTCTCCTCTTATATTAAAATGCAAAGAATGTAACACCAACAATTTTCACTCTGCTGGCATATTGTGACCTCTACTACTGTCTGAAGTTATTTGTCACTAGTATTTACAGAAAGGAAAAAAAGGAGGAGTCAGATTTTTGGGTCTACAATTTACATCTGTCACAATCTGACTCCACTCTTATATTAAAAATGCAAGATGTAACACCAACAATTTCACTCTGCTGGCATAATGTGACCTCTTATATACTTATGTCTGAAGTTATTTGTCACTAGTATTATTAACAGAAAAGGAAAAAGGAGGGAGTCGGTTTTTTTTCGGGTCACAATTTACTGCTTCTGTCACAATCTGACTCTCCTCTTATATTAAAATGCAAGATGTAACACCAACAATTTTCACTCTGCTGGCATATTGTGACCTCTGCTACTCATGTCTGAAGTCATTTGCCATTAGTGTTCACAGAAAGGAAAAAAGGAGGGGAGTCAGTTTTTTTCGGGTCACAATTTACTTCTATCACAATCTGACTCTCATATATTAAAAATGCAAGATGTAACACCAACAATTTTCACTCTGCTGGCATATTGTGACCTCTGCCTTATGTCTGATTATTTGCCACTAGTGTTCACAGAGAGAGGAAAAAGGAGGGGAGTCAGATTTTCGGGTCTGAGGTACATCTGTCACAATCTGACCCTCCTCTTCTATTAAAAAATGCAAGATGTAACACAACAATTTTCACTCTGCTGGCATATTGTAGGCCTCTGCTACTCATGTCTGAAGTTGGCCTCACTAGTATTAGCAGAAAGGAAAAAAGGAGGAGAGTCAGTTTTGGGTCACAATTTATCTAGCCACAATCTGGCTCTCCTCTTATATTAAAAATGCAAGATGCTAACACAACAATTTCACTCTGCTGGCATATTGTGACCTCTGCTACTTATCATCAAGTTATTTATCGCTAGTGCTAACAAAGGAAAAAGGAGAGTCAGTTTTTAGGTCTAATTTACATCTGTCACATTCTGACTCCCTTCTATTAAAAATGCAAGATGCTTACCAACAATTTTCACTCTGCTGGCATATTGTGACCTCTGCTACTTATGTCTGAAGTTATTTGCCACTAGTGTTCACAGGGGAAAAAAGGAGAGTCAGATTTTTGAGTCTGGTACATCTGTCACAATCTGACTCTCCTCTTATATTAAAAATGCAAGATGTAACACCAACAATTTTCACTCTGCTGGCATATTGACCTCACTACTTATGTCTGAGATTATTTACCACTAGTGTTAACGGAAAGGAGGAAAAGGAGGGAGTCAGATTTTCAGTCACAATTTTACTTCTGTCACATTCTGACTCCCACTCTTCTATTAAAATGCAGATGTAACACCAGCAATTTTCACTCTGCTGGCATATTGCTTTGACCTCTGCTACTTATGTCTGAAGTTATTTGCCACTAGTGTTCCTAGAGAAGAAAAAAAAGGAAGTCAGATTTTTAGTCTGGTATCTAATGCAATCCCAGCTCCCCTCTTCTATTAAAATGCAAGATGTAAAGCACAGCAATTTTCCTCTGCTGGCATATTGTGACCTCTGCCACTCATGTCTAGAGATTTATTTGTCACTAGATGTTAACAGAAGGAAAAAAAAGGAAGAGTCAGATTTTTAGTCTGACATACTGTCACAATCTGACTCTCCTCTTATATTAAATATGCAAGATGTAACACCAACAATTTTCACTCTGCTGGCATGTGTGACTCTGCTACTCATGTCTGAAGTTATTGCCATTAGTGTTCACAGAAAGGAAAAAAAAAGGAGAGTCAGGTTTTCAGGTCACAATTTACTTCTGTCTAATCTAGCTCTCTCTTATGTAAAATGCAAGATGTAACACCAACAATTTTCCTCTGCGCACGGCATATTGTGACCTCTGCTACTTGTAATGATTATTGTACTAGTGTTCACAGAAGGAAAAAAAGGAGGGGAGTCAGTTTTTCAGGTCACAATTTACTTCTGTCACAATCCTGGCTCCCCTCTTATATTAAAAAGCACTGAATGTATAACAGTTTCACTCTGCTGGCATATTGTGACCTCTGCTACCATGTCGGATTGTTGTCACTAGTGATAATAGAAAAGGAAAAAAGGAGAGTCAGTTTTTCAGGTCACAATTTATCTGTCACAATCTGACTCCTCTTATATTAAAAATGCAAGATGTATCACCAACAATTTACTCACTCTGCTGGCATATTGTGTGCTCTGCTACTCATGTCTGAAGTTATTTGTCACTAGTGTTAACAGAAAGGAAAAAGGAGGAGTCAGTTTTTGGTCACAATTTATATGTCACAATCTGACTCCCTCTTCTATTAAAAATACAAGATGTAACACCAACAATTTTCACTCTGCTGGCATATTGTGACCTGCTACTCATGTCTGAGTTATTTATCGCTAGTGCTAACAAAAGGAAAAAAGGAGAGTCAGTTTTTTTCGGGTCACAATTTACATCTGTCACATTCTGACTCCCCTCTTCTATTAAAAATGCAAGATGTAACACCAACAATTTTCACTCTGCTGGCATATTGTGACCTCTGCTACTTATGTCTCTGAAATTTGTTTGCCACTATGAGTGTTCACAGAGAGGAAAAAGGAGGGAGTCAGATTTTTTTGGGTCTGAATTTATCTGTCACAATCTGACTCTCCTCTTGTAAAAATGCAAGATGTAAACACCAACAATTTTCCTCTGCTGGCATATTGTGACCTCTGCTATATGTCTGAAGTTATTTACCACTAGTGTTAACGGAAAAGGGAAAAAGGAGGGAGTCAGATTTTTTGAGTCACAATTTACTTCTGTCACATTCTGACTCACTCTTCTATTAAAAATGCAAGATGTAACACCAACAATTTTCACTCTGCTGGCATATTGTGACACCTCACCTGCTACTTATGTCTAGGTTATTTTGCCACTAGTGTTCACAGAGAAGAAAAAAAGGAGGGAGTCAGATTTTTTTGGTCTAATTTACATCTGTCACAATCACAGCTCCCCTCTTATATTAAAGTAAAGATGTAACACCAACAATTTTCACTCTCTTTGGCATATTGTGACCTCTGCTACTCATGTCTGAGTTATTTGTCACTAGTGTTAACAGAAGGAAAAAGGAGAGTCAGATTTTTTCGGGTCACAATTTACATCTGTCACAATCTGACTCTCCTCTTATATTAAATATGCAAGATGTAACACCAACAATTTTCACTCTGCTGGCATATTGTGACCTCTGCTATATATCTGAAGTTATTTGTCACTAGTGATAACAGAAAAGGAGAAAAAAGGAGGGAGTCAGTTTTTTTTTCGGGTCACAATTTACATCTGTCACAATCTGACTCCCCTCTTATATTAAAAATGCAAGATGTATCACCAACAATTTTCACTCTGCTGGCATATTGTGACCTCTGCTACTCATGTCTGAAGTTGTTGTCACTAGTGTTAACAGAAGGAAAAAGGAGAGTCAGTTTTTCGGGTCTAATTTACATATGTCACAATCTGACTCCCCTCTTCTATTAAAATGCAGATGTAACACCAACAATTTTCACTCCTGCTGGCATATTGTGACCTCTGCTACTCATGTCTGAAGTTATTTGTCACGAGTGTTAACAGAGAGGAAAAAAAGGAGGAGTCAGTTTTTTTTTTCAGGTCTAATTTACATCTGTCACAATCTGACTCCCCTCTTATGTAAAATGCAAGATGTAACACCAACAATTTTCACTCTGCTGGCATATTGTGACCTCTGCTATGTCTGAGAAGTTATTTGCCACTAGTGTTCACAGAGAGGAAAAAAGGAGGAGTCAGATTTTCAGGTCACAATTTACATCTGTCACAATCTGACTCTCCTCTTATATTAAAAATGCAAGATGTAACACCAACAATTTTCACTCTGCTGGCATATTGTGACCTCTGCTACTTATGCCTGAAGTTATTTACCACTAGTGTTAGCGGAAGAAGGAAAAAGGAGGGAGTCAGATTTTCAGTCACAAATTTACTTCTGTCACATTCTGACTCCCCTCTTCTATTAAAATGCAAGATGTAACACCAGCAATTTTCACTCTGCTGGCATATTGTGACCTCTGCTACTCATGTCTGAAGTTATTTGTCACTAGTGTTCACAGAGAAAGGAAAAAGGAGGAGAGTCAGTTTTTTGGTCACAATTTACTTCTGTCACAAATCTGACTCCCCTCTTATATTAAAGCATAAGATGTAACACCAACAATTTTCACTCTGCTGGCATATTGTGACCTCTGCTACTTATGTCTGAAGTTATTTGTCACTAGTGATAACAGAAAGGAAAAAGGAGAGTCAGTTTTTCAGGTCTAATTTACATCTGTCACAATCTGACTCCCCTCTTATATTAAAAATGCAAGATGTATCACCAACAATTTTCACTCTGCTGGCATATTGTGACCTCTGCTACTCATGTCTAGAAGTTATTTGTCACACTAGTGTTAACAGAAAGGAAAAAAGGAGGAGTCAGTTTTTAGTCACAATTTACTTCTGTCACAATCTGACTCCTCTTATATTAAAAGCATAAGATGTAACACCAACAATTTTCACTCTGCTGGCATGTGTCACCTCTGCTACTTATGTCTGAAGTTGTTGTCGCTAGTGTAACAGAAAGGAAGAAAAAAAGGAGAGTCCAGTTTTTTCAGGTCTAATTTACATATGTCACAATCTGACTCCCCTCTTCTATTAAAAATGCAAGATGTAACACCAACAATTTTCACTCTGCTGGCATATTGTGACCTCTGCTACTCATGTCTGAAGTTATTTGTCACTAGTGTTCACAGAAAGAGGAAAAAAGGAGGGAGTCAGTTTTTTTGGGTCACGATTTACTTCTGTCACATTCTGACTCCCCCTCTTCTATTAAAAATGCAAGGTCTGCCTGTAATTTTCACTCTGCTGTGTGTGACTCTACTACTTATGTCTGAAGTTGTTGCCACTAGTGTTGCTACAGAGAGGAAGTCAGATTTTTGGGGTCACAATTTACATCTGTCACAATCTGACTCTCCTCTTACTTATCAATATTAAATATACAGAATGTAACACCAACAATTTTCACTCTGCTGGCATATTGAACTCTTTCATGTCTGAAGTTATTTGTCACTAGTGTTAACAGAAAGGAAAAGTGTTTTTAGTCACAATTTACATCTGTCACAATCCTGACTCTCCTCTTATATTAAATACATGAATGTAACACCAACAATTTTCACTCTGCTGGCATATTGTGACCTCTGCTACTTATGTCTGAAGTTAGTTGTCATTAGTGTTCACAGAGAAGAAAAAAGAAGGGGAGTCAGATTTTTCAGGTCTAATTTACTTCTGTCACAATCTGACTCCCCTCTTATAAAAATGCAAGATGCCCACCAACAATTTCCTCTGTTTGGCATATTGCTTGACCTCTGCTACTCATGTCTGAAGTTATTTGTCACTAGTGTTGCAGAGAGGAAAAAGGAGGGAGTCAGTTTTCGGGTCACAATTTACATCTGTACAATCTGACTCCTCTTATATTAAAATACAAGATAATTTTCACTCTGCTGGCATATTGTGACCTCTGCTACTCATGTCTGAAGTTATTTGTCACTAGTATTAACAGAAAGGAAAAAAGGAGGGGAGTCAGTTTTTTTCGGGTCACAATTTACATCTGTCACAATCTGACTCCCCTCTTAGATTAAAAATGCAAGATGTAACAGCAACAATTTTCACTCTGCTGGCATATTGTGACCTCTGCTACTTATGTCTGAAGTTATTTGTCACTAGTGTTCACAGAGAGGAAAAAAGGAGGGGAGTCAGTTTTTTTCGGGTCACAATTTACTTCTGTCACAAACTGACTCCCTTGTTAGATTAAAAAAGCAAGATGTAACACCAACAATTTTCACTCTGCTGGCATATTTTGACCTCTGGTACTCATGTCTGAAATTACATGCATAGAAACATTCAGCAGTTGTAGACACAGGTTGAAATGGAATGAAATATTCATTCTACCACTGAATTTCAGATGGTACTTCAGCACACACTAGACAAAATCAACACTGAGTTTGTGGCAAAGAAGAAGGAGGCTGAAGAAGTAAAGAAAAAGCTCAACACTGCAGTCAAAGAGAACTGTCATGTGGCAGCCATGTTTATCAACCTTAAAGAAACTTATTACAAAATATTAGAAACGCCTCTGAGTACACCATATAGTAAAAGAGGCTCCATTCATAATCTCAACGTGATGCTGCCGCCTAGTGGATGAGTTCAAATACACCGGGTTTATTGATGCATGCAGATGTTAAAAAATACTTTACTTTGATGTTAAAATTTAAATAAATAAATAATACAATAATCTGAATTTACATTTTTAAACTCAGAGTAAGGTCACTGTGAGACAAGCCAAGTCTGTAAAGTCTGATCTTCCAAGAACAATTATACAATTACAATTATGGGCAATGCATAAAAAATTATAAATAAACAGTAAATAAGATTGAAGCTACAAGTTAATAACAATGCACAGCTTATTTTATGATCAAAACAGTTCATCTGAAAACAAAAATAAAACAAAATAAAACATTAAATTACAAGTTTTTATATCTTTTTTGTTTTCTTCCTGAAATGAATCTTAATCTCATTTTAATATATAGTTACATATCATTCTTGAAAGTATAAGTGAGGTTTTACTTTTAGCACAGCAACGGATTATGAGTGTTGTAACAGTCGTGGTGGTGGTGTGAGGGTATTTTCCATTTTTCCCAGGGGCAATGAATGCAGCATGAGCCACCTTTTTGACCAGCAGGTGGTGCAAGGTGCTAAATCTCCATCTCCTGTCCCGTCAATCATTTCACTTCAGAGCATAGCGGGGGCAAGATAACACAAACACTTTGTTCAGGAGTCAAGCCAAAGAGGTGCGCACCATGGGGATAGTCTGCCGCAAGTGACAGCTGGCGCTTTCATGAAACTTTTGAAGACCGTTTTTCCCCATTTTAGGCATTTCCCCCCCTCCACTTAGCAACCCCAGTTATTTTATTCATATCAGTATATTGTTGTAGGCGCGGCATATTTCGTTAGCGTGTAGGGCTGAAGTTATTTCCAGTTCAGTCGAGTTCACAAGTGGAGGAAACGACGCAAGATGTACCATGAAGAAACCGCCACCATGCAGAAGCCACGCTATGGAAGTGAGTAACACGCCTTTCTAAGTTATCACAACTACCATGTTTGCTCAGTTAGGAAGGACGGAGGATGAATCCAGACTAACTTTATGGTGTCTTCACGAAGATGTTTGATGAGCAACAGGTGGTTTAGCAGCACCTGGCTCCTCTGAACGGCAGTAGGTGTGGCAGTACATGACAATTTTGGCAAAATGGAAATGAAATGTGGTCTGAGGAGGGCGAGAGGAAACATACTGTCAATGCAAGATGAAGGACTCACGTCCTGGTTATTAAATTTAAGTTGTGTAATTGTTAAGTTCAGGTTTCAGGCTGTGGTTAGATGTTAGAGGCTTTTGGACTCAGGGTCGAGTACTTTTCTTTCAAAATGTCCCCAGCTGCACCACACTTGTTTTTTTTCTTTCTTCTATTTATTCAATGGTGGTAGCCAGCATATCAGCCTGTCTACACATAAGGCATTTTCTCATAAGTTAACCATTAACTTTGGATTTTGCTGCTGTTGAGAAATCTGTAACTGACTCCATGAGTTACTCAAGATTATAACTGATACATTAAAAAAACAAACAAAAAAAACACACACACATCTATAGTATACAAAACACTTCACTGTGTATCTTGTCACTGATCTGTGGCCAAAGTGCAACTTTGAGGAGATAACACCAATCAATTATGTCATCAGCGCAATCTTTTTCTGTCTTCTGCATACATACATCGATGTTTTGCTCCTTTGGATTGAAAAGAGCCTCTAGAGAACTGAGCACAAATAAAGAGTAGATTACAAAGATTATGTGATGGAGTAAACTTAGGGACTGACATGATGTCTTTAATTTGCTTTGTGTGAAACAGTCCACGTTTATGCTCACTAAGCTCCCCCCCACACACACACACACCCTGCATGCGTATTAACTTCCAAGTACTGTTATGGGACCAACGCAAAGTCATTCCCTGGAATAATTTCAATAAATGTCATGGATCATCTATGAAATGGGCCAACCCAAAAACAAAGTAAGTCTTGACTTGTGGTTCCCCTTCAGACCCCCCTAAAAAGTTTGAATGACCCCGCAGCTAAACAAAAGCATGAGTCATAATCATAGAGCCTGTAACTCAGGTCCGGTGATCCTGTGACACACAAAAGCAACAAGCTCATCCTGAAGGTTAAATATAACGCTCAGTAGAGTGCAGAGAGACTCTTCCAGGAAGTGTGTGAGTGAGTAACATGCTGCACTGGGGTTGCTCTGCCTTTGAGATGAGTGCTCATACACATTTGCATCCACTGCACAGCTGGGCCACTGATCTGTGGTCGGGTGGCCGGATGCTTTGCTTGTGACAGTTTAGGACATTTCACCTAAGAAGCTGGACAACCTATTTTGTGAAAGTGTGTTTAGCCTCACATTTGAATATTATATGGCAGGCCTCTAAGGAGGATGTTGATGAAAACACATAGTTTAAAGTGCTTCAGAGGGTTTAAAAGATTCAGGCAAGGTCGATCGAGGCTGGAATACACTTTAATAACCCTGTGGAGGAAAATGGTAAAGGACTCCATAATGTTTGTAGTTCCAATGCAGTGACAAAAAAAAATAAAAAGATCTGCCCATGTGATGAATTTGTATCATAAACATTATTTATGGATAGATAGTAAGGGGGATATGAAGGATAAGGGAGCAAAGCTCAGTGTAGTTAGATCATTTTTGTAGTAGCATGGAGCTTTAGCACTGACATTATTTATGCAGGTTATTTGACACTGCTCACGGTAGCTTTTGGTCATTGGAGTAATATGCTGCCCCCCTCCTTGGCACTGGGATTAGATTGTTTAGACTAATCAACAGGTTTAGCCAGTTTAAATTGGCATTACTAGGGGTAGTTAGTAATATTCATGTAATCTATAAACAGAGGATATACTCACTGTTGTGTTTGTGTGTCTTTCAGTCTTACTTGGTGTACTACATCCTAATTAAGAAGAGATAAAGCATAAATAACATGCTATTACTTGTGAAACCTCTGCTGCTAGCCTGCGCTCAATTCAATGACATGTGCTTGGTCCGTTGGGAGAAAGCTCTGTTCTTAAACTGAGCCCCTGGGTCCGAGATTGTCCCTTCACTCAGCCAGAAATAAAGGGATTTGATTGGATTAGAGCGAGGTAAGAAGCGTTGGGGGGGAGGAGATCTCATTAAGCTGCAGGTAAAGGTCAACTCTCAGCAGAAGTCACTTGTCGGTTGGACACCCCACTAAGGCCACTTTGACTTAGCCATTTCATTTGCTTCGTGCAAGGTTCATAAGAGCATGGGATGTAGTACAGTTTCCGAGGGGCACTCGTGGTCCTAACAGTCAAAATAACAATCCTTTAAGAAGAGTAATCCTCTCCCTGTTTGTGATCTGGTGGTATTGTTTATTCATCTACTGTATGCTGTACAGAAGTCAGTCCCATTCCCATAAAACACAGTGTTAGTTACTGAGATCAAATCTAAAAAAAATATATAAGAAATTATGATAATAATATTTCCCTGTTTTAACAGTAATCATGTAACACGCCAGTATGTTAAATAATTAACAATTACATGATGTAATTTTGAACATGCTTGCCTTTTTCAGCCATTCAGGATGACGAGAGGCTGTCAGCAGAGGAGATGGATGAGAGGAGGCGACAAAACATTGCCTATGAGTACTTGTGTCACCTGGAGGAGGCCAAACGGTAAGACGGGAGAACGGCTTATAAGAAGGAGGGACGGGATAAAAGAAAGACCTTGAAGATAAGAGGAGCTTAATGACACATGCTGATTAAATGCAACCACTTTCTTTTATATTGTTTGCTTAGTCACAACTTGGAGCTCGTGGGAATTACATCGTGTGTACACTTTGGCCAAGTGTTTTTGTTTAATGTTAGATTATGCAGAACAGTTTTATATTTCAAACGTGTGTGTTTAATGATCATCAGTATGCAGATATAAAAACAGCAGAGAGTGGGTGAGAAATTAAACGATGGATAGAAAGTAAGGGGAATATGAAGGATAAGGGAGCAAAGCTCAGTGGATTTAATTCATTTTTGTACTAGTATAGAGCTTTAATGACAGATAAAGCAGAATCAGCATGCACTGGAGATGATGACACAGAGCTGTAAGCATTCATGAGAACATTTGTAATTAAGACAAGGGAGGTGCTGACTTAGTGGAAAGGGTGGCTGTCTTTCCACTGTGCCCATAAACCTCACTGATCGCTAAAATAATCAAATGAAAAACTAAAACTCTAGAAGGTTTGCTGATTGTTTCTTATTTATATTTTGTTCACAACAGCTCGCAGTAGTTTTTTTTCAAAAGTAGGTTATTCTAAAGACATAAACCTGATAAAGACTTTTGAGGTTCTTGAGCAAAACTCGAACTGAACCACTTCCTGTCTTCTTCATGAGGGCATCCATCTGAGCAGGAAGGAACAGGAAGTGTATTCATGCTTCTTGTAACACAGATTTTGTGACAACCCCACCCAGTTACAGAGCTGATTGATTCCCAGGAGTGATCGTTGATGCTTAAACCTACTGTCACATTCTGTAGCCTAGTGGTGATTCAGCATTCGTGCTTCCTCTCGGGACACTCTTTTATGCGAGGATGCACAGCCAGATTTGCATCAGCATTTCTTTCACAGATTATTGTTTGACAACTGAGCTTGCACTTTGAATCAGTAAAGGCTACTGAAATACTATAATATGAATGCCACAGGATAATTAGGGTCCACAAGGGCAGGTCGCCTAGACTAAGCACAGATCACACTTCCACACATTCGGGCCATGCCTAGATTATGACATATGTTTCTGTTTTATTTGTTGAAGAAGGAGAAACTTTGTCTGTGTTGCAATAAGACAGTTTAAGGAACAAATGCTTCTGTTGTACACTAAGGTTGACCTCAAAATGACCACTACACCCAAACACATACACATACTTTCACTTTCTAGCTTCCTGTTATTCTGTCTCAGAGCACCTTTTGTCATAATAGAACCTCTATTCTGGGAAAGGTGTCAAATTAGATTAGGATTAAGGCAGACGCCTAATGAAGCCGTCCGCCACAGAGAGCATGAGATTAGTTTCTCCTCTGAAGGGTCAGGAGCCATGTAGAAGCAACTCTTTTACACACCTGGGTTATGATCTTTGAAAAAAAATGCTTTCATTATTCACCTACGTTTTTCTTAACACAGGTGAAATATGTTCAATTAATCCACAGCTCAAGAACATTAGAAGTGGTCAGAAATACTCTTTAGAGTTTCAATCAATGGGAAAAAAATCTAATATTCTTTCACCAAAAACTTTACAACTAGTCCATCATACACATTATGATGTCCAAAATTTAGAAAAAAAAATAGTCAGAATGGGTTTTTTGACACATGCAGGAAAATGTTTCCATAAACATATTTAAAGATATCCCAACCTGATCTGCAGCTTCGCTATAGGCCTTTTTCACAGCAGACATTTTGACTTAGTATGAAAAGCAATGAGGCATTGCTAGTAAGATTAACGATGGCTCTGCCGTGTCCCAAACAGGGTGACGGCATGAACAAAACCCAGAACCCTCAAAACGAAGCAGCTGCATGAAATTCAGCCATTATTAATTTTATCATTTACACTTCTGCTTTTTCTACCATGATATGTCTTCTGTGGAAAATGTAACTATTTGAACATATCAAGTTTGTTTCTCTATCAACCTAATCCAGTTACCCTCCTTGTTAATTCAGAGTCATTGAGCTTCATGTAAGCCACCCATCACAAATGGCCTCCTGTTCTCTGTTAAAAAACTGGAATCTTCACTGTAATGTTGCAGCTAAAACAAATGAATAGCAATCAGCAGACCACACTGACAACATGTGTCAGTGACCAAACTGAAAGAGACACCTTTAGTTTAAAAGATAGTTATGCTTCTGTTTTCTGACAATGATACTGGATGAACTGCGGGATAGTAGCAATAGTGCATGCAGATCTCATTTTTATGGGCTTATGGTTTATAGCACATATGAAATGGCATTTTACATTTGCTCAAGCCAAAGCTCTTTATATCACAGCTTACCCACATGCTTGTGTTGTTCAAAG
The DNA here is from genome assembly GCA_028641955.1 of Protonibea diacanthus. Taxonomy (NCBI): domain Eukaryota; kingdom Metazoa; phylum Chordata; class Actinopteri; family Sciaenidae; genus Protonibea; species Protonibea diacanthus. The sequence continues at coordinate 20,018,945 of CM053985.1, forward strand.
TTCTCTTAAGTGCATCTGGTAGACTGCTAAGTTAGTTAGTGTTAGTGCTGCTGGTGCTGTCAGTTGATAGACACACCCTATTGCAAAACACACACACACACACACACACACACACACACACACACTCACAGTAGTTTCTGGAATTAGACTTTGTACTAAAAGTAAACAGTAAACAGTAACTTTTGTATGAAAGACCCTTTTGGTTTGCTTTCATGCAGGTCCAACCCCAGGAGCATTTTTTTTTATTGAAAGGATGTTATTCTGATTCTGAAACGCACCCTACCCAACCAAATATGCTAAATTTCACCCATCACAGACACACAGGCGCACACATACACAATCACAAGCTCATGACCAGCATGACTAAGCAGCATGACGCAAGTTTTCAGAAGACACCCTGTGTATAGACAAAAATGTTTTAGCTGCGAGCAAAAGAGTGTAGATTACTAATAATGTGTTGAGGTGGGACAGATTTAAGTAACAGAGTCCAGAAAGCTGTATTTTGTTTGGTCGCAGATTGGACAATGACAGGAAAGCCTGCTTTGGTTGCTTGTAAACAGGACCGCTAGCCTGTCCTGCTTCAGGAGACACGCTCTCCCAACATTGTTTTAAGTACAGGAAGTGAAGTTTCACAGGAGAGTTCTGTTACTCATGCAGGATGTTCCTTTGACTGTGTTCCCGCCAAGCAGATCTTTTCCTCAGTAATCTTGATTATCATCTGCATTTGCTCCTCCCCATTAATACGTCACTTCCATGTAGATATGAAACTTCAAAGCTATACACACTGCGTGTGTGTCTCTGTATCAGTTTCATAGTCAAATGGGCTTTTTCTGATGTGCCACGTCATGCAGAGATTGAGGGTTAGGCTAATTGCCATTGATATAACAGCATCTGCTTACCAGGCCAAAAATGCCTACTTGACATTGATTTTTTTTTTTTCCAGTTTAGACTAACATTTATTTTTTTTATCTAGTTAGTCTGCCAACTATTTCTCCAGTTTGTTTGATCTATGAAACCTAAAAAAGTGAAAAATGTGATGCGATTAAATGTTGTGGGGAATGAAAAGCAGCAAATAATCACACACGAGAAGCGGGAATAACGAAATATTTTAGTTTAAGTGTTTGTTTTCAAAATAGTTCATAGCTTACATTTTGTGTCGATTTATCACACTAATCATCCTGATAAAGAGCCTGAGAGCCAGATACTAATATGACCCCTCGTCCTTCACTCTGAGCATTAGTTTACGGCCAGAACTTGTACTAACTAATGCTTTCCCCGTGTCGTACGTCTGTTTCACTGACGTATTGGCAGAGTTCTTCCATATTCTGCAGCATCAACTGACATACTTGGTTATGAGGCCACTTTAAATCCTCAAGGAGCCTAACCTACACACTCCACTGGGTTTGTGTTGACAGTGCATGGTGTGTTGTGGATGTCCTTAATGTGCTGACACATATTTTGGCAGACTGGATCCTTTGAGCACCCACACAGCCTTAATTAACCTAAACAAGGTGTCCGTGTGCGTGCATGTGGGACGCAACACTTTCTTGTTTGTAGGAGGTATGAGCTGCTGGTGGCTCGAATGAAACCCATAAACAAAACTCAAGGAAGTTAAATCACTCTGCACTGTACACTCCTTTTGGCAAAGAATACATTCAGCTGGAGGATGATGAGCCAAAAGGTAAACGTAGCGTTGGGACAGAGGTGTAACCATGGTAGTAAATATGGTGTCACTTCCAGGCAGTCAGATAATGTGTAACAGATTCTTAGACCATGATGATTCACCGTGGTCACAAATCATTCACTAGCGCTTTGGAATGGATTTTTAATATCTCTGGGAATAGTCTGGCAGAGGCTGCGCTGAAGCCACTGTTGATCCTTTCCAAGGGAAATGACATCAGTTTGAAAGAAGGTCAACTTTCAGTGACATGCTCAAAATGACCTAATTCCGTTTTTTAGTTTCTACCTATTTCAGACGTCTCTGTGGTAGTCTGCGTGTGGAGATAATTGCTGACTGTTCACTTCTTTGATCTCCCAGCGTCCACTCAACCAGTAAGCCTAACGCTAACCTTTACGTGGTCCCAAAGCTCAGACTGTAAGTCAGTCCACAGCCCCCTTCCTAAAGCATGCTGGGCTCAGTGTGGGTGCTGCCTGTAACAATGCCCAGTTCTCACTCGCCTACAGGCGACGTTGTTGCTCTAAATTTGAGTTGAACCAGTAGAAATTCATTTAATTCACTAACTTAAATAAAAACATATTTACCCTGTCCCACCAACTGTACATATTTTACCGTTTTTTCCTGCTCTACTGCACTCTAAATGCCATGTATGGCAGCAATATGTTATTTTTATTGTTGTGTTTTATATTTGTACATGAAAATGAAATGGTTGCTTGAAAAGTTGTGATCAGTTAGGTTGTAGGAGTTTAACATTATAGAGCTGCTTATCCTCCTTATCCTGCTCTGAAGTTGATATTTGTGTACTCTCAGGTGGATGGAGGCCTGCCTAGAGGAGGACTTGCCCCCTACCACAGAACTGGAAGAGGGGCTGAGGAATGGCGTCTACCTTGGCAAACTTGCCAACTTTTTTGCCCCAAAAATGGTGTCCGAGAAAAGGATCTATGACAGAGATCAGTCCCGCTATAAGGTACGTCTCTGCTTTATTCCATTTGAAATCGTTCTATCTATAAATAAGGTCAAAGATTTACTACATTCGAATTTTTCTCAGGCTTACATCATAGCAGACAGGAAGACGTTCCATATCTTTCAGACACTGCCTGACAGTTTGAGACCGTTTCACACAGGAAAGGGAGAAATGTGGCAGGCGAGTGTTGGGGCCCCACACTAACATGCAGGTGTTGTCCTTGGACAATAAACTACAGAAATGTTTGGACAAGATTTTTAACTTGACTCTGAGCTTGATTTTATTTCACTTTGTCATATTTTAAACAAAAACAGGAGCCAGCAAGAGATTATTAGGTATCAGACCGGCTCAGCTGTTGGTCATATTTTAAAACCATTGATGATAAGCTTGCTTTTCTAAAGCATGGCCTAATTTTGCACACCCGAACAACCCTTTTATCACAGTTTTTCAGTTCCAGTGGTAAAGTTTTGTACCTTTCTCTGCAGTTACTCATAATTATATGGCTTCATTTCTATGTTTGTGCTCTTGTTTTTCATCTTCAGAGCAAAGGCCTGCACTTCAGACACACAGACAACACAGTCCAGTGGCTCAGAGCCATGGAGTCAGTGGGCCTACCCAAGGTAAGGGGCTTGTACAGCCATCAGTAATGTAGACACATGCTTCCTGTGCAGTATACAGTTTGAGTGTACTTCCACAGTCATCAGACCTTTTAAGAAAAGGCAGATCTTGTAACATCAGGCACTCCATTTGTAAAAGAGTTTTTGCCAAGTGAAATGTCACAAACATGTCTGTGAGTTTCCAGTTAGGAATAAACAACACATGTGGTAAACAAGCTGGAATAGAAAGACATGTCATCAACACAACAGCATGTGATGTTAGCGTACTAATCAATCATATTTCATAATTTTTGCAGCAGATTTAGCTGCTTTGTTCAATGTAAGAAGAAGTTGAAGTGTTCTGATGTGTCATTTCTCCACAGTCACAGTCAGCTTAGTCTTAAAAACCCCATCCAAGCATGACACATGTTCATGACACAAAAAATGAGGCCATCTTACAACTAAAATATTGTAGAAACTGGGATTAAACCAGGATAGCATATAAAACAGTTTTCCATTGTAGGACTACAGTAAGTCTGCATCAAATTAGACTGTTAGTCATTTAATACAAAAGCTGCAGAGTAAAGGGTAAACACCTGAACATGCTACACCACCTGTGACAACTTGTTTAATGATTTAATGCTTTAACTACAAAAGGTCAAGAACTCTTAAATTTTAGTGAATGTCAATGGTTTCATCTCTGTGACATGATTCACACACACACACAAACACACATTTCATGCATCTGTAAGAATGTAAACACTGACAGATGAAATTGTAAAGAGGGTGTGACAGTTCTCACAGAACAGTTTTAACCTCATTACATCTTTTATGAGACGACACAAAAGACTTCACTGAGGTGTATCGTGGAAATGAAAATGAGGTAAAATTGATACCCACTTATCTCTGCACTGCCCTTTGGGATCGCTTTTCATAGTAATTTAATTGGCAATTTTTATGAATAGCCTTTTTAGTAATTGCCACTCTGATCAGGTAATCTTATTTGTAGATTGTTTTTAGTACATCATTCCATGTATTTGAGAAAAGAGATGGGCAAGAACGTACCCAGTGTCTTGGAAAGTGTGTACTCCTTAAACCGGATATGTATAATTTGACATAGGCAGCATGAACACCTATAAAATATAATGCAGTCCAGTGCAACAGCTCTTCCTCTGTGAAGCTCATACCCCAGTCCATGGTACTGACAATGACGTCCTTCACAAATATAGGATTTATTGTATTCATTTGCATGAGATTGCATTTTATGTGTTTTTATTCTGATGTCCACTCCTTGCAGCTTCTCATGCATCCTCCAGGTTAGAATGTGAAGGGACATTGTGATGGATATTGTGCTCATGTTTGGCTGCAGCAGAATAAAAAGTGTCAAGACGCTGTTAAAAGAAGAGTGACTAATCTATTGTGGTTTCTGCTTTCAGATATTCTATCCTGAAACGACAGATGTGTACGATCGCAAAAACATGCCCAAGGTGGTATACTGCATACACGCACTGAGGTAAGAATAAAAGGATGCCAAGAAACATAGTGATTTTTCACTTCACTGTCTTCATGCATTTCTCACTTTTGACAGCAAAATTGCTCACTCATCTCTAAAGTCTTTTGTTTGCACAGAGCACCCAGTTACTTTTTTTTTTACTGGAGGTGCCACACCTGAATGTTGAATGTAATTTCACTTGAAATGAAAAAACAGTGGACTAAACTGCTTTTGTTATGGGTGACGTAAAAGTCAAAGTCAGTCTGGTACTGTAGTTAAAATGAAATTGTGAGCTAAGAGGCAGATTAGAGTTGGCAGGCATTGCATTTGTCTGTAAACGTTCACTTTTACATGCGAGTATCAGTAGTCTACTCATACTCTGTCACTTTTACTCACTGTCTAATTTAGACACTTCTTTCACTAAGTGGTTATCTATATGCTGTGCTGTATAGATGGCAAAATAACCACTATATTTCAGTGTGTTCGAGTTGAACACACTGGCCAGCTCCTACGTGGTATGAGAAATGTATGCGACTGTATGTACGAGGGGGCCAACCTCCTAATTTATATGTCAAAAACAGAAATGGTACTCAGTGAAATGAAACAAGAACTGGAAAATGTTATTTCCACCTAGGTAAGACAGAGAGTACTTCTGGTCAAACACATTTTTATGATCTGTCTTAAATAGGTCAAGGCTATATAAGCTTATACAGAACCATGCATCTAGCTATAGGCAGCTTTTGCTGCAGTATGGTGGTTCACAAGCTTTCTGTACCATAAATCTTAATCATAGGCTAATTAGAAATGTAGTGACTTTGAAATAAAATAAATTAAAGAAACTGAAACTAAGTTTCTTAGTTTCAGTTTCTTTAATTTATTTTATTTATTTTAACACTTTTGATGAACATAACCACTCTGCACACTGCTTATATAAACGTCCATATGTCAACAGGGGCTTTCCGTGAGTGCTCAGCTCTTCATTTATAGTCTCACCCCAAAGGATAAAATCTTTGTCATGGTTCCAGATGTGTGTGTAATCCTTTTTAAAAGAAAAGTCAGAGGTGTTACTGTGCCTCACTTTTTCAGACTGAAGTTTTATCTATCTGACCCGTCCAGTCAGCCAAACACAGATTTAGGGAGTGGTTAACTGCTAGGATTGTTTTCTCTTTTGTAGTGTTACGGTGAGGTCCTGAGAGAATTGGTTTCCTTCCCTCCTTGTGCACACACGTGCTCTTCCTTCCTGCGAGTCCAGCTTAAGTCCCACAAGGACCCATTGAATACTCTGCTTCCCTGGGTACAAACACAAGCAGACATGGAAGCAAAGCAGCGGATGCTTCTGCACATTCAGTGTGGTGGAAAAGTCAAAAGGAACACAGTGCAGAAAGGAAAGAACATAGCTTACAAATATGTTTTTAAAATGCTTCTTATGAAGTGGTAGAGATGTAGGGCTTAATCTGGTGTCTAAAAAGAAGAGGAGAACATGTAACTGAACAAGGAGGACCCACAGTCTGGAGAGCGCTAGTTGCTCCAAGCTAGTCAGCTGATTGTCTGTAACCCCTGTGGCTCGTAATCAGCCACCTTCATTAACCCCAGTCAGCTGTTACTGTGTTTGTATCTTGCCCGAATCAGCTGCCTGCATGTTAAAACATTGCCCTTTGTATAAGCAGAGTTTAGATAGTGGTCCAAAGCCCCCCTGTGTCCCAAGGACAGAGGGCATTTCATGTGTACACACACGCACTCTGACCAAAGGCCAGAATAACCAGCAGCTACAGTTGCTGCTTTTAAAACTGTGCTGATGCGGGACCTGCCTCAAATATCTATAATTCATTGCCACTTATCAGGTACCTGTGGAAAGATTAAAGTTTTATGAAGTTTCCAGCCACCTGCTTGCTGAGTGCAATACTCATTGAGCGACTAGGCCTGCTGGCGGCTGTTAGGTAGTGCTTGTTGTAATGAGAGACAACACTACCCCCCTGTGGTGTAAGTGTTACATAGGAATTTAGAGCAGCAGGAGGAAAATGTCCAGACTTTAAACTTTTCAGTTGTTCCTTTTTTATTTGTAAAATTCACACCCCATGTGGTTTATTTCAGCCTGTACCTGTACAAACTGGGCATTGCACCACAGATCCAGGACCTGCTGGGGAAAGTGGCCTTCACAGGTAAAGCCAGCAACTATAGCACAAACACACAAAAGTTATATAAAATATGTGTGCATGCATCTCTGTAAACAAAAGAAGAAACAGTCAGTGATTATCAAGATGTTTGAATGATCAAAACTTTCACTTAATCAAATCATCCATTCAAATGATATTGAATAGGACATCTAAATGACCAAGCTTCAAAGCTTTTGACATTGGATTGATACTGGAAGTCTCTGGGCTTACTCACATCATCATTTTTTTCATCACTTCTTAACAGTTCTTTTATCTTTCCCCAGTTTGAACCAACTTTAATTTAACTTTGGGGAAATGTATCAGTGTTACCTCAGTTCACTGTATGTTACAGTTTTTCTCACATACCTAAAGGTTCTCTGTGAAGTTTAAGACACAATGTGTCTTGGTGAATAACAGTAAAGTTAAATTAATGTAACAATGTGTTTTACAAGGAACACATTTCTGAAACACTGTTGCAGTTCTCAAAACACTGAGATTAACCAAGTAAAATGCCCTGCTTATAGAGCCAACTGAATAAACTCTTGTTACCAGATACTTACTTGCCTTTACCATACACATGGTGCTTGCCGCTCACCTGTCCCTACAGGTCTCAAACATCACATACAACATAAACTGTATTTACACCCTTAATAATGTCTGTCTGGTTTATGTTTGATATGTTTGTAAGTTGTGAAACTTTGAAGATGAATATGATACCGCTTGAATAATCTCTTATCAGTTCTTTTTATAACCCTACAAGTTCACTGAAATCTTTATCTTTATGTTTGAAAGGTTTTGACAGTTTGCTCAAATATTTTGCAAGATGAGGATTTACACAGTTGATATGTCTGAGAGTTATTCACATCATTAGAAAAGTTTAATCCCTTTTGATTAGACCATAACTCAAAATCATTTTGTATTTACGTATCTGAATTCTGTTGGCAGCACCCAGAAATGTATACACTGTTGAGGAAGAAAAGATAGATTTAGAATTGAAGCTTTTACTATCCTGTTCTCTGTGCTGCAACAGTTTTCCCTACAATCGGTATATATCTGTTTTCCAGAGGAAGAGATCAGTAACATGAGGAGTGAGCTGGAGAAGTATGGCATTCAAATGCCAGCTTTCAGTAAGATTGGAGGAATCCTGGCCAATGAGCTCTCAGTGGATGAAGCTGCTTGTAAGTCTAATGACCTTTTAACTAATTATCTATTGATGTTTTTCACTGACACTCCAAGAGTTTCTGGTCAACACTACAATGTTCACATGCACTCTTTTGCCCATAGTGCATGCTGCTGTCATTGCCATCAATGAGGCTGTTGACAGAGGTCAGGCATCCGTAACAATGGGAGCCCTGAATAACCCTAACGCCATGCTGAGGAACACGCAGGAAGCTCTGGCCCAAGACTACCAGGACACGCTGAGCCAAACCAAGGCTCGTAAGCAGAATCAGTCGGCAGGGAGGGTGAGAAGCCTAACGGACACTTGATTCATGATTTGTTTGTATAACTATGTTTGGTTCATTACATCCTCTGTATGAAAGGCGTCATTTGCCTCTGTGTGACTTTGCAGAAAAGTTGATTGATCATTCTCATGCCCGCCTCCTTACCAATCTATGTTATGTTTGGCACATCAGATATTGACTCTAATAAGGCAAAAAATATAAACATGACTGCTCCGAATGAATGTCTCTACTACTGACAACTATATTGAACTGAAGAGATTCACACTGAGGTTTGAAAGGGGTTTTCTTTACCAACTCACTCCACAGGCCTTGCCAGCACATTCCAGTGGCTGCAGTGTCAGCTGTACTTCATCAAACACAAACCTCCCCACACCATTCAGCATCTCGCCTCCCTTTCTCCTTTACAAATACTGTACAAACAGCAGCCACCCACTTCCTATTAATGGCTAAAGTGTGATATGTAAAATCTGAAAATAAGTCTGGATGCAGTAAAAACAATGTGACCAGATTAAATACAAATTAATGCTCTATTTAAAATTAATATCAAACAAATATTGTCTTTGTCTCCTGTAATTAGCGCTCCTCGGTTGCTACCGAAGAAAGAGATGTTTATGAGGAGCTGCTGACTCAGCAGGAGATCCAGGGCTGTCTTGACTTTGTCAACAGTAAGGATTTTCCCCCACATGACTCTTACACATTTATTTTTCCCAAAACACTTTCTACTGATATGAATGTCTTCCTTTTTTTGGATAGAAAGAAACAGAGAATGAACACAGAGTATGTGTCTTAACATACAGTAGAGCATGTGAATTTACTTTAAATAGTGACATTTTTCTACTTATCAGAAAGACTTTAAAAATAAAATTCATCATCCCTCAGTGACATCTGACTTGTTTTTGTTTTTTTTCTGTTTCCAGTCCAGGCAGCAATAAAGCAGGTGAATCAGGCGGTGTCGGCCCAGGACGAGGCTGCTCTGTTGGCTGCACTTAGGCTTGAAGCTCTCGCCCTGCTGGGTGTTCAGGAGTCAAATTGTCGCTGGTACCTGGAACATTTTACCACCTACTGCCAACATAAATCCAAGGTATACTCAGTCAGAGCATGTTTGCTCAGCTGTTTCCAACTCTCGGGGCCTTAAGAGCCAGAGCACCTCTGGTTTTCTTTCCAAGCAGTTAGTTTCATGTATTTACAATAAATAACTCTGTATTAGATGGTTAGAGTTGGGGAGGGGGGGAGCAGACTTCATTATGAGGAAGGTGTTGAAAGAAGTTGTGAAATAGGAGCAAATCATAGGCAGTGTTTCTAAATGGGACATTATGTCCATCTGACAGAGCCGAGCCACTTCCATTTGTAAGCACCGCTGTGAGCACACAGCAGTCTACTGGCTAAACAGATGTAGTGTAGACACTGATGAAGGACCAAAGCTGTTGTTTTCACTATTCACATTAAAACATGCTAAATGGTCATAGATTCTCAGCGGTGTCTCTCTTTTGTAATATTTGTGCTGCAGGATGGAGGGAGGTCCGTGTTGTTGGATAAAGAGGAGATCCAGAGAGTTGTCAGCTCTTGTAATGACTTTGCTGAGGCAGAGAAACGAAGTAAGCGACTTTTTCTTACTCACCCAAAGTGTTTATTAACAGTAATCGCTTCTCAGTTGAAAATCACCCACCAGCAAGCTTCTCACAGCATAGATGTAGAGTCTACACACCTCACTTTACAATAGCTCTTAATAAACTTTCAATGGCACTTCAAGAAGTTATACAATGTAATTTTAAGACTGACAGACTTTTGCAAACTGATATTGGTTATCTGCAAGATATGACTACTTGTGATCATTTTCCTGACCAGAACTCGAAGCAGTTGCAGCGATCAATACTGCAATTCGTCTCGGCAACTCACTGGAGACAGTAGAAGAGCTGATGAGACCTGAGGCACAACTGCCGATTGTCTACCAAACTGCTGCCAACCTCTATCAGGCCGAGCTTTTCAGTCTGCAGCTACAAGGGGGACGGGTGAGACATCATGTTTGCAATTTTGAGTCTCTGACAAGTAGACCCGCATGTTGATACAAATATGCTGGGGATTTCAGTGCTAGACTTATACTGTAGTGAAATGTCACTTCATGCTTGTGATTCAGACCTTTATGTTTATTAGTCTGGCTTGAGCCACGAGGAGCTGAGTGTAGCGGTGGAGATGCTGTCAGCTGTAGCAGTGCTGAACGAGGTGCTGGACACCAAAGACCCTCAGGCTGTGATTGAGCAACTGACGGACTCTCCTCTGGGCTTCACCAATATGGATCAAGACAACCTCAACAGGTAAGAGAGCTGCAGGACAGACAGCCGTGGACTGCTGACAGCGATGACAATGGCAGTGAATCAAACAAGTGCTCAGAACATCAGTTATCAGGCCAAGTGTATACCATTGCACAAATGCTTGGTGACGGTAGATTCAGTTTTTGTATTTGTCCTGCAAAAATGTCTTCTGCTCAGAGTATTGCCATTACTTACAATCAACAAAGTAGTGGTTACTTAAGGACTGATCTTCAAGCAGTGAATAGAGCATTGCATAAATACAATGCTCACCAAAACTGCACTGATTTCTCCCCACTGTTACTTTGCTAACACTAGTATAATCTGATAAGTAATTTTATGTGAAACTTTGTTGAACTTTTCATGGTGCTGTCCCTCAGGTATGCTGACACTCTCATCAAACTGCGAGGGGAGGCTCTTGCCAAGGGCCAAGAATTTCTTACTTGGAATGATGTTCAAAAGTGCATCGATACAGTCAACGTTCAGGTCCACGAGGAGCATGAACGTAAGAAAGTCTTACAAGCTTTTATTCTAGTTGTGATCCTACAATGAGAAATTTTAAAAATAAATGAAACGCATTGACTAATAAAGTATCAAATGGTTCTTATTGTCTTCCTGCAGGCATCATAGCTATAGCTGAAATCAATGAAGCACTCAACTCAGGTGATCACCAGCAGACGCTTGCCGCCCTGCTCCTCCCTACAGCCAAGTTAACGGGGGTGAACTCGGCCACAGCCAAACACTACCATGATGTCCTACAATATACCAAGCAGCTCCTCTGCCAGGTACTGTAACTCTAAATCAAGTTGATTTCTGAAAGATTTATTTTTAAATAGAACTTCATCCCATTGTAATCCTGAGTTTTATTAGATTCGACATCATCCCTCACTGACATTTCTCCTGCATCATTGCAAAACATTTCTGTACATATTATACATGGAGCTTGCTTGTATTTAATTTTCACTTTGTTACAAGGTAGGGAGAAAAAGTTTATAGTTGCCACCATGCTCTGATTCTGTCAGCAAGCCATCAGTGTCACAATCTGATATTTTGCTGCATTAACATGAGAGGCTAGTTTAGCTTTCACAGTGTAAATGTTCCTTTCCTCATCCTGGTATTCCCCGAGGTGCAGACACTGACTTCAGAGATATCTTGATGCTGTTTTGGACCTAACAGAGATTGCAGTATTGGCCTGTTAAATTCACATTGTCCAGTTTTAACTTTCACATCTTTGTTTCTAAACTTGTAGCTTCCCTGCTGTTTCCAAACAATGGTCAAGCAAGGAGATGCTTTTTCTGTGCACACACACACACTGTCTCACATCATAACAGCTGGCCTCTGAGGCATCCCGTGGAAGGAGATGAATTGTAGTTCTGAGGCTGCCGTTCTGGAAATGAGCATACACAGGAAGGGATCCAGACAACTGTGAAAGCAGCAGAGGCACACTGCTACTCTGTAGTATCCATACAATCTGTCGTCCTCTTTACAAAACAGGCGGATGTAGTGGGCGAAGTGCAGGATGCCGCTGGGCAAGAAACACACCACGAAGATGACAAAAACCAGAGTGCTGACCCTGATAAACGGTCTCCAGTCACAGTGAGATTGCCCAAGGTGGTATACCACTGCCACATGGGCATAGATACAAATCAGGAAAGGCACTATGAAGCCCAGGAAAATCAGCATCAGTCTGTATGGCACCAGCAGGGAGTGGGATGTTTCATCTAGGGGAAGCACATCATGGCAGGTGGTGATTTTCAGCTTGTTAAGCTGGTAGCTCTGTTTGACCAGAAGCTCAGGCACAATAGCAGCCCCATAGAGGAACCATACAACCAAGCACGTCCACACTGCCAGCGTAGTCTTAGCCAGCCTCCTGTACAAAAACGGTTTGACCACAGCCAGATAGCGCTTAAGACTAATGCACGCTATAGTTTGAGCTGAACAGTAAACATTGCCGTAAAACAAGGCCGTGAAAAGCCGGCAGGAGATTTCCCCAAATATCCAGTCATTTCCATTGAAGTGGTAGTGAACTCGCAGTGCCAGGGAAAGCAGGAGCAGCAGGTCGGACAAGGCCAGGTTCAGGTAAAGAACTACTGTGGAGTAGGACTTTGCTCTGAGTCTGAGGAAGGCCAGAATGTAGCCGTTGGAGGGGATACCCACCAACATGGCCAGGATGTATGACGACGGTATGACCCAGGTGCTGAGGAGCCCTGTGGTATAGGCTGTCACTTCGTCCTCTGAGGTCACATTCAACCGATAGTTTGTGTGATTAAGTTTGCTTGTTGTTCCCCTGAAGGTTTTGGGTGTAAAAGATGAGCCTTTGGTCTTGGTCCGGGTTCTATTTCCTGTAAATTGATAGAAAAACAATATTTTTGGCTTTAAAGCAACTTTAGTTTAATAATAAATAATTTCAAACTACTTTTAAAACATAAAACAAAGTGTAGTAAATCGCATTGTGTTGTTTTGCAAAGGAAACAGACATTTCATTATAACATTATGCATTATTAAATATGTTTAGTGCAACTGCAGTATAATAGTTAAAAAGAGCCCATAACCAGTTATGTGTGTGTGTTTACCGAAATTACTAAATGTTTAAAAAAGAATGTATAAACCTACCATCATGCTGAATGGTCTGCACCGCCAACAAACAAATGAGTAGTCCTGGCAGAAGGTTGGCCATATTCTGCTCCCGTCTATATCCCAGAGTTTTTTTAAGCGTTCTTGTCTTCAACCCTCTAGGTTTAGCTTCTTTTCACTATATGTTGGAGTTCTCCACCGGTGAAATTTGCTGTTTTTCATCTCTGTGTTGCAACAGTAGAACTGATAACAGCGTATAGTCAAGCTCAGCTTCCCGCTAGTGTATCTGGGACACTTGTGTGTTTGTTCGGAGCAGTGAGCACGTTTCCTGTCCAGGCTTGAAAACTGAATTCCCTTTAGCCTACGTCAGTAACTGCCCACTGACTCACTGGGATGGGAGGACACTGCTCATCAACAGCTGTGGTTTAGGTTGTTTTTAGTTGTATCAAGTGATTTTATTAATTTGAGGCTTATGCATCAGTAAGCTCATGGATGTTTTATTGGAACTGGATAATTTCTTTGAATATTGTGCCCTTTTATTTAAATGAATATTGAAAAACAATATCCATTTTGCCTCCATGTCATGCACCTCGCGACTCAAGTGCATGAATGTCTATTTAGTTCATATACTGCAATGGGGTCACACACAAAACAGAGGAAATGCTCTTATATAATTAACAACAGGGGATTTTTCAGTGAATTACTTCTGCAACCCATGATGAGTTGGCTGGGAAATAATTTGTCAGATGCGGATATAAACAAAGCAGCAGCTTTTAGTCTGCTCGGTGTGTTTTAATGTTGACTTCCTTCCTGTTGGCTCTGTGGTCAGGGATACACCCCAATCCCCACCAGAGTTCTCTAAAATTAGCCTGAGGAAGAATACTAAACCTGAGCTGAATAAACATTGTTTGTGCCTGTTGTGATGTACAGCTGTCAGGGTCAGTTTTTTAGTACGAAGTGGTTGATTGAGTTGGGGTAAAAATATGTTTGTAGTGTAACTATTGTCAACAATTACATGTTTTTCCTTTTTCCTTAGATCTTACCTCTGGACACAGGGGAAATGGTACAGTCTATTATTTGCAGTTGCCCTATCGGCAACAGCCTGTGTAGTGTTGATAATCTGTTGCTATGAAGTGCTACTGCTGTGGAGCAAAATTCTGCTTATTCCACAAACTCCACAATCCTAACTTGATGAATTTACATCAAATACAGGAATTTATAACATTTGACATTTTTTTTTTTTTTAACAAAATTGCTTCAAAATATTTATAATTTTCAAGTACAAGTTAGTATTGTGCAGCCACGCATGAGCAATGCCTTGTGTGCCTCTGAAAAGAAGACGAATGACCTTGTGTTTTCTTTGTTGTTTCATTTTATATTTGCCTTTTTGCTTCCATTCAGTACTTTGGTCAACTGCGTTTTTTTTTGTACAACATAAATAAATGTGACCTTTTACCTGATTGTAGAGCTCTGGAGATGAGTCTGCAGTACTGTGGCTGGACCAAATCCAAGAGGCCATACACACAGCCAACCAGGATGAAGAGGAGGCTCTCACTTGTATGTACCCAGAGTTTAAATTCGCTCATCCATGTCTTAGCCTCTTAAACAATCGTTAATTCATGTCCAGTTAATTCTTCTCAGACGATGGATGGGAACATCGAGTACTAGATTCTGATTGTCCAGAGGATGTGTGTATTATTTTCAGATCAACACACAACTCCGTGGCCTAATGACAGCTGGCACAAGATAACAGTGTTAATTTAGAACAGTAATCAACCCTGATGTGGGAGTGATGTAACATTTGTTGTAAGGTTGATAATGTGCCAACACAAAGCTTCCATTTAAAGAGCATAATGAGTACACAATACTTCCATTTTGATCGCATGTAGGCATTAGACGGATAATAATACAATACATTATATTCACTTGCATGAATATGAATATATACACTACATATTTGACTCAGCAAGTTCTTCTTTGGTTCATTCCTGTTCGCTTTCCTAGTGGCTGGAGCAGTAGCTGATATTAACAGGATGGTGGCTGAGGGTGACTCTCAGAATACGCTGCAGGCGTTGCAAGCTCCCAGTGCAGGACTGAAAGCAGTGCTCCCCGAATGTGCTGACACATACCAAGCTGAACTGGCGCAGAGACAAACAAACAGTGCTGCTAAAGGTAACTTGACTTACTACACAAGTATCACAAACTGATCCATACACAGTGAGAAGGCGCCTGATTTGGTATTCAGTATGACATAGGTCTTAAGGGGTACTTTTTCCTCCCCTCCAGGCAGCACTGGTGTATGGGTGAAACATTGCATCAAGGACAGATATGACTATTACTATAACCTGGAGACTGGACAGGGCACCTGGGAGGAGCCTGAAGGATTTGAACACAATGGTGATCATCTCACTAAAGAGGAAATCCAGGTATGGCCTGCTGTATCCATTATGTGGTGTTATGTTAACACAGTTAGCATCCCAATGATGGGGTTGATATCATTCTCGGTCTACAATACTCAAAATTGCACGATTCATTTGATCAGCTTATATTCACATTGTAGATGTTTTTCTTTCCATTTAGAGTGCTGTCAGCAGTGTGAGTGCAGAATATAACAGGGAACAGTTGTGGTTGGCCAATGAATCCTTGGTGACCCAGCTGCAGGCGAGAATCAGAGGCTACCTGGTCAGGAAGAAGCACGCCCAGAGAATGGAGTATCTACGTCAACAAGAACCACACATCATCAAATTGCAGGTAATGTATGGCTCCATTGTAATGAAGATTTATGTTAGAAATCAGATCAACTTCAGTGATCACTGAGGCGGTATGGGGTATTCATCTGTGGTGCAACTTCTATATTTTTAATCATATTATGTTCCTTTTTTTGCAGGCTTGCTGGAAAGGTTACAAACAGAGGAAAATGTACAAAGACAGGATGAATTTGCTTCAGAAAAATGTTGCTTCTGTTATCAAGGTGATACATTTAATTAAATTAAGATTTCTAAAGAAATTTTTATTTTTTTAATGCACCCCTTTCTTGTAAATGAAAGCTTGCCACAAAGCTCAGCCACAAACTAAAATATGAATTTGCAACCTCACAGTATCTGGCATCAATTGTACAGCTACTATATCAAAAACTTGACACACACACTTGTTTTTAGATCCAGGCTGTGGTGAAAATGTGGAAAGCCAAGCAGAAATACAATCAGAGGTTGCAGTTCTTCAAAGATCATGTGAGTAACACTTCAAAATCAATCAATATCAATTGAGTGCAAGTCTTTGGATTTCTGTTGTGTGTTCCATGTTGTGTAAGACTTGCTGTTATCTGTGCATTTAGGAAAAAGAAATTGTGAAAATCCAGGCTTTTCTTAAGGCCAACAAAGCCAGAGATGACTACAGAACCCTGAGTGAGTCAAAAAGGCATTTTATAGTCCTGCAGTTAGAGCTGAAAAATTAAATAATATGTACAACGTGATGTGAGACTAGAAAATGTTTTAGGTTTTTGATTATGGTCACAACATTGATTGAATTAGTATTTCCCTGGTATCCCTGGAGATAAGTAAAAATATGGAAAACTTGCTTTTAATGATTTTTTTATGTGCCAAATTTTAGCTGGGGCCAAGGATCCTCCTCTCTCAGTGGTGCGTAAGTTTGTCCACTTGTTGGAGCAGAGTGCCCTGGACCTCCAGGAAGAGCAGGAAGTGACACGGCTTAGAGAGGAAGTGGTCACTAAGATTCGCTCCAATCAGCAGATGGAGAAAGACTTGAACCTGATGGACATAAAGATTGGACTGCTGGTGAAGAACAGGATCACTCTGCAGGTTCGCAACCATTTAATGTGTCCAGAAAAATAAAAGGCGCCCCCACAGGGTGCTAACTGTGAACTGTGTTTAAATTCCTGTCATTACATCTTGTCTTGTCCAGTTTAGCTGCTTAATTCACTTCGTATTTGTTTCTTTTTGAAAGGATGTTGTGTCTCATAATAAGAAAATGAAGAACAAGAAGAATAAAGCAAGTAAAGATGACTTGACTGCAGGTGACAAACTTGGTATTAAGGGCCTAAATAAAAGCAAAAGAAGAAAACTGGAGGCCTACCAACATCTCTTTTACCTGCTACAGGTGATACAAAAATGTGTTTAACTCTACTTTATCTGCTCCATTTTATACAACTTAAATCTTCTCACATTTACTGTGTTTGTATCCAAGTGCAGCTGCACTCAATGTTACTTTGTCTCTTTTCTCTTCTCTACTTTAGACTAATCCACCCTATCTGGCTAAGCTGATCTTCCAGATGCCCCAAAACAAGTCCACTAAGTTTATGGACACTGTGATCTTCACTTTGTACAACTATGCTTCCAACCAGCGGGAGGAATACCTGCTGCTCAAACTCTTCAAGACAGCTCTGGAGGAGGAAATCAAGTGAGATTTGCAGCCTTAATCAGTGCTGTGCCACTGTACCAACTGTATTTACACTATATTTAGTGTACTTACTTATTTTAAGGATTATAATGGTTATAATGTATGAGGGTTACATCAGGTGACTGTAATAGTTTAGAATATCTTGAGATTCCCCAAACACATGTACGCCTAATTTAGTTCTTTTTTGTTTGTTTGGTGGACAACATCAACTTTACCATCTTGTCTCATGTGTGTCAGTTCTAAGGTGGACCAGATCCAGGACATAGTGACGGGGAATCCAACAGTTATCAAGATGGTGGTGAGCTTCAACAGAGGAGCACGCGGCCACAACACACTCAGGCAGCTGCTGGCTCCAGTGGTCAAAGACATCATTGAGAACAAGAATTTAGGCATCAACACCAACCCAGTGGATGTGTACAAAGCCTGGGTCAACCAGCTGGAGACGGCTACTGGAGAGGCCAGGTAAGGTTTAGTCATCTTACACATCTTACACTCTTACACTGATGTAATAAATCAGTCTAAGAGTTTATCATGATTATTTTGCAATAATTTTAAGCTGAACTGGTGAAAACTAAATTCAGTGAGCCTTACACATGCAAAAACATTTGCCCACTGTTGTTGTTCTTCAGCAAGCTTCCCTATGAAGTGACTCCAGAGCAGGCCATGTCACATGAGGAAGTGCGCAGCAGGCTGGAGGCGTCCAGTCTGGCATTACGGTCTGCTACAGATAAGGTCTTGAACTCCATTGTGTCTTCACTGGATAATATCCCGTAAGTTTTAGGATCTGCTGAGTGTCAGCTATTCTTTGTGTTCTCTCTCACAGTCCTTCTTGTCAGTGCCTGAACACATTGGTCAGCATGATTTTGTAGACTCTGAAATGTTTTCTGCTTTTTTTAAAAAAACAAAAAAAGGATTAATTGTAAGGAAGAATAAATTAAGATGAAAGTGTTTTAACAAAGTTATCCAAAACTTCATCAAATTCACTTTCTGTTACAGTGTTGCACAAAGTAATACAAATACATTATAGTGTTGGAGTGCATTACATTACAAGGTGGTGTGAGAGGTGATTCAGCTCTCGAGGCCATAATTTGGGGTGGTTGTTGTGTTCTACTGCACAATATTATGTTTTAAGCTGTCCCTGTTATTTCTTCCACCCACTGCATTCTGCCTCAGTATTGTTTCAGCAGGAAATGCCTTAAGTCATGGAAGCAAATGCTTTCAAAGTGCAATAACACCTAGAATTTATCCTTTGCATTCAAATATTTAGATTGACTTTTTTATTCTATTCTCAATCTTTTTTCTTTTTTTGTTTTCCCATTGTTGAGTCTTTCTTCTATTTTTATATTCTTATTCAACTATGTAATAAGAGCAACGTGACTAAAATAGGGCTAGACAGGATATGATCATATGCTTCGACATGGTCATTACTAGATAATTATTGCTTTGGAGCAAGCAGTCATCCGGTTAGTTGTTTAAGCACAAAAACAGAAGTCCACTTTGTGCTTCTTTAGACACCCAAACAACTCAGTTCTGTCATTTGGACATAAATAAATACTCGTCTTCTCATAACTTCTTTAATTTAGAATAATCACAAACACAACACTGTGTTTTTATACATGCTGAAGAGTGTTTATACCACTAGATGGTGCTAATGTTTGATTATTCTCTCTGCAAAAAACATCACATGCATCTAAAGAGACACTGAAACCCATCTATACTTGCAATAATGAGTGCTTCAAACAAATCCTCTGTTTTCCCTGTTATGAGCTTGCTTTATCATTTGTCATATTGTACATGATTGCATGTTGTTTTGTGTTTGATGTCCCATCAATCCGTTTTGTTTTGCATGTAGTTATGGCATGAGATACATAGCAAAAGTTCTGAAGAACAGCCTCCATGAAAAGTTTCCCGATGCCTCAGAGGATGAACTGATGAAGGTAGAAGCCCTCAGATGTATGAATATATGTTTATATCTTTCCATTCACAGTACAGTGCTTTACTATTGTGAACATGCCGAGGTGAGTGCAGTTCAGTTTTACAAAAGGTTTTAATGATGCACCCTTTTTGTGACAGATTGTAGGAAACCTGCTGTACTACCGCTACATGAACCCAGCCATCGTGGCCCCTGACGGCTTCGACATCATTGACATGTCAGCTGGAGGGCAGCTTCACTTAGACCAGCGTCGTAACCTGGGATCTGTGGCAAAGATGCTGCAGCATGCTGCGGCTAACAAACTGTTTGAGGGCGAGAATGCACACATGACGCCCATGAACAACTACATATCTCAGACATACGAGAAGTTTAGGTAAGAAAGGAGAAATTAGCAGAAGAAATAACAGAAAAATATGCTGCATAGCTGGTGCAAATGTTCTGAGGATTTGTCTGTTAAAAATATTTTTATCTCAACACATGATGTTAAGCAATTCTTTAACGTGGCTGCTATGCTCTGTGTTTTAGATACTAGAAAGAAAAATACCACAAGACTAAACTAAAGTAAACCCTGTAGATAAACATGTTTCACTTGTAAGGTCAAGTTAAGCTGACATGGTGGAAGCAGAGGTAATCATGGGAAAGGAAGAAACTGAAATGTGCTATTTCAGCAATTGAAAAATGAAACCAACTGAACTCCAACTGAACCTGTACAAACTCACAAATAAGAGCTCATCCTGTATGTGAGCGGTTAACTTTGCCAAAGTGATTGACTGTTCATTACTTGGAAATCCACAGCAATCATAGTTCATTTTCTGGAAACAGTTTAGTATAAGTATTTTACCCTGCAGAAGTTGAAAAAGATGCAGGCAGATTAAAGAAAATTCAGCATTTTGAATAAACAGTGTCAGCGATAATAGCCAGCATTTGCAAT
The DNA here is from genome assembly GCA_028641955.1 of Protonibea diacanthus. Lineage (NCBI taxonomy): Eukaryota > Metazoa > Chordata > Actinopteri > Sciaenidae > Protonibea > Protonibea diacanthus. The sequence goes on from CM053985.1 coordinate 20,039,451, forward strand.
CACGAGGAAATAAACTGTAAGTATTTAGGGCTCAAACACTGATAACCACTAACTACTGATATTCTTCCTCTTCCAGGGTATTTTTCCAGTCAGCATGTGACGTCCCAGAACCGGAGGAGAAGTTTAATATCGATGAATACTCAGACATGGTGACTCTAAGCAAGCCTATCATCTACATCTCAATAGAGGAGATCATCAATACCCACTCGGTAAACCCAAGCACAATGGTCATTTAAGACTTCCTTAAAATATCAGTCCATGAGAAGATGCTGTTATAAAACGTGTACGTGCATTAGCTGATAGTTGATCATCGTCATCGTAAAAGATTCATCCTTCCCTCATGATACTACAGTTTTACTACAACAGACTGTTGACTGATTGTCTCTACAACTGGTTCTATGTCTTTAGTTCTTATTCTTAATACAACCAGACTTGACATGTTATTTCAGCACTCTGTTGATATCATATATTGTCCCCTGTTATAGCATCATCTCTTTCCACTTTATTCTCGCCATCATCCTATTTCCGTTCTTTATATTTGCAGACCACTTCCTTGGAAAGGGGGTAGTGGGGAGTTCATCAGTAGCTTAAAGCCATCTGTGTCCTTTTTTCAACAGTTTCACTCCACACTTATTCACACAGGAATAGAGAGAGAATAGAATAAAGATACGAGGCACGTTGGTTTGAGCAGATGTTCTCTCAGCCTTTATTTTTAGCATTTCCAGGGAGAATTGGTTTAACTTGTAAGAGAAACTTTAGCACCTGTTACGCATAAATCTGTTCTGGTGTTTCTCTATATGGATGAATTTAACAGGGTTCTTTCACTGTGTCACTTTTTTTTTTCATTGACTTACACAGTAAGTATGTAACGTTTTTGAACAACACAAGACTAATCACATCTGCACTTGTCCAGTTGCTTTTGGAACATCTGGAGGCCATCTCTCCTGACCGCAATGACTTGCTGCATGAGCTGCTGCAGGACCTGGGAGATGTTCCTGATGTAGAGACATTGCTTGGTACTGTTGAACAAACTTTTATTTATAGTAATCTCAAATTAATCACAAGTTGGCTGTAGTATATTTATCATTTGACCCGCCATGCTGCTTTCTTTCAGGGGAAGGAGCAGTAGATCCAAACGACCCGAACAGAGAGAGTGCTCTGAGCCAGCTGGCAAAGACAGAGATCTCACTCACCCTAACCAGCAAGTTTGAGCTACTAGAAGGAGACGACAAAGACGTGAAGACTCTCATGACAAAGTAAGTTTATTGTTGGAGACAAACTGCTTTATCGAAAGCCTGCTGTCAAGCTTGTTGTCCAGTGTAGATGTTGCAATCATCCAAGTTATTAGAGTATCAACATGTATATGCAGAATTTATGACGCAACCGTAAACCACTGAATCACACTTACTCAGAAGTCCTCCACATAGAGAGGGATTGATATGAATGCCGTGTGATGCACTGTACATCACCCTTCTTGATACAGTGTGTGTTTCTTTGTAGCTATCACTCAGTAGCACGTCTTTTGTTGCCTTTCCTGCTCTTCTATCATTTCCTGTCCTAAAAGGAAGGGGTTTGGTGGTCAGGGTTATCTTGCCTAAAAACATGTATCCGTCTGGATCGTTTCTTACAGGAGACAGTATTGGAGCGACGGCATATACAATTTTTAAGTCGTCACTTAAATGTGAATGCAGGATTTCTTTGAGTTGATGCTGTATGTGCATGTGTCATTTAAATTTAGGTGTACTTGCATAATGTGTTCTGGCAAGACCAGCTGAAAAAATACATTATAGAACGTAAATGCGTACATTGTTATGACATTATTGGGTCCAAAGTATACTTCTGCTCACGGTGTAACTTCCCACCAAGTTTCATTGCAATCTGTTTAGTAGCTTTTGTGGTGAATGGATGAACAAACAACGAGAACCTTGTTGACTGACTTAAGAGAAGGTGATGGAAGGTGGGGAGCTATTATCCAACTCTGCCATGAACAATGATACTGCACTGTAGTTTGTGGTCACAGGCATGTTACATATCTGCAGACTAACACCACTTTTTCCAAAATCAACTCAGTGAAAAATTTGGAGTAGTAAAAAGTTTTCTCTGTCATCAACAACAGCTTTGTGTACTTTGTTGGTTTAGGTGATGTTAGACCTGAAATAAAAGAAAGACAGAAGAACATTTCTATATTTCTATATGTGCGTTTGTGTGTCAGGACAAAAAAGCTTATAGTGGATGTGATTCGGATCCAACCTGGAGAGGCCCTGCCTGAAATTCTTGAGACTCCTGCTACTGCCCCACAGGTGATACTTTCTTTCTATATGTCTCTTTTCTCTAACGTTCATCAATTTTTTGCACTAAAACATTTGTTTTGAGGTTTAACTGTTTTTTTTGCACTTTGCGACTGAAGGAGTCGGAGCATACTAGGATTGTAGCGCGTCGGGCAGTCCAGGATGCTCAGACACCAGAAGGTCTAAAGAGCAGCCCAGCAGTACTGGAAGACAGCCAGCTGCCTCTCGAGCAGAAGAAGCGGAAGATCATGAGGAACCTCCGTAACCTGGAGCAGGCTGGCCTTGTTGCTACCAGTAACAAATACCAGGACATCATCAATGACATATCAAAGGTGCATAAAAAGCTCTTCCTTTCCATAGAAATATACTAAGCTAAGCTAACTTCCAAATGTTTTGTAAGGTGTGTTCAGCTTCTGAATTCCTAATGTAAACTTGTAATTGACAGGACATTCGCTACCAAAGACGCTACAGACAGAGGAGAAAGGCCGAGCTTGTGAAGCTCCAGCAGACACTGACGGCACTCAACTCGAAAACAGCTTTCTTCCAGGACCAGATGAACTATTACGATACCTACATCAAGACCTGCCTGGATAACCTCAACCGGAAGTGAGTTGCTCCTTTTATGTCTGTTATGATTTCTTCTCACTGTGTGGAAAAATAATCCTGCTTCTTATTGTTTGTGCTGTGCGTACGGTTCGATTGATGGATGGCTTTACATATGTATAACTGTGTTTTGTGTGTTCAGGAATTCACGCAGATCTATAAAACTGGACAGCAAAGGAGAGGAGAAGGGCAGCAAGAAGTGGAAGCCACAGGCCTTGAAGTACACTGCAGCAAGGCTGCATGAGAAAGGAGTCATCCTGGAGATAGAAGGACTTCAGACAAACCAGTGAGTTGAGCCCTTCTACTTTAATGTTTTTACAACCGGTCATATATTGGTATATTGGTTTGTATTATTAAGCTGTGACATGCAAAGAAACTTGGATTGTAGTGTAGATGATAGATGATATCCACCACCAACTAACACACACACCATTTCGTGATCATTTTCTCAAATTAACATTCAACATTCCATAAAAAAAAACTATATACCATATCTCAAGTACGACCTTTCCTTTTTCTATCCATGTTAATATGTTAATATGTTTAATAAGTGTATACTAGCATCCAAAACGTTCTACCAACATAAGAGCTTACATATGGAGGAAAAATGTCTGTTCACAGTATTGAGACTTGTCTTAGAGATGTTTTTGATACAGGAGTTAATCGTAGAATGATGATGAAGTTTTCTTTTCATGGAAAGAAAAATATCATTAGATGTATTGTTCATTGAGATGAGTTGAAAGTTGATTTGAGGCCTATCCACAGTTCTCCCAAGTACTGTGAAAATGCTGACTTATGCTATAATTTATTTTTTGTATCTCTTCAATAATATGGCTAAATGTTGTAAAATGATTACCATGTTTTTCCCCATATGCTGAGTTGTCACTTTCCTCATGTTATTCTGTTTATTCAGGTTCAAAAATGTCATGTTTGACATTTCACCCACTGAGGAAGTCGGGGATTTTGAGGTGAAGGCCAAGTTTATGGGAGTTGAAATGGAAAAAGTACAACTTCATTTCCAGGTAAATTTCCCCAGTCCCCCAGTGTGTCAGAATTTCATGAAATAAAAGCAGCTCACTAGTCAACACGAAACCTTGATGACAGATGGTTAAATGGCCTTTTCCCTTCATTGGACTACTAGCTGGAAATAACATGGAAACAAAGCAAATATTGTCCAATAAACACACATTTGTCATAGTGAATTATCTGTTGATGTATCATGCATGAATAAATATATAAATAATGTATGAATAATAGTCTGTGGAGAATGGACCAGACTCTAAAGTCATGGCCACCAACAATGCAATAATTGACACTACTACCACATTACACACATTTATGATTTATGTTGTATGTAAACTTTACCCAAACCTTGAAAAGTTAACATGCAGTGTTTTTCATTTTGTGTCCAGGACCTCCTGCAGCTGCAGTACGAAGGTGTGGCCGTGATGAAGATGTTTGACAAAGCCAAAGTCAACGTTAACTTACTCATCTTCCTCCTAAACAAAAAGTTCTACGGAAAATGAGCAAAAAACAAAACAAGGAGGAGAAAGTCACCGGAGTGCAGGGGAGAAACAGACTGTGCCTTCTGACAGTACAAGATGAATTTAGTCATAAAACATGAGATGGTGCAGAGCAGTGTTTTGTTTCATCTGATTGTAATTTGATGGATCACACCAAAATGAAATGTTGTCATAGTCCAACTAAATGTTACTTGTATTTTTCCACATGGTGATTGTAAATGTAATGTATTTTTAAGAATTAAATTGTAATGGTATTCATGTTTTGTATGTAAAAGATGCACAAGACACACTGGAAACACAGTTATTGTTAACTTGTATGTTGACACTTTGATTTAAAGTTTCAGAGGGAGCAGCAGGCCCGCTGTCGATTAGTTCAGAAATGGAGCTGTGGAGCAACTTTCCAGGCGGCCTGCATGACCAGTGCCTTTTTAATTAAAGTGTTTAAAGAAACATTTTAATTAATAAAACATTAAAACATTTTAAAAACTACACATGATGTATTTTTAATATGTATTATCAGTATAAAAATTATTTCTAATGTTTGAACAATGTGCATTAAATTACACATCTACATTTATTTGTTCTGTCATCCGTATCATCAGTATTATTTTATTCACCCCTTCTTTAACATATTTGTAGCAACAACAACTGAGGGAAAAATATTTTCGTCTGCAGATGAAGGTCACATATTATTTTCACTGTCATGGGGAGGAGATGAGCATTAAGCAGGAGGCGGAGTATCCACACTGATCTGTAATGACACGTTTAGGCTGGCAGAAAAACACTTCAGTAACTCGTCTGGCAAACAGATCATTTCAACACATTTGTAGGTTTAAAACATTTGGAGGATATTCCAGTGAAGCCATGGTTTACGTGACTGTAGGTTTGTTGGTGTTTTTTTCTCTCCACAGCTCAGCACTCACCTCCCAAAATGGTAAGTTTCCTTCTTCACCATTAACTTTGTGTAAAACTTGCTATAATAGTTCATATGACTATACTTTATACAGGCTTGTTCTTGTGCTTGGTTTTTACAAATGCAGGATTGGATAACATTTACACTATTATTACCGCCACTTGGCATCTCCTGTTTAAACAGTGTTTAAACAGTAACTGTCGCTCTTATTTATTTATTTAAAATGCTTTTTATGCAGGAGTGACACTGCGTTCACTGTTGCAACATGTCTGGATAAATAAAACTGAAGAATGTGCCATTAACTGACACTGGTAGAAAATAACTCAGTACATTTACCCTTTACCCAGTACTGTATAAGTACACTTCAGAGGTACTTGTATTTTACTTGAGTAATTAGATTTTATGCTACTTAATACATTTAATCCACTACAATGATTTCTTGGTGATGGTTACAAGTTATTTTGCAGGTTAACATATATATAACATATATATAGAATAAAAGTAAATTTGCTGAGAATACTTTAGTACGCTATTTGGAGGCAGAACTTTTACTTGTATTTTTAGTTTACTACATTATTAGTACAAAGTTATCACCAGTCATCAGTTTAAAAAGTGTATTAACCCTTTTATGTTGTATACATTATATATTTCTAAAAAGTCAAGAAAAAGTTAGGTAAATTGCAAAAATAAATAAATAAATAAAACAAAAACAACACCACAAATTCTCACTTATTTCTGAATCTATCCTGATTGTGCCAGATGTTTTGTTACATAGAACCATCTGGGAAGTCTTAAAAACTGTTTGGAAAAAGTCAAACTCAAAAAATATAAGCCAGGTAACTGGATGAACCATCTCGCAGCTGAACTTTAACCAATCAGATCAATGAACCATATAACAGACAAACTCCTACTGAGGCTGTCATAGATGCTGGCAACATCTATGCTAACCTATGAAGCAGCTGCACTTGTCATTGTCATTTCTCACTTTAAACTATGCCTGCAGCTCGTGCTGTAGCTGCCAGATGCTGGTTGGTGCATAACCACTGTATTTGGACAAAAATGCATAGCCTAAAGGCGGGCAAGATGGATTCTCATGTGAGTCCAGCTGCCTCATTAGGTTAGGACTTGATGGATTGAGAATTAACTGTTCACAGTGGAGTCTGTACTCTAGATTATCCAGTGTAAGGCCATTCAGAGAGGTCTCTTAAAATTCGGTAACCTTGGGTACCTTTTCTACAACTGCCTTCAAATAATGTTGCTGTGCTTCAGTCAGAATAAAACATTTACAAAGAATGAGTCACGTGAAAAAACACTGATGTATTCTGTTTCTCTTCCTCTTCAAAGGCTCAGTGCTCCTCCCAAGGACTTTCTCTGGTCACTTCGTAATGGTCACTGATGAGCCTGTAGACTATCTTGACCTGTCTGTGTTAGACAGTTTGCCGGATGACGGGGGATCTGGCTCGGGGTCAGAGCAGGAGCAGGTAAAAAAGCATGGCTCCCATGGCCCACGCCACCATGCTCAGAAGCGATATTTTGTCTCAGAGGAAGCTAAAAGTTTTCTCCAGGGTCACCTGGCAACAAGCTTTGTCCCATCCATTTACACCCTCGTCTTAATCATCAGCGTGCCGCTCAACCTTGTTGCCATGGTGATGTTTGTGCATCACATCAGACCCAGAAAACCGGCGGTGATCTACATGCTGAACCTGGCCTGTGCTGACCTGCTGTTTGGCCTGCTCCTTCCATTCAAAATCGCCTACCATTACCATGGCAACAACTGGATCTATGGTTCCTTCATGTGCAGAGTTGTCACAGCAGCTTTCTACTGCAACATGTACTGCTCTGTCCTACTCATTACATGTATCAGCATTGACCGTTTTCTGGCTGTGGTTTACCCGATAAACTCCCTGATGTGGCGCAGCCCACAGACAGCTTCAGCTGTGTGTGCTGCCATGTGGCTGTTAGCCCTTGGAGGAGTATCCCCTCTCCTGATCTCTGGGCAAACCATGTATTTGTCAGACTTGGGCATCACCACCTGCCATGATGTGCAGGATGTGGAACACCTACAAACTTACTATCTTTACTTCTTCCCCATCTACTCCTCTGTCTTCTTCTTCATCCCTCTAATCTTCACTGTTGTCTGTTACGTACGTATTATTCAGACTCTGGCTGCAGCCAATGTGGAGAACCGCTCCAGGAAGACTCGAGCAGTAGTGATGGCCGTGGTTGTGCTGGTGGTGTTTGTAATCTGCTTTACCCCCACCAACATCATCCTCATGGTTCACTATGTTCAGCTGTCCCACAAGTCCAGTGACAGTTCCTACCAGGCGTACCTGCTCTCCATGTGTGTAGGCAGTCTCAGCTGCTGTCTGGATCCAGTCCTCTATTACTTTGGCTCCTCTCAGTGCCAGAAGCAGGTGGCAGCACTGCTCAGATGTAGGCGACTGACACCAGCAGAGAGCAGCTCAGGAACGCAAAGCACAAGAACCAGCAGGTGGACAGACAGCAACAAGCCATGCAAAATGGAGAGTGTTCAAACTGGCCTGGGGAGCCATTACAGCAGGTTGGTGGCTTAACTACATGGACATGAAGAGACTGCCTCTGAGACACTCTTCGAACTTGCACACATTCACACGGTTTGATACATCAGAGTCAATGTGTATTTAAATCCTTACTAAGGAAATACTTGGGTTGGATCAAAGCAGTGTGTCCAGTGCGTAGTAGTGCTGGATTTATTTGCATTTAAATTAGCTTATTTGATATATCATTGTTTACATTAAAAACAATCCTTTTTATTATTTTGTAATCTTGAAATATATCCACTATGACAGGATGACAGTGTGTGATATCTTGAATTTGTTTCACAGTCAGCATAGAGGAAAATTGTCTGCCTTACTTTTCAGATTTTTCTTGTTATAAATAGATCATAAGAATGAAACACTTATAATAATAATGATAATGATAATAATAATAATAATAATAATAATAATAATAATAATAATAATACTTTTTTAATCTGAGAAAAAAAAACATTACATGTGATGTAGATGCATAATTGTAAGACAAAAACAGCAGTTTTGACACCACAATTTTCATAATGCAATTCAGTATATCATCATCATCTGTTACAAGTTTTTATAAGTAAATATGTAAAATCATTATTCATTCAATGTACTGGCACTCATGAAGCCACAAACGTGTGTGTAAATAGAAAAAAATGTGCTAAATCATATATAATTCAATCAAAACAAACCTACTAAATTATACATATTTTTTGCTTAATCCAAATGTTGCTGTGTCTCTTCTTTTTGTATTGCTGCTCACTCTGTACTGTCTTTGTCATGAGGGCACAGCTCTGAAACACAGGAAAGCAAAAAAAAGATGAACATAAGAGAGCAAATATTCCCTGAGCATCATGGAGAATGTTGGCTTAATTTCCATTTCCTGGCCATGTGCATTGAACTTCAGGGAATTACTCCAGAACTAATGAAGCCTGCTGCATGAAGACATCCTATATAATCATATTTAAATGTTGCATTTCACATTACAACATCTCCACCTTGTGGCAACTTGTGTATAGTCTCCAGTAAAGACCTTGTTTTTAGCGACAACCTTTATGGGTTATAGAAGGGTTACTGACCTGTTTTACCATCGTAGCTGTGGAAGTTCTCTGGAAAGTTCAGACACCCGATTTGTTTCTTGAAAATTTCAACATCTTTGGGATCTGTTTTTCCTGTTCTTGCTGAAAGAGAAGGGATATTTTAAAATGACTTACTACATTTAAAACTCAGACCCAACTGGATTAAAACTGATGACAAAACTTACTGAACTGCAGGATGTATCGGCCAGTGGTGTCCCCATTTCGGAAGGTGTCTGTCCACAGCAGGCAGTCAGAGCAAGTCTGTAGAATATGTCCTTTGTGGTCTGAGAGATTTTCTTTAAAATTGAATCAGAGTAACTGATTGTTATGCAATATTATGGAAATCTGTTGTTGTGGATGTATGTTTGTGCTGAAATATGCTAAAGACATCAGCTGTTTCATCTCTTCTCATGTGTTAATCTATACATCACTTCACTTACTGCGAAATGTGGTGGCAAGTCCTGAGACTGTAGCATTTACCTCCCCTGAGACACACCGATTACTGCGAAACAAGGATGTTGTGACACAGTTTTATTTTCACAAGCTTAGAATTCAACATCGACCTTTTCAATTTCATGTTACAAACTCTATTTATCGGATGATTCCCAACCATATTTAAGTAAATTAAACTTACAAGCAGTGGTCTCCCCAACGTAATGTCACAATTTGACTGTCCGATGTTGGAGACAATTCTATCCAAGAGCTTTTCAGAGACTCCAGTGCTTTGTGGTATGGCTTGGGGTCACCAGCTCCCATCACATACACCCATTTTCCAAAAATCTTCACATAAACAGATCAGATTTCAATCAAATAAATCAAATCACCCATCAATTGGATAAATATAAAAAAGCACAACTTACCAGTTTGGGATCCTCTGGCATAAAAGGTTTGACCAGGTCCTTACAGTCAGGTGCGGTCGCAGCAGTGAGAGAACTGAGAGCCAAAAGAAAGACAACAGCAGGCAGAGCCATGGTTCAGACAGAGGGATGAGGATGAGATGGAAGAGGGAAAGCAGCAGTACTGCAGATGATGTTGCTGAAGCTGCAACAGAAAAACGTCTAACGCTGAATCATTTTCTCACTGGGGTTTCAAAAAAAAAAAAAAAAAAAGCTGTTGTGCAAGTACTTATATGGAGGAGGAGGAGGAGGAGGGTTTCTACATGCTCAGATGCACCAGTGAAGGTTTTTAATGACCTTGCAGAGCCATGCAGATTTCTTTTCTTCTCAGCAGTGAATGGCCAACTGAACAGTCCTCTGTTCAGAGTTCGTTCCCCTGAACGAACTCAGGCAAAATGCCACAATTCATCCTGTTGAGGCTGTTGAGACATTTAAAAGGGATATTTCTTCAGTAGAACGAAGGTTGTTTCCCCTGCGGGTCTGTGTGGAGTCCTTGTGGCGACAATTTAAAAGTTTGACGTCTTCTTTCTCCCTCTGACAGTGACGTTACCCGGCAACTGTCTTTGTCGAAGTTTCTGGGAACAGCGGTGCATTTGAGGAGAGCTGTAGTAGTTTGAGTGGAGCGTATAATTTTGACATATGGGTCAGCAGATTATCAGGCATCTGCTGTTGTATTTTGGAAAAAAAAAATGTTGGAGCTCAGAGCCAAACAATTTTTCAGAATAATGGTAGAAATAAAGGACTAGAACACAGTACAGATGGGGACTGAAAGCTGCTTTATTGACCTCACACAACCATTTGAAAACAGTTCACGCACTCGACTATTTACAGATTGTTAAACTGATTTAAAGGAGGAATTTAAGTGGATTTTTTTTTTATCCATTACTGTACCTGCCAGAATATGCAACGAGATATTTAGATTTCACATTTCCTGAACTAAAACAGGCAAAGAGACAGTAACAAGAGTCACACGTGACTGAGTACAGATCTAACATGACACAGCAGCAGCAGGCCTAGAACTTATCACCGTTGGATGCTGATCAATGACAAGTACAAGTTCACAGTACAATTTTTTTTTTTATCAATGCACATGCAGATCACATTACAACACTTTTTAGTACGTGTTAAGCTGGATGTGTTTGGGTGCGCGCAGACTGTTCACAGGGTTATGACACCTCTGTGCTCTGCTTTACTTTGAAGAAGGCTCGGCATCAGTTTGATCAGTCTCTGTGCTCTCAGCATCAGGTGAAGCAGTTTCCCTGTCATCCGGACACAGTTCTGAAATAAGAGGAAAGGGTTAGTGAAGAAAGTAGCAAGAAGACTATTTACTTTAGTGATTTAACTGGAAGGAAACAAATCTGAAATAATGGCTGACCTGTGCCTCCAAAATGATACTCTGGGAGAAATTTAAGACACTCTGCCTGCTTCTTGAAGGTCTCTAACTCAGATGGCTCCAGAGCACCGGTCCGTGCTTTAGAAGAGCAGCCAGAGAAATAAACCAGGGAGGGTTAGGTGGAGAGAACACAAAGTACCCACCAGATTCAAACTGTGTATTTTACAAAATTAGTGATGGAACAACAACAACAACAAGAAAAAATCGCCTTACTAAAGAGGAAAAGGTATCGTCCCTTTGACTTTCCATCAGGGAGGAGGGTCGTGTCTTCAGAAAGGAGGCAGTCAGAGCAGGTCTCGTAGTACTTCCCATCATGATATGAAGTGTGACCATTGATATTGACTGTGAAACATCAGGACAACAAGGCTTATTAAAACAAGTGCAGAGTGATTTACTGTAAGCATAAGTTTTTAATTTTCATATGTTCGTTCAAAAGGAGAAAGAAATACTCTAGATACTGTATTTGGAGCCTTGCGTGACTGTTTCCTTATGAAATCCACCTGTGCTTTGGCTGCATGCATCACTCACAAAACATCGCACAGCATGGAAATGTAATATTAATAGAAAAACACTGAATAATTCCAGATACATACAAGTGGTGTGACTGGTCATTCCTGAAATGGTGGCATTGGCTACACCCTGAAGGCATTTATCTTCACTTCTGTAAGAGGAAAGAACGATAAAAGGTAGTGAACTATGAGAGACAACTTAGACTTAAGCTAATGTAATATGATCAATCATCTGGAGTCATTAGTGTATTTACAAGCGATCAGCCCAGTAGATGGTGAGAACTCCACTGTCTGAGGAAGCTGACAGTTCCACCCAGGAGCTGTTCACCGACACCAGGTCATTCTTCAAACCAGGCTGGTCCCATGACCCCACGTGGAGCACCCACTTCCCATAGATCTGCCACAAACACAGAGACAAGACATCCACCAGTCAACCAGAGTGTGTGTAACATGAGTATTCTACTCAAAAAAGGGCTTCAGCATCCCCATCCTGAGGATCAAACTCAGCAATTCAAGTTATATTAACACATATCACTGTGCTTAAGAGCCTCCTCACATCAAACAGGTCATAACAAATGATCACTAATACTCACAGGGCTGTGGCTGTCCAGTACCAGCGGCTTAACCAGCTCTTTACAGTCCGGTTCAGATGCAGCACCCAGGGAGGTGAGAGCCAGCAGAGCAACAACCAGCTGTGCAGCCATGGCTCGAGACAGCAGGCAGCCAGAGAGCAACACTAATGTCAGGGATCCTGCCAGCTAGAGCCTCCTCAAAGGAGCCAGGGGAAGTGTTGTGTAACAGTGGGCTGGGCCACACACACACACTCACACACATACACACACACACACCTTCTCCTGCAGGGAAGGACTCTTTCACATCCACTCAGCGAGGGCTTGTGTCCTATTTCTTTTCTCCTGTTACATAACAGCCAGCTGGCAGAGTCTGAATAGACCCCTGCATCTTTCAATATGTGACGCCCCCCTGCTCAGAGGCACACACAAACACAGAAACGTCTCCTCTTCTGTCCTCATATCTTATTTCAAAAACAACAACAGCTTCAAAACATTACAAATATTTCCACAAGCTACTTTTATTTGTTAAATCACTGAAAACACAAGATGTACATTTGCTTGACATCAAGTAACTTTTTGTGTCTTCAGGGCAGGTGCAAGCTTACGTAATACGTACTGTGTCCTTTTTTTTTTTTTTAAGGAGTTCAGCAACTGGTTGTACTGTTTGTTTTTTCTGTATAAATCATTACTAATAATGATATTACTAATAGTACTTCAGGTATGGCATGTTAGTTTACCATGCCACAGCATACTTCATATGCTTCCCATGATGAAACATAGAACCAATCAGGGACTTGTGTAATGAAGCTCGAGTGAAAGTTCAGAGTGCTTCGCAAACACACTCTGGTTCAGCTGGTTTGCAAAATACTCTTTGTCAATTCTGGATAATAGATCAGCAGTTGCGTTGCATTGTTGCATAATATCTAAAAAGGTTTGGTCTGTAAAAGAGACAAAGTTTACTCAAGCAAAGATTGAAAGCACATTTTGTGGTGCAATGTGTTTCACGTTTTAATAGTTTTGCTCAGTTTTTGGACAGTAAATAAAAATTTTATAACTTACTTATGAAGTACTATATATGCAATCATATAAATGGAATCTCTGTGCAGTATGTGAGTTTCACTCTTTATTGATGTATATTGATAACAGAATAATAGAAGAAGATAAAAACTTGTTTTATTTTTTATTAGTTTAGGAGAATCTCAAGCCGTGTTTTCATTTAGCAGTAAATGTTTTTGGATACATGATTGTTAAAAGTGAGTCTGGTGAAATTAAGTGTGAGGAAGTTACCAAAAAGTAAAAAGCCACCATCTTTCTCTCCTTTCAGGGAAATCACCGCACAATGCGAGACAACTTCTGAAAGAGCTGCCCAGCAGAAGTTTCTCACAGCCTTGTAAAACTATTGCTCTCCATCCTTCAAGGGGCCCTCTGACAAGTAAACAACATGAAAAGAATAGTGCTGAGGTAGAACAAGAATCAAGCTAGCCGCAGTCCACAGCCGTGCTTAGTACCTCCGTCTTTAACTACACATGCAGCACATGTTGGGAAATGTTTTGCAGAAATCACTGCACTTTAAAATTTTGTCTTGTACTGTATTATATGCCGGACCCCTGGAAGAACAGCTGCAGTTCTGCTGCAGCTAATGGAGATCCAAATAAATCAATAAAACAATAAAACTGGAGGTTCACTGGAAGTTACTTAGTAGTGTTAGTTATATATGCCTAGAGCCAGGATGTATAAATAGATTGTATTATGTGAAATATAGGTATGTAAACATGCAGTCTCTCCTATTGTATGAAATCAAGAAAAAGACATTAAAATGGTCTCCATTATGAGTTATCACTCTGACAGTCAATGTGAAATCAGTTTATTCGGTTGTCTTTAACACAGCAATCAACTGAAAACATAAAGTCTGCATGATGACTACACTGAACAGGTAAGTAGCTCTTTGATTTTACAAGCCAGAGACAAACTCAAAAAAAGCTATAATCCCTCTTATGTCACCCCCCTGCATGATTAAAAAAAAGGTGTTCTCTTCACATCTATCAAGACATCTGTGACACACATGGATGTTGAATACAAATTTGAGTAACTTCAGATCTCAGAATAGATTTTAGGTGCAGGTGACAGCAGTTCCTTCAACACGCCACGTTCTCTATTGTTCTTCTTCGTTCTTCGCATCTGTGGCATCGGGGCACAGGTCTGAAACAGAAGCAGGAAATCAAGTTACACATATTTCGTCACTGTTACGTGTGTGTAGTGGTAAAGGTGGATGAAGACCACAATATCTTACCTGTTGTATCTGGAAAGTAGAAATCTGGTGGGAAGTTGAGACACGCAGCCTGTTTCTTGAAATCTTCCAGCTGAGAAGCATCCAATGTCCCAGACTTTGCTGCAGGGCAGTGAAATGAGGGAAAAGTGATCTCAGTTAACTAATCAAAACATCTATGAGGTAAATAATTGATACAACTGAGTACTAAAACTGTTTGGAGGTTTTACACAGAGAAGAGAGCCGCAAACTCACTGAAGAGGTAGAGGTTTCTGCTTTTTCTGGCTTCCTCTTCTTTGCCATCTATGACTAAGGTCTGTAAGTCTGTCCAGAGGATGCAGTCAGGGCAGGTCACCAGGTGCTTTCCAACATGCTCATGTTTGGAGGAGTTAAAGTGAACTATTGGACATAAACAGAAGAACCTATTGTGATGCATTTAGACCATTTTTAATAAGCATATTTAATAATGTAATGTATTTACTTACATGTCACCAAGGTTGAGTTGTCTGAGAAGGTGGAATTAACGCCTCCATAATGACATTTTCCATCCATCCTTTTAAGGAGATGTGAACATAATAGGCAAATGTCTTACATATTGAAAGTTTTAAAATATTAACATTCAAAAGATTAATAGTTACATTTTATCTCTCCAGCGAAGGGTCATATCATCACTATCAGGTATGGGTGAGAGTTCAATCCAGGAGCTGTTGATAGTTTTAAGGGAGTTCAAGGCCTCTTTATTGTCTGATGTTCCAGCATAGAATATCCACTTTCCAGACACCTAGACACAGATGTGCAAAAATTAAAACTCCTATTTCTAGCAAACCTGTGCTTAAAATAAAAATAACACAGTGAAAAAACACAAATCTAACAATCCCCTTGGTTTTGTGGAGTGAGATCCATTTAAGGCAATGTAGGGTACATTTTAAAAATATGCACGATATTAGTCTAACCTTCAAATTTCTTAGAATTGATATGACTAATAGCTGTTTATTAAAGCCCGATGTGTTATTTTTACTGTAGACTTTCTTTCGGTTGGGAATACGTCATAGTGAACATTTAATCACCTGAATGTTACAATGTTAGTCCTTCTGATAAACTGTCTTTATTGCAACTACCCTTCTGAACCTACATTGCATACCTATTGTTTTTTCTTCAGATACTTGATTTCTTGATTTTTGAAGTTATTTTTTTATTTTTCTGAAAACATAACTTGTGGATAATTGTGGCTCTAAAGCCCGAGATGGGGAGATTGGGGCTTCATGAACACATCACCAAAAAAAGTTTTTTCTTTATGTATTAACAAACAAAAGTAACGTAAATTGTAATTAGTTTAGATTTAATAATGCAAAACCAAATAAAGTAAAAATAAAAAATAAAGATGACTCAGTTCTGCTTTATCCTGAGATGCCATACCTTGCTTCGATCCTCCAGCGGTTTAAGCAGCTCAGCACAGTCTGGGTCAGATGCAGCAGTCAGAGCGAAGAGAGCCAGCAAAGCTAAACAAAACTGAACAGACATGGTTAGAAGTAAAATGACAGCCAATTGAACACCAACTGGACACCACAACAAGGACAGGACAACTCTACTCCTGCAGGAAGGCCACTCTGAAGACTAACGGAGGGCAGTTACATAAATAAGGTAGGGTGAGTGAGAGAGTTTGGGGGGTGACTTGGCAAATGGGCGGACTACAGTATGTTTGTGATTGTATAATGGTGGGAGTGTGTGATCAATGGTTCAAAGGGCTCTCTGCCTCCAGAGGTTGTTGACAATGCTAGAGATACACTATATTTGCAGATCAGTCCTCTATAGAAATAATTATTTCATACATGGTAAATGTTTATTGCATGTTTGTGTGCAATAATAACAATTCCTGATGCTATATCATAGTGTAATACAAGAGAAATACTGTGGTCTTCTTTGTGCTTTTGCCTCCTACTGTTTTCTGTTGTGCAGGATGAATTATTCCTTCTGTGGGTGATAGTAGTCTCTGTCTGTTGTGTGTTTGAGGAAAGAAAGAGAGAGAGACACACTCATGCAATATGCAAAGATCACATACTGTACTGTAGTCTGCGATGTGCATATGCAAAAACACTTGATAAGTGGTGCTGACATGAATGGGGTTGCACATGCAGTGAGTCAATTCTAAGAATTGTAGTGCTGACTGTGCAGTTTACTTAAACTTTCTTTTGAACTGTCTCTGCTGGGTATAATAATGTGGCAGAATAGTGGGGTCTTATTTCACTAAGAGTGGACCTCTAAAGGTGACGAGAGTTCTTCTACTGCCTTACACTGGATTGCAGCCACAGTGTAAATCAATCTGTGAAAAGGCTGTTACCAAACGGATTCCCCCAGCTACCGTGATTTGTGCTCCAACAATGAAAATGGGCCTGTAAAAAGTGGGGCAACAAGTGGTGGGATCCAGGAAGGGTGTGTGTCTTTTTGAATTTGAATTTACTAAAAGGATCAGTTAGATATTTTATTCACTTTCTACTGGAGAGTTGGATAATACTCTCACATTTCAATTATAAATATAAAGCTATAGCCAGCAGCAGGTTAGCTTAGTTTAGCTTGAAGGCTGGAAACAGGGAATAGCCAGGCTCTATCCAAAGCTAACAACCTCCTAAGCTAATTAACATGTTTCTTGTTGCCTTGTTGTGTAAAAGCAACTCTTGTCTGTGTTATGGGGTTATGTGTCAGCAAAGCCAAGTGCCTGCAGGCTGTAGTTTCATATTTAACTGAAAAACATGAGAGCAATATCAATCTTGTCATCTAACTCGCAGACAAACAGTGAACAAGCGAATTTCCCAAAATGTCAAACTACTACCTGCAGGAATATTGTGCTCATGATCATGCAGATCACACTTAGAAGCTTCTTTAGAAAGTAACAGAATAAACCTGGATAAACCCACATTTATCTGGTCAAATCCTGGCAACCTTTTGGTAACAAGCCCACCTGTCTTGACCACTGCTCCCAAAGTTCTGTCACAAAGTGGGCGGCAGTCACGACAGTGCCAGTAATCCTGGATTGAAGCTCAGTTGCAAAAACTGGCTTTGGCATGACCACAGTCAGTCTTTGTTGTTAAGTGTTGTTGCAACACTGCTGTGCCGTACAATAGAGGGACATAACTCGCGATAACCTTAAATTGTCCACAAACACACTCAAATACACCCTGAGGTGCATTCATGTTCGTATACATACAGTCGTCACCAATAAAAAGAGCTGACACTTTGACTAAGGGAAGAGAAGCTTTATACTAGCATATTCAAAACCCATGAAATACTTCTCTGTGTATTTACAAAAACATAATACAAGAATAAAAAAGAGAAAATGAACACATCACAAATGGAGTCCCACATACTGCCACAAAACAGAAAACATGATCCAATTTACAAATGCATCTTCTTGTACTCCCACTTATGGCTTCAATCTAACACAAAAACAAAATAAAATATCTCTGTTCAGTTGTGATGGTGCATCATCAGTCCATCCCTCCCGTTTGCAATAATTCTCTCCAGATTTTTCTTTAAATAATAATAATATCAAATACACATACAAGACAGAGGAGCTACATTTGTGAGCTGTACACTTTGCAGTAAGGGAAGGGAAAGGAGAATGTTCACAGGCATATCAACCTTTTGTACATGATGATACATCTTGGGCAGTGAAAAAAGTTTAAAACATTGATTAAAAACAAGCTTATTTTAGCGTTCTGTACCAATTCTTCACATCACACTGAGATCACAGTTTATCCGGATGACAGTAAAGTATGAGTGACCAAAGTGACTTTATAAGCTTGTATCTTGCAGTTCAACATTCAGAGAATACGGGCCAACGTGGCTCCAGGACGTAAACAGATAAGTCATTGGGCAAATGTTGAAAGAACTGAGAGGCTTCAGCAAACAAGCCAGCAGATCATACGAGTACATGTACACATATGTCACCCCAAATGAACACACAGCTGTTGGATAGCAGCCAATGTGCAAACTTTCTTTTTCTAGTGCCATCCTCACTGCTCTTGGAAGTTAAATTATAGTTAGCATAGGGACTGATCTGATATGATTTAACACGAGACAATGTCACATTTGGAAGAAGAAATAACATTCTTCCTTGGTCTGGTATGACCAGCAGGTTTTGGTTGCTAAATGTTAAATGCTAGATATTACTCTATAATGCAGCCACTTGCGAAACCTGTCACTGATTTTCTGATTCCGTTGCACTATGTTTTGGATATCATTATCCTGTAATCGTCACTTGCAGCAAGTGTGGCTACCGTTCAATAAAGGTTACGTAGTCTCATTTTAACAAAGCTTTTTATTATCTCAATAACCATTCGGTCTGACTTCAAATTCAACATGCAGGGAACTATTTCAGGCTGTTCTGAAGCCTTTCTGCTAACCCTGACTCTATCTGGTTAAAGCCTGAACAAAAAGCTGACTTTGATCTGCACTTCATTTGCTTCATCAGGCCAAACATGTGATGCAGTTGAGGAAGAAATAATAAAAAAAAAATCTCTCACATTTTTCACATTTGTGGCCAAGTTTGGGGATAAAAATTAGAAAAAAAAAAAACTTCTTAGATGATAGTATAAAACATAAAACACATTGTTAGTGGTCTTAAAATTTTAGACAACCACAAAATTTGAAAATACTTCAAATTACTAGACAACAAATATCTGCACAAGCCGCAAATAAACTTCATGATAGTGTGACTGCGATGTCTCTCCAATAATCTTCCGTTAATGGACAAAGTAATTTGCCGGGAAAAAAAAGACAAAAGATGTTCCAGTTAGATTAAATTTCATCATTGATCAAAAAGTGTCTATATTTCTTTAAATCCTTAAAAATTTTTACTTTAGGATAAATAGGAGTTTGGCCTTTTGTTTTTGGGCGTGATATGATGCAAAAGGCAGAGACATCTGTCAGTAACTGGAGTGTGTGCAAAGTCTCATACACACTGTATGCAAATATACAAAGTTCTCCTCCGGGTTGTTTCAATTTGGTTCCTTTGTACAGTCTCATAGTCGCAGAGGAAGAACTGATGAATGTAGCAGAGTCACCACTTAGAACAGAAGAAACAGGAGAGAAGAGACGTGGACAGAAATAATGGAGGGTGGGGTTGGGGGGGTGGGGCTGTAGTAGAAGGACGGAGCCTGCGGCAACTGTCCTGACTAGGCAGGTGGTGAGGTGGAAGAGTCACTGGCCTAGATGACATCACATCCTGTCTCTCTGCTTTTCACCGATCCACACCACGGCTTACTAAACGACTGATCAAACGTGCTTCCGGAGCCTTCACACGCTCATCGTCATGTTTGGAGAATACTGCAGAGATAAGATGGGGAGAAATATGCAAGTGTGAACATGTGTGAAAAGATTTTTTTTTAAATCTTGGATCTGTTTATTTTTTATTTACATGTGGTCAGATCCAGAGTAGAAGTACAACCCAGAAAAACACAGAGACACTTCATAAACTATAAAGTCAAATAACATTAAGGATGACAAGGGACCACTACATTACATTCCTTGTCTGGAGTGAAAACACTGTCTTCCATCCATACCCACATAGGTAAAAAAAATACAGACCTGGCACAAAGTCACACAAACTTACAATTGTAAATTATATTATTAATAAATTATAATAAAATATATAAATTCATATGGAACTGTAAAAAGTTACTTTTATGAATGTGAGCAATAGAAATCCTCTCAAATGTTGATGTAATTAGAGGGAAATGTGCTTAACTTAGATGAGAATCGAAGATCGTTACCAATCACTCCGTCTGACTGTAGCCTACAAATAATATGAAGTTACAGCTGGCAGCTGCTTAGCTTAGCTTGGCCTTCAAAACCTGGTTCAGAATGTGACAAACCAGCATGTCTAATAAACATGCTACACCTTGTTTATTTAATCATGGAGTATTATTGTTTATTACAGTGAGATTTCCAAGCATCCAGCACAGAAACCCCATTAAGCTACAGCTTGTTATTTCTACATTTTACAGCTGCTGTTAGCTAATGTTAGCTCAGTTTACTAGCTGGGTTGTCCAGACTGTGAGCCCACAGCAACAGGGTAGTGGTAGCGTCTGTATCACAGGCATTTGGACCATCAGAAAGAGGTTTTTAGGCGGCCCGGGTTGGGGAAATGCTGACGAGGAGCAGAACCAAAGCTGGGAGAGCAGACAATACAACTGCTATGTCTTGTGTTGTTGCACTTGCTTGATGTTGACAGCAAGGTTGTTGACTCACTAGTTTTTCAGTTTTTGTCACTAGTTTGTCAGCTAACTCTCTGCAAGGAAGTAAAATACATGTACTACACCTAGATCCCTCTAATCATCTCATACAGTATATTTATGACAATTGGCTTACACTTTCATTCTGAAAAGGGTTGAGGAAGTTTCCTCCCATCTCTCCATCCTCCCTGGGGGTCCCGGGCTGGTTACTCATACTTAGATTACCAGGAGAGTTCTGTAAAAAAAAAAAAAAAGGATGTAATACACACATTACCACTGGGGTAATAAAAAATAAAGAATAAAAAAGAAGCCATGCAGTGCAATTACAAACTGGAGATTCAAATTAGGTAAATATCTTCTCTTACCTTGGGGAGACTGTCCATATCCCCTGACCCTGAGAGAGATATAAAATTAACACAAATCACTATTTTCAAATAATAATTCTCATTTTGGTTACTTTATTTGACAAATTAGGGGAAATCATAACCAGAGATTTAGTGTCAATGCAGCACAAGCTACTTATTCTTGTACCTAATGATCCATTCATGTGATGAGGCTCCATTCCAGCCATTCCCCCTAATGGACCATCGCCACCTGCACCCATAGGGAACTGAAGAGAGCACACATAGGAGACATTTATATATCTGCGGATTTAAAAATTTAAGACTGAGAACAACAAAAAGTAAAACAAAACTATTTTTTTCACATTAAACACACACACACACACACACACACACAGTGATATACACAGAGGAATGTCTCACGTTTGGTCGGCTTCCACCTGGAGGGACTGTGTTTATCATTGTGTACATGTTGTCGCCAGAGTTGGTTGAATCTGTCATAACAAATAGAGAAACAATAAGAGGATAAAAGAGAACATACAGACCAACTGGCCACATCATTAGGTACACAGAGCTTACCTGCTGGACTTGGCATTATTGGGGTCCCAGGTGGCCCCCCTCCTCCTGGAGGTCCCTGAAATTCGTACATGAACATGAAAAACAGCCCGTACAGACAGCGAACAGAAACAGTTTAAAGTCAAACATACATACCACATAACTTCCTGGAGATGCAGAAGAGTAAGGGGTCTGCAAAAAATAAGAAAGAACTCATGAAAGAAATGGAATAACTGTTAAACTTTCTTTTGGGGGTCTTTGTTAGAGCACTTACTGAATTGGAGTTTGGAGGATTTGGCCAGGGTCTACCCCCACCAGGTCCCCTGCAAAACACACACACATACACACACTTTAGTTTTTAGCTTTTGGCAAGCTTTTTTGTTTCCAATTCATTTGGGCAGAGTTGGCAACAACAAGCTCTTCTGTAGCCCAAGAGAGGTGATGGGAACAACAAATAGAAAAAAAGGATCTGTCTCCCTTTTTTTTTTTTTAGAGGAAAGCTGGCCCCTAGCTCCACTTCCAGACCTCTAAGAGCCAAGGACACACAGTAAAGCTGTAATTAAAAACTACATAAAGGAAATGGCTGACAGCATCAACTGAAGTGAGAGATTAAGGATGTTCTCAGTTTAATGCTGTCCCTCTAAGAGAGAGAAATGTGGGGAGATCATTTACATTGCGTGCAAATACCACTCACATATTCATGCCAGGCATCCCAGGACCAACCAGGGCATTCAGGGGTGGTCTCATCCCACCTCCATAGCTCTAAAAAAAGAAAAAAAGACACCAGAATGTTATGCCCAAGAAAGAGTAATTATCAGAAGCAATGGTTGGTAAATATCCCCACAAATTACCCTGTCCCATACCTGGGGCCCTAGTGGTACCATGCCTCTGGGTGGAGTCATCCGTTGCATTGGTCCTCCCATATTTGGATGTCCTGAAATATAGAAGAAAAACTGTCAAACTACGACCATCAGTTTGCTGTAGAGCACTGCATTCAGGAGATTTTTATTCTCTTGTTGGCCACTTTGGTTGGTCCTCTTGATTCACATTGGAAGAAGTGGAACGGTTCTTTGATTACATGTGGCCTATCTGTTATTGCTTCATGTATTTTACACCTTTGTTTGGACTCTAGTGTTTCAAAACCACTTACTGATCTAGCTTATGCCTCCATGTCATCTAAAAACTATTAAAAAAACATAAAGATGCCATACTGTTGCATTGGGTGACATATTCCTTCATTACGATGACCGAGGCAGCGGTATCACGATCCTCAGATCTCATCAAAAGTAGCAAAAGTATATAAAACATCTTCTGGTAGAATGCTCCACAATCTCTCTCTAGAGATCAAAAATGCGGTTGTTTCTGGATAAACTGCAGCAACCAAGTTCATCGTAATGAGGAAATATGTTGGCTAGTGTAACAGTGTGGCTCTTTAATGTGTTTTTTGTGTTGTGTGTTTTAATTCTTTCCAGGAGTATGGCTCTATGGACGGCAAGCCAATCCGCAGCTTTGGTCCTGACTCAAACAACTGTACCATTAAATTTTGGTTTTATGGTCTCCAGAGGAAGAATCCTACTTCTCCTGACGTTTCCTCTAGTGCACCCATGATGAGTGAAATATCTCAACACCTACAGTACTACATTTTATTGGATGTTCCCCACAGGATGACCTGAAATAACTTTGGTGATTCCTCACTATTTCATCTAATGTGATCAAAAGGAGGTCAACATTTTATTTATCCAATACTTTCATGATGGGCAGAATATCTGCAAAACTAAAGACATTCCCATTATCCTGAGCTGTATTTAACACTTAACATCCTAATACCACTGTGCCGGGCACAACTTTACAGAACTGTTAATGATGTAGACTCTTTTTAACAGCATGGGGATTTCAGTACTATGGCAGAAGCTCTATCAGGCTGTGGCCTTCAGAAAATACATAAAATAATGCCAGTGTTCTTCTTGAATAATCTAGGTGCTCACCAGGCACATTTGCTGCAATATCTTGTCTGTGTTTGTGCATACCAGTGTGTTTATGTGTACCTTGCTGTCTTGTGGGGTCCATTCCACTGGGTAACATAGGCTGGCTACCTGGGACTCCTCCAAGTCCCTACAGAGGAAAGAGGATCCATTGCCAGTATTAACAACACTGTCACACAGACTGTGCCCATTTTTTACTACCCACAGTTCTGTCTGCTGCCTGCAGGTGTCAGTGTGGCTCTTACCTGATTAGGTAATCTGAGGGGTGGTCTGGGTCCTCCAGGGTACCGAGGTGACATGAATGGCTGACAAAACACAGCACAAAAGCAGGGTGAATCAGTCAGGGTTGTAAATAAAGTGCACACAATCTATCTATGTCATGAAGGCATAGATAGGTTTGTTTTCTCCTGTCAGACAGGACACTTCTTAAAGCACAGTACCTACATACTTTATGAAATTAATTAGATTAAAAGAAACTATATGGAGCACTATGGAAGTTTTCTCAATTCTCCAAAACAGGAAACTGACCACGACTACTGGTTAAGTTTTGGCCTCATTTTTCTTTTAACACAAGTTCCATGACAGCAGTGTCGGGAGTCGGGAAGCCGACCGCAATTTCATTGGATTGGATTTATGGAAAAAGAATGAGAAAATAAAAGATGAGGTTTGTTAATAATGATGCAAGTCTATGTGTTAACTGTGTGCAGTTTGGCAGCATGTGTGAGAAGCTCTTTTGCAGCTGTGAGTGGGTTTTCACTTGTCCTCACCACAGACAGTAGCAATGCTGTTGCTATGTCTGATGGACTGATGCCACTATGGTCAGAAAAGGCAGTCTGCAGAGAAGCAGTACAGAACGTTGCCACTAGAGAGCAATGGTCCACTTGTTTTGATCAGGGTCTTTTCTTTAATTATCCCTCTTCTCATGTCCCAGCTGTGCTAAAAATGCAACAAAGGAAAACAGCTACAGTATCTTAGGTAGTACTATAATGGTTTTGTTTCCATAAACAAAGAAATAAATGCAAACAGCTGAACATAGTGTTACAAAATAAAAAAAAATAATAAATTAAGGAATAAATAAGGGAGCTATGTGGATATATCTTTGTGGATATGTGCACATTGTGATGTGCATTTATTTTGCCAATAGAATTTAGTTAATCACAATATTCTGCTGTGATATTCTCTGAATTAGTCCACATGCAAGTAATTTTATGGAGCCTGTATAAGCACCTGGCAATCTGGAAATTGTTGCGATTCTTTAACTGATATATCTTGACAAGAGCTTGTCTTCAAAGAACAATTGATCTTCAGAAGGAGATGGAAAAGGCTGCTCAAACTCAAAGTTGGAGTTTTTTTGAAAGTGGAGCTGAGAAATGCGAAGGCTATTGATCTGTGTGTCAGATGCGAGCGTCTGAGTTTGACTGATAATGACGGTTAATCAATGTACAACTGGCAGAGTCCTTCTGATGGAGAACAGAGATGATGTGGGTTGAAGCGGCATATGTGACTTTTTGTTTGTGGGAGATTTATTTCTCCTGTCAGACTCTTTTCTCTCCGTTTTAAGGATCATAGAGCAGTGCCCCCACGCACAGCTGAAATAAAACACACATACGTATACACAGGTATTTTACATACACACATCAAGTCAGTTCAGAAAATACAAATACAAACACAAAAGTATATAATATTATGTGTGTAAGTGGACTAAAGACTTTGTGTGTGTGTGTGTGTGTGTGTGTGTGTGTGTGTGTGTGTGTGTGTGTGTGTGTGTGTGTGTGTGTATTCACCACATACCTGAAAGAATCCTGGAGGGACTGGCCCCACTGGCATGCCCTCTCCTGGTGGAAGGTTCCCAAGGACAGGGCTGGGAGCAGCTGCAGCACTCTGAGATATGCAAACACACACATGCAAAGTAAAAATCACAACTCAAACTATTCTACAGATAGTCAACACCGCATCGCTCAACAGTGGTAGAAAGTACTTGAGCACAAGTTTGAAGTATTTTATTGTTTCCATTTTATGCCACTTTATAGTTCTACTGCTTTCAGCTAAGTAGACTGACAGACAGCATTTTGTTTCATATATACTTTACATTTTTTTGCAAACCCTTCATACAAAATAACATATTTGTAAAGTTGACCTAAAGACCATTCAAAAATACTCCTCTACATACAATATATGTAAGAGAGTTTATGAAATATGATCCTGATAACATCCTGGTAAGGATTAAACTACCCAATATAGCAAATAGTTCAAATTATTCAAGGATTCAAGGATTCAAGGATTTTTTTTATTGTCATTCCAGCACATGTTATACATGGGATGTAACGAAATTGGTTTCCCCTGGTCCCGGAGCAGCCCGATATCAAATATAAAATATAAAAATATATGAAATATAAAATAAGTAAAATATTTTTTTTAATAAAAAATATTTTTTATTAATTATGAGTACTGAAATTTTATTTTGTAGTGCCTTTTCCTGCTTTTACTGAAGTAACCTTCTCATTGCTGGAAGTATCTGAGTACATCCTCCATTACCATTGCTCAGTCAGTGCCAGTACAGCACCTTTCCTGAACATGCCACGATGATACAATCCAAGGGTCTTCCCCCATGTCTCACTTTCTGTCTCTCCCTCCAGTGGGATATTATCTGTTTCTGCAGATGCCCTGAAATGCTGGCCCAGGTTTATTTTTATACCTTGTGTTTTTTTGTTGTGCTTGTCCCAGACGGGCGGAGGTGGCACATTTCAGCACAGCCTCTGTCTGCTTCCTGTGGCATTGTACTAGTAGCTAACCCGGAGTTACCCACCCAGCACAGGCCTTTTCCTCATCCTCATTAGGTATACAGACCAGACAACATGCAGTGTGGGAGAGGGTACATCCGTATATATGATAATATATGAACAGTGAGTACATAAGTCAGCATGCCTGTGTCTTTGTATATCTGCCCACTCTCTGTTCTATTTCTCTGATCTCCCGTCTCACTTTCTTTCCCTCTCTGAAGGCATCGGCTGGGTGGAAAGAGCTCCAGTGAAATTCACCCACCGTCTCTGAAGTTTCCGCCAGCTGACTTTTTAGGTCAGACGGGAACAAGGTTTAATCAGAGCCGAGATAAAAGCAGAGTGACGACACCCCTGTATCCTCCTTTACTCCACCCCACCACCCTCATTATTCCCTAACCGTCCCTCATTCTTCCAATGGTTCGGCATCGGGAAACAGGATGCAGCTTTTTGGTTCCATATTCTGCTGCAAACAGAGCTTGTATTTGTGTCAGCAGATGAACATGCAGATGGACACAGATGGATATTGTATCTCCATGGTTCAGTGGTGAGAGACTGGATTTGGTTTGTTTGTGTGTGTCTGTGTGTGTGTTGGTCTGACTGTACAACATCATGCACAGCATCAAGTGTGTGTTGTGATTTTGTGAGTTCCCCCCCCCCCCCCTTTCTTTCCCTCTGCCTTCTTGCACCCTGGATTACCCAGAATGCCTTTACTCCCTGGCAGCCTGGAGGTCTGCTGAGTTTGCCTTCACACAGAGAGAGGGAGGGAAAGAGGAAAAAAAGAGGACAAAGCAGAGATTATGAGTGTGTGTATGTGTGGCAATGAGTGTGTGAGCGCACTTAATGTTTGTGCAGGAAAAGGAGAACTGGGGGAGGAAAAAAAATCTACCTGACCTGCTGACAAAGCAGCATTTTCCAAATACAGCAACAAGAGAAAAAAAAAAAAAAAACCGCCAGGATATATCCCTGCCCCAAAACCAGCACCACCCTCCATCTACGGAAAACAAAAACAAGACTGGGAACAACACTAACTTCTCTGGTACTGACAGTCTCTCTTGATTATGACAAATCAGATTGATGAATGACATAAGAAAAACAGAATGAAGAGAAGAGGAAGCCTGTTATTTTTTTTTTCTAGCTTGTTCTTAAGACACAGCTGAGCTGGGAGAGTCATACGGTTTGCATAATGACATTTGTGTAATATTCAAGCAGCAGCATCTAGAGCAGCATCTACAAGTCAGGTTAAAGTAAAGACATTTTTTTTGATAGGCTTATCTGCTTTCTAGATAAGAAGATTGATACCATTCTTATGGAGCTACCACCAGCTTAGAAGAAAAACCTGGATATAGGTAACAAATTCTTAAATATTTTATGTCCATTTAGCTTTTTTTTGTTTTGCTTATTGCTTATTTTGCTTATTATTATTGCATGCCTGTCAATGCTACATGGCTAGTATAAGTTCAACTATACTCCAGTGAGAGATAAATCTATTTGGATCTGGATATATTTAAACTTTATGACTGCTGCAGTCACCACTTTCTTTTGTCTCTTGTTTGCCATGCTGGAAAATATGAATGAGTTATACTGGTACTTAATTGGTACTGTAAAATCAACCGAATGGTTAAATTGTGGTGAAACCTTTATATTTGTATATGCAAACTAAGCAGCTTAGAACTAACTCAAGTGGGCTACTGTTGGGCTTTAAGACATCGTATACATCCAAAAAAACTTCTGTAAAAAAACAGTAAATGGGACTCTGCGTTTAATTGTGGCTCAGCTTTTAATTGAAAAAAAGGAAAAAGACTCAAATCAGCTTGTATACCATTATCTGATTTTTTACATCTAAAATACAACATAAGTATTGACTTTAAAGATGCAGTATCTGTTGGGATGTAATATAAATCACTGTACAAGCTGAACTACACCCTAACACACAGGGCCTGAAAGCTGTGTTATGCAGCACTCAAGCACTAAGAAAAGAATCTATTAAGTCAGTTCAGTTGGACTGATGGGTATGATAACAATATCAGCCCTCATTCAAAGTGTTGGTGGCAAACAGTCGATAAAGCTCAAGGATTTGTAGGCTCATAAGACCTGGTATCTGTATGGACTGGGAAGAGTTGGCAGCTATTTCAATATTCAGAAAAAGCTTCAGACTCTCTCAGTTCCACTAATTATCTTATCTGTTGACTTTGGGATGGTGGTACAGAATTATTCAGGAAACAATTAATGTTTATTCAGTTGGTAACAACTTAGTATTTCTCAGATAACTTTGGAAAACGGCTAAACTAAGTTCTTAACTGTGTGTCCACCATTCATTCCTACACCTGATGCAATGTGACCACTCAAATGTCGTGAAAATAGCCACAACAGCAAAATGACCAGGAAGTCATTTTTACACTACAGTGAATGACTCTGAATCAGACTCAACGAATTCCTGTAAGCCATTTCTGTTTAAATACTGATTCACAGCCAAGCTCAACATACTCCAGCACTTAACCTTTGTAAACATCAAAAGCACACAGATTGTTACACACTGTTAATTAGTTCATCATTTACACTTCTCACACATCAGTGTTTACACTTTTCTGACAAGGCTGGGTGAGAGCAACAATGAGATATTAAGCCGATGGCTTTGCACATTAACACACCGCATCAGAGTTAACTTTATCGTGTCAACAACGCCTAGTGTAGTGAGTGTTTGTACATTTTTGACGGAGTTTAAACACAGTCAAGTACTCTTAATAATATCCATTGTGCTTGATCTAATGGAGTTGATTGCTAATTCAATTTAAGAGCACGTTGTGAGCTTCATTAGACGACCCAGATTATCTCACAAACAATTCACAAATTCCCAGCTGGTAAATGAAAGCTAACTTCTTCTTCTTGTACTGTATTACAACATCAACAACAACATTTTAAAGCAGGCTAAGGAACAAAAACTCTCCTTTGCACCTGATCCTAACCCTTTGGATGAAAATGATTTGACCGCTTTCTTTACACAAGACCAACTCTCCCTCCTGCTTGTCTGTTTTTTTTTTATTGTACAGAATCTGAGAACAGAACAATCAATCTGTCTGTACATTTAGCGCCTGTTTACATTAAGCCTTTTGAGTCATCTAATTGTTCAATCATTTGCTATTTGTGGCTTCCTGTCTACTATGATCCCTACATTTGTTACTGCCGTTTGTAACCAAAAGGTGTTTGTGATGAAACCTGAGGCAGAGGAACGGCCCCCGCATGTCCTCAGATGAACACCTGCATCTCCTGGCAAACTCATTTGTTCCATAAATTATTCAAACCACCACCCTCCAGGAGAACGCCACGGTATACCAGACATACACAACAAGACATACAGTACAGTACACTGAATGTACTATGCTGTCCTGAACAAAGACAAAATGAGATCAGTGCGTGATGAAATGTGCACAAATAGATTCTGATGTCCAAGATTTAATAACTAGTGACTAGTCTTGTAACTTTTCCCTTGATTGGTAAAAACAAAAAAACACGAAGATAACATACACTTGAAACAAAGAACGGCGGTGAAAATGTGCAATAAATTTATCATATTTCATCATCAAAAGGGCTTCGCGTGAGTCTGAGGTCGAGTTTCACGGGTTCAGATGTGTGAGGACTAATACAAAGAGTAGGAAGACCTCAGACACCCCTCAGCTATCATATCATACTCGACACACATTGTGCCAATGTGTACAGTTTCACCAAGCATTGCTTTATGTTATCAAGCGAGCGTCCCTCGACTGTGGAACGAGTACTGAATGAGAGTTAATTCACATGACGAAAAATAAACATGTAGATTGAAAACATTTTATGTAAAGTGATCAAAGCGTGATGTATTTGCCTGTAGAAAATACAAAAACTGGAGACGTTGAAATGTAATGCAATTACACTACTGTTTTCTACTTTACAACCTAATCAGCCTTTCTCCATACTACATTCACAGTACACTAATCCCATCAGACTAAAGGGCTCAGTAATACTTAATGAGATAACTCGCAAACTCTTTCATCCCTATATGTTTACCGATAGTGTTCCTCGCTAATGTGTGTGTGTAATGCATGCAAACTTTGTGTGTGTGTGTGTGTGTGTGTGCGCGTCTATGTGTGTGAAGGTGGGGAGTCATTTTCATTCAATACTTCAGAGACTGAGAGACACTCAGAGATTCGTGAGTGGAATCTCAAAAGGCTGTCTGTGTCTGTCTTCTCTCTCTCCCTCTGTCTGTTTATCTGTCTCTCTCTCTCTCTCTCACTGTCTCAACCAGCATCGGTCATTGTCTGCTTTCTCCACCTCTCTGTCTCACACAGGCACACTTTGTTTCTGTCTTATTTTTTTTGTCTTCATATACCATCACCAACAACCTATTTCTATCACACATGCGGACTTTTAAGGACAGGGCTGGTGATATTTTAGATTTTTCTTATTGTCAACAGAAGCATTTTTGCTATAAAAAATTACATATATAATACATTATCTAAAAAGTTGCATTTCTGTGGATCAGCTCAGTGATTAATTGTTTAATTGTTTAAATGTTTTAGTTATATATTTCTAAGTTAATGGTGGAACTATATAACCGGTGGTTGGGGTGATTATATTTACTTTTGGCAATTAATTACAGTGACAAATGATGGAAAGAGAAAGCAGTGAGAGAGTCAGGAGACAGAAAAGTCCCCCATTCCATATGAAGGCTGTCTTAGGGGAGCCTCTGGATGGGGATTATGTGGTGCGAGGGGCAGTGTTAGGGTGCAGAAGGGTTACCACTGAGTATCAAGGCCACCCGCAGTACAACAGGATCTACAAACGACAAACCACACAGGAAGGAACTCCGTCCCTCCTCCCTCTCGCTCTTTCCCACTCTCTCCATCCTCTCAAATGCCATTAGTCCACTTCCTGAACAAGGGAGGGGAGCGAGGGGGGGGCGGAAAGAAGAGATGCTACCAGTCTGCATGACATACACGCACACACAGTCAGTCACAAGCAAAACACACACACACACACACACACATGCACATTAAAGTGTGAGAGCGGAAAGACAATAAGAAGATTGATTTCTGCATTAGTGTATATGCACAAAATATAACTGTCAGTCACTGTCAAAAGAATAAAAAGGGTATATTTATAACTAAGAAAACATATTCAGGCAGTACATAAGTAAGAGAGACAGAGAGAGACAAGTGTGTTTAGCAGTGTAGAGATGAGAATGGGTGTGCTCTGCTTTTAACCATGTATTATTCACAGTCTCCCGTGGCGACCAGAGACAGATCAACACACTCCGCTCTCCAATCCTGAGCCAAACTCACTTTTCAATTTCAAGGCAGATAGGCTTAAAATCGCCCTCTGGCATTCATAGCTCCCTTTTGTAACCAAAAAAATGCCATATGTTACACAGCAGTGAGTGGAGAAGAGTTCTCTTTGTGCACTTCATCCCAGATTTCTGCTGTTTAACAACAATATCTGGCTGAGTTCAATCTGCCAATAAAAAAAAAAAGAGTGTATCATTGAGTCTGTTAATTGCATGTCATGAAACAATATTTCAATTTCATGCAAAATCTTCTTGTTTTTGTAGTTTTGGCAATTTCCTTTTGGTTAATTTTAACATTGCAGTTTTTTTACGTAAAGAATAAGTTTGGTCAACAAATCCCATGCGAAGCAAAACCAACAATAAATTTCATCCTTCTACTGTAATAAGTACTGTCTGTACATCAGCTAAACCTTAACTTAAAGCATGTCTAGCGAAATAAACTCAGTTGAAACATTCCTTCTTTTGTCTTTTTTGGTATATTTATTGTTCACCTACAAAAGGATCTTCAGTTGTTCAAGCAAGAACTATCTATCAAGACTAGTGCTTGCTTTTTCCTTGCGTTTGTCCCTTCTGTCTGGCCCAATAAAACTCATTCCTTAATATCATAAATGGACATCACAGTTTATTGTGAAGAAATACACTTCCTGCTGCCCTAAATACTCTTTAGAGTGTTAAATATGTTATAAAAGTCCCCAACAAATGTACTATTTATGCTCGTTTGAGTGACGATTGCTAAAAACTACAGTGCCCATCTGTTTTCTGTAATCCCTTTGTATTTTTTTTTAAATGACACTATAAATTTGCGTGGCATTCTTAAAGGTTTCAAAGTCTCATCCCCAACCAGCGGGCTATTTCAGCATCCTTGGCTCTCGAAGTTCACCCCTCTATATCATTTCAATCTTTATCACCTTCAGCAGCACATTATCCTGCACAACAGAATTCCCACCAGCACCTAGGCACTCCCAGTGTAACATTACAGGAGATTACCAGGTAAAATGGCAGCACAACACTAATCTAGCTGGTCTCGCTGGGTGATTACAGGTAGGGTGATATCAGCTGAACAGGGGGTGACAGTCAACGGGGGCCGCTGGCCGTGTTTCTTTATCACCAATGTCATTATCGACCCCTGTAAACATCTCGGAGGCTGCGAGAAGCTGTATAAAATGTGAGGTGGAACCGCAGGCTGATGCACTGTCAGATACACGTACAGAGCTGAAAATGATAGTCACTTCGGTGCTGGGGAGCCACACTTCTCCCACCACTATCTCACTTGGTTCAACGACACCAAGAGCGATAAGGGAGATGGACTGAGTACAGAGGAGAGGAAAGGGTAGAGAGACTCAGAGGAAGATTTAAAAGCCATATCTTGAGATGAAGAGGAGACTATGTCATGGTCTTTTCTATCCGGTCGATTGATGCAAAGACAGAAAATTGATTCACCTGAAATCCACAGATTTTGTGATCTTTAACACTGAATCGATCCAATTCTTTAAAAATATATCATCGGGCAATTGCTGAGATTGAAGAGTGGATTAGAGTGACGCATCAATCCAACCCAGAGGAAGGAGTAATGAGAAGTCACTTTCCGTGTCTCATCTTGCCGTCCTTCTAATGCTAGAAGGCCAGACACAAGAGGCAGCGCGAGATAAGGATATGGGTGTCTACAACAGCAAAAAACCACGGAGGTTAGTTGGGGTCAAAGAGATAACGTGCCGGTCTGATCATGTCAGCATTCTCGCTTTGCCCTCCTGCTCTCCCTCTGTAGTCCTGCTGCAACTTCTACAGCTCAATCTCTAGATCATTCACTAATAATCCCACACACACACACACACACACACACACACACACACACATAACCTGTAAGGTTGCTGCCGTGTAAAACATTGCAGCAAATCTATAGCTTTCCTCCCAGATGTGTCTGGAAGACTGGATGTTAAACTACACAGTGTCTAATGCACAAAAATCTGAGCTCACTGTGGCTGAAATTTTTCCTCTCTTGTGAATAAATATTTTAGAAAATATCAACTTAGACTTCAGTTAGAATTTAACAGAAATATGCTTGAAGCTTCAAAGCACTATATCACCTTTCCTTAAACTGTTACAGACACACAACATATGCTCATGACAAAGCCCCTTATTTTCATAATCAATAATAATAACTGCAGTCAAACTAGGAACTACTCTTCCATATCTAACAGCTCTGTTAGATCCTGTTCTCACTCTTACACCTACTTGTCTTCCCCTGCCCTCAGTTAACCTCTCCCCTCCACTCTGCGCCACGGCCTCGTCTTTGCCCCTGCCCGCTGCAGAGCAGCAAGGCGTGCATATGTCAACATCACATTAACACTCCACCTCAGCATGTCCAAACACGCATGTGACATGACTCAGCGTAACACGCTAGTGGAAAACACACTCCTCAGAGACCAGAGGGCTGTGCGCAACAGGCCAGCGAAAGAGGAAGGAAGATGATAAGAGACATGCAGGGAAGAGGAATGCGGAAGGACGGAGAGCGGGGACAGAGATAGGCAGAGGGAATGAAGATGAGCAAAAAAAAAAAAACTGCAAGTGTGAAAGAGAGAGGATGAAGCAGTATATGGAGTGAGGGGGGAAGCAGGGGAGGGAAAACATGGGAGACAGAGTGAAGAGTGTTTTCCTAAAGAAATGCAAAGGAGTAGTGCATAAGCAGCCCAGCATACAGTAAGTGCACGAAATTGAAATTTCTGTTGTTTCTTTGTCACACTGCTGGCGATCATGACAACCATTTCCATCTCTGCTCAACCTATGGAAATTCACATTCTTTTTCTCTCTTCACTCGGCTCGCTCTTCATTGCCATGGCAATGATGTTACAGTGAGTCACCTCCACATCTCCCTCCTCCTCAACACCGCCAAGAAGGAACATGGGAGTGTGTGAGAGAGAGACAGAGAGACATTAACAGAGAGCGAGGAAGAGAGAGAGGGAGAGGGGGAGAGAGAGAGAGAGGGAGAGGAGAAAGAGAGGAGAAAGAGCTCTGTTTCCCTGGAAACAGACTGGGGGTCTCCCCAACCCCCATTGGTTCTCAACTAGTTGGAATCAGCTTGTTACCCACAATGCTTGGAGCCAACAGAGTCTCTGTTTCTAGGTTGTCTCAGTCCTGTCTGTTTTGCTCTGTCTCCTCATATGCATGCACACACAAAATACACACAAATACACACAAACACACAGGTTCTGGTCGGAATTCAAGTTTGCATTTTGTGCCACTGAATCAAGCTGTTCATCCTCAGGTTCGTTTTATGCTAATATATGATCAGATAATAAAAAGTCAGTCCCCAACAGGATCCTCACTGCAGCTCTTTTCAGAACAAATGTGATGCTGTTCACAGCAGTTTTTATATTATTTCCTGATAAAATATAGCAATGTTTAAAGATTGCAAGCCCAGGGGGGAAACTGAAATAGTTAAAGAAACTAACTAATAATCAGTTTAAAATTAGTTTCCAGTAAGAGGTAAAATTATCTTCAAAAGGCTTAATGCAGCTGGTGGTAATTGCAACAATATGCAACAAAGACTTGGAAAAACAAGTTATACATGGTTCAGCTTAGACTGAAGGTTACAAAACTTTTGCTGAGAAATGAATTGGTGGAGCTTGTTGGGAGGCAGCTCTGCCTGAGAAGACGACTTCAGGGAAATAAAGTCTCAAAGTCAATAATGTAGCCGCAAGAAAGTTGGACTGTTGAGGTGTAATATTGATTTTATTTAATCTGGGCTCCTAAGAGTGTCTGAGGAGATAATTTGATGTAGAAAAGAGCAGTAATCTGAAAAAAAATTCAAGCATTCTTTCAATTTGAACATTTTTTGTGAAAGATCGGAGACAAACAAGTTGATGAGACCTGTTAGATAACTAACAACATCTTGCATCCAATGTGGACAGTTCTGCCTGTCGGCAGCACAACAGCAACGCACGGCGAGTGTTCAAATTGAAGATGGTCTATCCCCTGTGGAGCATGAATTTAATCACTGAATTTCATGGTGATTGGACCATTATGGTTTAATATTTCCTGGGGACAAGTGGCGATTTTAGCCAGAAAGGGTTGACTCATATTGCCATCTTTGTGCTAGGAAGAAATGAAACATTAATAATTAATGATTGACAACATCTATTGCAACTCTCTGGATGTGTGCTGCTGGGTTATTATGCTTGCAGAACATTAGAACAGAAAATGAATAAAGAAAAACAATGCTTGTACCAAGAATACCACAGAAAACATGTCCATGGTCATATGAGTGTCCTCGTTGGTGTAATAGCGCACATTCATACTGTACAGAAAACGTTTCTCATTGCAGACGGGAGCTGTTTTCAGTTCAACCTCAGGGTCACTGCATCTTCCTGTCCTTCATCCAAGCACAGAATGTAAGCACTTGTTTTTCCAGAGATATCAAACACTAAGAGTGCATCGGGATGGGAATGAGCAAAGCAGTACTGTGTGTTATTACATATTTACAAATGTTTGTATCCTTTGGCTGTACAATAAAGACAGACTACGTGCGCCGCTGTCAAATTGAGAGGTGTGAATACATTCCCATGCATGAGTGAGAGAGTACGAATGTAAGATCTAGCAGCGTGAGCTGGAGCATTTTTATCAAAGGGGGTTGCTCTTGGCTCTGCCTCTTGATCTCTTCTTCCCCTCTAACTACCGTGTGCCTGCTATCTCCCACAGTGATGCCACACAATTATACCAGGCTCTCCTTGGTTTAAATACTTGTAACACTGCTGCCTATCCACTGCACATTTTGTATCTACTGCTTGCTCTCCAGCTCATCCATCTGTTAACCTCTTTGTTCATCTTAAGCTATTTAGCAATGACACATTTCTATTGCACTTTTGCCTTTTTTAGTAAAATCTTAAAACAGTAGTCCCCAACCTGAGAGTGAGCCCCCTCAAGGTGTCCCCACATAAACATATTAGGGCATAATAAAGCATTACAGGATTAGTGTGTAGCGTTTATTGGTACCTTGCATTTTAGTTGTTCGTATTTTCAGGTGATTGTACACCGATGAAAACATGGGTATGAATATTCTGCCATATTCTGTAAATAG
This sequence comes from Protonibea diacanthus, assembly GCA_028641955.1. Taxonomy (NCBI): domain Eukaryota; kingdom Metazoa; phylum Chordata; class Actinopteri; family Sciaenidae; genus Protonibea; species Protonibea diacanthus. The sequence goes on from CM053985.1 coordinate 20,076,330, forward strand.
AGAACCTTAAAAATTACACACTGGACCTTTAAAGTAATAACACAGAAGACTACACAACTTTACACAACACTTTCTGCTTTTGTCTCATGAAATTGCAGACGCTCACACTTCTTCATTAGTCTACAATAAATAAATAAATGAATAAATATTTAAATTTATAGGCTTCACAAGTAGTAGTTGTTGTTTTAATTAGTTGAATGATATAAAATTATTCACGTCAAATGCCGAACATTCCTAAGTTTCAGCTCCGCGGTTTTCTGCTTCTCTTTGTTGTATGTCATAGTAAATTGAATATTTCGGGAGTTGGACAGTTGGTGAGACAAACAAAATATCTGAAGATGTCAGTTTAGCAGATCATTGTTAGCTGTGACCCTGGTTGAAAATGGACACTGTTCCTGTTGAGTAGTCAACGGTCAAAAAGGTTGGGTCTTAAAACATGATTAAAAATGTAAACTCATGAATTTTTATTGGACTAAATAAAGTTGCCTAAAGTCACTGGCATATTTTAATTTGTTAAAAATTAAAATATGTTTGTTAAGAAAAATACAGGTGAAATTTTGAAATTCTAAGAATTTTGTGGGATGAAATATTCAGTCTGTCTCTCTCCATTTCTGCATTCCAGTTTTTCAAATTTAATGTCCATGTCATCTGTCACTATGTGAGGCTGTATGCCTGGTTGATCCTGCATGTTTGCCGGGCTCCCTAATATTCATCTACCTTTTCGTCTTCTGTTTGACTGAACAGCATCTGGACTCTTGTTTTTGGGGGTATTTCCACTGTGAGAATCCATCACACACTGATGAGACAAACATGTAAAGCTAAAAGACAAAACAGTGTGATAATGGTAATTGTACATATTTTTACAGCATATTTTCATTAAGAATAATCATTTTTTATACAAAATCTATGATTCATCCAGGGGGAATAGTTTCTCAACCAACAACTCTCTTCGGTTAATAAGCACATTCTTATCTGGGGGCTGCACAGCACAACCAGTACAACTGTCGGACACTGATAATCTCCTAAAATCAGGAGTGAGATATCTTTCTCAGTGGACTTTCAGTTCTCTTCTTCCAAATTCCCCAAATTTTTCTAACTTGTCAGCTCTTCTACTACCACTCTGCTTCTCTAACCTTTAGAGTGTCTCTTCCAGAGCTTGCAAAACTAATCCACTGAGGCAAATGCAAACATGTATAATGTACATGTACAATTATTGCGCCACACACAAACACACAATCGTGCATCAATGCACTTACCACAATTTATATGGAGACGTTTGTATTTCAATTTAATGGACCATTTTTCAGTACAGCAAACATTTTAAAGGGTCTAAATGTCATAATGTAGTAGAAGAAATACCGCTAATATGCTCAATATTGTTTCTACAGGTCTTACAAGCAATTTCATGCTGGCTCGATTCTTTCTCGTTCCGCTTTAATTTGTCCATATTTTCGTTAAAGATCACAGAAATTAGAGTGGTTTCTCTAACTTTTGTCCCAACTATTGTTCCTACAGAAATCCATTCAATACAATCATATTTTCTCCCCACTTAATAATTACGATAATGCAGCTGCGTTATAAGAAGTTACAGCTATGTGACAGCTGTCCCACACAACTGTTAGAAAAAGCCTGAGATGACCCTCGAGGACTGATGTCTTACTCCTCAAAGACTGAAAAGTAACTAAGCAGCTGACTTTTGTCTGCAATAAGGCCATTTCCGGGCCAAGCATAAGAATTTAAAAATAGCTTGTTTTTATGACTTCATGGCCTCTCACAAATGGAAACCGCTCATTTAGTATCAAGAACAATTTACAAAGCACTTAACAGAACTGTAAACGGCCTTTCTGATGCCTGAAAAGCCTTGTCTGAGAATGGAAATCAATAACATTGCATCTCTCTTCACTTTGTTCATCAGTCATTTCTTTCTTTCCCTTTTAACATTAGATTACTGGATTAATGTCCTGGAAGACCAACCTCACACACTTGTCTGGTGATAAGATCGACATATACGGCACACAACCACGCGCTGCAAAACATCACACTTCACACGTCTGCAGACATTGTTGACAAATTGTTTCTTTAAATCAGAAAGCCAATTGTGTCTACGGTACAGTAGGTAGTTCAAACTGGGATAATCGCGCAAATCAAGTCAAAAGCTTTGTCAAAATGGCGTCAATTATCAAAGGAAAGAGACCCAAAGATGATGCGAATGAGCTCCTACATCTCTCCAGCATTAATTAGGACTTCACTCAGTAATTAGCTATCTGAAAATAATTACCATTAAAATGTCTGATTAAAATCTCCATCATTTTCAAAGTCAGGAGACTGAAAGAGAAACACCAGCATCAAATTAAGGCGTGCTACTTTTGACAACGACGGACACCGCAGTTGTCCCCTCATTTTATTTTAATTGAGCGGCAGATATGTGGGTAGTACCTCTGATTGGATCTGAGAAGCAGCGAAGCATTTGCAGAGTTGATTGAAAGTGACCTTGGTCTAATTACAATTGGTCTAATTATAATTCTCTGATTACATCCCTGCAGGAAGTGTAAGAATACGATGTTGCTGGTGGCCTCTGCTAATGACGTTAAGATAGATTCTGAATGATTCTTGAATTGAATTGATCCTGATCAGAAAATAAGAAACAACAAGATACTGTGGTTGCCATATTGTGTCCAATTAAATTTAATTACTGTAAATGTGTTTTGCTTGTTTTTTGGTGTTTGAGATTAATGAATTAATCAAAAAAAAAAAAAAAAGATGCATCTGTCTTTTTTGTCTGATTCTCTCTTTCTATCTATGTCCCCCTGTTTTAGTCCACCTCTCCCCTCTCCCATCTGTCTGTCTGTCTCCCAGGGCTGAGGTCGCGCTGCCCTCCAGCTCCCTTCCTCTGAGCCAGAATGACATCATCACATAGCAGCCTCGTCCTTGGGAGTGCCTATTCATCACCCTGATCATCATCGGCAGCATCAGCAGCATCACCTGCGTATGCACACGCATACACACAAGCACACACACTTACTGCAAGAAGATAAAAGAGAAGAGAGCCCCCACCGGTTCTGCAGGTTTGCAAGACTAAAGAAAGGATGGAGAGGACCACAGAGAAGAGGATCCTGCTGGGGTAGGCAGAAACCCCTGACCTGTGCACTTCCAACAATACATCTCAATAAACCAAGGTACAGACAAATCTGATGAGTCAGACTTCAGGCTACAGAGGGAAAACAACAACATAAAAAGCAGAATTGAGAAGATCCCCCCCTCACTCACACACACACACACACACACACACACACCCTCCTCCACATCGCAACTTCCAGCGAAGAGAGCCACACTTCCCTTCTCTCTTAGTCACCAGCTAATCTAACTTCAAGGGGCACTGGCACTGCTTACTGTATTCCAGTTACTGGATGGTGCATGACTAAATCAACCCATGCCTTGATGTACGGGAATTATAGCAGCAGTGATGTGGAGCCCCACTGAGAAAACACAGCAATAAACAATGTTTCCACCACACAGGCCACACTGTCTGTCTGCCCAGTCTGCTCTTCAGCGTAATGTGCACACAATACTTCAGGCAGTATATGTGTGTGTGTGTGTGTGTTTTTGTGTGTGTGTAGCATTTTACAGATGCTGTGCTCTGCTAGAATACAAGTACTACAAATCTTAAGAAGTACCTTCTCTACATTTCTTTATCACACACTTTAAACATCACAACAAGCAGTCAATTAAACACCACTTCAGATCAAAGACCCGTGATGGGATAAAACCATTTTACAAGGCTGTAAAGTTTCAGTAATATGATAACCCAGCAGTGTTAAGTGTATGCTCCTGGGATTAGATGTGAGAAACTGATGAAGGTTGGCAAATCAGGCTCAACTTTATCGCCTAAATGCACACCAAAATCTACATCTGTTCTTTTGATTTAAGCAGAAAGCAACTATATCACCCATATTGCTCTTTGCATGATTTAGTAAGGCAGAAACTAAGAAGTAGGAGACAGTGGAGTGAGCAGTGAGGTGTTATCTGCATTGCTTCGACGAGAACTGTTCAGTCCTGGATTGTCATTTTAGCATTTTAACACCAGTTTAAACACATCTCCTCATCAATATTAATACAATGGAGCCCCTAAGTGTTCAATATTAACTAAATAAAAAAACATTATGAGATAAATGTTTCATAATCTAAGACTCAGTTCAAGGATATGATATGTAATTTTATCCTGCGTCCTTTCATAGTGACAGTTTACCGCAGGTCATTTTTATTTCATTTCAGCAGCAGCTTTTATTTCTGAATGTTTCCAAAGTCTTTTTTTTTTTTTATTTCACACTGCCATTTTCCCCATTCAGACCAAAGCAACAACCAAACTCAAAAATTATGAGGAAAAACTTTAAAATAATGCTTTGAGCCCTGAAAATATTCACATCATGGTTATATATTTTGTCTCTACTTTTTTAAAGAATGATTTTATAATGTCTTGTTTACTTAATGTTTCCATATAATGCAGCATCTCCCAGCAGAGAGTCCTGTGTTAATCGTTGCCACTGACCGAGAAAGAGTAAGAAAGGCCACATCAGTGTAGACTCACATAGTCATGGAAGGCCTTGGCCTCACTGGAGTGTTCACATGTGTCTCTTCTTTCCGGAGCTGCACAGTACAAGTCCCAGAAAACACTATAACACACAGAGAGGTAGTCAGAGAGAAGAATGATGACAAAAGAGAAACATTAACGTTTGACAGATAAAAAATAATAGTCCATTTCAGAGGCAGCGAAATCCAGAATTGAGGCAATAAGTACGACTCTATTATCAACATCGGAATAGACTTTAGGTGAGTGCGTTACGATGTGCAAACAGCAACCTGAGGAAGAGCTTTTGGGGACAATTAATGAGATGAGAATAAATGAAAACAGGAGGAGAAGGAGGGAGAATGATCATTTTATTTAATGCTGTCAATGATGGAATGAAGAAAAACAGCATGAAGAGGAATGTAATTTGAATCATTAGACACAAAAACACTCACCACCACCATGAGTGGAGGAACCCCGGAGGTTCTCCTAATGTGATGTTCTTCTCCCATCGGATCTGGACAGATAGAGAAAGACAGTGAGAGAGACTGATACATATTAAGTATAAAACATGCCCGACATCTGAATTACCTGCTTTACAAGGTTGGAGAAGGTGCAAGGGAATTTCTATAACACATGCCATTATGTAATTATATTATGATTCTCATGCCATGGATTTATAAGTAGATAAGTGAGTATATGTGTGCCTGAAAGCCCCGTCTATTTGCAAGTACGTGAAGGACTGTGTGTGCAAATGTGTGTTTATTGAGTCAGGGGATGTGCAGAGTCTGAGGTCAGAGACATGTACCAGCCTGAGGAGCCCAATCAAGCCTTTGTAAAACCCACACACCCTTCAGTCTGCTCTTCTCCCACATTATCTGTTCTCCTGCTTCCAGGGTTTCATTCATTCCTTGCTTCTCTCTGGATAACTGCTGTCTAACCTTTATGCTTTCTTACCTTCCTTTTTTCTTTCCTTTCTTCCTCATAGACAGAATAAAGGTCGGGGAATGCTTGACACTAACTGGTTTGTATGCTGTATTATTTGATCAAGTCTGAAAGCAAAAGTAATCTTGTGAGTCAGAATGTTTCCAATTTTTGCCTACTTTCTCTCCTGTTAGACTGAACTCAGTGTTACTTCCAAGACCAGTAGCAATTCATACATTATTTTGTGGGGTTACAGAAAAAAAAAGACCTGGTTACAACTAGCACTTCCACTCTGAAGTATCGAGTTGATGGTTAGCAGCAGCTCTTAGATTTGAGGAGGTTTACAGTCCAGACACCTTGAACCTCTTTATCTGAATTAGTTGGTCTTCATACTGTGTTAGTACTAATGTTAAAAGGGAACCTTTGAACCATAACCTTTGAAAATATGAGCAATTAGCATAAGTCTAACCTCTGTCTTGCTTTTGGACTCTACTTATATAAGCTAAGTTGCTAAACAGGGAATGCAGAACATACTGACCAACTCATGAAGCTAGGTTTGTCATTTCAGTCATCAAAGTTTATGAAGCAACTTTTGCACATAGATACACACACAGCAATCTTCTGTCACTATTACAGTGAAATATGTGCGCCATGGTGCACGGTTACTACAGAAGATGCAAGCACGGTCTCTCATCACGTGCTTGCCCAAGTCACTCAGAAACCTGTTAACTTAAGTGCATATTACCGCACTAATTCTTTGAAATCATATTGTTTTTTAAAGGTGCTGTCACTGTTATCATTGCAAAAATAGAAAGACTGACAGATGTAGCAACAGTAACTAAGGGAGGATGGTCAGTTTTAACATTGAGTTCCACAGAGAGGCGTGTGGGAAGTTTCAGACACCATCTGATGAACACTTCAGCTGAAGCATTTGGACACCTTAACACCTCCGTCAAGGTTAGAGACTGACATGAGTGCTGACATCATCCACAACTGGAATGATTTATGTGATTTACTGTGCTGTGCAGATACGTACAAAGACACAAGCACACAAGCATCTAACAGGCTGAGCAGCAGCTGTGGGCAAGCAGTCAGACTTCTCCTATCAGACTATGACGCTACTGTTTAGTCTGCTACTCCCCTCTATAAACAGACTTACATCACTCATTCTCTTTAACTTTTCAAGCGATCTCATGATCATCTTTTTAATTTTCTTCCATGAAATGTTTCATATGAGTACAATAAGACTATTGTGTTAGTCTGGGAGCAGCGTGACCAAGCGTTAAAATAACAGGAACAACTGAATCACTTTCAATCAGACTGTCCTGACCTCAGCTGCACAGACACACTGACTTTTAGAAGAATGCCTTTCTTTGAAGATTTTTTTTGGGAGGGGTGGTGGGCAGTCAGGAACTGCCTCTCTTTGTTTATCAAATGTGCTTTCAGTCTAAGTTTGCAGTCCTAGTAAAGACATCAGTTAACTTGAAACATTATGGGCAGAAATTTCCATACACGCCATAACAAAGAAGAATTTACTCTCTCATAATTACTCAAATGGTACAAAAGTTACAGAATGGGCATGACATCCATCATTTCTCTCATTTAATTGGCTGTATCTGAGTCCAAACACAACTGCAGACAGTTCAGATCAGGACACTTTTTAGCGTGTTCTTTTATTCTCCCTTCATCTGGAAAGCGTCGAAGAAAATAACGTTGACTGTGCCCGCATATCCTGTCTTCTTGTGGTCTGCAGACCCGGGAGGTTCATTCATTTACCTTCACCATGCTACAGCGAGATCCCTTTAGCGTGATTACTGGCAGATGTAGGCTGTGTGTTGACGAGGCTGCTCTCGCTGCACTATGGAGCGAGATTTAGACACTGCTCCTTTCATTTCTACCCGTATGAGAAAACTTCAAACTAACTATATTTTAACCTTTTTATTCCGGCTGTCCTCATGCATTCTGTTATGGTCTAACTGTACTTATTGTCTGAGACATCAATTTAGTTTGACAGAGAATCGAGGTTTCTTGCTTCCTGTCCTTCTGAGCTGTCTGTCTTTGATTTGCTATTTACGTAAAGGTATTTGGGTCTGATTCGTGACTCGTCTTTCTGGGCTCTTGTGTTTCCTGAGCCTGAGGATACACTGTAAACAGATGTGAATGATAAAAAGTGGATAATAGGCCTTTAAAGCCGTGTTTAACTCCACCCTACACCCTTGCTGGAATAGCAAGAGCTACATTATGGTGTAATGTTTACCCTGTGTGTGCATGTGTGCGTGCTCACGCATGCACACCCATGTGCATTGTGTACAAGTGGCTGTGTTTATACTTGTTGCACTCTTAGCTAATGCGTTCCCACACTTGAATACGACACCGCCTATCCTTTTCATCTCCCACATCTGCGGAAGAGAGAGCAAGTGATATGGCGGAGAGGAAAGGGTGTCAGAGAGACAGAGAGGTGTGTGTATATGCTCATGTGCACGAACACACACTAAGTCAGAGTGATGAGAATTGGTGCCAGCTGATGATGTAACCTTTTCCATCCCCCTCTCTTTGTTCTCCTCTTCCTCTGGCCGATGTACAACAAGCCTCCAGCCACTGTCTTCCACATTGTAATTTACCGTCATTTACAGCAAACCACCAGAATCAGCTGACCTCATTTTCACCCCGTCACCTTTTTACCTCTGCAGAATTAAAGTGAGGACGAGCTCGCTTCTCAGGACGAGCAGTGGAGAGACGGATCACAAAAAGAAAGTGGGGGACTCAGAAAGGAAAAGATTGAGATTGATAGAGATTGACTGAGACGCAGCTGCTGAGCGGATCAGAGAATGATGTCAGTTGAAGACGTCAGCTCCAGGCTGAGCGTCGTAACTCTCCCTGTGCTCCGGCTCCAGTGCCACTAAATGCAATACTAATGTTAAAAAGCCCGTCTGCGGCTAACGACCTGTTGGCTCAGCACTGGAAGGCCAAGCCAATTCAATTAACTGCTACACTTACCGGACACAGTGTACGAGGGTCAGATCACCCTTCAGAGTGGACACATAAAGTACATGGGCTGTACACTCTAACACACACAAACACATACAGCTCCTTTGTGACTTACCTCTGAGAGAAAGGTCTGTGCTGACTTCTGTGCTCCTACATGCAGCAGGTACTCGTACACATACAGAGCTAACCTGCACAAAAAAATAAGAACACGGTGGGAGAAAATGGGTCAGTTTGTTCATCAAGATCCAAACAGTTGACAGTACATGTCAGCAGAGTAAAAAACAGGTTAGAGTATGAGAAAACGTGGGCAAACAGATCTACAGTAGAAGATTCACCTTACGTATCCGTAAGTCTTTCTTGTAAATGTTTCCCCGACCATTTCTATCCAAGTCTGGGGCCAGAAAACAACTGCTTTGGGACCTACCACACTCTATATTTAAGATAAATCCATATTTAAGAGGGAGTTTCTCTCAGGATTGCCTAAAAATAAAGATGAAGGAGCCTACGCATGGATAAGAATTGCCAAGCAGCTCCAAGATGCAATGTGCAGTGATGTGCGAGGGCATCGCAGTCTGTTACAAACCTCATGAGAAACAGAAAGACACACACCAACTTAGGAGACGCTAATCGCCTCCTGAATGCCAAACAGGCAGGGCAACTTTTTAAGACATTTGATATTCACCCAACGTTACGCTACATCTAAAATACACCTGTTTGAAGAACAAACAGCATAAGAGTAGGTTTGGTGGGACCGCACTGTGAAACACCTCACCCTCGTGCCTCGGGCTCTCCACAGACTTCCTCCCATGGCTTTGATCACAGTACAAATTAATTACAGGCTTGATTTGTTAATCAATTCTCCTCCCAGTGCGTCTGTGCAGGTGCTAACAGCAACTTAGAGAAAAGGAAAGGGGGCTGATGATCTACTGGGTCTATAAATACAAGATAAACATTGATCCACAGGAGATCAATAGTAGATCACACTGACTCCTAACGGCACCCTGTAGATTTGGACAGGAGTCTGGTGTAACGAAATGTAGGCACTGTACATGAATAATGAGATGTTTGTCATGAATTTAGCAAAGGGGGCAAGGTGCAGGTACATTACTGCTCGATCCACAGTTCCCCTAAAATCAATATTAACCAGGTTAGGCGCTGATTGGTTGGATTCCTAAGGTGCTGCCTGAGTGTTTTCATACTGTAGAGATGTATTGTAAATATATACAGATGTAGCCATATCAGAAAATAGTTAGAAGTTGGTGTAGTGAGATTAAACGGGTCCTCAAGCATGCAAACTTAGTAGATTTTTGGTAAAATGTAGTCATACGAGTCTTCATCAGTTTATTGTTGTCTATATCTATATGGGAATTGTTGAGTCGGAGTTTGTTATGATTTGGTGGTGTATAAATAAAATTGATTTGAATTGAATTGAAAATGTCAGAAAACAGTGATGTAGAGGTGATATAGTGAAATTGCTAGTTTTGTCAGACCAGCGGTCAAAAGTTCACAATTATAATAAAGAAGAGAATCACATTCTGACATTTAAAAAGCTGTAATTAATGCATGTTTGGCATTTATGCTTGAAAAACGATTGACATCAGTTGATGGATATATTTGCTGGTTTATTTTCTGTTAATCGTCTAAGTGATTATTTGACAAATCCTTTCAGTGATACCGACGTACAGGTGCAGTATACAGTAGATGATGCGTGACACAGCACAGGCTTTGACCTGGAGCTTGTTGTGTCTGTATATGTTTGTGTATACATGCGTATGATTGTGTATCGTCAGGTGTGAAAGGTAGTCACACGGGGACAGCAGCTGTCCTAGAACCCCCTCTGAAAGGTGCTACCAGCCTGCTGTAGCCGATCCAGACTCCTCTCATATCGAGGTAAAAATAAACTCCCCAGACAGCCCTGTCTGCCTGTCTGAAGATGATGGACTGCGCACCTTTCTGCTCTGCACACAGGTACTCTGTCTCCTCGCCCACCGCACCTAAACCCCCCCACCCCCCCCCCCTCCACCCTCCACCCCTCCATTTCCATCTCTCTTCTTCATCACTTTCATCTCAAGTCTCCCCTCTTCCTCCTCTCTCTCTGCCTTTTCTGTCTTGATGGCGCTTTCTTCTTGCACCTTTTTATTAGGAGGCCATGTTTGTTTAATGATGAAAGGATGAAGGGAAGCAGCAGAACCTCTCTTCCTCTCCTTCTCACCGTCGCTTCCTCTCCCCGTTCCCCCCTGACCTAGCAGTAATGTTTAACCAAAGAGATAGAGACAGAACGTTTCACAGGGACAAGGTTAACGGAACAGTGAAAGGCTGGACAAAACTCCTGACACCTCGACAACTGAACATGAATAAAAGATGCCCCCCATTTTTTTTAAGACACCGTACAACTCTGAACATCTCGAGGAACAGACGTGTTCAGTTGCTCTGTTATGCATCATTTTCCTGTCTAAATGTCACTCTCCTACGTGAACCCTAACATCAGCTACAGCAGCATCGGTATAGAACTATTTATCAATCCTGAAAGATATCATGTATCAGCAATGAACACATTCACAGCAATGATGACAAGCCTGATGGACTGCATGAATGAATGCATTGCGTAAATTAAGAAATAAATGCTCGTCCTCGGCACGCATTATCCTGTATTCAGCCAGCTATCTATTACCACACAAAAACGCAGCCCCACTCAGTAGCTGCCTTTGAGGCAGGCTGAAAGGTTTGACCTATGATTGATTTCACAGGAGCTGTAAGATGTGACCTTTGGTCCCGATATAGAGAAAGGGTCAAAGAAAGCGAGGAAACACAGGAAAGGTGAAAGGATATCAGGGCAGAAGGGGGGAGAAATGTGAGTGAATGAAAGAAGGAAACATTAAAGGGTATAAAGAGGTGAGCAGGCAAGTTTTGGAGTATGGATGAAAGTAAAGGAAAAACCAAAGAGGTCCTAATAACAGCTAAATGCATTGATACACATAAATCAGGCTCAAACCACTCCCCTCTCTTCCTCTTATTTCTTATTTATTTAACACACACCAACAGAAGGCTGAGTTAAGACCAAAGTGATAACAGACAGAGCAGCAGCAGAAGGAGGCACTTTGTTAGCATAAAATATGTCTATTGAACTTTAACTTAAAACTACTAATTACCTCAAAGACGACTGATGAGCTTTGAAAACACGAAACCCCCTCGTGTCGCTCTCATTGTTTAGTTCCCTGTACAGCCGAGCCTCTCGCTGATAAAAAAAAACTATGTGGAACATTTGACTGACAGTCAAAATACCAAGTGGAGATAAGGTTTGAGGATTAGAGAACGGGAGACTCTTCAAGGTTAACAATTCACACAATAAAGTGAAAGCATTACAAAGGCTCTCTTGTCATTAAATAAACTGTCACTTTAAATAATCTCTGCATTAAGATTTCGGGTAAAAGTGCTCTAACTGAGGCAGCCAATGAATTTATAATGGCTTTTGACACCATATTAGTCCCTTTGCATTGAAGCTGCTGTGGTGTTTGCCCTTGCTGTCGGACACACCTGAGACATTTTTTATTTCCTACCTGTCTACCCTGGGAATTTGTGTTGTAAATAAGAACCACTTTACATTAATCACAACTGCAACCAGAATGATTGAAGAGATCAGGTGCCTCCCACTTCGCCTCCTCTTCATGTGTGCTAAACTGTGTGTGTGTGGGTGTACAAATAAGTGTGTGTTGTGCGTAGCGGTGGTGAGTAGGTAAATGTGAAGAGGGTAGAGCAGACAGGGCAAGTTAAAGATCCACACCTGACTCTTTTCTCCTTCAAATTCAAGTGTTTTTGTCTTCTGTGAATCGCATTTAATTAAATTCATATTTGCCAGCGACCCCCATCCCGACTGCTCGTGTAAATCAGCACCAGGCAGCCGGCAAGCTTGAACAGTCAGAGACCGAGCTTAGCTTAATGAAGGCAGCAGGCAGAGAGAGCGACCAGCTTCTGTGTTGCCTTGTTACTGAGCCGCACAGAGAGGAGAGCAAGGAAAGGGGGAGTAGCTTGGAGCTCAACCACAACCTATGCTTAAGGCAAAGACATGAACTGATTTTCCAAGATCAGCATTTAGGGGCGACCAGCAGATCAGTACTAATCAATTTACCGCCATGGCGATCAAAGTCTGGCAGAGCTACAACTCACAACAGACAATGGTTTCAGTGATTGGATTTGCCTGTTATAGATTAGCTCCAGATTATTTCACCCTTGTTAAAGATGAAATGGAAAAGTGATTATACTTCTGATCTGAATCGGCATGTTAATTGACATATAACAAGACTTGCTACTATGCTGACATAGCCTAATGACACATTTTTGACCAGGAAAATCACATTAAATATTAAGTATGTAAAAAGAGGAGTAATAAAATACTAAATAAAAATCGTGCCTGTATACGTGCTATCCACATTAGTGATGCACAAGTCAGCCTCTTCAGCACCTCTTCTACAATTAACCGGCTCCCACAGTATGTTAGCTGTATACAGAATTGTCACATTTCTCCTCTGTAGCTGCACATATTTTCCATTTAAGCTGCACTTGGAGATTTTCTGTAAAAAAAAGAACCACAGTAGAGACTGTAGCGCCTCACACCCTGCAAGTAAGATTCTATAAATTTTCTTTCTTTGCCCAAAGAAGTGTTGGGTGTGGGCAGTGGCGGGAAATCGTCTCTGCACACAGGAACTGATAAATACAAACATAGCAGCAGTTAGAGAGCGATGTGGTCAGAGAGAGATGTCCCTTTTGGTACCTGGTATGTAATTATCACAGACTGTAAACTGCACAAGAGTGTGCTGAGTGCTGTTTAATGATGTCAATATATTTAAACGTGAAATCATTTATTTTCTGGGGCCGGAGCAACAAGCTGTAAACACAAAATTGACACTTTATAAAGTTGACATTGTGGATTGTTAGCAAACAGTGGCTTATTTGCACAACCAGCCATAAATTAACATGCAGTCTTGTTTCTGTTCACCTGATTACTGTAACGTCTTTTAGCTCTGTTTTTCTCTTCACCAACTCCTGACGGAAACATCTGGCTCTTTAGTCTTCAAGCAGCTAGTTTCTGACTTTGTCTGTCATTTGTTGTTTGGCAGGTAGCGTATACTGAATTTTTTTTTATGCTGATAAGCACTGTAAGACACTGTAGGCATGAAGCAAACAGTGATAGACTGGGGTGATAATTATCTGTTGGTCCATTACTTCAAATGACCTCTTTGACATTACGCAGCCATTTTGCCATCCATTACTTCGATAAAACTACTTGTTATAGCAGCTTTAAGCCCAACTTAAATTCAACAAATCCAAAATTTGATCAGTGCTATCCCATCTGAAATGTAAACATTGTAAGGATACTGTAAATCTCACAAGACATCAGCAAGGCCAAGGCAAAAAACTTAAAACTGGAACATTACTTTCTAAAAAATGGCCTTTGAGGTCTTTATGTCCTTCAGTGACGTGTTACACTGATATTAGTGGTTAATCTGAATAAGGTTTCTTGACCTTGGATGAATGTGGGTCAATGTTACTCTGGACAATTGACTTGTATTAGCGATGGGAATATAGTTAAATGTTATTGAAAATGAAGTGAAATCTGTGTAATTGAAACAAAATGAATGAAATGAAAAACTGAATTCTTTGCAGTGGTTTTCCTGTTTTAAACAATCGCGTAAAGTCTCCTGATTTTGTCAGATTTGATAAGTAATTTCTGGATAAACGATGAAGGAAAAATAAGACCAAACAGATTCAGAGTGAAACACACCCCCCTCTCCGATTCCACCAAGAAGGAAAATTACAGAAAGAGAGAGAAAGAGAGTGATGGGAGTGACAGCAGTGTAGCAGAGCGAGATGAAAGGTTCTGGTGAGAAAAGTGTTGAGAAGGGGGATTAGAGAGACAGAAAAAAAAAAGGCAGATGGGGCGGATGGAGGTGATGGGTGTGAGCGAATGAGCCCCAAGATGAATACTCGTGAGATCTGTAAACTTTCATATTCTAATGTTGAGGATCCTCACTGAGCGTTATCTCAGTTAGCCAAGCACCCTGCTGTGACCTCCTTCTGCAAATTAACACAAAATCCTGCAACGAAAACAGCCAGGCTAAACTCGACCTGATTCCTACCATTCTCTAAGAGAAAAAGCAAATGACTGCACGCTGTGCTGAAAACATAACATACAGAAAGGGCAGAATGAAAGATACATAAGCATACTATGCCTTGGAGTATTCCCTGAATTTCATTATATTTGTATAAATGAATTTCAATGGGTTGTGTGTGAGAGGTAATGACAATGGAGAAATAATCCTAGATTGAACTAAGTCACACTCAGGAAGTTGAAATACTGTAATTATCTCCTGGGTATGCTTACCTGTGACGAAAGATTAAATTGCTGCCTTAAATCTCTGCTGTGTGTGTTCAAAGTAAAGAATAATGTTAGTAAAAGAGACACTGAGAAATATCCACTGAGAGTATAGTTTCTTTGAAGCACTTTGCTTTCAAGCAAATGGCACACTTTACAGAATAATAAAGCAATAAGGTGAAATAAAGTGACTCCTTTAAATTTCCCATAGCATTAACGCCTTATGATATATTAGACCTGCAGTAAACTGCTGATTGGTAAAGCTAATAAAATTAACTTATAGTATCATTTTCACTGTTGTTGCGTATCATATATACCATCATGAGCCTTTCACTCAGCGTTGGTGAGGATCTGCTTGTGCCTCTCCGTGAGTACAGTTTGTTTGGCTGCATGTTGTCATGATTTTTGAGACATTTTTCCCTTCCCATGTTACATAATTTTGCAGCATATATAACTGATGCAATACGGGCAGAGACAGCAGTAATCGCGGGTACAAAGACACCTACCTGGTACAAAACTGAGCCAGGTTAACCACATGCATCGGCTTTATTAGAGGACAGTCATCAGAGTACAAGACAGTGTTAAAGGCTTTAAATTTAGGTACCAAAGATCTAGATGTTATAGCCCAATTAATGCTGGATGTTTTAGGCTAATACTGATCTGTTTGTCTCATAGATTTTCATATATAGTGAGATACTGTGATTTTTTTTAAACACTTGTGACCAATAAACATACATAACTGGACATTTTTACAGTGTAAATATCCTTCCAGTGCTCTGGTAGACAAACATGACCTCAAACCTAATTTGGCATTAAGATACTTTCATTTTTTGCTATTTTTAATAAACTAACATTGACTGCTATATTGGTCTGGCCAATTTATCAGCCTAACTCTGTTGCTTTCTGCATTAACGTATGTATTTACACTGCTGGGATATGAAACTGTGTTCCAGTGTTTCTGTTTATTTTGTATAGTAATCATGACGCATTGCTGAGGACAGTGGTTTGTTTGTATCCTTACCCACTGACAGCACCTCTCATGATCACACTGCAGGCCACAGGAGCAACACAAATCACAGACACCTGTCTTTGACTCAGAGGTAGGGTCGTCAACATTATCATCATCACGCCCAGTCTACAGCGAAGCCAAGCAGGCTCTCACTCTGCAATCAAGCCTCCAAAAGCCCACCATCAAACCACCTGCCACCTGTGGATGAGCAGAGCGTTGGCAGCTCCAGCTCCAGACAGCTCTGGCAAGAACAGAGAGAGGGACCCCGCCATAAAAGTGAGCGCAGCCATCAAGCTGCTGCCCCTGCTGAGGACAGCCCTGTGTGTGACAGCCAAACACTTTCCCTGATTAATCAAGCCTAGCAGCGGGGCTTTACGTGCCATTAAGAGCCTTGCTAAATGACTTCACTTCATTCATTAAAGTGGAGCATCCTCTGCGGGTAAAGTGGGCTATGCTTGCCAGACAGACAGACAGACAAGTGAAAGCCGGGAGAGAGATGGTGGTAGGGCAGCGATGAGGGTGGCGAGGGCACTGAGGCAAGATAAACAACGACAAATATAGACCCATTACAATGCTGAATAATTCATCTTATACGCAGGGCTTCGGGAAAACAACAGAGAAAAAAAAAACAGCCCAAACAACCGTGGGGATTATGGAGCCTTTATACAGTGAAAAGCATCTTCAAAACAGGGCTTTATGCACACACCTTGTCTGGGAAAGGTACAGCGACAGGATCACGGTCAAATCACTTTATGTGGAAAATCAGACTGCAGTGGACTAATCCCTGATGCATTTTCATTAGGCCAAAGTATAGTTTTAATGAATCTGTGCAGCGTTTGGACAGCTAGGTGTGACTGGATTAATTGTTTGAAAGCGCTGTTAGCTGCACACAGTAGACGCTTTGTTTAACGTTTTCTTGTAACTCTGCTCTGCAAGCACACAAAACACACACACACACACACACACACACAGAAAAACTCATTCACACAAGAGGCAAAAAGAAAAAAAAGCTAGAAAAGAGGAAGATTATGAAATGCAAAGGCGATGATACACACTGATAGTATCGAGGGAAGGACAAAGATGGGTAATTTACCAGTCAAGAGATACCAGAGATAAAGATGTAGCGATGGAGAGAAAGATAAAGAGATAGAGATTAGCAGCAACAAGAGGACTAGAGAAGGTAGAGAGGAAGAGCAAGGAGAGAGGAGGGGAGAGGAGAGAGACAGAAAGAGAGGTAGAGACAGAGAAGGAGGGAGAGAGTAAATGATTAATGAAAGGAGCTGGGAAGCGCAGCGAGGGGAGGTCAGGACAGCGCAGAATATTAGTGATGCTGCAGCCTATGAGCAAAACTGAAAAGGACAATATTATGAACATGCCTGCTGATGTCACACACCTTTATCAGGGAGGATCTCAGAGAGATTGAGATGGTATTAGGCTGACACGTCCGTTTAACACTAGATTTGCAGTGGAAGCGAACCCAACATGCAAACACTGGAAGAACAGGAGGATGAACTACAGTCTGGGAATGAGACAACGTCTCCCCCCTTTAATTTAATAAGGCAAAAAACTAGTTGGTCTCTAAGCCTTTGAGAGGTTTTGAGTTGTCATTCACCCATTAGAGTGTGACTATAGCATAAAACAATGACTGCAAGTACATGAAATAACAGCAAACCTGCTGTGGATAAAGTTTATATCATGTAGGAGAAAACAACCATCTACATTAAGATGATTTATTATTTAAGTGTGACAAGACTTCCATTAGACTCCTTCAACTTCTGGCGATATCTCAGTCAAATACATGCCTTCAATTAATCCCCAACTGGCAGTGTGCTGTGGCTCTATTGCTGGCTGCTCGCTGATGCATTTCTAATTGGTATTTTTGCTGATGGTCACAAGTTAAATCTATATTCTCCATTACCCCTCCACAGCATCCCTTGGGGCCTGTCTAATGGGCTCCTGCTAAAGGCAGAGCACTTGTATTGAGATATTCGTACAAAGTATATTCTCTCTGACACTGCCCAGTTGGACGCTGCGTAGATTTCAGCTACAGGTTCGCTGCAGAGTTGAAAGTCGGGAGGAGCAGTGAAAAGTTCACTCCAGCTTTGAAGATTAACAAAACACGTGTCATAATCCCGCATGGAAACAGCCTGAGGAGAGACACTCATGCTCAAATAAACTCTGCTTTATCTGCTCGTGTCTCCACTGAGATGGTCTCACATGCTGCTTTGCTGAGCAAATGTTTGTCGTAGCCTTTATCCCTCTCACTTCCACAACACGTAGTAAAGCCCTGAGTGGAGCATTGGCTGGGTGACAGGCCTGAATGGTCCAACGCCGGCTTGGCAAAGATTGGTGTAGCCTGCGCTGGCTGAGAATGGCCGGGTTGAAAGGTAGCTGGCTGACTTCAGAAATGTGTGAGAGGTTGCCCAGCCAGGCAAAAATCACTGTGACATCACACAAGAGGCTGATAAATGCTGAAAATGAATAACTACGAGGGATTATGATGTTGACATGCAGCATCATACTGTATGCCCTGCTATCAGCTGATACATTCCTAGTTTAGATAATGAAGATGCAAAAATCATAACATGTGGCTGAAAGTCAAATAGACTAAACTTTCCTCCTGCAAAGAGAGGAATTTGCCAGGAGAAAGGTGAAATGTCATGCGTAGTAGTATAAGTCAAAAGAATGAAGCTCATATCCTGACGGATAGGAAGACTCCTGCGTTCTTTGGCTCAGCTCAGCGTAGACCTTGTGTTTACCTTTCATTAACTACAGATCCTGGAAACCTCTCCTCTCCTACCCATCGTTGGGACGGTCCGGTGCAAAAATAAATGCTGTAAAACAGCCACTTGAAAAACAAATAGCACAAATTCCAATGGTTGAGTTATAAATTGTTTAATACATACGCAGGAACAACACCACTCAGGTTTTTGTTTCTTTAACATATTTAGTTCAGTTTTATTTTTTGGCCACTCGTGTTTAATAATGGTAGATACCCACCAGTGCCCAAATGCAACATTTCAAGATTCAAAATTAACTACCAAGTGAACAGTGTCCAATTCTGAATGTCCTTCATGAGAGAGAAGAATGTACATGGGAGAATAACGCCAGCTCATGCATCACTCAGCAACATGGTGAACAGGACGGAGACTGATAACAGCCAGCTTATCAAGATGCTCTGACCACAACTCTAACTGTAATTGCAACGCTCCACCCTGTGTTGTAAGGACAGCACAGAAAATGTCACCAAAAGGCAACACCCAAACCGGTTATCGTCTAATATGTTGTGCATGAAAAAAAGTAGAAAGATAGAACACAAAGTCTAATAAACAGAAAAGGAAGTGAACTAAATGTTAAATAATGTGTAGACCATATTCTTTAATTTAGCTAAACTGTTCAAATGTCTTTGTGGAGGCAGAATTATGTTTAGAATTATAATTATCTTAAATATAAAACATGTCTACAGCTTATATATGATCAATAACTTGAATTAAGGTACCAATCATGTACTATATTTTAGGCTTTTTTTATATATTTATTTATTATCATTGACTAATCTGCTGATTATTTTCTGGTCTATAAAATGTCAGAATAGTCAAAAATATCCATTACAGTTTTCTAATGTCACCATGTTGTTTCTTTTTGTCTGACCAACACCAACAGTCCAAAAGGACAAAAAGATCTTCAATTCTTCTTAACCAGATCTATAAAAATAAGTGTGTTTTGTTTAAATTCATTTAAATGAAATAAAAGTCTACGCCTCCACGATGGTACAAGAATATTGATAGATTCATCATTTTGCTCTGTGTTTGTGTGCCAGTGAAAATACTGACTGTGAGTTCAGTGGGTGGTGTGTACAAGACTGGCGGCAGCTCTGGCAGGATACACTCCCCCCACTCGCATCTTGAAAACAGCAAATTAGTGCAGCTGCAATTAAGACTTGAACAGACAATACAATAAAAAAAGGAAGCCTGATACAGGCACAATCAGACAAAGTGAAACAGTTCTTGTTCTGTCAGCAGTGCAGAGACTCTACTGTCTCACAGAGCAGACAACAATACCCAGGGCTGAGATAACAGGAAATGCCAGCTTATCAGAGAGAGGGAGAAACAGAGAGAGAGCGTGATGGGTAGCTCACTGTTTACTAACAGACTAATTGAGCAAAAATCCAGTTGCGTCCATTATATAAAAATCTGTTGTTTACACACAGGTTTCAGCCAGTAAGATTTTTTTCTACAAGTGAAATTTGTTTGCAGAACATGTAAAATGGATAAATCAAATAAAAGCGGAGGCAAATCCATCACTTTCTTAATTTGAGTTCCATTTCATTGGCTTTGATTTGTTTAGATTGAGTCACCTCTCGTGGGGAGTTTGTTTAATTTCACAGCTGAAAGAACACCAATGATTTTTAGGAGTGTTTTCCTTGTTCAACTTTCTCTACAAGCTATTACAGTAAATCTTGAATGCAACACAGCCATAAAGCCCAGAATATTAAAGCGCAGTTTACAGAGAGAACTTAAGAGTTTGATGACAACACTTAGTGATCATACAGGGTTAATTACTGTATTATTTTAAAGTCTATTTTCAGAGCTTCACAGGAAGAGTGGGGCTTAATGGGATCTGAGTGTAGAGGAGATACTGAGCGTTTGTATCAAAAAAATCCCCAGCTCTGTCTTGTGGCCAAAACACATTTTGTAAGACAGCAAAATAGACTAAGTATTAAAAAATGCCTCTGTATAACACTACAACAGAAGTAGGCTGCTACTAAGTAACTGCTTCATCCATAAAGTTGCTTGTTTTGTCCAACCAACAGTGCAAAACCTAGAGAGGCATATGTCATCAATAAATAACTAATAATAATCACAACATATATGTGACAAATAAACTAAATTGAATTGAATAATGAAGATAATTACAGAACAGGTCTAAAAAAATGACAAAAAGTTGAATCAGTATGTCTCTAAAACAACAACATAGTAACCTTTATAAGGGAGGGATTTATTGGGCTGCTGTAGGCTATCAGACTTCATTTATGTTCTAGTTTAAGCTTAAAGGAAAATTAACTAATGCACCATATGAGCTCCATAAAAAAATATATATAAACACACGAACAATCGACCAATTCCTATGCCCGGTCTCACTTAGTTGCTGTTGCTTCGTCGGTCAAGCTTCCTGTTCTAACAGAGTAGGCTACAAATAGAGTTTACAATATTAATGGTGGCCTTGGTTTCAGACAGAAACAGGCTTCTCGTTTCTAGCTGGTGCTGCCGAAAGCAACAACTGTCTCTGGCAGATTCTCTCAATTGTAGCATTGCCTAATTAAGCTAACCATGGCGTCATGAGTTGATTGAAACCTTTGAAAGTCCAGTGTGTAATATTTTGAGGGACATAAATGGACTACAATATGGACTAATGGACTACAATATTTATACACACTGTGTGTTTTCATTAGAATAATCACCTGAAAATGTTTTTGTTACAATTGTCCAAAGTTTTTATAATTACAGAGAAAGCAGGTCCTTTCACATGGAGTCGTTTCAGTCTGACTCATATAAAATAATAGCCCTGTAGAAGAGGTCATAAATATGCTGCTTCGTGGCTACATACATGATATTGTGCTGAAAGCTGCATGTCCCACAAAAACTCAGCATTCACACCGGTTGATGATCCATAAAACATCAAAATAAAGGAGCAGCATTGTTCTTGTATTGCAGTGTAGTCATAGTACAGTCTACAGTTAGTCATAGTATATTAAGTATGATAGGAAAAAATATATCAGGCCGTTGGTCACACACCATCATGTTGTTGTGGACATATTTTTCATGTTTTTTTTTTTACTTTCACTTACATTATTTTTTTACACACTTCAACATGTGCACGGCGGAGATGAGGTGTTTCCTAACTGCCATTCTCTAACTGAATCTGGTCGACGCCTCCCTGTCGTACACACACAGTAACATGCAGGACCCGGAGTGTCAGTCTCCTCTACCGCCTGCTCTGCAGACCTTCCAGCGACTCACCATCATTGTTCAGCTCACACAATGCAACATTCCACAATCAGCAGCAACTCCAACATAACCAGAGGGAGAAAGAGACGACTGGGAGGACGGCACTACTCCAATCTTATAGGATTAGAATTCCTTTCTACAGGATCTAATAGGCCTCTATTCTTTTGAACAACAAAGCTTCAAGATGAGATTAAAAAAACTGATACAGATGAAGGCAATCTAGAGCAATTTAGGGAAGAATGTGAGGCTATTAAGGCCTGCACAGAGGCTCTAGAGGAAGTATAAATAAATGACTAACCATTCAGGGAAATACATCTTGCTGCAACATGAGGTTGTATACATTGGCAGTAAAATGTATGCAGCCAGTTGTCTGTAAGTGAACGCCATTTAATAAAAACACACTTAGAAAAGACAAAAACATGTACTAGCTGCAATTATTCCCAGTCTGTTAGCTTCCAACACTGATAAACGCTCCCACTGTTGCCCTGCTCTGCATCTTATGTCGCTAACCCCAACGCTTCTCTCTGGACAAGTAACCTTAAAGAAGAACTCAATGCCAGAGATTTAAATCCTAAGTGAGAGGATATACTGTCTTGTATTCAGTAGAAAGAGAAAATGTCATGAAGGACTTTATAGGGATCAGTGGACAGACACCTATATGTGGTCATGTAAGGATAGCACATCTATGAAGAATTAAAGTTAAGAACTCTGTGGTTTAAATTGAACACAAAACACACAAGAGACAATTGAGGCCAAGACAGAAGAGCTAGGGGCTATGCAGACAGAAGGCACAGTAAGAGAATATGTGTGTTTGTGTGTGTGTGCAGAAAAGAGAGGGATACAGCAAGAGAGAGAGAGAGAGAGAGAGACTGTCTGAAGCAGTTCCTAAGCCTGGCCGTCACGCATGCTTAACCTTGCGCTAGCGCCTGTGCGATGCAGCTTGCATATCAATGATGGAGGAATATCAGCAGAGAGGCCTCCAACCAACCTCCACTATACTCGGCAGGCAGGGGAGGCACAGCAGCATCGGCACTTACACTACACCGCTTACAACAGAGATGCAAGTTCGACTACACCGGTGAAGACAAGAGCTGCTGTCGTACAGTTAAAAGTGAGACTTTGTTGATAAGGATAAAGATGAATATTACACATTACTAGACGGGGAAAGTAAATAAATCAGGATGTTGAAATAAATCGCAGTAAGCAGGCTTTGGGCTTCTCTCAACTGATCCTATAGACGGTAAGTGTTTCCACCAACAGCATTACTTTTGGCTGGAACTCTCAGGTTACAGGAAGCGCTTTGCGGGAACGTCCCTACCATGCTGTGGTTTGGAACAAAGCCGTGCATATTTGGTGTCACCAGAGGCAATAACAATAAAAAAAAAAAAAAAAAAAAACTTCCTGACAAAACCACATGTGCTACAACTAACAACACGAACAAAACCTGATAGCATGGACTGAAATTCCCATCATGGTCAACAAAGCATATTATGAAATTCCCCCCTCTCTGCATGTGTCACACTCATCCACGGCGCACTGATCTGAATCTTCCACTCCCCAAATGTCAGTATCTCAATCGCAAAGATAAACCTGATACACTGTAACTATCCTATTGCTGGGTTCAAGAGAAGAGAAGAGAAGAGAAGAGAAGAGAAGAGAAGAGAAGAGAAGAGAAGAGAAGAGAAGAGAAGAGAAGAGAAGAGAAGAGAAGAGAAGAGATATGATGTGATGCTGTATTTCTAATTAAAACAGAAGCATTCAGGGACACCCATGGGGTCCTAGGGGACCAGCACTAGGTGATAAACTCGCTCTTCCGTACCCTCTGTCTTTTGAAGGGAGTGATAAAAGACTATGCCCTCTCTTCACGTTCTTTTCCACATGCTATCTGATGCCGACGGAGGCCTTTTGTCACATCAATCCTTCCCAAGGACCTCAAGGCATCCTGTGAGGGTGCCTTCTACGGGGTCCTCTCTGTTGATTGACACGTCAGCCCCTTTTTTTGCCTGCGTCGATCAGAGGATGCCACCCCCCCCCCCTCACACAGCTCAATAAGAGGCCGCTGCTTTGATAGCAGTTCTGTGGCAAGTTACATCTCTGGCAGCAGGGATAAGAGACAGACTAGGAGGGATGCCAGCAGATAAAAGAGGACTTTTAACAGCCTCTATGTGTTCAGCAGGTTAAAAAGTGTTTTCTATCAGGGCCTTGTCAAACTGTCATCATCACTTTCGTTTGAAGACAGCTCTGTGTACCCAGAAAAAAGAAAACATATCAGAGCTCCATTTCTTCTCTGGTTTTCTTGTAATCCCAGATTGATGCTAATCTAAAACGCTGTAAGGATAAAATTCATTGGCAGCTGTTTTAAGTCGATATCTTTCACTGACCGTCAGTGTCGATGAAAGACAACAAGAAAGAAGTGGTGACAGTTCTCTGTGTTCCCACAGTTGTTCACAAGCATCCCATGAGAGCTGGAGAGGCTATTAGCTGTGTAATGATCACTGGATGCTGTAGTTCACGTTCACACAGGCAGAGTGACAGACAGATGGAGGTTGATTTTGAGGGATGAAACATATGGGGAAAGTGCTGTAAGTAGACAGCTCAGATGGGTTTACAGACTAGCACACGCAGTGTGCTCTATTGACCCAAAGCAGCAAAGAGCGGATACAGAAACACACATTTATATTGTTCGCTGTTGATTTAAAAAGGGAAGGGAAGGGAAGGGAAGGGGCAGAGCTTAGTTAAAACTGAGGCCCCAACATGTGGCTCTTATGTATGAGGTGAGGGGTCTTTCACCGGGGCTTTTTACTCCGTCACTGGACTGAAGCCAACAGAACCAGGTGTGGCCACTTACCAGTGTAAGTGATCCACAGAGAAAGTGAGATGCGTGTAGAGTGCAGAGGTTCTGACACACACATTACGTAGCATTAGACCGTGATGTCCTGCAGGATATCACCTGACCTCGTCTGACCCGGCCACACAAATAAATGCTCTCTTTCCCTTTTGATCTTCCACTCTGTCCTCATTTTTCATTTTTAACCTCTCAGCTGTTGAATTTTTTAATTTGACGTCTACCGCTCAAGTTTGATGCTCATTTTTCCTGCCAAGTTGACCAGCAACATATGTTTATCCTCCAGCTATATTCATTTGTTCATGGTCTAACAAATGATGCTCTCTCTCGTTTACCCTAATGAGTGCGCCTCTGTCATTTCTCAAGGACACCGAGATGCGGCAAACAAACAAAAAACTCATCAATTACATTCATCAGGTGGCAGCTGCCATGCACAAAATCAGATTCCCTGCACTGTCGATGCAAGGCATTGTAAGCATACAGTATGTGTCTGAGAGATACTGCTCTATTTTTATTGTAGTTCTCCTGTAATGCGACTCACTGTCAGAGCCAGAGTGGCAGCCTGAATTGCTTCTGTCGGATAAACACTCCCAGCATGCACTGCTTTGCCTCAGTCTGCGCAATGCTGCATTGGCAGCCTCCTGGCAGGATTCTGAGGTGTCTCGGTTCAGAAGTAGCTGTGTGTGTGTGTGTGTGTGTATTTGTGTGTGTGTACGTATGTGTGCAGAATGATGATCCTTACAGTACCAGAAAAGCTTAAGTCTGCACCAGATTTTAAGTTGGCAGCTGAACAACAATGGCACTTATGATAGTTGGACTTTTCACAACTGCGAGTTTACAGATTATTATTAATCTGATAAGTAAAAATTGTACTTTCGAGAGAAAAGTCCAAAAAGGCAAATATGTGCTGAATGTCTGCGGGATCAACAGAAATAAAGAGACGTGAGAAGACTTGTAGACATGCATGTGTGTGTGTGTGTGTGTGTGTGTGTGTGTGTGTGTGTGTGTGTGTGTGTGTTTTAAGCAGTGTTTGTTCCATGATTCATTACATACACAGAAAAGGAAAAAAAAAAGGAATGCGTACTATGTGCTGCAATGCAACTCACTCCGAACCACAATCCCAGAACTATGTGGAATGTGTCCTCTAACTGCCAGTGACTGAAACCTACACTCGTTGAACAACTGCAGTACACAGTCAGTGGTCGTGTACTGTCACTCCGAATCAAAATCAAGTGCAGACCGTTACACAGGTACAGCCAGAGAGAGAGAGAGAGAGAGAGAGAGAGAGAGAGAGAGAGAGAAGATAGCTGAACAGTGTTGCTGTCTGAGACCCAGGGAGAGTGTTCGCTACAAACATATAGGTGTAAAGACTGTTTCCTGTTACCTCTCACCCCAACACACACACACACACATACACACACACACACACACACACAGACATGGTGTAGGAAAGGAAAACACATTTTAAAAATGTGCACATCAGGATTTTATTTACAAATAAAATATTAAAGACATCTTTGAGTCACATCTCTGTTGTCTTAAACCTTAATGGATCAGTCAAATCATAAAATACATATTATCTCACTTACAGCTCACCGTACTTCTCCATGCAGATAGTTCAGGTTTTATTTGCAGATGTCCGTTACTCAGTGTTATCCATAGACCTTGCTGCTGTCAGTTTGTGACTGGAACTACTTCCTACTGAAGAAATGGTCCTAATCAAAACTATTGATGGCTAGGTGAGGGTCCCTGTTTCTGCACAGACATGTTTCTGTTGACTTTTTCAAATGTCACTTGAAAAACACAACAGCTCTGAACAACACAATCCATTCACCTTTACTGAACTGAACTTGTCACAGGGAGATTTCTGACATCTGTGGCACATCCAATCTAAACTATCTCAGAAAGTGAGAGAACACGTTTTGGTTCATTTTTGTATTTTATTTTTTTTTTATAATTTGGGTAAACAAATCTTTTAAAACATCCGTTTCTTACTCATCTGTTTCTCTTTTTCTGCATATCCTCTGTAAAGGGTACAGAATGAATAAAGGAAATGAATAAGTGATTACAGCTTTAGCCACATCAGGACATGTGTGTCTAATATTCTGTGCAGTCAGCTACCAAATAATGTATGCAGCAAAGGATATACAATCTGGCGAAATGCCAGGTACATGGACTTAACTATAATGACTTAATGACTTATCGCTTGAGGCGTAATTCTTCTATGTAGGAGAAAAAAAAGTATGTTTTTATTAGAGTCTTGAGGATTAATTACATTGTTTATAGAATTTCAAGCTGTTGCATGTTACAGTGATTTTCACGCAGAATATCTGATGAGAGACTGTAAGTGTCTATACAATTTGTTAAGACAGAGAAAATGAGATATATAAATCTGGCCTTTTGGTCCAACTGGTGGTCTACAGGCCACATCTGATCCAAAAGCAATGCGAACTACTATTAACATCTCACTTCCTTTTCATCTCTGTTGAGAGTTGCACATGTGTGGTACTGATCAGGCAGGATGTTGCACAACAGCAATCATCCATCCATCCTTTTTTTTATAGCCGCTTATCTTATTAGGGTCATGGATAGGTCACCAGTTTATCACAGGGCAAACACATAGAGACAAACAACCATCCAAGCTCACAGCCACCAATTAACCTATTAGTCTTTAGACTGTGGGACGAAGCTGTACCCAAAGAGAACCTATGCAGCAGATCAATAGCAATCATATTTTTTACAAATTAACGTTCGCTTATGTGAGTTCTGACTACGCTTAGTTGCTTTTCAAAACATCTGGCTGTCAATAGCCAGATGTTTGATGTCACAAGTAGGAAAGTGCTCTACTGAAAATATGACAGTTTAACCCTGCCTAAACTGGCAACTACTGTCTATTGTAGTTTAATGCTACCATCTCCAAATACTAAAACAACAGTTTAATTTGCAATGAGTGTGTGACTAGAAGAGAAGAAAATATTTGGAGGAACCACAATGAAAAACATCAAACTTTCCAGACAAACTTTCTCGAGGGATCACAGGAGAGAGACGTGAGAGCATCTTACAAAGCTGTTTTACCCCGGTGTCATCACACTTCATGAATCCTGTACCTTGGCAAAGAAAAACAAGGCCACTCACTGACTCAGGAAGAATACATGCTGGCTGTCATGGATGAGTTAAATGTCAACAAAATTAAAACTAGCGTGACATTGGGTATAATTGTTCTTTTATGATTTTATGTGACAAATAAACTGAATTGAATTGAAAAAAAAAAATGTGCCCTTGGCTGACACTTGACACTGAATCCTGGCTACAAAGGCTCGGGAAACAATACTAGATTTTTTCAACGGCAAATGTTTAAAGACTAAAAAAAGTTTCAAATAGGCTGCTGAAAATGTGTGGCCCATCTACATTTCCTGGTTTTAAAGTCTGAATTGAATATATAACTGAACAGCCTTGCTATTCATAGCTACAGCTTTATACAGCATTTAATGTAGAACCTGAAAGAAAGTGCAACATTTAAGATGTTTATCACGCTATATTTCTTTTTATCTCCAGGAATGCAAAGTGCGAAACCACTGGATAAACATCTGGAAATCTACGACATATTAACATGCTGAGGCAAAAAAGTTCCCAAAATGCATTTGTAGCAAGGACGCACAATACAAATCAGATGCTTATCACACACACACACGTACACTGCACACACAAACAGAGCTGCATGGAGGTCAGTTGCATTTAGAGCTCCTCTACATCTACATGGGCGAGACGCCAGAGCCCTGTGTCTGCAGGGGTCCATTCTGAGGTCAATACTACAACACTGTAAACTAATGATCCAGCAAATTCCCTCAGTCCTGCTCTCTCCCCTCCTCCTTCTTTTCCTCAATCTGTTGTTGCCCTCTGTCTCTCCCACTCTCCGATCCCCCGCTGCGCTGCAGAAATGAGAAACAACTGAAGACTCGGCAGCGCTGGGCATGCTCTGCTTCTCTGATACACACCACTGATAAACAAGGCTGCTTGTTAAGAGACAAATGAAACTCTGCCTTGCCTGATATTTGCCTTTCACTGTGTTTTTATCTGTTTTTTTTTTTCTTTTCTTGTCACACAGCGCTCTTCTTCTGTCGTGGCCTTGGCATTAACGTCACCCTAACATCACTCTGGCCTTGAAATGTAAACACGGATACTGAAATGATCTGTCTGCAACAATGTGAAGTCTAAATTAAATTTGCTGGCAAACAGTAAGACATGAAAGTAACAAGTTTAGTATCTGCAGGGAAGATCTTGCCTGTCAGTCTAGATCAGGGCACAAATCCACAGTGGAATAGAAATGGTATGTATGTGGTTAGCTGGTAATTTAAAACAAAAAAGAAACACTAATCAGCGATATGAATCAGGAGATACCACTGGAGATGGTTCATTTACAATAATAAATATATTGTATTTGTGGCTGCGATGTAAAAACTCTTGCTCAATAACACAAAAGTAAAGTGAGAAAGTTTAGTGAGATGTCTTCACAGACAGGAGGTAATCCACTTACAGACCGTGTTAACACAGTGCGTCTGAAAATGCAAACTCAATTCTCTTCATCATATCAAGTATCTGCTGTGTTTCACCAACAGAAAAGCTTATTAAATACATGCTCATACACACACACACACACACTAACATGTGTTCACACAGAGTATCTTCCAGGCCTGGAGGAAGCTTTCCATCTCTGCCTCTGTCAGTGCACGCAATAAGTCAGCGATAGAGCTGCACTGTTCTGGCCTATCTTTTCATATCGATTGGGGATAAAGAATGAGGCTCAAGGGATGGAGCCGAACACTCAATCACACTGTTGACAAACATGAGTGAACTGGATACAAAAAGACACAATAAAAAAAAGTAGCACTAGCTGTGAGTAGAGGTGAGATGATTAATCTAGTCTTTTACGGACATGCTACCAGGACAAATAACCTTAAAAAGGACTCAGCATCTGAAAAATACAGGTTAATGGCAATGTCTCTGTGCGATTCTCTTTGTGTAGTTTGTCTCTCCGAATCTCTTATCTGTAGCAGAGGTTCTGAGCACAGAGGCAAACCGACCGTACGTGTTTTTGTCTGCTCAGAGTCAAAGACACTTCATCAATAAGTACATGCTCCTCCTTCGCGGTGGGTGCTGATCTATGATCCCTGCTCACTGACCATCTGACCCTCAACATCCACAAAGTACTGAGCAGCCGTGCCTGGTTGAATGCAACTGAATGGGGTGTTCACCTTAAAGCATTGTCACTCCGATCTAAGTGCATCTAGGTCTGGAAAACCTGAATTCAGAATTAGTTTTCGCATCTCATGCATTACAGAAGATGAGATGTGGTGTTGGAAAGCAGCACAAAGAGACCATGTGCCATACTGCTGTCTGAGTTTAGCCTATTTCTAACAACCTGAGTGGATAATTCTATTTAAAATATATTTTAATGTCCAACTCAAACTGCCTGAACTCTACAATGTAAAAGCTCTAATAAGAAATAATAAGGAAAACCGGAAACCAGATCAATTAGTGTGTCAAACACAGCCATGACAAGCCTTTCCATTAAAAACGCTGACATGCACACAGTGTTTGCTTTGCGCCCTCTTCTACACGGCCAACTATTTTCCAAAAAGCCGGATCGACTGTCCCTGTCTCGCCCAATGTGGAGACAACTGTCTGCCCGTCACAAATCTCACATACTGTAGCGGTGACTGGACCTGAAGGAGCGCGGCGTTCAACGCCAAGACAGTCTCTCTGAAAAGCGACACCTCCAAACACACGGCGGTTTGCGAGCAGTCAACTGCGCGGACTTTGTTGCCGCTTCCACCTCCGACAGACGGCCGTGGAGGTCCGGTTGCTTTCGCTCCGCATGTTTACAAAACTGCTACACCGCCCGTCACTAAAGTCGGTGTCACAGTTACATGCATGTGTAGAAACACACGTAAACCAACGCGAAATTTAAAATGAATGTTTAAAAAAAATGACACGTGAAACGAAACAGACAACAAGCGCAGAAATTACAAGACATCACTGTTGCTGGATTAAAAATGATAATAATAATGATAATAATAATAAAAAAAAACGTCTGAAGCAGAAACTGCGTGTTAAATTAAACCCCACTTTGTCTAATTCCAATAAAACCACACCGACAAAATGTCTATCTTTCTTCAAATAAATGAAGCAGTCAACTTTCCAAGCCATGCAGAGCGCTGAGCAGAGAGCCCCATGCCGCTGAGTGTAGCGCCGTGTGCCCTCCCCTACCGCAGCTCGGTGTGTGACTGCCCCTGGCCGCTCATGAACTTCCCTCGCAGCCGCGGTTTCCTCCCCCATAAATAAAACTTACTTTTCTCTGGCTTGGCTGTCGGACGGCACGTTGCTACTCTTGCCTTTGGCGTACATGCTTGCAGAGAGCTCCGATTGTCACGCACCTGTCAACCCATCACAACCTCCCTGGGCACAGCCCCGTCACCATGGTGACACAAGCAGCGTCGTCTCCCATTGGATGTCCCGCTGTTCAGGACCGCCCGCTCGCCATGGCAACCACCAGTGAGTGACAGCTGCATGGGCACGCCCACCCAAGTAGCTCCACCCCCCGTCTCTCTCCCTCTCTCTCTCTCTCTCTCTCTCTCTCTCTCTCTGCTTACCCAGTCTGTCTGCCTGAAGCCTGTCTGTCTGTCAGTGTCTCTCCCATCCCGTCCCTGATTGGAAAGGCTCTCCTGACATGCAAACAGACTGACATACACACACGTACACATGTATAGCCTACATACACACACACACACACACACACACACACAGACACACACACACATCCGCACTCCCTCCCTCTATTCTCCTCTCTCAGTGCAAGGGGGGGATTTGAAACCGTCCAACTAGGATTTTAAACAACTGGCTTTGGCTGTTCCTTTTATAGACAATCACACCCTCTACCGACGCGCACACAGCGCACTGCGCAAACAACTCTCGCAAATATGAACTGCATTTGCATAGGTGTTTATTTACAAAGGTGTTAAGATATACAAACATGTGTAGAGCAGAGCATGTTGGGAACAGGCGAGCACTACTGAGGGCCTGTAAACAACAACACCCAGCATGCACAGGGAGGATGTACTGTGGGAAGTTGTTGCCACATCATAAACCTTCCTGTACATTCATGACTTTAGCACTGATGCTCCAGTGATACCACAGTGCAACGTGGAAGGACACTGACGATGATCAGCTAGTTAAGTGTAAACGATGACCTGTTAAAGGGACTGATGCATACGTGTGTTTGACATAGCTGAAATCTTCTGAAGGCCTCACGCTGTATGAATGAAATGCTGAGGATGGATGAGTTTGGTACATTTACAGTCCTGCCTTACAAAAACTAGAGGTCATGATGGCTGTAGAAACACATAATTTTCTTCACAGAATGCTGTGTGTGTGTGTGATTTTGGATATGCAGCAGGGGAAGAAGTGCTACGTCATGCTTGTCCAGTCTGGCAGCAAACAGAGAGGAAGGTTCACTCCACTGTCACGATGTTCTTACTGCAAATCCAGAGAGAGAAAGCACCAGAGAAAGAGATGGACCACAGCTTGGTGCCTTGCAGGATCTGAAAAACACTAAAAAAAAAACGGCTGATTCCCAGACAGTAGTAAGCTCTGGAAAGACACAGTGTGTGTGTGTGTGTGTGTGTGTGTGTGTGTGTGTGTGCATGTGTGTGTTAGCGTGTGCTAAGGGCATAGCACAGGGGCAGCAGTGTTTACGCTTACGCAATGCTCCCGTGATGTGACCCAGTTGGAATGGATGCACACTGCCTCATTCTCTCCTGCTCTCTCTCTCTCTCTCTCTCTCTCTCTCTCTCTCCATTTCCTGTCCTCACTCTCTCATCTCTCTCCCTCCCAGACTGAAACCTCCCTCCCCCCACCTCTCTCTCTCTCTCTCTCTCTCTCTCTCTCTCTCCCTGTCTCCCCATGTGCCAAATGAACCCCCTTCCCCCTGGAGAGAGGCGGAGGTTCTATTTCAGACAAGCAGAACTTTTGGTTTTGGGATGAGTCCCTCGGGGTCGATCACCATGACAACCACTAGCAGGCGATAACCATGTGTTCCAGAGGATGGCGGAGGAGGAGGAGGAGGAGGAGGAGGAGGAAGAGGAAGGAGGAGGCAAGGGAGGAGGCGAGAAAGAATAAGGAAGGAAAAGAGATGTATAGAGTGAGTGAGACAGAGAGAGAGAGGATCTAAAGGTTAACAGGTCATGTTATGTAAAAAAAAAAAAAAAAAAAAGTCAAATCAAATATGATCTGACTGGGTGACTTGTTTGTTGTCATGTTCCCAGGCAGTTCAGGTAATCATCATACACAGTACCACCATATTCATATGTGCATGGATTCAGTGATCTGTCACGATCCTTCATACCACCACTGAAAGTGAAGGGAAAGTGACAGAGCCTGTTTTTAGACGGAGGGAGACGTAGAGTGACACCAACATTTAGGATTCAAATGTAACGGGGTGGCATTGCTGCTTTTCTCTGTTTTATTATATCATTGTAAATTTGAAATCTGAAATGTGAGGATGTCACTTTGACCCCTGGGAAATTGCGATGGGCATTTTTCTGACATGTTAAAAACTAAAAGAAAATAATAATATGTAAATAATCATTATTTGTAGCCCTGAAGATCAGCAATAATATTAAACATTGAGTAATAGTTCAAATTTATTAACCTGCTTCATTCTGCTAATTATAGTATGTTTAATGAATAAAATACACTGTATTCTGTAAAATATATATATACAAGGATACTGTATAAAATATAATATGTCTTAAGCTTTATCAGCTACTCTCATTTCTCTTTCCTCACTAATTCAGCTTCCTGTCTTCAGGAAGCCTGAGGTGGGAATGTGGTGTGGTAGCCTCTCTTGTACTACAGGGGGTCACAATCTGATCAGAGTAGATCACTTCAACCCCCATTTATTCCCCCAAGGAAAAGAAGCGGCACAGAAGTAGAGTTAATGGCGTGAAACCTCTTACTGACTGATAAACTTGGTGACAGTTTGGCTCGGTGACAAACTGGCTGACTGACTGTCTGATGGATTGACTGAGAAGCAGGCTTCCTGGCTGGCTGGATGCCTGTGAGGCAGGCTGGCTGAAGTCTGTAGACGTGCTCCATCATAGGAGGACTTAGCTCCTTTCCCATTGACTGTGGCCCCATGTAATCTGTGGGCCTGTGGTGACAATCAAAACTAAGCCCCAGCATGTTACACTTCATCACTGAAAAGCACAACTGCAGTCAGGAGAGCAAATGATCTGATCCGGAGAGAGAGACAGAGAAAAGTGGGGAAGGCACAAAAGAGACAAATCATCCTATTCATTTTTCCAAAATCTTATTTCTGGTTTGCTACCAAGAGTCTATAGTCTTTAGTCTTTATTAACTCTGCCACCCTTCCAGCTCCACATATATATATATATATATATATATATATATAATATGTTGTGTTTTTTTGTTAAAAATGTTCCCTTTTCTATCGTCTCATGAGCTCAAAATACTCATGCGAAACTGGTTGTAGCAACTCTGTTTATCAGTAAAATACTGACATACGATAATGGTGTCAGATGTATTCAGATCTTTTACTGACATACTAAAATGTAATACAATGCAAAAATAATAATCCATTACAATTTAAAGTCCTAGTTATGTAAGGGCAGTATTATCAGCAAGAGAAGGAAAAGTACTTCATCTGCAGACAAATAGCCCCGTTCCAAAGCATCACAAGATAGATGTGAGAGATTGAGAGATGATTAATGGAAGGGGAAAGAACAAAAAAACTAAATTCAGCCTGATAAATGTGTGTTCATTCTTTGGAAATAATCTTTGCTTTCTGTGAAATATTTGGACCATTATACTTCTTCTGGCCTTAAACAGTTATTTAAATGAAACCATCTGAGACATTTCGAGGGGAAATGTCTCTTTGGTGGAACTGCTAACAACTCATTGACGTCTGAAATGAGCCTGAAGTAAACACCAGATCACATGCCAAAAAGGATTTGGAAGCACTTGTCTGATCTTTTAAAATGATCGTGTGTTTTTATATAAAATCGGATCTTGAAAAGAAACCAGTGGCTATACCTTTGAAATGCAGTTGACAAGAGTAAAGTGGAAATACTCAAGGTAAGTACAAGCAGCTTGAAATTGTACTTGACTGAAGTACTTGAGTAAATGTACTTAATTAAATTTCTACCATATACCTATAACTGTCAGATAACATCACTCCTGTTGCCTGCCTCCCACTTCTCCTTCTGTCCTCCTTCCTTTCTGTCTCTCAGTCCACCCACCAGGTCCTTTCTGTCAGTTTTGCAGCACCACTAAGCCATCTGTCTGAGGTCATCTATTCCAGACTGTCTAGATCATGGACTCTCAGCATTGTCACTTAGAAACAAACCAACATGTTCACTTAAATCTGGTTAACACGCAAACACTGTGAGAGTGAAAGCAAAATGCACTCTTTCTATGTTTTCCTCCCCTTCTCTTCTGTGTCTCACTTTCTCTGTTTTCTTCTGTCTTTTGTTCACACATGGATACCCGCACACAGTAAGCTTCACACAGATACACAAACAAATGATAGATTTGCCCCTCTCCGGCTCTACAACAACTGCTTTGGCATTTTGGCAAACAGCCTTTGTTTACTGAGCCTGTCGATGGGCTATGTAATCGTATATTTCCACTGAGAGTGTCTGTTAGCAAGGACGCTAATTAGCAAACGATTAAGCTCTCACACAAAAGAGGTTCTTGAGATTAATTGGCGCTGAAGTTTACAAAAGCTTGTGTCTCAGTAAATAATTTAGCATGAACAATAGTACACCTTGTCACACAGTGTTTTTGTTTTCAGATGAGTAATTGTTGGTGTCAGGACTAAGGATGTATCACTGCTCAACAATGACTATCTAAATGGACAGTGGAGTATTATGATGCCAAGAAGGTGACAGCGCTTGTGTCCCATTTTATTTTATGTGTTTCCTTTTTGATGTTCAGTCTAAACACACACAGCGCAGGTCAGTGAGCTGCATACAGGATAAAATATGAAGGATATTCCTCTGTTATTCTATTTCACACAGCCCATGTTACTCTAGTATTCTCTGCACCTGTGAGATCTTTACACCAGATCACCGTCCAGCTCACCCTCGTCCCTTGTCATCATGCAAAATGAACCATGTCTCTCTTGAAAAAACTGGAAGAAGCTGCTTTACAGTCTTGTCAGCCCGGCAATTGCTAGAGATATACTGTATACAGGGACACACACACACACACACACAGATACAGGTCATGGTCGTGCGATACACACAGTCAGGGAGGAATTGCTTCTACAAATGGGTGCATGCAGGCTCGCACATGTAAACACAAACACATACATAGTACACAGGAGAAAAGAAATAAAAGTCTTTAGTCCCAGTCTCCTCTGGTCCAGGGGCGTCTTGAAACTGCCTGCTCCAAACAACATTTGCTGTTCCCTCCTCCCCCTCCTCTCTGCTGATGAAGAGGGTGTCCCAACCAGGGGTTCTGTTAACGGTGGAAAAAGTTACAAATCCAACTCTACAACTGGCTAAAAAACTTAGAAATTGCTTTCATAAGCACAAAGGTACTTCCAGTATGGTCTCTACAAGCAACTTGCCTCTGGGTGTAATTTGATCAGAAGTGTAAACAGAGGCAACTTGTAACACAGTTTATCTAACAGGAATCAACATGGAAATACTGCAGGCTCAAGATCATCCAGGCTGAGCTGTGAAATAAACTTGGCATTCAAGGGAAAAAAATGTTTGCTTTCAACAGCTGATGCAACAGGAAAGCAAGAGATGAAAACATCCTAATAAGCATTTCTGGTAACATTCTACGTCTCACTGATTTAACAGACATCTAAAGTTAAGCGATCCTGAAAATGTAGGCCCTGCTGTGCCTACTCTTATGTCCTGATGCTAGTTGACTCAAAGGATTAATGCCTGTTTGCAAAATAGCCTGTCAGATGTTTGCGGGGATTCAACCAACCAATATATGTTTAACTTGAAGTGTGATTCAAGAAGGCATTTATTATAGATGCAACGATGTGTACTGTGTAATGTGTTTTTTAAATGGTTATCCAGCGCGAGCCAATTGATCACATTTTAGAGGAATTATTTCTTTTTCTACCACCGACAGATATTTAATGACAAAGAAGTGACACACTAGCAGCGCGTGTAGTAGTGCAGAAGGCTCAAAGTAGGTCAGACAACTCTATTATTAATCACAATCATAGTTTTTTTCTAATTTGGCCAAAAAAAATGCAGCTTCTAATAAACATAGAGTCTTTTCCCATGCAGGATTTCAGTTAGTCTAATAGACAGAGACATATAAAGTTAAACTTCTGCATAAGTGAGAAGAGCATACTGTGTATTTGTTAGACCATTTTACACACTATGATGCTGATTCATGCAGCAATTAGGCAGCTGTTAAATGGTTTATTACTAAAAGGGCCTCTGGTATTTCTGCTCAACAGATGTTCAGAAATCATACAGATGATGTCACTTCATTTTAATGACTGAGTTGTATGCAGCGATGCCACTAAAAACAAAATGAGATATGGTCTTAATGATTATGATGCATATGTAAATATAAACTGAAGTCACTCTAGCCATTGCTAAATAGTCACAATTTGTCACGATGATTGAAATACACCTAAGGGTGCAGAAAACCCAACCATCCTGATTTGAACATGCAAAATAGACTTTTCTTATGCGTTGTAGATTTCATTCCTTCGGTTAATTACACCGATGAGATGAAACAGCGTTTCATCCAGGGACTAAGCTGAAAGAAAAAGAGCAGTTGAACCGGGGTAGACAACTCCATCACAATTAGATGTATGCACAGCCTTTTTCTGAATTCTGAGCAGGTTTTCCATTGGTGAAATTCCTGATGATCTGAGCTGGGTTGAGCGTGTGCTGGGTGCTGATGTGACTAACAGAACACTCCAGCAGCGGAGCGCCGGTCGGGGCTGCCGCAGAGGACTCTGGGTAATAAGGCTGCAGATGAGTGCTACCCAAAAAAACAAAATGGGAGAGCGGGGATTGGATGAGTATGTGTGTGTGGTGTGTGTGCATGTGGGGAAAAGAAACAACACTTCTTATGCCGCCAGCCAAAAACACACTCTCTGATCTGCAATACTGAGATGACCCCAACAGGCAGTACAACACACACACACACACACACACACACACACATACACACACACGTTAAAGTAAATATTGTATGATAAATTTAAAGATGCTTATTTTATAATAGTAAGAGGTTGTTTGTAGTGATTTATCACAAACTCTGCAGTTCCCCTCAGCTCTATAGAGTTTTTCCACATCCTTCAGGTCATTGTTTTGGTTTTTCTGGCTCACAACTTCATTGTTACGCAACTGTTTTCAGTAAAAACGCTCTGAAAACCCACTGTACGCTACCTGCCAAACACCAAACAGCAGAGAGCAGAGAGAAAGTCTCTCAGTAACTGGTGAACATGGAGCATTAAGATAACAATAAGCCAGATCATTTTTTGGGAGTAGGTGGATACCAAAAACAGAGCAAAAAGACAGAGACTACGGGACTTATATTCATCATTTTGCCAGTTAATAGGAGCAAACCTAAGTATTAAATTGTAGTTTGTCTCTGTTTGGCAGAAATCTGTCTCATCACAGCTCTTGCAGTCGAACCCGTGATAGTTATTTTTATTTATTACCTTTAAAATAATTTGATGATTAAGAAAAATGAGGAATTCAAGGTATGACCTGATTGTGATCTGTCAGCCTCTCAGCATCATTGGGTGAAGGGAGAGGGGTGCATCAGTATTTACTGCTGTCTGCCACAGAGTCTTTTTCTCTGCTACCACCTGAGGATGCTAAAGTCACAAATCTTCAAATCCTACACATACGGGCTTTAACGTCAAAGTGTGAAACTAAAGTTCGAGGCTGACGTAGCTGATGTAGCTGGGGACAGTGTGTGAATAAAACTACTACAAAAATATTACAAAATATTGTATATGTAAAATATTGAATTTTGCCACATTCATCTGTTACTATTCAATCGATAGTATAAAACTATAAAAAGAAAATCTAAAATTACACTTATGCTTTAAATAGGATGTATTTAACATTAGTGTGTTCATATTTTTTTTATCTTATTATATGATAACAATACACTCACCTCTCAGGAAATCCAGGACAGAGGCTGGCTAGGACATAGAGGCTCTAACCTGGGTTAAGTGCCCTCAATCTGGATACACCTCTCAACCTCATCCCTTTTCTAAGCCTAGATGATGGATGGACCTGCATCAAGGTCAGGACAGAGGTTGTGTGCCCATATTAACTACCCTCTTCCACTGATAGACTGTCAGACCCTTTGCGTCTGGAAGCCTCCCATTGGCCCTGATGTAAACTGCCACAACAGCAGCTGTGTGGTGAGAGACAGGAGTGGATGGCAGTCCCAAACATACATCACATAGGCAAAATATGTGTCACAGGCAAAAAAAGGGCTTTTTCATTTTTATTACAACCTATGGTGTTTTAGTGCCTCATAATGCGATCACGCTGCATTCCCCTTAAACAGGAAATGAGAACAAGTTGAGTAAGAGTCAGGACTACAGTGATTTGAGTGATGGCGTCTCTTTCTTCACTGACTCATAAAGTGCAGTTTAGAGGGGAGATCAACTGGATTTGATTTCAAGGATCTCTGTCATGTGCTGGAAGATTTGTTTTTGAAACAGCTGAACAGCTCAAGGCAAATATTTGACCCACCTTGACAGACAACTCACTCTCACTCTCCTATTCTGCAGTAGGAGCGCTTCAGGTGGCGATTATGGCTTGTAAAGTTTTTGCACCTTCATTTTTGTGCATGTAGGGAAACACACACACACACACACACACACACACACACACACACACACATTCATGTAGATATTCAGTGTAGTTGTGCTGCCAAGAAAAGTGAGTATCTTGGTAATGAAAAATATAAATAAAATAAAAAGAATCTAAAGGTTTCGTCTCAATATTGGTAAGGACGCAACTTTGTAAGGACACATTTTTTTCTCATTGATTTAACCACGCAATCGCCTCAGAAAGGGAGTGTTAGGATATAGCGTTTTTTTCTTTGTCAGAAAAGAACTGGTAGGAATGAAGCATTTGTATGGTGAGAGAGAGAAACACTATATGGACACAAGGCCTTAGGCTACTGTTTAAAAATCAAAGAATACCACTCAAAGCAGACCACTCACATCAGAATGTACTACTCATGGAGTGCTAAATATTTTTTTTAATTTATGAAGGCTTCTCATTTATCAGGGCTGTGCATTGAAGCAGTTGTTTGTGGCTTATAGCGCTCTTTCTGTTAATGCTGTCCAAGGTTTGCTCAGATATTGGTAGGGATATGTTCCTTCTGTCTGTAGATAGATAGATAGATTACTTTATTCATCCCTGAAGGGAAATCAGGTAATGTATACAACAGAGTATAGAACTGTATACAAACTTAAGCCATACATAGATGGCAATATTGGTCCACCACTTTGGTCCAGACAAAATATTTCAATAGCTACATGAAAGTTTAAAGCCATGCATGTTCCCCAGAGGAGAATGACTTTGGTGATCACTGGCCCGTTACTGCAGATTATATTTCTGGTTTTTAGTGTCACGTCTACAGATTGCCGTAAAATTTGCATATACAAATGTTCATAATTTCAAGATGATTAATCTAATGACTTCTGTGCCACTGTGAAATTCCATACACAAATTAATTTCTCTCAGGATCACTTTGGTTATCCCCTATGTTTTCATCTAGCGCCCCCATTATTTGAAACTTTTAATTTGTCCAGTATATCACACTTGTACTTACATGTTAAAGCTTAAATGAGCTTAAATGGGTAATTATAATATCTTGGGGAAAAAAACTGACAAGTTAAGAGTTATTCATAAAGCCTAAAGAAGTTGCTCATGAATGAACACCTCATATTGTTCCAGTATGTCCCCCTGTGCATCAACATCTCTCCCTCTCTCTGTGCTTTCCTCTCGCACCATATCAGACACGGGCATGTCTCAAATTATAAATAATTTTTTCACAAAAAAATCCAAATCTGACAGCAACATGCAGCCTACATGAAAATTAATCACTGAAGACGCCAACAGAGGTGCAGAATCATAACATTTAGTTCAAAGCTTACAGTATAGCCAGCTGAAAAAGAAGAGTGATCAGGCTTTGCCTGTAGAGTGCCTGTGTCTTCATGCTTGACTGCCTGCTTAAAAAAAAAAAAAAAAGAGTGTTGCTCTGTTCCTCGCCGAGGTCTTTGGAAGGTGAACGGTAATTGCTGAGGGAGGATTTAGCCTGACGATGGAACAAAGCACCTCTTTTGTTTTACTGAGGTAACTCTTATACTCTGAGATGGAGCACTCCTTTAGACATGAACTTTAGACATGAATTTAACATCTGGCTTGGCGGTTCCATTTTGTGTTAGTGTGTCAGGGTGTTTGTGTGTTAACCACAGGAAGAGAGACAGACTGACAGACAGACAGAGTCTGATTTGTACATGTAGACTCTGTTACGAGACTCCATATTGTTCCTGACTCATTAGCTGTAGTATTGGCCCTGCGGTAATGACATCATGGTGGCAGTATTAGCTTTTAAAGTTGGACCGCAGAGTGAGCGGACTGTGATGCTCTTTTAAAAAAAGATTCTTTCACTCTGACTTCATCATGTGGTAAACTTTTCAGGAAACCCCAAACAGGTCTTTTCCCATTGTTTGACTCATATATAACGATTACTGAATTAACATACAGACAGACATTAACTCAGACAGACAGACAGACTGTCTCTCACACACACACAACAGATGACATGCAGACAGAGGATGAGACACTAGACGGTCTGCACTATTCTTTGGAAAGAGAAAACATTTTTACACGTAATATAAGCGAAAAGGGAAGAGGTGAAGGAAGAAAGAAAGAAACAAACAATGGAGGACGTGAAACTCTGGGAGGCATGACTGTTTGACTAAAAACGACCTTTTCCTGGTACTACATGAACACGTCTGAGTGTTGATCAGTCAGTGGGTGACGAAGGGACTTGGCTCTGTCTGGTTGTCGGGTCTTTCAACAGAGCCTCCTCAGCCCTGACCGGCATTGTTTGTGGAGAAGAAAGCTATCAGAGGATCTGCACAAGATTAGGGTTGCCAACTGTTCCCTCTGCGCCTTCCTGTTTTGCCGCAGGAATTCTTTTGGCGGTGCAAAAAAAAAAAAAAAAAAAGCACATAACTGCACAAATCTGACATAGTTAACCCTTTCCTCTCAACAACTCCGAAATTAAACAGAAGATTTATAATACTTTAGTTTTGGTAACACTCAAGACATACTTCATTCTTGTACATGTTTCCATCAGTGAGACATAAAGGTTCCTGCACATTTTAGTTCAACATTTTGGCCTATTTGTTTTCTTTCCAGGAGATCCATGATAAAACTGATGCCACTCACTTGTGCGTGTGCAGTAAATATGAGGATCACCAGCAGTTAGAGTGACTTAGCATAAGGGTTGCAACAACAATTCATCATTGTATGAGGAGTTATGTGCAGAACTGTATCCTGAAGACAGAAGACACTCCACAAATCACTGTTCCCAGCCAAAAATGAGTCCAGTACATTACCCCTGTAAAATGGCAAATTCTCATGTTTATGCTTGTGCGTTTGAATGGGTCAAATAAACCATATATATAATGTTATTGGTGAGCTTAAGTGGTACTGGAAGGTAGATTTATTTTCCTTTGAACAAAGCCAGGTTAGCTCGTGCCTCATTTGAAGTCACTATGCTAAGCTAAGCTAAAAGGCAGCTGGTGGTAACTTCATATTTAATGGCTGATTATAACAATTATATCAGTCTTCTGAAATGAAAAACTGAGCATATTTCCCAAAATGTCAGACTATTCCTTTATGTACTGAATGAAAGTTTCCAAATATATTCATCGTATTTTTGTGTGAGATGTGACATAACCAAATCAGCAGAGTCTCACTAAAATTCTCACCTTCTGTCATTCAAATCCACCTTCTCTATTTTCTACCTTCTCCTTCCCAAAACTATTTTCCTGCAGTGCACCCATCCTCTTGCCGTCCCCCTTCCCTGTCTTTTCCTGTTATCCATCATCTCTTTTACCCCCCTTCCCTGTCACTTATTTCAGGCCTCCTCTTCCTCTCCCGTTTCCCTTCTCGTTCACTTTCCCTCCTTGTTTTCATCCTCACACGCCGCCTCCTCCACTTCTCCTTCCCTTCTATCTAAATTGCAAATGGCAGCAGTGCCGACTGCCAGAGGAGCTCCTCAATGTCATTAGAGCTGACCCTGTGGATTAACTAGAGGAGAGAGGCGGTGTGTAGAAACTACAGATCAATAACGCGGCTTATCCTCTGGGTTCTTTTACTTCACTTTGGATTTAGATCTGATAAGCTGAAATGTCTACTCTATTCTTGTACAACAAACAATAAGGTTATAACTGGGTGACATGGTGAAAATAAGAATTGGTAGGCAATGATTGTGGAGTGATTAGGGGGTGAAATAGTGATGGGAAAACAGAGTAATTCCAAGTACAGAAAATTTGATGATGAGGGAAAAAATGTTACGGGAGCATGATGTTGTGGACGATGTCAGAGGAAACATTATGCATGTTTGGATGGATTTGAGCTCAAGTCAAACAACAGAAGCTTGAAAAAGAAACGAACCAAGGCAAACAAAAACAAAGTTGTCATCTTGATGTAACTCCACCAGTACTGGACACAGCTAGATCAAAATACCAACTGCTGCTGTCTGGATGATCCAATTAACGGCGAGATGTGATATCTATGAGATAAAGAGATGGATGGAGAGATAGATGTGTGTATGTGTGTGTGTATGTGTGTGTGCAGCCATCATACTGTGTGTGGTTGGTTTACCGAGTTGGCAGGCGAAGTCAAGACACCGTGAGCTCAACTAAACCTGATAGGTGCCCTTATCAGAGACAGCTAAAGCCAAAGCCTATTATAAATGGTCTTGTGTGTGAGTGCACTCGAGCAAAGATACACACACACACACACATTAATGTCCAACATGAAGATCTGCATCACGAGATCATGTTGCTAAGACTCTTTTACTTGATAGCAGAATGTGCCAAACACTCGTCAACATCGGGCTTCCACATTTACAACAATCAGTCGCCTTTTACAAGACAATACATGAACCATATTACCTCTCAGAGAACGGTGTTCTCACAGCACGCCAAAGATTCACTACAGGACTTGTAGAGATCACGGTGTAGTATAACATTAAGCTCAGGATTTTGAGTCTGATCTGTTATTGGACTGACAATCAGCCATGGAGGCAAAAGGCATCAGGGCTATTATCACACAGAGTATTATTTCACTTTCTTAATCGTTTCTTTGCCTTTTTTTGCTGAGTAAAAATGAATAAAAGCAAGAGAAGTGAGTCCTGCCTGCGCTTCATGCGGCAGCCCATTGATAAGCTAAACTTTCCAAGAGTGTCGAGTCACTATCTGAGACTCCCAGCACCACTGCAACATTAAATTCTTTCCACTGTTTATAAGCCTGAATGTTAAGTCTTTGAGAAGCTAATGGATAGTTAGATTGGATAACAGATGAAGGTGATTAAAGTTTGTTGATTGAAGCGGCCTCCGCTTTTGAGCCTCTTCCTGTTCCAAAATGAGGTTGGTGCGCTATATCAAGATTCTGATCTAACCGTCTCGTCAAACATTTAACTTAATAAAGTCCCACATATAAACACTTAGCAAATATAAATTGAACCACAAAACAAGGGATGGAGCTTTTACAAACTTTGCACTAGAGGTTTAGTGTAATGGAAACTGCTTCTAAATAACTTCCTAAAAAATTCCTGCTAAAAATGTGTAGTACTGACAGTACTGTTGATCCTTT
Organism: Protonibea diacanthus; assembly: GCA_028641955.1. Taxonomy (NCBI): domain Eukaryota; kingdom Metazoa; phylum Chordata; class Actinopteri; family Sciaenidae; genus Protonibea; species Protonibea diacanthus. The sequence continues at coordinate 20,120,975 of CM053985.1, forward strand.
GTAAGCAACTGGCAAAATCCCATCTTGTCACAGCTGTGTGTGAGTTAAATATGTTTTAACATACAGTAGATCTGCACCACTAAAGGGCAAGTCCGTTATTGTAAGCAATGTACGGCTTCCAAACATCTGTAACAGCCCAAACACAATCTCTGACAAGTCATTTGTGCAATATGTTGTGCCTCACTACACTCCAAAGAAAAATTAGAGGAAACTGCTGGCAGGTCTATTCCTGTCTCAAATAGAGCAAGACAGCAGGTTTGAAAAGATATGTGGTCAAGTTAACTTGTGCCAGGAGTTTTTAAATGCCTTCGCGCTGTCAGTTTTAATGGGTCGTTATCAGCATTTTATGGCTGTATTGTGTACCATAAACCTATCAAAGGGCAGTTTAACCTCATGTTATTAAAACATTACAAAACATTATGTTTATAATGCCACTGTGAAGCTTATTCCAGGGGTAGTAAAAGAACTGATCTGCATCTGGAAGAAATATTATATCTGGTTTTTAAAATGACAAGTTATGTTTTCAGTAAGTTCTTTATAGTCATAATTTATACTACATGAAGCATAGAGCATCAGAAAAAAGTATTTAGTGCCATCTAGTGGTTAAACAATCCAGGTCAGTTCACCCAAATTAAAAAGAGATATATTCTCTTACTAACGCCTTGTGATATCAAGACAAGTTTGAACCTTTTATAACACTGAAATTCTAATAAATAGTAATTGAATTTGTTTGCGGTATTCATAGCATTAAAATAAAATGACAAAGCAATGTTCCCCATTGCTCCTGTTCAGGAACTACACGACAGGCTGTTAAATAAATTAACAGACTTCATTTTAAAAAGACATATTGCTGTTTTAAAATGTGTCTTCTGATGATTGCTACATTTATGCGTATAATGGCACAAATCTCAGAGACACATATCTCAAAATCCGGGCCAAAATAAATCCAAAACTAAGGCCCATACATGGACAACAGTTTGGATGAAACCTCTTCAGTGCTGAATTGAGCTCAGGACCAGCAAAGCAAAATCTTTAAGTGTTTGTTTCATTGAACCTCCAGCATGAGGTTTATTGTCCCTATCGGCTTCTTTCGTTTCTACAATCCAAATTTTTATCATGATCATTTAGAGCCATTCCATCAGTGAGGGTGCAATATGAAAATGTGCCATCTTTGAACGACAATAAATTTGACACATTTTCTGTCGTGGGACACAAACTGTCTTCCCATAATGATTATCATCAGACCATATTTTACAAATGCTTATTGGGTAAAAACACCCCATTCTAAAGACGAGATAGTTCGTGACATTTCAAATCTACCACAGAGTGTTCAGAATGTGTTACTGTTGAGACAAAAAAAAAATATTCAGGGATTAGAAACACAGTAAGCTCTAACCTCTATCTTTTTTTTTTCTTAAATCAGAGATGAATAAAAGGAGCAAGAAGCAGATCATGTTCATACATGTCATCAGCTGCAGAGCAGTTCCCACACATCATACAATACAGAGGGGAAGTTTATTGCCTTAGGCCTCTGTCACCAGGTTGTGGCACCAAGTTAAGACACAACCAGCCGAACAAATTCAGTTTGCTTTCTTCTCAACATTTGGCTTCATGAATAACATTATCTCAACCTCCAAAACAAAAACATGTTAATGATAAAAAAAAAAGGATAAAACAGAATAAAGTCATTAAGATAAGTCATCAAGTTCAAATATCACAGGCAGCATGGAGGGCATCATGATCCTGTTCAAAGGTCGTTTTTATTTGGGGGAGAGCAGAGACACACTGCCCTTTATTTAAGGACAAAGTAAAATTAGATAATTAGTTGTTGTTTAGTGTCTCATGAGCCCATATGATAAAAAAATCATTAAGGCAAATGATTAATTATGCTTGAAATAACACAGTGAATCACCCGACAGACACCGCAAAGAAATTCATCACTTTGGCCTTCACGATGCTTAAATTTAATTTGTAATTGAATAAAAACTTAATTGTTTTTCAATGAATTCAGTTTGCTATTTGCAAACATGAAAATCAAAAGTGTGTCTAAAGTGACTTATTGTTTGATGCATTTTAATGACCTGAGGGCTTCAGATTGTCCACACTGGGCCCAGGCTCCGCCTAAAATCAGGGTGGGTCAACTGGCGCTTTCTGCGCCTGCGCAGTCTAGTAAACGCACTGTTTTCTTGTGTGGTTTTATCAGCGCTGTGTTTACAATCTGTTAGATGAGTGATTACGCAAACCTTTGCATCAACTCAGCTGATCGCTGCAAAAGAACGGCTGCTTTTGTAAAACTGGATTTTTTCCCCTGATTGTTTTTGTTTGTTTGTTTGTTTTTATACCTCAACTTTGGTCTCAACGATGTTCAAGCAGACGCTGAAGAACTTCAGCATTAATTTCAACGCTCTGAATGAGAAGAACACTGTGTCCAGTGGCGATGTGCTCACAGGACACATGTCCTTCGACCTCACCAAGCAGACGAAGATCACTTCGATCACGATGGAGCTGAAGGGAAAGGCAGAGGTCCACTGGTCGACTGGAGGAGGAGGAGGACGAGGGAGGAGGGGGAGACGACGACGACGACGGCACCATTCGGCAAAACTGGAGTTTTTCAAGTTAAGAAGCGTCATCATGCAAGAACATGGTGGTATATGCAGTCCCCGAAGTACTGAAGCATTGCAAACAATCACTGACTGTTGAGTTAAATCACTTTGTCTCCCCTCCGCAGCTGTTGAAGTGAAACTTCAGCCTGGCACGCATGTGTATCCGTTTACATGTCAGCTCCCTCCGGGGTGTGTATGAGCACTTTCGTGTCTCTTTTGACACTTTTGCTGCATGGTACTTAAAGATGTATTGATCTGCACTTATTATCAACATCAGTATTGTTTTCCAGCATGTCACTGCAGGCTCTGTAGATTTCTCTAACACACATTTTCCTTTTAAAAGTTGTGTATCTTGTTTCCTGCTTGAATTTGCTTCATATTATTTCCACTTTTTTATTAAAAAAAATATTATTTTGCATCAATGCAGGGACTTTCCATCCACCTTCCGTGGGGTACATGGACAAATAATGTACTCCTTGACAGTGAGCGTGTACAGACCCTGGCATATGTCCAAGGATTTTGAGACACAGCTGAACTTTGTCAGTCGCATTAATACCAACCAGCCAGATCTGCAGGTAGGTGAATCATGATTTGATTGAGGACATTGTGTGTAACATGTAAGCATAAAATTTAGACAATAAAGGTCTGAAACGTTACATTTTGACACAGGAGGTCATAGCTTCATCCAGTGTATTGTTGCATACTACTGGCCCACAATGCAATGCACAAAGGAAATGAGAATGATACCCGCAGCTGCAAAAAATAAAATTAATACATGGGTGGTCAAGAGACTGCTCCATACTTTTCTTATGTTTGATTGATGGAAATCCATTGTATCATTTTCTGTTTGTATAAAAGGTGAAGCACATTCATTTATACAGTATTTATACAGTATATACTGTATACAGTAAGTAGGTAGAAAGCAACAGTAGGTCTCAAGCTCCCAGGTCTCCTGGAGATCCACCATGGGGCAGTTACCTGCGTTGCTCAGGCTGAATTCTTTTTCATCATTCTTAGTGCTTGAATAGCTCTTAAATGATATAAAAAATAAACAGATTAAAGATTAAACACATCCATTTATGTCCATTATTCACTTGTTCTTCTGCACCACTGTGCCTGTTTTTCTGCAGGCCCCTCTCGCAGGCTCCAACAACATGACACTGTGCTGGCTGTGGTGTGCCTCAGGTCCTATCACACTGACAGCCAGGACAGAGAAGAAAGCCTTCGTCCCTGGTACTGTATCAACTCATCCATCCATCCATCCATCCATCCATAAATATGGATGATATCATTCAAATATTGTGTCCGTTCTTCCTCCAGGTGAAACCATAAAAATAATTTGTGACATTAGTAATGCTTCGTCTCAAACGGCCACTCCGAAGATGAAGCTGCTACAGAAACAGTTTTACTACACGCACAACAGGGTCTCCATGACGATGGTTCCAAAAACGATGGCGTCTGTGACTGGCCAGCCCATCAACGCTCACACCTCTGACGTACAAACTGAGATCATGCTCACTATACCCTCGACTGCACCGCTTTCCATCTCTAACTGCAGCATCCTGATCGTTGAATACTTAATTGAGGTTGGTAGCAACAGCAGATACTATAAGATGCTGGAAAAAATGACCTAAAATGCATCTAAACCTTATTATTGTAGCAGAATTTAAATTATTAATTAACTTTATTAAACAAATTCTTGTTTTCTTGTGTCTCCTATAGGCGAACCTGAGTGTAACAGCTTCACCTGACCTCACTGTGCTGTTTCCTATCATCCTGTGCGATACCCCTGTAAACACTTATTCCCCACATTATATGTAAGTAAATGTTTGAATTGTATCAGAGCATCTAATGTTACATGATGGTGGAATGCCTCTGTGCCAAACACAATGCAATTTCTCAGCCTGACTTGTTACTGGGGAGCTGTATTTCTCAGGGTTTTAGTATCAGGCTTAATATTAACCACTATCTTCTGTTTCTTTATTTTATCATTGCAGTTTGTGAATTGATTTCATGGTTACTGTTACAAAGTGTTTTCACTTGTCACTTTGTTTTCTTAGCTTTTTAATACCTGTGTATATGCTATCAGTGAAAAATTTAAATTTCACTATATGGAACATAAATATATCTTCAACAGCTGTGTGTTCACAAGACATATGTGTCATGTTGTCGGGTTTAAAAGTATATGAAATATAAGCCAAAGACAAAGCTTGTATTGATGAAACTGTTGTAGCCTCATACTGCCTTATTTCAGTTGTTTTGTGATTTTTGTTTTGTGATTTTTGTGAAGAGTGCTTGTGTTTTATATGAAATGTAAACTGTGGATCAAAGTAGACTGCGTAGAGAAGTATTTTACTCTGGAATCGGATTACACTAAAAGTTTGTCTGTAGTAACTGCAAATGTGCTAATGATGATGAAATCATTAGAAGATGAAAATGATGAAACGACGACAAAGACCTCTAACATGCAAACGGCTGAATGTTTGACTGAACTGATTCAATACAATGCACCAAATAACTTTTTGCTCCCTTCAGCAGAGGAAAAGCCACAAGTACTGTGTAAACCAAATCCACTCTCTTTAGCTTAATTATGCATCATTGCAAACGACATCAGCTTAATTTCCTGCAGGAACGCCGTCTCCTCTCCCATTCACCTGACACTCAGGCTAAGCCAGCCTGTTGTGTTGACATTCACTAACTCCGCTCTGCACGTTTAACCCTTTTTACTAACATTTGTTCAAAATTTCTTCTCAGGGTTCTCCTTTTATATTGCTGCTGTGTAAAAAAAAAAAACATTTTGTTAACATGTTTGTTTATTGTACAAAACCAATTTAGTGTTGGAATTTAACTCTCGCCTAGTGTACGTTTACTCCTTGACAGCCATAATGTGTGAACATATTGACTGGCTTTAACTATACTAAGATAAACATGTGTAATGTTTAGATTAAACGAAGGAAATGTTGATATTTTGTGTGGATGTTTTTTATATATACAGATGCATCTGTTTTCCTATAGGGGGCAGCAACACACAGGGTTACAGTGTGAGGAGCTTTGCTCATCGTGCTCTTCTCCCTGCGCCTTCTTTGCTTGCTCTCTGTATCACATCTCTCTCTTTCTGTCACGAAGTGCCACAGACCTGTCAAATGAGTGCTGAAAACTATCACACATTTTTCACATAGTTGTTCCTGGGTGATGCGTGTGATGACATGAGCCCGTACAAATAACAAGGATATCACTGTCAAAGGGGAAGAAAAGATCACACTCGGTCGTGCTGCACAGTGACTGTTGGACTGGTGACAGTACCTTGACAACCAGTTTAGCCACCCACTCATGGGTTGTTTAATGACAGTTATATGTCAAAATGTGTATTGTGCTATAATAACATACTCAACTGTAATAAAGTAAAAGAGTAATAATGTACAGGGGACTGACAGAATAAATAAATAGTGTGTGTTAAACTGTGAAGCACTATAAATAATACATTAACTACTTTCTTATTAAGAACAGCATCTAAAGATGATTATTTATTCTCACGCACACTTCTGTAAGATTGTATAACATTATGGTGATTTCAAGGACATCTGTGCTCGTGTTGAGACATCAGGTAAACCGATGCACCTGATTCCTCGTACTCATTATTTCCAGCAACATGACGTGTTTGACAGGCGTTAGACACACCCACACGAGGAGAGCCAGCCAGCAGCCTGAAGTAGCATATGCTGCCTGTAATGCTTTGAGCACGCACACCCTGAACGAGCTCCTCTAATGAGAATGTTTTAATAGTTGTAATGGTTTAATTATTACCACAATGAACGTTGAGTAAGTGTCACGACCCGGCACTGAAGCCATGACGGAAACAAAAGAGACGCGAATGGAAGGCAAAAATGAAAGTAATTAATTGTTTAACTCAAAATAAACTTAATCAAAACTAAACAAAGGATGAGATGTTTATCAGTATTGTCAGTAGCCTGCTTCTCAGGTACCTGCTGCACTGAAACACAACACAAGAAGTAAATAAACCAGGTGACAGTCACAGTAAGAAAATATTTATTTAATTGTGGTTTAATTATTACTACCACAATCAACAGTCTATCTGCATGAAGAGACACACGTCACATGCAACCTCTGTCCCCTCAATCTCATTTTGCACTTGTCCTGTACTTGCAGCTTAGCTTGGCGGTCAGACAGTACAACATGTCAGGCGACGTTAAGAAGTTTATGCTGGGCTATAATGCCATTAACAGCAGCAATACTTTCACCAGTGGTGATTGTGTTACAGGACAAATAACATTTGAAGTGGAAAAAGACTGCAAAATAATCTCGCTCAGGGTAAAGCTGAAGGGGAAAGCAGAGGTCCGATGGTCTGAACAGAATGGACAGCACAGAAAAAGCTACCATAGCAAGCTGAAGTACTTCAGCATCAAGGAAGTGATCCTTCAGGAGGACCATGGTAAGTCAGTTATTCATGTCATTCAATTTAGAAACAACGTGCTGTAATCAGACAAACATACTACAGGATTTAGAAAAATCAAAACACTGATCTAACATTCAGATTTGATGTTTGTGTCTACTCACCCTGACAGATTAAATTTTCTCCACTTTTCTTCCTGACTTGTAAAATGAAATGTATTTATGTATAGTCTGCTAACAAACCTGGCTATGATCAGTGATGGATGCCACATTAAGTAACTTCACTGCGTTTCAGGCAATAATATTGTTTCCAGGGGTTCCAAGGTCTACCCGTTCAGCTTACGAATCCCTGCAGGGTGAGTTTTCCTAATTTTCATATTTCTACCAATTTCTTTAAACATGGATCAACCTTAGACAATCTATAAAAAGTGTGACTGAGTATTACTGTCTCATCAAGCCTGTTTTATACATTGTGTTGTCTGTCAGAGACCTGCCACCCTCTTTCATTGGCAAATGGGGAAAGATCGTGTACACACTGGAGGCAAATCTGAGCAGGTCGATGAGAACAGACAAGAAAGCTAAGACGTATTTAACCCTTGTTCACAACGTGGACCCAAGAAGTGATCCAGTGTTAATGGTACCTTACAACACACTGACAGTCATACATATATAACCAGTGTGTTTGCTGTTTGACACAGCTGCAGTAATGATAAGTAACACTATCTCTAACTCATTTTCCTGTCAGAGTCCACAGGGCCATGTCACCGAGAAGAAAATGCTCTTTACATCGGGAAAAGTAAGCATGGATGTACACATTGAGCGGATGGGCTTCCACCAAGGTAATTTCAGATCATGTGAGATCTGAAATGAATGAATTATACATTAACTTCAGAGATTACATTAACAGTGGGTTGTAGTAAAAGATAACCTCAGTTCAAACACGTGAGGCTCAAAGTCTCCCTTTTCCTTTAAGATAAGACAACAACACATCAGACACATATAGCAGCAGTAATCTAAGAGTCTGTCATTATATCCATAGAGGATTACTAACTAACCTAACCCTTCTGGTAAGACACCGGTTCTGCTCCCTGTGAGCACACACCGATGACCTGGCCACAAAAAACTCTTCTTCCTGCTGGCCTCACAATCCTCCAGTGCACAAGTACTCACAGTCCGGGCAGCCCGACTGAAATAAGATTACTTTAAACAGTTATTTTACCATGCATCAGGAAATTCTGCAAATCCCTTAGAGCTAATGCAGAGCAGTCGGACGCCTGAGAGATAAAAACAGAAAGAGTACAAGTCAGTGTTGCACCAAATGGTCTAAAATCTGTTATTTTATGTTGGAAAAGTTGCACAACATTGCTTTAATTTGTCATGTGTCTACAATTTGTGCAGTATGAGATTATTGCTGTCTATCGTGCATATGCAGGTGTCAGCCAGAGACTACAAGGGATAATTATATTTAAGAGAGAGTGTTCTGCTGCTCTGTTTTGCAGGGGAAGGCATAAAGGTTGTGGCCTCCATTCTGAACAGATCATCTCGAGATATTAAACCCAAGTACTGTTTGTATATGAAGCAAAGCTTCTTCTCAAAAGGAAAGAGGAAGCTCTACACCAAAGATCTCCTGAAAGAGGTGGGTGATGCAATTCCACCATCTGCAAGTCCGACTGTCACCAGGATCCTCACCATCCCTCCCGACACGGAAGCGTCCATCTTAAACTGTGAAATCGTCGGACTGGAGTACAGGCTCAGGGTGTGTATTTCTCTTCCCAACACATGTCAGTGTCTTTACACAGCTGCCTGAACGCTATGATAAGTGCTGACTCTGTCTCCACCACAGGTCTATCTGGATATCAAGTATGCTTTAGACCCTGAGATCAGGTTCCCCATAGTCATCCTTCCCGCTTTAAAGGTGCCTGAGGAGCTGCATCATCAGCCTGCTTATCCTGTGTATGGATCTGGAACATTTGCAAACTCATACATGTCAGGAGAGACCAGCTTCCTGCAAAACTCAACAGCCTCAGGCCCTTCTGCTCCTCCACCACCCTATGAAACATATGAGATGTATCCCTCGACTAATTTCAGTGGAAAATACTAGATGCTGCAATGTAACACTTGGAAGTCTCAGCACTCTCTTTTTGATTCACAGTTTGACACATAGCTCCAGATAAGGAGCTGGTGGTTTCAAATATTAAACAAAGTTTTTGCTTAATTCCTGTTATTTAGACAAAATGGTAAGAACAATGGCAATCGCAAAAGATTTGTCTTCTCTAAAATATCTGGTAGAGTAGGAATAAGAATCTTCAGAGTAGGAATGAATGGATTTGATCAGCTTCTGTATCAGTGGGATGATCTGATCTCATTATGTTTTATTTAATGGGGAATGTTGTAAATGATGCCGTGAAGTGTGTATCGTGTATTTGGCTATACTTGTTTCTTTAAAAATAAATAAATAAATACAAATAAGATGGAGGTGCACAAGTGCACCCTTTCTGAAACATATTTTTAACGATGGCTCCAAAGCAAGGACAGAGTATGAGTTATATATAAATGAGAAATTCAGTTTTTGGGTGTCTTAAAAATGTTGCTATTTTTGCCATGCATTTCTGTTTCTCTGTACCTTCATAATCATGGATCAAACATGAAATGAGGAATATGCATATGCATAATGAATTCATGAGGGTGATTCATCACTTGAATTCACTTCAATAAAAAGTGGTACAATTTCATAAACTTCACATTTTCAACAGTGTGGAGTAAAATAAAATGTATTTCACTCATGTAGCCTGTAGCTGTTCAGCAGAATGTGACATTCACTGTGACATTCACTTTGTGTATAATACAAATAGATCCATAATGTAGTGCATGACACTAACAAAATAAGGAAATAAATAGTGTTTGATTTTGTAATTATTTAATTTATTTGACTGTAAAGCACTGTTTAAATAATGCATTAACTACTTTCTTATTAAGAATAGTATGTAAAGATGATCATTGTTTTTTACAGCTGTAATATTGTATATCTTTATGGTGTTTTCAGTGACGTCTGTTTTTGAGATAAGACATCTGGTAAACTGAAGCACCTGATTCCAAATACTATTTATTTCCAGCAACATGACGTGTTTGACAGGCGTAAGACACAACCACACGAGGAGAGCGTATGCTGCCTGTAATGCTTTGAGCATGTACACACTCAACAAACAAGATTCATTAATTGGCGTTGTTAAACTGCTGCATTGATATACACAAGAAACATGGATATATTTCTATTTACACCCCAAAAAACACTTTATATTTCAGAGCCAACAATTCTTCATTTACCATCGACCAATACAGTTCATACGAGGGTACGACATTTATTATTATGGTTAACAATTATTGTGGTTTAATTATTACCATAATAAAAGTGTCTGTCTTCATGAAGAGATACACCTCACAAGATGTACAATCTCTGTCCCCACAATCTCACTTTACATTTGTAGCTTTGCTCGGCAGTCACACGGTATATCATGGCAAGTGATATTAAGGAATTCATGGTGGTGTATAATCCCATAAACAGTAGTCGTACTTTCACCAGTGGCAATTATGTTACAGGACAAATAACATTTGAATTGGATAAAGACTGCAAAATAAACTCGCTCAGTGTAAAGCTAAAGGGAAAAGCAGAAGTCCATTGGACTGAAGTTTATGGACAAACAATCAAAAGCTACCATAGCAAGCTGAAGTACTTCAGCATCAAGGAAATGATCATTCAGAAGGGCCATGGTAAGTGAGTTATTCATATCATTCAATTTAGAAACAACGTGCTGTAATAAGACAAACATACTGCAGGATTTAGAAAAATCAAAACTCTCACTGATCTAACGTTCAGATTTGATGTTTGTGTCTTTGTGACCTGCTCACACTGATAATAACATTTTAATTCTTCTCATTTTAATGAAATGTATTTATGTATAGTCTGCTAACAAACCTGACTATGATCAGTGATGGATGCCAACTTCACTGCATTTCAGGCAATAATATTGTTTCCAGGGGTTCCAAGGTCTACCCGTTCAGCTTTCGAATCCCTGCAGGGTGAGTTTTCCTAATTTTCTACCAATTTCTTTAAACATGGACACGTTTAAGTTCGTTCTTTATTGTTTATTATCATTAACAAGCATGTCAGAATACAAACAATTGTAACTTTTGACTTGACATTTAAATAGCTCAGTAGCATATCTTGATACTTTGTGAGTATCAACTTTATACAATCTATAAAAAGTGCTACTGAAACAGTATTACTGTCTCATCCAGCCTGTTTTATGCATTGTGTTGTCTGTCAGAGACCTGCCACCCTCTTTCATTGGCAATCATGGAATAATCGTGTACACACTGGAGGCAAATCTGAGCAGGTCAATGAAAAAAGACAAGAAAGCGAAGACATATTTATCCCTTGTTCACAACGAGGACATAAGAAGTAATCCAGTGCTGATGGTACTCACTTACAACACACTGACAGTCATACATATACAGTATAACCAATGTGTTCTGCAGCAAAGATAAGTAACACTATCTCTAACTAACTCATTTTCCTGTCAGATTCCGCAGTGCGCTGTCTCTGTGAAGAAAATGCTCTTCACGTCGGGAACAGTAAGCATGGATGTGTATATTGAGCGAATGGCCTTCTACCAAGGTAATTTCAGATCATGTGAGATGTGAAATGAATGAATTATACATTAATTCAGAGATGATCTCAATAGTGGGTTGTAGTAAAAGACAACCTCAGTTCAAACGTGAAGCTTTGTTGTTCCTTTTCTCATGGAAATATTTTATGGTTTTATTAAGATAAGACAACAACACACGAGACCCATATAGCAGTAATAATGGCAGAGAGATAATCCAAATTTTTTCTGTGGGTTAAAGAAGCTGTTCCTACAAAACACACCAACAAATGTCAAAAATGTAATCGTCAGGCTTTGAATAATGACATGTTAATTCTCTTACAGCGATGGTTGTGATGCTAGAGCTTTTCTTTGGCTGGTATGACCAGTGCTTTATGGTGGTTTATGTAAGATAGTATTATATAATTAGCGCTTATCAGTATTTTGTATGGGCAACTTGTAGCCAAAGAGGTTGAGCAAAAGTCAGAGTCCAGGCAGCCTGGCTAACAAAGTGAGTAACAATTAGTTTTGGCAGTTTACTTTATCGTGCTTTAGGAAGTTCTGTTAATTAGAGATGAAAATGAAACCATAAAACATTTTCTCCATAAAATATGATCCAACAAAATAAATGAAATAGTCTGTGTCAACTACGAGGGATAATTATATTTAAGAGAGAGTGTTCTGCTGATGTTTTACAGGGGAAGACATAAAGGTTGTGGCCGCCATTCAGAACAAATCAACTCGTGATATTAGGCCCAAGTACTGTTTGTATATGAAGCAGAGCTTCTTTGTAAAAGGAAACAGGAAGCTCTTGACCCAACAAATCCAGAGAGAGGTGGGTGATGCAATTCCACCCTCTACAAGTCCGACTGTCATCAGGATCCTCACCATCCCTCCCGACATGCAACCATCCATCTTAAACTGTGACATCATCAGTGTCGAGTATAAGGTCAAGGTGTGTATCTCTTCTTATCTGTCTTTATAAAAATAAGGCTGCCTGAACGCTATGATAAGTGCTGACTCCACTTGTCTCCACCACAGATCTATCTGGATATCAAGTATGCTTTAAACCCCGAGATCAAGTTCCCCATAGTCATCCTACACACTTTAAAGGCGCCTGAGGAGGAGCATCATCAGCCTGCTTCTCCTGAGTATGCATCTGGAACATCTGCAAACTCATACGTGGCAGGAAGGACCAGCTTCGCGTCCGAGCAGCAGCATCATCAGCCTGCTTATCCTGTGTATGGATCTGGAACATCTGCAAACTCATACATGACAGGAAGGACCAGCTTCGCGCCTGGGGAGCAGCATCATCATCAGCCTGCTTATCCTGTGTATGGATCTGGAACATTTGCAAACTCATACATGACAGGAAGGACCAGCTTCCTGCAAAACTCAACAGCCTCAGGCCCTTCTGCTCCTCCACCATCCTATGGAACATATGGGGTGCATCCCTCCACTCATTTCAGTAGAAATCCTAGATACTGAAATATAACACTTCAGCGCTCTCTTTTTGATTCACAGTTTGACACATAGCTCTAAATAAGGAGCTGGTTTCAAATATTGAATAAAGTTTTTGCTTAATTCCTGTTATTTAGACAAAATGGCAAGAACAATGGCAATGATTGCAAAGATTTGTCTTCTCTAAAATACTTGGGATAATTATCAGAATCTTAACAGTAGGAATGAATGGATTTAATCAGCTCCTGTATCAGTGGGATGATCTCATCTCATTATGTTTTATTTAATGGGGAATACTGAAAATACTGTAAATTATGTCATGAAGTGTGTATCATGTGTACTTGGCTATGACATGATGGCTTTGTAAGATGGATTTCTATAATATATGTAGATCAGTACTATGGGAAAAGGATATCTGACAAACAGGCTTATAGATGAAAGGAGATCATGATGGGGAGGTACTAAACAAGTGGCATAATAAAGATAAATAATAATAATAAATAATGTTATCATATATTAAATATATTATTATACTTTTTATGGCATAAATAAAGCAGAAAGTTGTGTCCTACTTTATCTGAATATTGCTGTCCCACAGAACTTGGCATTAACAGGTGGTGAAGGACAGTGGCATAAACATTTATTTAAGAAAAACAAAGCCACTACACATTGTTTGTGTGTTTCAACCAGTGGTTAAACCGGACCACGCCCACTGATATCAATCCAAGCTGTTGTGTAACGACAAGAGGCGTTATAGCGACAATTCAAGATCAGTTTTGGTGATAAACATAACATTGTTAACATATTTACACACGGTGTTAACATAAACATATTTAAGAAAGCACTGCAGCGGCTTGCATAATAAAAGTTTTATTTTTATTTTTATTTTTAACATGTTTTGTAGAGGAACAACATGAGACCAGCAGGACCAAACCATTTCATGTAGATAGGGGAGCCAGGTAGGGTTGGAGGGGTCTGCATGCTGGATGTTTACTTTTTGGCAAAAACAAGAAAATTAAAAAAACAACTTTTATTAATACATTTCCTTTTTTTAAAAAATATTTAAACGGTGATAGGTGAATGAATTATTAAAAGCACTAAATGTTAATTGTTCAGGGTCCCTGTCCGTGACAGGATTTAGTATAGCCCTAACTTTTCGCCCCACCCACTCATTTACAACATGATATGATCCTTATTTACAAAATTGTACCCGGACTGTTTTTTTTTTAAACGACGCGTCATGCCTGGCACCATAAAGAGCCTCAAAGTCACCTACAATCCCATCAATGAGAAAGACACGTTCACCAGCGGTGACTGCGTCTCGGGCGAGGTCACGCTAGAAGTGGTCAAAGAGTGCCAACTAACTTTCCTGCGTGTGCAGTTCAAAGGGAAATCAGAAGTGTTGTGGACAGAGAGGCACGGTAAAACTACTGTCGTGTACCACTCCAAGGACAAGTACTTCAGCATTAAACATTACTTCATTCGAGACGAGGCTCACAAAGGTGAGTCGGTAAACAAAGTTTTGAAGAATTGAACGTTATTTAGTTGTTTTTTTTTTTTTATACTAAAATGATGATGTGATGAATGACTAGTAGATAAACTGATTAGTCTATTAACAAGACATGTTTTGACAGGTACTTAATTACTTAATTAGGGCGCCGAACAACGTTCAGGCAGCGAAAGCCTTATTGTATCCTTAGGATTTCTCTCCTCCGAGGGATTTCATACTATCTTTTTAAAACTTGGCGTGTGTCTTCTTGAGGCCTTGACAATGAAAAGTTTTCAAAATCGTGAGTTTTGGATTTTTTGTGTGTGAGGGGCGGGGCCACCAAATTCGGCGTGTTTTCATGAAATTTTGACGTAGCCTACTATAAAAAAAAAAAAATACTCCAATCTTCCCCAAACCTCTGATATATAATGCCAGTCTGGCCTAGAACACATTTCCATGACAACATTTGGCGATTTTCACAGCGCCACCTAGTGACGATAGAAAAAAAAAAAAAAACACTTTTTCGAGATGACGTCCTGCTCGGACAATATTGACCGTGCGGTGCTGAAACTGAGTGAAAATATCAGAAACAACCTTGGGAAGAAACCCTCCAAAAATGGTGAGTTTTTGAGAAACTATATAGACAGAGCGGCCCGTCAAAGTCAAAAGTGCTGGTTTTTTTTGAAAAAATTTGAAACTCCATTGACTTTTTGGCTGATTTTCAGGCAAAAGTGTTGGGCTTTCATATGCTTTCTCAGAGTTGACTGAAACTTCTTGTGGTTATTATGACCAATGTTATGCAAATTTCGGCTTCATAATTAATTAGGACTTTTCTTTGAGGCAGCCCCGCCACAGTTTTGGACACAGAGTTATGAAACCTCAGCTCAGTTGTAGAACATGGCAAGACCTACAAAAAAGTCTCTTGGAGTAATGGGCTAAAATTAACAGAAAGTGAGATATTTAAGAATGAATATCACCATTTTTGGTGTTTCGGGCTGGTTGAGAAGGGGTCATATTTGAACGAACTCCTCCTAGGGGTTTTATCCAATCAACTTCAACCTTGGTAGGTGCATTCATGTAGACTTCCTGAGTAAAAGTTATCAAAATTATGAAGTTTGATGAAACGGTGTGGGTGTGGCGCTCCATCATATTTGATCCTTTAACCTAATTCTGGCTAATGTGTGTGGTTAATTTGAACGAACTCCTTCTAGGAAAAACTTGCCCGTCGTACGCACATGCCAATGTGCGCACATGCGCGAGGGTCCGTTCAATGCCCCTTGCGGCTTTAATTGTTTGTTATTTATCATGCAAAAGTGCCAAACGTATTAGTTTATTAGTCTAATGTGAGTTTCAGCTCCAGCAACAAATGTCATAAATGTTAATGTGCACTGATTTTTCTCCAGGAGATGACACTGCAACATTACTGCCAAGCCAGAATGCAGAAACATGTAAGTATTTAAGTTTGTGGTGAGGTCCTTACATCCAAATGGCAAGTTCAAACTTGAAAGCTTGTAAAAGTTGTTAAGGAGCTCTGGAATCTCTTGTTACTTTTCAGACAGCAACGTTCTTACCCCAGGATGCTATGTTTACCCATTCAGCTTTCAGATCCCTTTCCAGTAAGTAATTATTCTTTCGATTAGCTTGACAGTTCCTTATCTTCTTCATACTTAGTTGTTTAAACAATAAAATATATTACTTGCACATTATCTAACATCTTAATAGATTAACCTCAGGTTTTGCAGCTGCGGTTTATTTTGATAGAAAGCTAAAGGTCCTGTTATTTTATAGAGTCTGTACTCATCTGATTAGTTTCTTTTCTGCATGTGCAGTGCATAAAAATGTGCAGTTAATCGTTCATGTTCTTCTGGCCTTCTTCTCTTGTGCTTTAGGGATATGCCGTCCTCCTTCACTGGCTCTGTTGGTAAAATCACGTACTCACTGCAAGCCAGGCTGGGCAGATCAATGAGGATTGACAAGAAAGACTCAATTAATATCAATTTTGTGTCAAAAGAAGACCTGGGCAGTGACCCTGGACTAAGGGTATGTGGTGTTAAATCTGTCATTTCAACAAGAAAAAAAAATGTGTTGGCTAATAAATAACTAAAATACAGCCCCCCTGTATTACCCAAGGCACATTCACTGTGACTAGCTCCTCACTCTGTATGTACAGCATAGAGGCAGAGGCAGACAAGCAGCACCGTGCAGCAGTGAGTTTTCATCATGGGGAAAGCAAGAAATGTGACTATGCAGATTAATGGACATGTGGAGTGAGAGCTGCGTGGGTCTCATTGTCATTACTGGCAGCCCCTAAGTGAATCTGTCAACTTAATTTTTTTTATTTTTTTATTTTAACTTTTATCTCCATGCTGCTGTGTCAGTGTCATCTGTTTTTGTCCCAGTTAGTTCGTTTTGTGGTTTGTCTTGCCAACATGTGAGAAAAAGTCTGGCACGGAGAATCTCCTGTTTGTTTGCCATGCGTGAAATAACAACTTCGTCTGGAATGTGTGAAAACAGCTTCATTAATCGGCTGCCTTACCCTCTCCTCTGGCACTGAGTTCCTATGGTTACTGTACTGTTACTGTGTAAAGTTACTATGGTTAGAGGGACGCTCTGAAACTTTCTCATGATTCACAGTCAGAGGTTTTTGGTTAGTATGATGTAAAATAATGAATGTAGCCTGATTTTGGGGCCACAAACAAAATCTTGTTTAGGGCCACCAAGATCCTGGGGCCAGCCCTGTTTTAGCCTACGGTGACACATACTGTATGCAAAATTAATATTGTAGTATATTTGGCTCCTGTTCAATTCCTTTCTATGCAAGCAAAGGGCTGAATAAAACCTTCACTTTCTGTATGTCCGTTTTACATGGAGTTCAGCATTGATGAACTTTGACCGGTGAAGTTGCAGCCCAAAGCATTATGTGTGACTGCCTACGTATATTGCATTAATTTATCTGGTCTTGTTTCAGGAACCACAGCATGAGTCTAAGGATAAGAAAATGAAATTCTTCAACTCAGGAACAGTAGCCATGGATGTGGATATTGAAAAAACAGGTTTCTTCCAAGGTGGGAGTCCTCAAAATGATACTGACTCTTATCATTCTTATATCATGGGTTGTTTTTCGACATTTTTGGTCTTTTTCGCAGGAGAAGGAATAAAGGTTGTGGCCTGCATTGAGAACAACTCGACTCGTGACATCAAGCCCAAGTACTGTGTGTACAGCAAGCACAGCTTCTTTGCAAGAGAAAAAAGAAGACTCGCTACTAAAGACCTCATAAAAGAAGTTGGAGAGCCCATCCCTCCATCTACCAGTAAAAAGGTCACTCGAGTCATCACCATCCCCCATGACATGGAGCCCTCCATCACCAACAGCAGTAACATCAAAGTGGAGTACAGACTCAGGGTAAGCTAAACCTTACCGTCTAATATCATACAGCTGCACTTTGCTGAACCAGAAGGAACTTGAATCATCCCTCTCTCATTGTACATGGTGATTGCCAAGGGAGTTGGTTATGCACACAGGCTGCTAATAATTGTAACTGAATACAATACTATTCTGGTGATATATAGAAGAAATAAAATCCAACATTATAACGTCAACAATATTTTCCATAGGTCTACCTCGATGTCAAATATGCTTCAGACCCAGAGATCAAATTTCCCATCGTCATCCTGCCGGCCTCTCAGATTCCTGGTGCTGTGGCACCACCTGCTGCTTCTGGTTTTGGATTTGAACCATTGGTGAACACAATGGACATTGCACCACCACAATCACCACCAGCACCCCAACCTTCGGATCCCCCACCTCCCTATGGAGCATATGGCATGTACCCTCCTTTGATAGATTTTGGCAGCAAGTGAGTGGAAAGATACTTGGACAGACTACCTCACAATACAATGACGTTATTTTTTTCTTTTTCTAATGTGTTATGCAAGCTTTATGTTATAGCTACAGTTTATTTACTGCTCCTATTATTTACTGCTATCTATCTAGACTTATACTTAATTAGACAATTTAGACTCATCATCTTGTGCTAGAGGGCATGTGTTTTCATAAAGCAGGAATTTTCTGACTCTGGTCAGTGTGAACCTGTTTGGTAGAAAGTGCCACTATGGCCCTAAATAGGGTCCATCGCTTTTTTTGTCCTATACACAGGGGAGCGTTATGTGTTGGACGACCTGTAGACTGTGTCGCATCATTTCCAAAATAATGAAAGTGAATAATGTTGAAGAAGGGATCCTTGAAGAGTTTCAGATCTGGTTTCATTCTCTCTAACTCCGATGATGTCATCAGGGTTATCTCAAGTGTGAGAGAAATTATTTTTATAACTGCAATTGTTTTGATATATATGAATTAAACTGTTGTTAAACTAATTGTAAGTAACAGGTGTTTCATCTGAAGATGTTTTTGATGTCGCAGTTCTCACTCATGTCTCTTCATTTCAAAGAGAAAGCCTATCCGGGGCATTGCATGACTGTTACTGATAACTTACATAAATCATTGTCGGAAGCAGAGTGATGAATGCTTATCCATCCTGCCAAAAGATCATGATGTTGTAAGACGTAGTCTAAAGTGTATACAAACTGAGGAGATTAAAAAAACTGACAATACAGGATTAAAAATATTGTGCTGACTGGTATTTTGACCCTTTCTCACCAATCCTAGACAGGATGAGGTGGCAGATATGCTGATAGATCGTGTTAAGTCCTTTGTGAGTCCACCATCAACTCATCCATCAACTTTAGCCCTGCTTCACAGAGAGGTTGTTCTCCTGAGGCACTTACTCTAGGCTTACTTTCTATTCTCTGTCTGAGTTCAGATCTGATGTTTTTGGGTTCATATTGCTGCTGCAATCATGTGCATGTTGCATATTATTGCTATAAGGTTGGTCTCATTTTATCTTATTTATATCCTGCTGGGTAGTTTACTTCTACAGCAATGCATCATGTTCTATCAGATCATCAGTGTCATCTGGCCATCATGTGAAAACTCCTGTCTTTAAAAAGTTTTCAAGCTTTGTGACAAGGCATCCCAAAAAAAGAGACGTGAGGTACACAGGATTGGAAAAGTAACCAGTTATTTCACCTCAGAAACAGACGAGAGGTGTCTACACACCATTCAGTGAATAAATAATGAAATGAGTGTGTGACTAAACAAATAACGGGAGGTGGAAATCTACCACGGTCCTCCTCGAAGTCTCTGGCACGCCCACTGCATTCTCAGTTTCTGCTCCACTCATGTTTGGAATTTTCTAAACAGCGCATCATGTCGTGGACCGTTAAGACACTCAAAGTCACCTATAATCCTGTTAATGACAAAGACATTTTCACCAATGGTGACTGCATTTCGGGTCAGGTCACGCTAGAAGTGGCCAAAGAATGCCGTATAAAATCTCTGTTTGTTAAATTCAAGGGGGAAGCACATTGCTTGTGGTTCGGGAGGCGTGGTCAAGTTACTGTCATGTACTACTCCAAAGAGAAGTACTTCAGCGTTAGACATTACTTCATTCGGGGTGAAGGTAAGTACAAATAAATAACAAATATAATTTAAGAATTATAATAAGAATGACTCATGGTAAAGTTGTAATGATATGTGTGCATACAAAACAAATCAGCTTCCAGTGCATTGATCTTTGGTTCATAGACGTATATTATATACAGGGGAGTAGGGGGCAAATACACCTGTGGGTAAACTATCTAATATAATATATTATTATTAAAATATAATATATAATTATTATTAAATATAATCAGATTTTTAAAAATAAGACTTCTTCCAATGTTGATAAATGGATTTATTAGAGCTGGAATCATGTGTAGATTAATCAATTAGTCAATCAATGTTTCGAAATGTTTAGATAATTTATTAGCTGTTCACAGTTTTTCTTAGCCTGTACATTTCTCACATTGCTCAACATTTGCAAAATATTTTAAACATTTCAAGATTCGCAATTCATACAAACGGCACACAATGTTTCATCAGCAAAAGCCTGTAACTTTCAAATTCCTTTTATCTTTCAAAAAGTAGATATTTATATCTCTGTCTCTGAACATGTCAGTGCTGACATCTGTTCCCGTCATGTGCTGGTGATGTCATTTGAAGCCAGAATCTGCACTGCAGTAGTGTTTGGTGGTTGGATCCACAGTATCTATGTCCCACTCAGGTTTCATGATGTGAACCCCCTTTTTTTATAGCATCAAATAACATCAAATCTCATTAAAATCAAACTTATCATTCAAAAGGGGCAATTGAACATACATCAGTATGATAAGAACCACCTAAGATGACAGAAACCATCTTTGGGGGAAAATATTTGATATGTACTTTAATTTTTCTTTCCCATGTCCCATCTACTACCATGGATGTGTTGGAGTTGATTACTGCAGTCAGTCACCAAGAGGCAATCAAGATTTTTTGGCTTTACTTTTAGAGTCATGTGCTCAATCTTTATATATGTCTATGGGCAGACCATAGATTCTCATCCACATCACAAATAATATCTTCTCTTGCAATGCAGTGAGGAAAGAGTCTTTTCCAACATCTCATCCAGTCTCTGCAGGCTTTTCACTCTTGTGCTGCATCCATGGCAGCTAACGGGGTCATCTGAGGCTTCTACCTCAGACCCTGTTTTGCCACACCACTACCTCACAGACTTATCCTCCTCCTCTTTTTCTTCTTCCAACTGATTCAACAAGTTTGCAGGTAAACACGGGGTAGACTTAAGCAATGAATTGATGCCAAGGTGTTTTGGAGAGAGTTAAGAGAACCCAACAGAGATCAGTTTTGATCTGAGAAATGTACCAAAGTAAATGAGGAAAAACTGTAAGTCATTCATCAAGAAAAATCGCCCCACATTTTGTCATTTCTCCAGGAGATGACAACCAAATACTGTTGACTACCCAGCAAGGAGAACCATGTAAGTATTTCACAGTTCTTTCCCAAGACTGCCAGTGAGGCCCAATTCAAACTTGTAAACTTGTAAAGATTGTAAAATAAATTCTTTATCAATAACCCTTGAATTTCTTGTTACTTTTCAGACAACAATGTTGTTGCCCCAGGATGGCACGTTTACCAATTCATGTTTCAGTTCCCTTTCCAGTACGTAATCATTCTTTTGAACGTTTGCTTTCATGTATGTGCAATACATAAAAAATGTCAAGTTGCTCATGTTCTTCTGGCCTTCTCCTCTTGTGCTTTAGGGATATCCCCTCTTCATTTAAAGGCTCTGCTGGTAAAATTGTGTACACACTGGAAGCCAGGCTGAGCAGATCAATGAGGATTCCTAAGAAATATTCAACTAAGATCATCTTTGTGGAAAAAGCAGGCCCGTCCCGTGATCCCAATCTAATGGAATGTGCTAAGTTCTTCATCTTCATTCCTGTCATTCCAACAGGGGGAACAACTGCAATGGTTGAATGACTAAAGTCCTTGTGTAGTACCGGCAAGAAACTGCCTCCAGGATTGGATTATATTTGACAGAGAATTTGTGATCAGTTAGCACAGAACACTATGGACAAAATCAAGGCCAAAATAGGTTATGTACACTTTCACTGTACTCCATAAGGGACATGATAAAATGGGTGGTGTCAACTTACAGCTGAGAACAAGATCATTTCTAATTTTGATACTCATTTTGAATTTGGTGCCAGCAATGTATTTTAAAATGTATCCCATATTTTTACACTTTATTAAAAGGGACATTTCCGTTCATGAAAAAAATAAATGTGTATGTGTTTTTTCACTCATGAATTCATCTTGTCTTCTTTCAGGCACCACAGCATGCGTCTAAGGAAAAAAGATTGAAATGCCTTAACTCAGGAACAGTAGCCATGGATGTGGATATTGAAAAATCCGGTTTCTTCCCAGGTGAACACTAACCTTAACCCTGATATTGGCACTTATTATATTTATCAATCGTTATCTATCAATTGACATTTCTGGTCTTTTTCACAGGAGAAGAAATAAAGGTTTTGGCCTACATTCACAACAATTCGACTCGTGACATCAAGCCCAAGTACTGTCTGTATAGTAAGCACAGCTTCTTTGCACGAGGAGATACAAAGGTCGATATTAAACACCTCATAAAAGAAGTGGGAGAGCCCATCCCTCCATCTGCTAGTGAAACAGTCACACGTGTTATCACCGTCCCCCATGATGTGAAGCCCTCCATCATCAACTCCAATATCATCAATGTGGAGTACAAACTCAGGGTAAGCATGACCAGGAGACTGTCAAAGGAGAGGAGCACTTAAGATTATGTCTGTTTTTCTTATTTTTTTCCATATAGTCCAAAATCAACAATTATTACATGCATATAAATATCAGTATAATATCAAAAACAGTTTGTATATTTGTGAGTTGAAAAATATGCATGTTCACAAGGAACAATATTTCCCCCAGGTCTACCTCGATGTCAAATATGCTTTCGATCCAGAGGTCAAATTTCCCATTGTCATCTGGTCGGCCTCTCAGGTTACGGGTGTGGCTCCACCACCTGCTGCTTCTGGCTTTGGATTTGAACCGGCTGGCAGCACAAACCCACCAACATGTGGCATTGTGCAACAGCAACCACCCGTAGAACCCCAACCTATCCCCCACCTGTGTATGGAGCATCTGGAATGAGCCCTCCATCGACAGATTTGGACAACAGCAGGCTGTGAAGATACTTAGCTAGATACTTAAAGCAATATTTCCTGGTCAGAGATCCAGAGAATCTGTTTGATAGAGCCAACCACAGTGGTCTGAACATTTTTGACCTATATACAGGAGAGTCTCAGGGGTTCTTAACCTCCGAAGCCTGGCTATCTGCATATCTCCTTGAAAATTTGCTAGGCTTAAAAATAGTAGTTTATTGTCCAAGAAAAAAAAAAACTACTCTCTAACAAGCTCAACAGACGCTGCCTCCACTCTAACCACACCAGACTCCTCTCACAAGGGCCCAGGCAGCCTCTTTATACCTCACTGGGCCTAATATTTCTCTAAATGTTATGAATTTTGCCCGGTGTGTGATTCTGTGAGGCTCAGAGTAACTCAGGGAGAATTTTAAAAGTATAACTAAATATTGTTACATTAATAGGGCTCTATTTGTTTTACAAATAAAGGTCAGTTTATCCATGACAGTTAAGCTTGAGATGTAAGATACTGTTCAGTTGCTTTGTGATAATTGTAGGATCCAGCATATTTCAAGCTTACTAGAGACTGAAGCTGAGGACATCTCGGTCTCTGCTGTTCTTTTTTTAAATCAGTCGCTTTCAAATCCCCCGATTTTCTAAAGGAGTTATACTGAATTGCTCGGGTACCCCAGGTATATTCTATCCCAAAATAATCTGATGATCATCAGCATATCCTTTACTAATTTGAATAAAGTTAGTCAGATTCTTATAAACCTTCCTGTTATGTAAGAACAGGTAGAATACATAATTGTTGATTGTAGTCAGTATTTGTGTGTGATTAAATATACTTGTTGTATCACGTTTCTTTGTCCTATTTCACTGAACTTTCTTTTGACTTAAATATACGTTACTTGTCTGACGTTTTAATATTTGCTCTTGTTTTGTCTTGCGGTTTGAACCTCGGAATAAAATTGATGGGAATATTGCAAATGGTATTTTTAGGAAACATCCGTACAATCATGCCTCTGTTAGATAATGGACTCACTCATGGATCGCCATTTTAGTGTTATGACATACAGAAAAATAGTTTGCAAATGAATTTTCACAGTGAATTATGTGGATTATCCATAATACCTGCAACACTGTTTAAGTAGAGATAAGTCACCAACTTCTCAAAAGAGCTAGTCTAACAGTTTTTTTCTTTTTCTTCTTCTTTTCTTATCCATATTTACACTACCCTTACCCTGAGTGTTCCTGGTCAGCTAGAAAAACAGGTTTGACAAGATTTGCATGTTTGAGCTCAGATGTAAATAGTGCAGAGAAGTTGTTCGTACTGGGTGTTGTTCACAGACTCGAGTGCTGTCTCGTGGTCTCATGGGAGATTTTGACTGTCTGCTGTGTTTTGTGTATTTGTAGGAAATGACGATCACAAATTTCTCACTTGAATATGATGCCATCAACAGCAACAACACCTTCACGAATGGAGATACCATTAATGGAAGAATAATATTGGAGCTTTCTAAGGAAACTAGAATCAATTCGCTTGTTTTCACAGCACAGGGAGAAGCTCGGGTTCGCTGGACTGAACATCATGGACACCATCATGCTCATCATGCTCATCATGCTCATCATGCTCAACATCAAACATACTGGTCTGATGAGAAATACTATAATGTCACACATCATATCTTGAAAGAGACGAGACAAGATGGTAATGTATCAAATTAATACAACCACTGACATGTTATACAACTTAGATAATAAGTTTTATCATGATTAATTGTTTTCCAGGCACTGAAGTCATTGGCAAAGGAAGACATGTATTTCCTTTTTCCTTCCAGATTCCAGACAGGTAACTATTCTTTACTTTGTCTCCATTCAAATTGATGTTTTACGTCAGGTAATTAATTTTCTATTATTGTACTTCACAGAAAAATCCCATCAACTATCAAAACACCCGTAGGCAAAATTGTTCATAAGATGAAGGCAGAGCTGAAACAACCAATGAAGCTGACAAAAAAGGCCAAAAGCCACTTCACATTCGTGTCCAAAGCAGACATGGATATTCCCGGACTCATGGTAAGAAATGACTATTCTTTAAAAAACACAACCATTTAATAAATGTTCTCCAAACAGAAGAGACGATTATCTAATTGTGTTGATAATCTAAGATGGTGGTCTCTTTTTCTTTCCAGGAACCTCAGCATGGTTGCAAGAATAAGTCCGTCAAACTGTTTGCTTCTGGAAATGTTTCAATGGATGTTTACACCAAGCGGATGGGATACAAGCAAGGTAAGCCGGCAGAGGGATTTTGATCCATTGCCTTTCTTTGTTCACTAACTGGACACACCTAGCTTATTTCAGCTCTTATTTGGTAACAAATGATTCCTGTCTAGCTTCCCTGTAACTGCACCTAATCCACTGTGTGGAGGGAGTGCCCTGGAGAAATGTTAGCTTTTTAGCCAGTGTGTACTGGACTACAAACAGAGTGCAAAAAGGTTCACAGGGATTGTAAAGTGTGGGTGGATTTTGGCAAGGTGCAGTCCAAGGACTTAGGTTTGATTTTATCTTTGTTGAACTTTTTTTTTTTTTTTTTTTTGGAAGATGGCCAAAATAATAATATGTGCATGTATGCACTTCTCTATCTCTCTTTCCTCATTCATAAGCGTCTGCACAAGCATATGGAAAGTTAGTATTCAAATTGAATTTGTGTTGGCCGGAACAACTTGGACCATGATTTTAAATATATTAAAATTTTTTTGTGAATAGAAATCTTGCTGTGATTTATTTTCAAGAAAATGCTACAAGAAAATAAATTTATATTATAAGCAGCTGTTCTGTTTGCACCAGCTCAATCTGCTGTGTGTAATTTTCCTGCGGCCGTCTTTCATGCTGTTCTTTCAACACAGCTCGACTAAGCCACAGTTATGCTCAGTTATGCTCTGTCTTTATATTCTGTTAGAAAAAGAGATGATTTTTTAATTATTATTAATTCAGCTCCTGAACTTATGGCAAATCTTTTTATTATCAGAGCTCACCTGTCCGTGTTTCTGTGTTGCTCAGGCTGCTGCTGACAGGATTTAAGAATAAAATGAAGCCGTTAACAGTAAATCAGTTGGACAAGCTGTGACTAATTTGCTTGAGAAATAACACACATGTCCTGATGAACCAGTGGCATCTGGTGGACCAGTGGCATCTGGTGGTGTAATTGTGGATTACAACCATCTTATTTTACGCACACCTTCCGAGTGTGAAGGAAAAACTGTCCGTTCTGGGCTACTGTAGAAATATGGTGATTCAACACGGTGGACTCTGTGGAAGAGGATCTGAAATGTCAGTAGACATAAAAGGTTCATTCTAAGATCACTAAACAACATATTTTTCAGATGATTATAAACTAATGAAACATTATAACAACAACATTTATTATATTCTGCAAATAGAGCCCCCTCGGTCTTACACACTGGATCTTTTCTGTCTATTGATTAATAGTTTTGTAATCAATAATTCTCAGTGATTTAGTTCAATATTTTGTGTTTCATTTTGTTTTTAAGAAAGAGAATATGCATGTTCAGAAACAGCAACTAAAAGTCTTCACTCTATTTACTCCGTTTTACAGGTGAGGATATCCAAGTGACACTTGAAATCAGCAACCGCTCAACTCGTTCAGTAAAGCCCAAATTTGTACTGTACGAGAAGAAGAGTCACTTTGCCCAGGGTCGCAGGAAACTTTTCACAAATGACATCCTTAAGGCGAAGATGGAGGATATCGCCCCCTCGGACAAAGAGACTGTGACCAAGGTGATCACCATCCCCAAGGAACTACATCCCTCCATCTTGAACTGCTCCATCATCAAGGTGGAGTACAGGCTGAAGGTAAACTGCATTATAAATATGGTCGGAAGATAGTTTGTGGGAGATAATTTTGCATTTCTTCTTTCTGAGGCATTCTTTGTTAATGGGAAGCTTGTGGTGCTTTTCTTTGTTCCTGTTTTCATTGTTGAAAATGTTTTATTTGTACTCTAAGTTAAAAATCTATTACTGATATTACAAGCATGTCCTTTCAAGGGAATGGCTTAGCTTTTCTGCTACGTTAATTATCTAAAATATACAAACGGGCAATGTAAATAAGTCTGACTGTATATAATACGATAATACCATGTTCTCCACAGGTCTACCTTGATATAAAATATGCTACAGACCCCGAAATCAAATTACCCATTGTCATCTTGCCTGCCTCTGGGGCTCCTGCTATGAATCAACCACCTCCTCCTGCTAACTATGGATTTGAAGCATTTGGGTACCCAAACCAAACACCCTGGAACATGGCACCACAACAACAAGCAGTGCCCCAACCTGTGGCTCCCCCACCCCCCTATGGAGCATATGCGATGTACCCCTCCTTACCACTTCCTGACAAACATTCGGATGCACTGTAAATACACCATTGTTTTAGCATTGCACTCCTAAAACGTTGTCACACTCAGGATGTACAGTTAAAATTAATATCAGAATTGATGCAGTGTGATCTCTGAGGCTGTGATATGATGTCAGCATGGATATAGAAGAACAGAAATAAATATATTGAAAACGTGGTTCAAAAAATGCTTTTGAGTTCTATAACTGATTTCTCTGTTTATGACAACTGTATGGTGTGTTTATATGGCTTACTTGTAAAAATGTAAAGTATAAGCTTAAAGGTACAATGTGTCACAGGTGACTGGATTTAGCAACCAGGCTTCGTCTGACCACCTCAGCTCCATCCATGCTCCGTGTCTTTGAATTAGCTGGAAGTTGGTGGAGTCACCAAGATGGCAGCGACCAGAGCTGCTCACTTAGAGATTCAAATGGCTCTTCAGAAACCTGTAATTATTGAAACTTAATGTAATTGTTGTTCATATAACAAATAAAATACTTACACTACCCATGCAACCTGAATGCCAGTTTGATTTTGTTATGCCATTAGCGGCTAGTGTAGTCTTGAGCTGCTAGTCTCAAGCACAGATAAGAAACGACTACATGGAAACATCACTTCTCTCTATATATACTGACAAATAAATAAATAAATAAATAAGTAAAATATGCTGTATTTCATGTCCATGAAAATTAGTACATCATCTAGTAGTTGTGGTCATTGTAAATAATTCAATACACTTCTTATATTGACATATATTCATTGAATAATCTGGTTAAATAAAGGTAAAATAAGGTAGAGATGAGTCACTGACATTGACTTAAAGTAAGATTTGGGGTATGGACTTTTATTTGTTTATGTATTTATAGTCTCCTACTCTGAATATTCCAGGTCAACTGTAACAACGGAAGAGTGAATGGAAATTTGTGTGACATAATCCCAAAGTATGTCATGTGAGACACTGAGTAAGAGAGGCATGTGACCATCTAATTACTCTACTTCCTGAGGTGGTTATCAAGCAGCCATGTGGAAGGAGCATAAATGATTCTGATTTTGACCACCCAGTTAGAGTTTTTCTAAACTGTGGTTGATTTACACAATAAAATGTGTTTAAGAAAGTGCTACAAAAAATATGATTACAGTGATCAGGATTTCATTTCTGGTGCCAAACTTATTAATCATAGCATTTTTAAACCTGTTTATGAAAATGTTTTCCCAACGAACTGTGTTCACTGCGAACATGTGGATCATACACACTCTGTTTGTTTGCACTAGCTGTATCTACTGTATGTTTTAAAGTCTTGTATGCCTCTCGGCCATGTTATTGTTGACTTACATGGTTAAATAATGGTAGAGATGAGTCACTGACAAGTAAAATAAGATTAAGCTTAAGCTCTTTTATTTTTTATTTATATTTCTATTCCCCTACTCTGAATATTCCAGGTAAACTTCCTTTGGACTAAAATTCCATTACGTCAGTCAGCACATAAAACATGTACAGTGAATGGAAATTGTGAAACACTGACAAAGGGACACGTGATTGTTGTGAACCCAGATTAAAAATATAGGTATTACTCCACCCACTGAGGTGGTGATCAAGAGACCATGTGGAAAGAGCATAAATTATTCTGATTATGCCCATCCAGTTACAATTGAAGTTATTCTTCATTAGTAAATTGTAGAGAGTTAGTGGCTGAATGTTTATACAGTCACTGTGTGAGCACGTGTCTCTCACCTGTGGTCACAGGTAAGACAAGCAGGTTTGACAAGAGTTGCATGCTTGAGATCAGATATAAATAGTGCTGGGCGTTAGTTTACAGACTTGAGTTCTGTCCTGGTCTCATTCGAGATTTTGATTTTCTGCTGTATTTTTGTGTATTTCTGCACAGGAAATGACCATCACAAATTTCTCAATCGAGTATGATGCCATCAACAGAAACAACACCTTCACAAATGGAGATACTATCAATGGACGAATCATCGTGGAGGTTTCTAAGGAAACTAAAATCGATTCGCTTATTTTCATAGGGCAAGGAAGAGGTCAGGTTTGCTGGAGTGAACATTATGGGCAATATTCACATTATACGTACTGGGCTACCGAGAAATATTATAATGTCACGCATGATATCCTGAGAGAGACGAGACGAGATGGTAACATATTAAATTAATACAATATGTGACACATTGTAGCTAATAGAACGACTTAGATAATGAGCCATTAATAATATACTGTTTAAGGTTTTATAATTCATTCAGTTCCAGGCACTGAAGTCATTGGCAAAGGAAGACATGTATTTCCTTTTTCCTTCAAGATTCCCAACAGGTAACTATTTTTTACTTCGGCTTCTTTTCAGATTGATGTTTTAATTCAGCGGCAATGATTTTCTGTTATTGTACTACACAGAAAGATCCCGTCAACTTTCAAAACAAGCGTAGGCAAAATTGTTCACAAGCTGAAGGCAGAGCTGAAACAACCAATGAAGCTGAAGAAAAAGGCCAAAATCCACTTCACATTCGTGTCCAAAGCAGACATGGATATTCCTGGACTTATGGTAAGAAATTATTCATCTTTAAAAAAGCAACCATTTAATAATAAATGAGACATTTATCTAACTGTGGGGTGGCGGCCTTTTCTTTTAGGAACCTCAGTTTGGCTGTAAGAATAAATCTGTCAGTGTGTTTGCCTCTGGAAATGTTTCAATGGATGTTCACACCAAGCGGATGGGATACAAGCAAGGTAATCTAAACTAATCTTAATCTAAGCTGACTTCATTATTAGAAATAAACACAACACAAGGTTTTTCTGTAGCACTATTAACCAGCTTGTAAGTCCTGTTGGTAAGATAAATGGCCTGAGGAGGAATTTTCCCCTGACTGTTCCCTTACTGTCATATCATTCCTCCTCCAGTCCTTGTGATACACAAACTTCCTGCTCTCTTTATCAATCACTCCCTCACATCTGGGTCCATATGTGACTATTTTAAAAATATCCAGTGTTCAGCCACTTTGTAAAAAAAAAACTCTCTCTCCATGTCACCCAGTTAAAGACTTCAAGCTTCCACTTCCACAAATCTTCAGATTTCAATCCTGCTTTGAAAATGTCACTTATGCACGACTGCTGCTTTTGATACCAACAATCATGCCATTTTAGGTCATCTAGGTTGCCATGTTTGACACAACTTTAAACTGCTTTCATTCCTATTTGACAAACAGATATTTTAATGTTTGTATCGACAATCATCCCCTGCTCATCTCCTCTGTTCCCCTGCCGTGTGGTGTCCTTCAGGGGTCGGTTCTTGGACCAGTCCTTTTGTCATTATAGGTGTTCCCTCTGGGTCATTTGTTCAACTGCTTTCACAACATGTCAGTCAGAGTTATGTCGACTCTATCCTTGACTTCTCCACTAAAGGATTGTTTGTCTCCTTCCTTCATCTAAAACCTAGCATTATTTTAATTGGACCTGAGAACTTTGTCACTTCAGTTGATGAGTTAATTGGACCATTTTGCTATTTTCTTTTTTTTTTTTGCTTTTTTCTTTGTGCTGTGTTTTATTTTGAAATGTATTTTTTACTGCTTGTTTTCTATGCAGGTAACGATCTCAAAGTCAAGGTTGAAATCAACAACTGCTCAACTCGTTCAGTGAAGCCCAAATTCATTCTCTATGAGAAGAAGAGCTACTTTGCCCAGGGTCAAAGAAAGGTTTGCACAAAAGAGATCTTTAATGAGAAGGTTGAGACTGTTGCATCCTCGGACAAAGAGACGGTGACCAAGGTGATCACCATCCCCAGGGAACTACCTCCCTCCATCTTGAACAGCTCCATCATCAAACTGGAGTACAGGCTGAAGGTAAACTGTGACACGTTGCTCTTTCACGATGATGTTTGCCAATGGAGTTAATATGTGCAAACAATGCAAATAACTGTGATTGTATATAACACTGTATGATGATTCTAGTGCTATAAAGAAGAAAATCCAACAATATAACATCAACAATGTCTTCCACAGGTTCGTCTGAACATCAAATGTGCTTTAGACCCAGAAATCAAACTCCCTATAGTCGTCCTACCTGCCTCTGAGGTTCCCATTGACTATGGATTTGAAGAATTTGGGCACCCGAACCAAGCATCCTGGAACACCGTACCACAGAAACCAGCAGTGCCCCAACCTGTGGATGTCCCACCCCCCTATGGAGCATATGCAATGTACCCCTCCTTTCCTGATTCTAACAAATATTGATGACCTGTAAATACACCATTGATTTAGCACTCTTAAAACATTGTCACACTCGGGATGTACAGTTAAAATAAGTATAGAAATTGATGTAACCTCACTGATGCAACCAATGATGTCAGGGTGGAAATACCAATACCTGCAGTTCCTCCAATGGCCACTTGATGCTCGCCACAAAACAGTGAGTCTCTGTGAGACCCCATGTTAAAAATGCCCAGCTATAACAACAGAAATGAATTATGTTCTGATTCAAAAAATGGTATTGGTTTCTATAACTAATTTCTTTGTTCTTTACAGCTGTATGGGGGTGATGTCATGGTACAGTCTATGAGTACATTTACTTGTGTGATTTTCTTTTGTAGGAAGCCTGATAACATGGATTTTAAGACCAACACTGCTTTGCTGTAATTGTTGTACATATGACAAAAAAAAACAAAAAAACTAACAATACACATCATGTAACTCAGATACCAACAGTTTGGTTTTGTTATGTCAGTAATGTAGCCTTGAATTGCTAGCCTCAAGCGCAGATGAGAAAAGGATACAGAGTTCACTTCTCTCTAACTCCACATCTCCAGATTTTTTAAAAACATTTATTCGAGGCACTTTCTTCCCTCTGGGGTCATAAAAGGGGTTTATACAACTTGTTTCACACAGCATGCAGCAGTTCTCCCCAAGACACGTGAACAAATTTTGATTTGTCATGTTCCACCTGCTGTCTTAAGACATTAGAGCATCACAAAACAGCTGTATCCTGCTGGATACTGGAAGTTCTTATGGAGCCTCAAAGTGTTTAATATTAAATATGTATAACCTTTTATCATCACTACACTCACACTGTCATACTGTGCACACTGTATATTTATATTTATAACTTCATCCTTATATGCACCATTGCACCAAAAAAAAAGAACATTTCCTTTTCTATACACACATAGCTTTTGGTTTTGTTTTTGCTCTTGTTTATGTCTACATTTTAACTGTGCCTGTGTCTATGTATGCTTGATGTTTATTTGAGTCAAATTCCTCCTGTACATATACCTGGTGATTCTGATCTTTGTTTACTACAGTGTGATATTGATTTACATGGTTATATAAAATACAGGTTGTGCTTACCTTGTATTATGACATAGTAAGGAACAGTTTCGCAATAAATGCTCCTCACTAAGTACAATGATTACATGTTATTTTTATTAAGGTTATAGGTTAAGGTGGTCAAACCACAACCAGCAGTGAAATTACCATCAAATACTCTGATTGAGTGAACTGACTTGCTTTATTATTATTTTTCTGTTTTAAAGGTGAGGCTCTCCACGTCACAGCTGCAATCTGCTACCTATCAACTTGTTCAGTAAATCCCAAATTCATACTGTACGAGGAGGAGTTTCTGTTTCCTAGCAATCAGACTGTGGCCAAGGTGATCACCATCTCTGGAGAACAACTGCCCTCCATCTTGAACTGCTCAGAGTATAGGCTGAAGGTAAATAGCAACATGCTATGAACAAATAGGCCGTGCAGTGTGTACTGACTCAGAATCTTTTAGCACCTTCAGAGCAGGTTTACTTTCATTTCACTTTTTTGCCAAGTTGTGCTTAACGTTTCTTTGATCAAAACTCCTGAAATGAAACTCTGTTGTGATTGTCTCATGCATGCCAAACCATCTGAGGATGCCCTCTGGAGCATAAATGCATCAATACTGGAGGGAATATTCTCTAAATTCTCCTGATGCTTAATGCATGCAGGAATTATCAGTATTGTTTTTCTGCTAGGTGAGATTCTGCATTATTACCCTCATTTGTATTCACATTTTATCACATTATACAATAGTTGAGAATTTGTAAGAATGTGTAAACACAGTGTTATAGCTAAAGTAGGTGCATTATGTAGTATAATATATGTAGTTTTGACATTTTTTAATAGTAATCAGGAATATCAGTGGATTTGCCCACATATAGCACACTGTTATAATCTTTTGTCTTATGTATCCATAATGTTAATCTCAAATTATTTGGCCTAATTTAGCCTGCGAAGCTGCTGGCTAGAGTTACCTGTGTGAAAGTGACACCTGGAGCTCTTGATCATGTGACCATGTGTGACACAGATACAGGTTCTGGAGAAGTCCACTGCTACAGTGCGTATACCAGCTTTGCCTGATCATCACAAAAGGCCCCAGTACCACCTTGGATCAATTCAAACCTGCTTTGTGGAAATTTACAGGATTTATTTTTGATCGTCCTTGTGCATTTACTTCACAGCCTTTTGGAAGGTTATTTGATGTAGCATTATCATGACTGTTAAGCGCCTCTCTGTGGATTACAACAAGGTGAACGAACGAGGCACCTTCTCCCCTGGGGACATCCTCTCAGGAAAGGTGACAATGGTTACCAGCAAGGAAATCAAAGTGCAGTGTTTTGTGGTCAAAGCCAAAGGAAAAGTTAAGGTGACTTGGGCTGAACAAGTAGGACAAGAGACAGTTGTCCACTGCAACAAGAAGAAATACTTTTATTTTGAACACATTATTCTTCAGGATAAAAACAAAGGAGATGGTTAGTATTTGTTCTGTCTTGTGCCAAAAGAAACAAAGAACTGATGAATGCATTTTTAACAAGTAATGTTTCTTTTTTTATCAGGGTCAGAAATCATCGGTCCTGGGAGAAATGTGTATCCATTCACCTTTGTGATTCCAAATACGTGCGTGTGCTAATCAAACCCAATCCTCTATATGAAATTTATATTAATCATAAACACTCCTTTATGGATTGCACTGGTGAAATCAACTAATTTCCTGTTTATTTGGATTATTTCCCTACAGAGATATGCCTTCAACTTATGAGGGGAAATGGGGCAAAGTTACATATAGTTTGCGAACACGGCTGACTCAGTCAATCTGGCTTGTCCACAAAACCAAGACTGAATTCCCTTTTCTGACCAAAGCAGAGTTCCCTTTTGCCTCCAAGTCAGACATGATAATCATCGGACTTAAGGTATGAAATTTATTTTCCTTTATACTTGAATGTACAGAGATTTCACTTCCTGACGGCTTTATTTGATGTCTTTATTTGGTAGGAGCAACAATATGCAACCAGGATTTCATTTTATGGCTCTCAAAAGGTAACAATGAATGTTACCTCGGAAAAAGTGGGAGTAAAGCAAGGTAAACTAATCTTACTGACAGTATATTTTTCTGAATTACTTTCACAGAAACATTAATCATGTTTTTTTTTTCTCTCTTGAATATGTACAGGTGAGGCATTGGGAGTCTCTGTACAAGTGCTCAACGAGTCCACGCGCACCGTAACGCCCAAATTCTACCTGTGCGAGAAGCAGACCTTTGCTGCTCAGTCAAAGAGGATTGTACACACAAGTGACACATTGTTTGCAACAGGAGACTCTATTCCAGCTGAGACCAGTCGGACTATGACCAAAGTTCTGAGTATCCCTCCACAGCTCTCTCCTACCTTCTTCAACTGTGGCATGATGAAGCTTGAGTACAGAATCAAGGTATTGTGTTCATCACTGTACTGTCTTCCACCATCTGTATTGTTAAATTACATGAATGACTATTTTGAGAAACGACTGAGGATTTGCTGTTTGAAAAATCTATGTTTGATATAGGGTGGGTTATTTATTAAGCTGAAAAGGATTGTGTATGGTGACAACAGCACCACACAGTGGCTGTATTATGGAGTGAGGCAGACGGTGACAGAGGGAGGAGGGCTTAAAGGGTTAAAGGGGACAGCCCTCATGGCTTGTCTACACAGGAGTGAGGATACATGTAGGAAAAGGTCTCATATTACAGCCCAACCTGTTCTGTCCTACCATCAGCTCAAAACCGTTTAGGCCAGTGTTTTCAGTAAAGGTTGATGAGGTAACAGAGAGACAGAGTGGAGAAATCATTTGGTACAATGAAAGGGTAATACTGTGTTAAAAGTTATGTTTCTGTGGTTACAGATCACTCTTGATGGCATCCCTCTGGCAAGAGACCCAGAGATCAAACTTCCTCTGGTCATTCTTTTGGGTACGCCAAAACCACATCAACAAAAACCGAAGAGATCCATCTGGTTTCGAAAGCTTCCCGGTTAAAAGGATGCTGCTTCGTGTTCATACTACCTCAAGTGCCTGAAAAATGTGTTCGCTGTGTATTCTCTTGTCCACTAGATGGAGATGTGTGTCACTAAGTAGTCTACCAGCAATTTAATTAATTTGAGTCTAATTTGAGTCTATGTGCTTAAATCCATGTACATTCATGTTAATGTGCTCCATTACAAGCAAGCGTCCTGCATTTAAAAATTAATATTATCAACTAAATTAAAAGTAAAAGATTGCCCCTGTGACTGATTATTACAGTAGTAATACAGATGCATCAATGCATAAAGCATTTTACTGTTGTAGATGGTTGAGGCGGTGCTATTTCATACACAGATTA
Organism: Protonibea diacanthus; assembly: GCA_028641955.1. Lineage (NCBI taxonomy): Eukaryota > Metazoa > Chordata > Actinopteri > Sciaenidae > Protonibea > Protonibea diacanthus. The sequence continues at coordinate 20,157,264 of CM053985.1, forward strand.
GTTTAATTGGGACAGAAGAATAGAGAAAAAAAGTTCTTCTACACAAATCTGCTTTTATTTTTGTAAAATATTGGACAATTTCAGATCTTTGAGCCTCAAACAGTTATTTAAATAGAACCATGTGAGAAGTTTCGTGGAGGAAATGTCTCTTTGGTGAAACTGCTAACAACTGATAGACATCTGAAATGTAACAACAGGCCCAAAGTGCTTTTTTTTGTAAAGGGTCACGAGCCAAAGCAGTTAGGAAACATTGCTTTGATATTCAATCATATATTCCATTTTATACGTTTTTTAATGTAAGTAGTACATGTAGTTGCAAGTAAAAGTAACTAGTAACTACACATATATAGTAGTATAAAACACAATATTTTAGGTATAAAGTGGCATAAAATGGAAAAGTATATACCTAAAAATATATATTAAAGTGCAGTATCTTGAGTAAATACACTTAGTTACTCTCCACCAATGCCCTGGAGTATATAAAAAGCTAAAAATTTAAACTGAAGAAAGACCTCTTCTCTATGAGACAATAATTTGAACAATTTACATTTAAGAAGCCATTCGCTGTCTCCTCTTAAACATGGCTGTTGGGAATGAACATTACACTGCAGCTGAAGGACAAACAAATGAATCAGTGAGAGATGAGAATTAGATGTTTGGGGATTCTCACGCTCGTCCTTGTCCATGGAGTCATTTTGCAACAGAGGAAAGTATTGAACAAAGGCACATTCATGATTCTAACAGTGCATGTGTTACCCAACCAGCGGTTCTTAAGTGAAACCAGGCCCATGTTCTTGATCAGAGACTCGGAGATCTCTCCCTGCCCAGGAGGGGAAACATGTTGAGAGCTGAGCATTTTATGGTTGGGATCCATCCTGGAAACATTAGATCTGGCTATTGTGACACCACATACAGCACACCCACCTACGGAGAGAGAGTGAGAGTGAGAGAGAAAACAGCGTTCGGTACTAATACAGCCTCATGATTTCACGAAGAAAATTCACAATGTTCAACTCTTGACATTAAGAATGCAAGCATATGAGTGACCGACGCAGGCTTCACATTCCACTGTTCTGGTATCCTCTGGAATGCCTCACTGGGAATTGAAAAATGAAACTCATATTTCAGCTCATGTGCTGCAATTGACTTGTCATCATGTGTCACTTGAGACTGTCAGAAAATGTATTAATATTTGAGGGGAAACACATAAAATGTCATTCAAATAATGTTGTCTAAAAGGCCTGAAAACAGCCTTTATTGTATAAATTATTGTAAGTAAGTAATAATGTTGATAGGTTAATCACTATGTGGGTAGAGGAAGACTGACAGTTATTGACATAACTAAGCAAATGTTGGGAAAATAGAAAATACAGGGTTTAAATGCTGTGTGGAGTGGAACAGAATAGAAATCTGCAGTGTGGTTTCATGTAGTGCCATACACACTGTGGATTTAGCTAATTGTGCCTCCTACACCTGCATGAAGAAATCTGCAAAGCAGCAGTGTGGTTCACGTTCTCCAATAAACTAAAATAGAAACTTCCAGCATGATTTGGTATGATGCAGAACACAGTGTGACAGATTCTTCTAATCCCTGAATCCTACACCTGCATAAAGACGTCTCCAGAGCAGCAGTTTCATGTCATTCAGTTCATTTTTGGCAGCAGTCGTAGTCTTGGCTGTGCTGTAGCAAAGCCTGCCTGGTAACCAGTCTGGCTCCGTGTACAGTGTGCGGGCTGTCAACCAGCCAGCTCCCCATACACACACACATGCACACACACACACACACACACACACACACACACACACACACACACACACACACACACACACACACACACACCACAGCCTTGCCTGGTTTTGGAGAAGGGGTAGGGAGGTGTGGCCTCTGGCACCTCCCACCTCCGTAGCCAGAGTGAGTACCATGACAACCATGCGGGCCTGCTGGCGACTCCCTGTCTTCATCGGCCACGGTTGCTATGGTAACTCCCCAAAGGGGCTCCCGCAGATCAGCGGGATGGCCGTCCAGTTGACTAACCCTCTCCCAGCTGGGGAACGGCTGAGGGAGAGCAAGAGAGCAGAGTGAAGGGGAGGGGAGGGTGTGTGCGTGTGTGTGTGTGTATGTGTGTGTGTGTGTGTGTGTGTATATGTGTGTGTGAACGTGTAGGATGGCACAGAAGCGCCTGAGGAGGGAGAGAGAGAGAGAGAGAGAGAGGGAGAGAGAGAGAGAGTGTGTGTGCTAAAGAGGGAGAGAGAGAGAGGAAGGAAAGAGAGAGAGAGACCTCAGAAGGAGACACAGGAGACGGCTAGTCTGACCTGCTGAAGCGGCCTATCTCTGCCTACATACAGCCTTTAGCTTCCTGGCCTGACAGCAGGGTGGACAGAAACGCTTTGACAAAAACACACTTTATGTTTAATGTTGATTAATTTCATTTCTTCCATTCTTTCCTCAAACTGTTCTCCAGAAACCGCTTTGATCCAGCACTCTCTCCCATTTAACGAATTGTGTTCATGCTAATTTACACGATTCCGATGATTCGCTTTACTCTAATCGATCAGACGTGAAGATTCTTTTCTCAAAAACTGTGTTTCTGTCATCTTTCGTCCATTTTCCAATCATGTCAGTAACAAGTACCACTTTTTGGGTTTGGACCCAGTGTAATAGAGCCACAGATGGCTCTGTGTCTGTGGTGCGGTTGGAGAAAGAAATGGCATCACTAGGTCCGTTGGCTGGAGAGTACTGAGGGGCTTTTTCTACTCTCTAATTGCTCCAAGCTGTGTCCCCTTGAAAGCCCAGAAACACACAGATTTTAATGTGTGTGAAACAGAACATCCAAAAACTGAACCTCTTTCTAACCAGTGCAGATTTGTTTAAAGCTCAGATTTCATTTCATTGTCGTTCTTTTTTTTTTTTTTCCCTCTTTGCTTTATTTGGCACACGAAGAAACAGGTGATTCGGTTAAGTACATCATAATGAAGTTTTTATTTTGGAAAAGCAGAGAGATAAACTTCCCATAGTAAACATTTTCTGATCTATCGTAAGTGCAGAAAAGTTTGATTTCTTCTTTTTGTTTTTTGTTTTTTTTAATATAAAATCCTTCTCATTATTTTAAATGTATAAAAAGTGACACAAGGCAATTCTGTCAGTGTTACAGAAGGCAAGTTGCCAAAACATTCTATGCTAATTGAAATAATCTACAGTTTCTCCATTTATTTTCTCTATTATACGTGCAATAGTACTTCTATCCTAAAACTAGCTCTACATAAAGTGTGTGACTATATTGTGCACTTGTAGTGGTAACCTTTGGAATTACAAATAGTTTTACTGTTTTAAAAAAATCCCTTGACACAAGTTGTTTGATTACACAAAGGATATAAAAACAAAACAAACAAAAAAAACAGTTCATTTTTATTTATGAAACTCAGAGAAGCACCCTCCCCTGCATAGGTGGACATTGCATATCTTGCAGCCGAAGACACTTTCGTGTCGCAGTCCCTTGTTGGTGCAGTTCCTGCAGCGACGAGAGCGCTCTGACATGCGCTCCAGGCGATGTCCGTACTCTATGGGTGAATCTGCGTGTCTCTTGCGTGCTGCCCGCTCCATGCCCCTCGCCCCTTGGTAGTCTCCAATCAGCTGCTGAGCAAGGCGCACCCGGAAGTGCCGTTGGGTGAACTGCTTGCCGTTGAAGCCTGCTGGTGGCGTGCCCCCCCGGCTCTCCCTCAGGATGATGTAGGCGTTGACGATGCACAGATTGACGTAAAACCACAGGAAGTAGCGCCACCACTTCTTACATGGCCTGCCAACCTGGTAGCACTCCCTCAGCTGGTCGCACAGATCGACACCCCTCATGTTCTCCTGGTACAACAGCAAGGGTAAAGGTCGAGGTATGCCGAAAGACAAACCTGAGCTCTCCATGCTGTCGCTCTCACCCTCCCCGTCTGTCTCACGTTGCTGCCGCCCTGGACTGATACCCACGATGCCTGGAGCAGAGTTGGTGGAGAGGCAGCTAACCACCTTGACATCCCGTGTCACCGTAGCAACCAAGTTGCCACGCTGGCACTGGTAGAACTCACCCTGGGACAGCTTTCCAACATTACGGGGGCGGAGGACCTCTGGGTAACCTTTGCGCCCCGGCTGGGTGGGCCCACAGGCGTACAGTCCATCCCTAAGCAGCCGCTGGAGGAGGGGCACTGAGGTGAAGAAGCTGTCCATGAAGAGATGGTGGTACTGACCCTCCAGGCCACGCACTAGGGAGGTCACCACCCTGTAGCCCAGGGAGGCCGCTGCCTCATCTTCATCGGGCTTTCCTACATAGATCTTGGCCCGGTGACAGTAGCCTGAGCGTGAATCACACAGCATCCACACTGTCAGCCCCTTCCTCAGAGGCTTGGAGGGCATGTACTGGGTGGGGGAGAAACGACCCTTCATGACAATGGCACACTTGTCTACGGTCAAACAGCGATTGGGCGTGTACGCATCCCACATGGTGTTCTCCACCACATCAAGCAGAGGCCTGACTTTGAAGAGGGCATCATATCCACGTTCTCCACGCACCGGCTCAGACTCACGGTCACACAGCTGGAGATACTGGGTGAGTTTTTCAAAGCGCCTGGCTGTCATTGTTTTTTTAAAGCCTGCATTGCCTATGAAAATGTCACTGGCCCAGTACATGCCAGTGTCTGGAAGCTGATTGATGCCCATAAGAATGTTCAGACCTACATAAGCTTTCATCTCTCTAACATCAGTGGGGTGCCAGTGGGGGTCTGATTTTCCACTCCTCCTTTGCCGATAGAGGGCGTATTTGTTTGTTTGTTCTACCATGTGTTCAAAAAGAGAATCTGGGAAGAGTATCCGGAAATAGTCACGGGTGTCAGCATCGTCCCCCAGCGAGTGCTGAGGGCCACTGACAGCGGAGAAAGGTTCGATTGAAATTACCTGGTCAGGTTCACCCCAGAAGTCGGGAGAAGTGCAGTCATCGTCCAAGTCATCTTCAAAGCTGAAAAAACTCCTGCGCTCCTCCTCCTCCAAATCGGAGAAATCAATATCCGAATCGTTTGAGGTGGTATCAGAGCAGTTAGTGGAGGTAGAATAATAACAGTCCTCTGCGTACTCCTCCTCGTCGTGCTTGATCCCATTACTACCAGTGACCAAAATTATGTTGCAGCCTCCTCCTGCGATGAAGCTGGCCGCGTCTGCAGTCTCCGCCGCGGCTGCTGTGCTCGTGAATCCATTCTCCCCCTCGCCGTCCTCCTCCTCCCGCACTTCGTCTTCCTCGTCCGAGTCTGGCTTTCTGTACGGAATTTCAAACCACTTCACATCGGCTGAAAGATTAAGCGGAGAGTCTTGACTGTCGCACACCGTGGTACTTTCTGTGTCCGCGCTAGTTTCCAAAATAGTAAAAAGCTCTCTCCCTTTTCTTGCCGTCGCCATGTCGGGGTATTAAAGTGCCCCTGCATGAGTCTTTTTATATATATTTTTTCAACGTGGGAGAATAATCGCACAAACCGGTGATCCGAAATGAACTGATGTGCACTTAACGACTGCCTCTTCTCAAAAACTTGCTGGTCGTGGACCTATGCGGCGTCTATAAGCTTGATTCTCATTGTTTCCGCTCCTGGTTTTTCTGGGCTTTGTAGCGCAGTGTGGCCGCAGACGTCAGAAGCTGCATGCATGTCCTGCTTTGTAGGGCGTTTTGCGACTGCAGCTGGTGGGGTTGCTAGTTCGCTAGGCTGGCAGATGGCCGCTTGCTGTTCTAATGCCCGCTGGCATTCACCACTATCAATAAGCCGGATACCCATCTCTGAGGCCGCGGAGATAGAGAAACCACTGCGTAAAATCCCAAACATCACAATCATATACTGTCAATCAACTGTCTAACCTAACAGCTGGGGGTGTGAAAACTTTCTAATAGCCACTGCACGCAGCTCTGTAAACTGTAAATCCTCCCATTTCGCCCAAATGTCTGTTGTTTTAAAGTTTATTAAAGCTTTTATGAATGCACTCACAATAAGGAAATGCGTAAAACGCACACAAGGATGATTAAAATGCAATGATGGATGTTTCCACAACACACAGGACTCCTTATTCATCCGTTTGCTAAACACACTACACACTGAACCCGGCCAGAGAAGCAGCTTGTTCATTCATAAACATGCTTCTTTCCTCTGACAGGTTCCTACATGAATCTGAAGCCCTATAGGCTATTGTGGAATTAGGGACCTCCCTCTATTTTCTGAATGTGGGCAGATACTCTTGTGTTTTATTCCAGGACTGAGGGTGAAGAGCTTTCCCTGATGAGATTGATTGATCCTCCTCTGCTGGTGGTGCCTGCAGACCCACAGTATGCAGGCATTTTCAATATTACGGCCTGAATGGAGTTATTATTTTATGTGTTAAAGCAAAGTGCATTACACTGCCAGACACTTTAAAGTCACATGTCTACAGCACTTTCCCACAGTAGGCATGTAGGCCAGTATGACAGTGTAGTTCTGCTTATGACCTGTAGTCATACCTGTGTTTATTAATTAATAGACACCTATATTATTCCCCGCCTTTGTATTGCAGTGTTCTCCCTCAGGTGTAACACTCCTATGATAAGTAGAGGGAGCCCTAAATAGATTTTGTGATATGTGGGTGGACTGTATGATGAAGATGTTTCTGATATTTTCCCACCATCACGATGTTACTGCAAATTAAACTACAATGCAGTGCACTTTGCCTCTTGATTGATGTGCTGTTATTGACCACAGTTTGTTTCATTACAAACAGAAACCAGAAAACCTAAAACGAGACCTTTGGGTTTGACAGAAAAACAGCAAAACTCTTGTCATGGATTCCTTGCTCGCTTGGGAGGAGACTGGTTAAGTCATGTCTTCTCGTATGGGGGGAAGGGCTGCAGGAAGGGTCCTTTCCAAATTCTTTTAGCTGTGGCGTGAGTCTACATGGCTGGCTGAGCACTGGGTTGCTGCCCCTGGGCCCTGCAGCGGAGGCACAATTTATGCGTCCTTCCTCACTAGCTTATTGCACAGATTCTTGTTGTCTCAGTGGTATCATATTGCCTCTCTGAGCTACAGGCCTTATTGCAGTTTGTATCTGCAGAGAAAGCATGTGGTGAAGCTGTACTGCACAGGCAGTGTGCACTGGGAACCAGTATGTTGGAAAATAGTGGAAAATGAGGGAGGCTGTGGACCTCCGATATCCAGCCCAAAAATAGAAGTAAGGAGAAAAAAAATGGCTCACTCCAGCGTTTCCAGGCCCCTGGAGCAGAGTACTGCAGCAGACCCCTCAGAGACTCCCGCGGTGGGGTGGAGAGACGCCGACCAATGGGGGCTCAGGCGTTCAGTGTGTGTGCGTGTGTGTATATCTCTGTGTGTATGTGTGTGTGTGTGTGTCTGTCTGTGCGGCTAACTCAGCTCCTCCACAGCTCAGATCCTTTTCTCATGGATGAGTTCAGAGATGGTTTCTGTGTGTGTGTGTGTGCATCTGCCAGCATGTGAGCAAATGGTGCAACCACTGCAGCCCCTGCTAAAGACAGACCAACCCTTCTCTCTGTCATTCCCTGACACACTGTATGCTGTGTGTGTGTGTGTGTGTGTGTGTGTGTGTTGGTGGGAGGCTTATTAATAGTGATGTCTTCTTCCACTGCCAGTGGCATCCTTAGTCTTAGCTGATGTGAAAGCACATAATAAGCAGCGTGGTGGATTTCTTAGTAACTCATCAACTCCTTCAAACACAAGTGCAATCATAATCTTTCACCCAACTGGTCAAACTTTTAAGGGCTATCTAAATGAACACATTCACAGGGAACGCTCTGTCTTGCTGTAGATCTAGTGAGCCTTATTACCTGCCCAAATAGTCATTGTGATGTGTAACACTGACCTTGAAAAACACTCACCTGGATGCCCCTTCCCTTTAGGGAACAGTGGCACACTGCCCTCTTGTGGTGTTTGGGGAGAAGTAACTACTCGTCAGCATTTTGGCAAAGTTGGATGGACAAAGTGTTACATGGTGTGTACTTTATTCTCATTGTCAGAGTCAGAGTCTAATATTTTGGTATATTCAATGATAACAAAGAAGTCAAAGCATGGGTGCCATAGTCTACTGTAAAGTATTAAATCTAGTGAACACAGAAGCCAGCAGTCTGCTCACCAGTGTCCTTGCTGCTAAAGTTATTTATACTAATAACTGAAATGAATTTGGTAATGACAATATTTATATAACGAAGTGAGAGCAAACTGTGATCTGACTATTTGTTAAAAGCAGTCAAGCAATCTACAGTGTTTATCTAGTGCATGTCAAACACAGCTATAAAAGCAAACTATAAAAGCAAATTAGATCCATACCCTTTATTAGAGATGAAGAAATCTTTCATGATAGGCAACAGGTTATGCTACAGAGCAAAGAGCTGCCCGTACAACTTTATTTACTTTTAACCACTAGATGGAGATATAAGACAGAATACAGAGAGGACAGACTCTTTGTTGTACTAAACACCATGTTAATGCTTTTGTTGATTAAAACATTTTAATTAGAGTATATCTCTGGGTTTCTTCCTCTCACGCACCAACCTGAGATGAGACTTGACTCTTGGTTGTCACACCATGTGTTCCTCATTACGCCTGCAGTGTTCACCAGCATTAACAGACCTGGTCAGTGAGACTTTGGCTCTGGACTTGGCACACTCTTTGGGCCTCTGCTGGTTCTGCTCTAAGCCAAATTCAATATATGACCTATCCTGATTATTACAGCAATTCATCACTTTTAGACACTAAATTCTGTGATTTTTAAATCATCTTATTTTCGGGTTTCAGGCAGTACTAAGTGGTTTTCCCCCAATTTAAAGATATCTGGTCTGAAATAGGGAAAGTAAAGAAGTAGTAGAAAGTGAAAGTATACATGATAACAAAGTCAAACATCCCAGAATCTTTAACTATCCGGTGTTCAATATGGGACCCATATTGATGCATGCTTCTGCATCCTGACCTGGTCTTTGGATCACATTAAATACCTGTCACACAGGGATTCTGGTATTTACTTCAAGTTTCAAAAGCTGCTTTAAAGACGTGACCATTGCACCCCACGTCTGTTCTTGCAATATGTAACCTTTGGCTCCAGGTCAGGAGCTGTGCATCGGCCTTTACAGTAAGTAATACACCATAGACCATTTAACTCTGCTGAAACTGGATCGTATTTTATGGAGACAATGTTTCTGGTTTTCCCTCTGATGTCCTCTGGCTACTCTTGTTCATTTATGTTTCCTGATGGACAGTTAAGTAAACTGCTGCTAAATGTAGCTGCCTTTAGGTAGTCAGCTCAGATAGTTAGCCGTGCTGCCTGTTCTGGGGACTCAGAACACCAGGTGAGTGATTACACTGCTTTGGACCACCGAAAGGAGGAGGTTTTCAGACCCAGGGCGGGGGAGCTGCAGATGAGGTGGGACACCTGAATGGACATCAAGAACCAGAGCCAGTCTAAGGCTCAGCAAAGGCAGAGCGTGGCAGAGGAGAAGAGGCCGAAGAGGATCATGGAGAAAGCTAAAAAGGGAGTGACCAAGCCAGAAAATGCCAGGAAAGAGTAAATCTCATACTGGATTTTACTTGCTGGTGAGAACTTGGTCAAATAAAAGGCTGAAAGACTCTGAGCTGGGCCTCTTACTGTTTGGCTGGTAAATAATATTAGCTGGCTAATATTAGATGTCTTGTGCTGTCACACTTGCTTGATATTTGGCTGTGTTACTGATTCTTACATAATGTTGCTTTAGTAGATAGTGTTTTATCAATAGATAGCAGAGTCCAGTGTGGGAAACTGAATTTCCCAGCTGATAATCACTGGGTTGTGAATTCTGAATTATTGTCGCTTGTGAAATGTCTCGCTATGCAGAACGTTTTTTAATGTCTCAAGAACTGGGGAATCCCATTTTGCCATCTACCTCTGGCACAACTTATGGGTGTTGTTATTGTTGTCATGTGACATATTCCCGCAATGACGCATCAAAGACCACAAAATATGGCACGTTTGGGGATTGTGTAAAAGCGCTTTGTCTGCTACATACAGAGAATGACCGGAACCCTTTTCAGACGGTAATAAACAAACACAACAATTGTTTTGAAGAATGTGTCCCCAATCCTCTAACATGTGTCAATAATTCATACCACCCTCTGTATGCATTCATGGGAAACTGAGCTTTGCTATCGGTTTGAGATGTAATTAATGTTCTGTATGGGGGGACAGTTGATGGGGAGTGCTGATCGTTGCTTATCCTCTCCAGTTTAACGCTCTGCTCTGATTTTATTATTAACAATAAATCATCTCTTGTTGCATCGGAGTCTCCCAAATTACAAGAACTGTTTACATGTTGCCTTTAATTAGATCCAAATGGTTCTGGATGGGAAACACATCAACAAATGGATTGCGGGTGTTGTGCACAATTATTTATCAGCGCTGTAGGAAACAAACAATGCATTCATTCCCGCAGTGTGTTGTACTAACTTGGCATTCAATGGCCTGTCACTGATATTTACCAACAACTCTAAAACAGCACAAACACAATGCTACAAGAGAAGCGTCTGTAAACCAGAGAAACTGCTTGTTTATGGCATTATTGCATTTTTCTTATGCCTAAACTCTGTGGGTTCGTGTTTCCCTCCTGTTGTTCACACACTTCAGCACCATATGTGGACACGTCTTGTATGGCTCCATGAGCATTTAACTGTTAACCTGATATCTGGGTCCCATGAAATTCAGAAACTATGACATATTAGTTTCTCAACACTCGCCCACATGATGCAATCACAATGGCATCTGAACCTTTTTGTTCAAATAATTAATTCGTCTCTTTGATATTCGAAATGTTGCCTCTAGCTGAACAATAACATGTGGGAGCTTGACTGGACTCATACATGACTCTGCGACAAGGATGGTTAGAAAATTAGTCTCACGACATCCTATAGCAACATGTCTGTTTCGGCTCTGTCTGGTTGCCCCTTCTCTTTAACATTAAAATCACAGATGCATTTTCAGGTAATTTTACAGACTTGATTTGGGATCCGCCTCACCAAATGCCAAAAACCATTTATGTGATCTATGGTGGGAAGCAAAAAGCTTCCAGGTGTGCCGCTTCATGCACATCCCAATGTCAAAGAAAGTTATTGTGCAAGGAAGCTTGTAAGTCTCTCTTTCTCTCTTTGTGTCTTTCTTCTCCCTCTGGAGAGTAAATCAATGGATTCTGTAGTCCTGTTAATATTGCCCCCCTCACGTTAGGGCAGTGGAGGGAGGAAGTGACCACATATGGACCTTGTTACTTGTTTCCCTTGATGCACACTTCAGGTCACAGAACAAGGGGCTATGTGGGGTGTGTGTGTGTGTGTGTGTGCGTGTGTGTGTGTGTGTGTGTGTGTGTGAGAGAGAGAGAGAGAGAGAGAGAGAGAGAGAGAGACTACAAATGGTGCACAGCTAGTAACACTCTTCCAAACCTGTATATCTAGGTACCTTCCACTGTAATTGGTACCTTCTATTGGTAGTGTGTAGGCAGTGTGACCACAGCTTCTATATTTTATGTTTAGATTCTTTTTTAAACTGTGTTGTAATTGTGTTGTTCTTGCAGCCAGAACCGGTTGGCTGTGAAGGATGAGTTTGAACAGGAAGGGTAATAGGTGAAGAAGACGCGTCTCTTTAAATGGAAGTGACTAATGAACAGACTTGTGAATATGAACCTAAACATTCTCACGAGTTCAGCAAACAAAAGAGGAGAAGAAAAAAATATTTCAAAGTGAGGAAACCAACATCCCTCTGCGAGTGTTTGGGTTGAACACAAACTATTTCTCGGGCTCTCTGTAAACCATAGGTGATCATTTTCACTGGTTATCACAAGTGGGAGAGTGAATAATACATCTGCATGTGGCACTGTTTGTTTCAAGCTGTCAAGCAACACCTCCATGAGAGACAAATGACAGTATGTGCTGTATTTCATGTATGTTTCTCAGATGTAGGTTTTCACTGAGGTTGTTTCTGTTATCAGTTTATTTTGAGAGCGATAAGAGGTGTTTGTCTTTCACTGTGACTAAAGTCAAGATACAGGTTTGTTCGCTCACTGTTGTTGTTGTTGTGGCATCATAGCAAAGAGTAGGGAAGCCTGTTACTATGAGACATCATCTCTCTCTCAGCCTGAGTCATGTCTGAGAGAGACCAGGAGGGGACAGAGGGGCCTTTGTAACCCTCTTAGTTTCCACATCTGAAAAACTTGTCTCATCTGGGCAAAACTATTTTTCTCTTCACTAGAGAACATGCAGTGTTAGCCGAATGATACGCCTACTAAGTGTGGGATTTATACACACAAGAAATGAAGGAGGCAGAATAATCCACATGTAAAGGCTAGAAACAAATAGCTTTAAGACCACTGTGACCCAGTGTGATCAACCATTCGGGACTCCAGATTTTTCTCCTCACTCAGCAATTTGAACCTCTTTCTGGCACGTACCAGTCACACCCATGGACATAAAAAATGAATGGTGGTTGGGAGATTTGACAGGGAAACTGGAATAATAGACACAAATCTCTTGAGGACTGAAGACGTATTGGATCATAGGCAAAGAATTACTTTATCTGTGAATCCACAGGAACCATAAATTTGTCTCAATGTAGCTTATCTTCTGCCCACGTAACAACTAGAGTCTAAGTGTTATTTTAGTCTTTACTGGTATTTCCTTATAAGTACAAGTAGTTTTATTATTTTATTTTTTATTTTATTCTTTTTATCTGAGCACCTCTTCCACGTAGACAAATACAGTGCCATGACTCCTATATCTGTGACTAATCTAATCCTTGCTTAAGCTGTCCAGTCCAACTAAGTTTGTTTGGGGAGTGAAGAGAGGTCATTCTGCGTTCTATGCACTAATGATACCTAAATAAATACATATGAAATAAATGCAGTTTACTTTTTGGCTGATAGCTCATCCTCTTGCTTGTATGACCTGGCACGCGTTGAAAGGTCATGTGGTCGAGATTCATTGTGTGCATAGATGAACACTCTGAGGAAATGAAGTCGTTGGAGGATAAATGATATTTGGAAACTTCTTTGTGTGCATGGATTACAGCTTCAGAACTGAGGGCCCTCTTATCAAATATACAGTATTTTAACAGTACTATTACAATGTTCTGATGAGGAATGAGAAGAACTTAATAACGTTGCTCTGTGTGTCACACTGTGAATAGGCTATACAAATCTTTAGATTTCTATTTTAAGGGTAGATATGACACTTCTCTTAGAGTGGCTGGAAGACACTTTTGTTACTGAAGAATAATAGCACACAGGCAGCTAATCTTTTAACAACTGTCAGGTTAAAAGTTCTCCTCTTTCAAAAACTCTAACAATAACAGCTAAGAGTAACTGATTTTGGCCCTCAGAAACTGAAGGCAAGAAAAACGATGGAGAAATAGTACTAGGCCAGAGTACAGTGTCCAAGTGGCACACTGCCTTTCTTTTCTGGAATATTTTATTGTATAAGAATCACGGCCAACATGGTACAGCAAATCTGTGCTCTCTGTATTCAAGCCACAGCATTCCCACAACTTCTGCCAATTATACTTATAATTCATGAAACACGTGAAGTTTGACAGTCTCCCCTCCCTGAAGCTCCACCCTGCCAAATTTCATCCTATAGATCCAGCCGTTGTGCTCACCCTAACACAGTGACACTGTCCCTGTGTACTCCATTAGAAGTTTCCATGTGTGGCAACCCCAACAGTAAGAGATGGGAAAAGGTGCTCTTGTTACCTTCTGTGTTTTCAGACTTCAGCTAAGGCACTTAAACATGCAAAGGTAGAGCAGGAAACTGGAACTATCAAACCCTGGACGTATATTTGAACAACAAACTGGACATGAGTGATATTGGATGCAAGATTTGAGAAGTCCTTCAGCGTTTGCAGGAGACCTTTCAACCAATTACTACTGAAAACTACTACTGCTCTATATTTAGGATCTTTGTACACTCCTGTTTGTGCTTTTATCTCATATATTTTATTAACAGTGCCACTATTGCAGATAAATACAGGCCCCAGTTTTGGCCTAAAGACAGTGGAGGAGTCAGGCTTGTTGAGTCATGATGATGGTTCTAGATATAGAACCGTCATAAGTGATTGGGTATGAACAAACTGTGCATTGTTCAAACCTTTTTCACAGTTCTTCTAAAGAAAAGATGCAGCATCAGCAGAGCAGGTCTGTTGTTATGCAACATGGAGAGGAGTCTTATTTTGATTGCGCAGCACCAGATCCTGTGGTCTGAGCAGTGTGAAAATCATCTGTTTGCGGTCCCATACAACGTCACTGTTTTGTTGCATCACTTCTGTTTCCATCATTTACTGTAAATTGAACTAATGCGCCAGAATGTGGCGCCCCAATGAGTAAGAACAAATGGTACTCTTGTACTGTAATTAAAAACATTTATTTTGTGTTCAAGTTTTCATCTGTCTTATGAAGATATTCACGCTCTAAATCAGAGCAGACCTGCTGCATTGTGCGCAGATATAACTCATCATTCATTATTTCTCAATTTGAGGGGGTTACACCCAAGAGTGTGACTCCGAGATGGGCATCTGACAGAATTTTCAATGATTTCAAGCCAGTTGGCGTATTTACTCTGGCCAGATGTGCTTCACCACAGCTCCGTGAGTAGCACTGCTGTCATACGTGTCATTGTGCCAGGACGCGCCTGGTGATGTCTACTGTGGGTACTCTATGCATAACTCCAACGGTCCAACACCAGCTATAATACTAAAGTGCCTCTGCATTTATGTAGACCAGATGAAACACTACAAGACATTTCAAGTTAGAGCAGGAGAAAACTGAGAGAGACATGTCCCTGCTGAGAGGATCATAGACTAATAAAATGAGTTGTGGTTATGTGGGAGAGTCATGATAAATCAAAGATGTTTACAGAGAGTCTTCCTGTGGGACGAGGAAAAAACTAGTTGTACCGCACATACGAACTGCCTTCCACATTGCCCTGTGCAAACTTACTTACTGTGATAGATTCTGCCTGTAGTCTTAATGGTGATTTTTAAATCATCATAGTCCAGTGATTGCCACTGAATGTTCACGGAAAATTTAACAGCACATGACTAAGACGTGACATCTTGTCAGATATCCAGCAGAGGCAAAATGCTATATACTAATCAGATGTATGGACTGCCATAAACTTGTCTTGCATAAATGGTGGGAGAAAGCCTGGAAAAACAATGGGCTGTTTAAGACTCCATTGGTGCTTGGCCACGTAATGTTGGCAGACTCACATCTCCTGAATGAGCCTTTTCTTTTCAAACCAGACCACTCCCTATTAATATCTGACGGAGTTTAGATTGTTTCATCCAACAAAAAAGAAGCTGTAAGATCAATAGGTGTAATTTGAATGCATGTATAAGCTGCTTGCACACGATAAAACTCAGTTTCAGTGCCTACAATATCCACCAATGAGGGCCGTTGGCTTCACCGAGGGGTGCCTGGACTGGAGAGAAACAGTCATGAAGCGTCATTCTCAGGACTGCGTTACATTGTGCATGTGTAAATGAGAGTTTGAGCATTTGCGTTGACCACAATACCTACATATGTGTACACGCAGTGTCTATGACGTGTGTGTGGATCTCAGCATGCTCATTACTGGAGTCTGATACTACTGTTCTTTATCAGCAGGTCTCACTCAGCTGTACAAGGACAAGCTGTTACAGTATGTGTGTTGTTCCATCAACTGCACCGTTCCTATGGCAGCTCTGAGAGATGAAGTAGAGGAGTGCACGGCTCAGCTCATGTCTGGAAACCTGCCTGCTGGACTCGGGTGACCATCTGAGCTGCCAAAGTGGAAACAGTCCTGGGTCTTCCTGGAAGTGATAGAGGAACCTGAAACTCTGGTAGTCAGAGACACTTCCCACTAAAGACTCACACATGGATGCCACAATGTAGAATCCTTTGGTGAATGATACATAAAATAATCCTTTTTTGTGTTTGTTTACTTATACAAATTTTACAACTGCTGTGTTTTTGTAGTCCGTTTTGTGGCTACCAACATACTCACTGATTGTGTCTACGTGCCAGCTCATACATAGATGGATCTCAGAAACTGGCACCTTTTGGGTGTAGTCCCACTCAAATTTAAACATTTTCAGCTCCTGCAGACACACGTTTGCCTCAAACTGGTTTCAAGGTTTTGATTACACCTTTATTGCACAATCGTTGACATTATCAGTTCACTGGAAGATAATATAATGACTGAAACCAAATTTTCACATGGATTGATGTGCCAAATGTAGGTGTGTTTACCGAAACAGTTAACACGAAACTGTGACAGTATTCATTTGAAAGACGAGTAGGGAACCTGTACAAACCCACTGCGGCTTTAATAAAGACTAATCACGTCAGAAACATGTCAGGTCAGCTTTTCCTTTCATGTTTGTTTTCCCTAGAGAATTATAGAGCTGTGACTGCGTGACTTTATGAGTTAACACAATGCAGTTGTCATTTACTAATGTTATCAATTACACAAATTATGTAGTTATTACAAATGACAAGCCAATCATTATTTTGTGTGTTTGAGACACAATTTTAATCTTAAACAGGCTTTAAAACTGTTTCACCATAAATGCATCATGGCTTTCTACACGCTGATGCGCCACCGCATGCAGCTGATGCCGTTGAGTCGGCCACTGCTGCAGCCTCGAAAAATGTGGACACAAATTGCTACATCAGGGTCTAAAGCTTTGACCACCCCACTGTCTCATTTTCCTAGGTATGAAGTCAAATTTCAAAGTGTGTAAGTCTTTACTCTGCGTCATCATTAATTCAGGTAACAGTTCGCTTCATATCTATTTCTACCACCGACAAATCCCCGCTGGCACGGACCTTGGGCTCTCCGGCTTTGTGGAACTGCCTTGTTACGCAGAGACAACTCCTGCCTCGGGCTAATGAGCATGGAGTGAGATGTCCTCTGAACAAACTGCGAATGCCACCTTCAAAGGAGACATGCGGTGCCCCAGTTTTTGTGGCCACAGGGAGCTGTCTGCCAGGACTAAGTTTAAAATTTTCTCTTGTTACCATAAAATTTCTGGTAAAAGATTACATATGGAAGGAGTTAGAGAGACCTTGAAGGCCTGGGTCTCGGAATGAGACTACTGTATATAAGCTACTGTACAGTGTACATGTTATCCTGTATCCATTATAAATTCTCACACATTGTCATCATCATCATTGCCGACCTAGACTTGCCCTTCGTGGAGGATATTGGTGTCTTTCAGCTGGCAACGATATTCTTGTCATTTCTTCCCTCAAAGGCTGAAAACAAAGGTTGCACGTTCCTAATGAGGAAGTGAGGACAGAACAAAGGCTTTACATTATGAATGTGATGTCAAGCAGTTTTAATCTATCATACTGTGGCCTTTGTAATCCTCTGTGTCTAAAGAGGAGTTTGGGTTTGTCACTGAAACCACAAGCAGCCACAATAGAGAGCTTGCCCTCCTAGGTATCAGTAAACAAAGAAGCCACAAGCTTTTAAATAAATAAACAGCCAAGGAGTAAAATATGGGGTCACCGGGAGGTTGATCACTGAGATACGCCAGTGGTATAATAAGGATTATCCACTCTATTCATGTTTTTTTCCTCTTTTTCTGTTTCCCTGTCATTATCTCTCTCACATTCTCACTATTCAGGCATTTCAGGTTTTCTCTCCCTCCATTCATCTTTCATTCGCTGCAACAACAGTCAGTGTAGTGACTCAAACAGGCTCCACTGATCATTTAAAGGGTCAAGGTCTGTTTGGACACTTCTGGTCCACTCAGCAGGAGACGGTAGAGACTTTATTAACCTGATTGCCTTTGAAGTCCTCAAATGACTGTGAGGAACTTTCCTGTCTGATCAAAGGAGGAAAGAGACAAGGAAATTAGAATGATGTGCTTCTGCTGGAGCTTTACGGATGACGATGCGTAGTACATTTTGAGTGATTGTACTATTAGTTGTTATTATATCTTGCAGCAAAGAGTTGAACAAGACACACTGCACATTTCCAATGCTGAGGAAATTTGCAAACCCAATAAACAAAACTCAAGCATTTGATGTAAATATCCTTATCGGACGTTTGAGAATAATATTCCACCATAATGGAAAAAATATATCTGGGAGTGAAACTGAAGGAGCTCAGAACTGTACCAATCAGTGAGGTCAACAAGACTCTCGACTATCTGCATCAATCATATGCACGTCTTTACGACACAGCTTGCCATAATTATTCATGCAAATTAATGATGCATGAAACACTGCACTGTAGTAAATGAGGTGTTTTGGATAAGATGTTTAAATTTCATGCCACCTCATGCTGTCACATCTTTGGCTGTTGCTCTAATCCATTTGGAATAAAAAGGTTAGGGGGTTCATGCAGAACTCTCTCTCTGGTGTGTGTCAAGTGGGCCTTATTTATGAGAGCTGATAACGTTTTGCATAAGATAAATTCAAAATAACAGAGCCATCAGAGGAATGAAAATAAAGTAATGCTAACACTCTATTTGGATAGGCAGCATACAGATAGTTCAGAGGGCATTTGTAACGTTTCAACTGTTTCACTTCATCTGTAGATGTTCAACAGACTCATGAGCCCCAGCCACTGAACAAACACCAAAAAATAAAGTCTCTTATTTTTTAATAATTTGAATTTTTACATTTTATTTATTGAGTTTATACAGTATATTGTCCGTAAAGGGAAGTCTGTGTTG
Organism: Protonibea diacanthus; assembly: GCA_028641955.1. Classification (NCBI taxonomy): domain Eukaryota; kingdom Metazoa; phylum Chordata; class Actinopteri; family Sciaenidae; genus Protonibea; species Protonibea diacanthus. Next base: position 20,176,006 of record CM053985.1, read on the forward strand.
TTTCAAATCCTTCTTCACACTGCCAGGAATACAATCCTCGTGAATGGAACATTGATTTACTGGTATGAAATATCAACAAAGTGTTCTTTTCATCCTGCTTGACATCTTGACAGTCCACAGTACATAACACTTTGAATTTATTTGCACTGCTTTTCGTTGTAAAACAACATTTCAAGCCCTGGGAAGTCACCCTTTATATTTGTAATTAAAATGTGGATGGAAAACATGATTCGATAAAGCATTTTAATTTAATTACTGGGGTTATCTTAACTTTCTTGACTTGTTTCGCCCAGCCATACAGAGATTTTATTTGCCACAGTAACATCAACTGTGAGATACAGTTTTATTTGTCCGTGAAGACACATAAAATTGCTTCACACTCAGTTAAGTGTAGTGAGTTTCCACAGTTTTGTTGCCAGCCTTGCGCAGGACTGGAGGAGTTGAGAAAGAAACAAAAACTCAACAGATGAAGGTAATGATGCTCAACAGATCACATGTTAAGCAGAATTTTGACCCACTGAAAGGAAAAAGGTCTATTTTCTTATGTAGCTTATGTAAGTTAGCCATTTGGCGTCCACTTACGTAAATTTTGATCAGCCAACTCAAACAGAAATCAGGACAAGCATTAAGTCAGTCACTTTAGAAACAACAGGAACGGTCCAAATGTTGTTTTTACGCGCCCAGTTTCAGAGTCACTGCCAGATATTCTTCTTTGACATTACAACAGTGCCCACAGTTTGAGGGAGATTAAAAGTAATCATTTTGATTCAAGACTTAAAAAAAAAATAGTTTGACTTTGTCCCCAGAAGGCCTTTAGCCTGGCCCATGAGTGTGCAGTTTCCAACCATCTGTTGACTTCCATAATAAATTGTAGGATTATTATTTACCACTGCACTACAATATTCTTCTCCTACATTTGTTAATTTTGCATGAAAAACTAAAATGGGGCTGATGATAACAGCTCTTATCGGCAGCTCGAGCAAGTCAGGTCAGGTCTTCTCCATATCGTTTTTTCCTTTCATCATCACCCAGGACTTTAGCTTGGTTCATTGACCCAGTGATGTTCCTCCAATCCACCAGTATCTCTGCTTCCCAAGATAGAAGCAGATGACTGAGAGCTTCCTGCTCCTTTGTGTCTCCTGTATCTGCGTCACTGGCTGATAATCACGACTTTACCGGCAGGCTTCACTTGATGCTTTATCTCAGAATAGGCAGTGCCAAAACGGATGCACACTAATATGGCATCCACGTTCCCTAACAAGGGACTGTGTGTGGGAGTGTCGGGATCTGGACACTCATCAGTGATCACAGTATCAAAGGTGAGCGTGTCAACAAGTCTCCTCGCTTATTTAAATCCTCTGTGCCACACAGAATACAGAAGATGTGTGTGGAACTGTTTGCTTAAAGTGTCATCTAGATGCAATCCCCTCGACCTCACCCTCTCTGTTCTGAAGGGAAAACTATAGTGGCAGTGAAACATGTGAAGGACTTTATCTATAGCCTGCAATTATTTTGTTAGTTCCGGGCTACTGTAGGAACATTTCAGTTCAACATGGTGGACATGATTCTTATTTTCAGGGCCCTCTAATTGTTACACATTGGACTGTTATAGTATTTACTTCTATGATTGTGATTTACCCATTTTCTTCTTTAAATTGTACGTGACACACTCATGAAGAAATTCAACTTTCCTTAAACAGTACGTCACTTTTGTTAGGATTTGATAAATTGGTTAAATTTTGTGGCTGCCAAAATAAAATTAAGCCAGACACTTTTAAGTTTAAACCTGTCACAGCTGTTTCATAGGAATCGCATGATTTAAATGTATTACATGCAGTATTTGGAATAATGTTGTCACATGGAATTGACGGGAATCTGCAATTACACGAGATCGTAACTTCGCCAAAACGTTCTGGACACTCTCCGGTCTCCTGAATTCTGTCCAATACTTCAACGCACGACTTTGAAGGCCTTCTTAGTATGAACGTAAACCCTGCTTTCAATTCTAATGCGGCATATCTGGAACTAAATACGAGACAGACGTCTAGTAGCGTCATGTTGTGTGGTACAATCAGCTGACAGCAGTGAACCCTGTGAAGATGAGTGTTGACTGTGAGGTTATCGCAAAACTCTTCACTGTCTATCTCACTTTATGAGGAATCCTGACGGCTACGCTTCAGATGTGTCCATATGCAGCAATACTTAAGTTTGGAGTATCCTCTCATATTTTTGTGTACACAGTATGCGTAATCCAAGTCCTTAAAACAGAGAAGATTGACAAAAGGTGTGCAGGTAATCAATGTATATTTTGCAATTTTGACGTCATTATTAATGACACTTCACTTTACAGTGCGGCATCATCACAACAGACACAACAACAGCAAACACTAATCCAAAAATCAGCCTCCTCAGACCAGATTTCCAAAAAGGTTCTTTAATAAATAGCGGCAAACTGACTGACTTTTAAAAACATCAGTAGCTCTTTGAGGCAAATATGTAGGACAATTACACACTTCAAGAGCTATACTATCGTTTTGTTTGCTGTGGAATTTGATCGCCATTTCGAGATACAACAAACAGGGCACAGGTTACAAAGAAGGTGCTGAGATGATTTAGCGTCACACCTCATTAAAATTCAGTTTATAAGCCTCCATGTGAATCACATAACAGTTTAATATATTTTTTTTAAATGGATAATTTCAAACAGATTGTTATTGTTTTTTTTTTTGTGACAAACTCAAAAGTGGAGGAGAAAATCTGTTTGAAATGTTCGGACAAACAATATATCATATGATCCCACAAATAATACCAGATAGTGAATTCTTCATTCGGACTAAATAGCAGATAACAGAAAGCATTGGCCCCCCACACACATACATCCGGAGTAAACATTCCACATAAGCAAACACAAGGACAGACCTGGAAGTCCGTGGAGGGATCTAGACACACTCTGGGGCTATCAGTTCCCACCCCTCCCCCTACACAGACACATTTTCTCTCTCCGTGGCTACGGTGAGTGGTGACGGGTCTTCCATTTTAACATTATCTAAGTGACAACCACTGGAGGCCCTGTTGTGCTTCTCGGATCGTATTGTCCATGCCTTGTCTGTTTATTTCCCCAATGTTTCCATTCGTGGTTTTTGCTTTGGACTGCTACTGTAGAAACAGTATACTAAAAGCCATGATGACACAGCAGCAAGCCACCCAGGGACTCTTCCGCTCACCTGGAAAAAAGAAAATGTAAAGTTTAAGGTTATCTCGTCCAGCAGCAACGTTTCATTGACATTAGAAAAAAAAATATGACTTAATGTAGACTTACCTATTCTGGCACACTTCCAGAAAATTCCTAGAAGCCTAAAAGAGAAAATAGTAAGAAAAATTACAATTTTATGACTGTTGTGAATGTTGTTCTGATATTTTAAAACAAATGAGGCTGGGTTCATATTTGCTAGATACATTAACCGACAGTCAGAGCTCTGTCACAACTTTACATGAAGGCTGTGGTCGCTACAAAAGCCAGGCTGCCATCAGATGTCCTTTTTAATGTAAGGAATGCGCACAGTGGAAGTCGTATTATCACTAGTGACAGCTGAGGCGAATGTGGCATTCCAGGCTTTTGCTTTTCTGATCAGCCTGTGTGAGAGTGAGAGTGTGTGTGTGTGCGCGTCTGTGTGTGTGTGTGCACCAACTTTCAAACTGACCAGATGGTGTCAGCATCCCATTGTAAAAGTGTCTTTTATTGACAGAATAGCCGTGGTTTTTTGTTACATTTTTTTAAACAATGTATACTGGACTGAACAAATCCTTAGAAATTTGCCTGAAGATACTCTGAAGGTATTCTTCTTCAGATTCTGCCACACAATCGCATTATGTGTGGCACCAGACCAACTCAAATAATAGTTCATGCTTCAATCAATGAATGAATCAAGAAGGAAAACTATTAAATCATCTTAATCTCCAGCCAATCTCAGTCTGAAAAGGATCTCCCTCCTTGCTCCTGTCTGTGTGTGAATGTGTGAGTGTGTGTGAATGCACGTGTCTGTTACTGGGCTGTGCCAGACTTGTTAGAAATGAATCATGGAGTTTGTACATCCAAGAATAATAATGATCCAATAATCCTGAAAATTTAGGCCTTCGGCTACTTTACTCATCTCAGCGAGGAGCTTATTAGTTGAAAAAGTGTCCTTAGTAAGTGTTGTTGGGAGCTACAGTGACTTTGAGAGATCGATCGTTTAAAATTGTATGATTACACAGAGCAGAGTCAGCTTCGTCACAGACCATTTTGTTGGTGAATATGAGACAGAAAGAAAACAAAGTGTTCTGCTAAACTAATTGGAATCAAGTGTCAGGACCTTGAATGATGGAGCACAGCGTACGGCACGTACAACTCATTTGTGTTATAATTGTCATAGCATTGTCAGTGATTGCTACACTTTGTAGGGCTGGAACAAAGAGTCTGCAGCTTTTTTAAAACAACATTTAAATGTTGCGCTGGTTGCTGTCTCCGTCTCTTTCCTCTGCCCTCTGCCTTCATAAAGACAGGCTGCACGTCTGTGTCTCTACTTTACCCATTTATCGATACAACTAATCTGAAAATAGATACAGATGAGTGAATCATATGTTTTAGATTCATTTCAGAGAGGTAGATAAACTGAGTTTCCTTGGGTTTTCCCCTACTACGCCCCTGCTGTGGACAGGCCTCAGCTCCACACTAGGCTGAGAGGAAAGAAGCATTCTTTCCCACAGGTTTTGTGGACTGACCATGTTTATTTGGGACTCATAACGTAACTGCTATGAAACAATCAGAAAATAATGTTTTATTACTCTGATTCACCGCTCTGTTCTCACCACTCCCTCACTTCGATCGCTCTCTCTCTCCACACGGGGAAAACTCAGCATCATGCGTTTACAAACGACAACCAACAAATCCTACTCACTCTGCCTTTGAAGAGCAGCTAATTTAATCCGATGAATCACTTTATTCTAATTGGGGGGGATTTTGTTTGAGGGCTCTTTTTTAGGGTGATGACATTATAAAATGATGTCAGACACTCAAAGCTTCATTTCGAAAAAGCTCAACATAAGCTTCCAAAGACACTCAGCCCTAGTAACACTACAGAACAGCAAGCACTGACTGAAATTAAAAAGAGGCCATGAGATTAGGATGTTATCTTTTGAGTGTCCTTATTCCAACCTGAGGATTAGACTTGGCACTTTGTTCTGAGTCCATATTTTCATTTTAATTGCTCTCATGTTTGCCAGGAGCAGTACTGGGAAGTTAGTTTATTACAGTTACCCCGACAAAATGTACTCGTTACAATATTATTTTAGTCATCCGACTATTGATTTGAAATCAACAATCTAATCTCATCCCCAGATTCATTTTTATTATCATTGTGGATGCATGCCACCAAACAGCAAGCTAGCCTGAGAGATGGAACCGCTTACATTCAGCAACATTATTAGATCACTATTATTCTTGGATGCACGGGCTCCATGATTCATTTCTTGTAAGTCTGTATTAATATTGCTGTTATTCTGATTTTGTCAGGAGACAAAATAACAGGGAGCGTCGCTGGTGAATGTAACTTGCGTGTGTAATGTAACTTGAATGTTGCCTAGGCTCTTTCCACTGCAGAAACACAACCTCAATCCTCCTGAAACATCGACTACAATAAGATAAAGCTTGTGGAAATACACGCCACCAAAGACGGCTCTACAACATTAAACTGCATGCTGAGAAATGCTGTTCAATTCTTGCTCAGGATTGTAAATGCCTTACAGAATCACAGCAATACAAGTGACACACATAATATGAACAAATACTAATCATAAGAAAAGAACAGAATGTTACTGATGAGTACATTAACACTTCAATGATTTGGTTATGTTGTTTGGTATGACACTGTCACATTGACAGGTATGTGAGGGGTCAATAATCACTCTGAAGACATTGTTAGTATCTGGAAGATCATCTGATCATCATACCCGGTCTTGTTCTTGTCTAGCAGACTGGGAGCCATCGCTCTGATGTAGGCACAGGTACAGATCAGGAGGAGAATCACTGTTAGCAGTGACTGGAAGTTGAAAATGGCCGACTGCAAGATGAAAGAGATGGACGTGTTTAGTACAGACGTGATGTAATGCAGCTTACCAGCAAGACTTCTTGAAAAACAAAACGCTGAATTCAGAAGTTAATTTTCTGTAACCCTGATGTTATTCTTCTTGTAGGGAGGAATGTTGTTATACTAGCTGTTCATTCTGGTGCTGTGACACATGGTTACCAAAGACTTCGAGCCAGATTGAGGGACAGATAGCAAGTTTTCCCCAAATTATCCTCTTTGGTCTTACGGACCACCCCTGTGTGTCTGCTGATGGTGATCTTGATATGTTAGGCAATTTTAAACAAGGACGATAATGGTATCACAGAACACCAAGTACACTGGCTAAAATAGGGTTGGTTTGGGGTCCCTTGTGATGAATTAGTGGATGTGTCTCTTAACAGACATGCCATGTATAGTAAGAGAATGCTGTTAAAGTACAAACCTACACAGGAGAGTAGCTTAGTTGGCCAATGATACTGAATCTCACAGACAAAGACATGGATGCTCAGATGACTTTTAATCAACAGCTTTTATTTACCTTGTCTTTATATATTTGACGCTTTTAACCAAGGTGATTTCCAATTTCAACCATGTGGATGCGACTGAAAATTGCATGAGTCATGCATCATAATTACGGTATTACTCCTCATTCCTGAATAAATATGGCACTCAAGATACAGAGGGACTTTGCAGTGGATTTTGATGCCACCTTTCTCGACGCTTCTGTTTCTACTCACAGAAATGTGTGCATTGATCCAGACAGACTCTCTGATCACGTAGCATCATTCTGCTATTATCTCATATGTGCTGATTTATGCTGTTTTTTGGTCCCTACATTAATCACACACCTGAGAACACACAGACACATTAGTACTATCTTATTATAGTAAATCTTATTGTTTGCAAAAATTAAAACAACAGAACCATTTTGAATTTTAAATTCGTAACATTTTATTCATTTTGCACGTAGTTCTGTTATATAAATTCAGCCTGTGCCTATAATCCATCTTCCCTGGCTGTTTCTTGTTTGTACACACAGTTATATATTTATATTCTACACAGTTATATGCAAATGTTTAATTTTGTTACAAAAGTTTAATTTCTCTGCAGATATTTAAACTTAGATCCATCTCAGGTTAATTTTAGCCTATGGATACTGTGTTATAGGTTAATTTCTTTCGGGATTAATAAAGTATCTATCTATGTTTTGTTCAATAATATCATAAGATTTCGGTTCAATTAGCTCCTCAGACCACAATCAGTTACATCCCGTCTCCCTCGTAAGTTTTATTTAAAAAGAAATCCCGTTATTGCCAGCCTACAAACAACAACAGTCCTCAGCATGTAGCTGAAGCACACACACTCATAGACATGCATGTTCCCTGAGCTACGGTGCAGCTACGTGGCACACACACACACACACACACACCTCACAACATCGCGATGCACGCATTCACCATGTTCGTTAATTAGTGATCACTTTGGTAATCAAACGACCCGCGTTAACACACGACTGCAATTTAGGCGATAATATGAATCGACGATGAAACTATTTTGAAGACAGAAACGTGGACTGATAGCTCCCTAAGTTAGCCTCAAAGTTTAGCCAATCTCAGTTAGCCAATGCTAGCACGTAGCTTAGCATTTACTATAGCTTTCTATAGGTTTGCACCGAATGCTAACATCTGGTGTTGTCACAGCGCATTGCCGACACAGATTAGAAGTATAACAAGTGTATTAGAGCATGCTGTAAAGGTACAAGAGCTCTCGTTTAGTATAAACAAGCTTACCATTTTGTTGTGAGTCAAAGCCACATCACACTTCCTGCTCTCTGGAACTTACGTAACGTAACCACCAGAGCTTTTACGTATTTACGCACGGAGACGCAAATCCTCGTTTGCTGATTGGCTGAAAGAGACAAGAGTTGAAAGTTGAAACGTCTGTCGGCTGTCAACACAGAGAGAGAGAGAGCGGCAATGATTTGAGTTTAATACAAACACCGCTTCGCTTGGATATCGCAGTAGTTAGCCCAAACTACACCGTAAGTCTGAGGAAAAAATTATACACCAGGTGTTTTATCCACACCGACATTATAATGAGTTTAGTCCGTCTTGTCGCTGCACAAGCAGGGCGGCAGCACGCTGGAGACTCGCCGCCTTGCCCTTAAAGGAGTATTATCTGCATCCGGAAAGTGTTATGATATGTGTGTGATTAGGCTGTAAATCTCAAGATGTAGAGTTAAAAAAAGGGGAAGCAAACATGTATCATGAAGCAAATGTAATGCACAAAAATATATATGTATGTGTATGTATGTATATGTATGTATATGTGTATGTATGTATATGTATATATATGTATATATATATATATATATATATGAACTTCTGGTGAACGCAGTTTTTGTGCATTACTTTTGCTTCATTTATATATAAGCACTTCACAACAATCCATGGTTTATGTATATGACATACTGTAGGTCGATAGTCTAATAGATCCTACCCTTGCTTGGTGACGTAAGACTGAAATTTTTGTGGTCCACTTTTCTTTCAGCGTTTTCACAATGAAGTCCCCTCCCTCCAACCAGCCACGACAGCATCTTGATTACATTTAAACCATGTTTCATAAATCCCCCTCGACCCTTCCTTCACAGACACTCCTAGAGTGCTCTTCATGTAAGAAGAAATCTGTCAGCTTGTAAACCACACATAAATTATGTTTTGCATATTTTACAGTAAGAGTGCAGATGAAAACTTGTAAAAAGAGACAAACTGTATTCGAATGGATAGTGACAAGAGCAACAGATGAGCAAGTGAAAGCTTTGCACAGACTCACATTCTTCTTAATGTGATTAAGTTTTAGAGGTTACAGTGCACTGACCAATTTAGGCTACATGCATGCCTGATTACTGCAGTCAAATCGAGGCTTGACATAGCCTGAGTATGTGCATTTGTCTTCTGTTAGTGTGAGAGATGCCATTAGGTCAAACTCTTTTAAATAACACCCATAGTTTGATTCAAAGAGTAAAACTTTCTTCAAGCAAGCATTATGAGTTTTGATGGTAGGAAATGTGATGCTGGAAGACTTCTGCTGTCACGGGTTGTATTGTGCCACGCCTCTGTACTCTGTACACAACCATAATCTTCACTGAGAATTGCCTTACATTTGTGACTGAGCATGGCTTAGGTTTTCACAGCTGAAACGTATTCCTATGTGAATATTGGAGATGTGAAAATGACCTGTTATTGTGCAGCTTGAATCAAGGGTTAGCAAGTCCTGAGGTCAGGAGGACAACCCTTCAGGCTAGCAATGTATGTTTGTTTGCCCTCGTGTGAAATTAGTCATCTCGTCAATGATTTGAATGCAGAGCTGAGGTTTGTGTGATCGCTGTTTGGTTGTGGCTCAGTCCTGTTTGTTCCTGTAGATTGCAGATTACTTTTTCTATGAGAACAAACAGTGGTACAGTTTCTATTCTAAAATGTGTTATTGACTGAAGTCATATTTACCCATTGTCTGATTTCTGTTGAATTTAAACTATAGAAATGCATGACTTGTAGCATAAACCATCTAGCTTACATTTTCCGAGAACAAGGACTCTAGCAGGCGGACTTGCAGAACCGTACAATGTCTTGTGTTGTGTCAGATTCTGTTCTCATTTCATTTGTCAGTTGTGTCAAGTACCTGTAGAGTTGCAATTATTGTTCCAGATTATGTCACTCAGTAGTAGGCTATGCTGTTTCTTACCACAAAAGGACACATTGGCAATGATGTTGGATATAGATCTGCAACTTTCTGTCACCATTCTCAAATACTCTTGAAGTCTTTTAATCTATTCTGTATCTGTAGGACTGTAGAACTGTTGCTTCTGCCTGTAAGAGAAGGCACTATATAACATATTGTTATATAGCACAAGACAGCATGACCCCGACCTAAAACCACCACATCATAGTCTATCCTGCATGCAGCAGGAATATGAGTCCTAAAAGTGTCCGTGGTTAAATTACAGTGTTTTTTTTTTAAAAACCTGGTCTTTTTGCTGAGGCATGCATAAGTCAAGTTACGGTGACAACCTCACTAATTCTGCGCCTGACATGATCATAGTATACACAGGTTCAGACAGACTTTTAGACACACGCCATGATTTATTTTAGTGTGTGTTTGCTTTCTATTTGTCAAGAGGTTTAAAGATAGCTGATAGCAAGAAAGAATAATGAATAAAAGGTTATGGCACAGACTGGCCAATGAGTTGTCCTTTTCATCATGAAACCATTGTATTGGAGGAAGCATGAGGGGAAAGTCCAGTGAAAGGACAGCGAGAGGACTGGCCTAATTGTCTGGGCCCATTAAAGAGACAGTTAACTGCCTCAGCTTTGTATGAACTCCTCAATTAAGACACAAGATGCATAATTAGAGGCTCTCTTTGTGACTCATTTACCTAGCACTTCCTGCACACAGTTGTGTCTTGCAGTTTTCATGTGCAGCGGTGCTAAAAAAAAAAAGACAATTAAAAGGTTGAGCAAAAAATTAGAGGGAGTAAGGGAAGAGTATAAACGCTCCGTGTCAAAGCTGTAGAGGAGCTTTGGTTGATGATTTAAGCATTGCAGTGATTGTGTCTGCCAATCAAGTAACAGGAAGACTTTGGGATTGACTTTGAAGATATTGCGTGGCTCTCCATTCCTGACAGACAGCGCTGTTTATTTAATTGGAGTGTCCTTCTGTCATTACCACAGGGTCATCGCCCCTGCACAACAGATGTTACAGTAACTAATGAGTAGCCGGGCTCATTTTATGAGGTTAAAGTTGAACCCTTCAGCTCCCTCATCTTGTTCAGCCCCTTCGTCCAGCCACACCTCTTCTTGAAGCACAAGGGGTCAACTTTAATCTGTTGCAAGGTTCTTTACCGGTGTGCACATGTGTATGTCTATGTCAGATCTCTGCTCTATGTCTCACTTTGAATAACCTTGACCACCTGCTCTGTCAGCATATAGAAGAGAAGAATACCAAAAAAAAAAAGAAAATGCTGTCATGTCCTAACTTATAGCACAGTGTCCGAAGGCGCTCATTTTCATTTTTGTCCAGCTTGGCTAACTGCCAATTTAGCTGTCCTTTTCCTTCCATCTCCACACGCTTTGCCTTGTAGTTAAGCAGGGAAGATATCCAACTCACCTCTCACTTCACGTGGAAGCAGTAATCACATGCTCTGGCCTGGACATCCGTAATCAAGTAAAAGTTTCTCAAGACCTTTGACAAGAAAAAGATGTATACTCAGTAAACTAAAATGACAACTCGGGAACAATCTCTTGGATCATATTTGTAAGCCTTAGATCAACATCTTTTGTAAGTGATCTTTTGAACATGGACTGGTTTCGGCAGGAGATGTAACTTTAACTGCAGTGGTGACTCACTTAGCCAAGACATTAGGCTGAGAGCAAGGTGACATTAAAACAAGCTTGCTCAGTGCACTCATTTAACTGTGTAGTATTGATTTTATCTCACAGTATAAAGTAACTCAAATAGTGTGGCTCCCACAGGTTTTCATTTGTTCTTTGTGGTCTGACATGGTCATTGATAAATTAACCTGAGATGTGTTAGACTGTAGACCGACACTCAGTTCCCTTAAATGTAATTGAACGCATGACTTGTAGAGCTGTGTTGCTCTTTGAGCTCCTCTGTAAATGTCATATTTCTCCCACACTATCTGCCAAAATCTAAATAGGTTTCAGGATAGAAATAGTTGGCACAGCTTCAGAATCATGGTTGATTTTTTATGTACAGTTAAACGTGGTTTTACTGGTTGTTAGATAGGCTTGTGAGTTTAAAGAGCTTAATCAAGCTTAATGCATTCTCATGTGCATGTTTCCAAACTTAAATCTGGTTGTTCAAAGTCCATGTAGTTTGGCTCTGTGACGTTGGGGTATACAGACTCATGTGAGTAATATATCTACTGTAAACAACCAGGTCTTTTCAGTTTTCTAATATCCTTCTATTTATCTTTAACAGCAAGTAATTACCCTGCTGGTGGTCAGAGAGCCCACACTCCTGCTCAAAAACCTGCCAAGACCTGTTAAACTCCATGTGGTTCCACTGACTCAGAGAGACCCCCATTAAAGGCACACACGGACATTTATTACCAAATCCAAGTGGTAAAACAATGAGGCGCATTGATGCAACCGGGAGACTAACACAACCTTACAACATCTAAGTGGACTGACTGCAGGGGGTGGGGGTCTTTGAAGGAGGTCCTAGGTTTTAATACTAGCAGTAGGCCTATGAAATGGTGTGAACATAATGCACTGAGCACGTTGCTGGAAAAAATGGCTCCTTGATTAAAGTTTATTTAATTTCCATTTTTGATTTTCTGCAGGTGATGAGTGGTACAGTCCGACAGATCATTGTAACTACTGATCCAGGCACCCCATACTTCCTGCGAGTGGACTGGGCTGTGGACCTGGGTGCTGGATTCGCATTAGCTCTCACTGATGGTAACTCAGCATGGGTCGGAGAAGGTAAAGATTTCAGATATTCAACCGATACAGAAACACGTCAAATCCACCTCTCTTCACAAAACCAGTCTTACTGTAGGCCACGTTTATCACAATTTTTGGCTTATATGTCCTGCTAAGACTTGCATCTTTTGACCATTGAATAGACTGGGTTGTCACCAGGCCTACCATTTATCAGACTGTCCAAACTGTGCAGGCAGCTGGCTGAACCACCCCATAATATTCAAACTGTTGGTCCTTTAACCAGAGGGACAGCACTGACCTTGTTTCATCATCCCTCTTCACTCCAGTGTTGCAGCTTACAGGTGTATAAAGTAGATTACTCTACTCTACAAGGCATGTCTTTGTACGTGCATGTCAGTGTTCAGTGTGTGTGTGTGTGTGTGTGTGTGGTTACATATGCCCATGCATTTTCTCTGGAAACACACCTGGAACATAACTGCTCCCTAGTTTTCTATTGCTGTCCATCTGCAGAGTTGACAGGCAGAGTTGGGGTTGTGACAGCTATGTGCAGGCTTCTGGGTCATCAGTGTTTCTGTGTTTGATGTGTTAATTGGGACCCTCAACGCAGTGTGAGCAGCTGTGCAACAGCTGATGACATTCCCCTTGGTCTCTGCATGCTTCCTTTTAAATCCGCTTTCACATGCATCCATGCATTACTACATAATTAATGTTTATAGTTGTGCCTCTTCACTCCTTTGCCCTCCTCTCTCAACTGTACAACTTTAAAATGATGCAAAAATGAGAAAAATGCCTTGTTTGTGTTCAGTTTCAGAAGAAGAGGTGACAAGGGAAGCTGATGATATGGGAGTCACAAAGGAAAAATATGTTGAGGATCTTCTTCAAGCACTAACAGGCAGTGAAGGAAGTCGAGGCAAGGAGGAGGTGTATTCTTTCCGCCTCAGTCCGGATCACTGTCATCTCTCATATCAGAAGATCTGTAATGACATCTCGGTGAGTGAAAACCTTTGGAAGATTTTTATTATCCTTATATATAATTTAACCTTATATATATAACTAGGGATGGAAGATATGGACTAAAAAATGTATCCTGATAATTTCTGGTATTTATCACGGTAACAATAAAAATGACGATGAATAAACACCAATTCAGCCTAATCTTTTTGACTATAAATCTGTCACCAAAATAATAATAAAGGCTAGGGGGAGCTGGTGGTGGGCGTGTGTAAACCTGCTGAATGTAACCGCTGTGAAACAATCAGGAAATAACTTTTTATTTTTCTGATTAATTACAGCTTTATCGAGGTCTGCGCTCGCTCTCTGTTATTGTTACTCTCTGTTTCTCTACCAAAGCTCGCTCACTCTCTCTCTAATCATCGAACACAAATCAAATAAACTTTTTCGTGTCATTATTTTGACCGATCTGAGTTTCTGATTAGCGGCTCCACCTTTCGCCACGTTTGTCAATATGTGTGTTGGGTTACGAGTGTGTCGTGCACATATATACGTCATCAATGGGAATTTATTGTTTTTATTGTGGGATGACATTCTTACCCTGGGTAATGTTTTTGACGATATATCGTAAACGATGACATATCGCACATTGTTAACAGTTACGGTGAATATATGTTAAATATTCACTGTAACAGTATGGCCTAGCTAACAAAACCTTTACATTTTTTGGTCTTTAAGTAAATATAATAAACTGTAGACAGACACACAAGCAGCAGCTTTGAGGCTGTGGCAGACAACACCACTGCATAAAAGATTCAGCCACCTCAATTACTTCAATGGGACTGCTGTGTTGGCAGAGTGGTAATGCCAACACAGAGGGCTCCAATAAAAAAAAAAAAAAAAAAATGCAGGGTTGTCTGGCGAAAGAAGTTGAACCTGGCTCAACTTTTGCTGCAATGCAACGTAATCCGGCCTGTTGTACAAGCAAATGTGTACAAAGCACATTTCTGGTACATTACTATGTACAGCAGATAAATGTAATGCATGTCACTGTGATAACTTTTCATCGAGAAACCAGCACCAGCACCTGAGACAATGTGCCTTTACCAGTGCAACCAACGCATCAAAATTGCAGCAGATGGAGCACATCCACATGTCAGCAGTTTTTGCAGGTTGTACTGGAATTGCAGCTGTGAAGCTGTCTTTGTAGTTGTATTATATTTGCTGGAATTGGTGTAAGTGGAACTCAAGTGCTGAATAATCTGCTGTTAAAGAAAGTTGTCGTTCCTTGTCGAGCTATCAGTAGTTCACCCTTGAATTCCACAGCATGTTACACTTCCTGCATGTCACTGTTCCCTGAGGAGAAATGCATCTAATGACATAGAACAAAATAGAAAGGAAGTCTTATATTTTACAGGGGGCTGTTAAAAAGATAAGGTTTATAGTCTCTCCACATTATAGCAGAATTAGAAAGGCTTGGTTGCCTTCAGGCCACTGTGGGAAAAGCCACAGATAGGAATCATTCAGTTTGTTACCAGTCATCCAATAGCAACAGTATAAGGTAATTGTCTAATGGCCACGGCTCATAAATGTTTACAGAAAAAGACTTGCTGGCTGAAAGTTTGTTAAATGGTAAGGCGGAGCTAGCTTACGCTAATGTAAGCAATCAGTTCCTCACATAAAAGCACATCTCTTTGAATTTATGCAGTCACTGACAAAAGCTGGCAATGTTTGGACAGAGACATGTACTGCACACCGTGCTGAGGCGATTCGTACATACTTCACAGCACGTGACGGCTTTGATGGAGTGCAGGTCACGGTGCTTTCAGTGGATTTTGGTGTTATTCTTCCAACTATGAGAGGATGCTGTAGCCTGCAGGGGCCAGGTCACTCGAGGTCCTGGGACCGCTGTGCAGGTAGAGGAGACCAGAGGGAGAAGGCCAGGGGGTTAGGAGCACTGTAGAGGCAGTAAAACCCTGATTTATGGATAGGGCCGTCCTCATCTAACAATGTTAAACAACAGTTGATTAGAGCCTTTTGCTTTTCTGTCACAAACTCCCCCTGGCTTTCCTTGTCTCTATGAGTGTGGGCTGTGTATACAAGTGTGCCTATGTGTGCACGTCTGGACGCAAACATACTGTTGGTTTTAGATGGCTATCAGTCTTTAGATGCTCTACTTGACTGTGTATGACTTTGTCTCATGTAACTACATCTATTATTTTCAGTAACAAAAATATGATTTGAAGTAAAGAAAGAATGGATGTAGCTTAGTTTAACTGTTGCAAATGTAAAATAAAATTACACTGATTTACAAGTGTTAGGGATGATGCCTTCATGCTCTGTGTCAAAATGCCTCAGTACACTCGATCAGATCCCTCAGACCTCTGAATTATTGGTCTTCATTTGACTTTTATATCCCCACATTAAACAATTTCACTGGTTTTTGACGTGACAGAAATGAACTCCTCTGTGTAGGTTGTGTAGGTGGTGCAGAGGGAAAAGGTGTTTCCAAAAGGAGCAACTAGACCACACAAAATGATTGACAGTGGCCCAAATCATTCCAACCCCAAGTGCGCTTTTTAAAAATGTAATCCATGCTCACATTGTTGCTGACACTAATCATCAGTGTGTGCAGTATGTGTGTGGTAGAAAAGACTCCTGGGGGACTCTTTGCATTAAGTGCAAACTACCGCTCTTTTCTAACACCTGCTTCTTTTCTTCTTCTTTTTTTTCCTTGCTCTCCTTCGTTTTTCTCTTTTTCTTTTTTTTTAACACGTCTGAGGTTAAAAAGTAGAACATATTTTCCCAGGCAGATAATTTTAGGGTGCAGAAATGACCAAAAATGAGGCACGTTTCGTTTGAGAAAAAGAAGAAAGGAGGTTAAAGAGAAAACAGGTGGTGAACTTAACCTGACATTAATGTTTTATGAATATGACCCCAGAAGGTGTAATGGTGAATGTAATTTGGGTGTTAGTTGTTAAAACTGCTACTAAGCAGGTGTTTTACATGGCTAAGTCAAACATTATCTCCTCCTTAATGTCTCTTTAAGTACCAATCTGTCATTCGTGAAAAAAAAAAGAAAAAAGTGCTGACAATACAGACACAAAATGTTCAGGACTTTGAGTGGAATTAACAGGTCATGTATGTCTGCTTAGGACTAAAAACTTGAAAATATGTTTCAGTTTAGTGTTTTTTTTTTCTGACATGAGTTGATTCCACTGCTATGACAATCTGTTAGATGGTCACACAAATGTTTGGTCACTTATCCGAAGGCTTCCTGTCATCTTAAAACAATTGTCTCTCTGTCTTTGAGACACTTACAGCTCAGCTCCTCAGACCAACTTCAATCCGGAAAGATTGGGAATCTAATTCTTGATAGTTGTGGTAACTGAAGCCGCAGGATTCTGGATGAGTCTGGGTGGATGAATGTGACACTGATTGTTCCATGTTTTATGTTTGTCAAATGGAACTCGTACTTGTTATAGTTCACTGGGGATTCCAGCTGTGCAACGCGACGCCAGCCACAAATTTCACTGGAGTAGTCCGTGTTTTCTTATTCTGATTGAATTATCCCGGATTCTGATGTGTGAAGTTATAAAATGTACTTGTGAATTTGCACACACACAGCCTGTTTTTGTCAACAAAATTTACAAACGCTAACCCTGTTTATGTAAATCATGCACATTGTGTCGTGTGTTGTTGAAGGGACTGTGAATTAAAGACAATCAAACGGAAAACAGGAAATGGATTGATATAATGGGCCAAAAGCAAAAAGATTGCAGGTACAATGATGCACATACATTTCTACTTCTTTCCGTGTTCATGGATAAATGATCGGATAAGGCATAAAAAGCCAATGAAATAAAGCAGAGAAAATCCTGACATTTAGCTCATTTATTAACTGATCGTTTCTGTGCTTCTATAGAATCATTGTAACTTACACCCTTGCCTATTTTTCCCACAAAATCTATGTCAAAGATAAATTTATGGATACATGTGGAGGTTGATCTTTTTTTTATGACATTAGTTACTGTAACAGTGTTCATGTTTTCATCAGCCCAAACAGAAATGCCCACTAAACCAGTTTAAATGTTCAGTCCCATGAAGTGGTCAAAATGCTTTTATTGTGGTTTGAAGAAAGAAATAAAAAAAATCTGCCATCATCCAAACATCAAAAGCAATATTTAAGACAAATTGGTTACATGTTTAGCTTTTGTAGATGCAATTAAGGTTTTGTTCTGCGTTTCATGTCTTGAAAATTTGGTACAACTGGAAACCAGATTTTCATCCTAACCGAAATGCAGAGTGAGGTCCACCAACGCATCTCTCCTTCTGTCACCAGCAGCAAGTTCTACCTCACAGTAGTTTTGTCTGTCGGGCTGATGTTTAGAATATTAATGTGAGTGAACATTAATAATGTGCTACAAACATCTCTGAGCCCGACACTCCAGGCACAGAGAAGTAAAATGAAGTATTTTAACTATTTCCCCCTCATATCTGGGCTTGAGTTGGTGCTGTGCCACGGCGTGCTCTGTGTTTATGGGAACTTTTATGTTATCAGGGATAGGCTGACTGCCGTCGCCCCGCACTTCCTGCTCTTTATCTAGCCTCACGCCTCTGCATGGCGGACGAAGGAGCTGATGGGACAAGCTGATCTCTGCTTAGTGCCCACACTTCCTATACTGAGCACCCTTGCCCACCCTTGAACACTGTCTCTTTGTCATCAGGCACACAGTGCTCACCCACTCACTTCCCTGCTCCCTTGGACACAATAATGATTTTGAAGTAGAAAAAGGGGGATTGGAACACTGATACCTTCAGTATGTTTGCATGTATTATTATGAGCTGGAGTGTTAGCCAGTGCGATAAATGGATATGTCTTTAGTCTTTGAATTTCATTGATGCCAACGTATTATATTATCATTAATTACTGGTTATTAATTAATGGGGGTCATTGTCCTGTGATCCATGGGAATAATCGGTGGGCTTTGTCTGCAGCGATGTGTTGGAGAGTATG
Organism: Protonibea diacanthus; assembly: GCA_028641955.1. Taxonomy (NCBI): domain Eukaryota; kingdom Metazoa; phylum Chordata; class Actinopteri; family Sciaenidae; genus Protonibea; species Protonibea diacanthus. Next base: position 20,194,542 of record CM053985.1, read on the forward strand.
ATAAGGAAAGCTTTGTGTCCTCTGTGCCCACAGTGTGTTATGGTATCATTTTCACTGGGACTGTGTTCTTTTGGCTTTGACGTCCACACCTACGTCCCTCCCTTCTCCACGGGTCCGACCTTATGGTCTGGCTAGCTGTCTGGAGACGCACACACAAACAAACAGTTAGACCACACACGCATCAGATCATGTTGTAACGTCAACCCTATTCTGAAACCATTTTGCTAAATCTCAAATCTCATTTTGTTTAGTCTCTCTTTTGATATTGTATACAGTATGTTTCATCCTGAAAACGTTGATTTTTCAGGCTTTGAAAGGTCATGAACTTAATTTATTTTTCCTTTTCTTTCCGTCTTGTCCTGACATGTTAGCTTCATTATCTTATATTAGTCATAGATTACCCCACCCTGCATGCATATAAAAGGCACATATCAAATGATGTTGGAGGCTCAAACAACAACTGCGAATGATTTACTTTTTACTATTTTACTGTTGTTTTAGTGAAGTCACACAGTAGAAAAATGTGGCAGTGGGTCGTGGATCACAGACAAACAGTCTGACCTCCCACACCTTGGCAGAGGCTGGCAACAATGTGCCGACTGACCTTTAACTTTATCTCTGTGTCCCAGGAGAGAAACAGAAGCTCAAGAAAATAAATGGGGCTTTTTAGCCTCTTTCTGTCTTTCAACAAGGAACTTCAATCAATAACAAAACATTCATTACCATCTATCATTGTGCCACTTGACTACATTTTCAGATTTATATGTTGTTTAGTGCATCCTTCCTCTTTCCATGCTGCACAGTAAACTAAAGGTAAACGTTTGGTGATCTGGAATTCACATGTTTACGGCAGCACGTCTTCACAGAAACCCTTAAAGTAAAGACAGTGAAACACGCAACCTCTGGTATTTAAAAGAAGGGGCAGAAGAAACAAACAGCAGCTGAGTGTCATTTCCAATGTTAATCCAGTAAATAAGGGTTCTGCTTCCAGCAGTTTAGATCTCTGTATCTGTTGTCTTCAACTGGTAATGCCATGTTAACATGCTGGTCAGGAAGATTTATGATCTTAAACAATGTCAGTGGGTAAAACTTTGATGACAAAGTTTGACAAAGTCCCAGTCATTATAATGACATGAACAGTAAATGTAGGACATTACAACATTCTTTAAAGTGAGCAAATATTAGTGCGATCACGTTGGAGTCCAGGGCCTTCACATTATCCTTTGTCACGTGGCTGATTTATTGCCAAATGACTTTCATCTGACAGTACAGTAGAGATTTAGGCACAGGTAGCAGGAGCAGGAGGAGGGGTTTGAGGAAAGATCAAAGCCTTCACAACTGTCACACCTCGCTAATTTTGCAGCTCTGCAAGTGTTCATGTAGATAGTAAAGTGTAAGTTGTTTGATCTTTGAAGTTATAACTTGCACACTGTTTAAATTCACAATCATAACCAAGCCATTCCGTATCAATGGTGAACCATCTTGCACAAACACTGAATTACAGCTAAGTGAACTTGTCGATCACTTAGGAAGCTTAGTGTCACACAAAATTCCCTCTAAATCCCCGAGAGGAGCCTGCACTGGATCACTGTCACATCCTGATGTTGCACTTGATTTTTACAAGTTCCTGGGAACCTCATCCCGTTTAGATCCTGGGTGGTCTTCTCTGTGTCCTGATCCTGCTAAATTGACCTTTGTTAAATCACTAATTTCTTTGTTGTGATCTGACTGGGCATTATTGGCAGTACTGGCACAGAGAAAGCATGCCAATATGCAAAACGTGTGCTCACCCATGTGCTCATGTCACATTTTGCTTGTTGCAAGGGTTAAAGAATCGAGGGTCACCCCCCTAAAATAACACATGAAGAAGACCACATACCAACAAAACTAAGAGTCATGAGGGGTTCTGGGAAACTCCACTTAAGGACAGTGGTGCTTTGAGCATATGCTCAGAGTGACAATGCTAACATGTTGATATTTAGCAGGTATAATGTTCACCATCTTAGTTTAGCGTGTTAGCATGCACATTTTTCACACTGAACCCAGGGTACAACTGAAGTTTATGGAAATGTCCCGTCATCCTGATGGCAGCTCTAAAAGAAAAAGTTAGGGAATCATGAAACTCATTGGGTTACATGGTCCCAGAACAATGTCTGTACAAACCTTTGTGCCAATCCATCTAGTGGATGTTTAGACGTTTCACTGGATAAGTGACAACATTTGATTTGCTGGTGGCGTTAGAGGAAAAGTAAGTGGATCACCAAATTTATTAGTCATGCGGATTTTAGCCACTATTGTGGGTGGTGTCAAAAAGGATTTGGCAGAAGATAGTGCTCAAAGTAATAGAGTTTGTATTGATCTTGGATTCATTCAATAGTAGGAGAGCAGAAGAGTTTGCATTGTTAGAGACAAAACAAGAAAGCGGAGAAGAAGAGACAAAACAAAATCTAACACTGAGAGAAAGAGACTTCCAAAGAACAGAAGATTGATTGAAACAGACAGGTCGACTAAGATAGTGAGGCTGTGGGAGCGAATGCAGCGAATGTCCACTCATTGAAACATGTTCAGGTTCACCAGTGGAGGGGAAAACAGCTGTGTGGCCTGCCAGGACAGCATCAGCCTGGGACAAAAATGACAAGTATTTTATGAGAGCTTTTGAAGATGGCGGCTTTATTACAGTGGGTCTGCGACCTCGACACAGCCCAGTTAAGATTTAGCACCTCATCACCTTCTGGTTTCCCAGTGCATCATGAGGACTACCTATGTATGTGTGTGTGTGTGTGTATGGGAGAATCTCCGAGGCAACAGGCAAACACAGATTATGCAGCTATTTGAAAAAATGTTTGGTGTGGCAGCTTTGATGAGCAGACACTCCCTCCAGGGTGATCTGTGTATCTGTGCCTCCGGATATTCTGTTTTTAATAATAGCTGTTTGATGTCGATTAAGTCCTATTTTGCACATAAAAAATTGGAGGGCTACGGTGGAATTTAGAAAATGTAACACATCAACTAAATGTTAGAAAATTTCCCCCATTTGTTTGTCGTCCAAAGCCTCAGCCCTCCTCTGTGACTTGGTGCCAGATGCAAACCAAATGAGGAATGTTTTATTATATCTGAAGCCTGCCTGTGATTCCAAAGAGTCACCGACAAGAAGCAACTGAGAGGAAACTGTGTGCTCACTTGCATAGTTTACTGGTGACCAATGAATTCAACCTGTATTTCTCCTAGACAGAAGGAAACACCTCATCATCTTAAAAAGTCTCCTACTTCAAAGAAAATGTGATGTAGTGGGTTGTTGCACCTCTATATTGGAGAGCATTTTGGAACGACATTAAGGTGCAAATTCTTACTCATTTTTACTGTAAGCAGGATTTGGAAGCTGATTTAGACTTGAGCATCAGGTTATTGGTTTCAGTCCATTAAGCTATGCTTCAGTTTTTTTGTCTAACTTTCTCCAGCTTCTCCTAGAGGATCCACAGGTACTCCAGGGACAGCTGGGAGAAGCAGGCTTAAATCTGTCCTCTTGTCTCCTCCCAGTCAGGCACGCTCAAAGGAAGCACCCAAAGGTTGTGTTTAACATGTCTCATGAAGTACTTCAACTGTCAAATGTCAGTGCAGAGTAGTGAGGTCTTCCCACATTATTGAGTTTGTCAGCTGAGCTTGGCTCCCCATCAAGTTCAGGATTCGTGTTAAGGATCTCACTTAGGGTTTCATATATAGAGCCCTGCAGGGTCGGGCACAAGAGTACATGTCCGATCTGTTCCATCCTTATATCATCAGCAGGTTGAAGCCTTCTGAACCCATTTATTGAAACTGGCCTTTGTCTTTTCATGTTTTGATGTTGCTAACGATTTATTGCCTCTTTTTTTCTGTTCCATGGGTTTAACTACTTTCCTTTCCTTACTTTGTCGTGGCCTTGCTGTGTAAAAAGTACCATACTAACTAAACTTTATACTTTACTTGAAACTATTGTTATGATTCTTAACTGATCATCAGTAATAAAGCCAGCCAACCTTCAAAGAAAACATTATTTTCTTGCAATTTGCAAATTATTAGCAATCCTATTTGATCATATGTTCTCATTTCTCCTTTTCTTTTACTCTTCGTTCCCTCCTTTCTTCAGGTGGATTTGGGTTCAGTGGAGCTCCAACCAGCTCCAGACCCTCTAGAGCTGAACCGGGAGATGATTGGCCAATCCCTGAAGCGCAGCAAGGATCTGGAGTCAGACAACTGCGAGCTGTTAGCGGAGAATCGCAGGCTGAAACGGGAGCACCAGAGAATACTCAGAGAGTAAGGATGAGGAGGAGAGCGGCTCTATGTTTTGTGCTGACGGATTAATAAAATGTGTGTTTATGAAACAATATTTGATGTAGAGCAAATGTCAAGTTCAAATGGAAAATACCGCTGACAGAATCTAATTATTTTCCTAAGATGTTGAGGGCTGGTATTTGTTTGTTGATTGGCTTGTTTGCATGCAAGTTCTTTTTGCTTTTTAAGTTATGCTGCCAGCTGTTTATTTGCACAGCAATCACCCAGTATGACATCATCACTGGTCGCCCAGTTGAGAGTACTGAGGGTTCCACCCAGTGTTGCAAACTAGGCCTGTGATTTCTGGGAACTAACTTCGAATTAATGTTTTCTCTGAATTGTGTGTCCCATTTTATATATCCATGTGCTTCTTTTCTTTTTGCCTTTTCATTCCTTGACTAATATTTGCACTGGGTGGAGGCATCAGCGTCATCTTAGCAAATTACTCTCAGAAAGCAAACAAACGTAATTTGTCTGCCTGTATGTGGAAAGGTGGATGTGAGAGTCGATTTGCTTGCATGTATGTTTTTGCACATTCATTGTCTGTGTCTGGATTGTGTCTGAGGTTGGAGCAGCATGTTCAGGATAAGGAGATGCTGGAGAGGGAGATGTACTCACGTTTTGTCATGGTCCTGAACAAGAAAAAGGCCAAGATCAGAGGTCTGCAGGACGCTGTTCGCCAGCTGCAAGAGAACAATGACCAGCAGAGAGATCAAGAGGGGAGACAAAGGTCAGCATGGCTCTCTTTGATTTGTTGTCCTCTGGCATAAATGGCTAGTTTTGCTGCTCTAAAATACAAGTGAACAGGATATGTTGCGAACAACGGCACAGTAAGCAACGTAACTACCGTTAGCTATGTTGTAGGTTTGCAAACTAGGTTTTCTTGAGCCACCACGCCAGCGCCAGGCAGTGATACTCACCACTCTCCCGCTACTATAGCAATCATCACAATGAAAGCATATCTTGGCAGAAAGTCAGCCAAATACCTGTGGACAAGTAATTTAATGTTTCCTGACAAAAATCCTGGCTGCAATACCAAGTTAGTCTTATGTGTCTTGGTCCGAACCACTTTGTTTCCCATTTACAGAGCCAACACTGTGAAAACACTGAGTTTTCTTTTCAGTGCACATGCACTGTGGAAAGCAGAAACAGACTGTGAGGAGATCCGAATTTGAAAAAAAAAAAGAACATTATATGAGATTCAAGTGACCTAGAATGGCTTACGGCAATTTTAACCTGACGATGATCACCAGACACACTCAGACATTTCATCAGTTATCCAAAAAACGTGCAGCTGATTTATTTTCTGTCGGTTGACTAATTGTTGCAGATGCTAGACTGCTAGAAACACTTTTTACTGGGACATTTACTTTGGTTAATTTAATGAGTAACACTGAGGACTTTGTCTAGAAAGTGAATCAACATATTCAGGTCACTGCTTTAGTTGCGCAGTTGCATGTTTCGTTTCCAAGCAGGTCAGCACAGTGCTCACTCAGATCTGCGCATATGTATGTGTGCCACACCTCTGGCTTCTGCAGAATACAGACAGTGGCTAATTTGGTTTTTTTGTTTTAACAAGCCCGTGTTATATCTTCCATCATCGCAGAGCACGGTGTATGTGTGGAAGAGTTTACTCATGATCGCTGCTTGTGTGTCTGGCTTTGCCACCGTCCCCTGAGGTCAATAATATGTAATATTGAAAGATGATTGCCCAAATGTTTTGCCAGCATAGTAAAACGAGATGCTGTATTTTCTAAAGGCTTTAACTCAATTTCTGAGTTTTTCCACATACATCACAGCAGACAGACACACGCACACACTGATTTTTTCTACATGAAACACTTTCTTTTCTTCTCTCAAACTTGTCTCATTTCCTTTAGTGACAATCGTGACAATGACACAACTCATGGTGAAGATAACAGCCAGGAAAGAAGAGAGGAGACGGTTCAGAGCTTCCATCCATCCCAGGAGGCTACTATCCTCATCACAGGTATGTGTGTGTGTGTATGTGTATGTGTGTGTGCGTGTGTGTGGTGTCAGAGAAAAAAACTGCTCCCAAACCCATTAAATATTACCATTCACTGCCAACTCAGAATGAATGATTGTGTTTTTAACAAATAAACAATAAACACATTACTTACTTCATCTTTGCCTGCATCACAATGTGTTGCAACAGCAGTGTCAAAGATAATAAACAGAAACATTTCCTTCCTTGCCCTCTAATTTCTCATAATGAAATAATGAAGACTTTTCTCAAGGGATAAGGCAGTATGAGTGCAGTTCATAACGTGATGAGAACAGGCAGTTATCTTTGCGTTTAAAGGCAATGTATCATTTGGATTCAGGTGACACGACTAGCAGATAAGATGCATCAGATGGAGAGAGTAGAAAACTCCTGCGTACCCTAAACACTTCAGGATGTCAGAGCTTCGGAAAGTAATTAAAAACACAGTCTTCACAGAGGCTTCCTCTCTTGCTTTAACTCATTCAGGCTTTCTCATAGGTCGCTTTTATTTAGAACCGATGATACACAATCACACACACATTGAGCTCCAATATTGCACTTACTTGGACATGCACTATGTTTTGGTGGAGCAGGGCGTGCATTTATTGAACATGGCAAATTTTCGCCCATTCCTGGTACTTGTTGTGATGTCATAGGTCACTACATGACTCAGTATTGATGCAGGCCCTTTCCTCGAACAGATTTTACTGTCCAATAAACTTGACAGTTGGATGTAATTGATTATGTAAGCAGGGGGCTTTAACGTACACTTCAGAGCACACACAAGCAAGAGCGTATACCCTCGGGTAGCCGGGTTCTGGGAAAACACTCGTGAGTGAGTCATAAACCCACCCGGTGAAGTCTGCTGTGATTGCTTCAACACGGCCGACAGTGAGGTGGTCTTCCACTTCTTGCATCATGCAGAGCAGGCGTCGTATCTGCTGAGTCACACGCACCCCCCTGCCCTCCCCGTGCTGCAATCTGCTGGGATAACCCACTGATCGCTCTCTCAATGGTCGTGCTTGTGTTCAGAGCCAAACTCAAGCCCCCACCCCCCCGAGAGGATAATACAGTTGCAAAACACATTGACGTTATAGTGGCTTCAGCAGGTTCTGTTGTTTGGCTCTCCTTTTCTTAACTTTTTCTTACTCGCACATGTAGAAGCACCCTCCCCTTCATGCTCTTTCTCCCAGCCTGGCCACAGTGAAGATGGATGGAGGTGGTAGATTGCGCAGGATGGGTCTTGGCTCATGCACTTTGTTGTTTGCAGTCCAGAAAGGGTTTTACAATGCTTCCTTGTGCTTTCGGCTTGTCACAGAAAATCACCCAGCACTTGTCTCTTATCTTCGTGCCTTGATGAATTTTCCCCCTAGTTCTCTCCATATTTTAAGCTTTTTTAATATTCTGGGTGTGTGTTCCAAAGTTGTCTTTGTACTGATACTAACTCTGCTGTCCAACAAATCAGTTTATGGGCGTTTCTCTCTTGGCCTTCAGCACTATGATGGAAAACAGCCATATATTCACGTCAATGGCTGTTACTATGTCTAATGGATGCCTAATGCATTGAAACCTCCCCTTGTTTATATTTTGCAGCCTTAGCCTGGTAACCCCAGCAACGGATTAATTAATATGCACCTTTACAATAATCAGAGGACGTGAAACACACAAGTGTGAGTCACAACAGTCTTTTGTGTTTACAAATTCAGTAAACATACACAGCAAGTGAGCTTTGGTGAATTTGAGACCTCAATGACATTTGTTATGTTCCATTCGAGTCCCCACCCATTTGGTTATTGCAACGTCTGACCCAGATCAGAAACTGTGTGCATGAAATGATGCTTTATTTGCATTTAAAAATCTACCCAGACTTCACAGACATAATGGGCTATACATAATTCCCCTTTGACGTGTTTGGCCCCAGTTAACCCTCATGCCTCGGGGTGTGTTTTGATATGACTGAGGCCTGATAAGAGAGTAATGACTGAGCAGAACTGGAGACAAAAGAAGAAACTCTCTCTTTGACTCGTTCCCTCCAGGTATAGCATCTGATTGTCACAACATAGGAAGCAGATCACTCACAAGGGTGTTACCAAAGATAAGAGCGAAAGGATAGAGGAGAGGAAGTGTGACTTCTCTGAGAGGGTGTCAGTAAAATAAAGTGGATCAAAATGGTGAAAATGTAACAACAGGCTCCACTTTTCATTCATTTTACTGCTAAATATCAACAGTAGCATTTGATTTCACCATATGCATTATCTCCTATTCAGACAGCTAATCAATTCTTCTAAGTATTTCTTTTTATCTAGCACAGCGGCTCAATCTGCCGATCTTTGAATTCGAATAGGCTAGCAGCAGTGTTAAAGGGCAAACAGGTGTGTTTGTATGCCTGTCTGTATATTAACGATTGTATCCGAGTGCGACCGGGCTTGTGTGGAATGCCAGATCTCTGTTCCAGATAAAGGTCACAGGACTTTTAGGTTTGGAGTTGTCCAGGGTTAACAAAGGTCATCTGATGCAATATGCCCCGAAACTGCCACAAAAGTGCCACAAGTGACACTGATGGAGAATCGTTTAAGCAATGACGATGGAGAATTTGGGCTTTCGTAATGGAACCAACCAAGCAATGCCAAAAATGTGGAACAGGACAAGACATCAGTGTGCAGGCATTTAGAGGCATTTGAGGAACTTGCAGAGGTCATTGTTAAGGAATGAAATCAGCATCTTTACAGTGAACATGACGGATTTTTGAAAATGAAGTGCCCTAATAGTTCAGGTATATTAGTGACATGAATTAAAGATGCTCAAAGAAGCTTCATGTAGTGAGTTTGTGTTCGTGTGTGCTTCTCTGTGCGTAAATCTTGTCTTGATCTTGAAGGTCGTGATCTGGTGTGCCACGGCATCTCTCTGGACCGGACCTTTTCTGATGATGAAGATGAACAGCCAAGACGGAAGCGGAGGCTGATTCACAGTCTGAGCCCAGAGTCTTGTGAGCCGGAATAAAATCAAAAGTGAGTCAGATAACCAATGCAGCCAAAGTATCACCATACTTGGTATCATAGCTGTTGTTGACACAGCTTCCCATGGATTTCTCGTACTTCTTAGTTCATTAAACTGTTTTGTGGAGCCTCTCACAAAGGGAGTTCAGGTGGGAGGTAGGTCATATTAAGATGTTGACACTCACCATGACAGACAAACTCCCCAGTCTTCATGTTCCATGTGGCCCCAAACCAGAGTTTAACAACAATGCTAGAAAATCATTTCAAGTTCATTTTTATGGCCCTGTGAAACATTTTTATCTTTTTCCCATCAAATTTCATTCATGACTTCTTTCTTCGATTTCTGCACTCAGACAAAACGTCTGAAAGACCACTGCAGCCTCACCGCAGATGTGGGGTGCCCCACTTTATTTTTTATCTTCCACTCATTCCATTAAAGGTTGAATCATCATTTTGTCGTCATCATTGGTATTACAGACTAAACCACACATGCTCACTTCCCAGCATTCACCAGTGTCTAGCCCTGGCCCTTGCATATTTCTGTAATTATTTAATTGGTTTTCTTCATCTTATCGCATTGATTGTATTACTCATTAGGGATACATACCATACTTCTCCTGCAGCCTCTGACCACAGCACTGGTCTTAGATGTGGAACTGGTTTCCAGATGTTTAAGAATAGTTGCTGTTTCCTCCTAATAAAGGTTGGGTTAAATGCAAAGGACGTTTTTGCTTTACTTTACTTTTTTTAAGCGTCTGTGGCATTTCATGTCCCAAACTGAATTTCCAGTGGGAAAATTAAGATAATATTTCTATGGGTGTGAACACTGTAACAGCATGACTTCATAAAGATGGACTCACCGGTAGGTCTGACAGAGTTTCAGATTAATCAGCTTCTGTTATGTTTGGGTTTTTGGAGGTGTCTCTTGAACATCCGGGCTCAAACATACAATGTTGTGAGGTCTTTCCACGCATTCAACAGCTGCAACTTTTCTCATGCTCTACTGACTCACTACAATAGAATGACCAGAGGTTCTCTTGACTGCTTCCTTTTAGGACTACAAATGAGTTCAGACTAACATTGCATCTTGTTACTGTGCTACTGCTGCAAAAGAAAAGTCTGAAACATTTGTTACAGTTAATCACAACATCTTTAGTTAGAAAATACAAAACTCTGTACTCCTCCCAGATGAAGTGCATCAGGACAGTAATATCAACCTTCAGTTGCCATCATGTTGTCAGTCGATGGTTCATTTGTTCAGCCTCTCCTTTATTGTAGTGACACTTCTTCTAAATCTAAAAACCTCTTAGCATCCCCGCACAGCCTACATCTGGGTGTTGGCTGGCAAATAAACACAACTGAAAATTACTTAGCAGCAATTACTTACCTAGCAGTAGCTTTTGAATTCTAGGAAATTCTTTTTTCTCTCTAAACACGAACTTGGGTAGAATATAATTCATCTTTGGTACATATATTTAATATATTGTGCTCTCAAAGTACATTTCCATATTCAGGGATAAAATATTAAAGTTAAATTGTGATGTTTGTTTTATTAGTGCAGGTTGTACACCTCTACCTTGTATATATACTTCCTAACTGTTTTCCTCTCTCTACCCTCTCTTCCCTTTTGTCTTTGCCCCACTTTGTCCCTGTCTTGATCCACCCTCCTTCCTCAATGAATAGATGTTATTCAGGATTCATCAATTAAATCCCCAAACCTAAGGCTTTAATAATGAGCAGATTTTATTGATCCATATCCATGTGGCAAGATTCTTTCAGCTAGTCAATGCTCACCTCAATACACACAACCAAAACAGCGACAACCAGGCAACAGTGTCCTGGAGGTGTCCCCGGATTTGATGCCAGATTTTGTCCCAGATTGTGAAGGCAATTTAAAAAAAACCAAAAAAAAAACAGAGCATGCTACTACCATCTGGTTTGGTTTAACTGTGACAATTACCTGCCACAGCTCTCATGAGAGACTTGCTGCTTGTCTCTTGTCTTCAATAAATCAAAAGACGAACAAGTAATGACGCTATCTTTTCCCCAGCGCTCCGGAGTGCGTGCTGTATTGAGTGCTGCCGTCAAGACTTTGCCCAGATGCGTTAGTGGTCATGTGATAGCAGGCACTTAACGCCCTCCAGTGCTTCCTCAGGAACTGATGGCGTTGCTGCTGCTAATGACTTGGAGAACATATGGTGGAGAATCTGGACCAGGAGTATGGAAGCAATTTTTCTCAAGAGTTCGCCCTGAGCTCAAATTTGGCTGCCAAGCCCCTCAACCTTGGCTCTGTGTGAGACCGGAGAAAGAGTAACAACTACTGAGGGACAACTGGCTACACCCAGAAAACAGGGTGTCACCACCAAGGCACCGAAGCTGCTTTGTTGCTGCTTATTCATCATGTCTTGCTGATGTTACCCTCTTTCTTTTAATTATGAAAATAAACGATACGCCATCTCTGTCATTTTCCTTTTCTAAACTAGCATTTTGTGAACATTGATTTGACCTCCCCCATTTTTCTTGTTTTCATCTGCCCTTATTCTGTGGATGCTCTGTGGCCCAAACTACCTGAGGGGTGTTTTGCAGGGGGTTAATAGGGTTATGTTTTCTCTCACCACCTTCACCTCCTCACCTTTTCCTTTACTTCTCCTGGCAGCTTTAGGTCCTGAGGTCATCACAGTGTGTCTTCACACTGACAGTAATGATCCTATGGAAGCCTACTCAGGATCTGACCATTCTACCTTTGACTTCTGGACCTTCGTGCTGCCTTTTATGATTCTGATGATACCTAAGTGTCTCCTGAAGACCACGAGTAGCTGCCGGGATAATCCCACAACATGCGCTTGCTGTTTTAGTAATCCCCACAGGAATGTCACACTATACATCGCGTCAATAAGGCATTTTATAGAAGGAATTCCAGATGAGTATTCTAAAGATAATTTTCAGATGAGTGCACGGCGCTGTGCAATTGAAGATGAGATATTGTGAAACATTGTGAAACTATACTGAATATTTCAGTCAGTATATTCTAAAACATGCATTTATGTTTTGTTATTGTGATTTTTTTAAATTATTATTTTAAAGACATTATAAATGTTTCAATTTTATTTTAATTTGATTTTAATTTTACCAAAGATTTCATGGAAATGTATTAAAAATACATGAAAAAGAAAGTCATGTCTTCATATGTGACATATTGTCAATGTTTTCTGGATAAATATCTGTTGTGAAATGATTTCAGTCTGACTTGAATAAACGTTTTACTGCAATATTTTTGCCGTATTTTCTAAATCATTTTATCGCCCATGATGCACTGAATAAGAATAAGCCGATAAATTAAGTTCATTGATTTTACATGTGACACGTGTACGTGAAAACCTTGTGTCAAGTGTCAAGAAGTTGTTGGTCTGAAGAATATTTATTTTAAATTAGATTATAATTATTATTTAGAAAGTATTTCATTTCTAAAATAAGATGGACATTTGCTGACTTTCTGTTGATGCAAAGGTAAAAGGAAGTATAATTGTACATCTTTACACAGTGCACACATTTAAGTAAAAAATAAAAATAAAATTAAAAATGTTAAATGTTTCAGTACTAAACTCCATAGATGTACATGTACATGTAAAGAGATACATATTAACGTGAGAACAATGAACACCACAAGGAAAGAAAAACACATGCAGTTTATGGACTACAGTTTTGAGCAGATAACAAAAACTAAAAGCATTTTTCCCAAATTTACTGTTTGCATGCAGGACGCAGAACGCCAATCACTTGAATGAGTCACATAATGACTATGTGACCAAACAGCACAAATTCCTGCTGTGTTGGAGTCATAAAATAATTTCCAGTAGTTTAGGGCTCGAATGAAATGAACTTGCTATGTGTTGGCTTGTTATCAGAATCTGGTTTATTCCTAAGTAAGTTTTCGCATACGAGGAATTTGCCTCGGTGTTGTGGTGCATAACAGTCCAAACAAACAAAATAAGAGAAAAGAAACATCATAAAAATGTGCAATTCAAATGTTCGGACACGTCCAATTGGATGTAGAGAGTATGTTAATGTAATGTGCGGTGTCCATAAGAGTTTGTGTCAGTAGGAGTCTTATTGATGAGAGCAGCTGCAGTTGAAGAAATACTACCAGCATGCATACTCGCCTACAAACATGCTAGCTTCAATAATTATGTTTAAAAGTAACTTTTCTGGCTGTTGTCACTCGAGCACATCTGATGGTTGGATTCCAGTTCATCTCTTGATTTTCATCATGGCCTTCTAACAAGGGCATTCTAGATGAACGGGCAATATAGCAGCTCACACAGCTGAAGGGGTTTGTGAGGGAGCGATGATGGCTGTGCGGGGTTGAAATTAAATGTTCAGTCACTTGCTTATCATCGTCATTCACTTATGCGTGCACCTGTAGGATTCCCATCATCCAGGGAAATGACAGGAGTCTTCCTGCTTTCCCGCCACAGAGCTGCAGGGAGACAGAGTGGTCTTTGTATGACGTTAGGCTGCGCTCAATTCTCACTGCGCGCCGCCTTACACTGTAATGTCTGAAACAACTTGGCCTCACACAAGCAACGTTTGCAGAGCAAAGATGACAACTTATTTGTGAATGTATCATCCCATATGCTGTTATGAGTGTTAGTTTACTCACCCTTTGACATCATGGAAACAGCTGATGTATGCATTCACTTTTGCACCACAGCCCTTTTGCTGTGTGAATCAACCAGATTTTGCAGTTCAGTAAAATTGCATTAAGTTATGATCAGTAGAGCACTAAACAAGTTTTAGTTCAGTTTTATCGGCACACCTCTGGAGGACAATGCCGTTTTGCTCACAGCAGGCAGTACTTGGCACACATATGGAAGTAAAGTAGTGGGCAGCAATACAAAGGCAGAAGTCAACCTTCCTGCTGGACCACTTTGACTTGAATGTAAAAATGATAAATGGACTGCATTTATGTCGTGTTTCTCTACCGATCACTGAAAGAACTATGTAACATATGCCAAAATTCATACGCTGATGGCAGAGGCTGTCATGCAAGGTGCCAACCTGCTCATCAGGAGCAGTTAGGGGTTCAGTGGTCGCCCCTTGGCAGCACCACGGATAGCATAAAGACCATTTTAGTCATCGTATACAACAACTTTCCAGATGCTAAATATCCTGTACACTGTTAGATGCCCACAGAGAATTCATTGCTTACATAAAAGCCTATATTGCAGCCATATACTGCACTCTTGCTGTTTTACCAAACTGACTTTGGGTCTTTTCTGCACCGGTCTACAAGTTTTGCCAGTGGCAAAGAGTATCCGCTTTGTTTCAAGCCAGTCATTAAAACAGCCTTTTGATCATTACAGATAATGAGTGGTTTCTCTTTGAGATACTGGTGTGAACTGATTGGCCCCATTATTTGAATTAAACCAAATGTTCTGCAGGTTTTAAGAGGATAGTTGAACATTGACTGTGTGATAATGACAACCTGCTGCAGTGTGCTCAAAGGAGACTTTCTCTTTTTTTCCCCATTTTGAAGCAGTTTGTAACTTTATTAAGAAATGTTCTACATGAACTTATATATATTTTTAATTCTTGCACAGATAAAACTCTTCGACTAAGGTTTAATAACTTATTTTATGATCTTTTAAGTGTGAGAAGGTTGAGCTCTGACTCACATTTTTGCTTAAGATGAGTTGTGATAGTTGCAAGTGTGTTGGCTTGTGTCACCTTTTTTCATGTTCTTGCTACTTAGAAGTGCACAGTAATGTACAGTAACCGCAAAGCAATTTTAGAAAGCAGTGTATGCCACCCAAGCATTTTAATGGATGACCAAAATGGGTTTTTATTGCAGTTTTACCAAAACATAATGTGAAATAGTAATTGGAACCAAAGAAACCAAAATGACTTTCTACATTTGACTTGATTTTCTCTCATGACTGGGAATGCATTATGTTATTATCTTGACTTCCTCTTGGTCAGAGACCAAAGGATCGACGAGCTGTCCACATTGCCTTCTCTCGTGTAGGCCTAATTGCTGACTGGCTTAATAACTGACTGTCTTACACCCCCATTTTTTCTGTGGTTAAAGTACAGTGAGGAGCATGACGCCTACAGGAATTTTACCATAGGGACTAGTGCTGTGCAGTGTCATAGATCACACATTTTAAATACCTTGGTGCTAGTTGTCATCTTGGGTGTCATAGTTGTCAATCTGACACCCAAGTCTGAATTTGAAATATTGTAATCCTGAGTCTTCAGAGGTCATGTATAGGCAGATTACAGCAAAGGAGATGAAGTTAGAGAATTAAATGGTTCCCACAGTGCTGCATTATCTTAACTGCAATTGGCAAAGATCTGTGACGTGGGAATGGTCTGTTTCTGGTTATCAAACCATTTTGTCTGCCCCCCCTCCCCTTCTCTCTCTCACTCACTTCCTGTGTCTTTGTTCCTTTGCCATCCTTTCAGATTTAAACTAGTTTGTTGGAAGGTAGCAGATACAGTGATTCATGAAGTTGCAGACTGCTGGGCCTCTTGAACAGTCGCCATTAGAACTTCTTTTCACAAGAGCTTTGATGCTGAGGTTTGGTTTGAGTGGTTGAAACACAATCTGACGAATCATTTATCAATAGGAACACATGAAAAATGTGTTGACGTGTATTACATTTAGAATTAGAGACCTTAATGTCTGAGTGATTCAGCCTCTTCATGTCTCAGGTCATGATTTTTATATGTCAACACGTGTTATATTTTACCTGTCATAATGAATTGATTTGGACAGACAAAGAGAGGTACTTCACCCTGCAATGTGATCCCCACTTTGATGCAACCTACTGTTTCTTTAGTAGAAATGGAGTAGGAAGAAACCTCTTTTATGAAACTGAGCCTTAATCTGGTCTTGTAACATTTGGAGTTTGCCAATACCACATGACTGAAATGTGTGTGTGTGGGGGGGAAGAGCACCAGATGAAGAAATAAATAAAAGATACGAGCGGGTTGGCGGCTCTCACTAGAGGCAGTAATTAGTGGACAGCAGGGCAAAGCTAACACCCCTCAGACCGCCCGACAGTCCACCAGCTGTCACCGCTATGACTGACTCCTGCCTGTTGATTGACACCTGGTACAGAGGACTCCAGACAGTTGTGCCACTTGTGCAGTCGTCCTCACAATGGCAGTGTGTAGCATTTCTTGTCTTTTTCCTTTCAATTATTTTTACGCTGTTCGGAAGTCGTAGAAGCAAGTGGGTGTGGTTGGAGTGGCACTCTGCTGCTGTCTGCTTGTGTTTCTATTAAAACACACATTGTAGTTCACTGAAACATTTCCAAGTCTACACTATTTCATCTTAAACATGTCAGATTTGGCTAGCAAGGTGATGTGTCTTACAATTTTCTCTGGAATATTAAAGATAAATGAGGCAATTTTATAAATGATTTCATGGACAACCAGGACATCAGTAGCTTGTATTAGGATCTAACTGACATAATTATGCTTCTAGAGAAACTACTGGTAGAAATGGAATATAATATTCATACCTATGTTTTCATTAGTGTCTAATCACCTGAAAATAAGAATCATGTTATGAGCCCTTAATATCTATAGAAAGAGGTGACGAGTTTCCCTCGCTGTACTTCTTCTTTAGACAATATCCCTAAATATTATTTTAATAAAACAAAGAAAACATACATTGACCTGGTTTTGGTCGGAGGAAACATGATTAAAGTCATTTCCAATGCTGTCGCTTACCTCTCTTGGCCTCTCAGTAAAGCTGAAAGGATCAGCTCTGGTGGTCTGGGCCTCCACACTTGGCTCCAGCGGATCATGGTTCGCGTCTGTCCAGAGGCAACTTCATTTTCCCACATTTTCTGCTCTAAACAGGGGTCTCACTCACAAAACACACACACCACAAGCTTGTTTCACTGTACCTTGGGAAATGCTGTTTTTTCTCTGTGTGTCACAGGTTTGGCTTTTGTTTGACACTTAAATTGAACAGCTTGTTTCATACTGTTATTTATTAATTTATTTTTTTTCCCTCCAGCAATGCCCAGAAGAGTTGATGTGTACCACTGGATGTTTGAGTTTATTTATACAGGAGCAAACATATTGTCAAACATATAAGGTGACTTTGCAGTGATTCCAGCTTTTCTCTGCTCTGCGTAGATTTGTTGATCCTGGAGGATTTCCTTTTATAGAACCACAAAACATACTGATCTGTACGTAACTGATAAAAGAACATTAAAATCAGAGCAGCTTTGGCCTTTAATATTGTGAGTTTCAGTAGGATAGATCCCTTGGGGTCTGAGAAATTTAATGCTCCTTTTATCTCTGTCTGAAGTGGTATGGGGCCGGAGGTAGACCACCTTTATAGGTCATGTGATATGTGGGTCATCTTGGGGCCCGCACAGTGGATCACCAGGATCAAACACTCGTTGATTGGGTTTTTGACTCATTGATTTATGGGCACTGAAAGGCAACAGCGCTTCCATGGTTACGCATACAGTAGAGACATTTTACACGGCAGTAACTAACTTGCAACTTTTAACTTAATGACTCAGTTAAGAAGGTAAGGCAGTAAAATGATTAAATGATTCCCGTAACTCTAAAACTGAGTTGTTAACTATGCTGGGGTCAGGTGGCAAATTCCACCCAGAACCAGGTCAGTTTGAACTCTTCATCAAGCTGTTTGGTTAAATTTTGAAACCTGTTTCCTGGAGCTTTGACATCAGCACGCAGTCTGTCTTTGTCAGAGTCTGTTATTGATTGCAGTGCATGAACACTTGTAGTCTCTGAATACTCAGTGTTCAAACATGTCTCAAACCGCTAATACTGAAAATGATCCAGCCTTCCCTTTCTATCCCACACAGCGCCTCCACTCGTTCTCAGAGTCCGGCTGTCCAGGCCAGTCCAGCCATGCAGAGGAAAGATGTAGCTGTGATGATTACAATGCACGCAGGTATGGAAAAGGCACCTACGATGTTTTACAAGGGCCCCCGGGCTTCAAGGGCAATCCTTTCCGTCAGAGGCTTATCACCTCTGCTCCTGCTCTCAGCTGGTGTAAGTGTCTTCAGAAGGCAACACCATGATTTTGAACAATTAGTCCGCCCCACTAGAATCAGCGAACAGACCTACCCGTCAGTTCTGATTCACATACAGAAGCCTATATGTCTGCCGAGGCTGTCATTAAGGAGCACTATAAACATGACTGTGTAACCCTCTGCTGAAGTCATTCATGATGTTTTACTGTTAAAATGAAAAAGACCCCGTGTGTAATTTTTCTGTCACTCTTCAAAATAACTAAGCTGAGATACATTTTTGAATTTAAAACGGATAAAAAGTCATTAATCTATACAGTCTTTCTACAGACAGAGATCACAAAGTGAACAGTGTTCAAACATGGACAAGTCTACTTTTGAATAGTTTTCTTTTATGATAAATTACATTTTATTGGCACAAGTAAGATTCCTTGTGAATTTACTAAATGCATTTTCATTGGAACAGGATACCAAGGATACTCATGGATGACACTGAAATTTAACATAATATATCATATATGTTTACTTTGGTCACTTTTGGAGACATTACATAGACTTACATTTATTTCCTAGAGAGTTAGCCTAACTCTAACCACTACTTGCCTAAGCCTCTTCAAAAATCTCTTTCCCCCCCAATTAGGCACAAGCTTCACTGGGCTAAGCCTTCCTACTCATCTAACAATAGCCAATCATGGTGATCATTAGGCAAGAGTTGATAAACTGCGGTCCACCCTCTCCCCCGTGTGGAAAAACCAAGCACAGAGGTTAGAGTTAACCACTGACTTTCATGACTCCCCTCTGCATCAGTCAGGGAGTCATGAGATAACTCATAGGCTTCTGTTCTGTAGACGAACTTCCAACACAGCCCTCATAATGTTAACACGTTGAAATTAAAACTTAAAACACGAGGCGAACTTTATTGACATCATTCCATCTCGAAATTCAATAGGCCATAGACCGTGACTCTGAAACTGCTTCAAAGTGTCTCAGTTGGGTGGATGGGGAGAGCTAACTCACAATATTAACAGAAATGTGTTGTTGGGACAAACAGTAGGTTGTGAATCAAATTCAAGAGACATGTCTGCACCACCCAGTTTCCATTGCGCACCCTTGGATGGGTAGTTGGGCTGATTATATCCACTTCTTATTCTGCAAGCGATATAAACATGACACACCTATATACATTTTTAGAATTTATATCTCATTTGATTACTGATGATGATATGAAATCGTCAGATTTGGCGATCTAAAGTGAAGATGCACTCTCTCTAAAACGACAGATGTGTCACCTGCATGAATGATCCGCGTGATTTTGAAACATTCTGATTGGATGAGGACAAACCTCTCGGGCACAGGGCCAAATTAAGTTTTTTTTTTTTTTTTTTTTTTACCCCTCCTCCTCAAGGTGTCTCATTCACTTTTCGGGTGGGTACCCTGCCCCTCCTCTCTGACGAAATAACTGTGCGTTAGTCAAAATTGAACTTGTTGCTTGCCAGCACTTCACGGTTTCTGTCGCTCCATTCAGAACCGGGATCATCCCAGACTGGGAGCCTGCAACTCTGGAGAATCAAGGAGAAGAGAAAGGCGCACCGAGAACATAAGTGTTGCTTTGGAGTGGAGATATTTGGGCACTTTTACGCACGCATGTTACGCACTGGGACTAACTGGAGTTAAGGACGTATATCAATATTTGTACATTTTATGGAATAAAACAGCTTTAAACGTAAGTATTTTTCTGCTGTTTCTTTGAATAAAAATCTGAAATAAATCTATTGCTTTGAAACAGATAATTGATTACTAATGCATTTGTTGACTTATTATTTTCTCAATGTGTAACATTTTATTATCAAATTCAGCAAATTATTGTATTCAAGTTAACTTCTCTGTCTATGAATGATTCAAACACGAAGGCAGCCAGTGATGCTGTGCTGTCCTCAGATAACCTACACTGCTGTGTGCCGCTGCTGAGTGAGACGAATGCACGTCCAAAGTCAGCACTGCGGATCGGCGCTCGCTCGCTTCCTCGATTACTCGCTCACACTAAACGATTTCATGTGGTAATAATCTATACCACGTTGCTCTGTCACGATTTTTTTGTTGTCGCACTCTTAAGCAACAGGTGTTTCTGTGAAGAAAATTAAAGTCCCGGCATCAAAATTGAAATCAACTCCTTACTGAATGACAATATCAGTAGCATATATTTGTTTCATAGCAGGCAGCATATCTGAGCTGTACATGAAGGACCAACAAGTTCTGATACCCTTTAAACGTCTGTGTGATGCTTAAGTGTGGATCTTCCTTTGAATGAATCTTTTTTTTCGATTTCCTAAAAATTGCTCTGCGGCTGTCCATAGTTTACGCACATCATTCTTCAAAGACTGAATGAAAAACACAGATATGAAATGGGGATATAACATTATTAGTCCTAGATTTGTCTCTCTCACTGTATCCCCAAAGTCTCCTTTCATTTAGTTTCCATTAGGGTGGGTCCGTTAACTCGGGATAAACACGTGGGAGTGCTGGCATTAAGTCGCAATCATACCCACCCTGAAATATTTGACATGATGATCTTTTGTCATTGCCAGTTGCCATCATATGGTCAGTGTCTCCTTTTTATTGAGAACCGCTTACAGCTCCCACTGTGACTCACTGCTTATGTTTATACAGTAGAGTGCAAATGAGGGCGGTGGGCTCTGTGCTCCTGTCTCCAAAAACTCTGCACTTCGAGGAACTCGGAAAGCTTTACCTCACACCATCTCAGCATTACCACTCGCGCATTTACTGGCTTTTTTGCACCCACATTTTATTTCTATCAGGAACAAATGAAAATATTGTAAATCAGGCAACTGTGATGTGTCCAAGGGCTTCTTAAAGTGTCAAGATATTTTAAAAGGGGGAGATAAATCCATTCATATCTAGAGAAAAGCTTATGGTAAAATTAAAAGTATATAATCCTGTTTTCATTTCTTTGTCAAAAAGACTGTATGCTGCACTAATGTGTGGATATTTGATGTTTTCCAATGTTTAGATGAGGACATGCATGATACAAAAGACGACTCATGTATGTCAACAGACATATGTCCCGCAGGAAAATTTGTGGATACACTAAATGAAAATATACACATTAAATACATCCTTTGAGTTGTTTCCTAATGCACCTTTTCATTTTTTTTCAACAGATGATACTAAATATAAAGCACATCCTTTGGTTATATTGTCTCTGTGAAGCTGCAACTGCAACAGGTAAGTTTTGAATTAGTAAATGCTTCTCCTTCTACCTTTCTCTCAGTCACTCCTCTCTCTCTCCTTCCTTCTTCCCATATCTGCCTCTCTCTCTCCTTCTCTTCATTTTCCTCCATCTCTCCCTGAATCTAAAGTCATTGGTTACACACAGCTGGCGTCCACATTCTACAGCTTATCTGCATGAACTGACTGATGTGTCAGTGGTGCCTCACAGCATTTAGGTTTCATTCTGCTGTCGAAATAGCAGATTGTGATTAGCTCTCTTTTTGTGAGACCTGTGAGACTTTACTCAAGTGATATTGTTGGCCACTGAGATTTGCGTCTCTGGCCCTTCTGGCCCCCCTGGCTCTCCTGGCCCCTAGACCCTGGCCTTGTCTCTGGGTATGGATGGACACCTTTCAATTAGACTGGGCTCCCAGTCTGGAAATAACAGCTGGTTTCACCCCTCATCCTAATAAGGCCCTCTGTTCAAGCACACACACTCATGCCTTGGGGGCTGTCCCACCACTGTTTCCAGAGCATTCCCCACATTGTTCCCTGTGAATCCCCCATAACCCCCTCCCCCAAAGGAAAAAAAAAGGTAAATCTTCTTCCTCTCCATGGGGCTAAGTGTGATTCAGCCTGTTGTCATTCATTTGTGTCTGACATCCTGTCTGACATCCCCTTTGCTTAGCCTCATCAGACTGGAGTGAGACTGTGCTACAGTCGACAGCTTGGACTGTGTACAGACCTCAGGGCAGAGGGGATGTGTAGGAGTTAGGGGGCTCTATTTACAGAATATGTCAGAAATGAATGTTTTCATTAGTAATCGCTTGAAAATAAGAACAATTTTTGAGCAAAGAGCATTTTATATCTACAAACAAACATGGGTCCTCTTCCACAAAGTCTGCCATGTTGAACTGCCATGTTTCTACAGTAGCCCAGAATAGACAAACTAAACACAGGTTCCAGATAAGGCCTTTGGCGTTTTTTTTTTTTTCCGTTGTTGCATGATTCAAGGCCACCATAGGGTGAAACAAGGAGTTGCAATCTGCAACTACACCGCTAGATGCCACCAAATCCTACACACTGCTCTTTTAAGCATCGTAACTGTAACCATGTCTGGTTAAGAAAAGGTGTTTTTTACTGGTTGCAAAAGAATATTCAAACTGTAGGATTAAATGAAATATCCTTACCATGTGCTGCGATGTAGGTGTGTAACATCAGGAGTAAGTTTTCAGCTAAGAATAGAGTGTGAAGCATGTTTCTTTTTGTGGGGGTCTACTTGTCATCATCCCTTAGTTGTCATGTGGGTTAAGGTGGGATTATTTGAGAAGGAAAACTAACATATACAGAACTCAGCAGGGGCATAACATGAAGTGAGGCAACCACAACTCCAGTCTTTAACCAATTACAGTTAACTTCATACAAACATGCTGCACATACACTACAGTCAGTATGACATGTGTTCCCACACCCTTCATTTCAAGGATGAGGTTTGACTTTCCAAGAGCCATTTTCAGGCCATGATGCATGGCTTTTTTATTAGCCTGGGTGTAGTTGTCACACCCTGTCAATCTAAATGAGTTGGGCAGTTAAACGTGGCTACTTGCATCTGTTAGATGAGAGTAAAGAGAAGAGACTTGTATTTATTTGGAAGGAAAATCAAAAAAATGAGCATCAAAAAAATGAACAAAAAGTACAGTAGTGAATGAATTAACATGATTGAAAATGTATTTAACCCTTTCACTTTTTCCCCTTTCAGCCTCCAATGCATTATCGATTATCAGACCAGTCACTGGGTCTCTCTCAGGGAAGGTCAATCTTCCCTGCTACTTCTCCACCATCCCAACCTCAGCACCGGTCATCAGTCCCAATGGAACTACCATTTATAGCAGAGATTACTTGCGGATCAAATGGACCAAAATAGAGGGAGAAGTAGAATCCACAGTGCTGGTAGCACAAAATGGGGTCATCAAAATAGGCTCCAGCTACAGGAACCGTGTATCAGTGCCTAGTCACCCTGAGGACGTAGGTGACGCCTCATTGACAGTGGTCAAGCTGCGCGCCAGTGATGCGGGTACTTATCGTTGTGAGGTCATGTACGGCATTGAGGACACCCAGGATACAGTTAACCTTGATGTCAACGGTAAGCGATCCATGATATCCCACGTCATCCAACCAGACAAAAATGCTCCCCCAAGATATTCTCTGAATGTAGATGGGGGTTGCCGCAAGAGCTTAATAATAGTGAAATGCAATACAAGTGGTGATAGAAATGTAAACCGTATGAGAGAACTTTGGGCGCCCTTCTGCTTTGATAGCAGCAACTACTCAGTAGTTACACTGAGTAACCACCATTTTCAGTTCTTATTTTAGAGGCGATGCCCTCCTTAACAGAGTTAGATGAGACTTTGGGTCCCTGTCCGTATCGAGTACTGCAACGTTTTAATTCCAGTGTTCATCCGTCTAATCCAATCAACCATCAGAGCCCAAATACGGATGGCATTCCAAATGTTGGTATGGGCAGAACAAAAGTTTATGTTATAACCTCATTCATCCCTGTCATCTTGGGTGCCACCATGTCCGTGGGGATTTCCCTCTTGGCGGGGCACTCAGTGGGTGTTAACGAGCCTTTTGCCTTCACTGAGCAATAACAGTATTCCCCAATATCTGTCATCAGAGTTCAAATAATGTAACATTACTGCAATACCTCCAAGCCAAAAGTTATAGTCCCCCCCATAGTTATAATCACGGGGCAGATGGGGATTACCCTTCTTTACCTCGTGTCATTACGTGCATTTTACATGTTCTCACTTGAGAAGTGTTCTGGGAGATATAACTCATGTTTTGGGGATGTAGAAAATATGGGTGGGGTGGGGGGATACTGGGATAGTTTTGGTTTTCACTGGTTTACAGTCTGCACAATCTCTTTTCCAACTATCTGCAATGTTAATTAGGACCATCAATCATATCTTCTGCGTTTGTTTACCGTCCACAAATATGGGGATTTCAGGGCCATGGCATCATCTGCAGTTATCTTGTTCATTTGTGGTGAACTGTAGAGTATTTCGCGTATCCTTTTGGTTTATTGCAAAGTTCTTCCTTTCCAAAGAGGCTGAGAGACTCAATTATTTCACTCATGTGCTTTATAAGACATTTGCCATAATTTATAGCACTGAAATTATGCTGATGAATTCCAGATCACCATGTCCATGTTTCTATACAAAAATCATGTTTCATTTTTGGAAGCTCATCCTTTATACTATTTGTTGCCAGGTGTTGTGTTCCACTACCGGGGAAGTACTAGCAGGTACACTTTGGACTACCAGACGGCCATCCAAACTTGCCAAAATATTGGAGCAACAATTGCTACATATGAACAACTAAAAGCAGCCTATGAGGATGGCTTTGATCAATGTGATGCGGGATGGATTGCTGACCAGACCGTGAGGTTAGTTACATTTTAATTATCTGCCATAAAGTCATTTCTATTAAATATCACTGCTATAAATTGATATATATTTGATTGTATTCTGATGTGATGTAAAATTACATATGTGTCTTAATGTTTTTTTGTTTTTTTTTGGTTCTTTATCTGTAAAGATACCCAATCACAAAGCCAAGGAAGGGCTGCTATGGCAACCTACAGACTAAACCTGGTGTTAGGTCATATGGGACCAGGAAACCCACGGACACCTATGATGTATACTGTTACGTTGACCAACTTAAGGGTAAGTCAGCCACAAAATTAGGCTTTTCTAGTAATGAGGTGTCATTTCAAGGCACTGACACACCCTCTGGCAGAAATGACGAAACCTCCAAACTATCACAGTGCCAAAGCAAATTACTTTTACAGCTCATAAGACCGCTGTGGAAATACGCTTAATTGTTAGAATATTGTACCAGTGACAATGTGTGGTCTTTCATATATTATTTTATGTTCACGTGTTGTAGAAAGGGATTAGGGTCAGAGAGAAGCTCCTAATAATTTGAATCTGAAGCAGGAATGGAAGTTCATTCTTCACCATAGTGGTTTTTGAAAAAGTAGCCAACAAAAATGTGATAATGGGAGTTTTAAAAATCTTTGGCACTGCCTATGAGAAGTCTTCACTTCTCAGCCAACAGTACTTTCTCTGTTCATTATACAAGCTCTTACTGCTGATGGACTTAACTCCACTCAGAGCGTTTTATGAGTGTTAACATCCCTCTTGACACATCTAAACTCTAGTCAGCCCTCCGTATTTGCTCTTGTTATCTGGGATATCTACAATTCATCCCTGTTAAAGTAAATAATATACCTTTACATTATTTTGGCACAAGCTGCAAATCAATCAGTTGTGAATTTGAAGGTATGTCAGTATTGTGACATTTTCATTATTAGTGTTTTGAGCAGAGATAGACAATGTTGTCACCACACCCCAAAGTCACCCGTGACATTCACATACAGTACATCTTTAGCTCTTCTAATTCAGCAAGAAACAACAATACATGCATCTTTGACTTCACTGTACTCTGAGTAGGTGTCAAACCCACAGTGTGGTCAAACTGTGTTTCACACACATTCATCAAAACACCCTCTTTAAGTGTTAATTCCTCTGATTTACTGAATGTACGCTGGATCATTATTGACATGCTAATGACATGCTCCAAAGATCTTTGCAAGACTTTCAAAGACTGGTGTTTGTCTTAGACTGCTGACACACCACAAAGCCCAGGATATTTGTTATTATTATAAAGTTAATGACACGGCTAATGCTTAAAAAGAAGATATAATCGCATAGTCTAGAAATGTTTGAGATACAAATGAAGCATGAGGTTTTACTAAAATAAAACACATGCTTAAAACTAAGTGAAAGCCTTCAGTACAATAAAATTAACCTGTAAAATAGTACAGTTTGATTGTTGAAAGTGGTTGTTTATGGATTTCATGTCTGCGTTTAAGAGGGAAGACATTTCTGGGTGTATAATCTTAATGCCATTGTAAATCAATGGGATGAAACCAGCATGGGATATTTGTAACGTTACGCCCAAGACTAACTGAAAACATGTAGTCAGTCAGTTGTCCTCTCTTGTAATGCTGTTTGGTTTTAATTAAGATTTTGTCTTTCTGTAGTCTTTCGTTTATATGACCCTGTATGCACGGACAAATGCTCATAATTGTCATAGCACAGTGACTTTCCTTAAAATCCTCATGAAAAACATGAAGGAAGGAAATATAGAAGGTGTGATCTAGATCATTTACTCCGGTGGGAAACCTAATGTCTTGTAGTACAGATGCATTCATTGACAGGCCAGGCACATTGTCTGCATTGCTATCCCACCTCAGATTAATATAATGAATGAACTACTGTTGTCCTAAATATGATCGGTGGGAGACGTTTTGGGCCCGTGCCCTGCACAGCTGTGACTTTTGTCAGCTGTTTTTGGGCTATGTCTCTTCTGAAAGGTCAAAATGATCTAAAAATTTCTAGCTTGAGATTACTCTAAATGGCTGTTTAGTTCTGTTTTCAGTGCAAATGATTAAAAATGACATATCAAATGGCTGTATGTCTGTTTGTAATACAGGGCAGAATCATACCAACATTTTTGGAAATGAATTGAACCTTCAGATGAGATTTTGTTGCCATGATCACTGATGAATTGTTGCCATGCTGCTTTTTGCCGTTTGTATTTCAGGTGAAGTGTTCTACGCTCCTGTGAGCCATAAGATGACTTTAGAGGAGGCGAGTAACGAGTGTAAGAAGAGAAATGCTGTCCTGGCAACCCCTGGCCAGCTCCATGCTGCCTGGCGACAAGGTCTAGACAAATGTGACTATGGATGGCTCTCGGACGGCAGTGCACGACATCCTGTTGCAGTACCCAGACTGAAATGTGGAGGAGGCCTGCTCGGCGTTAGGACCATGTACCGCTACAGAAACCAGACTGGTTTCCCAGAACCAACTATGAAACTCGGGGCTTACTGTTTTAAAGGTAAACTCACTCACAGGACTAGTATTCAGTATATTTACAAGATGTCATGGAAGAAAGAAAAAAATCCACATATGGAGGGTCAGATGGTGTATATGTTTATATTTTGGTTTAGACAGTGGCAGACTGATTGAGGACACAGAACATTCCCTGTCAAAAACAGGCCTGGACTGTGGAGCTATGATCTCATCTCATCTCTGCTCCCCCACCCTTTGGTTTTTTGCTTCTTTGCACCACTGTACACATTCCCACATCTGAACCAGACTAACATTTCAAAATGTTTACAACCTGTCTCATCTTTTGTCCATTGTTCTGTTCACCGTGCCTCTGTTTTTTTTTTTTTTTTGCCTTTTGATTGTATAGTTTCGATGACAACAACAACATGTGCAAAGCTGAGGAATGATTTCCTTAGGAGCATGTGCCAGACTACGCACACAGATTGCAGGGTCCAGTTGACCTCACCGTCTCGACTTAGTTTCCCGCCCATTTCTGTGGACATGGCAGCTCTTATTCTAATTGGGAGATTAATGGCTAATAGTTTGCTTAAGAGTTTGTGTGTGTGTGTGTGTGTGTGTGTGTGTGCGCGCGCTTTATTTTTTATTTTTTAA
Organism: Protonibea diacanthus; assembly: GCA_028641955.1. Taxonomy (NCBI): domain Eukaryota; kingdom Metazoa; phylum Chordata; class Actinopteri; family Sciaenidae; genus Protonibea; species Protonibea diacanthus. Next base: position 20,222,677 of record CM053985.1, read on the forward strand.
TTTAGTCTTTATTACTTCCAGCTGGGGTAATCAAGGCTCCTTAAGATTTATCCTTATACAACCTCACTGTTGATGTGAAACAAACTAAAACAGTTTATGCACTTGACTGCTGTTCAAATAATCAGTTTAGATATTATATTATATATATTATAATATCACATTTATGAAAGGCCGAATTAATTGTTATTACAATCATATATTCAAAATAAATCTAGCCAAGGTGTTGGGAATGTTGTAAGACACAGTAAGGTACACACAGAACGACTCCATGGTGATTACTGACTATGGGAAGTCTGGAGAATAAAGCTTTAGATCCCAATAAAAAGTGACACTTCATGGTTCATTGGTAGTCAGCAGAATTACGCTAATCCCTTAAAATGTGAGTGTTCTCAACTAATTAGTGTCCCCAGGCCAAAACCAAATGACAGATGATAGTTGCCATTTAGAGAAGCAGAAAAAGTAACTAATACCACACCTGTCAGCCTTTTTAGTCTCACTATCTAACACCCTTTTCGCCTTTCTCATCTCATTTCCGCTGTCAGAGTTTGCCCTCTGTCATTCTCACTTGTACTTATCAGAACAGACATTTGGATAATGGACAAAGCTACTGCTGGACTTCTAAATTCAGTCATCCTTGGTGACCCTTCACCCGGCCTTTCCATCTTTACAAATGAGAGGTTGGAGAGATAAGCCGACCCTGCCTGGCCATTTACTGCCCCAGAGCTATGCTAAATCTCGCGGTGATAAGTCCCCATGGAGTTCAGAGGGCACACAAACAGGCCACCCTCATCTCCTGCTCTGTGTATTCCATATCAACGCTCTCAGCCCTGTTGTGTTTACGCCCCCATCTAAGTGCCTTTCAAGTAGCCTCGTTTCGTGGGACTCACTCCATCAATTCCTGCTTTCTCACTCCTAATAATATCTCAAAAATGAATTATTATGTAAACCTATGTCAGTTAGACTACACAGAAAGACAGGGAGAAAGTAGGTTAGTGCAGAGGGAAAGGGGGGATAATTGCTCTCTGATTGGTCTCTGGATTGGCCTGAAGAAAACAAAGGCCTCTGTAACAGAAACAGCTCGAATGCATCTGTGAGATAATACACTCCCTCTGAGAGCCCTATTTTTCCTGTTAGGGAAAAAACGTGTCTCACACCTTACATCAGAGATAGTTTCATGAAAAAAGAGGGCTAGTACGTAATGGTCAACAGCTGGCCTTACACGATGTGTCTGCGCCAGCAAGGAAAGCTTTGAAAGTAATGAGAGCATGGGAGGACAGCGGGACATGGAGGAAGAGGCAAAAGAATTATCAAGGAGATTATGTGTATATTATATAAAAAAAGTAAAATAGTGAGTATTTCAATACCCATTTGAAGACCCAAGAGATGAATATGCTCAACGAGACAACAAAATACAAGGAAACACCCAGACAAACTGCCCGAGGAAAGACAATTCAAAAGAGTTTAAGAGAGGACAAAAATAATCAGGCCAACTTTAACAAACCCACAACACTAGATTCATTAAAGTTTATATGCTGTTTAATTCCTCTGCTGGCGGCATGTGAATCCTTTCAGGCAGATCAGGAGATGTTTAGAGAAACAAAGTGCACTTGGTTAGAAGACTTTGAAAGTTACCTCATCTGTCATGAGACAGACTATTAAGTGGAAAATCAGGATGATAATACTGGCCCATATTTGCCAGCAGTTTTGCAGATAAAAACTTTGTTCCATTCTTAGCTCGCTTCTTTCACTGTTTCTTTGAGGACATTGACTGAATGAATGTTTGTGCAGGTTATAAACGACTTTAAGAATTACGAGAGTAAGTCCTTCACATTAAGGTTTCTAGGAAACTTTTAACTCTGAGTACTTTAATGTTGTAGCGGTGCACTGTTATTGCAACTGTGGCATGTTATAATATATACTGTGTATGTATATGTGGGTGTAAAACACAGTGAATCCTGGCTATATGGTGCAGTAATAGACAGATCAATTATCTTTATAAGTTTTGCTTTTTTAATTTGTCATATGCTTATGTGTGTTTCAGGAAGAAGAGAAGTGATCAACCAGACTTCCTTTGTGGATATGGCTGTTCTAGAAATTATTACCACCACCACCATCAGCTCGACTACCATCCCTTTACTGGAGAGTAGCTCTACTACGCTAACCCCAACATCTGAAACTACAACAGAGGCAGAAGAGTCTCCAGACACTTCAGTTCCTACAAATCCTCCATCTATGTTCTCTACCAGTATGGCACCACCTCGGCCTACTACAGCAGATCAGGAAGAAGATCTAATCACCACAGTTGCACCAACCATCAAAGAGGAACATGAAGACACCGATGTAACAGCTACACCAGACTTTGATGTTGATGATTTTGTAAGTACAAATCTTACCCATGTGGAATCTATTCCCCAGCGTGGTGACACATTCCCAGATCCACACAACACAACAGAAAGCACTGATACCACAGAGTCAGTGTCCAAGCCTACAGAGGAGCCAGATGACGATCACTCAGTAATAGAGATCAACACAATTCAACCAGATGTTCCTATACCAGATACCTCTGTCATCACAGAGCCCTTGTTTGCTGAGGGGAAGACTGAGGAAACTGTTCCGGATTCTACGATCACCACAGCAGTGACGTCTGACCTCATAGACACTACAACAGAATCAAGCGAAATGACCAGCGAGGAAGTGTTCAGCTCCTCAGCACCTTTAACCAGTGGGCTTGAGTCAACAACACCATTTCCTGACTATAATTCTGAAATTGATGAGATTGAGACTGTGTTTGGTGTGGAGGCATTGCCACCTACTCCACCATCTCAGCAGGACCTCACATCCAGCCCATCAGACAGCACTAGTATTAGTGACGAAACAACATTCCCCACAACAAGCCCCACAACAATCCCCACAACAGCACCCGGCAGCGAGGAGGAGATCACCACCACCACAGCGACCACCACACCAGAGACTCCCAGCATTGCGACACAAACCACACCTCAAATGCAGGATGTAGAGACGACAGCTGTCTTCAAGGAAGAGACCACATCTGCGGCTTCAACAGACACCACTGTCATGATTGACAGTGAACTGTCTACTGAAGATGTGACATCATCAGCAAGTGTACAGGTCTTTGATGAGTCTACCACTCATTTGCCAGAGCCCAGCGATGACTCAGTGACAGAGGACGACACAGCAACAGAGATTGGCACCGAGTTCTTTACATCAGCTCCCGTGGCTTCAGCTGTTGCTGATGGGACTACTACTCCACATACAGTGGTCGCTGTATCAGGTAAGACATACAAATAATACCGTCAACTTTTGAAGCTTCATTTGGCATCTTTGTATTAAATGCAAACAATCATAATTTAAGTGTAATTCAGATTTGCTGTAGTACAGTAGATGGGAACTGGGGGACACTGTGCTGTCCAGGGTGCTGAAGTGGACAGAGAGTTTGATTTCCTGCCAATAGTATATGTTGATGTTCAGTGGTTGGAGTAAACCGAGGTCACACGAACACAGAGCGGTCAATGTATAGTCACTCTGCTGTTGGGCATGATTTTCTTTTATTTTTCTTCCAGCCAGCTCAAATCAAAGGCTTGTCTTTTTTCTTTGAAATTGTTCCTAAAGCATTGAAATTATAGTTAAGGTTGAGTGACTTGCTCGTCTATATAGTATAATATTTAGTAGTTTAATTTATTTAAATGTGATATACAAGTAGTCGCAGTGGACTAGTTTTGAATGATGAGTCAATTTTAAGTCCTTCCCCGATAAACCAAGTTGAAGTGTTTTGTTTTCCGGTTCCCTCAGGCTTATGTTTGTGTGTGTTCTCAGTGTTGGACTGCTGCTGAAAGACTGCTTAGCCTTAGGACCTCCTCAGTCAGTTCAGCTGAGCAGATGTCCTAATAATGATTTTCACATAGACGGGAGAGAAAAGGTGGGAAAGAAAGAGGGGGGAAGACAGCAGTAGAGAGAAAATGAAAACAGGTTCCTTCTTTTTTTTTTCCTAAAGTACTAAGGTTGTTATAAACTTTGTATGAACACCTAGAATAAAATGTCCTTTGAAATATTAGTTAAACAAACTGTAGAAATTTGTTCTTAAATCTTGAGAGTGACTGATTCTAGATTAATGGTAAACATGTGACCTTTTTTAATGTTGGAAATAATTCTTCCTCAGTGTAGTCAAATGTTTCTACGATGATTTTTTATACAACAGCGACGTTATATAATATGTATCGCTTGCTTAGAGAGCGAGAAATTTGAATGACATATTTAGTCCACAACTTTCATATCAACAGCACATGATCTCACGTTCGAATAGCAGCTGCATCATTTTTTACTCCTTTAATTTGCTCTCACAGAGCTGCAGACATTGCCATGGTGACTCATTCTTTGTCCCTGATGAGTAGTTCACACTGGAGAAAAGGAGTCTGGTCAATTGGAAAGGACACAAGTGAATGAACTGGTCATTTGGCAGTATTCTGAATTTGATCTGGCTTCGTTGTAGGTGCTAAACCTGCCCAAGAGTGCAATCTGTACTCCAGATCATACACACTCGAACATCAGCATTTTACGCAGTGTGGTCAGTTTAGTTGCACAGCATGAACATGTGTGCAGCACTATACATGAACGAGGCAGATATACAAAATCTGTGCCTTTATTCATAACGTGTATTTGCACTGTAAATCACTAGGCATTTGCAGTATTTCTCTCCTTGTGTGTGCATGTACCAGCTTACTGACAGCCAGCCTGGCAATGACAGAGCTGTGCTGGCAGTCTACCTGAGTAAGCACAGATGCCTGTCCTCAGTGTAGACTGGACTCCACTAAGAGGTGATGTCATCTCTAACGCAAATTCTCCCCTCTCTGTGAGGACAGCTGGAGGCTGCCGGACCAAAGCGAGTGATTATAGTTACTTTTACTGCTACATCATGTGATGTATCTCATCTGACACACACACAGGGACTCTTACTGCCCTCCCAGTTTGTGTGGGAAAAGCTTGTGGAAAATATTGTGGCACAGAGAGAAGTGTGTTGTCTGGCTGCATGGTAACAAGTTGCACAATATCTGGATGTTAAAAAAATGCCCATGTGTTTCTGATTAATTGAAGACAATTAAATTAGTGTTTACAAAGTGTTTATTTGACATGTTGTAGCTTGAAATATTGATTCTCTGAGACATGCCAACCACAGATGTCACAAAACAATGCACAAAGCCACCAAAAGAACATTCTTACTGCAATAAAATATCTCTTTAACATTCAGTTTGAAGGGTGGATTAAGTTGAAGAGAAGTTTGACATTTCGGGTAATAAGTTTATTTACTGGCAAATAATTAGATGAGATGATTGACATCTAATCTAATATCTATACTGTACATTGAACATAAGGTAACAGCATGTTAGCTTAGCTTAGTACAAAGACTGGAAACAGGGAGAAACAGCTAGCCTGGCTCTGTCCATTAGTAACAAAATCTGCCTACAAGGGGGGCAGTAGTCCCCAGAAATAGTCAAGCACATTACCCAAATTATTGTGCATATTAAACAGAGGCAATATACGTAACATGTTAATTAATGATCTTAATGAAGTCCTGGTAGGCAGAGCCCAGCTAGCTGTTTCCTACTGTTTCCAGTATTTATGCTAAGCTAAGCTAACTGTCTGCTGGGTGTAGCTTCATACTGAATAGACTGCTGGTGAGTTAGTGTTAGTTAGCACATAGTTAATTGCTGAAATTGAATTTGTCTTTTGTCTTCTATTAAATCTACTGATACACCACAAACATTAATTTTTGCCATCTTTAATTAATTGATAGGTTTGTCACAAATACAACTTAACTTATTCCTTTAAAGAGAATTAATTTCCAATAATTTTGATAAAGACGACAGTGGTGATTATGGTACATTAGAACATAATATCTTTTCCTAGGGGGTTCTGTAGATTGACTTAAGTGACATATTTAAAAAAAAAATCACCAGAAGAAGAAGAAGAAGAAGAAAAATCACTTCAATCTGATGCCAGCTGTGGTGTTTATTTGTTCCACACAGCTGTGTTTGTGCATAACCCCACTTTGAAGACTAGGGTGGCCAGTGCTTCTGTGGGCCTCTTTACTTTGGACATTTATGTTTAATGTGGCTTTTTGAGCTTCGGCCATCTGACTGACTCGAGGGAACAGCATGTGCGTGTGTGTTTGTGTCAGAGTCAGTCAGGTGGGTCCATTGCCTGCGTTTCCAGGGCTGGTCTGGGTTTTAAACAGGTGTCGTTTTGCAGAGCTGAGCTGGTGCAGGTGTTCTTGTTTGTAACCAATAATCTTTCTGAATCATCATTTGTGGGAAACAAAGAGCGAGGGGACAAGGGGAAGAGAGACAGGGACACAGAGAGGGAGAGCAAGAAGTAGTAAAGTTTGTATACTAAAGGATTTCATGTTGTTGTGGGTGAATGATCTTTTCCTCCTCTTTGCTTGTACAGCATTATGCAAACACTGGGAAGCAATTCAGGCCCATCAGGATTAAACTGTTCATTTTGGGATTAACCATTGCTCTGTTCTTTTTTGCCACTTTCTCTATGCACATTGGATCTGTCAACCTGATACTATGGCTTACTCTCTGGGCTTTTTATTTATCTATCATAAAGGACACGCAAACAAAACAGTAATGCAGGTTTTTGTAGGAAGGATAGCCTCATAAATCAGAGAGATTAAGATGATTTCCAGAGATGGAGGGCTGACATTATGTGGACATTGATTAGATGTCAACTTGGCTTTTTACTTATCTTCAAAGGTTATAATTGCTGTCTGTTAGTTCACTGAATCTAGCTGAGTTTTGTGTAGTCATTTAAGCCAACTGTCGTGTAGAGGAGGTGGATTATTTCCAGCCAGACAACATCTTGTTTATTTGTATAAATACATAAACCCATCTGAGGCAACATAGCGTAGGTGGATGATTATAAAATTATAACATCACATGCTGTAAAGGGAATTGAATCGTGCTTCTGTGTTAGACTTAAAAAGAGCAGACATTTGCTGACATCTGAATTCACTCTGTGGACCCATACATTTAATAATATAAGATGATATACAGATAAAAGACATCAGCATCGCCACTTTTACAGTATGATGCTTTCCAAATGAATTACGACTTTACTACTGCTACTCTATAACTCACCTTTGTGAAGGTTATACTGTTTAATGTTTAGAAAGAATCAGACATAAATGTTTTGAGTCAAATTTTCTAATATTCGAATATGTGAGAATGTAATTTTTGATGGTGTCATGTGATTAGTGATCATGTTTCCTATCAGACAGACCACTGAATATGTTCTTCGACGTCTCTACAAAGTCTCACAAAACAGCCACAACTATAGTTGCATATGATGATGGGTCATTACCTACCGCGTCATTCTTTTTGCCAATCGTCTACTACCTTAAGTCAACAGATGCAGACTAAAGCTTGCTGAATGATTTGGCAATGTCTATGTTCAAGTGGCCTCTTGATAATATTCGCTTTTCACAACAATTTAGAATATAAATTTTGGAATTATGGTTTGGATTAAGTTCAAACACCAGGCTCGGCTAAGGCTTACAAATATGTTGGAGGGAGATTTATGTGCAGTATTTTGCAATGTTTGTCTAAAAATTATTTTGTGAGAATGATCGTAAAACGTTATTTGTTGTTTGTCTTTTCTTTTCTTTTTTTTTTCAGTGACTCTAGCAGATGCAGCATAAGTCGTTCATGCAGTGTGCCTCACAAGTGTTTAGACATACAGTTTATCTCTCCAATACTTTATACAACATATACAATTTAGTATTAGACTCCCATGAAGCAAAAGCACTTGCAAAAGATGAGTTATAGATATATATGACAATGTAAACAGTGCCTCTTGAATGTGACTATGACAGAACAGTCTACCACTCCTAGGATTTTAGAAATGAAACCTGAATGTTCGTTCTCATTGTTTTTATTACATCCACAAGCATAACTTTAATTTAGTTTTCAATCATTGTCAGAATCTCTCCTTATTTTCTTCTCTTTTCTCTGCAGTTGACCAGGCTCTGCAGTCACAAAACTCTCAGTCTCCTGCCATACCAGTTGTGTCTGACCACCCCACGCCTTCAATAGCCGATGGTGAGCCTATCCTGCAGAGTAGAGACCCAGACGTTTTCTCACAAGCTGCTGTAACCATCACTCCAACTGTTAGCTTTATAAATGGTAAACATGAGATCACACTGGAGCCACAGAGCCCAGAGGGAAAAGAGGCCAAAGGTAGCCAGATTTCGACAAATGTGACAACTCTAGGAACAAGCGAAGAAATGACAACTGTGTTTGATTATAGATGGACTGATCCCTCTGTTGATAGCACAGAGTCTACAGAGGAACCCACAGCAATACTGACCTCTACAGAGATCCCAGATGTTGGGACTGACTTTGACCCTTATATAATCCCAATAGTTGAATCAACACCACCTCAAATAGTCCCTGATACAGATGAGCTGACTACAAAAGGCCCCACACAGACAGATACAACCTCTGTTCTGGTCTCAACAGTGGATGACATGGCTCATTCGACAACTACACAAAAAACTGAAGCTGCCACAGATGCCACAGGGGTGATGAGTGATGTCACAGCTACCTCTGCTGACTTTGTTCCTACAGTAACACCAGCTGAGCGACAGATCACCAAAGTAACGAAAGAACCCCAAACAATGAAGGCTGGGGAAACCACCACTGTCATCACCTCATCTGTACAAGAAGAGGTAGGCAAGTCAGGGAGGACTCCCACGTATGTGAAAACTGACTCAGAAGTGACTCAGACAGAGAAGACTAAGGAACAAACCCCTGTGACTTCATCTGAACGTTACACAGCCAGAGATGAAGCTGAAACCACAGAGGAATCAAAGAGCACATCTGCCGCTCCAGCTGTTGAAGACAGCACTCATTCTACATTACAGACCGTGCACACTCCCTCGTCTGATGATGCTGATGGGAAAACATCAACATCAACAACTAGTGACTCACAGAGCTCCACTCAAGATGTGGAGGGAGGGAAAGAGACCCAAACCCCAAAAGAATTTGCCTTCAGCACAATGGCTCCTTCAGTATCTATTAGTTCAGTTTCTTCTAAACAGACAGACAGGACTGAGATAACACCAGCTATAGATGTAGGAAGCACTGAATCATTAACATCTATTGCACCTGCCTTGGCTGAAACTTCAAAGGGTTCAGTCACAAGTCAGGGAGAGAGTACAGACAGACAAATGCCTTCCATCACACCTACTGAGAAACTTGCAACTGATGCAATGTCTACACCTGAGTACGAGGGTTCAGGGGTTCAAACAGTAACCATATTTACAAGCAGCCCGCCATCACATCACACCTCTGCAGGGACTGTGACGTCATCTTCAAGTTTAAATGCAACAGATCAAGCTACATCGGAGAGTGAAGTAACATTAAAAGAGACAACAACTCCTCCCTCTCATGAATCTGTTGAAACCACTCCTTCCCCCTTATACAGTGCTATTAAAATTATCACGACAACAATGGCCTCATTCACTGAATTTTTCAATCAGTACTCAACACAAAGTCAATCACTGACTGAATTATCTGAACAAAAAGTGGATACAACGTCAAGCACTGAGACTGCATCTTTGACAGCATCACATGAAACTGAAACAATTGTGACTTCAAAGCCAGCTGCATCAGTGTCACCTGACACACAAGCAACCTTAACCACAAGTCAGACAGAGAAAGCATCAGTCACACCAGAATCAAGTAGTACCCTCTCAACAACAGGTGAAGAGAGCTCAGGTGTACAGACAACGGAGATGTCCAGCAAACAAACAACACCTCCGACAGCATCCTCATTGTCTAGCACAGAGAAGCCAACAACATTGCCAGTCACAGACAGTGCTGTCACAAAACCTACAGAAAGCCCCTCAGTCACTTCCTTTACTGGGATGGTCGAGGAAAGCTCTGTCCTGACTCCAACAGAAGATGGCTCAGGTGACCAAACCCAAGACATGTTCACTCAGACCTCCTTGGTCACCACTAAATCATCTCTCTATAGCACTAAAGCACCAACAGCAACATCTTCTATTTCCTCCTCTGTTGTTTCAGACATTGAGGAAAAAGAAGTTAGTAGTGAAGTTACAACAGTGGAGTCCATTCCTTCATCTAGTGGATCAACTGTGAAACCTGAAACAACATCACTCCTCATTACGACCGATACAAAGATTTCTGGAGACAGCAGTGTGGATTTCACTGAAGATTCAAACATCACAGCAACTACTGTCTCCTCTATGTTGAGGACAGAGTCACCATTAGTCACAACCCCAGGTGAAACTGAAAAAAGTGATACTTCAAAAACAACTGTGACTGTAACTTCATCATTGTACAGTACTGATAGACCGCCTTCATTGTCACCTGAAACACAAGCAACTGTAACATCAAGTGAGACAGAGAAAGCATCAGTAACATCAGAGTCAAGTACTACTACAGATGAAGAGACCTCAGGTGACCAGACTACTGAGGTGTCTAGCCAAGAGACCATAGCTACTACAGTCTCCTCATTGTTTAGTACAGAGAGGCCAACAGCATTGCCAGGTACAGAACAGGACAGTACTGTCACAGTCCAGACAGAGGAACCCTCAGTATCTCCAGTTACTGCTAAGACAGAGTACAGTTCCATTTCTACCCCAGCAGATGAAGAAGGCTCAGGCAACCAAACTGAAGACATGTTCACTCAGACTTCCTCTGTCACAACTCAGTTCTCTCTCTTCACCACTGAAGCACCAACATCAATGTCCCTTGATACAAAAGTAACTGTAACCACAAGTTATACTGAGAAAGCATCAGTAACATCAGAGTCAAGTACTCCTCTCTCAACAACAGATGAAGAGAGCTCAGGTGACCAGACGACTGAGGTGTCCAGCAAAGAGACTACAGCTACTACAGTCTCCTCATTGTTTAGCACAGAGAAACCAACAACACTGCCAATTAAAGAAGAACTCAGTGCTGTTACACTTCAGACAGAGAAACCCTCAGTATCTCCAATTACAGAGAAGACAGAGTACAGTTCAATTTCCACACCAGCAGATGAAGACGGCTCAGGTGTTCAAACCCAAGACATGTTCACTCAGACTTCCTCTGTCACAGCTAAATCATCTCTCTACAGCACTGAGGCTTCACCATCAATGTCACCTGAAACACCAACAACTGTAACCACAAGTGAGACAGAGAAAGCATCAGTAACATCAGAGTCGAGTACTACTCTCACAACGACAGATGAAGAGACCTCAGGTGACCAGACTACTGAGGTGTCCAGCCAAGGGACCACAGCTACTACAGTCTCCTCATTGTTTAGTACAGAGAGGCCAACAGCATTGCCAGGTACAGAACAGGACAGTACCGTCACAGTCCAGACAGAGGAACCCTCAGTATCTTCAATTACTGCTAAGACAGAGTACAGTTCCATTTCTACCCCAGCAGATGAAGAAGGCTCAGGCAACCAAACTCAAGACATGTTCACTCAGACATCCTCTGTCACAACTAAGTTGTCTCTCTACACCACTGAAGCAGCAACATCAATGTCACTTGATACAAAAGTAATTGTAACCACAAGTCATACTGAGAAAGCATCAGTCACATCAGAGTCAAGTACTCCTCTCTCAACAACAGATGAAGAGAGCTTAGGTGACCAGACGACTGAGGTGTCCAGCAAAGAGACTACAGCTACTACAGTCTCCTCATGGTTTAGCACAGAGAAACCAACAACACTGCCAATTAAAGAAGAACTCAGTGCTGTTACACTTCAGACAGAGAAACCCTCAGTATCTCCAATTACAGAGAAGACAGAGTACAGTTCAATTTCCACACCAGCAGATGAAGAAGGCTCAGGTGTTCAAACCCAAGACATGTTCACTCAGACCTCCTCTGTCACAGCTAAATCATCTCTCTACAGCACTGAGGCTTCACCATCAATGTCACCTGAAACATCAACAACTGTAACCACAAGTGAGACAGAGAAAGCATCAGTCACACCAGAATCAAGTACTACTCTTCCAACAACAGATAAAGAGAGCTCCAGTGATCAGATGACTGAGGTTTCCAGCAGAGTGACTACAGGTACTACAGTCTCATCATTGTTTAGTACAGAGAGGCCAACGGCATTGCCAGGTACAGAACAGGACAGTACCGTCACAGTCCAGACAGAGAAACCCTCAGTATCTTCAATTACTGCTAAGCCTGAGTACAGTTCCATGTCTACCCCAGCAGATGAAGAAGGCTCAGGCAACCAAACTGAAGACATGTTCACTCAGACTTCCTCTGTCACAACTAAATTCTCTCTCTACACCACTGAAACACCAACATCAATGTCACTTGATACAAAAGCAACTGTAACCACAAGTCATACTGAGGAAGCATCAGTAACATCAGAGTCAAGTACTCCTCTCTCAACAACAGATGAAGAGAGCTCAGGTGACCAGACTACTGAGGTGTCCAGCAAAGAGACTACAGCTACTACAGTCTCCTCATTGTTTAGCACAGAGAAGCCAACAGCATTGCCAGGTACAGAACAGGACAGTACTGTCACAGTCCAGACAGAGAAATCCACTGTATCCCCAGTTACAGATAGGATGGAGCAAAGTACTATTCCTACCACAGTAGATGAAGAAGGCTCAAGTCTTCAAACCCAAGACATGTTCACTCAGACCTCCTCTGTCACAGCTAAATCATCGTCTGACAGCACTGAGACACAAACATCAATGTCTCCTCAAACAACATCGTCTGCTATGACAATAACAAGCTCAATAACAATGTCTCCAAATTTGACCTCAGTTATATCATCCACCGTTACAGGCACCGTGGATGAGGTTATTAGCACTAAGCCTACAATGGCAGCATCCATGACATTAATCAGTGGATCCACCATGAGCCCTGAAACATCAGCGTCCTCATCATTTCTGACTACCACAGATACAGAAGGTTCTGAAGACACCAGTGTCGATTTTGCTAGGGAGGGTTTCATTTTGGCAGCAACTCTCTCCTCATTGTCTAGTACTGAGACTGTGTCAGTGGTAGCATCAAATGAAAGTGAAACCAGTATTACTTCAAAGCCAGCTATTACTGCAGCGTCATCATTCCACAGTACTGATAAACCAACATCAGTGTCACCTGAAACAGAAGCGACTGCAACCTCAAGTCATACTGAGAAAGCATCAGTAACACCTGAATCAAGTACTACTCTCCCAACAACAGATGAAGGCAGCTCAGATGACCAGACTACTGAGGTTTCCAGCAAAGACTCTACAGCTCCTACAGCCTCTACAGCCTCATCATTGTTTAGTACAGAGAGGCCAACAGCATTGCCAGGTACAGAACAGGACAGTACCGTCGCAGTCCAGACAGAGAAACCGTCAGTATCTTCAATTACTGCTAAGACAGAGTACACTTCCATGTCTACCCTAGCAGATGAAGAAGGCTCAGGCAACCAAACTGAAGACATGTTCACTCAGACTTCCTCTGTCAGAACTAAGTTGTCTCTCTACACCACTGAAGCGCCAACATCAATGTCACTTGATACAAAAGTAACTGTAACCACAAGTCATACTGAGGAAGCATCAGTAACACCGGTATCAAGTTCTACTCTCCCAACAACAGATGAAGAGAGCTCCAGTGGTCAGACGACTGAGGTTTCCAGCAAAGAGACTACAGCTTCCTCATTGTTTAGTACAGAGAGGCCAACAGCATTGCCAGTTAGAGAACAGGACAGTACAGTCACAGTCCAGACAGAGAAACCCTCAGTATCTCCAATTACTGCTAAGACAGAGTACAGTTCCATTTCTACCCTAGGAGATGAAGAAGGCTCAGGCAACCAAACAGAAGACATGTTCACTCAGACCTCCTCGGTCACAACTAAATCATCTCTCTACAGCACTGAGGCTTCTCCATCAAAGTCACCTGAAACATCAACAACTGTAGCAACAAGTGAGACAGACAAAGCATCAGTCACACCAGAATCAAGTACTACTCTCCCAACAACAGATATAGAGAGCTCCAGTGGTCAGACGACTGAGGGTTCCAGCAAAGAGACTACAACTCCCACAACCTCATCACTGTTTAGTACAGAGCGGCCAACAGCATTGCCAGGTACAGAACAGGACAGTACCGTCACAGTCCAGACAGAGGGACCCTCAGTATCTTCAATTACTGCTAAGACAGAGCACAGTTCCATTTCTACCCTAGCAGATGAAGAAGGCTCAGGCAACCAAACTGAAGACATGTTCACTCAGACTTCCTCTGTCACAACTCAATTCTCTCTCTTCACCACTGAAGCACCAACATCAGTGTCACCTGAAACACAAGCAACTGTAACCACAAGTGAGACAGAGAAAGCATCAGTCACACCAGAATCAAGTACTACTCTCCCAACAACAGATAAAGAGAGCTCCAGTGGTCAGACGACTGAGGTTTCCAGCAAAGTGACTACAGCTTCTACAGCCTCATCATTGTTTAGTACAGAGAGGTCAACAGCATTGTCAGGTACAGATCAGGACAGTACTGTCACAGTCCAGACAGAGAAACCTACAGTATCTTCAATTTCTGCCAAGACAGAGTACAGTTCCATTTCTACCCCAGCAGAAGAAGGCTCAGGCGACCAAACAGAAAACATGTTCACTCAGACCTCCTCTGTCACAGTTAAATCATCTCTCTACACCACTGAAGCACCAACATCAATGTCACTTGATACAAAAGTAACTGTAACCACAAGTCATACTGAGGAAGCATCACTAACACCAGTATCAAGTAGTACTCTCTCAACAACAGATGAAGAGTCCTCAGGTGACCAGACTACTGAGGTGTCCAGCAAAGATACTACAACTGCTACAGTGTCCTCATTGTTTAGCACAGAGAAGCCAACATCATCGCCAGGCACAGAACGGGACAGTACCGTCACAGTCCAGACAGAGAAACCCTCAGTATCTTCAGTTACAGATAGGATGGAGCAAAGTACTATTCCTGCCACAACAGATGAAGAAGGCTCAGGTCTTCAAACCCAAGATATGTTCACTCAGACCTCCTCTGTCACAACTAAATCATCTTCTGACAGCACTGAGACACAAACATCAATGTCTCCTCAAACAACATTGTCTGATGTGACAATCACAGGCTCAATAACAATGTCTCCAATTTTGACCTCAGTTATATCCTCCACCTTTACAGGCACTGTGGATGAGATCATTAGCACTAAGCCTACAATGGCAGCATCCATGACATTAATCAGTGGATCCACCATGAGCCCTGAAACATCAGCGTCCTCATCATTTCTGACTACCACCGATACAGAAGGTTCTGAAGACACCAGTGTTGATTTTGCTATGGAGGGTTTCATTTTGGCAACAACTCTCTCCTCATTGTCTAGTACTGAGACTGTGTCAGTGGTAGCATCAGATGAAAGTGAAACCAGTATTACTTCAAAGCCAGCTATTACTGCAGCGTCATCATTCCACAGTACTGACAAACCAACATCAGTGTCACCTGAAACAGAAGCGACTGCAACCACAAGTCAAACTGAGAAAGCACCAGTAACACCTGAATCAAGTACTACTCTCCCAACAACAGATGAAGATAGCTCAGATAACCAGACTACTGAGGTTTCCAGCAAAACGACTACTACTCCTACAGCTTCCTCATTCTTTAGCACAGAGAGGCCAACAGCATTGCCAGTTAGAGAAGAGGACAGTACTGTCACAGTCCAGACAGAGAAACCCTCAGTATCTCCAATTACTGATAAGACAGAGTACAGTTCCATTTCCACACCAGCAGATGAGGAAGGCTCAGGCGTCCAAACCCAGGACATGTTCACTCAGACATCCTCTGTCACGGCTAAATTGTCTCTCTACAGCACTGAAGCACCAACATCAGTGTCACCTGAAACACAAGCGACTGTAACCACAAGTGAGACAGAGAAAGCATCAGTCACACCAGAATCTAGTACTACTCTCCCAACAACAGATAAAGAAAGCTCTGGTGATCAGACAACTGAAGTTTCTAGCAAAGAGACTACAGCTTCAACAGTCTCATCATTGTTTAGTACAGAGAGGTCAACAGCATTGCCAGGTACAGAACAGGACAGTACCGTCACAGTCCAGACAGAGAAACCCTCAGTATCTTCAATTACTGATAAAACAGAGCACAGTTCCATTTCCACACCAGCAGATGAAGAAGGCTCAGGCAACCAAACCGAAGACATGTTCACTCAGACTTCCTCAGTCACAACTAAATTGTCTCTCTACAGCACTGAGGCTTCACCATCAATGTCACCTGAAACACCAGCAACTGTAATCACAAGTCATACTGAGAAAGCATCAGTAACATCAGAATCAAGTACTACTCTCTCAACAACAGATAAAGAGAGCTCCGGTGATCAGACAACTGAGGTTTCCAGCAAAGAGACTACAACTCCTACAGCTTCCTCATTGTTTAGCACAGAGAAGCCAACAGCATTGCCAGTTAGAGAACAGGACAGTACCGTCACAGTCCAGACAGAGAAACCCTCAATATCTTCAATTACTGTTAAGACAGAGTACAGTTCCATTTCTACCCCAGCAGATGAAGAAGGCTCAGGCAACCAAACAAAAGACATGTTCACTCAGACCTCCTCTGTCACAGCTACATCCTCTCTCTACACAACTGAAGCAGCAACATCAATGTCATCTGAAACATCAGCAACTGTAACCACAAGTGATACTGAGGAAGCATCAGTCACACCAGAATCAAGTAGCACTCTCTCAACAACAGATGAAGAGTGCTCAGGTGACCAGACAACTGAGGTGTCCAGCAAAGTGACTACAGCTCCTATAGCCTCCTCATTGTTTAGCACAGAGAAACCAACAACTTTGCCAGGCACAGAACAGGACAGTACTGTCACAGTCCAGACAGAGAGATCCTCAGTATCTTCAGTTACAGACAAGACAGAGCAAAGTACTATTACTACCACAGCAGATGAAGAAGGCTCAGGTCTTCAAACCCAAGATATGTTCACTCAGACCTCTTCTGTCACACCTAAATCATTGTCTGACAGCACTGAGACACAAACATCAATGTCTCCTCAAGCAACAGTCTCTGATGTGACAATAACAAGCTCAATAACAACGTCTCCAATTTTGACCTCAGTTATATCATCCACCGTTACAGGCACCGTGGATGAGGTTATTAGCACTAAGCCTACAATGGCAGCATCCATGACGTTAATCAGTGGATCCACCATGAGCCCTGAAACATCAGCGTCCTCATCATTTCTGACTACCACCGATACAGAAGGTTCTGAAGACACCAGTGTCGATTTTGCTAGGGAGGGTTTCATTTTGGCAACAACTCTCTCCTCATTGTCTAGTACTGAGACTGTCTCAGTGGTAGCATCAGGTGAAAGTGAAATCAGTATTACTTCAAAGCCAGCTATTACTGCAGCGTCATCATTGCACAGTACTGACAAACCAACATCAGTGTCACCTGAAACAGAAGCGACTGCAACCACAAGTCATACTGAGAAAGCATCAGTAACACTTGAATCAAGTACTACTCTCCCAACAACAGATGAAGGCAGCTCAGATGACCAGACTACTGAGGTTTCCAGCAAAGAGACTACAGCTTCCTCAATGTTCAGCACAGAGAGGCCGACAGCATTGCCAGTTAGAGAACAGGACAGTACTGTCACAGTCCAGACAGAGAAACCCTCAGTATCTTCAGTACCTTCAATTACTGATAAGACAGAGTACAGTTCCATTTCCACACCAGCAGATGGAGAAGGCTCAGGCGTCCAAACCCAGGACATGTTTACTCAGACCTCCTCCGTCACAGCTAAATCGTCTCTCTACAGCACGGAAGCACCAACATCAGTGTCACCTGAAACACAAGCGACTGTAACCACAAGTGAGACAGTGAAAGTATCAGTCTTACCAGAATCAAGTAGTACTCTCTCAACAACAGATGAAGAGAGCTCAGGTGACCAGACTACTGAGGTTTCCAGCAAAGAGACTACAGCTTCTACAGCTTCCTCATTGTTCACCACAGAGAGGCCAACATCACTGCCAGTTAGAGAACAGGACAGTAGCGTCACAGTGGAGACAGAGAAACCCTCAGTATCCCCAGTTACATATAAAACAGAGCAAAGTTCCATTTCCACCACAGCAGATGAAGAAGGCTCAGGCGACCAAACCCAGGGCATGTTCACTCAGACCTCCTCTGTCACAGCAAAATCCTCTCTCCACACAACTGAAGCACCAACATCAATGTCACCTGAAACACCAACAACTATTGCCAAAAGTGAGACAGAGAAAACATCAGTAACATCAGAGTCAAGTACTATTTTTCCAACAACAGATGAAGAGAGCTCAGGTGACCAGACTACTGAGGCGTCCAGCAAAGAGAGTACAACTCCTACAGCTTCCTCATTGTTTAGTACAGAGAGGCCAACTGCATTGCCAGTTAGAGAACAGGACAGTACTGTCACAGTCCAGACAGAGAAACCCTCAGTATCTCCAATTACTGCTAAGCCAGAGTACAGTTCCATTTCTACCCCACCAGATGAAGAAGGCTCAGGTGACCAAACCGAAACCGTGTTCACTCAGACCTCCTCTGTCACAACTAAATCATCCCTTTACAGCACAGAGGCTACACCATCAATGTCACCTCAAACACCAGCAACTGTAACCACACGTGAGACAGAGAAACCATCCATAACATCAGACTGGAGTACTACTTTCCCAACAACAGATGAGGGCTCAGGTGACCAAACCCAAGACATGTTCACTCAGACTTCCACTGTCACAGCTAAATTGTCTCTCCACACCACTGAAGCACCAACATCAATCTCACCCGAGACACAAGCAACTATAACTACAAGTGAGACAGAGAAAACATCAGTAACACCAGAATCAAGTAGTACTCTCTCAACGACAGATGAAGAGACTTCAGGTGACCAGACTAGTGAGGTTTCCAGCAAAGAGACTACAACTCCTACAGCCTCCTCATTGTTCAGCACGGAGAGACCGACAGCATTGCCAGTTACAGAACAGGACAGTACCGTCACAGTCCAGACAGAGAAACCCTCAGTATCTTCAATTACTGTTAAGACAGAGTACAGTTCCATTTCTACCCCAGCAGATGAAGAAGGCTCAGGCAACCAAACAGAAGACATGTTCACTCAGACCTCCTCGGTCACGACTAAATCATCTCTCTACACAACTGAAGCACCAACATCAATGTCATCTGAAACAAAAGCAACTGTAACCACAAGTCATACTGAGGAAGCATCAGTCACACCAGAATCAAGTAGCACTCTCTCAACAACAGATGAAGAGGGCTCAGGTGACCAAACTACTGAGTCGTTCAGCAAAGAGACTTCAGCTCCTACAGCTTCTACAGCTTCCTCATTGTTTAGCACAGAGAAGCCAACTGCATTGCCAGTTACAGAACGGGACAGTACCATCACAGTCCAGACAGAGAAACCCTCAGTATCTTCAATTACTGTTAAGACAGAGTACAGTTCCATTTCTACCCCAGCAGATGAAGAAGGCTCAGGCAATCAAACAGACATGTTCACTCAGACTTCCTTTGTCACAGCTAAATCATCCCTTTACAGCACAGAGGCTTCACCATCAATGTCACCTGAAACACCAGCAACTGAAACCACAAGTGAAATTGACAAAGCATCAGTAACATCAGCGTCCAGTAGTACTTTCCCAACAGATGAAGAGTGCTCTGGTGATGAAGAAGGTGAAGAAGGCTCAGGCGACGAAACCCAGGGCATGGTCACTCAGACCTCTTCTGTCACAGCAAAATCCTCTCTCTACAGCACTGAAGCACCAACATCAGTGTCACCTGAAACAGCAGCAACTATTACCACAAGCGAGACAGAGAAAACATCAGTAACATCAGAGTCAAGTACTATTTTTCCAACAACAGATGAAGAGAGCTCAGGTGACCAGACCACTGAGGTGTCCAGCAAAGAGACTACAGCTTCTACAGTCTCCTCATTGTTTAGCACAGAGAAGCCAACTGCATTTCCAGTTACAGAACGGGACAGTACCGTCACAGTGGAGACAGAGAAACCCTCAGTATCTTCAATTACTGCTAAGACAGAGTACAGTTCCATTTCTACCACAGCAGATGAAGAAGGCTCAGGCAACCAAACTGAAGACATGTTCACTCAGACTTCCTCGGTGACAGTTATATCATCTCTCTACAGCACTGTCGCTTCACCATCAATGTCACCTGAAACACAAGCAACTGTAACCACAAGTCATACTGAGACAGCATCAGTAACACCAGTATCAAGTACTTCTTTCTCAACAACAGATAAAGAGATCTCCAGTGACCGAACCGAAAACATGTTCACTCACACATCATCTGTCACAGCCAAATCGTTGCTGTATAGCACTGAGGCACCAACATCAATGTCTCCACGACCAACAGAAAGTCTTCAAACAGATGAGTTAGAAAAGTCATCAATTACAGGACTACAATCGGTTTCTCCCATCTCTGATGAGACAATAACAAGATCCACCATAATAGGCACTGTTGATTATGTCATTAGTAGTGAGCCTACAATGGCAGCATCCATGACTTCAATCAGTGGATCCACCAAGAGTCCAGAGACGGCAACATTGTCATTTCTGATGAACACTGATATTGAACGTCCTGAAGACAGTAGTGTTGATTTCACTGGAGAGTATTTGATTTTGGCAACCACGCTCTCATCATTGTCTAGTACTGAGTCTGCATCAGTTACTGCAGCTTCATCACTCTACAGTACTGAAAAAACAACATCCATGTCATCTGATAGACAAGCAACTGTAACCACAAGTGAGACAGAGAAAGCATCAGTCACACCAGAATCAAGTAGCACTCTCTCAACAACAGATGAAGAGGGCTCAGGTGACCAAACTACTGAGGCATCCAGCAAAGAGACTTCAGCTCCTACAGCTTCTACAGCTTCCTCATTGTTTAGCACAGAGAAGCCAACAGCATTGCCAGTTACAGATCAGGACAGTACCATCACAGTCGAGACAGAGAAATCTTCACCATCAATGTCACCTGAAACACCAGCAACTGTAACCACAAGTGGGATGGACAAAGCATCAGTAACGTCAGACTGGAGTACTACTTTCCCAACAACAGAAGAGAGCTCAGGTGTCCAGACTACTGAGGCATCCAGCAAAGAGTCTACAGCTCCTACAGCCCCCTCATTGTTTAGCACAGAGAGGCTAACAGCATTGCCAGTTAAAGAACAAGACAGTGATGCCACAAGATTGACAGAAAGTCCATCAGTAACTCCTTATCCTGGAAAGATGGAGCAAAGTTCCATTCCTTCTACAGTAGATGTCACAGTGACAACAGCATCACTTGGAACTGGATCAAATGATATTTTACAATCCCATGTAACCCCAGCTTCATCTCTCTACAGTACTGAGAAACCATCACCAGTGCCACCAACTGCCTCCAGCAGTTCTCAAAGCAAAGTCCCATTCTTTACATCCACAGATGAAAGTCAGATAGCTGAGACTCACAGCACATCACAGCCTGGTGTTGAATCATCAACCCAATCCTCCCCATACTCCACAACAGACAAGTCTATAGATGGAAGTGGTGATTCAATGGAAGAAGAGTGCTCAGGAGATGATACATCTACATTCACAAATGAAACTCCTCTAGCAACACCAAAAGTGACTGGGCAAGCCTCTGTGGAACAAACAACCTTTGCAACAACCACATCTAGACCATCAGTTGCATCCACATTTGTTGAAAAAGACAGTTCAAGTAATACAGAATTTCCAACTGTCACAACAAGTCCCTATATACTTAAAACCTCTAAACCCATGGCTATCCCCAGTGTTTCTACCACAGTTTCTACCTCAAGGGAAACCTCTACTTACATGGAGGGGTCTGGGTCTGGTGACTCAACCGAAGATGATGATCTGGAGCCAGGTACAGAAGGATCTGGTGCAGAGGTGTCCATTGAAACTACCACAAAACCCCAGGATGAATTTACTGTGGCCACAGATGAGACTGAAACAGATGACTCTGACACGTTCAGTGCTACATTCTCGACTCACTCCAGTACACAGCTTACCAAGGAATTTACGTCATCAACCCAATCTCCACACATGACAAGCACAGAGATATACATTTCTGAGCAGGGCAGTGGGGTGTTCACAGATGATTCTGCAACTGAGGATGAGAGTTCGGTTGCTGACTTTTTTGATGGGTCAACTACATTTGAACCAGTCACAAGTTCTTCTGTGATATCCACTACTTCAGAAGCTACAAAGCAAATTGTTTTGACCTCTAGTGCTTTTGTCACTGAGAAGAGCTCAAGTGACCATACAACATATATGTCCACTGATAATGTTGTTACACAAAAAACTACAGGCTCTGCAGCTTCTTCCCTGTTCAGCACAGAGAAACCAACACCAAGTCCAGCCTTTACTTTGACGGAGAGAGAAAGTTCTAGTGACCAAACCACTGAGATTACCTCAAAGCCATCAGTAGTGGAGAGTGTCACATTCGGAGAAGCAACAGGTGAAACCGAAACCCTTATCTCTGTTACACCAACCTCTGATGAGCAGGTTTCCTCACGGGAAAGCGAAGTTACTCCCGACACTGAAAGCCCCATCACTTCTGAGGCAACAGAGCGTCCGGTTTCAATCACTGGGAAAAATGATGTTACTCATGCTGAGAATATGACACAATCTTTCTTTACAACTGTGTCCCCCCATACAATTGGAGCTTCAGTTAGTGATCACACTACAGCTGACTTCACCAAACTAAGCTCCAGCACTGAACACAGCCAAGATGAGTTCACATCTATGTCCACCCCCATTCCATCCATTATATATCATAGTGTCACAGACCAACAGGTCGTGATCATCACTCCCAGTAGCAGCCAAACCAAGACTGACCTAACTGAACAAACACCTACCATGGTCCTACATGTGTCTAAACCATCAGCCAGCTCAACCATTATATTTACAGAGGATGCAAAAGATGAAGATGAGCTGTTCTCAGCAGTTACAGACAGTATCAGGGAAAGCAGCTCCACTCCTGAGCTCTTCACCAAAGATGATGCTATCATTGATGCAGATACTATCTCCATAGATCCCTCTTCATTTTACCCAACCATCCAGACAGAGGAGGCTGGAGGTGTCACAGCAGTAACAATGACACAAAAGTCTGAACTAACAGAACAATTAGAGGGTTCCGGTAACATCTTCCTTTCTCCTACACCAGTAACATTAGATGCAACCTCAGCCACTGATTCATCACTAGCCTCAACATCCTCTCAGTACTTACTGTCTACTGTAAAACCATCAAATGTAGAAGATACATCTAGTATGGAGAAATCCAGTGAGGAGACAGTTACATCCACATCACAGGCCACCCCAGTTACTACTGTGTCCACAAAGTCAAGCTCTGAAGAAAAACATATTTTAACTACACCACTAGAGACTCATACCAAACCAGTTCAACATCTGGTGATGAATGATTCATCAGGCGAGGACACTGATAATGGCACTGAGTCTGTCACTGAGATTGCTGCCTCCTCATCTTTGCCATCTGAAACTGAAACAACGTACATAAGCTCAGTCACTCCAGTGTCCAGTGAGGAGTACATGCTCAGCACAGTTGAAAAAGAAACAGTGACAGATTCCACAGTGAAAGCTGAACGAGTAACATTTTCATTTACCTCACCTGAACCTGGCACCGGGGAAACTAAAATAGCAGTATCAGGTACTGCTTCCAGTCTCTATAGCACTAGGAAAACAACTGTCACATCCTCTGCTGATGTTACTGGGAAGGATAGATTAGATCAAACTCATATTACGGACTCTGTGACACAGGCAGCTCTTTCTCCGCACAGTACAAAGGAAATGGACCAAATGCTATCCACAACAAAATTATCTCTTCCATACAGCACTGATAAACCTTCAGTGCCAAGTAACACAGATGTCGCTGGTATAGAGGGCTCTGGAGTTGAGATATCAGATACCACATCTGCATCACCTAAGACAGTGACATCTGAGAGCAAAAAGAATGCAGCCACTCCAGTATTCCCTCTGTTCAACACAGAAAAACCCACCACCATTGCCCAAGAGGATGAAACTCAAACAAGTGCTATAACCACAGAGGAAGAGAAAGGATCATCGCCAGTTTCATCTTTTACCGACAGAACAACATCAACTCCAACACATAAAGAGATTACAGACGAATCCATTTCTACATCCACAGAGTCTTCTCTACAAAGCACTTCAAAGCCTGATGTGATGGTTCGATTTGTCACCACTTTTGTCCCAGAACCAGATACAACGCCATCTGAAGTGTCCTACCAACAGGCCAGGTCTGAGATCACATTCACTCATCATCCCCAAACTGACATCTCCTCTGAGAAAACTGTGTTAGCCACAACAAGCCCAATGTTACCCAATGAGGAGTCCAGCCAGCACTTTGAACCCAGTGATGTAACTGCGCAGACTGGAGTTACAGCTACGTCACAGGATTATAAGACAGCAGAACCACCGAGCCGAGCACCTAAGACCGATGAACTTTCGACTGATGATGGAGGTAGCACAGATTCTAAAGAGACTAAAGTAGTCACCACAATGCCAGCTGAACACACTTCAGAATCAGCAACACTACCTGATGATATTATCCAATATGTCGCAACAATTTCCCCTGTACAACACCTAACAACACCTCCGAAGACTTTTGAACAAGCCAGGTCAGAGATTGCCCTAACACACCGTCCACTCACTGATCTTTCTTCTCAGGATGTATCAGTGACCACAACTCACCCCGTGTTTGCGAGTCATGAAACAAGCCAGATTACAGAATCACCAACTGTGCCTGCCACCTCTTCTTTGGTGACTAAAGCTTCAGTGGAGGATGGGACAATTGAAACCACTGTCGATCAGGTTTCATTTGGTGCAAAGATTGAACCATCTCCAGATACAGATACATATGATAATGATATAACACCAGATTATGGAGAACCAGACCCTCACCTCGTTGAAGCACCTCCACTTCCAAGAGAAATAGCAGTGCTCACTACTATACCACCTGTTGTTTCTCAAACATTTAAGAGTCATCCTGTTGAGTCAGTGAGCAGTAGTGAAAGCAGCTCAGAAGAAACGGAAGCCCAGTCACCTGTAGAGGCAGCAGCTATCACTTTCTTGCCTTCTGCGTCAGCTCCCATCAGTGCAACATCCTCCTCTAGTTCTGAGAGTGAATCAAAAGAACCAACCATGTCAGGAAAGCAAGAAGGCATGTCCACAGAAAGCCCTGTAAAGCTGCATGGTGATGTTGTTGAGAATATCACCTCTGCGCTCCTATCTGCCACTACTGAGTCACCCTTCATCCTTAGCACTGGGGTTGAAAGTGGGTCAGTCATTTCTGAGAGTGTATCTGAAGACATGACAACTACAAAGGAACCAAACATCGACAACATAGAAAAGCAGTCTCTGTCCCTAGATGAAATCCAGACTGTATTCAAGGTAAATGCTACCACAGTTTCAAAACTGGAGTCCACTAGTGTTGATAGCAACTCTGAGAAAGAGACCATTGTGGACAAAATTGAAGAAGATGTCTCTCCCCAGACTGAAATACCTACAAGGACCCATACAGAGTTCACAACATTGACACCAACTCTAGCGCAAAGCCAACCAGTGTCAGTTGTAGCCACCACTCCATCATCACCTTTTTCTGAGGTGGATAAGAAACCAAACAGTGACGTTACTGCACTACCGGACGCAGGAATTGATTTGGGGCACACTGTCATTGGCGAGACTGTTGACATTCCAGGTAAGTTCCATTCATTTGATTACAACAAAATATGTAAGCTTCTTAAAATGTTTTCAATTAAAAACAACATTTTTCTTGTTTGCTTTTTTCTATGTCTAAACAGAAGTTTACTTATGTTCGACAAATATTTGTGTGAATGGAGGATCTTGCTACAAGACTGGCAGCATCTATACATGTAGCTGTCCTCCTGGTTACAGTGGTGAACGCTGTGAAATAGGTAAGATACTACATATCACAAATTTGTCACACTATATTCCCTTGACTTAACCTTCATCCAAAAAGCATAAAATGAATCCTAAAGATGTAAAAATGTTGTTTGTCTTTTGTTATTCATCATTCAGTCATTCTGTTTCTTGTGTAGATATTGATGAGTGCCAGTCAAACCCCTGCCGCAATGGAGGTACATGTGTTGATAGGCTGGCTTCCTTCATATGTGTGTGTCTCCCAAGCTACTCTGGAGAGTATTGTGAGGAGGGTAAGTTTGTTCTTAATTTGATGGATTCTTTCCCACCTTTTTATTAGAGTATTCTGGTTCAGATTAATAAAACCATTCATTTCATTAGTGTTGTAACTGGTTCCAACCATCCATTTAAACTTACTAGGCTCAACTTAAATTATTTTCGTATGACATGGTAGAAGAACAATTGCTGGTCTGGCATTTGATAATGTGTTAAGACACTTAATATAATCACTCACCTGAGTAATAAAGGAGAAAATACAGTATTGCCAAAAGTTTCTCCCAGACATTAGCAAGGGCTTAGAGTTATAAACACCATATGTATCTCATCACCACAATTACTTTTTACAGTCTATTTGTAGTATTGCCTGAAGGTCTGTGATGTCTAATAATACTTGGTTGACTTCACTCATCCTCAAGCTTTAGTTTCCACAAGTTTCAGACACAGACAGCTGACACATGTTCAATGTATTTTATTTCAGACATTAAGGTTCTCAGTGCCATGTCAGATGGGGTTAACATAACAGGTAGACTAAACCTTCAAGGCACTCTTGATATTTCCATCTAGGGCTGGAGATTACACTGAAATTCCTCAGTACTGCTACTGGATAACGAAAATTATCTGCACAATGCATTTCTGTTTAGTTTCCCAGTTGCACCCACTTTCATCCAAAGTGTGTTAAACCCAGGGTATCATTTGCTTTGGCTACTTTCTCTTGACAAGTGTCTACACCCTAAATTTTGCCAGGCTCGCTCATCAGTGAATCACACCCAGACTGTGTACTCAGACACAACTGGTGTCTTAGAAAGTTTTGCCTAAAGAAAGGGAGAAAAAAAGTAACTTTTAGAGGAACAACCCAGACAACAATCTCTGCTTTTATCTGTTAAAGTTTTGAAGCTTGGATTGAGGAGGGGATTAAGTTGCTGCAGTATGTTGATATACACGTATACACACCATTTCCATTGATCGGGTGAAAATAAGGATGGTATTAAGGCCTCCAATCTGTTGTGAAATTATGCAAAATGTATATCTGTTTTAATCTTTGACCTGTTTATGACTGCATAGCACATGCTCCATTAAAGCAGCATTGCATAAAGATGTGATTTAGTATGCTTCATTCCCCTCACTTTCTGTCCCCATCAGATACAGAAACATGTGACTATGGCTGGCATAAGTTTCAGGGCCACTGCTACAAGTACTTCCCCCATAGAAGAAACTGGGACACAGCAGAGCGAGAGTGTCGCATGCAGGGAGCTCATCTGACCAGCGTCCTCTCCCACGAGGAGCAACAGTTTGTCAACCGTAAGTTAAAGATCGCAGTTATAGATAATTAATCATGAGTACAGAAGCGTGTTCAAATCCTACTTAAGGATAAGACCCAAACAGTGCAAGTTCTACATCAAATACACAAAAGTAGTTTTACAGTAAATGAAAAAAAATGCATTACAGTGACGTTGAAAATACCATTGTTATCTCTCTTACTCTTGCCCTTCTGTAACTGAACAGTCCTAAAAAGGACGCATGGCAACAGAAAACATAATCTGTTGTGTCTCACTCTACCCTGTATGGCAGGTCTTGGACAGGATTACCAGTGGATTGGCCTGAATGATAAGATGTTTGACAGTGACTTCCGCTGGACTGACGGCAGCCCTATGGTAAGATAGGTTCCTTTCTCACATATTTTGGTCTCAACAAACATGGCACAGAGACAGTGTAAATATTTGGAAAAAATGCTGATGGCAGATACAGTCATCAAGGCAGAGTCGTTCTTTTCAGGGGCTGTGGTGACTTTCTCATGACGTACTCTGCTTTGCCTCATAATGCTACACCCTGGTGTTTGACTTTTCTGGTAAAAAAATCTAATGTAGAGCGTTCTGTAAGGCAGCGCTGAATCTTTCAACCAGAGCAAGAAACGCAATAGCTGCAACAATGCAAGAAGAAAAAAAAAATCAATGTAAAGGTTCAGGCAAGGGAGATAAATGCAAACTGTACATAAATGCAATGTTTATAAAACATCACATAAGTGGAGGCGTGTTTGCAAATGTTGCTGTAGCTGCTGAAGATCCCCCTCACTAGACAGGAAAGTGGTTAATTACTATGTGCATCCATGTTGTACAGACTGATGTCCTCACTTCAAAGATAAGCCTCCAAGTCCAGAGATAGGGGAAGCAAAGAGACAACCTGGTGGTTAAAAGATAAGCACAGGCCGCTTATGCTCAGCTGAAAGATTGAGGGGTGATGAGGGTGTGAGTGACACTGTGTAGAGTGGAGTGGCAGGCGTAGACAGGTATGGTACCCCTACAACCCCCACACATATCAGTAGGCCCAGCCAGCAAGCAGCCACCCAGGGGAAGGGCCACCAGGCAGGCAAACACACAGATGGACAGCACCTGTGCTTGGAGAAAAAAAATGGATATAAGCCCAGGGGGTCTGGGTGGGTGGTCACCCCCAGTGGATTTTAATGTAATAAAAAAGAATACTTTAAACAATGTGGAATATGTACATTGGGAAAAAATGTAAAGAAAACTGATTAATATTGACAGTGGGACACTACAACACCCAAACTGGTGTTTTTTGGTTGTTTGTGTCTGTGTGTGTGTGTGCGTGTGTCTGTGTGGGTGGGTGATCAAAGTTTGTTTGATTATTTTGAAGAGGATGCAGGCCTGCTGTGCAGTTGACGGGTGACCCATTTGTTAACTTGAAGTGAGCTAAGCAGGAAGTCAGTGTGTGTTTGCTAACCATAATGACAGAGTAGCAGAGCCTCAGGGCATGATTGGAGGAGTGGTGGTGGTGGGGGGAGGTTCACAGCTTTGAAGAGGCTGTTTGAACCTAGAGTGCGCTGAAAGACTGCAGGTAGCATCAATTCCTGGTTGGATGCCCTAAGGCGCTACAGCTGTGTGTATACTGTATTAATGTGTAAATGTTCATATGTGTGCAAGTGGATTTTTTGCCTCCAGAATTACACATGTAATGCTAGGCATGCAGACTGCATGATGTAATGACATGACATAGTTTTCCATTAGCACCAAGCCCTCTAGTCCAGGACCTGTAGAATTTAGTGGATACCAATCATGCCATATATATGAAGTGTGTGATTATTATTGCTCATTATTAATGTTAATAGAAGTTTACTGGACAGTACAGACAAAAAAAAAACTTACCTATTATTATAGTTACTCCTTCTGTGACTTAATGTGATGTTGGCAGCATAGTAATGGAGCTGGCTGTTACCTGAATATCATTTATAAGCCCATTTTATAAATGTGTTTCTGTGCCTTTGCCTTTTGTTAGTCATATGGAGCCTACAGGGATCCCACAGAGCTTAAGTGAATGATGGTGCCACCAAGAAGAGTTTAAATTAGCTGCTAGATACAGTTGCTCCCTCTTGTGGCCCTTTATTAAAATTGCAGTGATGGGAAACAGCTGCCAAAACAGCACAGGATCTCTGTTTCTATGACTGCCTCTGTGGAAGAAGATAGATGGTAGAAACAATTTCTCCAGTGTGATGTCATGCACATTATCAGGCTGACTAAATAAACATAGTAGATAACTGCTGTTCCTAAAATCTGTTATAATAATAAAAATATTCAATATATTGAAATATGTTTTTATGTTTGGGTTTGAATGTGTTTAAAGACAGGTTTAATAATTTACATTTCCGTTCAAAGAAAGGTTCTCTGGAGGACATCAAACCATCATAACGTCTTACTCTTTATGATTTGCTCTTATTTCAGCAATATGAAAACTGGAGGCCCAACCAACCTGACAGCTTCTTCACGTCTGGTGAGGACTGTGTCGTGATGATATGGCATGAGGACGGCCAGTGGAATGACGTTCCATGCAACTACCACCTCACATTTACCTGCAAGAAGGGCACAGGTAAAAAATACCGGAGAATCAGCACAAGGCTCGTCTTACTTGACTGAAAGCATGGCTATAGAAAGGAGGAAGGGATATACGTGTTCTGTGACTTTAAATTTCCTCACCTAAATGTTATTGTCCCTTCTGTTTCACAGTGGCCTGTAGCCAGCCCCCTCTGGTGGAGAATGCACGCACCTTTGGTAAGATGCGTGAGAGATATGAGATCAACTCGCTGGTGAGGTACCAGTGTCGGACAGGCTTTATTCAGAGGCACGTCCCAACTATCCGTTGTCGTGGGGATGGACGATGGGATAGCCCTAAAATCTCTTGCCTGACTCGTAAGTACAGCAAGTATTGCTCTCAATAGAATGAAGTTGTTTTGGGTTCTGCTATATACTATGTATCAGTTTGGCAAACGTTACTATTGTTTTAGATCTAATATATGATTTTTCTCTGACAGCATCAAACTATCAGAGGACCTTTATCAGGAGACATCAACACAACAGTCTCTACAGCATCAACAACTTCAAGAGATTCCAGGATGATGCCTTGCACATTCACCAACAACTCTACCGGGGAAGGAGAGACAGGACTGAACATAAGCGCAAGAGACAGTGATTGTCTTGTAACATGGCACAGTTTCGCCAAGACAAAGAATTGCTTGTGTGAAAAGAGCAAAATGATTCTCAAACAAAAAGCACAAAGGATAACTCATCAAAGAAACCAAGAGGATAACCTGCAGTTTTCTTGCATTTTGGATGACGATGGAATTTTATGAAGTGCCTTTTAAAGAGATGTTGATTCATGACTTTTCTTAACAAGGGGCACTGTTTTTTTAACAATGCCAATGTGGATAAATACTTTCAGCTGGCTACTGGAAAAGCAAAAAGTACACTCATCATTCTTTTTTTAGACTGTAAAAGATTTTTCTTTGTCCTTAGCTTATCAAATAACGCATTCATGATTGCTGTCTAATACCTTTGTACACCGACTGTGCTATTTGAAATCACCGTAAGTGTTCCTTATTCGTAGAAAAGAAGCTGGTGTGAAATTATAGCGCTTACATTATGTAAAGGAATCCTTTATGTTGTCGTGCTGTTTTGAGCTGGACTTCATTTTAACAAGCATGCATGCATATGCATATATAATGAAGTCCTCATGTTTTTAACTATGTTTATTCTATGTCAAGAGATCCAAGTTTGGCTTCTCAAAACACAAATGGAGGCATCATTTGCAATGATTGATGCAATGGACATTATATGACATATTTATAGAACTGCAGACCTTTATAAAGACTCTTTCTCTGGTCATCAAAGCACATTCTGAAACATGGTTTCACATCTTTGCTTGTAGTAGTTATTCAGATTCCAGATTATTAATACATCCAAGATACAAGTCTGGGAAAAATTCACCAAGTCACTCAGTTAACTACTGGAGACCTTCTTTGTAGTGGCAGCTTTCCAAGTACCAACGCCTTTCATTAGCTTCAGCCTTCACTCGATATCATCAGTGTCTTGTTACGATAAATGTTATGGATGGATTTCTATAGAGAGATTTAAAAAAAAAAATACTGCTATTTTTTTGTATGATATTTTTGAATTTTAATATGAGAGAGTGCTTTCTAAGTACTTACCAACAAAGCGTTTATTCACCAATTGAAATCGATGTCCATCAACTATTTTAAAATGAAAGAAGGGAAGTGTGGCTGAAGTAGCCTGTATTTTCTGGTCATGTGTGTTTGGTGTATAACTTACAAATAGTTGCTACAGCATGTTTACAATAGCTGTTATGCTGTTCATAATTATACACCAAAGAGTCTTGCTTTCATTTGTTGCTCTTGTGCTGTAGCTTGTGTTGGTTTTCTAGGTAACACTCTTCTTCTGCACACTTAACTTTTCTGTTATTGTGGTCAATTGGAATCAGCCATTGAGAGAATGTATTTTGTGAAACACTTAAAAAGACTTGAACGTAACGGCTGTTTTGGCAGAGATGCATATAATTTATTTTCAAGCTGCTCTTGATCTCCTTACTTGTTTTATACTCACAGGTAAAGTATGATGCTGTCACCTGGTCCAACAGTGCTCTTCATATATTTTTATTATTTGTACAACAGGAGACCAGCCACAATCACAGACTGTTTAAATGGGATGCAATGAAGATGAAAAATTACTCAACAATACAATGGATTTATACGTCTTTTTACATCTTTAAAGCCAACAGTGGACCAAAGAATATGGAGGGCCCCATCGGCTGCAATAATGTTCTGTAACATTAACAAAATATTTGTACATGTGGATGGTAATGTGTGTCATCAAAAATGGAAAAAAATTGTTTGTTTTGTCTGTCTGTGTGTGTGTGTGTGTGTGTGTGTGTGTTTGTGTGTGTTCCAGCCTTAATGTGCATATAATATCATTTTATATTTATAACAGTTTGTTTTTTTGTATTTTACAATGTGAATGTCTGGGATGTTTGTGAATTTTTTTTAATGAGATCAAACTGTTTTTCCTGCTTTAAATCACCAAAGAAATAAAATATATGGATATTATATACTAATAATATATCATTTGGAACTTTTTGCAGACATTTCAGGAGTATTCTTCTTGTGTTTGTGTAGGTTTTCTCCAGATGTCTAAATTGTAGTAGTTATGTAGCACTTTGAGCAGTTCTTGTACCACACTTTTAACAGTATTTCTGCACTGTACGCTTGAAAAGTGTCCCTGTTGTTGGGTCCTCGGGCACTAAGTAAGTGGAGTAAGTAGTGCAGTAGTTTCACCAGCAGGTAGTGCTATCAGACTAAGCCATAAACCATGGAGAAGATAGAGGTTTAATTTCCTTCTGTAAAGAACTCTTGGGAAAGTATAGTGCCTTGCACACACATTGGACACTTCTTAAAAACGTAACATACATGCTCTACAAGCCTCTTCACATACAGACGGTAAATTCAGGGGTTGCAGATAAGAAGTGGGATTGCAAATTATAACAAACATACAGAGTAAGAACTGAATTAGGGAAAAGTGATGCATATGCTGCAATGGCTGATACAGCAGAGCTGTGGGCCTGCACAGCCCACTACAGACCTTTTAATCGATAGCATGGATGTAGGTAACTCCTCTTGAATGTCAAATAGTTCTTATGCCTACATGGCGGTGCACAAAGAGCACAGATGAATTCCCTTGGTGTGAAAACAGAAGCTTTTTGAGTACATTACAATCCACCACTATTCCCAGAGCACCTCCTTATACAGCAGTGATTTGAAGTTGCCTAATAGCACAAAGCTCCATTATCATGGTAATAATATAACGTGGGTCAATGTAATCTTTGTGTAAGTTGGGGCTGTCTGTGGTTTTCACTTTGATTGCCCACTCTGTCATTACAGAAGACTTGCCTTGTGATTAAAGGCTGCTCCTAGATGCCCCAGCGAGAGTAAAACATGCACTCTTGCCTCATGAAATGCAGATGTCTCATGGATGATCAGCTGAAATCCGAGACCTCTCCGCCCAGGTCTTTCTGGGATTTAACAAGCTTTATAGGCTTGTTTTGGAAAGGAAATACACCCTGACTCTTCCTGATAGTTTCTTGGGCTTGACAGACACCCCAGACTCAGTCTAGTCCAATGTAGATATGTCATTCACTCATTACCCTGCAATTCTCCTGTCATGTTACTTAATCTGGATACCTTTGAGTGATTTGGGCTGTAGCAGACTTAAAAAAAAAAAAGTTTGATTGGTTGAAACCACAGAAGCAAACAAAATGAAATGTTAAACATTACTCCTGCAAAATCAGTCAACAACGAGACAATGTCTCATCAATTTTACTGTCTGCTTCCAGCATAAACAAACTCGGAGACGAAGAAAAGCTCACTTTATGCCACAAGTTTGCTGTTTTCTGCATTCACATCGAGTGTGTAACAGTACACTGTAGTTTTTCCCTTCAAATTCTATTTGATCATTGTTTCTATCTATCTATTTCTTGTTAGCCTGTTTCTATGCTCAAAATAGTATGACAAGTTTTGCACAATCTCTCTTTTTTTTCTTTTGCTGCCCCAGTGTCCACTGAACAAAAAGCTTGCATAAATAGACTTTTCACCATCACACACATTTACATTTGTCTGGCATTTCACTGCAGAATCAACCTAAATCTGACCCAATTCCCATGCATTCCCACAAGCACTCTTAAAAGACTGTGGTACTGTTCCCTTTGTCTAACGCTGTGGTGGGCTGGCAGCCTGGCACTGAATATAAAATGCCAAAGAATAAATAAATGTGAGGAGAGTCTAATCTTAAGTCTTCTCAGCGACATGGTCTCATGCCAGATACATGGCCCTTGGCCATGGCAGCTTAAACAATACTGTTTAAATCTCTGCTTAAACCTCTGTATCTTCACATAATACATGTTGATTTGGTTCCAGAGGAAATAGAAATGTTCATTATTGAAAAAGGGACAAAAGTGATTTAAAAGTTGCATTCTTTATTTCAGACTGCTTTGTTGAAAAAGGTACATGATGATAAGATACAAAAATACCTTCAACCTTTTTTCATGCATGAGTGTACAAGTGTAACAGACACATTTAAGTTTTGCTTTTACAGACAATGCATCGCCATATTACCACATGTAACCTGTAGTAAGCTTAGTAGGCTGTAGTGAGCCTTAGGTCAGTGCCTAGGGTTAGAAAAAGTATAAAGGGATAATAAAAGAAAAAGCAAAATATCAAATTGTGTTTTGGAACTGAAAAGGGTGCTATCTTCTGGTTGTGGCACACGTTTAGATTATCAGCTCTGTCTCCAAAACTGTCTTGATTCTTTATTCCCAAACACTTTTTCAGATCCAGTCACTACAGTCATTCGGCAATCAATGAATCCTTATTGTGGAATTTGAGTGATTATCAGTATAAGACTAAGAAGGGTGGATTTTAGCCCATACAGTTAGTTGTACTTGTAACTAGATGTCTATCTTAGGGAACTGCTACAACTGTTAGATAGTCAGGATCATGTTTTGGTAAAAAGTTGTGTTCAGGGCAAAATGTGTAAATCTGTACTCTATATTCACTATCTGGATGAAATCGTGCTATTGTCTAAAATCTACACTTCACAAAAAATCTGCTTCTGACAGAATGTTAAAAAAAAAAGAACATTATAAACATGTAAAAAAAAAAAAAAAAAAGCAAAAAAACAGTGACAATCATTAAAAAAGTGAAACACATTTTGTTAAAAAACAAACAAACATAAGGTTACAATAATAAAAATGTCTTTCAAATTGGGAGTCATTGGAGTCGGTCTCATGGTAGCTATCAATGCAAAATAGGTCACAGTCCATCAAGACATTTACATTCATTTCCTTAAAAAGAAAATTTAGGTTGGAAAACCTTTTGATGTGGAAAAAAAAGAGCCTCAACTCTGATTAGAGAGGGATATATCTATTGCTCAACAGTGGTAACCAAGTTATGTTCATTACTGCAATCAATCTAAGGTCTTTCACTGATGTGATGCATATAATATCACACTATGTTGTTCTTCAGACAAATTTTAAAGCAGCAAATATCATCTGCACATGAGCACAAATGCTCTAAATCTTAACCTTCACACATCTAATCATTCTGTGGAGGACAAACCAAACTTAGATCATGTTTCACAACCACCAAATTCTTGTCTCTGTCACATCTTTTGCACTATTGCCTTTTCCACAACAGTCTGTGTAAAATTAATGAATGCACAGTTAGAGAAAAACAAAACTTAATGGCTACAAAATATTTTGTCATTCATTGCATATAGTGTTAAGATGTATGGTATTTGTTTTTTAGGCGTTAAAAGGGGTTATCACAGTTTCAGAAAGGTATTGAGTTCATGCTAGTTAAGATCCAAAGCTTGTGTGCTTTATTGTTGATTTTACTGGTTGTGGTTGTTGCTGCTCTTTGGTGGTTATGGCTTCCCTACTCTTATCTATCAAACTCAATTTTCAGCCTTGAAGCAGTAAACGCCATAAGACTTTTGCATTTTGTCCGGGAATCCAACTAAGCGCACCGCAGCCTCTGTGGGACTGCAGTTCTTGCGGGGCCTGGAGATGGGGTAGCGGACACTTCCATCAGCCAACCAGCCAGCATCGCATCGGTCGTAGCCCTCAAGTTTCCAGGCGGAGAAAATATGGCCCACCTTGGCGATCTCTGCATCATCATCTAAGCATGCCTGCACTGCCTCATCAAAGGACAGCCTTTCGGGTTGGACCAGCCAATAGAACCTCCCTGACAGCAAAGAAAGAGAAACAGGTGGTCAGGAGAAGAATTTTATTTTCCTATTGGAAGGATTCAAGCAGTGGTGAGTAATTTTCCCATGTTTAACAATGTACTGCAATGTGCTTGTGAGAATAATAAAAAAATGAATCAAGAAAACATAAACAAGTTTTAAAACTCACCCTTGAGTGCGCTGGCAAAGCAGAAAGCGTCAAACTGTTTCTCTCTGTCTTGGAGGCCATAGCTTCTTAGGCCAGGCCCGTTGTTGGCACCACCACAAGGCTCTCTGGGGTTTTTGATGGGATACCGCACTGTGCCATCACTCAGCCAGCCAGCGTTGCACCAGTCCAGGCCGTCCTTCCAGGCCTCAAACAGCTGATCATAGCTGGCGACCACAGCAGCCTGGTCCGCACAGGCCTGTACAGCTTCGTCGAACTTCATGTTGTAGCGGCCCATAGGGGGGTGGTATGGGAATACAACACCTGATGGAGGCAGATAAAAATTAATTAATGTGGTAATATATCAACCTATCAGTCTTACGTTTAGTTTTATGTCAGTGAATGTAGCCCTGGTAGGCCAGCTTGCAAAATGTCGTCAGTTTGCTAACTCATCTATTTTGTGCTTGCCCTCAGCATAGTAGAGAAGGTTGGCTTATGCAAACTAGGGGAGACTACTAAGTTCTGCTGTATTAAAGATCAATGGAATCTAAACAGCTTGAACTGCATTGATCCAACAAGAAGTACTAAAATAATGATTCAAATGTAAATCTGTTACATAATGCTGCAGACTTAATGGCAGATACTTTGATAGTTTACACATTGTGGTTTCTTTAATATACCAAACTTTCCCTTAATACACTATAAACATAAATAAATATTTCCTTACTACCAAAAGATTTTGCAAACTTTAACAGCGCAAGTTTAAGCGCAAGTATTAATATTATTAATATTATTCTGTTGAAAATGTTGAAATTCCATGTGGGTATTCAGCCTCCACCCAAACTGATTCTTCACACATGTGAAAAGCTATCAGCAAAAGTTGGGTGTGAGCGGCCCTCTGTTGCAGAAGAGCTCTAACATACTGCAATGACTTAGTGTGTTACCTTGCAAGGTTTCAGGAATGTAAAAATATAAAGTCCAAACTTGCATGAAAAGTTGCATTTTCTCTTTAAATGGATTGAGTCGTAATAAAATCTGATGAGTAATTCATATGTATTAGGATATGAACCGGGAAAGATGAAAGGAAAATGTGTTTCTGTGTACTTATGTCAAACAGTATTCAAATCATGACTAAGTTGTTACTGCGGTTTGGATTGATGAACATAAGATGTCTATTCTTTGTTTTTCTTAATTCCACAAGAAAAGAATATGTGGATGTTTTCAATAACCAGAAACAAAAACATTACTGAGGCAGATGATTAATCCTGAATGCATTTTAACAATGAAAAGGCAAGTATAAAATGACTAGTTTAAAGAGCTCCTAGTGACTTTGCAGCTGCTACTTTAAGGCCCAATCCAGAGCTGAGTTATAAAATAGAAAAAACAAAAACAAAACAAAAACCAGCATTTACCATCAACAGGACCACCTTGCACTTCCAAAATAACCTCTTGGACGTTGTCTGACATGCCGTTGATGACCTCACAGCGGTATGTTCCCATGTCATACATGGAGACGTCAGTTATTAAAAGGGAGGCATCTTCACTGTCGAGCTCCTCCAAAAAGACACGGTCCTGGAAGTTTCCATAGGTCTTCTTGTGGAATCCCATTGAAAGCAGCACATCCTCGTTCAGTGCTTCATCATCCGCCACCTTGGTCCATTTGACTCGAATGCCACCAAAATGGTCCTTGTCCAGGAGCCGGCACGGTAGGGTGACGTTCGCACCTAAGTCAGTGAAAACCTTAACTGGAAAAGAGGAAAAAAAAAAAAAAAAAAAAAATGATATGAAACGTTTGGCGGTGATTAGGCCCATGACACTTGGACTTAAACAGGAAAATATTATGTAATGTGGACACAGATCAGGACTATATTCATTGATTTGCTTCCTGAAATTGCTTTACACAGCAAGAGTCTGTTTGAGATTTTATTCTTTATTTGTCATGATGTAAACTGTACTAACATGAATACACACACACACACACACACACACACACACACAGTTAAAAGCAATCTCATACAAAAAAACTATCAAAAAGTTTGGGGCTATTCTCTTTGGCTTATTAGATACAGTAGTGGACTCCAGCCAGTCTTAAGCCCCTGGAGCCAATCATCCTTTTCTGTCTCCTTCCTGTTCTTGTCCGTCCTGGCACTAAACCTTTGCTTCTCATTATTAACCCTCATAATGAAGTCTTTCATTCCATCTCTTTTATCTAAAGTATGGCATGCACCAAGTGAATAAAAATAAGGAGTAAGCAGATAATAGTAATTATTTCATTATTTTATTTTTTTTGTGCGTATGTATACATAAACGCTCACTTTCTATCCTCCCTGTCCAAACTAGGCTACTATTTAACTCAAAATGTCAGGTCAGTTTTGTCTCACCGTGGGCTCCCACAGTCTCCTTGACCTCCATGTTTAGACCTCACAGAGATTGCTTAGTTAAGAAAAACCTCAGCCAGCAAGGGGTGGCCCGTGCCAGGCAAACATAATAAACACCAGATGGGTGGATATACACGGCCCCTGACCCCCACCATCACAGGTACAGCCTTGAAATATCCACCTTGTAAGTGGAGGCAAACTCTGCAATGCACAGGGCTTGTAAGATAATATGCTAATTACATAACTGAGTAGATCAACTGCGGTTTCAGTGGTCTGTAGACATCGCTATTAATCTTATGCCAGCAGTTGAGTTGCTCTACTTTCAGCAGCAATACCTGAGTCATGACTAGAATAGTACAACACTGGCTCTTCAGTGGGGAAAACCTTTCCCACATGGGCAATATAGGGAATGACTGGAGCCACTAGATTGCCGCCTTCCGCTCCGATCAACCCATTACCTGCCCCCCAAACCCACATGTACACTGAAACAACATCTAATTAACCCCATGCCTAAACTGTCCCAATCCCCCATTCTAGCCACACAATAGACATGTGTCTGGACTTTGTTCAGGGGTGCTCAGATCATTATTATTGAGCTCTCTGGCAGAAGGATTTAATTAGCAGAAGCTCTGCTGACAGAGCTAAGCTACCCTTCAGTCCAACCTTGTGCCACTTTTTCTTCCATTTTTTTCTCATAAGACTACAAACTTTCTCATAGATGCTGCTTCTATTACACAATCACCACACCCAGTAGTCTCCCTTGCTGCTTGCCTGGTCGACAAGATGCCAGATGTTTTATGAGCTGGGAAACACCCTTTTGTCACTGCTTAGCACTAATGTCTTCAAAAGCAGTGCAGAGTTTAAAAGCAGTCTGGACATGATTCCACTTTGCCTGTTCTGTCAGTGAGAAATGACTCACAGCTTCGCCGTGCCTCATAAATTCTCTGCATTGGTAGCAGTTACACGAAGTGAATGAAACCTGAGGGATCCAGGATGACTAAACTGCTCATCAAACACCCTGGCAAAGGTGAAGGTGATGATGACGTCAACACCGGCTTACCAGACATGATGCTATTCAACATTTATACCTAAGAATTTCAGGAAATTTCAGGAAATTAGAATAGACAGAATAAAGGAGTTCATTGTACTGTCTTATGGAAACAAAACCAACCACTGGATGTGGTTATCCTGAGATGGAAAGAGGGGATTGATTAAACATCACAGTGCCAACATAATGCTGCAAAAGCTTATAAATTACTGTATACAAACTAACCTAATGCCTTATGCATCACTAAGTGAAAGCATCATAAAGAACTCTCTGTTTTAGGCATATCATATATTCTGGAACAACCTTGAAATTAATGGTGCCTGAGAGGCAGTAGTAGCAGACAAGAAGACAGACATGTTGAAAGTAATTCCACACTCTTTCCTGCTCCTGCAGTTACCGGCAGACAAATGTCCCATAGGAGAATGTGGCCCCGACCATGTGGGGCACACAACACTCATAAAACAACAGCCTGTTGTGTGTACTTAGCCTTTCAGGAAGAGATCCTTTCTTTTCTTTGTCACACCACAAACTACATCCTATTTATACAAGACTCCCTGAGGTCAAAGGTTGTGCCAGATTGTCACATTTAACATAAAAATGGGTCGTCAAATAATTCAGAAAGGTTTGTATCTGAGATTTTTTTTGTGGAGTGTAGCTGGGAATGAAAACACAGCTAAGAACTAAATGAACACATGTGCATGACAATAAAAAAAAAGCTCCGCAGCTGCAGCCAAGACCCACTGCCATTTTATGACCGAGCACAATTCTCTCTCACTCTGTTAAAAGTTGTATTAGCAAGTGATTGGAACCATCTGCTTCTTTGTAACACCAAACTGTAAATTTACAGCAACGTTACAGCGGTCCAAGTCTACTCAGTGACCTATATTCTGAAACTACAAGAGTCTAATTATGCTGTTTAAGTCTTCAGCATAATTTGCACTTTAGGTTATTAAATGGGCAAAACATTTAATTGGCCCGTATGAAAGGATGGAAATCACCAGAAAGCAGTCATGGCATGTTTATATCAGTATGTGCACAACATGCCACGCCCTGTGACAGAGCAGCTAGACATGAGATGCTTTACAACATCCCACAGCCCTTTTCTCTTCTGCTGCTGGCCCGTTTGTGTCAATATGGAGAGAGAATTAACAAGCACAGCTGGGACGAATGCAGCAGTCCAGATCCTACACACTAATTCCAATAAAATCTTTCCTGTTTTCTGTCATGCAGGCCGAGCACAAACACAGAGTATGGGTGTGTATCGCTCACAGGGCTACACAGATGTACTGTAATGCACAGCACACATGTACAGTAGGCTGTTGTCAGAGTCATTTGTGAATCACCACAAATGCAATAGCACCAAATATGGCTCCACTAACATCTCATCTCCAAGCCTGATACATTTTCAACTTAGCCCCCAGTCTCAGCCCATTTCCAGCCAAGCCCCTTTTCCCACCCTGCCCTGGCGACCGAGCCAAGCCTCAGTAACCAACAACTACAGTACGCATTAGACTTAACAGACTATTACCTCACAGGGAAAAACAGAGTCATTTGGCTGCTGTTCATGGGGCTCTATATGTTTGGCTGCGGGTCGTTAATCTTAACTTCGCTCCTGTCAGGGTGCTGTGGCGGATTTCCAAAAGCTCCCAGTGCAGTAGGTATAAGGACAGGCAACGCCCCGTGAACAGATAGAGAATACACTGCTCATATGGCTAATAAAAGCAACACTGTATGGAGCTGAGCCAATGCTTTTGCATAATGCAGACAGTGAGGTCATGTATTATCATACATGTGCTGTATATACACACAGTATCAGTGGCCAAAAAGTGTTCCAAGGTTTGGAAAAAAAAAGTATACTCTCCACCCAGAATTTCAAAATTATTCCCCCCATAGACAAAGACATTTCCTCTGGTCTGGGAAGAGAGAGAGCTGAGACATCCCTAATTTGACATCTACTGAGTCAGCTTCCAGGACTGCTGAAAGCTCATTGAAAATCACTCATGAGCATGACATGAGAGCTTCTACTGTAGCTAGCCTTTTTTTTTTTTTTTTTATTTTGTTTTTTTTATTTCACCACAGCGGTAGATCTATTCTGGTATTTCATAGCTTGCGGTTTCAGTGTGTCATCCTGTTGGCAGGTGTGAATTTGAACTCTAACAGCCTTATGATGGAGTGCAGGTGCTCTCTGATAAGATTTCTTTCTAGGTTTTCATTTTCTGTCTGCCACAGGAAAGAGAAGACAGATAACTGATAAAATGACAGGAAAAAATGACCAAAGCTCAAGACTTCCCTGTGGGAAATTTCTTGACTATTTTTGCATTCTAGTAAAATTATTACATCCAAAAAGGTACAAGAGCTACAAGCCCAGATTTAGCTACTGAGGCATCTGTGAGTCATTTTAAGAGTACAACTAGTAGTATTAATGGAATGGTCCTCTTTCAGTAGTACGGGCAGAGAGCCACTGTGAATGACAGAGTGATTTACAATTTTCACCAGCCAGCCCATGGTGTGGTGGTCTGTATGCAGCAAGTCAATGAGTCAATGGTGAGTCACACTGTGTGTGTTACCCCAGTGACGACTCTGTTACCTACTGCTACAATGACCCTGTTGTTACACAAGCCTGAGCTTGAATGCTGGTACCACTTTGCTCAGGTCCCTTACACAGCTCATCCTTCAGTTTTTCTTGTTCTGCATACACATTGTAACACTGTTACACACATGCACACATGCATTCACAAAAAATAGTAACACACACACACACACACACACACACACACACACACACACACACTCACAATCACTCACAACTTTTTTTTACTTACATTTAAGCTTACCTGTTATTAAGGGTAGTGGTGGTGGTGTTGGTGAGGGAGAGCTCGTCACCTGACTGTATGCACTGGCAGCCAGGGTCAGGGAGATTATTGTGATGCACAGCAGACTCGTCATTTTCTCTTTTTTTCACACAATATAAAAAAATATAAATAAAAACTTGAAAAGAAAAAAAATGCACTAAGTTAAAATGTTTTAGTTGAGTCGAATGTTAGCCTAAACTATTTTGTTCCTATTTTTTATACATCTAGCTGTCCCCCTTTCTGTCTGTCTTTGTGTAGCAGCCGCCTGTGGTGCTACTGGAAAGTTTGGGCTCCTCAGAGGTCCAGACAAGTGCCTTTTATTGTAGCATAGCATGGTTGAGACCACTCCCCCTACCCCTCAGCCCATCTCCATGCACAGCTCTGAACTGGCTCCCCTTTGCCACATTATTTAAGGAAAACCCCCTCCTCTCCCTTGGGAAAATGTAGGCTACAGCAAAACCCCAGACGATCAACCTGCAGATAGTTATAGAGAGTCATATGGATAGATAGAAAGTGGAACTGCGTTGCTTCCTGTGAGGAATGCAATACTGTCAAAATTATTTTTGTTAATTTCATTGAAAGATATATCATCACTAAAGGGAGTTAAGCATAATCTTAAAATCCAAATGTATCACCTTCATTGTCCCATGACATCAGCTTTGGTATGTTTTCACTCTGTTAACTGTGATTCTTTCTGATTTCATGCTCCCATTTAATTAATTCTGTGTTATGGTCTTTATTTGTCTTCAATTACACAAATCAAAATGAATCTTCATAAGTTAAACATTGTTGTCATGCACTACTCTGAACTCATGGCCAAACAACACTTTCCTCCATCCACATGCACACACACTCGTTATTTTGGAGATATGTAGTAACTTTGCAGCCTTGTTGGCTTATACGCTCATTTGATGCAAGACCATTAAATGTAAAAGGGCCATAAAAATGATGTACACAGATGTTCTGCCCACGCGTCATGCTTTTGCCCTATGGTCCTTTGCTTTTTTTTTTTTTTTTTTTTACTACTCTGTCTTCTCTTCCCTTTCTTTCTTTCCCCTATAACATTTGTTCTTTACAAAAACTCCACGTTTTTTCCTCGAACACTTAACGCATATTAAAGTTGTGTTATAAACATCTGTAACTAAAAGGGTTAAGAGAGCAAGTCAGCTAATCCCTCCCCACATTTAGACCCTTCCACAGTAACTGTAAATTATGTGAGCGTGTTCCTCCTGGTCTCTTCTGATGTTGTAGTAGTGCAGAGACAGCAGAGCAGTTCAACAGAGGCAGGACATGGATTTGCGAGCAGCCATGAGCAGATGGGGCCTGTGTGGTCCCTTAAACGTTTTTTCAGCCGTCCAGATTGTCTTTGAAAGATGGCAATGCTGG
Organism: Protonibea diacanthus; assembly: GCA_028641955.1. Taxonomy (NCBI): domain Eukaryota; kingdom Metazoa; phylum Chordata; class Actinopteri; family Sciaenidae; genus Protonibea; species Protonibea diacanthus. The sequence continues at coordinate 20,266,888 of CM053985.1, forward strand.
GAGTGGACCACTCCATCACTTGAGGTATTACAGCTGGGACAACTCAAACTGTTTTCTTTCTCTCCACTGCCCAGTCTGTCAATCCTTCAAACTCAACAGATCCTACAGAATACATGGTGGGCCCCGGTTGTATATTCTGAAGCCCTGGCTTGCCGTTGGTACAGTCTCTCTGCCCCTGCTTCCAATCCCCCAATCCTGTGGAGATCTCAGGAACTGTTACATAAGACAGCCACAGAGCCGGGCTGGAAATTGTGAACATACATGGCCACGGTGTGAGGGCACAGAGACTTTTGACAGTGAGTTTAAACCAGATCACCTACAGCACCATGGCAGCATTTGTGACATACTCTGAGGATATCGAATCCAATGTAGTCTCCTGTAATTATTTCACTGTTGACAGCAAGATTGCTGTGTATAAATGGGCACTTCCTTCCTTCCTTCCTTCCTTCCTTCCTTCCTTCCTTCCTTCCTTCCTTCCTTCCCAACAAACGTTGCTGAGGCTACAAAAGTCTGGAAAACATGAAAGAAATTACTTTTGTGTTATAATATTTTAATTCAGTCCAGCTTGACAATGGAACTCAAAGAACAATAGATTTGCTCATCCAGGACTGATGCAGCATGCATGCATGATAGAGGTGAAAATAAACCTGTACAGGCTTAATATGTATTGCCAATCAGTCAACAGATACCTAGGCCACATTATGAAACTGTTAATATTACTTTTGAGCAAGCTTGGCAGTAGCTTGGCAGTCCATATGCTTAAACTTATTGTGAAATTCTAGAAACACAAAATCTTTCAGTATTCTACCAATGAGACGTGAGTGATTAAATGTTGCATAATTGCTTTAATTACCAGGTGCAGGACAGACAGTTAGATAAACCCTGTACCCTGGATGTTCTGCTTATCTACAGGAGCAAAGTCTTCAGCCATGGCATGCTCTTTTTGAACTTCCTTCATCTCTGATGACTTGTCCAGAAGGAGACCTGGACAGCTAAACCTTGACTCACGACAGGTTTTCAGTCAAATGTAGCACACATTTTAAGTATTTTATCCACTACTGTAGCTTGAGATACATAGTCGATGGTGCTGATTCTCCAGTCAGGTGTCATTATACAATTGCAACACGAAAGAGGATGCAACACAATGACACAATTAAAACAGCGCCAGCCAAACCTCAAATGCGGCTTTGCATTTATGTATATTTCTTAATGTGAGTCAATCTTTTGCATCTGCATACGTGCACATTTGGGAGTACAGAATGTGCTGGCCTGTATAGATGTATATTGAATGTCTTGAGGTTTGGAGGCGTCCCACCCAGAGACTCCTTCATTTGTCTGCTGCATCAGAGCCAAGTCTCAGGGCCATGAGCACATTCACAGCTGGCTCTCTGCAAGCTGAGCTCCCAGCTCTTGAAGGGGCTGGTACGATTCCTGTTAACATACAGCAGTTTTGGATCTTTGGGTTCCACCCATCTGAGACATACGAGCAAGACGGTGCATAGCATCCGAAGAGTGACGGTGGGGACCTTTGGGAGTCTCTCATGTAAACTTTCTATGAGTTTGAACAAGAAGGTCAAAGATGACTAAGCACTGGTTATCCCATATTAGCCACATTGGCCACGGCCAAACGTGTTCTTCATTATTTCCACCAATACATGATTAGACTTGAAAACATTTGTGAAGATGACGTAGGGATCATGCGGTTTGCCCCTGGAAAGAAGGCAGCGATGAAACAAAGGAGTGAGAGTCTGGGGCTTTAGAAGGTCTGGGTGTGATGAGAAAGCAAATGTGTTGAATTGGTAAATACGTGAGCAAAGCAGCTCTGACGCCACACAGCTGGTGTATCATTGTCTCATCCCCTTCATATCAGATCAGGGAGGAACCAAAAGAACACATTTCATTTTTATGTTTTTGTAATGGATATTCCCTGTTGTCAGATCCTGATAAGAGATGGCTCCACACAATATCCACACTTGGCTTCCCTGGCTGTTCTGTGTGCCATCTGTGTCCAATGACTAAATGGTGGCCAGGGTGTCAGCAGCAGCAGCGTATGAAACTGTGCCGGCTTTGACACGGAAACACACAAACCACAAGTCGACAGTTAATAAACCCGAGAGGTTCATTGATTCTTCACAGCCAAGTGCATCATGAGATCAAAAAACACTGAGATGTAACTTGACATTTATATCAACTTTTAACTTGTGACTGATGTCTGATACTGGTGCTGGCTGCACATTATTTCTTTTCTGATTTTGTGTCACACATTACCTCTGATATTTTTTTGTATTTTCTATTTCTTTTGTTTTCATTGTCCTCCCATCGGTTATATCAATGGTGAAATGTAATTAAACACATACTCATAGTAATGTATTTTCCTTGAGTGCTTCCAGTGTTTTATACTTCTAGTCCATTACTTGCAGAGGAATTATAGTTAATACACCACTGCCTTTATCTGACAGCTGGAGTTACTAACCCTGCTTACACAGTAATGCATTAGTGTAATCCAATAATGATAACCCTTTGAAAAGAGCCATTCTGCTACTTTAAGGTCTAGTATGTAGAGTCTCATCTAGCAGTGAAGTTGCAGATGGCAATCCACTAAATCACCCTCACCCTTCCAAGCTTGCTGAAGAACCTATAGTGGTTGCAAAAATCTCAGGCAATTCAACATGACAGACACCGTAGAGGAGGTCCCACTAGATAAAGATAAAAAGATCTCATTCTAAGGTAATGAAAACACACTCAACCAAGTCACTCGGCGTTAACGTGTTATTCCAGCCTTTCCAGTCAGGATTTGTGAGGTAGTTGTCAGGTAATGTTCATGTTCAATTTGTTTCAATTACTTCAGCTTACTTTTTAGTTTGTCAAGCTTTTCTTATAACATTATCTATGGAGTACTCTTCTGAACTCTCTCATCCTCTCTGCACGTTAGCTGCTCAGCAGCAAATCCCTGTGCATAAAAGGGGAATTCTTTTCATTGCAAAAAAAGGTACCCTCAAACACCTAAAGCTCATGGAAATACCACCACAGATGACCTGTCTGCAGCCATGAAGAATGGCTGGAATAGTCCCGGCAAGGCTAAACAACCAAAAGAGGATTCTGGATAGCACGCTGGAATTGGAAAAAATAACAATAATAATAATAATAATAAAGCTTGCGGCTAGATATGTGGTAGATGAAATGTGTCCATGATTGACTCTTCATCTTCATTTTTCAGACGGTTCCGTGGAAAATTCTAGTCACAGGCAACAAACAGAAGATCCCCAGGTAGAAAATCCTTTGCAATAACAGTGTGTATCTCATCATCAGTTTGAGCCAGGTGTGCTTTTCATTTAGTCTGTAACTTTTATGGATTCATATGAATTTAGCTGTAAGCGCCAGCTTACCAGCCAATTACCCTCCCTGACATTCACACAGAGGGGCACACGCAAAGTCTCACAATTGTGTGGGGTGTAATGGAAAATTAATATAATGAGTAGTGTATTGAATACACTATGCAGGGAGCAATCAGTACGGTAATAATATTACTTTTGAAAAGAGTATGGAGTTATGAGTAATAAATCAATTTCTTTGAGTAATGAGCCCAACACTCATACCTTCCCTTAAACTTGGAAAACATGCATATCAGTCTACACTCTGAGCTAATAGATTCAGGTTCAGCCCTGAAAAACTTTTCCAAAGAGTCGTATATCTGTCTTGAGATTCCACCCAAGTTTGAGTCATACTTATGCATCACTTCAACTTATATACATTTTTACAGTAGAGCACTATTGTACTGTTATGCATTGTGGGGAAATTTAATTTAAGCATTACTGTTCTGCTGTGTCACAAGAAACCATTTGTTTCTGTTTTTCTTGCTGTTTCCTCTTTGTCCTGTCTCCATCAAATAGTTTGCTTCCTTCTTGCCAAGGTCTCATCAGGGGGCACGTGGGTGTATGGCTCTCTGTTAGCCACAGCTGCAAAAGACTGTGGGAGAGTCACTGCAGTAACACAACTTGAGCAATTAGAACACTTATGTCAGCTAACAACATTAAATCATGTTGTCAGGGGTGGCTGTTCACCATTGGGTGTCTGGATTTTAGCAGGGAGATTTTACTGTCAGCAACCACAATTAAGTTTTTGACAGACTTAATAAAATAAATGAATTGTATCAGTATAGAAAAAGCATTGACGTTTGAATAATTAAGAGCCACAGAGATGCTCCAAGATATTTACCACTAATATTTCTTACAGTATTTTTTTTTTTTTTACTTTTTTAACTAGATTGGTGAGGATACAGATGGCTTGTAATGGAAATAATTAGTCTTAACTTAACGTCATTGGTTGTAAAAACTTCACAAGTGAGTGTGTGCTGCAGTGATGGTAGTCTGTTATACAAGTTACTGGCACACACTAACACACACATGCACTGTGTAATTGGTACAGAATTCACACCAAAAGTACCCTAGTAGAACATGACTCATGACACGAGCAGCATATGTATATCTGAGTCATGCCTTACAAAACAAACGCCCCATGGTCTACAGGCATGGTGTGTTACAACTGGAAGCTGCAGCTAAGGTAATTTGACTTGTGTTTGAGGTGAGCTAATGGAATCCGGATAGACATCACACAGCGAGTAACACTTGGATGTTGCTATGCTACAGTCATACAGAGAAAGAATATAGGCTCACAGTCTCCATTATTTACAGGAATTAGGAGAGAGGAAAAGATGAGAAAGTGAGATGAGGAACAGCAACCATCTATTTATCACAAATTTGCCTCGAGGGCTTTACAGTCTAGACACCTTTTATTCTTAAAACATGGACCAGTTCCCTTGAACACTCTCTTGGCTTCTAAAACAGACCAAAATGTTTTAGGTTTTTAAATCCCATACCAGCAGTGAACAAAGAACATGTTCCTGTCAGATTTGCAGTATTATTCTGTGGTAACGCAGTGCAGACAAATAGAATCAATCTGCTCTTACAATCTTACCAAGAAGAAAACCAGTTTTAACCACAGTTTTTAACTTTTTCTATCCAGTTTCTCAATATAACCATTGTGGGACCATAATGTTCATCAAAACCAACCCTAAACCTCAATTTTGTATTTATTTCAAAGGCCTACGCTATAGTTGGTAAAGTTCTTTGTCAACTGAAGCAAGTTCAAATCTATTTTCATCTGAGTTGGTAAATGTTGAGTGGAAGACCAGTAAAGTCAGAGAGAAGCACAATTCAACAAATCTTATACAGAACACAAAAAATTTTATACAGAACACAGAAACATAATGTCAGCAGTAACATGATCTGCGGTAAAATGGATTGTAAGATGCAGAACCTCTGGCATGATCCTTTAAAGCAATAACAGTGGGTCTCTTTAAATATTTTGAATGGAAAGTTGTAAATTCCATACTGATGGAGCTGTGTAAAGACAAACAAAAGGCAGCCATGGGAACCTACATGTAATTACAGTATGTTGTCAAAGCCCACACATTTCTCTTTAGGTTTTCTGGGATGCATTCACAGACCACATTGGCACAATCAGAGAATTTACATTAGGCCCGGGAAATGAGTATGTTCATTAGAGACGTCATTTATGGGAAACCAATCTGCATTTAGTTTCCGTCTGGCAAAAGTGCAAAGAAATGTTCATACTAATGTGACCTGTGATGTGTCACCATCTAAATGATTACTGGCTTGCCCCGCAGGCTATTTTCTTCATTATTACTCATCTATACATTAAATTACTTTCATAAAGTATAAGTTAGACTGGTTGAAATATGCAAATAAGGGAGTACTGCAAGTAAAGTTGTGCAGCTAAAAAGAATTTTAAAAAGTATCTTGCAGGTATAAATTGAAAACTTCACAAAGATAATGCAGTATTGGAGTCTGCAACTCAGTTTCCTTTTTTCACTGTGAAATCATTATAATCAAGTTTATTGTATTTTAAGAGATTTATTCTTGGAGTTGAGATAAAAGAGAAACCTTGAATTCATGAATTTTGAAATGCCTTGAGACACAGTGAGGCTGGATGCCAGGATGTGGTTGAAAACAGCTTTAGTTATGAGAAAAGTTCAGCATCAAATGACAACTGAGATATTAAGTGTTAGAGTATACGTAGGTAGATTGTTTGGGTGGATTCATGGCAAATTATTGCACCCTTACCAATTTAATGAATAACACAGGGGCCAGCACTGCAGCCATGTGTGCTTTTTATTCACAACTGATTTAAGGAGCCATAAAAAGTCATAAAATCCATGTAGATTTCAGGATCCCAACTGGAGCTCCGGCCAAGGACACGGGTGGGGTCACTCAGCCACCTGGCATTGTGAATAAAAGACAGACATCAGCTTCATTTGGTTTTGTCATGATGTTTACATTGCGTTTGAAACTAAAAAGCTGGCTTTTAGCATCTTTTTGCAGATTGGAAACAGATGGTGTCCAAACTCCAAATGTGCTGCCAGTTAACCAGAAGGTCTTTAGGAAAATCATTTCACAGCACAAGAGAGGCGAGTGAGTCTTCAAGTGAAATAGTGTAGATCTCTCCCATGCCGGTAGTATGGTAAAGTTATAGATACCATATGTTGTCAGAGGCTAAGAGTTAGGACGTGAATATCACACATGCAGAATGAAAAATGGCCTAAAGATAAATTGTATAAAAGGTTTTGTCTCACAAAAAGTTGGGCAGCTCCTTCATTTATAATTGATTAGACATAAAATTCATTTATTAAGCCAAACACAATAGAAACAAACAGGAGTACAGTTTCCCAGGTCTGTGCAAGAGTGTCTCTGCAGATGTTTAGAAAAGTCTCTCACTCATTAGAACTCACATAAGACTTGTATCAAACAACACCAATGCCAAAACACACACATCACAGTATTCTAACCCAAAAATAATGACTTGGGATAATACAATGAACAGAACTGTACATGCTTCAATTACCTGATATCAGATGGGAAAATCAGTCCTATAGACAAGAACATACTGTTCAACATTAAACAACTTCTGCACACAAGGCTGACACATGTGGAGAGAAACAAAGTGAAATCAGTTTACATGTATTATTTACTACAGGCAACAATCACACTAACAAAAGTAAAGTAACACCATGTTACCACCAGAAACAGTCACAAATATTATCTAAACCAAAGCAGTGCTAGTGCAGAAAAGCACATTTCACACATGGATCTTTGATATTAGTGTGTTAGTCTACTGACAACTGACAATGCTGGGTTTGGTTTAGAAACTTAGAGAAATCTTCTGGAATTGAAACGATAACACAGTGTAAACGCTGAGGTACTGCCCCTTTAAATTTTCACCAAATCTCCATTTCTTTTCAGTATACACATTACAACCAAGCAGCCTCTGTGACGCCTTATATAGTTTCTTAGTTTGATCATTAGATCTGTCTGTTGACTTATTTATTTTACATAACTCCCTAATAAGGGAATCTGTTAAGTGTGAGAATTGCATTGACCATCTTCACCAAAAGCCTGTTGCTAATTTCTAAGTTACACCATGTAAATCTATCTGTTAGTTTCTGTAAACCTGCAAAAGATGAAAATGGATTGATACGCTTGTCTAATTGACCATAGTTGATGATGGTTAGGGTATTGTTGCACGTATTTCATTATCACAGTATAACAGTATTTGTATTCCTTTGTTTTTGTGCTCAAAGAAAGTTTCAGTAAAATCACACTCGACATGGAGTACAGTCTCTCCCTATACAGAGTGACACATTTGTGAGGACAGAATAGTTATTGATAAATTAAATGTTTAGCCAGCAGTGCAATCCAACACAGTTCTCCCATCGCCTCAAACCAAACTCTCTACTCACCACCCCCCTCTCCCCCTGCCACACACCATCTCTTCACAGAGGATCCTTTGTATAACAGGAAGCAGTGTGAAAAGAGAGAAGAAATGGGAGAGCACTGAATTCGTTCCATCCTTTCCTCTTGTCGATCCTGCTGAACAGACCCCTGTTTGACAGGAAATAATACTCGGATGGAGGGATGGTTGTAAACTCTATAAATCCCTTTGCTGAAGTAACCGTTACAGACCATGTCACTCTCTTTCTCTCTTCTTCTTTTTCCACCTTCAGTCAGAAATTGATTTACATTCCCATGCAATGAAAGAGCTTTACATGCTTAATTCTTTACTCAGAAATAACATACAGACTTTGTGCTTCAATTCAGGAACAAGAAACCATCAGAAAAAAAAAAAAAAAGCTCAATACTAAACATTTTCAACACTCCATACTGATCTTTTACTTTCTCTCATTACTGGTTTTATAGCGATGCTGGAGCTTTTCCCAGCATCTTAGGAGGCACATGGCCCGCAGTGTTGCAGTGAAATTTGTGTAGCTGTGATCACACTCCAAGGTTGAGTGTGATGGTTAAAGGTCAATGATTCATAGAGACTTTGACGCACGCTACACAACATGACAAAGTGTTCATAAACAGTTTTGAAGTATTAACATTCAACAATAGAGTAATTATTTGACTTTTACAAGGGTGCCTTAACTCAAACACACCCAAATGAGTGACTCAACAGGAACTGAGGATTACTAGTTATGCGATGAATTTACTTTAGTTTGGGTGTATCCATTAAAACTTCCATATCTGCACTTACCCAACAAGATATATCTTGTTTTCTCTCTTCATGCTGTATATAAACAATAGAAGTGCCTTTAAGCAGTCCCAGCAGGGAACAGGGGTGGCCTAGGGGATCGAGGTTTGAGGACCACCCTAAAACTCTGAAGTACTAGTATAGACAAGGAGGCCACCCCCCAAAACCCAAATGGGTTCAGGGACAGTATTATGGTGTGCCCAGCTGTTTTTACTTTCTGCTGAGGTCTCCTGGATTTGCAACAACTGAAGAAACATGGGTTGAATGGAGACTTTTAAACGGGTTGCAGTTATCTGCTCTCCTCTGTTCTGTCACAGCGACATCGCACTGCAGAATGTCACTAAAGATCACAGATGTGCAAAGCTCAGGATATGTTCTTTACGACAAGAGAGGGACGTTCTCCCCAAGCGTAATGACATAAAGCACAGGAGCAATGATCCAAAATTTGTTCCACAATCAGAGCCAAGACTTTCAGATTTCAGCCATAGCTGTCCAACACTGGTGTGGCAAAGTAACTGCTCTCTTTTATAGCCGGAGTGTGTAATGCTGTCTTCATGCCCATTACTTTTCTTTCTCCTCACTGTCTGTTTCCCATCCACCTTTGCCCCTTACCCCTCCTTTCTTTTCTACCACTGAACATAACACATCACACTACTCCTCCCACTTTGCTCAGAAGATAAAAACATAATAATAATAATAATAATAACTGTGTGCTAAAAAGATAGATATAATATATAGGATAAGAGTCACAGAGTCTCGATTACAACAGCCTTTTCATTCACTCCTGTCCTGTCCTTTAAACCGTTTACAGCTTTGTGTATCTGCACAAAATCAGCCCGTCTGACGGCGCTGCCTTTTTCACTGTGATGTGCAGCTGCCTCAAGCTGCTTCCCTGTTTGCAGGTCTGCACTGAAACATGGGAATAGCTTCCACATGTTCCCCATAGAGGACTGTCATGAGAACGGATGAACTGAGGGAAAGAGAGAGCTTTTAACAGTTAGATGTCCTAAAATCTTCTTTTGGTGGCTGAATATTGGTGCTATAATTTTAAAATATAATAACCGCAAAAGACATCCAATAAACCACATGGTGTGATAACTTTGGCACCCCACCAAAACCAAATTGATATATCTCAGTGGGGTTTATCATGATATAATGAAATAATCTCCTTCCACCCTTGCTAATCAAGTCCCAAATTGACCTCTAATCTGTCTCAGTGTTTTCCAACCATGCACGTTCTTCAAAATATGGCCAGATGCACGGCTTGCGTCAACTGCTTCAGTTGGCTGCATGTGACAAATGTAAGCAAATGCAGTAACATCACATCTGTGCTAATTATTTACCTAAAAGAAAAACACTGCATCTGTAAAGCAGTGGACCACCATCACTGCTTTTCAGGATAGGGCAGATAGTGCATGCAATCCAAGTTTACACAATTTTTGGAAAAAAAAATAGAAAGATGTTGACAGCAGCTATATGTTTGCCTCGCATGTAGCAATGACTCAACACTCTTTTCATGGGAAAAAAAAATACAGAACGAATCAAGAATATGAAGCACCATGTGCGGAACAATGATTTTCTCTGTGTTGTGCTGGTATATACAGTATGCAAGAACCGTGCAGTGCACTTCAAAGAGCCGCTATAAAACCGTAACTTTTTGTGTGTGTAAAGATGGGTGGAGGTCGACTTTGAGCTCACAGAGTTCATATTAACAATCTTTCATCTGCCTTGTAAAATGAACCAGATGCTGCAGCTGAAGAGAAAAAGGCACATCAAAATGACAATAGGCGGCTTTAGGATGAAGTTACCTCATGAAATTCATTAAGATATCCCTCACGTGCGATGGGGAGCTGGCCTCTAAATGAACAAAAGTAAAAGCCTTCACGTTAATATGATTGTTCTCCTCCTTGGGGTATATAACATTATTCCCTTGGACTGAACCATGTGCACGCTGTATTCCCTGCTGGGCAATAAAGCTCATTGGCTACTGAACATCAAGCTGTTTTCAATCTATTGCTCTACCTTTCCTACCAGCAGACAGTAATGTGACAAAAACACATAGTCCTGGAAAAACCTGCAGGTTCAATGTTAAATACATTATTGATGAAATTGCATGAGAGAGACAGAGAAAGGGGAAGATAACAGAACCTGGTGTTGTCATGTGCCTTGTTTCACTGTTGGTTATGGTAACAGTCAGTGAGCTATACAGAGATGATGTTTCTTTTAGAGTCAGCTGACGCAATGTGGAAACTCTGAATGTGGTTACCATCAGTATGTCAGTGTAAGACATCATGCATCCTAATATTTGAAAGCTGAAATGCCGTGAGTCCATTTATGCAACAAAAAATATTATTTCCCTTCCAACACTGGAGTGGTGCATAGTTTTTCCAAGCCAGTCATGTCAGCACCTCCACATGCTACCGTTATGTAAGGGTGGTTTAACATGATGTATGTTAAATGGTATGATGTTTGAGTGCATGAACAGAAACATGGCAGTGGTAACGTGTCGCAAACAGCAACGAAAGCATGAACTAATTAACATCAAGAGCAATTTCCTGTGTCAGCAGGATGTATGAATGCTAAGCTGTCACAGTTAAAATGTGTGTGTGGTCAGACGAAGTCTGCTTTTAAATGACCCCAGTCCTTTTCACCATTCTGTACTTTCATTTACTCAGTGTAGAAATTCAGTATTCCTCTCCATAGACACTTAACTCCATGGGAAACAGCAAGTCTGGCTGTTCTCTGGTCTTTAATCATTTCACCATGCTACAGTATACGTACATCCCTTCAAATGTAAAAAAAAAACCAAAAAACAAAACACACACACACACACACACACACACACAAAAAAAAAACAGCACTTCAACTCAGGTTAAGCAAAACAGAAATTCTGCACTCAATCATATTGATGTTTTGATTGATTGCATATCTACTGGAAAGAGTGAAATGGGACCTGTTTGCACAGCATGTGACAGGAGGAAATGAATCACGGTACCCTACAGTATCTGTAACATATAAAGCTGATTCAGCACAGGCTGAGGTCATAGCTGAGTCACTCCTAGCATGAGCTGCTTCGCTTTGAGGGAGACCCGGATTTACTCTCAGTAAAGAGCGGATCCCGGTGGGTTTCAGGGAGATTACGTAAGCCAGTAGTCAGGCCATCTAATACACCATAAGGGCTGTAATGTGTATCTCCTGTTTGCGGTTAGGAGAAAAGGTGCAACTTAAACAGGTAACATATGGACAGCATATACAGTGATATAAGGAACAATCTTTAAAATGTGCTGCCAACTGAAAATGTAAGCGCATGATAAATATGATGGATATCTTCTGAAAATCCAAAGAAAGACAAATAGCCAATGTCTGAAGACTTTAAATCAATGTTACATCCGTTCATAGATTTGGAAAGGAATCAATCAATGTGCACAGAAGAAAAAAAAACCCTACAGAAATAAATGATTTGTTGAACAGTTTGTGTCTTGCATATGGTTTGAATTGTCTTGAAAACACACTGATGCCAACTAAACAACCGCTGCTCTGTTGTGCTGCTTCAAATGATTCCGCTCAACACTGACCTATTGTTACAAGAAATGGGGCGACCGCGTTTGGTACCACTTATTTCTGAGAGGTCCCATATGCTTCCTCGAGCATTCAAGGCTGCAAGCAAGGACACCTGAGATTTGTCTTTATCTGATAATGTTCTGTGGGAATATTTATTTGATAGGTTTTTAGAGCAGAACAGGGCGAGTACAAATAAATCTTTTTTTTTTCTTTTTTTTTTACAACTTAATTTTCTCAAATTTGAAACATAAGCAGCCTGGAGTGTTACTTGCTTGTTTCAGCAAATCAAATCTCACAATCCATCAACAGCTCTTCCTGGCCCATTGCCTCTCCCTGCCCACTAATGGCCTCTGTCCATTGCCAAGGTAACCACGGCTAGCATGCAGTGCTAATTGACAGCAGACTCACTGTATACATCTATATTGTCTCACAGTTTCTGTAGCTTATTTTAATTGTTATGACTTGACACGTTGTGCATTTTTTCCCTTTCCTGTAAGCACTCGCATACATGAGCCATATGCTGGAAAACATAACTAAACTTGGCATGGGAGCACTTGTGAACATGGAATAATTCAGTCATACAGAGCATACCAGCATGAGTGGTGTGCTGACAGCATACAGAATTTGCATGTGACGCGAAAACATCAAACTCACACCGAGTCTGACTCTCCACAGCAGGCACACTGTACACCCAAGTTGGTGAGGGCTGCTGTTTGGTGACTCATTCAGTTAGGAAACTGGTACACATAATGCTCACCTAGTGACAGCCTGCAGATATTGTGCTGCAGGATTTAGTGTAGGCATATTTTTTATTCTTCTCTCATAAAATAAGTGGAAAAAAAAAGCATGGGTGGATATTTCTTTACTGGAAAAATAATAAATGTACCATCTATCATCTGAGCCCACTGATCCTGTGCAAGGCCAAATAGGAGCTGAGGCCTCTCCCTCCTCATAGTGGGTGAGAGGTGGGGCACAACGTGGTCAGAAAGCTATCCAGTCGCATATTCACACCTTTTAATTTAGACTTTCCACTTCACCTAAAACAGCAAAGTCTCTGGGCTATGGGTGGAAGACAGACACAGGGAGAACATGCAAACTCCATTCAAGCTCCACATGACAGATTCAAAGCCTGGCTCTTTGGATGTAAGGTGACGGTCCCAATACACATCCCCAAATTAATCATTTTATACATTATTTATTCATATTTTCACCTAAAACTGTAATGAGAGGATAATGAATCACAGTTATCATCTCAACACAAGCAAAAAACAAACTAATAATGTGCTCTGGCCTCTACTGGTCTAACTGAGACACAACACTTCATTAGCTCAGCTAACTCTTAGGTTGGTCAACAAACTAACATCATTAGCGGATGACTCAATAAATTATCAAGAATATGAAGACTGATGGCTGTGTCTATCCGGGTATTCCCTCCCACAGTCCAAAGACACGCAGTTAATATGTATTCAGGTGTGAATGTGAGAAAGAATGGTTGTTTGTCTCTCTGTGTCAGCCCTGTGATGAACTAGTGACTTGTGCAAGGTGTATCTTGTCATGTCAGCTGTGATTTGCTCCAACACCCACCACAACCCTGATAAGGAAATGGTGATGCCTGATGTGCTTGTGGTTTTACAACTCAGTTCTGGATTATATAGATCTACCTTACTAATCCTGTAGCATTTACAACGTGTTCCTGTTTTTAAACATAGAGAGAAAAAAAAAAAATCTTTGGACCTCAGATCAATTTTTCCTACTAGCATGAAGCTTTTCGTAGATCAAACAATTCTTCGATGCAAATAAAACTTAATAATCACGCAGATGTTCTGTTGATTGTAAATCCACAAGTAGAGTGGAAATAATAATAAAACCACGGGATACTAATTACTAAATAACTTTCTCAAAGATTGAAAAAATAAAGCATGTTATTTGCTCCTTGGTTTGGTTGATTCCAGTGCAGACGGGCAGATTAACGGCACAATCAGTTTGTTGTACACGTTGATAATGGGATTTGACTTGCAAATTTCAAGATTGCTGCCATCAGGCAAATGATGAAATACTTCTGAGAGGCTGGCACGTGGTCACAGCTTTAATGTTACCAAATGTTACACTGACAAACGTCCACATGCTTCATATTCAAAGTACAACATGTATGTCATTAATATATACTGTAAATGCTCTATGAATCCAAAGTCCCTGACTGTAACCAAATCTGATTTCATATATGAAATATCAGAGATAAGAGACATTTTCTTTCCTACCTTAAAATAACAACTTTACTATCATTTTGGTGCTACACTGACTTGTAATTGGGTGAATAGTGCATCTCATTCCCACTCTGCGCTCTTGTACATCTGTTCTCACACTAACTACTGGCTCTTGGACATTGGGTAACGTGGGTAATGCTTTATGGCACTAAGTCACGCACTACCAACTATGTCGCTGATTTTGGTGAAATTGGATCATGTTTTACGGAGGAAATGTTTTCTGGTTTTCCCTCTGATGTCCTCCAGCTGCTCCGCCTCGACTCTTTGTGATTTACACAGTGAACTGCTGCAAAATATCTACTGTTAGCTACAGTAGTTAGCTTTGCTCAGTTAGCTGTATTGGCTGGCATGTTGGTGTTTACCCAGCAACTTTGGACCACTGTTAGAAAGACGTTTTTTAGGCCTGGGACAAAGGTCTGGAGGTACGTTGCTCTAGACATGTTTTAAAACTGAACAACTAAACATAACATTATTAAAAACACAGTAATCACCAGATGCACCATATGGCATTGTTAAATGGACAGATACACTGTAAATTAGAAACTATAAAAACAAAAACCTATTAACTTTCTGGTCTCCTGAATTACATTTTAGTCAGCATTAATCAGCATTAACCAGTGTTTCAGGTATGATTTCCAAAGCTTTGAAATGAATAGTAGTTGTGTTGCCACACAACTCAATAAAACTTCTTTCAGATTCAGATCTACTACCGTGGTACTGTTCCTCACTTTTTCCACTAAAGACTCCAAAAAAAAAAAAAAAAAAAAAAAATGCTTTTAAAAATGTGATGTAATTCCTTCAAACAGCCTTGCTCAGGGGTTTCTTTATACATATTGCAGTGCCTATGTTGGGTAATTGTCTTGTGAATTATTTATTTTATGTCACTACTATATATACTGTGGTTCTCTAAATGGCCCACATCTAGCAGCCAGGTCAATTTGAATGTAACAGACCAACAAACACGCTGTTTATCATTAAACACATTTAGCTACTGCTTGCTAACAGAACAGTGTCTGAATGCTTTATATTAGTATTATTAAGTTGACAAATGCCGTGCTTAACACAATGACTACCTCAAAGCCTTTATCCCAGTTGTCTGTTGTCTGTCTGAGTGGCCTGTAGCTCTGCGTAATGACTGGGTGATACAGTAATGGCTGATGTCATTAAACACTGCGCATTAACAGAGCTAACACGGTGTCACACTGATAAAGACCACGCTGATTACTGCAACCTCACAGGATCCTGTAAGTCGATGTATATATGGCACAATATAGATGGTGTAATATCATGAAATCAGTGTTATGTTATACGTCTTCAGAGAGAAGCATAACTTAAAGTACTGATAGAAAACAGGCATGAGATTAATCCTGGCTGTGGGATTGTGAATGTTTATCTTGACTTTATATAACATGAGGAAATGATGACGAATAAAATGTACAGTACACGTTGTTGTTGGTCAGCGGTCACACATGTGCTGTGCTACAAGATGCATTACAAATCTCAGAAGAGCATAAGCATCATATTGTACAGTTGGCAGTTAAAAGCATGCAGCTGTGCTCTTAACAATGTCTTCTTCTGTTCCCTATCTTCCATAATTATGCCGATACGGTAACTTACACAGTAGTTGCCTGCGTTTATAGCTAGTTGCCTTCCTCTGCTGGAAGTTTCGTGTGAATGTGTAATGAATTCAAATAAAGACTGACATACACTCGGAAATAAGTGAGGATCCATAAAGAGATAGTAAACGCAAACCGGGGGCATAAAAAGTAGATCGTTTTATTAGCTTTGCATGGTAATAAAACAACTCTACTGACATTTTTAGTGTTTCTGCGGAGTAAAACCTGCCTCAAACATCATCCTTTGAGAGTAAAGCTACAGTTTGGGAGTAGAAAGGCATGTAACACAGATGGTATGGCAGTACAGTGACCCCGACCTTTTATATTTACCATAGACAATGAATTCAGGAGGGAAAAACCACTGTCAAGCTGGAATATTTCATTATGATATGCTGGTTCTAGCTGTGCTGTCACAGTCTGTTGTCTTTATATCCCTTTTGGAGATCTTTTAAATTTACCTCACAACCCACCAAACTTCGATATTACTACTATTATTACTACATGCATGGCAGTTGATAATAAGCACACTTCAGCAAAGTTGTTTTTAAATGGTCATAATTTTTAGAAATTCACGATGATGACTAACAAGCAGCAGCTATATTTATCTTCTGATTTCTGTTTCTTCTAATGTAGATCATTTCCCAGCAAAAAAGATTCAGCACTCTTCATGAAAACATATTCAGATGACAAAAGTATTAAATGGCCACTGTGCTGCTCAGATGAAATACAGGATTTTTATGTCAGATCCTGGCTTAAACCCCTGTGTAATTCCTTGAGCAAATTCCCTGCGTAGCTTGTGGCACATCAGCAGCTGGGTGAGAAGACAAGACGGATCACTGGAGTGACAGATAGCAAAACACCCACAGAAGAGCTCTGCAAGGCTCCCCGACTTCACAGACAGGCTGGAGCAACGTAGACGTGCACAGTGAGACACAAGCCCAGTGATACATTCATACATGGTGTGCGCCTGTGATTCATACATACACGCATGTTTGTATTTTTGTGAGGTCCCCACAGTGAAGACTCATTGGTGTAATGTCCAATTTCTCAGCTTGCTTGAATTTCAATTTAACTTTAACCTGAACACCGAACCATTTTCTTTCAAACACCCTGTTGAAGAAGCGAGCAGTAAAACAAACACTTGCACATTCCTTGAAACCATGCACACCTCTTCTCTGCCATATGTTAGTGAATCAGAAAATACCAGCGCATATGCATATGCATATGCAAATCTATAGGACTTTCAACACCGTGCACATGTATTATGTATATATACTCTGAGTTTTAACATAAAACAAGCTTTCCTTCGCTTAACACAGATTTATGCACACAGACTGTGCATGCACAGTGCACACGTGAGTGATGTTTAATGGTGACGCAAGCGCAGCCCATAAAGTCTGTGTGGATTCAGCTATTCGCCAAGTCAAGGCAGAAGATATGCAGTGTGGTTTTATTAGCAATGAGAGAATCTGACTTCACAGTAACGCCCATCATGCAGAAATGGCACATATGCGCTAAGTCACTGGGCACTAATGTATTAAAATCTGTCCAACTATCAACCGACGACATGAACTGGGTTTACGGTAAGGGTACATACGTTGAATGTGGAAGAAATGTGTTCGAATCTGATCAAGTTAATAGCACGCATTCACAAAAACAACCAGACAAATAAGTAGCAGAATGCAGTCCAGGACAAATGAGTAACAGCTTTGAAAGTGTGTGTGACATGGTCACATTAAATGCCAAATGTTACCCTGGGGAAGTGACTTAATCATGATAATTGGAAGCAAACTTCAAAACAAATGCGCAGAGTTCAAAAAGAGAACCTCCCCTGCTTCCTCTGTGAACGTAATGACTCGCCTTCACACTCCTCAGGCACAATGTGACATTCATACCAGTCAGACTCAGTCTGCTACGAAAACACTTGAGCTGTCTCGCTTTCCCCCAATTTCTGTCATCCACCCTTTTGCAATTTTATTTTGTATTACTTCCAGATTTTTCAAAACAACTTCTTGTAATAATGTGCACATAAAAGGAGAAAAAAAATCAGTCCTCACAAAAAGGAAATAGTCAATAAGAACATGGATATCCTGTTTGCTGCAAAAGTGAAAAAAAAAAAAAAAAGTACAAAGTTGCAGAGAGAGCTATTTCCAGACCCTGCTAAATTGTTAGTGGAACTGAAAGCATGGAGAAGGATTCTTGGCAAAACAATCCCAAAGGCTACAAGGTTGTTTCTCAATATGACAACGAAAAACAGCATCAGCAACAACAGTTTATAGTGCACCAGGAAAAAAAAGACATTCCTGTAAGTTGTGTCTGTGCTGTGCAATAGAGTCATGACAAATGAGGGGACATTGAGTGGAAATTCAGGTGACACTCTTTGGCTGACTGCCTTTTTTTCTGCCCACCCAGGGGAGTAATTTCACACTGTTGAGAGGCTCCGGCACACATTTTTCAAACAGAGAGAGGAAGCAGCTGGAATGGATGGTAGCATTTGATTTCCCATGTGTGCACCTGATGATAGGTCCAGTTTTGAGAAGTTTCATGGATTATAGAACTCTGGAGTTTTCTTAAAATGGCTTCGCAAGGTGAAATTAACTCTCTCTCTCTCTCTCTCTCTCTCTCTCTCTCTCTCTCTAGGTGGAAAGCAGACAGAAAGCACATCTGGTATGTTAATTTTAAAAATGAATCTGAAAAGCACTTGTCTTTTTGTTTTTGCCCTTTCGTTTTGCTCTTCCACTTCGTTTCTCTCCTCAGACAGTTTGGGAAAAGCGGCAGGAGATGACAGAATACAAGACACAGGCCTCTGATACAGGGACGAGACCAACCCTATCTTTTTTTCTGGGTGAATTCTCATAAGGATTATCTATGGTTATGCTTCCATTTTTTGACAGGTCGATTGAAAAGTACTAGTGTGTTTTCTCTCCTAAGATAGGACCCAGAGCAATGGAAAATACTTTGTCTGCTATCATCAAAGGCCACAATAATCCCCTGTGCTGAAATATAATATATAACTGTCATAAGAAAGCAAGAAAAAGTGGACATGAGAGGAATACAAGCACATAAAACAACTGAAAAGAAGTGTTTTCAATGCTTCTTAGACTGGTTTAGCTATATGGGTCTGCCCTGAATGTCATTGTTCTGCCATACTTTTACCATATATACACAGCAATCATACAAAAGCTTTCCTATATGATCAAAGCTCAACCATTAACATATATAATGGAGGAACATAATTTTTGCTGACCAAAGAAAATGGTAGTTTGTAGACTGTAAAGTAGTCCCCCAGAGCGTCTTTGGAAAACCACCTTCATATGGAGAAACGCCCTGGGCACAGAAGCTGCTGCAAAAGAGCTGGTGGTAGAATCCTTTAAACCTCATTTTAACTACCACTAAGGTTTTAGCTCAGTGTGTTTGCTCCCGCACTAATTTATATCTGCCAGTGTGCACGGTAACAGGGAGCAGGAGGAATACCAGGGGTATGATGTGGGACAGGTTCAATGAATGAGCCCATTCTGTTCATATTTGTTCAGGGTCAAAAGTCAAACACAAACATTTTGAAGTTGCATGTTGCATGCAAGCAAAACGGCACGGGATAATTAGAAATAATTATAATGAATTGTACCCAATTACTCTTAATAAACATTATATACATCCTATCACTGTCACACTACTGTAGTTATGTCATGAGTATAACATTTGTCACAGATTTAAAGCGAGCATGGCAAGATGGTGCATGCCTCTGTTTTTTTGGACTGTGTCACTCTAACTGATGTGCAGTATGGTGGTGCAGTTGGACTCTCAGTCTAGAACTGCTAGTTCTATGGTTAGTGCCAAAAGAAAAATCCTGTCTGACAGCATGGTAGAGTTGTGAAAATATTCTTAAAATACAGCACATTTGAAGGGATATTATTTATTTATTTATTTTTTTTATTTGCCCATAATGCTTTTTTACTGCTGACACAGTCCACAACAAATAGCTCTACTTTCTTCAAACCGATGACACGCTGACCACCCCCTTCTGTAGGTCATCCACTGACTACGGATTATAATACCGTCCTATCATTTATGGTGTTTGCAGACCAGCCCAGTCACGTACAAAGTTAAATTCCACAGTTATCAGAGTTTGTAACCATTGTATGGCAGGTCAAAGGTCAACCTTTGTAGACATTCAGCCATTCAGTTTCATTCAGTGAAGGTGACAAAGCAGGACACTCAGGTCAATATTGACTCTCTCTGTGTACATGCATTCTTTCTACTGGGAGACCTGAGGTACAATACAAGGACAGCAAATTTCCTTGGGCCTTTCATCCCAACATACACTACCAAAAGTATCTATGAAAGGTCTCAGATGACTTCAGCCAAACTACATCGAAGATTTCAGAAGAGGTGGAATGAGTAAACCTGCTTTATCCACCACGTCCACCAAAGATGTTTTTTTTTAAAGCAAAAAGAATCCTTGTCACTTGCTGAAGAATTACTTTGAGGGGAAGGTTGTCACAGTGTAGACACAGGCACTTGTTCCACACAGGAAACGTTCGGTCCTCGTCTTGCTGGCTGTGATAGGTGTGTTTGAACAGGCAAATGACAGCACAAGGGAATCATAGACATCCTGTGAGTTGCATGTCACATAACAGCAGGAAGCAGACAGCTGTGTGAATGCAGGTAAACGTGTTTCATCCCGTCCTCCGCTCATCCACCATGGGCATTAGCTTCCCTCAGTCTTCAGGTGTGATGTGACACTCTTTTCACTTGCTGCACGTCCAAACGTAGGAATAACCACAGATAAATTAAACTGTAACACGCTGACAACTTCACTTTTTCACCCGCGCAGGATTAGGCCTGAGACGTTCCTGCTTCGTGTTGGCCTTATTGAGCTATGATTGGCTGGTCACATTGACCTCAGCACATCATCAATCACTGCCGCCTCGAGGTGCCCCAGTTTTATTCTCCCCTTATTAGTCTCTCAAGGGCCAATGCCATGATGGATATCACCATAGGGATATCGTTCATCTCCACGGGGGTTGGTAATGGGCTGGGACCACCCCCACATTCAGGTACTGAGACATAAGATAACATAAAGACCGTGTAGGGAACAGAGAGGGGAGGGAGCGGGGTTAAACAACAGGCTATTTAGGGCTGTATGTGCTATGAGACGTCAGGGACTGTTGATCTCAACTGAGTAAGATGTTTGTCAGCCTGCGCTGCGAGGAGTGTGCTATTCTACTCTGGAGATTATTGCATCCACCTCCTTTATCGCCTCCCACCAAAAGAACAAATATTTAAAGGCTCTGGAAGAGAGATAGACACAGTAGATTCATCCAAGACAAGATATCCATCCTGCCCCATTTGTTGTTTAACATGCACCTTAACAGAGCTGCTGTGGGTAATAAATAAAGTCTAAACAGCAGGTGGAGCTGTCTGTACACTTAATGGACCCAGAACATTTTTTTTCACCAAGATGAAGAAGATAACAAATTATGTTTAAATAGATTGCCCTTGTTTTAAATTATTGTATGAAAAACACCTTCTATAGTACATTATACAGCATACATGCCCTAAGTCATTGCCAGAGTCAATATGAAAATCACCCTGAGAAAAGATATGGTGTCTAGTCATGATCCCTGTGTGGAAATTAGGCCTTAACTACAAAGTATAATAAAAAAAATACACATATTATATTCCAAAAAAAATCAGCACTGGATCATCTTGTGTACAATCCTTGAATGTGACAACAGATTACATTTAATGGAGATAAAAAATCCATCTGATTCTGGCATGAACATGTAAATACATTTTGTCTATGCGTGTTTTCTTTCCTTTCCCTCCTACAGGCATTTTAACATCCAAGTATGCTGATGTAATTAGGTGCAGTGTGACCCAGTAAACAGCAGATAGCAGCATTGGACACATCATGCTCCGCCTGTACTTTTCCCCTCTTCATACAAATGAGCTTGAGTGAGGAGGCAGGTTGAAAGAGGCAGCGGGGTGCAATCACTGCTCTCTGCGTTTTACTGCATGCACTAGTCTCTCTCCTGACCTTTTACACATTAACAGAACATTTTCTGTTGTTTAATATTCCCATTTTTAAATAAAACTTAACACAATATGTATATTATGAACAGTTCCTTTGATACATGTTTCTCTTCATACCTGAAATGTTCTCACAGGAATACCATTCACAAAACATCAAAGAAGCAGGAAAGCAACAGAGGGTTGGGTGGAGAGGGAGCATGGATTTATCTCAGGCAGTGTGTTGGAAAACACCCACTATATGTGCTGCATTGCATAATGTTACACCAGGGTGTCTCATTACATAAATAAATGTGTGCTGTAAGAATGCTGCAAGAAGGTCAGAGTATGATGGCATATGCAGAAGATGCACGCCAACAGATCTTCTTTCTTCAGATTCTGACTTTTTTATGCTAAGTAAATTACAAAACAGTATTATGTTTATTAAACATGCAGCTTACGCAAACATGCAAAACTTAACTCACATTTAGCTTGCCCTCCACCATATATAACATTAAAGACATGCTAACATGTTAAAGGAGCAGTGTGTAGGATTTAGTGACACTAAGCATTGCAGATGCTGATTGCACCCGCCTCACTTTCTTTCCCAGCATAAATTTTAAGCTGAGAAACCCAGAAAAAATGCATAGTTATGCATATTTTATTCTGTCTGGGGAGCACCGTGACACACACACACACACACACACACACACAGACACACACACACACACACACGCACACACACACTAGACTAGTTAATGTAATGATCTATGGATTAAAACACATCATTCAATCAATATAACGCAGACACAGGCTATTCTGCATTATCAGTACTTTTAACGTTTGATACTTTCCGTACATTTTGTTGCAAATGGAAGAGTTTTAAATTTCAACAGCAATCACATTTAGTCAACTCTAAATTATCTATCTCACATTTCTAAGAGAAAAAAAGGTCTTTAGGGAAATATCACAAAGGCTCCTTTTGGCCACTAGAGGGGTGTGTCAGTGTTTGATAGACAGCTGCTCGCAGGCTAAACTCTGGAAGAAGAAGACCTAGGGACAAATTAAACAAACTTGTGCTGTGGCCTTTGACTCATGGGCAGACAGAGTTTTGTTAGTTGTGGCACTGAGGAGTAAAAACCACACCAGCATGGACCAAAGTGACAGTTGCAGGTATGTTTACACGCTGTTTGATGTGCCAAAATGTGTGTTCAGGTTTGTAAGTTAGACAAGAAGAAAATGTGGGTTGTTCAAGGCCCGTGGCTCTTGTGCCGTGTAGCAGACTGTTAGTCAGTGCCTGTGATTGAACACTGACATTACTGCTTCATGCAAGTCTGGTCTAAAGTGAAGCAATTTGATTTGCTATGTGGAAGCAAGTTCTCAATCTACACAGACAGAAAATCAACTAATTAATTAATTAATTTTCACGTCTGTTCTTTCTTGAGAATACAGCTGATTCACAGAGCAGATATGTGTGCCGTCATAGACACTTATAAATGCAATTTAATTTAATTTAGTCTTTTTCCTCACCACTGTTTGCAGGAATATAGATCAATATTTAAAGATACTGAGTGGGAACCTTTTTGTGATAACTTCCTTTGACCACAATCCACACATGAGCTCTTTGAACTCTGATTATATCTAACACTTAGATATAGAACCATCTGTTTTGTCTTCATCTTGTCATTATTGAATGCAAAGAACTCGGTAAGTAAACCCAGTGATGGATAATAGCTTCATTACTGTCATGAAAGCAGCGGTGACCCTAACTCTGTCTGCTGAATTGCGTCTGTTTGTCTTGTCTGAGTGCCGCACTGAAGTTTTCTTTTTATTCTTCCATTTGATAATTTTAGATATTCATCGGGGAAATGATCGCGACACACTTGGGAGTGAAATATTGTGTTGCTCAGTCTGTGGTCCTGAAAGTGCTACAGTGCTGTCTGGAACTGTATCACTGCTTTTATGTCCTCTCTCTCTCTCTGGAGACTGCACCACAAAAGATACTGTTAATGATTTTATTTGAAAAGGAAAAAAATATGTTTCAGAGTAAATGGACTTAATAACAGTGGATGTATGAATAGGCAAAGGAGCATGAATAGTAGCTTTGGGTACGAGTCATTGGTTTTTCAAAGTAAAAATCATCTTGGATTGGATGCTGGACTGACTAAAAGGCTGGATTAAAAGTCTGGAGATTTCCACTCTCACAAAAAGGTGGTGATGTGTTGAGGTGATAGCTGAGGCGTCACTTTTCCTCCCAAAAAAGCCATTTTTATCCATCCATCAGACCCTGAAACAAAACAGCCGCATCCAAACAAACTTGATGATAATGCCTTTGCTGGAGCAAAGCACTGCTCCTGTCTGATTAAAATCTATCCAAAACATCAGTTGTCTCCTGCCACGGCTTTTAAATCAGGTGATTATAATTTTCCATTAATGGATCTTCCCCTGTAAAAAAATCCCATCTAATGGTGGTGATTAGGCCCAGTGGGTCTTTGGTCAGTTTGGAAAGCATCCGGCTATGCTGAGTGTTAGTACTCTTCCCCTGAAGCCCTCCCATTGCTCAGTCCAGCTGCGAGGTCAGTGAGCTCCAGCTAAACCTCAGATGGTCTGGTAAAAGGAAATTACTTTTTTTTTTTTTGACCATGATATTAAATGTACACGGTTGGTTTGATTTTCAAGGCACCCTTTCAGACTCGCCTGTGGACTGTGGAGAAAACACACATAGGAGTAAATTCACTTTTGGTGGTTTAAGTCAACATTTTATCAGTTTCATTCCTATGCATATTTGGACCCTGAGGCTTCCCTGTGCTCACGCTGTCTTTTGTCTTGAGTTTAAGGTGCCCCCCTCCACCCTGTTCTGTTCACCTCTTGTTTTGTTTGCTGGAGGAGTAGTGAAGTGGTATTGAGAAACACTCTTAGCTCCCCTCCACCTCCACCGACACCACCACCGCTGCTGCTTTAGCCCTGCATTATTGAACATGCTGCAGCACGGTGCAGAAGGCAAGACACCAGGTCAGAGTTAAAGAATCAGGATCAGTTGTAGTGGACAAGCTATATTTAAATCACGGTCAGGGCTGTTCTGAGACAAGCATGCAGCATATTACCATTTGTTAATAATCTTTGAATGGATCCTGTCTGGCTTTTAACATCATTGATGTTGAGTTCAGGGGCCCTAATCCCTATCAACAAGAGTTAATGGGGAAATGAATTGCAAAGCAACGCACCCAGATTAAAGAATTAATGCAACTTGTTTTGTTTTTTTCTTAAATCATACACATGGACACCAACGAGTTTGGTTTCTTTCCCGGCATGAGCGATCATTCTAATGATTATATTGATTTTTCTCAGTCTTGTATCTTGAGTCAGAGACATTCAACCCTATGAAGAAATATCTGTTTTATCAGTGTTGCTGCCAGGCTAAACTATAGGTCTACACGACGTGGATCATCAAGCATTTCCTCCTAAAGTCCCCAGAGCTCTCCTATACTTTCACACATGAGTAGACAACCCATCCAATATCCTGCATGGGGCAGGACTCCTGAAGTATCAGCGCGGCACAGGTCATCTAATGTCATACTGTAGCTTTCCTAATATCTAATTTCTCTCAGTTCTTTCTTCCATCTGGGTCTTTTATTCGGAGGATGGCAGTCTTTCCAGACCATGACTTTCCAGTTGGGTGTGTGAGGCCCATACTTAAAGAACTTTAAGGTGGAGGAGGGATCACCAGGAATGCCAAGGCAATTAATCCCATGACCTGCTCTAGGTCATAGGGAGACGTACATGGGCAGAATTTCATCACTCCAAAGAAAAATGGGCATGAGCAGTGAGAGAAAACCATGAAGGGACTTTAATCTATACAGTTTTTCTCTTTCACTTACTTTCATTAATATAATTTGACTATATATTTTGTGTAACTTGCATAACCAGCAAATATTTTGGTTTAACTATAATTTGTATTCAAATGAATGCAAATTTAAAACCACCATAACACAATAGATAGCTTAGAATTGTGTACCATTTGTGAAATAAATATAAATGTGCCATCTGCAGAGCTTGGATGACTGGCCTCTATACAAGAGCGGATGCAAAAATGGGTCGCATTGTGTTACGTTGTCCTGGAAACTCTGAGTCTGAGAAGACAGCGTGCAAACTTCTGCCATACAGCACCTACTACAATATGAAGAGAAGGAAAATCTTCAGCCTAAATATTCGAGTATTTACATATGAGTCATTATCCAATCACTGCCACACACCAATGCACGAGATGATGAGGGGTTTAGTGCGGTATACTGGGAAACACTGAGCTGGAAAGTGGGTGAGATAAGTGAGCGGGTGTGTTTCTGTGTGTGTTTCTGTGTGTGTTTGTGACGATACCAGCAGCAGTGACTGAGCTGTTCTGTATGACTGGAAGACCAGCTGGAGTTGGAGTTAAGATCGGTTGTTTGGTTTTGCCTCCTCCCTTTTGACTCCTGTTTTTTTTTGACAGTGATGCTGCCCCACAGTCTGGTTTGCATCTGCCATCTCCAAATAAATGATGAGGAAAGAAAGGAAAACCAAAACACTTTGTTCATGTGACCGAGACACATACAGAGTTAGCGGCTGGCAGGGTACAGAAAATTACACGACCATGATTCAAGCACAGATTTTCTTATTGCTCAAAGAAAGTGTTTTGACAGGATGTGCCAGCTCTTTTGTCTTTATAAGAGTTTTCCAGTGTATTACAGAAGAATTAGGATGTTGGCAAATAGAAACATGAACATTTGAATAATGTATTAAAGCCTTGAGCATTATAGCTTTATGGAAAATCCCACTGCAGCCCCCCAAAACATAAAATAGCAGGGTTTGATGTGTGACAATTGGGCTGAAGTTTTTACAGTCACAGATGCTGAGTGCTATGATAAGGCAGTGTCTTCACAGCCTCATTTGTTGACATACAGAATTCATGGCTGGAGGCTGTGCGAATTTACCAATTATCTGTGTGTGCCGTAGAGCAACACTGTTTGACTTGGATTCAATGTGCATGTTTGGCTCCACAGCACAAACTGAAAGAGAAACTTAGACAGTGCAATCAGTACTGTGGCTAGCGGGGAACCAACTACTTAAAGTAGCATGCATGCAATAAACTGGCAGTACATCCTATTCACACTAAATAGCATTATATTAATGATCTTTGATTCCTGCTGTAACGCTGCACAGTAGAATATGTTATTATAATTATATAAAGATGTGTCATGAATTGTTCCTGTCCAAACTAATGAGAAACAGTATGTGCAATGCTGTTTTCTCTTTAAAACTTTAATATAGGTTGTTGCCATGCTACGCTGTTCAACTACAGGAATTGTATCATTAAAAGACTTAATGAGAAAAAAAACCCCTATTTCGTTTAACATAAGAACAGGCGCTGTGGACTTGTGGGCAGCGTGTTTAATTAACTATATGTATGACTGAGTTTTGGCTGACACTGGTAAAACTAAAAGATGTATGTGTTGTCATAACAAAAGGTTGTCTGTAATAACTCAGTGACATAAAGAAAGAGCTGTCCCATAAGAAGATAACATCTTGAATGAACCGAGGAGAGAAATGTCTACAGAGGCGAGGAGATAACATCTGCATACTAATCAGTCTCAACAGAAGAATTTAATTGTGTTTTAGCCCTTAAAAGAAAGCTTGATCAGTTCATTGAAACGCTCACACGGGTTTCTGCTGTATAGCAGAGACAACACCACTCTTAAATTTACTCATTAACTTCTTCTTGCATGTTAACTCTCTTTCCTTTTCTTGTTACATGAAATTTTTTCTCCCCATAACAAGACATTTTGTTAAAGTGAGACATTTTTTCTTGTAACAGTGAGATGATTTCTTCCTCATAACAAAGAAAACTTCACGTTGAGACAACTGCCATGTTTTATGGTAATTACGTGTTGCTTTAAATAACCTAACTCCTTTTAAAATAAGTGAAATAAAAGAACAATTTGTATTGTATCCAACTATTGTATCCAAACCACCGTGGTGCAGCTGTAGGTTGAAGTTGGTATACGTGTAAGAAAGCCCAGCAGTTACACAGCCTGGGGCTGGGTACTGTATAACAACCAGTGAGATAAAACTCAAACAAAAGGAATAAGAACAACAGCTAGCACAGCCAGCCGAGAAGCAGACTGAGCATCAACTGAAAGTGAAATAAAAATAGACATTCCTCAAGACAAAATAAAATAAATAAAAATGGGATCATTTAGACTAAACTCATCAAACTCCTGTGCAGCATGCACGTGTCTGTGTTTGTGTGCTCGTGTGTCTGCGCTTCCTCATTTGAAGAAAAGTCCTCCGCAGGTCAAAAAATTCTTTGATACAGAGAGTTAGTCGCACAGACAGAGCACAGGTGACAGATATGCATTATGCATGGGAGAGGAAGGGAAGGCTGGATATAAAAAGCACACTAAGATATTCACAGTTACACATACAGTTCAACAGAGCCATACTGTACTCTTGCCTGTGCAACTTTATTAAATAGACCTAGACAAGCCCAGAGTGTAGTCAGTACCATTTCAAACACATTACCATGAGAGAATACACAGTTATATAAACAGCATATAAAATATAGGATGCACGTATATTCATTTGAGCTTTTGTGTGCATGTATAAACAGCCCTCAGCCTTGCACCCCCCCACCACCACAGTTGCTCCCGCTCCCTGAGGCTCAGAAGGCAGTCTGAGGCTGCACTTTAGTGCCTAACGGCAGAGAACAGCTTTAAAAGGAAAGTCTCAGGTCTCTCCATCTGTTGTTCTGTTCTGGGCCAGGCTACAAGAGCTACAGTAAAATCGCTTCAGTGATCAAAAATTACAAACCTGATGTCAGCAGCAGCACAGCAAACCCACCAGTCAGCTGCTTACGTCTTCCAGAGTCCCATAGAGAAGTCCTTGCAAGTTCGCATTTGTCCTCCTTTGTTTTTGTGATTGATACTGCAGATAGAGAGTGTTAGCTATCCTCGGTTGGTACAGGTGTTGATGGTGTCTCTAATTAGCTGCAGAAGATTAATGATGCAGATTAATTGGCTATAGGAATTTGTATGTACTCCGCTGTGTCAAGATAGTTTTATGGAAATAAGGGCTATCTGGTCACTTGTTCTCTTACATAACTTGATATTTATAAGTTCTAAATCTGTCCCACCATTTTACTCCACGAGTGCTGAAAAACTTAAAGCTTAACAGTGTTACGTTATGTAAATGAGGTCACTCGTTGTGATGAACCGTCATCAATCTCTGCAGTTACCCTCAGCTCGGAGCACTTTAGCACCTTTGAGCCCATTATTTTTGGTTTGTACACTTGTGGTTAATCTCCAGTGTTCTCATAAACCCATTTTCAGCCACAGCGGGCACCTGTTTTCAGAGAAAAAAAAACTCTGATGAACTACCTGTCCAACACCAAACGGCAGACAGTTAGCGAGTAGCAGATGAACATAGCAAAACATTTAGCAGCTAAAGAGCCAGATGTTTCCCTCAGGAATAGGAGGAGATCAACACAGAGCAAAAAAAGAGAGTGGATTTTGAGCTGCTGGATGTGTACAGTTGCTAACATGTTCCCAAACTTCTGTAATAATTTTATGTTTACAGCTTGTTGAATAAATGCAAGTTTAAGGTAAAAAGAAACATCTCGGGAAGCATATTCCAACTTTGCAATTGTCCTCCTTCGAAATAAAATAAGAAAGAAATAAGAAACCAAACTTGGTTGGATCTGGAAAGATATGAAGTGATATGGAAACTCGACTGTCAGCTGAAAAGTAATATACTGCCTCTAATAGAGGATGAGAGGAGTTGCGTGTGTGAAGCCAGGCAGAGTGGAAATAGCTGACATGTGAAACCTATGAAGAAAGAGGCTTAGCCAAGACTCAGAGGACTCTGAACAGAAGACCAAAGAGAAAACAGGGGGGAGGGGGTGAGTGACACACACACACACACACACACACACACACACTTCCACACATACAAAACACAAGTGGACAAACTCAAGACTGTCTCTAAGAGGAGCTACCTACAGAAGTTAGCGACTGCTTCGAGTGCCTCATAATTAGTCTTTCAACAGGCTGGACATTGTTAATCTTAATCTGTCTCTTATCTCTGGTTCCAGACGAGAGGAATTAGTGGCCTTCACCCTGCCACTTGGCTTCTCTTCACGCCTCAGCCATTTCTCCTCATTACGGCATTACAGGACCATGTGGCTCAACGCGATACCGCAGCACACCAAAGCTAGCTCGTTAGCCCTATTCTCATCTTGCCTGATGAATGATATATGCCCTCTGTGGCATCGGCGTCTCAGCGACATTGATTTTGCAACTCGAAAGGTTCTTTAGTCATGTTAGAATTATAATGGAGTACTCATTGTTCTCTTCAAGTACACATGGGCATGAATGTATTCTTGCATTCGCGTGGCAAGATAAACACTCACACCCAAACACACAAAGGAGATATTCATTTTCTTATTCTCAAACACACGTCTGTATACCCGACAGCGAGGTGTGCATTTGAAATTGCTCAAGCTTGTTTTCCCTTAAGCTACCTCTGGGTTTACCTTGGCACCGTTTAAAACAAAATGATTGCTTCCAAATTGCCATTTGCATCTGAAATCCTTTGTAGCCAAACAGATAACGCTAATTAATATGTTGTATACTTACTATAGGCCCATAAACAAACTAATATATTTATCTTCCACTGAGAAGCAATTCCTGCCTGCTGCAATTCTCATGTTGATGCTAGCCTATAGCATTTTGGGAAAATCTCTCTCAGCCTCAGATAGTTACATAGCAGCTCATAGCCATTCCATTCACAGCACAATAATCCCAGAACAGGCTATGCCAAAAACAAGAGATAAATAAGTAATGAAGAAGTGAGTGCAGAGAAAAACAACAGCAAGAATGGAAGAACAATATGAGAACATTGAGTGAAAAAAAAAGATGAAAGCGCTTGTGCATCTTATCTATGAAAGGTTTTATCCCCCCCTTTTTTTCAATTAAAGATATAGCCCTGGTCTTGTCTCGGGAGGATGACACTTTCAGCATGGCCCTGCAACATCTGACTGCTATTTCACTAATGTTATTTTTATGCAAATGTGATTTTTCCTTCATCTTCTTTCTCACGTCCTAATGAAGCGTCTGCTTCGCTGGCAGCATTGCCCTCTCTGGCTACACGGAGGAAAATCATCAGACATACGTCTCAGCCCTTCTGAGCATTGTCTTCACTTCCATGATACTGAGAGGCAATGAGCTGGATGTGTTCAGGGTAAAGCTATTCTCATGATACAAGGAAAAGAGGTGATGCCTTTATAGATATTCACAGTGTAAACATCACAACAAGGCAATTACAGAAACATCTTACAAGTTGCAATTTCTTGCCATCAGAAAATAACTCTGCTCTCAGTTCATTGATTCAGTGAAAGGGTTTATTGCATTTAAACTCCTGATGTG
Organism: Protonibea diacanthus; assembly: GCA_028641955.1. Taxonomy (NCBI): domain Eukaryota; kingdom Metazoa; phylum Chordata; class Actinopteri; family Sciaenidae; genus Protonibea; species Protonibea diacanthus. Next base: position 20,298,403 of record CM053985.1, read on the forward strand.
AAAGACGCACAAATTGCTTAATGCTAAACCCAAATTACTTGATTGGTGTAATAAACTTAGCTTGTGATGGCAGTGTCAGTTTGTCTGTTGGTATCAGTCCACCACTTTAGTCTGGTCTGAACTGCCTCAACTGGATTGTTATGAAATGTGGTGATACCACTTGTACTGCACTGTAGTACCTGCCTGTAGCACCACCGATAGATCAAATGTTTCACTTACCTGCAGAAATATGTCAGCTTTTACTTGGATACTACTTGGACTGGCAAGTACAACAGCTTGTATGGACATTTGTGGTTCCTGAAGGATGAAGCTTCTCACTTTGGTGATCTCTTCATTTTTCCCACCTTGGAGTTGAAGTTGTTTTTGTTCTTTTACTTTATAAAAATTCAGGTTCCCATGACAGATTCAGGGCCTGCTCAGGATGAACTGAAATCACTTTGTTGGCCCTCTAATCATCTGGTCAAAATTTTAATTTTAATTTTTTAATTGTTCACAGCTTTGGTTTTTGTTTGGACCAAATACCTGCAAGACTAAATACTCCCCCAGCTGCCTCAGTTGTACTTTGTGTTGATTGCAAATTAGCAAATGCTGTGCAGATGCTAAAACACTAAGCTAAGAGAGTAAACATGCATATGTGCATTAACATTATTATTGTGATGCTGACTTAATATCAAGCTCAAAAAATCACAGTGTGTAAATATAGTGACATGAAACCACCATCATTATCAACTTGTTAAAAGCCAGATAACAGTTTGCTATGCTCAACCTTGTTAACACCATTATTGGATCGCTTTCGAAGGATTTACCCGAAGCATTCGCAGTAAAATGGTAATGCAATTAGAAAATTAGAAATAGAAAAATATCAGTATGAGCACACTGATCTAATACTTGTTCATATTCTCTCTCACTGCTATGTTGTAAAACACTCAGATTGGCTCTTTTAGGGAACAAAGAGACAGCTCAAAGTTAGAGCTAAAAAGCCACGAGGAGAGGATGAAAAACAACAAGGAACCACTTTAGACCTCATACACCGGCCAAAGAGTCCATTTTGTGCTGGCACAGTCATTGCAAAAGGCAAGGAAGAGAAAAGAGAGCTTGGAAGTGAAAAGGATATTCAATATACTTTATCACAAAGTTATATGAACACTAAAAAGACACAGGAGCTGCCTGAAGAAAACAATGAGCCAACATCTTCAGAGAGAAAGCATACGTTCACAGAGGGCGAAATGACACCCTTCCACAGATATTTCAATTAACATACTGCTGATCATGTTTTTGATGAGTGACTGTGATACAAAATTAATGAAAAGTGTAAGTTTTAACTGCAGACTTGTTAGCTGAAATGACAGATTTTTGCCAGAGAAGCCTGACAGTGTGATGGTGTGAAATCGCATGAGGTGTGAAACCAAGTGACAGAATTTTAAAGTTAGCGATGTCGTGATCATAACAAAGGAAAAGGAGATAATGACGGGTTACAGAAAGCTGACAATGAGGCTGTCACGTACAGAAAAGAAGGATTGTGCTGTCGCCTTTGTTTTCCGCTTTAACACTGCTTTCAGTTTGATTGATATTAACATGATATGCTAACATTGCATCCTGCATTGTTGTCTTTTATAGGACAGAGGGGCTGAAAAGATAGGGTGAGCCACTGTAAGCATCCTAAAGGTTATTTTACTGCCCTTGTTATAAAACAAAGGCAGAGAATCCAAATAGCTCAGTAATTAAAATGTCATTAATTTGTGGTCTCTTATCAGACCTCACAGACAGCTCTTAATGCAGGCCTGTGAGGAAGATAGAGATTGCGTATTTTCAGACAGCAGCGCATGCTGCTACCCCTCTCTCATCAGTTATCTCAATAATGGGATATATGTGGCTGCAACAGACAGCACGACATTTTGACAATTAGCCAATTACGTTTCATCTATGTAATACCGGGATTGGTTTGCAGAAATAGTCGCCTAGTGCAAATATCTCATTAAAAAAGTAAATTAGGTTTCATGATCACTAGCTTTGATGATTCATAACCTTTTCACTTCACATTACTAACACGTGTTCACACATAAACAGAGGCGGGCAACTGTGCTTGTGAACACAAATCTGTACAAACACACGGACACGTGTGTCACCCATCATATGCATAATGAGCGGTCAGGTCAGAATGCTAATTTTCAGTTTTCATTTCAACATCAAAATCAGCCTGTTGTGCTGTGTTATTTTCTCTGAATAATGTCTACATGTAATGTAAAATACTACTGAGCCGCTGTTATCTCAGTTTTCTTAGGTTCTTATTCCACAAAATGCTGTAATGGAACGTTGCATGTAAAATTACAGGCGAGAAATCAAAAGACGTAATGACATTATGAGACGTAACGCAGAGAGAATGGCTGATTTTACAACATTCCACTTGTTGTACAGTAACAACACACTCTGTAAAGGTCCTTCTCTGTGTTTCACGCTGCTTTTATCCATTGAAGTCTCAAACGATGACATTCTCACTTTATTTTTGCAGAAAGTTTTTGAAGAGTCAGTATATTGACATATATTTAGAAAACATGCTGTACTCCAGGGAACGGCGTGTTTCTCTATGTAGCCTAGTGGAAAGTGGACATAGAAATAAGGTTGGTGGATGGGCATGTGGTACATCTGACACTGATACAGGTGAGTGGAGTTATTTTGGTTACACTTAAAACTGTAAACCTTTTCCAAACCATAACCAAGTGCTTTAGTTTCCTTACCATTACCACACTTTAGCTTTGACATGATCTTTCCCCTGCACCATTCCATAGTTCCCATGTCTGGATATTGTTGAAGAAAGTAGTTGTAGGAAAGTTTGCACTGACGTCTAGTGCCAATAAGGGTTTCCCAAAATTGTTATTTTAAGTCAATATGACAAGTCACAATTCACTTCAGAGGGCTTTACCTCTCCCAAGTTGGGCAGACAATAGATTTGAGGAAGGTGGGTCTAACTTCAGATGTTGAGACATAACTAATGCCACATCTTCTCCACCTGGAGGAGGACAGGCCACACGAATAAGAAAGAAAAAGACAAACACATACGCCATATTTAAAATGTTTTTTGTTGATTATACTGGACACATCATTGATGTTCCACAGCCCAAAATTACTCATCTTATACCCCTGCGTATGAGTTGTCCACTCACTGATCACGGACAGAAGAGTTCTTGATGAATCACAAGCTGACAAAGATGAAACATATCCTTGTTTGCCGGGCTGCCAACCTAATCTGCAAAGAGGACAGGCTGTTCTCTAGATAGAATCAATCATCACAATGACCATGTTGGTTATACTTCTGATACCAGGTGATAACAACTGCATATATTACATAGCCAGTTTGACATCTAACTAGAAAAGGAGTACAGCAATCAAAGAGAATTTTGGACAGACTTCCAAGCCAAATGAAAACTGTTAGATAATCGATCTTGTTTGACAAATCAGCCTAATCTGATGAATTTCCTCTATCCATCGTCCCCATCTGTCTGACCCCTGTAAGAGTTTAGCTGCTCATGCTTGAACCGAGGCCGACTGCTGAGTGGAGCTGGCTGGATGTGCTGTTACACATGGGGCTCATGATGTAGATCAAACAGGCTGAGCGATAGCTGGATGCAGCCAAGGCGGTTCACCTGTCCTGGTAGCTGAACAACTGGCAGTCAGTCCTGGAGATGTTTGAGCCCCAAGCCAGCTAAAAGAGGTCGCAGTAGGTGGCCTGACCTGAGCACAGGAGAACGCAAACGAGGACAGCTGGCGGGGACAGATGCCGCCATTTGGAGAGCAATAGTGGATTTTAACTGTCCGTGTTATTAGGCTGAGTTGTCGAGGCAGCCCTTGGAGTGGAGTTGCTGCTCAGGCAACTAGCATACTGCTGTTTTCAAGCCCAGACAATGCCCAAGCAAGCTGCTTTATTAAAACACCATCTACTCTAGTGTGTGGAGGAGGGAGACAAGTTCCTGTCAATGTTTTTTTTTTTCCCCTTTTCTTGTGCTTATTTAGGGAGATAGCCTCTTTCCCCCAAACACTCAGAGATATACATGCAAACAGATGCCAACATGCATATATTATGCACAAGGGAATGTTACCGTAGCCAGCAGGTCAGCTATTGATGTGTTCATCTGGCATGTTTATGAAACGTGTGAAAACTCAATTTACTTTCAGAATTATTACATTACATGAGTCGGTATTCTCTAACATGGTAATGGGATGAAGAAAGAATGAATAAATAAATAAAATAAAAAAGTCTGTACTGTTTGATGAGCTACATACTGCAGTATCACTATTACCAGACAAAGGATGAGGATGTTATACAACTGGGTCTCACACATAAGCGATGAATATTGTTATCACTTCTCCTGGGCTGTATGACTGCTACTTTCCTCTGATTCTGGTATTATACCTGTAGGAATATAATCTTTTCTTTTTTAAAAATACTCTTCAGTCAGAGTGACTGTGCAGTTTACTCCATCAGAGCACACAGGGCGAGCAAATGTTCCTCCCTCTCATAGTTGATTTAACTGTCATATCACATCTGCATCAGCAGCAGTGGTGCTGGATCCTGTGTTGAAACCCCTCATTAGTGTTTCAGTGCGCTCTGATTGCTGATTGACCAGATTGAGATTGCAGGCATCAAAGCTATTTCCTCCTCCCAGTCACATCCTGCCCCATATTCCCTTCTTTATCCCCTCCTCTCTCTCAAGGTTTAAGGGTGTCTTAGGGTTTGGTTCAGGTCAAACCTGATTGCTCTTTACTCAGGTCTGCTGTCTTCATCTCCGCTTGCTTTTTTCATGAACTTTAAACAACAGTTAGAGATCACATTAAGTGCTGAAACAGCCAAAAACCTAAACTCTTCTTCAGACCAATTTGTGATTGTGTGAAGTGTTTACACCTAGATTCAACAAAGCACACAATAGACGGAAAGAAGAGGATTACATTTGTGTTACAGTATATCCCCCGGTACGCTTCTAAAATAACATTTCACTAAAGATTAAAAGATGCTACTCTCTTTGGCATTTGGCCTTCTGACACTGTTTAAAATGAAAGCCTGCCTTTCTGAAGTTGTGAGGATCACATTTGCCACCCTGAAGAATATTACAATCTACCTGCTGTTTACAACCATTAACCAGCAATCAGCTTTACCTTTCTTTCACAGGATGAGGATAATATTTCTCGCATGCATACCATAGCTCCATTTAGTTTCTCTGAACCCAATTTCAGCGCTGAATATATTTCATGCAATGAAACATGTATGACTGCTGAGATGATCTCAGTGGTTATTCCTTTTCATTTCCTCTTCATGTCTTTTGCTCCCTCCTGATGTCGATTTCAAGTCACAATTTTTCACTCTTGATAAAACTACTGAGTCGCTTCCTGTGTTTTGGCATTAAATTTTAATGACATGCAGCATTCATTGGCAGAGATGAGAGGGCGGCTGGTTTGAAAGGCTCTCTGATGTGTAACGCTGCACCCAAATGGCTCATTGGGCTTTCATGGCAATTTGGTATGATCTCTGCCATCTCAAAATGTAAATAAAAAAGCTTATGCAAATGGGAGGGATTTTATATTTCTGCAAGGATTTAAATGTTTGTTTACTCATATGACTCTCTGGGAGGATACATGTGTTTTTTTTATATGAAGCTGTTGGGAAAACTGTATGAATATGCAGATAATGTTGGCTTATTTTAGCATTTTTTTGGTTTTGATTATCTTTGTGGACATGACGTGTGGAAAAAAGGGAAACAGAAACATATGATACATTATTATTATTTATTTTACAAGAGTACAAAATTAAACAGATCACTTTAAGGGGCAGATGCCAGACAACATTGCTTTTACTTGAAAGATTAGGTCTGAAGTCTGAAGTCCATTTCTTTTGGAAATGATTGACTCATTCTGGTATTTTAAAGGAGCCCACAAAATGCTCCAAAACTGTGAAAGACCTTGCCCAGTTATATTTTTAAAAGTCAGCTGTAGACCCATTTATTCAGGCATGCTGTTAGTTAATGTAGTACTTTATCCTTTTTTGCTGTCATTGTTCTGTGCCTATTTATTGGATCTTTTTTGTATTTTTTCCCTATTTTTCTCTATTGTGTTTTGTTTTATAGCCATTTTTCATCTACTATATATTGTGTCTTGTTTAAATACCATCTATTGTTTTGTTTTTATGCCATACTATAAAGCACTTTAAGCTGCATTTCCTGTATGAAGGGTACTATAGAAGTAGTAGTTATTACAATTATTGCTGTTAAACTTGATACTGTGCCTTTAAAGTCAAAACACATTGCTTTCTGCTTATCACTTGTCTGAGCCAGATGCTCCTTTGTTTGGAGGTGATCAACATTTGAAAAACATGAATATTAACACAAACCAGAAAATGACCTGACACTGAAATGCCACGTTAAATTAGGTTGTGCACATTCACTGTCGTTGTGCAACTGTGTGTTATCAGCGAAGAAGCCAGTGCATCCATCACAGTGACCCAGGCATTCAATCTCCCTCTCTCGTTAAAATGTCCTTGACGTTCTGATCATGAATGAGATAGTATGTTTACCCTCTAGATAACAAAATCACCCTTCAAACATCCTGACAAAGGGCATGCGTTCAGCTGTGATGTTAGAGGACAAGCTCAACATGGCACATTTTACAAGGAAGAGCCTCCAGTTAAATTCGACGATGAAGTGCTCACCTCCTGCAGCTCAGTCAGTTTGTGAAGCTGTTTAGCTGTTATGACACTATTGCGCTTCACTCTGAACATTGCATTGCTTAGCAGCATAAACAGTCACATCACTAATGCAGTTCAGTCAACTGGCAAAATATAACCACACATGAGAATTGATGAGAGCTAGTAGACACTCTAATGTGCAGTGTGCTAAAGAATATGAAAATAAAACATAAACAGTACTAAACTATGAAGATAAAATAACTCAAACGATAATAATCAATCAATATTGAACATGATGTCTAGAAAACATTTAGTTGAAAATGCATTAACACTCAACTAAATCAAACCATGTCATAGTTTTATATTACATATTACATGTTTGTTTGTGTGGCATTGTAGCTGTATTATTGTATTATTTGACGTCTATGAAATGTGTCCTGAATTGACATGAATCTGGTGTGTGTGTTTTGGTGGAAGACAAATTGTCAGACAAATAAAAAAAGCGGTAACAACATTTGTCCTATGAGCCAGAACCGTAGTGAAGGTTTGAATATATTTAATGTTGGTGCTGTTGTGTTGCAGAGTCAAAAAATATGAATCAAGAAGCAATAGAGGACAATCCCAAATGTAAAGTGATGCAAGGCCAAAGTATTGTTACAGAATATATGCAGTGAAAGTGCCGTAGGCTACGATAAAGCACCCGATATCACTGCAGATACAAATATCCAAACCGCACTATTAGTACCTTGAGGGATTTTGTTTGTATTATTTGATTCTAATTGGGTCCACAGAGGGTCTGAACACATGCATATTTGAACTGCCAGACAAAGAAGTAATTTAAACATGTTGGCTGTGTTTCAGAAGCCTACAGGATCAACAAAAGATACGAGCTGATGCACTTTATTCTAAAACTGTAACATTTTTTTTCAAAAGTCTAAAACTTCGTTCAAAAGTCAGAGATGGCAAAGCTGTAAATCAGTATGTGTGAGAAAATAATTATTCAGATTTTTGAGATGTCACACCAAAACATGTATTGATAATATTCCCTGTGATGACAGCAGAAATTAGAAACAGTAGACATGAGAAATAAGGCACATGGCAGCGGGGTAGTCTTATCAGACAAACACAAAGTAACCATTACATACCCAGACTCTGATTATGTTTGATAAAATGGTCTCTCAAATTGTACCATTTAAATGAATTAATGTCTGTCATATAGGAGAAAATAAAATCTGACCTTCAAGAAGCCGATGCAGTGGATACTTAGATGGCAAAGGGCCTCCTTGTGTTATTAAATGTATTTTCCAGTAACTGTTTATCTCTTTTCATCTGGGGAAAAATGTGTCTGTTGAAGGACCAGTAAACTAAAGAGGTCTGACTGTAAAAAGTGAAATGTAAGTTGACACTGCAGTGTGAAACGCTGACCTAAAGAAGTGCACTGTACACAGGTCTCCAAGGACTATTTGCCCTGATTAAAGCTTCCACTGTGTTTTCAGAGCTTTAAATATTACAGTACTGAGAAGTTTAGACTATATTTCTGCTCCGGCTTTGTGCGATTCATTAAAAAAGTGACTCTCACAGGCCCTAAACTCTCACGCTCCTTTTTGACATGGACTGCAGGCTCATTGGAACTCGGCTCATGTATCTTTCATAGACTGCTGCAAAGTTCTTGTCACCTACATCAAACAGTCGCATCACGGAGGGACAAAGACTTCAACTTCAGACGTCTCATCTATCTTGTTCTGTCTTGAAACAGGAACCACATTTACCTCTTTGCCCCTTTTAATATATTGTATAATTTTTATAATGCATCTAGCAAATCACACCTTACTAATATGTTAGCTTAGCATGAGAAAAGAAGCTCAAAGACTGCAAATATATTTTTTAAAAAGTGCCTAAATTGTCACAATTTTTTCAGATTGATGTGAAACTAACGTAATGCAGCAATTCGTTTTTCCTTATCACTGAGAATACCTATTAAGAAAACTGTCCTGATCAAGTTTAAATGTTCAATAGGTAATTTCAGGCCATTATTCTCTTCCAACTTCAGCTTTCCTTCAATTTTCTTACCAATTATTTGGGTCCTGTCTAATTAATCTTCTCATTAACCTTTCACATTCTGTGGCCAGAGCCCACGCTCAGCCCTTCACCACACACAGGAGAATGAAACATTAAATTTAGCTATGAATGATAATTATATCCAGCCCAGAACCTGCAGATATTCATCAATAAAGCAAAAATGGGTTATTTTGATGATGGTGACTGCCACAAATCACCAGCTGTATTGATATTCATCACATACAATATAACATCTTTCACAGAACATAGTATACATCTTATAAACTGAACAAGTTTAACGCTGGGGTTTACCAGTCACCACTCTTCTTCACAAGCTCTTGAGCTGTCACACAGTTTCCTTGGAAGTATGATATTGGAATAATTTCTGAAATCTTGAAAATCTCACATTGACTTTGATCTTAAAGTTTGGATAGTGGGTGATGTCAGTTCACCTAACATGACTCATCATGAGAATATTTATTTTATCCAGCTTGCATGCACTGCAGCAAAAATATGTATACTTAAATACCAGAAGTCTGAAAAATCCTCAGCATGGACACACTGGATCAGTGAACTTTTATCCCATAGTACTCCTGAGAAAGTATTTTATTCCATCAGAAAAAAAACCCCACAAACTTTGACTCTATCTGGATCTCTTTTTTAAGATATATATATATTACCCCTGTACTATCCTAATAATGGACCGATTTTTATACTGTATATTTATTACCTTTATCAATACAATATACAATTTTGGTTGTTTGATGATTTAAATGTACCATAAGAGCCGAGTATGTCATTTACGTTAATTGTTAATGATGAAAAAAGGGAATGTACTTCTACTATACCATACTCTACTATACTACTGTACTTATTCTATACTTCTACTAAAACAATTACTACTTACTAATTACTAATACCACTACTACTTCAGCAAAAATACAAATAATATATTTGGGCATCAAAACAAGCCGTAAACACAACACTGACGTATTATTTCTCTATAAAGTTGACATGAAGTGTTTGTCTATTTATATAATCGCGTCAAATATCTCTTTAGCTATGAAATGCTCCACTAACTTTACCAGCTGGTCTGTTTGCTGTTAGATACTGAGTAGGCAGTGTACAGTCAGTTTAATGGAGCTTCTTAGCTGAAGACAGCTGCCTGTTGCAGCTGTATATTAAGGTGATGAGAGCAATGAGACTGAAACAAAACAACACAACACAGCTGCAGACCGTGAAACTAAAACAATGAGCTGAAAGATGCTAAAAAGTTCTGTAGAGTTTTCTACTGGTTCTACATTACACAGTCATTTCATCAGTTGTTCCAAACATACGTCAATTAAAATGCCTCCAGACATTTTCTGTGTTTGCAAAATCATTACAAGTGAGTTGTTAAACATAGGAAATATGTATATGAAATATAAAATCATAATGACCAGTGTCTAACAGCTTGTCTAACCAGTCCTAGCCCTCTCTGAATACATTTCCTGTGGGCAGATACTTGCATTGTTACGCTGTGAAATAATGACTTATCCAGGAAAAAAACATGTAGTGCAAATTGGCTTGTAGATGTGCGTCTCCATGAAAAGGTTATACAAAGTAATGCACACACTCCTGTGACATGGGGTGCAGATTCTGGACAAGATGTCTCTTAATGCGTCCGGGTGATATCTGTTTGAATTGGATTAGGCTTTTGTTCATGCGTTCTCTCTGTAGAAGCTGTTTTATCACCTCAGTGAGACTTGCTCCGGAACACTTCTGCCGTACAAAACAAAAGAAGGTATCCAAGTTGACCTCAATATTAAATGATGAGAATTAGTTTGACACTTCTGCAAGCTTTTTAGCAGTAATTTCTGTCCCACTTGAATGTTCTACAGGTTGAAAAAACTGAACCCAAAATAACATTTGCATCAGTTTCATTACAGAAGTGAACAGTGCACAAAAGACTGGCCCAGTTCTGCCAAATAAAGTCCCCAAAGACTACACAAACAAGATAACAAGAGAGATATCACAGGGCACTTCGAACACATTTGCCCTGAATACTCATTGTGACAAACAAAGCGTTATGCAGACAAATTTAGTCCATATGATAAGCGACCCTATATATAGCTCAAACACTGGGAGGTGCTGTAGAGTTCCAGATATAAAACGCTCTGGATAAAGAATGATGAAATTTGTCACCAGAGTTTTCATAAATCGGGTAAAAACGTTGGTCGCATGCCTGCAACAGCAACAAGAGTAGTCATTTTGGCCACCAGCAAAGAAAATTCAAATAAACAAATTGTATTTACTTCACACAGGAGGCTGTCCTTATTGGAAAGATGGGAACACGATTATGATCGGCTATAATCACACAGCAACAATAAATAAATGTGTAAACTGTACATGCATGATTAGGTCTCCTAGCTATCCTTACATACATTGGGGGTCATACAGATGACCTCTTGGCTGATGGACTTCCATCACTTCTATACTGCATATTGCTTAATGTTGTTGAATTCCCTTTAAAATGAATCATCATCTGTTTGTCTTTCTTTTCCATCTCCAACACTGTCAAGTTGTTTACAGCATTTAATGATGTCAACAGAGAATGGAATCATCACATATAGAAACAGGGCTATACCGCCTGGCTGTCTCCCAGTACGTGAGGACTCCAGACATCTGCATTAGGCCCATCTTCAGGGACATGCCAATCACTTTCTCAATTTCCTTTGTATCGGTGTTAAGATGTTCCATTCTTTTAAAAAGCGGCACGTATTCGTGTTTCTGTAAGAGCATGAATCAAATCTTCTGACACAAACTTCTTTCAGATGCTTTCTAATTTTCATTTTATTGAGCCACCATGGAAAAAGATAATTGGATGGTGAGTCTTATTCCCAGGTCATCAAATACCAACGCTTTGGGTGTTGGTAAATGGGAAAAATACATCAAATACAATGTTTTGGCAACCCATAGCATTGTTTTTGATGACCCGGGAATGAGACAATCACACCATTTTTATGTTTCTTTGTTTTGCAAAAACACACTGTATATGTTGGTATTGGTTAGATTATGGTTATGAAAAGGTTATATAAAATAGATTTACATTTGTTGGAGATTTTTGTTCAAATAACTGATTGATATAATTGGTATAAGTCAAAATAAACAATGTTTAATTACAGTAGCAATTTGTAAAACTGGATTAATTAGTTATTTTGCTTGTCATAAACATAAAGCCACTCAGTGTGACTAATGACTTTTATTAATGGTTGATAAAGTATTCACTAACGGTTAACAGAACAGCCAGGTTGTTGATACATTTCAGAATCCCTCTTTCACAGACCACTTGGATTACCTTCTGGAAAAAGGCTGCAGGGCATCTGGGCTGAAACCTAGAATCGATGAAGTGACAGTCCTTTGCCAGGGCTTCTGTCTGTTGTTGCTACGTTGTGTGGGTGTTATCTTTCAGCGTTGCAGGTCCTTGGTTGGTTGGAGCCCGAGGCCATAGGAAGTGGAGGCAGCTGGCTAAAGTCTCCAGGTTACATAAGACCTACTACCCCATCCTGGTAGCAGAGTGGCATCACTGTGTTACACTGGGTTTTCAAGTAATGTTCTTAGATCACACATTAATACTAGCACACACCACACAAGCCGTCTTGTGAATAGTATTTGTGTGTACAATATTGTTAAATTCATTTTTTAAACACCATTACAGACCATACATTTACCTCATTTACTTCATTTTTAAGCTTGTAATAAACTATGAGTGTATCAAATATTTTTAACTTGTCACACTTCCCTTAGTTGCTGTGACCTCAGAGCCATAACAGTGGTTTATGATAAGGTTAGAGCTATGTGCTTCATGCAGGACGGTGTGACTTTTGGACAACTACACAGCAAACAGTCTCGCCTTCCAGTGGATGTTGAATTCAAAAGGGCTTCATGAATCATACATGTGCGATTAATTGAGCGAAAGGAGACGCTGATTAAACTTGAATTCGTTAAGTTACAGTCCCTGGTAGTTCCCCTCCGTACCATCCTGTCACTTAGCATTACATTTTGAAAAAGAGCATTTTCCAACGCTCTGACCCACTTGTCAGAATGATACACGGACATCAGTAATGGAAATATTTTATGTTGTAACCCCTGCAGTGTGAGGCAGGCATCTTCCAATTGTATAGTTGAGTAGTAAATCTTGTTAAGATAGCTACCTTGACCAAGTGGCTGTATCAGGAAGATAATAAAATGACCCCATCCGTCCATACTTTATACTTCACACACTTAACACACCTCCAGATAGGAAAGGACCAAGAAATACTCAGAAGCATCCAAAGCTGGACTGAACATGAACATAACCTATTATATAATCAGCATAATGTTATCCATCATCAGAATTGGCTTATTCATCCTTGACAATACATTTGTTTCCGTAGCTGTACTGGATTTTACTTGTCATACAAAACATACAGTGTTATTATGTACAGTGAATATTTAGAGGAGCTACAGCTTTCAGCCATATCCCAGGTGATAAAACTTTACATTATTTGTATTATTTCTACTATTTAGTTCAGAATAATGGAAAAATCCTTCACACTGAGTGCATCTCTTCTGCTGAGCTAAGGAGAATAAGCAGAATACGTGGAGCTTGACTTGAGTTTGTGTTGTCAAAATAATTATTTTTTCTCTTTCCCAAGATAACTTAATAAAAGACAGACAAATGTAAAAAATGTATTTTCAAAACAATTTAATGAGCTTTTTCCTGTACTGTAGGAGGCAGCTTCAATTACACTTCTCCTTTCTTCAGTCCCTCTATTCGCCAATCCTGTTACTTGCCTGTCAGTCAGTTACACATGGGAACAGCGGGAGAGCATTTAATGTAATCCATGTCCTGTCATTTCTGTTCACCTGATAATGTAACATTTTACAGCACAGGGGTGGACATGCTCCTGATGGGAACAAGACCTTTAATTTCTACACGTTCCTGCAAATAGCTTTTTGCACATACTATGCACAGGCAGTCAGGAAGAAGCCAGATTACATTACACTCTTTGTGTGTCCATCTTTAACTCAGTGTAACATTTGAAGGCTGTGCAACATCCTGAAACTTACCTTGAACTTAAACCACTTATGGTTGATTCCACTGATATCTGTTTTTTTTATGACATCACATATACAGTATATGCATCTTTTTCTTTTTCTCAATATACAGTGTTTAAATCAACATTAACACCTCCAGTCCCTTGCGATACCATGGTTGTAATTGTGTAGTTGTTGTGATTACATTACTTATGATCTAAAACTAGCATGTCATCTTTGCTAGGAGTGAAACATAAAGCAAGTGCAACAACACGAAGCACTAAACTAATATTACTTACTAGTCCAGCGGGAAGAAGCCCAGCTCGGTGTCTGTCTTTCAGCCTCTTATTTCAGTCCCAAAAGTCAGTCCTAGATTTACTCTTGTCCAGTGGCCTTTTGTTTGGCCACTTTCTCATTTTCTTAGCTTCCCCTGTCAATATCTCCTTTGCTCTTTGTTCTCTGTCATTATGTCCAGAGAGGCTGCTGGGCCCAGTAACATTGCCAACTTGCCTAGCCTTGGTTTTGGCATGGCCCCAGCTCTGCTCCCTGTCAGCATTCCCCTGCACCTGAGCCTGAAATCCTCCTCTTTCTGGTGGTCCAAAACGCCTGTGGTACAAACACTAACACTCCCCCGGTGCTCTGAGCTCACAGTCCAGGTAGCCCAGCTAACAAAGTGATCTAACATTAGCTAACAGCAGCTATACATCACAGCAGTCTAATTTACTTTACAGGAAACTCTGTAAGTCACCTACAGTTTCATCACAATCAGTGAAATAGTCGGTGGTGTGTGACTTAGTGCGTTACTCTTGTGGGAGAAATCACTGCATGTTTTTTTTTTCTACTTCTTCATTTTATCTTCATCTTTTGTAAATGAATGCGTCTTAACCTCCAGCCACCTTTAGGTTTACACAGCTCAGTGATGCTTTAATCTGCTGACTCATTTCATCAGTTTGCAAAACTGAATTTAATCAGTGGGTCACCAGAATAAATACGCCTTGCCTTTTGATCGCAGTAATAGAATTATGCTCCTTGCATGGGAAAAGATAATGGAAGCGAAATTGGAAGGGGAATAAAAAGGTCAGGTAACAGGTCCAAACAGCTACACAAATGTGGAAATTGAGATGGCAAAACATGACTGCTCTTTTACACTGAAAGTTTTTTTTTGCATAAATACAACAGCCTCTTTAAACAAGATGAAGAAACAAGAAATTGTTCGCAGATACACAGGTTGTAGGATGCTGAGAGAACAAAAGTGGGAAGTGAGAAAAGAAGTTAAGAACAGTAATGATGTGTACAGCAATGAAGGGATACATAAATACATTTCTTGGCCACAAAAGGGAGCTGTACTAGCAAAGGACAACAAGCTGTATTCACAATATTACATATATTGGTATTATTTTTTTCAATATTCAAAGTACATTTAGGTGGAGAGTTTGCGTTCTAGCAAACATCTTCTTGCTTCCTGTTTACCTTTGCTCTGCAGGCTCCATGGAAAGCAATGGAAACCACTGCACATTTATAATACTAATCATTTCAATGTAATGGCTTTGGATACTTTAATACTTTGAATCCTTTAAGTATTAAATATTTATTATGAGTTCTGTCCAATCAGCGGTACTTATTCCAGTAACAAACACTTGCAGCTTCTTGAATCAGACAACATGAGAAGACCACTTGCATTCACAGTGTTAAGTCCAGTCTGTGTTCTATACTGGTTTGGAAACATCCATTTAAAGAGGGAACAATTCTCGTCAAAGACCACCAAAAAGTGGCCACTCTCACTTTGAATGTGCAATCTTTACTAATCAAGCTTTAATGGAAAGGACAAACCCACTAAACTGATTGTTTTCTAATAAGCATTTAATTGCCAAGTAGCTTCTCTCACCTGAGTTACGAGGCAATTACCTACCCTTGCACTGACACTTTGATAAGAGAATCATTACTGGATATTTCAGCTTCCACCACAGTGTCGGCCCCGAGACTCACACTTTGATCCCCTGCCACAACTGTGAGAGCTCACCTGAGAGACACTGAAACTGGCAATGGCAGGACGGAGAAAATCAATGAAAGCAGCTTAATGTGGTGAAACCATGTTGACACTGAGACGAGCTTGATGGAGTGGAGGGCCAAACAGTGCAAAACCAACAGACTCTTTAACAAGAAGATTTGTATGTGGATTAATTAAAGATTAAATTAGAAAGCTACAGTATATTCATACTAATGTGTTTGCATAATGATTTAATTTTCCAGTTATGTTAACAGATTTAGAGGAGGGTTATGACTGAGTCAGCTATGGCTGGAACATGCAGTCTTTATGTGTTGCATGCTGTTATATACTGTGATTATAGACCTGTTTGGACATGATGGATAATAAATCTTGAGGTCACAGTTATCGTCTGATGCTACCTCTGATGGCCAGTAAATTCCAAGGGATCAAACTACAATAATTATATTTTGAAAATGAATTTTCATGTATTTACTTGGAATCTGATTGTTGCTGTTACACTGACAAAAAGGGACAGGACCAGCCACAGCATTACATATGTATTCTGCTGAATTCCAGCTGTTATAACTGTGATTAATTAGGAACTACTTCTTTATGTGGCCCTTGAAATGAAGTGGTGACCTGGTCCATCTTTAACTCTGGTAATTCAAATGGAATGATCTAATTTGCATTTGTAGATTTTTCCAAATGCATAAATATACAGAAGGGCTGACATCATTTGAAGGGCCACAAACACGATGAAGTAATGAAGAAGTAATTCTGAGTTAATCATGAGTGAAATTCAACAGAATAGCAGCAGTACACATACTGCTGTGAATGGTCAGTTTTTTTTTGGCCTGTCCCTTTAACTGCAGACTTACCAATGAAGACGACGGGACACTTAGAGCCAGGCTGTTTCCCCGTTTTCAGTCTTTATGCTAGTAAGCTATTGTAAGCTAACCAGTTGCTAGCTCCAGCTTCATATTGACCAAACAGGCATGAAAGTGGCATCAATCATCCAAGTCTCTCAGTAAGAAAGCAAATGGGCTCACTTCCTGAAATGTCTAACTATTCGTTTAATGAGTCATCTTTAGGTGATCAATAAAGTTGAGCACTGTAGCATCAGCAATGCATCATGAAAGCTCCATTTTTCTCTGAGAGTTAGCTCTGAAAATCATCCACTTGAGTCATTTGTTGGGATGCTGCAGAGACAGCGGTCTGTGCGCTGTCAAGACTTAGCATTCATTATTTTTACTTATATACACACACTGAGTTGGCAAGTAAATGTCTAGCTTTTGCAATTTCATTATTTATTTAAAAGAATAAAACCACAATGTGCACAGCCACAATCTGCCATAACTGTGAAACGTGGTTGTTAGTGTTCACCCCCATCCCCTATCCTTGGCATGGGTATAGCCAAAAGTGTGCTTGATTGTGGCTATCAAGAGAATAACAGAAGGAATGGAAAATGTAACT
Source organism: Protonibea diacanthus (assembly GCA_028641955.1). Classification (NCBI taxonomy): domain Eukaryota; kingdom Metazoa; phylum Chordata; class Actinopteri; family Sciaenidae; genus Protonibea; species Protonibea diacanthus. The sequence goes on from CM053985.1 coordinate 20,315,649, forward strand.
TTAAAAAAAAGGCAGCAGAAGAACCATGATGCCAACAAAAAACAAAGATTAATAATAATAATTTCTTTCTGCAACACTCGAGGTATGCCTGACACCTCAGCCTCAAGCTACTGCAGGCGGACCTCCCAGCTCATCAAGATGAGTGACAAGTGCTGAGGTGGGGGCTTGATTGACTGAGAATGAGGAAGGTGGGGCAAACATCCTGTACCGGTGTAATGTTTCACACTGAAGGAATAAACAGAAGAGGAGATAGGGCATTTAAAGAAGACAAAGCAACAACACCATTTTCACAGATATGTTTTTATTTGTCAAACTGAAAGAGCTTTTGTTTGAAGCAACACATTTTTTTTTTTGACTGTACACAGTTTCTTACTCTCCTCTGCAGGCTTGAACCTAACCAGCATTTTAACAGGTACGTTTTCTAGATAATGATTGACACTCAGACCGAGGAGGTAAGAAAAAAATACGTGAACAGCGGACACATAAAATACAAAGACAGAATGAGCTTCCACTTCGCTCCTCTTTTGAACTTATGAGATGAAGTTTTACAATGCACAAGACAATCGATGGTGAGTACAAAGTAAAGGCTATTAGATCTTTATGATATGCAAGAACATAATGTGCCTGTGGACATCTTTGTTATACTGTACTGTTCAAACTCATACATCATGCAAACTTCCTCAAAGCTTTGTAGCAGGCCTGCTGACAGGAAGCGGACTACAAAGACCAATCAGAGCAGATGCTGGCCAAGATATTAAGAGTGAAGAATCAAAATGGAAAATGTTTCAAGACAAATAATCAGTGAGAAACAACATGTTAATGCTCATCCTGTGTCCATGAACCTAAGGAATGACAGCCACTGATTCACACCAATAACAATTTTCACATATTGGTAATCTACAGGAAAGTCTTTCAGTGTAACTTACATTGAAGTACAGATCGAGTTTGGCAACATAACAGGAGATATCCCTATCTTCAAACACACCAGAGCCTTTATAATAGTATCATATACTGTATATCATATTGCAATTTGCCAAACCAGACTACAACTGGATATATTCAGTTCCAATTATCCAGATGACAATCGAAAATGTTTTTGTTTCATTTTCAGACTTCGTACAGTTACTTGTCAACTACAACAACGTACATGTTGATGGCATGACGGCTGAGAATGCCCTGGCACGCAACAATATAAAGTAAGCTCCAAAACAGTTTTGACGGTGACGCATTTCTTTGTGTTTTTCTTGCTGTGCTTTTCATCAGTTTTAAGTCGTGAATGTTTGATTCCAATGCATTTTTTTTTTTTATTCGTTAAATATAAAGTGATGAAAATAACATCTTGTTGGCGAACCAACATTATCTGGAAAGGCTGATGCATTAAATTAAATAAGGTATTCCTGTAAATGTCTCGCTTTCTCTTTAAGCATGGGCTGCAATCTCAGAACAAATACATGGTTCCTACAATATGAAATAATTGGGTCGTTAAGAGACTGAAAGCTGACAAGTCTTAAGTGAAACACGAAGCATAAAAGTAGACACGTCTCTCTTTAGCTCTTATTGTGGCACTCGAGAGCTTTAAAAAAAACTATTCAAGAGTGGAAACCACTGGAGTATTCCAGACCTATTTTTAAGCCGTGTAGAATGGGCTGTAAGGTTCGACACTGCTGAGATACCTCAGGTACTTGTTTGCTTCCATTTATTTAACCAGCCAAGCATCGGTGTTCATTTACTGCAGGACGCAGCCAACAGCAGAACCCAGTGAAACATACAGTGAAAATTGCATAAACAGAATGTTTTGACGTGATTGGCCTAGCAGCATCTTTATCCCCCGTTACCTTAATGTGTCTCAGTATTTTTAGCATCCATTTGAACATGCAGACAGCTGCAGTCATGTCATGTGAAAACACCCACATGTTCTTTAACATTTCATTACTATCATCTCTCATCCAGTATTATAATAAAGATCAGAACCCCTGAAATAAAACACTGTCCATATTTAATTTAGAGCTGTGTACTGATGCCACGGTCATCACTGTAGGTTAGAGAAAATGACATATATTAATATATTATTCATCTTGGACATTTGAGCTCTTTTTAAAATTAAAAAAATTAATTTATAATTATTTATCATATCAAAGGGATTAATGAAAATAAAAGACTGGTTTCATTATTTGAATTATGCATATATGGAGATGATTTAAATAATTGCTCTCATTCATTTGCCATTTTTTAAAAAGTTATAACACAGAGAACTCTTTAAATAGGTGGCCAAAAATTCTACATTTGCAGGTTATTGAATGACATCTATCCTGAGCTTTTTAATTGATTTAACTTAGATCGCCAAGACAACACAAAGACGCATCTGACAGCTGAGACAAATAAGCGTAAATAAATACAAAAAAAAATAAGAACAAGCACAACACAAATGTCTTAGAAAAAGTGTAGCGATAATCAGATACAAATAAAAAAAAATGGAAACTCCTTATGAGAGCATTAAGACATTTCAACTAGAGACAGCCTATGAGCCTCAGTGTCAGTGCTGCAGCACCACGTTTGACTGCAGTTGTCTCACATATCAGTCATCTTCAGTAAGCTTTTGCAGTGTGTTGTAATGTTTCAGAACTATTTAAAAATGCACATAAAAATAGGTCCCTAAATCAAAGCCGTTGCTTTCAGGGCTGGAGGTTTTAAATGATTTGTCATAATATACATTTATAATTCACGCACCATGCAATTTCTTAGTCTTTTACATATAATACAAGAGCATTAATAGTGCTTTGATTGATGTAGTAATGTCAGTGTCCATTAGGGTAAAAGCATGGCTTGAGGACGTGTAGTAATCAAAGTAAAAATATATTTGATAATGTGATAACGTGTGACCTCTACATGGCATTTTAGACAATTAAGTTATGTTATGGAGTTGGTTAATCATGTCCAATGAAGCACGGCAGACAGATTTCACATCTTTGTTAAAAAGTGACACTGTACAATAGCTTCCATGGCAACAAGTTAAAACCACAGCGAGACCCCCCTTCCAACTCCACCCGCAACCCCAACCCTCCCATATATATTACAGAAGTTCATTCCAAACAGGATGGTAAATCTTGAGAAGAATAAAAAGACAAAGATCACGCATAAAAGAGGAAACTGAAAGACAAAAGTGGATCAGGGGCAGGTTTTAAATCATTGTACAAAAAAAACAAACAGCAACCCACCACAACCAAACACGTATTCTTGAAAAATCCATTGGAAATTGATTTCTTTTTACAGGTTGCACAGTTTACTTTTGAAATACTGGGTGAGATACTCCAGTATGCCAAGGGACGGGGGGACAATGGCAAGAAAGATGGAGGAAAAGACTTCATTCTTCCTCTGTGCATCCGAGTATCTCTGCGCGCAAAGTGATTCTGCCGTACCATGACCAGGGAAGGATCCGGATGAGCCGAGCGTAGATGGGTGGATCTATCACATTCTTTCTGTGTGTGTCATTGTCAAAGTTCCCTTGAAATACCTATAAAGACAGGAGCATGGAGGAATTATTTGTTTTGCAACTTATTATGACTGCCCTGTAACAAAACCATCAAAAAAAACACCAAGAAAAAGAAACTGAAAACCAATTTAGTGCAGCAACATGGTAATCAAACGCTTTAGAAGCCAACATGTTGTGGAAAAATCTGTGAAAAACAACAGAAACCAAACGTGATGACTATTTACTGAGAGGCAGGTGCAGAACATTCATGCTGCATTTCTTGCCTGATTTCTCCAGACTGCTAGCTTGAAGGCCTCATGCCTGAGCAGGTACTGAATGAAGTGCAGCCAATCACAGCTTCAGTTCAAACACTGCCAGTAACAGTTGCACGTTTTCTGAGCTCAGCCCTATCTCTGGTTCTTTTCTTTTTATGCACCACACATGTGCGCACATCAACAGTTTCCCCCTGTGGAAAATTGTGAGTTGTTAGAGCGACACAGCTGGAAGTCCCACCTTCACAATTAGTGACAGACATCTTGCGTTACTTCTCCTGCTTACTGAATAACATTATTAACATGCACCTTATGCTTGCTGGTCTTATTTTCCTTCAGTTTCTTGTGCATCTTATTTATTTATTTATTTTTTACCTTGGCGATAAAAGAAAGGTGTTGGTGGCTGCCAGACAAGCTGCTATTAAAGAAAAGCCCTGTTTCTTTCAGCACTGGCTCTGAAAAACTCAACATATTGTCCAATAGACTAATACATATTCTGGATGAACACACCTAAAGTGTTATTATGTAGCCACTGGAATATCCTTTACTGCAAGTACTGAAAATCTAGTTGTCTAGATTAACACAAGTCCCCAAGAGACATATTTAAGTGTGTGCACCATCTTTACAACAATTCAGATTCAGACATTTAAGAGCCTTCAGATACACCTTGAAACAACAGTTCAAGGGTTAACTAACTACCAGATACAAACAGGATAATTGTCACGGGATATGTGCTCTTTTGTTGATCATTACAAGCTTAATTTTGTTGTGTGCTTAATAGACAGCAGAATGAAGTATATTAGGAAGAAATGTATCTACAGGGACTGCTTCATTGAAGGATATGATCATTTCAATTAAAGAGACACAATTATGCCTGTGTAATTGGGATGTGATGGGATGCAGTGTTGTGTGGAATGGAAAAATCAGTGGGCCAAATCCAAGCAGGTGCTGGAAACAGAGGTTGACCTTTTTAAAGTAAAGCTTCAACTAATTCTCTTTCAAATAATCATAAGAACTGGTTTGGATTCAGAAAGTCAAACACTAGCTTGAAGGTTTCAAAAAAAAAAAAAAAAAAATGGCCATGCACCAAAAATCACACAAAAGACGATGGAGAAAAATAGTTTAAACTTTGTTTGGTTTAACAAAATATTCACACATTATTAAATAAATGAAGGTCAGAGAAGAGTTTTGAAGATTTGATTTTTAAGCAGCACAGACTGTGAAGGACAGAAATAAAAACCTTCTAGCCGTGTTTGATGCTACTGATTGTTCACTGCCAAGGGAAAGAAACCATTCAAATAAAACCTCCCATGTAATTACAAATAGGATAATAGAAATTGGTCAGACAAAATGAGTTATTGCTAAACTCCATCCTTTTATTGTCCGCTGAACTTTGACAAAACATGCTCACACTGTCCACAGGCTCAAAAGGCACAATGTGGAGAGGGTCCAATTATATCGAACTGTCCAAATGCAAACTGGAATGCCAACCTGGTGACAAAAGTGCTCGTGAAACCTAAAAGACAACCAGAATATAATAATAGAATAGAATATATATATGCCTTTAAGCTTCAGTAACATGATATAGACATGATACAGTTTCTAGCATGTGAAAAATGCTCTAACGATGCAACTCTAGCCTGATGTTGGTGCTTGTGTAACTAGAAATTCATTTCATTTTGAGCCTGATGCACACATTATTGTATAGGTCTCAAGAAGGATATAGTGCATAGAAGCTGTAGCAAGCAGCATATGGTTTACAGATGTAAGAGCCAGTCTCAGGAGACCACTGCCTATCCAGCAGCTGGACATATAAGATGTAATTGTCTCTGATCAATATGCAATAATGTGACAAAATATGAAACCTCTGCCTCCTCCTCCAAGCATATGTTTCCATTAATATGACTTCTTTAGTGTAATTCTTTATTTATTCGTGCTGCAGACTAAAGCTGAAACCATGTGACAGGTGCACACTTTCATTACTTTCTTTATTTCACATGTCTAACACAAACGGGTACAGGCCACCTTTTCATCTTTTCTACATTGTTTTTCATCATTTTCCACCTGCAGTGAAACCCATTCTCTCCCTGTCTTTCTCATCCTTTTTGTAGCACGAAGCTTGGACTGGAGTCAGATATGGTTTGCATCTGCAGATGAGCAAACAACAAAACAACACTACTTCAGGAGGCATTAAGTCCTCTGTCATTTCTCCCTCTGTCTCTATATGTGCTTCTTTCTATAAACGTAAAATCCACATTATTGTCCTTTGAAGTGACCTAAAAATATTCAAGCTTTCCTTATCCTGGATGTTATGGTTTCATAGTCGAACATTGTTATAGCCTGAGAGGTAGACTGTGAGTATCTGAATATAATCACTTTTGAGCAAAATGATGAGGTCATTTCTGCGCACGTCTGAATGAACGTAAACAGCATTGTTACTTCAGAGAAGCCTCCAATCGTAACTTGTTAGGGGAGACCAGAAAAATCTTTCCTGAACACTGTTTGCACTGTCTTCTTGTTAGTGAATAAGAGAAATACAAGAAATGGTCAGTTTACAGTGAGTATAGATGGAACTATTGGTGTAAATCCCATTTTGTTAACGTGATATGTGTCTTTGTGGTGTTGGATATCATTGACATTCTTGTCAGAGGCTTGCTTACTTTGAAATGGCCACTGCGTGATGAAGAAAGTATTTTTTTTTTTATTGACACAGTGAGCATCAATGAACCTGTGGCATGTAGTATGTTTTCTCCATGAGGTACACAAACACAGTCTGTTGCGAGCGCAGCAGTCTAACAACAAAACACAATTGATTTCCGATCTGGGCCAACAAACCCAAACTACAGATACAACATTTCAGAATCAGAATCAGGTTTATTGCCAAATAGGTTTTCACACTGCCTTGGTGTTTTGGTGCGTAACAAACACAATGTGTTGACTGTGTTCATGCTGTGTTCTGGCTGTGGGGCTACAGAGCTGGCATACAGGCCTGATATTGACGTTTTAATAGAGCTGGATAGTCTGCAGTGCTATCAGTTTCCTGTGTGGCCAACCATGGTATTACACATCCTTGCCCTTGTCCTTTTAGACCACCATTATACAGTAAGAGGAAGCCCGGAAGCCCTGAATAACAATGAGTTATTACCGCCTGTGTTGTAAATTGTTAAACTGAGATGATTTAATGTTTGTCAAACTTTCTCAGAGGCTGGAAAAACTTATTTTTTTATTTATTTTTTTTTAACATCTCAGTCGGTGTTAAATTTATGGTACAGTATGAGCCTCTTATTTCTGAGAGTCTAGAAGCGGCAGCATGTGTTGGCCCACACCTGTTTCAGTACATGTTCACAGCATTTCCTAACTGCATACAGCTTACATTATGCTATATTAATGATATAATAAACCTAACACAGACCCAACAGTTAAACCAGTTTCTAAACTATACTGTGTTGACATGTTTTTTCACTTTTTACTTTTTTTTAAAACTGCAATATGTCACAGTGGAAAGTGCGAAATGTGTCACTTCCAGGAGTGTGAATGTGACAACCAGGGCACATGATAGGACAATATAAAAGGCAGGGCAGAAAGCCCATAAAAGCAGCAGCTGATTGAAATATGACGAGAATCTGTTGTAGACCGTCTAGGGAGCTGCACAGTGTCAGAGGCAATGTCTCTAAAATAAACTGTCTGGATATGTGAAGAATCACAATAAAAGGACAAACACTGTGATGCTTGAGGAAAAAGAAAAGAAAGGGATGAGCAAGGTAAAGAAAGCATCCTCAATAACAGCATTCTGGCAAACAACTCTAAGTTCATGAAATTAATTAGGGGCAGAAATATCAATGATTCACTAATCGCTGATGATACACTTAACAGAGGCAATTACACGCAGCTACTGTGAAGAATGGGTGTAATCCAGCATTTTAAACAGTGTTTGCTGCCATATAAGCAAGTTTTACAAGTATACTATAAGACCTACTGTATGTGTATAAACGTCATAATTAATAACTGTGCCATAGTAGATTTTGGTGGATTTTTCCAAATTTCATCAGAACTGGATCACTTGTACAGCTGGTTGGAACAGCTTTCCCTATTCTGAGCAGGTTAGTGGATGTGGGACATGATGCATTAATTTTTGAATACTAAATAATCTTGGCCACGCAGTGATAATTTAAATTCAAATTTATAAAAGTTACTGTCATGTACAAATGCCAAAACAATTTCTGGACATTTTCCGTGGATCCAGTGGGTACTGAAAATCTACAACATGATGTATTTGCAAGCAAGCATCACTGAATCATAAATAGTAATACGTAATGAAAGCTGCTCTTGTTTTGTCCTGCAAAAATTTAACTGGGTATCCAAATATGTACCAGTTTCTGATCTAGAGAACAGACCAAACCTCCATAGTGCATAGCTTTATCTTGTGACCTAATTGTGGTCTGTGTCCCAATAGAGCAATGAGAAAATAAAATACAGATACAGCATATTATAAATGTGGGAAGTCCAGCCTGCCTGACAGCAGCAGAATCACCACCCACCAGCTGCTGACTGGTGGAGCCCACTGGTGGAGCCCGCTGGTAGTATTTGTGCTGGACGCAAACTGAAATCATCTGACTTCATCGCCCCCAAGTGTAATTATTTCATCCAGCAATCGAGACGCAAGCACGAAGGGTTCTGTGTGTGTCTTCAGACTGATCCAGGAGCCACAACTCTGCTCCCAACTATTGATTTTCCATGCGGGTAGAGTCTTGAGTACGCGTTACTAAGGGAAGCCTTGTTTGCCTCTAGAGATACAACACTGCCCATTCTGGTGCAGGTCAAGGGAACAGGTCACTCAGATCTCTTTGCTCTCTGCCCTCATGTTGCCACGGTGATACCAGAAAACTCGGCCACATCTTCATTGAAAGGTTAAGAGTGGCCATCCGGCTTAGAAGAGCCAGTTACACTCAACCAAACCAAAATGCACAACGGCATCGTCGAAGAGGACGGCAGTACATCCTGTTATTTGTGTTTTTAATACTGAAGCGGATTAAGGCTTGCGGCAAATGTTATGCAGTCAAGAAAAATCTGACTTTTAGTGGTTCATCTTCATGATGATTGTATTCACAGCTATCTAACATTTAGTTACCCTCTGACCTGGAGGGAATTGAAGACTCTAATGGCTAATTAACCTCGTGTCACCTGACTGAAACACTATTAAACATAAATCAATTACTTTTGTGCTTGATGGCCCCCATCAACGGAGTGTGTAAATATTGACATGCAGGAAAGAGCAGTGGTGCAGGAGTGGGAGAGTAGTGACCCAGGTGTGGAAAGTGTGTCCATGCTGGAAAGCAGCCGAGCCGATATGTATAATTATAGAATGTATCCCAGTTTAATTATGTTTAAACAATGGGCTATGTTGTTACTTGTCGGTGCACAGGTATTTGGGCTTTGTGTGTAAAGAAAAGGCGACAAGGCACTCTATGGATTTTCTGGAGGGATACTGTTGTGTGTGTGTGTGTGTATGCAACTGTGCCCTGCTTTGACAACATCTGTATTCTGACAGAGTCTCCTCTCTCAATCTAGATCTAACTGCCTGCAGCCTCTGCCACACAGGAGCTGGAGGGGGGAGCTGAGGAGAATACTTACAAGCCTCTACCACTGCGCCCGCACCAGACACCCAGACGCATACACATACACACAGTGTATCCCTGCCAAGTCAAGCATTGTGGTGTGGCAGGAGGAGCCTCGGGAGTCCAACAGCCAAATGTGTCCTCTAGCATTAATGGCTGCTTCAGCTGACTGAAGGGGGAAAACACCTTGAAGAATCATACATCTGAACCGCCCCTCGGCTCTGTCTAGGGACGAACTGATTGACATTCTCAGAAGCCTTGCTAAACACGCCTGCCCTCTAATACGGAGCACACGCGCATAGTCTGATTGACTGCCTATCCTTGGTCTTGCTCTGAATTACACAGCAATAACAACACAAGGAAGGCTGTAGATGGTTATAGAAATGCCTTTCAAATTCATGCGGCCTGATGAAAACGTCGCTTTTTTCCTGAAAATGAGATTTTAAAATGTTAAAAAAACAACATATCTTTATCATATAATTTTGCTCGCCCTCCCTTTGCGATCTTCGATGATGCTTTCCATGATTTCAAAACTCATCCGGTGCTCAGTGTTGAAACTGTTTGAGTGGACATCATGCTGAGCATGTACTGGCCTGTATTCAAAGATCATCATGAGCGTTGAAATTATACATACATACATACATTGGAATGTGGCTATTGAGAGACATTATTTGCCTTAACAATGTGCTGCAGCTTTGAGGTCCAGCGCACTGAGCCAAACAAAACAGAAGTCCTTCTGTAAGAAAACTGAATTTTGAAATGAAAGTTACCACATAACCCCTTCAAACTGCTGAGTGTTTATGAGAAACCCAGGCATCAATGCTGATCCTGTTATGCACACAGACTGAATGTGGTGGCATGTGGTGGAGTTGAACTATGAAATCAGGTATGACGACAAATTAAAGGCTCATATAAATAGCGTAATAAATTAGCGTGAATACATGAGAGTGTTAGAGATTGATCTAGCATAATCTAAATCGATATATTTTCAGTTATTAATCAAATACCACACCAGCTGAGGCTCTAAACTTGCACTCGCACTCTCCCATGTAACTTCTACTCAATACTAGTTTTGCGTGATTGTTTAATCTCAGCTGTACCTAAACATGAAGACATCGTCTCTGCATCTGAAAATCTCAGAAGAACTCAGATCTGAATTATCTGTGGACACTTTTCCACAAAATATTATGTACAACAACAAATCTTTCGATTAGAGGTGGAGGGAGTTCCCATTAAATCTTCTATGCATATTGCTATGCAGACTCCACATGAAAATGTCTTCCATGAGTTAAGAAAAAGGACTCTTTATATGGTTGGAAATACTTTAAAATTCAAGACATAGATGACGATTGCACTGCAAGATTAGAACAGAAGAGATTATCCAGTCTATTATACTGTAGATGTATCGTGATTTCAGTGCACACAGAGTGATTTCAAGCACCTCTACATTATTTACTGCTTTGTGCAATATGTATGTTTGGGATTCTACTAGATCTTGGTTTCTTGATTTTTTTTTTTTTTCCATAGTCAACACATCACCAATACATGAGTAAGGAGACGAAGTAGGGCTTATCTTTCAATAACACAGCAAGAGAGAAAAGTAAACACTGCCTCTCCTGCCACCAGTATGTGAAAGACAAGGGGCTTCGGCTTTAGCCGTAACGCTGTGCCTGCAGCTCTCCTGATATCAGCAGAGAGGCGCCTGCAGCCCCGCGCCGTCTCTGCTGTCGTGGGCGATTGGAATGGACACGTACTGTTGAAGGGCCGTAAACAAGATTTTCAACGTAGCACTGGCTAGGCCAGGTTGACAGCACGGTCTTATCTGATCCCAAACCAGAGAGTGGCAGTGGAACAAACCAGGCCAACTCAGTTTGAGCCACAGATAAAAAGATGCTAAAGGGAAGTGGAAAGGAGAAGTAGACAGGTCCTGGAATGGACATTTTCACTCTTAATGCTTTTTGACATTTGCTGCTTTGTACTGTAAGTTTCTTGCTCCAGGTTGTGGTCCTTCCTGCGCATTTTAACATGTTAACTCAGTTTTTCTCTACCTTGAATGCCCTTTTTCTTTGCTGTGTGATATATAATTCAAAACTTCAGTATTCGCTGTGCCCACAGACATGCATTTATGATTCCATAGTACTTTTTCAGTATGTTTGCTGTGCTTGCATGTGTTTTATTAATGCAAAAAAAAAAAAATAAATAAATAAAGTTTTGTCAGTTAATATCTTGTCGTTCATAGGCTATGATATGACGGTCATGGTTATGATGTGCCATGAAAGCTCCTTACCTTGTCCTTCCCCTGTTTCTCATCTTGATATACATTCCACCGCTCTCCATCATTACTGTACGCCACTTTGTATGAGCCAACAAACTGGACATGGCCAAAGTCTTTAGCTCCCTGGGTGATGACGCCTGTGACCTTGGTAGGAACAAGCAAGTCCACCTGAAAGAGGGAAGAAGCAGAGAGAAAGGACGACAATGATGATGATGATTAACTTCATTTTTTGAGACACTTAGCGTGTGAAAAAGTGTCAGAGATGCTACATTTTCTTCAATCTAGTCAGCATCTTTCTTTTTTTTTTTTTTTTTTTTTTTTTTTTATTGATGCCATCAGAGGATTTACAGTAAAAAGACACTGGGTGCAAAAAGTCAGTTTCAATTATTCACAGAATATTGAACAACAAGGCTAAGTCCACAACCTCGCCTCAGCAAAAAAAAAGAAATCGCACGGCGCAGCAGCTTCTGAGACCCAGACTGCTCCATTTGGGTTAATTTTTAATAGCTTCTCATTTGTTGCAAACAATTTAGAGCGCAAGGGTGCTAGGCAGTAAACACAAACTTACTTTCATTCACAGTTTAGTTCATTTGAGTTCAATTATGCTTCATTATTTAGAAAAGAACACAACACTGCTGGGTTGAGATTCAAAACGTAGTTAAATTGAACCCCATACGCATGACAAGAAGAATAAGTACTAAAGCTTCGTTACATTTACCTGGTTCACGCCACTTCAGAGAAAAGATGGTGCAATTACGTCTAAAACAGGTCAAGCAAGTAAGAGTTTTTCACCACGTTAATTATGTCAAATGAATAATGTATGTGAACAATCTAAAGTAGAAGTTAAGAGGAAGGCATTGCTAATGTTGCTACGAACATGATCAGTGCAGTGCAAAAGTACAGAGCATATTGTAATGGAACATCAAGGGTAGCATAATGAAATAAGTCAGTCCTACTGATCTTTCATAAGCAAAAAGCAGAGGGTGTTGAGTAAGGTTAGAGTGCTTTCCACATAATGGGAACTGTACAGGAATACCTGCATCTCTGAAGCACATTAAGCCAAATGCATATTGTTGTTTTGCTTCAAACATAAAAACTTTGATACATTAAACTGACAAATTAAGGGTATGAAATTTCCATAAAGTCCCACGTGATACTAAATAATTGATAGCACTGCCTTGTGCCTTTCCGATTCTTAAAACGCTCATAGCCTTAAGTCACTGTGAAGCTGTCCCACTTATCACATGCATCTACGTAGCATCAATTCACAGTCAATACAGCAGGAAAAACAAGGTGAGACTTGGCATTCTGCTGTCACATGGGAAGATAGTGGCAAAATTTAGACGCACAAGGAGAGCAAGAGAGAGAGAGAGAATCATGTGCATGCAGATTTATTTCTTCTGCTGAATGTACACAACAGCGAGACAACCATACATCACACTAATTGGCCTGGTCATAGGCCAACACATACGCTGACACCCTGCTCCAACAAAACAAAATACTGCCCCGCGTAGATTAAACAAATAAGCAAACAAACCCAAGTAATACATGAGTTATGACTCAGTTCCATTCCACCTCCTGCTCTCGACACATTGCAGAACACGACTGTGCATCTCAGCACATCACACCACACTTTTATTGCCAGCAATATGTTACAAACCCTGAAACTATTTTTTTTTTCCTGAGCAGCGATGTGAATGAGCTCACTGAAAGTGTTCATCTCTCATCACTTCTCTTTCCTCCCAGCTACTTCAAGATTGAGGACTGCTTCCTGGGTATTGGAGGGGCCCTCTTGCGTAAATGCGGACCCCTTGCTGTGTACATAAGCAGGCATAGACCTGGATCCTGACACGAATGTAGACAAAGCCATGCCTTAGCGAATACAAAGCCAATTCTTGGTTTTCTAAAAACCATCCAAGCGGATAAACTCACTGTTCTCCATTTATAAGATGTCAAGCTAATGAAAGTAGGACAAAAGCCACTGATGTTTGCACGCAGACATAATTTAACTCTTAGAAATGCTGTGGTTACAGGTATGCAATTATGCAGATGCCACAGTACGTATGCATGCTTCATTTGTTAGACTATGTACTATTTATAAAGTTTCTCCTTGGGGCTGTGGCAGCAGCGTGAAATGTTTCCCTGTAATGTATATGAATACTTTTAAACAACAGCTCTGTTATAATGACAATAATGTCACAACAACCCGCTGGATAAAAGGGGGCCATAAAGAAACAGTGGCAGGGTGTGCTTGGTTGATTTAGAGGGGCATGACACCTTGCATTGTGTGGCTTTGATTATGCTCCAGTTGCAGAATGTTGAGGTAATCTCGTTCTACCAAAGCAGTCAAGTCTGCCACCAAAACAAAGGCAGGCTTGAAGGGGAACCTGTAATTGCTGTCACAGGTAGCGGTCAAAAAAAATACAACCGCCCCTAGCGACGCCGGCTCTCAACACTTTGATGGCCCAAACTGAATTAGGGAGCAAGATAAGCTTGTTAAAGCAAGGCCTCTCCTCCAGCCTCCACCGTCTGCTCGTTCTTCCATCACACTCTCAACCCCATTCCCTCCTCCATGAGCTGTTAACCCAGACATACTAGGAGTGTGTTAAGTCTTTGTAGCAATCACTGGATGCTCGTGGCAAAGAAATAAAACACGAGAATCAATTTTAGGATTTTGCTCACTGACATTAAAAAAAAAAAAAAAAAAAAAAAGATTCATGTCGTCCTAATCTCAGCTACCCAACACAACTGCACATGGAAAAGGGAGACAGGGTCAATTACTTATTTGTACTTCTCTTTGATGGCTGCTTGCAAAGGGGCAACATTTCTGCACTTCTGCCAGACAAACACTCATCTCCCCTGCTCATTAAGACAAGACTTGGTGTGTAAATCTCGAGTCCCTATTTGAAGTGGCTTTGCCAATGCAGGATAAAGAGATTAATGCAGTGAGAGGGAGCCTTATGAGGAGCCGAACGAGCCCCAGTTTCCTTTTTTATGAATACAGCACATGCATACATAGCATCCTGCTGACATTCTCCCTCCAGCTGTGCTAATTTAACTATGTGTTGAAGACTCATTTAATCTTCAAAGCCTGCAGGAAAAATGTGTGTGTGTGTAATGCATACTTTCTATATATTCTCCTAGGTCACAGTACAGAATTCAGGACTGCACGCACGCAATTGACTGAGCCATGAGGAGGACATTGTTATGGCCCATCGACCCCACAACAGGGCAGTTATTACCGAAGTGTAAAGCTGTGGTGAGAGCTTGGAAACACCTCGTTTCATGGCTCTTTTCCTTTTCATCAACTGAGAAACCACAACATGCTAAGTCTTTACAATGCAAAATTCATGTGATATTGCTCAACCCAACTCATATCACCAAAACACGCAGCTAGCCATTATCAGGTCTATTTAAGGCTCCTGAGGGACCATGTTCCCGCCAACATTTGTAACAGGTAGGAGATGTGCGGTTTGAAAGAAATGGGCACTTAGAAGGTAGGGAGGATCTTATGACAGATGCTATTCAGTTGCTTTATGGGAAATGTAGGATCCAGCATTACTGGAGCTTCCCACACTAGAGAATGACCAACAGTAATATATATATATATATATATATATATATATATATATATATATATATATATATTTACATCTGCTGCTTTCATTTTGTCCTAACTTTATTGACGTGCAAAACTACTGTACATTGTTCCAGCTTTTGGTAGACATGATGTTAATTCAAAGGAAAATAAGTTACATAATTAAATCAATTAGTTCTAGAAAAAAAAAAAAAAGCAGACTGAAAACGACCAAAGAAACGAGGGGTGAGTCTGAAGGCAGACAATTTCCAGACAGATAGCTGACTGAGTAGAGCACTTTTCTACTGAGTGCAAAGAAAAGCCTGTTTGTGTCATGACACCTTTCTGAGTTTAAAAATGTGCCGTTTTACCCAGAGGTAAGCTGGCTGGATGAGTCAATTCTATGAGATGAACCGGGAGTCTGAACTGAGTTTGAGATATGCGACATGTTGGATTTTCTGGGTGAAAGCAAATAGTGTTAGTAACATGAAAGTGAAAATGAAGAGATGTAAAATAGGATGCGGAATACTTACAGCCCTATTCGGTGTTAACATCAGCCCAGACAAACTACTGTAGACTGAAACTCATATTCATTAATTTTGTTTGTTTTGTTTATGATTGTAGAAAACAAACAGCCCGCAGCCCTTTATAGACTTATCCTGTTGGACAAAGAAGCCCTAATTACTTATTAAAATGTAAATTCTAGGGTGCTGATTATAAATATCTGCAGGTCAAACTGAAAAAAAGGAGAAAGTGTCAAGATAGCTAACAGCTTGCTGATGGCCAGATTTAAATATTCTGAGAAGGTACACCATTTCACCTTCAGGCAGCCCATAGCATGAGGCAGAATGTTTGGTAACACCCACAAAAGCAACCGCTTTAGGATGAACATTCACAAATGATTATGTCACATCTGACAGATAGAAAATAATTTGTTTATAATGATAATAAATGATAAAGACAGAGCACGATTAGAGCGCGCTAATTTTCTTTTTTTTTTTTTTTTTACAGCAAACAAATCAGAGGTGTCTGACTTAACACCACACAAGGTTCCTGTGAGTGCCTCAGGTAATGAGTTAATTACATGGAATGAAAAGATTCCCTGTTTGGAAACGTGTAACTTAATTTAAGGACAGCGTTAGAGTTTGACTTTAATATCACTGTCATGTACTTTACCTTAGACTTTATTACACACTTTAACAAAACACTACCTAAACATCAGGATACATGCTTTTAAAAAAGCGGCATAAACGCATACTATACGAAACCTGGCTGGCATTTGTGTTCATGTTCTCTGAGGAGGCAGTCTCAGCCTCCATCACTACATTATGACTCATTATGACTCATTGTTCTTTGAGATGCACACACAAAACTCTCAATTAACTTTTTTTTTTATTATTATTTTCTACAGTATTGTCTGATTGAGCTGTTTCACTCAGGTTTGTCATGTTGTGCAGGACTTTACATCAAAGTGTGCAAGTCAGGAGACTCAGTGGCACACAGTCACATTTCTGTGATTTCATTTAATGTTAAGTCTCCTTTTAAATATCAGTACAGCTTTCATGAGACACACACATGCTACGAGGACAGACACACAAACACAGCAAATCTATTCTTCCTCTTCTAACACCTTCTGTGACCTGCATTTCCGCATGGGGTGGTTTGATGTCAGAAGGTATGAATGCCTGCTGAGTGCTCGCACATTGAAATAAAGGTGTGCAGACAGTCTGAAGTGTGACTACAGCCTGTCTTGGATAACTCAGGATGGGGTAACACTTTATTTCAACTGTCTAATTACAGAAGGTTGTTACAGTATTTGTAACATTTCATCAGCTTATTGGTGGGCATTCACAAAGAATACCATTTTCTGATATTACACCCCTGTATTTAAGGACTGAAAAGAACATCTTGGTTAGGACGTAGGTTCATGACTTGCCACATATACTCTAAAGATAATCTGTTAAACAACTACAGACAAAGTGAGACCCCTGAATTATTAATATTCTATCCAATTAGATGCCTCAGGCTGGTCAGGGTGGCAGTGACCAGCTTCCAACATAAATTTAAACATTTTCTTTTTTTTTCCCCCAAACATTTGACTAGAATACAGTGCGTTATTTGAAAGTGCTAAATGAGGAATGTAAATCAAATGCACTCTGCTGAAAGAATGTGGAATGAGCTGTCCGGACACGAGGATAGATGTCTTTATTGCAACAAGATGACTTGTTTTGGCAGTACATTAAGAGAGTGAGCTGGTTGGCTGGTCAAGGCACGTCTTACAGCCAAAACGCTGGGGATATAAACATGGTGCTATGAAGTGACTCACAGGAAATTGCAAAATGGTAACAAGCTAAACGGTTTTACATGGCATGGACATGCTATGCATTGAACATCCTCCCCCTTCCTCCTCCTCACTCTAGTCTTCATGCCAGCACACTCATATGCAATAGATGTATATAACCCTAAGCAATCTGCAAAGACCAGAATGAATCTCCCTTTTTCAAAACAGAAGATGCTCACAGTGCAATCTATCGTTTTTAGCCATGGTAGCAGAATAGCTCCAGCTACTTTGGCCATGAAATTTTGAATAGATATCAATGGTGTCCAGAGGATGTGAATCCTACTGCTTTTTGGATCCAGTATTTCTCATCTGGCACCATAAGTGGGTCACAATTTTTATTTATTCAGTGAATATTTTAATATCTACCAGATGGAATGGGAAAACACTTTGTACAGACATCCATAGCCCCTTCAGAATAAAGTGTAATAACGTTGGTGATCCCCAAACTGTCAACTGTCTAGTATTTTGTTTCATGTAAAACTAATGACAAATGCAATTAGATGGTAAACATAGTAAACATTATACCTGCTAAAAATCAACTTGTTAGCACTGTCATTGTGAGCATGCTGAAGTTAGCATGCAGCTAAAAGCACAGCTATGTCTAAACACGACTGTAAACTCATAGGGCCCTCTCTTAAATGGGAGACATTGCAGCTCAAGTGTGCGGCCCACGCTCATCTGTGCGGTCATGGTTGTGTTGGCCTTAAAAAAGCTGCCTTGCTGCGCTGTTGAAGCATCAGAAAGTGACTGATCCACTAACCAACAAAAACCTGGTCTGAAGTCAATGGCACACTATTTTTATTTTATTTTAAGCGCACACTATTCAGATAAGTAAGTAAGTAAGATGCACCTACATAGACAGGTGCACACCGCCTGCACACAGTGGATTTGCTTATATGGACTCACATGAATATGTGGATGGGTCAGGTATCTCTATGTGAATCTGCATCTCGGTGACTTGAGTTCATATTTTTTATTTTTGCAAGGTATCAAACGTAGAGCTGCAGGCGGAGGACAAGAAATATGGTACTGTACATACAGTAACAAGACGCATACAGGTCATGGTTGTATTATAAGATTAGTGAAGTTATTTTTACAGTGAGGGGAGCAGTTTCTGCAGCTGTCTCCAATGTTTCAATGTTTCAGGCTTTTCTCCTCCTTTCAGCACAGAAAATAAGTAATCAAAACTGCAGAGACTGCAAACGACACAGCATGTGTGGCTTTCGTTAGCAGAGGTGCACACACACACAGAAATTGCCAACATTACAAACTGTGGGTCCGATTCTTTCCTTTGACTTTTCCTGCAGCATCACACGGCAACAGAAATGATAAGTGCGTCTAAGTGACGTGCATTTACGCATGTGGCACAGCAGCAGTAGCTTCATTAACGCCGTCTCGGAGATAACGCCAGTAAATACAGTAGGTGTAAAACACAGACTTTGCTCATCCCTTCTCTAAGTCACATGAGGTCTCCTGGTAATACAGTACTACTGTAGTTCTGTGTGTAATCACTGTGGCACTGCATTTCTTTTTAAGTGACCAGTTTTAGTTCTATAGGAGGTCTAGTAGAGGTAAGTGCCTATGGAAAGCAGGTATTAGTCATCAAATCATCTGACGGATGCCAGGCAGGATAAGCGCACCAGCAGCTCCTTTTCTTTAACGGAAAACTGTTCACTTCTCCAACTTGCCGAATCGTCCATTTAAACATGCAGAATGCACTGGATTTTAAAGAGGATGGGAGATGACGCTATGATTAGTTTAATTCATCTTATGTCTTGGTTAAATTCGTCTTAGATTAATTCTTCCCAAAAGACATCTATGATTAATTAAGAGATTAAACGCACCTTGCTAACCTTACGTTGCAGCCAGATTAGAGTTGAACACACCCAACATGCATGTGCACTGCGCACTTCAGACCACACACTTTTAAATAGGGCCCTTAGTCTTGTTCATCAGTAAAACATGTAGGGAAATGATTATCCTGTGAGCTTCCTGTCTTAAAAAAATAGATTTAGTCTGTTTCAGGGCTTCATAAATGCTGCTCATTTAAGATCATTGTTAAGAGCAAGTGGAAGAACTGAAAGTATTGTTGAGGCTGTGATGAATTGCTGACATTTTTTAATAAAGTCTGTAAAGAAAAGTGACCCTCTCCTTTAACAGCTTGCACAAACACCTGCGTGGTCAGCTTTTTGTTTGGTAGACGTTTTCTCCATCTATAATTTAACACAATGACTTAAGTGCTTTAAAACAGAAAGTGTGCATTTAGACCATTAAAGTATTATTCAGTTCCTATTCTTTCTGCCAAAACAAAGGCAGCCTTTCATCAAAGCCAATACATTAAAGTACAAAGATTCCTACCTGAAATTCTAACAGGGCACTCAGACAATAAAAAGAAAAAGAACCTTAGTTAGCATGTCAAGTCTAAATGGTTGCATGAAGCGTTGAAGGGAATTGGGCATGGCAAAAGGAACAGAAAGGAAATCAACCATGGTGGTCTGGATCATTTAAAGCTATTACAGCAAGTCTAACAGCATCTGTAGAACTAGCGGGTTGCATGGCGTGTCAGCATGAGTGAAGTGAGGGACTCATCCATATGCGTAAAAAATGGCCTTGACGCTCTACTTGTGAGGGACTTGTGGGATTTCACACTCTGTTTAATGTTCACTGTGACTAAACATGTGATGGACACTGATAAAATCTAATGTAGTCTGTCTCCCTGTGTGATCTAGTCTGGAATCAAATTGCTGCTGGAGGGAAAATAAAAACAGTTTTGTTTTTTTCTGTTATAATATTAAGGAAGTGTAAAATGTGAAATGATTTAATGATCTAAAGTACGGTGTTCTCATTCTAACAGTGATGATACAGGTTTTTAAAGGTCCTACAAAATAGGTGAGTTAAAAATAAAATCGTTTATGACTGGCTGCTGCAGAGCTCATCATACCTCTCCCCTCTCTCCTGCTTCTCACATGGTGTATAAAATATTCATATCAAATTCTCACACGTGTACGCACATACACACAAGCACTCTCTCCACTAAAAAAACATGGTGTGCTTCACATGCAATAAAAAAAGGACACGGTGAAATTACAAAATAGATTACGTCTATGGACTTAAGTTCAATACGATACTTATCCTGAAATCAATCATTGCCCAGTTTTCTAAGGACTTACAGCTCACTATAAATGAATCATTATGCAATAGCATACATACAGCATGTAGCAGTGCTGCTTAAGTGCAGTTCAAACTCTCCTGGGTGCGCAACATAAAGATGTCTGATTTAAACGTGGGGAAGTGAGTGGGGGATACCCTGCTTGTCGATGATGGCTTAGAGACACTCTGAGACCATAAGATACACATGCAGAACACACTCGATCCAATCTCAGCTGCACTGATTTAAGCTGTGGCGCCTTCACTTCTGACAATTCCTGCAGATCCTACGATTACAGCAGGCGCTACTGCAGACTCATGAATCACTCATCCCAAGATAAAACAGATAAATGCATCCTGCGTTGGTTGAGAGGAAGTGAGAGGGACTGAGAGGGGTAGAGAGAGGGAGAGGGAGATGAGGATAAGGGTGGGGTGTTGAAGGATAAGATGGCTTCCTTGGTTAATGAAAACAAAGGAGCAACATTACACAGGTTCCATACAGACCTGTATATTTAAGGGTGTAGTTGGAAGGAGGGGACACTAAAAACCACCCAGCTGAATCGGGGAAGCAGATGGATTTACCATCCCTTCCGTAACTTCATTTGGAAGCTAATTGAATCAGCATACTAGCTGCAGGGAAATTGAATAAAATAGAGCAAGAAAGAGCCGTATTGGACAGGATTAAAATGAGAGTCTGACGATAATGCCTTAATGAAAGTTACATCAGGCATGTTTTCAAATGAGTGTGGATTCTTTCTAAGATTCTTCTTGAATTCTAGGATAATGCTCTCAAGATGATTGAATTAGCAATAGCTGCAGGAACCATTTTTGAACCAACATGCTGTATTCATGTCTATTCAAATTAGAATACGTTTTGTAATATGTAGGAGTCTCTAACTTTGTAGCCAGCAGTTAGATATCTGGTATCAGACGGGTCCCATCTGACATGCTCCTCCACAGAAGTCTGATAATGACCGACAACAATCCCCCTTAATATGATCTTCCATATTCAAAAAGCTTGCCAAGTCTTATAATCATGCACACGCAGCTATGTGTCGATCTTGCCGTTCTGAAACTGGGCTGGCACATCAGCCAAAGCAAGTGCTAGCTGTGCAATTTGCTGTTATGGTTACATCTGTTATCCTGGCTTCCAACTGCTGTATCCATAGATAGTGCCGTAGCTCAGATCCCGTCTACAAATTATGGAAAGAAACAAAAGAAAAAAAATAGGAAAGCAAATTTACACTGACAACCTACACCCTGCAAATACCAGTCCAGCTGGATGATTCATAATAGTCATATAAAGTCCTGTGAAGGTTGAATCAAGGTTACATGTGCAGACGTGTAGATGCCGCCCGATAGATTAGAAATTATGCTTAAGCAAGTGTTCATACATTTCATACTTTTTTTCAGCATCACAGCTGCGTCTAAATGGTTGTGTGCCTCTCACTGATTGCAACAGAAACCACCTGGAGACGTTGTCCCTCTAACATTCTGTTTCTTTAATTAGTTCAGCAAGAAAACTTGGCTGCAGGTGCTGTTTCTATTGATTCAGTTTTGTGTGCAGAGTGGTAGGACAAATAATGTTAAAAAGCTGAGCAGACGGTAGAATAAAGGCTGTATCTAATGTGATTAGAACTTTGAATAGTCAGATCTGCGAAGGCAAGTCTCTTTATCTTGTTTCAACCAGTAATAAAATTGCTGGATTTAAGGGGATACCCTCTGTATGCGCCCTAACAATTCAAAGCTTGAAGGATGCAGACGATGGCTCACCCTTGAAAGTTCCTAAAAAAATTCTTAGGGCCCATTTTCTCATGCAAATAATTTAAACAAAGTAATAGTCGTCTCTTGTTCTTGAAATAAAGACATGATCATTGCTATTCCTGATGATCAAAATCCCTCTCAAATCCTTTCATGCTACAATGCTTTACTCTCTCTAAGGCAGCTTTTCTGTTTTTAGAAAGGACACGCTTCATCTTTGCTGCATAAACACTCCAGAAGAGATGAGAGTTTCAATGGGACAAATTAAAGCCATTCTCCGCTGTGGACGGATGAAACAAACACCAAACTAATTCTATTGATTAAAAGAAACAGAGTTTGTTGTCAGCGGTGCTGTATTTGAGGTAGCGATTTGATTAGGAAGCTGTGCTCGGCAAAATTGGTGTAATGATAATACCCTGTTTGATTGCAACAAATGCATGCTCACAGGCACTGAGTGCGAATCAATCTTGCATTACGTCTGCTTATTGCTCTTCTAGCTGCTACTCCACATGGGACAATGCTCTATGTGAAGTGTCAACATGCATTTATGCTTTACAAACCGTTGGTGAATATTTGGGGTAATTTACTTTGTATAACAATTTAAGCAATCGTAATTCACAAGGATGTTTTGAATTGGACTATTAAATAAAACAGACTTTAAAATTATTATAGCGTGATGAGCACTTTGAAGACAGTTACAACCAATTTCAGAAAAGCATGTGAAACATAAAAGAGGCACTTCATCTATTCTGAAACTGATTCACCATTTTAGTTGTAAATAATCATTTCTAGGACAAGCCCATACTTCAAATGTACCATGTCTTTGACCTCAAACCTTCCATTATGGTCATGTAAGGGTTAGAACATTATTTAGTACTTCAGTTCATTTTCATATGACAAAATGCACATAGTTTATCATGTGAGGCATGTGTACTTAAGTAAAATAAAGACCAACTAAATGTTTGCAAGCTCTAAGGTACACTCCACTACAGAGATGTAACATTCATTTGATTTAGCTTATTATTGCTTCATCTTAGGAACTTTAAACACAGTAAAAGCTACACTTAAAAGTGAATCCATTAAAGATGACTCTTTGCCAAATTGATTTCAGTAATATATTTGCTGTCTGCAAAATACATTTTAACTTTGGACTTAAAATGTCCTGTGTGTCCTCATTTGCCTCTCTTGCTGTGCCTGTTCCACTATCTGACCAACAGAGGAACTCACTGAGGTCCCCACATGCATTCAGTGCCTCATCTCTCCCCGCCACTAATTACTCTTATACTGTCTGTGTATATCTAAATCTGCAGTTTAGTCTGCAACTGAAAAAAAAAAAAGAAATAACTTTCATACATGTACATGTATCACACATATACACACAGCCACTGATCCACAAGGTGCAAATCTGCTTGACTTAGCTTGGCAATTACAAGTTGCCATGACACTCTTATTGAGATTAATGAGACAGAAAAGGCTGTGTCACTCACAAGACAAGGAGAAGGTGAAAAGGAGAAGGTGGCCCAGTGCAGCTGGACAGTGCAAGATTGATCATCCCAGATCAAGTGTTGGGCTGCATCCATCTGAAGTGCTGTATGTACTGTGCCCAGGCTGAACATGACAAGGCTATACTCTGACATTCAGCCTGCTGGCACTCTCCTCTGGCATAACCAGTGCCACCCCCCTCAGTTCTAGTATACTTATGATCCAAGAACTGCTTTATTTATAGAGGTTTGGGCCAAGCATTAAGTGTATCCACTTGACTTTTAGGAATTCAGCCAGTTCCTTGGATGAACAATGTTTTTGGACATCTTATCTCCAGTAAGGCCAGTACTGCTGTGCTAAATGTCTAAGTTATGCTAACGTAGTATCTTTATCTGGCTCCATGACCTTGAGGGATCACACAAACCTTTGTAGTGTTCTTTTAGTATGCAAATCTGTCATTTCAATCAGCAAGTGACCATTTTTGCCCGCAACGGACTGTACCATTCTGCAAGGCACCACTCCTCCTACACTATATTATTTAACCAAAATGATACCCGTGGAGTAATAGAGTGAGAAGGCACTAGCCACAGATATCACCATCTGCCTTTTATCTCCTTTTGAAGCTTGGCTTTTGCATGCCTATCATCTCATGTTCATTCAGGAAGAAAATGAGTGGAAGATGGCAATTAAACTTCACAGTACCTGGTGACAGCATCTAGGATCACTTAGCCTCCTGCAGCGCTCAAAGCACAAAACAATGTTTATCATGACATGTTTGAATACTTCGGCTGTGTTGGGTCCCTCCAGGACCACGGTCAATGTGTTTCCAAGGTCCACCAGTTGGGGGAGGATCATTTTTCTGTCATATCCAAAAAGTGTGACCATCTTTTTGCTGTGTTTCATCATCCTTGGCAATGGTTTTTACCAAAGTCAGGAAACAAATGGCTGCAACCCAATTCTGTCATACAGTTGGAATGTTTTCTGAAGCCTGCCAACTTTGATCACCAAAAGCTACACTCTGTTTATTGTATTATTCACCTAGACTCCTGAGACCGATACAATGCTCCATTCCTTTGCATGCCTCTCAAATCGTCACAAGTAGAAAGAAACAAGAGTTGCATGCAGCTAAACTGGTGCTTGAGTAATAACAGTGACAAGCTGCTCAACAGACTTGATACAGCTGTGACTGTGATAGGTCACTTTATTTACGTCTCTTCACTTGTCTTCGTCTCCGCTGTCAGGGTTTATAGTCTCCCACTGTGCTCTCTCCTTGGTCCTGTGCGTTCCAGCTGAGAGACACTTTTCCCTCATGTGCATGCAGTGCATAGCTGCTAAGCTGCCACTGTTTACCTCAT
Source organism: Protonibea diacanthus (assembly GCA_028641955.1). NCBI lineage: Eukaryota > Metazoa > Chordata > Actinopteri > Sciaenidae > Protonibea > Protonibea diacanthus. Next base: position 20,340,943 of record CM053985.1, read on the forward strand.
CAGCATCTGCCTATGCAAACCTCCACTCTCACAGCATGTATTTGCTTAATTGTTGTGTTTGCTCCGCTCTGCATATGTTAGTCAATATTTACTCAAATTCGCAGGATCCTATGATTTTACTGTTGTGCCTTAAATAAAAAAAAAGAAAGACAACTGCAGAACTGGGTGTTTTCTTTTTGGTCTAAGCATGAGTCAAACCAAACAATGACTACATTTTTTGGAGAGATCTGTCTAATAATACACCCTAACCCTACCCCCACTTGTTCCTCACTAGAAGTTATGACAGAGAAATCAGCATCAATCCTGTCTCTGATTCCATAAACAGACAAATGTATGCAAATATATTATATGAAGGCATTTGGTCTGTTTACCTGGTTCGTTGTCATAGTGATGTCATAGCCAAGGTATGCACTGTGACAATGCCTGCACGCTGAATTTTACATTTGCGACAATGTGGCATTTGCACGTGTTACTGTAGTTGTCTCAAAGTTTTCAGACACAAGTTTGAGCTCACTCTGCATCATCAGAGGCAGAGGTGATTATCAGGGTGCCACAGATGAACACCACACATATTTATCACTTTAAGGAGATAATTGGGTGTGAAAACCTTGGAGACAGGGGATAACAAATGAACCACCAGAATGGAATTACTTTCTTAGCTTGTTTTGTAACCTTTGCAGGCAACAAACACATTTAACACGTTGTTAATGAAGTGACACATTTTGCACAATCTTTTGATAGTTAAAACATTTGCACACTGCATGTTGGGATTTTATGTAAAAGATTAAAATAATGTACGATGCAAGGCGATTTGATTGGGCTGAATTAAATCGACACGTGTGGCTAGCCTAGTGAGGGACTGGAGATCCTGTAAGACAATAACCAAAAGTGGAGTTACTAGAGAAGTCCTTCCAAAGAGGTGGGCTGAAGCTATGTGGAACAGCAGTGGTTGTTATGTGGCACCTAATTTGATTATTTGGATGCTGTGTGACAGAAAAAGAGTATTTGTTGATTTTAAAGAAAACAACAGCAAAGTATATTTAACGTTAAGTGTTTTAGTGATAAATCTCTTCAGCAGTGAAGTGTCTGCACAACACTACAGTAGCTTAAGGCTATTGGAACCTGCCACTGTACTGTAGCTAAACTAAAGGGTTAGTATTAAGTTTAATCTGGTATGCAAAGCTTCTAGATGAAACCTGACCAAAGCAAACTCAAGAATCATTTCTTATTTCTTCTGCTTTGCCACAGGACTTTTTAAGCTTATAAGGATGTGAGAAAACATGCTTGAAGTTCCTCAGGAGAAGGTAATTTGAGACCTGTAATCTTTTCAACCTACTTTGAAAGACAATACTTTGTCGACCAGCCAATGTCAAGTTCACGTCTATACATGTTGAGTTATTACAAGTCTATCAATGCTGAATGGATCAGTGAAGATATTTGTGTAAGAGACTGTTAGATGTCTATTAGCTGATAAACTCATGTGCTCAAACGTGATTCAGATGAATGTCAGCATGTCACTACAAAGTGGACCCACATTAAACTTATTTAAGATAAAGATACGAATAAGTTAGGTATAAGAATTCAAAGTTTTACTTCAGATATTTGAAAAAATGGCCTCAGAGACTATGTATTGGTGTAACACTTGTCTGGTCTGTCAGTGATGCTAATCTAGATGTCAAAGTGAAGGAAAAGTAGAGGACGACAACGACAAAGATGATATTGTCCCGGTGTGTGGAGCATTTCTTCTCTGCAATTTAGGAAACAACACAAAACTTATTTCCAGTTTTCCTCTTCTTCACTTCTTGTCAGTGGAGATACCACTTGGAACATGCTCAGTGCTACCCACAACATGAGATGTGATTCAGAATGAATCATCATGATTCAGGAACAGCCCAGTCTCATGCCAAAATGAGTAACAGAACCTCTGATGATACCGTATCAGTGCCACGTTTTTCCTACCTTAGGCGTGAAAGGTTCATGCGTGTATAAAGGTGCAGTACCAGTGCGGGACGATGATAATGCAGCTAAGGACATGATTCATTTTCTGTGTGAAACTAATAGTAATTGTTGACTCATTTACATTTACATAGCGCAAGTCATGCCATGTAGGCAAACTTTCACCCCAAACCCCAAATGATCTTTTGCTAAACCATTGCCTGAAATGTTTCTCAGGAAGCTTTATTTTGAAAGTCTAACTTAACATTTCATGTTTGTTATTGCTAGTTTGACCACGGAATGAGAGTGTGTACTTTGGATTCCTAGGCGAGGCAAAATGTGACACTGAGACGGTGCACCGATGGTGGACCAGTGGGTCTATTACACATTTTGGCATGATAATGGGTGGTTCAGGAAACTAAATCTCCATCTAATCATAACATACCATTTAACAACCACTCTAACCCAACCCTGAGCGACATGTGTCGCCTTGTGCCTTGCCTCTGGATCTGAATCTAAACTGTTTAGAAGTCTGGGTTTCTGCCTGTGTCCCTAACCTACTTATCTACGTCAATTAGATGAACAATGTTTCTGCTGCCATCCTAAGACAAAAAAAAAAAAAAGGTTTCCTGGAACAGTACTTAAGAAAAACTGTAATGTACGTGTTGCATTAAGAGGGACACTGTGAAATTTAAAAGTAGCTACTGTCTGGCAATTTCTCTTTGCAATGTGGACATGTTAATGTGCATAATTAACTAATCAGCTTATGCCAGCTGGAACACTTGGCAGCTCGGTCTGACAGCCTCAGCTCCTCTCTTGAAAACATCTTGAAAGATTCTGGTTCTCCCTGTGTAATTTTATCTACTGCCAGGCCAGAATAACTTTAACACGGGCAGTCCTCAAACATGTCCATTTATTGGTGTTTTTTGTTTAGATTTGACAGTGTTTTGTGGTACAAAATGTCTGTTCCTAAGTGTTCAGTCTGATGAAAACTATGTCCTGAATTTGTTAATCAAATAATTACATTCAAATGATCCGATGCATGTTGGAGTTGTGCATTTCTGTGATTGACAAGACCACTAATTGAAACAATGTGTCAATTTAATTCCTTGTCTCAAATGATGAAAAATAATGTGCTGTCAACGTCTTATGTCAAACGTCTTAAATTTAGAGGTTCAGTAGGCGTAGCATGTCATGTCACCATGGATACACAAATCCTAAATGAAACTTACAAAAGACCACCAACTAGAGCACACCTGAGATGTATATTTATATATGGTGTACATATTCGGAATAATGTAAGGGACAAAATCTGGGTGTCAGCCCACGACTCTGAGGTTTGCTTTCGAAACTGTTCGGTCCTATGCGTCAAGAAATCCGGTGTGACATTCAGTGTCTGTAAGTTGAGTTTCCCACTGCTTCCGCTGCACACAAGAGCAGTTGTCTTGATTAATAGGAATACTTAATTTGTCATTAGGGCTGATTAATTCCATTAATCTGTAAGGTTTAAAGTCACTCAGTAAAGTCACTGAGAATCAATTATCTGCCATGGCAACCAGTATAAAGAAGATACTGACTGTGAAAGTTTAACAAATGCATAGAAGATGATCACCTAATGTAGTCAGTTCCAACAGCTGTATCAGGATAAATGTGAAACAGCACTCAACAGTGTATAACTCTTAACGTCTACTTTTCAGAAGCTAGATATTGTATATGCCAGTGTGCGCAGAAATGGTCCTTGGCAGTGGAAGCCATTGATTTTCTCACTGCGTCTGTATAGCATCTCTCCTTTCTTGCCGGCACAGCATGTAATATGAGACCACAAGTTTTCCTTTACCCACAGCAATCAATTTTGCTTAGCCGAGCTCCCTGGCCTGGATGGGGCCTGCCTAAGTACCTGTCTCCTCCGTCACACAGCCCCGTACAGCCTCACCCTCTGCAAAAAGCCTTTCAGCATAATAAAAAACATATCTGACTCGAGACCCGGCCAATCTAATAATGGCCAGACAAGTCAGTGTGACTTACAGAGCGCTAACTGTGTCACTGCTAGGGAGGTGGTATGCATGGAGTGAGTGCTGCAGAAAGGCCAAGAAATCAAAGAAATTCCTCTGATCTTCAATTCCCTGAGAAGATGATCCACATCACAGTTTTTTCTTTACCAGTTTTACAGCTTTAAGTAAGATGTGGTTTCTCACTCAGAACATTTACGGCTTTTATCTTAGAAAAAAAAAATCCAATATATAAGGCCATACGTGAGGGCATACTGAGCATGATTGAGTCTGATTGATACGCATCTTAAATGGGCCTGGGCCTCCATCAATCTTACATATTGTTAAGCAGCAAGACTACGGGGTAAACGTTCACTTAGAGACGTGTCTTGTCCCTTTCAGGAGACATTTTCAGCCATCAGTTACTGTAATGAAAACAAATGGATTGGCTGTTTTCATAGAGATAGGATGCCTGGACTGCAGCCAAAGATAACAAGGCTAAACTCTTCCAACACAGGCAGTGTGGGTGTTGGATTCAAAAGGACTGAGATGAAAAAAACAGAAATGACTACCTATTACTGACTGTTTCTAAGAATAATACTGAAAGCTAGCAAAAAAAAGGTAGGATTTCAAGATGTAATTTCCTTCACCACTGACAGTGCATACATCAATGAGGTCTTTCCCTGTGAAATATAATTGAATCCATTGGCATGCATTACCATGTACACCATGAATTACTATGCCAGGGTAATCCTGCAGCAAAGTGAAAAGCAGGTATCGGCAAGAACCTGGCTGCCTGTAATTCATTTTCTTGCTAATAGTGTACACTGACTAATCTCTACACTAATCTCTACAAGAGCTACAACAGATAACAGATCTAGCTCAGAGAGCATCTTACCTGTAGCCACTGTGACTGGTCACTGTGTCCAGCTGTCCAAGCATTGACCTTTCCCTGTTTGTCCAACCGGGCCTTTCCAGGCTCCCAAGTGAACATATCCATGTTGAGAGTCCTGAAGATGCTGGAGGCCGTGACCTGGTAGTCCTGGATATGGCCTGACTTCATTCCCAGTGGTTCAGAGCAGCCTGGCAACAACAAAAACAAACTGTTTCATTCTAACCTTCCTGACCTTACAGCACCCACACCCATCCTCCCCACAATGAGTGTATATTCAGTGTTGTTACCACATAAGAAAACAATGCAGCATGCAACAACTGTGCAGGAGACACAGTGCAGTTGTTTTTTTTTAATTAATTCATGATATACTTGTCTGCACAGTGGGATAGAGCTCAGCTCACTCACCTGTCAGCTCACAACCAAGCAGCTCCATGCGTAAGGTACAGTGCCTCCTGCAGACTTGGGGGTAAATGCGCACATACTGGGCTTCAATGGGTGGGGTGAAGGAGTTGGCTGATGGAGCGTTGTTATCGACATTTCCTCTGAAAATCTGTTGCAGGGGATGAAATAACAGCAGATGTGGGCGGGGAGGATGGTAAAGCAGATCAGTTTCGCCGTAATGTGGCTGTCTATCTGGCGCTGTCTCTAGTGTCTACTCTACACTCAACAAATTGCTGTCATTCAAGGTCAATGAGCTAGAATTACAGGGAAAAATAGACAATTTCTCGCACCATTTGAGCCCGTAATTCATAAGAACAGTGGTGTGTTTTAAATTAGGGCTCCAATTATATCGCTATACCTTCTGGAGTGTTTTATCCAAATGACCTGAGATAGTCTGACAGAAACTCTCTGATTTGAGTGACGTGCTGCATGTGTAAGGTGCAGAGAGAGGGCGCCAGAGAAAGAGAAAGTGAAGGAGCGATAGAGCAGTGTGTGTGTCCATGCGATACAGGAAATAGGAGCTGTCACTGGGTGGCAACAGGTCAAAGTGAAGAAAAATCACCAACTTATATTAGGTCAAGGAAGAGGGCATGTAACTACTTCAAGCACACTGACAGCTCCTACTGTACAGGTGTTCCCAGTCTGCTCATACGGTTATAACTTACACCTCAAATGCTTTCTGTACAGCAAATTTTGATTGACAGTTAAAAAAGAAAACTATAAAACAGACTGCGAACAAAACTGAAATCACAGAATATTTAACCCCAGACTCATTGTTCCATGTGATAAATTTGAGAAGAAGTTCAGTGGTTTGGGGTCATTCGGAGCTCGGCCAAATGGAGGACAGCCGTGGTTTGCTGTCAGGAATGATAGAACGCCGTGTGGCCTATTTGGTGGCTGTTCATCCCCAAATAGTATAAAAATTCAATCTAGAAGTCATAAAAGTGGAGGGGGGTAAGGGGCAGCAAGATGGGCCCGGTGTGTGCTAGCTAATTAAAAAGCCATCTCATCATGTCCTCCACCCTGCCCTTGACTGAGTGCACAGTCTCTAGTCGATGTGTGTGTGCATGTGTGTAAGTGTGGGCATGTGTGAATCTTAGTCTGTGTATAACAGAGTGAGTCTAAAGGGAAAGAGTGGAGAGATGACAACGAGTGTGTATGCCCGTGTTTGTGCGCCCACGTGTGTGTGTGTGTGTGTACTCACCATATCCTCATCTTTGCCCTTGACTTTGTACGTTCTCCAGGTCTTCCCGTCATCACTGTAGGCTACTTTGTAAGACTTGACGTACTCTGGGCTGCCGATACGCTTTGCACCCTGGGTAATTAGTCCTGTGACTCTCATTCTCCTCTGCAGGTTTATCTGTGGAGTCAAAAAAAGAGGCAAAAAAAAAAGCTTCATTTCAGACCGCTTGAATGTGCGCATATGAGACACACGAGCAGTGCGTGCATGCAAGTCATGGGAATCAATTCACATCCTTGTATCTTTTCTGTCAGGGCCATCCATCTTATTCAGAAAGTCTGTGATCAAATGGAACATTTAATCAATCCTCACGCTCCAGATCCAGTCTGTCAACCCTGTGCGGACTGTCAATATGGTGCCAATGTAAGCCGATGGGAAAAGAGAAAGTTAAGAAAAAGGGAAAGTGATGAATGTTTTCATAGATCCTGTGTAACGCACACAGGATCATTATTATCTAAGCCCGATGAACATGCTACACATCAGTTAAAGGTTTGCTTTGACATGTTTTCCCACTTTCATAGACTGCATTGATGCAAGATTACACATATTTCCTGTCACAGATTAACAACAGCGTGTCTGGTAGGTTTGGGACTGTGCCGTCAATACAGGAAGGTTCATATATGTAAGTTTAATTGATGTTTTTGTTGGTCCACACTGGTCCATAAAAATGCAAAGTGCACATATACAGCTGCCATACATACAATTGCATGTTTCATCTCTTCACTTTCTATCTTTAGATTAAGTGGACATCACACTGCGTGGTCAGAGCTAAAGCCAATGCAACAAGGACCAGTGTCTCTCCAAAAAGCCAGTCTACAAAATGTCAAAGGTTGGCGTTATTTTGTTATTTTTTCATAGCAGCCGATGACAGCTGATGACAGCTCACTTCGCTGCGACAACGTGAAGAAGCCTGTGGTGGCTAAGGAGTGGTGCTGTGTTAGGTTACTTACACACTGTCATCAAAGGCACACACACACACACACACACACAGCCTAATTTTTACAGTGAATATTAATTTTGATAAAAAAAAAAAAGCAGGGCAGGGTAACACAAGCCAATGTCAGTTTTATAATACTATAACACACTTGTGAGAGTCTGTGACAAACAAGATAAAGTAAATAAACGATGATGGCAATTATTCATTAATCATGTTGGCACTACGTTCACAGCAAGTTGTTTCATTTTCAGGAGGAAAAAAAGAGACTTTGGCTTGTCTAGCTCACCCTCTGACAAAATATAAAAACACAGCTGTCAAGTCTTTCATGGCTGCAGAACAGAAGGCCGGCAATAAGTATTGAGTATTAAAGAAAGGATCATTAACCTAGAATGGCCAAACCTAAAAATTAAATGCAGACTAAAAAAATAATTTAAATTACTCTGATTCTAAGTCAACAAAATCCAACTTCTGATATTGCAAACAAACATTTCAGTTTATGTTTGTGAAGCTGCAGTTTCTATGTCAGAACATGAACCGTTTTGAAGCTAATCCACCAGAAATGGAGTCTAACTTCACTGACAATGTGACCACATTCAGGATGGTATTCTCTGGGCTTGAGCTCATTTTCCGCTGCAGAAATGTTAGCATTACTATGAAATAAGGCAATTTACAAGTAAAATATTTGAGAGCGAAAGCTCAAACAGACAATCTCAGCCCACTAAGTTATACTCTCCTTTTGAGTTAATGAAAAAACTCTAAGCTGTGTCTCCTGAGGACATTAGAGATTAGAATATTGGCTCTTACGGATCGAGTTCCAAAAAAAGAACAGTTTACGTTCACCGACCTTGTCTGAACTGTCAAAAACTAATATATTAATGTATAATAATTCTATTGCAGCATGGATTTCTTTTCTAATTTCCATTTGTAGAGGCAAGACTCAATTACACACATTCCTCAACATACTTAAACCAACATATCAAGTTAATTATACATAAGAACCCCTCTTATGGCCTCAGAGCTGCACTGCACTGACCTGCATTTTCTCATTTGCAGCATTTCTTTGCTCTCCTCAGTTTTCTACGTAGAGATACTCTCACACTAATTAGGAGTCCTGTCACGAGAAGGACACAGTGGGGGTAATTGGGGTGATCCTTCACATTTTTAATGACCACTCGGAAACATAAGTCTGTCACCTCAGTGCTAATAGTGATGCATTTATTTGTTTGAGTGAGGCATATCCTCCATCAGCAGACCTTTGTCTACAGACAGTGCCCCAGTGTGAGAGTCACTTGACCTAAAATGCTCGAACTGGCAGAGGGAGAAAAATTACGCTGAGAAACACAGATTACATCACAATAAATGTAGCACATAACATGTTCATATGACCCAAAAACTGTATGCAATTGAACCCAAATTTAAATGACACATAAGCAACCAAGGTCAGCATGATTGTCTACCACAATACATATTTTGATGCAAATCTGGATCATTGTGTGGTATAAAAATATATTTCATCATCATCTTTTCTATTTTTCATGAATTCAAAGTTGCAGAATTGTGTGTCCTTGGCATATGCATGCACTCTCTACATTTGGTTTTGGAACAACGTTTAAAATGAACTCTTACCCTTTCACCAATTCACCTTTTCCTTTTTCCCGAAATACACAGTGTCTTATGTATAAAGTGCTTTGCATAAGCCTCAGGAGAATATATTTTGTTCCCTAACTTTATTTGCAACACAAAGAAAATGCCACTTGTTTGCATGGTGTGATGTAACCGAATTTCTCTCTGAAAAACATTACTCACTACTGTGAGAAAATGTTGAGCATGTAACCTCTGGCAACATCCTCACACGTTACCTTCAGCAAACACAATTTTGTCAATTACTTCAGGTCATGGGCTTTCTGCCAAACGTATCTTTGATTTTCTATTGGCCCTTTGAGATCACAGGTTATACTATTTGTAGCAAAGATATTTATTATGCTTCTAACCAGGTAGATCTTGATCTTGAGTCTGGGCGAGTATGTCAGAAATGCAATACATTATGCAAACAGTATATGTTAACTGACTATTTGGGTGATTTTGGATTGTCGGTTTGACAAGACATATAATTTGAATAGGTGACCTTAGGCTCTGGGGAATAATAGCTGGCATTTTTCTGACATCTTATAGACAGTGCAGTTGATTGATTAATCAAGAAAATGATCAATAGTATAATCAATAATGAAAATAGTTATTATAAGCAGCCCCAATTAAGACTGAAACTTGAATTCTTAATCTCAAATGCTGTTTGGTTGTAGTCCTGCTTTGAGGAACTGGTACACTAACATGTAATATAAAAGCCCCCAGCTAACAATGCAGAAAAAACATTTTATAACCTTTTTTATATACATTGCATTATATTCACCCCGGAGCTCATTAGCCCTTATTTACAGAAGCAAAAACACATTTATTCACAGTTGCAGCCTTTAGGGTGAAAATCAAACTGACTTCACAATTGGCTCTAGCTTCCGGTCCTTTATATTGTGAAGACCACTAACTATTACTAAATAATCAAACTAACAAGCAAGACCTCGCACAAATAGGCTCGCAAAGGTCAGCCGCATATATGGTGAAAAAAAAATCCTCTGTTGATTACACACTGAGATGAAAACTGTTGAGGGAATTGCAGCACTATTGTAACAATTAAACTGCCCTGTGTCCTTGAAACTACCAAAGAGCCCCGTGGCACTGTTGTGTATTAAAAAAAAAAAGCATGCGAGCGCATACACACATTCAAACAGGCTTGTTTGTCTATTTTTAATAGAGCACTATAACACGTGCACACATTGGGTGCATGCACACATTGCATCAGCCTTTGGATATGTTCTTCTTTTTGATGGATTTATATGATAAAAAGTTACATGTCAAGAAAAAAGCTTGAGGTACTAGTGACTCATTCTAAGACTGGCAATGCAATCCTCTAAGAGCCAAGTGTAAAAATAACTTTGACTGTGTCGCAGCCTCACAGTAATAGCCAGTGATGTGCAATCATGTTATCACTGTGATTGGTCATGGGGGCATTGCAGCCGTTTAGAGGATTTGAAATAGCGTGAACAAAGAACTCTGACCTCAAACGTCACTGAGATGTTGTGGCAGGATCCAGAATTTGCAGCCCTGTCACTGTCAGTGATTTGAAGCTGTTCTCCCGAAGAAGATTGGTCGTAACTGAGATTAAGTGCTGAAGGTGCTGTATTAACTTCAAGCTCAAGAATCCTGACTCAATTTTACCTAATAATAAGTGTTGGTACGAAAAATTTGATAGCATTCAGTCCATAAATGCACTTTTTATACAGCAGTGTACGTACAAAGGCTGTATCCAAAGGCTTTATTCAGTTACTAATTATTGCAGTCATGCTGTGATCTTAAAGTAAGCCCTGATGAAAAAGCATTCGTCAGGGTCACATCTTAACCACTGTACAGATAACTGTTTTAATACATGAAGTGACACTGGAATGAAAAGGGAAAAAGCTCTCCAGACAGACACAGAATCAGAGTGTAAACAGGTCTGATGTATACATATCGGCACATGCCAGCAAACGTGAACACACCCCGACAGTGATGTGCATCTGAATGTTATATCATTAAGTGTTTATCTTAAATTATGTCTAGCCCCTCTTAGCCTTCACGAGTGATTTGGATTGTTTCATTCCTCCAACACAGCCGGCTGCAGCTATATTTTGCTGATATTGGTCAGACTGGCAGCATATTTCCCTTGAGTCTTCAAATGCAATTTTATGTGTGAGCTAGTCGTAGCGAGGCTGTGGAAAACTGATATTCTCATACTACGCAGATGTGTGAAGAATAGCGCGCTTTCACACACACACACACACACAGTTCACAAACACACGAGCCAACATAAACACAAACAAACATATACAGTGAATGCTTTGTATGCACTTCTGTGATGTATTATTCAAAGTATGTTATGTTTGATTCATTTGTTGAGGTTTATGGGGAGAGAGCTGGCTGGCTGGCATCCAAAGGCACACACTGCGCCAGAGAAAAAAAAAACTTACAAATAGCCAGACAAATCAGATCCCCCATCCTGATAGGGTTGTCATCTGTCACTACAACCTGTTTCACATGACAGACATGCAAACACAGTCACACCACATCGCCCTGGACTCCAAAAGCACACCACCGACTCCTTAGCATAATCCCAAACCAGTGACACGACTGTACACCTCTGTACTCACGTCCCAATTATCCCAGCCCTCTGTAGAAACACACAATGCCTACAGCATCCCGTGCAATATCCCACGTGGCATCATTAAAGTCAAACAAACCGCCTGAATGTTTTATGTGCCATTCTCCTCAGCCTTTCCATGTGCCAGGCTCCTTTTCTCTCACTCATGTCAGCTGGTTCTTTGACTCTGTCTCACACATCCATTTTTGCCCAGTCTTACTATTCGCTTGTTGTTAGGTACAGCTGTGCTTTCTTCACCATGCTGTCACGCTGTGGTATGTTTTTCTATTATATTTTGTTCACGGTTCACTGGCTGTGTATCATGTATCTGATAAAAGCCCACTTCAAAGGTTGCTGTCAGCATTTCTGTCAAGGCAACGGTGACTCAAGAATTATTCATATAATAGTTGATTCATTAATTAAGCTAAATAATTCATTACTTTTACTCTTTGTTTTCTTTCTGATTAATGCGCCATCTATAAGATGAAAGTGTCATTGGGGCTGCACCAAGCCGTCAGACTGGACTTGGAGGTGAAATTTAAACATCACAGCTATGCATCATCTGAGTTGTTTTATATGCCACAGCTGTTTCAGAACGGAGGCGTGATGTATGACTGTTTACTCAACATAAATCCAGACAATCAAGTTCTACATAGGTCATGTGTTCATAAACTGACAGCATTTTATTTCAGGTGGTGGAGCTGCTGCAGCTTCATGCAATAAATTTTAACAGATCAGGAACAGAAACAGAAAAAAATAAAACCAATTGGCAGGAATGGTGAAGGGTGTGATGTGCAAATTCAGGACCACCAGGCGATCTTTGCATTGATCACTGACTAACAGCACAGCACGGATGTTGACTTTAACAAAGCTTAAGTAAGAGGAGACTTGTGTGTATCAGCGCTTTGCTTCTATAAACATCTCATTTCTTTTCATTTTACAATTCAGAGGGTCGTTTTAGTTGAAGGCCCCGAGGTGGTCATAGAAACACAAAAGGACAAAAGGGAGGCACTGAGTTGTTAAGCTGAAATCAATCTTTTTTTTCTGGTTAACAAAAAAAATGATGGTTAATGTTACTGTTGAGCGTTGTGTAAAATTATACATCAAATCTCTCTCTGCAGCACAGTGATTTGCAGATTGGAATTTACAGAAGATATAACAAAGCATCAGTGCATTGAATAATTACATTACTGTGCGCTGAAGTCCTGTAACACAGGAACCTCTAATACCATTTTTATGCCAGTTTAGTTACATTTGTGTGTGTGTCGCAACTAAAAGTCAAAACAAAAGATAACAGTTGAGTAACTGTTAGCAAATCATCAGCCATTATCTGACAACAGTTGTGCCTTTTCACATTGGTCCTCACACTTGACTACACCTGCATCTGTTCTACCCCCAGCTTACACTGTTTATTGCTTTTTATTACCAGTAAGTGAGCCATCAATTTTACAATGTCAGTAATTAACTCTAACATTAAAACAGTTGCATTTCCACATTCAACAATTCATTCTACCATCAGCTATCACCAAGTGATGTTATACGGCAGGGAAGTTAAAAAAATATATGAATCAGGCAAATAAAGTGGATCTATAATTAAGGCTGTATCTTGTCTTAATTCATCTGTGTCTGGCCCTGGCTTAGCTTTGTGTGCCTCCTGTCCTGTGACTGTGCTTTACCTGGATCCACGGCCATCTGTCATTTTCGGCAGCAGTCCAGGCATTGACCAGGCCCTTCTTGTTGAGGCGTGCAAAGTACGGGTACCACTTCTGCAAGCCGAACAGAGCGCGGTGGGTGGAAGAGGCTGTTATCTGCTGGTTGGAGATTATGCCGCCCTCCATGCCCAGTGGTCCAGAGCATTCTGAGTGAAGAGAGGGAGAAAGAGACGGATGAGCCTTCATATCATTTCAGAAGTCAAAAATAAAGTAAAAGTCAGTCTATGGAATGCATATAGATTTTGGAAAATACCACAAAGATCACATTTTCTAATGTCAGTGATTTTGTCCTCCACGTCTTGTTTTATTTTTCCCCTCAGTGTATCCACATGAGAGTCGATAACCTTGTTTATCTCAGCCTCCTCTACTTGTACAGAATCAAACGTAGACATTAAAACTGCAACCCATCCTTCACCCTCTGTTGTTGTATCTTTGTTATGGCCTCCTCGTCATAGATTTGTTCACCCTGACTCCTGTCTCTCTTACTATAAATATTGCTTTGATTCATCATAAGAATATTTCTAATGTTTCCATGATGCCGAAATCGTTTTGACTCGCAGCGGTCAACGAGAGGCTTCAAGCTGTCCACATCTGAGGAACGGACAGGTTACTCCTTCATCTCTTTCATCAGTAACAGAGCCCTCAGGCTTCAATCTATGGAGCTGCGGCCACTTTTACGCAGCATCATCCCCAAAGTCAACAAGCTTTTTTAAGAGCTTTGTATTACAACTACAACTTAAAACTAGTTTTCCCTCTTAATCCTTAATTGGTATGTCCAGGCATATCAAGAACATTTTAATAGACATAACTGTGGTGAAATGGATTCTGGCAGAGACTTTATTGTGCTTCAATACATGTGCTTCTGTGTGTTTCCATTTAAAAAAGACTATTAGGAAATCAAGTAATCAGACAGAACAAATGAGAAATGTAATGTGTATATATATATATATATATATAATGAAGAAACAGCTGGAATCTATCTCTATGGTATGTTGGATAAATAAGAAGCATATATATATTATTATTATTTTTATTGCATCTAAAGTCTGCTGCTCCAGACATGACATTTTTTTAATTGTTCATCTGCACGCAGAAGAAAAAAAAAATCTTTTTCTATCAAAGCCCATCAGAGCTTGCAAGCTTCCACCAGCTGAGGATGGATTGATTCGAATTGTCATATGCATACAAATTGTATAGTTTGCCTCTAATTATAAGATGACTCAGCCTGTGGCATCATAACTGAGGACTCAGGTGTGCCAAGGAAACAACCTAAACAGTTCAAATGGGGTTGAATTGTAGCTCCAAACAGCTGCGGCGTATTGCCATCAAAAGTAAATCAGATGTGTTTACAGGTCTTCAGCCTGAATATAGTGTGTTAGAAAGTTGTGTAAATGAGACTGTAAATGAGATTGTTTCTCCATTGGATATCATTCAAATCTTAAGTTGCAATATGCAACTTATTCACTTAGAAATAACTCAGAAATTGGATTCCCACGCTGTGCAATTTGAAGGAAAACAAAACAGCTGAGAGGTGAAACAAACTCGGTTTGAATTCTGCTAAACAGGCAAAATGCAAAGACCCCTGCATCATTGCATTTCCTCTAGCCCACAGTGTCCCTTAAACTTGGACAGCACCACAGCTGTATTCGAGATGAGCTGCATTAGCTGTGACGGATGCTTACGTTTTAATTAGTCTTTAATCCAAGTATATAGTTGACATAAATGTAAAGTCTTTTGTTTTTCACTGTGTGTGAAAAAAGTAGCTTGACAGCATGCAGTGGAAATTCATGGTCTGATAAAAAAAGATGAACATTCATTGCAAAATATGCTTAACACAGAGAAGAACTGCTAACATTGGCTAAAGAGTCTACAAAGTCTAAGGAACATTACGAGGAGAGTATAAATGTAGTGGCAAGAAACTCTGTGCAGAATGGAGGAAATTGCAGTCTGGGACATTTAATTCTCTATCAGAGTTGAAAGTCATGGTGTTGAGCAGAAACCTCAAGTGTGTAGCAAAATGAAATTTATTCCCCACTGATTTCCTTATTGTAATAACAGCAGTAAACAAATAGATGACAGTTTGAGGTAATACTGTGAACATTTTTCATTTATATTTTGCTCTTCAGATTTATTTTCTGAATGGAATAATGGTTTGGTATTGCATGGCAGAAAAATTATTACTGATGCCATATTTAATTTCATTGATACACAGTTGCATCTAGTTTATGATGGATATGATGTGGGAAGGATTCCTCCCACTCCGTCCTTGGTGTTTATCTCTAATGACTGGATGAATAAAATTATTGGAGTAATAAAAGAAGGAACAGGCAGAGTTTATTATACTTCTTTTGGTGAGCAGTGGTGAGTCTGATTAAAATGTAGACAACTCACTTGATATTTCTTTAGTATGTCTCTGGTCACAGATGATTAAATGTCTGTGTTTAAGAGCCTAAAACCACAAGTGTTGAGAAAGCTGAGGGAACTTGGAAGTGTCCCAAAAGAATGAGGACATATCATAAGTGTTCAGTTCAGCCAGAGGCACTGCTTGCTCATGCCGGCTGAACTGTAAGTGTCCGTCTAAACCAGCCTTCGGGGGAAGCCTGGAGCGATGGTCACCGTAAGGCTGTGATGCTGTCTTCGCTATTTAAGCAAAACACCTAAGCATTTCAAACCCAGCACTGACACACATACAGACAAGGCATACACACACAGATACCAGCAGACAATGACACTGGCAGCGCTGAGCAAGTGAAGACTTTCACTACAGAAGAAAGCCAAGAGTCAGAGAAGAATGGAACAATGAAAACAACCCCTGCACGACTTATCCAGCTGCTAAAACAGTGGGGTTCTAGGCAACAGGGAGCTGGGGAGACAGTGAGTAATGTCTGAGGGCAGTCCAGGGGGATCGACTGGAGGCTAGAAGGAAGCAAAGAGTATATCTGTGTGAGTGTGTGTACTGCCAGAGATGTGTTTATATATTCCACTATGGTAAATTACTCTTGCTTCACTAGTTCTTCCTTGTGTGTGACTCATCGCCTCTAGACTGATAGCGTAGGTGGATGAGGTAGCCTACTGCTGAAGCTTCTGATTTTCCGATATCTGATGGATGAACTTCATTCGGTTCTTTCAAGAAGTCTTGGAAAGAATAAACAGCTTCCATTTTGAGACAATCCAGTTCAAACCCATGATGGAGAAAGATGGGCGACTTTTCTTGTCAGATTGAAGGCTGGGACTGTGTTGTACATACTGTACAGTAGTCCAAGTCGCATTTGCATTTCAGCATTTCAGCCTAATCCTCTTAATGGACAGTCAAGGGGCTTTCTCTTTTTCACACACGGTGAAAAAAAAGTACCTTTCTACCTCAACAAAAGATGTTAGAAAGAAAAACAAGAAGCGTCTACGGCAGTGCTAACACTTCTGTAAAAAGCTGTGTGCATCTCTCTCTCCCTCTCCAGTGCTCCTCTGTGCTGAACCTTCAGCCATCTTGGGACCTCCCTCTCAGCAGGCTTTTGGTGCCTCAACCATACACTTGGATCTGGATCATCACCCCCAGGAGATGTAGCCTCTCCCTCTTGTCTCCCTAGTTTGCTTGTTATCCCGCGCCCCCTCTGTGTATTTGCCCTGCTATAGGTGTAAATGCTGCTGCTCTTCTGTGTTTTATGTGTCCTGTCCTTTTGCCAGGTCTCAACGGTGGACAGGATGTTGTGCAGTAAATAAAAGCTACATGACTACTTAAGCACAGTGGTGCTTCAAGCTAAATGCTAATTTCATGTTCGTCGTCTTGGTGTAGAGTATTGGCAAGCTAATATTTGCTACTTGCTTAGCGTTAAACACAAAGTACCGCTCACGAAAGATATCTGGATGCAGAACATTGTCTGGAGACCTCAAATGTTAAATTTTGTGACAATCCTTCCTGCAGATTTTTGGAGAACTTGCAGCATCACCAGCAGTGCCAAAGGAAAGGTAAGAGGATCACAGTCATTAGGTAACTTAGGTGACTTAATCCTCTGGTGAACCGTGAATGTCTGTTGTAGAGAGATTTCAGCACGGATGCACCAACATACTAATGTTGGTGCATGTTCTCTAAAGACATGTTTCAAACACTGCCACAGAGGGCAGAATATGATCAAAGTATACTCGTCTTCATGAATAATCAGAACAGAATTTCGTTTGTGCCATAATGCATCCATAAACATCAGTTTCAAGGATGTTGTTGAGTTGAAGGTGATGTCTCCTTGGATGGGGAAAAAAAGTAGAGGGGTTCAAATTAATACTATACAACATTCTTCATGGATCCTGACTTTCAATTTGTTAGGGCCTCTGTGAAATTTTACACATTATTCTGGCACAATCACAATATGGCATATCACCCTGATTTAACTCCTGCAAGTGAAATGGGATCTATTTCTCCTCGTTATGACAGATATTAGAGCTGCGGTGCAATGTAGCGTCAGTGCAGTGTCATATTTATCTAGATGTTGTACCTCTTGGGCAGCTTTCTTGTAAGATATTCTATCTGGATGTTGTGGCGAGACACTGTTGCAAAGTCGCGGTACTTCTCACCTTGCGGCAATGATGGGCCACTCTTAACGAGCTGCCTGCCAGTCGTCCGTCAGAGCGGCAGAGCCAGCCAGCCCCTGGGCCTTGGCCTGCTGGCCCCTGAGCATACATCAGCCCTGCGACAGCACACATCACTAACACCACCACTACTGTGATGTGACAGCTGAATCCATCTCCCACAAGCCCTACCTACAGCCTAAACAAATTAGAGCTCCACTGAAATTAATGCCAGCACACCAATACTAATGAGCATGCAGCAGAGAGAGGGGATGAGAAAAGAATAATAAACACACAAAACAGACGTCGGCCATACACTAGAGGTTCCACAGGTGACAAATGAGACTGAATGAAATGCAGCTGCATGTATTATTTTGGGTGTATGAGTGTGTCAGCATATGTGCAGTTATGCTTTTCACAGTTTGCAAGGCAGCAAGAAATATTTGAATGAAAAATAAGGTCATATATTTAGATTTTAATTAAGACAGATATAAGGCAGATGCAATAAGATCAAGATTGCGACCAAGAAATGTACTGATAGGACATCTTACAGTTGAAAAATTAACTTGTCACAACTCTCTAGTGGAAAAAGCTAGTGTTAAAACTTTAAACGGCCAACTGCATATTTAATACAAATGTGATAGATCAAGCTTGTTTGCAATGTCTCTGAGCATTTTACCACCCATGATCCTTTCTGTTGGACAAGTGATATTGCTACATTCCTAATTCTCTTAGTTGTCTGAGGAGTAAATGACATAACCAAGAGCAATGATGGTTAAACTAAAATAGATAAAAGATATGGATTCTTTAAAACATAACCTAAGTCGGTTGAAAGAACTGAAATCAGATTTGAAGCTGGCGGCTTCACATGGCCTCATCTGGGTGCAGCACTGTTTTTGTTAAAAACGTTGATGCAAACCACATTAGAGATTAAGAATAAATGAAATACAAAAAAAAATGAAACAAACAAGACAATAAAACTATTTACACTTTATTAGCATCGTGAAAATGCAGGCTAATTTGCAGCCAGAGCTTTCAGCTTCTTGCAGTTTATTTGACGCAGGGCTACTGGGTTTTATTTGGTCTTACAGGGTGGATGTAAGTTTGTTTCTGCTCAAGGCAGATGGTTCTACAATCATCTTAGCCTTAAGGTGCTTTTTGGAAAACAGTGCCATGAACAGTCATCAAATTTCCCTCATTGGATCTTTAACCAACCATTTAACCCACATTAGTGTGAGTGTGAATGTCTCTGGACGATTACAGCAGCATCAATACCAAATTTGCTTCAGCAGAAAGGCAGTGGAAGTTTGTGCCAAGTGTTATCTCATTGTGCTTTATGCCTTCTTGTATATTTTACTGAGATTCATGTGGCAAATGTTATATATGATTCTTCTCACTTCCTGCTTTCTACCGAAGCTTATTGAAGACAATGCAATTATTTCAGCAAAATCAGCTAATCACTGAACAGACAATGACCAAGAGCTCGCTGCTGCCGTCACATAATATTCTCATGGTAATTTCTAGTATAGCCAGAAAATGTACAGTGGCTTAATCTTCCAGTGTGTGTGCAGTACCTGCCCACACACACAACGTGGGATGAAGAAACAAGAAAGTCTTTGCATTCAAGTGCATTCCAGGATATCGACCGCGTTCTTTGTGTGTGATATTCATTGGGGACCTCATCGACTGTACTTCTTATCATAAGACTGCAGCACATTCAATGTTCTAAAGGATTTAGATCAGCCTCCCCATCACATGGACTACTCTGCTCTGGAGAAGCTTTGTCAAATATGGAAATATAACTCAAATTATGTCACAGTGATGTCATCGGGGTGTCTCAACTTAAGCTTGAAACAAGTGGCAACCTCCGGGGTTGTGAAGAAAAGTGCTAAAAACCGCAGTTCCTCAAACAGCCACTTGAGACTGTCTAAAAACACATGACACATTCAATTGCCTGAAGTTATAGATGGCCACTTTGATTGACAGTCGGGTATGTCAGAGGAGGCTTGTTTGAGCAACCAAGCCTCATTTAGCTCATGCCAGCTCCACATCTTTGCCCATTTTTTTGGATAAGTGGGGAGCCAGCCGAGACAGGACTGCCATGATGGCCGAGCCCAGAGCCGCCACATTTCACAGAGGCTCTTGAGGATGCTGGGGGTAATACTACATCCATGTTTTGTACTGTCTAAGGTTTAAAGGCTTTAGTTGAAAGTCTGCATTAAGTATGGCTGTTAAATTTGTATGATGTGAGCGTTTACCAGACAGGGAGGGTATAATGAAAATTTGATGGTCACTCATACTAGTTGGAGTCTTTGTGATGTTTTCTTTTAAACATATTTTACCTTTATTTTTACCTTTGTGGTTCTGGTTATCCAGTCCACTGATTCAGGCAGTTTTTCTTTCTTACATAAAGCAGCTTCATAAGAAAACAGTCCAAAGGTGTTGGCTGCGCTCCAGCACAGTGGATTTCAAACAAAACAAACATCTATATTGGGTAAACAGTGTAGGACTTATTGCCCCTTCCACCCTCGGGGGAATTTTATAAAAAGGACTGTGGATGTAGACACCATCAAATTAAAGCTGAGAGTCAGCACTTTCACCTCATGATCATTGTTTCATTTCAAATCTAATGTGTTGAAGTACAGAGCCAAAGTGAACCTTCCTAATACTTATGGACTGTGCTAGAACTTTGAAAATAACTGAAGCTGAATTAATGGTTGTATAATATGCTGTACAAATATTTAATTTATATGGGAAAATGAAAATGAGCGTCATTAAACAAATAATGGAGCTTAGCATATGTTCAGTCAGCAAGACTAAATCTTTCTCCTGGAGTTTCTCACTCACTACCCCAAACAAATCAGTCAGACTGTGTCTCTCAATTCACAAATTCCCCTTTGCCTTCTGTCATTCACTTCATAAAAACAACCAGCAACTCGCAAAGTTTCTCCCATTCCAATGCAGGCTTGTTCAAAATTCTAGTCTGTTACCGAACAACTGTGCTGCACCTACACTAAGAAAGAAACTCTGATGAATTAATTTGTGAGTAGCAGTACAGGGATGGCTCAGGGCTCTGAGTCCACTGATACATTAATCCTAATATGTTCCTAGACTGAGCAGACAAAATCCCTGTAACAGCATAATAAACACATGTGGCCCCTTTCAGTTTTATGGCGTCTTGCAAAAAGAAAGTCACTTCAGATAAGATGAAGAAGCCCCTCTTTCCACACAGCCACTGGGTAAAAAAAGAATATTAATAATAAAAAAAAAAAAAAAAGAAATGAGGTCTCACAAGCACAGAGTGGCCATGACTTCTCTGCATTCAAATGTATCACTATTAATATGCTTTAGGGTTTGTTGTGTTTGTCTGAACATGCCTTTTTGTTCTTCGTGTTTTCTGTTAACCTAATGGAAGGAGGTATCTTTATTTCATGATGTTAATGAAATATAAATACAAGGTCTGTGCATACTTTTGCATATCTTATGTTGCTAAGATCTCATAATGACATTGCAGGTTTGGAACATGAGTTAAAGTTGTTACAGCTAGATATAACTGTCTCAGCGGATCCGTTTCGGCATATATTGATGGCTGCAATTCAGAAAATGTGAATATGGTGTGGGGTGTGAGCCAGCCACATTCATAAATGTATAGGAGGGATTTTGGTTTATGTGTGCACCTTCCCTGGAATTTATCCTGTCCAGTATAAGAAAACATCCGCTCATACCCCAGGAGTATTTTCAGAAATAATTAGGGGGAGAATATTTAATGAAATTCCACTTCTGCTTATGTATTTTAAAAAGCCCTGAACCTCAAAAGTAGTGTGAGACTGAACATGGACTAAAATAAACAGCCACCTTTCAAATGGCATGCACACACTTCTTCCAAGATACTCTTCAATACTGAATACTGTTGATGTATAATAACAATAATGGATAGATTACAAAACAGAACCAAAAGCAAAGACTGAGCAAACCTGAATAATCTCTGAAAAGTTATCAATAAAGGGTCAGAGCACTGTCCACTGAAGCACACTTAGATGTTCTTTATGGAAATTACCAACAGGCTGTCTTTGATCGATCAGTTTACTTGGCTGATATACTAACTGCAGCAGCTGCGGGTGTGCTATTAAGAATGAATGGATAGTTGTAAAAGAGTTAAAAGACAAATAAAAGAAAGAAACATGAGCACTTACTGTATTGACAGTTCCTCCCCATGTACTCCCCGGGGCATTCACAGGAATAGTTGGCAACAAGATCTGTGCAGATTCCCCCATTCTTGCATGGGTCCCTTTCGCATTCGTTAATATCTGAAAGAGCCAAGAAACAAAACAAAAAGGTGCATTCATTTATTTGAAACAGACATGTTGGCAATTAGAAAGACCTCATCCTCATTAGAATGCATTGGTCGAGAGCATATATTGAATTTTCTCTGTGTTACTTGATTCTGTCTGCCCATAGAAGCTCTCACAAAGACACTGGTTTCTTGAAACTAATAAATCACATAGCTCCTCAAGAGACTGTTAATGCTGGAACACAGGCCCAAGTTTTGAAATGTTAAAAATAATTAACCTAGTGTACTTTCTTTGTAATTGAAATAATTATCATACTTCTCAACGTACTTGAGTGCTGTACACCATTATCTTGCTGGGCAAACGATACTTGCTCTATTCTACAAAGCTTTGTAATGTAAGGATCTGTGTTATTGTTAAGCAAAGAGCCACTTCAAGGTTTTGGACTAGTAAAATGGGAGTGGTAGCGATAAAACTACACATACAATACAGATACAAACTTCAAATTGGCCTGTTAGTGCCAATGCGCCGATGCCCTAATATGGATTATTCATAATTTAGAGAGGCAACTGAATTTCAATAATGTCTTCACGTATAGCCTTTCTTATGCATAAAGAATTGGTTCTGTTCAATATTATTCCAGTATCAGCGCCAGAAAATACTTTTCTGTGCTTTCCAGACATGAGCAAGTCTTAATCAGCCGGCATCAGATTTACTTCGTTTTGTGCAAATTGGATGAACTACAGCTGGACTCATTCACATCTGTAGTGTTATTTAATGCCTATGCTAAAAGAAAAAAAATGTGGTGCCACTGACAGTAATTTTGCAGCAGGCTTGCTAAATGTCCTCAGACTCACAGAAACACAGAAGAGCAGGACAGACTAAATATGCTAAATTGTCCCACAATTATCATCTACTGTGCAGCCACCTTTACTTTGTAATTGCTCTCTGAAATAGCATTTCTCTGATTGATTCATCTAACCAATTATAGAAGGTGACAGCCCACCCATCACACCCATTTACACTCAGTACTATTATATTTATAGCTAAGGGAGAGGGGATTACAGGGATAGTTGATGAAGAGAGGGGAGGAAAAGGGGTAAACTTCTGAATAAACTTCTAATGATTTCTAAACTTGCCAATGGCTGCCAGAAGACTTTTAATCCTTTAAAACATCCCATCTGTGACTCCCAGGTACATTTTGGCTTCATAAATATGTAACCAGGCTAGGGATTTGGAAAGCTTAAGAAAGTGAAACATGATTAAAGTGAGTCTGTCATGGTGCTTCATCTCTCTGAGATTTTATCTAATATCTATAATAGTCACTTGGGCACATTTGTAATATCTCACAATATATCTGTTTTTGTTGAAAACCTTATGCTCAGGAGAAATATAGTCATGGTCTTCACACATAATGGTCACTGAGGTACTGTGACTGGAAGTAGTCGCATCTTTAATCTGCAGCTGAGCAGAAAAGTAAAAAAATAAATAAATAAATAAATAATAAAATAAATAAATAAATGAGAGAGGGAGAGAGAAATGCATTGTGATTCACCAGAATATCCACGGGGAGCCGCGAGACAACTATTTGGGTGAAAAGATGTTTGATGAAATTGAGCTGTAAAACGTTTCCCAAAAGATGAAAAAATAAATAAATAAATAAAAGTTGAAGCACACATCTATTTTGTTTCTGTTCATCTGGCATGCAATTGGAGGTACTGTTTGTTATTCATATGGAATAGACATTAAATGCCATCTAATATTGTGTTTTTATTTAATGTATTTTTTCATTGTGAGAACACAGCTGGCACATTCAAGACAAGGCCTGCTGTGTCTTGTTATGTGGCGGCTACATCCTGCTTCAGATATAGACAAAGCAGCCCTGCTACCGTATACGGCCATTTAAATAAGATACAGTAGGTGATACATCAAGTATACTGCACATGGAATGAACAGCAAAACACCAATTCTCCAAAAGTGATGTTACTCATCTTGTACATTTTAGTGCATCATTTTCGGGAAGATTGAACAAAGCAGTTTTACTCGCCGGCATTTCATCTTCAGCTGACAGAGCACAAAAGAGCAGGTTTTCACAGTTGGCGCTAGAAACACAAGTCTTTAAAGACAGACTGTATGAACACGCATCTATGCTGCACACAAGGCAGATCAAACACAAACTGCACAAAGTGCATGGTCCACTGAACTTATAAAGTCTACTGTAACAGAGAAAAGTGAGACATTGTGAAAATGACGTTCATGTTCATATTTTTGCACAAACAGTTCATGGTTGTCTGTATATTTTTCAGTGTCTACTTCCCAATACATTTTTGAAGTTATTTAATAATGCCATTAAACCCCCAATGCACAGTTGGTTCACAGTCCCCCCATCTCTCCAAAATTACATCATGGCTGCATCTATGCCATCTACACTCAGCTGGGGACCATGTAGTTGTTCTACCGTACGGGGGCTTGCATTACAGAGATTCAACCAATATGAGACAACTGGGAAGATGCATTGGATACACGATACTGACTGGAGAATCACAACAATGATGTCATGAGGTTACTTTGGGAATAACAACCTCATGATATTTATACAATCATTGTAAAAACTTAAGAGAATTACATCAAGTACCGGTCATGATGTAAATCCTACCTTTCTGCTGCATGTAAGAGAGCCAACTGCTCAATCAAAGACTCAAGATCTCATTAATGGGGTGGATTTTGGTGTTTTTGGGTGTGTTGCAACATTTTAAGCAGTTTCTATAATCAGATGCAAAATATACAGCAATCAGTTGTTATTGTAATTCTTGATAGTTAATCCCAGTACCTGTCATGTGATTCAGAAACATGCTTCAGGCCAGTTTGCTTGTCTGTGATCTGTGATCGTACTCATACTCCAGCCTCCGCTGTAACTGTGCTTTGATGAGCTATATCACAGGACAATCTGATATAATTATAAATCCAAAAACAGCCAGCATGACTAATACAAGACACTAGCCTCCTACTGACAGTACATTATTAGCATGGAGAAGAACAAACAAGCACTTGTTTGAAGGAAACATCTTGATTATGGGAGGTTATTGCAATCAGCGGGGATTATGTTGTAATTATAATAATAATAATCCAGTCGGAGGGGGTCCTACGATCCTGTTAAGAACTGTTAACCTAAGAAATGCCAACTACAGTTTGCCTTATGGAGAACAACAACGGCCAGTTCTCATTAAACAATTTGGTTTTTAAATGTCTGTAATCCTCAGTAACCACTAATTGTTAGCAACTGTGACAACAATAATAAAAAATACTAATACAGTTATTAATCAAGGCTACAGCATGGCCACATGACACATCATCCATGCATTTCACAGTAGAATAATTTGTACAGAGAAAATATTTGGTGTTTAGTAATTGCCTCGGTGGAACACTAAAATGGAAATATGATAACCACTCGTGAACACTGAGATATAATGAATTCAATAGATTAGCTGAATGTAGATTCATCTGTGACTAAATGCAGTGGCATTAATGTGAATCTCATAACATAAATGACACAAGTGTTGCTGTAAATTTTAACTGAACAAGCTCAAGTAACAAGTATAACTGCAAAAGGATCAAGAAAAACAAGAAAAATAATATAGAAACAGGCATGTTCATCCATCCTTCAGCTGTACATTTATTCTAAGGTGCAGGGTTACTGGAGGAAAGCCGAACTACCCAAGACCTCAGGTCGCCAGTATATATAGTAGCACAAAACACCACAAACAATCCTCATGTCTTTCTGTACACAACACAGTCCAGTGTTTTTTTTTTCCCACCACTGCAATCATGCCACTTAGATAAGTGATTTCGTTGTTAACCTTTAAGTTCATATCCTGCTTTGTTGCCACCAATACTGTAGGTTCAAATACAAAGGTGAGCCAAAATGGGCAAACCTGTAAAATAGCCTGGGGCACAACATACCATGGAGAGAGAAAAACACAGCTAGCCCATCTTACAATTTGCTTCCGTTTTATGAGAGGCCATCAGCCCCTGGGAGATCAGCGCAGGGAAAGTGAGACTTAAAAGCGGTGTATTGCCAGTAAATCAGGTGGGAGAAAAGGGATTACTTCAGGGAATGCAGTTAATCCACATGGTAAAAACCAGAGAGCGGAGGTGAGAAGAAGCATGGCGAGGAAGGGAGAGACAGAAAGTGTGAAAGAAAGACAGGAGAGGGTGAACAAAATGTACAGAGGCAAAGATGTGATAGCCGAGCGGTCAGGTAAATAAATTCTGTTTACACATCTTCTTTAACACAGTAACAGGCATGCATCCAAGGAGTTTCCCTCACCAATGATAGTCAAAGTCTACCATTGTGCATTTAAATATGTCACTAAAGCCTTAAGCATTGTGAAAAAAAATGCAACTGATGTCTTGAGCTTAATGGGAATGGTGCTATCTTGCTTGTAACAATTTAACAAGCCAGTTTGAGTAAAGGTTTCAACAGCGCATCAAGACAATAAAACTACCAGGCGTACAGTTTAATGCAATACAACACACTGGCTCTCCAATAACACTGCTTTAGTGAAGCTTATAATGTTCATTTTTTGTTGAAACTGTGCCAGAATGATGCCGATTCAACTGAGAGTGTAGTTTAGTGGCATCACATTGGATTGTAATTCTTTGCAAGGTGTTTATCTTATTTTGTCCAGCACACACATTTTTTTTTTCCCATTCGTTCAGCCATTGGTTGCTCTTATGAGAGATGTTTAATTTAAAATTAATAAAAGATTTAATATCATAGACTCTGCCATCAGCCTTAATATTATCATCTATAACCCCTACAAAAGGCACAGTCACCTAAAACTATGCCACTGAACCCCAAAATATATTTCAGATTCTGGCCATGCTCTCATCGGTCCACTGGAACGTCTCGCTCCCTGGCTTTGCTCCTCTATTGCTCTCTGAAAAGTGTCTCAGTTTGACAATAATGAGAGCAATGAATAGTGCTATGTGTCAGGAACTAACACTGGCTGTGAGCATTAAATTGGCTATAGTCTGTCCAGAGAGCAGGAGCAGGCCTGCATGGGGAGGGGTCACCTGTGCCCTCTCCACTGGGCTGCTCTGACCTCTGCAGTGCCTGCACCTGCTACCGCCACACCGAACACACGGCCCGGTGAATCTGCTTTCCAGTTCATTCAACAGTAAAGTATTGTGTCAAATCTTGCACAAAGGCAAGGAGAGTTATTGAAGACATAAATGTGCCACCAAAAAATAATGAAATTCCATCAAGTGTATTAAACCCTTTGTGCCCGCCTGAGTGGAAATAATTGTGAGGTAATTGGTGTTGGGACACTATTCAAATAAGAGGATAGAGGAATAACACCAACCAAAGTTAGAAAACAGACTTTTACAGTAGGAAACATATATATATATATATATATATATATATATATTATGCTGAAAACATTATTTACTCACACACACTGTCTAATGTGCGATAATACATTTATACCTTTATCAGGCAAATGGTTTATGATAATAAGATAATAAATACAACAACGCCTCACAAAATTACAATAGGCAAAGAGTAGATTAACCAAGTATTTTGCATCTTTTGAGCCACTCGTCCCTCTCCTGTCTCATGAAACAGATGTCCAAAATGTTTTTGTTCCGTTCAGAAATGCCACTGTCACCTCCAAGCTTCTGAGTTATGTGTTTGACAGCTGATCCAGCAAGGGCAATGAGACAGAATGTAACTGTGGCTTACAAACAAACATGACAGGTTCAGGCAGTGTAATGTTAAAAGTGGTATTAAAGAAGTGGCCACTGTTGGCATTCGTAAGTATGTTTTTACACTGTCCAAAATGCTAGAGCTGACAAGCTAGCAGTTAAATATAGCCTGCAAAATGATGCCGGCATGTACACGTCTCCCGTGTGGATGTCACTTGCGTGTTCAACAAACCAATGTGCAAGACGAGACGTGCTTGAAAAAGATTTCACAGCTAGAACAACGGTTCGTTGTCTGTGTACAGGCCACTGTTTAAACAATGATGTTATTCAGATTAACTGGCTATATGCAAATTCCCCATCAATGCTAGGAGTTTTCCACTATAGAAAATTGAGGAAATTGAATTTTTACAGAGCGAATTTATAGTATTTAAATTTGTTGGACTTAAATATATATGCAATAGCATCAGAAAACCTAAACTGGCTCAAAACAACAACATAAATCACATAAATGACTGAAATAAATGCCTGCTAACAGCTTGTAATCCTCTCACACTTGTAAAGCCCCAAGTCTTAATTAGCCGAATGAAAGGTAATGTCCCAGCAGTATTGCCCCTACATCTCACCCACTTCCTTCATTAAATTACAGTCAGATGTTGGTTAAAACTGAGTAAAGCCTTCTTTCTGCCAAGACGCTGTAAGCCACACAATTGGAGGTTAGTCAAGACTTTGCTTTCATGTGGAGCTGTCTCATCGTGTTACATCTCTGCATCTGGACTCAGTTTAGCTCGCATACACATTTTTCCTTGGGGAAGTTTCATCTTATCTCATCTGTTTTTATGTCACAAAGCCGGTGGATCCATAGATGTTTGGTAAGTGAAGTGATCCTCTTGACCTCTTTATCTAGACAAGAATCCATGGTTTGGTCTCTACGGTCAGTGATCGACAGGAATGAAGTGGGCAACGGGCTGTTTTTGCCTTCCACATAATTAACCCCTGACCTTGAACACTCGTACTTCCTTGGAAGTAATCATCCTATTTTTTTTAATAGCGGTTATGGTTTCCCATGGGACAGGCTGCTGCTGATGCCCCGTGATTCATGGTGGTACTGCAGATGTTGGATTTGAGACTGAAGAAAAGATTGCAATCTGTGGCCACATCGAACAAATTCATCAGGGGGGGGAAAAAAAAACAATGAAAACACACCGTCGGTGATTAACATTACTTGGATGTTGGTTTGAGTAGGAATGGTATGAAGGTATGTTATTCTCTTAGTTATGTGAAAGAGAAATTTATTATGAAAACAAAACTTTATGAAAATGTTTTGTCTGAGGACATAGATCATTTGATATAATTACATGGGATCCACCTTAAGGAAGTAATATACAACACTACTTTCAGGCTTAAGCACGTTTATGGTTTTATTCATTATCCACCCAGACACATCTAAGGGAGAAGACCATGACATATGACTGAGCATGCTTAGAAATAGCATGGAAACAGTGCAGTGCAGCATGTTCTGCGTCCCTTGACATGTTATAAACATGACATACTGCATGAACATACAATACAAACACATGTTCAGCCAATAATTGAGTTGTAGTTCTGATAAGAACGACACATCTTAAGCTGTCACATCTTCCATTCCCTCTGTGAATAGTTTGCTCATTATCTATGGTGCAATCCTCACTTTATTTCTTATTTATTTCTTTGGTGAATATTACTGCCCCCCCCAATCCTTTTTGCCAGTTTTGATGTAACACGGCACACGCTCGAGAGGCGGAGATAAAACAGCCACGTGCTCACGTCTCAGCTGGGATGACAGGACACCTCAGTCGGCTGTAAGTATGGATTGAGGTCTTTATTGCCAGTAAAAGTCAAATTCATGCAGAGTGTTTCCATCTGCTTTTCATCACATGTCATATGTGATCTCAGTAATTTCATCTTCCCTGTTGCTTTGCCTGTTTCTCGTTGATTTTTTTCATGACTGATGTTCCCACAAGCTTTAGCTTGTACTGTAAATGCAATACACATACACATCCACCCATTGTACAAACAGTATCTATGTTGAATAGATTATTCCTGGCCCATGTGAATACCAGTCTAGATAGTTCTATAATGTTACTGTACTTCAAGAAGTGCTGACATGTCCTCAGAGCTGCATCTTCGTATATGGGCGATCAGCCTTGGATGTTGTGTTTGACAGGTCCTGGTGCAGTGAAATATGTCTAGTCCACACTTCACAAGGCCAAGACAAGCCCTGTCTCTCCAAGTTGAGTCAGAGATAGAAGATGGAACATGGAAGTGCCTGTCTCCACTGTCAATCTATCCTGTCAATCTATCCTTCCCTTACCCATGCCACTGAAGTGACTATCACCGCATAAGACGGGATTTCTATGAAGTCTGATGAAGTCACGCAACCAGTTGAAAGAGACATTTAAAATCACTAGATGTATCCTTGAAATGTGTTTTCACAGTGATAGGTCTCAGCCTTTCTCATAAGCATCTAGGCTTTGCATGAGTATTGATTTTATTGATCCCTCATACAGAAATCTCTCATCCTAGATGAAGGTTGGCTTGCACAGTGGCACACGCTATATGTTTCAAGGGATATGATCATGCATGAAGCTGTGAATTCAGAATTAAGACTAGTGCATTCCCTGGACTGGCTTTTTGAAGCGGGATTAGCCCACTGAGAAGTTATTCAGAGCAGCACTCCACAAGCCCTTGAAAAGGTATCTTAGGATGCATTGCAGAGAGGTTCTGAGAAGCAAAACACTCATCATTTTGAAGACATGCAGACCGGGGGGCTCCTCCGAAGCTGCGGTGTGCAGAATTTGAAGAGCCCTCAGCTCTGAGACAGAATGACACTCAGAGGAAAGCCTTAAGTGTCATTTTAAGCTTACAGATGGAGGTGCCACAGCAGGTGTGTGAGGGGAATACTGATCTCTCTTAGAACACCACTGTGTTCCACAAGCTCTTTAACATGACAGAGGTACACTACACTAGAAGTGAAGTTTAGGAACCTTTGAAATGATATGAGATATCATATGATGTAAGGACAAAGAGCAAATATACTACAACCCTATTTACATTTTAGTGACAAATCTCAACAGGGCTTTAGAAGCAATATATCAATGTATGATGAACATGAATTAATACTGATGTCTCTATGTGACATACTGTACATAAACAATAAAGACCATCAGCAAGAAGATTGGCTATTTCTATACAATCATTGTTAATAACTGATACTGGGTCTGTATCAGTCAGACTCCCCATGAAATCAATCAAACAAGGCAGTGGAAATGCTACCACCCTTGCCCACAGGGGGCGCCAGCATCAACACAAAATGAAAGTTCCTTGTAGCGGCTTGAAATAAAAATGACAAAAAAAATAAAAATAAAAAATGCCAACCTCATGGTAGTGCTGGAGGAACAGTCTGGCAATCATCAAAGCCTGTGGATGGACATGCTGGTGGTGATACAGGAAAAGTCAGAGGATCATGACAGCCATTAAAATTTATCCCCCAGAGACCTTGGATATTTTTAGCGAATTTCATGGTAATATATTCAAGATTACTGAAATATTTTAGTCTGAACCAAAGTGGTTGACCAACCAACCCACTGAACAACATTGCCGCCAGCATGGCTAAAAAGTTCCTCAAAAAAGATGAGAAAGGCCTAAATGATTGAGTACGTTTAGTTTAAAATGTAACATCTGAAGAAAAAAGTTGCATCAGGACTATGCAATGTTTAAAATTAATATCCACTAAGAGCTTTGATAAGGGTCGGATTCTGAATTGCTTATGCAGGCTTTAATATTGATAATGCTGCCAGCTACTTCAGAGTGTAATTTCAGAGTAATTTCACACTGTTTTTATTAATTCATTTCCTTGCTGACCCCCTCTCTGAACTATCATTTTCTGTGTCTAATGAACACAACAGGAGGATTCATGAATGTTTTGGTATAAAGTATCATCCCATAACCGCCATTCACACATATTTCCTTGCATGATTAAATCAAAGGTGGAATAATAACAATAATAATGATAACCATAATAATACGATCTCCCTGTTAGGCACCAGCCAAACAGGTTTTGCAAAGTGCACATTTTCATGACATCGACCTTAATCTGTTTTTTCAGTCACATTGAATGAACTCAGTCTGTGGTAAAACAACACTGATACTAATTTGGCCACACACTGACCATCCTGAATTAATGTAGCTCTGTGAAGTCAAGCTGAACATTTATCAGTGCTCTGTTTTGGCTTGCAGTTCCAGCCAAAAGCCCTGGGCAGGACTGAGTCTAACTCTTTTCCAACACCTGGGATTTGGAAATGCATCTCTATTTATGCTTTGGCCATCTGCCAACAGCTCCATCCTTACAGCAGAGGCTAGGAGGTGACAGCACAGCTCAAGTGTCCGAGGGGGCCTTACACAATTAGGCCCTGGTAACAGCTCGTTCCCAACAACTCCTCCATGGGAAGGATAAACCAGGTGAATGGGTGCTCAGGGACTGGGAACAAAGAAAAAAGGGGGGAAAAAAACTCCTCTGCATTAAACAAATATGTCCAGGCTTTTTTGGCAATCCTCATCTCATTATTTGCTGTTTTTCTACAGAACATCCAAAGTACAGGGCTTTGTCATGTTCTCTTTTAATCTTTAAAATCATAACTAAAGAAATCTAGGCTTTAAAAAGACCTCAAACTAAACCTCTCCTGAAACACTTCAACACATCCACATTCTTTCAAAAGTGCTGCCCTTTCCCTGGAAGACTATGCATTGCTAACAAGACCGCACTTCGAGCCACCGCTCTGGCCATTTAATATAGCTTCAACTTCCTGAAGGCATTCTGTCCCATTATATTTGGTTTTAACTGCAAAGTTGCATTGTGGAAAAAGCTGTCAGACTTGTAATTTTGCTAGCAAAGCATCACCTTGCCAAAGAAGAAAGGTCATCTTTCTCAAAGTATGTTTCAACAGCAGTTTTTATTTGGCAGCATTTGCAGAAACTAGTGCTTACTGAAGGAATATGGAAAAGGTGACATATCACTTTTATATTACCAATGATGGGTCAGAGCAGTGACAGATGAGGGTGTAAGAACACGCATAAGGCTAACACCGACAGGATCAGGGCTCACCGTAGATATATGCTGGTAAATAGTGTCTGGTGCCATTCTTTATATTCAATAAACTTGAGGAAAAAAGGGGTCAGTTTTGATCTGTCAAGCTAAAGGCTCCATCTGGAACGCTAAGTAAAATATATATGTCAGTGGCAGAGAAAAAGTGGCCCTAAACACCTTGATTCCAGCTTGTTTCCTCAGCTTGTTATCCAAAAATGCCTTCTGACAGAGGCGAGATAGGGTCAGCTCCTCCTGGGATGGAGGAAGGGGCAGCAGGATACAAAATAAGACATTTGAAGTACATCACTGATCTTTGACCGGGTCTCCTTCACAAATACACAAACAGATACACACAGAAAGCTAACAGAACCCATAAAGTATAACTGACAAGAAATATTAATATTAATAAATACACCTAGTGGTATTATAGTATATATTACCATACTGTAAACTGTATTTAAGTAGGTGCAAGTACATTTAATGATGTGACTGCTTTTATATTTATGAATATTTTATTTTTGTTAGGATGAATTAACAGACAATAAAATACTAGAACTAACAATAATAATTATAATTATAATTATAGTTATAATTCTGATTATTATAATAAATACACAACAAAAAACAAACAAAGACAGGTTAGCTTTAACAACAATAGAATGGTCTTTTACAGCACTAGTGTTGTGAAAATAGAGACCATGCAGATGCTCATTCAGTCGTGTACTTTCATGTATTTATCATGTAGCTGCTAATGTAGTTTCTATTCCTTAGTGAGTATGTTATGTTTTCCAGAGGTGTGCAGCTGTCTGACTTCAACACAGTTTTTGGCAATGGCCAGTAGGATTTCTGTCTTGATAAAGTGATTATGTGCAAGATTAGAATTTGAGAGGTCGCCGCCTTAAAACTAAACAGACAAGTAAAGAAAGAACAAAAATACTCACATATAAGCAAGAGATATGGCCCTGTTTCTTTGAGCTTTATCTTAGTGTTAATTGAAAACAGATGTCTTTACTGTGCACCCAGTACAGGTCAAGGCTCAGTTGATGAGAATTACTGCAAAACCATCTTTTCACCCACCGACACCATACACACACACATTCCATATGTATGGAGGCTCTGTGAGACACACTGCAAGGAGACAATGTCGTCAGTCAGCAAAGTAGAATGATGTAACTTTGAAATAAGATGGTGCCACCATCAGCACCCCAACAGAAGAAGAAAATGAACTATTTAGAAATATATGTATACACACACGTCTGTGTGTGTGTGTGTACTGTATATGCGTACGTAGACTCACCAGATAGCAAGTACTGCCAGACATGCTGTTACTAAGCCAATGTACCCAATGTGCCAGACGCTCCCACAATCTTGCCAATCTTGCCAGCATGACACTAAGACTGAATCAAAGTGTCATGTCAACCCAACAGATGCTGCTGGCTGGAAAAGGTAGGTGGTCATCCTTTGTCTGCTGTATTTACTAATGGAAAGACAAAGCACACACTCCCAAAAGTGGATTCTTGTAGCTTCATTAGATGGTAGAAAAGAAGAGACACTTACCTCAGTCAGAGTGGCACAACGACACGATGCTTATGATGCTAACACACCACAAGTAAAAAATATTAAATAAAAAAAATCCCTTCTGGGTTGTTTGAAAGCTTTCAAATAGGAGTGAGACTAGTTACATCAATGAGGTTGTTATCATGACATCATCAGGATCAATAGGAAAGGAAACTATTCATGGGATACTGGTAACCAAACCATCTTATTCTAGTCTATTTTATTCTCTCCTTCATTCATTCTTGTCCTTGCTGAAATGTATTAATGAAGGAAATATCTGTGTGCACAAAGTAAAGTTGGATGCTGATGCAGTGTTTTAAGATATGACATCAGCAGTGATGCATCTGTTTTAGACATTAGCCTGAATTTATTCAAACAGAGAAAAAAAAACAATAAGTCGTCTGAAGGTCATTTTTTACTGACCACATTATGATCGAACCGCCGTACATATAAAGACGTGCTCTGCTGTTTCCCTTCCAGTGACACAAATGTGCAGTGCTTTTAACAAAGACAGACCAAATGTGCTGTGAGCTAAAACAACAGGATTGCTGGCTCCAAACCATATCCATCTTTCCATTTTGATCTGCAGAGACTCGTGCCAGACACAAAGAGAGTGCATAGACACACTCGCCGCCTCTCCACGAGTAGTCGATCATTGGCGTCTGACAGTTTAGCTGTGGTCGCTTCTTTTGGATGTTTGGTGGACTACGGACCCCTTCCCTCAGGATTCCCTACACTTATTTCTTCCTGTAAATGCAGTTTTCTAGCCACAGACCGAGAGCAGTGGGTGGGCTGTGGGATTGTGAATGCACTATAGAGAGGGTTTCTGAAAATGGCCGTGTCCTCCACACAGCTCTACATCACAGTAATGGAGCGGTGGGGAAAGCCTTGAGGCTGCCAGTGTTCACCATAGTTCTGAGGCCGCTTCTTTTAGATCTGCGATACAATGATGACCTTGGGAAACTCTAGTATGAGTGAATCCATACTTACAAGATAAACAATGTGATTTTTTTTGAAGGATTTCACACACACACAAAAAAACACAGAAGTAGAATACATTTTAAGCTCTTGAGTGAACAACCTAAGCTAACCTAAATAAAAGCTATGAAACGGTGCTGCATTGATACGAGGCCACTACAGACTGTTTGAAATAACACAACAAAATCACCTGCTACGTGTTTGTGACCCAAAGAAGAAGAGCAGAGATTCTACATTTCAGAATATATAAGTTATTCTGAGAAAACAAACTAGTGTTAAAAGTTATTCATGCTAATTTATGCCTATAAAAACTGTTGTGCAGATTAGCATAATTTCAGTAAAACTTCCCAACTCTTGAAAGCCAGAGGCTGTGAAAACGAGACAGATTTGTACCTACAAGAACAGACCTCAGGCACTATGACTAAACTGATGCCTCTGTTTATTTTGAAAATGGGTTCACTTTTTCTGTGGTATTCTTCCAGCCTGTTTACCAAGGATTTTTTTTTTCCTTTCTTTAACAAACTTTTTTCACTAACTTCGAGTTGTACTTAAATCAATCTTAATCCAGTTAGCTAAGCCTGCCCCGAAAACGTAATTTTTTAAAACTCAAAGTGAAAATCCGCCCTAAAACAAAATTCAGCTATATTGCTCATATGATCTAGGACAGTTAGTAGATTTCCGCTCATGAACAAGTTTCTCCCCGAGCCATAAACAAAACAGCAACTGCACTTTGTGGAGCTAAACCACTGAGATGAATAGGAGGCTGGTTTTGTGGACACAGTAGCAAACTGAAGCATCGTTTGTTGGATTTATGGGACTGATTTCCAGTTCAAACCGTTTGTGTTTCTACAAAATAACTATGAACAGAATGAACAAACTCGTTCATTCATTTAGTCAGGAGTGATGGTGCTAACATTGTTTATGAGGTGGGAACCTCCTGTATACTTTTACTTTAGCAAAGAACTGATCTTGATAAAAGCTTAATATTAGCATATATTAGCAGAGCTCACAGCGAGTGAGCAGGCATGAACAACAACAAAAAAAAAATATTTTGAGATCAGCATTAATAAATGTTAAAAGCATATAAAAATACATTTCGTTAAACACTCATCTGTTAGAAAATTAATAATTTCTGGTTACTAACTGAAAGGATTTGGGATTTTTAAGGCCTGGTGAGATGCCATTAACATTTAAGAAAATGAGCAGGACATTTTCATGCTTCATTGTGATCTTTGCCGGAGTGGCTTGAACGGTGCAGCCTCACAGTTAGAAAGAGATAACAACTGCCTCAATCATGGTGAGAGGGAGAAAACCACAAGCCCAATCTCTCTCCGCCCCACCTGCTGTTCTTTCTCAGTGGCCCCTTTTGGTGGAGCGGAAGGTATGCCTGTTAAAAAGAGCTTCCTCCCTTCCTCCTCACCCTCCCACCCCCCCGCCATCACCACATTACTGTGAATCCGCCACTACAAAGTCACCTCCTGTGAGGCAGTGGCAGGTTTGAGAAGGGCAAGTCATTTTTTTGCTACAAGAGGCTCAGGTAACCACTCGGAGGTGTGCTACTAAAGTGAAGTCGTGGGTGTTCACGGGGGAGTAAGGGTTGCTCGGATGAAACTGTGCGCTTACAGTATGTGCCTGACAAATAGAGTCTATTGTTGCCGTCAAATGTTTAAGGGTTAAGATGAGCATAACTTGTCTATGTAAGCAGATGAAGGCAGAAAATAAGTCAGATCTCTGTTTCTACTATCCATAAAAATCCATGGAGTCACAGGATCTGGTGAAACATTAGAGAGGAAGAAAATAGACAAGAACAAGAAATATAAGCGCCAATGGATGTGTCTTCACCCGCTACAAAACACACGAAAGAGGTCACTAATGCAGTCCTAAATGTGGTACCAAAGAGTAAGCACAGAGCAAGTCCTTTCTTTCTCTTGTGCTGATGAAAGGCAGTCTGTGATCTGTCCCAGGTGAACAGTAATGGCTCCTTGGGGCTTTACAATCGGCCACAGCCATAAACACTGGCTGATAATGCTGTGGCAAGAAGCTGTGGAGGCAGCAGAGCTAATACAGCATGATAGCAGCTGTCAATACATGATCAAATACAGCGCCACACTTTTAAAAAATCTCACACATCCTACATTTAGCCTCAATCAATCCTGCCCTGCTGGTGTGCTTCAGAAAGAAAGGCAGGGACATGTATTGATCAAAGAGCGAGATGGAATCAGCTCAAAGGACTCGCCATGGAAGGGTGGAAAGAGAACCAGAGAGAACACAAAGACCAGGCATCTCAGAGACGGTTTAGCTAAATTAACTTGTTAACTCATTTTCTTCATTTTACACTGTCTGTATACATTTCTGCATGACTAACCACCAGCCCGAACGCTCTGACTCATACTGTCGCGAAACAGTTTCTCTATTAGCTTTAATTTTCTCTGGGATTTGCAGTGACTTCCACATACAGCGAGTAAGAGCTTAAAGGAATATGACAAAACCAACATCTTTCAGAGAGAGTAAAGAAGAATCAAGCTTCACTTCTCCAAGAGAAAAGAGAGCAACATATCTTCATCTGATCTGCCAACTTTTCAAGATATGACTTGGTGTTACCGGGTCGGATGAAACCTCACCGTGAGGCGAGCTGGTCTGATTACGGTGAGACATTACAGCAGATTTCTGTGAAGAAACATAAAACACCACTCCATCTCCAATGAAAATCCCAACAGTTTATACTTCATTTGTCCTTGATAGACTAGGGAACGCGTGCCCTAAAAATGATCTGCAACCTCATGTCGACGCAGGCAATCAGTCCCAATCTCCCGCACTGTGACAGTTCATTACAATGTTTGGCTACTTGCCCAATAACATGGCACTTGTTCTGTCAGGGACACGACGCCACACTATTCGAAAGATGAATGACTTAGTGCTAATAAGGGCACTAATAATAAAAGAAGTGACACTAACACAATGTTAACCCTGGTTTTCTCAGGTGGTATTGAAAACAGTATCCAGCAAATTTAACATGTTTTATTAGCTCAGAAACAAAACGAGGCAGTGAGGTTTAACTGCATATGAGGTGGCAGAGTGAAAGTCAATTTCCACTTTAACACCTGCTGTGACTTCACACTGCCATCACCTTCAGCTGTGATTGTCTGACGTCCGCCCTTAATATGGAAAAATCTCAAAACCTCAATTCGACTCGCTGATGGCTGTGGTCTGTGAAAGGACAGTGCAGTGCACATACAGTACGCTATCTCCCCATCAAAAGAAGACTGACATAGCTGGTACTTATCCTAGCTGTCCATGTGTGACATCAGTCCTGGTCGTGCTTCATAAAGCTGGTCTAAGAAGCAGGATATGTAGTGTAGTGCATGTATTTAGGATAACGTTCAAAGGTGTGAAATTGGATTTGGCTCTGACAGAGCAAGGCGATAGGAAGAGAAACAGTAGAAATGCAGGGCTGACCTACACATACAGTATATTATAATACATTTTATACAAAGCTATACACTGATCTGGCCCAATACTGCTTTAAACTGCTTGATTACTTTAGATATCACATGAGATAAATGGTAATCCTAGAATCCTGAACCAAATCCTGCATCCTGACTAAATCTGTCTGTTTCATTAACGATTTAGTTTAATATCATTTCATGCTTTTCCAAGCAGCACGTGTCATTCTGATGCATTGACAGCTGCTAGTTTGAACTGTCATCCGCGGTGAAAAGGGGGCACGTCATAAATTGGTTGGTATTCATTAAAAATCAGACAAACGAGAAGGCAGATTTTCAGCAAGACTAAAATGCTCCTTGATTTTGTGTTGTTCCTTGTAGCCAACATTTTTTTTATCCTTTTAATTAAGCTTTTCATCCATTATAATCCAACACCGTACCATAACAACAACAGCTAAGCTGTCATTCTAAAGGGAGAATTATTTATGCGCCTTTATCATTTAATTGCAGGAATTATCCAGACGCTAGATTTGATTATTAATGTCTACAGATACAAAAGTGTTCCTCTCTTTCCCTCTTTTGCTCTCTCACACACTCCCTTCCATTCAACTGTAATGACCGTGAGGAAAATTGGCAGACATTAATGTGTATTCAGTCCATATCGAATCAGTTTCTCACCACCCTAAGGGCTTAATAGGAAACAATAACTGAATTATGACATGAATGCTAGCCAATTGCTCACACTTCTGGCTGGAAACAAACTCAATGACATACCATTGATGTAGTGACTCGCTCCATTTCCTTTTGCATTTTTATAAAATAAGGGAAAAAAAACTGATGTGGAAGCAAATAATGACTGACACTGAAAATAAAAGCCCCTTTCTCCTCTGCAGCTTACCTTGGAATTGCTGCCTTTGTTTAACCTTGGTGTAACCATGGCAGAATTATGAGACACGTATAAATGGTTTCTACAAGTATTGGCTAACATCTCTCTTCCTCTCCGAGTTTCTATCCCTCTATCTCTTCCAATAATGATCCATCTTACCACACAGTTTGCAACACGATACATTAAATCCATTACTTACAAGCACACCTGCGATGAAGGACAACTGTGTTGTGCAGGATAATGCAACCCTCTGCCAAGCACACACACAGGCAGGGTAGCCACAGGACTTGGCCTATATATCATACTGCAGGATTTAGCTAGATTTAGCACTTACAGACAAAGCTACTTGCTATTCCAAATCCTTGGATCTACTCAAAATGTACAAGGCTTTTAAGGCAATATATATCAATGTATAGATTTGATTCAATGCTTGTGTATTTCTCTTGTTGATGGGCTGATTTTAATTCTCTTTATTCATACTGTCTTCTTTTTTTTTTAAAAAAAAAAAAAGGGACGTTAACAGGGTTTTACTTTTTCACGTTAAATAACAAGGGTCTGCAAGAAATATTGACACAAGAAAGCCATGACACATCTAATACTTGTTGTGTTGTGAAAGTGATTTTCAACCTACTGAGAATAGTAACTACTGTTGAGAATACTTAAATGTGAAAATGACTGCATCAGGAAAAAAAAAATTTAATTAAATTAAAAAACAGCAACTTGGCTTTTGGAAATGTCAAAACACCTCACTCCCTCACTCTGACTGCTCCTTGCTGTTGCCGTGAACAGTTATTGAGCAGCTCAGATGTGTGTTGTGGGATTTTTTGAGGGAAGGGCCGGAGGATGCTTTTGCAACAATAATCAATACAGGTTTGTTTTGATTCAAGAAAAGAAATGCTGCTGATTTCTGATTGCTGCTCAAATTACACCATGGTGCAAAGCCAGCAGTGCATTCTGAGACTTTGACAGTACATGTTCATAGTTTTACATTTCCTTGTGTTTGATGCATCCACATATATGCTTGTATTTTATGTTTGCATTAGTGTTTACCCCCGTGGACAGTTTCAGGGTATTACAGGTTTAAGAGTTCAAAAAGTGTGTTTAGGACGGAGCATAAATTGTTCTGAGGTTGAGAACAATGCTCCGGGTCTAACTACAGTATTATCTCATAGGCAGCAAAAACCTTCTGACACTAACCTTTATTAAGAGCATGCTCAACAAAAGAAAGCGAGTTCAGCATTTCTTTTCTGTACCAAACCGACTACTATCATTTTGCTGAACTCGTCTTTTCAACAGAGATTTACTTCCTGTCAGCTGAACATTTATTCGTTGCTCAAGGTCATTATTTGTGTTGGAAAACCTTTGAGATAAAAACAGACAAATTACATTTCATGGAAATGTGTAAAAGGAGACAGAAAGGTTTTCCACAACCTCGCAATGTCTTTGATTTAATATTCTCTGTTAAGGTGAAATTAAATGTGTCAAGGTGCTTTAGAGAAACAAGAAAGGCAGTGGTCCAACTTACTGTGTTGGCAGTGAACTCCACTGAAGCCCGGTGGACACTTGCAGACGTAACCGATGAAGGTGTCGCCCCTGTAGGTCTCACTGATCTCGCAAGTTCCTCTGTTGTGGCAAGGGTTTGGATGGCAAGGACCTGTGTGGAAAAAGAGTGGTAAGAAGTAAGTTTGTGTTAAGACAGTGAGACAGTGATAATGAGCTGCATCTCTACTTTCTCTTTCACTGTGCATAAGTACACAGTGTTCTAGGTAATTCTTTCGTTCTGGTCTTGCACGCCGCTTTTCAGTGTGTGCATGAATAAAATGACTATTGCCATGCCAACAGTGACAAAACACATTCTTACACCATCTACCTAGCCAGTGATTTAAGAACTAAATGAATCAAATGTGTATTTTAGCACTTTTGCAGTGACAAAGTGTAAATGAATAAATTACGTAGTTGGATCTTATGAGACAGCATA
Source organism: Protonibea diacanthus (assembly GCA_028641955.1). NCBI lineage: Eukaryota > Metazoa > Chordata > Actinopteri > Sciaenidae > Protonibea > Protonibea diacanthus. The sequence continues at coordinate 20,382,838 of CM053985.1, forward strand.
TAAGTAAAACTGTTTGACAGGCCAAACTGAGGATGACAGGAGAGCCGGGTGAAACTTCAACTCTCAGTGACTGCAGCTGGTCTCTGTGGTCTGGAAGGCAGCCCAAGGCACCATCTAAAAATCATTGAATATGTCCCCTCCAGGAAGGCAACGCTTCATCCTCATAACGCCAAGAGGAGAGCACAAACTAGCCGCAAGGTAGAGCACTAACACCGACATGCACAGATCAGCATGCATGCTAATACACACATGAGAGTGCAGAGTGAGTAAACTGTTCAACCACATACTGTATGGATTGGCTGAATATCGAGCGGAATAACTTGAAGGTAGTTAGTAAGTTATTTGTTCTAAAAGAAATGAACCAAATGTAACCAAATGATAAGTCGACCCTATTATGCACAATTCAAATGTTAAACAGGCCAAATAGCTCATTTTTGCTCTTTACATCCCCCAGTATGGCCTATTTACGTCCACAGTGCAAAACAATGCTCGCTTGAGTGACTGCATAGATGTTTCCTGCTCCGCTGGGTATTATGCACAGGCCTGCAGGATAATTAATAACTGACCTTCTGCCACTGTTGATTCTATTTATTCTTTCGTAACAGAAGGTGCAGTATAGCGGCCAGTGCTGGCTGAGGACACTGCAGACAGCGATCACATCTTTTTTTTTTAAGTAGTTTACTTTACACTAATATTCAGATGTAAGGTTTGTTTGAAATAAAAAAAAAAATAACAAAAAAAATATACCTCTGTGTGTATTACACACATTTAGAGATTGTGTTTATTGGCTACCTGTGTAACATGACATCAAGCTCGAGTCATCAACTCATTGGACTTGAGTCGACTCGAGGCACTATTATGATGAATTTGAACTTGACTTGACAGAAAATGAATGATTTCAGACCTGACTTACTCAGGACTTGATCTGGGACACTTGCACAATCTCTTTGTGTTCATTTTATGCTTTCAGTTTAAATATCAAAAATGCTCAACGTTGTCAGTGTTGACATTACAAGTGTCTGTGTAATGTTACTTGCTAAAAGAGCGCACACGGGCAAATGGGCGTTGTTACAATTAGATGACTACCACGTTAGTCAAGCTCCTCGTGGCGTGGTTTGTGAATCAGATCGACGTCATCATGTCTGTTCCAAGAGTCATCATGCCTGAATTCAAGAGTTTTACATGTGAGGACTGTTGAATGCAAAATATAATCATCACAGATTTGTGACAGCCAGACTGCAACATCAAATTTTAATGAGAAAGTCCATAAAGTAGCAAAATATTAAAGTCTGAATATCCCAAGTTGAACTACCAAAAGAACCTGACCTTTAAAAAGATATAAAGCACAAGGACTGCTTTCAGTATGTGTGTCAGGTTTGCACAGTTTGTGTTAATATACTGTATATTTGCTGGTGATTTTGTTGCTTTCTTGTTGTAAAATGTCAGATTTATCTGACTTCCTGAATGCTTAAAACATTCGAGGCAAAATCTGCCTGGGTTCATAGTGCTGTAATGTTAGTAAGTGGGTGCATCAGTCACGGTTCTTCACGCAGATAAACACTAATCCTCCCTGCGGTTGTATTGTAACCATTTGGCATAACTCTTACGAAAGTTTGCAACACCTTTGAGTATACTGCGAGGTTTATTACACGTGTTGAACTGTAAACAACCCCCTGTTTTTTTTTGGAGAATGCGGCCAGGAATTACAAATTGCTCCTTTAAGTGTACTCAATGACTCTGATCACTTTGAATACGAGCCTGGTTTGTAAAAGTTTCCACATGTTGCTGTTCCACGCCACACTCATTACAACAGCCAAGCATTCCCACTGAAAATCAAATCTCATACTGCGCCATGTGCTAGGGTCAACACAGAGAAGACTCTCATGCACCAAACACTAATTTGCAAGGGAATTCATATTCATTGCCACAAAGCACATGCGTTCTTGCTGTGTTTGCAGTGCCCCATTCATCATTACCACTTTTGCTCTGTAATATTTGGGTGGGGTGAACACTGGGAAGCTTTGCAGCTGTTAGTGAATTCACACTTTGGGGATTTAACAAAGAAAAGAAAGAATTTCAATGAAAAAAAGAACCCTCAAAATTATGCTAGTCATGGTTGATTATTCAGTTGGAGCTTTTTTTTTTTAAATGTTTTTTTTTTCTACTCATAATTTATCTCCCCAGGACCAATGATGATAACCGTAGCCTTGATTCAAAGTTATTACGATCAAATGTATATGATACAGTAATACATTACTTCACTGGCAGCTCCCACAACATCGTGCCATTTGAAATCTCTCTAACCTGCAGCGTGGGGCCAAATGTAAATGACAAGGCCTTGACGCAGGGTTATTGGTTTCATAACTCAGGGGCCTGCCAATAGCTGTCTCATCTTTTAAACATCAAGTTGTACAACTGCGCCGAGGCTGTCAAAACTTTGTGGATTGAGATTGGATGAGAAAACTTTTAGAGGCCTCCCATTGGATATTAATGCGAACTTGGCTGAAGCGCAGTACATGTTGAACATTAAAATACCAATGTTTAAAAGAAAGCCTGGTGGTTCATGCGATAACTTACAGCCAGTTTGAAGCTTGTAAAAGTCTTTTGACAGGAGAAGTAAAACAAATTTGCTTCCATGAGCCCACTTTTTAAGCTTCCTGTCTGTTGATGCAATTTCTATTCTAGTCTTTTTACAGTCATATCTTACCGTTGACAGGTAAACTGTGCTTTGACAGGTCTCTTATTTCATTCTAAGTGATAAGCAGCAAGAAGAAGTCTCAAGGGTGAGACTATCATGCCCTCTTAAGTCAATTTGACAAATGAACAGCCATGGGCACAAAATTTGACAATGTCAAGTAAACGGGCGCAGCCTTGGATTGTATACTACATCATCTGCTCAACCGTTTAAGGCTATCCCCAACACAGAAGATGTGTAGGCTGAAAATGAACTCAGTAAAGAAAATATATAAATAAACACCACTGGCAATCTTATTGTTCTCTTGTTGAAATTAGTAGGCCTCTGGATGTGAATTACAAAGGAGTTAATCCTATGTAAGTCATGCCATTTCAAAGCCAGGACCTGTATCAGTAATAATGAGAGCAGTGGCTAATCAGTTGAACAGAGAAACGTATAATAGCTTTCACAGAGGCCCTGCTCTCTGAGAGAGAGAGAGAGAGAGAGAGAGAGAGAGAGAGAGAGAGAGAGAGATAGATAGATAGATAGATAGATAGAGAGAGAGAGAGAGAGAGAGAGAGAGAGAGGGAGGGGTGACAGGTTTCAGGGCTGCTTTGACGTGACGATCTATAGTTGCAGCAAAGCGTACTGACAGCCTCCCTAATGGAGAGCAGAAAAAAGCAGAGAGGGAAAGAGGTAGAGGGAGAAAGAGAGAGAGAGAGCCAAAGTGAGTGTGTGAGAGAGATACAGAGGGAGTGTATTCTGTGTGACAGCTATTTTTTTAAAAGGCTCCAAAACATTACAAACCAATATTTCTTTTTTTTCCTGGCCTTTTCAAGCTTCATTTTGATAGAGACAGCTGAAGAGTGACTGGAATGCAGGGAGAGAGAGAGACGAGGAATGACATGCGGGAAAGAGCCACAGGTCGGATTCGAACCCTGGGTTTCCGCAGCGAGGACTGAGCCTTCGTACATGAGGTGGCCGCTCTACCAACTGAGCTAAACGCTGCCCCACAAACCAATATTTCTGAAAGAGGTTTACGGATATTTTCACTTGCTGAATGAGAATTCTAAACATACTCGAAGGTGAAAGAAACACTGCAACACCAAAACCTAATGGACTGCAACAGCGCTGTGAGTCAGGTGCCACAAACACATTAGCATACATGCAAACACAAAAGATTCTGACATCCACTCTGCATATTATATTACTAACCGATGAGAGAACACCGTGTCTAATTGCCCTGATCGTGTTTGGGATGTACAAAACTCCTAAACGTCCAGTGTGCCTCATGCCTGCCGACACCATCAGTCCACTTCCACTGAGTCCGTTAGCCCTGGAACAGACAAGCAAGACACTGACTCGATAGGGCTGTTCGTGTTTAGTGGTAACTGTAGTTTCTCCTTCATGCTAGAAAGGATGAGCATGAGGAGAAGGGGGTTCAATCAGTAGCTACTCTGTTATACAGTATGCCACTAAATCCAACACACTAATCCTTTAAAACCTACTGGAAAATGAACAAAAAATAAATAAAAAATGTATAAATCTGTGGCTGTTCCAAACTTCCTGACTAGTTGATACAACATGTTTCATTCATGTATTTCCACTGAAGATGAAGATGGAACTAAGAACTTTTCCAGGAAAGGCGAGGAGGTGGACGTTGCGCGTCATCTAAGGAGATCTCATCGGTCTGTCAGTGAATGCTCTCTTCGTGAGTCGTGTGATGTGTGTCTGTGTGATGCATGTCTGGGGGAAACTTTGGCAGCTTTCTTGTGTGAACGTCAGCTGCTGCTCTGCTGTACAAGCCAACGTTCACTCCGTGATTGATGTGAGCCTGTGTTGTGTCCAGCACTAGCGCTGTGATTTCTTTTCTGGCTGCAAAGAGAGTCCAATCAATCAGCTGTGAAAACCTGACCAATGGTTAAACACGGGAAAGCATCCTTTGTTTCCTTGCAGATCAATCACTGAGGGCTGACATTTTCAGGGTTAAGTCTAGATCTGTGCTCTTACATCTTAGCTGACAGCTGTCACAAACATTAGCTTGTTCCAAATGTATGAGCAAATACTAATTTTATTATACTGCACCTTATAACATAGGCCCTTATAAATGATATGCACCACTGAAGCAGAGAGGCTTTAGGTCTTAAGACACACTTGATTTCATAAGAGGGATATCATTAAGCACTGAGCCTTTTGTTAACAATTTTTTATTCTATTACACAGACTCAGAGACAACATTCATTTTTTCCATTCTATAAAAACTGAACTGTGCCATATTACAGATATTTTCAGAGAAAAAGAAAAGAAGTCTTGTTACAGGTTCTCCAGTTTTCACCCCAAATGTTGTGGTTATGAGGAGGTCTGACAACAAATTTCTGTTGATCCCAATGAAGTGGATCAGGCTGTGGGGCCAACTGACCATTAGCAGCAACCATGGAGGAAGTGGCTTTACATACTCCAACTAACCACAAACAAGCATCTGCACATGACTTCATGTCCTCCATTGACAGCTCCACTGAGCAACAGTTACACCCACTACCTTCATTGAAAAAGAAAAACTTTATTTCAAGCTAGATAATGAAATGACATGACTGTCAATGAAAAACTCCCCTGAAAATTTAACCGTCGACTGAATTTCAGTTCCAATTTCTCCGTCTTACACGGTGCTGAGTTAACAGGGACAAGCAGGCCCATCAACCACCTTGTTAACCTTTTATAAGATCTTTTTTAAAAAAAAGACACATTTTACCTGCCTGTCGAGGGTGAAATTTGCATTAAAGCTCCTCAGCTCTGAATGTGCACCCAGCCACATCACAGAGTTATCTGACATGGCCTAATTGTGTCAAATCTATTTTAACCCATCCTCTTTTTTTCTATGATGGCCTCACTGGTTCACAGGCTCATGGTCACTGCACCTATCCTTCACCTCGACTGATGAAAGTTGGCACTGTACCACAGAGATTACACCAGTGCTCTCAGCATCAGCCACCATACATTCATGCTTTTAGTAAATCTTTACCCTCCGGTTCTCCTGTGACCTTGCCACGCTGCCTTCTCAGCCCATAAGCGCTTGACAACGTCGGACAAATGCACTTAGAATTGAAAGTAGTCAGACACACGGCGAAACAAAATGGTTTGTGATATGTCAAATACATATCCAAATGGAGAGGTCACACTGAAGATCACCATCACTCTTTGAAGATCCAGAGAAAGGAAGAAATGGAGGTCATCCTGTCACAGACTAAATGCCATGAAAATGTCAGAGCGCTGTCCCTGTCTACCAAAGGTCTTTTCTAACAAAGGCATTTGCCTGGTTCTAATGTTTGTGAGCGATGCCAAATTATATATGCTAAAGAAATTAGCTGTAACCTAATAAGATTTAAAATTATCAGAGAGGCTGGCACCAACCTGTCCAATAGAAGACAACTGTCCTGTGTTCTGCAGAGAGACTGTTAGTTATCCACTTCACTTTGTTAAGTTTCTTGACGTCTCAGTGGCATCTCTGATAGTATTTGTTGGGGCACTTGCAGCAATATGAAGAATTTAATTCAGGTTACACCATCCACAACCTTTTTCAGTGGGACGGCACAGCACATATGTATATCCTGCTGCCCTTGCAATGGGCTTTGCAAAATTTCAATTAGTGGATGGTGCAAAGAAGCCAGAGCGTACCCATCATGGAGCCTCTGCAAAGCACCCTGCATACCACAGAGGACACTGTGAGCATGAAATTAAGTTTGCTTTATCAATACCAGGAATACTGTGGCTCTGAAGAACTGATGTTGGGCCAAATATTTAATAAAATGCAAGACTCTACAGCCCATGAAACACAAATTGTCAGACCCAGACAGAAAACCAAAACCCAGTTCCCTAGAATTTTATGCTACTGCTCACAGACTATTAGCAGCTGAGATTTTTTTTCCTAAACCAAAAACTATAAGTTGAGTCTCACAGCAGTTCTTATCATATTTAATATATGATATGTAATATGCATTAGGGATGTGCATGAGTAATCTGGGAATGCTGAGCCACATATTACACTGTCAGTCACACATCACTCATGTAATGTTACAGGCAGAATGGCGACCGGGCTTAAAGCTGACATTTGGCAGTACTAAAAACTTTATGAAGTCAAAAACAGTGGAAGCTATGTAGCTTGTAGAACAACTAATTTGGTGCTTAACCATTTGCAGACTAAGCACAAGGAGAAACCAGCCAAGATGGACAACATCTGCTAACGTTAGCAGTGTTTGCAAGCTCCATGGTGATGCTAGGCTGTCAAGCTAGGGAAGATTAGCTGGCTCATAAAGAAAATGACAACTGTAGACTAGCTTCCACAAGATGATGGCATTTGTTGAGCTGGGGTACTAGCCACTATTGCAGCGAACAAGTGCTAGAGTGGAGAAGATGTGTGAGGTGTGGCGAAATCGAGGGCTGAATTTTCTTTCCGTCTATAAGTACAGTCTACACTGAGATACTTAATGTAGAAAATTTTGAATGAATGAATTTTGTACTTAGGATGTGCATTGTGAGTTCATATATTAGTGCTAAAAGTCACTGATTTTTGAGCATGTGACTTTGAGGATGGATGCTGAAGAGGATCATGTTTCTTAATGGCTAGTATTGGAGTCTCTAGATATATAACAAAAGTGTCAAATCATATAAAATCATATAAAACTTTCAAATGTACTTCAGATTTTGTGATGCATGTGACTGTTCAGACTTGATTAAGAAATATTCTCATTAAACACATTAGCATTCCAGAACACACTTAAGAATTGATTTAATCAAAGTGGTAATGTGACTAATTTACACATATGCACCATTAAAATGACAGACTCTCACAACATCATGTAAAACAGTAGACAGTAGAGGTGAGGCTCTTAGGGCTCACTGTGCTGCGCGGTCATTGCTAGTTCTTCGTGGGATTCTTTGTAGTAAATGCAGGGAAGGCACAAAAAGAGATTTCTATTTTTATTGCTTTCAATAGTAATTTTCCATTTCTTACATTATGAAAAGACTTCCGTAGATGTAAAGGAATAATCCTACTTCATGTAGATAAAATGTAGCCAATTTCCTCATTTTATTATTCCATCAGGATGGAGGACAAAATGAAATCCAATATATATTCTGTCATGTTTAACACACTAAGCAGATTTTCTTTCTCAACGTCAAACTCCCAATTTTACCAGCAGCTTCAAATGCCATGTAGACTGTGGGTCAGTGTGCATAAACTACAATCAAATCTTCATGGAGATACACACAGGACGTACAGATATATAGACCAAATGTGCTGAGGAGTACTCCCCTCTATGTGCACAGACAAAGGGTGTGAATATGTAGATTACAGATATGAAGGCTGTGAAATAGCAGCTGATACAGTGAATTCTCCAAACCTGTCATGAGTAATTTAGCCTTCCACATCACCCTGTCCTATTTTCCCTCTAAGTCCGGTTCCAGGTCAGTGGTCACACCTAATTCGGGTCATATTCAGATCAGATAATTATTTATTTTGTTTTTAGCCGCATTCTGTCTGTTATCTGAATATACAGTAGAAAAAAAATAGAGCTCTGATAACAGGATTTACTGCAGTTGTTATTGCAAGCAGATTTAGATTTATAGTGACTAAGTATGCATTAAAACCAGCTGTACGCCATTTACAGTATGATCACAGTTGGCATTAAAATAGTGGTGATAAGTAGGGGTGACATCCTGCATTGTCTATGTGCCACATATTGAACTCCATTGCCATATGTCGTCTGCTCTGTGGTCTGTTGTGACTTTCAGAGTTACTGTACATGTGTAGTCAGATCATGTATGTATGTGTTTGTGCTTCTATCAGCTAACTGGTTAGAGTCTGAGGTGCCACTAAGATTAGCATTGGAACAACAAAACAGCTTTGATTTTTGTGGTATCACGTCTTATCTAAATAAATCAGTCTTGTTTTAACCAATTTGATCTCATATGAACAAGCAGCGATTAATATTAATGAACGAAACATAGACAAAGACAATTAGATGCTGAGGATGCACAGAGAACTGGGAAGTTTGCATTCAGTTGCAGTGCTTCCATTTTAATTACATCACTGATGAAGATAAATCAGGTTCTTGTTTACTGTTGTCCTCTGTGGTCTTGCTTTTGTAATGAAACTCTCGTTACATTAGTTCTTTCAATAATGAGAAGCGGTACTTCTGAATACAAAATATGGTCTCTGAGGAAAATGATTTTAAAAGGACATTTCTGTATGACAATTCATAGACCTTACTTTACTGCAGGTTACATGCAAACACTAAGAACAGCACAAAGCACACTAAATAAACTCTGCAGGGACTGTATAGAGCAACTGACGCTAATGGCGTGCATATAAGAATACAATGCGTTGCACTTAAATGACATTCAGGGTTTGGAGATATTCAAAGTGCTGTATATTAATGCTGCTCTTAAGTTAATGGATTATAAAGTCAAGACTCACATGTGCTAGGAATGATTTTCCAAAATAGCCCAAGAAATTATCCTCAGTACTCAAGTAGAAAATTTCACTGGTGATGGAAAAACAATCAAGCTAAAGCAATCAATGGGCTGAAGTGGACTGTGAAGTTCTGAAAACAATCTCAAAACGCTGTAGCAGACAAAGATAGAGACATTTCTCTTGAGTCACACTATTAGAGAAGGTTTAAACAGGGCTGCCTTATGAACTGAACTACCAAATGATATAATCATGAGTGCTGCTGACCAGGCATGATCAGCGAGTCGATACAGGAATTAGAGTCTGTGGTAATGAAGGAAGGAAGGGGCTTGGCCAAGATTTAGAAACTCTCTGCCTCCTTCTCTCTGTCTCACACACACAACAGTGTACACGCACGCACACACGCAGATATACACAAATGAAGGGAAATCACGTTACCAAGCATAAAAATTTCCCACCTGCTGAAGTTGGTTCCTCACCATCTGCTGCTGTCGGGACACAGAGGAAGAGAAGAGGGAGGAGGGGAAGAGAGAAAAATTATATTAGCTTTATCACAACTATGTCACAGTATTCAGTGCTGCAGCTGCACGAAACACTGCTGATTCAACTATAGCATTAATCGCACTGTGCATTACCATATGTGCAGTAACATTTGACATGTAATCCAAGGGAGCATGCAGTATGTAAAGCCAGATACACCTACTACCTGTAGGGCACAACATCCTGCCAGCAGAAATACTTCACACTGGTGCCGTGAAGCATAAGCTGGCTCTGTGTCACAACCCATCCCCCATTTATACACTCTTACCATGCCATGTCCTGGTCGGTGGCCTTTGACTAATATGTGCTCATCATTCTGGACCAGTGTAGGATTAGCCCCTGTGGCATACATACTTGTTTGCTGCATCCCTGGCTCCTAAACCCCCATCCAGCTCCATAGCCGAGATTTGGCCTGTCTACAATCATTATCACAACCCTCCATCTCCATCATCACTTGTAAAATTGCTCTGAAAATGTGCCCAAAAGCTGGACACAGTTACAGAGGCAGAAAACCAAGGGCATCAGATGCATGGCATGACAAATAAAATTGCTATTACTGCTGGGGATGATCATTAATGTGTTACATGATGAAACAATTCCCTTGGAAGAGCTCAGAGCCTAGATGGATAGATGGATGTACATGAATGCATTGGGATTTGGGGCTCTGACGACCATATTAAATATTCACGTCTGTTATTTTTCAATAGCTAATGATACTGGCTACCAATGAGCTCCTTTAATTAAAGTATGATTCAATGTCATGTACACGTTTTCATCCACAGAGTTGAATACTAATTATGCATTAGCATATGGAGAGGGTTAAGGCCACATAGATCATGAGGCTGACAGGGAGACAGTTATGGATGCCAGCATTTGGTGCATCCGCAAAGGCATCCAACACCATTTTAGAAAACTAATCAAGTTTCATTTCCAATCATAACACTGAGGAACATGCAGAGAGTCAATTTTTCTCCTCTTCACAAACCAAACATCGGTGTGTGCGTTCCCTGTGGTGTTTTTGGATGTGAAAATAAAATCACTTTGCAAAGTGCTCTCAGAGGGTTTTAAAAACTTTTATATTGCCAATCTAATTTAATGTGGTGCTCTATTTCTGGGGATGAGATGGTATTCAGTGTTTCTGGTGAAGAACAAGCTGAGCTGATTGTTTTGACAAACTTAGGACACCGCTGGAACAAATGATTTCAGCTCAAACAGCAGCCATGAATCTTTTCCCAGCATCTGCAAACTAAAAGGAGAAAATGATTCACTTAGACACCATTTTGATAAACAGACAGAATCAAATAGTGAACCGCAGAGCCTTGAATGCTGCTTTGAATGCGAGAGGACGCTTAAATTGAAGTCACAAGGAGCCAAAGCCAAACACTTTTGCAACCTCTCATCTGTCTGGTGGTAGAAGCTCCTCTTTGTGTTTTCCCATGCACATGGGCCAGTGTAATCCCAGAACCAAGCACATTCCACGCCTCACTTACTGTAGTGCGGTTTCCTTTCTGCCATTTCCTCTCCTCTCTCACCATCGAGGTCAGGACGCACACAGACAGATACTGTACTATGGTGTGCACACACACACACACACACACACACACACAATTACACACCCACAAATAAAACAAGAAGAAAAAAGAAAAAAAAAAAACCCTCTGAGTGCAGACAACTATTCACACCCACACATAAATACACATGCTGAGAAGATAGAGATACATAAAAATAAGTTTTTTTTTTTGTTCATCCAAGTCTTGAAGTGGTGAATCATAAGAGTACATAAAATACAGAGAGTTAGGGTACAATACACTGGGCTGGCAAAACATGTCTTCAGTTGTTGGTGTTCCATATAAATGAGTAAAAAACACCCCATGCGAGTTGCATCACATGGCTTATTTCCCATGGAAATGAACGTCGCTGTTTATCTATTGTCTGACAAGAGAAAATGTTCTCCCCTTTTAATAAACAGATTAGAAGATGAGAAGAGTGTCTGCCTCTGCTGTGAGAGTGAAACAGCAGACATGGAACTACTCAGTTGGTCACAAATACTGAGGAAATGCCTCTGGTACACCGTTGCAGAGAAAACTGGCTCATGTTATATTGTGCAATGTGAAGTAGAGAAATCAGAGGTGTTAGAACTACGAGAGGAAGTATGTTTACTTTACAGACAAGCAATGTAACATTATTATAGTCTTAATGGGATGATGGGTTAACTAGGTGTGAGACTATGACACAACTTGTACATTAAATACTGGTTTCTCAGAACCGTGACTGTGTTGTTTCTCTAATAAAAGCAGCTTCCTAATCTTATCCAGACTTGAACCATTAAGCAGGCATGAGCAGTTTTTAGAACAACCATATGGGTTGTTTTTGGAATACACAAGTAATGACCTATTTTATCATCAAAGTATGAAGATTTTCAAAAAGTTTTGCTGCAGTCAAAGTTTAAATTTGTCTATTATAAAAGTATTTCATTTGGCTGCGCACATTTATTTCTATATTATCATTCAGTGATATAAATATTATTATACCAGGCCTTTCAGGAAGGACGCAAAGATAATAGTATTCAATGAATCAACAAATGGCTTCACAGGCTGGTTTTTGAACAATTGCCGTCTTTGTGTGTCTCACCCTGCTGTTGAAGTCGTTGGAAGCCACAATCATTCTGGTGGAAATGCTTCTAATATTGTACAATATTACACAGCCACAAAGGAAAGAAAAAAAACCCATCAAATGGCATACTACCAGGATAGAAGGAAGGTTGTACAGTGCTGTTACTTATACTTGGTAATGAAACGTAATGAAAAAGAAGTTTGTCTTAGTCATATTCCAGCAACATGGCTGACAACATGTGCCTCTCTTTGAGCACTGAAGTGTTTCTCTTCTTAAAATCCTGTAAATCAAACATCTTTCAGTTCCCCTCCCCATAAAAGTCGTCATCAAAGCCAAACCGACAGATTTCTCTCAGCAATGGGGCCATAAACAGATATATAATGAATCTTGAAACAATCAGGATTTACCACTCGAGTGTGCTCGCTACATACTCTAAACAGTGCCGTGATATAAACAAGAACATTGAACAATCGGTGCAGTTTAATGTCTGTCATGTCTTTCAACCCCCATCTGCACATTAGAGCCATTAGATGCGTAGGATCGAACAACATAACTTATATAATTCTCCATTATTCAACAATAAAAGCTATTATCACACACAACCTACGAATGACTTCATGTAATCAAGTTAATGTGCTACATGGGAATACTGCAGGCATATTTTCTCATGTTTTTCCTACAGTAGTTAACCCAAGGTGCCAAGAGATTCGCTTCTTGTGGTTATACTTCTAACATTATCTATTTATCATAATAATATTAGGACTATAACCACAAGAATACATAATACAGTAGACAGAGGGATGAGCTGACAAACAAGGGCATTACCTAACATATTGTTGTTGGTACAACAAATACTTGACACATGGCTACACCTCAAGACTGCACTAATACATCTGTAAAACATGGAAGGTTCTGGAGATGACTTATTTAAATTGCCCCTCCTCCTCCCAAGGAGAAGGTCCTCTCTGTTGCACCATGAGCCTCCATGCTGGGACATATTGGTCTAATCTGACTGACAGCCGGGAGGCAGTAATAACCATCCATAATCTAAATGGGAACCAGCCAGCCTGTCCAGCATAGGGCCGATATGACCTCAAGGTGTTCAGTGGAGATAGAGGGGCTGGTGTACGGGATGAACAAATACGAAATCCTATAGAAAACACACACGCATGCACACACACACACCTATATATAGGAAGAGGATACACATACATATATCAGAACACACAAATTAAGGTGTTCACACTTATAGATGTGTGATTTTCCCTGGACAGCTACAACTTGTTTTAAATGCACACATTGAATCATGCAGAATAAATTACATGAATTCAATACAAAACATGGATCAACAGTACATTTAAAAAACAAGTAGCACGTAAGAATATGCATTTCTTCCGCATTAGTGCACATCTATAAATTTCTGATCTATTCAACCTCGCATGGACTGTTTTTATCAGTCACAGCAGATGTGAAAATACACAAAGGTGTGTATGACTGAGCACGTTCATTCAATTTCACAGAGTGAAGCAGAGGTGCTTGTTGCTAATGTTGAGGTCACTCGGCTGGTATTGTTTGTTGGTGATAGTTTTGGTGTCACAACTAAGTGAAAACTGGCACATCAGGTGGCACAGGCAGGCAACAGATTGCTCCTGTCCATTAAACACAGGGATCATTGGGGAGCCTTGTTTTTAGCCTTGCGGTTGTTGATAACTTGCAGTTGCTATCGGGAGAGACTCATAGATGATCAGCAATGTCACATGTCACACTTGTGCCAAGTGGAACGTGTGAAACACATTTGGTTCACCATTGATGAAAGCATGTGATCACAGTATCAAAAGGAATCAGAGGAGGTGAGAGAAAAGACAGAAAACACTATAGAAACCTGCAGTGGTGTCATCCTATTAGTTAACCACCTGAACTAAAAATAACAGACCTTTCTATACAGTGAAAACATGGGTTAAATTAAATTTGAATAAATAATCAGTTGGTATTACATGAGGACAAAAGAAGTTGTGTCTTACAAGAGAGACACTGTGCGTAAAGTTTTTAATCTACTCTGCGGTCTTGTTCAGTTTTCTTCTCTTTAATGTGGCCACTTCAAATTTAAACAAGCGAAAGCTTAACCCGACTTAAATTATTGACAGCTGCGAGTGTCTTAACAAATGATGTAAGTGATTTTGACGCCAGTGAAAACAGACAGTTCACTGATGTGTAGAGCACAAGGAGTTGATGGGATACTTGTCACATTCCTAAGCTACCAATATCACTGATAAGAGTTCGTATTGTAAAGATTTAATGAAGCATATGTGAGTTTAACGCTGTGCTGAATTTCTCAATTTTAATGAAAGAAAAAAATATATGTGTGTGTGTGTGTGTGTGTGTGTGTGTGTGTGCGTGCGTGTGTGGGATGAAAATTAAATATTGTGCTTTTTCAGTGTTGCTTCCTTAGCATTAACACCATAACCCTTTAACACTTTCATAATAAAGATGAAAGCATTGTTTTGTTGTATTCACATTTATTTGAGCAAGAGGTCAACGCAATGGTTAGAAATATTGCAATTATGACAGCAATCTATTGCACAGTCGTGGGAGCTGGTGGATGTTTTGTACGTTGGAAAGGTTGCGTAGGAACTTCAATTTAATGCTTAGTTAACATGTTTTTTTTGTTTTTTTTGACACGAGTGGCTTTTTACATTTAAATATGAAGATAACAGCAAAAGTCAAATAGTTTGTTGTCTGCGTGTTTTCAGAAATAATAACCTTATAACCAAGATTGGTTTGGAGGATAATTCAGAGGGATAATTATATATACATGCTCTACTGAAGAGAATAATGATCCTGTTTCACTAACCTGTCAAACTGCTCGCACACAGCACATCTTAATATATTACAATTCAAAGTATTGACCGTATATTGTGAACCACAATTATAGGTAATAGCTGCAGTAAACTTCTTTGTATTGATTGTGTTGCCAAACATTAGTGATGTGCTAATCCCAACAAGGATGCCGGGGACAGCAGTAATATTGAGCTCCATCTGACATGATGGCTCTGTAAAGCTTATCACTTTTACCTTCATGGCCAGTCAGCCCAAGACAAAGTCAGAAACAATCCGGGTAATGGATCGCATTTCCATTTAGCACCTTAGCATCAGGAGTGACAGGCAGCTGTCACTGTTAATGCTGGCAGCCCAGACACCACTCGCCGGGGCTGACAAATCCTGTTTGCGTCTGTCAAGTGTCTCATGTTATGAATCTCAAGCAGTAAAACTTTTGTTGGGAGTTTTCATTTTGCTTTCCAGCATTTGGCAGTGAACAGGAGATATGAGCTGTTTTAATCATGATACCGTAGCTTAAAAAAAAAAAAAAAAAAAAAAGACAGATCCATAAAATTATCACACAAGCCAGTTTAATTTGCCACAGGACTGCATTTAATTACTGCATGACTCAAGTCGCAGTTTAAAACGTTCCATGTGTTTTTTAAGCCATAAACGAGCTGTATTAATTATCACAATCAACTTGACAGGCAGCTGCAGAGTAGGAATGACATAAATTGTTATAGACTTGTTGAAATGGTAATTCCAGGTAAGTGAGTTAAGTGGCACAATTCAGCAAATCAGCATTTACATTCACTAAGTGTTAATGCCACTCACATTACAGTACATGGTCAGAATATGTGGAGAGGCGGACTAAAATGGTGAGAGAGTGAGAGAGACTTCATTGTTTTGTTATCAGAATTTATATTATATATTATTTATATGATCTATTTTTGCCTTTTCTGACAGAAAAAAATATATAATAAAGTGTTTTTTTGCAAATGAGAATTTAGTTAGCTGCACTGTGGCACATATGGCAATCAGTATACATGTGCTACATTAGCACTACAGATTTCACCTTTCCCTGTACCCCCTACCCACACACACACATTCACACACACACTCTCCAATCCCCAGCAGATGCTCACTGCACATTTATCTCCCACATACCATCACCCTTAAAAGTGTTTGTTCCATCATAGCAGGGCTTATTAACATTAAATCATCTTGCTATGGAGTGGGTGGATAACTATGAAATGACTCACAGACACAATACCAACAATAATTAGGGAGGCATTGTTGATGTTCTTCCAACTAATGACAAGGAAGTGCAGTCCTTTATATATCAAGTAGAGCGGTAAACACTATCTCTGTGTAAGTAAATAACCCATCCATCCTCATTTTATTTTTTTTGTCAGAGGAGCAGGAGTGCAGAGTAAAGTCCTCCATTAACGAATGGCTCTTTGACATGTGGTCTTAGAAGGAAAAAATAATAATACGCCACAGTCACAGGATGATGGATTTTTTCCTTAGAGCTCCTCTGGCTTCTCAGGATGCTTTACATGACACGTTCAACCTCTTTTAATAAAGTAATAATACATGAAAGCATATATGTGATATATATATACTTTGACTGTAGTGTGGTTTACAATGTATGTTTGCTTTGGAGCTACTGTATATTATAGTGATGAAACTATATTATGTGAATCCACGCACTGCTCAGGAGAGCTGCGATGGATGACCTGTGTATCAAATTTCTAATATTAGTTTCTTTCCCTTTAAAAAAACGACTGTGGTGGAGTCAGCCTAACAAAGAGCAGTACAATGGAGGAGACGTTGAATAATCCCAAACCACATTAGTTCCTGAAGTGCTGCAAACTGCTAATATATTTGTATACTTCTTTATGCACGTGGTAAATGAAACAAACATGAGCAAAACGCATTTGCTGTTTGCAACATTTGGAATATATTTGAAACTAAAACAGTTAACTCTATGAATAAATACAACTAAACACATGATGATGACATGCTACTTTCACGAGCAGCTAATCTAACATCGAATAGGAAGACTGAATCAGTGCAGTCTGTGAGTCTTTGTTAGCAATTAAAGCAAACAGTAAAGCAAGAAAATAGAATTTTTGATGGACATATTGTGCTGTTGTGTCATGGTATCAATATCGATTTAACATATTGATCCTGCTCTGAACAAAACAGTGATCTTAGACACACTTGTCAAAGGAAAATGAGTCTGCGTCGCATGAAAGAAACCATAAAACTGTTTAAAAATCCATATATCATAGACTGTACTGCATGTGATTGCTTGTAGATGGGATGTTCAGTCAAATAGAGTGCTGGATTGCTATTCCAAGCATAACAGAATAACAGCATAAAAAGAAAAAAAAAAAAACACATTGGGTCTGACTGTCTACAGGAAAGTGTTTTTGTAATGAGGTCAATACATAGTGCAGGCATGTCCAAGGCCTGATTCATACCGTGTTTCTGACATGCAATCAATATGTTTTTTTTTAAAGTCTGCTCTCTCAAGTGTACAAATAATATGTGTGTTCTATAGTACTCAGTCAGCTGATTGTCCATATCCTATAGGAGGCTTCCTCGAGAGAAGTTTTTTTCTGACAGTCATTGATAAAATAAACGCCCGGTGCTGGTAATTGTAGTTGTGTACACATTTTGAAATTTGATAAACTCCTCAGGCAACAGATAGAAAATACAAGCGTGCCGCATGCCATCCGGTTTGATAACTAAACTATTAATTTACAGATTAATTATTGCTATTCTTCCAGAGGTAATTCCAAACTGGAATAACGGTTGTTGCACTGTTTAATGAGCAACAGCCAGATGCCTTGGCACGGAGGCTGATATGCATGGCAGTGCAGTGCAAGTGTTCCTTTTCAGCAGAGATGTTGTTTTCGCATCTTGTGAGTCCCACTCTGCATAAAAAAACAATCTTATACCCAAAACATCTATGGTAGATGACATTCATAAAATAATAATAATAACTTGGGTGGTGAGGGTTCAAATCTGTCAAGTCAGAAATTAGCCCGGGAGAATTTGATGGGACAAAGAAATTGCAACCTGCTTTAAATGTTTTGTGTTTCTATTTGGAAAGAGGAAACCTACATAAACAGTACACTATAGTACTGCTGCTTCTGTTGCAAAAGTTAAATATACAAATGCCACAACAACACCTGCAGCATGAACATGTGGGCAGATCAAAGCCCCTGCTTCTGTGGTTTCACTTTCTGTGGCATTAAAAACTGCAAGTAAAACACAAAGTAAGACAGTAGATATACTGTATACAGAGAACCCCCTCCCTTCCAGGATGAATGCACGTATACATTTATTTGATCTGTGTATCGAAATGAATAATGCAAATAAAGATTAGAACAGTGCCAAGAAGAAGAAAAATGGAGCAGGGAGGAAGGGAGGCAAGGGAGGAAAGCAGAAACAGCAGACTAGCAGTGCAAGCCAAGGAGCTAATACCTCCATGTGAGACAGCACGCCACCGTCTTAAAGGAACAGTTCAGACCAAAACAGCTACCTTCACCCTCATGTATGCAGGTATGTAAGATAAGTTCCACCAAAGTGTGTACAAACAATAAACAAAAGCAAATAAGCTCCCTAGCTAAAAGCACACCGACCTCATTATGTTGCTCAAGCTGTTTTCAGAAATTTTATGGTAATTTTCCGCCCCCTTTTGGATCACAAACAGTTGTTTACTTCAATTATCTGAGATGGAGCTCTAAAGGTTAACCCCCATTGTCTTAGAAAAGACAGTTATGTACAGCTTTAACTGATATGGTGAGGATTTTTATTATTAATATTATTCATTTATTGTAGAAATGTAAACACAGACGATATACTGTGCAAACGTTTTTATTTGTGGCACAGAAAGCTGCTGTCATGGGCTCTGGATGCACTTAACGCAAACACCTACCAGAGCTGCCATCTGTTTTGGAGGATTTGGTTTCTCAGTACTTGACACCTACAGTACAAAACACAATGATGCACAGTCCTGGAGGCAAAAAAGATTAAGCAAAACTATGTTTTCATTCCACTTCTTTCATTAATATAGGCTGTAATGACAGTGCTGATGAGGGCTGCATACCTTTTATGCACTGAAGTGCTCTTTAAATTGTTGGAGGCTGTGGATTTTGCAAAAAGAAAAATGTGCTTAAAGGTCATCTTGAATGCACTACTCATGCAGCACTGCTTAAAATTCAACTGAAGGGCCTCTGAAAGTAGGATTGTCCATGCAGAGATTTGTCTTATGCTGTGTAGAAAGACAAATAAGCAGTGGAACGGCATCACTCTAAGTCAGCATAACTGACATGAATACTATCAGAACAACTGACAGCATTCAAGGAAAAGCTTGTGCTTCAGGGAGAGGGCTTACCGATGCGATGATCATAGTCTGTGACCAGTTACACTGTTATTATCCGAATCCAATTTTAAGCAAGATTTTTATTTATTTTTTTTTTTTTTAAGTTGAAAGAGAATAGCTGAAATAAAAGAAGCGTCAATCCACACCAACCGATCTCTCCTTCCATTGTGTAGCTTGTTGTTCGCCAAATGACAAAGAATCCAAACTTGAAAGCACAAACTGGATCTTTGTTCCCTTGCCAAGTGTGTATCTGAAGTGTAATTTGTTCACATCAAACAGGAGAAGAGAAAACCCTGACTCATTCCACCGTATTCCACATTGTTAGTGTAGTAAAGGAGGAGGGGTGAGACTCTCACTCCTCCTAATTGGATGTAATAGCTAGAGGGAATAAGCTCGCTTTGGCCTCGGGGAGGAGAGAGGCAGAAGAGAGAGGAGATGTTTAGGGAGGGCTGAAAATGCTAAACATCCATTGGAGAGTAGAAAGATAGGCAATGTGGTCCTAGGAAGCTGAACACATATAACACGCAGTGTGCTGTTCAGAGACAGCTCTATACATATAGCACACCAAGGAATCAACACGTAGGACTGTGGATTGGAATTAGAAGGCGCCAGAGAGGAGAGAGATAGAAGAGAGAGAGAGAGAGAGAGAGAGAGAGAGAGAGAGAGAGAGAGAGATTTTTAAAAGCAGCACATCAAACACATGAACTTGGTATTGATAACACAGAGCATACTGGCCCGCTAACTCTGTGAAAGCTTTTGGGAGGACCTGATCCACAGAGGAGAGATCTAGGTCTTCATAGCAGGGACATTTTGATGATGAGAGAAACCTTAGGGGCACCCTGTGAAGTCAGTCAATGGCTGAGGGCAGTACTTTAAACTTTCCCCTTCATTGGGTTCAATTGATTCATACAGCTAGTGGAACTGAGGCAGAATGGGCCAGTATTAGTATTTAGAGAGGTCCAATCAGTGGTTTCCTCATTTCAAACAAGTAAAAATCTAAGGGCTCATTCAGAATGGGAAATTTCAGATTGAAGATATTCGCCTGTGATGGAAAGTGCAGTGATCAGTGGTTTTGCTCTTGGCTGTAGAGTCAATCTGTGCAGAGCTTTTGTGCAACTCTGACATGCAAATCTGAGCTGTTGACTGACTTTACAGTGCTGACCTGAGACCAGACAGTACAAAACAGGTTGATATTAAATGTGTAGTATCATCTAATTTTATTCAGTTAACTGTGAGGCAAGAGTGGATGAGGCAAACATGTTCCGTTGGCCATTTAGCTTAGCACAAACACCAGACTAGTGATATGTTAATCTTGTTCCGTCATGTTGCCGGGCATGAAACAAACTTTTGTTTCCACTCCATGAAATGATGATGTAAGCTCTGTGCTAACCAAAACCTACAGCAGTCATGGCCCAGAATCAGCACCCATAATAAGTATGGTGTGGTTGAGTGTTGGTCACTGTGAGGTTAGAGGCTTCACCCAATATAATCATCACCTCAAAGGCTTGCACACATAAAGTCTCTTCTTGGAGTCCTTGTCATGAAAAACAACTTCGGCTGCCACAAAAGCCTCCAACCAGCAGCATTTAGCGCACTGGGGATCTTTCCTCTCAACAAGAGGTATCCTACCCTCTTAGGTCAGGATAATCTCACAGCACTCTTTCTGAGAAATGCTTTTAATCGTTTAAGACCACCTCCACTGGTCCTCTAACTTCATAATGGGAGTAAACCAGATTTACTTTTCAGTCTGTGCTGAGATATGTTCCCAGAGGAGTCCTAAATTCCAGATAAGACCATCAAAGCTATACTGCATGGTGCGGTTAAGACCTAAACTGTGTCTCAGACAATGAAGGGACAGAGTTCAATAAAAAACTGAACTAAACTAAAATAAAAGAAAAGAAAAAAATGGCCACCTAGTTTCTTTCTATTCTTTAGTGTAAAGGTCCCCATCCTTGTTAGGAATAAGCTGGTCCCCCCATTCTGCCCTCTATTGCTCTCATTACTGTCTATCCAGCTTCAGCCAACTCTAAGCCCTGCAGAGGTGCGCAGAGGGCTTTTGTCTGAGGATAAGATCGATACCTGTCCTCATCATAGGCCAGGGGCAGCGATGATGCACTCAGCACAGGGTCTGGAGGGTTCACAGGATTTTGCAGCCACCTGACACACAAGATTCAAGCTTCCCTGAGGTGAAACTGTTACCCATGTACAGTATGAAACATGAAGTCTAACTATGGTGATGTTTTAGATGCACAAAGTTTTATTGCACCATGCTGCCATTATAAATCACTATAAAACATGAAATGATTCAGTAGCAACACCTAATATAAATGCCAACAGGGTTAATTATTCACTGCTGGTGTCGTGCCCCTTTCATGAATGCATAATTTGTCTAGTGGTTAAAAACTGGATAAAGCAACCTTCAGCACTCAACTTCCACAGGGCAGAGCCCAGGTGGTCCAACCCTGCAGAACACCACTCATTGTACCTGCACATTTTCTTTTATATATAGTATCCTCCATCCTCCCATGACACTGCGGTCTCAATAAAATATAAATTCAGACCACAATAGCAAGTTGAGCCATATGTTACCTAATCTCTGACCGCCCCTAGCTGGTCTTACATTGTAAGGTGATTTATTGTATGTGATAGCCTCAGCAGGTAACTGATAAAAACTGCTGAGATGTCAGTTAATTGCTGGGACAGTATTTTTTTTAGGTTTACTACCGCTTTAGGGACAATTAATAATGATCATGCCACTTGTACTATTGCTACATGGTTATTTATGTGTTATAAGGTTTGGCAGGACTATTGAACCGACTAATAGGACTCCTCTAATTTTCTACATGATTGAAAAAATAAAGCATAGCCATCCCAAACTATGAAATCTGCAGTGTAAAAGGTAGAAAGGTTTAAAACATGCCTTAAAATTCTCATTAACCCTCAAGCCAAGAGTTTCTGGGAAACACAGAGTAGGTCTGAAGAGGAGTGGTAATTATCAAATTCATTCAGTATCTCCTGTTGAGTGGGAGCTACAGTATGACCGACTGGACAGCTGATGTTACAGTTTGTGGCTCAATTCAGGTTTGCAACATGTCCCTCTGTCTTCTCCCTTCCCCCCCACCACCTCGTTTCTGTGCACGCTCATTACAGATGCCCTAGTTTGCTTGTGAGCCAGGAGAGCCATGCTAGCCTCATTACAAACTTGGAAACCTCCCATCTTTTGTACCTTTTTTTTTTTTTTTTTTTCCCAGACAAGATCTCCCACATTCATGATTGTACCCCAGAAGCAATATAAAAAGACTCATCAAACATGTATAAAGAAGTGGAGCTCACATCTCATCTGAATCTTCACAGTAACTGCCGAACAGGAAGGTGTCGGCGATGGGAAGCGCCAGTGCCGATTAACAGGCGAGGAAAGAAAAAGGGGTGAGGGGAAAATGCATTTTACTCCAAAACTGTGTCACTAATTCACAGGATTAATGCATATTCAACAGCACATGCAGGCAATTCTGTGACCCTGTTCGTTAAATGTTTACCTCATTAGCTCTCTTGTTGTTATGATGTTTTCCATGTGGCATTTTGGATGAAAGGGAAATTATGCCACACAAATACACTTTGACTGAGCAACCCGCTGATTTAAATTTCACAAAGGATGACAGTAGTACAGCAAATTAAAAGGTTTAATCTTTTCTCTAGGTTTTTCCTCGTGTTTAAAGGAAAAGGGCGACACAGAGAGCCTTAAAGAACGAATCCACTTTGGTGCATATTTTTATTATTATATTATTATTATTATTACATGCATGTTTATTTTCATTAAAGGAAACATTTTAGGAAATATACTTATTTGTGTAGGAGACTGAAGACTTGGTGATTAACAGTCTTATGTCTGCCTGATCAACATGTAGCTGGGGCCAGTAGCTAGCTTACTTTACCTTAGCTTAGCACAAACACTGTAAACAAAATGATAAATCTAGTCCGGCACTGCCTGGTGGGATCAAAATGTGCCTCTAAAGCTCATAAATTATCATGTTATATCTTGTTTGTTTAATCTGTACAAAAAAAAAAAATGTTCGTTGGGGGTTATGTGCCAGACTATTTCTTGGCTTGGAGTTGTGACTTTCTGGCATCTCCGCTATTTTCTTGGCAGAGTCATAGTGACAGCAAGACTCCATGAAATAACCCTGAGCGTAACTGCCTGTAAAGCAGCAAAACATTTTCAACCTTTCATTTTTGTTTGGATTAAACAAATGAGATATGAAATAAGCTAAAAGTTTGCTGGCTCCAGCTACATACTGGAAAAAAAAAAACACAGGGAAATGATATTGACCTTCTCATCTAATGCTTGTCAACAAAGTGAATAAGCGCATTTCCCCAAAATGTCAAACTATTCCTTAAAATTCTCTTTTGAATGTCAACTCTCACAACACATGGTCCTTAAATATGCTTCATCACAGCTTTATCACAGGTAATTTAAGCCACATTGATTTTAAAAGGAGAACATATGGGTCATATAGTCACCTTTACGGGGGAGTTAAATTGGGCCTCAGTGCCAACACATAAGCCTACACTCTTCTGCTATGATGCAGAGCCTGACGGGGGCTACACGCCCCCCCTACACCCTCCTTGTGTTAAAGAAGATGCCAATGTTAACGACTACAATGGGAGTGAAATACAACTACTCATTCAGTTGCATGAATGCCAGTGTGCAGCAGTATTTGTAAACTGCACTGCACATGCATAAGCAAAAAGATTATCTGGTTTAAGTCAGGTCTAAGGTTTAGTTGCAAAGCTGGACAAATGCAAGATGGAAAGCAACGGATAGTTTTGTGCGCTCCCATCCGGATTATCATTTTAGTGTTCAGAGCAGAGGGTTTTCTCACCGTCTTATATTTTATGTACAGTTTGTCGAATGATATCAGTCAGATATGTGCATATTGCGGCCCTGAAACCACAGAGCCTTCCCGCTCAACAAACCCCAATTTAACCCCTGACTATACAGTTAACAAACTGCGCCACTTCTCCCTGCATAGCGGGTCTTTCACACTTCCTTTGGTGAAGGTCATACTGGTAATTTAAACTGTGAAAAATGTTACAGGGAAGCTGCGTGTGGTGTTGCTCTGTTACCGCATATGCATGTTAGGACATGAAGAAGTAGTTACAAAATATCTTCTGAGCCTTGTTCAATTCATACTTCACACTCACTGGCCTAAGCTGTGCATTGTGTGCACTGAAAAGGGCAGGCCTTGACAAATTGAATTGTTTCATCCTGCTTACCCCTTGGTCAGTGAATTTCATGTAGCAGGCACTACTAAAGAGCCTCAGTGTTGAGCAAGACAAGACTAGTACAGTAGCTTTATGAGTGATAAGGTCAGTCACGGGTGATGACTTGATAACACAAAATATAAATAAATAAATATTATTCTCTAGCTTCATATCTGTTCACAGTTCATTTTAATGTACATATTGCTTTAGATGCAGATTGTGAATTAATAACTGGTGTATAACCACAAGCAGATACAAATCATCATCAGACAGACACAAAACTGAAATAAACACATTCCACGGTGAGTCAACACAGTCCAACACATCTATCCGGCAGTTTTGTTCGACATCAGACCAAATCCTCCAAAGCCACCAAAGAACCGTGGTTTGATGTGTTATAATTATAACTTCTAGGGTTTGTCTGTATGTGAGAATGAGGAGGACAGAGAGAGAGAAAGAGCGAGCGAGATATCCCACAAAGACTCCTCTTCGAGGCACAGAACCCGGTTAAAAATATGCTCTGTGATTTAAACTTTTGACCCTCTTCAGCTGCTAATTTAACATGTCAGACACGGCTTTAACAATGGAGAGCGAGCTTTATAAGCACGGACAAGAATACTGTACTTCAGTATGAATTTGCTTCCATCTGCAGTGAAGCACACATACCTAACAGTTGTGGCAGGTTAGAAAGATCACCCTAATAAATATTTCATATACTTCAAACAGTGATCAACAACACACAGTCCATACGGTCGAGCTACCTGGTTTCTAAGCGAAACAGGAGAAGCATGACAACGTTCAGCGTGGAGAATTGTGTCAGCGGTATTAGCAAACATTCATACACCTGTGCAGTTCATAGACAAAGCCTAGGCAGTCCTTTTCAACCTCTCCTTATTCTTCTAACTGTGCCCCTGTGCTGTAAATAGACACTGACAAGCTCTACAAGCGGCTACAGCAACACTGATCAGCTTGTCCTTGCTTTTATTATTGAACTAAATTTAAAAGAAGCTATATAGCAGAAAAATACAAATTGAAAACTGTCCACTGGTGAACTGCATCGCCGCCCATCGACATTAAGTTGAATTCAGTTTCTTCCTGTCAACAAGTAAGAAAGCAACCGTGCTGCTCAGTGTCACTCCCTGTCCTTCAGTGCTCATCTGAAACAAGCGGTTAAGGGCTGCCTTGTCTTGTCTTGGTTTGTTGTTGCACATATTTCAATTTATCAGGGTTTGCCTCCTGCGACCCCCCAAAAGGAGGAATTTGGGCTAATCTAATCAGCGTTTTCATGTCCGTACTTAACAATTACCAAAATGTTGCAACTTGCTGCAACCCTTTTTACAGGTGACAATAGACTGTGATTACACAGTGGAGAAGACGATATCTCTTTCAGTTTTCTAATGGGCTTTACTTTAAAGTTTGAAGGTGAGTGATTGCTGTCCACTGAACTTCACATTAAAGTGAATTTTCATCCTGGCTCTGTGCTCTCCCCTTCACTCCCTCCCTCTTGCTCCCATGTCTGGTATTACATAGCCCAAGGGTAATTTAAAACATCTGGACTGGAGATATTCCACTTTAAAAAATTGCACTTCACTTCTCAATGGCTAGCATATACTTTATGCCATTATCTCAAATAAGCCTACCAAAAGGTACTTGGCACTAGTCCGGGGCAGTTTGTTCATATTTGAGTTGAAGTGCAGGCTTCAAGTTGGAATTTGGCATATGTATAATGTTTATATCAAAGAACATATCAAGGACATATTTTACGATTTCATTTACCACACAAACTAGATCTTCTAGACACAGTTATTGTTCTCAATTACAAACCAAACACCCCCTTGTTGGCATTCAGCACTCTTTAATATAAAAGCAGTCTGGCTGACATGATAAATAAAGGAATGTTGTTTTTGTTTTCTGGCAAACGATTGAAGTATGGATGCATATCCAGTGCAGAAAAGCCAGAATCGCTGCCTAGACTCTGTGTGATGACATTTCTGGGTTACCTCTCCGAGCGTTGAGCACACAAACCCACACAACTGCACACATACAGAAGAGAAAACACAGCATCATCAGTACAGGTATTGACATAATCAAGTACAAGTTGAAATGCTGTAAACTACAGAGCTGATGAGTCTGGGAATGATGAAATGAACAAACAACGTCTGTATCTGCTAGACTGAGAAAGGAGCAAGAAAGATACACAATCAGAATGACAGATCGAGGCAAAGAGAACAGTAATGAGTGGATGGCACCTGACACGATATACTGTGGTACAATCATGCAAAAGAGGAAGGACGTTTTTAACCCTGCTGTGTAGTCTATGATTTAAATATGCCTCTAGAATAAGAATAAGTAGACCACATCTTCTTAGAGCTTGTTGGAAGTAAGAACTTAAACCACCTGCACCCATCTGATCTCAAATAAGTGGATTGGGATTATTGAAAATGCAGTGGCATTGAAGAGCCCAATGGAGAGACATTATCAGACCAAAGCAAAGCTCATTGCTTTAACTCCACAATCTTATTTTGACTAAAGCAGGCTTAGCTTCAGTCTGCAGCATCTAAAATGTGCGTGTCCAGTAAATAAAAGCACAAGTGTTGCAGGCTTCGAGTTTATTTGAAAAATTAGCCACAAACTCTCCTCCCATTACAAACTTAATGTGAGACGGGTTGGCCTACACAGATGTGACGGCTATAAAACTGAAAGCATTACACGCACATTGTTAGGAAAGAGTCTTTGAGAGAAAAACTGTAAATTAGGAGAGCATGCTAACACACCACATGAAAGACATTTGTGTCCTCATACACAGCAGTTATTAGTTTGCACAAATGGTGGCAGGAGCTGTCGTTCTGTGTAAAGATAACACATGCAAACGTGTCGTTGCACATGCGCATTATCCTCTTTGAAAAGAAATGACATTTCAGTTGTAACCCGTAAGCTTTGGTCAGTAAAGTTTGAACAGGGCGAAACTTTCCGCTGCAGTTCAGTACTTAATCCAAAATAGTTTATTCTGTTTATTGATCCGCTGTGGAAAGGTGGACTCTCACTTTCACTCATAGCCAACACTGATAATGAATGGCTGATGCTGTTCTGACACATTCCTGACAAAAAGGGTGGGTCCAGGCATTCTGTATCCACTCACGCTAATACCAAAATATGTGCTTGCATAAGGAATGTAATGAAAATCCACCCTGATGCTTGTCAGTGAACTCCGCATTCCTGCCGCACAACTCACACAAACAGGTACTAACATTCTAGCAAAATCTTAACACTGACTCCCTTGTGTCTCAAGGTAGGAGTTTAATAAACAAAAGAATTATAAAAGCAAAAGGGATTCAATTATACTGTAATTACATGGCCCTGTTGTCGAGGCAGACTGCAGTCTTTAACTAGGTGCACTTTTTTTTTGGTTTCCAGTGAAAAACTATTTAGTCAGTACTGTCTAAGCTGGACTCCCATTTGCGAAATTGGACTGAAAATACAGTACTGTTGGCATTCACACAGCTGACATGTAGCCTGTTTGTAATTGCAAATAACAGACAGGTGGATGGTGCAAAGTAATTATGCTGTATAAGTTAACAAGAACTGAGGATGATGAAATTTCTGCCTTCCCGTTTCATAAGCAAAAGAAGCAGAAAGAAGATAATGAATGCAGTTTTAGGAACGAGGCCAATCTAAATTTCTTTGGACTGCATTTCTTAGATTAAGAGCTCTAATCTTTTTCAAGTGTTGTTTTTAAAAAATTTACACCCTGTTTGATGATGTCAGGCAACTGTGGGGATGGAGGAGAAGACTAATAGTTTCTTTTTCTAATGCAATTAGCTTTGTGCACCCTAACCCCCTCAAATGTAATTTTTGAGAAGGATACAGAGTAGCTCAGTGCTACTTATTGCAATAAGCATTATGAACATATTGCAGTGTTGACAGCGTAAGCCCATGTTTGTGTTTGGGTGTAAATTCATTGACTCTAATGAGCATTTACCCACGCCTCTATATAAAGTCATTGCGCACACTGTGATAAACGTACGGCATATAATTATGTTACATAAGAATATGAAGAAAGTTAGAATAATTTGAAAATAATTCCAGCGTATTCCCCAGGTGCATCCAAAAGAAAATGTATTGGAATACATAAAAATGTGCTGTTCATCTTCTTCCACAGTTTATAGTCCTAGCAGTTTAACTGTGTAAAGATTAGCTTTGACTTCCTGGTATCAAGATAAATTTCAAAGAATTGTGTCCAGTACCACGTTTTAAATTATAACACCTCATTAAAGTCGGGTTGTGTAGACACATAACATCACTCCAGCAAATTATGCACCTATTGGAATGATTTAAACAGTCTGATAAACCCTAAACATGAATTTTAAATAGCATGCAATTCATTCATATGGATTTGAATGTGCACCTTTCCTTCCCAATGTGCAGGATATCCTCGCACATCCTTGCATGTGCATCTTGCTCTCTTATCTGCGATGGCATTTTTATGAGCTTCTGGCAAAAGCCCATGCTGAGGCTGTTTGCTGAATTGTAGGTAGTCAGACGAGGTTGTATACTTTGCTCTGCTCGTTTTTTTGCCTCCAATGCCTTACGTGGAGTGACAAGCTAGCAGGTGAGTCCACAGATTTGTTGCCATTGCTGCTTTGTTAGTTACTTTGCCATCTATGATGTAGAACCTAAAATACTTCCTTCACATTCACATACTTTGGTGTTGTATCCATCCAGGACGGCTTTACTCAATGGCGTCCTCCATTTTCATAGCTAACAACATATCATTAATAGCTTAGATGTGTTTGCAAACTGTACATTTATTTATTTATTTATTTATTTTTTATTCTGGGACTCTAAAGCAGCTTTGTATGATTCACAGTTCAAAAACATCCTTAGTTATCTTATGCTGGCCCTTCATGTAACCCCTCGGTTCATCCTCTGTCTGAAGCAAGCTCATTTTATGGTCTTCCCTCTGATGTCTTCTGGCTACTCTCCTTCAACTTTCAGTGATTTATGGAGTTTTCTTAGGCACAGATAGCTTTACATCCTGTTATTGGTTAGCTACATTAGCCACTAACTGCTCTGTAGCTGCCGTTAGCTAATTAGATCAGCTAGCCATCCTGTTACTTGACTCTGCCCAGACTGGAAGCACAGAGCACCGGGTAAGAGTTGGTGTTTACGTCTCTAATACAGGAGCTTTAGAGTGCCGGTAGAGCCAGTGCTCCAAGCTCCCATGCTGTTAGCAGTTAGCAACTTCAGCAACAAGTAAAGCTATATATCCATCAGTAAACTCTGTAAATATTTGAAAGTTAAGGGCAGAGAAGCCTAAGGGCATCAGAAACCATGTAACTCCTTTTCGCTCTTACAACCGAAAAAGCAATTTCTGTGAGACATAGAAAAACTTGAAGATTTGTCCTGAGCAGGGCAGTCAAATAACTTAGACATACTGAGCGGGTGGATGGAAATGTCCCTGTACTTCGTGGGCGTACTGTGTGGAGCAGATGACCATATAAAGAAATCTGTGACAAACTGACGGCAAGGTGATCCGCTTGTTGCGTGAAATGGAAAAGGCTGTTGGAAATGCATTGAGGGCAGTCAGAAACCTGAGCTCATTGTTCACAGAGATTACTTTCACAGATATTCACAAGAAGGTTATTGGACCACCATATATCACTATGTTGAATAGTGTGTAAATGTACCTGCTGCATATTTTGTGTTAAAAATGATTTGTCTAAAAACAATTTAAGGCCAACTGTACCATAAAATTGCATTATCTACTTCAGGCTAAATGTGTTCTGTCTGGATGGCTTTAGATGTTCTTTATATAGTGTTTATTTTATGAGGCCCGAGTCAACAGAGTAGTGGCTTCAACAAACCCATGAACAAAGCCCAACAAAATATTATAGCTGCTACAGCACATGTATTTCCAACAAGATATCATAACTTCATAAGGGTTAAATTCTTTGCCACACACATATACATACTATGAGCCCGCTCGTGCCTTACAAAGTTGAGCTATTAATCGGGACAGAGTGGGATTACTTAAAACCAGCATGCGGTCCTATGAATGCTCGGAGTATGACAGGATGGGCTGCTGCATGTTCTTAGCTAAAGTACGCTCGATATGAAATGACACTACAAATGAAACATTCATGTAATCTTTGCACTGTTTCCGAGCGCTCTTTTCGGCCTTTGTATTTCTTCCAGGCACAGTCACGGTCTGAATTTTGACACTGGCATTAATAGAATGCTAAGAACATCGCTGCTTAAGCCAGCTGTCACAATGTTACATGCTGCTTTTGGTAAACGTTAGACGTTTAACATGTCTGGGAACATTTAGAAACGATGTTTCCGGAGTTTTATGAATAGAAACATTACATATCGATTTAAGGATTAGGAGAAATGGGCTCACGTGAAAACAGGCTGATCAGACTTTGTATGTCTTTTGTCTGCTCGATGGTTTTATACACCGTTTCTTTTAACTCTCTGATGTACAAATGCAGAGTTGATAAGCCTGAAGTCACCTTGAAAATCTAGAACTGCGCCTAAAGCATAGTACATTGCAAACACTGATATTTTCATTAGGTGAGACACTTATGACTAGTCAGGTCAAGTACAAAGACATAGCAAAACAACAGTGACACAGTCATTTTGTTTCTGTCTGAAAGTGCACGAGTGTGTGTTGACTCAGACAACTTATTTTACCACCGTGCTGCCCATCCTCATCTTTGGTAAGCACTTCCTGAGCATGTGTCCTTGCAACCTCTATAACCGTCCCTCTGCTGCCCTCCCAATAAGTCAAGCATGAAATGTAGGCAGGACAACAGAGGCCAGACTACAGCGAAGACAAATAGCACTGTATCCATTAACTTGTCAGCACAGGAGACAAATGAACTCTCCTTCAATTATTAATGGGATTAAGGAACATCTGCGCTGACAATGAATAGCCCAATCAAGTTCCGCAAACATGAGGAACATAAAGACAGTAGCCAATGTCACTACGGCAGCAGGCGTAGGCTTTGTGGAAAGATTGATTCCCGTGTCGCATTTCCTTATGTGTGGGTTGTCGACCAATGAGCTGATTTGATTCCTCTGGTTATCGTGGCTGCCAATCTGACAGAGGTCTGACCTCTTTCGACTGATTGAAGACATTGCCATTTAAAACCAGAGTGAAGGACACTGTAGAGGTAGGTTGCAAGCCATTGTTACTGAAAGTCACTTGTACATCAGCCATAACCTTTAATAGGGAGTGTGAATGTAATAAGCATTTAATGCATACATTTAATATCTTCCATTAATTTATCAACCAAGGAAGATTCATGAGTAAACTCAGTCATACATACAGTACTGTCTCCAAGGGAACGAAGTCAAAGTTTATCTAGGGTTACTTTAGACTTTTTCATTATTGATTTTTTGGCTGATTAATTCCTTGGTTAACCATTTTGTCTATAAAATCTCCAAAGAGAGAAAGTTGCAAAACCTGATCCAAAGCCCAAAGTATCAAAATACTTGTTTCATTTTCTGTCGTTTCTCTAATCGATTAATCAGCTAATCGCTGCTCCCAGCATTACTGTACTGCTGCAGTAAATTGTTTATAAATCTGAGGTCATATATCTGCAGTGATCGATACATCAGACAGCTCATGGAAATTATAGCCCACTGTCCATATACTGTAGTAAAATGATGCGCCGAGGAAAATGTAAGTGAATTAGCCTGTGCTGTGTCTTAAGTGGTCTGTGGCCCCATGATATACCAGGCAGTGTTAAGTTACATCCAGCCAGCTTTTCCATCCCTCTCATTTCCAGCCAGGTCGATTGTTTCTCCAAATGTACCAGATGCTGCCAGCAAGGAAGTAGCTTTCTCTCCGTCCTCCTCTGAAGTTTTACACCGATGACAAATCAACAGTCGACGAGCGCGATGAGCAACTGATCGAGCCGATCTAAACCCACAATCATGCTACAAGCGACAAGCTTCTTCAACTCTGCTGGGCGCGCGAGAGATCTCTGAGCGAAATGAACAGTGACCAACAACATTAACGCTAATCATGATTTACCAATAGCAGACAATCGCATCGCCTCTCCAGATGGCTGTCCATTTGCCTAAAAGCCTTTAATTGTGCAGCCATTATAACGAGCCTGAGACTAAAATTAAGATGCATAAAATTCATTAAAACTGACTCTCTAAACAAGCACAAAAGCATCTTACATTTCCATACAGAGGGCCCACTGGTGCGGTCATGTGCTTTGTCCAGGCGGACAAGCAGAATCCCAAACAATGTGTGGGAGTCAGCACCAGTAACCAACCAAAGGAAGTGATGTATTGCACACTGACTTGGAACAATGCAGTCTGTTTTACCTGAAGGCGAATGTTTCTACCCCATCAATTTGTTTCAGTGGACAGAGGCACCCTGTGACATCTTCAATAGAGTGTTTGTTAGCAGCTGTCTCTGAGGACACCTATCTTTAAGCAATAAGAAGTGGCAAGGATAGCAGATCACAATGCATTCTTTCTCCTTCTTTCTTCCTGGCAAAGAGTGTGAATGAGGTTGGATCTTTAGAGCCCTTTTACAGGATGTCTCTGGGATATTTGAAAGAAGAAGAAAAAACATCCCAGAGCTGTAAAATAGCTACCAGGGTGACCACAGCAGCTCTAAGGATGCTCAAGCAGAGATCAGATATTGTTAACACCCTCTATCCACCTCCGTCTGCTGCTGAAAACCAGCCCCTCGCTGTGGATGAGGTTACAGCTATACTCCATCTGGAAACAGATGGACAAAAATCCCTTTACAATACCACAAATTTAACAGGGATATGATTAATTGAGGGACAAGTTCAGGGTGTATTTTTAACTCAGTGAGCCTTGAAACAAGTCGACCCACAGCACCACGGCTCCCTGCTTCTCCTCTGCATTCATTATGCCAGCCTACCAGGGAGTATTACGTCTTGTAAAGGCTGACTCGGAGTTGACACTGCGAGGCTTATAGCCTTAGAAACTCTGCTTAAGGCACTCTCCTGGTGTAGAGACAGAGGTCTGTCTGACATGTGTGACTCCCGAGGCAAGCATGTTGCTAAATGAGTAGAGACAGGGAGGATGGCATGACCCACTTCTATAAGGGCTACACTGCTTTCTTTACACAAATCCCACAGGTACTGTTCTGCACTGTTCGTGGAAAATATTCAGCGGGCATAAATATTCCCATCACCAGAAAACTGGAAGGGCAAATAAGGGGGAGGTGTTATGAATGATATGAATGCTGATCCAGTGTAAGCGTTCAACTATTATCTCTCTACATGTCCGTTTTTTTTGTACATTAGACCTGCAATGCATAATTGACCTTCTCATCCTGATCAATAATGGTACCACGATGCAACTAAAACGGGAGGCTCTCGAGCATATCTCCTCTAAGTGATAGCATCTGGGTCTGTCAAGAGCCAACATGCGAGGAATCTTTCCATTTATCTTCTTTTTTTTCTTTTTTCCCCTCTTAATTCAGTTTGTTGAAGAAAGAACAAGTGACGTGTTTTCTGTCTTAATCGAGCGGCAGGCTGTAATCTGGACGCTTCTTTTACATCCAGTGGAAGGATCAGAGAGGAGCGAAGCGGAACAGCTGAAGATGATCACTGCGAGGGCGCACAAAAACACTGGAGCAGTGCACGTTTAATACCTTCAGTGTGCGCGCCTGATGCACGGACTGATTTGGCCCCTCATCTCTTGAGAAATTACGCACGGATGGACAAAAAAAAAAAAAAAAAAAACCCGACTCAAACAAGTGTCCTTTAAGGAACACAAGTAAACCAATTAACTAACGAGTCATGCCACAGCGCAAAGCCGTGCTGACAGGGCTGCTCATGTACCGCAAACAACACAGGCTCCCCGCGCACGCACTTACACTTTACAGAGATTTCATCCAAATGGACATGATGGAGGAGGATGCAGACGTGATTTCATTTCTCATTGAAACTTCACGGGTGGAGAATCTATGAAATCACCCTCATAATGTAGAGTCTTTGTTATCTGAGGTGCCCTCGGCAATTCCCAAACCACATTATATGTTGCCCTGCTATTTACAATCAATCCACTTGGTCACTTTCAACATGTAAATATGCTGCCATCGCTATTGGTCAGTTTGTGGTGCGTTCCCACGCTAAATGTGCTGGCCGTGTATGTTTCTTTTTTTGACAACGATTATGACAGCCAGTCACTTTTTTATCCCCCCTCTCCACTCACCTTTCACATGCTGCGGGACAGCGACGCTCAAACACAGGGCGATGGAAAGGAGTAGCGGTCCCATCCTCTCTCGCAATAAACAGGTCTGACTTCCAAGGTTACGGAGACGTGGTTTAAAAAAAAAATCACGGAGCCAAATAGCCAAAAGTTCTCCTCCTCCGGTCGCTCTCGCTGAGCTGTGGGATTTGTCCTCCGGGAGCTTTTGTTATATGTCCTCTCAGGTAAAGTCCTCCTGTGTGATAAAGTCAGCAGGGAGACGCACTCACCACCTGGATCTGTTTTTTTTTTCTTCTTCTTCTTCTCCTTCGTGCAGGAGCAAGTGAAGTGTGCCTGCCGGGTCCCCCTCCTCCGCTCCTACCGCAGTGGTGCGATGTAGTGGAGAGAGCGACGTGTGCGCTCAACGCTCCCGGACAACTACCGTCAAACCTCCCCGAGTTAGGTTAATCATCACTTCCTGCACGGAACTTCAAAATAAAACTCGGCGATTAATTGATTTTAATTCAAAACACGCTGCATTGGACTCCTAGCTTTGGAAAATGAGTTAAACACTACCCATAATGATTATTATTTATTTTTTCTTTGGACATTTACACAATATATACACAAATGTAAAATGCAAATGTTAAACTATGAAGGACAAACAAGTACAGTGTTTCACTAAACGGGCTATGTATTGTATTTTTTTTATTGTTATTATTATTATTTAATGACATATATAGTCCTACAGCTATGGACTCCTTAGCTGTTTATTTTTCAAAGTAAAAAAAAATAAATGAATACGCAAATAAAGTTTTTGTTTTGAAGGTACAGTCGTCTAACATCCCGGTTAAGCGGTGCTCATTGACGCAGCTTCAAGGACAATCCGTTTGGCTCACCGGAGGATGTGCGCTTCACGGTCGGTCACAGCAAACCGACTGGGGCGCTGTCTCGCTGATGGAGACAGCTCTTCCTCCTTCCCCCTCCTCCTCCTTCTCCTCCTCCTCCTCCCGAAGAGCACAAAACGGCTGCCGGGTTGGGACTTTAAATTGTATAATCAGTCTCTTCAGCCTTTCCTTAACCCCTTTTTTTTGTTTTTTTGTCACTCCCCATGGCTTCCTTTTCAAGCCCGAGGAAGCTGGATGTCTCAAGTAGCCTTCTCTGGAAAGCCTCGTTGAGTTTTAAAGTGCAGATCTTGAACCTGCATTACCCCCCAGATTTTTAATTAGGTAATTTATAATGTCAACAGGATGTTAGGATGTTAATGCAGAGAGTTCCTTATGAACATTCATAACTATACATCTCTACATCTTGCGTGGGCACGTGTAGGTCTATATTATCTCATAACATCCATTGTGTTCTTACTGTGATAGTCTGTTGTTCTTGGAAAAAAAATAAAACAGGTGTCAGAGTGCTGGTGTGATGTTCACTGAGGCACAGTAAAGACACAATGAACACATTAAAGAGCTCTCCCATACTGCCACATGCTTATTATGGCTCCACGAATGACAGGAGCACCGATCCAGACTCTTTCATATCCCTTTTCATGTCGAAAAGTCACTTCAGCTACTTAGAGAAATGAAACATGAACTGATGATCCCTCTGAAAGGTTGATCCTAATGACCAGCTTGGGATTTCATCCTTCCATCTATTCAGACGACGCTGACAAGGCACTGATGAAACTAGAACGTAAACTGCGGTAGGTGTCTCACTGAGCGGTGGCATTTTCAAAATTAGATTATTTCCACCAGCGTGGCATCACACTGATTGCCCATGTGCCATGTGTGATATTTCAGCCACCACTGATTGGATTTTGATGAAAGTTGGGGTTAAACTAATCTGACAATTGCACTTCGGCGAGTTCAAATCTAAACAGATTAACTCTTGGCTAGGACTATAATTACAGAACAAATCAAGAGATATTTTTCTCTTTCAAGATTTAAGTTGAACAACCTTCTTTAAGATTTGATGTCCTTCACACGTGACATTTACTGTCGACCAATAACTGGTCGTTTTAGAGAACACTTTTTAAGGACAGGATTTGTGAACTCAGTCTCAGACTTTAAGCTGATGTCATCCAACAGCTCATAGTTATCAGTCTGACCTTGAGATGTTTTGGAGCTCCTCGTCATGAATCATGAAAGATATCAAGTGTCTTATGGGATAATGTAGATAGAGACCTAAAACTGTATGCGCTTGGTCAAGACCTATAAATCATCCGCAGTGCCCACAGTAAAGTCTGCTATCATCTTAATGAGAGGCCGCCCTCTATTCCTACGATCGCAGCACCTCCCATTGTTTCATTCCTATCATTCTCAGTGGAAAACGTGATCTCTTTATCATCACTAAGGAGTATTACTAATGGAAAGAAAACTACAAATAGTTATGTGGATCGCTACAAGTTATGACTCCATCTGATGTTAATCCTGCATGTCAAGACATATACTCAAACTAAAATCCTAAAACAACACACAAAACTCCTCATTAGGCTCCAGTTTCATTTGTGCCAGAGAAAGAGAGAAAAATCAAACAACAGAGAGATGATCGGAGAGAGTTGGTCACCAGCACAGAGGCTCGCTGATAAATCTGTACACAAGTACAGGCCCCTTGACCTCCTCTTGGTCTCCGCTGCCAGCCTACACACTGAACACGGCTCCAACAACTGTATTCTGTAAATCCTCCGCATCTAAACCTCGCCACGGCCAGTCCAGTCTTCGAAACTCAACTCATCTCGTCTCCTTTGCCCTTGTTTTTCCCTTGGCTTGTCGAGAGGCTGCAGCTCAGACCAGTGAATCCTCTTCAGCTCACATCCATCCTCATTTAGGCCACGGGGAGCCATTTAGGATGAGCAACGGGCTGGAAAACACAGTGACCTTCTCATATTTGACTCATTTACTGCTGTTTTTATTTCAGACACTAAAAAAAAAAAAAAACGGACGCCATGTTTTTATTTCTAGCAAAAGTTACAGAGTTGGAGAGGAGTGGTCGCTGTTTCCCTTCCAGCAATAATCCACACCTTGAAGGGCAAAGAGATTGTATCCTTTCATCCAAATGAACAGGGGGGTGTTAAAGCACCTTAACGATGCAGACGTAATCTCAAATTGAAACTTCATGGGTGAAGAATCTATGAATTCAGCCCGAGAATGTACTATCGGCATGAGACTTTGTTATCTACCGTGCCCTCAGCATTTTCATAACCGCAGTTTTAATGAGGTTAACCTCTTTAAAACAGTGGATGGGGGTATAACTGTTTTTTTTTTTTTTCTCTCTTGCCTGGCCATGTTTCTATCAGTATGCTCCCTCTCCTTTTTTATTCCCTCTGTCTCTCACAGGGGGGAGACGAGTCTTTTTTTTTTTTCATAACCACTCACTCCCTCTCTCATCTCCCATGTCTCCAGGTTCTCGTGCTCTCCTTCCCAATCAGACTGCTTGAGTTATGTTCAAGGCCTCCCTCTTTCTCTGTGCGCTCGCCACAAAGACAGTCTAACAAAGGCCTAAGGCAGAGAAAGAGAGGAGAGACAATAAAGGGAAAGAAGAGGGCAGTGGTGGTGGTGGTGGTGGTTAGAAGGCTGGCGATGGTGGTGGGAGGGGGAGAAGGGCACAGATCAGGATGGAAACAGCGAGATAGTAAAGGAGATGAATGAAGGAAGTGGGAGAGACAGAGAGAGCGAGGGGCAGATTGAGACAGTAAGAAAGGCAAGCAACACTAAATTAGATGCTCTTGGAGAAGAGACAGTGAATTAATTCCAAAGAGAATATTGCATTGTACCGTCTCTTCCCTTTCTCTCTCAGCATTGGGACACAGAGCGAGTTATGTGTTCCCCAACAGGCTCCTCTGTCTCTCTCTTCTGTTCGTCCCAGGCAGTTCACTGTCATCTGCTCATCCCTTCCCTCTCTTTGTCATTCTGCTTGTTATTCCACTTTTTTTCCTCAACAAACAGAGTGTGAATAATACAAATGCACCAAAAAATAAGGTTTTGATTGAAGCTATGATTGTGATTTTCAAACTTCTTTAAGCATTTGAACATTGTCACTGGAAATCTGCTATAATAGCACTGGATATTTCATCTCTAAGTAATGAACAAAAAATGAAAAGAAACTGTCAAGACACTGCGTTAGCAAGTATGTCATACTCTTAGAATGCCATCCACATCCACTGATTTTCTTTTTTAGTCTTGTGGAGTGAATGAACCATGATACACTGCCTCACAAGGAACATTTTCCATAACTCGCCCCCACTGTGTGACCATAATAACGATGATCTGCCACTGTGCACCCCATCCCATCTGTTTCCACTACGAATACGTCCAAGGCAGCAATCTGGTGGTTGCCTGAAACACTGGCCTGAGCCCCCACATCCAAAAACCTGCATTTCATATTTAAACTAGGGGTTGGAGAATTATAATATTTGGTGGCTGGGTTTGCTGAGTAGTCAGCTATGCTCCGCTGACGTTCCACTCTACCGCGTTTTTGTCAGTTTGTGCTGAATGCATAATAGAGTGATATATATCAGGTTCTACTGAATGACTGACACGGGATTTCACACTATTCTAAACTTTCCTTCATAGCTTATTACCATTGTCTAATTAGACAGGAGTTCAGACTTTGAGTCTTGTCAGACGTCTCTATTGTGATTGAACATCTAACAGATTTAATGAGCTGTGTGCAAGTATCCTATACATGTACACATAAAGCATCAACGGCATACTTTCACTTCTAAGTCTTTAAATTGACTGCAAAATCAGTCAGCGTCTGAAAATGTTTTAATTTCACAGGCATCACCGCAGGAGCTGAAGACAGCAACAATCACAATCATGTGGGATGCTAAAACAAACGTTTCAAACAGTCAAATATCCGTTGCCTAGCTCGGCAAAGCTCCTTTTAACTTAACTCCACAGATTCCTGAAATCAAGACGATTAAGCAGGGTGTTATTTTAACAGACTCAGATTTCTTGTTGGGCTTCACACTGCTTTTAATTAAAGACAGCTTCGTTTATTCAGATTTTCAGGATTCTGTTTTGATTATAGCTTGGATGCGTGTAAAGACTTAAAGGGAGGACACGTTTTAAACAGACTTTGTTGATGTTACATAACTGCTGAGGATCAAGGATAGATGTTTACCTGCAAGTTAACAGTTTTTTCTTCTGAGACTGAGTAAATATTTTCTTTACGGCTGCGGCTTGGGACGGAAGAACAATTTATAGAGATGACACTCAACGCTTTACTGAATACTTAACTTCAAAGCCTGCATAAACACACATTGCAATCATGACATACACACACACACCTGTTTGAATACAATA
The DNA here is from genome assembly GCA_028641955.1 of Protonibea diacanthus. NCBI lineage: Eukaryota > Metazoa > Chordata > Actinopteri > Sciaenidae > Protonibea > Protonibea diacanthus. The sequence continues at coordinate 20,423,103 of CM053985.1, forward strand.
AGCAGGCCATAGTTACAGCACAGATGCACAGTTATGCTGTGGAGTGTTTCTTTAAATCTGTGAGTCTCAGTTCCCACACCACAATGCCACATATCAACAAAGGCAAACGGCTTGGAAGCACTATATTTCTTGTGCAAAGATCAATACGCTGTTCACCTGCATGAGACAGCAGGATTTATAATGTAACAATGTGAGTTATGAGAAGTCCTCCCATCGTCCTCCTCCACTACCCTGATAATCAAAACCTCACGTAAACACTACCTTCATCAACCACCAAATCCCAAGCTCCCCTCCCATCGCTTATTTGTTAACTATTAGAACCAGGCCCAGCTAAATGCCCACTAATAGCCATTATATAGGCCAAGAGGAGACCTTACTGATTAAAAGTGTAACCTTGTTTTGTACGGATTCAGAGTGAACTGAGTTAATTACAGCTTGGTCAGTTTGAATTGATCAGTATTTTAATCAATCAACCCTTCCATTGCTGGCAGGCTGATCAGATCAACAGCCGTGGTATACGGACGTATTTGGCTCTGCTCTGCTTTGCATATTTTCAGCTGTAAACACGAATAAATGCAGACAATGGAAGGTAGGCCGAGGGATACCGATTTAATATTGTAGTATTGGTTTTATTTGATGCACATGCTCTTTTTAGAGAGTGTGTTAAGAAACAGGAAGACACATTTAAGTGTTCCTGATGAATATGCTTTGTGACAAGTAATTAAGGGAAATATATTTCAGAGTCAGCTGAGATGTTAAATCTTGGTTGAAGTTTGTTTTTCAGCAACAAGCAGTAGCAGCTGGCCCATGTTTGCCCTCTGTACTAACCTCAGTCTAGACAAACCTCTTAAAATCCATTCTGCCAAAACCAAAAATATCTGGAGGAAACTTGAGTCACAAAGAACTTGGGCTTTGATTTGGATTTTCCTAATGGAAGAGTTCCCTCAAGGGTTGCTGCAATGTCCACGTCTAAAGGACGTAAGCACGTGGGTGGCGTCAGAGCACATCTTTAACCTAGGCAATAGAATCAATCAAGAGAATCATTGGTCTGTGCTGCAACTGCCTGAAAATAAATTGTATCAGTGGTAATGTGAGGGATAATGGTTAGGGTTTCAGGTAAGGAGACGTCATGCTTCAGTGAACTGCTTATAGAACCATTTACAGAGGCTACTGAAGGCGTCTGTTCCAGTGGAACCATGGAAAGCATTTACTGACACCCAGAGGGTCTCACATATTATTAAGCTGCACGCAAAAGGCATTTGGGAATCGCATGAGTGTGTACTTGTGTGTTTATTGCTTGTCGAGCAAGCGTGCTCGTGGATTATTTGCTTGTGATTGTGTGTGTTTGTGCAGTATTTAAAGTGTCATAAAAAGACACCATTCTGTTTTATAGCTGTTTGCTCAGAGTACTAAAATAATTATGAAATACATCAAAGGATTCTTAAACTACTCCTTTTAACCAAATGGTTAACTACTTAAACTGACTATGTGAACTGCATCTGCATACATGTCATCTCATGAGCTCATATAGACAACAAGTTTGAGTTATCTGAGTCAAATTTAACTTAGCCTAAGCATAACCAAAAAGGTCAGTAGAAAAAGACTTGGAAATCCAGTTTTTCGTTTGCTAATGCTAATGCTAATGCAGCCGACTAACTTACTTTAGCATAAAGACTGAAAACAGGTGGAAAAAGCTAGCCTGGCTTTGTCTAGCTGTCCTGGAGTCTCCGATGGTTGCCAAGAAACTGACTCAAACCAAGAAATAACCACCTAACTCCACGTAAAACAGCAGATCTAACCGAAGCATTTACATTTTACAGTTTGTAGAGATTAAATTGTGAGCCATAGTGAGTTTCCCGTTATGCTAAGCTAAATTGGCTGGTGGCAGCCTCGCTGAGTGCTATCGATCTTCTCAATTAATCGTTGTCAACGAAGCAAATATGCATTTTTCCCCAAATGTCTAACTATTCCTTCAACACTTAAGAGAAAGTTTCCTCATTTATAGTCTCTAACTTTGTAGTTAGCACAAATGGTTTCAGACATTAACTCAAAAATCTAATCTGACTTTATTTAATCAGGTTAGTGAGCAAAAACAATGCACTGATTTTCTTGTTTTTCAGATTCTTTTTTTTTTTTTGGCCTTTTCAAGTTTTATTTCTGACAGAGACAGAAGAGTGACAGGAATGCGGGGAGAGAGAGACGGGGAATGACATGCGGGAAAGAGGGCGGCTGCTCTACTAACTGAGCTAAATGCCGCCCCCAATGTAGTGATTTTCAGCAAGTGGAAGGGCTTTTTCCTACTTTTCTCTGAGGTTTCTCAGGGATTCCAAAGCCAACAACACTGAAAACACACTGTAATGAGCTAGTTGCCCAGTGGCTCTTTTCTACTGAAAACAAAGAGAACACCTGGGTTCGGATTGCGCAGAACTTCAGTCATTCATTTCAAATGATGTTTTAAACTTTTGACTCAGAGTATGAGTAAATGTTTCTGAGCCTTTGAGCACTTATAAAGCTGTTTTTCTTCCCACAGGCCAGGCGCAACGATGATGATACATCTTACGCCAAGGCAAATGCAGTCACTCTGTGGGTGGAAAAGATGAGATGAAAGAGAGAAACAAGAGGTGACACACAAGCTTCCATTTACAGAGAGTAAACAACAGCATCCCAGTGTTTACTTTCTCACGTGTGAAAACTTATTTTTTATTTCTAAGCTGGATTATTGAATAACTTGAGGAAGGTGTCAAACTAATGACAGCAAATGTCAGAATACATGTCAGTTTGAAAAAAAAAATGTATTGTTCAATTATTTGTAGGAGGAGGTTCAACTAAGATGAACATATTCTTGCAAACATTTGAGAAACTGCAAAATGCATTATTTAGAGACTATATAAAGACTATATTTAATGTCAATACCTTACAAAGCTGCGATGACAAAGCCCTTGAAAAATAAAACAGACAGGAAAAAGAAAGGAGCCAAGAGCAATCCAAGGTTATTTTTCCTCTTTTGACGTGCATCCCAAACTAAGCATCTCATCTATAATGGAAACAAGCATATGGGTATGTTCAACAATCCATTGCTCTTGTATTAGTATGCTACAGAGACATTCCTTTAACTGGTATTGATAGAGAACAGTACCTTGGAGACCAGAATCCTTGAAAAGCGGTCTTTTCATGGTAGGTAATCATCCAGAACAGAACAGATTTTTTTGTATTTAGTTTCCAATCTTAACCGTAAAAATATAAAATACTTTTGGTTCAAACCGATGAAAAACACAATGCCTTGACATCATGTGCCCTGCGGGTTTATTTGGGGAGACAGTGGGAAGGTAGATGTTAAGGTTTAATCCCTCCATCGCCATTGAGCGCCTTGGCAAAAACTATTAAATGGTCGATAAGTTAAGCAGAGCCAGGATGGCCACTGACATGACAGTGCCATTGGTCCCTGGGTTACGATCAATATATCGACCTTGCTTGCAGATACTGTCCTTCTTTTCTCGATGGATTCTTCCACCATCACATGGTCTGAGGCTGAAGCCTGCAAGATGATAGCTGTCAGGGATTGTTTGCGTCCATTCTCACCCAGCCAGGCATATAAAAGTAATGTTTATGCACCCCACCGGAATATGTAAATAATTCAGAGGTTATGCAAGGGATTGTCTTGGCTGGGGCTGTGTCAGGCAGTGAGAAACTCTCTGCTAGGCAAAGGATTTTCAATTTTCTCATCCCACCCCCTCACCCCACCCCCCCTATACAAAGCAATACACTTGACATTTTTCCATTCCAATTCAAGAGCCATCTTTGAGCAGCGTAAGCCTTCCAAAATTTGTTTCTTTTTCCCTTAGAGGTCTGGAAAACAGCTGTGGGAAGCCGGGGATGCTGCGGGTAATTAATACACTGTTGGTGAAAGCTGGCGACACAAAATCCACTTTTCCTCGTTGATAAGGAGATTTTAGCCTTTCACAAGACTTCTGAAAATGCCAAATTACAAAGCAAGAATATTATTTCTAATGAATTTGGATACAGTTCAGTTGGTCTCAACCCAACACTACAGTAAAATGTTCAAAAATATAAACAAACTGTCCTCACAAATTACAGTGTACAGTTTAATGTTTTGAAATCACAATCGTACTCTCTGTGTTAATTGCAGCACATTGCTGAATATCAGCAAACATGATCCTCTAAACGCTAAAAAATAATCTAATATACAGACTGAATGAATTTGGTCACATAATATTTGATAAGCTGCTCACACACAGAGATATTCACTTTCAGACTCTTAAAAAAAAAAGTTCTTCACATCTGTGACCGAGTTAAGAAAAAAACATGCACTCAGGCACGTCCTACCAGCAGCTGCTGGATTTGAATTAATATCTGCATCCAGGCTCTGAATTATCATTTTGCAAGGCAACCCAAATTAACTATTCTGAGTCAAAGCGGGTCCAGCAGAACCTGAACAGGTCCCCACCACTAAGCACCCACACAGGTCTCCATGAAAAACAGATCTCAGGGGGCATAAACTGACAAATTCTTATGCATTTTTTTCTTTACCTGCATATTTACCACAGATAATTACACACATTGGTTCTGGTGTTTTCCCCCCACATGGTTGATATTTGCATATGAGGTGTGCACACAGACGTACATGTTCATACAAACGCACACAGAGACGTGTGCAGTTCTGTACACACGCAGTGAATATTTTCAAATGTCAGTTCTAGGTCAACAAATGATCACAAGCACAAATAGGATGCTTTGATCTGAATCTGACGTCAATACTTTGGCAAGAGAATGCCTATCAAACCACAGCCTGGATGATAAACTCTGTTACGAAACGGTTCAATAATAAGGAACACTCAGTGTCTAATTAAATGGAAACCATCCCAAGAATCAAAGTGAAATTTAATGCATTGTCTATTGCCTTCTGTTTTTTTTTTTGTTTTGTTTTGTTTTTAAATTATATATGTATTTTCTACTTTGAGTGGATTATTTTTCATTGCGTAAATTTGAAAGCCAGATCAGATGCCATAAAAGCACTGAACAGGCCATTTTCTTCTCATCCATTAGGGAAAAGCATTGACTGTGACTAACCTGAATGCAAAGTAGATTTACTGGATTCATAGAAAGCACTGCATTGAAGTGATTGTGCTTTGAAATCTACTCACATTTTCACGCCAAAAAGAAATCCAATCCAATCACAAGTCTGAGGTGAACAGTGCAACAGTGTCTAAGACTGCTCAGGGTTTCATTGTTAAATGACCTCGATGTCTTGTTGGCCGCCTAGATCCTGCTTGACTCAAAAATTTAGAAATTGTCATTTTAAGTTTAGTTTTCAGCTCAGACCTTGCCAAACTGCAATAATAATTTGGGACAAACCCAAAATAGAAAAAGAAAAAGGATTTGATCCCTCGAAAGTGGTTCCACTGGTTTGGTGGTGTTAAAAAGAATACAATGGGGAGCCCTTACAACATTTAATTTTGTTGTTGCTGGCTTTTGTTTTTCGGGGGCGTGCTAGAGTGGAGTTAACCTCATTAATCAGGATTTCAGTTGAACTAGAACAAAAACAAACTGAATGGACAATAACAAACAGACACAGCATGGATGAGAGTGCATATAGAAGCACTGCAGAGTGACCAACACAATAAGAACCGCTGACCTGAGGCAAACCGCAGTTTGCATGCAATAAAACTGTAGGCTCCACGTGTTTGGATCGCTCTCTTGTTTTCCCATGAAAAGTTGACAGCGCTCGTGAAAGCAAGACTTTGGGGAGTTACACTTATGTTTTCGTACTATCTGAGGAACTGCAGCTGCTTTCCACTAGAGCGCTTTGGGGAGTGTACAAGGATTTTGTTCTTGGTGTCAGACATGGTGCTGACATGTGACTGTAATGTCACAGTTTGAGATAAGCAGATGAATAGGTGTATTTCTTGGCATAGCAACATAAAATGCAAAGCCTCTTGCTTTCCATAAGCTGCAGGCCAAACACCTGACTACTCATTTAAGTCCAATTTATGATTAGAGTAAAATATTTTTATAAAATAAATAAGCTGCAGTTCACAATGTGAGCACATTTTACGACACCTAGTCTCTGCTTCATAACAGTGCGAGCATGATGATCTGTCTTTATCAGTCCATGCTCTGTATAAAAAATGTGTGTGTGCTCAGCTGAGCTGTTGTGTCCCACCGAGTAGAGAGTGCAGTCTTCTTCATTCTTTTACAAATATTAGTGAAATAATTGATGACTTAACACATTAAAAGTTGCACTGACTGCACGGACAGGCGACATCCTCATTAGAAAACACCGGTGGCAGCAACTTGATGATTGCACAGTAAGCGTAAGTAAACTACTGAAAGTGATGCATTTTCCATATACGACTCTCGAATGTTTACAGGTTAATGAATGAAGAAAGGAATTAATGAATTATGATAAACCTCACACTGAAAGTGTCAATAAATAAACACAAATAGGTTTAATGATTCTTAATTACCAATTACAGACTTTGTATGCAGAATAAGACCAATTATCTGTTACAATAATGACTATATGTTTACAGTCAGGTAGGGAAACTCATTAAAATATGCAATAATTAAGGTCAGAGTAATGAAATAGCAGCATTAAAATGGGGAATCTTGCTGACCACTTTTTCCCACTGGCTGGCCAAAAAAGTCCTGCTATGTGGCCAAATATTAAAGGTTTGTTATTTCCTGTGGAATACACATCCCGGTGTATGCTTGTTATTCCCTGCTAACTACTGTACGCATGCAAAAGAAGGGACACTGAGGATTTTTCACAAGTAGAAGTGAGCTTTTATAATTGGAATGAAAAATTGAGAACAAAACCATCCATGGGATTTGATGACAATTTGGACTGTAAATAGACTCTGAGCACATCAGAGACCCAGAAATGAGCGTACAGTAGTCTGAATCCCCAAAGTTATTTTAGATAAAAATGAATTCCCTGTTGACACACAGCATCTCAAACTCTCAGCACGATGGATGAGTAACCGTTCTGTTTACCTGTCGCCTCTGAACCTCTCCTCCTCCCCTCCTCCCCTCCTCAGTGTTTTGTATAAAATAAGGACATTATTCAACCAGCCAATGAGACTGATCCTTGTTTATGGAATCCTACCTTCTCATCTTCTCCGTGTAGATTTCTGTTTGACTGATCTTCTGTCTCCGATGCCTCCATCACAAACACATACGCACACGCGGACGCGTCTCACACTGAAGACAATCGAGCCCTCTCCCTCGTTTCCTCACAGCACGTCTGTCATGGTCTCTCTTTTAAGTGTTTCTCTTGTGTTGTCACCCAGGAGAGACGTCCCTGCATCTGTTTTAGGTCAGACTGAACATGAACACACAGCACTTGGGGGAGGCTGCATTGTGTCAGATATCCACAGACCACAGGGTCACAATGGGATTGTGCAGAATCTATAAAACTACTTAGGGCAAAAGATAAAGTTCATCTGAGTCGAAAATGAATAGATGCCTTGAAAGAGAGTGTCTACAGTTCACTTGCTCTCTTTTGTTTGACTGATGTTTTCCCTACGGCACTGAAAAGAAAGGATGAATAATAATGGATGAGCCCTTCTGCAGTTTGGATTATTCCCACCTGGAGTATCATGCGACTTTCAGGAACTGTGTTAAAATAATGAGTAATATAAAATGAACTCACGTGTTATGACATGGTTGTACTCAGCCTTGCTTTGTTTAAGTCAAAGTCATTGTGCTAAATTGTCTTTGCTTCAACATTTTGATAGTTATTGCACTGTGTTACTCATAATTCATCATCAGCCTTTTAGTTCTTACAAAGTGTTTCATATTTACTGTTAAAAATGATATATCCATGCTCATATTTTGCCTCCTGCTGGAAAACATCAGGGAAGTGCGCATGCCTGCAGGAGGGACTTGGAGGCGGCTGGAAAAAATGTAAGTAATGCTGTGCCTTTAGACCAGAGTTATTTCTGTGGTTGGAAATTCAACACAAAGAACAAAAATGAAAGGGGAAAAGAATCTTCTCAGCTAATGTAAAGTCTTCCTACCAACAGTGAAAATACTGTCGTTGGGTTAAAGGAGGACTTTTTACACATCACAGTCTACACATCTTGTACTACTGCACATGTTTTATACAACACGAGTTGTATAAAACCTTTTTGTGGTTCCAGAGGGAGCCGCATGAAATCTGATAAATAACGTTGGCTGGGGTGAAGACTACAAGTTTGAAAATTTGAAGAAAAAAAATCAGTGTGAAGTTAAAAGAAGTGAGGTTACCAGACCTCTGTTGCCTGTTCCTCATCTCTACTTGAGGCTAGCAGCTTGAGGCTACATTACTGGGATAACACAACCAAATCTTCAACCTAACTGTAGGCGGTCGAGTTGCCTTGTGGGTAACTTTTTTTCTTTTTTTTTTTTGGTTTTGCTGCACTGATTTTGATCTTTTTATATAATGTGGTGAATTAAATGTTAAACTGTAGAGTAGTCTTGTAATTAACAAAATATTAATTGGCCCGGAAGACAAATAAAAAACAGACAGATTTACTCTGTGGTGATTTGTGCTTATCTCCTATTGGTTGCTTTTAATGGTACCGTTTGTCTTGCTCATCCAGAAATGAGTTTCATGATCCATAAAAAATAGATATGAAGCAAATATTACAAACATTTTCAACCACTAGGTTGGGCATATTTAAACCACCAATAGTCATATCAGGACAGATTCATGTTTTAGGAAATGAGAGGTGCTACATTGGAATGAATGAGCAGCCACTGTGGCTCTGTCATTGTATAAAACCTTCATGTGTCTCCTTCAATCCAAACCCACTGCTGGATCTGGCAGCACAGTCTGCATACCGCTTCAAGAAGGCTTGTCATGGGAATGAAGTGGCTCTTGTGAGTGAGTGCCACTTCAAACCCTGGAAACCGGTGTTTCCCTGCCCACTTCATCTTCAGTACGGTGGCTCATTTCCAGGGGGTCTGCATGCATAATGTCACATCACTATTGAGCATGTTTGAATATACAGCCCCCATTTTCTGTCTCTGACACAGATTGATAAGTCACCAGCTCCAGTCTCATTCGCATAGGTGCCTTGTGGCTGAGTTGGCTCACAAGCTGAGGACTGGGGACGTGCAAATCGGCATTAAAAAAAAAAAAGACGATTCCAGGGCTGGAACCAGACTAGTTTAGTAACTCTTACACTTATCAATATTTAGTTCTTTCAAAGTTAATGCACTGTGAAAAAGTTTTTTTTTTAATTGCATTTTTATCTCACCAGGTGCCAGTCATGCCTTCTGGGGCTTTGTGGTTACAGCAGTATATGTATTAGAGGGACTTGAACTTTCTTGGCCTAGATTAAGACTCTCAGACTGCACTTAGTCTCATGCTGTGAGCTTCTTGAGGGAACTAGACAGCCTGTGAGGAAGTGTGCCTTAGAGGCTTAGCTCAGGGCACAAAACTTCCTTTAGTAGTAGACACCAGATTAGCAGAGACTCGTGTTATGAACCTAACCAGGTTGTAAACAATACCATGGCATACGGATGGAAAAGAGAGGTGAACTCTCAAACATAGTACCCTACTTGGAATATTTTTTTCTTGTCAAATCAGACTTCAACACTTGTTATTTGACAGCCAAATATTTCCAAACACTGCAGAGATGGGAAAACATGTGTCCTGAATGCATCTTATTTTTAAGATTGTGAAAGAATATATAATTATTTTGGTTGGTTGAATCAAATATATCTTTTTTTATTATTATTTTTTGGTTTCAAGTCTGACTTGCATGTAGTAAGCAATTCAGTTATTCAAGGTCATCTCACGATTTACACCTACAGAAACATTTCTCCAGAATATAAAGGGAGAAGCAGAAAAGAGCTGATTTAAATTCTGATCTTGTAAGAACCTGATGAAAATGGAGGGTAGTACTGAATCTCAAAAAAAAAAAAAAGACTTGAAAAACTGAAATTTAAATGGGCATCTATCTGGGGTGTTCCACATTGTGTTCAGAGATGTGTAGTAATCTTAGAAGCCACTGATGGCCCATGATATCCAGGGAGCAGTCTGTGCTTTATCTCTACAGACAGAATATTCTGTATGCTCCAGGACGCTGCAGCAGTATCCTGCCTTCCCATACATCTCTGGACGTTGCTGGTGAAAACAAAAGGAAATGCTGTGTGTCTGTTATGGAAACTCAATTCTGGCTGAACAGAAATGCTAAATGGTTACAAGTAGTACGAGTTACCTTGGAAGACATATGGTGCGGCTCTGTGTTGGGCTTTGGGGGATTATTTACAATGCTCTGTGCATGTCCGGTTGCCTGTACATGATTACAGCAGAATCGCTTTGCAATTTAAGCTATTGTTATCCTACGGTGGGAGAAATGTCAGAGAACTTTGCTACAACTCTCCTGTGAATGGTTCAAACCACAGCAAGTTTTACTCCTCACCGCTGTTCTGGAAGTGAAAAAATTCTGCTGCTGACCTTTTCAATGCACATCCCGGTCAGATTACAGATGACCCTGAAGTTTAAACAGAGAACAAGGCATTAGAGTTTCCAGTGTGTCAAATTTAAAATTAATTATTGATTTTTCTTTAGCATGGATTTAAAGGAATACTTTGACATTTTGGGAAATACCATCCATTTGCTTATCAGAACAGACTGATAGCACTATCAAGGGTAAATATGAACATATGGGCAGCACTTGGTTAGCTTGGTGCACAGACGGGAAACCGCTAGCCTGGTTTTGTCCGAAGATAACAAAATCCAGCAGCCAGCACCACTAAAATAAGTTCGTCATGAAAGCGAATGTGTCTTTTCCAAAATGTCAAACTATTCCTTGAATATTTTCTGATAGCAAATACAACCAATGGAACCAAATACTGCTACTTTACAGCTAAGGTAGGGGACACTGGAGAAACTAGTAAGAGTTGGCTAGATTTGTGGAGTACATGTGGGTAGGCACGTAGAGTAGACAATAATTTCATTTCATTATGGCTGAATTAATCAGTTGGCTGGACTTAGTATGTCTTTACATATTAGTATGTTGAGACAGTTTCAACAAATATAATCAAAATGCTTCTGAAGCAGATCACCTATTCATACCTGCTTTGTTATATGTAGAAGGGGTTTCAAACAGAAATAAACAAAAGCTTAAACTATGGAATAAAACCCATATTTTTTATCCTTTTCTCTGTCTAAGAACAGCTGTGACCTTAGTGCATAATGCTGTCATAATGCAGTCTCTGCCTAGTCTCTTCACTTCACCTTAACTACGTTTTTTTTTTTTTTTTTGCTTTAAGTCTGGGTTGCAAAGAGTCTTAACCTCTTAAAATGTTACACTTAACTGCCTCTGCAGTCTCCATGTCACTTACATGCAATTACAGCATGTAGGGGGAATGCAAATGAACTTTCACACAGCGTGGAGGTCTTGGCTGTAAGCCAGTGTCACATGCTAAGGACACAGTCTGTAATTAATATGTTGTGGTAAATAAAAGTTAAAAAAAAACAAACTTTTAGCTAAATTGGGCAACAGTGTCATGATCAACACAGTGTGTCTTCAGAAGCAAACAATATTGTTCCAGTGAGTTCATGTGTAAATCCTGGAAATTGTTTTCCTTTCCTGACCTTGACGTGGTACAACTTGTTGACAGATAAATGGCACCTTGCTGTACGGATACAAAAAGCAATTAAATTATTGTTATTTTTATGTGTTAGACCTTGAAGACACAAACATGACATTGTTACTGGACACCTTTTCACTGCCTAATGTGATTTCTCTTATCTCCCAACACTGTGTCTTTTTCTCTTTTCTCCCTCTGTGCTCGTAGCCTCTCACTCCAGGGACAGCATGTGAACAACACACCAAACTTTTGGTGGGTGTCAGGAGAGCTGTCGCTGGGGATGTGTGCTACATCCCTGCATGTATGTGTGTGTGTGTGTGTGTGTTTGCCTGCTCTCAAGTGTCTTTGTTGTTTACATCAGTGATATGTAGAGTGACACAAAGCGTGAAGAAACTGTGTGTGTCACTGCGTTGGTGTGTCTGCTATGAGAAGGTGTCTGTTAATTACAGCGTTTGTTTGTATGGGTAACCATGGCTGTGTGTGCAGGGGTTACCACAGATGCTGTTTGGTTTTCTGTCTCCATGCGAGCCTTTCTCCTGAGCTAAATGTGTAATTCTTGACTTTGATCTTGTTTTGCCATTTTAATTAAATTGATTTCTTTTTTTTTTAATGAATGAATAATTTATTTTATTTTACAACATCTTGGAATTGATTTGGAATGATTAGCTGCCTGAAAGGAAATCACATTTTTACATCATTTTTATTAAACAAAAGAAAATTATAAATGTAATAATTTGGGGTTTGGGGCCACTGGTTAAACAAGCCATACATTTTTTAAATACATAACAGACAAAATAATTAAATGATCAAGTAGGTCAGATTCGTCAATAATAAAAACACTTGTTTGTTTCATCTTTCATATACAATGGTCACTTAATACAGGCAATATCTACAGAATTGTTTGAATGCTTTTATTTTTTTAGTTAAGAGGTATTGTGGCACGAAGCTGATGTTGGCTGAACCCTATAACCAACAGAGGTCAGTGGAGCAATGCTTTTCCTTCAGAGCAGATTAAGTGTGAAGATGCTCTTGAAGAGCCTCGCGAACTTGATGCCACGAACCTCAAGATCTTTGGAGGAATGGATCTCTAAGAGAGAGGCCCCTGCCGCTCGCTATTTTATCACAGTCCATTTAATGTTTCTGTAGAGACCAGGCTGTGTGAGTATTTTAGCTCATATCACCACCAGTGCACCTACTGTAAACCATTGTGTGTGTGTGTTTTTCGTCTTATTTCTCCATGATATACGGCATGGAGCTTCAGGCTTAACAGCAATGACTGATCAAAGCTGTCTTTATGGAGCATGTCTATACCGCTGCTCGTATAGCGCACCAGGCTATATGCTTGTTTTTTTTTTTTTTTTTTAGTGTTGATGTTATCAATTCCCTGTACCATAAAATGAAAACTAACATTGCCTCTTGCAAACATATCACTATAGCCCTCAAAAACACCAGTGTACTGCATAATCCAGCACATCAGGAAAAGGCAAAATGCTGATTCCAAGAAACCTGCTCTCTGCAAACTTTGCTGCCTCCCTTTGCCTTTTTCTGCTTACTCCTACATTTTATCTGCATGCAATATTTACCCACAACATGGGCCTTCACCACACAGACAAGATGATGCTGGCCTCGAGCATCTGATTTCTCTGTTTCCTGTTGGATCTGTGCTTGATTAATACTTCTTGCCCATTGAAAGACCTATCCCTATAGTTGCCTTTGATGATAAATGGGAGCCGTGTAAACAGGAGATGTGGGATATGTAAATGACTTTGTCTTTGGTGCGCTGCTTGGTCCCCAGTCAGATATCACATGGGAGGATATTCCATATCTTGGATACAGAAGAGAGGGAGGTTGATATGAAAGGGGTTCCTGGGGGTTTGTGCTCATGCAGGCGCATGTTACAATGGGAATTAGCTCTCCAACTCATGCAGGCAGTTGTCCTATCAAAGGGGACTGCAAAATGAACCCAATGTATTATATACTGGGATATGACTCAACTATCGATGGCTAACATTTTAAACAGTGAGGGGTTTTTTTGTATTTGTACATTTGTATCTGTTTGTATGGAGGGATATCCTTTTATGACTTGGACATTTTTGTACATTGGGTAGTTCTTCAACTTGTTTGTGCTTGAAATCTCTGCATGACAATTTATATCAAGTTACACTGGATTTCTCTGGTTTATCTGCATTCCAAATATAATAATATAAAATCTGCATCTTCAAAACCAAATGCATTGGTTTGCAGAAGAAATACGTTGTCAGAATAGTATTCCCTTGAGGCCTGTGGTGTAGTTGAGCTGCTGGTATTAAACCACCAATACAATTTAGCAGTAAACAGACCAAGACCACTTTAAAAGCTATTTGAATGCAACCGCTCATCAGTTCAGTTTTATGTCCACCCTCAAGGATGTGAAGGTTTTTCTCCAGCTGTTCAATTACTCCCAGTATCCCAGTCAAGCACATCTATGTTATTAATAACATGACCTGGCTGACCCTGGTCAAACCCAAAGAGAGAAGGTGTCAGAGAGTGTTCAGACAAACAACATGACTCCAGGGAGACGGCGTCCATCCCCTCTTTCCCCATAGTTGACTGTGGTGACTGTAAACTATAAAAGATATGGACCTATCGATTCCTAAAGGGACGTTTACAGGAATTCACAACCCACCACAGACTCGGGCGGATTCCTCAGGATATGAGAATAAATTTATCTGTCGTGTGCAGCATTAAAAAACGGCGAAAGACTTTGATTAACTGTGAGGTGTCATACGGTCAGGATGAAAAGAGTCCAGATGTGGAAATGAACAGAGTTCATAAAACTGACAGATGCACTGCATGGAAAAGAAAAATGTTTCAATGTTTTATGAACTTTAGTTAATGCTGGTGTGTGTGTGAATGTGTGTATGTTACAATGTAAAGTCAAAGTTATCAACTGCACCAGGGAACGCCGGTGTTCATTTAGGAAACCCTGCCTTGTTAATTCAAACTAATATATTCAGTATTCTTGTAATAAACACATGATTTTAATGTCTAGGATGGAGCACTGGTCCAATGATGTGAGGGAAAGGATTAAGACAGAGGGTGAGGGTGTTTTCATGGTTCACAGTGATGAGAGCACCTTAGCAATGTCCTGAAACAATTTGGCATGGGAAGTAACTGAGCAAGCTCGGCAGCTTTAAAATAAGCCCTCTAGATAGTATCTGGTAGGAAGACATCACACATCATTTCCAGGAGGCCATCTTGTCAAAGGGTCTGTATTTATTTCTCCATGTGAGAGCTGTGTAATAGTAAGAGGAGTCCAGAGAAACATAAACCACTAAGCCTTTGAAACTTCCTCTCTCCCCTCACTGATGAAGTGATGTGCTTGTCTCCACCTCTTATTGGGATCTGAGAAGATTTATCATGACTACATCACACAGGGTCACATTTCCTGCCCTGCCACCAGTAAATCAAGTTAAACTTTATCTCTGTGTTCAACACTCTTAGTGCATAAATAGAGAGAGAGAGAATGGATTATGTAGTTATAGCAGAGACTGACTGTAGAAACATCTGACACATCAATTCTGCAGAAAATGGAAGATGTCTATGATGTGTGGATGTTTGCTTATTTATGATTTATTCATTTTCCTCTTCTGACTTAACACGCCAAAGGCGCTTTTTTTTTTTTTTTTCCCCCTTTCCTTTGGCTCTCCAGATCTCCAGGCACGAGAGGATGTCTGTCAGTCAGTGAGCAAAACTGGAGAACCAAACATGCTCTTCACTTATTATCTACCTCTGTGGGGATGATAACACTGACGTCGGTGCACACACTCACGTGCACACACATGCAATGCAACTTCATGCAACACACACACACAGACACGTATTGCTATTCTATTGACAGCAGAGGATTCTAGGCTTAATATGAGATACGGCAGTGCAGCGATGTACATAATGCAGAAAGTTTTCACTTTATGCTGCATTAAGGACTTAAAGCCCACCACACTTCAAAACAGATGTAACAGAGGCATGATTTACCTTTTGTGACTCACTTTACTATCTGTGATAGCGATGGGTCAAGATTTTACAACTAGAGTCTTGTCAAAAAAAAAAAAGTCTCATGTTCTGCTCACATTCTGGCTCTTTTCTGCAGGAGAGGAGTTTAGCATTTGCTGCTGAGGGTGTAATGATCCTATTTATGAACACAGTAATGTCTCACTGTCATCCTTCCATCAACAGAGTGGTCCAGACCACTTTGCTATTTGCCAGGATCTAGTGTGGATCTCAAGGCTCCACACAACATTGAAGAGCCATTTAAGATTACAGTACTTAAAATCATATGTTAACAGATGCACAGCAGGTCTTAAACATGCAACTCATTTTCTGGACAAATTAAATTTTGTTTTGGGGTTGCAACACTCTCACTACACATTTCTACAGATTTATACTGCTGTGTTTGTGGCTCGACGCTCTGCCATCTGTGAGTCCTGAAAGTATTTTTGTTGTAACATTTTTAAATGGAAATCAAGTCAGAAATGGTTTGGTACTCCTCCAAATACGGCATGATTCAATGATGAGTGCCACAAGCAGCAACAGTGTGAGGGGGGGAAAAAAAATAAATCTCTTATCATGTCTAAGCAGACAAAACTGTTTAGACACGATAAATGTCATAAATCTGTGCCTAAATAAACATTTCATTGTTTCGCCGCTGCGACTTACATTAGATTACAGAAAAGGAATTCAACACAATAGGCTACAATTCCTCAGGCAGAGAGAATAATTAAGTGAACAAATGATGTGCACATGTTGATCATAAAACAATCGAAAAAGATGCTGCTTAATAAAATTAGATATGAAACTCAACACGCCGGAGCAAATTGAGTTAATTTGACAATATCTATAATTTACTAAATTAACAATTGTTTTTAGAGAGAGGGACAAAGACAACCAAACTTTGATACTTAAATGGCACCAACTTGCAATTGCATGAACACCAATAGATACCAACCAACCAAAACCAGCCAAAGTATTGCAAAACGCCTTCTCATTTGGTACCGGTTTTCAATACCTAAGGAGTAATTCTTATAAGCATCAGTGAGCCATTGAGTGTGCAGCACACTCATACTGAGATCTAATAATGTGGGCTGTCTAATGTGGTAAAGACAGGAAAAACGTTACGTTATGTCCAGAGACAGACCTTGCCATTTTGTTTTTTTACTGCGAACTGGTTATCTACCAAGACAACATTGTAATCTTTGTGCTGCTTGTTAGCTAGTCATTACGCTGACACATCACATCCACATGGATGGCAGCCCTGGCGTATCTTCTCCCCAGCACCTCTGGGATAGATAACATGGAGTCGAGGGAGTGTTTCTGATGGCAAAAAAATGTGCTTACAGACCAGCAGGTAAAAGTAGAGAAATACAGATGAAGTTGAAACAAAGGTTGGCAGACTCACCAGCTGCTCTTTAACGCAGAGAAGGTTAGAGGTCTCACTCAGCCACTGCTCTCCAGTACCACAAATGTCATCTCCCATAGCCAGGACTATCTCCACACTTTATTTTAGTACTGTGCCACCACAATTCACCCACACAGTCATTCCCTTCTTCTTTGGTTTAGGCAGACTAGCTGCTACAATGGCATATTTCCTTTCTGTTAGATATTTATGTTCCTTTTGACAGTTACGTATATTTTTTATATATTCCAATTTTGTACAGATATTCCATCGGCTTCTTTATTTTAGTTTCTTCAAGTGTAACGAGTGAAAACAATTTCTCCAGCAGCTCTGAGGTTTTTCCAGCAGTTTTCTTTTTTGAAGTGAGTAATTTCAATGTAATGTGTAATTCAATTTCCTCTTGTTAAAATTGTTTTTTTTATTATTTTATTATTATTATTTTTATCAAATTAGTATGGTTCAGGAACACAGTCAAACTATGTACTGTAATCAGAGACTTTATAGATAGTGCCAAATCATAACAGAAGTAATCTCATGACACTTTCCACACAGAGCTCTGTACTCATTCACAGGAAATACAGCCCTGATCTACAAAGTAATTAACTGCTTGCAAACAAAATACAAAGCCAAAAAAAATCATCATTTGCCACGTTATTTGACTTGCATAAGCTTGCCTAAAAGTACATGACTGATCGAATCACCATGAATTATCATCCTTAACTGAAGGTTCCCAAGCTTCTTTCCACTCAGAAATGCCATTAATATTATGTGCTACACTTTTACAGCAGCCTATTTGTCATGTGTTATGGAACTGAAGACAATCTCACATTCATAATAACTGGGAAGGCAGGCGTGCACTTTACCAGAGATGGCTAGCCCACAATTATGAAATAAAACTAAAAATGCTGTGAACATTCAGTACAATAAATGAGTAACAGATTTTATGTTGTATTTGATTCTGCTTTTATGAATTTTTGAATAGCTGCACCATAGACTGATTTGGATTTACAACAGGACAGCAGTGCAGCAAGTGTGGGATCTTTAAGCTTTGTGAATATTTCTCACTGTACTTTATAGAGATGTTTCGATACCATTTTTTCCCTCCCGATACCAATTCTGATACTTGTGCTGTGGGTATCGGCCGATTCTGAGTACCGATCTAATTGAATAAATTACGTGGTATTGGATCGGTGCCTGGACTCCATTAGTCGCAGATACCGATGCCAGCATTTTCGGCAGTATCGGGGCAATTCCTGGTATCGGAATTGGAACAACTCTAGTAGTTCACATAAACAGTGTAATCTGCATTATATTACAATATATTCACACAAGTGATAACACTGCAGCATAATGTGTCTGATAAGTTTATATGAAAAAACTTCAGAGCCACACCAACATTATTTACAGTTTTAAATGTCAGAAGTTTGAACATCACCAGGTGTAAGATACTACCATGATGTGTATAGCATTTATATTGTGCTTTTATTACAGTGCTACAGGTCACTACATCTTAGAAGAATGCAGGTAACATGAGAACTGATGATGACACGGTGACATTTAAGTTCTGTTCTCTCTGTACATGCATTAAAACTGATTTTGAAGTTACCACAGTGTCCAAATCCCACAAGAGGAATGCTTTTCTAGTTCTTAAAAAACTAAAAGTATACCTGGAATTTACCACACGAGAATCTTAAGAAACTTCATTATTTCAAGTATATTACCTCATGGCCTCTTCCCCACCTTTTCCACAGGGGTTCAAATGAGTATCATTAGATTTTATGGCATGATCATAACCAGACAATCAACATAAATGTGATACATGCAGAGATGGCCTTAACATTACATTGGCACCTCGGCATGTTTATTGCAAAACACCTGAAATACTTGAAAATGGAAATTGAATTTACTCCCCTGGAGATTTTTGATGAAAGGATCTTAGCTGGAAATCGAAGTGCTTATCAAATAGACGGCGTGGCTGGCAGCTGCTACAGGAGTTAGATTTGGAATGACCTCATAGATTCCCATGGCTCAACACTTGGCTGGAAATAAGAGATGATGATAGATGGGCAGATGGGCACGGAGACAGGGAGCTGCAGTGACACAGAGGTGGAAAGAAAAGCTGATATCAAGAGAAAAAATGTCATAAGCAAGTGGAAAATGAACTCGGGTATTAGATGGAACCAAAAAGCGAGGAAAAGAGTGACAGAGAGACAAAAAGAAAGAGAAAGAAATCATTGTACCGTCAAAAGACACTCAACATATATTTCCACACGTGAATGCTCCATACTGTATATCTCACATTGCTTTCTAAGACTACAGTCAAATGAACTGGCATTAAAGGAGAAGAAGAAAAAGTGATAGAAGAAATGTGTGGGATGACTGATACGCAGTGAGGTCCTGAGGTTAGAGCAAGATTGTTGATGGACTGCTGGTAATGCAACACTATTAATTTGTCATTTCAAGAAGTGAACAGAGCTTTCAAAAAACTGCAGAAAATGCAAAGTTACGATTTCACTATTTTCTTTACTGGGAGAAAAGTCTGCGCTCAAACTCTTAAATTCACACCAAAGACATTTAGATTGTGCATCGATTTACTGAGTCAGAACTTGGAGAATTGGAAGTTCAGCACATCTTTAATTCTTTTAAAACAGGATGCTGAGGTCTTCGGGCGATGCTCTTTAAGCTCCGTCTGGGAAGGATTGACAGTGCCGTCAAAAAAGAAATCTATAGCATGATTTCTTGTATCTTCTGTTACACACTGGGCCCATTTATTTCTTCAAGGACAACACCGAAGATAGCAACAACACACAAAATGATAGTGAGCAATCATGGTCGCACTGCATCATCTCTAATGCCTTTTCAGAATCACCCACAATTCATCAGACGTTATTTCTGCTTGTTGATGAGAGTCCGTAACATCTTTGTCATGCTTTTCAAATCAGCAGGTGAAAAGGGACATTGTCATCCTGGAAAACACCATTCCCATCAAGACAGAAATTCATCATGGAGTGAAAGCATTGCATTATATAACAGTGCAGAGCCACCAGGGGCTTTTACTTATGGGGGGGTGGAAATGTAGATCCATCATACTGACTTTCCTTGCATGTACCATAGCAAGATAATAAAATGGTATTGTAATGAAAATATGGGCAGGAACCTAATTTGAAATATCTGCCATAGAAGCTTTACTTCTGTTCATAACTGAATTAAGTGAGGGTGGGTCACCTTACAAGGAAATTGAATATAAAAACAACCAGGTGAAGCAAAAGACAATACAAGACATAACTATACTCATAGGGGTAAAGCAGATGCCGATATAGAGCAATTACAGAGTTTAAGTTTAATCCAAACCTGCATTTTTTCACTTTATACAATAAATCAAAGCGTTGCTCTCACAGGAAACTGGAGCTGAAGTGGACAAAATTTGCTGTGAGTTTATATTGTATATATTTACCAGATTCCCTTTATTCTTTAAGTGAGAATGACTATATTCTAATGAGTCCCCAAAACACACAGTCTAAGAGACGCACATACACACACAGCATTAAAGGCCTAGAGAAATAAAAGGCTCTAGACTTTTCACATAAACAATATTATCCTGTCCTTGAGCAGAGGCATTATTCCACTGAAAGTGTACACTTTATATGTAAATGCCAGAAGTGATGATTATGTTATTCTAATCAAAATAGCCCTTTAATATTTTATAAGTTGTGGGTGGAAGGCAGAAAACAAACTGCAGCTGTAGCACTCAACCTCATGCCATAATGCCTGCTGTGACTGCTAACTCCTGCCTATGTTAGTTGCAGAGGTGTAGTGACTGCTATAAGCCATTTTTGACGTGAAAATTCTCTTTTTCTTTTTTTTTTTGCTCCAGATAAGTGACTGTTACACTTTCTAAATTAGCATGTTTATTGCTTGCTGTTGCCCTGCCATGCCTGTTTGCATATCAAGCTGTTAGTCCATACACCCTCCTTCTATTTGGGTTGAAGTTGTGAGATTGTTAGGCACACATTAAGTGGAACTATCCCTGCCCTGTTCTGCTGAACACTGAGCCTCCCATTATGCACTATTGATCTTCTTGCATATTGCCGGTGCTCTGTTGGCCTAATTACAAGACCTTTAGAGTCTTAAAAAAGGGTTTGACTTCATAATTTAAAAAATGTGTTTTTAAACCTGCAGTAACTTTTTTTTGCTACCTGGGGGCTAAATGGCAAGCTGTAAGCACAACACTGACAATTATCACCTTATAAAGTTGTCATGCCGAATGTGTTTGCAGTCACTGGGCAACATTAGCACTCTTTTGGAGTGGAGTGGCAATCAGGTAAACATAAGTCCAACATTCACTGTCCTTTCAGCTCTGTTTTGGTCTCCACTGTATTGTATGGGAAGTATCTGCTAACCCTTGTCTGTCTGGCGTTGGGTGGGTAGGCACCATATCGATGCTTTATTAGACATGTTCTTCTGATGAAAGCATCTGCCTGCTGAACCAACAGTAAAGTTTCAAGCCTGAAAGATGACAAATGGCTAAAAGATGCTAAAGCATGCAATAAAGCTGGAGCAAGCTACAGAATCAGGTGACACTTCTTCCTGATTTTGTCACTACAGTCTAAGGTGGGGTCGGCTTCTGGTTTTGTCTGCCAGGTCCAATGTACAAGCTGTAAAGAAAAGCAGCAGCTCTCAGCAATATCATTTTGTGGGCGGGTGACATAATACTTACAGCTCACTGTCTGCAGCACATGTAATGTAGGCAGAGTAGCATCACAGCTGAGCAGATGGTGGTGTAGTTAGCATTGTCCTCAAGGTAAGTTGCAAGTAGCTTCTGAACTACATTTCTGGGACATTAATAAATAATGACCAAATCGTTTTTCCATTTCAATAAAAGTCTAATATGACCCTGTCCCTGACAACTGTCATGTCACCTATGCTTATCACATAGCTTGAAGTTATTTGTAACCACTGTTAACAGAAAGGAAAAAAGGAGGGGAGTCAGTTTTTTTTCGGGTCACAATTTACTTCTGTCAGAATCTGACTCCCCTCTTATATTAAAGATGCAAGATGTAACACCAACAATTTTCACTCTGCTGGCATATTGTGACCTCTGCTACTTATGTCTGAAGTTATTTGTCACTAGTGTTAACAGAAAGGAAAAAAGGAGGGGAGTCAGTTTTTTTCGGGTCACAATTTACACCTGTCACAATCTGACTCCCCTCTTATATTAAAAATGCAAGATGTAACAGCAACAATTTTCACTCTGCTGGCATATTGTGACCTCTGCTACTCATGTCAGCTAGTAATATAGCAGTCATACGAAGCCTGTTTTTTGAACTCCTGTCCTGTTAAAGTTGCTGCATTAGTCTGTTAATACAACTTGCACACGTCCTGTATCTGTTTCAAATAAAAGCCCTTCAGCATTTAAATGGACAGAAACTCTTCATTTGTGTAAAAAGTCTTTTATTGTAAAACATGTTGTGACTTGCAACACGAGTCTCATTAATGGCTCTAATTATGTTTCATCCTAGCGGTAATGGTAGTGGTAATTTGGTATTACTGGTCTGGTCCAGTCTTTGGCTTAAAATCAAACATCGGGCCAACCCTCCTACAAGCTACACCTTTCATGGTATTAGTAGTCATGTGATCCATTGTTAATATATTAAAAAGCAAACAAACAAACAAACAAAAAAAACTATTATAAATGCAGCTTTAAAGAAGCATTTTTCTGCTCAGGGCAAATTTTGGCCAGCAACAGAGTTTTGCAAGTCATCAACTAAAATAGACTTAAAACTGTGTGTCAGTGTTTTAATTAATTATAAGCACTCTAAGGACAGTGTGCTCTACATTTTCACATTTATTTATTGTTTTACTTACACTAACATCTCTTTCATTCAAAGTCACAGACCAGTCACAAACATTGAGATTGGTTCACCGTCAATATTTAATAAAAATACTACAACAGACGCAGAATCCTGAGACTCACAGATACCAGCATTTGACCTGCATCGCCCTGCGTTTTACATCAGGCCATCAAAGCCTCCGTTCTCCATGTGCTCGGCTGCAGTGCTTTCCATCTACATGAATGTTTGAAAATGTGATGGAGGGGGAGTTAAAGATGCTACCGGGTCCCCCAGGTGTAAGAAATTAGGTCACGATATATGGAGGAATGAGAGATTTCTGTGTACAATATGTTGTAGTAATTTATGCAGGTTTTCAGGGTCTCTCTCCCCACAGACTTGGGTGTTCTATCTGAAATCTTTTTTTTCCTCCCTATCTCCACATGCCTAAAACAAATCAGTCTCTGAGTTTATTTTTGGCAAAGCTGTGATACCGTTAATTAGAACAGAGGAACGATGCTTTCTCACAGGCACAGTTTGAAATATGTTTTTGTCTTGAGGTCTAAGTTCCTGAGACAACGGTACATTATACATAAGCCCTACATCAGATAACAACCTGACACAAGTAACAGTATTATTATTTATTTTTTTTGTTTTCCTATTATAACAGAAAAAAATTCAGCAGGTGCCCCTGTGGCACAGTGGAAAAATTCTTGCAAAAACACCGCAAGGCAGGTTCAATCCTCGGCTCTAACAAACAAGGCTGGCACAGTTCACCCCTGGGAAGCTGGTAATGGTTAGTTGGGGGTGGGCAAATAGTCATCCCAAATTGGAAGGAAGAAAGTAAAAAGATCCCACAAAAACACAGTTTGTCTTAATAACTGCAAAACAGAAAAAAGTCTACAGATCCTGTATCATCAGTAAAATATCTGTTTAGTTATCTAACACAGCCAAATGTGTAATGATTCACAAAACAGAGCTATCTGTGAAAATGCAAAATGCTGCAGAATGCAGTATAAGATGTATAATGCTACTGCGTCCAGTGAAGTTTTCTACTTGTCCTAGTTTTCATAACGTGCACTGCAAAGAACTGATGTACTATAGAAGAGAAAACATCTGGATTTCCTTTCTCTGGGGGCTGTTTTATAACTTATAGAAAAAAAATCCATCTTTTTCAGTGAGAAGTGACTTTATCTGGAGCACCGGATGTTGTTTCAAGACGTTTTTGCTGTTTTATTGGACAACAAATTCCATAAATCACATACTGAGACATACTTACAGCTCATCAGACGCCTCATAAATCAAAGAATCTCGAAGTTGTTCATTTGACTGAGCAGTTAAATGCTTCAGTCGTGACAATGAATTTTAGATGGGAGCAGCGGATTAAAAATGAGACAGAAACGGCAAGGTGGCTCTAATGAAGGTGGCTTATTTGTTATCAGGCGACCACAATAGAAGCCCTCTGTCTAGACTTCTGAATGATTTTCTTTTTCACTCAGTGTAAAAACAAGATTACTGAAACTCTATGGCGCTACAAAATATTCTTTTACGCACACGATAATTCAGGTAAACTATGACAAATTATCGATATTTTGTTTTTCATGTTTTTGGATGACTTTAGGTTTGGATGTGATCAAAGGGAGGAGACAAAATGCTACAAAAAACCAAAAAACTAAAGAGTTTAGACCCTTCCCAGTAAACATTACTGAGGACCATGCAGTATTTTTTTTTTCTTTCAGAAATTGTGCTAACAAACAAGACCAAAACATAACCTCCATAGCAGTGCTTGTGTTTATTTCTGTGGAGTTCTAACTTCTAATGACATCCACGGTTCTCACAGTAACACGAAGATGGTAGAGGCATACAGAGGGACCACATTTGAAAAATAAAGCAAAGCCCCCCATGTCTGCACTGTCTGGGACATTCTGTAAAAGGAAAGGAAAGTCAAACGGTCAAGCAACCAGACAGAACCAATTTCAAGTTCATAATGGACTTCCTCAATAGTTTTGGTCGCTTTGCTGGCTTGCTATCACACAACAAAGGACTGCCATAGTGATGCTATTGTTTTATGTCTCCTGTGGTCAAAGCAACTTTGTACTCCAATACTGTCAGGAGGTTTTGACCCATAATGACAGCCTCAGCGCCTCATAACTCACATCAGAGCACTTCAGCCGTGAATGCTGTCTGCCCTCGAGTGAACCCTGATGTAGATTTCAGTGGTCCAACCGGGGATGCTGTTGATCATAGCGCTGCAATTCAAGGCACAACTAAGTCAGCTATAGAATACAAACCCAATGTGTGGTTGAGGGAACAGAGCCGAGGGAAAAAAGGAGAAGGGGGAAAAAAAAAAACTGCATCAACATATTGCTGAGTGCGCTAAAAAGAATCCCATCAACTGTGAAGCTGTCTGGAGTCTCTCTCTCTCTCTCTCTCTCTCTCTCTCTCTCTCTCTCTCTCTCTCTCTCTCTCTCTCTCTCTCTCACACACACACACACACACACACATATTATCATTAAGGCAAGCTATTGTTCATGCTTTGTCAGGCTACTGTGGCCATGTTTACTTGGAACAGTTATGTCATGAGGCAATCTAAATTCATAACGTTCACCGACACAAGGAGATGTGGAAAATCCTGAACCCAGTTGATGTGCATTACCAGATAGAGTTATTGCCCAAATGCTTCTGACATTTTTCAAAAGGATATTCAGTTTCTTGGCACACTTCTGATGGTCTTGCTTTGGATCCCGAAGAAAGTCTTTCCCTAGAGCCTTCCCTCCATTGTAGCTGAGTGTGTCCTAATCTCCTTTTGGTTGAAATTCTTAACATCCCAGAGTGCCTCCTTCTCTCTCCCCTTCTCTCTCTCTCTCTCTCTCTATCCCTGCTGAGGTGAGCAAAGTGGCTTAGATGTGGTGACAGGGAATGATTCCTCACTGCAGCTGTACAGATGCAGGGACAGCTCAAAGAAGCTTATGCACATTTAATGTTAGCAAAAATACTTTTACAGTGGCACAGAACGCTTGTGATCTGAACACTGGTTGATATCAGCGTAAGTACCACAGCAGTAATCCAACACCAAAGCATTTTCTCTGCATCTTTTTCTTCAATATGTGGCTATTATGTAACTCCTGTGGACTTCTCCTTATGATAAACAATGTCAGATCATGAGAAGATGCAATAAGCAGGGCATGATGTAAGCCGCAGAGCTCGACCAGTACCACAATTACTATTAAACCTGAAACATATTCCAGCTGCAGATCGCATGATAACACTGAGATTGATGACACCGCATTAGTTCTGTATGAGTTACTGTTTGTATGTTATATCATGGGTGTCCGACTCGCCCATCCCCACCTACTACAACCTCCCTCCCCTCTCTCTCTTATGCACACCATTTTGGAGGACTTACTTACTGTAGATGTACTAGTACTACACCATTACTCAATCCCCCTCAGGCAAAACGTGTGTTCCAGGCCACCCGGCCCCAAAATTGCCCATGATCTCTCAGCACTGCAAAAAGAAATGATGAAAAAAATCCACCGGATGACTTATTTCTAGAGTTACAGTATGTGATGAATTGTTGTATTCATGTAGTTTTACATTGGTGGATGCCTGTATTATGTTGTCCTTACATCCTACGCCATAAACATTTTAGTATACATTTTTTATATAATAAATATAGTATAGTATAGTATAGTATATCAGGCTGCCACCCAGATTTAGTTTTTCTTTTTTAATAAAAGGTAGTATGAAATAGCTGTGTTATTTTTTAAACAAAGCCTTGAAAGTGAAATAGTACAGGACCTTATGGAATGAGGGCATTTAGTGTGTAATCCTTAGGGATGAAGAATCTTTTCCCAGTTAATTTATCACTGGTAGAATTCCTGGAGGTCTCACGGAGCCCTTGTAAATCATCTTTTCGATTCTGATGATGGATGGGCATTGTGGCCTCCACAGTTAAACTATGGTGCTTTGGGAGTGGTTGCATGTTAAGAAATGTGATTTTAACCAGCTCATGTGAAAAATGTCCCACTGCTCACAATCCTTCCTTTCTCCCCAGTGCATAACAAAATCACATTTTTCTACAAATGCATGTAAACAGCAGACAGAAGAAGGTCTCGGAAAGACTGAATCTATATATGGAATGCACCAAATATCTTGTTTTTCCTGGTTATTTGGAGGGTTGTGTACTTCATTTCTATTATCTATGCTCATTAGTGTGACAGAACTCTGTTGGAAAATTCCTCATCTTTAAGCTCTAAGGTGATTGATCCTTTTTAATTATGAAAACTTAATTAACTCCACAAAAATCTGTAATTTGCAAACTTCTCTCAGTGTAATTAAAAGTGTGAGGTTTGCAGCGGTGTCAGAAGTCTTCTCCAGCTCTCTGTCGGCAACAAACCTGGGTCACTTAAGAACTTCAGTAATCCGCGAGAGAAAATGGTTTGTTTGGATTTACACTGTATTGAGCTGAAGTTAACAATGCTGCACATAAACTGAAGACATCTTTTTTTCGCATATTGTACATGCTGCTTCTTTTGCAGTGAATTGTCTGTGGCAAATAAGCAAATGTTTATCAGAGCCATTGTTGTTAACGAATATGAAAAAGCCCAGTGTTGTACATCTGTTCATACCACTAAGCAGAATTAGCTTTCAATAAAAAAAAAAAAAAAGTGAGACAAATGAAGATGATTTAATGGTGCAGAGGTTTAGAGAATCTGAATCATGCTTTTCATCAAAAGTGGTATCACTTGTCAAAGCTTAAATTTGTTGGAGCAGCACTTTAAGCTTTGATTTGTTGATTTACAGGTCAAAGATTTTTTTTGGCATTTGACACCTACATAACTTATATACAACCATTGTTTCAATGACATTTTACTGACTATAAACTATAATAATGACCATATGAGCATGTTAAACAGGATCTCCTGGACATAATTCTTAATAATGTAAAAACAATATAATTCTAACGTTCATAAATTTGGGATCGCTGCCCCAACAGCTCAATCTGGCACAGTCAAATGGCTGAGAGCATTAGTCTGTATTTTTGAACGGTCTTTCATGATTTTAGGCTGTAGAAAGAAAGTCGGAACAAAACGCTTTACAAAAAGTTGAACCAGACTGACAAATGAAAGGACAAAAAGAGACAAAGACACCTCTGAGGAACAGTTGCATAAGAATATAAGAAGTCTCCAGTCACTGCATCAAAAAACTGTGCAGGTTTAAAATAGGAACGGGTTCCTGTTTCAGTGTCAAGTGTACAATAATGCCTACAACAGCATGGAATTAACAGGCATGTTATAAAAAGTTACTCTTAAACCTTCAAAATAGAAATAGAAGTTTAGTCCATAGACAAAAAGCTTCCTGTTGTTTCACTAATGATCTTGGGTCACTTGTGTTTTTCTGAACTGAAGAAGTGAGTCTTGAGTAGCATTCCGCTGCATTGTTAAAAATCCCAAAGTGAACTCAGTTGATGTGCAAAAATAAAATCAGAGAGCACAATCTGGGTACAGAATGGTTACAGCAATTTTCGTGCTTGTCATGCAACATTGTGTTAACTTCTGTTAAAAGTTTTCATTTAATTCTTCTTTTGAGGCCAAAAACTATTTCAAATGTGGAAAATATATTTGGTGTCTGGATTATGTCCTTTTATGTTAAAAAAGAAAGAAAGAAAAAATATCAATATAACAGATGATTCCAAATTTTTAAATGGTAAATGGTCGTGTATGCTTTGATGTTATTGGACGGATTTACTGTTGGCACAGTGAAATGTTGCTGCACTAATAGCATATTTACTTCATATTTATTTCCTCAAATACGTTTACAAACTCTCAGTGCACATTCACATTCAGCAATATTATTTCATGTAATCATGCCTGTAAGTTCTTCATGGTAATGCAGCTCTATTATACGTCACCTTTTGATATTTTGTCAAGTGAAATGTCCTTCAAAAGAATCTCAATTTAACAAATCTAATGAGTCCAAGTGCTTGCCAACTACACATGAAGAATTTCTGAATAAAGCACCGCTGCTCGCTTTAAAATTCACACAGTAATGTTTAATGACACCTGGAAGCAGCCCCATACAACTGCAGGTCTTTTGCAGTTGGCCACTGAGCAGCTCTACTTCAGAAGCTAGAGGTTAAGTGTGCAGCTCAAGGGCATCTCTGGGGTAGCTGGTGAGCCAGGAGAGAGCGTGACTTATTCACTTTCCAAGATCAGATTTTCAAAGCAGATTTATTCAACAAACAGAAATTTATTTAAACGGTGGTTGGACAGAAATGTACAGACGCTGAGTTGAGTCTGAGAACGACTTTTTAAAGTGTTGATATACCACATGTACATATTGGTCTGTATTGTTGAGATTGAAAATGTTACATTGATTCATACAACATCACATTAGGGCTCAATTTAGAGACATGTTGGTTTACAAAGTCTGAGTACAAACTGAGCGATTCAGATAAATGTTATGCATAAATAGAGTGCTTACAATCTGCACGCCATCCTCGCTTCTTTTGTTTTTACTTATTACTTGATCTGCATGTCTTCTGCATTCATTAGGCATCATCTTGAATATTGCTAAATCAAATGTCCTTGTTTACTCTCCAATGACCCTAGTAATTTGTGTGACATATTTTTAGTGTGTACATCCTGTATTGTACTCATTGGCAATGAAAAAGACTGAAGTTTCCAGTGAAGGTTCAAAAACAGTAAGGAAATCAATGAGAACCTTATTCCATCATATAATCCACTAAAGTACCAACTATTTCTATGCAATCCGGCAATTCTTTTTTCCATTACAGACAGATAGTGAATAATAACTCCACAAAATGGAGGGGAAAATGAAATTCCTATTAGCTCTAATTACTTCTCCCATTTATCCTTGAAGAATGACATGAAGATTAATGAAGCTCTCGACTATTTTAAGCAAGGTTATTTAAATGAGTGATTTTACTCTCCTTATATCATTGCATTAATCTTAACACAAGACAAGTATGTTTCACTTTTTTTTCTAAATCATTTTGCTTTTTTTTATTATTATTCAAGGCCTTCTTGGTATTCTTTACCATGGCCTCTAAACAGACAAAAGGCAGTGGCTTGAACTGAAATGTGCGTTTGTGTTGGGTAAAATCCAAACATCTCTTCCAAAATTTTAATGAACAAGGCAGCTTTGGCCCTCGCTCTTGCGATCAGAAGTATCTTGACTCAGTCTTCGAGGCTGTCCAAGCTCATGCCATGAAAAGCAGACAACATATGTACAATTCCACAAGTAACTAATTAATGCACAAGACAAGCAGGATTTATTCACTGTAAAACATTAAATATATGAATTATTCATTTTGTAAAATGTACCGATACGATTACAGTTTATATTGTGCACAATAACTGAAGTCAGCATAATATAATAAGGTAAATTAACAATAACTCAAGTGCGTGGTTCATAAGTTAGGCTGCTGAATCAAAGTAAGATTAACTGCATGCCGTGCTGGACTAACTTAAGAGGGAACAAATGCATTAGTGAAAGTCCATTAAACCAAGTTCTCTTCCTGTTAATTCTCACTCTCTGTTGCTCTTTCTCCATTATGTTGCTCAGTCTGTTTTTCTGTTTCTCTCCTCACTGCCCCTGACTTTCATGTGCGTCTCTCCATCTCTGCCTTCTTGATGGGAACATTCACAAAGAGAACAATCTTGTGTTGTGTGTGGTAATGGAGCAGAGTTGAGTGGAGCAGAGATGGCAGGGGAAAGTGCCAACTGTGCCCTCCTACGCGATAATATTGTCATGTTAGATTACCCATCAGGCTGTTGGCACTGCCCTGCATCTCCTTGAACCCACAACCCTGCTGAAGAGCAGCCAATTGCTAATGGTGTTTTTCTACAGAGAGCTGCTGTCTGCATACAGTGCAGTGCATCACATTCACTCCCACCCATTAAAGCTCTCACTTTTCAAGTATGTTTGCCGGTGTGCTTTACTTTGAACTGTTCAATATGTCACCATGTTCACTGACTTTTTTCTTTTAAACAGTGTTAAAATGTATTCCTATACATCAGTGCAGGAGTAGCCACTTTACAAATTTCCCTGGAACAGTTTCAATAGTTCAGTGCTCTACTCGACTGTAGTTAGCACCTGGGTTCGAAATATGGAGGAGCTACGGAGCCCGGTAGCTTAATTTGAGATATTTATCAGAATTTCTGGTGCCACTGTTTGTTTCTCTACAAATTTACTTTGTCCTGTATATTTAGGTTCCTTCGATAAATAATAATAATGTCAAGTCATGTGCATGTTAATTCACATGAACACAACAATGTCCAATAATTTGTGTCTAATAAACACATGCTGTCTGTTACTGCTGTGTTCATCCATTTGTGGGGGCGGACTCAACACACATCACGCACCGTACGTTATTTTTTGACTGTAGGCAAGTTCATAATAGACCTTTTTCACAGCGGCCATTTTGACATGAAACAGTAGGGCAAACACAGGTGTTTCCAATGATGCTAATTAAGGTGCCGTTCCTTTCAGGTCTATCAGTCAGGGTGCTGCTGTGGTGCTTTGTTGGCTCACTGGGAAGTCTCTGCCACAATAAATGGTACAGAACTTTAATTAGTATTATTAGAAACACCTGTGTTGACCCTGCTATTTCATGCTATAATGGCTGCTGTGAAAAAGGTCTATTGTCATGGGATGCAACCTAGGACCATTCCATGTCCACTGCGCACTTGCACTTTTATCGTTTCAAGAATGACGAGGGGAAAAAATACTGCAATGATGAACAATGTTTCCCTAAGATTCCCTCTCCTCTAAAGTTCAATATTCTCTGTATGAGCTGAAACATATTGATAGTATGCACATTTGTATAGTTGCAACTGAGAGCTGAAATACATGTGCCTGTCAATACTGGGCATTATACCAGCACCTTCTCTAAGCCATTTTGGCCCCAACAAATGAACTTAGCATCCACGGGTCTCACTAAAGAGACAGAAAGCACAAGCCCCATGCTGTCTTGGCATGTAAAGTCTTGGCTTGGTAAATGGAGGCAATGTACTTTTATGTAATTGCAACCATGTCCACACATTACACATACTGGTGTGTAAGAAGTGTGAATATCTCGCACACACTATCACAACACTGAGTCATGACTCTCTCTTTGTTTTATTAATAGGAGGCAGCTTGGGTGTCAATGCCTCAGAGCAAAGCTCTGAGCGGTGCTGTCTCCACAAACACAATGTTCCCTCACATCAATATCTGATCATCCTTTGGAAGTACCGATGTATTTAAAAATACTGCCACAACAATGCTGGTAAAAAGTTGAGTTGAGTCTACTTCTAATGTGACTCAGAGTTTGCTGGTGGTGTACACAGTTGAAGGGCATTTGCAGTACAGTATTTCTGTGTTACTTTCTGTGTATCACCCCTGACAGCTCTGTATGTATCTCTATATCAGCCAATAATAGCAATTATGGCAGACACGGGCACATGCTTATGCTGTAAAGGATTATGTGTAACACTTGAGCTGATGGTCATATTTAGGACATTTACCAGCTTGAACCTCTCACTGCTTCATGAGCTATTAATAACCAGGGTGAAATGATGAGATCCAGCATGTCAGGGAGAAGCCACAACAGGCCGGAGGTGAAAACGTTGTTCTTTTCTCATATGTCTGACGAGCTTACTGGAATATCTGCATCCACAGGCTCTGTGCACTAAGCTAATGTTGCTAATTACTGCCATCTAAACACTATAAATAAGTAGCTCACCCCCATTTGAAAGACAATAGCAACTACGCCTTTAAAGCCCAAGAGAAACAAATCCATCTATTCCAGACTAGAATGGTGCTGTTATATGACAGAAGGTGCCTCTGTTTCATTATAAATACAACAATGGCTAAATATTGTTCTCTCCACAACTCTCAAAGGCAGTTTTAATGTGGAGTTTGCTTTACATATTTGTCAAGATTCCCCTCAAGCTGAATAAATTCTTTAAATGATGTTTGCTTAAGCTTTCTAGAAAAAGGACAAATTCAGGTTTATGCAGGTACATAAAGCCTGTGTTAATTCTTTATTCTCTTGTCAAGCTGCATTCCACTTGGGTGGGAATTCACTTTGCTCACAGAAATCGTTTGTGAGTGAAGGAATAAGAAACTGAGGGGGCTGACGTGTGAGAGAATGAGAGCAGATAGCTAAATATGGCTGAGGGAAAAATTAAGTTAATTAGTAAGGAGAGCATACAGTATGTTAAATCAGCATCATGGCATTGACTCATTTACATTCAGATTTGCGAATAAATTAATTGGTGAACAGAGGGAGTAATGTGTGTAGAGAACTAATCAATAGTTTATTCATGCATCATTTTTATGAGCCTTTCTTCTCTTTATTTTTTATTTTTTTAATCTTGGTACATCCTAAATGTGAAATTGTTAAACCCTCATCACTCCATGCAGCATTGTTAAAAACACACTAATTGACACAAGCAACAAAAATATGCCTGTGAAGTGGGCGTGCATCGAAACTGCAATTTATTTCCCACATCAAATCTTAAAGTACTAATCGCATTTATTTAACAGTAGAGTGACGTTAATTATGTTCTAGCTAAGCCACACGCTGAATAGCTTTGAGTCTTTTATGTGCGCCCGCCTACCTGTGGATGACCACAGCATAGGAGTTTTACACTGTACAATATATTAAGCTGGTGCAAGGAAAACACATATTGTTAGATTTGCCTAAACACTAAAAGCTGGAGATAGCATCACTGAAACAACGTCCCAGAGGGACAGATGGATGGTGGCTTCCAGTGAACAAAGCCCATTTAGGACAAACAGATTATGGGGTTTACTGTAATCTGCACATAATGCATTTTACTCCCTTCTTTATTTGCTGCGTAATCCGCTACAATCCCATTTAATTTCATTGGCCTACAGATTATTCTGTTTTATAAAATGTAATTGTCCGTCATTTATGTTTCTATATAAAACAGAAAAAATGGCAACTGTATTACTTCCCTCATGCAGTATTAATGTTATGTTATGCATCTTTTTTTTGTTTTTCGGCAGAATTGTGTGTAAATTTTAAAAAGGTGACAGAAACAGACACTGCAGTTATCCAACTCATTTTGGTGGAGGAGGGGAGAACTTTCAGAATCTATATTCAGACAGGGGTGCAGAGCGTGGACTGATTAAACTGTATCAATTAATTTCATCAGGAGCTCAGACAGACACATCATTCAGTGTGGCAGATCTTTGATTTACACTCAATGCTGTACAATGAAGACTTGTTCCCTTCACTGCTTCATCTTCTTTTGATGAAGTCCAGCCCACCACCCTGTAAAAGTGACAGTGTTATTGTTTTATTTCCCAGACTCGATACGTCTAATATCCGCTGCCCAGCTCCTTTCTTTTTTCCTGATGAATAGATTTTATATTGCTGCACTGTCCAGGGAAGTGAAATAAAGCATTTTATTTTCTTTTTGATATAAAAAAAAGTGCTATCAGATCTATATGGATCTGAGAGTAGTCTTGAAATTACTTCATGAACATTCAGTCCTTGTAACTGGTAGGTTAATGTGCATTAATGTTTTGCTATGACAAACCAAACCAGCGTGCAGGGTGAACAGAAGAGGTCAAACTGCAGGAGAGTTCATCAGCATCATGACACTCTGGTGCTTTCTA
The DNA here is from genome assembly GCA_028641955.1 of Protonibea diacanthus. Taxonomy (NCBI): domain Eukaryota; kingdom Metazoa; phylum Chordata; class Actinopteri; family Sciaenidae; genus Protonibea; species Protonibea diacanthus. Next base: position 20,457,627 of record CM053985.1, read on the forward strand.
TTATTTATGGGCAGGGAGTAATCCTCTGTTATCTTGGAGCCGGCTTATTCTGAGGGAGAAAATATATTTGAACTTATAACATGTTCGGTTTGAGATAGCGCGTTTCATTTTTCTTGAAAGGAGTTGCAACTTGTCAGGTGCACTAAATCGATGTAATAAAAAGTGGGTGATGCAGGTTAATGGGCTTTATGTCTTCAATCTAATTAATATTATTAATTGCACAAATTAAAGAACAAAAGAGTTAGTTTAGATTGTGATGTAATTATATCACATGTTGGATATTCTTTCTAATGTGTCCATGTGTCTCTGGGTACTTAAGATAGCGTACCATTGAAATCATACGTGAGCACGCATACGGTATACTAACAATTTAATATGCTTATCTTGATGCACTATTATCGTGTATAATAGTGAATTAGCGACTTGTTATTCTGCGAGGCTCAATGTTGTTTCATAGTAAGAAAGCAAATAACTGCACAGCAAATTCAGAAGAGTTACATTTTTGGTTGGTTAGTGAAATTTGAGCAAGAGTAGAGTTAATTATACTCTCATAGAGTCAAATCCATTATACTTTAAAAGTAGCTGGTGTCAAAATTAAGTGTAATAACAGATTAAACCTGTAAGTGTGATTGAATAAATATCAACTCTGAAGTTCTTCCTCTTAACGCTGATACTTGCTTTTACACTCGAGGGATTTTGCACCGTGAGTTAGGTTACGTGCACGGTTAATAACCCCCCTTCAGAAGCGCAGTGTCACATGTATTCCATGGCAGGTCCTGAGGCACAGGTGATGTGATTTAAACAGCACTCATGTCACTGCTTGAGTAATCGTTGCAACCTCCAGCCTTTCAATGAGACACTGTGCTGTGCTAATGCTCATTGCAAAGCGACTTCAAAGTCTTTACGTTGCAAATGTCAAAAGAAATGTTAAAATAACACCAAACGTGACCACCTTCATTTTAGCAGTCCTAATTACTGTTATTATTGTTTAATGTTAAAGGTGTAACATTTGTGTAGCTAACACATGATCCCCTGAGAGTTAATGTCCAACACTACATAGAGGTGTCGATAAAAACTAATACTGGTTGTTGTTAGTATTAAATTTTAACTCCAAAAAGAGTGAAAAATGACACCAAATCAGTGTTAAGGTACCAACACTGCAAAAAGAGTTAAATTAGCACTTGTGGCGTGGACCCTATGGACACTTTAAAAGTGTTGAAATCAACTCTGGCAGTCTTAATTTGAGTATCCTGATTTTACTGTGTGGTAACATTCAATCATCAATCATTTAGGAAACCATATGTGACAATTAAACAGTGAAAATAGTTAATGATGCTCAAGTTGTTTTTGAGCTTATTTCTACTTCATTAAAAGTCCGAGCCATTTATCAACTCCAAATTATGCTATTAGCACAAAAACAGATCTTGAAAATGTCACCACTGCATCTATTCATTTCTCAGGTGTGAAGTGATTCATATTCCATTAAACAAATACGTAAAGAGTGTCTATCCCTCTAAAAATAAATTATCCTGACCTTCATAGAAATGAGATTTTAAATGCAAATCACCTCTGCGGTAGAGGGAAAACTTCATCAATATCTTAGCCATGAATACCAATGATAAATGTGTCTGCCTGGAATCAATAAGTCTCTGTAGTCAGCCTGTATACAGCATATCATTTACTATTTCTATATTGCTATATATTATAGATACATTTTTTAAATGAATTAATATATATATACAAGAAATATTGCATGAGAAAGAAAATATAAGCATCCCTAAATAATAATTTATAGATTTATTGACCCATTTACCTCACAATCATCCAGTACCACACACACTAAATGGCACAGTCCCTCAGTCAATAATCTCCTGTCTAGATGTGAGGGGATTCACATTGAAGACTATTGACTTATGACATTTGTGCTTCTTTTCTAGGCTTGGCCACACAGTATCATCAAGCTTCCTATGGATGCCCAGAATCCATCACTTCTCAGAGTGGCATTTTCAAGTCTAACAAGAAGAACGGATGCAGCTTATCATAGACACAGGGATAACCAGGGAAGGAGATTGGCTAGTCCATCACTGCAGGCCACAGAGGTGCCATCTGAATGTACCAGAGTCTTGCCGGATAATCAGTCCTCAAGTATAATTTCTCAGACACACACACACACACACACACACACACACACACAATATTCTGAGAGGGGTTGACTAAGAGGCTCACTGGTCTGAAAGACAAGGAGAACAGAGAGAGAGCCAGCAGCCATCACTCACAGGACACATACAGAGTACCCTTTCACAAAGCAATATAGCAGAGCAGCTACTTGACCAAATTATTTAGACATGAAGACACTGTGGACAGGAGGACAACTTGACATTGAGCGACGGCGCTTTCAAGAATTTTTTTTTTTTTTTCCTTCCCAAAACGAGTGCTCGCAGCATCATCCTGTCTGACAGTTGTTTTTGTTATGGAGTTGTCAAAGTATATATAAACCTTAGCAACAGTGTCTTACTCCACTGGGTTTTTTGTGTGTTGACAGATAAATGATATAGTTCTACTGATGTGGTTATAATGGCAATGTCCCAGTTAATGCGGCGCTCTGGTAATTCAAGTTCTGTTCCATCACCGCTCACCTTAAACTTGTAATGGAAAAAGTTTCTGTGCTGTTGACAAGCGCTGACACACGGGCGCGCGCACGCGCACACACATTGCAGCTGCTTGAGTTTGACTCGACTTTAAAAGAATCAGAAGTAAGATAATCTTAAATGAAGGAGGCTTTTATTTGCCCAGAGATTAGCCTCGGAGGCAGCTCTTTTTTTCTTTTTTTATTTTGGAGGGCCTACATATAAATCATTCCCCCCTCATTCATTTCAGTGAGCCCACTTCATTCGCACAGTGGTGGTAGCAATTCCTATTCCACTTTTCAGCCATGTTTGCATAATTCCTATGCAATTAGGCTCCAAATAGATAAAACTCAAAACCCAACTATGGGGCATGTTGGTTCAGATCTTACCCAGGACCTTTTGTTTCCCCGATATCTTTCTCCATCTCCTTTCGTTTCTTTTCTAGGAACATGGCATAAACCTTTATTTCACCGGGTAATCTTACTGCGATTAAGATCTTTTTATTTGTAATGTAATTGAGTAATTCTGTGGGCCTCTGAGAAATACAGACACACATGCATTTGCACTGCTCCCATACTGAGCAGAACATTTTCTGCCTGATATTGTTTCCTTCAAATATGAAGGGCTTAATCAGCAGCTTTCTGACTGCACTTACTTAAGCTTCGATCTGCTCTTGACAGTAAACTTGCAACAGTGTCTTATACCGTCTGCACAGGCTGAGTAGGTGTTACTCGGTTGGCTTCCCTCCAACCAATTACACCAGTCACTTGAATGAACGGGGTGAATAGTGACAACCTGTAATTATCATTCTAAGTATTTTCTGAAGAGATTAATTCTTTCTGCACCAATGTGTCTCATCGAGATGGACTCTGCCAGGGCTGACAAATCGGTGGGGAAAAGATAGAGAAGCATTTGAACACGGGCCAGCAAACCCCCTCAACCCCCAACAGGGATTCTCATTCAAGACTCATTGTTCTCAAGTTATAACACAACTTGCTCTTTCATTTCTGCCCCTTTACATTTCCAGAGTTAAATGCAGTTTCCATCTGTCAACTAGCTGAAAGTAAAATCCTCAGACCACCGGTGCATTATGGATGCATTCACAGTGAAATCTAATTTATTTATAAACCTATATGACTACACTCATGAACATAATTCTTTCTGGCTACAGCTTCACAGCAGAAATAAACATGTTTACAAGAAAACTGTTTGGTCTCTATCTAATTTCCTGATTCATAATAACTGTACTGAGGCTGAATTTTTAGATAACTTGCCCTTTCAAATTAAATTAAGGCTTAAAGTTATGCATAATTAACAGCGTAGCAGCTTTGATTGACAGGTGGGTGCTGTTACAGACGGTTTGTTTGAGCACCCTGGCGTCATTCAGCCTGCCTCAGGTCCACAGACGGTCGACCTCTTTGCTAATTTTTTTTAGATTAGCCGACAGGACTATCAAGATAGTAACAGAGCCGCACCACTCCACAGTCACAGCAGTCTGAGCTTCACATGCGACTCTCCAGAAACCTGTGGGTGATGTCACGGAGACAACATCTATGCTGTCTATGGTTCTAAGCAGATATAAGTGTATGTAAACAATAATTCCTACTGTGGACACATACTAATGGAGGCATAATGTTTTATAAATGTTTCTAAATACTTTACAGCAACAGACATTTAAAAATGTCCTTGTCCGTGTTCATAGTCCACCTATAGTGTGTTAAAAACTTTTTTTTAAAACCACATAATGCATTTAAATGCTAATCGTAAAATGTTTTACATTTTACACAGAGTAAGAAAAACCTCAGTGATGCCTATGGATACATACAAAAAAAGAAAGTCAATTAGACCTTAATTTGCGTAGCAACAATCAATACTTGAAAGCTTAGATTAATAATTGAAAAAAAGTTTCCAAGGCTTGTGTTTTCATTACCATTGTGCCTAATTTCATTTAGACGGTTATTATGTTTCACTTGGAAGCAAAATCATTTGATTTATCTCCTCAATTAAGGGTTAATTTCATAATTTTAGAATGAAATTCTCTCTCGGGACTGGTGGCCATTTGTTTCCATTTGCCATTTTCTTTGTGAACACATGAGAAAATGTCTTTCCGTGTGTGTGTGTGTGTGTAAACTCATAAAGGTCACTTTAGGATAGCCATGAATTTGCTGGCTTATAGCTGAGAGAGAATATTTCATATATTACCTTATTATTTTTAAACTATTCGCGTTGCCTTCACCTTCAATTCAGTTTTTTTGTTTAATTATTCATGAATAGTGCATAATTTATCATACACTTGTTTATGCAGGACTTGTTGCCCAAGGGTGTAGTTGTTTTGTTTTTCTTTCCTTTGGTGAATGTTTGAGACACATCGTAGTTCGGAGGCTTTGGTTGTAAAATGTTCAGTGCAGCTGCTTTAAGTTTAGAGCCAGAGGAGTCTTCTTTGTACCCCGCTCTGCTATGAATACTAACAATACAAGAAGAAGAACATACTGTAGATTTTTTTTAGTTACATTTAATTTTAAGTATTCACTTCCACTGATTAAAAACATTTTTAAAATGTGTCGTGGCACTGCTGCAGAGCAAAATGTATTTAACTCACAACAGGAGACACTTCAGTAAACATCATCTCCTACTTTGGAACAATAAAGAGTTTTAACAACAGTTTGTGATTTAATGTGGCAGGTTTTCATACAAATGCATTTCATTAAAGAAGTGAACCCAATGGGATCATAATTACTCACCTCTACAGGACTGGTCCAGCTATATTAAGAGCGAAAGGATGAGCTCAACCCCCCGCTGGGAAATCAGATATTGATCTGACAGCGCTACACTCTTCTGACCTTTGACCTTGACAGCTGCAGGTGTGGACTACACTGCTGTGTACGCTATGATCTAACTTACAATATGACAAGCAGGTTAGTCAATAAATCAGGAGCAGAATGAGTTTGAACAGCGGGGAGTTGCTTTCAGCTGCGAAAACTAGCATCACGGGTCAGTGTTGTTGTGGTACAGTACAGCACAGCACTCATTTCTCACTTCTGGGACCAGTGAGAATCATTTGGCTCTTGTTTAGATAGCTTGGTGTAATAGCAGGCGGTAAAACTGTTTTTAATTGTTCAGTCCATTCTTATTTGATTGATTAGTGGAATATATATCAAGTTAAACAATTTACATATACATCTGTTTTCAAGCTACAAGAAAACAGGCAATCTGTCTAATATTTCCTTCCTCCATGCCCACATATAGTATAATACTTTGATTCTATTTGTCCATGACATCTGAGCACACATTTTTGTTCATTTTTCATTTAAGTATATTTAAGGTTGGAAAAATATTTAATTTTGCATTGGTTATGTACATTCTTTATCAGCTTGTTTTGATGGCTACATTATTTTATGCACAATCCCCCTACAGACGAGCCAGACATGCATATTTTTTGGAAACTTTGGTATTTGTTCCGTCTGTGCTGAGGAGTTAATCAGTAAATAGATATACTACTCATTAATTAGCACATTGACACACAGGTCAACCTTTACTTCCTTCATTTTACCTCTTAGATCTTGAGAATGGTAAAAACAAGTGAAATCTTAATTTCTTTCATTATTTATGAAGGATTTTTTTCTCTCTTATTTTATTAAAAGCTGTAGAGGCAGCATTCTCATTAACTGTCATTCATATGACAATAACCACAATATCCCTTCTCAAGGTCTGAACATTGACTATACATCGGCGAGGACACTTTTTGAAGGAGAGTTTGGGAGACAAATGGATGCGTTATTTTTAGAATTGATGGGGCACAGAGTTCTCTGTTAGTCTATCTGTTATGTGTTTCTGAAAACCCACAACAAATGTATCACTGATATCTTCACCAACGTGTCACCTCATGGCAGGGGAAATATTGGGTTTCTGTCAGCAATGAATGTGCGTTGTACACCATCTAATCTAAACTTCATCTATTTCTTTATTCCAGAATGACAGTCATAATGCTCTTCAGGTCACAATTTGTTTTCCATCAGGGGCATACTGTCGTGGCTTGATGCATCAGCATTCTGATGTCCAATCCATAAGAAAATGCAACAACTTTTAATCCTTGAAACAAACCACTGAAATAATGTAGTGCTGTAGCTCTGAATAAATATAGTTATAACACCCATCTATGCCACCCAATGCTTATCAATATGTAAACGTGTGAAAATAACCTGCACAGACAGCAACTATGAAAAGAGATTAGTGCCAGCGGGGACTCTCTTTAAACAGCAGTAATATAAACTTGTCAAACTCTTACTGAATTACTCAACTTAAAATGAGAGATATGCTGAATAGTTACATTTAAAGTTTGAATCAATGCAGTGCAAATTAAAATTAATGCAAATATTTTAATTATTTATTCAGACACACTCTGTCCCACTGGAAAGTTGAATCATTTTTCAATTTCAGATTTTAGATTTCAGGTTTCTAACAACTTAGGGAGGAACTTATTCCCTGAGTGTTGACAAAAGGGCACAGCCGGTCTCCATTAATGCATACAATAAGACATGTGACACCTGTGCCTTATTTCTAATAAAAAAATACAACAACTGTCATTTAACTTTAGATGTGTCACTAGTACCACCAGAGTCTAAAATCACTTTTTAAAAAGTCATGTTGAAGAATGAGATGTGTGGACGACAGCTTTGGTATGTGCACAGACTTTATGATTTATGATGCTGGTATGTTATTCATGCGGATACTACACCCTTTACACCTACTTAGGCTTTCCAGTGAAAACAAATGCATTCCTGTGAAACAGCTGGAAGAAGCGTTGAGTGATATCCCGGGGGCCACACCCCGGGGACTTTTGTTTTAACCAAGGTCAGACGTTTTTTCCTGTTAGCAGTTTTAGCAGAAACAGGTGCTTAGTGCAGTTTAAGTTATTGTTACACTCAAACATAACGTTTTTCTATCACAGAATACGATACTACTCATCAATTCATGCAACCATCCATCTCCATTATGTGCTAATTCCTGTTGAGCTTACAGAGGAGCTTGAGCATGCAGCCAGCATGCACTGGGTGGAAATGCTGTCAGTATATCATAGCGCTTTCACAGAAAGACAAACACATTCACACCTAGGGCGATTTAGAGTTTCCTCATGATCTTTGCATATTTCTATCGGAATCTGTCTTCACAGAGAGAGAAGATGCAAACTCCAAACACAAAAGTCCAGGCCTGACAGTCTTGTATGCTGCATATGATTCAATGAAGATGAAAGTTGCCCCCAGTCTCGCTGAGGCCTTTGTGGTCTGCAAACATCAATCTGCTCTACAGTAGATTATTTTATGGCTCATTTCAATCACTGAATTTGTTAGAGCAGAAAATCCTTCTGAGGTTTTGTTTGTGGAACAGACAGTCCATACCCGATACTCTTTATATATCTCATAGTCTCACTGTTGCATAATACTGAACTTGTGACGGTAGGAGATTTCACAGATCTTTAGAAATGTTTATCTGAATTGCCACTATAAAATACTGTCTAGACAGATTCCCTGTTCGTTCATCATCTTTTTTCAGCCACACAGATGCAAGGTTTCAGCTGCACTGAATATTTAAAGGCAAAAATACAAAATAAAGAATGTGGAGAAAAATGCTGCCAGAAAACAATTCATCATGGAAATAGTGAGCATAGGGGAAGTATCCATCTCTCTTCACCAGTATTTGTAAAAGTGCCATGCCAGTGCTGTAGCTAAAGCCGTGATCGATCTGCTCGGGGCAGCCCGGGCACACTGCAGCAGGCAGCTCTGGGGCGTCAGTCATCGCTCAAGTCAGAGCTCAGGGTCCTGCACTATGCTGGAAGGCCTGTCCTCTTTCCAACGACGTGAGATTGCGGCATTTGAAATATTAAGCAGGAGCAGGGGAAAAAAGCAAAGTCAGGGTTTCACCTTTGGACACGTCAAATACACTGAATGTTATGGACCTGTGCCATGTAGCTGACATCCACTGCGATGCTGACTGGAGAAACCCTCCTGTGGCTTTTTAGTCCAATAGAGCATAATGTTTGGCTAAAGTCCTTACCTGCAGCAGCCTCTGAGAAACCATTGCCTACAGTACTCCATATGAATAAGAAGAGGCTGAATTCAAGATCAGTACTTTCACTTTTGTTTAAACCTAAATATAGCCATAAATACATGAGCATTATCAGTGTGCACTTCCACATTCGTGTATATGGATGCTACACCTGACAGATCTATCAGGTGCAGGCCCTGAGCTATGATGCGTTTCTCTACCCACACACTCCCAGCTGCATTATAATTCTGACGCTCCAGGTTCTCCAATCTACTGATAAGGGAAAGCTCATAATCCATAAAAGAGCTGGCAGGGCCAATAGTTCTGTTTACCATTCAGGGATCAGCCTTTGGCAGATGAGACTTTTTTTCACTTCCATTAAGCAAACACAGTAGATGTAAGGAGATAGAAATAATGTGTCCTAATTCATATATCTGTCCTTTTGATAGCTGATTTAAATATACATCATTTAAACGTACATGCTTCATAACACCCAACGGTTATATTAACTACGGAGCTATGGAGCAGTCGACTATATTCACCTTCAGTGTGAGAATTTACTGGTTCTCTCCAGCAGCACAGCTACATTACAGAATGCAAAGGGAAAAATCCTCATGGTGAAGTTTTGCAGTGGTTGGAGAAGCACAATGCTCAAATACAGAAACACCTCGGGGGACATACAGCATCAGCGAGGAGACGAAACTTGTTGTTCTGTTCCAAACGCACAAAAGAGAGATGAGTTTGCAACACAGTAACCTCCAACAAAAAGTCGATTTAGTTTGGAATGAGCAAAATGTTCTGAACTAAACGCAGCTTTAAAAAGCAAATAAACATTATTATTGTCAGGAGTCACTTTCAGCTTGTATCAAGTGCAGTTCATGAAAAGGGTCTATAAGAGTTTTGATGACCCATAACATAATAATGAGATATCCAGAGCAGCTCTGTTGATTAATGCCACCTCCTCTCAGTGTTACAATGTAAAGCAGCTCACCTATAAAAGCTGCAAAACCTAAGTTTCTAAATGAATTAACCAAAAACAAAGCAGCCCATTTTGATTCATAGAGAAGAGAAAAGAAGGCAGACTGAAGAATAATGTGCAGTGAACAAAGGATTGTTATGTGAGGAGGAGGGACGGAATAGAGAGCTGACATTTACTTTGCATTGCAACTGTGGATTCTTGTCTACTTATCACTTCAATACCTATTTTTTCCATTTACTGTGGGCTTAATTTTAAATATGTCATGGTGATGATTGTCTTCAAAACCTTTCCTCAGAGGTGTTATTTATGTGAGTGATGCTTGACAGTTTATAATATAATGCATGTGATTAAAGGATATTTTGAAATGCTTTTAAATCTTCACCTTGACTTAAATTATTGGAGAAAATCTGTTATAACTATAAAAAAGGCAGAAGTGACTTGCGGCATTAACATTTAACCAAAATCCCTATGCACAATCTTGCCTAGTACCAAAATGTACTTTGAAAATTCAGTAATATATAAACAACTTCTAGGAGACAGGGTTGAGTTATACACCTCAGATCAGGAAGTTGACCTTGAAGTTACCAATTCTGATTACAATGATGGAAGAAAAAATTAATAAATACCATATAGAAAATTGCACAAATTCTCTTTTGAGTGTTTATAGAAGATGAAAAATTGCTTTATTGGTTTCTAAAATTAAAAGAGTCTTAGGTTAGGTCATGCCAACAGACTCAAAAGTATTTAGTAAGCTTCCTGAACACATCAGCTGTGAGCTGTTGTCACAGCTGTTCTTACACTGAATGAGCCCCGCCGGTCTGTTGCTGAGGCTTAGGGTAGAATTTACTGGCCAGTTTCTCCAGGCCCAAGACCCAGTGTACTGTGTGAACAAGCATTTCTGCTATGACCTGGCCCAGCAGCAAATCTCAGCACCTGGATATACTCGCCCATCAGTGCGCTGCTCCACTGCTGGGGCAAATTATAGCTCTTGGAGGCTATGACATGGAAAAATAGCTTGACAAATTGTTCCTGGGTCACCTCAAGGGAGTGAGAAGGATGAGACAGACTATGAGGAGATCTCTGGAAATATGAGGCAGCTTGCAGAGATATAGATAGATGTTTCTATTTTGGGCCATCCTTTGTCTTGTTGTTTGTACAGTTGACAATAATTTTCAGTTGATGTCTTCCAACAGATTTTCAGGTGGAAGAACAGAGCAGACGCTGTAAATTAGCCTTTGAATGGTTGCCGTCAGGAAAATCTGCCTGGAGGATAATTGGAGTTTGCCTTATAATTTTACTGTCATCTGCCTAAAGATATTTATCCTATTATGTGATGTCTGGTTGTATGGAGGTATTAGATAAATCTGTCAGATTTATGAATGGAATTGACACTGAGACAATGAACAAAATAATGACCCTGCCAACCGAGCTGAGGAACTTTAAATCCAGACAAAGTTGCTGTTCTTGCGTTCATTTAAATTCTGCTCCCCTGCGGCATTTGTGTACAATCTTTTCTCTACAAGCATAACCTTTACAAAAATTCACTTGGCAAAGGTTGTGAATTATTCAGTCTTATCTCAGAAAAATACCTGCACACTCACACAACTTATTGTAACATTATTACAGTATGACAGAAAATACAGTGCATTTGGTGATAATAAGACAATATGAACATTCAATGCATTGAATCACTTTGCATGACTTTCTCATCACATAATGAAACTTTATTAATTTAAGATTATTAAATTGGACAAAATTCATGTGTGTGGTGTCAATCCTGACAGACAAATGTTCCCAGTAGGTAAAGTAATGAAGATACATTCTGTGCACGTATACAGTAATACATACTGTGAACAAACTTTTTGCAAATAATTGCCTTGCATATAATTGTATAGAATATTTATGTAGCCCATATTCTCTATTCCTCTGGCCTTGTTTTTATCAACTTATTTGTTGCTGCAGTGCAAAACTCCACATCCCAATGAACAGACAAAATTAAAGTGGATATTAAAACAGAGAAGCCAGAGAAAAACTTCAAAGGGAGCTCTTGTAGTTCCACAGCCTATACCCAGTTAAGTGTTTATATGCTGGTAATGGTAATTGCACAGCTCATGCAGTTAAAAAGAATGTAAATTAAAAAAAACAATAAAGATAAAGAAGGACATAAACGACAGCAGAGAGAAATGTGTTTTGTTTGCTGGTGGGACAGCACTGATGTCAGGCTGCTAAAAGCGCTCTACATGCTGCATTTTCACCTTCAAAAACTGAGGCTTTGAACTGTCTCTTGTCTCCGCGTGTTTTTACACATTACCTGTTTGTTTCGGGTGCATTTGGTCCATTTTGGATGGTGTGAAAACTGTCAATCAAACTTTGGTGTGGACTACACAAACAGACCGAGACTGCCTGCAAAGGTGTTTCTGGTCTGAGAACAAAGCAGTCCAGCCACAGGATTTTAAGACGTGTGACTTCAGAATGATTTGAAAAGCTAATCTATTAAAATCTGTTTAGGAGGTGATCTTTCAATAAATTATCTGTATATGTTGCCTTTATTTCTGGTCCAATGTGTGCTCACACAGACTTTGCCTTAGGCTTGAAGTCAAATGAACTGACAGATAATCTTTTCTGGTCATTTTCAGCAATAGTTACTGTGCATTCAGTGCAGACATACAGCATGCATTACCATGGTTACCAAATGATCTTGCATAAATATAAGCTAGGCATCACATCCAGCCTACAGAATGAGAGATCGCTTTCTTAACAGTTCACAGTTCATCAGCAGACACTTTTAATCAGTAGGTTTTTTTTTTCCTGCTCCTGTTGGAACTGGACCAATACTTTTCCTTCTGAGGCGACGGTGAACCAAACTGAACAAGCGGTTTGATTTAGCTGAACCAAACAGATTAGGTGTGTAAGCACCCTTAGTCACTTGTTGTCAACCTGCTTGTTATGGTGCACCAGCGGTGTCACAAGACTAATCCAGAGGTTCTTCATTTATATCCGTGCTTGGTGCCAAGACAAGATACAGTAGGTCTGTTTGTTTACTCTGACCTGCGGTTGTGTGATTCATTACCTTGTTTTTTTTTTTTCTTTCCTTCTTCCACTGTCTCATTCCTCGCTGGCTGTGTTTTCTCTGTGAAGTCATGTGTGACTGCACTGTAGTACAAGGTTATACAAATAAATGATTTTCAGCAATTCTGTTGGTGTTTTTTTTTTACTCAAAGACTAGAGATCCCTAAAATTACAGTCACTCTTCTGTCTCACCCTGCAAGCCCACATCACCCATCAGCACAGCCCAGATGGCTTGAAAGGGGCCTGCCTTGCTCCAGGGAGCCCCACACCAGCTGGAGTTACATGGAGTCAGCAGGGAAGCGTTACCACTCACTCCCTTTGTTGGTGATGAAGCAGGCTGGCTGCCTCCACCCCTCCTGAGGCGTTTCCGCAGTGTTAGCTATAGCTCCTATGGAGGAGACACTGTAAGGTAAATAAACTCAGCCTGAACTGACTGATGTCTGACTTCAATCTGGTGGAAAACTATGCTGCAATGTGTGTAAGTGTGTGTCTATGGATGTGTGTGGTCTGCAGTAGCTTTACTCAACTCTCTCTCTCTGTTTTTGGTTTAACACATGTTTATGGGACAGTTTCTGGGCTTTAAATACAATTTGGCAGAGAGTTATTTGCAAAAGTTTTAAGTTACAAATGTGCACCACAAACTGACAACTAGGACACTAGATTATTTATATATATATATTTTTTTTGGATGTCCTCGTTGTGGGTGGTGGTGCAAAGGTGTGAACAGAGACAAAATTAAAAACTAGCAACATTTTTTAATTACACAATGAAAGCCTGGTAAAAATGCTCTCTTTCTCTCTACAAATTGGCAGTGACAGCAGTGAATGAGAGAATGAACTCACGGTGAGCAGGAGGCAGAAGCTTAATCCTCGATAAGATCTTAATGACATTGTACTGCAGAGATACTCTGTCTCTCATGACCCCCACTATACGGCACACAAGTGCTAATCATCCAACTAATGATCTTTGTTCTGTGGAAATAACAACTCTTCGCTTTTGCAGTTTCACACACAAACAAAACAAAACCAAAAAAAAAAAAAAAGCGGAATGATTAAACACGGTGCTATGTGTGCTGTTACATTCTGCTCAGAGAGCAATTTACAGTAGCCGTTTGAATTAAAGGGCTAAACTCGCACTCGCAGAATATTCATGGTGTTCCACTGGAGCACGTCAACCCACTGTGTCTATCCCCTGAATCAAAGAACGGATAGTATGCCAGACTGGAGACATTTACTCATTCTCTTTCACATCAGTGAAGCAGAAAACTTCATTTATTTATTTATTGAAGAAAAATCACTCAAATCACCCATGCAATTTTCCCTGTGAATTTCCTATTAAACCTCTGGAAGGATTCAATGGGGTGAAAAAGAATGCTAGCACTTGATGCAATCAGCAGGTAATACGGGGATTAATTTTTCATTCAGAGACCGGGTTTTTGCAAATAAATAAGTCATGTGTTTTGTTGTTGAGTGCTGCCATTTATTTTTGTATTTAATGCTTCTTCGATTTTTTTTTTCCCCCTCACATAATACTCAAAATATTATGTCTCACCTGATAAGAACTTAATAACAACATCAAAACTTAGGTTATTGAGTGATTTTGTATGAAGTACTTATCCATAGTCAGTGTATTACTACAGTAGACAGCAGTCAGCATGTCCTTGGTTTGGCGAAGAAGACAGTACAGAAGAAACCTACCACCAGATGTTTACAAAAAGCAGAATTTCACTTGTATGTTTTAACGCGTTAGTTCTGATTTGAACTAAGATCAGTCGTTAACCAAAAATCCTGTTCTGTGAGGTGAAATTACGACTATTATCAATGAAGTCTGGTGGTTATGGAGAGCGATATAATTGTGTCACTTTACTGTTGGAAAGCGTTGTCTGACAGCAAAGTAAATTAATGAAAATATTCAGTACCTTAAACTCTGACAGCTATGTTGGTCTTCCTTTTCCGCTTCTCCAAACTGTGCACATGGCAACCTCTGTCTACTGTAGGAAATACAGTGACTATGGGTAAGTATCTCATAGAATCACACTTTAAATAGCCCTAGCCGTAAGCTGCTATTAGGGCAGCATCATCAGCAGCACTGTTCTTGTACTTAACAAACCTACAGGAAATCTATTACAAGTGGGTGAAAGTGGATGCAGGGAATGCCGTTTCATTCTGCAATCATGCTTATAATTTCCAAGAACTCATTTTGCCTGATTGGCGTTGAACACACTGAGAAGTGAGAGGAGGGTGGGTGATGGAGCAGATCCCTGGGGCAGCTGAAGCAGGAGATTGATTGGTTTCTGAACCTCTAGGACAATGTGGGAGCTAAGTAATTAAAAATTTCTCTGTTCTTTTGAGAAACAAAGTAATAGTGTTGGCTGTTGTTTTATTTCAATAACAACTTTGCTGTACAACAATAGCTCTAATTTACATGAAGCAAAGCATAGAAAAAAAAAATCTGAAAAATGGCATTTCACGACAGTCTCTAAAATGGCAACAACAACAAAAAAAAAAAATCTAGTTTAGTTCCTTTTATCAACTCTGCCTCTCCCTACTCCATTTTCTTCTTTGTGTGTCAGAATAATGATGAATTATCTGTGCACTGCTTCCCTTTAGCAGGTATAAACCCAGCTATCTTATGTGTTCATGCGCTATTTGAAACTTGTAGGTTATGTACGCATCCAAATAAATCATTTCTTATCAAGGTGTATATTACACAATGAGCACTCGTGAGTTTAAAGGGTCCTCTCAGAACAATTTCACCTCTCTGCTCAGTGCAGAAGAAACAGATTAGAAATGCAGAGTCACAGTCTCCTTGCAAAGCGGATGATGTCATATTAGAAGCAGCACAAGTTTCAATGTCAACAAACCTCTTTTAAAAGTCACACAAATAAACATCAGACTCTGGACCTTTTGTCAAAGCCTCCCACAAATCCTTGCTTCTTTCTTTGCTTCTTTGAATGTGGAGCTCATAAAATGCTGAGGCTTTGTTTTATGGCTGTTGTCACTGCCTGTCTGATCTGGCAGACGAGCTGATCAGATTTAAAAAAGAGAAGAGTGCAGCCATGAGCTCAGCAGCCTCTAATTTCCAACAATTATCACATTGTTTGTGTGGCTTTTGCTGCCTTTGATGAGGCTATTTAAGGTCAAGTACTGCAACCTAACCTAACGTTAAACAAAGTCTTTTTGTACATCATGAACATGGACAGGATACAGTGCCCTTGAGTCTTGAGCTTTCTTCTGTGTGGTACAAAACTAAATACTTTGTATCCAGATTGGCATACCGAGATTGAGTTTAGAAAGTTTGGGCAGCAGAAAAAAGAAAGAAAGAGAGAAATATTCTTTTTTTCAAATTGTGGTTTAAAGTGCGATTCCACTCAGATTTCTACAGATGCTGAAATGGACTTGTATTTTCTGGTCTACTGACCACGTTTGATAACGCATTCACACACATTTATGCCAACTGCTCATAAGAAGTGATAAAACTCAGCATCCAAAGTGCTCACAATGATACTAAACTCACCCATGCACACCAACACTCACAAAGCCATCGGGAATTAGGGATTCAGTACTGTCCAAGGACGACTCACTGTACCACCTGTGCCACAGTCACCCTTGAAGATCTGATTTGAGATTTGCCTGCAGTCTAAACAAAGCCATTGAGTTTTTGACTAGAATAAAAAATCTAGCTGAAAACTAATACAGGAATGAGCTAATCCTTGCCAGCATGGAAGAAAGACCAGGATTGTTAAAACTGCCAAGGGAGATGATGTGTCAAGAATGAGTGCTCAAGACCTCTCCAAGCTGAAATGCCCATTCCACCTTTAATTACCCGGCAGCAAATGTAAATTATATTCACATATGGCTAGCTTCCCTGCAGGTTCCCTTGGCTCTGTGCTACTGTTCAAACCCATTAGCCTGTAAATAAAGCCAACAATCATCAGACAAAAATACTTTACAATCACTCATTGCAGATCGCTGTTCTATTACCGTGTTAACTCTTGGTAAAGATGATAAATACGAGGCAAGTGGCTTGAATTATTTTAGGATGGCGCGGTGACTTCATAGTGATCCAATAGGTCTTCTGAACATGACTCTGGGCACTACCTGTCAGCACATAAAGGTAATACATCTCACCACTTCAGAGCCTTACTGCCAACAAAGTTCATAGGTGATGACTTGATGTGTCTGTCTCATTAGGTGATGTGCATGTACTTATTTTCTTTTACTTTAAGGCCAAGCTTCTTGTCCTTGAGGGAATGTTGTTGAATTACCACCTACATCCATCATCTGGTGTTAAGTCCCTTGTTCTCCTGCTGCCCTCCTCTGCGGACTCCCTTGCATTGACCTTCCTCTTGGCACCATGGGTAAAATGCTGCTAGAGCTTAAATCAAGCCCATCCTGAACAGACTATTCCAGTACCCCCCGAGGTAGAGCCTGTTAGAGATGTAATTAATCAGCTTGCAGATCCTCCACGCAGCACCTCCACATCAGAGTGAAGCAGACACCAAACAGCTCTAAATAAACGTGGAAGGAAATCAAAGGAAAGACTGGGAATCAAAGCAGATATTTGTTGAAACGCAGCTCTTTCGCCAATGAAAGAAATGTTTTAACCAGGGTCCGTTCAAAAGCCCTTACTCAGCATTTTGTCCAGACGGAAGGCTTGATGTATGTTCAGTGAAAAGGGCTAAATCAAGGAATGAACACTATCAAACAAGGAAGCTGCAAGATCACAATCAAAAGCAATTCTGTCACTGTCGCGGGATGATTTATGACAGAATTAACAAGGCAGACAAAGAAAGACAAAGTACAGAGAGAGAAGTATATTGTATATTTGAGTGAAACAAAGCTCGACAGAAAGAATGAGACAGACAAAATGACAGAAAAGGGAGAATTTGCTGTGAAACAATTGATTTAATACTTCTCGTATTGCAGCCCTGACAGAATCCATGACTGCCTCACCTGCTTTCATTTTGTCATGTCATTGTAATTTCATTCCCTGCAGTCTCAAAAGACCCAGGGACATTTCAACTTTCTTTAATATGACAGATGTCCAATAATTTCGCATTTAATCTCCGCCCTGCGGGTGCAAAGTATGCGAGGCAGCAAACCGATGCCACTGTAATCAGTGAGATGGTGGATTGCTGGTGATTCTGAAATTGGATACTTACTCATCCAAATTCACTGTCCTCATTAGAATGTCAGAAGAGAGTTGAGCTAGAGCTCCATTTTTCCCCCCTTTTTGAGTCATGTCTTTTCTGAAAGGTGAATAAGGCACAGAAAACTTTGCACCCATGACAGCGAAATTTGACAGGGAGAGAAATGTTCTTGCAATGTGCTCTTCGGTTGTTAATTATAAGGACTGCTGCAATTCTGCCACGGTCTAAAAATATATAGCCTTTGGTTGTTTCAATTACACTTTTATTTCTCTTTTTTCACATATTCAGTGTGTGTCGGTGTGAATTTGTGTGTGTGTTAGAGAAGGAAAGAGCGAGCCGTGATGAGGAGGCTGGTGGAAGAGGTGATTGAGTGAATCGGAAATGATATTGGCCTGGTGGAATCTCCCCCTATAGTCCCTTGTTCGATAACATTCACATCCACTTTGTGCCACTGTCCCTTAGCTATAAATTAGTATTCTCACTGGATCGGCAATACAGGGGTGAAATTATAATTGTGTTGCTTCAATTAAAACCATGTTGCTTTGGGAGCCACCTTTGAACATTATTATCTCATTCCAGTAATTTCTGCACCTTAGGAATCCCACGAAGAGCTTCTGCATTACATCTTTCTAAATTACTTGCGACACGAAACAATGAATAGATTAACCTTATATAGCTCGCCATGTCAACGTTTTGCAACATATAAGCAAAAATTCCCAAGAGTTTTGCAAACATTTCCATGAAAAGATTTTGATTCTTTTGACTTAAGCTGAGCATCTCTTCTACTGCTGTTACTCAAATCACGGACTGTCCCCTTAGTTGGCTGAAGTGTGAAAAATATAATGATTCTGAAATGTTCCTGCAGTTCTGTTTATTGCCCCGGTAAGGAGTAAACAGAGGACTAGGTTCATAACCGGCTCCAGGTTGGAAGAGGGTCACAATTTCCTGAGGCCCAGGTCTCACTGAGCTGCTGTCAGCTCCTTGTTATCGCTATGTTGCCCTGAGTTACAATATGATGTGTCAAGCTCGATTCAGTAAAAATGAGCATTGGGTAAAGGTAAAATATACCATACCATATATCATGTGTTCAAATGTAATCTTGTAAACCTTTGGCAAGACATTTGTATAATAAGTCTTTTAAAGAAGAAATTTGTTGATGTTTTCACATTTCACACAGTGGTGAGGAATACTCTGTACTGTGTTTAAAATCTGAAAATAGTCAGCTGGCTCTGAAGATGAAGAAACAAGTAAGTTGACCAGATTTCTGTAGCCTGCCTCTCATCTCTGCCTGAGGCTAGCAGCTTAAGGCTACATTTGCCAGTACTACCATAAACACCCGAACCTTCTGCCGAATTGTCAGTGGTCTGGTTGCCTTGTGGGTAATTTGAACACCAGATTTTCCAGATTTTCTTTTAACTCTCCATTGTGAGTTCAGCTGTGTTTTTTATATCAAAGAAAACAGCATTATAAATATAATCTGTGCCAATGATATGAAATGGTTTACACTTCCTGTCTCCACCCGTGATCGCCAAATGTTGTTCGGAAGTGTTGTGAACACTGTGCTGAGGAATGAAAACAGATTATGTTGTGCTAGAGATGGTTCACAAAGATATTTAAGTTTCAGTTAAGTTGCTTTTATTCATCTTTGGTGAAACCAGACTGATGATTCAGCACCGGCTCAGAGAAGAGATATCTGTTTTGACAGATATTGTGAGTGTGTTTTTGCTGAGACAGACAGGTTTTGAGAAAGTTAATTTTCTCCTGATTTGTCTGTCTGGAAAATGTCATTTA
This sequence comes from Protonibea diacanthus, assembly GCA_028641955.1. NCBI lineage: Eukaryota > Metazoa > Chordata > Actinopteri > Sciaenidae > Protonibea > Protonibea diacanthus. The sequence continues at coordinate 20,477,287 of CM053985.1, forward strand.
GTGTCAGAACGTTCAGAAGATATGTGGCTTGTGAAAAACGAGTCATATTTATCTCAGTTACTATATGGTGAATGAATCGCTCACAATCTGTGTTCACCTTCACTTCTGCCATTAGAGTCAATAGCCTAAAGCCTACAATGTTTGCACCATGAGACCACTTTACTGATATTACCAACTGCACACGTGGAAAATGATGAAAAGACAACTGCTAATACTAGACATTATACTAAAAATGGCTTGGTACACATGATGCCATAAGAAGATGGATTGGAAGATACCATTATTCATTACAAAACAATAATAGGACTTGGAATTATAAGCAATTTTTAAAAAAGATACAAACACAAACATTTGAGACCTGCATTTGTATGACATAGATCTGGTATGGTCTGATAGTTTCAGTCAATGATCAGCTTGTTTCATGCGTAAAACTGTCGATACCTGCGTCCACTCACCAGGCAGTAAAACACAAAAGAAGATGATTATCATTAATAGATTATTTTTTTTCTTCTTTGCTAGACTGTTCAATTTAATCTTTTTTTTTTCCATTTTCCAGCTCTTATACATTGATTGTTCCTCCATGAGAACTTGAAGCCTCAGGTTAATTTGGCACTTGCCTCAGTATGCTAGACAGCACTGATCAATGACTGATCTTGTTGTTTTTTGATTGATGTTAACCGCCATCATCCTGTGCAATATATGATAACTCTGTACTAGACACATTGTGCAGTACAAATGGGACAACACAGTAGGCAGAAGCCCAAGACACAGGCATGATTTATTGGGTACAAGTAGAATACACTGTAAACCAGAGGAGAGGGAACTTTTTAATGGATTCTCTGTGAAAGACAAACAACTGGAAGTGTTCCTGTTCATCTTATTGAATGGATTTGGGGCCTCTGGCACCCGCCAGGTGAGCTGTCAGAACTTTAACAAGCTTAGTGGTTTACAATGCTTTACTTGGATTTTCTACTTTCATTTTCTATATTTTCTGCCCCTCTTTTTTGGGCAATAAAATGACTAATATCCTACTGTCAGATTTATTCTGTCCCGTAGTTGGTTTCCTGGCCACATAAAGCCTCTGTCAATCTCAATCTGCTGGCACAAACTGAGCAACAGCAGTCAGTATAAAGCGGCCTCAGCACAGCCGAGAAAAATCAATATCACTTTATTTGTGGTAGATGTGAAATATGAGATTAATGAAAAATGTCCTATTTCTGAGAAGGTTACATTTTCTACTAATGTGTACTTGACCACTGACTGATTATATTTTCATCCATTCCAATTCAGTTGGGTGACGAGAAAAAACAGAACTGCTGCTGTGTTGTTGCTTTGCTGACCTGCACTGCTGCAAAATATGCACTTTTTTGTACTAAATGTATCGGTTGATTTGTTACATTAACATATTCAATAAATCCTGACAAATGCATCCAGAAAATCCCATTTTGAGGTTTTCCCGTGCTGTTTTGCTGTTCTAAACACTTACTGGGGGAACTCCTTGCTTCTGTGTCACTCAGAGAAATGATGAGAAAAATTCACACAACTATCACCACAAGACTTTTCATCACTTATCCCCAGGTAATAAAAAGATCAACAACGGTGTGAGGAAAACAGATTTTTTTTCTGTTAAAAATGACTGTGGCACAAGCCACACAAGGATTTCTGTCAGGTATAAGAAGAAGAAAGCTTTGCTGCAACGGCACAGGGAAATTACATAAATCATGTGGATGCGCTAGCAGATGTTTTAAAAGAGGTAAGATAATTAGAGATTGGCAGATTTATAAGAAGTTTTGTTATCAGTCCCATAAACAAATAGTGGATACATAAATAGACATAAAAGTCCTAACACTCACTCTCAGCAGCATGTCAAGGAGTTTTTAATGACAGGTTTATGATGGCATGAAGCCAGTAAGCTGTTGTTTGTGGCCTGCTGAACTGAGCCAGCGTTTGACACAAAAAGGTCTTGGTCCCAGCATTTATCACCTGATGAGCCGGATATTTTCTCCTCTCGGTTTTCTCTCTGCTGCTCCAGCCTCCACTCTGCTGTGTGCTCTATCACATTGGATGAAACAAAAACATAATCAGGGTTCTGTCAATTTTGAGTTGTGTGATGTGGACAAGGCAGATATTTTGAGATGCAAAATAAAAAAAAAGAAAAGAAAAAGGCTGTTATGGCACACCACCAACGGGTTTCAGTGACAGCTGAAAATAATGAAACAAACATGCACCGTTTGCAGTGTTTTTTTGGTGGCTTCCAGTTTTGTCAACAAAGCTGGTTTATATTTCAAAGCACTGACAATTAGAGCAAACACATTGTTGATGCTGAAACAATATGCAGGCAATAGCCTGGAAAAAGTGGCTAGCAAGCAATCCTTTATCACATTCCAGTGATGCGTTGGGGTATATTTAGATTGTCTCCTTATAGTTTATACTGTAAAATAAACCAGGTCAAGATTTTAGTGTTGCATTTTGTATTTTAAATCCCTCAAAGCATCAATCTTGCTTTTTTATCAGACTCTTTAACCGATCCATCCGGTACAGCCTTTAGTGTTTTGTGTATTTCAGTACTGGACACCAGTTGGCAATTCACCACTCAAGGTCTAAGCTGTTGCTGTTAAAGCATCTAAACAGCACAATATCCTTCCATTTTCCCTTTTATTGGATGTGCCCTGTCTATCCAGTCTTTCAAGACCTTGCTCAAAACACACTTGTCTTTACTATGTGATCTTTCCCCCTGTTGCAGTTCTATATACGGCTTTCTGCGAGACAAGTAAAGAACAATGCACAGGATAACGCAGTGTGAATCTTGAATCTAGGTGCCATAATGTACATTATGAATTTACAAGGATGTTAGGGATTAATCATATCCTCCATCTGTGACTCCATGTGTTGTTAATGTTACAGACTGAATCACAAATGCTGCTTGGATGCTACAAGTCAGTAAGGAAATGACTCATGCTCCTGGATGTGATGCTCAGGCTCATCTCTCTCTCTCTTCGCCTTCTGCTTGTGGATGCAGGCAAGAAGTAAACTTCAGAGAACGGCGTTCTGCATTCACTGTAACATCATTACTGCTCCCATTTGGTTTCCCTTTCCTTTATACTCTTCACACTGCTGAATGTCTGGCTTAATTTAAAACAGGCTTCATATGAAGGCCCCTTACAGTCACTTACTGTTGGTTGTTTACAACACTATCTGACAGTTATTCTTCTCTCCACCCAAGTGAAAGCAGGAATATCTCAGGAACCTCATCCCACACACTGACCAATAACACACATCATGTTGTCCAGAAGCAAAGACTGCAAGGGTGACAAAGAAATACAGTGTGTCTAATTTGGTTTCCTTAGTATACAAATGATGCCTTTACAAAGACTTATGTCCCTGTTGTGTTAAGGGTACTGCAAATAGAGAGAAAGTGTGAGATCCTTTTGTGAGAGTGGTTTCTCATGGCCTTTCATTGGCAAACCCCAAAGGTATACATTTAAAAATAATAATACATTTGCTGAGCTCTTACTGCTCTCAAATCCAAGCAAAGACTGCTATGGTTTGACTTGTGTCTCTAGTGGAGAGTGTGGAATATGTTACGTTACTTGCCAATAAATTAACAGTAATCAATTCATGATACTTTCTCATTTCCTGATTTTAATATCTAATATGTTAAGAATAGTTAAATAATGCTACACAATAAACAGAAAGCTTCTGTAGCTATATATATAAAAAATAAATGATCCTTCCTAGTCCAGTTTATTGAAGTTTTAGTGGGCTTTGCCATTACTTTCTTTTGTCAGGGAAAAGCTGCACTGAAATTGTCCTGCTGATTGACTGTATAGACCCAGCTCTAAAAAGAGTGCTCAGAAAATCCACATATGACGAGGGACTGTAGAGAAGCCCAACACTATGACCATTCAATTACTGGACAGTTCAGTTCAGTTTCACCAGTGCTCTCTGAAAAACTTTTAGGTTTTAGGATTTTAGGTGATTTTCTCTGAGCAGATACCGCTCTTTCCACAAACAGAGAGACTTCTTAACAACCTAAACTGCCAAAGGGAAGGTCCAAAGAAAAACATAAGTACATCACTGCCAGGCTCATTGTAATTGGTGTAATTGCTTCTTTCCTATCACCTCTGAATAGTGGGTTTTCTTTGCAAAGGGTAATGGAAAAACTTGTGGCTCTTTTCTTGTAGAAGGAGATACTAGTACTTTGTTGCTTAAAGATATTACAAGCATATTAGGTGAGAGAGTAATTGCTCTATTAAAATAGCCCCTGGGTAGACAAAGTAAGGCAAAACAAATTGCAACAGAGTTCATCAAATTTACACTGTATATTATGCTTATGGGGTACAATGCCGCTTTGTATAGTAGTAAATACAGAGGTGGGTAAACTAGTTTCCTCTCATTGATTGATAGAATTGATCTGAAAATTGATGAGTAAACTGCCAGCCTTGTTTCAATGAGGTAAATAAACCCCAGACTGTGCCCTGTGTATCAGTGTTTGCCTTGATGTATGTGCTTTATCCACAAGTGTTTCTTTTGTCTGTGTTATGTCCTCTGACATCTGAGACATACAGTTTGAATTATATTCTAGCACAATCCCATTCAGTCAAGCTCAGATCCAGTGACCTGTTTTATTCATCACATCCTTAATTTTCATTGTGTTTACAGTGTATTCAAAAAGGTACAATATATGGCTGATGGATGATAGTCTGTGGAAGTTTAATCTCTGCAGCCAGGGTTCAAATATAAACTTGTGTTAAATAGAAAATACCATTATCACACAAAATGTCACAACTACAGTCAACTACAGTCAGTATAACAAAGCAGACTGAAAGGTAGAGTATCATTCTGCATCTCAGCAGACAATGGCACAGTGGCCTGTTGAGTGTTGGCTTCACACTACTTTGGTACTCAGCTGCTGAGATGCAGTGCATTAAGCAAGCAGAGGAGTCTCAGAAGCCTATTTTCTACTGGATAATGTCACGTTGAAGTTTTATACCAGAGAAGTACGGTACTTTAATACATTTTAGATGTAGTGTACTTTTACCTTACTTTACTTGAGTATGTCCATGACATTTCAACTCCTTCACGCTAAAATTGGCCAGCTTTTTGTCTCTATAAATCTATTAAGGTTGTTCGTTTAAGACTTTTGAATACATTTGCATATTCATCAGTACAAAAACATATTCAAACAGTCCAGGGCGGAAATTCACTATAATCTGCCACCATATCATTAATCAGTGAAATTCCCCTCTAAAAATCAGCATCTGTATCACTCTTAAAATCCCATATTGGTCAAGCTCTACTGATGTTGGAGCACATACTGCAGTACAGTGTGGCAGATGGTATAAAAATTAGCACTGTGACAGTATGGATTTTTCTTACTTGTCATGAAAAAACAACCTATCCCTGTGGGTTTGTGGTTTACCATTAATGTCCCACCTCTACCACCCCAGTAGTGGTCCATGAGTCAGTCGTGCTCATTACACAAGGGGGGGAAAAAAAAAGTTGTCTGATGGATGAGCAAAAGATGGGTGACACGTCTCCTCAGTGGTTGGTTCTGTTGTCTCACAGTAACAAGGTCATTGGTATGAATTAGCCTTTCTGCAAGGAGTCTGCATGTTCTCCAGGAGCTCTAGCTTCCTCCCACAGCTTAACATGATGTTTGTCTGTATCAGCTCTGTGACAGAATGGTTATCTGTCCATGATATACCCTAGCTATCACCCAGTGTTTGCTTGCATAGGGTCCGAACCCCCATGATCATCAACAGATAAGTGGATTGAAAATACTGATGACGGATGGAATCGTGTCATGAACTGAAGTGTTGACCAAGTGGAAATGTTATCCCATTAGTGGAACTAAATGGAAAGTCCTGGGTCAAAAGTCACTGGAATTCATCCTTCGGAGATCATGAAAATCTGTTGTTGTTTCATGGCAATTACTGACTAACAGACCGACAGATGGATGAACCAACACCGCCATTTCTGGAGGTAGTTTGCTAACATACAGTAGCTAAAAATAGAGCAATAGGTGTATGTTGATTGTTAGGTGACACTGTAAACAAGATAACCTGGCTTTACAATGCTGAGCCATCTGAACACCATTGGTGCCTTGTTCCCTCCAGACGTGGAGCCAATTTGGGATCACATTCAGGTCACACCATATGAAAGTCTGAGATAAATTTAAATTGGACTAGCTCAGTGAGCTGGGACTAGGGTAGCATTGTATGTTAATTATATGGCATCCTCAGTGCCTGCACTGTACCTACAGACCTAAAAGAGGTTACTCCAACATACCAGGAATGCTGCCATCTGCCACATTTATTTGATAAATCAAAATTTATGTTGGCTTTGTCAGTGGAAAATACAAAGTAACATTCATTATGACAAATGGAAACTAATGATGGATACATGACCTTTTACTTCTCTTTTTTTTATGCGATACACAACATGAATCATTAAACTTAATGAGCTCATTTGGGTTGATTTTGAAATGTGAAAGCTATTTTTCTGATGGGTTTTGAAAAACAACACGAAAAGGAAATTGTATGACTTCATCACGACACTGACTGCTCTGCAAAGCATGAACTGAAAACAAAATTGTGATGAACTATAATCAGAAGCACTGATTGGTTTGGAAAAATATAAGCCAAAGAAATACAACTTAAGGTCTGGAAATGGAGAAGGAAAAGAAAATGAGGGAGGATTCGTGCATTTACATCATTTTTGTGTTAAATTCATGATCCTCAGCCTTCTATCCTTTCATCTTTGTAACCAAACTACACCCTGGGTATGCTGACAGATTGCACCTTTTCCTGCTGTGAATGTAAAAAGCCTGGAGGCCAAAGAAGTCTTAACCAGTGTTTAACATTCTATTGCCAGGAGTTAGCTGTGTAAATAATGCATAGGTGCAGTAGCAGCAAAACTTGTGTTTACAAGAGCAATTATCAGCTCAGAACCTCTGCATGTCCCTGGAGCTTGAACCACTTTTCCGACAAACTTTAAAAAAAAAAAAAAGTAAGAAAAAAAAAAAAGAGTAAAAGTTGGAAGCAAAAGAATTCTGTTGGATACTAGTCAGACTTTACATTTTGTCCTAAAATATTTGACATGGTGATGCAGAATAACGCTTTACTTCTCAATGGAAGTTGTGAATTGTAAGTGAAAGTGTAAATTTAATGTTTAGCTATAAGTTAAAGCCCAACCATCCCATGGTACAGTGCAGGGCTAGAAAATTTTCTCTGTATATAAATCACGCATACACAATGAAAATATGTATATTAGCCACATCTAGCACCTCACTGAGCTCTGTTATCCCTGCAGATTATTGCTCTACTCATAATCCTCTTTTCCCTATGCCATACACATTTAATATCATTTATCTTTAAAAGTTCATAAACTAAATTCTACTAAACTCTTGATTTTTGTCTTATTTTCTGATAGGCAAGTAAACAAACAGGAAGTTGTGTAAGTAACTCCAGAGCAGTTACAGTTTGGCTCTCTCATTTAACAGTGTGCTGACATTAAAATAGCCAATATTTCATGTCAAATGAGATGATAGGCTGGATTTGTTTGAGCTTTCTGTTCATACAGCAGCAACATAAAGCTTCACAAATGTGTTTACATGCTTTATGAACACATTCATAGGATGAAACCACAGAACAATATCCATCAATGATTGCTAATGACAGCCTTCTGTTTATACACAACCTGTAGCAAGGGACACGAGAGCCATTGTTTCATGTCTCCAGTCGAGTGATCTGCACCACACTGATTAGATGGCAGCACATTGTGTGTGTCCCTTACGCTGGCGTCAGTGGCAGGCAATAACAAAGATTGATAGCCGAGTTAGGACGGCCATTTGGGGCCTTGATCTACGGCATCGGATCTCAAGGGATGAAGCCATCCCAGCTACACTCAGCTGCCCAGGGCCGGTGGTCACAGTAATCGAGAGGAGATGTATTTATAAAGTGCCCTGCTCAGCAATCCCACTCATTCCAGTAAATCTGAGGGGGAGCTGAAAGGGAAAATGTCACAACCCAAGGACACTACAAGGAGCTAACCCTGCCATTGCCAGCAGGTAATTGGGGTGTCAGTGTGTCCCAGAATGCATTTCCTGCTATCACACCTTTTGGCTGTTAGGTACTGTAGCACCCCCCTGCCAGTAGTGAAAAGGAGACATGGAGAGAGGACTGGAGGCAGACAAAAGAAGACAGAAAAGCACAAAGGAAGTGATACATAATAATGAGGTGCACAGTGCTTTGATGTCATTAGCATATGAGATATTAAAAAAAAAAAAAATCTGCAGTCAATTTGTGTATTACATATCTTAATCTTGATGGAAAACAACATCAGAAGTATGTAATTATAAGTGATTAAAAAACAGTGTCCACCTTAGAGGTAGCTTTGATGCCAAATATTTTGGAATGTTTTAGCATACTAAATGTTAGTCATTTGTCACAACAGTCCTGCAGCCCTTGCTCTTTTTACTTGCTTAGCCTATTGTTTGGCTTTAGCAGCAAACACAAATCTCACACAGAGGTATTGATTAGGGGCTTATGACAAAATCTATATGAAATACATTGAGGTATTAAAAGGAGAGCAAGGTGGGGAAAGAATTCAATGACCTGGTGTAGAATGAGAACGTAAAAGAATGTTTTGGATACAGCCGCTTTCTGGGTGCCTAACTGCATATTTCCCTGGTAAATTCCCAACATGAATACAGACATTGTGGCACATTTCATGTTATGCCTGAAAATTAATATTCATAGATGGGGATGAGCATTGACTGTAAATTGTGAACTTGTTCCATCAAATTAAAAGGCCAAGATAAGACAGAATTTGCAGTAATCATTCAAAAGATGCTACAATGAACTGACATGACACCAGTACCAGAACAAATCCATGGGGAAACACTAATGTGTTGTAGATGTTACACAGATGTCCTTTCAATTAACTAATTAGAAGGAAAGGGAAATGATATTGATGTATGGCTGCGTGTGCTTAAAACATCCATGTCTCTTCATCCCTGGTCCAAATGCAAGGCTGCCACTTTCAACTAGCAAGGCTGATGGAGATCAAACGGTAACTGATGTGTAAATGAGGACAAGAATCTACCATGTAAATGTAAGAGAGAGAAAGTTGACGGTGCTGATACTGCGCAACGTGAAAGCTGTGTTGTCATCTCACCAACTGCAATGTGGGGATTTCAAACACCAGCGTTTCTTCCTCATGGAATGGGACAGTTTAAAGTCAAATCTCTCTTTCATCCTCCTCACCTAGCATCGCTTTCCACTTCTGTTCAGATTTTATTCTTGAAGCATAGCTGTTTTGAAACGCCCTCACAAATATACTGGGTTGATTTACAGTAAAGTTACACAAGGTATATCATAAAGAATATACGATAAGCAGTGAACTTCACACAGAGGAAAAACATTCACAGAAAAGCAGGCTTCAAAAGGTGCATAAATAATAAATAATAGAAGCTACAGAAAATACAACAGCAGAATATATAAGGTATTGTGACTATGGAGGCATTGCTAAGGTACAGTCAAACAAGGATTTAGTATTCCGTGTTGTGCAGACATGATGTGCTTGTGGAACAGGTATGACAGAACAACATATGGAGAGGGAAAAACATTGGGAATTAGCCAATCTGGTCCCACTCCCAAGTCGTGAAATACTGCTGCATTGTTTGTGGCCCTCTGCTTCAAAATATACTGCTGTAGGTAACCCTCGAGCATCATTTAGCACTGTTTAAGTCCAATGACACAGTATGAAGAGCAAGAAAGCCTATGGAGAAGCTGGAGTGAATGGGTGAAGACTTACATACACAAGGTAACTTAAGTTACAGGTAACAACAAACTAATGATATTTTTGTAAAGCTAATCGAGTTGTTTCTGTGCATAAAACTAACCAAATGACAACCGTTTCACAATGCTAAACATGCATATTTGTTATTGCTAACTTGACTGTGAAGCCCTATACAAGCAGAAATTATGCAAGAGGGTCACCTACAGCATTATATTTTGAAGCGAGGGCCAATGACTAAGCAGCAGCGTTTGATGATGTGGGAGTGAGAACGCGCTGGAGCTGTTCTAGATAATTTTAAGCTTTGATTTAAATCCTGAAGTTCCTTCTAGTCATGTAGGAAGTCAAAGATTGTTTGAGAGTTGCTACCTTTAAATATATTCAAACAAATGGAGGGGAAAAAAAGTGTGCTTTGGGGTAATTTGCTTGATGGGAATCAGTATCTAGCAGCATCAGCCTTCGAACCTGAGAAGACTGCAATTGTTCACATTCCCCGGAGACAGACTTAGCGCTGCATTGAAATGCTCAAACCTCAATGATAAGCAATGTGATATACATATACAGAGCAAATGCTGGAAGATATTTCCCACCCAATTAGCATTATCTTACATTCAGTGAGCAGAATACTTGCCATTTTCTATCATCCAAGTGTGAATAAAACCAATAGAAGGATTCAGTTATAGTATGCCTGTACTGAATTTCACAGTTTGTGTCTGGTGAGCTCCATGTTTGCATTTCAGTAGAAAAATAAACAGATGATTCAGATTGATTCATCAATCCTGACAGACATATTCAGGTTTGCAAATAAAAGGAAGATTTATTTAATGCCAGATGTTTGCCAGGTTGTAACAAGGCTTTGGTTAAGTTCCTATGTGAACTGGTTTTATAATTCTTTTACAGTTCTCCTACATGGCATTGAATGAGATTAGTAAAAACTGAATATGAGAGGCATTTAAAAACCATTTTATGATTTGAGACAAAACAAGCAGCTGAATTACTTCATCATAGACTAAGACAGCAAAGCTTCATCCACTTAAGGTGCCTTTTGTTCTATAATTCAAAAGCTTTTGTATTCCCTGTGGGAGACTTATTGCAAAATACTGCAGTATTCACACCACAAGAGGAATCCCGCTGAATGCCCATAGCTGTTGATTAGAGTCCAGCCAAACCAATCACAATCAGTATGAAGTTATATCCTCTTGCTGTTAGCAAGCAAATTCCACTTAACTGCTCGGTATGTTTAAACTAAAACAGTTACTGGACCTTTGAGGAGGGTTTTTTTTTTTTTTCATTAACATCTTGCTCAAGCTTTTACAGTCACTGTATAGTTACCGAACACCAAATACTCAATTACATTTAACACAGATGCTCAATTAACTTGTGTGTTTCTCTTAAGATTCAAACACTTGAAAATTCAAATAGTTTAATTAAAAGTGGCCTTTTGTCCTTCTGAGTCCGAGTCCTGCCCATCTGGTGAACCAATGCCATGTTACATCACCCAATGTGGACAGTCACAATGTAATCAAAGCCTCTTTGGAAGAGTGCTGAGAAAAATAACAGCTGGTGCTGCAAAAGCAACATGATCAATACAAAGAGCGTGCATGTGTCTTTTTCTAATGAGTACATGCACAGAGCATACATGATTTGCTGTCATTTTAAATTAAAAGAAAATCCACTTTTCAGTATAACAAAACAATTAATCTTTGGTAACACTACAACAAGACCACAAATATACTTAGCAATGATTCATGATGATTTAATGTATTAATTAAGTGTATTTATGTGACTATTTGTTTATTATGTAAATGTTTGCATCTGACGATAAAAACAAAGCTTCATATTTCTATGACAACAGGTACTGTATTGTTCCACTTTTAGTACAGCTAATTTGGCTGCACATTAATAAATGTGTGAAGTAACTGAATTAACACTCCTTAATTGATGATCTGTTATGTATGAATTAATCACATAAAATCATAATGTTTTGATCATTTGGTAATGGTCATGTTAAAACTGCTATTACTGCATCTAACTAACAATAAATTCTTGTCTCGTGTTAATTCTTTTGAATTAAGATAAAGTGTCTTCTTTTCACCCAGAACACCACGCTTCTCTGGCTGCAGGCCTATTATATCACTCCAGCCAACTACAATCCAGCTGAAATTGAACAGAGGTGTCAGTGCACATGTCCCAAGTGTGAACTTCATACAGTAGATTTCATATTGCTAGTGGGGTTAAATTATTGGGCAGTTGGCCAGAGAATATGATTCACCTGGCTGATAAAGGTAATAACTGGTAAGGCAGGGATTGTGGGATATGTACGTTGGCAAGAGGGCGTGTCGAATATAGGCTTTCTGTGATTGTTTTAAGTAGTAGACTGAATGTCTTGATGGGAATAAATCTCATTTGTGGCACCTTGTCAAGCATGCAGAGAGGGAGATACCCAACGTTCCTTCCATTTCTCCCTTGGATCATTAAATTCTCTTTTGGTCATGGCAAGAGTACTTTATTGCTCCCCAGGCCCTCACTTTCTCAGATTGGCAGAGAGACAAGTCACATCACTGCATGAAGTGGCATGCTGCTCCAGCTTGATTTAAACAATGTCCTGTAACATGGCATGTGATAGTCTTTTGTAAAAAAAAATAATAATAATAATATATAAGAAACAGTGTCTTCAGTTTTTTTTTTTTCAAAAAAATTAGTTCATATTCATTTGCAAAAATGTATACCTTTACATAAGGGAGAGACAACTGTGTGTATATGGTACAGAGTTGTATGACTGTTGAATCTTTGCTGCATATTCATAATAATAAGAAATCATTATGGTTCTCTATATTTAGAAATGGAAACACGTCTGGATTCCGGGACTATAAACATAGTACAAGGTATGTATGTATGAAAGGAGAGCAGCATTACTGGAGGGAAATTGAGACGAAATGGTGCTGAAACACTACTATCAAGACTTTCTGTCTGTCTCTAAAAGCTTTCATCCTACAAAACCCCATCCTGTAATTTCAGAGTTGAAAATAATTCCCTGGACTGACTATACCACTGAAATGATAGAAAGTAGAGCCACGAAGAGATCCTTTGTGAAATTATTTGTGGCTACGACAGAAAACAAAAAGGCTCAGAGCACATACTGTAGAATCATTTTGTAACATGTAATTAGTACGTACTCTTTGGTACTTATTTCTTTAGATACATAATTCTATGTTCACTTCAAATCCTGTATAATTTTCCCTATACTAAGTATATATACATATCCACAGAGATAAATACTGAATCTGCAGTGAGAAGCTGCCTGAACGCTGTGGGGACACAGACTCACCTTCCAGTCTGATTTTGTCTTGTTCAGCTAAATCGACTGATTCAGGTGATGCGGTCACTTTGTTTGAAAATGACATAAGTTAAACAATGTCTACACACAGTTTGACAATAATCTTGGTCCATTTTTGCTGTGACTAACCAGCGCATGCAGCAGACCAGCGGCACTTCATCATGCTAGAGCTGACAGACAACAACGGTAAGACTTGGAGCACATTAGGAAAATACAGGTACCTCCATGTACAACTAGTTTCTAATTGTAACTTGCTGAAACATGTCTTTAAAAATAAAACCAATTAGCCTTCTTCCAAGGCAGATAAGTAAGGCTTCCTTAACTTACCAAATTAAATACAGCATAAGCTGAGAACATCTTTATTTTTGGGTGTAACCTCTGCGTGCTTGTAATCTGAGCTTGTCTTATAACAATAGAAGTATTCCTCCATGAAGCCCTTCATGTGCACACCACTTGAATATTTAATTCTCCAGCAGCAGCTCCATCTTGGAGTGACCTTTCAGAAATGACAGAGTGTCATATGTTAGTGCTCGACTGCTGTAATGACCTGTGAGTGTATCGGCTTTCCCTCTTTCTCTTCCTGTTTGGATGTACCAGACACGGTGTACATGCACAGGTCATAAACACAAAAGTTGGATGATGAAAAACTGATAAGTCTGCACTAATATGAGTGCAGTTTGTCTTGCTTTTCCATTCCTCTGTGAGGATCAAGGGGAGAAGCTGTGTCCTGCATCATTAGCATTTATATAGCACATATCCATAGAGCCTCCTTTGAGATCCCTGTGTCGCATTTAGTATGTGATGTATCTGTGTGGGGAAGGGCGTGTGTTTGGTGAGTGTTGAATGAATATATTATGTGTGTGTCCTTGTGTGTGTTGGTGTGTGATAAATTAAAAAATGACAAAGTCAGACACTACATTGTTAGTTATAGAGTTTGGCAGTATACAAGGCAGCGGTGGATCTATTACCAGAAGCTTCTCTCTGTGGATGCAGGGAGAAGTGAATCATACCAAACTCACCTACCGAGTCACCTCCCCAACTTAATTTACATAAATTTCTTCGGGAAAAAGATGACAACTCTGTGCTCTTCATCGAAGGAACTGAGTTGTAAAAATGTGTCAACTGCACTTGAAGTGCAGTCTTGGTGAATTTGGCCTGAGTGGTACTAAAGCTGCTTCATACCATAAATGCCCATAACAAATACGTCTGCAGGAGACTAGTGTTGCTTTAAATGGGGAACCAGAGGGAGAGAGATCACTGCACAACGTGGAACTACAGGCTTTCTGCTGTACTTAAACAGAAGGATACTCATTATAATCAGGATTTCTGCGACACCATGTCCCAATTAAAATGGGGAAGGGTTTGTGTCAACTTGAACGTGAAGAAAAAGAAGAATTTCCAAGAAAGTTTGCAATGTGCCTACACATTTACTGATAAATATCCTGTTCTGAAAGTTACTCCTAAACACTGGCTCACCTTTTTTAAACCACTTCTCTCATTCACTTTGACGTCTGATGTTGTCTCACAGGAAAACTCACAAACAGACAACCCATAGGGCTAAAAGCCTTGAATACAAGAAACAGGAGTGTGAAATCCAACTCCACAGCTTTCTGGAAGTTGTCAAAAATTCAGCTTCTCCACATGACAAATTCTGCAGTGCCTCATGGGGGCTAAAATAAAACTGGGCTGGTGAGCATTACACCTCTCTCTCCCTCTCCTTCAGGGTTTTCTGTATGTCAGAGATGAATATGTGAAAAGGGAGTGTTATACTGGGCTGCAGGTGCTGAATTGAGGTATTAGTTTCTTAACCAAGGCTGAGCCTAGTGCAAATGCTTGAAATCCACACAGCTCCCCATCATTCCGCCCATATACTCTTACCACTTGTCAGCTCTGCGTTGTTCCTTTCCTGATCTCTTATGTCTAATCCATCAACCTCTCCATTCACTCTTAGACTGAGCATGCGTCTCTCTTAAACGTGCTGAGTCATTTCTTTCCATTGTTTTTCTTTCTCATTAGCTGTTTGTCTTTTCTCAACTTCCCATAATCTTTTTTTTTTTGACTAATCACCTGCCTTTGCAAACTGGTGACTGGTTGTGAGAAAACCCACTTTTCTTCACCATATTTCTCCGCGTGACAATACTTTGATAAACTATGCAACATAAATACATTCAACGAATACTTGCTTCAGAGTTTTGTGTTTTATAGCTTAACCTTGGCAATGTGATAAATATGTATTTGTTTTTCCAGTCATTTCGTACGCTTTTATCCGAGTAAATGGATGAGGACAGCTACGCAGCAGTTCGAATCTGTCTATGCAACAAAAAAAAAAAAAAAAAAACACTTAGCAATTTAAATGGGATCAGATGAGCTTAGAAGGGGCAGTTCCCCAAAACACTTTGTGCAGTCAAACTGATAGCTCTAAAGGTTTGAAATCCTCTGTGGGTGCGATAACACCTTCTCTCACAGTTCACAGTGTTGATACAAGAATTTTAAAGCAAAAGGTATGAAAAAAAAAGATAAAACAGTAATTATCTTAGATACTTGGAATGAATGTCTCAGTCTTTTAAATCTCCTAAACACAAGCCTGTGACTCATCATTTAACGATAAAAACAGTAAAACTAAGTTTAATTTCCAAACATTATGATAAGTGAAACTGGCTGATGGTTTAGCCATGAGTCGCTTTGGAGAGAGGAAAGAGAAAAATGTGCTGGCAGTGTCCAAATGAATGAACTCTGAAATACAGTAACTGGCAAGGTTTTTGTTTGTTTTGATTCACTGTAAACTCGCCAGCTTATCATTTTTAATGGTTACTATTTTTAGCCACATTAGAGGTGCAGGTGGCAATGATCCCCTGGCTTTTCATCTCATGCCATCAGCAAGTCTCATTTGCTCATGTAATTCATGACAAGATAGCTCAAAAGCTAATGACCAAAACATAGCCGGACAAATTAATGTGCCAGGCTGAAATGTGCTTACCATCGACATATATCCGCACATTTACCTATAAGGAACAGAATATGACAAAATCATGTCAGGTTTGGAAACAGTGATAGTTTGATATATTGAAGCGGGGCTGTATGAGGTACATATTCACTGTACAGTATTACCTAAAATAGACAGCAGTCAGCATGCCCTCAGTTTGGAGGAGTAGGCAGGGATCAAGCCACAGAAGAAGAGCTATGTACTGCTGTGGACAGGGTCAGCAGATTTTAGCCACATAAAAATAAAGAAAAAATCCATATCTGTTCAAGTGTATGCTATATTAAGAATATTTTCACCACTAGCTGTCAGAACTTGTCTTTTTCTTTGGCACTAACTGTTCCATGCACTGTATTATGTCACTGCTTGGGTCAGAAAGTCACAAGATCAGACTGAAATGAAACTTTATGCTCCTAAAGACGGCACATGCTTGACTTCTTTTTGGCTATGCTGCTGTAACTTTGATCAAGACAGTTGATCTGTGACGTAATACAATACATGCCACAGTTCCACAGTTCCACAGGGCCTATGGGTAAGAATACATAATATACAGTTAGTACCAAAGACAAAGGCTGTATGATGGCAAGGAAAAGTGGTGAAAATATGCTTAATATAGAGTACACTTCAACTTATATTGATTTTCTTCAGCTGGACCTTTTTTGTGGCCAAAATATTTTTTTTTTTTTCTGCTGACCCAGTCCACAGTCGTGCATAGCTCTGTTTCTGTGAAGGCCTCCTTGTGTGCTTCGGACCATTGTCTACTGTACTGAAATGCTGAAGTACCTCATATAACCCTACTTCAGAATATCTAAACTATGCCTTTAAGCTCCAGATACAACTCATACTTTTATCCGAGAATGATAAACTAAAGTTTATATTCAGAATCAATGTCTTCATTGCAATTCTATCTCATTAAATACACAAATTACAGTAGATCCATTTTGTTTCTGATTCTGGGCTTCAGTGTAGAAGTTAACATTTGGTATAGCAAAGCTCATTGTCTGAATATCTGAATCTCCTTTTTCATGCAGACATTAAAAAAAGAGTTAATGCATTTGGGGAAGGGGAGATGGGGATGAGGTGATGGGAGTAATGAACACATCCAGTTGTTTTTCTATATGACAATAAAATACTTGCATGTCTGATGACTGATAATCACCAGGGATTGTTCACTAATTGCCTCATTATGTTTTGTACTTTGTTCTGTACTGTGTTGGGTTTCTATCCTCCAGCGTTCTCCTTCATATTCTCAGTTTCTTATTCATATTGACAAAAAAAAAAAAAAAAAAAATCCCCCAGCAGTTCTGCTCTTGCGTGAGCAACTTGAGAACGACAATAAAGTTAATTGTATTATTGTTTTCAAAATATAAAAAACAGTCACCTTTGTCTGACATATTTCAGCTTCTGTTTCTTTTTTATAAATCTGTAATTATTCTCCCTCTTCATCAAGTGTCATTATTCTTAAAGCTGGGTTTCATTTCTATGTTGTCTGTGTTCTCAGTCAATCAACACGTTTCCTGAGGTGTATTCAATAATTTATTCAAACTTGGCTTGCAGCAATAGCTGATGCCACAAAAGGCAATGCGAGCATACAAGAAGGGAGGACGCTCTAAAAAGAATAAGAGAAAAAAGGAGCCGGATGAGAATTGTTGTTATTGTAGATTTACAATCATGTGCTCGTTTTTTCTTTTTTTTTCCCGTGCAGCACTGTCCCAAAAGATCCTATTGTTGAGAGTCTCTAAAGGTTCACTAGCAGGCGTTTGGTTTCTGTGACCGAGTTTGCTGAATTTCCTGTTTTTGTGTGAATTATTAAGTAAAGGTACTAAGTAATATGGCTGGATATCTTCACAAGTACAAAGACTAATCTTTTTCTATATTGTATTTGAATATTCAAATTCCATCTAGCACCAATTCTTTACTAGAACCCAAAGCAACAAAGAGTCGCTGGCAAAAGGCTGGTTTAACGTCCTCAACTAAATCAACCTAATATCAAACTCCTTTAAACACCCAGAAACTTTTCGATACCACCATACTCTCTTCCACAGAAAAAGATCAATGTTCATTCTTGCTACCCTCAAACTACTCACTGATTGCTTCCTCTTGTAGACTTTGTGACACATGGCTAATATCACTCTCTTCTCTTCCCAAGTTCAGTCCTAAAACTAATTTCCAATTGCGGACAAACTTTTTGCCATTATTCATACGAGTTGCATACTCAAGAAACTTGGCCTCAAACCTGACTTGAGAAGACTATTTATTTTCCCATAACCTCCAAAAGGATTGTCTTTTCCTCATGCACGTCCCATCTAGTCCAACGTTTCCTCTTTTTATAACCTCTATATTGTTAATGGCAGAATCCGTATCAATTTAATACTGCTACTCTCTACTGCTTATCTTTTTAGCTGTTTACAAAGACAGGAAGGGGTCAATGGTGAAGGTAAAAAAAGAAGACACAGAAGGAAGGAAGAGGGTGAGAGGTAGACAGAACATTATGTATGTAGTGAAAAGTATGGGGTATATTTCTTTAGCAGCAGACAAGTCTGTCTGCTGCTACAGCCTATGAGACTAAATCCTGAGCTATAACATGTAATTTTTTGCCAATTTTGCTTTGACCCTCTGATACAAGCCACTCCTCCCCATCCTTTTAGACTGACGGATCTGTACTCTTTCTTGATTTTCTTGCCATTTATTTGAGACTTAACAGGTAGAATAATGTGCCACTCTGTCATTACTATAAAGGCCTCCATTTTAGACGCCACGTTTACATGAACTAACCATTGCTATGGTGATGACACTAAACATCACTTTTCTTTCCTGCTGACACTCGAATTACATCTGAGGTGATGATTGAAAAGACTATTACTTTTGACAACTAAAAACTATTTTCTAATTATTTGTTGATTAACTGTAACCCCTGGACATGAGCATTGATGACTGATTAATCCACCTGTTAATCCACATTTTCATGGGTAACAGGGTTGTGTGAGTTTGTCTCAACCTGAGATGAATCGGTTATCTTTTTTTGCAAGGACGAATCTCTATTTTTATTCCGATATGTAACCACTATTCTCATCTTTATCCTGTTCTCTGCTAGAATAAGGATCCAATTGTTCCTCTGGGTCTCATTAAAGTTTCAACTAAATATTTCAGGGCACAATGGCTCTGACCATTGTGTACCAGATGTTTGTGCTGCAGCTTTCAGGAAATCTGTTTTATGCTTTCATATCAGATAATATACTCAATATGTTTTCATACTTAATTTAAGTTTATTTTCTTTTTCATTATTTACATAAACTACCTCAATCAATAACGTAATGCTATATCCAACAAATGAACAGTAACATCAGAAAATAAAAAAAGGAAATGGCATTTTCCAAAACTATTTAAAAAAAAATCTAATTTCTGGTGTTGAAGCTTTTAAATATGCATGAGTGAGAACAAGGAGATGAGCAGCTAGCCATCTACACAGGACTTTGACAGGTTTTGAAAATAAAATCTCAAAGTTTCATTTCAAAAGCAACTTTAAGTGATTGATGGACGCAGCTCAATTGGTAGCACGTGAATGGTGGGCTGCAGATGACCTTTTATCTGTCACTTGAGAAGTTAAATATTTAATCCCCCTTCCTTTTACTTTAAATGAGGTAGAATGTCAGGTAGAATGTCAGATAACCCTTCATAATAAAATCATTAATTAATATAGGATGCTCTACCCTTAAAGTAAGGTTAAGTATTATAAAACCAAAGGCTATCTGGGCACATTTCTCTTTAATTTGTGTGGATAAATTACTTTTTTTGAATTTTTGGATTACTGCAGCAGTGAATGACCCCTACCCTTAATTGTCCTCCACAAGAAAATCAAACTTATTCTGATGTCTGTCCAACAAAAGACCTGCAGTCAGATATACTTTGTTAAATCAACATGGAGAATCATTAAATTAAACATTTAATCAATCTTGGAGGAAAAACTTGCACTGATCAGACAGATACTGCTGCCAAACTGACCGGGCTTTTTGCCTTTTGAGCAGCCCTTTATGATTCAGCATTACGAGGGGAGTTTACAGAATTATTGTCTGAATCCTTCTGGCCATCCCATTTACTAACAGCAAGGTTAAGTGCTGTTGTTTCATCCTAAATTTGACTTCAGCCAGGACTCCTCCTTACGGTATGCATGCAGCTATTTTTATACATGTTTTATGTAGTGACATTTTTAATTTGTACCCTCAGGGTCCGCAGCATCACTAGGACATCTAATATAAAGAGGATGACATTGACCTTTCACAGCACTCGAGTGTTGGCCTGGAAAGTGGACAATACTGTATTTACATGAGTGTTTCCCATTAGTTACCGACTGCAGCCTAATTTGTCCTGCCACAGTTTCATAATGAACAGAAAATATTCATACACTTCAGGTGTAGCTACCTCTGCACACCACTAAAGAGAGTAAAACCAATTATGGTGGAAAGTGGCTTAAAAACAGTTCAGAAAGTTGTTGTAGAGTGTTATGTCTGTGTTGGCACTCAAAATAAAGAAGGAAAAAGTGTTCAGCTTGTGGTTCAACCATAACATCACGAGCCAACACCAGTAAAGTTACTCCATCCAAATCAAACAAACAGTATTTTGTAAAGCGGCTCATTAATACAGCTGAATAAACGGACCTGAACCACATTTATTCATTGGCTGATATTGCTTCCAGTGAAAAGCCCTGATTGGAGCTCCCTTGATAATAACCATCAAGTATTCAGCCGAACCAAGTATGCCAAGTACGTGTTTTGAATTATGGATATGAAAGTATATAAAGGCAATCTGGGGTATGTGTTTGCTGTGTCTTAACCATTCATACCTGTAAACAATGTGGTTCTGATCAAATTGTTTATTAGAGAACAAAGTCGTTTACGAGAGTTAAAACTTCTTCAGTGATCTAGCCTCAAAGTGCACCAGCCTTTAAAATATACAACATTTTCATCACTACATGGTCTGAGGTCCACCTACCCTTGTCTTACAAAATCCTGTGGGAAACACTGGACTTGAATTTTGCCTCTCCAGTTGATACAGATATATAAATCATTTCACTAGTTTAAAGAGCAACTTGTGTATGCAGAGTGACATTTGGATTTATTTCTCAGACGTACTGGATGCCAGCCAGTCAGCCAGTGTCAGCACCCTACAGTATGTACACAGTTGATGGACCACAGCCTTATTAAGCCAGCTAGCTGTCCAGGTGACTGGGAATAAGCACGAGTGAGGAGAAATAATGTGGAAATTTAGTTGTGGTCTGAGGAGAACCTGTGGTGGACTTGACATGTGTCTTGTTGAGTGGTTAGCATGAGCTAATGTTACCTACTTCTCTATAAGAAAAAACAAGAGTAAACTGTATGACACATATAACTAGTGCTAGACAGATTTTTAAACCAACATTTCAGTGCATTAAAAAATGCAATTTAATGGTGCTACAGTATATGACATTCAGAAGTACTTGATGTAGCACTAGAGAGAGCATCTCCAACCCCAACCAATGAATGCATCACACCTCCCTGCTCCAACCACTTGCTGTTTAACAATTATGTTGTTTGAAATTTCAGAAAGCCCAACTCCGAAGCTGTTTTCTCACTAAATTGTAGCCACCTTTCAGACTTCACAATTTGAAAATTGTCAAACAGCAGCAAGCAAATTATTGTTTTGAAATGCAGTTCAGGAGTAACAAGCTATTCATCCGAGTAGAAATAGGACTCTGACTGGTAAGATAATCACACACCACTTGCTGAAGTGAACTTTCTTTCAGGGATGCTATAAGATTTGAATGGAAAGTGGGAACATTAAAAGCAGCATGTTTTGGAAGAATGGATGGAAGTGTACACAAACAACACACAGACAACATCTAACTAAAAGGATAATCTTAAGATCTGTTCATCACATCAACTCCACGCTTGGTGGGTCTGAGGACCTAAAGTAGTGCAGTGTTGAAATGGTGAAATTTAGCAAGACAGTGGTGCTATAACAGCAAATTCATTTTGACCTGTAACTTTTATCTCCTTTACTGGATGTTGTGGGTCCAAACCATGGATGTATTAAGAAGAACTAGATATACCATTGGAGGCAGGGCTCAGTGCACAAACACACCAGGGCCAGCAAACTTCTGTTCAGCCTTCCACCAACTTGGCGGGTACCAAGAAAGTGCACTGAATGTTGAGTGTCAGTTGATCAGATGAGCTCTGAACAGGCACTGCAACAGTATTATGTAATGATGAAGGGTGGATTAATGTGTTCCTGTACTGTCAAACATACAAGAAACATCATCTCATTACTTCCATTAAGTAACACATTGTGAAAGACGTAAAAAGCTTGTTTATTATTGCTATTTGTAAAATTAATGTTGAATATTAGACAAACCCAGGGATTATTTAAAATGCACAGGTGTATTCATTTCTTTATAAGCCCTGTGGGATAGAAGGCAGTTAAGTAAATATGTCATCTGATCCCTTTTAAATGAAAGCCTCATCAAAACACTCCAGGCTAAACTCTATTGCTTAATACCTCTCAGTGATGTTTCAAAGCCTCTCCACTCTGCACCTCAATATTGTTTTTGTAAATTGCAAATTATATCACATTCCCTTGAAGTAATTCACTTAATTAAAGAGCATTTGATAAAGTATGTGGTCTATGGTTTGTTTCCATAATACTGATTCCTGTTGATTAATTGACTTTTTTATTTTGATTAAAGGTTGAGCCATACGGGGGAGCTTAGGTGTGCAAAATTCCCCAAGCATACCAGCAGATAATGGTGTTTAATTGAATGATAGTCCACCAAAGAGGCAGGAAAGTGATGGATAAGAAAGTAGAAATGGCATATGAAATGAGGCATATATGTGCCTGGTTTATTTATTTATCTCTGCCCAGACTGTGTGTTATGAATGACAGCATGCTTACTCAGGTGGAAGGATATTCACGCATGAGAGGTAAGCAGAGAGAGACATAGACAGACAGACAGAAAGAGATAGAAAAAGAGTGAGGGGATGAATAATTAATGACACAAACTTCTCCAAAAGAGTAATCAAAATTCAGGAAATTGGAGTATAGAGCCTCCATCTATAGAGGTGAAAACAATATTTCAGCTATTACAATATGAATTTTGATCTGTCAATATAGTCGATGTGAACCCTGACATCTTTGTTTAAAATATCATGATTCAATATGCAATACAAATCGACAAAATGAATTATTCAATAATGCAATAAACAGAAACAGAAAAGCAAAAACAAAGGGCAGCATAAGCTCAAACTTGGAGAAGACGTCAGAATTTGAATGTCTAAAGACAAATCAAGGAGTCAGGAAAGACAGACAAAAAATTAATTTAAGATATCTATTTAACAGTACAAAATAAACAATCAAAAACAGCTGCATAATCTTAGGTTGTAGATCGGTTTCTCACAGTCTAAAAGAAAATAATTATTTCAAGCCGCAATGCATAGGATTTATAAACAGAAATAAGACTGTAGCACTGAAATCGCTAATCCAGCATCATTTCACAACCCTGAAAGATTCACAAAACCTAGAATGCCTGACACAGCAAGAGGTCAGAAGTTCACGGCCTGTTCATCAGCAGAGCAAAAGAAGCAGCACTGCTGATGTCTGCTGCCTTGAGATCAATAAGCTCTATGCAGTTTGTGTATTTTACCTCAGCGCCACTGTAACTGAATGGCCTTGACTTCCAAACAATTTCACTGCACATACAGTACAGCAGGCAGGAAAAGTCCATATACTGACCTGCATCAAGAACTATTCATTTGATTATTCCATTGCTCCTAAAGGGAAAATAGATTTTTCTGGATATAAACAAATTAAAACAGTGATTTCTTATAAACCTATACCTTTAACACTTAACCGCATCGCCACCCCCAAGGTTACAGCGGACACAGAGAAGTAATTAAGATAAAGTTAATAGAATGCAGTTATAGTTCAATAAGCCAGTTTAATTGAAATGACTAGGCCCGACTTTGACTTCCAATGTTGAAAATAAAACATAAAAACAGTAATTGAATTTCACTTTCAGCTCTAGAAACAGATCAAGTGGTCAATGGGTCACGCTTTAGGGGAAATAGCTACCTGAGGCAACAGAGTCCTGTCTGTGCTTACTATATGTGTGTGTACAGCTACACACACAGACATGCTCAATTCTTCTTTATTGTAAACGTCTAAATGTCTAAAAAGGGCCCTGCATATGACCGGACTGGATGTTTTTTGTCAGGATTGTGGAAACAATGGATGTGAGAGCTACGGCATCTCATCTGGAAGTCAAATCACGCCTGTGTGATGAGCAGAGTTGCCACTGATGGTGAAACAGAATTTCATGCTATCAGAACAACAAAGCAGGCTGACCTTTTAGCAAACAGACACACATGCTTCAACATAGTAAACAAGTCCTGAGCAACAACATGCACGACGGACAGAGAAAAACACACATTTACAAATGGTTTTACTCCATAAGAGCATACCTTTCACCTGTTTTTTTTATTTATTTTTTTATTTATTATTTAATTTATTTAATGTAATAATACTTTCAGTAATTTCTGTCTGAGTGTGTTTTTACAGGATTTCTGTGATGTGTTTGTCAGTGTGTGCATGTGTTTTACAAAATTCAAAGGCTGTCTGTGTGTGTGGGTGTGTCTGTTTACAGCTCAAACAACATAAAATCCATTTGTTGGCAATGGAATTCACAGGAAATAATTACGTGCTCCTGGCTGACAGGAGGAACACCTCAACGTAAACATGTCATCACAACAAAGGCCAGACAATTACAAGATCAGCAGCAGTAATGCAGAGTTAATAGGACTGGCAATTACCTCAGCTTTTTTCCATAAAAATGCCAAGTTTGTACAATTTCAGACTTGGATATGTGTTTGAGAGACACAATATGTTATGGATGCCCAGATCAATCAGCCACTGATTGTTATCGGTATGAAATGAACTTGCAGATGTTCCAGATCAAGTTGTGACAAATGTTTCTGTGGATGTCAGTATTTTAAGCCACAACAAAGGCCAAAATGGTTCCCACAACAAACTAAAAAAACTTTGTTTTTAGCCTAGCAGTTGCTGATCAGTTGTGGTGCATACTGGCCGGTTCGAAAAAGTGAGGAGTCAGCAGTCAGTATAAAACAGCCGAAAGACAATCACTATGAAGATCAATTGAACCATGATGGATTAAATTTACATTTCCCTGGCATATTTAGTTTTCATTAACAGGCTTATCAAGGGGAGGAAGGAGCAGAGCGAGAGCTGGTGACGAGTCAGAGAGGATGACACCTACTGAGCCACTTTCTGGGCAATTTAATGATAAAGTTGATAAACAAACTTTGTTCAAAATGTTCATATGAATCTCAGAGACTTTTTAAATGATATTTTTAGATAATCTAGCACTTGATATTTTAATACTGACATCCTGGCTGCTTTAACAAAACCAAAAGATCTGAATCTGTCATGTATCGGCTGATATGGACAATCTGCAATTGGAGGCAAAAAAAAACATGATCAGGGCACCACACAAGATGTCAACAAGTACCAAAGACAATGCTAAGAAATGCAGACAATGATTATTTTGGTCCTTTGAAGTATTTTAATGTTTTGAAGCACACAAGCTCACTGGGGTGTCTCTTCACAGACAGAGCCAAATTAGATTAACATCGGCCTTCAACTTCACTATGCTTACTCTAGAATGTTTATCAAAAAGGAAGTTTTTGAGCTTTGAATTGACCCATCACTATTTCAGAAACACTCTACCTGCATGACAAAGTTGAGTTGCGCTGACAGACAGTGTGTTAGTGTGAATGTGCCCTCCATAAACTGTGTTTGGCCAGTGAGCAGTGTTGCATACAGTACCCTGGGAGTATTTTGGCAGGGCTTGAAAAGAATGGTTGAGACAGGCGGAGAGCACTAAGCTGCCTCCCAGTGCTCCTGCCCTTGATGCTGTGTGGAGTGAAGAGCACAGAGGAGCAGCACATGTCACCCAGGGCAGAAAGTGGAAGCAGGAGAAATGCAGGTTACATGCTTCATTAACCAATATACAACTTAGGGCCCTTGACACTTGGCTGCCAGGTGAATTAGTTGTGGATGACAGGAGAGGGAGGAAGTGGGTGAAGAACATGTGGAGGGCTTGTGGAGAGGATGTGCTTCTTTAATTAATTTGTGTTGACTACAAAATAATCTAATAGTGGTCTGTGGTGTGATGTAAAAAAAAATAATAACAAAGCTTTTTTTTTTAAAGTAAATGAAGCTGCTGATGGATTTTCAATCTACAGCAAGAGGGGAAAAGTGAGAAATGGGGATGTGGGCAAATTAAATTAAAATGAAATTTTATCATCTTAGATAATTAATTCTGACATTCATTCCAGTTTTCCTTAGCTGACACTGCATTTTACTCTGTACATTAGTGCTCAAAAGACTGTCTGGAAGTTAATAGCCAGCTATTTTAACAATTTATCAATGACATCATTATACAACAAAAATGCCACATTCACCTGTTCCAGACTCTAAAATTATGAAAATTATCGTTTGTTGCAGTCGTAATATATCAATATGCTGAACGTTCATGTTCCCCCTATAATAGTTTAGCCCAACTTGAACCCCCACAAAGCAAGAAATCTCTCTTGCTGTTCTCAAACGTGAGTCAACTTCTGGGTTGTTGCCTGGGAAACTCTCTGCCACTGCTATCCTGAGTCCCTTTAAATTACGACCACATGATCACACAAAAGTACCAAGGCACTGCCTAAAAAGAGAAAAAGCTTTTAACAAGGATGGACAACCAAACATAGAACAAGTTTTCTCCAAAACTTTGGAGCCAAGGAAAGAATGCCAGGCAAGTAAAGTTTCATTTCCAGAGGAGCTGCACAAGGCTAAAGAGAGGGGGAAACAAAACAGTGGAAAGCTGGCTCATTAAAGTGAATGATGATCCAAGAAATCATTAACAAAGGGTAAGACCGCAGCCAACAACTGCAAAGTTCCTCCACCCAAGTCAAGCTCTCAGCATTTTGTAAAGCAGCTCATTTAAAAAGAACAAAAAGGAAATTAATGTGAACTAGTTCATTTTGATCTCTGAACTGAACTTTGACCTCACTCTTGTGAAATGGAAACCAGCCACCAGTGGAAGCAGTACTCAGATACAAGCAAAAGTAGAGTATGCAAACTTTACTGAAGTAATGGTACAAAAGTATCCTAGCATGAAAACATCCTTAAAGTACTAAAATTAAAAGTACTCATTATGCAGACTGGTCCCTTTCAGAGGAATATATATTATTGGATTATAACTATCAATGCATGCATTATGGTGTTCATTACTCAGATGTTGAAGCTGGTAAAGATGGGGCTCATTTCTATGACATTACCATCATTCATCATAATTTATTTGTTTACTCTTGTAACAAGAAATTGAATCTGCAGAAAGTTCATAAATGCAATATAAAGTATAAAGTACCAGATAATAGGAACATTTAAGTAAAGTACAAGTATGTCAAAGTAACACAGCAACAGCAAGGAAAGCACCTGTGGCAAAAATTTCCATATGAAGAATTTTTTCTCAAAGCCAAGGATGCAATCCTCTCCAAGTGATAACTTTGCTTTAAGTCCTGCATACACAGAGCAAACAAAATTATAAATGCATATATTACTTGCAGCCAATATGCCATCCCACACACATCTCATCTTAGAGGTTTTTTGGTCCGTATACCACCAGACAGTTCTAGGGAAAATACTAAGGCATATTCTGAATGAAAGTCTTGTCTACTTCCTTGATGTCTTCATTTATTTTTGTATTGACCGCTTCTTTTATGTGGGCATGGTGGAGCAGTCTGGGCCTTAACTGTGATTAAAAGCTAGAAAATTAACTTGATTTGTACTGTTTTTATGTCTTGTGTTAAACAAGGCATAAAAGTTGCAGCCTTCAGCCTAAATACAAGCGTTTGAATGCTTCTGAGAATTTGATTAACTTAGTGGCATTTGGTTTACCCCTCACTGATAGGTCTTTCCCGTTCAGTGCCACCTTTAAAGTCTACAGATCGAAATATGACTGTTTAAACTCTTGAGACTCTTTCAAGGTCGTTTGTGATGCAATCTAGAAAAGTGTTGAAAAGGCGTATCGGCTGTAGTTCACCCTGTGGCAGGAATACATGGCTCCAGCAATTTGAACACATACATTCATACAAAAGTGCACACCGAGCTGTGACAGCATTTTGTAAATCACTTATTTCTATCTAATTATTTTTTGAGTCAATCCCTATGACCCCCTTTGCTGAAATGCCCAACTTTATAGCAGAAATAAACATAAACACTTTTTTAAAATAAATCAACTTTTTTTTTTTAGCTGTAGTGCACTCTTATGCAACACAGTGAAATACTCTGCTGCTGGAATTTATTTCGGAGCATCATTTCTACTGAAATATATTTCCCACCTATACGCAGCTCTTCAAATTCAGCAACTAGAAAGTAAATTTCACATTCAAACTAATTTCAGAACAACAGAAATGATCAGCGAAGCATTGGGATGAAAACTGGCTCAGGGTCTCTATTTTGAGTCTCACTGTGGATATTTTTTAATGTAGACTTTTCTTCCTCCCTCTCTGCTGGAGTTGACTTGACTTTGTACAGCTAGCCTAAAATACACCCATGAGCTGACAGATGTTAGCAGATAGTAGGGGGTGGATATCTATAATTCCTGTCTGTCGCTAAGTGTGATTGAAGACCGTGCTATAGTACAGTTCAGGGAGGCCTTTTCTTTAAAAATATATTTTTGAAGATACTGAACAAGAACACTTGGATGGAACTTGGACGCTCATAACGCTACACTGCAGAAACACAAGTGTACACTGGTTCTCGTGGTGACATTGTAGTGGGTTAGAAAGTCCAACGCTATTGGCCAAATAGATCTTTTATTTATACTTGTATTTATACGTGTATGCCCTCTCAGTATTCGGGCAAGAGATGTTGATTTTGTAGGCTCAGAGCATAAATCAGGTGTTGATGTTCCATATTTTGTAGTCAAAAGCTTGTGTGCACACTCACAAACACACAAGTGTGCACAGTGAGAAATGGGTGTCCCGGGGGTGGGTAAGGCCAGTAAGCATCTTGGCATGGAGAGTGCTGGCCAGGCCTGAATACGAGAGTTTCGCTGGAGTGATCCATCTTTATAAAATATACACTTATTTTGACCTTGGTGCGGATACACAGATAAGTCCAAGAAGGGCTACTGAGAAGTTAGGAAGAAAAATACAACCATCCCTCCACTCCTTCTATTCATAAATTTCTCACAATGTGAGAAGAGGGGCATCAATTATTTACCCCTCCAGACAAGGCCAGTGATAGAGGAAGAAGGGAGGAAAGGAAGGAAAGGAAGAGAGAAAGAGAGGGAGATGTTTATAGGGTGTTACAAGGGGTCAATTTGTATCACTGAGTGGGAACATCCACTAAAGGAGCTGTTACTGAAATAAGAGTTGACTTTAAGTTATGACAGGGGCAAGAAGTTACAACACAAGACAACACTTTGATGATATTTCCTCCAGTGCTCTCATATTAAAATAGAAAGTGATAATAGACAGGTTTTTATAGTACATTAATTACTACACGCATGCAAGAATCTTCTACAAATGCCAACTTATTTAATTAGTAAATTATTTAGTTTAAATTTCTTCTAGAGGAGCAAATCACACACCAGTGTTCTGCAGAGTTTGCTAATTTCTCCATCTGCTTTTAGACACCGCTCTCGCCTGCTGTAAATATGAAAAGCCTCGAGGAGGTTAATTGGATTGTATTCACAAGCATCAAATTAGTTTTCTTTTTTTTTTCCCAATATATTCCACTTCACCCAACTTATCGTATTTCACACAACTATTTATCAAGTGTGAAAGTCATGCAGGCAAAAGCTCTGAACTAATATTGGAAATTATGTGTTTACAATTGTTAATTAAGCACATGATTAAATTTCAAGTGACTTATTGTGAACGGAAGGGCAATACAAAATGTTCCACCCACATCTTAAGTCAACACCTGTCATGTGAGACTCAATTTTTAAAAGGATTTTAGACCATTTTAAAGCCTCAGCTTTGGCTGTTTGCCAGAGGACACAAATGGTAAATCATGAGCCACTCTAATCCTAATTTAGCAGCCAATCCTGCTGACTTTCCAAATTGGTGTCAGCCTGCACCTGTTGGCACTGCTTAAACACACTTGGTAGGTGTGCTCCACCTCGTTGCTTTTGATTAAGGTCCTTAGGTTAAGAAAATGTCATTTGCACCCCACAAGGTGGCTCGTGGGGCACCATTTCAACAATTAATTCTCACTGTGCATGTGACAGTGACAAAATACCCACCAACCAGACTAATAACTCCAAGCCCATTTGGAATGGAAATATGCTCCCCCCTCATCTGTTAGAGAGAAAAATTACTCCTTGTTGGAGGTACGGGGTAGCAGTTCTTTTCTCCCCTTCTTCTTCTTCCCCATGGAGCAAAGTCTTTGAAAAATTGGGTTATGTGACAGAATCAATAATTCTCTGGGAAACCTTGGTTTCTCAGGCGGCTTGTGAGACCAAAACCTGGTCTTCTAGTAGGAGGCTCTGAGGTGGAGGTTCAGCAAAGATGTTGTGGTTAATATGACAGTACCTACAGTAAGAGATTGCAATCCACCTGTAAGGTTGCCCTTCACTTCAATTGATTGATGTTTCTCATCTTCCCTTTGGACATCATTAATTTCATCCAGGAAAGTCAAATTGCTACAGTCACTGGAGACAATGACATGAAAGGCTGCACAAAGCCGTGCAGTATCTGACTGTATATCAAAGTGTGAAAATGGGAAGAAATAATGTGCCTGTTTTGAATAGTTATGAGAGATGTTATCCTGCTCCTAACTCCTGGCTATTTCTCCAATTTCCCCTCTCTGTCTATATTTCATCATATTACCAACCCAGTTGTCTTATTGCTACTTCCCAGCACCATGTATATGGCGATGGGGCTGTGACGTTTTTATTGCCAGGATTAGATATGTCAAATGTGGATAAACTAGAGATTTCAGTATTCACACTGCATTTGTCATCTACTGGTTCTTCTCACCCCTCTTCTGCTTACATACTGTATTCACTGGCAATTAATCAGTCTTATTTCATTACAGCATGTCAAGTAGAACTGAGCACAACTGAGCAGAGTATCCAAATCACACCTAAATTGCAGTATTTAAATCACAGTGCTGAAAAGTTTTTTTTCTATTGCTGTCCAAAGACCCTGAGGCATGTGACAGACTGCACTGCTTTTAAAAGGCCTTGGAGGCAAAACTGTAAAACTATTCTAAAAAAGAGAACAAGAGAAAACATCCTTTTGGATTTGTCTTGGGAACTGGAGGGTGGCCGGCTCAAGTCCAGCATGGACCAAATTATGGAGGGTGGACTAGCAGCTGGAGAAGTGCCACTTCACCTCCTGGGCACTGTTGAGGTGCCCTTGAGCAAGGTATCAAACCCCTAACTGCTCCCAGGGCGCTGCTCCATGTGGCTGCCCATCAGTCCACCATCTCTTCACATTTTGCTCCATTTTCTGTGTGTGTGTGGTTATATTTCAGGTAAAATGCATGTAAAAACATGAGTGAACAATAAATAAAGTATCCATTCTATTCTTTCTCACCTTGCTTGTTTCAACCCCAAATGTCAGTACACGAGATTAAGCACTGAACTGTGTCTATCTCACATACCGTAAAAGTGCTTCTACACATATGCATACCAAACATCTGACACTGAGTAGCAACAGGTCAGTAACTGTACATAACACCCAGTGAAAATTGGATCTATTTTGTTGTTCTGTCTAAGAGGGTAATTTACTTTCCACTGGACACACAATCACGCCTTTTGATTTATTTCCCCTTCCATTCTAATGCCTCTCTTTGTAATTCATCTTCATGCTCTGTGCTCACAATCCCTTTCCCCGATGCGAAATCACCTCCCTCACCTCCCTCGTATTGCACTAAATTCAAATGCCAATCCCAGCGTTGGGGCATTCCCAACCGGCCTCCTCAGAAACAAAATGCCACTATATATTCTGCCCCACTCTCTTCTCTCCTGTCCTTTCTGTCCTCCTCTGGTCCTGTCGACTGTTGACCCCCTCACCACCACCCACTTCACATATCTCTCCCTCATTGCCAGGAATCCTGAGGAGAGTAGATTTTTCTTTTCTCACAGGCACTCTTCTGTCCCTGGACCTGTTATTCCCTCTCCTGCCGGCGGCCTTGCTAACAGA
The DNA here is from genome assembly GCA_028641955.1 of Protonibea diacanthus. Taxonomy (NCBI): domain Eukaryota; kingdom Metazoa; phylum Chordata; class Actinopteri; family Sciaenidae; genus Protonibea; species Protonibea diacanthus. The sequence continues at coordinate 20,509,658 of CM053985.1, forward strand.
TTGCCAATAAGCTCGGTGGCAGGCCCTGTGAACGTGTCCCCCCCTCCATCCCCCTGTAATGGCCTCTCTCTGGGGAGGGAGCTCCTGCCTGTCACTGATCCGACTCCCCTTATAGCCCTCTCCCATCCTCCATCCCTCCTCTTTCCTGTCACACCATCCACCTCCAGCCTACAGACCATTCCATCTTGCAGGCGCGCCTCTCGCGAGCATAAATATACATGGCTATGCATGCTTGACTGCATATGTGGATGGACACCCAAACAGAGATAATAAAAAGGTACCACACAAAATCTTCTCCACATTCACTGACACATAATTAAGTCTTCTCTTCAGCCCACATCCTCCTCGTTTCCTGCCTTGCCTTTTAATTTCATTTTCTCACTAATATTTTCTGATTGATAATCTGCCAGCAGCCATGCAGGATGAGGTGTCAGAGATGACAGCGAAGAACAAATATCATGACAAAGAGTTCATTTATTTGGTGGGACTAAAACTGAATTAACTATTAATTATTATTTTGTGGGGTCAGAGGTTAGCTGGACATGACAGGAACAGCACCATGTGAGAGCCAAACTGCTAGCAGAGTTCACAGTAACGGTAGCAGCTCTGTTCTTCAATTGGTTTGAGTGACTACAACCAAATGTGTGTGTGTCAAACTCAACAGGTATTTCTCATCTGCAAAGAAAAAGTCAAAGTAATGCACTCTATTTGAACATATAAACACCTAAATGAAATCTATCCACTGTGCTGCTTGTCTAAGTATGTTTTTCTATGGAGACTATGTTCTTCTGTTTTTCCTGACTTTTCTTGAACTCTACTACCTTTAAAAAAAAAAAAAAAAGAAGAAAAAAACTGAATACAAAATCAAAAGTCTCAAACTGCAATCACAAAACCTCTGACTCTTCTGGCAAAACTCAAACAAGCACTTCAAAACCATTTTATCTGCTCAAAATCAAACAATGCTTTCAGGTCATACACACACAGCCAGTCAGTGTATAGACACTACTGAGCAGTCGTTACACACTGCATCACAAAATAGAAAAAGGGATTCATTCTGCCTCAGCATTACATTCTGGGTCAGGCCAGAGGAATTCGCCTACATCACAGTCAATGTTCCCCCTTGCAAGGCAACAGGAAAAAAAAAAAAAAGAAATACCCTCTAGTGTGCCGAATCCAGCCTTGACAAGACTCCACACCTATGTCACAGCAGGCCAAGTCCATTGCCTGTGGGAGATTTTCTCTGGTATCCACATGGATCATTAGCTGATAAAGATGCTGACTTTATGCCAAGGACATTTAGCTTTAGCGTGACTTGTTTAGCATAATATCATGCAAGTACCCATTATGTGCATATTTAACACCCTTGTATAACTGAAAATATTACCTTGCAAGTCTGCTGCATACATCCATGTATACATTAGCTACTTGCACTCATCATTGAGAGTTGCGGGGGGCTGGAGCTAATCCCATCTGACATTGAGTGAGAGATGGTGTACACCCTGGACAGGTCGTGAGTCAATCACATGACTGACACACAGAGAGACAGACAGCCAATCACACAAGGCAATTTAGAGTCACCATTTAAACCTAACCTCCATTTCTGCGGGAGAAAACAAGAGCCCCTGGAGGAAACCCACAAAGGCACATTCAAACTTCACACAGAAAAAAAACCCAAAAGCCAATAAGTTCAAATACAGAAACTTCTTGCTGTGAGTTTCATCTAACTTTAGCAGTGGCTTAAAAAACAAATGCACTAACAGTGGTACTTTCAGCCCCAGCATTACTGAGAATTTCAAGTGGTATCTGCCACACATTGACAGCACGTCACAGTGGACAGGCCTTCAGTCTAAAAGTGTAGCCAACAAGGAGCTATCTTAAACCTCTAAGTCTGATTGTACTGAATCTTACGAAGGAAACAATCCTACTTCTCACTTCATTTATTATCCCAGTGAACACTTTCCTTGTGAGTATATGGTTTTAATCGCTAGTTTTGAGTCTTTATAATGTATTTCACACAGCATGATGTTCATAGATGATAGCATGAAAAAGCTTTAGGGTGTGGCTACCTTCTGACTGACAAGTCATTCTGGGTTAGGGTTATGGTTATGGCCACTCCATCCAGTTCAATGGTGTGAGCTCACAAAACTCAAATTAAAACAATTAAAGTAGTGTATATCAAACATAAACCAAGATTATTTCTCAAGTCAGATGTTTTCAGAAAGATAGTTTAGTCACCATTTAGCTGTTACTCCACAAACCAATGGGTGATAAATGTAGCAGCAGTAATTAAGGAGGTTGCGGCCTAGTGAGCAGTCAATTATAGTGGTACTTAAACCACTGGGCAAGTATTGTCACCACAAACCAAGAACTCAGCAATTAGTGAGCAAAATGCAGTCATAGTTCATTGGAATAGTTTTCTATTGACTGAAACAGATACAATGTATTTCTGGCTTCAGCCACTCCTATTGGCAGTATCAAAAAAGACACACACTGCAATGGACAACACTGAAACAATGGATGAGCTGAAAGAACAGAGTAGCCAAATTTTCAACAGCACTGCCTCATTTTTCTATGGACAAAAAAAAGGCATCCACATGTGGTTTAATAAAGCCACATGTGCTGTAGAGAAACACTTCAAATTCTATGTTGTAAATCCTACCGTGCTAGAAACAACTGCCAAATCAACAAACCAGGCGTGTATTCACAAGTATAGTCCAATCTATCAGTCACTCTGCACCTTAAATAGTTAAGAGGATTTTAGTGGTTTACTTCTACTCCCTGCAGTAATTGCGATACATTTTATATGACATGTGAAATATAGTATTGCTATAAATATTATTGCTATAAAAAGCAGTTAATCTAGTAGCTGTTCAAACAAAAAGCTTTTCCCTGTGGTTTCAAATCCAGTTATTGATTGTATAAACGGTCTGGAGAACTCCAAGGTGTGTGATATGACTAAAATGTGCCTTCAGTGTCTTGTAACCTTTCCAGTGTATCTGCCTCCAACTTGCTCTGTCAATGATGATTTAATGGTTCAGATTACCCCTTTTTTTCCAGAATGCCCCACAGTGTCTGGCTTGGGAACAAGTGGGCTACCCTTTTATGTAGAAAGGTGTGTGTGCCTTGTGTGGAAGTGCGTGTGGAAGAGAGAGAGAGGGAGAGAGAGAGAGAGAGATCAGATCGATTTTGTTAGTTTGATAAACTCACAGTACTGGACTTCAGTGGGTGAAATGACATTTAGGAGGAGAGTTCTTCTATTTTCTTTACTGTTACGTTTACAAGTGTTTCAATTAAGTGAATTGTGTTTTTTTGAAGTGATGTCCTGTTCATGGGGCCATGATGAAAAACAATAACTGGTGGCAGCTGTGCGTTGGATTAGACCCATTCTCTGATGAAATAAATTAATTTCTTGGGCTTGTGCTGTCACCAACTCCACAACAAATAATCTTCAAACATCAAACTGCTGGGATTTCTCTCCATTGCATCAATGATGCCGCCTAGCTTCTGACATCTACAGCAGTATCAAAGGGCAAGTGCTCATTTATGTTCCAGCAGCAAATCCATTATTTCCTGTGTGTGCGTGTGTTCTGTTTGTGTGCGTGTGTGATTATGCATGTGTGTACGTAGGCGCACAAACTCATTCATGGATCACTGTACATTTCCAAGTCAATCAAAAGGACAGGTGCGCTGCAGGTCCTGGCCTACTTCCGACAAGTATGACTAATTCAATGTTCATCTTAGCATATAACAAGCGAGGGGAATGCATTGAAAAGTTTTCAGGGAATAGCATGTCACTGAAGAAATAAAATCAGGGAAAAGAAATATCACACCTGGTTATCATTTTATTCTCTCTGGTGTTTTTCTCTCACTTCACAGTCAACCTCCTCTTGGATAAATCTACCTCTCATTCTTTTTCTGCCTGTCTCAAACTCCCACTCCTAGCCTATTTTTTCCACCACCCCTAAGCTCTTCCCCCGGTTTCTCTTATACTGTACTTGGTGCAATTAAACACAAGCACCCCTGTGATGGCTGTCTGTACCTGCATATGTGATGAATGGCTCCACTCCCTGGGCCTGATAAAATTAAGTACTTGCAAAGGAATGATCGTATTGCTTCATATTCCTTATAGATCGTATTTAGGATATTGACGTCTACGTGTGTGTGCGTGTGTGTGCATGTGTTTGTGCTTTGAAAGGTTAGAAATAAGAATTCATAAAGGAAAAGACAGGTAGAAATGTTGATCAAAGATGCAAGATCTCTCTGCAGTTCTGAGCTCTCAGTTTCTACGTGGTAGTAGAAGTAGATATCAGCTTTGCAGTAATCTGTGACAACAAATGCTCCAGAAACTTCTAAAGTGCAGAGACTCTCCTTTCCAATGTCAACCCCTCCATCAGTGCTTTCCAGAGGATTTTTGTTACTTCAGTGTTATACAAAAACACCCAACTTTCTGCTATTTTCAGTGTTCAGAGTGTTTATAGCTGCCATAGATGTAGAAATTCCTCAGATTTCATATTTGAAGATCTGAAGGCCAGTTCAATTCAAAGAACTAACTACAGAGAAGAGAGGTGCAGAATCGGGGCCTCATTTCAACACACTGTTTAATGTTGACACAACATCTAACATGCTAGACATTTTTCTATAAACCCCATGCTTTGTGATTTGCTGGAACACCCTCTAGGCCTACAAATAATAAGATGCCAACTTATCAACCTTTTCCTGGCGTCTGTCATCAGACCTGGTTTATCTTGGATGGAACAGCTGGCTCCATCTGGTTTTTGCATATGTACAGTAGCACATAATGTATGTTTTTCTATTCTGACCCCTTGAACTTAATTTCCTTGAATTTGATAAAAAAAATAATTTACGTCATGTTGTACACGGTCCCCAAGGTTACAGGGAAAGAAAATGTTTTTCTTGAGTTTTTCAAAGCGATTCCAGCTACCTCAGTGAAGACAGACAGGAAAAATGTGAAAAATGTTTCTTATCATCTGGATAATGAAAAACCAACAGATAGCACATCATAACGGAGTCATTACTGAGAGCAAATCTTGACTGAAACTAAAATATGGATGTCTGAGTCTGACTGTTGCCTTAATGATTACCAAAAAATTGCCTCCCTTATTACTTTACACTCTGATGTCTTTGAAAAAGCCTTCATCAGTAGGTTTAGATGTACATACAACACAGCAGCCAACACACTGACTGGATGAGTCTCTAATTTATCTAAACACTCTTTGAATATTAGTTTTCTTTTTGTTCTCTGCCTCATAATAGGATCATTTAAGGATAAAAAGAAAATCGCTTAGATCTCAACCAATGTTTCGCTTACTTTGGCATTGCATGACGGTGGCCATTTTAACACCTAATCTTATGGTGGTTAAACAAAACTGTCTTCTTTCTTCAACACACTCCTCTTCCCACACCGCCACCTCCACCCCCTCAAGGCACCTGAATTCCTTCCCATCTTCCTTTATTCCAGATTAAAGCTTCAACCACCAAGGTCTTCATGACCTCAGGAGAGCTGGCAGGATCAGACGGCTCCTGCTTCGCTTGCATTTTAGCCGCAGTAGCTCGGGTGTCTTATCTGTTTCATTTTTATTGAATGGATTCAGGTTTCTTCATCCCCCTGGGCTCCAGGGGGCACGCCCACTTGCTGGTGTTAGTGAGGTTTTTATGCTGACAGAATGAACATGTAAGAACCCTTACAGCGGCAGAGATGACATATGGACCCCTTTTGACACTCACTGGTGTGCATTTAAAAACACATACCTACTGGAAGCACACATACAATTTGCCACAGGCCTTCTGGTCATTTGACTGACAGGAGAGGACGATGGGAAGGGGCAGCACTGAGATATAGTATTGCTGCAGGCAATAGTCTAGATCATAGCATTGCAGCAACTTCACAGATCCCAGGGCAGACTCCCCCAGGTCCCACACAATCTCCCTGGTGCAATTGCCCTCCATTTACAAGGATATCACATGCAAATAGTTTCAGGACCTCAATTTTCATGCTAGGTGTGTGAGAAACGCAAAAGTTATTTCCAGGGGACTTTTTCCTAGGTACTTCGTCTAAAATGGTGCCTGCATGGAAAAAACAGACAATGATATGCACAGGAAAGTGTTGTATACAGGCCTGCGATTGATTTACACCTTGTGAACTTACAGTAACAATTAAGCCTCGTAACTGACTCACATTTCGTGATTTTGATCCCCTACATTTTTCATTGGAAATACTTCCGTCTTCTTGCTCTTGCCAGCTTTTTGACTAAATCATTACATAATGAGACGGCATATGATCCAGTGCACAAGGTGAGGTACTTTGCTCTAGAGCCATTTCCTCCTGGCAGATATTGATGCAGACACTTTGCTTCACATTAACCTCAACCTTCATCCTTACATTACAATGTTAATGGTAGGATAAAGTAAAGATATAAATGAGTTATATTATCCCGTAAGCAGAGAACTTCCCTTATACTGTACTGTAGAAATTATGTTTCAAGTTATATTGTGCATCTATCACCAGTTTTTCCAATATATCTGTAGTGTAAATATGCTGTATTTCACTTCTTATTTAATATACAGTATAAAGGTTGTGCATATGCTAGGTCTAGTAGTATGCATAAACTCTCAACCCTCCAGTTCAGTGCAGTAAGCACTGCAGTCAAGCAACCTTTCTCAGGGTACACTACAGTCTGCAGTCATCATTATGCCCACTCATATCTCTAAGGGTGTAACTACCACAGTTAAAATGTCTTGCTAACGATTAAGCCGTGCAGGAGCATGTTTGCTGACGCTCAGGGCACTGCTCTTAAATTAATCAACTCAGACATGACTAAATGGACCATGATACTCTTTTCCCCAAATAGGGGCACAAACAAATCTACAGTACAAAAAGCCTTCCAGCTGCTGACCTAATCTGATTGAGCAGATCAAAGAGGGGAAAATGGGAGGTGAAGGGAATAATCACGTTACTAATTTCAACATGACACCCAGACAATGTAGTTGAAACACACACGGAAATATGATAATATACCCGACAAAAATATGAATGCAACACTTTTGTTTTTGCTCCAATTTTAGAGCGATAGAGCCAAGACTTCTTTGAAACACACAAATGTGTTAAAATCCACGTGACTGAGCACCTCACCTACTTGCCAAGATAATCCATCCACCTGACAGGTGTGGCATACCAAGAGGCTGATTAACGAGCATGACTATGACACAGATGTGCCTTGGACTGGTCACAACAAAAGGCCACTCTAAAATGTGCAGTTTTATCCTGTCAAAAGACATTTAGCAGGCTCTGAATAGTGGATATCACATAAAGCTACACATACACAAGGCATGAGGCACCCTACTCTACTTCTGACTGGCTTATGGCAACATGTGCTGTCTAATCAACAACTTTGTGATCAAAATTTGAGAGAAATAAATCTTTTATGTGCACAGAAGAAATGAATGCTGTGTTTATTTTCATTGAGGGTCTAATCTGAGTCATTGACAGCAACATGTATTAAATGCCAGGATGTAATGCAATGTCATCTATCTTTATACTATAAAAACAGCTTGATTATGTTATAATTACTATCAAACAAAGTTAGGTGTTACAATAATACACTACTTCTATTTACACACTGTCATTATCATCCACCCACGCACACTGCCAGTCACATTCTCTAATTCTCGTGGATCTTAACTGGTTAAAATCTGGCAGTATCTACATTTGATGATACTGGGCCATCTTCAGTTGTGAATTACAAATTGTAGTTTACAATTAAATCTCAAAGATATTGACAGCAGCACAGCTCAGTATTTTTTGCTTGGGATGGTAACAGATCTTGCTGGTGGGCCTCCACTCTGCTGACCTCTCAGCTAATGATGCACCACTTAATGTCTGGATGTCTGGTACAGTGCATCATGACAGTGGGTAAATGCCCAATTGACTATCTCTTAATGATTACTAATTATCCCAAAGGAAGCAATTAAACTGGGGAAAAAATAGGTGCAGGGGCCTATCTCAACCAGAGTGGGTAATTACCATACTTAATATTTTCCCCAATATCAGATACAGTTGGCAGCACAACCCCAAAGGCAGACTGGAGCATTACTCTCACAATAAAACATCACAATGTGGAGACTATCTATTATGTGCTGAGCTATCATTTCCTGGAACAAGCTTGGCCAGACACATTGAAAAGGAAAACAGCTGGATTTTCTCCCCATTACTTCCATTAAGTAACCTGTACATTGTGCCTTATTTTAGTAATCCATCGCAGAATTGCCCAATTAGAGTGCAGGCAACAATGGAAAGAGCTTTGATGAGCTGTGAGAAACCCTCTTGGGAAAATTCACCCTGCACCTCTGAATCTCAGACAATTGTGCTTTTCCCTCTTCTCCTTTCTGAATTTAAGTCATTTTCCTCGTTCATTTGGCCTATTGAAAGATTCTATGAGATTCCAGCCTGCTTAGGGACACTATAAGAGTCGGATACTTTCACTCAAAATGCCCTATGCAACATTCAAAGCCAATGTTAACAACAGTGGTGCCCATTCACGCAGAAATCTGAAGTCAAGTCGAATGACTTGATATGTGAGAAGTGTTTTTAGAGTGTGTGAAGCTACTGCATGTTTGTTTTAGATGAAACCTTGAAAAAAAGCAAACACTATTCTTTCTGGTATACAGACATGATGAAATCGTGTGGCTGCACCTGACAAATCAGTCAGGCTGAAAGAGGAAGACAAGATCAGTGGAGACGTGAAAGGTCAGATATGAGAGAGATGAATTTTCCAACCCAACCCTTTTTGTTTTCACACGTGCATGGCAGGCACCTCATGAAATGAAAATTATCCACTACAAGGACATCTACAGGACAGTGGCAACATTTCACAGGAGTGTCACCATTTTACAACAGTATGAAGAATACAATATTTCATTTTAGTACACCAGGCAATTAGTTCAAAGCTATTCACTAAGGAAGATAAAAATAGACATGAAAAGGATAATGTGATGTCGAGCCTCTTCATGCATAAATTATTAAAGTTATATCTTAGTAATACTTTTTTCAATATATTTAATTTTGAAGGCATTAAGCATCTGTCCACTGCAGAGGACACCATTAATTATCAGGACTGTACTGATGACACTGATAATACAAGAAGACTATTGTAATGTTGCTTTTTAATAAACTGTAAAATACACAATAAGGCAGGATCTAAATATAGGTCCAGTGGGCAGAATAGTTATAACCTTTACCTATACCTGCATAACATCCACTGAGGTGAACACATCCACTCTGAGCCACAGAAAAAATATATACAACAATGTTATTTAAATCTTGGTAAAAGTCTGGTCTCTTATTTGGCAGAGAATTGAAGTGACCCATGATTTAATACAAGATATTTATTGTCAAATGGAATTGCAAACAACACTTTAGGGGTCCGCCACCTGGTGGCTGAGAGACGGTACTCCAAGTTAAATAGTTCAAAATAATTTTCGCATATCTTCCACTGCAGTGGACACAATAAATGAAAAGGCTAGATTGCATAACTTGCTCTACTCAGATAAGTTGTTTGTAAATTTGAGGTAATTGGTTGCTTTAAAATATTTAAGTAATTCATACTATAATTAAATTAATTTGCTAAAGTAGAATGGACCCATAAATGAACCACTTACTATAAATATTTATCTGAATGCAAGCCTGGATTTAACTGAGACTTACAAAAACTGCAACATTGTTTTCTGTAATGGTTTCTCTGCAGAACAATTTCAAGTCTGGTAAAACACCTTTTTAACAAGATTGAAAAAAAAAGAGAACAGGATTCATTGCTTCTATCAGTGCCACACAAGAAAACAGGTACTTTACTCCATAAAACCTGCAATGATCATAAATGTGTCTCACACATTACACTGCAAAGTTCATTCTTCAGATTTTGAACTTTGGGTGATAGCCCACTTTGACCTTCATTCGGCATTACCTACTGAATGAAGGTAATGCTAAATGAAGATCACACAAACCTGTCTTTCTCTGAAGAGAGCTGGCCAGGACTGGACCATCTGGCTAATGTCAGGTCTATTCTTTACATCTGCTTTTCTTCTAATGGCAAATGTGACATGCCTCTCTTGAGAGAATCATTCAGCTCTCAAGCTGCCTTCAGGCTCGGGCCATCTATTCCCTCTGGAAAATCTGGGAGAGTTTCCCCTTCCTAGGCTTCTTGATGTTTTTGTGTGGAGGCTCACCATTGACATTGTGTTTTACATACTTACAGTGTTTACCACAATTAATTGTGACAACAATCTGTTCCAGCTGGTGCATTTTTGTTCTGCAATTGCTCATCTTGAGCTTAAAACTGGTCTTTCATCCATTACAGACAGATGATGAGTCTTTAAGACAAGGGTGCTCTCCCATCAAGGTTTTTATAACAGCCTCAAACTCCTCTTTTGGTGGGTATACTTTCTCTTACATTCTACAGACACAAAACTTTAAAATGTCAAGTACCTCTGGCCACTGTCTGTCTATCCACAGATGAGGTCGATGGGATCTCTGTCTGCATGGCTGCACTGGTGCAAGGTCAACAACCTTTGTCATTTCAACCACTGGCCTGAAAAATAAGTCCAAACAGTAACTGACTTCTTTCTGGTCTCGGTGGAAGTGTCATCATACTGTAACCAACATTCTAAGACTAGCTTTCTTGAAGTATTTATACTTCAAATCATATATATACACACATCAATCAAAAGACCAAAATGTAAGGGAGACGCTCCAGATAGTGATATTTCGTCCATATGTGGAAACTTGGAAAGGTTGACTGCAGCAGCTCTCTGCAATCTCTGCACTTGCAATCCAAGAAATGCAGTGTCTAATCAGTTTTCTTAGCATTCTTACCTCAACAAACTACATAATATCTCTGATCTCTGAGGAGTGTGAGAATCTTTCATGTTGTCTCCCTCAGGGACAGAGTGACCAGTGAAAAAGAAAAGCAGCCTGATAACAGACCAGTTCTCATTTCCATCCTTCAGAGGAGAAACTCTTTGTACTTGTTTGAGGCTGGTTTTGTCCATAAATATGTAATTAAACAATTGGATGGCCTGATAGCTTATCTATGGGAAAACACCTATTGGCCATCGGACACAGAGACAACTTAACTGGGACAATGCAATCCAAGACATCATGTAAGATATCAGAAGGGAAAACCGGTAATACCAATAAGGTGCTTTGGAGTTTTAGTAAGAGGATATCCTCCTTCTACACAACAATTCTGAGTTGAGTGTGTGTCTTTCATCACCTCTTGCACATGCCTAGCAGGAGAGGTTTTGTCTCCGAGTTGAAATAAAGCAGAACAAACCTGGCATTGCTGCGCATCACTTGTGGATACCATATACATTTTGCAAAATGTGTTTCAACTTTGATGTTTCCTAAATGATACTCCAAAGTCATCCACATAAAGTACAAGTGTGATTGTGAACTCATTCATAGTAAGGAGGCAATTTTCCTTAAAGTGCTCTCCATCAATGTTTCATTCATGTGGAACATGCAATTTTTCTGACACAGTGTTCTTTAAAATGTCCTTTGTGGTGCATGTGTGCAGGACCTAAGTGTTTCTCGCCTTGTTCAACAACATGTTTTATGGACATCACCACAAAATAATAACATCACATTAGTTTCAGAAACAGCACAAGTAGGCTCTTTTACAACAGATTTGTACTCATTAGCATAACTTTTCTTGAGAGCTGTCCTGACTTTATTGTGCAGTTGTGGTTGTGACAGGTCATTTATTGGAAAAAGATGCTGTATCACTGCTTGTACAGCACACTCTGGGATGTGTGCTGAAGAGTCTGCATCCTTAACAAAAGAGATGTCAGTGTGTATTCAAGCTTTCCTCCTAAATCATCAAGATCATTTGCACTGGCTCCTTCACTGACCTTCAGATCCGCTGTGCCAGAATTTAACATTTGCTCTTGCTCAACCTTACTTTCATCAGCTACATCATCACAAGCTTCACTGGTATTTCTAACAATGATTTCAGGCTTGAAATTCTTCCAAGTGTGTGCTTTCCTCTTGTGGGCATTTCAAGTGGACTATGCGCTTCTCTGAAAGTAGTACAGTCTTTAAATGGAATTGACTTTGTGGTTCACTTTTAAGTCCACAGATGAGCAAAGTCTTCAGCTTGACAGCAGAGCTCAAGAAATTCACATGAAAAATGGCAAATTTACCACTTGCTGCTGACAGTCTGGGTGGTAAAGTGGGGTAAATGGGTTGTTAGTGCACTGAAAGACTCAAATGTACATCGGCATCAGCAGGGAATGGGCTCAGTTCAGGTTTAGTCTAGTATCTTAGAAGCTGTGCTCTCTTCTCACAGGTGAAAACATTTGCGGTCAAAAAGAAGATTCGCTGCAGTTCCAAAAGAACTCAGATAAAAACGACAATAATTTAAAGCCATGTCAAACATGAAATTAATGAGCTACACTACTGGAATGATTCCATGTTGATAGTCATTTTCAAATGCTAATTACACATTGTAGGCTCCCAAAAAAGGCCCAATGTTTAAGGTTTAATGACCTTCATTAATAGATGCAGAAATGCAATATGCAGTTAACAGTGTAATCAGTCGATCACTGCATCCTAGTATTAACTAGTATTTACTCAGCAAGTGCAGTGCTAAAACTGTTAAATTGATTACTGTATTTGTATCCCTCAGAGGTAGAACACACAAGCACACACACACACAAATACAGTGATTCTTTTGGAAGTACTGAAGTGGAATGGAGTTGTCAGATAGTGAATTGAAACTTGTTTCAGAGCAATCAAGCCACACACATAGAGCCACATCACAGAGCAACAATACCCCCAGGGGTCATCTTTTACTTCTTTCCTCACGTCCCTCCATGGACAAGGCAACAGTAAGCAACAATGCAACAGTTCCCCAGTGTACACCCTCATGAACACTCGTGTACTGCATGCATGCACATGGCACATTTTTAATTTAAAACTCTAACCACTTCAATGGAGAATGTCAGGTGCAAATGTTTTGCAGCTGAATTAACTCATACATTAATTTTATTTTCCAGTGAATTAATTTATATTGACTTGTTTGAAGCAGGTGTTTAGAGGATTACATACACACTGACTCCCTGCTCATATGGCAAATGTGTAGTGAAGATAGTGATTCCTGAACGGGAAATGTCTGAGTTAAATCCTGGAAAGCCCTCTTGGATTAGCATTAATTTCATCCTGGGTTTTAAATGCATACAACTTCTTTATTAAAACTATTCCAATTCTTCACACAGGCACTTTGTCAAAGATGACAGTAAACTCAGATCCTGTCAAACAGTAATAGTGTTCAAGGATTTGTCAGACTTATTACAAGATGAAATGATAGCATTCAGCAGCCCTTCATTGTGTTTAAGTTTCACACTTGAAGAATGACTGTCAGTGAACACTCCGCTTTGTACTGCTATATATGTGCCCTAAAGAAACAAAACAATTGTTGGTGCCAATTTATTTTTTGGAAAACAGACGCTAATGGAAAATTGATCATGATTGTTGTTGTGATTGAAAATGAGTCTGCAAATTAAAGTAGAGTAAGGACTGCAGAAACACAAAGACACAACCTTCTTTTGTTTCCTCCAAACTAAAGCAATCTTACCTAAAACTGCATTTGTTGCTCACTTACAAAATACTGCGTATCCCCATTAAAACCCTAAATTCATAAACACATATACTGAGATGATTCACTTGGTCTCACCTACATGTTGATCCGTACCAACTGCTGAGTATGTACCATACTGCAGATCAAACTCTTGTTGTTATACTCTCTTCAGTCCATCCACAGAAATGCCGAGGATGCACTGAAGTGCCAAACTGGGGATACGCTGACTGCTGTCTGCTGCTTGTCATATACTGACTATGCGACTCTGCATAAGTACCTCACACAAACATACTTCAAAATACCTTAACTTGTACTCTAAGTATGAACAGAAATTGTGTTTTTTTTCTTTTCCTGACCTTCAGAAAAGAGAAAGAATGATGTTATAAAACTCACTCCCTTACACTAGTCTCTAGTCTATCTTCTATTTTATCGTCTATCTAGATCTCCTCAACATAAAGATTTATAGAGGCTGTGAATCCATACCTATTCAGACACGAAGGGTAGATCAGTATCAGAACATAATGAACCACACAAGACAGAAAACATTTAAAGGTTTACATTCAGACCAAAACCAATGCATGTATTAAATACATGACTTACACACACTATCTATGAGATCTAAATAAATAAACATAAATACAAAGTCTTTATCAAGAGACAAAGAATACAACCCACATCACCTCTATACAGCCTGTTCACTCCCATATGGACCTTTTTTCCGCTGCACACATTTTGACATGAAATAGTAGGTAAACACAGGTGTTTCCAATGATACTAATTAAGGTCCTGTTCCAGGACCCTCGCTCTGCTACAATGAATGGAAATCAACCTTAATTAGTATCACTGGAAACACCTGCGTTGACCCCACCATTTAATGTCAAAATGGCTGCTGTGGAAAGGGCCTATTAATTGCCACGCAGGTGAATTTCAAAACGTGTTCAAAGCCCGGCAGGCTCTGTCCATGGTGCTAAATGTCTGTGTTTGCACAGCATGCAATGACAAGCTTCAGTAACGCCAGATACAATACAATATATACATTCAGCCTGACAGTACAAGCAATGAACACATTAAGAAATACGCACTACCTCGGCGTGAAGATAAAAGTCTGACTGAGACTATTGACTGACCTACCTGTATTTGAAGACCACCGTCCTCCTGGAGAATACCCACGACATGAGGTCTTCAGCCAAAGCGTCTCTCGGGTCCACTTCCAGACACTTCAGGCCACAGCTCATGTTGTTGTTGTTGTTGTTGTTCTTCCGTTGGTCACTAAATTCCCAGAAGTTTCCCCTCCGTAGCTGCTAACGAAGCAGTCATACAACAAACATGTCAGCTTGTATCAGTAGCGAAGTTTCCAAACTTGCTAACTCTCGCGGCAAGCTGTGTGTTTCCAAATCAAAGGAGGCCGACTTCACCTAGTGACTTAACGTGGCGTCAGTGGCGTAATCACGTCATTCGTCAAAGAAGCTGACGTACGTTTGCGTCTGTTGCACCTTCCGTGATTCCCACACTGTTATCCACCTGTTCTGGAAATGTATACACACCTTATCTACATTTATATACATTTATTTTGGTGGATAAACACAATATATGAACATATGTCTTCAAATCAAACTTAAATGCATTATCGGTATCAGGAATGAAACATATTTTTATTAAAACAGGATAAAATAAGATAAAAATAAATTCAATTTCTTGCTTCATGCTTGAAGAAAAGTATTTGCTGATTAGTTGAGTTTGAAGGTAGATCATTGACCTTGGAAAGAGTAGTTTGAAAAGAATCCAAGCTCAAGGTCCACTTACAGGAAGATTTTCAGTCTGCTGTCCTGGCCTTCCAACCTCTCCATCCGCTGACTGAGGCCATGAGTTGAAACCTCCAGAAAATATCTAGTGAGTGGACCTTGTGCTCAGAATATTTTGGAAAACTTTTGAATAGATGAATGTTAGAATATATGTGGTTTCTAGGCTGTACTAAAAGTATTAACATTTATACTAGCAGCAGTAAATGAATACTACTAGCAGTAAAATACTTAAAGCAATTAGAGAACTACTCATTGCTGTCTCCAACTGTATCTAAAAATCACACTGTGCAGAACTAAAACCCATGAAAACCAAAATAAGTGATGAAAATGCCATGCTAACCCCTGGAGGTGTCACATTTATGGAAAGTTTTTACACTGTCCTATAATCCAGCTGCTGGGGGAGAGTGCAGAGAGACACACACACACAAGGAGAAAGCACGAGAACCAACTTATTCAAAGTAAAAGCAATTCCCAGTAGTTTCATCTTCCGGTACCTTAACTAAGCCTTTAAAGTCACAGAGAGAGAGGAACTAGTTCCAGAGGTTCTGAGTCTTCATGTAGGTCACTTCATGAAATGGGTTTAAAAATCACAAAGGCTTTCTTTCCCAATCATAGCGCGCTTTAGGGAGTGCCTACAGTTCATCTCGGACTGTAAATTGCAGTATATGGGCCTCCACATTTGTGTGTTAAATTGTGCATGAAAAAGGGGTGAGCTGTCCTTACATTGCCCTCACATTTTAATCTTTTCTTTAAAGAATTAGTGTGCAGGATTTAGTGGCATCTAGTGGTGTTGTTGCTGATTACAATGCCCTCGCCTCACCCTCTTGTTTCTAGCTTAAAGGAGAAACCACAGTGACCAAGGCCGTCTCTCGAACCAGTGTTTTGTTTGTCTGTTCTGGGTTACTGTAGAAACATGGTGCTTCAGCATGGCAGGCTCCAGAGAAAAGGATCTGTGGCATCTGTAGATGTAAAAGGCTTAATCTGAGGTAACAAAAACACAAGGATTTTTATTTTCAGGTGATTATACAGTTATGCATGTTATATTCCATTTCAGCAATATTCTGCAGGGAGAGCCATCTGAGTCTTACACAATGGACCTTTAAAAGACTTTAATGTCAGGAGGTAACAAGAGGAGTGTTTAATCTGTGGTTCTACTCCAGGTCCACTGTTTTTTCCAATGAGAAGTGTGATGTCCATTATAGGTTCTCTGTGATGCTGATTCCAAAGAACCTAAAACTATTCAACCACTCCATCTCCTTTTCACTAATGTAAGGCTAATTTCCTCATGATATGATGCCTCACCATTGTTTGGAATCAGGCCGGCGGTGGTAGTGTCATCCAGGAATGACGGCATTCTCTTCATGTCAAGGATTGCAGTCGTGGGCATACAGCGTAAACAAAAAAAGACTGAGCACACGGTGTCCAACACTAGAGTGGAGGAGGTGTGACTGCCAAGACTACATGCTTGTCATATGCAGTTAATTGGAAAGAAAACTACGTGTTCAGGAGACTTTCACATCAAAATAAGAACGACCCTTTTATCATGATGCCCAGATTGAAAAGGTCACATCAAATATAGTATGTAAGAAAAATAAAGCAATGTTCAAGAGGATAATAATGTTTAGAAACTTGATTAGTCAGTCTGCTGAAATTTACTCTGCCTCAGGGCTATATTTCTGGTTTGGTTTCAGGATATACTTCAAGCCAGCCTGTAATAGTTTACTGGGTTTGCACCATGATGGTTAACAGTCAGCAACCAATTAAGCCACATTGACTCATACTGAGCACTATTTCTAGATAAATCCTGACCAAATTGTTGTTTGTTAGATTTTGTAGGGCCAAATTGTGTTTGTATTTCCAATTTCTTCTTTTCTTCAATAGGCTTCAAGGCAGTTGAACCAAACTGCCGAGTTTTGAGCGCTAAATGTTTGTTTCTGTGATGAACACAACTGGAGGATGGAGTTGGGGTGGCAGGTGTTTAACCCTGGAAAAGGACAGATGTTCTACCAGGTGCAACTGAATGAATACTTTTTTTGGCCCCTCTGTATTTAATGTGTTGAAAATGAGAAGACAGTCCCTTGAAGTTTGGCATAAACGGTTCCTTTTTAGTTCTTTCAAAAGAGTAGAAACGTGATATTTGGGTTGGGTTTCTCCTCGTACAGAAAAACAACAAGATGACAGCTACAGCAGCGCTGAAGACGTCTCGCTCTCACAAGAGAAGAAGTTAAGGTACAGTAGCCTGGATATGCCAGTCAAGCGAACGAGTATTAGGAAAATGCGGCTCATCGTCAAGAGCGTTGATGCTGGAAAATAGGGCAGAGTCGCGTTGTCTCGAGCCTCGCAACTGCTGGTTTTAGGTATTACATATACCATAGAAATAATTGGACTGAACAGTATGCTGCAAGTGTGCAACCTTTACTCCCAACATAGTGTTTATGATCTTTGCAGTGATGAGCAGAATGAAACATGCATTTGTCCCATAATTCTTGTATCAAAGATTCAATGGCAAGCTGGAGCCTCATGTCAAAGTTCTGGTTCTTGGCAACTTAAACTACCTACCACTGATACTTGAGAAATTTTTTGTTACTGTTACGTAATTTTTGTACGTCACTATGCCACATGGCTAAGTTGTAATTGAAAAGAAACCCTATAGTGAGTGCAATCAAACCTAATCAAGACTGGGAGGCACTGGGTGTCACAATCAGCACCCAAACTGTAAAAAAAAAAAAGGTTTTGTCCTGACAAAGTACAGCGTAGAAGGTCATGAAGATATCCAGCTGCGCAGCTGATTGCAGATGTTGATATAATGGGGCTGATTGCATTGATATAAGAGCCAGCTGCAGCACAAAAGAATTACAGTGTCACATGCTAATCACTTAATGGCATACTTCCTTTCCAGAGGAGAAGAAAATATCTATTATGTCCTGAAAGTGCTTTCAAAATACATGTAAATGGCAGTTAATGGTTTAAAATGATTCCCTTGTTCTGGCCTCTTAGACTATGGAAAATCAGACTATAGAAATGCAGCTGTGAAGGTGAGCACTGAAGGTGTTAAGTGATATAATAGGGCTGTTCAATCATTACACAATCCGTCAGTTGCTTGTTGTGCATTGGAAACACGAGAATGGAGAAGTTATTACAGATATTTGCATCTTAATTTTCACTTTTAAAACCATAGCTTATGGTGACAACTGAATTAAGAGAGATTAATTTACCTCATACTGTGAGCTGTGCATGCACTTCAGCTGTTGCTTGTTTCAGAGTGGGCCTATCCATGGCAGCAGACATCGCCCCCTCTGTGATAAAGGCTATTTGGGATTGTCTGTTGATTACATTTCTGTTTTCAAGGAGGAAGACTGGAGGGCCATCAATGATATGCTCCTGGATAGATTGAATTTTCCCAGTCATGTCAGCTTGATTGATGGGAAGGACATTGTCTTCAGGGCTCCACCATGATCATGGTTAAAGTACGCCGACAGAGGCAACTTTTTCATCATGCCCCTGGCTGTTGTGAACTGCTGCTTCAGTCTCACAGATGTTGCAACATTATGTCAAGCTTTGTGAATCAGCCAGAGAAAGAGGATGGGATAGCTTCCTGGGAATCCATCTCAATTTCTGTGTTGTCCTCGCCTACCATTGGAGGACAGCCCTGGAGAGTCGGACCTGACAGGTGGCAACCTGTCCGATGCATCCCGGCAGGTGCTGAAGACAAGAGAAAAGCTGGTCAGGTGGCTCTCAGCAGCAGCAGGAGCAGTCCCTCATCAGCACATAACAGGATGACACATCCACCGCATCTGCTCTGGTCCAGACTTTTTATTCTAGTCTTTCATTGTACACCATCAGTTTTCAGATTCTTTCACATCACATTTTCCCTTTCTCTCTCCACATTTTTACTCAGGAATAGGGGAAAGACGATTAATATCCCTCTTATCTCCATCTCATTCATCCCTTTTTATTCTAAGATCTTGGCTCTACAGGCCCAAAAGGAGTATATCCAAAGCAAAGAACCAAGGAAGTTGTTATTGTTAGGTAACAGACCATGACCATTTCTCAACTATTATACACCACCTCAAAAATGTCACACTTATTGTCACACTTATTATATGCTTCACTAAAACATGCACATGATATTACACTTATGCCATATTCTATTAATAGAGCCTCGTCAACTCATGAAGTAAGTGACAAAATAATGTCTTTAATATTTAACATTGGTAAAAATGCGGACAGCAGCCACAAATTAATGGTATAAAGAACTATGTCTTCTTAAGAATGAAACAGACAAGCAAAAGTGCCAGAAGATTCAAACAAACACAAAACAGTGAGAAACAAAAGGAGAACAACAAAGACTATATTTCACCATGCTCTGCTTCACAAATGTTTTGCTCCCAGCAGAGATAATGGATAAATAAATAAAGCTTTTAACAAGTAAAAAAATGACTTCACAGAATTTTGATTTCAGAGCAGCAGAACTCAAACATAAAGGCCACCACCCACACGGGTCTATTTTCAAATGCCTCTGTATCCTGAATTGACTGGACTGGACTCTGCAGCTGCTCTAAACTATATTTTAACATTAATAGATCAAATGACATAGAAATACCATATTATTCTTTTTGTTTCATGTTTTAGTGTCCTTTAGCTGACTGCCTTAACTTTACTTTTCTGATTGTCATTTTTGAATTTTAGGTGACTAAAAATGAAGAAGAAGAGTTTCAGTTGTTTACTTTGACAAAATTAAAGGAAATAAGAGCAACAGAAAGAGCATTTTATCTCAGGGCATTTAGGGCCCAGAATAGAAACATCTTGCTTTGAGGTTAAATGACTGACCCCACTAAATACTTGCTGTGTTTGTTCATTATGTCCCCCCTTTGTGCCACTTTCTTCCCTTTTCATTAATTAAATCAAGATAAAAGTGGAAAAATACTTGCTCCTGATCTTGTTACATAAACTGCCACCGCAAACTTTTTTCTTAGAACTTGTGGTGGGCTTCTTTTATTCTCTTTCTGTTTTCTTCAGTGTTTTGTTTTTCCAAGTTCTAAGGCTACTTCAAAAAGTACATGTAAAAGCCTTACAAACACAGAACATAAAGGAATCACAGAGCATCACTAACAAGAAACCTCACATCAAATGGCATTTTATATATGCAGTCATCTTAAGCTAGACATTTCTCCAGTGGGCCACAGTAGGACACATTAACAGCTCCACATTTGTGATGGTCCAAGGTCAGTGTTCTTGTACTGCAAAGTGGCATTTTCCTTTCGCTCGGTTTTATTTTTGCCTGTTTAGTTTTTTAGTGACCCGCAGTGAACTTGGCCAAACCTTAATAAGGAAAGAAGTACTGCAGAAAGAGGTTCATTGCACAAGACACGTGAAGGAACAATCTGTGCATGGACAGCTTTAATAGAAAAAAGGCTTGTTTGACTTTGAAATACGTCCCTGAATTTTGTCACGTTTTTATTCTAGTTTTACACGTGTCATCTCACACAGACCTCTCAGTATATGCCATGACGTACACATACAGAGAGCGAGAAGAAGACCAGTATAAAGCCCTAGGTGTCTGAACAAGAATAATTATTTATTTCCTACTCCTCTTCCAGCCTGTGGGTAAAAATCAATGGTTGAGTCAATAATCTCCAGGCCCATTCCAAAGATACATGACTGTTTCCCACCTCCTCCTAACTACCGGGTGTAGGTCGGTTTAGGAGGAAGGAGATCAAATCTTCAGAAGTCAGACTGACACATGGAATGACATGCCTCCGCTCTCCTAATAGCTCCAGCTTCTTGTGTAATTGCTCAGTTGTGATTGACAGACGAAACTTACACCTCAAGCCCCAAACTTTTCTTCGCTGATTGGATGTGTTCACTTGAATTTCACATTAAAAAGGGGTATAGAAAAGGTCTGTGGCCAGCCGTGTATAAGACTGGACATTATCTATGAGTGTTAAACGCGGTGCTTAAAAGAAAGAAAGAGTGGGTAGTCATTACCCACAAAATATTGTGGATTTAAGCTCACTGCGGAGCTTTGCAGAATGGAAAAGTGAAGTTTCGTAGCACCCTAGGAAAAGGAGTATCCAAAATCAATGGAAGCATGCATACTAAATTTAATGCCAGTGTGCTCATTGTTAATCTGTGCCGGTGAGAATGGAGGAATGAATGGATTCTGTAACTGTAAAAGTACACAGTGAAACATAATCCATATTTATTTTCATTTCAGACCATATAAGCAATGTGTCAAATGAAAAACAACCTCTTCAAATTGAGAAAATGTAAATTAAATCTTACAGTAATATTCGGTCAGTGTGACTCAGCAGTTTCTGCTTTAAGTAATATATCAAGTTTATTTAACTTGTTTTCTCAAGTTCAGTCCACTTAACTCACACAACTCACACAACTCACACTCACAGTGTATCAGCAGGTATTAACACGTATTTCATGCCTCTGTTGGGTTACAACAAATTTGAAAATTAGTATGAGATGTAGATTATTTCCAGAGCTGCGTTTAACACAAAGGTCAAACCTGCCCTGAGGATTTTTAGCAACCAGGCATTTACCTCCGTGGATCACACTATGTTATGCTAAACTGCACCAAAACATAACATAAAACATCTGAATCCATCCTGACTGCCCATATATATGCATGGAATTCACGCTACTAATGGTGCTACATCAGAATATGGTAATTCAGAAACGAGGAGATGGAGAGGCGTAGGAGGCCACTTTTCTCTCCTTTTCATTAGGAACGTAATTAATGCCAGTGCAGATGGATCGGCTGATTAAATGATGTTATAGTGCTGGATTTCAGGAGCACAGAGTACAGCCTGTTTTATGGGAAAAGCTGACATGAATATTTCCTCTTGAAACAAATGACTGCATGCTATAAAATGCGAAATTCATTTGAACATTTATTATGTTAGGATTTTAATATAGAATTAATCATTTTTAAAAGCCAGTGACTTACTGGGGGTTGGTGGTGATCCAAAAAAATCAATTACAAAGTAAATATTATATTCTTATAAATAATTGTGCTATTTACAAATGACATTTTCACATGTGACACAGCTTGTTAAAAGGACTTGCATCCATTACCCTGTTAGCTTCAGTATTTTACTGGCAATTCCGCATTACACTTAATTAGTCAGGGTTAGAGATGTTTATAATTACTCCAACTAAATCCAACAAATATCAGTTTTAACATGCACTAAAGAGCACATGTGAATATTTTAGTCAATAGCGAGCTGATTTAAATCTCCAGTGGTGTGTGACTTAGAAAGGTAAATGGATTTACTCATCATTAAATCATTAAATTATTATTATTATTATTTTTTTTTTTTTTAAAAAAAAGGTCTAAGGGGAGAACGCAAGAGAAATAAAAATAAATTAAAAAAAAAACTCATTGACTTTCATTTTGGTCCCTGCCACAAGGTGTATCTCTTATTTCACTTGAGAAACGTTCAACTATTTAAAAATAAGCTATTATTTATTCTGTTTTGAGGTCAAATTAAAATTTCAGATGTGTTGCAGTCTGCCAGCATGTTTGTGGTATAGCTTGGAAATTTAGGGTTAGCTCATGAATGAATGCAGCGCTGTTTTGCATCACAAACGAACAGCCTGTAAAAATGAACATGAATTCCATTAATCAGAAGCGAATGCTCTGTAACAATGTGCACAAAACTTGCGGTCACTTATAATCATATTGTAAACCTGCTTTGACTGAAGACTTATCTTGTAAGAACTAACCTTCTAACCATAAGGCATCATCAACAACTGACCCCCCCCCCCTTTCAATAATGTTTCCATGGAAACAGGCATTTGATATTTCCTTGGGTTTGATCTGGTTTGTTTGAGCTAATTGGCTTTAAAAATCAACTGGTCTAAAAAGCAGTCATGCTGTGAGCAGCATGACGTGATGTGAGAGTCACATGGCCAGATGGCATTTTCTTTCATTGTCTCTTGTTCGTATCGCTGCCCTTACTGACGGCAGAGCACGAACGTGTTTATGTACAGCATACGTCGCTGGCGTGTGATGCCATTAAAAATAGTCATGTGAATGTGGGCAGAGGAGAGAAAAACAAGCTTTTTCAGAAGACAAACATATTTTATTTCATGAAAATGATGACACAGAAATGCAATGCCTATGAAATCAGAAAAATTGTGAACTCCACTTTTTCCCGCCATGATCGTTTTCACCTTAGCAACAAAGTCACAACACTCGAAAAGTGGGATTTTAATTACCTTAACATACTGCCAGCATTCACCCCATGGATTGATTTGTGCAACCGGTGATAAACACATGCTGAATAAAAGGGTTTTTGCACGTTATAATTGACATAGACATCATGAAAGATGTCACATTACAACAGATTACATACGTAACCCTGACGATGTGATCGTGAATTTGCCACCATACTTATACTCATACCGATCTGCCCCGAGGTGATCTTGTAGCATTTCTGTCAAATTGGCATTGACATCACAACCATTCGTTTTTATGGACTGAGGCATGAGCCAAATTAAATGAAGGGCAGTTCCTCTTTTGCGAGCCAGTGCACAATGTTCATTTAGATTTTTACTGCTCTATAAGAACGCCATCAATAATCTTTGTCATCTGCCTGTTCACAGCAGTGGGAAAGCCACCAGGGCTGCTCTGCTGCGTTTTTGTTGGATATGCATCTCTCCATGTGGTGTGTCTGTTTGACATGCTATTCTAAGAAATGCCCTGTTTTAAATTAGGGATTGAGCATCATGCAGGGAGTCTCTCTTTGCCAGTGTTTTATCTGCCATATGAGAGGACATGCAGAACATTAGCGGCTTGGCGTTAAACAAGAAAAGGAGAAGCTACTGCAGGTTTTCATGTTGGATAAAGAGTGATGTGGACGTCGTCTTCTAAACAGAGTCTTATTTTTCGTTGGATGTGGTATTGACATTTTGAATTACACGTCTCTCATGACTAGAATATATATTTTGCCTTGTCTTTTTAACCAACCTACCTGAGAAGAACAGTTGATTTTATTAATTCCAGCAATTTAGCTGAGTGGATTACTGTCATTTGTCTTCACACATAACGATGTTTAAGAGCAAAGCCAAGTAATTGTTGCTGCGATTGCAAATGGCACTTCAACATACTCCACTAATTTCCTCTCAGAGTTAATTTTTCTAAGACGTAACCCTTCCCATTAGTCGTTTTCAAGTAACAATTCTCTTTATTCACGGAAGAGCACCAGTGTTACGACAGCCCGACATTTGGCACACTGAGTCAAAACCTGCCATCGCCTGCTCCATTCCTGAGTAAGTCAGATTCACTACAACTGCCAGGTGACTCACCACCCTGACACTCAGGATGTCAGAGAAACAGGACTAATGATCCACATCCCACAGCAAAGTGTGTGGACGCGTGCCTGCATATGTGGACATGTGTGTGCGAAGCGTCCCGGGAAAAAGACTATTCCTTCTCTTTGCTCTCGCCCCTTTGCTGCTGATGGAGGGTTCTGTTGCCAGGAAATGTCACAAAACCGGCAAACTTTATTTGAATGCGGTTATTTATGTAGAGATATGTATCACTTTCAGAATGTGTGTGAATTCACTTGGCAAGAACTCATTATAACTAGTGGGCTGAAAAGAGAACAGCCATCATCTTGCGCCAGCATGAGCTCCTTTTCAGAAACATACTGTATCAGAATATCTGAAAAGATATCTATCTATCTATCTATCTATCTATCTATCTATCTATCTATCTATCTATCTATCTATCTATCTATCTATCTATCTATCTATCTATCTATCTATCTATCTATCTATCTATCTATCTATCTATCCATCTATCTGTCTATATATCGGTAGGTACAGGTTTGTGTGTTGCTCAGGTCCAAACATACAGTTATAAGAAAAACAGCAACAACAATAATAATTATAATAATATAATTTTATTCTATTTTCAAGTGTGTAATATTCCCTCCTTTTAGCCTTCACACTGGGCCGCACACACTTTGCTCGCAGCATGGTGCTGATTGACTTTTCAGAAGTGCTCTCACTGAGAGATTTTGTAAGAGTTGTCACTCCACCTCCACACAGGAGCTTGACGACTGTAATGCCTCTTTTATGTCAAAAATCAAATGTATGAATGGGTTTCGAGCCCATTAGGGTGGTTATAGTGACACAATGACATAGCCGGAGCTCTTATTTATAGGTGTAGGCAAGAGAACATGGTGCGAGCAGACCGAGCACAGGAAATCACATCTGTTATTGTACATGCATTCAAACGTTTAAAAGCACCAACATATGGTCAGACAATGCTACTGCCCTGTAGGTGTGCTCATAGCGTGGCACTGTGAGCACCAGAGCATACACCAAGATGGACCGTTTATAATAATTACAGAGTGGTTTTGTGAATTTACCCTAGTAAAGCATTAGGAGAAAACTCTCAACACTTCAGCCAGGGAGGAAGAGCAGTAGAGCAGCTCAACAAGTAACTAAAAATGAGATGTAGCTTGTATAGCAGTGGTTCCCATGCTTTTTTTACTTGTAGCCACCTCCTCTTACACTCCTCTTACACACACACACACTCATCCACACCAAAAGAATAACGTGTCAGGTGTGGTGTTTTTGTTTCCTGATGTTGTTTCATTTCACCTGGCTCCATGCTGTGTTAGCTAGCTTCTTGCCACAAATGACACGTTCTGGCCGAGACCTGTCCTGTTCTTCAATAAAACCAAAGCTCCAGATATAGCCGTAGTTTCTTTTTTTGGCAGCGCTGAGTCATCAGCACCTTCTCTGACATGTTGTTTCATTCATAAAGTACTGATGCTCTGCAGCAGGAAGAACGAGGATGAGCTAGCTGAAACTTAATGAGAGTGCAGGTCAGAGGTCACAGCAGCGTGCCTTCTATTTTTAAAGAGGGAGGACAAAAACATTTTTTTTAATCATTTTGTTATTAGTTCACATTAATTGCAAGTCAGAGCAGACTCAAAGCCTCACACACACCCCGTGATCTTTGTAAGTTGCAGCCGCACCTTTTCCTCCACTGGGATGGGACCTCTCCTTCAACCACATTACCTCAATGACAAAGAAACAAATGATTAATGTAACACAACATTTCTAATGTAACCCTACAGTATTAAAATGAACTTAATTGTTTGTGACTGCCTGTGTAGGCTGCAATCTAATGAGGAGGGAGAGGGTGCTTTGGGATGATATTACCCTGTGTGGCTAATCTAATATCGCCTCTTTCCCTCTTTTAGGCTGTCCTTTAAACATGTCCTTGGAGGCACATGAGGCCCTGAAGGTTATACTGGAAAAAAAAAAAAAAACTCCAGGAGATGGAGAAACAAAAGGAGGAAGCCTTCAGCACACACAGGTTAGGATACTAGCCCACATACAGATTTTTCTTTGAGAAATATACACCAGGCTTCAGCTGTTTTGAGTAGAATTTATGAAAATTAGTGAGTCTTTCCAGTCTCTCTACACAGATACACATTTAACTCAAACAATGCCACACTGATAAATTAAAATCTAAATCTATAATCTAATATATAGCTGCCACCTGACACTATACAAACAGTTACATGGTGGTTAAAATTGTACATGGTGCCTGGTTACATGGTTTCTTACGTCTATTTGGTTGAATGATGAAATGATTTTGCAGAGACCTCTCATTACTGCTTGCATATACTGCGTGTTTGAAGGAAGATAATCCGTCAGATGTCTGCAGAGAAACTGCAAACTACTGACATTTTGAAATGTATTGCATATTTCCTTATAGGGTATAAATCATTCACATCAAACTCGAAAAGTCAAGACATACAACAAAACAATGCCACATACACCTCACTATTTTGACATATTTCTGTTCTATTAATTTATTTATTTTCATTTCTGCAGGTCATGATGGTGATGCTTCACTCCTTAATATCACCTTATGGGTATTTATTCAATTTAGATTTATCTAATGTCAAGTATTCCACTGATGTCAGCACATTAATACTACAAATCTGGATGTATACTACGACACTAAGAACTGTTTTCATATACAGGAAAGTGCTGATGGACCCGTCTGAGGAGGAAGATGAGGGAGAGGAGGAGGTGGTGTAGGATGGAGAGCTTCGTCTGAGCCTTGATCACGCTGACTCCTCTGATGATGAGATGAGCAGTTCCAGTCAAACTCTTTGAAAGCGGCAACTAACAACTGTTGTCATTATTTTCATCTCAGTTATTCGGTGAGTCGGTTTGATCGGTGGTCTCTATAAATGCCGAACAGATGGGCTGATCAGATGAAGCATTCATTTTATTCCATAGTGGGTAAATAAATAAAAAACAGCAAATGGGTTATGACATTTATTTAAATTTTACAAGAAATCAACCAGACTGTGAAAAACACTGCAGACAATGTAAAGACTACACGTATATATATGTCAAAACACAAAGTGCAAAGTGAAGTGAATGTCTATCCACCGTCAGACTTTTGATTTCACAAGTAGTTTCACAAAGTGAAAATGGACGTGTAGATTACGGCATCATCCAGTACTTTCCAAACTGAAATAGCGTGTGGTTAAAAAAGCATTAGCCCGGCTCTGTAAGCAGTCTGCACTCTTTGGCTTTGAGTTGTTCTTTAAGATCGCACAAAGTGCCCTGGATAATAGTTTTAAGCCCCCTGGAGACCAAGGTAAATCAACCTTGTAATGTGAAAAAAGAAAGTACAGAAATCCAGAATAAAATGGAGGGTAGAGTCATTTTGACCCCTGGTCTCCAGCGGCACTCGCTGCTGGTTCTGTGTCATCATATCTGCAGGGCAAACCTGTGCATGTGGCAGTAGTAATTACAGTAAGAGTCACCCCCCCAATGTTGTATGAGAGTTCTTCACAAAGACAAGACATTAATTCAAAAAGTTAAAGTTCACATGAACTGGACAGATTCCATTTCGCTCAGACAGACACATGAGAGACGTTCGACAAGCGACAGGTGAAAGGGGAGAAGTTTAACCCCCCCGGCGTTTTTGCTGATGTGGTGCGACAGTGTTGATGCAGACAGCGCTCCGCTGGTTTTTAATACATTTTGCTTGACAAAGCTAGAACAACATGCAAAGAGACGGTGTCTGTCACAGGTTGCTCTCATTGGACCAAAAACATAAAGAGACCCATCACACCCGTCTCCCGGCAGGCTCATCTTGATGTTCTTTCTCAGTCTGTTAACAAGAAGGATTTGACAGCATCTTTACATTTTGAAAACTGCATTGTCTGAAATCAAATGGAAAACTGAAAATGAACATTTTGTTCTACATCTGAGGCTCGACATGCCTCTCGCGTTAAGTGAAGCGTCTGTCTGTCACATTAGAACCGAGGAGAGGAGACAATATACAGGCCACAATATGATAAAACATCACTCAGACTGCCAACGAAAAAATCTATACATATAGAGTACAACAAAATAAATAAATAAATAAATAAAATAAAAGCTGTAACTGCATGTTTTTTTCTCTCCAAATATAGAAAGGTTTTATCAACCTTCATGGCATAATGACTAAAAGTGAAAAACCATTGAGAAAACGGAAGCACCCGAGAGGACAAGCAGGTCACTTCAGCAGGAGGTTTGTGAACCTATTACAAGCTTCACTGTATCCCCACAGCAGGTACCATATACCTGCTATTTAACTGGAACCAGAGGACACAGAGTGTTTCCCACCCTCTCTGCCCTCGGTGCTTAATGGCTCTTTGAAAATAGAAACACATAGATGGAGGCAATGATTTCCAGTCTTTACAAACGCCATTTTCATGTTCGAGCACTTGGCTTGCTTGTTGGGGGTGATTCATTCCCACCTAAAGCCCAATTTCCTGTCATTAATCTGGGGGGGAAAGGTGATTACAAGGAGATGCAGCATACGGGGGACGACGTCCTCGTTTCCCAAACGCCACAGGGTGATACGAGCTGATGATCATTCATTCTTTGGATTCTTTGGGGCAAGAAACAGGCAGCTAACATGTTAATAAAGAGCCAAGGGACTCTATGCGCTTTTGATTTGATGCTCAGTGGATGCTACATTTGTACAGTCTGGAGATGAGTTGCTAAATGATGACACGTTTTGGATAACGCTACGATGATAAGAGAAATTACACTATACTTTTTTTTGTTTTTTTTGTCCCATTTTCTTCATGCTTCATCTTATGTAGCAGCTGATAAAGAATATCAGCGCTGTATGGTCTGTTATTTTCAAAAAAAAATATGAGGATTTTATTACAGCGTATTAAAGCCAGTCATTTGGAATATTTTTAGATAGAGAGTATTGCTTAGGGGAAGTTAGTCTTATGAGTCATATTTGAGTCTTTTCACAATGAACTTTTTTTGCTTAAACTTAATTGACTTCCATGAAACAGCCATCTGAATCAGCGCTGTAGATGATAAGGCCAAACAGGCAGTAAGCAATTAGAGGAAGACACAATGACACACAGAGACACAGACACATACACAGAATCCTGCTCAAGCAGATAATCATAATTGCTGTAAATACATTATGATATGCAGCATGTCATTGTGATGGTAGGATTTGTTTCCCTTTACAGCAGATATACGCGGTGTTTTTTAAGTCATTTGACATAATAAAATGTCTAAAAGTCTGTGCGTCGTTTGGGAATAATTACATAGACAGACAACCTGTTTTGTATCTAATCTTTCAACTGTCTGTGAAAGCACAACAATAATGGTTTGAGATGACTACCACCTGAGGCAAAACTTGTCTGATGTTATTATTTTTAAGTAACATAACATAGGTAGGATGTAAGAATTTAAACAGCATTACTCATTTTAAATTACCTATTTTGGGTTTTGTCACAGGATTAATGTTTAGCTGACACATCTGCTCCGTTTGTATCTATGCCATATTAATCCTCAAATTAAGCATATCTTAGACTGCCAAGCAAATGAGGCAGGAGCTGTACAGTAGTATAAATAACATGAGCGCGTACGGTCGTGTATTGCTCTTTTCTTCTGAACCTCTCTCACTCTCTCAGCTCAGCTCATTTATGCTTAGAAATGTCCTCCACTGAAGGAAGAAAACATAACTCAAAAAAGAAGCATTAAGATTTCTGATCATAAATTTAACATTCAATGCATACCGTATTCGTGAACATCTACTTCTGGCACCTCTGCTGTCCTTTACTCCTCTGTTTTCATCTCTTGTCTCTTCACCTGCTTTCCCCCACAACTTTCCCACATCTCATTTCCGATTCTCTCCTTTGCTCGCTCTCTCTTTCACTTCGCCTTTTCTTCTCTCTTCCTCGCTCGTCAAATCCAGACTTCTCACCAATTCCCTTCTCCTCTCCTCATGGCGCCTCATTACACATTTAGCTTGGTAGCAATCCATATGTAGGCCAGTCACCTCGCCAGCTCACTGTGGACTCATAAAGCTGAATCATCATCTGACCATGGTTTACTTACCAGTGCTGATTGAGGATGCTACATTACGACCTTAGCTGTCTGTCAATTGGAAATCTAGTAATAGTATACGTCTAACAGGTTGTGGTGCAAGCTGAATCATTTTTGCACTGCTATTACTGATCTTACACTGGTTGAAAAATACTGATTTTACTGAGCTGAGACAAATACAATGGTCACTTTACACAGACTGCTTCTCTCATCTACCCTGAGTGGGGTACAATTATCACAAGTGGAAGACAAGTGGATAATCCTCTTAGACCGATACCTGCTGAGCTCCACTCATTAGAGTAACACAATGAACCTGCCCTGTTCTTTAAAAATGAGATTTCCAATATTAGCAACAATTATGGCCCCCTCTGCTGATGGGTGTGACCGCTCTTCTTCCACTCAGTGCCATGTTGTCTACACTCAACAAATCAAGTCAAATTCTAGTAATACTGGTCGGTAATCAATAATACTTTGTCTCGTCTTTGTCTAGTCATTTCACAACTAGCACACACACCAAGCATAAAAACAGCAAGCAAGTGTGTGGCACGAATGTAAAGGAGTGTGTGTGTGTGTGTGTGTGTGTGTGTGTGTGTGCGTCAATGGGGGAAGCGAAGAGACGGAGCAAGATGAGTGAGCGTTTAACTCAAGATAAAGGTCAAGACCGCGAGGTTCAACAAAGGAATGAAGTGGGCGGATATGTTTCATTCACCTTCCTACAAGATGGCATGGAACAAGGCCAAGTTACCATGCTGCTTACACCTTTGTGTGTGTGTGTGTGTGTGTAGCTATGCATAAGGTGTGTAGGGATATACTGGTGTGTGTGGGTTAGTAGGAAGAGAAACAGGAAAATATACAAAGCAAGGCAGCGATTCTAACTACTGCAGCAAAGCACAATAGCTGTCTCTTTTATCACCCAGAAACCCAGCAGGGGAGCTTAGCCATGGCACTGGTCCTTTAACTGATAAAATGCAGCTTACTGGCTTTACATTTTGCGGGCCGAAACCAACACAAGCAGCAGAATATATCACACGGCGTGAGATAACAAGAACAAACACCGCGAATGAGGTAACAGCAACAGGACGCCGGGGCCCGTTAATTCCCAGCAACACTGGTATAACCATAAAATTACAATGCAATAAAACATTAATCTGTCTCCGCCCAGACAAAAGCCTTGTGCTTGGTATTGCTTCTCATTCCCAGGTTGTCAAATACTGACGTAAATGGGAAACAAAACAAAACAAAGTATCTCAAAGTGAGTCACCCAGCACAATAGGTAGCGTTCATGCTGAGAATGAGACTCAAAATTTAAAAATCTCCGACAAAAGTCTGGAAACATGAACACCACCTGTCGTGCTGTACGTCTCGACTCAACCTTTAATACATCACCAGTCCGATCTTTATAAATAAAGGGTTAACCTTTCATAAGACATCAAAGTGAAATCTCACTAGGAAGTGGGAGTTATATTCCCATTAAAATATGTACATATCCTTTGAAGAAAGTGTCAGACGCAGAATAAAAAGCAACTGTAGCAGCATTATGATGTGACTGCGCATGATGAATTCTACCTGTCTGGTTTCCTCTCTTTCTTTTCTGAAGTAAAAACACAGTGATGAATGTTTGTTATATAATGGAAACATACAGAGTTTACTGTTACTGGGTAGGTGTCCACATCGCTTTGCTTAATTCGTGCAGAAATCCACATGTGGGATTGGATTCTATAAAATCGCTGATAGATGCAGAAACGGAAAAGAAGTTAAATCAAAGCCTCGCTCCCTGAAGTACAATTTAAATGTACTCACTTTAAATATTCAATAAACAACAAAATATCCGAAGAAAATATAAGGAAATATTTGCGTTTATTCACTGAAGGTTTCCAGGCCGAAAAGCATCTTGAAGCATCATCAAATATTTGCTCTAATTGATGAGATACTTTAAAGTGTGCGCAATTACATAAGCACTTCTTTTTTTTTTACACGTTTGAATTTGAATACGTCTTCACTTACTCACTTCACTTTGAGCCTTGCATATTTGTCTCAGTATTTAATCATTTAAATTACAGTTTTCAATTAAAGCTAAAAAGAAAAACTTCAGAAAAAAGCAAATTGAATGTAGCAGTTATCAAATTAAAGAGGTTAGGTTAAATGTCTTGAGAGATGTGTTCAGGAGACCGGACACTTTGCCTCAACAGTAAAGGAATTATCATTGTTATTTTCTACCTTCAAAATCAATCTGGTTCCAAGCAATTGGATTGCACAGTTAAGGTATAGTGTGTCGCCTAACTGCCAACTGTAAATTAGGGTGGCGAAGAAAAACTGCTCTATTTTCTAATAGGAATTTTTCACAGTGCCTGGAATAAAGGGATCTATTTCTCAGGGGACTGATTTTTCACTTTGAATTACTCCTCTGGTCCATTCATCTCCCAGCCAATAAAGTCTGAGATCTGTCTGATGCCTTGTCATTTTGGAGATTTTCTGTCAGTCCTGATGAATGACATTTCATCTCCCTGCTAACATGTTTCTAATGCCCGCAACAGACTGGAGCTAAAGCCCAGTGAAGACCGAAAGTCCTGGAGAATTAAAAGGAAATAATAAATGAAAGAGAGAGAGAGAGAGTGAGTATTCAAACTAGAAGGAACAGAAGAGTAGCACCAACTAATACATCCGTTTGATTGTTTTAACTCCAGGGCAGAACTTATATTAGAATATCTCAATTATTGTGATTCATCTTCTTGGAGTGAATCGATCTTGGTTGTTTCGGAGCAAATAGAAGTCATTTGCTGACATAAGCTAATGCAAACTGCACTGAATGTGTTGTTGATTTGTGACTACTGTAAGAAATCAGTCATAATGAAAGTCTGTTGTAAATATCAACATAAATCATAGGGCATTTTCTAGATAACTACCTAGGTCATCACCTGCAGAATGCAATAGCTGAGAGCGGTCTTGCATCGAAAGTATATTTGTAAATGTCTACACTGTTTCATACAGTAAATAAAAAAAGGATTTGTTATGCCAGGAGCAGCACCTTCAACTAAGTGGAAATGTGGACCGTCTACTTCCACGGTCTGTTTCTATCTGCTCTGCTACACCTCTTTTTACCCAATAGAGCAGCAGCAACCCATCAGCGCCAAACCCCTGAAGCTATCAGGCTTTCCTCGTATAGGAAGAGAATTACAGATTTTTCTGTTTGTTTTTGTTTTCCAGAAGATGTTGGTTTCAGCAGGTGAAGCAGACCAAGTAGTCCCAGAGGAAGGAAAAAAAAGAAAGAAAGACAGCTCCTTGACCATCGCTTTTTTTCCCCAAAAAACCAAAAAGAAAAAGTTTTGAGCTCCTTTTTGTGGGGAAGACGTGATTCCTGTTGGAGTAACGGCAGGTTCTGTAAGCTGCTTAACCTTCATTTAGCCTTGGATCATTACATATTATATAAGTAACAAGAGCTAGATACAAAGGATTTAAAAATCAATGCAATGCATTCGTACTTTCCAATGCTTAAACTGACTTGTGTGAGTATGAGGAGAAGCTCTGCAGCTCACTGTGTGTTTTTGTTACACTGTTTTTATCCACAATACCTGTCCGTAGAAAAAATTATAAAACTCAATGCATAGTAGAGGCCAGCGGAGACTGATTGCTTATGGATTTCCCAACCAAGGTAATAGTTACGAATTCAGCAGTATGTTTTAGTTTTAGTGTACAAGACAAACTATGTCCTCTTCCTTATTTTTCCCTCTTCCTCATAATGCTATTCGTTCACGCAGTTACTTTTTCCCTCTGCCACCCAGAACAGCCTCTTCACATAAATTAGCTCTGCACTGCTCATCTGAAGGGTTTGAATAAAGACCCTGCTAAATATGAAAGATGAGGCAAAGCAAAAAAAAAAAAAGAAAAAGATGCATGCACAATAGACAAAGGTTAATAAGCCATGTTTTTTTCTGCCAGGGACTGTAGAAAGCCAGCGGTGGCTTTGAGTGTATGGGTCGTGCATTTTCACCCACTCTTTTATCCTGTGACTAGACCTCAAAACAGCCACAGTTCTGATGTTCAGGTTGTCAATAAAAAGTCAGAGTCAACAGTTTTGTACAGTAAAGGCTTGTATCCCTGAGGGTTGTGTGTGTTCACTGCTGTGCTGCTTTTGTTTATTTGTCTCTCTCAAGTTCTCCTGTGCAGTCCCTGGAGATATCAACATTAAATTGCTTTTTGGTTCAGAAGCTACTCAGATGCATTAGAACTTGTAATGGACTTTGCCTTGGTGAAGGCATCAGACGGCGTATTGATTGTGCCTACTGGGTACAGCTGAAACTGCTTCACACCTTTGAATAATTCATGTCTGTATTACAATTATTGTCCTAATTGTAACAATGTTTGGACGGCAAACTGGAAGGAAGGAAATGGAACTTACTTTGTCTCTCTCCGCCTGCCCTTTATTATTTGAAAAGGGGAATAGTAATGTGTTCATTTTTCATACGTTATAATCGTATCCATTATGAAGATGATAACTTGTGTTGCCTGAAAGGCAAACAAAGTTTTAGACGGATCACGCCTCTTAGTTTTAATTAAAAATCACAGACAGCTTAATTGCGGTGCAGTTGTGCTCTGCTGGCCCGTGATTGCTTCCGAAACTGAAAGCGAGATTGTTAGGGCGACTGCTGCAGATATTGCTATGTAGCTCTTGCCCCGTGCCCCCCCACCATCACGTCTGGACTTTGCAAACTTTCTTCTACAAGTTTCTTATCATGGTGTAATGAAGTCTCCTTGGAGGAGGACTCTTAAAATTGTACTATGATAGGTGAAAACTGCTGGGACAAAATGTCACTTGAACTCATTCTGTATGCACCTGAAAGTCAAGTGAGGCACTTAAGGTTCTTCTGCTCTTTGAGACTATTTTGTCATATTTGCATCTCTTGAAGTAAGCCGCTTTTGAAATGTACCTCAGCAGAATTATGTATTTCTGAATTGATAATGCTGATCTGTAATTCACTGCAGGCTCTTAACAATATGTAAGATGCCATACATATTTATGAAAATCTCAGCCTCTGGCTTACATTTAGCTGATTGTGCACTTCTGCGTGCAGTCTGGTTTGGTCATAATCCATCATTATGTCTTGAACTAGTGGCTACCCCAACCCCTCACCTACTCCCTTCATCCCATTCTGGGTCTATTGAATTATCACTGAGCTTAATTGAAACATTAAAAGTAGCAGAGTCACTGATGGCATGAGCTTATCGGGGGAAACTTTCCTGAATGGCTTTAAAATGCTATCGCTTTAAAAGTTTTGCTACTATTACGGTTTAAACCAACAGACAACAGCTGTTTGTGAAATCTTTATCAGTTTAAAGAGCATTTTTATTATCGATATAATTCCCTTCCTTCTTGTTTCTGTGTCCATTAAGAGAAAAGCTTTCTGTTTTACCTTTCTTGTGTTATTATCTTAACGTCCTCAAATCGATTTTCCCCTATGCCACCGTGTTTGTTCCAATTTGTTCTCCT
The DNA here is from genome assembly GCA_028641955.1 of Protonibea diacanthus. Lineage (NCBI taxonomy): Eukaryota > Metazoa > Chordata > Actinopteri > Sciaenidae > Protonibea > Protonibea diacanthus. Next base: position 20,546,005 of record CM053985.1, read on the forward strand.
GTTTAAGAACCTTTTATCCTTCTGCTCCTTGCCAACTTTTCACTATAGTGTCGTATTTGTCCCGTAACAATATTTGTCAAATGATTGACAAGTTTTAGCATCTGCATGAAAAAAAAAAAAAATCATTTGTACACCAAGTCAAAGTAAGTGCACAGTCAAGTATTAAATTGTTCTGTTATTTGATAAGGCTGGACAAAAAAAAAAAAAAAAAAAAAAATAGAAGCAAATATCAGACGGAGCATTATCTGATTGTCCGGAGCATTCACATAATAAAAAATATAATAAATAAATAAATTGGCTGTTTTGAGAGACTCCAGCTCCCTCAGCTCGAGTTAAGATTAAAAAGGAGTATTGATTTCCCTATAATAACAACACCTCTGCTTTTCCTCAGCCTAATGTTCCCTCAGCACAATTTAAGACCAAATGTAGCCTCAGACCTAATTTCCTTAAATTCTACAGTCATCAGCCAATAATATAACAGCACAGTGACATAGCAACACTTGGCTCAGCGCAGCCAACAATATTCCAGCTCTGATACTGTCACTTTGTGTTAGAAATGTGTTTAAAAGGTGGAAAATATACAAATAAAATAAGCCAGATGAAGCAAAATAGATTAAATGAAATCAAATAACTATATCAGCTTGTTTATTATAATGTTTTTGACAAAATTGATGCAGTCTGTTTGACCTTCTTACAATATGTTTTGAGTGTATTTGTCACAGATGTTTTTCCCCCTGTATTGCTATGACTCATGCACAAACATATCTGTATGCATATATGCATACATTTGAATGTATAATAGTGAGTAGTGTCATATCAATGTATTAAAAAGGTAATTACAGATTATGTAAGTTATGTCTAGAAGCTGTCATCACTGTCCCAGGACTGATGTGGAATCTGCAAACATAGCATGAGTGAGTGACGCTGTAATGCTGTGTATAGCTGTAGATGGCGTCACATCTAATTAAATGCATGTCAGACAACTGAGCTGATTTTGCCCCCTAGCACATTAGTGCTGTGATATCTGGCATATCTGGTTATCGCTCCTCAAGGTCTGCACAGATGTTGAACTGTAAAACTGAACCCAGGGCAGCTGCCAAATGCAAAGTGACTAAATTAGCATTGGGTCAGCTGTTTGTCTTTGGGTAAAATGCCGCTAAAAAAAAAAACGCTCCAAAACTTTATATCTGCTCCATCTTCTTTTAATGAATTCCGTGTTGATGAATTTGTATAAACATGAGGCAAACAAGATTCAAAGTGCCGACATGACAAGGTCAAGTCACTCGCCAGCTGAGTGCGCTCTTATGTAACATCAGATGGAGCAAGGTTATCAAAGATTTCAAGTGGAATCTAATTACTTCAACTTACCGCCTCTTTATGTACAGTAATACATTCTACCTGTTTGTCCCATTTGACATAAATAAAAAGGCCACATGGTGCAAAACTTTACATACGCCAGCAACCAAGGGATGTTTAAAAAATAATGACAATAACCTGATTTCTCAAAGTAGAAAGTGCATGCACACATCGTAAAGTCGGTGTGTCGGAAGCTTTGAATTGTCATTGTGAGGATTAATAAAGAATGAGCTTCTTTAATGTTTCGCCTGAGTGAGCTCATAAAAGCCGACATGTGGTGAAGGAAGAGATGGAATACAAATAAACCCAGGCCCAATAAATGTCACTATTTCCCTTTTGTGTTTGCAAGGCATGCAGGAAATGGGAGACTTGGGTGTCCACGATAGGAAGACAGGAGAAAGAGGCAGGGAAACTAATTTTGCACAAGCTTGGCAAAGGGCATTGCAAAATGCTCTCAATTTGTCATACACAATTGGCCGCATGCTTTCAGGGAGCAGAGGAAAAAGGTTGTGTTTTTATGTAAGGTCTGTGCTTTATCTGATTCCACCTCATCACTGAAGACTCAGAGAGAATCTGATGGCAGAACTGCAAGAATGAGCCTTTGAAAATGTGCAAAACTCTTCCATCCGCAGTACATTTTGTCTGCGTGCCTTTTTCTTTTTGCTCAATTCCACCTCCACTACAAACCAATTCACATATTCTGATTCACCTCCCTGCACACTTTGCTGATTCAGTTCAATCTTGAGGTAGTTCTGCAACTGTCTTGTGTCCATGAATGTGATTCTAACTGCAGAAAATATTTACTTTTTTTTATTATTTTTTTTAAGGACAACGTTAACTGGCGGCACTTCTTCTCTTTCAGAAGAGCAGTCCATCCGTGTGAAAGAGTCGTCAGACTGGCAGACGTTTCACGGGAGGCTAATCGGTTCGGTGAATGCTACCTGCAACCTTGCTATGTAAAACTTGTTTGTAGAGCAGCTCTGTGGGCAGTGAAGGTTCAGTGTTTCATGGCGAAGCCTTGCTGTCATGCTGATTCTCTCTCCACAGTTCTGCGAATCTAAGAATGTAAGATGAGCAGTGCTTCATGGCCGTGACCTTTACAGAAAGAACCTCGGTCATCACTTTCATTTCTCAGCTCTGATCATGTTTGTGTGAATCACGCTTTGTGACTTTGTGAAGCTGTTTTGGTTTTCAGTGTTTTGAGAAGTTTGCATTAATGTGGAAAAAATGTATTTGAGCTTTATGAAGAGGTGTTCTTTGTGTGTGGCACAATGGATGGCAATGTTGGTTACTTGTGCTTGCAAATATCTGCAAAATTAATCACCCAATTCCCATCAGCCACGATGGTGAACATAGTAAACCTTGTACCTGTTTAGCATGTTAGCATTGTCAATGTGAGCATGTTAGTACGCTGACATTAGCATTTAGCTCAATTTCTTCATCTTAATTTGTCTTGAAACTTGATGCATAAATGCGCACTGTTAATCTGTATCGAGCACAGCTGTCTTGTTTAGTCATTTGCTTTCCCTACACTGTGCATCCCTGCTCAGCCTTTCCGCTACTGGGCCGACATACCTTTCAGCTCATGAAGTCAAAGCCAACAGCACTCTGTAGATGAAAATAAATAACCAACAAGCCTCTGTTGTTAACACTCTTTGATATACACATAGGCATGTATGCACAGATTCCTCAGTCTATCAAGTCTGTTCCCCAAAGCCAGGGATAATCAGAGAAAGAGAAGACACACAAGCTAGCCCTTGAGCTACAAGGGCTCTGGGCCAAAAAGCAACTTAAATCAATTCCATTTGATTAGGTGCCACGGCATACACTACATCTTATAATTCCATTAACACAGGGATGGATTTTCAATGAATGTAACTGCAGGCAAATGGTTGGGCATAATTTTGTGAAATGAAATACAGCACAGGTTTGGAGAAGGGGTGTGAATTTCTTCCTCTTCTCCTTTTTCTCCTCCCTGTTTGGAGATATGGACTTGGCCTCACATCTGTGCTGCGGCCTCGATCTTTTCCTTTGTGCAAAGCTGTTTTTTTTTCCCCTCACAGCATCTTAAAATGCTTTTAAATGCTTAGTCTAAATTATTTCACACTTTATTATATCAGCTTTGGCTCAGTAGGCCTTGGTAAGACCACCATGCAATTGCCTGATTTAACCCTAACTACTGATAAATAAATGCTGTATATATGCCATTAGTCACAGCACAGAGAGGTTAAGCATTTGAATAAGGCCTGTTGTTATTTCTCTACTCTCCTTTCCTTTTCTACTCATATCAGGATCATTACAGCTGTGGAGCCAAAGCCAGGATTTCGAGAGTTGGACAGACAATGAGTGTGATTACACACGTCACCTAAAGAGACAAATGGCTGGTCCCCAGAGAACATCAGAGCATGATTTGAGCCATGGTGTGATTTTAAAGACCCCGAGTAAAATATCTATCAGGAAGCTAGTAAAGACAGCAAGATTTACTGCATGACTGGTGCAATTTTATGCCTCACTAATCAACCTTTACTGTACATCTACTAAGCTAAGTTAGGGCCAGGGATATTGGGACGTATATTTCACGGCATAGGCAATCATACATAGCCTTAGGCCTGTTGCTTCATGACCCAGTGTGTTCTTTCACAGCCACTGAACAGAAAATAAGAAATCTCGGTCCAATGTCTTTGTATATATATAACATAGATATAGCCTATACATTAGTTACAATAGAGTGCAGAAAGTTTCCACTTCATGTACTTCTTGAACTTTCTGCTGTTCAATTTTAAGACCCTGTTCCACAGACGAACCCACACTTGAACTTTTTTAGCTTTTGAGTTGAGTAGGAATTGTTTGCACAAAGCTTGGCTCTTGTATTTTGTTTCCGAGATCACTGATCACAGTCAACTCAGAGTAAACTGGTCCTTAAGCTGCTGCAGAGTTAGTGTCGGACACAGTGCTGCATCTTTAATGCAGCGCTAGCTGGGGGACTCATCAAATATTTGTGTCTTTCACAGTCAAGCAACACAGTGCTTACACTGGCTGAATGACTCAGTGGCCCCGTGTCCCCTCTTGGAAAGTTGTCCTGCGCTGACTGGATGCGGCAGACATCTACAGTGACAGAAAGTCATTGATGAAGGTCAACAATCCATCAGCCCCTGAGGATGGAGAAAAGTCTGGGCAACTGAATGAACCTTTAAAATGATGAACGTATGGAGCAGATGAACATAAATCCCAAACAATACTGTCTGCCTGTCATAGAGATGTAATAAGCCGTAGTGTGGCACATGCCTCATATAAAGAGGTCATTATATGTGACTAACTTTACAAAGTAAACAATACTTGCCTGAGGATAAATTATGAAAGTGCTAATGCTGCAGTTCTTTTTGAAAATGACTCGTCAGGGCACATTTGTCAGTCGTTTCCAGCTGAGATTTATATCATAAATAAATAATCTTTTTCCTGAAAGCTACTTACTGACCTCTACACTGCCCTCACACAAGGGAAACTGGATAAAACTTCTATGAATATCCATATTATTCTAGTCATTAAAGCATTACGATAACAGATGAGCAAAACTGTAGTTACTCCGTGGTTCAATATTTAACTGCAAGCCAGCAACGCTTTGCCAATGAGGGAATGGAGCAACAACTGTGCCAGTTTATGTTGAGCAAGGGGAAATCAAGGGGAGATTTATGAGCATAATAATGAATCCTATGCCTGCTTTAATTACAACAATCCTGGACTCTTTGAAGTATGCTGTTGCAGCTGGAAATCATTTGCCTTGTGTCTTAGCCCTTTACACTGAACAGATAAACATGGATCAAGTATTAAATTTGCATGTTGGCGAGGATTCTTTAATTATTTTTCTCATATTTGTCAGTTTTGCTGGGAACAAATTGCAGCAAAAGGAGCTTAATTGCCAGCTCTGCTTACGTGTGTATTACAGAGAAAATGTAGGCTTCACTTTCACTCTCATTGTCTGTTAGTGAAATCAAAACTAAACGGGGAGCTCAGCGAGGATTGCGCGATACGTTACGCCATTAGCATCTCATGAGACACAAGCACAGACGATGCTAATGCATCTCATGAATGAATTTCAAATGTCAACCAGGCATCGTTAGAGGGGCAAAGAAGAGCCCCGCGCAGATGCTTTTCATCCACGTTGTCTCTGCTGCACCTGTCCCCGCCGTATGTCAAGTGCTCCAACCGTTCCAAACCGAGCTAAACAAGGCAAACGGATCAAAATCGGTGCCAAAGCAGGTGTGTGACAGTTCCACCTGTGTTTCACCAGGCATTCGCTTCTGTTTCTCATGCCCAGATAAAGAGTCTGATCTCTAGCAGAATAAAAAGGATGTGTCAGCTCCTGGCAGGGCTATCCAAAGAATCAGACTCCCACAACACCCACCTGCTTTCCCCAGATGATGCTGACAGTGTGGTGGGCTGGGGGGTAGGTTCAAGGAAGCCTGTTGACGACGGTTGTTTTTGATCCTACGTTAGGATTTGAGCTATATTTTCAGGACGTTTGGCCATCCTCTAAAGAAATACTGCAAATAATGTCTTAGAGATGTGCAGACTGCAGAGATGTACATGAAAGTTGAATAATAATGACATCAAGCTCGGGTCCCAAGTTCACCATCAGTATGTGCAGTCAGGAAGCGGGACTGCAGTGTGCATGAAAGACTAATAATCCATCTTTACCAGGTTGTACACTACGCAGAAGGAAAATTAACTTCCTCAAAAGTTTAAAGTCGAGAAGAGGCAATGTGACCTTGCACGACCTTGGCCGGAAGGAAGAAACAGTGAACATTTCCTTTAAGCACATCACATCAAACAGTTTAATTCATATGATGAATCTGGGAAATTTGCTCTATGAGCTATATACTTTTCAAAACCACTGCACGATACGTGTGTGATGTTTAATTAATTCATCGGAGACATACTGTATATTTAAAAATAGATGACCTGCAATACAGTTATAGTATATTAATTTTTTTAAAAAAGTGTTGAAATGAACTTGAACTTTTTGTCTGAATTTGTTTAAAAAGAATAATTATGTTGACAATAACGACAGTAAAACGCTTTGCACTGAAAACTTGCCGGCATCACCAATTGTGAAATCGCACAAATAACTAACTTCTCCATCAGACGTATCATAAGGCGCAGCGTTGGGTAGAATTTAAATGCATTGATCACGGCATTCTCTACCTGTATAATGTATCTTCACATCACACATGCACATGCATTATTCATCAGATTCCTTATCACTGCCTGACATATGGGAACATTTATGCTGACAAACATATGACTAACACTAAAATCTTGGCACATACAGTAACATCCTTAGAGCGTCACGTGACTGCAAGACTCTGCACACAGCTCTTTTCATACTTACACTGTAGGTGAGCCCTGAAAAGCCTGACCTTCTCCTCAGTTCATCACATAAGAAGTCTATATTTAAACCTCATGCATGACTGTGGATACACTCAATATACTCATTTTGGCAGCATCTCTTCTTCAGCATAACTCTGGAAATACTGGAAATGATATCTGATTCCCAAGTCAGCACTATATTGCTCTGCATAAACAGTATTTAAAAGGAAAAAAATAATCATTTTGTGATATCATGCAAGCAGATTTAACTCAGTTATTTTGCTAGATTTGGATACTTTTGCTCGGAAAAGCAACCATGTAATCAAGTCATTTTTTTTCCCCCACTAACACGGCATAGGAACCTGGCTTTAGTCCAGAATTCTCACTTTTGAAATCAACTAAACAAAGTGTGATTAGATTTTTTTTTTCACCTCACTTATTTCTGAAGTGTTTTCCTTTATGTCCGTCTTTACTGCGTGAGTTGTCCATCAAAGGAACTGTGTGAATCCCATTTAGGTTTTACTCCCAGTTGTGCTCAAGACAGGGTTTATTGTCTGTGTTTAAGATCACACAACAGACTGACGCAGTGTTATTAATATGCTTCTTTTTGTATGCAAAGTGTAGCTGTTTAGAATTAGTAGGCTAGCACATTTGCATGTAATCGTGTTCTTGTAAAAAAAAAAAATGTTCCCCTAAAATAGATAAGTGTCGTTCCAGCACCTCTGTGTGCACAGAGAGTGCTGATGTTCTTCCATTATCAACTTATTGCTTGTTTACTGAGAGTGCACAGAGTGCAGGCAGCATTTTAGCCAGCACCCCAAAGTGGACCTGTGTTTTCCCAACCAATTCTTTTTTTTTTTTGTGAGTTTTGTATTTTTTTTTTTCCAGGAAGATTTTGTTGTTTTGAAACAAGGTCAAAGCCCAGAATACTGCTGGGGGAATCATGTTAAGTGAGCCTAGAAGAGTGTGTTTGATGGATGCTTGGCAGGTTTAGAGTGGAGCGCCTTAAGACCTCTCTTACACACATAAACACACTCACTGCCACTGACTGCTCTTTTCATGAGGTGGTGGAGGGCTGCACAGCCCGGCGCGTGGCATCAATCAAGAATGCTCATGTGAATTTAGTGATACAACGGGGTATGACTTATTCCTTCTTCTGGGTTTTACTCTGGGATAGATGTGTTGTTAGATCTTGTTTAATACCGTTGAAGTAGAGGGGAACAACCATCACAGTGACTGAGCAACACTGGCCTCTATAGGCAGCCAGAGAACAGAAGTCAACACGAGGAACTCCATTATTAAAAATAACAAATCTGTCTCTGTCTCCTTCTCTTTTTTCCTCCTCTGTATGTGTGTTTAGGGTTGTTATCTGTGTGTGTGTCATCTTTTTTTTTTATTTGTTTGTGAACAGCGCGCGGCGTCACTGGCACGCGTCTGCTCCCTTTGTGGCTGTGTTTGTTAATGTCACTCAAGACAGCCAAATTGAAGGTGCCATTGTTAGTGCCGGAGGGCAACGGTAGTGAATTCGACAGCTTGACAGCTCTCATTAGCGTATTAGACACAAACAGTGGCACAGATGCTCCCGGTCAGTCCTTGGTCAGCCTGGAGCTTCGCTTAACGGCCCTCTGACAGGTGGCTTTGTGGCACTCTGTCTCATGGTTGACAGGGTGGCAAAGCAGGAGCTCATCTTCAATAGACTGCTGGGATTGCCAAGGACGGTATATATTTCACAGGCATGAATAGTGAAATGAATGGTGAAGGATTTATAAACATGCAAGATGCAGTGTACAGTAAGAAATGTAGAAATAAATAAATGAGGATGTCGGGGGGTAAAATAAACGAGCAGGAAGAGCAGATGACATGCTTGCTACATGCTAACAACAGGATCTCTTTTGTTTTCATGTTTATTGTAAAGCAGTGTCAGAGAGTGCACACTATATTCATTCACACAGCCTCTAAATCATTCACATAACATACACACAGTCAAAGTGTTATAGGCCAGAGGTTCACTTCGGAGTGAAATGTTGCTTCTTACTGTATCTATTGTCATTTGTTACGGCGCAAAGCTCAAAAGTTTGCCTCTCAGTTTAACTCCTCGCCAGCCCTAAAAAGATCAATGCCAGAGGCGAAAGGAATTCTGTTCAACTGAATGAAAGTTAAATGATTTTTTCCAACACACCTTTTGAAGTTTTTGCAATGCCTCAAAGGGAAAAATAGAGCGGGGCTTACAAGTTTTACAGTCAATGAGAAGCCTGTGCAGGCAAATAGTTTGAGAGAGGAAAAAAAAAAAAAAGTGGAGGTGGACCAAGTGAAGAAAGAGTGAATTTAGCCAAACCGTGAGAAAGACTGACATCGCACAGAGCTCTACTTTTTTCGGTGTAACAGAATCATGTGAATTTATTTCAACAGTCGTCTCAGCACAAATCAGCAGAACAGAATGTAATCGAAACCCTTGTTTTCTGTCCTTGACCTGAAAAGGTTTGAGCGGTAAGTGTGACTTATTTGAAGTAGTTCTGGGGGGAAAAAAATGACTCAAGGTTTGTTTATCATTTTTAAAACCAAGGACAAGAGTGTTTTTGGAGAATTTCTTGTGCTCGATTTATCAAAAAGTATTCTGGGGTTTGCTTAATTGACTATTTATAATCCAAAATCAACCACTGATATGTGCTGTTTTTTATTTGTTTGTTTTTTAACCTTAACCTTAATCAGGGGGGATTTCGCTGTGAGCAATGCTCTCTTTTTCAGGAATGCCCTGATCACATTCACACCTGGAAGCTGCCCAGTACAACCACCGTCTGAACCGGTGGCCACTGAGCATCTCCGCTGGAGCAGCTGGATGATTCAATGACTCAAGGGCACCCCAGTGGTGGTAAAGAGGAAGGGGAAAGCTCTACCTTTCACATTCCCTTCCCAGATTTGTTGTGCCAGTCTAGTTGGTTTGAACCTGCAACCTTCCTCTGTAATGCTTGTCATTATCTGTTGAATATGGCTATTATTCCACTGATTACTTCAAGGACATTTACTCAGCGCCATTAAAAAAAACATTTTATCACGTTATCACACAACACTAAATCACCAATCATTATTTACACATTTATACGTACAGTATGGTGAATATGGTGAAACATGCTTTTCATCAAAAGTGAAAGGAACAAAGTGAAATAAAGTAAATAAATGTACTGACTTGTGAAAAAATGGGAATCGCCACAACGGTAGGCTGGTGTTTCACACCTCACGTAACCCTCACAAATGGACCTTTTAAAGAGTTTGTTATGCAGGCTGGGGGCGTGGGGAAAAAAAAAAACGAACGGCTCAAATTTGTCATGTTTACCTCTAGACTCCAGAATAATTCTCTATCTAATTCTCTTTCCAGCCCGGCAGGTTTAATGTATAATCCAATCATCAGCGTCCATTTTATTTCAGAGGTACAGCAATGCTGAAGCGAGTGGGGGAGGGAGCGGAGGCCCATTTGTGATACTGCGCGAGTATTAAAATAACAGAGCGCTTCGGAGGAACAGCGATGTTGCATGAACACAAATCTAGGTAAGGATGCCCGTTATTTAAGAGGCCTTACCCGAATGTGCAAGGGCACAGGTTAGTTAGAGAGGGCCAGGTCAGCTGCAGGTTCATGCAATTTCCCCTTAATCCACTTTAAAGATTAATGTCAAATCATGCCACAATGTGAATGCTATGAACTCCCATAGTGACTTAGCTTGAGGCAGTGTGTTTCTGTGTGTGTGTGTGTGCCTGTGCATTTAGTGTACACACGCACATGAAGCCCACTTACACTGTCCCAGGATATATGCTGACCCTAAAACAGACAGCAAAGAAATGGAAGGAAGTTGCACACATAAATGATTGGCTCTTCCTCTCAAGCCCTGAGAAAGAGTAACACCTGATGGAGCAGCTCTCTTTTATCACTGCCCATGGAAACAGAAACAAATAACGTCTCAGCCCAAATAAGATTTTCACGATTCTTTCTCTCACATTCCACAAAACACTGTAATTGTGCAAATCAGCTCTTGTCAGTGGCAATGATGCAAGACGCCTTAAACCCGAGAGTGCTGCTGCCAAAATGAACTGTCCTCATTGATTAACATTATCCATTACCCCCTCCACTCCTTTGTGGAACATTATTGCAAATCTAGACAGGGAGAGAGATGCTGTTTACCTTGGCAGCCTGGCCTGCTATCCGTCATATATACTGTAGCAGATTACTTGATAACTGCAAATAACACTTACTTACAAGATAAAAGAAAAACAATCTGGAGTCGTGTTGCATTCAGATATTTATTGCATAGCTACATTTTGTGTGTAATGACTCCGTGAATCAAACTAGTGATAGTGTTACCATGTTTTGTAATTATGAACAAAGCCCGCTATATTATTATGCAAAGTCATGTACATTGTTGATTAAAGGTTTGTTTGTAAGCCCGGGTTTCACTGAATGCTAATTGGCAGACTTAAATGAGAACGGGTTATTATTTAAGATGACAGCAGATTGTGTATTTGTGTACACAGTATGTTTGCATCTCACATGGCTATTGACAGAGCACTCTGGGTAAAAACAGCTTCGCTCGCGAGCCAGGGAAAGTCAATAGCAAGGAATTAAGACAGTCAACAAAAATAACAAACACTGGACGGCCGGAGTGGATGAACGTGAGAACATGAATCGGGACGGATTTCAGGATTGTGTTACCAGCCTTATATGACAAGTAATAACATCAATATTTATATCTGGGTCTGATGACATTGTTTGTGGTGAGCACCAGGTGCCAGAATCATTCCCAGTCCATTCCTTTTTAACAGATTGCGTTGGCAACGAGAGCGCAGACACGTGGCAGCAGGCCAGGTGATGACTCTGTGTTGATGGATGTGGCAGCCATGACGAGAGGTAACCAACTTGCCACGGCTATCCGGATCATAGAAGACGATGTCGGAGCTCCCCACGACTTGTCAAGAGAATGGCATTTCACTAGCTGACAACACTGAACACTGTAGCGAGGCATGATTTACTGCTAGCACTGAGCGTGGCATTAAATATTACAGATATCGCACACAATATAACTAAATAATATGATTTGTCAGGGCCAACATTTTTCAGGAAAATCTGCCTTCACTGCAGTGCAGCTGTGTACACAATACTAAATCTTATAGTGAACGCTTCATTAAAGAACATAGAACTTTTTTAATTCATTAAAAATCAGACATGTTTCATAAGTTCTGGAAAGAAAAGGAGACCTTCTTCATGCTCTTCTCAAAATACTCAAAATAGCACTTCTGAAAGTATTCTCAAGGTGGACATCAAAGAAGTGTGTGAACTCAAAGGATCCAGTGAGCAACTCTTAGTAAGTGGCTCCACCATGATTCATGCATTTTACAGTCCATTCATAACAGAGAAAGCTCCTGCAATAAATTCCTGTCTGCATTCAGAAAATGTTTTTAGGCCATTGGATGTGGAAAATATTAAAATGCCTCATACATAAAATTCATATAAATAGTCTGTGGCTTATTATCAGAAAATTAGTGGAAGGAGATGTTTTTTTTTGTTTTTTCATTGCATCCCTGTTCGTCCCAGTTTCCTTCAAACATCAGATGTAATTTCTTGTAATTATGAATCTACAACATACAGAGAAAACCAGTAAGACTAAAGTGTAAAACATAGAGAACAGGTTGGGTGGCCTTGTGAAAGTCCTTATTATCAATCTGAAATTGCTGTCTTGAAAATGCTAATACAGATGAATCACTCTTGTGATTGAGTGTGTGGGCATAATTTGTAAAGATTATAATAAACCTGTTATGTCTTATATCCATCAGGAGGTTATGTGCCATACTGTTCCTTGACCGCAAACAGCAGCTTCCAGGGGTCTTCTTTTCTGGTTGCCTTGTGAACTGCACATAGTCAAGAAATAGTCCAGCACATTAACTCTCCTTTGAAAGATTGCATTTTCATAATTACACTTTGGTTTTTGAACAGATTACACATAGAAGATATAATGTGTTAATTAGAGAGTTTTGGAGACGCTAGTAGAGGGATTTAGTTAAATCTGGACAGAGCCTGTCTAGCTGTTTTCCCCTGTTTCCAGTGATTATGCTAAGCTAAGCTAACCGGCGGCTGGTTCCAGCTACATATTTGCCATGTGCCAAATGTTCATGTAAATGGTAAGCTGAACCCTGCTGCTTTTTCCAAGTCCTCCAGTCCGTCAGGTCAGCTGCAGAGATACCACTCTTATGTTGTCACAGTTGATATCTTTTTAGAAATCATCACCCTCTCCCAAATGGACAAGAAAGAGAGCTGTGTGAGATTGCTGTTCATTGACTACAGTTCAGCTTTTAACAGCATAGTTCCCTCCAGGCTGGTCACAAAGCTCAAAAATCTGAGACTAAACACCTCTCCATGCATGTTAACACACCTCATCCACCCTCGTCCTCAACGTTGGAGCACCCCAAGGCAGTGTTTTGAGTCCCTTGCTGTACTTCCTGTATAAAAATCTACAAGGTTTGCTGACAACACAGTTGTGGCGTGCATAATCACTGAAAGAGTCTGCCTCACTGGTGTCGGGACAACAACCTCCTCCTGAACCTCAGCAAGACTAAGGAGATTATAGTGGACTTATGGAAGAAGCATAAAGTCCTGCAAAGTGTGGTTTGTTCAGCTGAATGTACAAAAGTGCTCTACCTTGCACAGAAAACACCTACACCTGGTGCTGCAAAAATAAGGCTCAGAGATCCCAATCAGGAAGAAGGTTCTGGATACACCAAGCTACCACTGAGAGTTTCTACCCTCAGGCCACAAGGATCATGACCTTTTCTTGTGGTTATAATTGTTATTGTTTTTGTTATTATATTATTATTATTACCTATTCACCCACTATGCTTGTTCTTTTATGGTTATATGAAACTGATACATAAACTGCATTGATTTTTTTTATCTAATATGTCACTTAATGTGTGTTCCTATCCATAATGTCTGTGAAATTCATGTAGAAAAATCCATATAGCACTCTGAGATTGAGACACTGCACAAATGTGCCACGTTACTTGACATCTGCAAATTCATTCATGAATAAAAGACCCTAAATGTCGATACAGTGCAGAGTGACAGAGCTCAAAACATTGAACAGGAAGTTTGATTTAAACCCTTCTTTGACCCAGAAGAATACATGTGCCATGTACACGAATTTCTGCAAACGCAAGGGGACAAAATGTAGTACGTGAAGGTTTTCAGTCAGCCGGGTCATCTTTCTTAGAGAAGGGTTTAATCCAATGATGTGAAACGTTAACGTTCAGTTGCCCCATATTTAACCCTTCTCTGAGATGAGATGAAATGTAAATTCTTTTGAATACATGACAGTGAGATCATGACAAATGAGTAACAAGTCAGGTGAGAGAGAAGCAAATGCAGACCATAAAATAAATAAATACACATGCACACAGATCCACAGAGATTACCTAATGGGGATATTGCACCATATTTTCCAGCCTAAGGCTCCTCTGGAAAACTTTCTTATGACATTTAATCATATCAACTGGATATTTATCTGCACAAATACTGAATAAACAGTCAGAATCATAAACACCCTGAGAAGGGACATGAGTGCGAGGCCCAGTTTGCACACATGAGCATTAATCAATGCAAATAGCTGCAGCGGTACTTAAGGAGGGTCACACCATCAGTCACTATGTCTGCTCTAGTTATTACCATGACAGTGATATATCTGTGACGAAGACTGCAAATTCATATCTTATCAAAGTATATTTTTTTCTTACTTTAGCCTGCAAGGACACACACATACACACAAGAGACAAAATGCCACATTTAAATATTTAATTTCAATTTTAAATGTACATACATTACCCTTAGTAGTTCCGGGGGGAAGGATTATTTGAACTACATTTCCCAGAGGCTATAGCGCCTATCTAGAGTTCCCATAATGCTTTGTGGCGCTCTACCGCTCACAGAAACAAGAAGGTCGTACACACAGCTGCAGTTCACTGAGACAGAGAACAAACTGACCGTAATCATGCTCGGACAGGCTGTAAGGCGATTCACAACCTCTGCTGTCCGTTCTTCACACTATGCTGAAGGACCAGGCAAGGTGAGATTCCCGCCTCGAAGTGGAACTATTGTTTTAATAGTGATATTGTCGGCATCGGGCCTTGACTGTAGCCGCAGCCTGGCGTTAGCTACCTAGCTCGCTAGCGTCACTTGGAGGTCACGTCCGTCATTTGACGAGAGCGTGGCTGTAATACTAGAAAAGGTGGCCACATACACATGCATATATATATCTTTCTCTTCATGGGGTAACAAAATATTTAACAGTGAGAACAGACAGAGTGATTTGTTGAAGGACAGTCTGGGATAGCGACTTGTTGGTTAGCATTAGCTTCGTGGCTAAGAGCTGGTTGGCTAATGATCAACTAACCCTACCAATGCTACTTTGATAGCTTGTGACTTTAGCGAACCTAAATAAGCTATTTTAAGTTTTCTGACATTAAATGTGCTGCAGATATCCTCGCAACACACTGGTACACCCATGAATACATAAAGTATAGTGAGTATTAATATCTAAACAGTACAGTACTTCCGCCTAATGGCTGTAACTTAAGGTCACAGCTGTAACGAGCCTGGTGCTCCAAATTTTGGGATTACAACAAGAGTAGACTACCTGTGTCAATTAGATTTGAATTACTTTGTTATTAAGTCAGTTATATATATTTATATATTGTAGTTAGCTTCTTATACAATAAGATATAGGACATTTTTTAGTCATGTTGTAGAGCCTATGGTTAGATATACATTATTTTTCCTTATTTGTGAGCAAACAATAATGGAGTTTAGCGTCTTTGCAACCTGGTGACCTCTACCAGCAGCTACCTCAATTTAAAGGTCCAGTGTGTCACATTTAGGAGGCAGAAATATAGAACATATTGTCTGCCATGTTTTACAGCAGCCTCAAACTCACAAACCAAACACCCATGATCGCTGTAGTTTCCACCACACACTTAAAACGGCAGGGCGAGTGGAGAGGGGTTGCAATCCAATCACTTGATGGCATTAAATCACACACACACTACTTTTGAAACTATGGGGCTTGATTCGCATTATTCAGATCATTACTGGGGTGGCTCGTTTGCCATGGCACACTAAGAGCCTCGCACGAATCACAACAATAGCCAAGACGGCGCACACATGATGTATTAAATTTCAAAGACCTAGTTGGATGGAAAATGATTCCACCCATTGATTCATTCAATCACCGTGTTTTGAATGGCATGTCTATCTACGATGAAGCTCTTTGCAGGGTAGAAGTCACTGTGGAGGAACAGGGCAGTCAAAAATAATTGTTTTATTAATGAGGTAATGAAAAGCATTACTCTTCATAGTTTCACTGCTTCATAACACTCTTTACTTTTTTTTTTCTAGAACCTGCCATTCTCTGTGGAAAACAAGTGGCGTCTGCTCGGCTTGATGGTGGCGTTCTTGGGCACCGGCTTCACATTCCCCTTCATCGTTGTCAGACATCAGATCCTGAAGAAGTAAAAAGGGCCCCGCGCTGTTACTCAGCCTTAAAGGTAATTATGGCCACCATGTTTATCTGGCATATCTGCTTTCATTAAAATGTCGGGATGATGGGGCATTTACTGCAGACTTGGTTTGAATATTGACCTCAGACGATGACAGTCCTTCACCGAACCTCTTTAGCCTTTTGCTCGGTGGCATATATTAAATAAATTGCCCGCATGTCTCAGAGTAACTAACAGCTGTCGTGTGGGTCCATATAGACGCCATGTTGTTTAGATAAGCTTTCACTTTAGCAACTCGATGCGACGTTTTATTGCAGACATTGATGTGTATCAGGTGGGCGCAGTTCAGAGATGTTGTTGTCACATTCATCTTTGCTGGCGTTTGCTCAGAAATTGCTTTTCTGTCATCAGATGTGTGCGTGCCATCTTTTCACTTTCCCCCCATTTCTTTCTTGTTCTCCCTGCAGGTCGTCAGCTGGAACATATTTATCCATCAGAGTTCTATCCGGGCAGAACAATGGGAGTCTCTTAATTTTCTTTGTACATAAATAAAAATCCTCAAATATGAACACGTCTGCTCTCCTTTTGTGCCAGCACCAGATTTCACATGTAAAAGCCGTCGTGTTTGTCACAGGGAGTAGAGGTATTCTAAACACGACCAGCTTGTGACATTCTTGGTAATCATTTATTTTGTAATCATGCTTCTCATCTCAGCTACCCGACACGATTGATTTATTGTAACATGCTTAAGAACGTGTTTATTAATGAAGTAAAGAATTTAGACATTAAGAGCTGATTAATAATTACAGGCACATTGATGTCGAGCTCGTTTAGAGATGAAACAGGAGCATCTCTTCATAGTAATCCATCATTCGGTATTTAGCTCTTGACAGAATACAGCCTGCAGTGCTCAGTGTGGTTTGGCCTTGTACTTTATGATATACAAAAGAGAAGTGGTCCTCCAGATTTATGAATGCTGTTGCTAACTGCAACCATATTCAAGTACTTAGTAGATCTCTAAAGATTCATAAAATATGAAGTCTCTTGGCATAACGTCAACATATTGTAAAAGTTAACAGGGAACCCATAACTTTGTTGCCAGCAACCTAGAGCGAATGAATAAAGTGGAAATTGAAAATGGCTGTGAGAGGGCTCGCATTGAAGAATCCAGTCTTCTGACGGGTATTGTTCTGTTACCCTATAGCTCAGCTCTTCAGCTGAACTCTACTGAATAACCTGTTTCAATTCAATTAACCCTATGCTGCTGGCTATAATTATCCAAGGACAATGTATTAAAAAGGGAGGTGTGGTTTCTCAGTTGGTGAGGAGGGGGATTGTAAAAGTTGAGACTTTTCCATGCACTTCTATTCAGGTCTATCTTTTCGCCTGCAGTCATTTTTAGAAATCGGCTAAGGTTAGCTTTTCGTTTGCTCGTGCTGTATAGCGAGCTATAAGAGACGCCTGCGTTGGCCTTAAGACATAAGCAGAGACATATAAGCAGAGACATACAGGGACAAGCTGTAAGCATGAGAAACAACCAGCTGCATCCCCTTTGTAGACCCTACCTGCCTGATTTTCACACACATACACACACAACTGGCAGCAACTTGTAAACCTGTCAGGTGGTTTTGTGTTCTGCTGCATTTATAATGATGTTATACTGTCGGTGCCTCTGGGGTTCCTGGATGGAAGAGCATTCAGGTCATGCAGCTCTTGCGAGGTGGTGATAAAGTTATCAGACATTTAATGGGGTCAACAAGTGGGAGTCGATATTTCATAGGTGTGTTGTATTGTCGGCACTTAGAATAGGTTGACCTTTGTTAGTAGCTCAAGGGTAGGGAGAGATGCTTTTCTGGTCGAAAACACAGCACAAAAACATGACACCCTGCATTATCACAGCATAGTAAACTCCACACACACACACACAGCACATTTTTTAACTGTCCCAATTTTTGTAACACAATGAACTACTGCATAAACACACACACACACACACATCATAGACAAATATAACCTGATCACCACCTAACAGGCTTATTTCTGTTTACATAAACCTTGAGGTGAAAACAGGAAGTCAGACGGAGTGTCATTTACATAAGTTCTTTTTAAGAAAGTAAAGTGGGGAATGGGAAAATGTCAACACTGCATAATTTATGTCACTGTCATTGAGCTCAGCGATATCTCAATAGCTTTTTTGTTTACCAAGGAAATCAAACGGTTTGCCCCCAAAGGTGCCTGTAAAACGTTAGGATTTCTCACATTCAGCATCTCAATTAAAGCGCTGCAGAAAACAGTGTTATTTTTATCCATAAACAGCGCATAGTTTTGTCCAGCGGGATGGTTTGGTTCTGTGTTTTTACAGCAGTAAACATTTGAAAGCTCCACTTCTGCGCTCTGAACTCTCTGACAGTATGGCACTGACTGAACTGAGCTGCCTGCAGCTACTTTACATTTTACAAATGGTTCACTTGGGTGCTCAACATTTGGACCCTTTTTGCAGAAAGCGAGCGATTATAAAGAGAAGCGCATTTGCTCTGCCCGAGAGTGCAAATTTAGACTGGCAATGAGACTTTAAGAGGTCAGGTCTGAGACGGGTGTCACATTATCTGGGCGTCAGAGAGTAAAAAAAACATGCACCAAGCAGTGGGCACTTTTTTGTCATAAATGTTTGATCCACTCTTTGCCATTATGCTGCTAACAGGGGCTTTTAAGAATCCTGGCCGATGCCAGATTCCAGCAGTGAGGACCAATTAGACACAATAGTGTTATCTGGACAAGGACCAAGCTGCAGTGTACTGGCAACTTATGAAAAGTACATAAGGCTGTGCTGGCACAGGACATGTTGCAAGAGGGGTCCTATGGTGCCCACAATAGTCTACATCACACATTTCAGATGGCTTGCCATATCTCCACTGCGTGGCACTTTGAGCGGCTGCAGGAGGGAAGCAGGGCGGGAGACAGAAAAAGAATACATTACAGGAGGATTACGCACCCAGCATGCCAAGTCTCTTGCAGGAGTTTGTCATGCTGCATTTAGTATGTAAGTGTGTGTGTGTGTGTGTGTGTGTGTGTGTGTGTGTGTGTGTAGGGGGGGCTATCTGTGTTTTTTGTGTGGTTTGCCAGGGTTTACGCCTTCATTAGAGTCAATATCTGGTAAATTCATTATTCTAATTGTCATTCCAAATGCTTAACATTCCCCGGTGCACAGGCACTAATTAAAACAAAGCGTACTCATTAAAGATCAGTTCCATACCTACTTATCACCATTCAGTGATAGTTTAACATCATGCATGCTAATAAAATGAACAGGTTATAGCAAAGCCTCAGTTACAGCGTCACAGCTTTTCATTTTTCCGCTAACACACTAATATAATTTTATACGTTCTTGCGGATATGTAAATCACCTTATTTGCAGCGTTTGTGGCCATTCATTGCAGCCTCTGTAGACTCTTCAGTAACAGACTTTTCTGCATCTCACGTGTGGAATCTAATTATAGACTAATTTGCACTTCACAGACGATAGTGGGCTTAGCTCAGTGTTAAAGCATGTGCAGCCATAATAAAAATAAAAAAGACTGGATGTTTTATTGAATCCTCTCAGTTAGAGGCACATTTCAAATCCACGCGTGGTATTATAGTCAAACAACCACGTTTGTAACTGTTAGTTGGCGGGAGGGGACTCATTAGTGATTGACAGTTATATAAACATTTACTTACTCTGAATGAGAGTGGGTGCCTGACAAACACTCCACAGACTAAATTACCCCTCTGGGTGAGTTGGATGAGCTCTAATCAGCACTTTGTTGTGAGCATCTTGCACAGCAGCGTTTCATTGTACCAACCAATCAATATATTACATCTAAAGCCAGGCATGCTGTAGATGTGGCCTGCCCATCATATCAGCATGATGGCAATAAGAGGTGAAAGCAGCTGTCTCCAGTCGCTGCACAACACCCTGACACTGCACTGTCAGTCAATAAAGTTTCAAGGACACGCTGAACTCCCAAGTTTTCTGCTAAGCCCATCCTCTTTCCTTACCTTCTCTGTTTACAGCACTCTACCTCAAAGATGCTGACTTGTGGAGAAGTGCGGAACTGTCAGTGCAAGAAGATGAAGTGTACGTGCACCTCCCACTTCGTCAGAGTAGGGCTCTACTGCCTCAGCTTGGAACTCTACACAATTAGTCCAGAACCTCCGGGGGGACGGCTGTTCATAGAAGACGAATGCTCTCAGGATACCGAATCGACTCATATGTGTATGTGTGTGTTTTTTGTCGAGAGAGACTTAAACATTTTATGATATTTAGCAAAGAGGAAAAAAAATATAACCAGCTCACCAGTTCTGACCAAAAAAAAAAGCCTCACTGTCAGAAGCACACAAGATAGACAATTACACCCTCTCTGTAGAGGGCATATTCCAGACTGTAGTCTTTATTATTCATTAATGTTGCAACAGCTTTGAGAAGAGTAAAATGCACTCATATGTCACTTCAGCTTTTTTACACATTTGGTTTGATATGATAATAACGGGAGCAGAGACCTGGCAGGGCCCCCAGTCGAGATCTAAAACTGGCCTAAGCTCTACGTCCCCTCCAACCCACTTTAGTCCCCGGAACAGTCTTCTGTTCAATAATGTAACACCACACACACACACACACACTGCCAGTGTTAATAGTAGCAAGTTTCAGAGTGAAAAAAAAGTTTTCATTTCAAATAATAATGCCCAGTCCAGTCCACGCTCTCCCACATCCAGCCTTATGTTAATGCCTCTGAAAGGTCGAATGTGGATGGATATGCATTTTGAATTTCGCTCTGTGCCCTCTCAATGAAACGCACATATATTTTTATCTTCCATTTTGCCAGCTTTCTGTTCTAAAATACTTCTTGGCATATAAAAATGCTCAGCTAAATCAAGAGGGTGTGAGCTCTTTTGTCTGGGGCTAGCATATACTGTTTCCATTCCTGGCTTTTCACTGAACACCAGCTGATTTGAGTGTGATTTTAATAAAATTTCCTCACTGAATGTTACAGCCTGTCTAATTCAATTCATTTTAACAACTGACAAAACTAAAGCCAGCACTTTAACATTTCCCAAACATCTTTTATTTTCTGTCATTTCTGCTTCACAAAAACATCCTTTTTTCTGTTGTTTAGCTCGCCTTATTTATTAGTAATGTTTTTATGAGTGCAGAACATCTACATATGCGCTATATGAATTCCAGTGGGTTTATTCACTGCAACAGATTCCTCTGACTTGAAGCACTGGCTCGGTTGGGCTCCATGTAATCTACATAGAAGAAAAAAATAACAGTGGAAGATATCTTTTTCTCTAATGAAGCATCTCTAGAGATGCTCTCTGCCGCGATGGAACTAGTGTGGGAATAAGGTCTGACAATGTGGGACTACCAGCGACGGAACGTGAGAGGGATGGCAGAAAAAAAAAAGAAGTGCAGCTGATCATTTGTTGTTGTTTTCTCTGCCATGGGTTTCTTTCCTCCCACAGATAGAGAGAAAATATTTGAACCTTTTCTGGGCCAGAAACTGTCTGTTGCTCTCCAGTGGTCTCCCTCCCTTGTTACTCTCGCTGGAGAGATTCAACCCACGGCATTTCACACAATGAGAGGCATCAGCCGCAAAACCTGCACATGCACATTTGCACACAAATAAACCCCAGCACAGATGCACAAACATTGTTCAAGTGCATGCAGGGGAACGCTGCTGAAATATGTATTCAGTATTCACACAAACACATGAGTATAAACACAATTTGGAGCAAAGAAATTCATCATATTTCTGTTGAAGCTGCAGCCAAAACTGTATTTTTGGGATAACATCTATCTTACCTTTAGTTGCATAAATTAAGAGAGAGAACTAAGCAAAAAACTGGTGACAGCTATGCAGGCTAGCAATGTCTGCAAAGAGGTACTTTTTATAGGGTGCGGGGTAGTTGAATATAGCTTGTATTTTTACTTACAGTACAGACAGCTGGAGCTTCTAGACAGACAACAGAGAGATACTTGATGGATAAAGAGGACAGAAATGGGCAAAGAAGCTGCAAAGGAACTGGAACCGTATTGCTACCATTGTTCCCCTTTGGGAACAAACACTGTCCTGAAGTCTGAGAGTCAGCACTTTTATAGTTTTCGCAACTCTGTTTACCATATTTGCAAGATTTCTGAGGTAGCTCTGCAGTAGTCTCCCAGGACAGAGATGCAGAGGTATGGTGGAGGAGAAGATGTACAGTGGTGCACCATGGTACTGATGCTGGGTAGCCTGTTAGCTCCCCCATCTGGGCAATAACAAACTATCAGGCCCTAACATGTAAATGAATTCTAGAAAACTTAAAATACTCGTAGTGCCAAGGTTACAGCTGCCGCATGATGAGAAAATTGCTCTGCTGGAATCAGCACTCTGTTAAACAACTTTTCAGTTGTTTTTCTTTAGCATAGTGGTGTTCTTTGATTGCCACACATTCATAATAATGAGGAGCAACTCAGGGCAGGTCAAACTTTGACAAACCCATTATATGACGCCCGGAGCAGCACAGTAAGTGTCCATACAAACACAGTTTGATCTCACACAGTTTGTTTGTTCATATGACAGGATGCAACAATAATTGTTTCCTTTGAACGCGGGAACAGAGCACCAACAGAGACACAATACAAGTCACAAAGGCAGAACTGACTGTGCTGGGAAAATATGAATGAAAAGCTTGTGTCTCGCAGAGACAGGGAGGGAGAACCGGGGCAGAGGAAGGCACGGGGACCTCTGATTGGTTTGTTTCTCTGCAGACCAGTCTCTTCCAGGATGTTCTTTGGACACCACAGATGTTTGGATGAAACAAGCAGGCACAATTCGGGTTGGACTGAGTTCAGTTGGGTCCGTGAATGGTGCCTTTCAAAGCCCCACGAACCACATGGCGCCCAGGACCTCAGCCACAAAGCCTTGCTAGACTAACTCAATTTTGCAAACATAAAAGGATCAAATTGTTCTTTTATTATTTTATTATTTTTCCTAAAAAGGCACAAATATTTGTTGGACAATTGAGATAATATTTTGAATGCACCGCTGTGAGGCACGTAATCCCACTGGTGCTTTCAGCGTGAAGTTACCCAGAAGATAGAAATCTTTCTGAACATCCCTCAGATGTGTGCTGTCAATAAAGAGCCATTAAAGTTCTGTTTGGTGAAGACAAAAAAACTTTCTTTTTGCAGCAACTACTTATACAAATTAAATTATCTCTCACTTTTCAACGGGCCATAAAGTTTCTTAATATTTTCATCTTGTTAGATCTTTGAAGTTTTACCATGCAGGCTAATCAAGTGAGAATTACTCAGTTATCCTATTCCTCTTTGCAATTATAAAGACATAAGATACCGAATAAAAAGCCTCTTCACTGATTATATCGTTGGCTGCTGATTTTTGTGTGTGTGTATGTGTGTGTGTGTGTGTGTGTGTGTGTGTGTGTGTGTGTGTGTGTGGAGCTCTGCATAAACAAAAAGATCCCACTGCCCCTTCGCTTCTTCACTGTGATAGAAGAGGTCAAGATATCCAATTAATAAGAGAGGTTAAAGTTGGCTTTTCACTGGATGGTCCAATCACAGTTGGTGCCCCGGTTAATTTGGCGAACAAAGTCGTGGCTGGGGTGGGTGGCCACTTAGGGAAAAGTGAGGCAAAGGAGAAAGGACGGATGAAAGGAAGCACGATAAGGACTGAGGGAAAGATTGCGGCCCCCTGACAGCTCAGCTTGCATGGCAAATGAGGAAGCTGACTGAACAAAAACATTTACTGAATCTGTAATGCGAACGATCAGACCACTTCAGGAGAAAGTCTTGTGCTGCAGCAGAGACCTAAACAAAACTTTCCAACAGCCAGAGGTAGATAAGTTCACTGCCTCAGTAGAATGACTCTGTGTGCATGAGGTCATCATAAATTTCCAGTTTTTGTCAGTTCAACATAATGTTAAATACTGTCCACATTCATTTACTTTCTGCATGCTCCAAGCAGTAACACATAAAGAGAAGGACTGTCTGTGAGACATTCAGAGCACTAACATGGATACACAATCAAAAGCATCACTCACTTGACTCTACCCAGGAAGTCAGTGACTTTCCACCCTGCAAAGGAAATTTCGGAGCTTGCAAAAAAAAAGATTGATAGATGTTGCCAAGATATAGTATATATATATATATATATATACAGCTCATTGGGACTGAAATCCAGTTTCTACTCTGACAAGCAGCCATGGACGATGCTCAAGCACATCCACCGTTCCTAAATTCATATACAGACACTGACAGCAGTTTTGCCTCAGCAAGCTGAGAAATTTTCCCGTCTATTGTCTTTTTTTTTTTTTGCTTTTTCTACCATCCCCCCGTCCCCAATCTCTCACCCTGCACCCGCTATCTCCGTCACATCTTTCACACTTTGGTTTATGAATCCAAACTGACGGGAGGCAGACTTCTTTTCAAACTTTGAAAAAAGTCAGTCTGAATAGAACATGTAGCCCTTCGGCTCTAGGGGCTCCAAGACTCCAGAGCATTCTTGAGTGGTACATTTCAAAAGTGAAGGAAAAAAAATATTCAGAACAAAAGAAGGTGAAGAAGTAAAAAAATAAATAAATAAAAAAAATAGATACATTTCCAAGAATTTTAGTGATGATAACCTTAGAAAGCACAGGTGATTCAAGGATTTGGGCGAGTTAGAAACGGGAATTTGTTTAATAAAGAAACCCCTGACAGAACTTTAGTCACCCATTACCAAGATTTCACTCTTGTTTCATCATTTCCAGTGAAGATCTAACCTATCGTTATAAGCTCTTAAAGAACACATTCTCAGCAGTATTATCTTGATGCAATGTCATCATATCATAGAGTGCCCTTATTCTGAATAAATTTCATCTATCCTTGAAAAGCTACCCCTATGGCTATATCATAATATTTCATTGCTTTGGTGTAATTTTCACTGGGGGAAAAAAATTGAACAAAGTATGTAAGCTTAATTCGATGCAGCTATGGTCTTTTAGAGTTTGAAATTGAATTTCACCTACCTTCAAAGTCTGGTAACACAATTAAGCTTAGTTCTTTGACTTTAAATGTGATTTTGTCCTGAAGTGTCTTTGTTCTGTATGTCTATTCTTAGAAGTTAATTGCATTTTCAGTTGGTGTTGTTCAGCAAGGTAAAATAGGCATTTATGACGCCTAGCTTATATCTCTACTCACAGCCTGCCCTGTTGTCAAATATCTCACTCTAAGGTGAAATTAATACTTTTGTATTTTTAGCTTAATGGAATCTGGGTTATTGCAGAAGTGTATATGTTGTAAGAGATTCTTAGTTTTGATATTCTTCTCTTTGTTCTGTATGCTAAATTAGTTTTGTGTTCTAACCCCTCTTTAGTGGCTGAAGATTTCAATGGTTCATTAACTCGATTTCCTAAGTAAGATCCCAAAAAAGGGTCTCTTAAAGTTTGGCTGAATGGCCTGCTTTACAGAGCAAGAAAAGATGGTCTAATTAAACCATGCCCTCCACCACTCTATTTAACCTGTGACTGCTTTTTTAATGAGTTACTCACATGGAACAGGTTTGATTTAGTATATTCCATTTATTCATAGACACATAAATGTGAAAAATATGGGTCTCCACAAAAGCCTCAGTCTTAACCTGGGGTTATCACATTAAGGCAATTACAGTCTGCAAAAGTGAGAGTTAAGTATCTTTTAAACGCTTCCTAGTTATAAGAACTGTGGTATTGTATTATATCATTTAAAGCAACATTGTTTAACTTTTTTATTGTACAATAACAGCTTCCAAAATCATTGTGATACTACACTGACTTGTAATAGGTTGAATGATGCTTCCATCATTCCCACTCTTTACCGTGTACACCTTTTCTCGCACTATGTAACTTTGTTGCAGAGCCAATGTCGTGCCAGAACCAGAGCCAGGCGAGGTCGGCCTCTATATGGCAGAGACAAAAAGAGTAAGGATATTGTTGGAGAAAGCTAAGAAGAGGAAAAGAGAAAGTGATCAAGCCAAACAAGGGTAAATCTGAGACTGACTTTCAGTCGCTGGCAAGAGCTTCATGAAATAAAAGGCTGACGTCGAGCTGGGCTTCTTAGCTAATAAGAGCTGGCTGCTGTGTCTTGTGTTGTTGAACTTGCTTGATGTTTCGCTGTTAGCAAAGTTGTAAAGTTCATAAGAAATGTAATCATAACAAATACACGTGTACAACTGTCCATATTCATGCTGAAACTAAAATATACCAAATCTTACATAATGTTGCAGCGAATACATGGATGCAAGTACCTATACATCATCTGCAAGCGAATGACTCTTAAACTCAGGGTGAGGAAGGAGACAGAAGCAAGGACAGAACAAGCAAAAACAACAGGGAGTCTGATGGCTTTTGTAAATACATATTATAGCTGAATATTCAGCCCAGTGTCCCAGGATCCTCCTCAGCAGCCATCTGTGAGTGAAGCAAAGAGAGTAAGCAACAGGGAGTTTGGGAAGCCTGGAAGTGCTGAATCAAATCAGCACTACCAGCTGCAAGTGAAGAAAAGTAAGATGCGGTGACCTGGGAGCAAAAGAAATAAACGAGTAAGTAGAAAAGAAGATCTGCCTTTGATAAAGTAAATAATAATGCAGAAATATTGTTATGTCAAGGTTTCTCAGCGGAGGAGAGACACTCATTAGACTTACAAAAAAAGGGTTCAAATATTTGTTTAACTTCTCTTTTCCATCACAAGGCTAAGCAGTTTTATAAAACATGCATGAGTGTAGCCAAGGCTGAATTATCATGAGAGAAATGCAGCCACTGAAACTTTATGAAATCATGCCACACAATGCTTCTAGCAGCAACTGTGCCCCCTCCTAAATAATGTGGCTGCATCATTGATTGATTGAGTGAGGGAATGACCGATTGTGGGAGAAGTGAATGGAGTAGGGGAGGAAGGAGGGAGGGGGGTCAGGGAGTTTGGGAGGCAAAGGAACAGACTGCTCTATCATCTCTGCCCAGACACCGCTGGGATTTAGAGTGAGAGACAGTATAGAGCGGTGGAGAGACAAATCGCTTCTCTTGACCTTTGAGAGAATAGCTACATACAGTAATAATCCACTGAGGAGGGGGGTTGAGCCGGCTGTAATATTGGGGTTTTTCACTTTCACTACAGAGAAGTACTCTTCCAACATACTGCTGCGGAAGATAAGACTGGAAGGATGAAGGCCTGAGAACTCCTGTGGAGTTCTGTATTTGCATGTTTGTTGGTGTTTGATCTCGCAGTCTTGGAGCTCTGGTGATTATGTCAGGATTCATTTATCTCACAGGATGCCACGTTGCACTTTGAACGCCCCAAATCAGTTTAAAGATGTGTTCCAGATGCATAAAAATCTCCCCCCTCTACAGTGCTTTTAGCTGCCGCTTCCAACCAGCTAGCAGTTCATAGAGCTCTTGAACACTGAGATTTCCACTTTATGCGCCTTCATTAAATTCTAACTAGTGCTATAATTCTCCTCCCTTTGATTCAAAAGCTCTCCTCTGCACTTTTTCTTTTTTTGTGCCATACAGTGCATGCAGCGTGTCGCCTGCAGTGACGCGCAAGCAGTGTTGCAGCCCTTAACTTTTTCATCTGCTCTGCGAGCAAAGAGGTTAGCATGATGGACTAGTTACCGGTGGTGGCTGTCACTGTAGTGTGCACTGCGCTCTGATCTACATCGTTCTGGGCTTTAAGTACTACTTCATGCCCTGAGCAATTATGGGCTGCTTTGCCATAGTCTGCAAGAGAGAAAGCTGAAGACGTATTAGTGGGAACAGTACCGTTTCTGATAGTGAATTATTCATATGTTACATTACTGTAGGAACCATTTAGATCTTTCTCCGCACTGCTTGATTCACTTTCACCTGTAATTTCGAACATCCCACTCTGTCACGCGCGACTTTGACAGGACAGATTTTTTTTTCAGAGCTGTGGTTCGAGCACAATATTAAAAAGTATTTTTAAAAAGGTGTATTACTCTATTACATCCCTGGCAACAGTATTTTCAGGTGAATTTTCTGTCCAGTCACACAAGATGATTTTTATCCATAGCACTGGCAGCATGCCACCATCTCTCTTTTGATTTTCATTCTTTTTTTTTAACCTCCGGCTTTTTCCACTTTCCTTCCAGTTCGTAAATGCTTGATGAATAGATGCAGGCTTGTTGAGTCAGTTCATCCATTTCAACCAGACACTGCAGCCCCTCACCTGTTTGCTCCTAATGCATCATCTCTAATCATCATCCCTGCCATGCGCATCCATTCAATATGTGGGGAATCCCTATCAGTTACGCACTGAATCTGGGCCTAATGGTCCACAGTTGACTAGTCAGGAGGTGTATGTGCCATTAAGGCGCATACAGTGGGATCATGTCTCACAGCGCGTTCCGCTGAATCCAACAGGAGCAGGCCCAGTTGATTCAGTGGCACCTCATCACACAGAGATATTAATAACTGCCACAAAGACTCAAATGACTTATGAGCTTGTAAAAAAGCATCATCCTCGCAGAACGGTGTGCTGTACAACATAATCAATTACAGGAGAGCACAAATACATGCCACTTTATTATTACAAATAATAAATGAACATTAGGCAGCTGGTAATGCAACCAATTTGTCTTTCTGAGGGTCGCTAATGGCGCAAAACACTCTGCGTGAACTCACCAGAAAGAACTTTGGATATTCTGGCACTTTCCATTAAAAATTGAAATGCAATCAGTGTTGTAATCTTCGGCTGCAACTCTTGCTGAAGTCAATGGTGCTGAAACAACAGCCAGCCAGTTCAATCTAATATCAATCAATCATAAGAGATTGTGCTTCGCTGGATGAAACTGCTGAGACAGAGGGATGGAGGCAGGTTCTGCTGGTGGTGTTTATACATAGCCGCTATATATTTTACATTGAGACAAATCTGAAATGATTGAGGTGCTGACTGAATGTCCTCCACAGCCTGCCTTCGCATTATGCTTTTTTAGTATGTGAGCACACCACTTTGAACTCCATTTAACCTTCTATAAATATATTTGCTTGCTCTTTTAACTGGGGATGTCCTTGTCTGTGTGCTCCATCCGCTGCCTGTGCTCATTAAATATCCTCCCATCAGGTCTCAGGGTCGTGGACACCGGGCCGAGCCGTCTGAGTGGTCTGTGGTGTGGAATATCAGAGAAGCCCAGCCTGAGCGCCAGTCAGACAGCCACACCTTCACCCCCTCACACACACACACACACACACACACACTCAGCTCTAATGAAAGAGATGAATTATTGCTCTGGATGTCCAGAGTTTCACAGAAAGTGACGTTAGCAAGAGCCCCAATAAAGCTGTACCTCACATCCACCCAGAGAGAGAGAGAGAGAGAGAGAGAGAGGGGGGAAGGGGGATGACTTCATGGCTTGTGTTCTGCATACACTAGTGTGTGTGTCTGAAAAAGGGAAAGCACGTAGAAGGCAGTGGCGGCGGGAAGTGTGGTGTGGGAGGAAGAGAGAAACTGTACACACAAACACACAAACACACACACACTGCAGCCCTGCTTCCCCCTACGATTCAGCGGCTCAGCCCAGACGTCGTAAACAGGATTTATGTCATTTAATTAAGCTTTTGTACAATTACCTTTATTTACAGCTGCATGAAGCAGGCAATGGGGAACTCATGGCAGTGTGAGCCAAACAGAGAGGTCGTAATTTCTGTCCTTTACTTCTCACTGTTCCCAAGATATGAGAAACAGCTCTTCTGAGTATGTAGACTGCATGTTTTGCTCGGTGGGGCTGCATATTTACATTTATTGTAAATCATTATTCAAAATTTAATTCATAATTAAGAGCCTGTGTAACCCATGGAGCTTGTTTTTGGGGAATAAATGACCACAATGTTTTTTTAATTAAATATCTTTGTTAAAACTGTGGCAAACTTCTAAATGTAAAACTCAAAATCTGCATTCCTCAGGATACATTTATTCTGCGATTCTTCATTTTCCTCTGTTCTCATCTCCTGTTAATGTGCAGTGTTCATTCCCACCAATCTGTTCCCTAATTTGGGAGGAAAAGTGTGGCTGACATGTCTCATAATGGTGATGTATTTTCCTCCTTCTTCCACACAGCAACACAAAGACACTTGCTTCAGCTTTGATGTTACAGTGCCATCTACTGCCCAGTTTCAAATGTTCCGGGGTTTTTTTGGCTGGTTGCTGATGCAGAATGTCTATCCAAACATGTGATTCTGTGTACCATGCCTGTTTGCTTTGACTGCAACAGAGGCCCCTTTCTGACAACTGTTCCCATCTCTGTGTCAAACCATCAGAAAACATGGCAGTGTCTGTGTGTGCTGGCTCTCTGCCATGTGGCAGCCTCACACAGACGCATTGTTGTCACTCCAGGAGGATGTGAGTCTCATCAACATGGCCATTGTGAAGCCAGAGTCACACAGCATCGGCGCTGTGGATATTTCATTCAAAGAAAACGCCCCACGTCACATCTAATGTAAGATCTTTAACAAAATAAGGTTTTGTTCGCATCGTCTTTCACAAGCTACGATTTACTTTTTGAACATTTTCAGTCAGGTTGCAAAGAAATGGCACATTTTTTTTCTCCTCCGTATTTTCAGACAAAACATCTCTTGTTTTAGGGTTGCAAGATCTGACCAGCAGAGGGAGCTTCATCCACATTTTCCCTCTGACTGGAGGAGGCACAGCATGATTTTTTTTTGTCTGCCCCTTTCTTGAAATAGACACCAAAAATAAACTTCAAATCATCTACAATGAGCATGTAATGGAAACCAATCAGCAGCAGTGAAGTAGTATTGTGAAGTTGTATATCTATTTAAAAGTACACTTTTTTAACATCTACAACATGTACTTACAACTATTAATAGTGTTGGTGAACAGCAGAATCGGTGTCTCTCTTCTCACATCAGGCCATGCCCTGTCTGCCTAAGAATAGCCTGATGTTTGCTTCTTCTTTTTTTTTTTATTTGTGCATCATGCCCTTTCATCAACCCTTCTGAATGGGATGGGACATGAAACTAAGCTCAGAAATGCAACAGGCCCTCGAGGCACCGCGACTGAATGCAGAGCTTTACTTCTCATTATAGTCCTCATAAAGAGGCTTTTGGATGCTGCTGGCCTGCGGACGTCTGTGGAGGAAAGTGAAAAAAAAAAAAAAGAAAGAGAAAGAGAAAGAAAGAAAGAAAAATGAAGAGGCAGATGGGAGAAAGAGCACAACAAGACTAGCAAGTCTGGATTTGCCAGTCACAAGACAAACATAGCACAGAGATAAAGGACTGGCTTTCACATCATGATATTACACACGCTCTTTGCATGTGCAGAGCAGAAGGCCTCAGCGGTCGTCTCCTCTCAGGGCTCCTCCATGTGGCCTCTCATGACAGATGGGCATCTGTCACTTTCATTCAGCCTCTTTAGCGGCTGAAACACTCTCACAGTCTCATTTAAACTTTATATCCATTTAAAAAAACTCACTCATTCTCTATACGATGCCTCCCTCTCTCTGAGAGAAAAGTGCATCCTCAGCTTAAGCTCTGTACTGTAACATACAGTGTGCGTGTATTCACACAGCTCTGGATTATGAATTCATAAGCTGCCATTGTCTTGAAAAGTGAGAGGGGATGAACAGCGAAGAAAAACCCAGCTTCATTCACTGTACTGTTGCAGTCAGTGTCTCGGGGCGTTATTATAGTGTTTTGGAAGTGAAGGAAAAGGACGGATAAAAATAGTTCCTGTCTAGCCAGTAATGATAAAACCATACCTGCTGATCCGGAAGCTAACCTTCATCCCCTTTGAAGACAAAAAGCCAAGAGCAACATCAAGAAGTCTTTCCATAGTCACACAACTAAAACCTACAGGGAGCAGTTCTTTGCATTGTCTTGAATCTTTATTTTTGATTTCAAAGTCTGTGTGCCAGAAGAGTAACTATATTTCAGTGTATTAAAAATGCGGCACTACAGGACTTAAATCAAGGGCGCTGGGACAAATTGCTCTGATTAAATTTGCTGAGGAGGCACAGCAACTCTGCAGCTGGAGTTCAGCTGAGACTGTGTGTTTACTGAAGGCCCACTTGAGGGGCAGTGAGGACATTAGCTAGAAATAAAAATGGGGAATAAAGTAATCTTTAATTAATTGCAGACTAAGTTTTGCCCTTCAAGCATGAAAAATCTGGGCCTGCTTCTGTTTTAGAAAGATCCTGGGAAGTCTGCCGCTGGTGAAAATACGAAATTTATATCTGTCTTTAGACGTCAGCAAGCTGCACGTTCGATTGCCTGCCTCAGTTTACACACTTGTGTGTGTTTTTGCACATAAAATTTGATTCTATTCTTTCACATGTACACACTTATATATCCAATTATGCGTGATTTTGTATCATTTGGTTCAGAGAGGCAATCAGGAAGTGAACAGAACAGCTGCTTTATATTAAATAAAGATGATATTTATAGCGTGTTTCTGCTGGAACACATGGGTTAAGCGCTGAAGATGAATATCCTTCCTCATCTAATGGCTTGTCCTAGATTTCCCCACCTGCAGTGCCCTTATTTTTCACTGTGGCGTCTAATCCACCATCGCTCTTCCACTTAACACAAAACAAAGCCTCTTGCGTGTTACTCTAGGCGGCCCATGGGAGCTGATCTGCTGAGACCCAACTTCATCACATTGTAAGTAACACACTTTTTACACCCATTCCGGGGAGAGGATTATGCCAAACAGATAGCAGACACTCACCTATTGCCTCCAAGCACTCTACTGATGTATAATGCAATCTATCCCATAATCTAAATTTGTTTTGCATTATTCATGTGTGAATGTACTTTTTTTTTCCACTGGGGTAATTTGCTTGTTATCGAGTCACTGACTGAGGAAAGCAGAGCAGCTCAGAGCCATTTTGTTTTTGATGTAGGCCACCACAGCTGAAGTGATCAAAGAAAATGTTGCAGCCAGATTGGAAAGTCAGCGTGTGAGTTTATTAACAGCTACTGTCATAATGTCACAACCAGCTGTGTAAACTGCATTTCTTGGCATGCAGAGGTCTCTTGATCATACAGTGCCCTCCTCCTATTTCCTGCCACTGCAGCTTTGATTAATAGAAGGCAGCAATGCAGGGAATGAGCTACGTTTTAGGGAAGAAAATCTTTATTTTTTGTACTTCCCTGAGCTGCTTTCTAAATCACTCATTGTTGACATACTTATTCTGCCAAATGATTTATTTAAACCTTGTGTTCCGTTGACACTGGCTTTACTTCCTCATTGTCTGGGGTCCCACAGTTTCTGCTGCCGTATGTGTAAAAATAAACATCATTGCTTTTTTTTTTTTTCTTTTCTCTTGACCTTATTAAAACCCAATATGTAGAAAAGCATTTAAGCGGTAGCCCCTCCCTTTGCCACAAACTGGGCTTACATGACTGATGAAGGTAACCAAATATGGAAATGAACAGAGACCAGAACAAGGAAGTATTTCATGTTTTAGATGTAAAATGGGTCATTCATGAATAAATACATATTCCTTTTGTTTGTCAAAAAAACAATATTTACAGATCAAGATAAGTTTAATATTTTATCTTTTATAGCTGCAACTCACTGTCTGACAACTTTCTGTATAAATAAACTGTTGCAAAACTCCAATAACTCCAATCCAAATAAACTTATTCTGGATTATTTGGGTAGCGCTGCATAAAAAAATACAGTTACCATCATTCACAGATATAGAGTGCATGATGAGATCCGTTGCATTTAGTGAAGTGTACTGCAGTATCCTATATGTCATGATGACTCTTGTGTTAACATCATTACTGTGACTGAATGTAACACTTCCTGCTTCAAATTCAACCAATAACTCGACTCACTTCTGAACACACACGCACACACACACGCACACACACATCACATTTGAGTTTTTCGTTACTGTAAACGGCTGTCTCTCCTCCACACCTCCCTTCACACACACACACACACACACACACACACTACAAGAGAATGAATGTGGGTGACAGACAAACAAGCTGTTGCTGTGTGCAAAGAGATGTCAGCCAAATTATCTGTAGAATTTGGCTCCCTAAACCACAAAGACTTCATGTGCAAAAGCAGCGTCCAGAAGAAAACACACAAATTCTGCAATGCAACACTTAACAAGACCCTCTCACCCAAAGAGATCTGATGAATATTAGCTTCATATACTGTCTGGTTTTGTTTTAGGTGGTCTGTAGCACGTTCTCTGACACATTAGCAGACTGAATCTTTGAGATACAATGTGCTAGAGTAGATGTTGTGGCATAGTTGCTATGCTGAAGAATGATTGCACACGCACACACACACACACACACACATATTCCACTATGTACATACCTAATGGGCTGCATCGACAGCCACAGGGAGCCAGATCAAGCAGAATTAAACATCATACACCTTGGCGTTGAACGGTGGGGGGTTGCACAGGTGATTGTAAAACCTTGTCGGCCTAAGTAGTGGATTTGCCGAACATAACACAGATCAATAAGGACATGGTGTGTTGCCAGGTTGTTACCCCCAAGAGATTACCTCAGCTGGTGTGATCAACGGTCGTGGCATTTAGATCACTGCCTCACTGCCTCTCTCTCTCTCTCTCTCTCTCTCTCTCTGCCTGACACATGTGGAAACACATTTACATACACGTGCAGACATGACACTTGATTCTGATATGTACTCATTTCATCTCTGTGGGGAGACATTACTCTAAGGAAGCTGTGTGAGCAAGATGGTAAAAATAATGATAATAATAAATAAATGATGACAGAAATAATTACCAGTCCACTGTAGACCTTCACAGAGAGAGAGAGTGTGTGTTCATTCAGCTCTTACAGTTATGAAAACTGGTTGTAAAAGGTGTACTCTCTGTCCCACAGTATAAAAAAGCTATCTGCTTCAATTCAATGAAAAATCTGTTTATTTTTATTCCACAGCTGACCAAGTTTCTATCTGTGCATCACAGTATTGAGCCTTCTTTACATTACTGGCTTGTTTGACCAATTTATAGTAAGCCCTCAACATGCCTGATGCCCTGAAAATTGATACTGGAGGAATCCCACAGGGCCACTGATGATGTTGCAAAGAAAAGAAAGCAAATTACAAAGATACTATGTTTGGCTTTACTATCTTATCCTGGCTCAGCCGTCTTCCTTGATCCATTCTTTATTGATCCAAGCAGAATAAATATCCTAAAGGTAGATATTTGAGTAGGACAAAAGGATCTTTGTTGTGTTTGAGGAATTGCTCAGCAATGCTTAACAAGCAGATCATTTTAAAGACTTCACCTCTAAAGACTGCCCTTTGAGAATTAAGTGAGGGCCCTTGCCTCCCTACTGCAGCCATGATTTCTCATTTTGTTTCACAACAGTATTGATCTGAACATCCTGTTATGGAGGTTTAAAGGAAGGATTCCACAGAAGATTGCTGATGGGATGTTGCCTCGAAAAAACCACCTCTGTCATAATGCCAATAAAAAGCCCAGAGGTGGTCAATGCTAAAGATTCTACCAGTGGGAGAATATAATGCTTGTTCGATAAATGAGCCTCGGCTTGTTTTTACGGGGGGATATAGTATCTGAGATCATGTAGTCTACTGAAATAAAACAGAGTGTGAATACATAAAGGGTTATTTGTAGAATTAAGAAGACATGTTTTATCATGCAGTGTTGAAAAATGTGCATGAAACTGAAGATGAAAACTTTGATTTCTTAACATTTCCATTTGTTTGAATATGTATTTATGTATATTCTGCATGAGAAGTGAAATGTGGTGCATCAGCACAGTATGTGCCAGTAGACCGGGCACTTTCTGTTCACCATATGTGTAGAAATAATGTTATGAGCATGACATATGTGTTAGAGAGGGACTGAAACACAGACTGTTGTCCTGTCCTCTCCATGGGAGCACATGGTGCGCTGCTGTGACAGTCAGCATTGAACATGTCTTTGGGGATGCTCCATTATTTACACTGTGCCTTCCTGTGGCACAGATGAGACATGACAGGAGCCACAGGAAGCTCATGAATTAAACAGAGGGACCTAAAAGCACAAGGGGAGGGTAGAGGGTGATGGGGAGGCCTGGGGAGACAGCAGAATACCGGGACTGCAGATTGCAATGCACATGTCGCCGCGGCCTGAGGGGCTGGAGGGGAGGTGAGGCAGGGAGGGTGGAAGGGACACGCGGGGACACAGGGAGGGAGAGATGACAGAGCAGAGAGGAAAGATTTTGTTGAAGAAAATGTAGAAAGAACGACGAAACAGAGACAGAGGTGAAGGCGAGAGTGGAAAACAGCAAGCAGGAATAACCACAAAAAAAAAATCTCTCAGTAATGAGAGCAGAGAAAGAGCTGAAAGAGCACAACAGCAGTCTTAATTTAGACCGAGAGAAATGAATCCCTCACTGATGCATATAAAACACAAGAGCGAAGATGATGTCATGCATTCAGCGGACAGTTAGTGGGGTGTGTGATGTCTCAGCTGTTGCTCCAATAGGTTGGGCAGTGAGTAGCTTCTGGTGTCAGCCTGCATGTCCGGATGGATGGGATAACCTCATTTGGGCTGTGACTCATCATCTGATGCAGCAAACCAATACACAGTGGCTGTGGCCAATAAAAGAGTGAAGTGATAAAATCCGACTAATGGGTATTGAGGTCACAGACGTGGATGTTGCATTTTGAGGCTGTATACATATCAATATAGGTTTTTACACTTGACTGTGCATGTTGTATGTTTATAATCATACTAATTGGCCTCAGGATTAACCCATGTGTCAGACACAATGGTTATTTGCAGGATCAGGCCCTGCTTTTATGTCCTTCACTGTCACACACACACTCACACGCTGACAGACACGCTCACGTGTTTTATGAGTCTGATATTTGTAAGTAACTTTTTACAGGAAGTGCCTCTAATGACAACTCCTTTCATTGGCCCCCGGGGAGCTGCTGTCCATCTCTCGTGGCAACCCTCAGACGGGAAAAGGAACCGCCCAGACCATCGGTGCCAGGGTGATATCATCTGATCATCAACCTCAAACATGGGCGCTGAGCCACACAGTGCATTTTCATATAGTGGAAGGTCTTCATCCTTCACTTTCCCCTTTTATATTCGGGGCCTTTTATCCGCAAATATTAATCCTGCAGAACAAGTGAAATTGGCTTGTCATATAAAATGAGAAGCTGTGAGCATTATATATCTGAATGGGTGCCAAGTGAATTAGGCTTATTAACTTGAATCTGTAAAATCTTTTTTTTTTTTTTTTAAACCTCAAGCTGAATAGCTTCTCTTATTGATGCAGTCCATTAGTTGTAATAGTAGTCTGTCTGTGGAGTATCAGTTGTCGTTCTACTTGTGCTTGAGTGCTCTTAATTCCCTCCAGAGCCCATCTGGACAAGCATCTTTTCAAACAATATGACAAGACGCTGCAATACAAAATATAGATGCAGGCATCGCACCAGCTGGACATTGACACAGCCATTTTAATTGTTCCTGAATTTACATCTATAGCCTCAAACATGTTGATCTACTTAGTGAAGCAGTGGCATGCTGATGCATTTACATGAAGAACTTCAATGACATCGATAAATACAGGATGTGAACTAGTGGAATAATTAGTTCTAAACACATAAATGCATAGCAGAGGACTCCTGATGTCCCCTTTTTGTCTTCCAACTCAAAAATGTCAAGAAACTAAACAAGCTTGGCAGTGGGGACAAATTTGATTTCATTGTGCAATCCAGCTCTGTGAAAAGAGGACACAACATGTCTGGAAAATAAATGTAGCTAAATAATTCTGTCTCTGAATGTTATTATCAGTGTGTGTCTGTGTGTGAAAGAGAAGGACAGAACTCAATGCTTTTTTTTTGTAGCCTTTTTCTGTCTGAGAGAGTGTTAACATTTATTTCAGAAAGAAAAAAAACTGTGATCGAAATGTGTTTCACCCATTATCTGCCACCAAACCTTGGTGCAACAAAGCTCTCTCACTTTTTATGAGAAGAAACCCTGTGAATGACATTTAGACGTTATTGCTGATGCTGCTGTGTGACAGTACAATAGCACCAGTGTTGATTGTGTCCAGAAATAATGCTGCACCTAGTTCAAGCAGTCAAATGTTTATCACGCTCCGCTTGCTCACTCACTTTTCTTTAAGTTGTTTTTATATCACAAATTGAAAAGCTGCACATGCTGAGAGCTGCCCATTTTCTACCACCATCCCTCTCTAAAAGTGTGACTGAGGGGGCCATGTGCTCTCTGTCCCCCCACCCCCATCTCACCACCACTGTGCCCATATGTGCATTCGAGTGGCAGCTGCAAACTCCCCCGCTTGCCCTCTAAAAAAAAAAAAAAAAGAAAGTGAAAAACAGCCCCCTACACCACAGCAAAAGTAGGAGAGGTTTTCTGGTCAGGCGGTGTCTGGCAGTGGCAGAAAGAAACAAACAAAAAGGCTTCTGGGGTCTATTGTAGCAGGAAGCAGTTAACCAGTCATTGGTAAGGACTCTGACGTCTGCAGTATTCATCTGTAAAGAAAAACTGTCTTTCCTTTTCTGAAATTTCACACTGTTTTTTTAATTACGTTGCTGCATTAATTATGTGCATGTGTGCACACAGCAACACACACACACACACACACACACAACCTGCAGTTCTCCACTAATAAAGCACCACAGTGGCTTCCCCATCTGCCTTCTCCAGCTCCTTTTGGAGACAGCAGGAGGTGTAGAGCAGCAGACTGTGCCATAGCCTCCTCAACACATTTTAACTCAGTGACAGAGGCCGGGCGGGCACATATTGCATGTATTGAGGCAACACCAAACACCAGCGGAAGTCTCATTTAGAATATTACAAGAAAAGCGTGCAGTCGGAGAACCAAAAGCAAGAATGAGCTGCACACACAGCCACAAATATTGAGCTGGCCTCATACTTCTGTCTCTTTCACACCCTGTTTTACATACACCACAACCCTCAATTAAATGTCACCTCGCACATAGACACACACCAGATTTGTTCAGCAACAGAAGGATCTGCTGTCTCCTGCAGTATAATAGTCATCTTGTGTGAATAAAGAACTTGAAGAACTTCAAAACAGACCAGATGAAATGTAAGAGAAAAAATGTCATCACTGACAAAACTGGACCTAATAACAGGAAGTTAGAGCCAACAATATGGTGCACAGATAACATGAAAGCTAAATTCTTTGGATAAATTATACAAAACATATTCCTAAGCATAACTTCTAATAAGAGCTGTGTCTTGTGTGGGTTTGCATGAGTGATTCCATGCAACTTTAAAGCACAAAATAGATTATAATGTGAGCTTATGTATGTGTACACTGCTCTACGTCCTGGCACGATCTATGACATATTCTCAGAAAGAGTTATTTTTTAAATTAAAGTTTCATGTCACATGTTGAGATTCACATCAGTAATTCACATATGACATTAAACTTTGAGCATCTGGTTAACATTGGACATGGCATGATGGGAAGGTTTCATAAATCCCATGAATGTTGGAAAACTAAGCCCACTACTCCTGAGGACCTTTGCTCACGCTATCCATCCATGTGTCACTCACTCCCTTTTTTAAACTTTCATGTCAACCTGGTTATTTATTCACACAAGTCCTGATGTGCCTACAAGTGTCCTAGGACTGAGCTGAGGAAGAGTGAGGCAAGTGGGCTTGTGCACTGATGCAGAAACCCGAAACATACAGTACGTATTGATTGATGTGTGTACTTCACCTTAGACACTCACCACCACTTTAGTACTTAAATGAGACATCAAGGGGTTAGCCAGGTGAAACGAGTTCTGAAGATTTTGCTAAACACAATGTATCAGTGTGTGTCTGTGTGTGTGTGGGGGGGGCGGGGGGTCTGTATGTAAGTACGATGATAGAAAGAGAGACCGAAAAAGGAAGTACATATTTAGCCTGTCACACTCACTAATGTGTTACAGTTTATATCTAATGTATGACTTTTAGCTCATATATCTTAACCACAGGATGACAACTGACAACCATGGTTACCATGGCCACAGTCTGACCACTTCACTCTGGTATACCTGTAAATGGCAATGAGGACAGAACAGCAAGGGAGTTTAGTTCAGAAATTACATTAAAAGACATGCCTTGCGGCACAAGCGACATGTCAGTAAATGCACAAAAAATAGAGTCATTGTCTTCAAAGGCGTAGGAGGGTGGAGATCTTCCCACACGCTGCCTTTGAGGGCAACGAAGTGTTATGATAATATGACAATTAATATGGATGAGAGCCTGTAGAAGACACCCAGTCAGGCTCCTGTGCTGCTCAAATCAGTGCCCATCCTCAAATCTGACAATGCAGTTATGGTGAAACAGAGCAGAACAGCCAGGCTGCCCTGCTGTTCTCCTTCACACACTCTTCCTCCCCTTGGCAGACTGTCAGCTCCAGTCCCCCCACCCCTCCCATAACACACATGCAGAGATACGGAAATAAAGACAAAGACATGAAGGTGTGCACAGATGAAACAGAATACACATGCACACATGTGTTGGACTCTGGAGGTGAGATCATTGAGCCGTTTATTTAACCTCTACCCATATGAAATCACCTTTTTTGTCATACTCATCCCCCCACACAGAGTCACCGGTTGAAGTCAAACCTCTCAGCAGGTATGAAGCTGGCCCTCTCATATCATCTGGCTGCCAGGGAAAGGCGATTAGCCACATCCTGTCTGCAATCTCATTATGCTTAGGCTGGGAGGATCCACAGGACACAGTGTCACACCAAAACAGAGGTTGACCCCAGTCCTTCAGATTACATCACCATATAAGGCCAAATGAGGACTGGGGATGACTGGATCTAGCAGCATTGTACCTTACGGCAGTGCCATACAGAAAATACAGGTGCAATGATATCTTATTGAAAAAAAAGACTAAGGCCACCTCAAGAGGCCACTTACACTGGAGAGCTCAATGAGCATACTTGAGTGCATGACTACGGCTAGTGGTGCATGTTCATCTTCGTGTTTACAACTGAGTGTTTGTGCGT
The DNA here is from genome assembly GCA_028641955.1 of Protonibea diacanthus. NCBI lineage: Eukaryota > Metazoa > Chordata > Actinopteri > Sciaenidae > Protonibea > Protonibea diacanthus. Next base: position 20,587,309 of record CM053985.1, read on the forward strand.
TTCAAGTGGAGTGGCTTTTATGGTTACACGTCAAGTCAATGTCAGCCATTAGATTTCACAGTTCACAGACCTCCAGTGTCACAGGACTTAAAGGAAGCCCGTGCTTTAGTGTAGCACATAGGCATCGTGTCCCTGAGTGACCCACGGGAATGCAAGGTGTGCTTCCACCTGAGTGACAGTCTATGGGTTTTCACACCCAGGCCTGTCCACCTCTGTCATGGCACATGTCAGGAGTCATTCGTCATGAGCGGACCACTCAGACAATAGGGAGAGTGAAGGAGAGGAGGGGGTACTCATAGGTTGTCAGTCACATTAGATCAGAGAACATTGTAAATCAGCAAAGATTTGGATACACAGATGGGAAGTGACAGCATGTCATCTCTGCTTTAAAATCCTCTTCCATCTATCTTTCTTGGAAGGACTGTCACGAGGGTTTATAAATTGAGAAAATGACCTAGACAGAAAGTAAAACTCCAGCGAGAAAGTGGGGGGGCATCCAGACATAGGTTTTTTCTTTTTTTTTTTTTACAGTGTCAGTTGCTCTAAGTCGGATCAGTGTGGAGGTAGAATGGTGATGGCAGCTGCACCGAGGGCATGACAAGAGGTGGTGGGTGGAGAGCAGCAGTGGCCCTCTGCTGTAGCTGCTTGACACAGTGTAAGATCTATTGGGTCAAGGATAGCCCATGGCTGACTTACTGGAGCTTACAAATCAACTTCCCAGCCTGAAAAAAACATTTTAAGGTTTAAATTGATATTTAAAGCTAAGAATTTATATAAAAGAGCATCTTCACTGAGCTCTGGGTCTGTTTATGTGCTGTTTAAGTTTGCTGATAACATTCACTTTCACTGCTTTTCTGGTGGTGACAGGGGCTGGTGTGATACTTTAAAATGGATATTGTGAGACTGTGCTATTGAGAAAAAGTGTGACAAGATCAAACAGATTATGTTCTTAAAATAAAGTGTGAAAACCTTCATGTAAACCAGCTTATCTGCAGGTCCGGTAAAAATAACCATGACACATGGTCACATGGACATCTCATCTTTTATGTTAGGTGAATAACGGCAGCAGTTACTTTGTGGTTGCTAAAACTAAGTGTACTACACACAGTTTTCTTCCGCTGTGATGCTCTGCTTGGCCAGCACTGTGACCGTTTTCACTTCTTGTTGTTTCAGGGGATATTTTTATCTTCAATGTACTCTTTAGTTTTAGTGTGGCCATATATCTGACTTAGCCAGTCAAGAATTCAGCTATAAAAACTTTGGTTGCCTTCTCTGTATGTTTAGGGTTATTGTCTTGCTGTGCTGTCCTAAAACTGTACAATATGCATGGAAATAGATAAAGTACATGAGGATAAACACTCTGCATTGTGAGTAACTACTTTGCATTTCTGCCTGTCTATCTAACAGAATGCAGAGGCCAAATGAGTGAAATTAAAATGTACAAAGATAGACTTTCTGTCACAAAGCCAGAGTATGTGCAGACGGTCTTCAGCAGTGTGTCAAAGTGATGATTAAAAAATCCCATTAGACCATTATACATATTTAATTTAGTCATCAGGAGTCAGGAACAAAGAATAAATATTGTAAACTGCCAGTCTGAGAAGACTGAATGATGTCAGTGCAGTATAATGACAAGCTTTATGTACATCTCCTAAAAGGGAGAAACCTTGGACTGAATCAAAATAAGATGCACAATCCATAAAATTATGAAAATAGATTAAAAATGAATCATTTTGTCAATGCAACCTAAGAAGGTTTCCAGCTTCTATTTTGATTACTTATTAGACAATCAAAAAGAGTGAATACTGGTTGAATGCTTCAAATAATTTGATCAAATGTGTATATGGTAGTTTAACATCACATAATAACAGATAAAAACATGCAACTGGTATCTGGAAACATCTGTGCTGCTTGTCTGACAGCCTATCATGTACAGGTTTCCTCTGCACCCATGAAAAAAAAAAATCACTACCAATCTGTACTTTGAGCAATGGGAACACGATTATATGTAATCTATTTTAATCCAGATTATGATTCAAATCCCAATTTCTTAGAGTACTGATTGAAGATGTCATGGATTGAACCGGTGCCGCTCTGTGTTCACTTGGCTGTGTCTGCTCGGTGACTGGAGAGAGGAGTGGGAGAGGGAGGGGAGAAAGAGCAGCGCAGCAGCGGGCAAGCCACCAGCCCTGAAACCCAGAAATAAAGGCGAACTTAGCTTGTATGCGCAAGAATAATTCACTGGTGCTTTACGATATGGTTGTTCGCACAGAACAATATACCTTTACGGGGATTTAGGCGATACGACCGGGTCCGTTTGTGGACTCTACACGAGAGACGGCTGGAAACTCAGAAGGAAAGAAAACAACAACACTGGAAAAAAGACGGGGGTTACACACAACAGTGACAATAAAACAACACTCCCCGACAAGTGGTCCGCCTGGTGCCGAGGGTGAAGTCCGAACAGAGGGAAAAAACAGGAAATATTGGTGAATTCATGTTCTGTTTGAGTCATTTTTAAATGTTAGTTTCCTGAAAGCGTCCGTGTGTGAACTTTAAACTCAGGAAACAATGAAGACATAGCGAGCAAGAACTCATCAAGTGTCTCTCTCGAAGCTGCTAGCCGTCCCGCTAGCGTTAGCGAGCGAATGCTAGGTGAAGCTAACGGCCGCTAGTGCAGCCAAGTGAGCTAAGTTAGCTCGTCGGCTAACGTTAGCTGGCTAGCTGAACGCGTTTCAGAGAAACTTTTGGTGTTGTTACCGCGGAGCCCAAACACTGAAGGAGTGTTGTAAGAACAGAGGGGAAGGGCAGGTTCCCTTCTGGACTTTTTCCCCTCTACGTACTATCCTAATATGATGGCTGCGGAGGTCAGCAGTGAGGATACGGGCTCGGTCACGACGGGGACAGGGGTTGCAGGCGGAGGAGGCCCGGAGACGGCCCCTTTCCCTTACTATCCCAAGCCGAGCAGAGTGCGAGTAACTGATTTGGGACAAGGACCAGCACCGGCCCTCCGCCAACATTCAAACACCTCTCCGGACTCACTCCCCGACATGAGCATAAGCTATCCCATGTCTAGTGGGGATATGACCGGACCTGTGCTGTCCGCAGCAGGGAGTGGCGGAGCAGGAGGTGGACATTCAGTTTTCCAAGGAACAAGCTCAGGGACCGTGGGCGGCATTTGCTACTCTCCCATTTCGGAGGGTCCAGCTAGTCGGATTTCACCCACATCATCAGGCCCTGATGGGGCCAGTGTCTTCCCCCCACTGCCACCACCACCTCCTCCCCCTCCAGGCTGTGGGGGGCTCGGCGGCACTATGGATGAAAGCGACATGCAAGATGGGCCGGAATACGAAGAAGAGGAGGTGGTGTTCCCCCTCTCTGCACCTCCCTCGAACCAGTAAGTGTACTAGCAGTGAAGCATGACGTGCTGTTCATTGACACTTAGAAAGCAAGGCTTTCAAGCATCCTGTACTTTTTGTGAGGTTCACTTACTTCCTGTTAACACTTCAGGTCTGCCACATTGGCTTGTACTACTCACAGGTATCATCAGTCATGATCGACACACTGCTTTTACCACTGAGGTCATGAAATATACCTTTCCTCCAAACTTGCGCTACTTTTCAGAGGAGTCAAACTTACCCAGGACAAGTTGATTTAGCAGCAGCATGTGCAAAGTGATGATGGACTGAGGCTTTGGTTAAACAGCCAAAGTAAAGTCAGTGTTGTTGGAGCTCATCGCTTATTTAAAATGAAGCTAACAGGACTGTAGTGATGTCCTTTATGTTCAACATCACAAATGAAGTGATGTAAGTTACCAATTTTAAACATTTCTGTAGACTATCTACCGCAATATTCATCAATAAGTGATCAAATGGGTTATATCTAAGTAAATGTATTCAGTGTACTGATGTGCATCTCATTCTATGAAGTATATTGCATTTAAACAGTTGACATGCAGTATTTTTACACCACAACACAAGTCATTCATATGTAAATAATAAATATAGACTTACTATGACGAGTAAAGTCAAATAATGCCATCAAACAAATTGCTTCTCCTGCCCCCTGATCCGCTTGTCATTATTTACCAAATGGTCTAAGTAAATAAAGAAAAAAGTATCAGTATAATAACTGATTGATACAAGCCATTTAAAACAAAGCCTTACTCAGATTTATATAAACAAACGCTGTAGGATACAAGTGCCTATTTCAGGTCAAAAATAAGACACCTGGAACGGGATTTTTGTCCACATACATCATCTTAGTAAGCTGTTAATCGTGCAGTTTTTTAACCACAAAGTTATCAAGTGATCAGTTTCACAAGTGATAAAATATATGTAGAAAAGTTTTGCCATGAAGGAATGGAAAGAGGAAGCAGCTAAAGCAGTGAACTGGTTTGAAGAAGAGTTGCAGGTGACACGGGCTTACTTCAGTCTGGGCCAAAATGGTGCAAGTTATCTCTGTTGATGACGTCTTTATCTGTCAAGGTACTGGAAATCCCTGCAGGGAATGCCGAATTTGAATGGATCGGTAATCTACAGTTTTACATTTGTAATCTCGAGTACATTTTTTTGACTGACCTGTGATTGAGTCATACTGCAGCCCCATAAAACACCTGTCAGTATGAGACTGCAACAGTAGCCTTGTTATTTTCAAGTGCTGTGCTTCATCGGAAATAGAAATGCTAGGTCTGAAGGAAAATCTAATGTTTCTGCTTTGCTGCACAATCGTCTACTTAAAGCCAATTACAGTCCTCTGACTTAATGGACATAATGTGTCACAAATATAAGGTCCTGTGTAACAAGGCGAAAACAGGGTACTTATAAGCCTTTTTTTTAATTGCAGCATGGAAACTGCATCCTAAGCTTGTATTTTAGAATTGCATCTCTAATCATAGCCATTTTTGTGAATTTATCAGGCATGCACACAAGCACATGTCCAAACCCGTGTATTCTGGTGTTGTAATAACCTAAATACGGCCCTCCCATTTGTTACAGTCTCATTAGAGAACTGCTGAGCTTTGTCATTTCTGGCCCTCATACTGTAAGATATGGAAGTGACTGGGCTAGTGTGTGGATTCAGCTCTTATTTTAGGAGCCACCCTATATCTCCCTGTCAGATTACAGAGGAAGAAGGCCAGCCTTTCACTAGTCTTGCATGTACTGGTAATGGACAACCCTAAATGGAATTAAGTGCTCTTGAACTGAAGTTCTTACATATAGCACTACTGTGAAAATGGTCGTTTTGCAAAGAGGAAATATGTGACTTGTTCATGGGTTTGCACTTGGATTCCAGTTTATCAACTTGCGGGGTTGCCAGTGAGGCAGTGGAACAGTTGTCACTTGTGCATGAATGGCATTGATTTGCTTTGGTGTTTGCTTGTTTCACAATGAGCGACTTGTAGTCAAATGTTTCTCTGCCACATCCACTAACACATAACTTTACATGCTAGGAAGAGTCAAAATGAATCTGCTCACACTCTCACCCTGGCCTACTCTGAAATGTTTTACTCAACCGAATTGTGCAAGACACATGCACAACACGAACCTTTCCTCTATTTTGGGTTTGTGGTTTCAGTGAATTGCTTGTAGTGGTGATGAACACACCAGAAAGCTGGACCACATATCTTTTTTTTTGTCTGGTTATTATTAGCCTGCAGTTTCCCAATAGGTGTCGTGGAGTGTGTGACGGTGTTTATCAAAATAAGGCCTTCTCTTATTGCCTTTTATAGATGTTGAACTTTGTCTGCAGCAAACCAAAGGATGTAGAGGGACAGTGAGAAAAATTGCGCTGCATTCTTTCTTCCTTTCAAGGCTTGCATTTAAAAACTAAACAAAACATTGAGGTCAAGTTCTGAGAACACCTGCCATTGGCAATAAAAGCAAGGCCAGAGCTAGGCACACAGCCTTCATTCATCCTCTTGTCTGGCGGCGGGTGCTTCTCAGGAACAGACAAGTTCTAAGGTTCTGCCTTTGCCTTGTAATGATGACCCATTTAAGACGAGGATCTGTCTCTCCTTCGGGATGTGCCACTGAACCACTGTGATAGACAGCGCTGATATGTGGACCCTCTGCGAGCTTACTGTCTCATCCAGCGGTGCTGTGCTATAGATGATGTCTAATCTAATATACAGAGACTCAGGCAAAAGTGCATTATGGTCATGGGCATAGCTCAAGTTCTAGCCTGGAGGCATTAAACTGGAACTCGTGGCCACGTTTTATGGCAGAAAATCAACTTATCTTGTGTCACATTATATAGGCTATGTGAACATCCACTCTGTGTCTAATACACGGCATGCATACATTTGTTTTCTTCATGATGGACTTCACTGTGCCTATAATAGCATATGCCAGTGGCAAATTTACCATGGGTGTTGCATTCACAGCTGACTACCCTGAATGATTCTGAGTCTCACCCTGCCCCTTCAGCTGTGTAGCTAGCTGTGTACGCCTTCTGTAAACGGGGCTCCGAGACTGATCCTGTATTCCTTTGAGTTATGTTCGCAGCCAGCGAAAGTGCATGTTGGAAGAATGATAGTGGAAAACTTCCACACTCCTTGGAAGTAGTCCCACTGTGTGTTGCACAGTGATTGTGAAGAGCAGAACTTGGCACATTTGTACTGTGCGATAGAGTGAAAATGTTTGTTAGAGTGAGAGAAAAACGACAGTCACACCTTTGTACAGCAGTGTGTTGGTAATAAACAATGGATGCAGCACGGCAATGAGAATTTTACACTGATGATAGGTTAACGAAGAGGTGAGAATGAAGATGCGAGGTGGCCCTAACAGCGTGCGTTCCTTCTGCTGTTAGAAACCTCCGGCCCAGTGCCTGAGCTTAAACAAACAGCACGTTGGGAAGCGAGTCGTTGATTTCGAGTTTCCACGAAGATTAGCGAGGATTTGAAGTCATAAAGGGTTTCCCTGAGGAGGTGGTAGGTAGGAGGAAAAAGCTGGATTTGAAGATCAGTAGCTTTGTAAATGAGTTTACCCCATTGAGCAGTTGGCTGCAGAAACATCTCTGTAACTGCAGCGTTAATTAAAAGTACCCACACTACGTAATTGGCCTTTGTGTAGGGTGGCAGAGACAATGGGATTCTGAAATGGCACAAGGATCATGTCACATAGCTTAACTAGGTTATTCCCTGATGGAGATTGTTCCCACTAGCCAAAATGTTACAGCACTTTCATAACAAAGCAGGGTCTTATTAATGGGATTGGAGCAGTCATCACACAGTTGTGATGACTGGTGAGCCCAGTAATTAGTATTAAGCCTGTACTTTCCTGTTGTACGTTTAAAAAAAAAAAAAAAAAAAACAGTACTATTGCAGACTATATGAATCTGTGTTTGCACCTTGTCAACACAGTCTAGCAGACGATGCACATGCTTGGAGTTGGTGTACCAGGCTCATTGATTGAAATACCAGTCCCACTTTTATTAGCATAAGCTCCGTGCTGTGCATTGATAAGGCAAAGCCTATGGTTTCCATGCATTTTCAGTGTGTTACGCAATGTCCTGTCATGCCCTTCCAATACCCACACTGCCCTGCCTTTTCTCTCCTGCATCCTGTTTTCAAGACTTCTGAGCCACTCATTGTGGCCTTAACAGGATCCTCAGAAGCATTTCAGTTGTGTTTGACAATACCCAGGACTCGGTTTGAATGGCTCTTCACATTCGTTAGGTGTGCTGGCTAATAAGTTAGGTAGAAAATGTTACAGTACCAGTTTAGACTTAAGTACTATAGTGCTACAAGCATGACTTCCTACACAACAAGTAGTCTGTAATAAAGGCATTTCTTTTAACAGTGTTGTCATTGCATTGTTATTTGTACAAAAGACCAGCCACACAGCTGAAAGCCAGTGTTGCACAGCTCCATTTTTTTTTTTTTTTGAGATGTGCAACACGATCTTGTCTCATGAATGTTAGTTCACATTCAGTTTGACAAGAAATGATCATTTGAGTTTTGCAGGAAGAGAATGTTCTTAACTGGACACCCCTGTATGTCGAAATCAGGAGCACAGGAGGGATACTTTATGTGTAGATGACAGTGAAGCCTATTACCACTGATGTAATGATGTTATTTCAGGGCGGCTGATTCACAGCAGGAAAGCCGAGATGTCGGATTTGGTCCCCGTGTGTCTGGCCGGGCATTAAAATGATGACGGTTGGTTAGCATTCAGGCTGAGCGAGGCTGAAGATGCATGGAGGGCCCTTTCCAATCTCTCCATCTGTACAGTTTAAGTCTGCCCCTGTGTGCTGTCACTCTCCTGCCCTGTCTGAAGTAACAAGCTGTGGCAGTCTGTCGTGTGAAAAGCAAAACAAAAACAACTTGCAGCTGCTGTCAGGCCTCCACAACCCTCCACCTTTCCACTGTGGAAACTTGAGCACACAGATATTAGTAAATGGGTAAGGGGCCACAGTTTAGAAAGTAGTTGTTTGGCTGCTTAGTTAGTGTATTAACCCATACAGTTTGACATTAAAGTCTCAGTTGTTTGTTCATTTACTAAAAAAAGCATGGCATGGGGTTAAAACCAGTCGGAAATTCTGAGGGCGAGAGGTTCACGCTCACTGTGTTTTAATCTTTAAGCAGGTGTATAGAAAGTACTCTCAAAGGCCACTGCAGGTCACAAGGTTGTGTCGTCTGTTTCCATTAATGCAGGTTTGTGCACAGAAATGTGTATTCATACAGTGGTCTGTGTGTGCAGAGATGCCACTCCCTACCCTTGCTGTCCCACTGCTTCAAAAACCAATAGGCAGCATGCTCATGATGCGTGGCTTTATGAGAGAGAAAGAGGGAAGGGTAGGAGAAAGAGAAAGTCAGAGCAGGATGAAGTGGGAGCAAAGACTACAGGGCTACTGTTTGTCTCAGTCTCTGAAAGACCAACCTCTTCAGATCAGCATCTAAAGGATGATAGAACCAGACATGATCCTCCAGTTTTCCTCAAATTAGTTAGCACAACTAAATACATGTGGGGTGTCAGCCTGCATCTCTGTGTCCTCCTGTTCATCTTACTTCCATGGATGTTGCTCATTGACCCTTGCGACGGGAGATGACTTTATCAGGGCAGAAGCGGGGTCATATCATCATGCCTTATGCGGATTTAGAGCTGCATTTGCTCTGCTTTCCACATCGGTGCTCACAGTTTTTGCCTGGCCAGCAGCAGTATCATTGGAGTGGGTACACCTTGTGAGACCACGGGACACAGGAGGGAGATGCAGCAGAGGGCGAACTCGGCGTAAGTGGGGCATCAAATCACCCCGCAACTATAACCTTGATTCCCTAACAATGGGCTGGTAGAAACATCTGACAACTCCAGTTTATCATGTTTTTTTCCTATTGTAGGACTCCAGTTTTATTCTAGTTGTTAAAATATTGTTTGTTAAAAGGGGTGTGTGCATGTAATTTTATGCAGGGGACTGTATAGCCAGCTGTACTCATCTGACTCGGTTAGACAATCACAGGAAATCTACTATAGATCTTTTTATATCCTTGATGTTTTTCTTGGAAAAGCATTTACTGGTCAGTCAAGCACTTATAATATAACGGTATCATAATGTGCCAATTTTATCTAATCCTATAATTCACAGACATGACCCATCAAAATCAGAAAAGGCCATATTGTATGTGTAACTACATGGTAGTATGTGATGTCAAGCCAGCCTAATAGAGTATATTGGTATGTTTAAGAATGTCAGTGGGGTGTTTACTGAGCGTTAAATTTGTGTGTAGAAAACATGTTGCACTCAGTAACCCCTACAGAAAACCGGCAGCTCCCCTGGGGTGCATTGCTAATGTACAGTAATGTAATGTTTCATTACTATTTGATACTGACGAGTGCTGACAGTACGTCTGTGGAGATGTTTGAGTTCAGCCGAAGATGAAGAAGAAGAGAAACAGAAGCTGGAGAGAAAGAGCTTAATGAGAGACAGACTGACAGAGAGACGAGATCCAAGTCACTCAAGTCACGGCACTCACTGTCCGTCCCGTTAGTCTTATTGCCCTCCAGTAAGTAGAAAAAAGACGGGAGAACGAATGAGTTTTAACAATAACAATAAAGCTGTACATAAGGTGGGTGGACACAAATAATAGAATATTTCTTAAATCATCATTAAAACTTCAGTATATTACAATATTTCCAAGAATGGATAATGTACTCTGCTTCAGCAACCCATTAACTGAGGCTTATTAAATGGTAAAGTCCTGCCCAACATACTCTGGGTATCATTACTTTTTAAAAATAGTTACGCTTGAAAGATTTTGGTCAGTAGAGTATGCAGTGTCCTCATTTTGAGCACAAAATTCTTCCCAAAGACTGCAGCTTGTCACTGCTTCAACTTCTCTACTTTGGGATGACATTATCTCATATTTTTCCTCCAGGATATAGACAGGAGTTTTTATTTTTCTGAATCAGATCACTCTATTGATGTCATGTTGTGTCGTTGTCATAATCGATTTATAAGCCACTTGCTAATTTCTCCTATGGGGAGTACGCAGCATGCTTATGCTGTTCAAGTGCTGTCTAAAATACCCTAATCATGAGTTGAGTGCACACTAATGGCCCAAACATTTCAGGCAGCAAATGCTGTTCAGGCTGGAGCTTATTTATATTGCCACATTTATATTACTGTACAAAACATGTCTGCATACAACAGCTGTTGCCTGTTTAATTCAAACATCAATTACATACATGCATGATATGCATTAACATATTTTCTTTCGGCACTCACTGCAATGACGGCGCAAATTGGGCTACGTTCCCTATTTGATTTCCAAAATAAAACAACCTCATTAAAAAATGTACAGTACAGAGTATAAATATTCAGTAAATTCATTAATATGTGGAAAGAAGAGCTTCTCTCTTCTGTCTTTCATTTCTTATAAAATATTTACTATAGATTTAGATTGTTTCTGTAACTAAATGTATATGTCATTCCTCATGAACCTACTGTTCACTTCCTGTGGCTTAATGGTGCCACAGGTTGATTTTTTTTTTTTTTTTAATTCATCAAAGGCAATATACTGAGAAAACCACAGACGTTGCGGCTTTATGTGCCTTCACACTGCGGGCAAAATCTACAAAACAGTGTGTCACTCCTGTCCTCTCAGAGCTCTCGTGATGCAATATTTTTAAGTCATTCAGCCTTAAAAATGTAGCCAGAAGGATTGTATACACAATAAATCATGCTGCTGTGCTTGCTGGAGCCTAAGCTCTATGTTTTGGCGTTTTGCCCGAGCTCACTAGGCTCGGGCATGTTTGATTTCAGCAGCGTGCAGTAATATTGTTCTTGACAGCATGACACAATTAGCCGAACTATAACTTAACCTAGTAGCTTGTGTGCTCACTGGATCGTCTGAAAGGATTGCCGTTGCGTCTTGTGTCATAACGAAATGACTAAGTCTGTGAAAGCGAGGTTCAGGATGTGGCCATTATGGGTGTTGAAGGAAGACATTGTGGGTGTCTCCTGCTCAGTTTAAAACATATTTTGGTTTAGTGTCATTTACAGGTAGTTGTGGTTAGTGTAGCACTGTCATTTTTCTTACATGACACGAGTTGCCACAGTACATGCCCTGCATTAAGCTCTGTGCATGCATAATATCTATAAATTTGCCTTGATTGTTTGGCTGACTGTTGGGAACTGTATCCAGAGAGATAAATTCCGTGTCCCGAGTTGAGTGCTGGAGGAGAAACCAGGACGTCACTGAGCTGCTCGCTGTTCATGTACCAACATGACAGGGCATTCCTCAAGCTGATAGTAACACTGTATCCAATCACCGCTGTCATGGCTTATGCTCATATTCTGTTTATCATAACACCCTTCCTGCCTGATTTAGCCACTCACAGCCCATGTCATCATGGACACTCTAATTTAAGGATTGAATATCATAGCCTGTTTACAAAGCTACAGGACATATTTTATAAATAGCTGTTTTCTCTTTAAATCTATAGATAGGTGTGATGTATAAAATACTGCTGACTCTTTCCTGAAGATGCAGACACCAGGACGTCTGTGTTAGATGTACAGTAAGCTGAACAAGGCTACCTAAATAATGCAGATGACCTTGAGGCACTGTACAGCAACAAAGCCACATGGCTGGGGGTTGCTATGGCAATGTATAAAACGGTTGTGCACAGCGCTGTACAGTAACAGAGGAATACCACAGCTATAAAATGTATGTTTTAGTGCAGTGAACAGTAACTCACACTCAAAATACAGCAAAGCAGCTCCGCCCTTGTGCTGAATACTGAAAATCAATACTGGATTAAAATACACCTGAGAAACAAGACTGGTTTAAATTTCATGCACCTGCTTGATTCACTCGTTGATGAATGGAATAACAAGGTCTGTATTTCACCCTGTGTGCATTTGTTGCATAGAGTAGGAGTGGTATTCAATAATTAAACAATGCCAACAAGTTGTTCATTAATATGTCTGCCCAAAGTCTGATCTATTACAGTAAGATGTGATAGGTGGCAAACAGATATATCATTTCTACCGCTAATTTCTAAACCCATCTGTTGCTGAAGTCTCTTTTTTTCATCCACTTGCACTCCACATGTTGCGTGGAGTTTCCATGGTGGCTCAATCAATCGAAATAAAGAGTCTCCTGTTGTAAGAGTTCCCGTATTGTTCAACAGTGTTCAGAGGTCAGTGAGTCTGCATTCTATCAACTGCACCGAGTTAATTAATTACATGTCAGTCATACATCAAACGTCAGGTCTGTGTTAACGCTTTTATAAAGAAAGCATTGGAAAGACGAGAAAGTTAAGGAAGCAGTAAATGAGGAAGAACAGTTGTTATGACATCTCAAGGAGCTGATTGTAAGGCCACCAGTACCATGACTACCTCTCAGTTTTGTTTGTTTTACACACTATGTCAGTGGTATTATTGTGGGGAGATAATCAGGTTTACTGAATGACTGTCTGCCCATTACGATAATAAAGTGTGACAATAAAGGGAACTTTCTAGTTCATGTGGTAATATGCGGTTTGATATTTCATCAGAGGCCCAATATTACAGCCTAACCCTTTTTTTGTTAATGTCACCAGCACATTCGATCAAAGTCTGATTATTTCTGGTGTATTTCTTAATTTCTTACCTATCTGAAGCGCGTGTTCAGACAGGGACAGGCAAACCGGCAACCGGTGGTGGGGGTGTGTGGTGTTGGGGGGGACGAGGGGAGCTGAGGTGTGTTTCTGTATGCCTGTCTGTACCTGCTGAACATAACCGCTGTGAAACAATCAGGAAATAACGTTTTATTTCGCTGATTAATAACAGCTTTATCAAGGCTGGTGCTCACTCTCTGTGTTGTTACTCTATGTCTCTTTACCAAAGTGCTCTCTCTTTCTCTCTCTCAGACACAAATCAAATTAAACTTCTTTGTGTCACTATTTTGCGGCGTAAGTTGCGAGTCGGACACAGATTTAGTAACTGGTACATGAAATAAACAAAGTAGGAACACACACAGACAGGCAGATTATCAGAGTTTAGTCCATGAATCCACCTGGATAGATAGACTTTTCAGGCTGTCTATGGAGGTTTAGCCTAACTGAGTGAATGATTGGCGGCCGGAGTGTGACATGGGGGTCCGTTTTCCCAAAAGTTGAATCTGGCTCAACTTCTCTCGCTGCACGCCGGCGATGTTTTTTTGCGGCAACGCCTGTGTTGCTGACTGCCCGCGTGGAAACGCACGACCGCCACTGAAATGAACTGAAAAACGCCGTCCGGTTTGCCTGTCCCTGTCTGAACGTGCACTTATGTTTAGTATTTAGTTGCTGGGTTGATTTAATCTGTTTCTGTCTCGCGCTAAAGTTGTTTGAGTGTGTTTGGGGGGCTTTTTATGCTTTCATTTAGATAGTGACAGGCAGAGATAGACAGGAAACTCTGGAGAGAGAGTGGTGACTGCATACACAGGGCCATGGGATGGAATCATACCTAGGCCACTACATTAAGGATTCAGCCCTAGTACATGGGGTAGTACATGCTCCACCAGGTGAGCTACCAGAACGCCCCATAAATTACTGTTTTATACTTTGACCTGCAGCTCTAAGCAGCAGAGAACAGGCCATCTGACACAGTTCTTGGACATGTGTACCACAGCCTTACCCATAGCTACAGCAGCAGGCTGTCTGGCAGCATGATACATAGTCTCAGGGAGTTCATCAGTTTGAATCAACGGTTGGACGATGCAGGGAATATAAATCTGGGTACATGTTTTACTTTTCCACGTTTAAACTAAAAACACAAATGTCCAGAATTACAGACACAACATGTCTAGTGTAACCATTGATGCTGAACTGTTATAATACTGACAGCCCAAGGAGACACGTAAGGAATGTAATCAATAGCACGCTGAATTTGTCATTTGCACATTATTGCAGTGTTTCCTCTAAATGTGGCGGTATGAGCAGGTGTTCCTGGTTATTGATAGGCAACAATAACAGTGAACAGGTGAACAGTGGCAGGTTGGGATGCACAAACTCTGCAGGTAAAATAAACTGTCTTGGTTGGCACTACTTGTACTGGTTGGCTTAGATAAATGTCTGTTTTAGCAGATGTTCTCATGGGGGTTCTTTCTTTTGAATATTTAATGGCGCCTGTCAAATACACCACACACACTAAAACACTGAAAAAGTCTTGAATTGGTGGTAGTCCATCAGAAGTAGGTTTTGGAGTAAACGGAGTAGACAGAAAACGAGGAAAGAAAGAAGAGGACCTCGTTTCGTTTTGTTACTTGCCAGTCTCCCAGTTGCAGGCCTGACATTGGCTGCTCCCTCTGTTGAGTTGTTTCCGATTCCTTAAAGCAATGGAAACGGTAACTCGCCCTCACATTGTATTTAATGTTTTATTGCAACTAGTTTTGACTGTAGAATATTTTTGTTGATGTTAAGGTTTGGGGAATTAGCTTCTGAGAACTAGGTTCTTTCTTGGCCTAGTACAGGATTAGTTGCAGTAGGTATCCCAAATGTCTATATTTGCCTTTTTAATGTCACGATATACGGGATATAAAATCACATCATCTCAAATCATACAAGAGCTAGTTTGCCCACTCTGCTTTCTGCCATTCCCCTTTCCCTCGTCACTGTTCTATTCCCTCTCGGTGTTATTTCCTCCAGCTTCTTCAGACCCCTCAGGGCTTCTTGGCTCTACTCTCCAACTGCTCTCAATTGCCCACTTCAGTTCTCTTATCACCCAAAGTCCCCACATGGACATTTAACTCTCCCCCTTCTCTTCAGTAAGCCGTCTCAAGCTTACGGATTTTACTCTGCGATAGCAGGCTTCATCGTGTTTTCTTTACAAGTAGAGACCTCTGCTCAACTAAACCAGATGGGAGCCCTAAAGGTCTCCTGTGAAAAGAGCTACTGCAGCGCCTCATTCATCTTCTCACCGCTGGATGTTTTTCCAGTCACTGCCCTCCATTCTGAGAGGCACCAGTGGCCTAAATTTGGAAAAGCGTGTTAATTTTTTACCCCAGCTGGCAAAGCCCAGTCAAGTTCAGCCTCACCTGCTGAAATTTTAACCAGTGTTGCTCCTAAGGCTTCTGTTTAATTCAGAAACTGAAGACTTTAATGGTGTGCTGCTTTCCACTTGTTTAAGATACATGACCTGCTAATTATACTCTCATTAAAGTAGATACAATTTATTAAAGTGTCTTATTGAATATTGATTCCATTATCAGTCAGTCTATCCGTATTTCTTTCTCAACAGATTCGTGTCTTACTCCATCTCATTAGAAAGATATTTAATAAGAGAAGCACTGTGGCTTTAAAATGATACATTGAATGTTCGATCAATATTGTTGGATGCCACTGTGTACATATTATGTGGCCTAATGCATCATACGTGTGTCTCCCTCCTAATTATTTCCTCTTTCTCTGTCCGTCACAGGTGGTACCATGGCAAGCTAGACCGAACCATTGCTGAGGAGCGGCTGCGCCAGGCCCGGAACCCTGGCAGCTACCTCATCAGGGAGAGTGACCGCCGGCCCGGTTCCTTTGTCCTGTCTTTCCTCAGTATGACCAACGTGGTCAACCATTTCAGGTATGACAGAAATAACTTCATACCAGTGATGTCTGATGCCTGCTTACATGACATGGGGAAATTCAGAGCAGTACATTTTTGCATGGACACTTTCAGCTGGTCCTGTAGCAAATTAGTTAGAAGTAGTTTTTCTCAGAGATTTTTCCATATCTGACCTAACTTAACAGTGACAAAATCTTTGTCCAATCATCATTTTCTTTTATCCACTGCTGCTTTAATTCACAGGGCGACAGGAAATGGTCCCAAACAGGGCATTTACATGACATATGAGGGCCTTTAAGGCCTCGGCTGTGTTCACCATACCAATTATAGAAGCTCCATACTGTAGACTTAGCTAACCTGTCTAGCATGGTATTGCTAACACCCTCAACTGAGAGGTCTTTGTGGGTGGAATAGTTAGAATAGTTTGGTGCTTGAACATGAACTCTCTTCTCTATAGAGTCCTGTTAGTACGTCAATTAGAACATAATATGGCACCTCACAATGGGCCACCCTACGTAGAAGATAAGGATAGGGGAACTACAGAGGTTATTCATTACCCAACCAAAAGGGCAGAAAGGCACGGACACTGCAGTGAAAGATCAACCTCAGAGATGAGCCAATACTGAAGTGAAAATGTTTAGGTTTGTTTGTTTCTCTAGGTTGGTTTCCGGTAGTCTCACTAATGCTGACTACTTCAGTCTGCTTTTCTCATAGTCATTTAAACAGAAGTTTAAGAACAGTGTTTTTTTTTTTTTTTTGTAAAAGCATATCAAGTTGCACGCTTAGGTGACTCTGTGCGTGCATGCATACGTGTGTGTGTGTGTGTGTCTCATGTGTGAGTGACGCACACATGAAACATGTGTGGGTGGACTTGATGTAAAAGAGAGAAGACAGCGCACTTGTTTAGCAGCTATACTTTGGGGTATTTTACAACATTACAGTCAATAAAACAGATTAGGCATTACAATCTGTCCTCCCCCTCAATGGATATGATTTATTCAGCATGAGCATACATTAATCCTGAAACTCCCGCATATGCTCTTTCAGATAAAGCCCAAAAGACGTGACATCCACGATTTAAAAAAAACAAAGTATACTTTCTTTGAGAGTGGATTATATTAGGATGTTATGTGATACAGTCAAAGTATTCATTGCTACAAGAGATCAATAAGCAGCCTACTGAGAACAACATTTTGCATTTAAAAGTAGTGCGCCGGCTTCAGCATTCCCTGGTGTGTATTTAATACTAGCAGTGAGTGCTTAAAGATGTATGGTGGGAGTGTGATGAAAGTGTGTCTATCAGCACATATGGTGCTGATTTTGGTCTCACTCTCCCACCTTTTTCATCAAGCACACAGCCCCGCTGTGCACCAAAGAAATATGCAGATTTAGATTCTTTTTCTTTTTGATATAACCTACATGTAAACTAGCATCTCTGCATTTTATTTATAGTATTTGCTGCAACTGCTGCCCATGTTTGACCCAAAATTTTCTACCTTGTTTTTAGAAATCAAAAGGTTTGCGCAGACCTTTTCTCCACGATGTGCACTTTTCTAATTGAGTAACAATGACATCATCTCCGCCACTCACATCGCTTAAGTGTAGACCTATGATGTCACTGATGCCGGAAGGAATGACATATACCCATTTTCTTTCTGAGAATTGTGAACACAAGGTTAATTGTGTCACACCTCCTCTTCAAAAGGCTGACGTGCTCAGATCGCGCACGCAGCAAAATGAGTAATAACACGTGGATTTATTGGAAACCCTCAATTAAAGATCCACTCAACTGATGAGCAGAGAATTAGGATTAGTGGATCTGCAATGGGATATTGTTCAGAGCCGCACTTTTATCATACCGCTGTAATCACTGTAGTGATTTACAGGTTTGTATGAGTCACAAAGTACAAACACCATGAGCATGATAGGTGGAGTTAATAGGGCAGCCTTGATCTTTGTCTTTCTCTCATCGTCTGAAATCCTCTTTAAATAGATATTTACTGTTTTCTGACGTCTGAGGTTTGCAGTGCAGATGTTTAGTCTTGTTTTTATCATAGTTTATATGAGCTATGTTTCATCTGCAGTGTAAGAACGCTGATGAAAAACAATGCTAATTCATTCCAAATAATAATAATTTAATTTAACTGCCAAATGAATGAAAGATGAACATCCTCTAACGCCTTCGCTGCACAGTGATTAGCCAAATGTAAAAATAACTGTCTTTTAATCATTGTTGTGTTTCCCCTCAACAGGATAATCGCCATGTGCGGGGACTATTACATCGGCGGGCGGCGGTTCTCGTCTCTGTCAGACCTGATTGGTTACTACAGCTATGTGTCTTGCCTGCTAAAAGGAGAGAAACTGCTATCACCAGTGGCGCCCCCAGAGGTGAGACCAAAATACAGTATTTTCAAGGTCGATTCAAGCATATTGCAGCATTCTCCTACGACTTAACATTATTCTAAACTCTTTCCAATATGTTGTGTGACAAGGTACTACTTGATGTTTGCTATTTTCCCCGTGTAGTTGCTTTTTAAAATTAAATATTGTGAAATACACCTTGTCTAAATATTTAATGCACTCTCAGTAGGTTAATGGTGTCAAGTTTGAGCTTAAATTAGTTTCATTTTAAAGACTGTAATCTAGGAAGCATCTTTGTTTTGGCTTTTCTGCTTTTCTTGCTTGACCAGGTTGTGACTGGCAGATGGCATGCCATTCATGTGATTTGCTTCTTGAACAATAGAAATCTTTACAGCTTGATAGTAGCATTATTCTTTGGAATTAGATTAGAAATAACTTCCCCCAGAGATCTAGCAAACCTGAATCCAAACACATGCACAGAGTGTGACGATCAGCTGTAAGGTATGCAAAACGAAACCTTATCTGCTGAAAAATGCTGTCCAGTAAAAATATTCAAACCTGATGAAATGTGTCAGGGTTGAAATACGAGTGGAAAAATGTACCCTTTGGAGTGAACTTGAAGTCAGCTTTGATTCCTTTTATTCAAGCACTTACTCAATGTACAAGAGAATATTTTTCTCTTTCTCCTTTTTTCTTTTGCCTTTAGGCGGTATTCAGAGCTGTTTAAGGCAAAGCTCAAGTTAATGCTAATTACCTTTTTAGGCGAGTGTGATATCTCCCAGAGGGAGCTGTAGTAGAGTACTTGATTTTTTTTTTTTTTTTTTTTTTTGCAATAATTGGAGAATTTATCATGGATGTGGTTTTGGAAGGTCAAAGCTAAGAATGAGTTTTATTCTTTGTGTGCATGTTTCCACAGCCTGTAGAAGACAGGAGGAGAGTCAGGGCCATACTTCCATACACCAAAGTGCCAGATACTGATGAGATCAGGTAAGTCTGTCCAAAAGAGCCTATCCTTGTCTCATACCTCTAGTGTAAGATTCCCTAAAAGTACTCTCATAAGTATGATTCATAATCTTTGAGGCACAGGCAGCGCTGATGATTTCCTCAATGTAAAAATATAGTATTTGGCTGCATCGCTCCCAAAGAGCAGTCTAGTTTCCCTTTGATTTGTTTTGGCACGACACTGGCCTGTTCTTCCCCTCACAGCAGCCTGGAAAGCACATCATCTAACTTGTTAATGAAAAACAGTCATGTCTCTGTCATTAAGCTGCAGTAGGCACACTTACTGATGATCCCAGCTATCCCTGATTTCCTAAATCTGATAAACATCTGGCTGAAGTCAACCTCAACCTCAATGAGTCTGCCAGCAAGCCACAGTCTCAACTGAGTACATAGACATGCAATGTTTACTTCAGATGTTGTGAGTCAGAGGAGACACCTGCTGGCAGTGTTGTGGTATTACAATTCACATTAGATAGAGAGACAGACACTTGACAGTTTTAGGCTGGAAAGTTCGGATCTGTTGATTCACAACTTTCCTTCATATCATCGAGATGACGATGCTTTCATGAAATAGTGTGATACGACTATGTTCAGCAGTTTGCAGTGTGTTTTATACTTTTCTTGCACAATGTCTCGATGTTTTCCAGTTTCTCTTAATGTCCTCTTTGACTCACTGTATTTCCAGCTTCCTGAAAGGGGACATGTTTATTGTTCACAATGAACTGGATGATGGCTGGATGTGGGTGACCAACGTTCGCACAGAGGAGCAGGGACTCATTGTGGAGGATCTGGTGGAGGAGGTGGTGAGTGCTATAGTTGTTTAGAAAATATGGTAACACTTCATTTTGATACTCTGCCCACAGATGGTTTAGAAATGATGTGGAACATTTCAACAGTTTATTAGTTGATATTCCACAATTTGACAGCCTTTTTTTTCTGATATTTCACCACTGTTGTTAAGGTTTGATTTGACTTAGGCACAAAGAACATCTTGGTTAGGATATATGTTCATGTTCATGAATTCACTTACTTACTATAGTTTATAGATAATCTGTTAAGAATCTACAGACAAAAATGCTTGAAATGTTAAAAATATAGGACTTCCTGTGGCAATCTGTAAGCGGGTGATCCAAATAGTATAACTGAAAATATGTCTATAAACTTCAAAGAAAATCATCTGGAATGAAGTCAATATTAATGGTGGTATCTGCACAATTAAACTCTGGATCTGTCTCTAGATGTCCATTATAGTTTGTGTCTTGACAGATTTCTGTTTCTGATTTTTCAGGGGCGTGAGGAGGATCCACATGAGGGAAAAGTGTAAGTTGTATTTCACAGAATTTGCTTTTCTTAGTGTCCAAACTCTGATCTGTGTGAAAATGTCAAAGCAGGATGCAAAAGTTCACTTGCATACTTTCCACATTAGTTATGATTCTTTATGATGCAGCTACCTATTAGCCTTCATACTAGACAAGATGTCCTTACAGGATAATATCCACCCTGTTCAGTTCAGCCTCTTTGTTTGTCTCCATTCACACACGCAAGTTTGCTTTGTCCTTAAGATATGAATTATGTGTTTGTGTTCGCTTTATCAAGCAGAATAGCATGCCAGCACATCATGTACATTCTGAGTCATCATTGTCTCCTCACCTATCATGTCCTTTGGCAAGTTTGACTGAGATAATCACTCAACCTAAAAAAACAAACTTTAAGCATGCCAAATGCCCACGGGCCCCTGTGAGAGAATAGAAGTTATAAATTCATTTGATCACACTGAAGCTTTTCTTTGTTTAAGCGCCTTTTGAACGTTACATTAAACAAAAGGGCACAGTTGTTATGTTTGTACACCCAAGTAATTTATTTATTTTTTTACTCTGGTGAATATTTTCAGCAGTGATTGGTGATCAGTAATTTAATATACTGTTGACTGAGCTAATTGTATCGTCTGTACCTTTTTTGTTGTGTGGCTCTTGTTCAATCTCCTGAACAGCTGGTATCACGGAAAGATCACCAAGCAAGAGGCCTACAGCCTGCTCATGACAGGTACCATTCCTCTTTGCCTTTCATTAGGCAAAAGTTATGAATCACTTGTGACATTATCATGCATTATTTTTGTCAGAAATAAGTTGTGAACGTCAAAATCCATTCATCAAAATGTACTGCTGAGCGTGCACTTAAACCTCTCTCCTTCTCCCTTGCTCTGGTACTTTTGTCCCTCTCGTTTTAATAGTTGGCCAGGTGTGCAGTTTTCTAGTCCGACCATCAGACAACACACCTGGGGACTACTCCCTCTTTTTTCGCACCAATGAAAACATCCAAAGGTTTAAGATCTCCCCTACACCCAACAATCAGTACATGATGGGGGGGAGGTACTACAACAGGTATGCTCAGCCTTCAGCAGTCGTTAAATCTGAATATTATGAATAAAGCGATATGCTAATTATAGCATTTTTAAGGTTGTAGCCAGCCTGCATTGTCTTTTGACTTGCTGATTGACTTTACTGATCTGCTGAATCTTATTCTCTCTCCTATTGGCAGTGTTGATGACATTATCGATCATTACAAGAAAGAGCAGATTGTCGAGGGTTACAACCTGAAAGAGCCAGTTTCAGTGCAGGTGGGTACAAATGTACTTTACTGAGCCTGTTTGAAGTGATATTTCTGACTTAATGAAACAACATTTGATGATTTATGGGATAAAATGTTCGCATTTGTTCTACCCTTACATGCAAAGTATCCAAATATTGACGTCAGCACTTGTTATGACAAAGATGAAAAGCTGGAGCAAACGCTGAGCACCAGTGCAACTGAACTGTAAATGCTTACACTGAAGAAAATATGTATTGCATCAGAGATGTTTTCTTCAAAATCCAGAGCATTTCTCTGGCACCAGATAAAACACTTTGTTTCTAAGAGTATTGTAATGTAAGCTAGCCCTTTGAATGGAATTGGCTTTGCCTTCATGGTTGAGTGATTGCTTGATATGTTTTTATTTATTTACTGTAGCACCAGGAACAAGTTCTTCCTGACACAGTGGATGGGAGAGAAATTTATAACACTATCAGACGGAAAACGAAAGACGCTTTCTACAAAAACATTGTCAAGAAAGGCTACCTCCTGTTCAACAAAGGTGTGTGTAACATCTGTCAAGTGTAACATTTTTAATAAAAAACTTCCACTAGCTCCTTGTAATATCATGAATAATATTATCTCAGTCTGGTCTTGTGGTCAGGTCAGTCAGGATCTATCATTCTAATAAACTTTTCTTTGATTTCTCTCACCTTCAGGCAAAGGCAAACGATGGAAGAACCTTTATTTCATCCTGGAGGGTAACGATGCCCAGCTCATTTACTTTGAGAGTGAGAAGAGAGCCACCAAACCCAAAGGGCTGATCGACCTAAGCGTGTGCTCTGTGTATGGTGTGCATGACAGTCTATTTGGCAGGTGAGACAAATTATTGTTCTCAGTCTAATTTAGTGAAGTTGGCACGGAGTGCTGTCACTCAGCTCTGAATGATGAGCTGCTCGGGTACGACATGAAAGGAATGTCTTTGAAATAATGTGTCATACAGCACAAAGTAATT
Organism: Protonibea diacanthus; assembly: GCA_028641955.1. NCBI lineage: Eukaryota > Metazoa > Chordata > Actinopteri > Sciaenidae > Protonibea > Protonibea diacanthus. The sequence continues at coordinate 20,610,275 of CM053985.1, forward strand.
TAAAATCTTCTTCTTCTATTTTACTTTTTCAGGCCAAACTGTTTCCAGATTGTTGTCCAGCACTTTAGTGAGGAACAGTATATATTCTACTTTGCGGGGGAGGCTCCAGAGCAGGCACAGGTATGTGTGAGCGTCAACACCGCCTCATCACTAATAACTGTCTTGTCAATCAGGGTAGAAGCATATGCACACATCCATTTTGTCCAGATGCTGAGGCCAAAACACTATAACTGTGCTCTGTGTTGAAATTGGCTCAACACTGTGAACTGCTCCTGTTATTTATAGGAAGAAAATACATTTCCATCCAAACTAGCTGGCCAGCAGCAGAAATAATAAGGACCTCTATATGCGACGAAGAGCCTGTTGTTTTATTTTTTATGAAACAAATACAAACAGTGTGAACAATTTACAGTGTTGTGAGTTCTTACAGCGACAGAGCTCATGACAAGTGTACTGTACAAATGTTCTGACAGTGTTCTGTTTTTTTTTGTTTTTTTTTTATGCAGGATTGGATGAAATGTCTTCAAACTTTCTGCAGTAACTTGAGGAAAACCACTCAACCGACCTCCAACAAGAGGCTCAGACAGGTATGTGTACAATCAGCGTGTGTGTGTGCTCATGTAGACAAAGTAAAGCTGTAGTTGTTCAGATCTAATTGTAGGTCTAAGACCACCTGCAATGAGTAATTAAATTAACATCAAAATTTGAAGAGCAGAATCAATTAAAATTAGGCCTAACTGTGACAGGGTGGCATACATTAGAACAACTTTTAATTGTTTGAGAGGCCCCAAGTTAAATAATCTGGAACAGCTAAGTGCATTCATTTAAAAATACACAGACAAGTGAACGCTGTCCTGTCTGCCTTGCCGCACATTAAGAAGTTTATGGCACTGCCATTGTAAGACAAGTCAATCTTGTTGCTGCATAATTACACATTACGTTCCCACACTTGCCTCAAGTCACAGTTTTGTTTTGAAGCCTGGCCATCCCCTTCAGTAAGTTTAGTTTTACTTTGAAAGGCAATTAAGGAAGCTTATAATTAATCTATAAAATAAACTAAATTAATTAGCATTTGTTAAGCATCTTATTTTCTCTGTGGGACCACACAGACAGATTTTCATTATAAGAGGGCAGTAAGTGGCAACGATCAGCTTCTCTGCAGGAGTGGGATGGCAAATCCTCAGGAGTGGGCGGTAATGGTTGGAAATCCTGTAGAAGAAAGCAAGTGTGGATTAAAAACGGGCCGTTACTGTCCTCTCACAGCCGCTCTGTTCACTGAACCGTTTTCAGAGAGGTAGGCTGCAACAACTTGAACTGACGCTGGGAAGCATTAAAGATTGTTTTATGTTTAGAACAGAGAAATCAAAATATATTATTAGATATTATCATTATTCTATTTATATAATAAAAAACACTTTGGCAGACCCCCTGCAGTAACTCTAAGGACGCCCGAGAAGATCTGGAGTTTAGAATATGAGTACCTATTACCAGCCATCCCTGTGTGTGCGTGTTTTCTGTGCTAAATCTTTCTCTCCCTCTCAGGTGAGCAGTCTGGTGCTGAATGTGGAGGAGGCCCACAAGCTGCCGGTGAAGTATTTCACCAACCCCTACTGTAACATCTACCTGAACAGCGTCCAGGTGGCTAAGACGCACCATAGAGAGGGACTGAACCCCGTCTTCACCGAGGAGTTCATGTTTGAGTGAGTCTGGATACGTATTTTCATTTGTTTGCTGTTCTTTCTATTTTTTTTTTTTATCCTCCTCATCCATTTTCTCAACTTGTTTACAGACTTACAAAATGTATGTATGTGTTGTTGTTTCAGTGACTTGTCAAGTGAGATCAACAGATTTGAAATCAGCCTGAGCAACAAAACAAAAAAGAGCAAAGAAAGTGACATCTGTGAGTACATGTGTGCGTTTTTAAAACGAATCTGTGCATTCTCTTTGTGCCTTTTTGTTTTTAAACTGACACCTCTCTGACATTTCTCCCTCTCAGTGTTCATGCGTTGCCAGTTGAACCGTCTGCAGAAGGGCCAAATGATTGACGAGTGGTTCCCTCTCAGCTCCCATGTGCCTCTGAAGGGCATCGAGCCGGGCTCTCTACGTGTACGCGCCCGGTACTCCATGGAGAAGATCATGCCCGAAGAGGAGTACATCGAGTTCAAAGAGGTCTGTTCCACTGAAGAGCAGTTTTGATTACAATATCCATTAACTGTCTGCTGTCTGTCATTTGCTTAAAATGACAATGGTATCACTGTTGTGTGTCCTCTGCAGATGATCTTGCAGAAAGAGTTCCATGTCATCTACGCTCTGGCCCACGTGTGTGGCCAGGACCGCACCTTATTGGCAAGCCTCCTCCTGCGGATCTTCAGACACGAGAAGGCCGAAGCCCCTCTACTCAGGACACTCAATGACAGAGAGATTAACATGGAGGGTAAGAAAACAAGCACTAATGACGGAGAACGTGTGACGTAAAAACCAACAACGCATCGCTGAAGAACCCACAGTGTTAATAAAATGACTCAGTTTTCAGTGGATGGTTCAGAAATGTGTGCTCATACATTTGCATAACCTCCTCCTTGCTTGTGTATTATTACCAGATGAGGCCACAACATTGTTCAGAGCGACCACGCTGGCCAGCACACTGATGGAGCAGTACATGAAAGCCACAGCTACACCCTTCGTCCACCACGCTCTCAAAGACACCATCCTCAAGATCATGGAGAGCAAACAGTCCTGCGAGGTAAAGACCTACCAAGAGTTTTTCTCTCTTACACACAGCGATGCGAGTCTGTGACACGAGGTAAACTACCAACCTAAAGCAGGCTCAAGGCTGCTGTGAGCTGTAGTTGAAATGGATATTCAGTTATACACTATAAACTGTTGGCAGTGTAGAGCTGCTCTTTTGCTTTGAGTTAAAAATAAGAAATGTTACAAATTCATTCACCAGTAGCTGATCCATATCTGCCCAACTGAATGTATCGCGTCTTTGTCTGTTTTCTCTCTGTCTTTAAGCTGAACCCTTCCAAACTGGAAAAGAACGAGGACGTGAACCTGAACCTGGCTCATCTCCTCAACATCTTATCTGAGCTGGTGGAGAGGATCTTCATGGCTGCTGAGATCCTCCCACCGTAAGAACACACACACACACACACACACACACTTCCACACAATATTGTCCTGTTTTGTGGATTGGTCAAACAGAAATAGAGAGCTGAAGGTTTAATAAACTCAAATAAACAGTCGTTGATTCTCTGTAATGATCCATCCAGGACACTGAGGTTCATCTATGGCTGTCTCCAGAAGTCTGTGCAGCAGAAATGGCCCAACACCACAATGCGGACGAGAGTTGTAAGGTAAACAAAAATGAGTGTTACAGCTTCACTCTTTGCTTGTCACTCAGTGTGCCTTCCTGTTCAGTCTGACATGCCTCATCCATTCTTCTTCCAGCGGCTTTGTCTTTCTAAGACTGATCTGCCCTGCCATCCTCAACCCCAGAATGTTCAACATCATTGCTGGTGAGCGTCCGTTGAAGAACAAATACATAAAATCCCTCCTGTTTGCTGTGTGACACGTTACAATGTGTGTTGTGTAATTTATTGTCTTCTTGCAGACCCTCCATCTTCAGCAGCAGGCAGAACTCTCACACTGGTGGCAAAATCTGTCCAGAACCTGGCCAACCTGGTTGAATTTGGTGCTAAGGTATGGAGTATGTGCTTGAAACGATAGCACGCAGTAGAAATGTAGTTGTGACAGTCATTTGTATTGTTCTGCACTATCATGCTCAATCATCAAATGTATTTCTGTCCTCAAACAGGAGCCCTACATGGAGGGAGTGAACCCTTTCATCAAAAACAACAAACATAGGATGATCATGTTTCTGGATGAGTTGGGGGTGAGATGAAGATTCTTCACCGAGTCTGTGCAGACTCCTACTGCTGACTTTTACTCCACATGCTTAGCAAATTGTCCACTGTGTTTGCAGAATGTCCCTGACCTCCCTGAAACCACAGAGCACTTTAGGACGGATCTGTCCCGGGACCTGGCTGCGCTGCATGAGGTCTGTGCCACACACTCGGACGAGCTCCGGACGCTGAGCAACGAGAGGGGAGCACAGCAGGTCAGAGAGCGATGAAAATCAAAGCCGCACACGCGTAGCGTGATTCACGTCAGACTGTTTATCTGACTCCTGTTTTCTCTCTGCAGCATGTGTTGAAAAAGCTGCTGGCCATCACAGAGCTGCTCCAGCAGAAGCAGGCTCAGTATGCCATGTCCAACAGCAACAGGTAGTACTGCACTCCTCCTCTCCTCCCATCCCCTCATCCTTCCGTCAAGTCTCCTCCACCGGAGTGCAGCACAGAGGAGACCTAGCATGCTCTACCCTCATCACCATGGCAACCCCACCACCCTCCACCCTCCATCCTGTCCTCGTCCGATAGTCCCGCCCATCCCCACCTGCCATCTTGTCCCGTTTGTTCACCACAAGAGAGCTATGCAACAGCAGCCGAGTACAACAACCGACGCAGTACTTAAAAACACAAATAAAATAAAAAAACTTGCACCAGTGACTGACAGCTGTATGCACAGGAAACCTATTTTTCCCTCATAAACTGTGTTCACGAGTCTGACTTGGGTACATTTCATTCCCTTCATCACGAGGGCCAAATATTAAGATTTCAAAAGAGGTTTCTTTGTACCCTTGATGTGTTTTGATAGCACAGGTTGCCAAAGTGTATCCCGCCCCACCTCCCTGCTCAGTATGAGGAAACTGACATGAAGAAGCTAGTTCTCAGTCCCCCTCTTTCTTGTAACTGGATTATGAGCGATAATGCTTTTTATACTGTAATTGACTGATTTATTTTAAGGTTGTGACAATATCCGCAAAGTGCTGAAACTCGCATTTCTGTCTATTTGTTCTTTTTTTTTTTCTTTCTTTGTTTTCTAGATTGGAACAAAGTCTTTCAGAAAAGTATGGTTATTTTATATTAAGAATAAATTCTCTTGCTGGAATCATGAGTATATAAGTGAGATGAGCTGAATTTTTTTTTTCCTCCGATTGTATCAGCTATTTTTTGATTATTTGGTTAAGTCTCTCTTTTTTTTTTTTTTTAAACTTCTCAATGCCAGACAAGACACATAATCAGAGAAACCAAGTAAAAATGAAAAGTGTTTACAGCAGTAAATTTTTTTGAATAGTACAGACTGTATCAGACATGCATGCACTTATTAAACAGTTTTTGTAAAGTAGATTATGGAGTCGTTTATTGTCCCCTGACAAAGGTGTAGAGACACGCACACAGTATCATGTGGCTCGGTAACGTGTAAACATGTTCAGTTTTTAATCGGAACATTGATTTACACAATATCTTAGAAAAGTAAATATAACATGTACATTTATACAAACTGTCTGACACTGTTGTCGATAAAGGCTTGGTCGTCTATCGTTGGCTCAACACTGGAATCAATTAGTATAATTTAACTGTTAGAATCCAAAATCACTTTGAGGGTAAACTCATACCAGGTCTTCATCAGTCCACTCCTGCAATGAAAAACACAAAAGTTCATCTCAGAAGTTTCTTTTCTTTTTTTTTTTGTACAGGAAATATTATCTAAGTTTGTCTGAATGCTGGCTCACCTCTTCTGTCACACGAGGTTCTTTTGCTACGGGAGCGTCTTCGTCGTATCCTCTCTTCCGTTTGCTGCAACACAAGAATACACAAACGGAAAAGAAAATTCAGACTTATGTGAATCTTTGCAAGCCGTAATTGTCGGTGAACTCTGTTCCCTACGTGTTTGTGACGAACCCTTCAAGTCCCATTTTCAACACTCATCTACTTCAAGAATGTGACATCTAGTTTTCACGACGCCGTCATCGTCACCATAAGTAGTTGTAGTTTCACGTCTTCATTCTCGATCGTCGTGACTTCATCTAGACTAGTTCACACCATGCGTGTGCATGCATAGATAGAGTGGTAGCCTTTTAATGCGCAGCAGCATCAGGTGATTTTCAAAGCTCACAAACGTGTCCACTTTATTTTACAGGACAGAGTGCACCATCATGTCACTGGCTGCTGCCATCCAGGTAATGTGAGTGTTACAGATTTCCACCTGAGAATCAGAGTGTGGTAGTCAGACCACACAGCCAGCCAGCCAGCCAAAGTGAGGCCTCATCCCACGAGGTGCACGACCGAAGACTAAAGTCAGTTTGTATTAATAAGCATGTGGCCTAGATTCCTGGCAGTTCAAACGCAATATGCCTGTTCTCCATGGGAAACCACTTGCTGCATATCTGAATACTGTCCTTCCAAAGTCCTTCCCAAAATGCTTCAGACGCTAACAGTGTGTTGAACTGATTTGAATTCAAGAAGTCTTGTTACGTAAGGCCCTGAAGAGGTGATTTCTATGAAGGTGGACCTGAACAGTCAACTGCAGAAGCGTCTGAACTTCTTTTATCCTGGTATGCCTGCCTCTCCCCTCAGACGTTTGGTGACTTGACATTGAACCAGACCAGTGAGTCACTCCGGTCGCTCTTTTCCTTGGACAAAACGTGCAAGGATTACGGGGGAGCCCATCCAAAGCATTGAAGTAGCGTTTTTCTGCCGTCATCAGGGAATTTAAACATAGCACCTCTCTCCAAGATGACACAAGCCTTAACTCCCTTTCTACACGCCATCCGCCTGCCCACGCCGCCTGATTTTATGACGAGCTCTTCCTTCATTAACAGCTTCCACCGTCTTTGTGTATGAACTACCACGCAGCACTGGAACCACTTGTTACATTTTTATACGCTGCTTTGTTTGTTGATATTATATACTTAGGCTTGTATAGCAGTAAAGAAAAAAAAAAAAGAAAAAAAAAAGGTGTTTGTGTATGATTATAGTTGAACAGAGCTGAGAGATAGTCTAAGAGTTTGTAGGAGATATCTGTAACCTGTCCTGTGCATGTGTTAACCCTGAATGGATCCTGCTATAGTGTGTGGGCCTACATATATGCTGCTGTAACGAAACATCACCTGAACTCCCTCTAAGCCTCGGAGTGCCAACGAAAGCTTTCATGCATTTGCAGTCATTCCCGCCACCACAGGTGGTGTTTAAGTACACCTCTGCACCGACTGTTTTCATATAGATTAGTCCTGAGAAGTCATGCCATGCACAGATTTATCAACTTCAAAAGTCATAGCCGTAAAAAAAAACAAACAAACAAACAAAAAAAAAAAAAGGTGGGCCCTGTGTGCCTCCTGATGATTCAAGCAGCTGCAAAGTCTGAATCTGTGCCTGTCATAGCTCAAGAGTTTACCAAACTGTTTACTGTAGTTGCACTTAAGATACCACGGACCTCACCAACCTCACCAAGTGTTAAAACAGACAACTGACTGGCGACAAGTGATTACGAATGAGCCCAAAAATCTCCTCATCAGCAATACCAATATCAGCTGTGCTACATGGTATGGATGATGGCGTGCTGTTGTACTTCCTTTCTGTATTTCATACAGCTGATGATGTGTTCCTTTTTATTTTTCTACCTGATACTGAACCTTGAACCTTTTTGCATCTTAGATACGACGACCTGGCTAAAATAAAACTGTCACTATGTATGGCAATGGAAAACTTGAGTTGTTTACTTGGGTATGGGGGATAGAAACATCTTACACACACACACACACACACAGCAATACTACACTGCAGTAAATTCAGTGTTTAACATGATTAAATGTCAAAATTAAACATGTTTTCAAAATGATGCTATACTACTTCTGTCTCAAATACATGTAATTTGAGTTTAATATGACAGATCAGATTATTGTAAATCTCTCCAATCACGTCACTTTGTCTCCTTACTTGCTTGAAGTGAACTCAGCATGGATCCTCTCCAGCTTCGGCTTGTACGCATTCACCTCATCTGCTTTGGGAAGTTCATATTTCTTCAGGAGGGTTTTCATCCCTGGATGAGCAGCAAAAAAAAAAAACAAAACATTGACTTAAATCTATGTCCCATAATGACGGCGCAATATCACCACCCTGTGGTGGCAAATCGAAGGTGCGGTTCACTCACGTCTCATTGAGTCGTGCATCTTCGAGAGAGTCTCTTTGTCGCCTTTCAGCCCCAAACACTCAGTCAGGTAGCTAAGACATTAAAGGAACAAACAACAGAGGATCGATTTCCATTAAACACATTAAGGGAAATAAAAAAGCATTAAAACTTTTCCCTGAGTGACACTTCAGTTTAAGAGTTCTGGTTTAATTCAGGTAGAACATTTCCCTTTAATTCCTTCACAAACAAACCAATTAAGGTCCAATCACCTTTTCGCATACGGACTTTTATTATTACTATTTACTCTTTGCCTAATGACCCACCTCTCCATGTTGAGACCTGCTCTTGACGAGCTGCTCAGAATGGCTGTCAGAGCGATCTGAGAGGGAGGAAACAGCAGTCCTGCGTCTGTCAAGGCTGCCTGTGTCAGGAAGTCATCAGCGCTCTTCCTCAGTGACTCCGGGTTGTCCAGCATAGGGTATCTTGTCTGTGGGATAAAATATATGAAGATGTAACATTTCATTGAGACAGGATGAATAAGCTGAATTAATAAATCGGATAAGAGTAACAGTCAAGGCTTTCCAGGAGTCTACCTACCTTGAGGTCGATGAGCAGACCTTCCATCGGTCTGTAGGGATTGTGGACCACCAGGTGAAAGTTAAGTTGCTGGATGAGCAGCAGCTCATACTCAAGGATCTGCTCCAGGAACCTCTCCTGCCCTGCAGGGCTCTCCTGCAGAAGGTTGCCCACAAACTGAGTGCAGGACACGTTGAACTCGTCCACTTTACAGGCCAGGTACGAACACGTCAGCCTGAAACAGGAAGGTGGGGTTGAAACCGACGACAGGCAAGAACAAGTTTAGCTTTAACAAAATAGTGTCATGTTGTGTCAGCACCAAGCGTTAACCTGACTTACTTCTTCATCTAACATCACTCTGCATGCACGTACAGTCAGTTGTAAGTCTTCTTACATATATGTTACATATCATATGTCGGCACCTTTCCCCCAGTGTTACACACACAACGTCCATTTCTTACTCACATGATGATCCTGGGGTGGTACTCCATGATGGAGTTGTTCAGGTAGAATCTTCTGAAGTACATGATGGCTGTACCCTGCACAGGTGAGACACACAGGTGAGACACACATGGGGGCAGATGATCTACAGGCACTAAGTGTTATGGAATTTTCTATCTTTAGGTTAGACGGGGTCACGTGTGGGCCTTGAGGTCCTCAGCGGTAGTAGCAGTAGTAGTAGTAGTTGTTTGGCTTTGCTTGAGGACAGCAGGTGCCAGTCTATCTCAACACTGTGGAGACCTTATGTTGCCTTCCTTATAATAGACAACTTGCCTTTGACGACAACAGTGTCATGGGTAAAGACATTCTCTTTGACTAGCTCTGTGTGTATAGTAACTGTGGGGGTTTTAAAGTCTGACCTCCAGCATGATGTTGGGCAGAATGTGATACCGGCTCGGCACTTCTGATGTGCTTTGAGAGTGTCTCTAATTCTCCTTGACCAAGCGATAAATATTACAGCATGAGACATCAGAGGCTCCTGAGCACTTCCTTCCCCCCCCTGACCTCACCATTGAGTTCAGCAGTTTCTCCACAGCACTAATTAAGGTCACACTGCTCGTGGCCACACGGTGGGAAAAAGGCGCATACACACCACAACAGACTTTGGCATCGCGGGTTTGAAAGCGTTGCAGAAGTCCAGCATCCTCCTCTCATAGTGTCTGAATAAGACGTCCTCCTCATGGCGCTGCAGGAATATGGAGTCACTCACACCGGCCTGGTTCAAACAGGGAGAGAGGGGGTAAGGAGGTGAGGCCACACATGAGACATCTTCTGCTGCTTCCTTACAACTCACCTTCCCACTTTCGAGAATCTTGTTGCGGAATTTCTGATTCGCTTTGTATCTCATCAGCTCCAGTTCATCTTCACTCCGGAAAATCCAGTATTTCCTCTGAGAGCTGTTGTGGAACATGGCTGCTGCTTCTCAACCGAACCCGTGACAGAAAAGTTATGAAGTTATCAGCCTGCTGCTCACACGCTGGCATCGATAAACTCACTTTATGTGTCTGAATGTTCGCTGGTCCATTCACAACCAGGAAGCGATGACGACGAGTGAAGCTGTGTAGCTGTGTAGCACACAGGCTCCTTTAGTTACTCGTGAAACTTCAAAATAATAATTTTAAAAAATGCATAAAACTACAAACAGCAGCAATAACAAAAGAAAACGCGCGTCGCCGGTCTTTTACGCCAACGCTGTCCTCTTTGGATGACGCGCAGCCAGTTACCGTAATGCAGGACAGAGTGCGCAAAGGGAACTCTCTCTCTCTCTCTCTCTCTCTCTCTCTCTCTCTCTCTCTCTTTCTGTCATACACACACCAAAAACCAAACAATGGCAACAATTATTATATTATATTTAATTTTAAAGGCTTAAATTAAATATTTACTTGAGTGTGTCCTTGCTTTTATTTATGTATATATATCTTAAAAAATGCAAAGTTATCTGTCTCCAGCACTTTTATAGCCTAAAGAAATTAAATTTCATTAATTGGATTTATTTAAATATGCAAGTCTACTTTAAATGTATCTATTTTTCCATATACAACACAGCAACATGCAGGGAAACATATAAATAACGTATAACATATAAACATATTTAACAGATATAGGCCAACACTGTGTGCTGTGTTAAAGTAACTTTCTATAATTGACTCTTCCTCTTGTGTGACTTGCACTGTTCCCTCCACTTCCCTTTATTTCCCATGCACCCGCAGCTCCCAGACGACCTGGATGAAACTTCAGAATAACTGAGCCGCTTCACGACCGCGCTGGTCAAACGTCTCGTCTGGGTTTGGGATCATTTTAGATGGAAGAGCACACCAGAAATTGAATCACACAGTATGTTTAGACGGAGCCACTCAACCCCCACCAGTGTTTCCGTATACCGTAATTTGCATAAACATGAGTAATTTATGAATAATAAATGCCCTTGCATTCAGCGGGAGCCGTTAATTTGCATATCACCACAGCTACAGTTTTATTTCCTTAGTGCGGCGTTATCATGAAGCCCCTTCAAGCCTGCATAAACCAGAATCAAAGAAATAATGCTTTAACAGGTATGTGCTGAGGACTGTTTTATTATCTTAATCTCTTTCTCTACAGGCGGAAAAGATTTGAACTTTTATGTGTGCGCTGTGTCTGTGATAGGCTTGTGAAACGCTATACGCTTATTGTGCAGCAGGCTTACATCTACAGTATCCATCGCTCGGTCTTGCCCTGTAAATTGCATAAACATGAAGTGCCGATGCATTATTGATGAGACCATTGCAACGTTTACTGTATGTGCGCCCGTGCGTGTGCGCGCACTGATAGGGCGTATAATGTTTGCGTGCGCGCGTGAGTGCCTCTGTGCATGTACGTCTGTGTTGTCAGTCTAACCAAACACCTTTCCTCCTGCCATTTCGCTTAAATCCGCAGTGTGGTGTGTAGATGACTTATTCCTACATCTCATGTTAGAATATCTTAAAAACACATGTTTTTTTTTTTTGTTTTTTTTACACTGCTGTTGAATTTTCTGTTTAGATTTTTGGCAGTAATGAGACTTGGTCAATGTAGCCTGCTGTCTCTTTATTTACACAAGAAATGCATGAGGCAGCAAGTAAAAAAAAAAAAAAAAACCCTCTCTCTCTCTCTCTCTCTCTCTCTCTCTCTCTCTCTCTCTCTCTCTGTCAGAGTGTGTGAGAGGTGCAAGAGAGGGAGGAAATGTTAGGTGAGGCTCATGCATCTCTGTGACTAAAGGTTGTGCCTATATAATCTGACAGGTAGTGCTTTATGGGAAATCAGACTTGGGTGATTTTGTGGCATCACCAGATCAGCTGAATGATCTCTGAGCCTCCCTGATCGAGTTAGTCTCATCCAGCCGGAGTCAAGTCTGCACTCCTGGCTGTTATATTTCAGCTGCATATTAAAATCTTTCCAGGGCACGGTGAAATTATTGCAATTAATGGACACAGAAGTCAGCTGCTGACCGATGTATTGATGCTGTGTGAAGCAACACCTTGGCTGTACACAGCTTTGTAAACTATTCATGATGATGATAATGCTGTGGAGGAGGAGAAGGAGGAGTAGGAGGATAATCCCCAGCCCGTGGCCCACCTCCCCACCGTCTCATCTATGAAGTTACTTTCTTGTATGAAAGGAAATCATATGGAAATAACCTTGACAACGATGCAAATGATTTCTCTGACCAACGAGCCCGCTTAATCTCTTTTTCCTCTTCTCTGATATTCCTCTTTTCTCTCTCTCTCTCTCTCTCGTTCAATCCATTTCAGCTTCACACACCAACAAATACAATTAAATCCTCATTCAAACTCCCTATATGTGCATATTAATTATTCTGCCCTCCATCCCGCACGACCCCCACCCCCTACCCCCCCCTCCTCCTCCCTTCAATTGTGCTGCGGTTGCCTTGGCAACCAGGGATGGCAGTGCTGATGTCAGAAACTCCTCCAAGGACACTCATGCAGGCGCTGGGTCAGGTGATATGTACTGCTGCTGGGCATCGACTAACACCCAAGAACAAAATGGCCGTCACCCCCCTGCCCCCCACCCCCCCATACTTTTTGCCGCATGGGAGAGTCTTTCTTTGAGCTTTTAAACAAAAGAGGAAGTGCACCTGTGCTTTGCCTGATACCTTTCTGTTCTGACCGTATGTGTGATGTGGATGATGTGGGATAGTCGTGTGACGGAAACGCATCACAGAGCTGAGCTGTCTGAGCCCCTCAGAGATCAGCTGCCTGTCTGAAGAATTTAGAAATCTGCCACACAGATGTGCATTCACATCTGTGTGTGTGTGCCTTTTGTGTTTTAATGTGTCCGTACGTTGGTTTCCTCAGGTTGGCATTAAGCAGCCAAGGTTTTTTTTTATTATTTTTTTTATTTTTTATTATTTCTTTCCCCTCCCCCTCCCCTCCAGACACTCAACACACCCCCACCATCTCTCTTTCCCTCTCTCACCATGTCTCTAATTGAGCTTTGTGTCTACCTCCATCTCCATTCAAATCCAGAGTCATTTGCATACTGCCGCCGCACGCCGGACAGCTCCCCAGCTGTACAGTACAGAACTAAATGAGGAACACAGACCCACTTTACGTGACGTGAATACTAAGCAGCGGGGAGAGTCATTTTCCTGTTTCCTGAAAATACAGCTACCTGAGAGATGAGGGGTAGAGAGGAAGGAGTACGGTTGTATCAAATCAGTGCATTCAGAGCGAGACAGGCATTACCAGTCTGAAAGGAGATGCTGATGTAGAGGCAGGGTTTATTATTTTAAATAAAACAAGGCACTGCAGAAGGCATCATAACTGTAATTTGACATCAAAAGGAGACAGATATACTGTGATATAGAAGTTGGTGATAGAAGCCAGTTTTACATGCATGTTAGCATGCAGACATCTGTGCCTTCCTGCTCCGGTTTGAATGTGATTTCAGGTTTAAGTTCATATCAGAAACATTCTGCAGGAAAATACAAGATTTACCCAGCTTTTTTCTTAGCAGTCTGACATGATAATTGCTCCCGTTTGCCTCAAATATTGCCGGGTTTAATTTGTACCCAGCTACCTCTTTGGCTTTTCTCTGGCTTCAGTCCTTTCGAGGCCTGATCCGGAGCTCCCTCTTGCACTTCACCAGAGAGACTCGGCATCAATATATATTAGGGACATTTTGCTTGAGTGTGTGGAGACACGTGATTATGTTGTATTTTTGATGCACTCCAAGCACACTTAACAGAATATGTTAAGCACACCCTTAATGGGAACCTTAAAACCCCAAGGCCAATTTTCATTTCTAGCATATTGGTAGGGATTTGTGACATTTCAATTCATTTCAGGATTCAGTCAAAGCCATAGCTCCAGGGAGAGCAAAAATGGCACGCTCTTTATGGCAAATCCAACTGTCCTTGGTTTGCTATATGCATACAACTGTTTCCTCTGCAGTAAGACCACTGAGAATTGAGTGAAATTTAATGACCCATTTAACTTTACCTTGAAGACAAATGCAAACAGACAAAAGTGTTTCAGATTTTTTTTTCTCTCTTTTTGGTGAGTTTAGATGGAAATGTTTTATTTAGAAAACAAAGTAAGTCATGCTCATTTGTAAAGGCCAGGATTTAAATCAGCAGGGAGTGGAAAAACACACATCGTGCTCCATCATTCTGAGCACCTCAGCTTTGAATGAAATGTAGAGAGGGACAGATAGAGTGATGTTAAAGTGCAGCCATTCTGGTGAAAATCTAATCCTTCACTGCACGAAGCTCCAACAAGTCCTCCGAGTGACCCGTTATATCAACGCACGATGTCCTCACCTTTCCGAATAGCCAGGCCATTTGGGTGAAATGGGTGCATGTACAGTGTGCAGGTGGAGTAACGTATGGCCCATCTGTTGGTGCTGTTATCTTGGACTGTATTTGTGTATTTAGCAAGATTGTGCTCGACTATTTGGCCTTTATTTTGTGTTCTGTAATCATGTGTCAGATTTTTTTTTCCTTTTTAAAAATATCTATCATATTTATATAATTTCTATCAAAATGGCAAAATCTATAATTTTTAAAAGTTCTATTTGCAATTTAAAGAAATTCCCAATGTCAGGATAAATTTAACATTTTGGTTTTAACGTTTAAAATAGAAATGTTCTTCTTTACAAATATGTATTAATTACATTAGAAATTGGATACCCCCCAAAACTTACCACATTTGCCCTGATAGCTACATTTTTAAATGTGTGTGTACATCACTAAAGCAAAGCGATATATCGCGTGCGTGTGTGTGCGTGTGTGTTAGAGAGAGAGAGAGAGATTCGTACATCAGTGTGAATTTGCTCGCAGTGGGGGGTTTTGCATCTTAATCTAATTAAGAACTAGATGCCTGAATATAGACGAAGAATTATGAGCTTGAAAATGGGGGGAGGGGAAGTGTGTTTGATCAAGTCAGGTTGCCCAGCAACCCAAGCCATTTATTTCAGACAAAAAAAAGCCCTCTAAGATTTAATAATCAGGTTGTCTGCATTAAAATGCAAAGGAGGCTGTCAGGGCTGCACCTGAAGGACAGCAAAAATTAGGCAGGGTAATTTCTCGACTTACAGGTGAATTGCTGACCTTCTGCTGTGAGTGCCTGTCAAAATCAACACTCAAACACCGCAAATCAGCCAAAATAAGCTTTTAAATATAGCTTTTAAAATTTAGATGGATAAAATTGAAGGGACATGTGCATACAGTGTATTTTTCTCATTTAGTTTTTTTGTTAATTGAAGCTCAAGCGAGTCCAAACGCAGTTATTATGAATTTAACACAATGTTCATTTTCAATTTTTCCCTACTCAGGCAGGTTCACAGTTTGAATGCCTCATTTATTCCGGCAAATGAAACCAAATATGATGACAGACAGATATAATAACAGACATGAATGAAAAAAATGCCAAAATATATCTTTTACCATGTTTCTTATATTAAAGTAACGTCCATTTTGGTACATTAATCATACACAAATACATATTTTAAATGAATGATGTTTTTATTCATATTTTCTCTACCTATAATCAAAAAGCTTTTATGAAAACATATTTCATAAACATTAAACACTAGAAGGTATATTTTCTGACGCTCTTCACTGCTTCTCTAATTGACAGTGTGAAAGCTGGGTGTTGGCTGTTGAAGTGCTTCTGCTAATAATCACTGGCACCCTCCTCTTTTGTTTTCCTAATTGCCGCCATCCCTTTTGTTAGAGAGCGTTCTTATAAGTGCATCAATCCCTGCTGGAGAGCACTGAAGGCTTCCTGTGGACTTCCTGTGGACTTTAACAAAAAGCCCTGTCAGGTGGATCAGCCATTAGTCACCAGTCTACAAATCTGATGTTAAAGTACACGCATAATTCCAAAGCACCCTGTGTGCTCCACAAATTGCACACGTTTTATCCTGGAAATGTCATACGTGTTGGGTTGAACTTTTTTTTTTTTTTTTTTTTTTATACACAAAACATGTTGATACAAAATGTTGATTTGCACCTTTGCTCAGTTAAATCTCATCAAACATATGGCAATTAAAAAAAAGTCTCAATTAATTGAAGTCATTAAATCATTCCCTGAATTTCCCCAAGAAGACTTTGTAATTAGAATTTAAAAAATAATGTTGAGCTTTGAAATGGCATCTAGATATATGAATTGAAACATGATAATAATAATGATGACAATGATAATAATAATAATACTAACAATAACAATAATAATAATTATAATAAAACATTTATTTTTCATTTGTCATTTGAAACAGTCACTTCCTGTCTGTTTCAGTCTTTACCCGAGTAGATTAAAGCATCATATAATCTGTTATCTGTAATCTGTAATAGATTCTGCCCTGATTAAAGAATGCCCTCTTGTGGTCTTTGCATGAGGAATATTAAGAAGAAGCAATATATAATTAATATTATGCGAACAGTTCGAATACGGTTTTACCTGTTTTTATTTTATTTATTTATTTATTTATTTTTTTGTACGTACTCACACAAATTTAGTCTGATACTTACATCACATTTTGAATTTTAATAACACTTTTATTTCCTCTTTTAGTTCTGTTTTTTGGGATGATCATTTCAGAGAAACCTCAAACACACACACACATACACACACACACACACAGGGGCTCAGTTACTTGAGTGGATGATGGGAATTACTCTTTCTTTTCACTAGATGGGGTAAGAGCATCATTTAAAAGGCTTTGAAACAGAGCAAATTGTTGCCCTACTGTACCTTTTGCAAATAACACTTTGTGGATAAAAGTGTACTTTAATTCTGGAGATTTTCTAGAAATCCAGGTTCTTGGGGAGGTCTGAACCTTTATCACCTTAGCAAGTTGTGCTTGTGTTAAATCTCTGCAGAAGATGTTTGAATTTTGATTTTGATTTTGATTTTTTTTTAATTCATTGATGTGCACGGCTAAGGAGCAAACTTGCTAAAGTGCATGAATGCAAAGAAAAATCTAAGTAACCAACAAGTGTGTGCGTGTGTTTGTGTGTGCGTTACACTGCATTAGTGCTTTTGCCTCTAGCGCGCCTTGAGAAGACTCACTGTGGGTATTAGCTTTCTAAAAAAACATTGTTCTAAAAAACACGTTTTAGCAGCTGCAGTACAATGTTTGTGAATCTTCAATTTCATTCTTTTTCACATACATTATATTCAGGCTCAAAATTGCGTTTCTCTGTGATTCGTAAAGTTTTTCCTCCCTGACCTTCTCCTTTCCCAGTGCACCCCGACCCTGCTTCATACATTCATTTCAGAGTAGCATATCATTAGCTCATGGTTGTGTTATGGCCCGCTGTTGTTCGTCCCGTTCCAGCTCCTCAGTGTGTCTGAATTGGCATGGGAAAGAGAAGGGGAGAGCTTAACCACCAGAACTGTGAGGCTCTGTGGAGATGACAAGTAGCTCCTTGATTAACCCATAGGCTGGTTGAGCGGACACACTGTGTTCTTTATTCATTTCCCTTGTCCTTTTCTTTCAGAAAGAGACCCAATAGGGCCCAGCAGGTGAATGTAAAGAAACGCGAGAGGACTCCCCTCCGATCAGCCCTTTCAGACCCAGACAATGGGCCGGCCCACCTCTTGTACAGCTGCATTAAAACCCTGATTAAAGTTCTTCCTGTTAGCGATTGATTGAGGATGCAAAGCTAAAACCAACAAAAACCCGCACTGCTGAGGCCTGATAATGACCGGGCCCCACCTACAAAGCACAGGCTTCAAATGATTAGTGGGGTTTTGTTTTCTTAGTAGGTGTGTGAGTGAGTGAGTGTGTGTGTGAGAGTGTGTGTGTGTTAGAGAAAGACAGAAGTGAGGGAGGAGAGGTTGTCTAATCATACCAGGAGGTCTTCAGACAGATAGCTCTAATTAATCAACAGGCTCTCTGACAAAAACAACAAAAAAACTTTCTTTTCTTTCTTTTTTCTTTCTTCTATTTCAATTAGCACCGACAGCGTGTGTGTGTGTGTGTCTGTCTGTCTGTCTATGTTCAAATGCTTGATTACTGTGCCTTGGCCTAAAATGGAATAAATACAAATATTAAATAACACCTAACATTAATAGCCTGTATCAAATTATTACATTAAATTTATTTTCCAAGTTTTCCTCGTGACACATACTCGGATCATAATAAAAAGGCGGGAAAAAGAAGAAAATGAATTGCAAACAAATGCAAATGAATATACGCAATATTATATGACGAGGTCAATGCGTTGTACTGTACTTACTCGTAGTCCTTTAATCATCAATAATATTACGGGTGGAAAAAGAATAAAAATGGTTTCCCACATATGCTTATAGTCTGTTCAAACTTTCACATGCTTATCATAATCACGTTTTGAAGTGTGGATTTTTAAACACCCTTGTCATTGTTATGTAAACACCCCTTTTTGCATGTTAATCCTTTTATGAGTGAACGTTAGGGAGACGCATGACGACATGGGAAATGATTTGTAGAGAAGACGCTGAGAAGACTTTAACAATATGCATGTGTGTGTGTGTGTGTGTGTGTGTGTCTCCCTCTCTGTGTGTGTCTAGAGAGAGAGAGAGAGAGAGAGAGGTTCTTCAAGAATCCATAAATATTGCATTTCTTTGTTTGACGGATGTGTGACACATTTTCATGTTTCCTCAACAAATTCCACTGTCATATTTTTCCTTTTGTCAGTCATCTACCAAACAGCAGATCCTGACAATTATCCCAGAGAAACTCCTGATCAAAACCACCTTATTCTGTCTGCTGCTCAGCTCCATCACGCACACTGATTCTGCATCACTCTCTTCTTACTCTCGCACAATCTTTATTTGATTCCAGCACTGTATATTGCACCACTCATCAGTTCAAATGCAAAAAAATTACATTTACAAAGTGTTTGCGTCATCTATATTTCACACATTTTGTAATGTCTGTTTGTAGATGCACGGCACAGTTATTACAGTGTTGCTGCACAGTGATTGTTATAAAGCTTCTCTCGCTTGTACTGTAACGAAGCAGCTAATTCACAGTTTGGACAGAGGAGGGCATTGTGCATTTGGTTTAATGTGGCCGCCATTAATGATGGACTTGTCAGCAGAACTATGGCTTGGAAAAGTCTTATTAAAAATAATTTTTGGCTAATTATTTATCTTTTTCTTTTTTTTTTTTTTACCTTTTCAAGAATAGTCGGCTAGGTGTAAATTTGATTTTTGGGATTTATATATTTTTTTGCCTCTAGTTATTTGAGTCAAATAGAAGCAACATAATATCAAAGTTTTCTTTATTCATCAATTTTTCAAGTCATGGTCAATTTTCTGAATAATTTGCTTGTTAAGCTGTGGAATTTCCTACAAAAAAAAAAAAGTACAAATCCACACATTTAAAACTACAAGAAAACCCTTTTCATTCCGCCAATCGTGCCGTGTTTGAATAACAGGAGAGTGAAAAATAGAGACAGACAGGTAGAGGAAGGCACTGAGGAGGCCCTCAGGCTACGGTGAGGGTCTTGGGCAGATTGGCTCTGGGGCTCCACAACGATCCTCACATCCCACACATTTATCAGAATAGGGTTAGCGTACCACACTGTGCCCACACTTACACTGCACACACGTTTAGACATCCGCCTACACCCACTGTAAGCCTTATAGCCTTTTTAATGTCTCCTCTGTGCACCTCTTCCTCCCACTCTACTGTTATTAGCCTCAGACAATCAGACTACCTGACTCCACCTCGCGGCATGTATATGAGTCAGAACGACCTGCAGTCTCACTTATTCTCAAGAGCATAATTGTTCCATGTGTATAGTGTGCATCAAATTGCCACTGCAGAATCAATGAAATGGTGCGGGAGAAAGACATTAGTAAGGTATTAGCGAAATGTCTAAGACAGTGGAAGTGTCATTAGGGATTCTCCAATATGGTGAAAAAGCACACAGTGCAATTTGTTGATAAATACAGTTATAGGAGTTTTGCTTTTATTCTTGCAACTTAAAGTCTTTGCAGCTCAGACTAAGCCCTGTGATTTTTTTTATTTCATATATGGTCAGGGAGTCTTATTTAGTCTTACATGAGGCAAGTGTGGCCTCAGGCGCATGAAAAGAGAAAATTCAACTTTTGACAGAGAGTCAATCTCTCTTTCATTTGCACCTTGTACATCTCGTTGCTCTTTGGAACCTTTATGCCTATAGAAATGGACATTAACTGTACCTGGCAGGCAGCGAGTGGGATAAGAGCAGGGGTCTGTTGATAAATCCAGCTTGGTTCGTAGTCAGGCTTTAACAATGTCTACGCCAAGCCCTCGGAGTGCAAAGCTATGAAATACTGTTTCTGTGTACCGCTGCTGTTCTGCATTCACCCCGCTGATTTATTATAGATAGGACACAGTGTTACTCTCTGCCTACAAGTGTGCTTTTCATCTGAATTTGTAGTGGGTCAAAAATAAATGACCACGAGAATCACAGAGTGCACATGATGACTGACATGTGATAAGAACTCAGTTTTAATAAAACTCATGTGTGTTGTCCAAAAATATGTTCTCTATTTCTAGATTTTGGCTTTTTTCCCCCACTTCTTTGTGTTGATTTAAATCTATTACAATATTCCGGTTTATGTGTTTAAACCTAAAAAACAATGTGGAATCAAGATGGTGGCAGTGCACTGGGTGTATTTCCATGCCCAAACCGCACAGACTGGCAGTCTCGACACAACCCCTGTCCTCAGCTCCAAACCCCGCAACCTCTTCCATGCCCCCACCAACCCACCCTCAACAAACGCAGCATAAACAGCAGCACGTTGTCACACACTCGACCCTCTGTGTCAGCACTGGGTCACGGAGGCCGACGACGGGCTGTGTGTACCATCAAACACACATGTCAGTGTGAAGGACTGCTAGATTGTCAGTAACTCTTCTCATCCAACCCTAAAATATCGCATAGTCCAACACCACCCCCCCAACAAACACACACACACTCACTCACACAGACTGGCTCAATATCCTGATCTGTCTGACCCCGGTGGATGTGGATCAGTGCAGAAGCACTGACAACTCAGGCTCTGGCATGCCAACAAGTCTGGTGTGGATGAAGTGATGCTTTGAATTAAAAGTACGTTTGACGCTTAAGAGGAGCTAACCTGATTTGACTGGCTAACGTGATTTGAGTGGGCTCAGACAGAGATAGAGCTACAGTGTGTGCAGAGAAATGGATCTCTGCCAGCCGGATCTGCTTATTCAGTCGATAATGGAAGCAAATGCAGCCAAATGAACCCCGAGGTTCGGCATGGAGCTAATCTGAAATGTTAACAGTTGGCCTTGCGTTGATGCTTTTCTAGGTTTTATCGCTGTGGTTATTTAATAGCTTCTGCTAACTGCTCTTGAGTATTTAGTGTGGGGATCATTGATAAGCTCTCTGATTTTTTTTTTTATTGGCATTGCGTAAGAAATCAAATGTAACCCATATGCAATTATTTTTAAGTGTTAATGGATTGTATTTGGAACATCTATGTCCCTCTCTATTATGTGTTTAGCACTGGATATATTCACTCTTACTCTTATTCACTCTTTTTCTTGCCCATACTATGGCTAATTTTGTTGTGAGAAAAGCTTTTGATGAGAGAGGCCCAACTTCTGGGGTGTTTTCAGAGGTGAGAGAGTGTCAGAAATGGTGAGATACAAAGTGCAGAAGCGTTGATTGGGGAGAGGTGGGTGGATCTGGAGATCTGGGAGAAAAAGGTTTGACTATTAGGATGCCCATTTATATCTGTGTCTATGAAGTAGCAGCAGCCTGTGTGTTTCTCTTACCAACACTTCCTCTGTGCCATCACTGTTTGTGTGGGAAAAAGCAGGGTCTTTTGCTTTGTATGTTAAGAAGCTGAGGTGCAGTCCCCCCTCCCCACATCCTCAAAGAGCATTAATCATTGGTTCTCAAAGACACAGTCTCTCCGAGGAACAGTCACTCACCCCAGAATGACGAGACACACATGAAAGCTAGCAAAGGGGGGTTCAAGATAAGGTATAGCGAACCATCCTGCAGTGAGAAGGGGGAGAGGATTTCCCCTCTCATTAAAGATCAACTGCTCGGCTCTCGCCTAACGAGAACTCCTTCTTGAAAGCAAACAAACAAACAAGCACTCACTTGGAGGCTTTCCGCTATAGACGATTGCATATTGTCAACCCTCTATCTCCAGTAAACTCCCAGAAATTGCGCTTTTCAGCGTAAGTTGTGGATGGGTGCTATCTCTATGAGGTCAGAGGTCACAGGTGGTCTCAGGGGGGAAGCAGCCCAAAGCTGAGCCTTCGTCTGCTCTTCTCAGAAATGCCTTCATGATCTCCAAGCGAGAGGCCTCGCTCCTGAAGACCATCCCCTGCTGGGCCTCTAATCCTGTCTAAAAGAACCAGGAAGATGGCTTCTCTGCTCCTTCTCTGGCCTTTGGGTACTCCAACACCTCCCAGTATATGAGGGGATTAGCAAAGCAGGCCCTCCAGCACCCCCGCTGTCTCAATGTGGAGCTGACCCCGCAACCCCGTGGCCAGGTGGAGCTCGGCGATGGGTGGATACCAAGGACTGAATTAGCTTCTCTCTTGCTCTCTAAATGAGGTGTCCTGACGGGCGCCAGGTAAGACAGGTCACGAAGGGTCGGCAAACCCCTGTGGTCTGACACAAAAAGAGGCAGAGGATCACCTGCCGCTTGGCAGATCAAATGAGGACTTAAATAGGGGGCTCCTCTCTTGTCAAATCTCTCTCCATGAATACTCAGGAAGGCCAGAGACTACTGTATAGCCTCCCCCAGTTTTGGCCTCCTGTAGACCCTAGACCCTGTTGACTGCTAACACCCCTGTACTTCAGCCCAGGTCCCCTCGCAGTAGCCATCAAGCTCTTAATTCCTACTCTCAGCCCATCACTAAGTACTGTGTGCATAATGGACCTATAATCAACCTCTGGCCAATGGAGCCTTTTCTCTCAGCGTGTCTGCACTCATGTTGAGCTCGCATGTCGAGTTGCAATGAGATGCTAATTAGACTTCATATCTACAGGGCTAATCTGTGTGTTCACATTCAGGTGCTTTTAATCCACTCCATAGCCGAGCAGCTTGCTAATTTGCAGGTAGTATTACCATAGTGGTCAAGGGAAAAGGGTAAAATTATCTTATGAATTATTATGATGTAGACATGTTTGAAGGTAGCTGTTCTGACATAACACGAGGCAGTAATTTCTAAGTGTATGTACATTGAGTTCTGTGGCTATAAGGTTAATGGTCAGATCCTGTTCTCTCTACCAAATAACCTCATCAAACTGCACCGCATGACAGGGTAAGTGAGGGGTGTGGCGATCTAGGTGCCCAACACAATGCCCCTTGTCAGTCAGCCTCATTCCTCGGGGTGAAGAGGGGCGAGGGAGGGTGCGACAGAGGCAGCCACAGGCCATTGGGTCTCTGCGATTGGCCTTAATCCGCCAGCTAATAAGTTCAGAGAGGGGCCATATGCTGCGGTGCAATGTGTGGGGAGGGGAGTGTTGCCTCATGTTACTTACACCAGGCCGGCGCTTTCTCAGGTACCGCCCTCCCACGGTCTGTTCCTTTGTACTGAGGGATCAGCCCTCTCCACGCTGTGAATGGTCCGAATTGATTAAACCCCACCGTATAATTGCCAGCAAATCCCAGCGAATCATTTCCCATCCATTTGAAAAGTACAATGTGCGTTTCTCTTTTTCTCCTCGCCTCCTTTCTTCCTCACCATCCCCACCCTTCAGTGTCTTTCCCCTCCTGTTTACTTCTTTTTTTTTTTTTTTTAAGATCTCAGGTTTGTCCCTGCATGCCACTCTCCCCTGCATGAGAGAGAAAGCAGAGGCAGGAGGAGGAAGAGGATAAGAGGAGGCAGGGGTGAGGAGGCATAGGGTATGCTTGGCTGGACAGTTGGCCGTAGATGAAAGTGGGCAAAAGGGAGACGTGTTTTAATCTGTGGCCCAGGCCAGCTGATCTGAGCTGGTACCTGGCTGGGCACAGCCTGGGCTGAGTCTGGTCACAGCATCAGGTCAACACCAGGCAGTCAAGATTTGAAGGAGGCAGAAGAAGTGGAACTGGCATCGCTGCAATAAATGTTAAATTAGATTTTTTTTTTTTCTTCTTTAGTATTTTTCCAGCCTGTCCTCCCAAAGAAAACAAGACAAATCATTTTGGCAAGTGCCATAAAACATAAAACAACATTTGTTTACGCTCAAGTCATAAAGAGCTCAAGCGACCATAGTAATTATAACAGGAGGAAGTCATTATTAGAGAAGTCCACATACGGAGGAGGTGGACGGAGGGGTCAACATAACATAGGAGAACACTACTGGAGGTAATTATTGTAACCATGACAACAAACGTCCCCTAACCTTCTACAAAGTAGTGGTTGTAACCCAAACCGTGATGTTTCCATAAACCTCACCTAACCTAGCTAAACTGTAACCATAGTTTTGTTGCAACATAAATTAGATTTGTAATGCTTTTGGGAGATACAAACAAATGACGTTTCTCCACCAAGAGGTCATCAGCTCGGGAAATTGTTGTTCTAGATGAATACAAATGACGTATTTTGTCGTTTTAATTTGAAGGTTTCGTTTTTCAGGAGTGTAGTTTGACCTTAAAATGACCTTTTACGTGAACATGTCATTCAAAACAGTTTGCATTTATAATGTACTACTATTTACACTTTTCTTTGTCTTTTCGGCTAAAGAGGGGATAACTGGAGTACCCTGAGTATCACTGACCAGTGAACAGTCATCCCCTCTGACGCTTGTCCTTCCCCTAATCAATCCCCCATTACGAGTACACATGTTCAACACCCTTTGATGGATCTGAGAGGTCCCCTGACAGAGGTTCAAGACTCTCTGACCTCAGCCATTTAACCCTTGACCTCAACTACTGCCTGGAAACATGTCCCACTCTGGGGATTCAGTTTATTTCAGGTGGCCTGTGGCAAAAATTCTGGAAACACTATTTGGTCTAAATTATAAGAAATTCTCTGTTTTATTTGTTTAATATATACAAAATGTAGTACTGCCGCAGATGTTACTATTCTTTAAGCAAAGTACTTTTAAATAAATAAAATTAAATATATATTTATATATTAAAACAAATGTCTGTGGCTGTGTTTGATTAAAAAGATGGCTTAACTAGAAGATCCACTTACTAGCCCTTTCTGATGTTTTCAACCACATCTCATGGT
This sequence comes from Protonibea diacanthus, assembly GCA_028641955.1. Taxonomy (NCBI): domain Eukaryota; kingdom Metazoa; phylum Chordata; class Actinopteri; family Sciaenidae; genus Protonibea; species Protonibea diacanthus. The sequence goes on from CM053985.1 coordinate 20,635,550, forward strand.
TTTCATCAGCGGATGGAGTTTGTTCATTGGGCTTAAAAAATCTAAGAAGATCTTGACTTAAGATAATTTTGTAAAATGTCTTTCCAAGGTCAAGAATGAACTTTCATACTGGACAATATCGCTTGTTTTTTTGTTTTTTTTTAGCTGTTTGAAAGTCCAAGGTTCAGTTAAAAAAGCTGCGCCATTATTCGTCAAGTGTCATATAGAGCAAAATGCCGCCCATCATAATGGATTGCACTGTATCTCACATTGTTCTTGATCCACATCCCTTGGAGATCCTCTTTACATATGAGGTGATATACATACAAGCAGGCCCCGTCACCAATCTCGTAACCTGACATTGATCTTCAACTTTGACGCTTGGCTTTCATTACTGGCTGAAGGGCGTTGTTTGTGAGAGTGATCTTCATGTAAAGTGCTCATAAACGATCACAGGCCATGCAGGCAGATTTATGATCATGCAGGGTTACAAGGAGACGTGGGACAATGCGGCATCTCATCTATACTCATATAAATAGCACAGTCGTGTAAGTTTGGGGTTTGTAAGCGGTCATGGTGGTGATGATGATGGTGATGATGAGGAGGGGAAGATGGAGAAATATGAGGAGGCCGGGATAAGGTGGAGAAGGGCAGTGAGGAAGCTGTCGCACAAGAAGTTGCGGTTATGATGCTTTTTGGACGGATAACAGAACCCAGCTGACTCCTGCTAGTTCAAAGAAAACCATGCAAATGCACATATGGATACAAAACACATATTAACATGCTAATTCTGGATGTAGCTCGTGGTCAGAAATTGTTGCACCTCTGGCCCCTTATTTCCATGCAGAATAATAGGCTAACCTTGAGATCAACACTGGAAAATGCAATCCTCAAAGACCGTTCCTCCAAAGACCCCATCTAGAGTTAATTATCATTCCCCACTCACAGTTCTGCATTGTTAATGACTTCCTGTGCATATTTTTGTCCCCCTTTTAAACTAAAAAGATTTCTATCGTGGTGCTTCATCTAGACAGGGGTTAGACTGGGAATTCAATAACTACAATGCAGTCTTACTCTCCCTCTGCATTAAAACTCAATGTATTTGCCACAGTATATCAAGGTCAATGGCATTTCCGGTTGACATTGGCAGTGAATATGTGCAACTGGTGCTTTGCTTTAATGCGTGTGAAAGCCGTGCATTAAAGGCTGCAACCTCTTGATTATTTGCCATCATTATTGCTTGATTGTCATGTTTTTTATTTGTTTGTTTTTTTGCTTTTCGGCTGGCAGGTTAGTGGCTCACCATGTCAAGGGTCATTAATCCCTCACATGTCCAGCCAAAGTCCGTAATTATGTCCACTAACTAGCGCAAGAGTTCATCATCGAGAGTCTCTTGGGAGTGAGGTCGTGGTGTTTGGTTCGTGAACTCTGACCTCTAGTGACCACAGTGGTCTGACCCACACATGTGCTCTTGTACCAATGAGGTCATCAGTGAGACCTTGTCAAGGGCCTTGAACAAACAGATTAGGCCCATTGTTTGTAAATAGGATGACCAGCTGCCTCACTGCCCATCACTATAATTATGTGACCCGTGAAGAAGAACACTGACACACGGCTCAGTTTATTGGGAGCTCTAGTGGTTATCCAAGTCATTAAAAGGCATCACTTGGTAAAATGTATTTTTTTCTCCTATAATACAATTTTGATCTTATTTTTTTGATCATCATCCTGAGCATAAATGTCATATTTTACCATTTTTTAAAGGCCAAATATATATTTAAATTATAGTATCCTATAATTTAAGCAGTGTGTATTTCTCATAAATCAAGAAAAGCTAAAACAGCGTGAGCTCTGTAGCATAACATGACTCTCACCAATCACGCATTAATCCCAGCCAAAACAATGTCGTAGCCAAGGAGTCTTGGGTTGAGTTGAGTGTTGCTTAGTGCCAGTCATCCCCTTGTTAACCCCCTGCTCCCAAACAAATTGCCCCCCTGCCATTGCTCAGGACCCGTGAGCCTGTGTCCACCCAGTGCTTCAACCCCCACCCCTTGGCCCCTTGGAGGGTGCGGCGTGGCTGACCATATCCTCATTTGACCCGCATCTCCCATATGGAGAGAGGCAGAGGACGGATTGAGGGGACAGAGGTCAGAGGTTAAATGACCAGGACTGTTTACAAGGCGATGGGGAGTTCAAACAGCAGACCCTTGTCCAGTCTTTGTCCTTATCCTGTTAATGACTCCATTAAAGACTCCAATATTTGAACCATTACTAAATTAATTTATATTTATTTAAAGAATATTCTACAATACTTAATCCAAATGGGGAAGTTTATTAGTAGTGGATTTGAAGCGTAGATATGCAGGGGAAAAAAATCAAAATTCATTCTAATGAATAAGCAGCTCTCAGTCTAAACCTAAAGCTTGCACACCTTAGCTTCTATACATCTTCTCACATGGGTTATGAATCTGTTTAACACAGGGTTTGCTTTTGTTTGGACACCCTGTGTTTACATAAAGAGGCCCAGTGGGACCAGCCCTGGAGGTCAGGGGGTCGAACCTTGGTTGTCAGAGAGCCTTGTGACATTTCTTTCCCACGTTTCCCGGCTCCCATTGTCCACGGTGAGGAGCCCCCGTTAACGTTTGGCCCTGGGAGGTAGTGTGGCGTGAGAGGGAGGCCTAGGGGTATTGGACCCTCAGCGGGTCCCTGGGAAACGGGCGTAACCAGGCGGGGCTGAGGCGAGCGGGGACAGCATGGGGTCATTTTCCGGCTTGCTGCCCCTCTAAAGGGCTTTGGAGCACAGTATTGGCCCCTGGAGGAGTGCTGGTGTGGAAGACAGTACAAAGGGCTTTGTCTGCGTGTGTGTGTGTGTGTCTGTGTGTGAGAGGGAGAGAGAGAGAGAGGGAGAGGGAGTTGTGTGACTGACTACACACCTCAGCAGGTTCAAAATTATTATTTTACATGTTAGCCATAAATTCTCGTCTCCGGTTTTATTAACGACTAATTGTGATAATGGATAAGGAAGTTTAATAACGTCATGGTGATTTTAGCAGGGCAAGAGCGGCAACCAGAGTCGACCAAGGTGTATGATCACAAAACACAGGATGATTATTCAATAACAACAGTCGCTGTTGTTGACGAGTCGTCAGGCTTGTCACTTTTTTTTTTTTTTTTTAATATTTCCCGAATTAATAACAACAAATTGTAAATAGAATGCAAAAGAGTTCAAATCAAATATCTTGAATAATAAATGTGATTAATATTCTGCATATGAGAACTAATTTCAGAGGTCACAGGATAAAATATTTGCAGCGTGACACAGAATTACAGTATTATAAATGGTAATTTCTTTAATAAAACACGATTTATTAACTGATTTAATCACTATAGTTGGACTGTCGGAGAGCAATAGGTGTTTTTATCATTCAGATAAGAAAATGGAAATGTTTCATTGTGAATTGAACACACTCTTTTTTTTAAAAAAAAAATCTGATCATAATTCTTTGTTTTAGTTCAATTTAGTCATCATGCAATATGTTTATTTATGTCACAGCATGATCTTGCAATATCAACACACCTTTCTACCTTCCTTCTACCTTTTCTCACTAAGTAGCTGTGCATTTACATTTTGCCTCTTGTAGTCCTATGTCATTTGAAGCTAACACACTGAGCTATTGAATAATAAATAGACATCAGCAAAATGAATAAATAAAACATATCACCCTGCCATTATCACCTTTTTCTCTGTCTACATGCCAGAAAAAATATAACCGACGTTCCTACTTATTATAAGGTCATCCTTTTTTAATGTTAGCCTACTCGTATCTTCAGGGTCTCTGACAGGTTTTCAGGAGTCTGGTTTTGCAGTGGAATTGACGTGTACAGTAATGTGTGACTACGGCTTTGTTGATCTGAGAGGGGTGCGTGCCCGCTAGCTTTGAGAAATGATGGTAGAGAAAAGACCCCCTCCAAACCCAACACACACACACACACACACACACACACACACACACACACAAACTCAGACACACAACCGCTGTTCCTGTGGAGAGCAAAGCAGCCGAGGATCTTGAGGGAGAAACGGTCTCTGGTGTACAGTGCACACAGAGGATCTGTGCCATTCTTGGTGCAGCTTGCATGGCAGCCATTTTGTTTTATGCATTAAAGATTCACTGTGTCCCCTTCAATTCTTGAAATGTTTTGAGGTCACCTCTGGGGAATATGATAAATAAAAACAAAACCCATGCACCTGAACTTTGACTTTTTCACTTTTTTTTTTAAGAAATCGTTTATATTTTATATTTTATTTTTACTTTAACGTCATTTCTTTTTCGTTAATTGCATTTAATGTGTTTTTCTTCCCCTTTCCAACACAAAGCTAAAGTAAAAGTCAGCTCAAGGTTGAGAGGGAAAAAAAGAAGAAAAAAAGTACAACATTGGCAGAGATGGAATTCTTAACACATGGGAAAAAAAATAGAGAAGCACGCTTTGTTTGTCTCCAATAGACCATGCTAGCTCCTGAGTGCTATATATAAAAGTTTCAATAAAATGTCTATTCATCCCAGAGCTGAGCGTATTACCAGTAGCATATCAGCCACAAGAACTAGCCTGATAGAATCTCTCCACTCTTCCAAATCGCAGACAAAACATTGCAATCTAGCGGCTGATTGCAGCTATTTTCTTGCTTCTCTCCTTAGCAGAATTGTTTCCTGGCCCTTACGAATTGAGTTTATCAGGTGTTGAACAATGGAATAGGGGTGGTTTATCAGGTGTTAAACAACAGGATAGAATATTGTGGAAAAGGTCGCAACTTTTTACAAAACTCAAAACCAAAACTTTGTTTCAATTTCATTGTGGGAAGAGGGCACAAAACCTTTAGATCTGAAAAAAAGGAAGTCCTGGGTGCTTTGGATGCGCTACAGCATTTCCACACGTCTCTTGTCGAATAGCCCTGACGCGTGGGAGGGTGCCATTTTATTTTCAAATGTATTTATTCATGGATCTGACATTTTAAACAACCTCTGCGTGCATGCAGAGTTACAAACCAGGCTAATTTTCTATCATATTCCATAGGTTTAAAGCTCTATCACGTTCCATAGGCTGTTAGATCTGAGGCATATTCACTTGCTGTCTTTCTCTCTTCGCCTGCTGCACTCCCAAAGCCTGAACCTGAACTTGGGTGTGCAGGCATAGATTTATATGCATGCCCCTCCTTTGATGACAGGGTAAATATTCACACAGACAGCCAAGGTGCCCCCGTCATTACCCATGTGCTGTGTGTTTGCCCACCAGTTAAATTCTTAGGGGGATTGTTTGGTGAGATGAATGGGGCCAAAGTGCTGAAGGACGTATCGGAGTTCAGCAAACAAAACCTCCCCAGATTGGCTCAGCAACAGCTCGGTCCAGTGGGCAAAGTTAGCAGCGAGGAGGTGAGCAGGGGGGAAAAAAAGAAGCGTTGTAGGGTTTTGCCTGTCAATTAAGGCTGCTGTGAATGGCTGGGAGGTGGAGAGCGCTCGGCTGTGCTTGCCATCGCTCTGGTCCTGATGGATCTGTGGAGATAGCTGAGGTGCCGTTCACCCCAAATAGGAAAAACCCTGTCAATATTCGACTATTTAATAACCCTGAATGTGCTGCTCAGCGTGCCTTTTGAAGACTGTGGGGTCTGCATTTCCCTTTGATGTACTTTCATTGTCAGACTCTCTATCTGAAATCTTCGAAGATGGAATTGGTGACATTTTCTCTTTTTTTCATTCATTCAATCCAACCTCAAAGGTTTCCAACAGTATTTCTCTAGTCCAAGATGCTTTGTTGTATTGGGGGGTGGGTGGGTGGGCATTCAAGTTGGCTGTAGTTTCCCACTAGGATTTCTATCACCGGGTAATGGAACACCAGGAGATTCAGGCAAAGATGTTACTGACAATATATATATATTTTTCTGTGCCTTGCCTGCTAAATCATAGACCTCAATGTTTAGATTGCTCCAATTCATTCCCATTTTCCAAAGTCAGAAACACAAAGATACACTGAAAAAAGCTCAGTGTTGACATTTGACTTGTGTCCTCACCTTTACGGCATTAAAGCACGTTAGCCCATGCTATCACGCAGTTTACACCACATTATACAGTTTGTACCTCCATCCCATGATCTTCACAGAGTGTAGTGTGTTTTATTCTAGATTTACATTACACCTACTAACAGTGAAATGTTTTGTTGGATCATATTACATCATGCCAAGCCGTGTGACTGGACCATATCAGACCAAAGAAAACTGGCGAGATTCTGTTTGTGTTTGCAAACATGTGAACATGTTTAATTGTGAAACTGAAAAGAGGAGAGGTGGGAACCTGGAATCTGTTCTTTGGTTCCATGTTACAACTGAGAAGGCAGCTATTCTTAATGTGCTAAAAAATGAAGCTAATTATGTGGCCAGTAGAAGTAGTTCATGATAACAGACAGAGATAGTAAACTGAATCATTGTTGGTTTTTTAGAAACTCTCAGGTCAGTCGTAAAATGTTGATCAAAAAGCTTTTGTAACAGATTTTATATCACTAACTTAACACAAGCCCTGAGCTATTGGTGTAGCTTTAAGCTTTTCTTTCAAAAGGGAGACAAGTCTCTTTCCATTTCGACTGATGCAGCATTCACATCTTTTTAGTTAGATATGCACAATCAGTAGACTGTGCTCATTTTGAGTTTCTCTTTTTTTTTAAATACTGCACAGAGCCACAAAATCACAGCCAGACCAAGAGAAAAACTTCAGTGGAATTCCTTAATGCAGGTTGTATTTATGACACATTGGGCATGTCATAAATTCAGCACTAGTAAATTACTGCAATGTGTGTCATGAAATCACTCACCCACATAGACAGCAACACTGAAGACAATATCTGCCACGATGTCATCTATTTTACAGCTATTATACTCAAAATATATTTGAGAATGACATGTTAAGATGGGATTTTAGTTGCAGCAGCTGCAGCCACTTTAAAGTCACAAATTAAACATCACACTGTATGAAATGTGAGCGGGATTGTTTTCTTAGCGCTATATTTTTAAAGACTTTATTTATGATTATTGGTTATTGGCGGCAAACTCGCTTTTGCAGCGAGAAAAATCACTGCCCTAACCTGGTGAAGGGACCACAAAGGCGAAGCTATTCGAACGAAGGTCTCATGTCTGACTTCAGTGCCACTAAATCATATCATTTACTTTGTTTGAAGCATTCATTGTAAGAATAAAATATCACACCAGACCAGATAAATGTGTCAGACTTAGATTTTAAATACAAATAAGCAAAGTACGGAAGAAAATCAGCCAGTGAACTGAGGATTGTGTCCAAGATAAATGAAGGTTCGGCAGACTTAAGCCAGAACTACATGTTGAGGTCAGACCCTGAGAGCTTAGTTGAACTTTGCCACACTGTGTCTGTTTCAGTATAAGCATATTATAAGCATGTACACCATTGTAGTTGTAGTGCAAGTCCAATGCTTTCTGCCTTGTAAAAGTTTAGTAGCACATTGGAGTCGCAGTGATTGTATGAACTCCTTTTTTCTCCCTTGCTTTGAATGTGACCTCACTTTTACGTTTACTTCAAAGGAAGGTTGTTAAACAGCGTTCTTCACCTCGATGATAGCGGCCCCTCCTTGACCTCTCACTTCAAAATGTACAATAAACTTACTACACATGTTTATTGGGATGCTAAGACACCCGAAAAAACTCAAAGCAGAGCCCAGAGCCAAGGCAGTTATAATAGAGTGTATGCAGTACTAGTGCAAGCAGAGTCCCTCTGAAATGAATGGTGTGGACTTTCCTTCACTATAAAGTATCTTTCAAGGTCTGTCTGGAGGAGGACATAACTATAGAGCCCACACTCCAGAGCGTGCAGCTGTAATGTCTAACAACTTCCTCCATTTCTCCTTCTCATATTCAGCTAATTTGAGTCTTCCCGTCTCTCTGTGGTGCTGTGTGCTCTATACATCTTCACCCACCATTCCCTCACATTTTCACTCTGTGCACTCTCACTCTGGAGGACCTATACACTGGCAGATAAGAGGAAATGAAGTCTCGTCTGCACAATTTGAAGCGCTGCTTTGAAGCTGAATGTGAAATAGCAGCTCTGCTCCTCTCTGCTCCTCTCCGGCTGGTAAAATAAGGGCCCTCTCATTAAAAGCACTTTACCTGTGCTCCCCTCTATGGATCATTGCTCTCATTAAACAGATTTGGGGTTACATTCAAATCACAATTACTCCAAGCACTAACTGTTAATGGGCACAAGGGTTGAAAGAGTAAGAGAAATGTTTCTGACATTTCTTTTTATATCTCTCTTTCAGCTGGGATGGGAACGCATCAAAAGGTGTAAGGTGAGACATAAACTAACCTAAACCTGAATGGGGATTGATTTCAAAGATGTGCAATACTGAACTGTACCTGAAATCACAGTAAAAAATTATTAAACTTTACACTAAATTTTAATCTTATGGTCTGCTGGGAACAGTTATGATTATATGTTTAAAATAGAGAATTGAATTTTCTCTCCAGACTGAACAAGTATCTGAAACACATTCTTGCCCTTACGTGACCTTTCAGTACTTACTGAGTGAGTTTCTCCACACTTGAATATGCAACACACATTACTGTGTGTCTGTGTGAGGTGTGTGTTTGTCTGGGGACTGTTGTATATGTACCAGACTGTTAAGAACACCCCCTGGGTACTACTGCACAATGCCAAGAAGAGTGCAGGCGAGATACTTTCATCTGCTCACCACAGAGATCCAGCTGTGTGTGTGTGTGTGTGTGTGTGTGTGTGTGTGTGTGTGTGTGTGTGTGTGTGTGTGTGTGTGTGTGTGTGTGTGCATGGTGTTTGTCTGAATGGTAAAGAAAGGAGATATGTCACCTAAGGCTCTGCAACACAGAGAGGAGAAGATATTTTCTCGTATTGCAGTTACGCTATTTCTAATTTGACACTTGATCACTTAGATTTAACAATATTTAAATGGCTGTTTGCACTTTGAATCAAGTGCTCCTCAGATAAATCTTTAAAACTCGCAGACTCATTGCTTCCTCTGAGAGTTTCTTTTAGTTGGTAACCTGCTGACTGCCTCGGGAAAAGAGAGCAATATTTAGATTTTCATTAACCACCAAACAAAGAAGCCGGAATATTTCCTCATGAAGCGTCTTAGTTTGTGTGCTTAAGAGAAACACTTTTGCATTCTGTATGTATTTGTGAGCATGCATGCGGTTGCGCCTCACTGCTACTAAGTTGCATGTGATTGTGTGTGCGGTTTCACTGTATGTGTGAGGGCCTCTCCTGGTGACTGCCTAGGGCAACAGCACAGGATGTAATCCCATGTATGCCTCCAGTCTCTTAGCTGCCTGCGTAGATGTGGAGGAACGTTTTAGCCCCTGCAGTGTGCCGTAGGGCACGAGTGCTCACCCTCCTGTACTGTTAACAGACAGCAGTTGCCTGGTGCAGTTTCTAACACAGTTTCATCCTGGCTTTCACCAATTGTGTGCAACTCTTTCTACAGTCCCTATCTGTGTGGTACAGTTCAATTTGCAGCTATGAGAGATGGCTTAAGGAGGGAGAAATTTACTTTTGACAGCCATTATATTAAAGTATGCACACTTTCACAAATTTGTATCAGTGTCTGGAGGTGAAGAGCACTCTCTCTCCTGAAAATCAAATCATCTACGTAATGTATAGCATTATCTTGATTGACACTTGGTTGTGCAAAAGCTAAGAAATATAGTGAGTAAAACATGCTTATAGTGAAGCCAAATGTCGCGCATTGATTGAAAACAGAGTGCAGACATCCTTAGTGCTCAATTCTGGCTCCATGACAGGCAATCAAATTCCATTTGACAAATGAATTCAGGGAAACAGTCTAATATGAATAGCTTTATTCAGAAGGTGCGTAGACATCATATTTTGATGACTTTTTCTGTGTTCTTAAAATACTTGAAGCAGATTTTCTGATTAAAACTTAGCAGCTACACAAACAAGATTTCTTATTTATTTATTTTTTATTCCGGCCTAAATCATAAAGTGGGGCTGCATCGGTGGAATAATCCCATCCTCCCAACCTGAGACTCACTCAGGTTTGTCCTAAATGCATTCAGCTGTTGGGTATTGGTACTTCTCCACTTTTTGGAGGTAACAAATAGACACCTAGAAATCTCTCACTTTTTCTTTTTGATCATATGGAATAAAAAGCCCTCACATGATTGGGCTGCTTAAACACCAGTGTTGTGTGTACAGTTTGCTCTGATGTGAGCTTCCTAGCTTTTGAAGCTGAAATTTTGTAAATTAAATATGCTGAGCAAAACTCTCTTTTTTTCCTCTCCAGGATTGATTGTACAGCAGAAATACTTCACACTTTGTACAATCAATAACATATAATCATCCATTGTTTGGGTTAAGGTGTTTCACAATATCAGATTTTCATTATATGATTATCGTGGCCAAAATAATCCATAATAATAATTACTGTGATGTCAATAGAAGATATAAATCAAATCATCTTTAACTTTATTGTCTGTTTTTGGCAAATGAATTATACTTAACTGTAACACACAACTACCCGTCTATGTTGAAAGATGGAAAGAAATGGAGGTGCTGCATTATTGACACAATATTATTGAATGTGTGTTACTTGTGTTACTAACATCATGTCAATAATTCATTTTTAGACATCACAGTTCTCATCAATATTGGTACACCGTAACGCAGTGAAGTAATAAGATGGAGGAATTGCATTTATATGATTGATTTTTTTCAGCATTTGCAGTGACCACAGCTGATTTCCTTTCTGGCTGTGTCCTTATCCTTTCAACTGGTTTATTATTACCATGGCCTGACCCCCTGTGGTGTTTATCGAGAGTTCTGATGAGGTTGTCGAGAAAGGCTAGAGGAGTGACAGGTGGTCTTGATGATAAGTATCCATCCGCCCCCTTCCATCTCACCACGGTGTAAGCCCCAACCACTGATCTCATCTCTGATGTCCACCGTTGCAACAGAACACAGCAGAAAGGTAGATCAATAGGTGTCATAATCGATAGGTCAGAATGAAGAATCACTGAAAGGTCAGCACCGATCGATTCCCACATTATTGCACTGCGACCCCTCTGCTGTTGCACGTTGGTCATTAACTATAAATCCCTGCAGGATGCCAGCACCCCTGCCTCCTTTTAGTAACACCAACTAATCCTAATTATTAGTTCCGCTCTGGCTGGAGGGGCAGATGATGACATTTTCTTCATCTGTGTGTGATGTGCTATGTTATGATATCTGCCTGGCCCTTACACCCCTGACCTGTCTCTCTGTGAGACAGTTCCTCGTTAGGAGGAAGTCAGCTCGCCCCCTGCTGCATGTAGCTGCTGCCATACAACCATCATTAGTGAGTGACAGTGCTCTATGTGGCTGCCATGCAGCGAGGTTCTCGGACCAGCATTCTTGAACTCCGGGTGGCTATCCTGGAGCTGTATGGGGTCCAGATCAGGAATCTTGCAGCACTCAGCTCGGCGCAATCCTGGTCCACCATAGAGCTTAGCAAGACATCCACGTGAGCTCTCAGCTCTGTAGGGGAAGAGGACAGGATCACCCGGTTGAGCCAAATCTGATTTTCACCTCTGTCTAGAGTGGTGTGAAGCTATGATGGAGTTTTGACAGGCCTGAGAAATGCAGTGTCATGGGGTTGACAAAATAGATGTCAGGAGTTTGCTCAGGTAAGATGCTGTATCTCAGGGAATGTAGCCAGTCTGTATTTTAAAGACATGAGTGACAGGGCTGCAACCCGTCTGGCAAGAATAGCTTGCCAAATTTTCCAAATTTTTTTGCATGAGGTGTCCACACCGAATAAGAGCAAAAAAGAAAAAATGCAAATATCTTTAATCAACTGTGAGTTAGTGTGCAAAATATTCTGCAAATTGAACAAATTGGAAACCAGATACTGACATGCATGTTCAACGCTGAAAGAAATCAGGCTGTGCTGTAGCCAAGTAACTACACAGCTCTCTTTTGACCCTCTAAACCCGTTTTGTCCAGCACTTCTTCCCTGAAATGGCATTAGCATAAATCTCCAGCCCATAGAGGTAATGATGGCGTGAAATTATGGCTGCCTCAGCAGACCTTATTCCCCTCTCTGCTCTCCCTCCCTCTGGGTCCAAGGTCCCAGCCTTCAACTGAGACCTTCTCCCATGCCTTCTTTCTCTCCTTCCTCGCTCCCTCCTCTCTTCTTCTCTGCCTCCTAGTTCCATTCAAAGGGAATGTGTAACTGAATTTGAAATTGAGTGCCCTTCTTTCAAGGACCACAGCTAATGAGACGTTTTGCCCTGAAATCCAGGCTGGATGGGGGGAGACCCTGATGGGTGGAGATGATAGCCACCCTGAACGTCAGGTGTAAGGCTGTCCGGATCACTCACCGCTGAGAAGGGGAAAGGTGGTTTCTATAGGGGTGAGAAATAAGGATAAGCCTTTATAGAATGAGCACCCTTCTCTGGGTCACCTGGGGCTGCCATTGTAAGTCCAAGAGCCGACCTGAAATAGTACGCCTGTGTGATCTGCATCTATGTGCAAAGAGAAGACTGACATCAGCCAGGCCTCCCCCTTTTGCATACATGTATTAGGAGCTGTATTGAGAAAAAAAAAAAAAAAAAGGAGCCCATAAGGGTCTGGTGAGAGATAGGAGGTGACAATTAGATTGAGATGGAAGAAAGTACACTGGAGTGGGTCAGAGTGAGCTGAGGAAGGATGGAGTGTGGAGAGATGGAGAACAGAGTCAAAGAGATGGAAAGGGGTCGGGCCCATAGAAACAGGTATACTTGACAGTTTGCGGTCCGGGGATCATCCGTGAGACGCCGCATGGGTGCAATGATGAAAGGAATAGAGAGCTTTGCGTCCTAGGGGTTCTCTCTTTAATCAGGGGCCCCAAGGAGAGAACCTTGCAGCCTATGGGCCCCTGGCCGCTGCTAGCCACTGTCATGCTAATGAAAGAGGCTCAGGGTGTGAATGGAGAGGCTAGCTTGTTACCAGCGTGCTAATTAATGCATGCAGCAGGGGTGTGTGTATGAGTGAGGGTTTTATGCATTTTAATGAGGTGTCTGTGTACGTGTGAGCGTGTGTGTATGGGCGTTGGGATGACAGGGATTTGAGGCATGGAGTGAGACGGATGTGCGACCAGGTCTAAAAACAGGGACTCAAGAGTGCAAAGCACAGTAGATGCATGAAGGAGTAGTGTAATTTGTTGGGAATTACCTAAAGTCAAGACTCTGCCTCAAATCTGCCTCCACCATTATCTTTCTGCTCCATAATTTGATGTTTTTCAGCTTCAAAGTACAATTAAAAACACACCAGCGCTACCGTAGACTGCTTTGGCTAAGTCAAAAATATGCAGATTTTGTATATTTTATCATAGATTAAAACCGATCAAGAACTGTAATAAATCAATTTTATTCTTACTAGTATTATTTATTAATGCCAAGAATCTAAATGACTTCCTTAGCTGCAGTCTGCACTGTCTCGATCATTGTGTGGCAGAAACAATCCTGTCTGATTTACTTTCTCACGACTAGCTACATCACATTGGCCGCTGTTTATCAGCGCTCTTGTGTCTGTCATGTCCCAGACTATACGACAAAAAATTATCCTTGGTGATCTGTTAAGGGTTGTCACCCCAGACAACCCTTTCTGTCTATCCGACGTTCCCACGGACGAATAGATGAAGGACTTGTGGATGGCCATAGGCGTAGCATATGGCCCTAGGCGGCAGCATTGTCTGAGCTGTTTTGGGAAGATGAAAAAACGGCATTGTTGCACGTGTCATTCAGACAAGACGTAGGGGCGTGTGTCAGGGCAAAGGGAATGCCATCAAAGTCTGTGACCTTTTAATTTGCTGGTGGCCTCTCCCACAGACCTCTGTGTCGGCCGCACATGCCCCATTCTGTGATTTGGGACTCTATCAATCTCATCAGTATTGACAAGGGACATGTTTGCTAGGTTCAATTTGAATGATGTAACCCAGGAGGAAAATCCATAAGTAGAGGTTTGTTAAAAAAAAAAAAAAAATGTTGCCGACATGTATAAAAATATTTTTTGCACAATGGGGGCTGAGATAAATTAGGTTAAATGCTGTGAGGTTATGGCCTGTGAGAGAATTACCACAAGGCCTGAAATGTGAAATTGTCATCTTTGAAGAATTAAAATGATTTTCTAGAGCATCTACATTAATATCTCAGAGGATGTGACCCAGTACAGACGTGATACACTGCTCTACTTTCCCCATTAATCAGTTTATGTACAAGTTTGAACAGGCAGTTGGAGTTTTTCACAGTTAGGGGTCTTGTCTTTTGGTCAAAGGCTAAAATAAAGTCAAAATATTATTTATATTTGATTGAGTGGTGGAGTATTATTAACCGTAGATGCATATACATAATCTGTTTTTGTAAAAGATACCAGTGGCAACAGCCTCCTGAATTTCCTTCATGCACGTCTGTTCAGTTCATATTCAAGGCCTTTACTTCTGTGTGCTGAATAACAGAGCATATTGTAGGTCACTGTCTCGCTTCATGACTGCTACATACACTGGAGGTTCCTATATTTTGTTCCACCAGCACTACCGCCCATATCCCATCCTACCCCCAACCTTGTCCACCCTGTAAAGTGCCATTATAAAAATGTCAAGGGGTCCCTGTCTCTCGTCCTGCCTGTCAAAATCATGTGCCATTATGCAAATCAACGTGTGAACACACACTCTCAAAGATTTACATAGGCTATATGGGCTATAGGCAATGGTTAATTCAGATGATTACAGAATTAATCCTAGAGATGTATTGCGTATGTACATTTATGAAAATGAGGGAATATTTTACATTTGTCCTTGAAGGTTGAAACATTATCGCTGCATTAACATGTATGTGGTGGCTGTGGCTCAGGAGTAGAGCGGGTTGTCCAGTAATCACAGGTTTGGCAGCTCGATCTCTGCCTCCTCCTGTCCAAGTGTCTTTGGGCAAGTTGTTCCCGATGGACAAGGCAGCACCTTGCATGGCAGCTCTGTCATCGGCGTGAGTGTGAATGGGTGAATGAAAGGCAATTGTATAAAAGCGCTACATGCGTGCAGTCCATTTAACCACCAAAATAATTGTTTATCTCTGTCTAAAGGCTGACGACACAAATTCAACATTTGTGTTTACATTATTTCAGCACAAAAGGAGCTGTTAATTATTTACTATATGTAAAATTATCCTAAAAGATAAAAGATTTAAAGATCACAAAATTTATAACTATTTTAATAAATTTGAAGCATATATTATGAACAAACAAATCTGTTTGGCCTTCAGTCCAAATCATCCATACACATGCTCAAATTTATATATATATATATATGTATGTATGTATGTATGTATGTATGTATGTATGTGTGTATATATATATATATATATATATATATATATATATATATATATATATATATATATATATAGCTTCTTTAGTACTCGGATACATTGTATATGGAGACGCTGGTCACTGAGGTCAGCAGAACTATGTGATGTTCCGTCATACACTGAGCTGTGAGTGTGCGGACATGTTTGTGGACGTCCACAGGCTGACAGTAGTGCACACACGATGCAGTATGAATTTTGAAGACGCACGTGTGGTGACATTCAGCCAACATGATGCCAGTTTACTCATTGCGCCAGATGAAGGCACTTGCATGTTGCTGTTTTTGACCACGTGATAATCACACCCAGTGATACACAACAGGGCAGCCAATCGGATGACAGTGANTATGTATGTATATATATATATATATGTATGTTCTTTAAGTTCAATAATTTTCATCCATTGATCCTTTTTATTGAAAAGATCATACTAAATGGTCCAATGACAGCACTCTCTTAAATCGGGTTTAAAGTGATTTTCTCAGTGACTATTAGATAGAAGTGCATGTGTGATTTTATCCTTTTACATTTCTTAACTCTTTACTCTTTCACTGGTCTTAAATGTCTGTGTTTGAATTGCGGTGTCTGAAGTGGTTTTGTGGCTGAAATGGAAATAGTGTGCGTGAGAAAAGAGGAAAAGAGGGACATAAGAGGTAGAAATATGTAATTTTTGGTGGAAAGCATGAATGTGCCTGAAGTGGAGGTCAGCCCTATAATGTAACCATTTGGAGGGAGGATCATTAAAGCCATTTACCATGACTTTCACTGCATTGCTTCTTAAGTAATGACAGAGGTCTTCCTATTGGGGGCAAATGAAAAGAGTTATGTGTATCCTTCTGCTGCACCTGTGCTATACTGAATGTTTCATTGCAGAAAATCACGAAAGGACAGATAACTTCACTGCTCTATGACATATCAGGGTATCCATTAGCTGCAGTAAGAGCACAAGAGAGAAAAAGACAGAGAGACAGGGAGAAAGAAATAGAGATCAGGCCGTCTGTTTTGACAGCCCTGAACCAGAATATTGCTCCATTGTTTGTTTCTCAGAGCAGAGGAGTCATGGATGTGGTTTGAGTGACAGTGAGTCCGATGTACGCTGACATGTGGAGCTGCTTCACATTTCCTCTAATTGCTCCGCATTGCCCGAGCTTGGCACACATGTAGAGCATGGTAAGAGGCGCCTCTTTTTAGGTCGAAACAGAGGGTGCTGTGATTTGGCATACAAAGAGAAAAGGAGGCACGGGGGGTTGAGGGGGGTGGAAGAAGAGCAGGAGGAGGAGTAGAAGGGCTTGAAGAGGAGGTATTCTATTATTCCTGATAGACTACTCTGAAGGACAGAGAGGTGATGGCCTTGCTTGTACAACTCTGTGGCATAATAATGTCCTGCATTAAATCTCTGGCCAGTTAAAGCACAGATATAGTGCCGGCAGTACCAGATATATGACATCAGGTACATTCTACCAATCAGGTGCCGGCGGTGCAAGCTCTAGATTTCTTTTTGGAAATAAGCAAATGTAGAAACAAACAAGGGGGATGTGAGGGGTACAATGCTGTGGCATACATGGCGTCAGTTTTGATTCATGGTGTGCTGAAAAGCACTGAGATTGGAGGAAATCCTTGCAAGGGAGGGGAAAAAAGCCTCTATCCTTGCTGATGCTATTTTAATTAAATAGTTGCTAGGTTACATCGTGCAGAACGACAGGGGTGGGTGGTGTGGCACAGGCGCCCGGGCGAGTGGAATGGTGTGTGTGTGTGTGTGTGTGTGTGTGTGTGTGAGGGGACATGTCCCTGAACAATGAAAGCACATCCTTTTTTTTTTTTTCCACACCCAATCTATAATAAGGATTTCAAATGTGAGACATATTGACATGAAATACAGTGAGAGCGATTTTACACTCTCTAAAACTCTCTCTCTCTAGCCCTCTCCCTCTCGCTCGCTCTCTCCCCACATTCGTCTGCCTTTTTCATTTTTCTCTCACAGATCAGAGGGTGGGGTGGTGGGTGGGGGGAAGCCCCCCTTTCATCTCTGTGACAGTGCTTTTCACCTCCACTGGTGACTTACCGAGGACTAGTGCTCCCATTGCACCCTGGGATGCCAGACGGTGGAGAATGCCACGGGCCTGTGTGCCCTGGCAACCGCTCCCGTTTCAGATACCCCCTCCACACACCCTCCCCAACACACACACACACATACACACACACACCTCCAGCGTCCTTTAGCGTTCCGCTCTCAGCCTCCATCCAGGACTCTGACCACACAGAAACCCAGACAGGGCACTGATGGATGGGGCTGGAGACAGGAGAGAGTCCCTTGATGTTGGAAATAAATCTGACAGGCCCTACTGGATAAGGCCAAGCATAATCTTTCTCACTGACTTCAGGCCGAAGGGGGTGTGTGTGTGTGTGTGTGTGTGTGTGTGTGTGTGTGTGTGTGTGTGTGTGTGTGTGTGTGTGTGTGTGTGTGTGTGTGTGTGTGTGTATGGGTTTGTCCTTTTTTCTCCACACCCTTTTCTTTATTTTTTTTTTTCAACACCCTCCCTCATCTCCACCTCGGCCCTTCTTTCCTCCTCCACTTCTTCCCTCTATGCCAGCAGAGATAATGCCATAATTTACAGCTATGCATTGTAGAAGATGAATGATAGTTGCTTTTCTTGCTTAATATGCATTCACCACTACCAGATAATAGTCTTTTTGTACGAAGAATAAAAGAAATACCTTCAAAAGGAATAGAGCATTTTTATGTTATATTCTCCCCCTAATGTGCTAAAAGTGATATATAATTCTGAGTCTTTCATTAGAAACAAAATTGATAATGATGAAAGTGTGCTACGTTTTTCTATAGCTGTTCGTTTTTCATATTCTGGAGTGAAATATTGCAGGCTGAAAAAAAAAAAAAAAAAGTTAGCTGTTCAGTCCCCCCCACCTCATAGTCTCCTGAGTGTATATAGAGCTGACTTTAAAAAGAAATGGGAAAAACACACACACACCTCATACACACACACACACACACACACACACACACACAAATGACGTCTTTTGCAAAAACATCCACTCTTGATGCATATACAGCATAAATATGTATTCCAAGTCTCAGTCACAAACAGCTATTTCTCTTCTTACGTTCACTTCTATGTCTCCCCAGCCGACAGTGTAGTAGAAGAGACCGGGGCTTCGATATGTGTGTGTGTGTTTCATGCACGGAGAGAAGCTGTGGGGACCCAGTGTCCGGGGGGCCAGTTTCCCTCGGGACTCTCCTCTAAATGACTCCGGTGACCTGTTGTCCGCCTCGGTGGTTGGAATTCTCTCCGGCAGGTCACAGCGAGAGGTCAAGGGTCGCTTGAAGCAACACGGTGTCAATATGTGACCCTCTTCAGGACAAACAGGATCAAATGGCAAATTGACTCTCTGAACAAGGTCAGGGTTTGAAGTTTGATTGAAGGATTGACAAGATTATTGATTTTGTGATTAAAATTTGGCTTAACAATATCACAATATGACAACGGTTGTTTATTTTGTTTTTTCAGCTATATCTCAAAAAATTATCACACTCTTAGTCTTCTTAATTTTGTTTTAGAGGCAAAAGGTGGGAGAAAACTGCTTCTGAGAGTGATGAAGCCTTTTTTCTCTTCACCAAGTCCAATCCAGTGGACCAGACATCACAGTGTAAACAATTAAAATGAACAAACCCAAAATATGGTCAGATAGGATATTGTTGTACTATCGTAACAACCTAAAACAACCCTTAAATATCTCACAATATGCCTTCAAGGCAGCACACAACATAATCCTCTATTTTTTTTTCTTTCATCTTCCAAACGAAGTATCACTACACATACACCAGAACTGATCTATATGGAAAGTATTCACAGTCGGCCAGAAACGACTGATGGCATTTGAGGTACAAGCTAACTGGCTTAAAATAAATTTCTCCCTTTATCCAGAGTAATGTTCTGACTTTGCCGCCTTCGTTCCAATCAGCTGTACATTTCCTGAGAGCAGCGCGGAGTTACATTGTCTTAATTAGGAACATAGGCTGGCTTTACAACAACGTGAGGACCTGGAGGTTGAAGTGCTCCGTGAATGCAATGTGCATCATCAGCCTAATGAAATATAACACTGAAAATTAAGTCTGTTGGACCTGAGGCACGCAGGACAACAGGATCCCTGAAGCAAAATGATGCAGGTCTGAGTTGTGAGTGTGTTTGTGTGTGTTTATAGAAGTGCATTTGCTAGAGCGTAGAACCACAAAGGAAGCAATTATAGAAATATGTTTGTTTCTGTATTAATTCTTTCTTTGGAAGAGAAAGATGACAAAACCCTGCAAAGAAAATGTGATGTAGGCTGCAGCTCCTTTGTCCTAGTTTTAGCACCACATTCGCGAAAGTGCATCAAAGTGTCAGCAATTCAAACATGAAAAATGGATGAAGACAATGGTGCATTTCTCACAATTTTTCTAATAAACTGTCAATCAAACTGCTCCGTGAATGACACTAATATCATATGATGCAGCATTCCATATCAAAGATCTCATCGATGCTCGTTCCCCCTTTGGCTCAATCTGAGGCCTGTCCTCCCCTCTTATTATCACCATCATCATTCGGACATGAAAGGAGAGAAACAAGTGCCGCACCATTGCCAAGGAGAAACCTTGATCTTGGAGCATTTGCATTCGCCACCTAGTTCCACTGGATGTATGAACGCGTTACCAAGGTGCTCTCTGATTGGATGGCACTGAAAAGCTGGCATTCTGCTAATGCTCAAAGCAAGCAGGCTCTCCCCCTCCCCCCTCCATAAACTGTCACACTCAGTTGGTGGCACTAGGGGGCAGTCCACTCTGTTGGTTGTTATTGTTATGGAGGCATCTACAGTAGGATTTTCATCAAGAGAAATAGGACACAGTGAGAGTTAAATATAAATAAATATGTATATTTAACTCTCACTAAACTAATTTATTCATTCATGTTGATTCCTTGAAAAAATGATTATGTGTCTGTGAGCTTTTTCACCATGAAAGACAGCAAGCTGTGTACAGTGGTGCTGCTTTGGCTAATTAATTTGGAATGTACCATTAATTTGTGGAAGGGTTGAGCACATTTTTGTAATAAATCATGGATTACACATACGAGACACAGAAATATGAAATTTGCTTGTCACGGTGAGTGAATACTACTCTCTTGAGGAGCGTGAAGCTAAAGTTAAATGCATCCTCGTGATACAACACGAGTAAATGATAACAATTTATCTGTAAAAACGGCTGATCTAAAACTGTTAATGTGCAGCCCAGTGTTTCTGAATGCACCTTTTGTTGCTGTGTGATGCTTGAGAGAATGATAAGCTGCACTCTCATCGCAGTACATTTCAGTTTTAACCCTCAGAAATATTAAAAAAAAAAGGCCAAGCTGCATTAGGAATAATAACACAAAATATGATCTAAATTAAATTTTAAGAAAAGGAGGAAATGTCATTGTTGGTTTACATCCAGAATCATTGGGAGGAAATTCATTTTAGCGCTAAATACATGGACACACACACACACACATTTTTTAAGCAGATATACAGTAGCTGTGTGTCTGTGGTGGTGTAGTGTCTATCAGGAGGCTGCTGATTAAAGGCCTACAACAATGAAGCACGGAAACCCCAAAGGAACAATGTTCATCTGGAGATGAATTAATGTAAGAGCAGTGGTGATTACCACGAGGGCAGTCAGCCATTTCATATTTCCAACACGGAGCAGTGGACCTCAGATTTTAACCATGACGAGAATTAAATGTACTTTGCTTGGCGAGAATCTCTTGTTTCTTTTTTTTTTTTTTTCCCCTGCTTTGCACTGATAACTGCCGCACATTTAACTCAATTAGGTCATAATACACAGACAGCTTTATAGATGAACAATATTTCTCACGTGCGAGGGTTGTGAATGATGAATGGGTCAGAAAATATGTGTATGTCAGTTGGATATAACATGGACAAAAGTATCAATAAATTTACTCCAATTCTGATGCATTGATACAGATGAATCATACAATACAACACTGGATCATTACTTGACGCTGACAGGATTCAAACAAAAATCTAAATTGTGTTCTCTGTTTTTCAATATTAAAAATAACCATCTCATTGTCGTATTTCATTAGGATTTCTCTGAGCGTTACTCAAACACAGTTTGAATGAATTGTGACTTGCTGTATTTTCATACCTGCCAATAAACTGCACTTTTATCTCAATTATCAATAAAATTGTCTCAATTTTGAAATGTGTCACTGCGTTCCTCTTTTCTAAATTCTTTTGTGATTTGTGGAATTTTAAGAACAATTTTGAATGTGTGCTTAATGAAATGTCAGCCCACTCGCTGCAGCGAAACACGCTTGGATGTTTTTGTGCTACCTTCTCAGAGGTTGTCATGGTAATGAAAAGATGATAATTGCATGTATTGCATTTAAGGTGATTGCTACATGCTGATCTCAGACAACCAATCTGTAACTGGCACTCGGTTCAGAGCGTTTCTGTTTTTCTTATCGTTGTAATAATTTAGATGTATCGTTAACAAGAAAGTGCAAATCAACGTAAAGTGTTCTTTTTTGGGCCATTCACGACACAAGGTCAGGTCACTCATGAAGTATGGCTGCTGCTTCTCACAATCAGCATGAGGGTGGGATCACCATTCTGTGTCAGACAGAAAGCCCACTATTATAGAGTCACCCCTCCAGAAGCTTCTCAGTTCTTCAGGCTGTGTTGGGCACAGAAGGGTGGGGGTCTTTGCTCCCCTTTCCTGAAGGGGTCCACGCCGCTCTACGGAGAGAGGGAACTCGGTGAATAGGCCCCACTCGAGAGGAATAAAGGAACCTCTTCACTGGTTTGTTTTGGAAGCTGTTTTATTGATCTGTCTAGCTATGAATGAATGCATTGGCCCAGTTTTCCCGCTCATGTGGACAATGGCACTCAAGGCCTGTATTAACTGGCCCTATGTTATTCTCAGAGAATGGCGTGCATTAAGAGGAGTTTGGGAACGTTTGTCATTTCATCTCTTTATCTACTCCACTAACCTTTCCCACAAGAATGGAGAAGGCAACCTAAGAAAAGCAAATCAATGGCCACTGACTGCCTAAATCAATGCCAAGGACAAGGACATATTTCATAAGTAGAGTGATCCACACCACAATTACAGTATTATTGAACACTATTCATCAAAGAGTATTACATCTAATAACAAAAAAAAAAAAAAACTGTTTTAATTCATAAGACCTTGAAGACCCCAAAAAGGCGCCACTGTAAATGCATAGAAAACACTGTAAGAGCAAATCAATAGCAGCATTGCTCTGGAAAGAGGACCTTATGTCCGAGCATAGAGCATAGAATAAAACACTAAAGCTTAAAGAAAGAGATGTTTGTGGGGAACTGCTTTGGCACTCAACATTTGAATTTGAGTGGGGCATATCATCGTATCCATCAAGCACATTCAAGCATGAATTCCATGACAAGGCCGTAACCACAAAAAAAAAAAAAAAAAAGTTCTGCAGTAAAAGTCAAAGGGGTTTATAAAATAACACCACTTTATTCAAGTTATTTAAGTTTTCCACAAAAAAAAAAAAAAAAATGTGCTTATTGTTCTCAACCACATTTCAAGGACCTTTACTCCTCTTTGCATGATTTGGAGGAAAAGAAGAGGATGAGATTCAACAAGGAGAGACAGACCGAGTGAGTTAAAGATTTCACAAACAAGTCTTTGGTGAGGCATCATTTCGGAAGTTGTTAGTCATTCTCTTGTACAGGACAGAGGGTCATCAAACTTTAATATGAACGCTGACTTGCTGTCACTTTGGTAATTCATTCACTGACAAAACTTGCCAAAGTGAATATAGATATATTAAATATCTAAACTCAGTTTCTCT
The DNA here is from genome assembly GCA_028641955.1 of Protonibea diacanthus. Taxonomy (NCBI): domain Eukaryota; kingdom Metazoa; phylum Chordata; class Actinopteri; family Sciaenidae; genus Protonibea; species Protonibea diacanthus. The sequence continues at coordinate 20,658,854 of CM053985.1, forward strand.
CTTTAGTCATCTGCAGCATTTAATGGCCACAACCAATATATCCATCTGAGATTTCTACACCTATAAGACTACGAGCGCATAGTAAAAAAAACAAAGACATACATACCTAAAGTGCCAGATACATCTAAAGCTTCATAAATGAACCCATCTCCCTGTTGTGCATATATGAAGCGTAATAAAAAAAGGACATAGTAAAGAACATAATTTATTTAAGACAAAATCTAAAGCAGAAATAAATACATAAAAGAACAACAATGTGTGTGATTTACTTCGTGAACCCAACAATGAATAAACACTTTGAGGTGGTAACAAACAGAAGAAACAATGCCTCGTTAGGCCACTGAACTCTGAATATCCCAGCTACTTCTTAACGAACCAGACCAGACCAAATTTAAAAAAAAAAAAAAGAAAAGAAAAAAAAAAAAAAAGGTTGATCTGTAACTGATTTGTCAAACACATTGTCAAAACTGATTTAAGCCAACATGCACTCCAAAATAAAGTGTTTGCTGTTAGAAATGTTTACAGGCCTCAACATGTGTAATAAATACAAAAACAAAAAAATAACAAAGTTAAATCAATCAACAAAAATAGTCATTAGGACAAATTAGATTCAGTTTCAAAGGTAGATTTAACGGATGTATTAGACAAAAAATGGATTGAGGAAGTGTGGGGGTGGGGGGGGGTGTTAAATCAACTCACCATATAAATCATTTTTCATGAAAACAATCTAGAAATTAGGCAGGACTGATACATTCATTATGTGCATATTCCCCCATGGACACAAACGAAGCTAAGACTTTTGACATCAGGAGATTAAAAATGTGAAGCGGTGCTGCTCGGCTTTGTAAAATCTTTTCTGTACAAAAACCACAGAGCTGGAATTCTGAAATTACAGCTCTATGATGTAATAAACGTAATGACAAAATAAGATGCCAGAGAACCAGCGACTCATGTGATCTGTGATTAAGCTGGCATCCCATACTCTACATTCCTGAATAGACTGGACAATCACATTGGGCCAGTGCTTCATGAGCACTATCACTGTTTGTGCGTATATATTTACTGACCAACCCATTACAGTATGCAAAGACACTGCAAATACTGTCCTGTTGTGAACCAGCTCGTGATTCCCTCTTCATCAAGATGGACCGACAGAAAACAGAAGGCCGCAGAGTTGTAGTCCAGTTGTAGTTTCGAACACTAGCAGACACCAAATCTACAGACATCGGGACAGGGGAACACACTCACTTGGCACCATTTTCAAATCAAAACTGTTAGAAACTGTTAGAAAAACAAACAAAATATTGTTCTTGAATAGTTTAAAAGCAATGGATGGGTAAAAGTTAAAAAAAAAAAAAAAAAAAAAAAAAAAGCAGAACATAAAAGGCAGTAGCTTATCAACATCTGTTGACATCATCTCCTCTTGATCTCAATGCCCTTTCAGATTACAGCTGACCTACAGCAGGGATCCTATACATGCAGACAGACACAAAGACATGAGTACATACCTTGACTGAGCCCTAAGTGCTGTCCTCCCTTTAAAATCATCGCTGCTGCTCATTGAAAAAAAAAAAAAAAAAGAGCTTAAAACTCTCTCTTCTTGCTTCTAAAATGGCTCAGATAAAACAGGGGAGTTCACAATGTAAATGAAACATCACAGATCTGCTGGAACGCCTTTCATTTGAAAAACTAAGTTTGTCCTTGATGGCAAGTTCAATTCAACACGTTTAAATACATCGGCTTCAAGTCAATGAGATGTCTCCCCGTGAGTTTTAACATCTCCTCCTCCTCTGCAGGTACAACTCTCCATCTGTTGTCCACTCTCTAACCCATCTCTGCCCGACCAGCCATTCTGAAAACATCCACAGGCCGCTCCTCCCTCCTCCTCCTCCTCCAACAATCGGAGACTCATTGGTCCTTGCCGCAATATTTTAAGACTCATTCAGACACTTTTGTGGTCCGTGGCGATGGAATTTAGACATTTGAATAATGCAAGCTATCTTGCTTGAACACACATTTTATAGTTTTGATCAAAACAAGGGGCACACGTATGGCAGTTATCAGTTCCACCAAAACTTAGTAAAAAAAACCCAAATATGGATATTAGGTAAAAATGAAGTTACATACTAGCCTCCAAGATGAATCTCCAGATTCAATGATGTTCTATGATCAATATAGCTTCTGTACAATGTGGGAAATCACCATCAACTGTGATACAGACTGGAATATATATATATATATAGTTGCATGACTCTTTATGTCAAGGCCTTGCACCTAAGTGCCAACCAATAAAACCGAACAGCATGTATCCAGTCCTGCAGAGTACCTCCAGAAGTTTTTTCTGGATAAGTCTGTGATGTGGTCTCAAAAGGAGTCTTAGTGACCACTGAAAACAGTGGAGAGCGATCTGACTCCCTACTGACGTGTATGAAACTGTAAGTGGCTGCACTTCGGACCTTCTAAATGAAGACATCATGAATCTGGAGATGTCCAAACGCATTAAAAAGAACTCTCCCCACTGGCTTCAATAAAACTGGTGGAACTGAGCAGAACTGCCGTACCATTTCAACACTTAAAATTAACTGTAATCGACATCTCACATACAGTACCGGACCAATTTCTCATTACTATGCCGATACACCACTGACACTGATTAATATTCTTTTAACTCATACTTTAGTCTGTCCGTTATTAAGGTTTATAAATCTCGCTCTCCAAATAAAAAGGTAGTAGTAAAAACAATGACAAGAGTTCACAGAGTCAACTGTGGAGGAAGCACTGGAAGTTGAACCAGGAGCTCTGATGATATGGTCAGTCATTGTGAGGTGGTCAGAGGGAGGAGAGAAAGAAGGAGGTGTGGAGCAGTCATCAATAGGCCTCTGTTGCCCCCACTCAGTCCTTTCTGATCAGGCTGAACACAAAGTAGCCCTGTGGGAGTCTGACTGCCACTGCTGGGTGAGTGATGCTATGCCGCCATGAGATACTGATGGTAGAAGAGGCCAAAGAGAGAGGTGGAAAAGAGGCAGGCGGCAATCCACCAAGCAAAGAAGGAAAAGAGGCCCCGGAAGAGCAAGGGGCTGAAGACAGTCCGCAGGCCTCCCAGGGCCACTGACAGCTGGGCTACTGACGCCCGGGCTCCCGTTTCTACCGGTGAAGCTGGTGTTGGGCCTACGACTGGTGCCGCCCCCATCACAGAGTTCATTTCATGGGTGCAAGGCAGGTCTTCTTCAGGATAGACCCACCATGAGTGTCCACCTGGAATCAAGAAGGCAAAGGAAGAAAACAGCTTGAACTTGAAGGCAGAGAGATGCTTTAAACTGGAAAATCATGGAGCGGTGCATGCGCGTGACTCACCTAAGGTTTTTAGCAGCAAAGTTGTATGCAGCAGCATCACCAGTGGTGCCACATACTGTAGTGCGATTACACACAAGTAGTAAAAAACACGTGCAACCTGGGTGAAGATATAGAAGAACCGCATTACAACGGGCATTTACACAAACTGCTTAACAAAGCATCCTCCAAGACTTTAACACTCTCATAACTGCTTTTTGTTCCTCTGAAACATCTAATAAAGGAATACAGCCTACAGCAAGTACATCAGGTTTAATGAAGTCCATACAACCATCACATTAGCAATATAATAGCTTCAGCTGAAATTACAGTCACTAACTGAACAATTTTAACAGACCTGCAGCATAGAACAGACTTTCTTGACAGCATGCATGTATTTGCAGCTCCACGCATTCTTTTATTAACACCTGGACACCTGGTCTGCACTAGGGAGGACTTTTGGAGGCAGTGATAGGAGCTGATGTGCTTGGCCACAACGGATGCCGGTTCTAAACACACTCGCTGACAATGTATTGAATTTCCAAGTGCACCACAGGTGCCTGCATGCCTCCTGCATTATGCATGCCCTGTGCACAGATGACTGAATTTTGTGTTCTGTTCTTCAGTTCACAAAGGTTCCAACCTAAATGTGTCTGGATTTGCTTTTAATAAAAGGGAAACTGGCGTACTCCAAAATTTATCCACATCTGCAAGTCCATCTAAACAGTCAGCATGAATTACTGGATGTTCTATCTCAGATTTTATTCACCATCTTCTGCAGGTCGACGGTACTTATCCGTCCTGCCTCCTTCTTCATCTGGTCCACACCCTTCTGGGCCAGGTTGAGGTAGGCCTGCAAATGATGTCTCATCATAGCGAGCCGGAGTATACACATCAGTATGATGGTCCACAACCGCAACGTATCAAACGTCTGCTCGGTCATCCTGATATTAATAGAAAGACAGGAGTGAGTAAGAGAGAGGGAAGAGAGATGATGAAGGGATGACAGCTTTTTCTGGCCTGAAAACTCAACGCGTCGTGTATTTGCTCCATCATGTGGAAGGGAGGCAGAGACAATGAGACAGAGGAAAAACAGTCGGAGCAAAGGAGTCATAAACAACCTCGGAAGAAAAAGCACGAGAGGGTGAAATAGAGAGATAAAAAGGTGAAAAAGTGGGTGCTGTAACACGAAATCATGTTTGACCTTGATGCTATCACAGTCACTGTCAGCATCAGAGGAAAGTTTGACACATGACAGAATTCAAACACGCAGCAAATGAAAAGAGAGCCTTCTATGAGGTATGACTACATTTGTTTAGAGTCTAATTTTAACCCACGTAGACGATGTGTAAACTGTCACTTCATCTATGAGCTGAGTACATTCCTTATCTCATCGAACCAATTCCATTTTCATAACGGCCGTTGCATTGTTTACATCTATTTTCCAGCACACAAGCTACAATTACTTTATTTTCACAGCTCTGCAATGTTGTCTCTTCCCTCTTGTTTGAATGGTTGGTAATTAGCTTTCTAGACATCAAGGGAGTCCAACTGACTTGCCTGCCAAGTACAGATCAATCAGCAAAATGTGCGAGCAAGTACACCTTCAGCACACTCTTGTTTTTAAGACATGTTCAATCTCACACATGTACAAATGAGCATGCTCAATTATTATTATGTTAAACTATTATCAAAGAATTTAACTGAGAACATTTAAAGCAGCTAACACAGTCATTTCTACAAATAAGAATTTTGCTTTTGAGCACACTGATCATAGTTATTTATAACACAAGCTGGAATTTAAGTTCTAACATGTGGATGATTCATTTTACTTACAAAGGCACACTCTCCTTGTCCAGAGTGGGGTTCATTATGTAGTCCTTGGTAATGGGCTTCACCCACAGCAGGACCATGATGAGAGGGGACAGGAAGTTGATATGAAGCAGAGTCCTGTAGCAAACGGGAGGTGAAGGAGAGAACGTCCAGTTAAACCAATCGAAACATCCAACAATTATTTTCCCGTTTCTCAGCCTCCTTGAGCGAAAACCGTGTCCTCCAAAGGGTGGGTAAATTTTTGGTCAGCTAAAAATATTTGACCAGCAGATGATGCATAACCCCGATATTTTCTGTCACTGACTGAATTTTTATTAATGGAAAAATCTGAAGGCTCCAGGCATGACAGGCAACCTATAGTAGATCTATCCAGTTCTCACAATCATTTAAAATTTTAAGTTAAAATGATGAGTAATAACTGATTATTATAATAATGATAATTTTCACGACTATGTCCATCAAAATTACAGACAATGAGCAAGTCTAACATCAACTCTGCTGACCACTGAAGAAAATCTGAACGGTGATCACCAATGATACAAAATGGCTCACTGAAATCTTTATGTTAAGCTTTTTAAATCTTTATTTTGAAGTTAACACAGTGAGAAACAAGGTCCTATATATGCTATCAATACAACTCTCCCTGAGAGGGGCGAGAAGATAACCGAGGCACAGATTTTGAAGGGCCCGGAGATAATCCCTACAAGTGACAGGGTCTGAGGATGTAAACTCATGACAGTTAACTGGGGGAATGGAAGAGGAGGCCATTTTGGAGAGTCTGCTATGCCAAAGTGGATTATCTGAATGCAACGTGCTCCCTGCTCTGCACCCCCTATCATGGTCGTAGACATGCCACCCGGCGAGTTCTGAAATAGAAATCCGCCCCAACTGAGGAAGTCTTCATCTGACTCACAGGGTGCTCTCTCTCTCCTATGTGACATACACTGAATAGTAGGAGACAAGTACAACTGCACTATATTTGGTTTCTTGGTACTACCTAAGGTCTGTGTTTGTGGCGAATATGAGCACTCCGTGTATTAATTAAACCTAGAACCACGGCGGACTATCCTAAAGCTCTTTCTATTATTATCAGAAACAATTTATTCATTTAAGTTGCCTAAAAATACCACTGTCGAGGACGTGACGCTCAAGGCTGAGCTGAGAAAAAGTGTATAAAACAGAGGGCAACAATAGTAAAAAAAATAAAGCACATTAGACATTTTTCCTGACCAGGAACTGATCTTAAAGATCTTATTTCAACAAATATTGCCCTGACTTTCCACCTTTTACATCCTCATTACTATGCATAAGGAAGACATCAAAAGTACTCAATGAAAAATACATGAGTGAGCACAGGAGTGAAGACAATTACTGCAGTGGACTCACTGTGTAAATTTGTCTGTGGTCAGATTGAGTGCATCTAGGTGCATTTGTGCCAATCGTAGGCCAGGGAAAGTTAGGAATGCTCCAATCAGGGAGCAGAGAAGGGCCAGGATCAGCTTGAAGGTGAGTTTAGATATGGGACCCCTGTGAAAGAGAAAACACATAGTGAGATACTACTGTAGTTTCATGAGTCATAAAGAATTCATGAAGGCACAGGAAAAAAAAAACAAAAAAAACAAAAATATGATACTATGAGAATACTGATGTTGTACTTACTGGGACTCTAAGCCCTGGTGCTGCAGAAAGTGTAGAGCGCTGTCAGAGAAGTTTGCAAAACCTAAAAATGAAGAAATGTTTTACAGTGACTCACTATCTGGTGCCAAAAGCAATCAAATTTGGTTGTGACTAATGGGGTCATTTATGAGAAAAGAATTACTGCAGCACTTACCAGTCTCCAAACCAAACTCCAGGTAGTTTTCAGTGACGATGAGAATGGCCATGGCTTTGACGAAAAAGAAGAAAGCGAAGGTAATGCAGAGTGAACGCTCGCCTCCTTCCTCCAGCTTGAAGTAGTGGGCCGTTAGAGAGAAAAGGGTCTTGCTGTGGGGACCGAGTCAAGGAAAAACATCTCCACAAGCACACAGTCATACAAAGCAAATACAAACCACTGCAGATATATTTTCAATGCCTTTTTAGGTTCAAGGGAAACCGAAATAAGTCTCTGCAATCAACCAATACAAAACATTTAGAACACTAACACACACCATTCATCACACAAAATGCATTTCATCTTTGTGCAAGTACAAAGAGTGTGTGTGTACACACTACCCATTATATGTGTGGGTACAGAATTTGTGGGTCTTGGCACCAATGGCTGCCATTGAGGATGTAATAGTATTTCATTCTGGCCCTGATGACACTGATCACAAGGCTAAGGACAGGGCATGTTTCTAAAGCAAACTCTGGTCTCCACGGAGATGAAGCTCTCAGTTTCTGCAACATTTCAGGTGACAGCATGGCAATTTTTCACTCCCTTCTAGTCCATTTCAAGAAAGGTATTCAATCCAATGGAGTCTTCTTTCTTCTATTCAGTGCTGTGAAGACAGCTGTATAAACACTGACCAGACGTGTTCAAGCCAGCATGGGGTTGAAAAGAGAAATAGTCGTGTTTGAGCTATCATGTGGTGGGCTACAATTAATGTACCGCAGAGCTGGCCTGTCAACATCGGCCGAAAGTGAGGATGTGCAGTCAGATTTAGAAAGCGAAGTACCGTAAGATGCAGATACTTGAGGGGCATGCGGCTCCCAGGTTATCAGCGAAGGTTAAGGCAGCAGAGCTCATCTCCAGGGCCAAGAGTCTTAAACATATCATCAAAGCTGAAATAGGAAAACTAAAATCAAGTGCCCCATTAACACATATATTGAGCCAACATATTCCCTCATCTTCATCTTCATAGTCCCATTTCATCTGTTCCACAGTCTGTCCTTTTCCCCAAGCATATCAGTCTGTTGGGCTGTGAAAATTGGGCCTCCAATCTCCGACGTAGGCAGGAAATGACACACCATCTGACCGCAGTGAGCTGGGCCTGTCCACGAGCACTGGAAAGATTGATCCCTGCAGTTGGTGGCAAGGATAATGCATATTATTTAACCATCATTCAGCGTAGAAAAATAGCAGGTAGCTGTGGAGCATAAAGGCGGTGGAAGTCAAGTCAGCTGGAGCTTTAGCAGTCATTTTATAGTCTCTCTGCCTCTGCTGCATCCAAACAATCAAGCAGGAATGATCGGGTCTCTTAAAAACAAATTGATGTTAACCCACTACATATGTGGGATGGTGGGCGAAGAATGTAAAGTGAAAATAGTGGAAATGTATGAGCGTGGAGGATACATAGAAAACCTAAAGTGTTGCCAAACCACCCACAGATTCAATGTACAGTGTGAACGCGTGTCCAATTTAAAGACAGTTTACATCAAAACACAGTCTGATGAGACAAAAATGAAAAACCAAGATGTAAAGAGTCCCAGATGTAAGGATACATGACAAAAGCGAGTACTAGCAGGCACCAGACCACGCTGATGTTCATCTCTCCTGAGGCCTGAGCCACACTGTAGTAGAGTTCTGTTATCAGATAGACTAGAGTTGCCGCTACTGTGAAATCCACCAGCCACTGGAACTCTGGGAAGTAGTGCAATGCTGTGGATGTAAAGAGAATAAATGAATCCAAACAGATACAACACAGCATTGAGAGTGTATGATAAAAAAAAGTTAGTATTGAACTTTAGACATTCGTCCTCTCAGATTTATACCTAAGGTGTCGACTTCTGTGATGCATTTCGTCTCCAGCTGTAAGTCAATGTCCTTGGGAACTGTTAGCGGCTTATTGTCTATGTGGCCATTATACTTCCTAGAGGAAAGGGGAGAGAGCGGCAAAACAACAAGAACTAGCGTCAGGGTACCAAAAACAAGCAATTCCAAGATGAATGTAAACTGAATTTTAGACTATTTCACCTTTTTTTTATATCCTGAGTCAAACTATAAAATAGATCAGTATGTTGAAAAGAAACCCCTTGCAGCGGAATGTGTTCTTGGAGATATTTTTTGTTTAGGTTTTTGTCACATCTTGCCTTTTATACAACTGCAAAGGAGACGGTCCACACATTCCTGGACTCAAGTATTTCTACAGTAAATACTGGTAAATTTGCTGTCCTTCAACTAGAACTTAGCTTATGTTTTGAAATTGATTTCCTATCCTTCCGAATAGTCATTGTGATAGTAAATCCCTGACAGTTAAGTCTTCTTCGTTGTGATGTTCAAAGCGGCTCTGGCGTCCAATTTAAAAGTTGGCAGAGGTCTAGTTACTTTTATTACACCTAATACTACTGGGCTGGCAATGCATAAGCGGTGCTAAATCGCCAACAGCAGGCAAATGGAGAGCTGTTCTTTAGGCTTCAACAACTGTCTGGTGGGCCTCCTCAGTTCTGGGCTTTGTTTGTTCAGCCCTGTGTGTGTGCTGGATTCACAGGACAATGCCACTGTAAGACTCAAGGGCCAAACATGCCCTGGACAGATTTCATCTTTGAGGCACCTGACAGGAAAAAAAGGGGCTCAGCTTCACCCCTGACTGAGGGAGTCAGACCGTTAACAAAGGGAACGGAGCTGCATGGCACGAGCTGGCAAAAGGACAGTGGGTCCATCTTTTTCTTCGAGGGATTACTGAACATGTGGTGCAAGAGAGCCTTGACCTGCCTCATACAGGGTCAGAGAAAGGATTGCACTACAAAACCCCCCTTAAGTTAGGAGCTGGACACCATGAGGAACAGTAAGGATTAACTTTCAGTTGTGACTTCAATTTAAATTCACATTTAAAAGGAGAGAACAAAGGAAACTGCACTATATCACATGTTCAACATATGGTTCAACTTCCACCTGCTATTCAAATATTGAATAGATTTTTTTTTTTTAAGCTGTAAAGTAGCCTTGAAGGGAAATCATCTTCCAGAATCAAAGCTTAACATCTGACTGCTTTGAAGACATAATGCTGTTTGGGAAACTTTGATTTCAGAGAGGATACAATCCTTTTAAACTGTCATCCCCTAAAATAGCCTAAATAGTAATGGCTCTGTAAAAAGGACCAACTTTTCTCACATCTGCTAGACAGTGCCACTTCTAAGCTGAGTTTCTCTGAGCCTCGGTGGAGAGCCATAAAGGAACAAAACAACAAAAACAGACTTCTGTCTCTTTACTTCAAACAGGCCTTAAATGAGCCACATAAACACGCCAGCTTCATCTGTTTGCCGACATGCCTGTGGCCTCCATCTATCTCAAATATCTGTTTCTTGTCTTTTCTTTCCTCTCTGATGAAAGGGGTTGCTTTTGTACCTCCTCTGTGCCAATGTATCCCTCCCCCACCCCCACAACCCCAAAACAATGGTCCTACTTCATTCCGGCTCCCCCTTCGTAACCTACCTGTCTTTCCTCTTCTGTCCTTTTTGTTTCCCAGCTAAGCTCCTCAACTCATCTTCCGTAGGGTGCTGATACCACCGCAGACTGTCAACGAAGAAAAGGAGAGAGACGTGGAATCAGGCTCAGAAATGGACAGAGGACACAATAAAGCAAATATTTCAAAGCTGCGGATCAGGAACAAATAAAGGACTGAGCAAGATTTGTTATCCTATCATATAATCATTAAGATATACAGTATAAAAAAAAATATTGGCTAATCACTTGTCTTCGCTTCCATTTCTTGTACGAATAAAAGGAAAGTTGCTTATTATTAAACGCTTGAAACACCTTTAGGTCACTTCTGAAAGCAATAATTTGTTTAATATGACTCAAGTAATGCATAAACATAAAACCGACATTTCTAAAAAGCTTTAGTTCACATCAGTGCCTTTGATGCACATCTAAAAAGCACTTTTGAGAGGATTTACAGCAGCAAGGTTATTTGTCCTGAAGGACCGAGTTTGAAATGGGAGCTAATCTAAGAGCATCCTTAAGAGGACAAACATTTCAGGCACCCTCCTTAACTTTGTTTGGAAACCCTCTTGTCAGAGCATCCCGAGAAGTACTTAGAGGCAGACAGAAGGAGCGCAGCTTGTTTTGACCCATGCACATTCATTTATTATGGAAAATTAATTACAAAATATTCTGGAGGGAAACCCTAGGACTCGTGCTTGGGGTAAAAAGTTTTCAAAATTGATTCAACGGCGCCCTGAAAAGGAAAATGAATTAATTATTAAACGTGTTCCAAGAAGCTCTTGAAAAACACATGTGGAACTAATTAGAGGAAATAAGGCGGGCGCTTTGTGTTTATGCGCCGTCCTCTCGGGTCATTCCAGTATTTTGATGCTTTTTGGTCTTTGCGGTATGATTTTTTTTTTTTCTCCTTCTTCTTCTAGCCAAAGCTTTTTGAACACTCTGTTGTAAACATTTTGATCCTCATTGTTCTGGCTTCTCTTTTTGAAATAAACATTTCAGAGGGCAAAGTGACTGCAGAAATGAGACTGTAGCATTTAGAGAAACTATGTGAAACAGCGTGTACAGGATGCTACTTACCTGCCACTGCAGAGTAGCCATCTTGCGAAGGAATAATGAGGTATGATTTTCTGAATTACACTGGCCATTACCATGGTAACCACCAGCTGCACACCAATCACACCCTGTGGAAATAGGATGGGGGGTTAAAAATTGCATTTAAATAGTAATTAGTTGTGCCATAAAGCACTTACACATAACAAGTACAGGCTGTGGACTAATAAAGGCTGAGGCATATGTTCTAACTGTGTCTTAAAAATATTTTAAATGCAAATTAAGATCCATAAGTCTATTACCAATATCAGATCAGTGTCAAACCTTAAATTCAAGTATTCGTGTAAACAATACAATTCTTTCAACGTGCCCTCTACACATCAACAGACAAGCCTGTTGACTCACACACGTTTTTGAACAGGTACCACATACAGTGTGTTGTCCCAACAAACAGTGCACTGCAGAGATGATTGTTGTCACTTGCTGTAACAGATTCTCTGATATACTATGTAGCATCATAAACAGACCATCAGGAGTTCCACTAGTCTGAGTCGCAGGAAGTAGGCCGCGTATTTTAGTTGACATTCTCCTCCCCTTCCATTATTTGAATGTTACTGCTTTCCAACTCCCCGTTGCTGCGTGAAACAACAACAAAAACAACTTTCGAGCGAGAAACCTACATGCTGCATCCCGGGGATAGAGCCACCCAAGAAGACTACGGTACTAAAGGGGTTCAGCCAGACCTCTCTCCAGTCTCCAAGTGTAGAGTCTGGCTATGTGAGCTTACTTGTAAACAAAATCTAGTTATGCATTGCTATGAAACGTACATGATCCCAAGAGGATAACTGCTTTTGATTTGCAAGACTGCATGCCTCTTTCCTTTAGGTGAGGTGCTCGGTTAATAATGAACCAAAGCAGAGCATGCTGTCTTTGTACTACAGAAGGGAACGTTGTTGAGAGTTTAGTCTCAAAGACCTTGATTATGATCCAGCGTTCAAACACAGAATGACCTTCATTTCACTATAAACAAAGTCAAGGAGAGCACTCTGTGGAACCCAGGAGACTACTTCAGTGTTATTTAGTCAAACCAAAAACATACATTAGGTAAATGTTAGATTCCTCAGAGCAATTCTTCTTCTCTTCCTATTTTACTTGACGCCACCCTGTGCACAAATCTTTTAGACTACCAACAAGCGCCTGAGCATCATTTACACCGTGATTCATGTGATAAAAATGTCTCTCAATCACATGGCTACCAGATTTCATCAACAACTATCATATGACATCATGGTAAACAGGATGATAGGTTTAAGTGTGTGCTCTCTTTATAACTTGAGACACCTCTCACGCCATTGATAAGACTTCAAGTGTACATTTAGCGGGTTAGGGGCAGACGTGATGACATACTGTTGGCTGACATGACGATGTACACCATGAGACGTTGTTCTCTACTGTTTCAACCAAAAGTAACTGTGTGTTTAATATCTCTGGTTTTATTTAAGAAATGTCATTTACCTCAATATGTGCATTTTTACACATTAGCTTTTTGGGTTTAAGTAGGTCTTTAAAGGATTTAATTAATTAACAAATCAACTACTGTAATTTCGCTGTGTAAATACAAGGTTCACTCAACACCTCTCTGTCTACGTTAGTCACAGTGTCTGCCTCCGTGTGCCCAGGAGAATGAACAGCCAGCACTCCTGTGGTAGGTACCAAAAGATTTAGCAACATAAGGAGCTCAATATCAACCCAGCACACTTGGATCAATATTCACTTAGGCTTAAGAGGCCAGAATCATTCCAGTCCTGCTGCGCTTTTATCCACTCACTGTAGGGTAAGGTCTGCGGGTTGACCTATCTCTTTGGCAATCTGCAGGAATCATCGATATCTGTGCCTACACACGTCCACAGCAAAGAGAACCAATTAGCCAACTAATCCCCGACAAAATATTTTTCTCCTTTCCAACAACGGTCTTCTGTCTGTGCTGGCACCTGGGCATGTGCCAGTGAATCTACAGTTATCACATATCACAAGTCATCACATGAATATTCGGTGATTAATCCTGAAGCCTTATTTGCTATTTCAACATGACGTTTACACGTCAACAACAGGCTAATCCTCACCCTGCTCAAGAGCCTAAATTCACCCTTAAGGGGCAATTTTAAATGTTAATTTCACTTTGTCTGATGTGTGTCTTGGTTGCAATTTTGGGAACTCTTGGTCCATTAAGAAATGTGTTTTTCATAATGAAATGAATGAAAAAAATCAATAGTCTTTTCAAAAAGTCAAATACAGACTCTGCTGACATGCAGATTCTGAAAATGTGTCATCAGGGTCGGTCCATCATCGAGCGTTGTTTATAGCGTCTGTGCACACTATACTCTCCTTTCACCAACAAACACTGATTTTTTTTTTTTTTTGGTTAGTGCAGCCTTGAGCATCTTTACTTAACACTGAAAGAGGCAACTTGAACATTCACAATGCAAAACCTTCCGCCTCGTATCACTAGGTTAAACCCCTCCCACCAAATGACGGACCAAACATGCACGCGCTGAAGCTCAGTCGACCAGAAGCACGGATGTCAACCAATGTAACTAACTCACAAACTGTCTGCCTGGTTGTAATAAAAATCATATTACCAACTGCATCTTTAAGCCTTCAGATCAGATCAGATTTTTATATTAGCCTCATTAAAAAATTGCCTAAACATAAAGTCTAAATTTCTGCTAATACATTATTCTTTAGGCTGGACTGTGAAGAGTGAAACATGCCAACTCACATTTGTCCGGCTTCTAAGAAAGGCTACATTCATTATAATGGATAACCCTGTGCATAATACTAGTAAATGCATTTCTGAGCGATGGTCAAATCTTTCTCTGACTGCAGTAGGTGTAGGAGGTGAATGAAGAGGAGCGATGCTGAGGTCAAACCTACACACTAGACCTAGATTTTGGATTGGTCATGGGGATCCCCAGTGTCGCCCGGCAGGAGGTAAGCTCCAAAAGCTAAAGTCAATACCTCTTCTGGAGTCACAGAGGGGAGAGTGGGTGCCATTAATTTGGCAATCATACTCACTCGAGATGTGACGCGTGACCAAACGCAACATCTCTGACTCAAGACATTTCTTCATGTGAGTTATGGTCATGCTATATAGGTCAAAAGCACACAACCTTCGTTTGGTGGATGCTGACCACTCTCTGTGGGGGCCCTCCAAGGATACCAGGCCTGGGGGAAATTGAGCCAGCATGGACTCTCTTATCTTGGCCAGTCTGCTTGACCCCCCTCCGCACAACAACCAAATGAAATCTGTAGGGGGTGGGGAGTGGGAGCTGCACTGATAACCACCATCCATAAGAGCTCAAACACATCACTACTATTTTGTCCATTAAAACTAACTTTGAAGCAGTGAACCCCCTTATTGACAGACACTTCATTCATCTCGACTACTCTTGGTGCATTTTCTTGGTCAACTATTGACTGTTGAAAATTTAAAGCTACACCTTATAATATAAACAGTGCAGCTGTAGATAGAGATGTAAGACACTAGATGACATCCTGGATATTTGTCGCTTCTTGTAGTATTACAGTATGCAGTATACAGCTGGTACTACAATAAACTGGGAATGTACCATATCCATGTGTTCTACCTGCTTGATTTGAATAATAGATGACACCACCTGGCTGTTAATCATTTCCACATTACTAATGCTATTCTGTAAGTTTTGTCTCTACCCTTTTCTAGCTGCTGTAACAGAAGAAAACCTTCAAGAGATTAGGACATTCAGATTAAACCATCTGTAGAATAATACATAAACATTCATGATACAAATCCAGCAATGAAACTCCATCCCCCAAATTGTCATTGTTAATATTGTCTGATTTAGCTCACTTGGGAGGGTTGTGTCTTAAAATTCCACATACCAACAAAAATAACACCATCATGGGTGCCCATGCTTTGACTGTTGCATACACATGTAATGTAAAAAGGTGCACAAAGTGCAGTTCCCTCTCAGTGAGATCAGGATGAAAACATTTTTCCTGATTTTTTCACAAAAACCTTGGCATGAAATTTGATTTAAATCATCAGACGCTTTTGAAATGAAGTTACATCAAATGAGAAATTACACTGAGTTCCTCTGAGGGCATCCTGAGGTCAAACTGAGCAGGTGAGGTGGGTGAACACACCTTGACTTTCCCCCCCAAAGGTATCCTGCAGCTAGCTGAAAGGCATGTTTAGCTACATGTTGATATGATGAATGACTCCTTTATGAGACAGACTGATGTCAGTAATCCTGAACATTTGATGTAAGTGAACGCCTCTTAACACGGTGAACGTTATAAGCTGTTAACATAGCCGGACTGCAGACGTCCCCGGTTAGCTAAGGCTAGCTGAGGAGCTACACGCACCTGCTACGGCTAACAGGCTAGGCTAACCTTACACTGCAGTCACAGTAACTCACTGGCTGAACACACACACACACACACACACACACACACACACACACACACACACACATATATATATTTATATCCACATGAAAACGATGATGTTAGCAGATAACAGTGTATAAAATGAAGAGAGAGCGCGTTGCGTTCAGGTGCTCGCTGTCAAACTCACCATGTTGATGCAGTGCAGCTGACACGGACTCTTCCCCCGACAACACTGAGCACCCCGAGTCGGAAATCAAGCGGCAAGCAGCACATAAGCCCTTCCTGCGATGGTTGCGCACAAAATGAAGGGGTTTCTCATTCAAACTGTCATCGTGTCTGTGCGGGAGATTTGTGTTATATCGTCAAAAAATTTAACGGATCCAGCCTCTCCGCTCCTGAAGTATTTTCAACTGCAGTAGAGGTCACACTAAAAATTTCGGGTAAGGAGCTGTCTTCAGATAATGCCTGAGCAGAAAGAATAAAACACTACGATTGAATCATTCACAGATTTCACAAATCAAAATAAAACTGCGGCCATTACGTATGTTAAATATACACACATCCAACTTCATTTTAAAGTAGACTTAAATCTTGCATGTTTTTTTTGTAATTTTGTACAGGATTATAAAAGGCCTCTATAAGTATACCTTAGGACCGCGCCGCAACCGGAAGAGAGCAGAGAGTCAGCAGCACACGTGACAGAGCTGTACCTGCAGCAGATGTCTGACAGTGAGTAAAAAGGCAGATGACACAGCCTGCCAGCCTTAGCTCTGTTTGTTTGTTTTGCACTGTTACTGTTGACAGCACACACACACACACACACACACACACACACACATACAGCACTCTGCAGGTGTTTATACTGGTAAACAAATCAGCACTGTAGGCGTCCCTACCTGTGATAAAGGTGTCACTCTTACCCACATGGCATAAAGACATTAGCTGTAAGACAAGGAGGAAAATGCAGCAGTTGATGTAGGCCCTGACTGACTTGCTGCAACCTCTAAGAGGAACTCAAACTGTTGCACCTTAAAGCCTGTGGTCATAGAAAGCCATGTTGGGGGCGTTAGTAGCTCAGTCCATAGAGACTTGGCTTGGGAAGTCTAAATGTTTGGGATTGCTGACGTCAGTCAGTGTTATAGAGGTGACATTCATCATATCAACATGTAGCTAAGCATGCCTTTGGGGAAAAGTCAAGGTGTGTTCACCCACCTCACCTGCTCAGTTTGACCTCAAGATGCCCTCAGAGGAACTGAAATTACATTAAGTGTAACTTCTCATTTGATGTAACTTAATTTGACAAGCGTCTGATGATTTAAATCAAATTTCATGCCAAGGTTTTTGTGAAACCTGACAGGAAAAATGTTTGCATCCAGATCTTAGTTAGAGGGAACTGCGCCTTTTACATACACATTGTATATGTATGCAACAGTCGAAGAATGGGCACCCACGATAGTGTTATTTTTGTACTGGACTTGGCCGGTTCAAGTCCAGTGTGGAACAAAGTATGGTGGTGGACTGGTAGCTCGAGAGGTGCCAGTTCACCCCCTGAGAAAGGCACTGAGGCTGCTTGTAGTGATTTTTAGTGAACATACATGATCACAGTTCACATATGAAACTACATGAACCACCTCTCTCTCCCCTCATATAATGAATATCATTTCGAGGCCCTGGTTGTTCTCTTGAGTGTTACTCGTTTGACATATCTTATAGTTTTCTGCGTCCATTTCTGGAATTGATATTTAACTTGCGCACCTTTATTTGAATCTAAAAGTTAGAGTTAATATAATAGTTTTGCAGAACAGTCTGTGGCATTTCCATGCATAATAATGGCTCAGATTTGAGGCACAGTCTTTCAGTAATAATACTTTTGATATGTGATTACATTGTAGGCTAATGCTCATGCTTTTATATGTTCCCCTTAAACCTCTTACTTACTTACTACCGTGTACTTTATATGGAGTCATTTTTTTTTTTTTTTAAGTACACGATTTGAGTGTTATTTGATTTGATTTGGTCCGTTTTTTAATGTGCCAAAGCTGTAAATGAGTGCAGTTCTCACTAAATCAATTGTTTCACCAACAATGTACACATTTTTAAACTGTCACAGACATTATATACACAGAAACTCTCTGCTTTTGGATGAGAGTTGTTCTTTACATACTGTATTTAGGTTCAGTCATTCACAGCAAGTGTTAAAACTTAATTACATGAATCAAAAAACGTGAATAAAACGCAGCATGATTCAGACAGAGTCCAACAGAGTACGCATGTGTCCGTAGACACGGATTGGCATGTACATCAACATGTGGGTATATAAGGACTAGGCTGTATTTGCACATGCGCATACGTTGCTAAGCCCTCCTCTCTTATTGCAGGGATACCTACCCCACCCCCTTGATGCATCGTACCAGCCTCTCATGGTATGTAGACGCGCACGTGTGCGCGCACACACTGCAGGACGATGCTTCCACACTGTCTCAATCTACTCTCTTGCACATTTCCCCCTGTTAATTCTGCCCCGAGGCCTACGAGGTATCTCTCCGAAGATTGCTGTTTAATAGTGATGATGTCAGCAGCGCATGCAATTAAGCGATGCAGTAATTCACATGAGAAAATAAAAATTACATCAAGACACGTTCAATCTTTACGATTTTGAGAACAGGAGGATGTTTCACAAAAGTGGCTCTAGAGAGACACAGACAATGTTTTGTTTTAGTATCCAGGTTATTCCATACATTTCATGCTGATTTCCTTTTCATTTATAATTGAAGGGAGTCTCATACTGTACATTCTCCTCGTTGTATTCCATATAACACTCAGCACTCTTACTGCTGCTGTTTGAACTCTATTCTCTCTGGAGGTTGTGATTTTTTTCTTCTTTTCACATTCAGTGTTGTCTGTTCTTTTTAGTCAGGCTTGTTATTTTTAGATGAAACATAATAGCCAGGATCTTCAGTGTACTGCGAGAGTTTCACACCCCTTCCTAGTGTTTAATCCATATGACATCTCCTCCGTGCCTACTGGTTCCTTTGAGTTTCGACTCACAAGCCTTACAATATAAATAAAGATGATGAGAATATTACAGTAAAAATCTCAGCCTAGTCAATCAAATAGACTCATTGTTCAATGTCACGATTCATTTTTAATGGCAGTTCTTTTTGTGCGTGAGTGCTGGTGAGCATTATACATCGTTTCCTTCTTTTATTAATCAAACAGCAGTTTGAAATGTGTGTCACTGATCTCAGCAGTATACCTCGAAGCAGAGGAGGAAAATAGAACAAAAATCCATGTCAACTCCTCACCAGTAAGACTGAAATTGGTTCAGAATGTAATTCTCTTTGGTGCAGCGCCTCCTTCTCCATTCTCTGTAATCTACAAGAATGCAAATTACAATGCAAATGCAAATACTACTGAATAATTTATGTGTAGCGTAGAGTTCCTTTACAGAAACCGGGAGCTTTTTTCTTAAATAGAGTAATGTGGCATTCGGAGCACACATTTGGTTAACTGCGGAAATATAGCATAGAAATTCACTGTGTAAAATTCACTTCCACAATTTAGTGGAGGTGTTTGCAGGTATGAGGATTAAATATATGCACAATCTCCATTTCTGAATTATATTATCTCAAAGTACTCCACTGTACTCTACCGTGTGTTCACTATATAATAATGCTGGATAAAATCAAGCTCTGGACATGTTCAACAACAGACGTTTCTTTGTCTTAAACATGAAATTAAATCTTACGATTCCTCTTTGGTGTTTATGTGTAATTTGACCCACTCTGCGCGGATGAAACGACAAACTAAATTTTACTTGAAACTACTTCCTGCAGGTTACAGCAAACAGTAGTTCAATTTTTTTTTTTTCCAGCATTCATTTATTCCCATGTTGACTGCAGCTGATAGTTAAATACCTCCAACATACTTTATGTAAATGTCAATCCAAATCACTGTTGACATTAGATCCTATTCTCAGATACTGCAGTGCTTCTGCATCCAATACAGTAACAAGGCCTTTCAAGGACCCCGCTCAATACATCAATCTAATTTCTGTGAATCAAATTGAAGCACATGCAGAATGCCTCCGTAGTTTGTGCAGAGGCTGGAAAAAAAATTACACCTATTACAATTAATGACATTCTTATACACTTGAACACATACATTTTGTGTTTTGATGATGATAATAATAAAAAAAAAAAAAAAAAAAAGCTGCTCTTTCTATCCTAACGTGTGTCTGTGTTCAGGCTTCTCCCTCAGCGGTTTTTCCATCAGGGATTGTAATTAACCAGCAGCATTCATGAGTGGGCATGCTCATTTAGCCTGCGTCTGGGCTTAGACAGCTTTAGAGGGATGAAAGAACAAATCCTGGTGGAACAAGGCAATGTATGCTATAGCCAAAGTGAAAACATTGCAGACAGAATAACAACTACTCCAAAACTTTGTGTTTATTAACATTGTGTCGTCTGCAACGTATACTTTCTCCTGAGTATTTGGTCACGGGAAGTGTAGATCGTTTCTGTTGCTGACGTGTTTTACACTGTAATATGTTTACGTGGGACTGAATATTTTTTTGTGACAAGCCATGGGTGTGGAGTTAAAACAAATATTAACTCATCCATATGTTCAGACTTGTTTTTATATTTTTGCTTGTATATAAACAGACTAGAATAATACCAAGCTCCTTCTATTTTATAAGTGAAATCTCTTTTATGTGCATATTTGTAGTCCTAAAAAAAAGTAACATAAAAAAATCTATTTTTAAAAAGACTAAGAAATAATTTGTTGCGATACAGTTTTATATCCCGGCGCCATTCTATGCTCATTTGAATATAAAACCGATATGGAAATGTAATTAATTTGATGCTGTGTAGGTGATGCTGACTCGGTAATAAAACCTCTATTAAATCATAATTACGTTCTGGGTTTTTCTCTTTGCAAATCATCAGATGAATCTGTGAGACGTTAAAAAAAAGATATCTCTTTTTTGGGCCTCTTCTTAAATATTAAAGGATTTTGATTTCATACTCAAAACCTACCGGACCTTGTTAAGATATTAATAAAAAAAGATATGATAACTGAGACAGTGAGAACGTTCATGCTCTTTATTTCAGTAATTAACTAACACTAGGTGCCCCTCATGGTAATCAGCTCAATAACACATCAGAAGAGGGTGTAGACTTGACTTGAGTTTGTCCATTAGGTCAGATTAATCATGAACCACTATGTTTTTTCCTTCTTTGTCTATGCCTCGTGCAAAGAGAGTCAACAAACTAACAATGCAGCATCAGGCACAGTGGCACAGCCTGGCATCACGTTAGCCTACCGGCAGAGTTACCACCTGTCTGTAATCCACAAAATCATTTAATTGCCTGAATGTTCGGTTGCGTGTTCATTTATATATTTATTTATTTTTATCGTTTTACTGTATATTTCATTTCCTCCTCTAAAACTGTGGTGTCTGTCACAGGAAGTCACAGGAAAATACCAGGTTTCACCAAACACTGCAGAGCGCCATTGCAGCACCAGAAAATATTAATGCTGGTTTTCTTTTTTTTTTTTTTCTTCCGCTATTCAATTGAAGACTGATTTATATCAGAATTAGACTACAGTGTGTGTGAATGTGTGTGTGTGTGTGTGCATACAGCAACAGACACAATGAGAAATAAAGGCAGAGCTAGAGGGGGAGTGAGAGAGAGAGAGAGAAGCTCATTATAATCAGGCAATTATGCTGGCAGAATTAGAAGCGTCCTTATTTTCTCTTGTGGCAGCCTGAGTGTGGAGACGGTTTTTTAAGTGACTGCAGACTAATCCATGGATATGACTGACTATCCTGTGTTAATATGGAGCATCTGTAGTCGTGTATGACAACAAGATTTGGAAGTGAAAGCCTGTGATTTTGGCTTTTTGGAGAACCGGTGACTCAAGCAAGGCTCCCCAGGTTCTGGGCTCTAATTTGCATTGATGAGGATTTTTTTCTCCCCTTTCTCTCCTGGTTGAGGTTTTGGCTCAGCGGTAGTGAGTGAGAGACGAGGGCAGTTATACAC
The DNA here is from genome assembly GCA_028641955.1 of Protonibea diacanthus. NCBI lineage: Eukaryota > Metazoa > Chordata > Actinopteri > Sciaenidae > Protonibea > Protonibea diacanthus. The sequence goes on from CM053985.1 coordinate 20,680,907, forward strand.
GCCTACAGCTCAGGACCATGGCTGTACACAATCAATGTCTTCCAAACAGTGGTATTATAATTATATTGCATGTTTTAATTTTTTTTGAGAGAGATTTTCTTCAGTTTCATGTGGTGTAGTGTGTGCATTGCTGCTGTTGGTATTAATGTGACAGAGAGTGTGTGACAGAGGGTGTGTGTGAGTGCATTATGTATGCTTTCTCCCTAAAACTGGAATACATTTTTGAAGTTTACTATAAATTGCAATGTCTTAAGACCTTTTTTTAAAAAAAAAATGAAAATCAAAGTGTTTTTGGCTTAAGAAATATTGTAAAAAAAATGTTATGATTTGATTATTCTCACAATAAAATGAGTTTAGAAAATACAATAAAAGGCTCACTTCATATATCTATTTGTCAAAACTCTCAAATCCAAATAAATGCACTGTTGTCATTACTGAGTCAAGATTTGACACATATGTGATTGTGCACCAATGGCATGTTCACACTAAAGACTTTGACCTTAGGTCAAGGGTATTTGACCAGCATTTGACTCTTGACCTCTGCTACATGTCTTATCAACTCGCTTGTTAATGTGTATTGATCATCCCTCCCTTGAGACAGAAAAACTGAAATCTGTTATTTTAAGCCTCTTTTTTTTTTTTTTTTTTTTGAAAAATGAGGGGACCTAGTGTTTTTAAAAAAAAATGCACTTGCAGATAAGATATAGAAATAAAACAAATCATTGCTTTATAATTTTAAATGATTCTCTTGCATCAAAGTAAACAATGTTAATTTAGTCCCTGGAGTATTTTTGGATGATGAGACAAAATATTACAAATAAAAAAGACATATGTAACGTCTGTCTTTAAAACACACCACCCCACATCTCCCACCCATTTTCCACTTCCAGAAAAAATGGTGAATTGTGCATGGAATTTAGCAATAGGGATTGTCTATACGTGTGTATGTGTGTGTTGGGGTGGGGGGGGTTAAGATGAAGTGGAATGACGACTCCCTGAAAGTTCTCAGGGAAGTGCTTGTGTCTGGCCATGGAGCAGGCAGCTGATTTGGGATAGGGCGTTAGCATAACAAAGGGCCTGAGCCTGTGAACTTGGGGCACCTTTCGACCCTGGCGCTGTGGGGATGAATAGTCTCTGGGCCTCCCCATAGAGCACCCCCATGGCTAGCCTGATCGTGGCTAAATTGTTAATCAGGGTAATTTAATATAGTTTTCAATATGCCTTCTCTCATCGGGAAAGCATTCACCGCCTTCTCGCCTTCCCGCCCAAAAAAAGGTCCCCCCTATTCAACCAGGCGAGACGGGCAGCTGCAAGTCTTATAGCCATCCCAATTGAAATGTTCAATGATCAACAGCGCAAAGGCCTCAGCCCTGTGTTTGTGTGTGGGTGTGCATATATGTTTGTATGTGTGTGTGTGCATGAGCAATGGTGTGAGCCACTCCTCTGTCTTTCTACCAAACTTGACCATGAAAGACTATTCATGCATGTGTAAATCTGGAGGTACACAGACAGACAAACACAGAGTTAGTGAATGGCAGTGTGTGTCCGTGGGTGAGAGAGAAGACAAAGTGAGAGATAACAACTGTACTGCTCCTGGCTCCTGAAACAATTGCGGCTTCTCCACCTACATTTCCAGAAAGTGCAATGCCACATATTTACTTTGACCTGTGCTCAGAGAATGAGGAAATGAGGCAGAGTCTTTAAGCACCGACATGACAGACAATCTCTGGCACTTTTCCTCTCTAACCTGGATCAGAGTGAGGTCACTGCGAGTAATAACTCTTGGTCTCAGGACAGATGACGTCAGCTCTTCTAGTCGCAGCGTCCAGGAGCGAAGGTGAGTCATCCGACTCAGGGCCCTAGTTTTAGGCAGTGCGAGTTGGAAACACCCATCCACACACACATGCACACACACACAGGGCCCGGGTCCTGACTCTGCTGTCTATAAATACATACTGTAATCGAGAATGACTCAGACACTTCATGGCTCTCTGTGGGGAGGCAGAAGATGGAGTGGGGAGGACAAGGAGTCTGTAGGAACAATGAAAGAAAACTAGCAAGGCCATGTGTTGCTATTATCTTTGTGTATATTTAGGCTTCGAGCTGGCATGGTGGCAGAAAATGGAAGACAAAGAACAGGAAGTAGGGTTTCCCACGTACTTCAAATACTGTCTGGCACTTTCGTAGAACGTATAAATTAAGAATGAAACATGACAGTCACAGTCTCTCATTATGTGCCACCAACACAGATATATAACCTTCAAAAAATCCCCAAATGTTGCATTTATTGTTATTATTAAACTGCTATCTTATGTTTCTGTTTTTATTCATTGATTATCTGCTTTATGCAGTCAAAAAAAAACCTGGAACCAACTAACTGCAGACAGTAATAGGACAACAATAGGATATTTCCTCAGATTTTGAATGACATGCTGTGGCTGATTTATTTATTCACCGTTGTTATCAAAATTATCCCCCCTTTTTGTCGCAGTCTTCTCACCTTTTCTGTTTCTAATCATATTTTTCCACACCGCCTTGTCCTTTTCTAAACTCTTTGTTCCTGGTCAGACAATAAAAAGTGTTGGCATGTAGACAATATAACAACGCACTGATGGCAGAGCGCACACATGTATGTGCAAACACTAGCTAATCAGCATAACACCTAGCCATGAGCCGTCCGTGTGCTTACACAGACACGATGAGGAGTCTCAGACCAGCAGACCGTGTTCCCTTGTGGACCACTGAATAGAAGTGGCCTGCTCTTGTGTACTCTGTCTAAGGCTGTATGTTAATTTATGCTGTGTGACTAGATGATGATAATTCATGTCTAAATCACCAGACTGCACCTCCCCAAAATCCAGACGTGCGTCTATGGGAACCAAGAACCCTAAGTCAACACAACACCAGACATATTCACACCACCCACACGGAGACAAATCTACCCAGTTAACCAGGAAAGTAAAAGGTAAAACAAATATAAGAATGATTTTAACCAGCGATTCTTATTATTTTTTTTAAGATCAGCACATATTGTTCCAAATTGTTAGTACAGTAAATAAGCAGCATTTACAGTGTGGTTTATTTTGTTGATTAATGTGTTTTATCAGACAATATTCTGAAACTATCGTCAGACATCACATCTGCAAAATACAGCGTCCATCTTTTTCTACTCTGAAAGTCACTTAGCGCCACATACATGCCTGCAGTCTAAGTTTCAAAGTATGGATGTCACGGTGTTTGTTGTGCGACTAGTACGACAGGAAATAGAATTTATCAACATGGAAACAAAGGTATTATAGGCCCCTGGGGGGACAAGGTCTAACTGGGGTCAGGACTGTGGGGCCTTGTCTAGACAGCCTGCTTTTGTGGTTGCAGTGTTTCAGCCTCGATCTCACCCTTTCAATAAGAGAACTTGACCCTGTGTCGAGCTGCCGTGGGAGTCGGAGTGAGGGAGGGATGGACTGATGAGACAGTCGGACAGCGCTGGAAGTTTTGGCAATTAAGTAGTGGAGACTTTTTTTTAAATTTAGGGTGATAAAACTTAAGTGAAACACCAAATAAATCATAGGTTTATTTGTGGTAACTCTAATTATATTTTGACTTTTCACAGCCTTGTGTTCACCGCAAAATGGAGGTCTTTAGGTGTTCCTTCAAGGCTTAACTTCTACATTTTTTTCCAGTCCCCCTGTATGGGTGTGTCACTCCAAACAATACCTAATCCAGAAGATATCTAGTCACACTGAGTTTAAACCAACCAATGACAATACCAATATGCAGGAACACCAAAACACCCATTAGATGCCAAATTCAAATCAATCCCTCCTACTCTCTTAGCTCCCGTCTCGGTGTATGTGGAGGGTGCAGGGTGCTGCTGCGGGGCATGGTATAATTGAAAGGCTGAAGAAGAATACTGCTTGTTTAAACCAACCAGCAGGCAGCGAGGGCATGATGGGAAAACAAAGCCGGAGCCCCAGGAGTGGGTGACACGACATCACTAATGGTGGAGCAGAGAAGAACGCTGCCTCTGTTTTGTTACCCTTAGTCCTTGTGACAACCAGCAGGTTGAAGATACTGTACAGTACAATTCAAGAATCCAAATCTGAAGTTTGCACAGCTATATTGAGTTGGTTCAATAGGATCTAACATGGCTCTCCTGGGTGCTGGTTCCAGAGTTATTTTCTTTTCATATGGGAAATATATTGTCAATCATCTGCGTGATTAATTTGTGTTTGGTAGCCGTGATCGCCGCAAAAGATGTTGATGTAGATTGAGTTTCATATTTTCACCTATGATATAGTTTTGAGGCCGCCACAAATATACAGTATGATATAAGGGCAGAAGGAGCACATATGGTTTCATTTGACACTGCACATGTAAGAGAACCTCTTTATTTCCTCACTCCCTCCAATGTACAGTAACTATATACTGTGAATACATATAGCTGCAGACAGTAAGTGATAGGTGAGTGAATAGATTGTAAAGAGTGCCAATACGCTATTCTATTTAGACAATATTGAAAATCTGCAATGTTCCCTCAGACCTTTCCATTTATTTTTCTTCCTATGGATAAGAGTTTGACAGACTAGATCTGCAGCAGCTGTGAATTCCCTCAAAGCAAATCACCAGGCATGTCTGTCCCTTATTGACCCACATCAGGGATCCCCACCCACCACCCGCAAGACGGCGGCTCATTTTACCCAGCAATAAATATCAATGTTACATATCAATAAACCCATCAGAGAGGTGGGTAGAAATAGCAAGGGTTAGATTGAAAAGGGGGATGGATGTGGGGAATGAGAGAGGGCAGAGGTGGGAGAAAGTAGAGAGAGAGAGAGGAGAGAAATGAAGAAAGTGAAGGCTGCTCGTCTGTTTCGGCCCTGTGGTCTCGTGCCTCCTGGGATAGCCGAACACTCTGTCAAGATTCTACACTTCAAAATCAATCACTCTCGACTGAGCACTAAGAGAAAGGCGCACACGTTCACATGCATGTGCACACTTGCACACGCAAACAAATATACATTCACACAACATGTTACAGGCGATGTCTTCTGTCCTTGTCCAGCTTCAACAAGGCAGCCTCAGCATGTCAGAGCAGTGTGTGTGATAGCGGGCTGTTGCGATTCCATGACAAGAGGAGAACACGTTAGATCACCAACATACTCCAAAAAAAGACACTGCTGGGCTGTATTACCTGTTACATGTTCCAGTGAGATGCAGAGATCATCTGTGTGATGCCCAACCAGGCATTCATGTACCCCGGGGTTATTTCTGCAGTTGACTGTGGGCATGTGGAAAGTTTGTGGAGTAGCTCGACTGATTTGGAAAAAAATAGAAATTACAAAAAAGAACCCACACATTGAGTCAGCTGTAACATCTGATGACTATATGCAGGCAGAGCAGAGAAGCCCTGGTGGTTAAACTAATGGATAATCAGTTGAAATAAATAGCATTGACTAATGGCTGAAGAATATAGCTAAAAGTAACAGACGAGCAGTTTCAGTAGAAATGTTGGATAAACAGTGAAACTTGCAGTCTCTGCCACTTGAAGTGGTGAATGCAAATTTGACCAAACTGACCTAAACGCTGACGCTTGTACGAAAGGAATATTTTAACAATATCCACTTTTATATATATATAATTATATAGTATCAGCACTTTTGGAGGATGACGATGATTGATGGTCGATGAAGGGGGTACATCTGGCAAAAAAGGTGGGGAACCGCAGATTTTCAGCAAAAGTTATTTTGGTCGGTGTATCTGATAAAGACTGAAAAGTCAATCAAACCCTGTTTTTTGTTCCTAGTAAAGTCCCTTTAACCCCTACCAACCTTGAATAATCAAATCAAACTGCACCAGATTTCAGTTATGATCTTAAACAAGCCGCTTTTTAAAATCCACACACATCTTTGTATTGCATTTTATAGCACTGAAACACTCTGCAGCCAGCAGCCGCTTTGGCTTCCAGATCTTCCAAGGGAATAACCAGAGAGTTAAACACACACCAAAGGTAGTTTCAGTAAGACCTCATTTTTCTCACTGTGAAGTTTCCAGACTTGGAGTTCTGTATCTTGTCGTCTGTTGGGATCATGGGGCGGATAGTACTTGTGAATCTTCTCCCAAACAAAATAAGATAACACAAAGTCCTGCTATCTGTAGATAAAAGTGAAATACTGTGCCGTCTAGTGGAAAAAAAGAGGAGGGAGACAAAGAAAGGAACAAAAAAGTTCTATCACATAATGGAGTTTAGAAGTTTTATTCTTTACTTTTCCTCGCCAGCAGTTACCAAGGTCATGTTCCCGGGCCAAAAAAAAAAAAAAAAGCACCTTAATATAAAAAAAGAGATTTTTTTTTTCCAAAGTGCTGCATCAACAGTAGAATTCTTGCATTTATTTTTTACTGCCTTCAGGAGATCAATCTTAAATAAGTGCCATCTGAGATCTTTGTGGTTCCCAAATGCTCTTGGCTCAATTCAATTGTACTGAAAGATGTAGACAGCTGCATTATGATTCCAGGAAGACCTATTTAAACTGTGATCCATGTCTTCACATGTTTCAATCTGTCTTAACTGGATTTCACTTCACATTCACCCACCAATACAATACAATGTGATTTTCTTTCACAGATAAAGCCACGTTATTGATGAAGTGTTCGTCAAGATACAAAATCACGTTTCACAGTATATGTAACACCCTATTAATGGTTTTGCTTTTTTTTTTTCAGCCTTGGATCTTAATGAGAAATCTATTCCCATGTTAGAGCCCAGGCTCATTAAAACATATTAGTATTCTTGTCATGTCAGGGGAAAACAGACACAGGCTTGCAACTTATTTTAGGCTCTGATTAAGAATAAAACAAAATGTGATCTTAGCAATTTCTGGCTGCTTATAAGTAGTTGAAGTACAGTAATTATATAAATTAATCAAAATGTAAGCTTGGCCCAAGTGATCTCTACTAACAGCATTTATTTAAAACCCACCGAAAACAGGCCTCTTATCTATACTGTGTCCTGATTCAAATCTGAGTCCTCGTGTTGAAGAAGCATGTTGCACATGGTTGCACATTCAGTACTGTTACGTGCTGAATAGCATGTGAGTAGTATGTAGGGAAAATATGAGACACAATGAAGACACTGGCTTTGCAATGGTGTTTTGTGCTTTTCTAAAAAGTTGTTTGTCCACCATTTCATCAGCTCACTCTTGTAGATATATAGCAGAGAAACCGTTAAAGCCCTTGTGAAAACAAAAAGGTATATTCAGTCAGGACTCGTCGAAGCTTTAAAAGAAAAATGACATTGTGCTTATCAGGAAAAAAAAGAAAAGAAATCCTTATTAAATAAAACTAGCGGTCAGTATGATCAGGACTCTCATTTGAGCCACACACATAGTGAAACATCTGTGTGCAGGCTTCCACTGGTGTGACACGATAATGTGAACAACAACAATGGAATAATCCATGTAAAAATTATATCAGAATCCACTCTGTACTAAAGTGGTTCCCAACCTGTGGCTGATCCCCCAAGGGCTACCAAGATAGATGTGGTCACAGTGGATAGTTTTACATCTTCAGGCCTCCAAAAAGGATTCAAATGAACCCATCACTCTTTGGGTAAACTGCTCACAACCACTGCTCTACATTACTCTGCCACATGACATTAGCAGTGCGTTAGCATTTCTGTAGCTAAAAAAACTAAAACTACTTCTGCACATGCTCAGTTTTCTGCCCAAAATTGCATGATCATTAAGCTTTAATGAGATGGAAATAGCAAAATGCTAATACAATTTGGTCAGCAACAGAAATTAGATTTCTTCAGAATTTGAGAGTTAAAGGGAAGATGCTAAGATTATGCAGCTGTGTGGTCATAAGAGAGCTGAAGAAAATACAAAATATCCTTGTCAGTTCAGTTTTTTACTTTTTATGTGTGGCCTTATCTGTTATTGCCACTTATAACTCTCTGGATTGAAGTAGCCATTAAACTTGAACACAATATGGACCAGAGAACCAAGGCAGTAGATTTCATTATAAGGCTAATTGTTGCAGTATATTTTAAGAGTTCCTGCCAGCTGCTAGGAATGACTGGGTATCTTGCAGAAGATTTCGTGTTGCATCCTTCAAGTTCATGCCAAGACATGTTGGAGCTATTTTAGTACTCCTGAGACACTTTTTGTTGATGTTTCCTTTATTTTGCTAGTTACCTGTAGATGTGACACGACTGGCTCCGGGGCATCCTTTGTCTCATCACAAAAACCACTAGCAGTTGATACAAACATCATTGGACACTCTTGGAATACACACCATCTCACCTGTCACGCTGTAACAATCACATCGACAACTTGGTGCAAACATGAGGTGTAAAAATGTACACAGACACAGCCATCAGCTTGGATTCCTGTCCCATACGACCACTGACGTGTGTGTTTGCATGAGCGTGGCTGTGTGTGTTGTTGCGAGTCTGCAGCATGTGTGTGTGTGTGTGTCTGTCTGTCTATGAGGGGATAGGTGGAGGCCATCTTTCATCTCTTGCTGTGATCAGATATTCTACATGATATGATATGATGATACAGGCCCAATTAAGGGATGGGGCTGTGTGAAAAATGTGATGACAGGGCAAGCGGAAGACTAGACTGTGATCTGACATCTGAGAGGGAGAGAGAGACAAGGGAGAGAGCAAAAGAGAGAGAAAGGTAGCAGGAAAATGGGTAAGGGTGGGGGGAAGACGAGGGGGGACAGACGGGACTGAAAGACGGTTGTAGGAAAGAGGGGAAGAGTGATGCTGGTAAAGGAAATGAAGATGGGGTAAGCGTGAGAAAAATAGTGAGAATGAATGTTAAGTAGGGAGGGACAGAGAGAATTAATATGATTAGGAAGGAGAAGGGAAAATGGAGAGGCACATAAAGATGAATGGAGAGTAATGAAAGGGAGAAAAATTAAGCTTCTTTCCCATAAGATACAATTTGTCAAATATTTTATGGATCCTACTTTTAAAGCTTTCTTGTTGTAGTGTGAATAAAATTTCTGGGAAACTTTGACAGGGAGACAAAGTCAGATTGTTCCATTTTTTTCTTTAAAGCTGACATGCAGTATGGGGAGGAAAATGCAACAAAGGTGCAGAGAAGACGCATAGAATCATTCTAGCTTTTAATTGTTTCATATTTTGCACATAGAAATACATTTGATTTGACAGCACACAATGCGGATTGGAGCTGATTTTAAACAGGGTTGCTTCTAGGTACTGTCTGAAATCTGTTTCCCCACATATCAGTAGGTCTGTCTGGATAAACTACAACTGTGTCAGGTGTATGATTTTGATCAGGACGCACGGTGCTTTGATCACCCTGCCAGCTTTTATCAGCATGCATGCTCTTTTCATAACCAAATAGGACCCAATTATGTCAAGCAGATTGTTCTTTACCTGGAGTGCCAAAGCACTACACAGAAAGGAGGAAATAACTCAACTGAAACATCACTTAAAGGGAAAAAAAAACTTTATTTAGCTGTCAAAAAATATACTTGTTAGTCTCAATCAATTACATGAAATAAATACAAGTTTGAATGTGTGGAGTGTTTCCAGTTTTTTATCCCATATTCTCCCATATAAAAATGTAAAAAAAAAAAAAAAAATACATAAATTGGTATATTAGTGCAAGGTCAACAATCTTATATAAGCTGATGGCAGAAATAAAGTGCAGGTCCAAGATTAATGTGAAGAGCAGAGAGCTTGTGAGATTTATGAGTGGACATCTTGAAGCTCTTGTCTTGATGAAATTCCGGCTCAACTCTAGTTGATCAGGAGGACTCATTACCTAAAGAAACACAGAGACATACAAAAATTATTAAAAACTATTCAAAAACATCCGGTTAATCATTTACATGACATCAGATCTCAATGAAAAACCTTCAGTGAATAAAATGTGAGATTAAATCATCATTTCCAGCCAGAGGGGATCTCTTGGTTACAGTTTATCCTCAACAAACACACAACCTTTGTTTGTTGTTGCTTAAGCATGAGGGACAGCACTTGTTGCAGAGTTTCATCACATCCCAAAGCAAGATTCTTGAATGAAAGGAGTTCAGTGAGCTGTGAGTTCCCAGTGTACTTGACGGTGACAAAGGCCTCAACAATAGCAGCTGACATTAGTCCCCCTCATATCACACTGCACTTTCCTCCCATTGTTCTCCCTGCACTTCTCACATGTATTGTCTTACGTGATATCCTTAGAACCTGATAAGACGGCCGGTAAAGGGTTTTGTAGCTGAGGACACAGGCCTGGGAGTGTCTCAGGGTTACAGCTGCTTATTATTCTCTCATAGAAGAGACTGGGAGACTGTAGGGTCTGGGGAACGCCTTATCGGATCCCCTTTACACCCAGCCTAACCTGGGTTACCTGCACCTCCAGCCCTTCCTCCATTACTCTTGCCATACCTGGCACTCCCTTCCTCCAGAAAGACATTAAGGTATGACATTTCCTCCGAAACTATAGAGCTTGCTGACAAGCATGGGAGGTACTCTGAGGCCCGATATGAATGTATAGGCTGTACAGAACTGATGAGGTCATTTGAGACAGTAAGGAAACCTAACTGGTTCAGTGAAATCTTCGATGTATGGTGTCATTGTCTGCATCAGACAACAAAGGGAAGCAACACGTCATCTTAGGATCCCGTGACTTCAACAGAGGTGTTTCCTAAAGGTTTACTCTAAATGTATTTGCTGATTTATCTTGTCAGACACTTGTAATCTATTGAAAGTGGATGCGTCCCTTGCAAGTTGCTATAAGTCAGCAGCTCCCCTCAGTTTATTTCTTCAGAATGTACAAAAGTACTTTTTTGGCCGAGCTGTCTCCTTCAACAAATTTCTCTGATGTTTGGTTGACAGTACAGAACAGTTTGGGGTTGGCAGGGGGTCCCTGGGCCATCAACAGCCAAACTCAGCCCAACTCCAAAAGATGAAGGCAGGTGGATTCAGACAACTCAAGCACACCGCTCTGTCTGTTCACAGCACCTCAAGGGCACGCGCTGCCTGCTTGGCCTGCCTGTCTATCTGTGGCAGCTGATCTTAGTCAAAGCTACATGTGCCTCTCTCTGCATCCTCCTCTTCTTCTCTGCTGACACAGCAGTTTAATGCTTATATATAAGGCTGATGTCCGCTGTGTGTGTGTGTGTGCGTGTGCGTGTGTATGCGTATGTGTGCTCATGGGCTCAGGGCTTTGTTGATGGTTCTCAGTATTTCTAATATTTTGGTTACACCAAATGCAGCATTTCACTCTAACTGACTCAACTGAACAGACAGCTGCAAAATGTTTTTTACGGGTTGATCAACTTTTAAGTACGTTACATTTCTAGTTGTAGATCAATGGCTGATGTCAAAAATATTTGCCATGCAAAGGAATAATTACGTCACATTACATGTTTGCTACATTCAAACCTGCCCACCCAGAACTGATATTTAAAGATCAATGTTTTTATCAGTGTTCAACTGCAACACCTCACCACCAGAAGTACATACAATAGGAGCATACAAAGAGTTGTTGGTATAAACAAGATGCCTTGCAAGAAATATGTTTCCATTTTTTTTTTTTACAGTTTTAGCCTGTCAGTTGTGATAACATTTTATTGAATATGTTGACTGTAGAAATGGACATTTTGAGACAGCTGTAGATAGAGCTTTTCAGCAGACCCAGAGGGCATTGCATCATGTCTGTTAACAGTTTTTTTTTCCTAGAGATCCAAACCACTTACAGTATTCAGGAATGAAGGCAAAGAATAAATATAAAATGTACTGCTGGTTATAGGTAGTGGTGGTGGTGGCTAAAAACTGTCTGGTCATCCATTTTTACACTGCTTTTAACACACTGTGTCTGCCAGTGTCATTGTCTCAGGAAGATACAGGCTACTGTCTCAGCCACTTACAGCCAAAACACGGAAAAAGAAACGCAAGTTGTAAAAAAGAAATTGGAATATTCCTTAAAGTTTAAAACACATCTTGTAACTCACTTAAGTAATACATCTAAAATGTAAGTGTAATTAAAACAAACAAACAAAAAAACAATGTAATTATATTGGAGATTCTTTAGTGCCAGTAGACCCAGATTTTCCCAGACCAGTTCCGCAAACACGGATAGTTGTCATGCGTCACAATGCGCATTTATGCGGAAAAATACAAACATTTTTGGGAGTGGTCTCCCCTCATCCACAAAAAAAGGATTTCATGTCAAAGAGTCCCTCGGGAAATTGACAAAGGCAGAAAGTAGTGTCTGGTGTTGCCCCAAGTCTGATAACAGGGTGGAGTAGTTGTAAGCTCTCCTTCTGCTAACTACTCCCAGAAGACTGCAGTCAGATGCCTCTACTCTCCATGAGGAGGCAACTGATGCTGCTGGTGATCTGCAGAGAATAAGACTTGACTGAAGCCTATCAGAGCTGGAAGAGACTACTTATACAGACTCAGCACAGGAGAAACTTGATGTTCACGCATACATGCATGCATACAGGTACAGATATGGTTTACTCTACTTCATTTATATAATCGAGGACTGAGGTAAGTTTGGACACATTGCACTGTGCATACAGATGGCAGCAAACAGAATAAATAGACACACATGTACACAAATACCAAACATGCACAAAGATATGACACACACACACATAACACATCTCTCAACCATGCCATTCTCTCCCTCTCCTTCTTTCTCTGTCTATCTCTGTCCGTGCTTCTGAACCTTAGGGAGACATATTCTTTTTCATCTGTCAGTATGGATGGAAACAGACATGTTCAAAACACACAACAATGGCCTCCCCAGCACCGAGGAGGCTCTATGTTTTGTATGCTTGAAGCACTGCATTATCTCCTAAGTGTCTAGCAACCCCAGTATAGTAAATAATGGATGCCCCTCTTCCTTCTGAAAAACCCCTCTTTCACTTCAGGGACCAGTCATGGTTTACCTGTATAAATGCCCTTTCTGTGTCTTTGGAGAAATGGATAGCACTAAAGGATGTGGGTCAGACGATTTCATTAGCACAGCATTTCTCTCTGTGTCTCCTTCAATCAGCCGTTTGACAGCAGCAATGTCACTCAAAATGTCTTACAGACACTTTCATATAGAATTCTCTGAGAAAAAGGATGCAGAGACTGCTGATCCATAGCAGGAAATTCATAAAATATACCTCATATAACAAGAGGGCAGAAACAGTAATGCTTGAAAGGAGAGAGCGCAGTCACCTCTGAGATCAGCTGAATATCCTTGACGTCTTTAGCCCGGAGACTCCAGTCATTATGCCATTTGTTTCTGGGTCAGGATCTACGCGGTCTCCATCCAACCTAAGAACACAGGACAGACATAATGTTTAGTACTGTAGATGTACATAGCATGCAGATAAACGTGCAAGGTTCATATTTCATATTCATTCATATCGCTGTACACGTGGAATCAGATGTCAAGAACCCTGTATGACTTATTGCTTTTTGACCTACTTGTTTAGCTATACTTTGTACAGTAAAGTCAAAACACTAAGTAGGATTGGACAGAACTATTGTGTGCCACCTCATAACTAAGTCTCTTTGGTCTCCCTCCCCCATTCATTCTGAGGTTACATAGAAAGAGTTTCAGCTACTGTGAATTATTTACTTGATTCGCCATTCGGGCCTTTAACCCCTCAGCAAATGCACAGGCAGTCGGGGTTAAAAATACACTCCCACAGGAGTTTGGTTCTTCATGCATGTGTATGTGAGTGTATGTGTGTGTGCATGTGTGTGGGCAGGGGTATGGGTTTAAAATATAAAACAGTATATAACCCATGACACATAAAACACCTTCCTCTCCCCCTCTCTATTTTATGGACACACACACACGCACACACGCACACACACAGATACAGATAGGAACTCATCAGAGCATCATTATGTGGGTACTTTCTGAGTGAGAATCCAGGCCGTCCCAGATGGGATTATTATAACACAGCATGATCTGTGCAAGAGCTACGGGTGTGATTGTGTGAGTCTGTGTGTGTGAGGGTGTGTGTTAGTGTGTGTGCCTGTTTGTTCGAGAGTAAGTGAGTCCTGACCTGTGCTTCATGACCTGAGTGAATGTGAGGGCACACCTCTCCGTGTCTGTGAAAATATAGAATATACAGTACAAGCATAAAGCTGTGCCATGCTGAACCATTAGCGAGAAGGTGTTTTGCTTGACAACTGTGTGGAACTACAGCGACTGGCTGATAGTCAGTACAAGAGAGTTTGTATACGGTGGGCATATACATGTTGAGCCTCTGAGTCAAAGGCTGGAGTGAAATTGTCTGTGATACATGCCTGTCTAACACCAAACTGATTGAGGTTGCAGCAGCTTCCCTGTCTGAGTGAGGGAATATTAATGTCACCAAGATATGTGGGCCTTAATGGATCTGCACACACACACACACACACACACACACACACACACACACACACACACACAGACACCAACTCTACTTGGCCATGTTGCCGTGGTATGTCCCTGGCATGCAGCAGTGTTGTCATGGATACCTCCAGACACATCCGCCATCCCATAAGCGGGGGGATGCTGAGCGCTTCAGAGGGGCTGGCGCCGACCCCCCGCCCCCCACTCCCTCCCTCCCTCAAACCTTCAACCCCCATTCTCTATCCCCTTCCCCCCAAAACTGAACCCATGTCCCTTATTCTCCCCGAAAAAACCAGCTCAGCCTCAAAAAGACTCTCTTCTTGTCAACTGAGTAGGCCTGGAAGCATACAGTAGCTATCTTGTCCCAGTGATGGGGCCTTCATTGCTCTCAACAGGGATGGGTTGTAATGTAACATGGATGGAGCAATGAAGAATGAGATATAGACAGAGCCAGTACCAGTTTAAATCTTGCCCCAGACAACCTAAAATAGATGTTGAACAGGGGGAAAAGAATGACATTTTGTGTGTAGGTGTGTGTATTGATGTGTGGATGTGCATGTGTGTGTGTGTGTGTGTTAGCCCTCAGGGCTATGGTTAAGCCTGTAGTTTATCCTGAACTGATCCTTTTCATTAGCCATTATCAATAATTCAGCATTGCACTTGCTTTAATGGTTTAATGTGGGCAAACCCTCAATCCACACACATCCATGCTGACACACACACTCACACACATATACGCACACACTCTCCTTAATAGCACTCACTCTCTTGGCTTGCGCCCAATGCCACTGAGGTGAATATAGACGTGTAAACGTGCACATAACACAGTCAGTGCACCTAAAGCTTTCAAAGATAAATACCTATCAGTCAGAAAAAACATTTCCCCCACCAGGCAGTCATAGGATCCCTTGATTTAGAGAAGAAATCATTTATTATTCCCCTACAAAAGTCTGTTTTACTGTATATCAAGTTATATTTCCAATAAAAAGGCACATCAAATCCTCTACTCTGAGATGAGGAAATGAAAGGGTTAATCTTTTATGACGCGTCCCCTCCCATCCGTGCTCTCTTTTGCCCTCCCTTTCATATTCTCCAGTATGGCAGCGCTCAGTGCCTGCACATATGCTGGAGAAAAAAAAAAAAAGGATCCTCTTTGATTGGAAGACTAATTTGAAGTGTCAATTATTCTTATGCAAATGAAGGTACAGTTTCTCACGTCTGAAATGGGTTGGGGGCACAGATGGGTGCATGTGTGTGTGCGTGTGTGCACAAATCTCCCTCCAAAAACATACAGCACCATTCCATCCCCCCCTCCAACTCCTCATCTATACCTCTTAGGGAAGAAAGCTGACATACAAAGACAGCCGGCATAATGGGACGAGGATATTTGCATGCACATTGTCCACAGTGAACGCCAAACAGATCATAAATTGAGAATACAATGCCAAAACACTAACAAAGGCGTAGAAGTGCAAGTCAGCGCCCAAAACATTCGACAATACACCGGCATGGTTCTATGTTGTAATGTAAATAATGAAAAGATGTTGGGTAAACAGGAACAAAACAAGAGCTACGATGTATCACGGGAGGCATTGTGGGTGAACAAAACAATTTACTAAAGCTTTTGTCATTTAAACACTTTCCAGTAACATCCTCTTTTGCTATTGCCATACCAGGGGTGCAAGTGAGAAATATAATCCCAGTGTCTGTACAGAGAGAGTGGTACAAGAAGATCCTGTTTAAAGAAAAAGGGAGAGAGAAAGAGTGAGAAATTGAGAGCGACAGAGTGTGCCTAAAAGCATACGTTCGTGTCTAAGTACAGTATGTGAGTGACTGCACGCTCCTCTTTATGGTAATTAAAGCTTCGGACTCAAAACCTAAATCTGGATGAGAGATTTAGACTGACAAAGAGAGACAAAGTGAGGATAAAAAAGGAGAAAGGAAAAAAAAGAAACTAAACAGACAGAGGACTCTACAAATAGAGTCTGTTGTCTGACCCTCTCAGCTGATGTGCTGGTTCAAGTTTTTTTTTTTTTTTTTTTTTTAAAAAAGGCTTTTCAGGCCCAAAACAGAATCAAACAACCTGCTGTGGAGTCCGGTTACACCATAACAATGGCTTACATTCACTCCCAGCCTCAACACACAAGCTTTTACCTCAAAGGGTGTAGAGGGAGAGAGTAAGTCTGGTTTGGAGGGTGGGTGCGTGCGGGTATAGAGGGGAGTATAGCGATATCTTAGACGATAATGGTGTTCAACAGATTAGATGGTATCAGCCTACCATGTTTGTTTTCAACTGTCGGCTTCTGCAACTCTACTGAGATCTATGGTCAACCCCGCAGGCACTCTCAATCTCAAGGAAACTTTTAGATATTGCCGGAGTAAGTGAAGTACTCTGATAGATAGCATTCAAAACTCTTAGATAAAGACAGCTGGTGAGGAGAGAGCAGCTGGGGACAGATCATTGTCTATAAAGGGAAATACAGAGACATCTTTGAAACCTGAAAACTTGCCGCGGTGAAAATCCGTTATTGTCTGACTGATCGCATTGAACATTTGATGGACTTATAATTGACTGCTGGATGAATGGGTCGCTTTTTAACACTTCCCTTCATTAGCTCAGGATTTTAAACTCAGACATATTGACGGATTCCTTAAGATATCATATAGCCAACTCCAACAGACGTCCCTGTAAGCCCCTCTGTCCATAGCAGACAATCTGATTAATCACAGACCCACAATAGACAGCTACTATCTGCTAACCTCCTAAGACCCTGCTTCTCAAGCAATGAAAAGCAGCCCTGGCAATTTGTATTTGTTTTGCATTGGTTCAGTAGTTCTGGAGAAATTAGTATGCAGTCAGGGATGGGAGAGCTTGTCAAGATCAGGGGGAAAATCTCTACCCACCCACCGGGTGGATCTACATTCATGAACAAGGTTGACAAGAAAGCTGACTAGTGTAAAGACAAGGAGCAAATAAAATGGTGGAGAACACCATGAATATTCTTTTTCATATGAGTGCACTGAGAACACCTTCATAGACAGTCCATTTCTCGATCTGTCTGTCTTGCATGTCTGTTCATCTGTCAAGACAGTCACTCTCTTTTTTCTTTCTCACACCCTCTAGCCTCTCTTCTTTTTTTTCCAAAAACTGTGTCATGAACGTCAAAATGCTAAGGCCAGTCCTTTTGAGGGTGTTCTGCCGGACCATAGAGCGAATAAACATCCATGTCAGGAGAAAGCGATCTGGGGCCCTTCTCTCACTGAGCCCGAGCTCTCCTGGGAAACACACAGCTCATACAATGGATAGAGGAGGCCTTTTGTTGAGTCTCTGGGAGCTGCAGGGCTAGCTCTGGATCAAACAGGGTTGTGTGTGTGTGTATGTGTATGTGTGTGTACATTTCGGACACACGCAGGCACACACACGTACGTATACCAAACCACACTGACATGCGAGAGTGAACACACACACACACCTTCGCCCACACGCACACAGAATCACAGACTTTCCTCATCTCCCTAAACTCAGTGTGACTAAGTAAACTTCTTCACCCTTTTGCAGTAGTTACCGAGGGCAGGAAGATGAATTTGAAATAGCCGGCAGGAGAAGAGAGAAGAGACAAAGAGGAGAGTGGTGACGTAAATCAGTGTTAGACTGATTTAGACTGGTTTAGTGTCAGTCTTAAGGGGCTTTCTGTTGTACTATATACAAATCACAGTTCAAAGCCTGTGGCTGGATTCCCTCCTGGGGTGCAAGGCAGGGAAATCCTGCAGGGAAGTGTCTACTTATACTTGTGGGTAGCCTGTGTGTGTGTGTGGCACAGTTATTTATTGCATGGGCTTGAGAAATATATGATCTGATATTGGCACAAGATAATGGGGGAGGGGCTGCGCAGAACAGCAACACAAGAGGAGAAGCAGTATTAGATGACTGCAATTGTACTCAGGCCTACAAAACATTTAGGGCAGCAGTTCAGTGAGTGCACTAGTAGATAGACTAGTAGAAAATACTGTATGTAGTACTATCAGCTGCTTATGTCACAATTGTCTAAGACCTGTGTATATCATGGCTGCATAGTGTGAACAAAATATGGTACAGACACTGAAATACAAAACTGCTGCACTCCCTTCTTCCCAGAATGCATTTTAATAGATTTTCATTCGAGCCACTGCCTTGCTCCTGGCCGTCTGCTCCTGGAGTAGGATCTATGGGAATTCTCCTCACTGAAATGAACTCACACCGTCTGACCCTATTCATCCCCAAGACTGCACTTTCTCTGGGACTCCCCCTTTTCCAGTCCCCCGGTTTCCCACAGACCCCCTCTCTCTCTCTTTGCATCCTGCCCTTCTTTCTCCCTACCTTCCCACTGCCCCCACCCCTCCCAAGTCCCTGCCTTGCTTTCAACTCCAATTTTGGGCACAATGAAGTTGTTCTGGCTGACAGTTTGGCCAGTAGAATAAGTGTTGTTTGAGCCTGCTGTGTGGCCCTGTAGTGGGCCCATTCTCCCCCTCGCCAGCTCAGTTACCGAGAGCCTTGTTGGTGGGACACGGAAGCCATCCGTCCCCACGCCCCCACCCTGACCCAAACAATTAACCTCAAACCGCACTCACCTGCGCCTCCTCTTTACGTACTGGCACACATGCGTGGACAGATGCATGCACGGACACACAAAAAGACCTGTCCTGTCACTTCTAAGCAAATGTATAGCACTTCTTAGTTTCAGTTCTTTGTCTAAGTTATGTGTTCATCAAGATAGCATGTAGTTCTCCATATTGCATCTGTTATGGCGTAGTCACTGCTACATCCCAGCCAGGTTGGCCTGATTTGCTCAGTTACTCCATGTCTTGTAGGACGTGTCAGAAAGGATTTTGTATTGGGGTCAGCTGGAAAGACAAAGCCTGCAGCCCTCTCTCCTCTGTCGCTTTCAGTAAGCATCAACCAGCCTCTCTTTCTCTCTCCCCCCCATGCACCCCCTCACTCCCTGTGTTTCTTTTCCAGTTCTCTGTTTCTCTCTTCCAATGAGTTATCAAACAAGTATAAAAAAAAAAAATCACACTATAAATATTCTTCTTGTGTGCATCCCCTCTGACACATACACACACAAAAGCACACACACACACACACCACAGAAGCCAGGACATGAGAAAGTGGCTGGGAGAGGCCCTGATGGGGGGACCATATGTCCAGGCGTTGTATATCAGTCGGCTCGCCCTCAGCGCTCTGCCAGACCACCATAACTTAGTTTGTCTTCAGCACAAAGTTTGGTCCAAGCTTGGCTGGGTTCATTAGGAACCTATTCTCTGGAGCCAATGAAGCTCAACAGACCTCCAACAAAGGAGCTAATCACACCCACTGCTGCTCTCTCTCTCCCTCCCTCTCTCCCTCCCTCACCTTCGCTCTGTCTCTGGAAACTCTATCTCTACTATTTCCACACAGTGTCAATCGTTTATTGAATAGAAACTGTAATCAGTCGGTGCCAAACAATGATAACTGTTAAACAAAATGTAGACAATACAGCTCAATCTGTAGAGTGTAGCGCACAAAGAATAAACAATCATAGACATTATGTCAGAAAATAGCAATTTTCCAATAGTTCACTCTTTTGTAACAGGACAAAGTAGTCTATGGCACAGACACAAAAATGGATAATTGGGTCTCCATTGAAGATTCACACCTGCGACTGTTTGTGTAAGTGAGTGGACCTACGAAAGTGTCATGTTCTCACCTGACAGACATTTCGCTGTCTCAGATGCAAGTGTTAGTGAGAGTGTACGCCTACCGACGATGTGTTTTTGAGTGTGTCCGTTTGAGTGCATGTGTGAGCAAAAGGATGTGGTGCACTGACAATGGAGAGCCCCGGGCTGCTGAATACTTGAAATGACCTTGAACCTCAGCATTCTCCATTCCCATGGCTGCAGGGACGGTGAGCATGTCTGTATGTGTATGCGTTTGTGCATGTGTGTTTGAGAAGAAGAACAATGAGGCTTTGCAATGTGTGTCTGCTGTGCACATAATAGCTCTTCCCAAAATCTGTAACGCAGACAGTCTGAGTCAAAATATTTCCAAAACATCTATAGTGAATAATGCAGGCGAGATTTCATGGCCATCGCATTTATGATAAAGTTAGTGCTGCACCTCAAAGTGAAAACTTTAAGCATTTTGTAACAACAAAAGCATCTGAAGATAGATTTATCACATTAAAGTGAGCTATCCGCTTTCAGTTGTGTGTCCTGCTACCTCCCAGCCTGCAGTGACTGTATTTGCTCACCCAGCATCCAGCAGAGAAAGAAGCCTGCTCCATACCATGTCCCCTACTGTGAACACAGGCTACAGCCAAGCATGAGCGTGGCTGATCTGGACATGACTTAAACACACAGTCACTGTACACACAGGATGGTCCCAAAGCACACAAATACACAGACACACATTCATGTGAACACTGATGAAGAGGACTTGGTGGGTTAAGAATGGCGGCAGGGGGTAAGGATGGCGAAGGGAGAACCCAGCGAGGGGTGGTAAAGGCCATGTCACCGGGCCCAGCTTGGACACAAATGTCAACAGCATGACTACCTGTACATGGACACCCAGCAGAGAGAGAGCAAGGGAGATAATCAAGAAGAAATGGTTAAAGAGGCGAAGAACAGACGTTACTACCGAAAACAAAGGAGGGAGAGAGTAAAGCTTAACAATCTAATGTCCATATTTCAAAACCAGATTTTAAGAAGTTGAGTTTAAGAAGACCAGACTGAAAGATTAATGCAGGGCAGAACACAAGCTGTTTTTGTCTTTCGTGTTGTGTGATTTCTAAAGGATTTCACAAAGTGACAAGGACTTGTCAAAACAAAGGCACCCTCTTTCCATCTAACAACTATGAAACTGTTTTTATTGTTGACATATTTGAACTCGAGTGAATATTAATTGATCTGGCTTCACTAATTCAAGCGAACCTCTCTGCAACTCTGCAACTCTTTGCACCCCTCCCTATCACGCCCTGTGTTGCCGTTCCTGCTCCCCATCCGTTAGACGTCGAACAACTTTCAAAGTGGATAGAGAACGCAATGCCCTCTGCAGCCTAAAACACTGAATACATTATAAGCATTTTGCATTGCACTTTAATATTCCAACAGATACAAACAAACAAGCACACGTACAGTACAGTGAGACTCTGAGGAAAATTCAATGTTTTTTTTTCCCCCCTCTCTTTTAAAGGTCAAAACACAACCGTGCACTATTCTGAGGCACTTTGAAGACCAACAAAACACTTCTACACATGCACTCAATGTTAAAAGAGATAAAATCCACATTACAGCTTCTGAGGTAGCAAGTATGTACATTGTGATGCATTTTCTATTCATCCATGCATTAGTGAAGCAGCTCTTACAGACCTGTAAGCAGGAGCCTTGTATTTCATGTGCAATGTAATCAATGTGTGTTTTCGTTTTGTGTAAGTGTAAGTGTAGGTGGATTTAACTTGAAAATTGGAAATATAAACACAGAAGCTTGGATCCCAAAGGACAACAAAGAGGCTAAATCAGACATCATAATACAAAAATGTATTAAGCATGTATGTAGCATTACGTTGTACACTGGATGAATGGTGAATGAGATATAAATTCATTGCTGTGATGACATCATCTATATTTTGTTATAGTGCAGGACAAAGATTTGACATGCAAGATTAGGGCCAAAAAAGGCATCTCTTGTAAACAAGAAGGAACCACTGATTGCAGTATTTATATAATTTTTGTTCTCTGCATACAGCAATATTGTCATTGTTGCCTCCACACAATGCATCCACAAGATACACACTAAACATCATGGTGTGTTTGTTGCCAAAAACCTTAGCTGATACCTTAAATGAACTTTTAGGTGATAAAAGTAAAAAGGTTGAATAACCATGACAAACATCGAATATTATCCTGAAGGAAATTTGCGTCCAGATTAAATAAAAAAATGTGTTCCAAACTTGATACTATTCATGCATACTGCAGTATAAAAGGACTGAAATACACACAAACACATACATACACACACACACAAACACATGCAATCTCCAGATGGCCATAGAGTGTAAATGCCCTGACAAACACAGCAACAACAGAATCCTTGAACCCAAAACCTGAGGCCATCTTCCTCTCAGTACGCTCTGTCTTCAGAAAAAAAAAAAACATCCTGACTCTTAATACAATTTTTCCTTTCTCCCCCTTTCCGTCATTTCCTTTTGTTTCCTCCATTTCTAACCTCTGCCTGGAATCACAGCAAAGTTCCTCAGTGAAAGCAGTGTGTTCTACTCATCACCGACACTTTTACAGATCCTCAGCCAGACAGTGGTGATTTGTGCCTGTGTTAAGGCAGAACTACTCCTTGCCTCTTTCACAATATAGATTGCTGCCATTATCCAGAGCTATTCCTCTAGCTGACACAAAAAAGAAGAAGAAAACATGGGGGGGAAAAGGATGAAGGAATTTCACCCTACCGCTGTATGAATTGCTGATGGGACCTGAGTGACAATTTGGTATGCAATTATCAGTGTCAGTCACAGAGACATTGTCATGTCTGATTCCCATCTTGTGGAGCCAAGCTTTAAAATCATCAGTGTGTTGTCAGAGGACAGTTTTCCATTAAAGAAGTCCAATCAGCATCACTACACTTTTATTGATATAGCTGATGGAGATAAAATTGGGGTTGGGGATTAATTCTGATTAATATACTGTGTATGTATGCATACATATATTCAAACATACACACACTAACATTTTACATTGAGCCAAGACCTTTGACTGTAGCGGAACCTGACTAATATTTCAAATAATGTGGAGTGAATGTGGCGGAAATGCAAATTCAACACTGTCGCCTTTCACATTGAGGAATTAAATCAAAGCTTTTGTGGCCGCTAGGCATTGACGGTGGGAAAAACGGCGAGGCGAGGGGGTTCCTTGGGCCACTCGTTTGGGCTGTGAATGAGCCAGTGCCCGAGCAGGAAAGATGGTGTGCCAGTGGTGTGCTCTCTGCTAATTGATTGCTGCTACTAACAAGAGCATAATGTATTCTATTGTGATCGTCCTTTGCCCATGTTCATTAAGCCAGGAAGCAGCGTGATCTTTTCTTTTTGTCTCGCTCTGGCCCCTTTTCTCTCCTCTGCTCCTCTCATCCCCTCCTCCCAATCCTCTTTTTCTTTCTCGCTCCTCTTCTCTCTGCCCCTCTCTCTCTCTTTCGCGCTGGATGGGAAAGGTGATGCAAAGGTGGTATGACAGGCAAAGCATCCCTCACCATTCCAAATGTAAAAAAAAAAAAAAAAACCGAAGAGGAACAAAGGACAGATGGAAGGAATGGAGTAGGTGGCTGGTAGGATGATGCAGGAAGGAAGTACGGATAAAAGGACGAGAGGAAAAGACAAGGACGAGAGATGATGGCTGAGAAGGTAGAAGAATATGGAAACAAAAGGAAGATGGTGGGAGAAGACGACACAATGCAAGTGTGAAAAAAAAAGATCAAGATCAGAGAAGCACCTCTCACCATCACCCTCCATCCCTCTCTTTTTCTCCACTTCCCCCTCCCACTCTATCCTCTGTTCCTGTCAGGTTCCCACCTGCTCCTGCTCTCCCCTACACCTCTTCTTTTTTTTACCCCCCTTCTCCCCTCTTGCCCCTTTTTCACCCACCTCCCTTCCCCACTTCTGCTCCTCACCCCATCTCTGGTTCGCCTCTTAATAAGAGCTGGCGGGACAATAGTACCATTGTTGCCCGTGTTTGGGAACCCTGGACTGAAACAATCGCTGTTTACCCAAGCAGTGGCACAGCTTGGACCCTTTCCTTCATTACAGCCGGGCCAAGTCTGATTAAGTCTGTTCCGCAAGTGCAACAATAAGCCACTGAGCCAACCACTACAACCCCTCCACTCTCTGTCTTTTCACTCTCCCTCCATTGCTTTTTCCAACACTTCCTCCCCTGTTTTTCTTCTAAAGTCATAACTTTATTTGGATTTTCTCCCCCTGTATATACCCATCCCTACTTCCACTTCCTAGCATTGTCGCCCTCTGATTTACATGTTGTTCATCACCAGTGACCAGGAGAATCGCATTTACCAGAGAAGGACTATGAGAGAGACATAAACACACAGAGAAAAGAGAAACAGAGCAGAGTGTATAAATGACAAAGTATTTCAAAAACCATTAGTTGAATCTGATCTATTTTCAAAATGACCTTCATAATCTAGGACAAAGCTAATTTCTTTATTAAAAATTCCCACTAGGTTTGAACATGCTGCAGGCACTGGTGATATGACTGACTGCAAGAAATAAGAGAAAACTCTCTCTCCATAATGGTCTCCAGATCATAAAAAAAAAAAAAAAAAACTGGCATGGAAGTAGCGTTATCAAGCTGATGCTTGTGGCGGAAACGCACTGAATCAGTGGATTGAAAGCCTTTTCACTCAACCACATCCCTCAGCTCTGTGGCTTGTAACAGAAGTATGCTACCAGCACTATGCAAAACAGCATCATGAATATGCGTAATTAGGTGGGACTGGTGTAATTTTTCTGGGTTATGGGATGTGACATTTGTGGGGCAGGAGCATACATCAGTGTAAGCACGACTGACAAATGCATAATCCCTTTCTCTGCAATAAGGCATTTTACACTTTGCAACACAAAATATACAGTTTGGCTTCATACACTTAATGGCCGCAAGCAAAAATGCACGAAATCATTCAGATAAGTATATACACACATGATCACACATGCATAGACACGCACGGTTAGACACATATGCAGTTAAGACCGTGGAAAAAATGCCGTGCATATGGCACTTCAAAAGGCATTTGAACACACATATAAACTCCAGATCACAGTTCATTTTCTCAAAAAGCTACGTGCAAGCTGCATTTGTGTTTACCGTTGGAAAAAGGAGAAACAAAAAGGCTGGCTTACATCTAAAAGTAGTACCTATAAGGATATCAGAGGGACACAATTATTAGATGATAATGGAGAAAACCTGAAATAAAAAAAATAAAAAAATCAAACATGGCCCAGCCTTGGAAGGCAGAAGGACACAAAGACTGCTATTGCCAAGCAACAAGGTTAAAAGGAGACTGATATGCATGGATTTTTAGCATAATATGCTACCAGATATCAGTCGGTAATGAGCTTTAGACATTCTTGTTAGCGGCCAGGAAATTCAGCACAGCTGAGAGAGGCAAAGCAAATTTCTCTCCACACATGACTATGATGTTGAGAAATACCCGGAAATCTAGGAAGATTTTCTGCTTTTGAACTACTTAGTAATTCAGCATTGAATTGCTGACCATCTATGATAATATATAGTATGTTTTTTTTTTTTTTTTTTTTTTTTTTTTTACATTAGTATTCAATTCAGATGAACCTTCAAAAGAACTCAACATGTGAATGCACAAATAAGGACAGGCACATGGGCATAGGTACACTGACAAAAGCATCTATTAATAATTGGATCATATTCTTACACAACCAGACACACACACACACTCAAACACACACATATGTGGGCACACTTTCAACACACCTCTCTAGCTCTTCAGAGAGAGCCAATTTATAGATACTGTACTGAACCCCCCTCACCACCTCTCGCCTCTCTCTTTGCCTTGCCATGCCCCTTTCCCTTTCCCCATTCACCCATACAGACACAGACAAACACACATACAGGAACACATGCACACCCACACACAAACACACCGGCACGCACACCACCCTGCCACAATCCACCGCCCTGCCACACATACCGAAGGGGAGGACACATCCCTCATAGCACCCAGGAAATTAACTTGACATTTGATGCAGACAGAAAAAATATATTTCGGTGGGGGGAGGAAAAAAAACAAAGTGTACTAAAGCAGAGATAGCATAAACCCATCCCTTGTTCACCCTTCCCCACCCCACCCCCCTTAAGCCCAGGGACGCATTCGAGGGGGATTTCAGCGATCTGCAATGCAGACGCCACTGGGTGCCCACAGAAAAATGAGCTTCATCTCTTGCCTGTCCTTCTCAGTGTATGCTGTCTGTCCCTCTTTGTTTCCATCTTTTATGATGTCGGCACTCCATTTTCATATTCAATTCCCCTCCCTCCGAGTTTGTGTCTTTCCATTTGGGAGGAAGTTGAAAAAAAAAATAAAACGGTATTGAAGGATCACTTGATGTTGCATGCGTTTGAAATTAAGGCACTCCTTTTAAGCTTGCGAATGCAAAAATTCAGACTGAGGATGTTTAAAATTGTTTTTGCCATGCCATTTCTTTCAATTTAGCTTTTTCGTTTTTTTAATTCCAGCTGATACACACCAAATATCCCTTTGCTGAGTTGTTCTATTTAAACAGCTGTGTAAATCTGGGTTAATCACTCTGAAATGAACCGTCATTTGAGAAAAGAAACAACAAACATGTCAACTGGTTGCAATTCTGCGAGCAATAACAAGAGTTGTTCCTTTTACTCAGATTACATCGCACCTACATCATGCGAGCAGCCTAGAAAACAAAATGCAGAGTGATCTTGCATATGTTTGATAAGATTAACGATCGCATCAAAGGCCACGTAGTAACCTCGGCAAGGAGCCCAAACACCACGAGCGAGAGCAGGCCACAATTAATACATCATTATGCACTGCTACAGTTTATACCCGTGAACACACACAACACACAGCAAGACCGCCGACCAGCTAGTGTCTGTCTCAATATCCCCTGCATTAGACATGCAGGAATGTTAACATCATTATGCACAATTGTGAATGTCTGTCTGTGCCCTCCCCCTCTTCTCCCCTACCATATTGTGTCTGCGGGTTAGTCCACGTATGTGTGTATGCGTGTGTGTGTTTGGATAGGGTGGGGGGTGTCTGAAAGAGGGCGGCATTATTTAAATATGATTTTTTTGTATGCAAGTTGAGACAAATTACTGATTGTTGTACGGCTATGAAAACCTCTGAATGTGACATTTTAAACCATGTCTACATTAATATCAGCATTTTGTCAAATGAAGTAATGTGGCAGGATTTATTTTCATGCAAAAAGGTACTTTGCAAAATGGATTCAATTTTTCTATTAGGATTTTATTACATATTTCTTGGATTTATGTCCAAATTAGGATTGAATAATAGTTTTGAATTAATTTGCGATGATATTTTGTACACCACAGACACACTTTGAACACACTGGAATGCTGTGCTGTATTCTTATGAATTATAGAAATGGTGATTTATAATTTTGGATATAAGCAGACTGATTTTTAACTTCAAAGTACAAAAATGAGTCTTTGTGCACTTTCTGTGCTGATGCATTTGTGGTATTATCCCGATGCAGTAACCATACTAGTGTTTTTAAATATTTATTGTGAGAACCAAATCAAATATCCAAGAAAAAAAAAAAACAACATGAGCATATTTTTCTGTTTAGGCAAAAGCAAAATGGAGACTGACCTAGTTCATCATTACCTAATCCCCCCTAGTTACTGAACACACTTCTGAAAATGTCACATGTTTGATAAAGTTGAAGTTTTTACTGGGAGGGTGAGGAGGCGAAGTGGAGAGGAGACTTTCATTAGTGTTGGTGTTACTAATACCTGCTCTGCATTTCTCTGAGGAGGTATGGTCAAAATATTGCATCATCCCACCACACACACGCACATACTGCTAAGCTGTTTGCAGCCATCGTACCACATTTACATCCACCGTGTTTCAGTACTGCCTCTTGAATGAACACTGCATTTTGCTGCATCATAAAAAATGAAATTCCAGCAAAAAGGAAACAATACAAAGCTACATATTGTTTAGTCATTGTGAGTAAACAGATCTATCTGATATTTCTCAGCAATGGAAACTCTACAAAGTCTTGCTTTTATGCCAAACACTGTGCAGAAGAAATTTAGAATCAGATTTGAAACCAATATATTTTTAGTTATCTGCCACAACTTAAAGGAAGATTGTCCAGCAAGTGTTGTATACAAAGTCCTTGGCATCCCTCTGCTTATACAAACTCCCCTCCTGCCACCTCGCTATTCCTTGCTGCCAGCGATTTGCATATATTTGCATGATTTTACGATGTGCATATCCTTTGTTCTGACTGTATGATGATGCAGAAGAAACCCTCCCTACGCAGCGCTATTACACAGCCCGCTGAAAGCTACTTGGATATTAAATTTATAAAAAACCTGTAGTTTTATCTGTTTTAATTATAAATTGATAAGCAGAGAATTCCACAAATACTAGCCTCATCCTGTGGTACACCAGTGATAATGTAGTGCACCAGAATGAGAGGGGAAAAAAGATGAGTATGTTCTAGTTTTGTGGAATTTTTGAACAACCATGGAAAGGACATATTGTGCTATCGCTAAGAGGCATGAGCATCTGCAATATATAGCACGGGGAAAGGATTGCATCCAAGCATGAAATATGGAATTACTTGACAAATAGGAAATAGGAAAATTATAGATGGAAACTAAATCATTGAAAAGAAAAATATACCTTTCACATATTCTGCAATATTTTCATAAATAATGTGCTATTTTCCCCCTCAGTCACATCTCTGGTTTTAGTCATCATTTATAATTGTATTTCCTGATCATAAAGAATTATGCCTTTGCATTTAGTATGCCATCTTTACCGTGCAAAACTGCTCCTTTGGATGTTTGTGACTGTACCTACTGAAAAGTCTTCCTGTATGCTGGCATCTTTTGTTCGCCGTTATTGTTTTATCTGTACAGACAACATGCACACACACACACACACACACGCACTCTCACACACGCACTGACACTTTAGCACTCCTTAATCATGCAGGCACATGCAGACGACTTCATTAATCGCTGTGGGCTAGCATTGATGATACAGAAGGCAGCCTATAACACTGGAGGGTTTATATTCACAAACGCGGGCGCCACATTATAAATACTCACCCCCGCTGGCACTATAATAGTAAGCAGCTGTACTCCAAATATGCATGTCTGATAGATGATTATGAGTATAGCATAGGAAATGAGGCAATGCAATGTAAACAAACTATACTGTACAGTAAACATTCTGTGATGTCTTGGGTGCTCATCTTAATATTTAACAAATGGTACTAAGGCAACGAGGAATGCAACCCTTCAATGAAAATCCTTGTTCACATTCCAAGTAGGAAAAATTTGCTGATACTGTCATAGCTCAGATGCATCTCCAAAGATGAAAAGCTGTCCTGCTTTTCTGTTTCAGCTTCAAACCCATGACCCTGACATATTCTGCACACAGGCAATGGGGCTGATGGTGGAGGGGGGGTTAGATGTTACTCGTAAAAAAAAGCCTACCTTTCTAACTAAATAATGCAACGTCAGATGTAGGCGCCTGATGACCCTGACACACTTAAGGTCTGGGCTTTTAGCAGAGGGAGTGTATAGAAAATGTTCCCAAAGATGCTGCATGGAATGTTGCCTTTTCTAGTGAAAACTATTGATGAAAACAAGATTTTTCTAATTCAAAAGTGAGCTTTTTAATGCGGTTCAGCAAAGTGTTGCATACATAAAGGTGTTGAACCACCTCTATTATGCAGTGACACAATTCTGAAGTCTCGGGTAACAACTTTCTCTTTCACAAAGGGCTTGTGCTTTTCACTTTCCACTTTAACATCTTTGGTCAACCTGATTAACATTATCAACAATGATCCTGTCCGCACTCACAAAAAAAAACCTTATTCCAAAATGTTAAGTTGAAGTTGTGTTGAAATAACAATGCGTAACTGCAGAAAAACACCTAGATATTCCATTTGAAGCAGTGCTATAGTGGCAAAAGCGTTAATCCTATACAAAAAGGTAATTTGCTGAAATGTACTGCAGAGTTTGCTATAAGACGCCATCTCTCTGTGGTATAGTCTAGATGGCTACAGACTTGAGTGCTGACTTTTCCTGCCCAGTGACTTGCCCTGCCCTTCTAATTGGCCCTTCTGAGCAGTCCACCAAATGTGTGTGAGTATTGGGAGTAATTAGGACGAGTAACACCACCGCACACTGAGGCCCATGGGCGCTGACATACCACCTCTTCTCTTCAGCCACTTATTTTTTTTATTTTTTTTTTTTAGCATTGCCAAGACATAAACTTTTGACTCTGCGAACTCTCAACACAGAACATGAAGAGTTACTGTGGTGTATGGTTTTATATCAAGAGTGCCACTGTGTGGTATTGTACCATCAAGAGCATAAACATTTACCAAGTGCTTTATTTTCTGCTGACAGTGACGGATGTCAATAATTTCAGCGAGTTGTAAGAAGAATGGGGTCAAAGTTAAAAAAAAAAAAAAGAAAGCACATATGGTAATCAGCTACTGCTGCCAACTAATTTAATAAATATTTCCTTGTCATGCAAGCGAGCTCAGCTCATTAAAATGTTTGTCTCTCTTCAATAACATAAAATGTCACATGTAATAATGGCTGGCGGTCTAATTGATAGAGCAAGATGTCCTGCATGCAACGCAAACAAAGCCAGGGCGGAGGGCAATTACTGTTAGCTCATGGATTTCAATGGCTAGAGGAAATTTTTGAAATCACTTCCTGGTTATAGCTATTGTTGCTGTGTGTGTGTGTGTGTGTGTGTGTGTGTGTGTGTGTGTGTGTGTGTTGTGAAGATGAACAGTGAACGGTAACCTCTGTTTCCCCTGTGCTTCTTGTCTTTGGTATGGACCACAGGGCAAAGAATGGGTCATGGGATTTGATATTGCCCACGATCACATCGCCTGAGCTCCCTTCAAACCGCTGTTACTCTGTTTACTGTGTCCTCTGGACCACTACTAACATCTATGCCTTTATCCAGCACACACATGGGCTAACTTTGCTGCAGGCAAACAGACACACATGGACACAGACTCACACATCAGCAGGGATAGACACAGAAGGGGAAAAACACTCAAAGCCCTCAAAACCCCTGCCAACAAAGAAATGTGTCTGTTTTTGACAACATTTTCAATACTTAGCATTTAAATTTGTCAGTTAAATAAAATTTATTTGTGCAGTAAATAATTCACAGTTAAGTGGTTTATGAATTTCACTAAAGAATAAATGACGCGTTGTATTTTGTTGTCCTTGAATTACTGAAGGTCACAGTAAATCCACAAATATGAAATAACACTTTGGGTTTGATCAGGCTAAATTTGGGTTGTTATTGTTGGATAGAAAGATGCACAGCGGGCAAATACACACTAAACTAAATGCTGTCATTGTATTGCACATGCCTACACATACAGCCTATATAGGCTACTGTAATACTGTATACACACACACACACACACATTTTGGTGTATTAACCCAAGCTCACCTCATGTGGGTCCAGTGGCGAGCAAAATCCCAGAGATCTCGTGTTGACCTCTACTTCCTGCTGCCTGCAGTTCTCCACAGCTGCCTTTCTCCATCACTGCAGCAACGAAAGACATACACACATGCAGGGAGTGAATACGCTTACCAAGAGCTAACCTTTACATGTTCAATAACTCCTCCTGAGCAAATCACAATTAACGCGTTCCCACTAAAAAGTAAGGAGCGTAAAGCAAATGCACAGTTATATGGCAGAAGAAAGAAACAGAGGTAGCATTTGCTATAGCTTAGCTTACTTGCAGGAATTCAAATTGGCAATAACTTTGTGCAAATGTCGTCTCAACCTTTACACTTTGCCACAAATAGCAAGTCAAATTTGAGGCGTTAATGGCACATGAGGAACTGGTTTGCAGATCATTTGAAGGTCATGGGAAGTATGTTCTTTCAGACTTCAAAATATTAATATCAAACCTTGTTTAAATGTTATCGCAGAAGTCTTGAGCTGCATGACTGATGTATATGATACTTAAATATCTCATATTAAACCTGAGATGATTTTGGTCTAAGTACTAATGGCCAGGCTAATTCTGATGCGGGGCTAACACTGTTTCAGCAGCCATGTTGTTGAACCCAACCACCCGTGACCTCTGCCTTCTCCCAAGGAGGTCAAAAGTCAAATGTCAAGGCCAAAGGACAAGTCCATTTGGGGTCAAATGAAAGCGTTATAGATTGTAGCTGTCTATGGTTAGTTCAAGACCTAATTTCTGACCTCTCACGGCAGCATGCCGATGAACTTGAATGCATCCCTAAACAATTGTGGATTTTGGGTTTCGTTTTTTTTTTTTTTTTTTTTTTTTTATTCTCTTCATTTTTGTCCTTTAACCCTGTAAATAGATGTGACTGCTGACATTCTCCTTATGTGAAGATAGGTTCAAGTGAACCCAATAAAAAACTGGTCAGATGTCAAAAATATTGTAGGTGAAGAAGAATTGCAAAAAGTGCACTTTTGACACTACAAAGATATTTTTTATATTATTTATTTGTTTTGTCTTTATCTAAAGTCTGTAATTTTATTTTCATGTGGCAGCTATGTGACTCATTAGGAGGATATTTACAGAAATTTACAGTATGTTGCTGTGCATAGTTTCTTTCTTCTGGATTTATTTCCTGCTGTGTTCCCAAGTGATTGTGAGGCACTTCTAGCATGTCAATATCAAACTGACAGATGCCACGTTTTATTAGAGCTCCATGTCAAAGCGCACACACTCCCACACACATCCATACATAACCACACGTGCACTTTTACTGACGCGCACATTGTCAGCACGCTACTGTACATGGCAATAATCAATAATGCAACCACACAAGATTCTTCTGATTTAGTTCTCGCTTTTATTTATAGTTTTATTTCATTAGATACAAACTACAAAAATGCATTAAAATCAAGGACCTTGAAAAATAAAACATGTCAGATGTCAGACGTTCATGACCTTTAAATTCAATTAACACGAATAAGAAGAATGAATAAAAAACAATTAGGATATCTATTTATGGGGCATATTCTCAAACTCCCTGTTGCAATGTTCTACACTGTTCTGAGTGTGTTCTGTGGTTGTGTGGCAAACCAGAGTGTGTGTGTGTGTGTGTGTATGTGTGTGTGTGTTTCTAGCCCTACGGCAGGGTTTAGGGTAACTATACAGCACTCCCCCCTCCACCTTCACCCCTTTCCCTTTGCGGCTTGTGTGGCTTGTCTCATCCCATCTCCCTCCTGCTCCTCTATCTCCCTTCTCCGCTCCGCTCCCTCCTCTCCCCACCACTACTCTGCTTCCAGCCTTCGTGTGTGTGTGTGTGTGTGTGTGTTGGGGGTGGGTGGGTGTAGGGGGTGGGGTGGGGTACACTGGCGACGACAGTGCCAAGAATCAACCTCTGCTTTCTCTAAGGCAGCGGTGTGGTGATGCAGATGATGCTAAATCTAATGCAAATTGCATATGTGTACATATCGCACACAATCACACAGACACAGGCAGCGTACGATGATGTAAAAAAAAAAAAAAAAAGAGGAAGACCTACGAGGATTATTTTGATAGAGTGGAAAAATTATGTTTAAGTGAGCTGCGCTGATTCGAAACACAGTGCAAGACATTTTAAATTGGAAAAACTATGTATATCTTGATTTAAGTGATGCAGAACTAACTGTGCCTCTCTCACACTGTGCGACTCCTCACCAATGGCACCTACCTATATGACAAAAGGAAGTAGTCATAGAACAAAAGCATTTCCTTTATGAGAGGTGTTTCTACTCTCCACCCTGGTGGCTTTCAGTGTTTCATTATCCAAAGTCGGGGTCTGCTTTGCCACCCAGCTCCCCCATGCTGCCTGTCTCATTTCCTCCCGGTAACAATCCATTAGCCAACGCCAGGCTCAAACACGCAGCCGCTTAATTATTCTCACTTCTTTGGCAGCACGCCGGGGCGTACCACTCATCAGAGGAAACAGGGAGGTAGGGAAGGGGAACAGCTGATATTGTATGTATACTTTATGCATGTAAAAAGGGACAACAGGCTGACTATGCAAGGACACACAGCTCATACAGGCATAAAATCCACATGCATACGACACGCTTCTTATATTTGGACTTCCAAATGAATACACACACTGCAATATACATGCACCTACAGAAATAAATGTACACATCAGTAACCTTAAACCAAAACTTTAATTGTAACACTCAAATACCCCCGATAACATACTTCCCTCAACTGGTTAACGGCATATACATATGTGTGTGTGTATCTGTGTCTGCGTGTGTGTCGATGCCCGAAAAATGGGGATGATGTGTGTTATAATTCATCTTGAATAATTTCCTGCACATTCTTCTTCGTGCTATGCCTCAGGAGCACTTCAGGATGAAAGGGAATGCTAATGCTGTGTCTGTATCTCACTGAACAGTGTGTGTGTGTGTGCGTGTGTGTGTGTGTGTGTGTGTGTGTGTGTGCCGCCTCACTAAGCATATTTATGATAATTAACACATAGAAGAGGTCAGCTACAGTGTGTGTATGTGACAGTGGGACTGGGTAAGACAGAAGGAGACAGAAAATGATAGGGGGGGGGGGACAGTATAGCGCTGATTAACATAAATTGCCAATATTGTTGGCGACTTCCTTTCTCTGCTGTGCGGCTTTCGTGTTTTCATTTTTAGTGTTTACAGTTTAAAGAAAGGTATCATCTACGCTCTCAAAAAAAAAAAAAAGAGCGAGTTTATGCTGTAACTGTACACAAAAGGTAAAATGCTTCACCTTTATCTATAAGGTTCAGGAATGTACACTGGTACATTTGTGATATGCACAATATGTTGAACTTCAAAGTGGCAAGCTCTGGATGAAAATTACAGCACTGAAATAATTTAATGAACCATTTTACACTGTATATGAGCACAAAAATACATGTACTTATAATAGGAATGCTTTGTGTGCCTAATTACAATGTTTCATCTAACTAAACTCAATAAAAGCCAACCCACAAAGTGTTTCTTGGCTTAAAAATACAGAGAAAGGGTAAATTGAAATCCTTTAAATATTAGCAAATACCATTTTAGTTCTCGTGGCCATGGTGCTAGTATTAGCGCTCGTACCTAATAAATGGCGTGAAATAGAAAGCTAAACACACACCGATCTCGACAGTAATCGAGGGAATTAATACATGCAAATGAAACACTCGGCATGCATAGCTGCCGATGACAGTAATTGAATAATTGACTTTCAGAGCTCTGTGTTCCTGTCCACGTAGCACACAGAAATTTGTATGCGTTAATGTGTATGCGTGCGCGTGTCTATGCCAGCGGACATTTTAGGTCTACCCTCCTCACACTCTCACTACTGCCAAACGCCTTAAGATGGTGGCACCTTGAGGCAGAGAGAGACACTCATAGAGAAAGCCAACCTCCTCCCTCCTTTCCCCCTTCTTCCACCTCGGGTCCTCACGACAACACAGGACAGGCCCCCCTTCCTAACCCTTAGCCCCCCTAATAAATATTTAATTTACCCCTCTCTAATAAGGATATTAGGCGAGTACACCCCAGCCCTGGCGTATATGCATGAGTCCTTTCTCATCAAATTTACATAAAAGGGCCAGATGCTAATGCGAGTGTAGCAACTACTGCTCACTATTCTATATGCACTGCTACCGGCTCCCTAGTCCGAGAGCCCATATAATTTAATTGCCGAACAGCATATATTTTTCAAATGGTTCCCCGTATTCAAATTGCATCTAGGCCTCAATACCATATGCTTTACAAAGAGCGGGAAGACGGGTATATTTTAATTGTAGTGGCGGCACGTCTACAGTATTTATGCTTATTTAATGTTTTCTGAAGCCCCTCCTCTTATGAAATGGTGCTTAATACGGACGTGCTTATGCATGACGTGAAAAAAGGGGAAAAAAAATCTGGATGTTCAGGCCATCAATTCAGGTACATTATGTTTTACGGAGTCGGCGCTTGTTCAAACATTAATTATCATTTCAACAATAAAAGCCAATTAAGGTTTGAAAACTACATTATGCTGATAGGAGTTTACTAATGGAAAATTGAGAGTGAAAACAATGAGAGGCAATTATCATTATAATTTAGAAACAAGTACCTTGATATTGACAGATCGTGGATTTACATACAGCGTACTGTATATAAAAAAAAACAAAACAACGTGCAGTCCAGTTAAATGTAGACTAAAGCATATGGCGCGTTGAGACTGAGCGGCCCGATGTTTGTAATTAATAGAAAATGAATAATGCAGTGACACGAAATATATTATTTACACCCTTTCATCTTCGAGAGAGATTCAAAGCATATTTCAGATGCAATTATACTAATTTATTTATAGTGCATAATATTTGCATAATCAAAAGCCAGCGAAGCACAGATATCCTAGAAGACAGGCTACAGCCAGCTTTAGACATGTAGAGCAAAAATAGCATTTATGCACACAGCCTTATTGTGCACTGCTGCTGCCACGGTGCTGATATGTAATCATGCAGCTACATAGCTGATGAAAGTATATTGTACCAGTTGTTAGCATTATTATCATCAGCGATGTAGGTACAGTGTGTATAATATGGCATTTTATACATATTCTATTAAAAAATCCTCCAACTTTTGTGGTTAGATTTAAAATAAAACTGACTGCCAGTGTCTTCAAATGACAGCTTGTCATTCACTGACATCATTTAAGCAGCAACCAAGTTATCTTAAATTTTGGGGTATTATAAACATTGATTGCTTTATACTTTGTCATTAGACAAATTATTTTAGAACATTACATGTGTATACACTTACTGAGACAAGATAACCACTGTGTTATCTTAATAATGTCTACAGATGAATGTGAATATATAATTCAGAATGGTAAGACAACTGTAGGAGTGTTTGATTTATCTCAAAATCTCCTTTTTTCTTGGCTCTAGATTGAACCTTATTGACAAACAGCAGTCAGGTCCTGTGGTTTGGGGGTATGAAATACTGTTAAAATACAAGAGAAATGTAGACAGGTGCTGTGGCAGACTGTGAAGAATAATGATGGAGATTTTTTGATTAATGAGGCAGGTTTTGAAAAATGGACTTTGGTGTTAGCAATATCAATTTTGGGACAACCAAATTTTGGCTTTGCTTCGGCCTTTCATCTTCCAACTGTCAGCTTGATGGACAATAAGGGGAATAAACACAGGCTCACAATTTAAAAAAGGCTGACTGTATTTACAGATAATCCTAAAATTAGACTTGAAGCATCTTTGTCATGAAAGCAGTGTTTCACTGACACATTTTCTGGGACTCATTTTTAGATTGAAGTTTCACTTAGTTGTAAAAATGTAAAAGTTTGACTTTGTATCTATATTAGCTGCGTATTATTCTGTATATAATAACTATCAAAGAGATGACTTTAATACCAGAGGTATTCCAGACTACTCCTATCATGCCAGACAACAACAAATCTGCACCACAGAGGCAGCACAACTAACACACTATCAAACACAATCACATCTCATCATGTATAGAATAGATCTCTGACAGCACGTAAGAGCCTAAGGTGCCTGTCTAACATGTCGGCCATGCATATCCACGCAGTTAGCTGAAGGGGAGGGCCATACAGCGTGGCAGAGCACAGCATGCCCGCTGGTCCCCACAAGACGCTCAAGTGGCCATGCATGATGTCATTAAAAAGGGCCCAACCATGACATTCCTCAGTGGATTATTGGCAAGTTATGGCTGGCTGGTCTGTTATGAAAGGAGGTCGATCAGATCACCGTTAATCTGCAATGACACCATTAATGAAGCCAGTGACACCTTTTGAGTGTTTGTGTGTGTGTCAGCATGTGTGTAGAGGCCCAGCGTGGAATCTCAGACTTTGTTTTGCTTTATATGTAAACCACAGCCTCAGACTCTGACAATTCACCGGGCAGCTACATTAACATTATGACCTCAATTTATGGAGAAAACTGGCGAAACTTCAATTAACCAGCGTATGTGCAGTTACCTGACAGGAAACACATTTGAACGCTATCATATGTGTCTACATTGAGCCATGGAGACAGGGAGTGGGTGGCATTCTAGTTTCTTGCGTAGAGCACTCTACACGCACATGCACACACACGTACACACACACACACACACACACACACACACACACACACACACACACTCACAGAAACCAGGAATCTGTCCTGCATTGGCAGGGGCTGATGCTGCCATGCGCACGGTGATCTCACCTACCGTTGCCGTGGCGACACCAACCAGAGGGAAAAGCCTTATTGTGTGTGCGCATGCGTGTGTGTATGTGTGTGTGCTTGTGATTGTGACAGAAGCTTGAGCTGGAGGAAGAGAAGGAGGAGGAGGAGGAGGAGGAGGAGGAGGAGAAGGAGGGCCTGCAGGAATTCACATTGTGCCTGGCTTGTTTAAGGTTTATGCCTCATTCACTTACTACCCTTTATCAGGGGGAATACTGAACCGGCCCTTTCAATTATCAAGGCAATAAATTCAGCATGGCGGTGCTGTTAAAATAGCAGGCCAGTACTTTAATAGGGGAAGGGCCAGTATATGGGAAGGAAAAGGGTGTATGTCAATTAATTTGCATAGGCTGTATAGTGAGACAAAGATAAACAGGAAGGGAAACATGCAGGGCTTCATGGCGACATGCTCAAACGCTGACAAGCTAACAGACGCATGCAAGTACGCATACTGCACACATGCATGTGAGCTCCACCACTACTCTTATTCCTCTTTAACAGTCAAAATAAACTCCCCTACTACCAGCTGGTATTGTTGAATTCTATTAGTGATGAAGAGCTAACTCAGACTATAGGGGTCATCTGCTCATCAATGGGTGGCGGTGGCCTGGCTTGCTCCACAGCCATGAATGCACTGAATTCATTACCCCTGGTGCACAGATGGTGTCTGGCTGCCTGTCTCAAGTTCAAGTTCATGTCCAGGAGACACACACAGAAAGAGAGAGACATGGCCCAAGCCAGACAGACAGACGTTGTTGACTGAGACACAGCTATTGTTTCCCCCCACCACCACCCCCTCATCAACATGATGTAGTGGCCTCACTAGCTATCCGAGACGCCTGGGTCAGTTAATCGCAGAGACAAATGCACGGGAAAGTATACACACATGTATACGTAGATGCACTTGGAAGCCTCTCAGCCCCATCACAAGACTCGGGAGGATGAAAATAGCTCTGCATTTCTGCTCAGTTAACCTGGATAAAGTAGTTTGCACTGTAGCTGGCTAATACTGCAGATGATGCTTCATGGTAGCTCTGAATATGACAACTTTTCCTCCTGAAAAAGAAGCCATATATCTAACCACTTTGTTATTGCAAAACAATCTGGGAGAAGACCGCAATGAGTAGCAAAAAATACTGCCATGCAACACATGTATTAACAAATGGCACCCGTATGACGACTATATTCATATCCTTTGTCTGGCACAGAAATTACCCTGGGCCGATACATATTATAAACCTGCTACTGCACCTGCCATACACAGCACAGAGGCACAGGGGAAAGCACATAAAAACCCCGGGCACGCTCACATAAAATATGCTGATTGCCCATCCAATGAATATGAAAACACCTTCCGTGGTCGCCATGGTTTTGTTACTCAACATATCACGTGACAACAATGGCTGCGGCGCACTGTATGTGTGAGCATGGAAGGAAGGGCACAGCCAAGCACGTAGCCCCCATTTACTAAGGAGAAGGAGAGGGTACTGTCACCACCCATTTCTACACGCATAGTCAAATCACACACGCCTATATTTATAAATACATGGAAATGGGGAGCTGTGAAATGAATGGCAGGGCCTTTCTTTTTCAGCAGCATGTTTGTACGGAGAGACACTTCTGTATATAATAGACCTGTACTGTAAAAGCATAGTTTTGGCCACCTCACAGGAGACAATTCAGCTTCATTTATAGAGACACAGGGAAGAATAGAAATGCACCTTTACACTATCAGGTGAATTTAAAATTTGAATGGAAGTTACGTCATCATCACAGAGAGAGAATACAGTTCATTATGTTTAAGGACTCGAGGAAGCAGTGGTTGTCAGTGTTCATAAAAAGCACTAATGTGAGCCAAATTGGTGAGATTTCCTTAATCTCCAGAGACAGGCAGTAAAGACCATGCAAACCGCTGTCAAACCCATACTGCACCTCTCCTCTATGCAGCTCAGGGATACTGAAAGTGGCTGAGAGAGGAGATGCATGCAAGTGCATATTTGCAGCTGTTTGAGACTCGTGATGATGCTCTCTCTCCTGGTAACAGTGCAGCTCCTCATTGAATTGAATTTCCTATTGACTGGGTGGACTTTTTTTTTTTTTTTTCACTTGATGCTTTGAAGGGTGGACCTACAGGTTTGTAATGTGGAGGGACGATTCAAAGCCAGTGATATAGTTTATCTTAATGACGTAACCTCCTCACCTCTAAAAATATACTGATAAATATAAACTTAAATATGAACATACAAGGGTATATTTTGTTACAATTTATTGCTTGAGTGAAGAAATCATAAAATGAGCCACTGATTTAAGAAAAAATATTTATGCACAAGTTAAGAGAAGCATACTGGATGTGCTGCTGTGGATATTTTAGTGAATGACGGTGGCTTAGTTACAGATCCTGCGTTTTTTCCCTACTCTGAGTTGACATTTAGTGTGGCCCCCAGACTTGAAAACAGTGTTCCCTTTCATAAAGCTAGACGACGATTTCAATCGACTTAACTGGGGACAATAAGACTTGTTTTATTCAGCGCTGCTCGGCCCAAATTGTGTTCTCAAATTTTCTTTCGGGTAAACGACCCGGTATTGTATGCCGTCTTTGACAGGGGTCGGGAACAAGAGACACTAGTTTTGTCTGACGGTGTGAGAAAGTCGGCAAGAGACCTTTTCAGCAAAGGCGGTGTTGAATTCAGCCACCGTGGCTCTGTTTAACACTGCACTCGAATAATCCTCTGTTGCAAAATAGCCAGCCTCACAGATTTCTGAACATATGCTGAACTTGAACTATGACTTAATCAGATCATCTGAAATGTGAAAATTAAACAGACATACACACCTTTTTTTTTCCAGCGAGGAGGTGTATAATGAGTGAGGATGAAATGTATTCTCTAATTGTCAAATCATGTCATTTAAGTCGTGGGGCCTGTTTTAAACACGTGGTCTAACGCCGGAAACAACATCATCTGACAGATCCAACAGCCACCTCAAGCTGTGTTTAAGAGAAAAAAACGACATCACTTATTTACGATAAAATAAGTGCCACACAGCTGCAAATGCAAAAAAAATCTTAATGCAAGCGTTAAATGAATTTAAGGTCATCTTAACATGCTGTATATTTTTAATATCTGTCCTTTGACCTATTAAAATGTGATACAATTTTATGTCGCCTTTAGCCCACTAGTAATGCTCTTAACATTTTTTTTTCTTCCAGCAACCTTAATCTCAAATCGCTCTCTGTCCATGGTCAAGTTCAAATACAAACAATGCACCTACATGTCACCTATTCAAATGACCCAGACTTCTTTGTGCAACATTATCTACGGTGTTACTAATTCTCGAGAGAAGCACAACGCCTGGATTCGGGCGCTCAAGTGGGGCCATGCAGGATTACATAGTTGCAGCACATCCCTTTCAAATTCATAAACCCGCATAGTTTTAAGATAATGACCCAAAGTCCTCATTATCAGTACAATTGGCGAGACATTACGCATTCAAGACCGTTACTACTCCAAGTTTAGGAGCGCTGCGTCGGCTGGGGCTGGGAAACGTCGCCTCTTTCTTTGGGGATGCAGATGAGTCTGGTGCACTTGACGTCTTTTCATGACCCCTGTCGGCCCCCATCCCCCCCTTCCTCCCTCCCAGCCCCTCCAGGCCCTCACGGCGCTGTCTGTCATATTGGGCCGGGGCATGGCATTGCCACTTGCCCCACCGAGCGTGGGAATGGGATCGTCCAGTCGTTCACATCTCCTGCACTGCGGTTAACGGAATCAATTAAGCAGGCCCGACCCCCCCATACACACACACACACACACACATCTCCCCAATCCCCTCACACACACCCCTCCCTCTTCTGCCACCTCCCTCCTTCTCCTAACCCCACTCCCCCACATCTCTCTCTCTCTCTCTCTCTCTCTCTCTCTCTCTCTCTCCCCCTCTCTCTCTCTCCATTTTTGTCAGTTCAGTATACGTCCTAATTATTACTGTTTGGGATGCCAGCGCCGTTTCCTGGCCGGACTCGATCATGCTGAAATAAAAAGCATGGAGGCGCACACGTGGGTTTCTACACAAGCCCTAAATGTCACTCTTTCATTCCCATGAAATGCTCAAGATGAGCCTACGCTGAAAAATTCATTCAAATTAAATAAAATGTAAAATCATACCTCACGTTAAAGGTTCAAATAGGCTATAAATATTAACATGCAATATCTGGCCTGGAGGGAAGTTCAGTGTGTGTATGTGTGTGTGTGTGTGTGTGTGTGTGTGTGTGTGAGAGAGAGAGAGAGAGAGAGAGAGAGTGTGTAAGTGTTTAAATGTGGAATGAATGAGCGCGCATGCATGTGTGTACAACAATAATACACATTATGCTCTCTGAAAAAGTTATTAATTAAATCAAAGTGCACAAACTGTCCTGGTGAAAATATCAAACTTCAACTTAAAAGTAAATCAAAATAATTTCAAAATAAAATCAGTTATATCAACAGCAGCATCTGCAATCTGTGGTCCATGGGAAAATTGAGTAATATGTCATGAGTCCTCCTCAAGTCCTCGACGAGTCTGGAAGTAGTTTTTACTTTCGGTTATCTAGCTTTATGACGAGCAGAACACTCATACAGCTAGATAACCAAAGATAACAACCCACTTCCCAATCTTCAGCAATAATCCACATGTACATTTCCTCTTCTGGTGTCCAAGTTTCCGTCTCTCAGAACTCAAATACATTAGGCAAAAGTCATCAGGATCCTTTTTTCAAGTCACATTGTGCATTATATTCCTCATATTCCCTTTTTGCCATAGATGGGCCACTATTGCACAGCCCGAACTGTTATACACCCGGTGTAAAAAGGCGACAATTCTTCTAAAAAATGATATATTATCCCAATGTTAATGTCATATTCACTTGACATCAACCAATATTACTGAGTTGAAGCAGGCCTTGAAAATCGCGGGTAAGGTGCAGTCATCCTTGCACAGGGGCCCTAATTTGCAATGCAAATAGCTCCAATCCCACAAAAGGCTCTTTCGCCTCTATTAAGTCGTTGTGGCAGTAGCAATAGATATCCTGTGAGGCCGGCGGAGAAGAAACACGGTAGAGACGGGGGGAAATCCGGTTTCCTGTGGAAAGTGCAATAACGGCACAGGGAATTACGACGCAAATGTTTCGGATTATAAAGACAGGAGCTTTCTCTTTGGCCAAAGAGTGTCAAGTTGTCCTTTCACATCCAGCATGTACTTAAAGGAGAGATAAAGCCGATGACTCTGAGCCAAAGGGTCCGTTCTGCAGGTTGCATGGTCGGTCGGTCTGAAAAGAGTGGGGGAATAAGGGCCATCCCCAAACGATAGGGGGGCTGGGGGTGGCCAAAATATGGACCAACCCCGGTGAGGTCAAAGGCCTCGGACCACGACAATGTAACTGCGATGATGTCATGAAAAAAAAATCGCAAATGCACCCTCCTATCCATGCACAATCTCCATCCATTACACAGAGCGCGCTGGAATAAGTCCGCCTTGCATCGAGCAGTCTGCACGCCTTCTCTCACACAGGGAAGGAAAATGGATGACAGGGAAACCATATGTTTTTTTTTTTTTCTTTTCTTTTTTTTTTTTGCACAGAATGACAGCGATTCAACTGCTTTTAATAGAAGATGCGATCAGATTCAGCACCCATTAAACAATAAAAATGAAACAACTCAATGAAGAGAGCATCCTGGAGCTGCCTGAGCGCCAGCGTCTTCTGTCTTTCCAATGTAGGCTATATTTTC
Organism: Protonibea diacanthus; assembly: GCA_028641955.1. NCBI lineage: Eukaryota > Metazoa > Chordata > Actinopteri > Sciaenidae > Protonibea > Protonibea diacanthus. The sequence goes on from CM053985.1 coordinate 20,725,110, forward strand.
TATTCGCAATAACACGCTACTCGCTCGCTCATAGCTCTCCTTCTCACATATGAGGAGCCGCTGCAGGAGCTAAATTGCTCTCACGTACTCGGTTTTGCGTCGAAATCCTTACTAGCCTCGTGTGTGTGTCTTTTTTTTCTCTCTTTTTGTCATCGTCGCATCCGAACGGTATAGACTACAATGATATTCACGCTGGCGAAGTCGCCTCACGCGAAAATAAAGCCCAAGCGCTTCACCGTGTCCGCGTGTCAACCCCGCTCACTTTCCCACAGAAATGTAAGTAGTTAACCGATAGCTCAGCACAAATGGGTCAATATATAGGATCTTTGTAACTGAGTCAACAATAACAGGCAGTGGAACATGTGATGGATCATGCGCAGGAGCATGCGACTGCAGGTTACCGAGTCAGTACCTTGTGCACAAGTTTGATTTCTGTTCGGACCATAAAACACTTCCCGTTCAGAGAGGGGAAAAAAAAGTTAGCCTCTGACAGTAATCCACTCAATTCATGTGTGTCTGCATGTGTGTGTGCGCGCGCGCGTGTGTGTGTGTGTGTGACAGAGGAAGGGAACAATCAGGTGGTGACAAATTAACACCGTATTATTTGTCGATGGCATCATCAGCTTTTTTTTTCTTCTTCTTCAGGTGTCCCATTCACTTGCTACAGTTTTACATCTGCTTCTCAAGTTTACTCTCGTTTCGTCGGTGGGAGGGGCAAAGCAGAGGTGTTTTAATGAGCAAATATGAGTCACAGGGCCTGTGCATTTCATTAAGGACTTTACTATAAACAGCACCCTTAAATGTTCACTCACAGCTATTGCACTCTATTTCCCTGTTTCTGTCAGCCCCTTTCTAAATAAGATATTCCACCTGCGACACATGACACAAGCTAGCAGTCTGGATTTGTCCAAATGTCACTTGTACAATGGAAAATACTCAAAAATCACTAATTTACGCATATGTTGTTCATCTCTTTATTTCTCTTCATCGTCAGATGTCCCACATTCACAATCATTCTGTTCCCCTGATTTGGATCTGATGAATGATGGACGTAAGGCCAACTTGATATCATTAAGATGAACATTACAACGCACACCTCATTAGGGTAAAGGAGGCTTCAGAATAGGCCTCCCACACAGAGGCCACGCTTTAATCACAGCACACCATTTTTTAAACTTTAAACTTACAACCTGCTGATCCTCTTGAAATTATAATAAGGTGTATTTCCGTGAAGGTTAACGATACAGTGCTGAGAAGCCAAAAATATAAAAAGGGCGCAATTCTGTTCGTATTATCAGCTCAATTATTTGAACAGACGAGGCTTTCGTGCGTAATTACGCCTGGATAAACAATACAATGAACGCTTTGTTTTCAAGACATTGTGTGACGATTTAGGTGACGTTCTTCATTCAGTATAAAGCGAACTTTTTACTTTTGTGTCAGCACAGCATTTCAACTCGTTTGATGAAGATAAATAAATGTCCTGCAGAATTGTAGGTCTGATGTGTTGTTGTGCGTAAATGTGTCCATTTTTATTATTTCTCTGCGATAAGCTCAAACACCTCGCTCCCGAAGTCACATTTCTCACAGTGTGTCGAGACCACGCTCACTGAAGACAGTATCTTCACCGATATTAAAAATCTGCCTGATGTCAGCCTAATAATAACGATTATTTCAGGCAACATCAGTTTTAACGAGGCGTTCTGTTTTCAAAAAGTGGAGCATCAGAAGCAGATAACCAGAGACGCATCTGCTTCCAGGAATACAGCCGAATAAACTCTAAAGTGAACTTGATTGCAGGAGGCAGAATATAACGAGAGAAGCCGGCCATAAAGTGCACAATATTAACGTGATCAGTATTAGTATATATCGTACAGCTGAGGCCGACTTTACCAAGTCATTTGGAGTTTATAGGTTCTTATAGGTGCCAGAAAAGTCTTATCAGTGCGCCCTAATTCCAAAGTGTGAGAGGAAACATTCACCGTCACAAACTTCACATTCCCTTCTAAATACATAAAATCTCACCACAAATCATCTGTCCTTATCAGCTCTTAGCAAGACATCTACAAATGCTTTGTATTTCCTATCGATAACCGTATATTTCACTTTTGCGCACAAGGGAAACCTTTACGCACACGATTGCCTCTACGCAGCTTATTAAATCAGCCACAAAAGTTGCACTTACTTCCTAAAGGTGAGTCAAATCACTGCAGTCGACCAGAAAGCGTCCCAGGCAGGAGAAGAACAACGCTGTTCAGTTTGGTCCGTGTGTACCGTGATGTGGTATATGTTCCCCTCAAATATCCCAGCCGTATTATTTGGTGGGGGGGCATCACTTTAAAATTGCCGCTAACACTCAGTAGCCTGCATTAGGCGTGCTTCAGCTGCTCTGTGCAAAGCATGAGCATATCCCACATGATAGACGAAGAGAAGGAGAAGGAGGGAGGGATGGGGAGAGGGAGAGAGACAACTTTCCCATAACGTCTACAAGCACCAAATAGAAAAGTGCATGCACAGTTGAGCTCTCAGAGTGTGCAAGTTTTTTTTTTTCTCTCCCTGTTGGTGGTGGGGTGGGATGAGGAGGGAGGGGGTGACGATGATGATGAGGAGGAGGAGGGAGGGGTGGTGGAGGGGAGGGGTGGGGGGGGTGAGAGGAGAGGAGGGGATGTAAAGTCCATCCTTCTGTGTGAGGAGAGGACGTGCTCTGAAATTCAAACAAGTTCCCTCGGTTCTTTTGTTGCACGCACGAACTGAGGCAGCATTGTTCGCGGTTTGGCGTGGACCTCTCCCTCCTTTTCCCCTGACCAGGTTACGAAGTGAGCCTCGCAGTTGGGTGGTAATGAATTTGCTGCAGGCGCTTCGCTAACACGCTTTGACAAACGGAACGCATTTACCGGTTTTCAGACAGTGGGGAAATGATTTGCTATATGCAATTCCCAAACAAAGTCTAGAATCAGGTCTATAATAAAAAGAAAAGGGAAAAAAATACACCACTTTAAACTTCACTCAAAGGGGTTTGATTGGATCTGTGTGTACAGCACAGGCCTATACTGGACTTATGAATTCACCTTGCTCCCAGTAGCCTAATAAGAGGTAATCTTATAAGACTCACACATAAGCGCGTGTGCTCCCTCCCAAAGTGGACTCACACACACACACACACACACACACACACACACACACACACACACACACACACACACACACAGTAACACACAGTCTGGAGAGAGAGAAAGGGAAAGAAGAAAGATAAGAGAAATCTTTCACACACTAAAAAAAAGTTAGAATGAGGTGACCTACTTGTCAGTATAGCCTACCAGTAGCCTGTGTCTTCAGCTAATTCTCTTGGTGATGACATACTTTTTTTTTTTTTTTTTTTTTGGTTTTTTGTGAATATATTATAAAGCTCGACTTTTTCCTGCAAAAACGAGTTGGAGCGCTTGACTCTGCAAGAACACCACTCCTCTCTGTCTTTGGTGCAGAAGCGTCAGGCTACACCTGCTCAATTATTTTCACAATTTTCAGATATTATTAAAAAAAAAAAAATCCCAAATGTTATTTTACTTAATGTCTTAGAAAGAAATAAAAAACAAAACAAAACAAATCAAATGTCAGAAAATCATCATGTGACTGAAGAGACAGCAAACGCAAAGCATCCTTTCTTACATTACTCCCCCCCCCACCCACCCTCTTTGCCTAATTGCAGGCGTATCCATTAGATTCAACCGGATTCACGTTTTAGTTTAACAGCGAGGGCACGTTCAATGACGTAGACAAGCATATCAGCTACGTGCAGCCATATTTAAATACATCAAGGCAATTAGCGCATCAAAATATGCAAATCCCGCTTACTACATAGTCCGCCCGGCTGCAGTCGGAGTAATTCCCCCCCAGCCTGTTCTTGGGTGTTTGATTGCCGTTTTGAACGCCAACATAGTCTTGTTTGTTTTTCCAAGAGGCTTCGTTAACGTGAACGGGACAGAAGGGAGACATGAAGAGAAGGGGAACCGTGGCTCCTGCGTGGAAAGCCGCCCATGCGTAATGAGACGACCCGCTCCGCCATTCTCAATTCTCCGACGCCGTTGGCTCTGGTGTGCGTATTATTTTTAATATTGATGCATATTCAGTGGATAGATTTGCATTCCATACTTAACGCTCAGTGTTTATCTTTACATGCCTTTGCGTTTACGCAGGTGTTTTGCGTCTTATAGCGATGACATTTATTACCTAAAATGTCAGACTCTATATTCATATTGTAGGTTAATATCATATTTACTGCAGTAGAGCGACATCGGCGGCACTGTGGTCTTAATAGCTTAGATATTTAAAAAAAAATCTGAATGATGTAAATCGCCGTAAGCCTTTGAATACTCAAATACAGCATGCATGAACAAAGAGCTCTCTGGTGGGCAAACAATAGAGCTGATTCAGAGGTAATACTGAGGAGGTGATACTTTAAGATCGACACGAGCTGTGGCTCATAACAAGAGAATGACACGGCTTGTGCGGAAACTAATAACCAAAAAAGTCTCCTGCCCAGTTTGTAAGAAATCCAGTGACGCAGCGCTGACATTTAGGCTACAATTGCTCAGGCTGTCTCCTCGGTGTCCGTGCACGCGCACAGTGGTGCCAGGGCGGAGCGCGCGCCTGCAAGTGCAGCTGCTCTTAGAGAAATACATCTACAGTAATCACATAATATGAAACAGAAGACAGACATTTCCATTTAAGCACTTTTACTTTGTCATTTGTTTCCTTCCTCGTTAACAAAATCTGCACTTACTGCATCGTCCACAGAGAAATCTTCAGTCAAGCGTTTTAACTTACCTCCAATTAACAAAATCCAGTGGTGCCGCAGCTCTAAGTCGGTGCTTGGTTACATTCGACGTTTCTATCAAGTTGATGGGACGATTTTTTTCCCCCCAGGAGGGCAAACTTTCTGCTATCAGCCAAAGCAGATCCAGTCCCTATAGGCTACTCCCCTCGTCATTGAACCTTGCTCTTAAACTGCTCGTGGCTCAACACCACTGGTCAGGCTGGCTCCACGTAAAGATATTCAAAGCCACAGGAGTCCCTTACCCCACCTATGCTGGGCTCCTCACTCTAGAAAAAAAAGTAATATTTACGCATTACTTGTCCTGAAATATTAGAATGTTACGTTACTTATAGGTTGCCCAATGGGAGCTGTAACAGTCTGCTCATCATCTTCTGCTGTGTTGCCCACGTTTCTATGACCATCTTCCAAAATGTAAAGGACACACACACACACACACACACACACACACACACACACACACACACACCTTTAAAAAGAAAAATAAGCAAGCTCGTTTATCAGAGTGCTAAAGGGCGTGTGGTGTTTTGTTCTAGACGAATCAAACTAATTCTTCCAGTAAGATGTCGGTTTTTGTTTGGTTTTTAATGATGTGTGCGGAGTTTTTATAGGAAGGGGTCCGGAAAGGTTTGTAGATGATTTAATAAAACTAATGTACGCTCTTTTTATTGGTGGGTTTAATCTCACAAAAAAAAGAAGCATCTTTGAGTAATTAGTCAGCATCACTTCTTTCTTGGAAAGGTTTATAAATCACATGATGTCTTCACTTTATCTTTTAAAACAACTGCATCTGTGCTCTTGAACACAGACTGTAGGCTGCACGTCCAGAGTTTGTAATGAAGGCTGAGGAGGCAGAGCAGCCCGCTGTTCACTCATCCTCATTTGAATCGCGTGTGTAGGAGAGACACAATTTATGGACTCCGGCTATTCTCTCCGCTCCTGTTAATTAAACCTCTCGGTTGTGTTTAATTTAACGACCTTTTGTCATAATAGAGCCACCAGGCCGCGTGTTCGAGTCCAAGAAAAGCATCAGGTTCACAGATTCTAAACAGATGAGATGAGGTGGTTAAAAACAGGGACGAATGAAATAAAAATCATTTGTTTTATTCATATTTTTATCTCCATATCAAAATGCTCTCATGTGGAGACAATCCAGCATTTCGGCTACCAGCAGATTTTTTTTTTCAAATATTTCACTGAAAACGAGGCGAAAGTAAAATAAACGTGGAGCGTATTTTTTCTTCTTCAGAAATTGTGGGTGAGACAAATGTCAGATATTAAAATAAATTATTATTAATATTTTTTCTGCCAGTTTTAGGCCATACGTCAGACTTCGGTGCAGTTTGAAATAGACACAGACGAGCTTCGTCTGTCACTGGAAACGTTTTTGAAATTGGAGAAATGAAACACCTCCAAGTTCAGGAAGTTATTTGTGAATAGTGAACCTGGTGGTTGTGAAGATGTGAAGCGTCCTCTGCACCGTGCGTCTGTCCTTTAAGGAGACAGACAAGTCCAGAGCATGCATGTGCATGTAAGAGCTGCCATTGTTTTATATTGTTATTAATAATAATGTAATAATAATAATAATTATTATTATTATTATTAATTACTGCTACATCACTGTTGTTTTGACTTTCAATAGAAACTCTCCCTCTTTTTATAATCGGATCTTAAACTATAACAGATTCAAATGATCAGGGAGGATTATTCCACTCACACTGACACTAACCATGAGAAATGTTGGTGCTGCTGATTAGATGAGTACACCGGCTTATTTGTGTCTGCTCGATCTACATGGATGGATTTGGAAACTGAGGGTGAGGATGAGGAGGAGGAGGAGGAGGAGGAGGGGTGTGTGTGTGAAGGTTAGGGGTGGAGGGATGGAGGATGGAGGATGATGGAGGAGGGGGTGGGTGTTCGACTAGACGACTAAGTGGTGACATCTAGTGGTGATTTTCGAGAATGTTGATGATGATGAGGAGGGGGAGAAAAAAAAAAAAAAAAAAAAAACGTGGCCACCCTCGCCTCTGTCACTGGAGTGTGTGCGCCACACCTGCTGGCCCCGTCACTTCACCTATACGTCTAATCACGCAGATGACTGCGTGTAAAATTTCATACACGATGCATGCATGTGCACGACTTATAAAAACCTTTTTGTCGAAGTCTAAATGGCCACACAGCTCACTTTGACATGACTGAACACATCCGACAGAATCCGTCAATTATAGCCTGAATTGGAGCATATTGGGCATGCACTTCCGTTACTTTAAAGTTGCCTTTAGGCTTTTATTAAATTTAAATATGCTGTATTATATATTTTATTTATATAAAAATGTATATTTTCTGCCCGCTCTTTCATATTTTCACGCATTTTTTGACCTTCCTCTCTGTGTTTATTAGAGTTTAACAAGAGATGGATCAGACATAACCTGTTTGCCACCTCGAGCGGGGGACGCGTCTCACATCAGTCTGACCTTCAGAGAAACTGTGAGAGCTGTTGATGATTTCTGACAACTAATAAATGATACTGTGCCTAGAGAGAGACTTTCGAGTGTCCCCAACACTGGCTGCTAAAATTAACCCTTCAAATTCACAGAAACGGCTGTAAAGTCATGAAACAGTGGAGGGGCTCCATGGAGTGCGGCCTAATTACAACCTGCGAAAAACACGTCAGAGTAACCCAGTTCATACACTGCAGGAGAAAAAATCCCATGAAGTGTAAATGTTTAGCAACAGAGACACACAGATCCTCATCTGGACGTTGCAGCAATACAGGAAATGAAATATACAGTCATGGTAATGTCATATAAAGTAACTTTTGAACGCGATAAATTATAAATGATGTTATTATCATTATATTAACGCGTTTATAGAGAATAATTATAAAATGCTCGACACTGTCAAATGTTTGGGATTTCGTTATGTTCGATTCTGCGCACAGTCCGGCTAACAGCTGTGATGATGATGATGAAGGTGCGTTACACTACACGTGAGATTAAAAAGAAAAATCGGCCAACCTGCTCGTTTCACTCAAGTTTCTGATTTTCTTTCTGACTGTGCGTCTTTTAAAAATAAAAGAATCGACTCCAATCTTTAGAGTGCGACACAATATATGTTTATGAGTGTTAATTATTATTATTATTATTTTAAGATGGAAAATCTCGCTTCCAAATGAACAATATAATGGGAAGAGTCGCAAAGAAAAGCGGAGTTTAACTGTGATATTTTGACAGAACGACTTTTTTTGTCTCGTTTTTTAAATAATAAAAGATTTAAAAAAAAACAAAAAAAAAACAGATATACAATAAAATGCATCACGATGATAAAAACGAGTGCTTAAATTTATTTCATACAAGCATTTACACGTTCAGTAAACGGATCATGACACACTTTTCCCCTTTAAAATCGTTTAATGTAACTGACAGGACTGATTCATTTAAAGGCGACACGTGTCTCTAAATACGTTTGAGTGAGTCCAAAGATAAACGTGTCTTTAATTAAAGCTCAGGTTCGTTTTCTGAACTTGTTCCTGTCAAACTTTGACTTCAAGACCACATTTTAGTTTTATGAACGTGGAGTTCTGAAAACAGGATGGCGTAAACCAGATTCAGACGAGACAAATAACTCATATGTATATTAATAAATCATATATATATTAGCACATATTATTTAAAACTAAGTTGATAGATGTTGGATAGCGTACAGTGGGAGAACAGGACAGGTACGTAGAGCTCGTTGTCGAATTTCAAAGACACTGAAGGTTTCTATAAGGAAACATCTATTTTAGTTTAACCTGCATGTTTTTATCCTTCTGCTGTGTAAGTGACCAGAGGAGCGTTTAAGAGAACATTTCATCATTTTTAGAAAACATCCAAACGCGAAACACACAAAGGCCTCCAGAGAGAAATGTGTCTAATCTTTTAGGAGGAGTGTTTGCACGCTGACAACGTGCTGCAATCATCATACAATCACCTCTTATTAAATGTAACTGTTGTTTATTGATTATTGTATTTCCAGAAGTCAGGGATGCGTCAGCCACTGCCATTTAAATTTAACACGCAGTTCTGCACAGCTCTTTTCTGTGCGTCAGACACCCCCACCTGACTGTTTGGAGGGGACCAGAAAAAAGGAAAGAATTTTACTGAATGAGCTCTTTCTTCCTCTTTCTTGCTTTTCTCTCTTTTCTTCCATCTTCTTCTTCTTTTATTCAGTCCTGGAGTATAGGCCTAGACCATTTGTGTGTGTGTCTGAGTGTGTGTGTGTGTGTGTGTGTGTGTTAGGAGAATTTCTCACATCTTTGTGATTTGTAGGAGCAGATCACTGTGTTTGCATTGTTTACGAACATGTGAATATAATGTCTATATATTGTGTGTAGCATGATGTATCACTGTGGGAGACGACGCCGCTGTAATGTTAAGTAAGATAAACTTTGGCTTTGAATGTCAAATAAATGTCGTCAGTATGAATATTTCTGTTAAAATGCCACATTTTATAAATGTAAATGGAAGCAAATGTGAAAACGATGCCGCTGTCATTATTTCAATGTCATATAATTTATATTGTCTTAAAGTGAAGCTGCTGCTGCTGCTGTAGTACCATGCACTGACTTCCATGTATGAAGGTAACTTTTTTTAAGAGATGCATGCAGAAACAAGTCAAACACAATGAAATCACACCAAGTCACATCAGGATAACTAAGAAAGCCAGTAACTTTACTGAAATCTCTGCAAAATACAAATAGCCTTTCCCTCCAGCAGAGGAGACTTTTATTTCATCCCCATACGTTTTCACTACATACAGCTGAATCAAGTCCCTTGAGTTACAGAGATGTGGATTTAATTTAATACCATCTTAGTCTCAAGTGGCGACAAAGGCCAGCTTATGCCGCTGAAAGCCGCTCTTGCGTTCCAGAAAACATTAGTTCCAAACCTCCCCCATTTTCAGGTTTATACAAGCTACATTTGATACTACAGACTGACTTTTTTTTTTTTGAAGCATTGTAACATATTAATCTTTTTTTTTTTTTAAATTCCTTTTTCAGCTTTTGAATACAACTTAAATAAACCACAAACACGGTGGAGCAACAGAGAATCCCACCTGAATATAGGGACCTTAAGCAATGGTATTACATGGTTATTACACATGGCTGTACAGTTGTATGGTCTCCCCTTTTCACTGCAAGTGACTTTATCAAAACATCAGCTGAGGTACTGCTTGGGTCAATTTTGAGGTACCAACATTTAGTCTATTATAATAATGACAAAGAACAACTGATCAACAGGTGATGAAAAAGAATGGCTTCAAATTTAACAAACACAAAAAGGAAAAAAAAAACAAAACAAAAACAACAAAAAAATAAAGACAAGTTTTCTTCATGTCTTTGGTTAAAATTATCGTCAAACTACAGCACTGTAATTAACCATGAGAACACGTTGGCATTATATTTGTAGCGCGGTAATAAGTGGGTCGTGTGTTTTGATCAAGTGGACAGCAAGCGTGCATTTCACATGATCAGGCCTGAATGATTCTGTTGAGTGAATGACAGATTGTATAACCTTTTCAATGCAACGCACAGGGGGGACAAAACAGGTAAATTACTGTGGTTTGTATCGACAATGCAGCTTGATGTCCAGCGCTACATTTGACTGACTGAAATTGAAATGTGAAACCGATTGTACATTTGAGCAAATTCTTTTATTGTTTTGTTTCAATGCTTGCAAAAACCATAAATGAATGTGAAAATAAAAGTTGAGTTTACAACACAGAAATGCCACTGGCTTTGGTTTCTCCACACTTACGCTGCCTGAAACATCATGTTTTATTTTTTTTTTTCTCAACCTTTTTGTATTGAATTTTAAAAAAAGAGAAGAACACCATTATAGAGGCTCTGCCCCTGTTTGACTACACAGACTGTATACAGTAACAACATAGTGAACCTGCATGAAATATGCACATAGAAATATCATAACACTTAAGTGACAGCAGATACGGGAGTGGGAGGCAGAGAGATATGTGGCTAGTTTCATTGTTTAAAAAAGAGAAAAATCAAAACAGCTATTTATTTAAAATAAACAATTGTGCTTCGTTCATACCAGCATGATCAATCTGTCCTCGTGTATCTGACGCTGAGCTGTCAGTGACATGTGGTAAATGATGTGGAGTCCTGTTTTGAAGAGTGGAACATGAGGAGTCACAGGATGACACGGGCTCAAATTAACTTTGTAAATGATCGGGGATAATTACTCACAATGCGCTTTGGAAAATTCTATTACGTAAATATGATTCAAAAGAAAATTTTACAGATTGTGTCTGGGCTCGTGTGACGTCTCGAGCACAAGCTAGGATTGTGGTGATGATTTGAGATGGCAGATAATGTCAAAAAACATGTTTTATGAGATTAACTCTATTAAATTAGATAATTAGGCTTATAAGAATGAAATATCTGATGCATTAAAAATGCATCTAGACATGGATTGAGGGTCAGTCATATTTTCTCATCAGTATGACAATCATGTACATCATGTGTCAACATTTTTTTCTGTGTCATCCTCAGTTCCAGTCTCTTGACATTTTCCACTAACAGGTTGTTTTTTTTCAGCATTCAGGCCTGTCTTCCCTCCGTCACACAAACCCTGGCAATGCTTTCCAGCTGGTTTTTAAGGTTAGACTAAATACACCCCTGAACAGCACTGTTCAGGGCTCAAATGAAACAAACCAGACAACATGTGCAACTGCACATAAAAACTCCACTAAGAAACCAACAAAAATCATTAGTATATATATTTATATATTAGAAAGCTATACACAAGCATGTTAATTTCACAGATTTTTTTTTAAAGATTCTTAATATTACCATTATTATATATAATTAGAAATGCACGTTTAAAAACAAACCTCTACAAAGATAAAACAGTTCAGCAAAGCATTGGATCTGTCTGTTTTTCATGGCTTAGGGCGTCAGAGCCCTGTCATTTCCCCTCTGGGTGAACTATCCATCTCTTATTAGCAAAGCTATCAAAAAACACATTCTGGCTTATAGAAACTACAAAAAGCCACAAAAATGCTTTGCATTGTATTCCTTTCATATGAAAATATAAGCAAGTGTATCGTACAATTGTTTTTTATTTTTCCTTTTTTTTTTTTTCGTTTATTAACACTGAATATTAATACTAGATCCAGAGTTTTCTTGATTACACTAACGTAGCTCTTAGATCAAAGGGTGGTCCTCGCTCGGCTCCGGTCTTTAAGGGGAGCGCTAAAATCACCAATCAAGGTTCCACACGTCTAGCATTGGGTCTGCCTGTTTACCTGTACAATCCTTCAAATGTTGCATAATAGCTTTTTCATTTAGTGAGTAAATAAATCTTGTAATGTCTGGCAACTTTTGACCCCTGCCCCTTCCCCCCTTGACCCTCTATTTACATAAATACGTTGAACCTGCAACATGACATCATCTAATGTTAACACACATTTTTGCAAGGGAGAACTGCAGAGAAGGTATATAGCAATGAAACTGACACTGTACACATGTATTGTCTGTCCAACTCAAGTGCTAAGGTGTTTTCCACTGGACACACTCACTCTCATGTTAATGTTTTTTTTTTTTCTTTCTTTTTTTTTTTTTTTGTCTCTAGTCACTGATATATCGCTGAGGCAAAGTGTAAGTACGTTTTATGAAACAGAGTACCTGACTATTTTTTTTTTTGTTTATTTGTTGATATGCATATATGTACACATACACACACGTGTAGAGATATATGCATACGTGATTCTTTTTATCCACACACAATACAATTTATGCATAGTTCCCCAACAAAAATACCCCCAGATCCCATCCCAACCAACACCCACCCTCCCAAACCCCCATAACAACACCCCACTGGTTTATATAATGTCAATATGTATAGCACACACACACTCAGCAAAAAGAAAAAAAAAAAAAGAAAATAAAAAAGGAAAAAGAAATTACAAACATATTTTGGAAAAGGGCTGTCCCTTTTCTTTCCTTCAGCGTTAAAGAGATAAAAGGAGAGAGGCCATGGGGTTGGGTGGTGAGTGACTCGTGATATCGAGTGAGAGGAGGAAAAGGAGGGAGTTGACTTGGGGGGCATCGTAACGCTGCGTTGTCGGGGGCTCAGGGCAACTCGGGGCACTGCCGGGGAGAGGACAGAGCTATCATGTCGCCCATCCTTCTGACAGGCGCACCCGTTTGATGGAGGGGCTCTCACGCTCATCCAGGGCGGGCCGGGCCAGTCCCAGAGGTGAGTGGAACTCATTCCTGTGCTCATCACGGTCGCTGCCCTCGTGGGAACTGCTACAACTGCTCAGGCTATCAACGGGGGAGCGTCCCGAGTCCTGGCGGGACGAGGGGTTCTGGGGAGTTGGTACCCCACCACCGTAGCCCCCCGGTGTGCTGCTGGTGCGATCTCTAGGAGGAGAAACAGGTTCGGACTTGATGTGCAGGCTTTGAGCAGAGGGCAGGGAGAGATTTGAACCCTGACATAAGTGAGAGCTAGAGCAATTTCTGTAGGAGGGAAAGGAAACGCAGGGGGTTACAGAATTACAGAGCAAGAATTAAGGTGATCTTTAAGTCAGTCTGTCATACGCAAACATGCATGCAAGCATACACACACACACATACTTCTGCTCAAAATACAGAGGGGTGTCATTTTTGTGTTGGACCTTGCAAAAAGGCTGAAATCAGTGAGCGACTTCTCAAAAAATAATCAAGTGATAATTCATGTGTTACATCATGCATCCACACAACACCTCAAATTAAGCTCAGCGCACTCACCCTAGCTGGCCGAGGGCTGAATGCTGCATGTTCTGAATGTGTTGCTGTTGCCACCCGCTCATTGAGCCGAGGTGAAGGGAGCTGCCGCTGTTGAAGCCAGACAGGGAGGACAGGTCTGCGCTATTCAGGGAATACTCTGTGTACAAACACACCGGAACAAAGGAGAGGAGGATGGAGATTATAGGTTGTTCAGAGGAGTTCAAACAAAGTCGCGCAGAGAGTGCAGCTCTGATAAACGCTGCTGTGATGTTACATGGATGGCTTCTCATGAGTGTTGGTTGGTGTGACAATAGCACCCTCTGCTGTTGGATTGTTGTATAACACTTAAATCTGTAGAGGAGGTTTCAGACATACTGTATACTCGAGAAGAGTTAAATTATAATTATAGATGAAGATATAAACCAAAACTTAATTTGCTATTTGGTTATAACACTGAGTAACATATATAAAACATATCATAAAATAATTGTAGATAATGAGCCTGTCTTATTGGACACATTAGAAATGAATATACAGTATATACTTTGTATATATGTTGTACATACCGGTACCATAAGAAGTAGAGATGGCAGATGGGTAACCGCCCATGCCTTGTCCTGGTAGAGTGGGAGTTGCTACTGATACCACAGGGGTGGCCAATGACTGAGCAGACTGAGAGTTGTTTATTCTCTGGTTCTGTGACAGAGGAAGGGAAGATACAGAGAGAGCAAGAGAGACGGGAGAGGCTTGAGAACATGAAATCAACTCCCAGACAAAACAAACAAAAAACTGCAATAAACCAAGAAAGTTTTTATTTTTTTATTTTCTTCGTTTCTTTCTTTCACTCAACAGATGCTGAGAGAATGAATGTGATGCCAACTTCTGGGGAAATTAATCACTTGACATGCGGCACGGCTGAACCCTGCCAACCCTATCATTTACCACCCTTTCCGAGGGCCCACTGTCGCTATAGTAACACCATCGGTCTCCACAGCAACGCAGGGTAGCGACGGCAAGGGAGAGGCACTTTACTGTAGCAGAGGGGAGGGTTTGGCAGAAAAGAATGGGGGTTTGATGCAAAATGAAAGTGTACTCTTTTGTTGCCCTTCATTTTTACATTCGGAGTAATAAAAGCTGTGAGCTGTACGTGTGAAGCGCACGACTGTACGCAGGCGAAAAGATAAAATGAAGGAAGGGAGGAGTAGATACACACGGGCTGAGGCAGAAAAGAGGCCAGGCTGCTCTTACACTGATACACCACTGGATGGCACTATGTGCCCTCACAAAATGTCATGTGGGGTGACATTGGAGCCTTCAGCAGAGTCAGCAACAATAAAGGTGAAAGTTTCTCTAGAGCTGGGACTGCTTTTCTCAAAAACGCTGTATCTCCATGTAATAATCTCAGTAGTGATAGCACAAATTGAATGCAAATTAAGAGGTCAGACTCAGGTGACTGTGACGCTCTCAGTTCTACGAGGCACACTGTGCACTCAAGAGCTACATATCCAGTTTCTGATTGGAAAACCTTCAAAGTTTCAGATTCTTAAGGCCCTTTTAGGGATATTTTGATTTTTAAATTTGAGTGGCAGTCTGACTTACCAATAGCAGATCGACATCCTCAGACTGACGGCATTAAAAGTGGAGGGTAATAAATTCAAATTAGTGAGTGCAAGTGAGAATATATTAGTGATAGCTAAGTGTGGATCTAGGGATGGGGCTGCTGTAGGATTGAGCCAACGGAAACAGAACTAATATGAAAAAAGAACTATGAGACACCTTATTAGAAAGTCAGGAGAAAGAAATATCAGGCCCTATAAGCACCAACAGACACAGCAGAGGAAATATATCTGACAGTGTATCAGACTTGGGTGTTTGTTGAAGAAGCTGCCAAGGCACATGAGAAAACAACAAAAATGTCATGTACCTAAAGTTATCGCAAAACATAACCTCATCAACCCAAGTCTGATATGAAGAGATGAAAACCGCACTGAGGACATGAAAGGAAATAAACAACAGCAAAATAGGAAAGGGTATGGGTAGATAGAAGGCAAAAAAAAGGGTGTAGGAAAGGACAAACCATGACAAGAAAAGAGGTATAGAAAGATTACTCACGATGGAGGGCATGTTGTTCTTGGCACCAGGGGGGATGAGCACACGTAGGTCAGGTTTGCGGTTGTTCATGCCTAAGTTCATGGGTGGAGGAGACTTTGCCTGCATGTTCTTGTTCATGCCTCCAGGAGAGACCAGCAGACCTGGCGAGTTGCGATGGTTCCCATATCCATTTCCTGAGAGAGCACAGAAACATTAAATGGTATTAGAACCAAAAACACAGCTACATGTTATTAAACCTGTTTAAGTCTAATGAATTTTGTGAATCCTCCTGTCCGTGATGTGTTTTTTTGTTTTTGTCTCATCTCCACTTCCTGTGGTAGATATTTGATAAGCTCACCAGTCTGAACAGACTTGTAAATTATATTTCATAAAAAAATGGCACACACTGGTGGAGCAGAAATCCAAACAGATGGTTTTGCCTTGATAATCACCACTGTTTGCTTGGTAGTCATAGAGTAGAGTGAAGGCATCCACTTGAAAAGACCTCACCCTCCACCTCTGTCACCGTCAGTTAAGGCTACATGTGCCCTGCAACAGCCAGCGAATCGTGTAAAAACATCTAATTACGGGTAGCAAGACCACAGAGGGATGGGGCCCATCATTTGGCCATCAGAGCTAAACACATGTGCGGTTCTTGCAGACAAAGACCCTGCCTTGGGGTTGCCACCAGATCTGCATTCCCCTAAGTGCGGAGGGCCAAGTGCAGCACCCATTTCCTCCTCAAAAACTGGTGGGGCAAAATCCCAGCAACATCATTAAAAAAAACTGAGAGTGGAGCATTCTTGCGAGCAACATAGTCTTTGTTTCTAACCCAATCCCGCAGGCTGTTTTTCCCCTTACTTCTCCTTCCTTCTTCCAAGGGGTAGAACACAGGGCACTGTGTGGACGTTCCCACTTGAAAGACGGGCAGGAATTATACGTTAGACATAAATGAATTTCCTAATCATATACTCCAGGGGAAAATGAGTCGCAGATGTCTTCCTGGGCAATTTCCCTCGCTGATCTTTGTTTAATTTGAGAGCGAGGTTTTTGTTGTTTGGAAATGAAAAGTCTCAAAAGCTCAATTTGAACAATCTGAAGAGTAAACGACCGCTAGCGGTGAGAGAAAATGAGGCCGTCTGACAGAAAACGAGAAAAACAGTGTGCGAGACTGCTAGTGTGTGTTTGTGCCGCTGCTAGCATGTGATGTGTGAGTCGATGTTCACAACATAGACTTTGTATGTTTTGCTGTATAATTTGCATGCGCATGATTCTTTAAGCATCATTTTTATGTCACACTGAGTGTACATAAGTGCAGTATGACTTTATGAGGCATGCTGTACGACTGCTTATGCAGGAGCCGTGCATATGGATGCACGTGTGTGTTTTGTATTGGACCCTCTTAGTTCCAGTGTCAATCTCACATTAGCAAAGAGGCAGCTGCCTCTTCAGTTTTCCCGCTCTCTCATTCTCATGGCTGGCCCTTTGTGAGATTGAGTGGGTGCATGTGGAGATAGATGAATGAGACCTCACACACACATAAAACACGCACACACACCGCACATACACACACTTTAGTAAATAACCCAGCAGGAAGTACATCAGTGTTTCTGTACAGATGAATAAAAAAAGAGATTGAGCTATAGAGAGACATTAATACACACTCTGGTCAAGATGACACGGACTCTATCTTGGTGACAGTTAATCAG
This sequence comes from Protonibea diacanthus, assembly GCA_028641955.1. Taxonomy (NCBI): domain Eukaryota; kingdom Metazoa; phylum Chordata; class Actinopteri; family Sciaenidae; genus Protonibea; species Protonibea diacanthus. The sequence goes on from CM053985.1 coordinate 20,742,514, forward strand.
ACATCTGTGTATTGCCACCCTGTGGAGATGGCTGCAGTCCAGTCAATTATCTGCAAGATGGCAATGATCAAGAGTGGCAGAGGCCAGTCCTTAAGCACTTCAGAAGTAAAATCCTTAGCTAATTAAGCTAATGAAGGAAAAACTGTGACTCAAATCTTTCTATTCTGTTGCTTGATCACTCTGATTTTAGTACAGTTACATTTTATAGTGATGCGCTGAGTACAGTATCAGCTGGAGACATGACATCCAGCGTACACTTCTACTCTCCTCCTGCACGGCCGAGCTGCGGCGCAAGCTGGCGTCAACCGTTTAGAGGAAGTACCAAAAACCCGCTCGGCCAGGATTCTGCTCTGCTGCTGTATAAAACTCGCACACAGAGAACAACACCTGATCTGAGATTCAGATAAACAGCTTTTTTGGCTATTTCTGAGGTGTGTGGGCCTCTGAGGTCAGAGCTGACGGATTGCAATCTGTCTTTATTGGTGCCATGGTTACAACTTAGCACACCTCAAGATGCATGTATTTGTTTGACAAGGCCCCCCTCCACAGAGTGTTCGTTCTTTCTTTCTCTCTCTCTCTCTCACACACACACACACACACACACACACACACACACACACACACACACACACACACACGAAGGAGAGGTGTGGTTAAACTCATGTACATTTTACTGTTACTGAACAAATTTCTGATGTCCTGTTGTGGTCTAACAGGCGCTCTCCACTCTATTCCCCATACACACACTCTTCCGTTGCGGTTTGGCCAAATGTGCATTCAACCCTGAATTCTCCAACTGATCTAAGGTGTCACAGTCGTGCTTACAACTTGCAGGCCTACCGTTGATGCGAGGTGCTGCCAAGATTGAGACACACACCGTTTGATCTGCTGAACCTGACTTGTTGTCAGTTCTTGCATGTGTGCTTTTTAAGCTTGTATTTCTGTGTAGTTTTGACCAGTGGTGTCTTAACTCATTTGAGGGAGTAATTGGTGTGTGATCAAGGTGAGAGGTGACAGTTTCTCGTTAATTCCTCGCAGTGCTTTGGTGAGCAGAGTGCTGATTGGAGCATAGATGACAGCTACATAATTGCACAAATGGAGGTGGGAGGTTTTTACAAGCTGGGGCCTTGGTCCGGAGCTCCCTTCATCAGCTCTCTTTCTCTCCCTTTCACTCACATTCTGTCTCTTTCCTCACCTCGTGCTCACTCCCAGCCAGCAAGAGAGATGACAGATTGAACACATACTGTATATAAATGAGCGAACATACACACGCACGTACACACACACACACACCGCAATATTTCCATAAAACGAGACATGATGACTCAGCCTTTCAGTAACATGCCCTATTTGCACTGGACTAGAATTACCTGGGGAACTCGTGTGATTTAGATTTTACCCCTACGTCTGGGTTTCATGCGCGTATTTGTACAGGATAAACAAAAAGTCTGTGTTTCAATTAGATTTACAGGCCGAACCCCGAGGATTATCTTCAAGTATGATTGAAACATAGAGCATCTTCATGCTAATGCTGTAATGAAAACGAACTCTCAAGTTTGTACTTTCTACATGGGGAGTCGAGTACACGATATGTTTAGAGTTCAAGTAGTTTAAGTCATGAAAACACTGTTGCTAGGCAACTAACAACAAAAATGACTTTGCCTCGGTTCCCTTTTAAAAAACGGTGAGTGAATTTGTAACTGCGACATTTAAAAAAAAAAATGTCACAAAAAGAAGGAAAAACAGGCCGAGATAATTTGCTGAGATGACAACTCAGACTAAATGTAATTACACGGAGACCTTTGTTTGGAGGAATATGGTCGGTAATAAGCGGTGGAATTTTAACTTTGCAAATTGAGGACACGGCAGATTCTTACAGGTTCAAGACACAAACAACTTCTGCAATCCTTCCAAACTACAGAAGGATCCCAGGTACTGTTAATTCCACGTCATTTTCTCTCTTTACAGACAGTGGAAACATGACATCTGTGGCACAAAGGAGGTGTTGTGTTTATGTGCATGTCTGAACCACACACATCCACACACACACACACACACACACACACACACAAGGCTCCTCCTATGACACTTAGGCCACGCCACTTAAGACACTCACCCACGGGCCAGACAGCTACTTGTACAATCGGCTTATCAAAACTTACGGTGAGGAGAAGAGGAACATTAAACTAGTCTTTGTGGTGCCACAGTGGCTGGGCCACCTCACACTGAGTCACTTAAGAGGAACATCATTAAAATGGCTGACCAAGTTCACAGAACACTTCCATCTGTGTTCTCCCACTATTTCTACTTTGCACACATGCTTCCACCATCAGTGGATATTCATCATTGGGGTTTCCCCCCCACACGCTCTTTCTCTCTCCCCCCTAGATGAGATTTAAGAGAGCTTTGAATGGAATCTTTTAGCTCCCACATGACTCTCTCCCCGCGTCGTGTTTTTCGCTGCTGCTGAGCGACATACAGCTCTCACAGAGCGCCTCTGTTCCTTCAGCGCGGTGACACAAAGGCTACATTTGAAGCATGCTCTGCAGCACGCCGTCGACGGAACACACGCCACAACAAATGGTCCTGTTGTGTGTGAGATGAGTGACCAGACAGAGAAACCAGGCATTGACCTCTTGTGATGGAGCCCTAGGGACCAGACAAGGCTGCCCAGCTGCGCCCCACTGACCCGACCACTCTCCATTTTTACACTCTGCACTGTACGTCGAGGCTGTAAAATTGAACCCTTTAAAAGTGAGTCGCTTTGCTATAAACTGGGCCTGATGTGTCCTCCGGGACAAATCCACTGACACACAGAAGCTAACAGAAGCTAACACATAAGATTCCTTACACATGTTCCTCAAATATGAGTTGCTCCACTCTCCGCGGGATCATTATAACATGGTGAGCCACTCCAAACACTGAATTAATTTAGTCGCAGACATATGATAGCAGTTACTGTGGAGCGAGTTTGTGTGGCAAAACAAGTTGCTCCAAATGGGAGCTATGGGTGTTGGGTGACAGAGAGAGACAAAACTCAACTCTACACTCAAAAGTTCTGCATCTCTTTTGACTGCCTGTCAGTCAATCTACTGCTTCAGTATACGGTGAAATTTTATTTGTGTTTCCCCCCACTTGTTCTACCATTTTATTGCTGAATACAGGCAGGATGTGTCACAGCCCCAGCACTGGGCAAACATTCCCAGATGAACTCCACGACCACTAACATCAACACATCATGGACAAAATCTGCACTTCGGTTTGGGTTACTATTAGTCATGCATTTTATGGCCCCGAGTGGGTGAGTGGGTGCCATGTATGTGTGTATGTGTGTGTGTGTGTGGGTGTATGTGTGTGTATTAGCAGACAACTGTGTGTGAGAAGAAGAGGAGGCCGTTCTTACCAGCACTGGTGCCTGCGCCAGTGGTGAGGTCAGCACCCATGAGGCCACCTGAAAGATGAAAGAAAGACGAGAGCAAAAGAGAGAAAACCATTAGAGGATAGACACCCACGTAACATCCACTATGACTCCTGTCTCTTACCTTGCTGGCCTTTCAGAAGCTAACTCAATTTAATCACAATCCTCTGTGTATGTGTCGGTGTATATGTGTGCCAGTACATCATATGTGTACTGATACCAGAAGTAATACTGCTTCCCACTCAAACCTTAACACTCTGTGCAACTGGACGATTCGAGTGGATACATTAAGCTGCCGTCCAAGAAAAATGACACATTATTATTTTTAAGCCATGTGAGGTGGAAGAGTGGGAGGGTCCAGAACGTGTGCGGTTTGGTGTGGATGTTGCGAACGCCAAAACTCATATTTAGTTTGTGCTGGCGCTTCTAGCATCCAGTTGTAATGACAGGGTGAGGGTGTGGGCAGCAGCCTTCAGACCAGAGGGACAGAAAAAGGACTTTGGACAACAATAACAAACCAACAGGCCTGATTTGCTTATGTCACCAGCAGCTCAATGCCTATACATAGGGCCAGACATCCCGTGTGTAGAACCTCACACTAAATCAACAAGACTGCGGGCTGGGATTTAATATGATATTAAATCATCAACTTACTTTGAACAAAATACTGAGCAGGCAATATGTGAATATATAACGGGGGGGATGACTTAAGATTCATTCATTGCCTTTAGGTGGAATGTTGCGCGGAGCTGTCATAAAATAAATTGGATGTGTGTGTGTGTGTGTCTGTTAGCATGGCAGACAGGTACACACACACAGTTGAGAAGACAGACAGATGGGATAACAGCATGTACATGGGTGCATGAGTGCATGTAAGCCCGACCTGCATTACCTGCACTGGGGGGTCTGTGAGTAACTCCAGGAGACATGCTGTTTCTCTGTAGGCCATGATGCGCCAGTGGCAACAGGTTGTGGTTGCCTAGGGAACCACCGGGATGGCTGTAAATGAGATTGTTCTGGTTGCTAACGGGAATGGACACAGGCATGTCATAGTTCGATGGGGGCACGGCCTGCTGAGAAAAAGAGGGGAAAAGAGAGACACAGAAACAGATTTGATTAGATGCCGATGATTGTAGCGAGTGAACAAACGAACACAAGGCCTCCGAGTAAAGGAGTGGACTCAGAAAGAGGGAAAGAGACATGACAATTCAGAAACACTCCAGGAACACAAAGGAATTTAAAATGCTTTGACTATCAAGGGTGTTACTCCAGAAGCAGTCAAACACAAAAGAAAAATGACAGGGACAGCCAAGTTCAAAAGGACGAATGGACAGCTAACAATAGACAGCCATGCATAGATGAACGGCAGAGAGAACGACTGCTTAGAAGACAATACGGATGGTGAAATGAAAGGGTAAGTGCCTAGAAAACTCCTCTCAGAGTTACTCAAATTGCACCTCAAGATGATATATGGTTTGTCATTCCATCTTGAAGGAGCATAGGTAGGTTACTTCGGAGGCTACTCGTATCTTCCTGTCATTTACATATGTTGTGACCTGTGACCTGAGGAAATATTGTATGTGGTCACTGCATTTACCCTGAGATGCATTCCTGGCTTATTACATTTAAAAAATAAGAAGGCTATGGTTTACTGGGAATAAAGCCAATGGCATCCCACTGTTCTAAAAGAGCTAAAGATAATTCAGTCTGTCTTCACCTCTCTAAAAAAAGGCTGCAGCATGTCTTGCAAAAGTAGCTTCAAGACTGGAGAACTGAATGCAATTAGGAATAATTTATTTTTCTGTCACATGGAGCTAATGCAAAGTGTTTTTAAGTGGTAGACTCAGATCAGTCAGTAGTCTCATCAAGAACATGAGTAGAGGTAGCCCGTCGGCCCCAGGCGTCTAGTTTGTCATGTTTATTGTGTCACTTGGCAGAAGGGCTTAACCTTGGGAGTGCCCTGGAAGTGGTTGATCCTGCATGTTAGCTTTAGGAAGTAGAAAATAGGGCCCTAAATTACTGCCATGTGTCTCAGTGATGGAGGGAGCGCATCAGGGGGATCATCAGCCCGGCTTACGTGGAAGTGGGATATGTGCCTTAGCACTGCTTCGTCTTCTTCAATTTTCTCCCTTTTGCTAATGTTCTTTTTAACACAGGCCAAATATTATTTCAAAGTACAAAGACGATTACTTTAACCATATTTCACTGTGGGCCTCCGTACGTTTCGCTTTTACTGCAACTTTACACAGGAGTGGGCTAGCCAAAAGCTATGGATGCTTTCTTTTATAACCAGTGAGGGTCTGTCTCTGGTTTTATTTTTTGAAGGCTCTCAGTAATTTCTTCCATCTCAGATTCCGCGTTGGAGTTTTTATACCTCATGACTTCTCTGTGCGGTGGGGGAGAGCGAGGGGAGATGTGTCTGCGTGCAGATTTCCGTGTACACACACCCCATCGTTGGGTGTGAGGGCCCCGTCTGTAAGCTGTCCTTTAACCGGTGCCATCCTTCCTGTTTTCACTCATCTTCCTCCTCCGCCTCTCCCCACAGTCTCTCAACAGTCCCCTGCAATCCAGAGGCCCAGTGCTTGGCAGCCACCCTGACCACACACTGAACTGCCACTTGTTGTGTGCAGAGTCTCCCCCCACCAACCCCGAACACCACCACCCCTGCTGTTCCACCCCCATCCCCACCCAACTCCGATCCCAAACCCACTCCACCCCGCCACGCCACCCCAGCTCACCAACCACTGCCATGCTTCTAACCACATCTCCCCCTGCTCCACGCGGCTTAGACACTACTGTTCTTCTCTGAATCATCTACCATGGAATTATCTCTTTCTCTGTGAGGCTAGAGCACTAACCACTCCAATATGGTGCTTTGTGAATGAAGGGCAGGCTCAGTTTACATAGAAAGCAGCCTTTATTTTGTGGTTTCTGGCAGCTGGTTATAGATTAGATTCTTCTGCAAAATTAACACTATATTATATAAATCCAGGGGCTGACATGTGTTGACATATCTATGTCCGCTAACAAAAATGCTTTTTTAAAGATGATCTTGCCTTCAATTGTTTTAACAAAGACGAGACATAATTGAGTTTTTTGAGGTACGGAGACATGCTTTAAGAGTGTTTGAATGTCTGCTGCTGTTTCATTGCCACAGTGTCTGTCCTTGTTGTTGCGGGTGACTGAGCGCTGTGTTTTGGTGCAGGAAAAGGAAAAGCACATGCAGACCGCACCTCCCCTGAGAGCCAGGCAAGGCATTATGGGTAACGGGTTCAAGGAGGGAACCCAGTAAGGTTAAAATTTGTCATGAGAGAAAGTCTGCAATTACTATAGCAAAGATGCCTGCTAGTTATGGTTACAGTGATGTAAAATTAGAGGACCGTTCCTCAACTGTAATCAAGCAAAATCAAAGAACTGTTATTTCTTTCACTGTAAGCATACAATGTAATCTCAATCTAGTCTTACTCTCACTCTCACTTTGTGTATTTAGTCTGGTGGCAAACAATGGTGGTTAGCTGGGTTAGCTCAACAGTTACTAGCCAGTCAGCATTTTGTTAGCCTGCTGAGGGGGCGGCATAGTGTCAACCCAGTACTTACAGGTATCTTATGAGCTTTAATCATGTGATCAAACTCCTCGTTAATCTGTTTGTATTTCTCCTCAGTGCGTGGGGTGAGGATGAGAGCAGACTCGAGCTCCGGGCTCTCGCCGCCTTTGTTCTCCTTCTTGCTCAATGCCTGCCAAGTCCCACAACCAGAGAGACGGACGGAGGGAGACGCAGATGAAGGGACGAAGAGATGGGTGGTAGGAACAGATGACGAAAACGAGGAGACGAGGATGGAGTGACAGAAAGCATAGGGGGGGAAAAAAAAGGGAAAGAAAGGAAAGAAAGGTGAGAGGAAGGCTCGGGGTTCAACAAGAGGTACTTACACACAGTCTCTGTCTGCTGATCATCAGATCAATGTCCTCGTTTATTTTCCTGTACTTGTCCTCGGACTCGGGGCTGTGGCCGACCGAGTCGTCTGCGTCGGGGTCTGGGCTGTCACAGCCGTTTAGGCCCTTCTTTCTCAATGTCTGCAAACAGAGCAGTTGTACAACATAGTTGAAGGGCTTTTTGGGGTAGGGAACAGTATCCCAGGTAAGCAGTTTGGGAGGGACAAATGTGATGAACTGTGAGGAGGCACATTTTAGAATTGATCCTGACAAAAGATGTCCAATTAGAGGGAGATTTCTTTAACAGAAGTATACCTTGATGTATATTTCGAATAAACAGATTTCCAAAGTACTTTGATGAATCATTTTTGGCAGGCTCCATTCTAACCTCCATCAATGTGGGGTGACACGAGGATACACTGGCTGCTTTGTGAACGAGTAAACATGCAGCTAAACATTCAGGATGGCACAAAGGATTTAATTGCATCCAATAACAAGACATAACAAATGATCAAACTCTTAACCAAAATGCCAAATCATGGGACCTTAAAACCTCATAATTACACAGGAAAAGAGAAAAGTCATAAAAGTAAAACAATTTTATAACCATAATCATCAGTCGGCCATGAAATAGAATTAAAATACAGCAGAGGTGCTTGAGTTCATGACTGTGGTGTATGTGCTATTAAATGTGGCAGTTTCTGTTTTGGCCACCTGATGGCCACCTGCCCCCATTAGAGTGGCCAGAAAACAGCAGACAGGCAGAAAAGCACGCTCTCCGCTCGCTCACCACTCCCTCTGAGTGGATGAGAGACACAGACAAAGAGAGCGCAAGAGGGAGAGAGAGAGAGAGAGAGAGAGAGAGAGAGAGAGCTGCCTCTGTCCTTTTTTAGATATTGTTGACAACCATAACAACAGGGATAAGTTTCAGAGCGCATTACTGTGTGTGATAGCGCGGCGGCATGTTTGCCTGAGCAAGTCGGCATATGCCGATAGGTGCTGTGTTCATTTGCCTCGTAAAGTGAGAGTAAAAGACAGAGCAGAAGAGAAGAGAAGTACAGTAGCTGACAGTTAGAGATCTCATCAAAGGCACCCCCCCCCCCCCCCTCCCCCCTCCTCTCCACCCCTCTTTCACTCTCTCTCTCCCTACCCTCCCCACCTCCCCCTTCCCTCTCTCCTCCTGGCTTTAATAAAGGGAGATTAGTCTACAGGAGGAATATCACGGGCCTGCTCCTGTCTGTGCAGTCGTCGCTTCACACTGCGCTCTCCTACTTTCATCTGAAGCTCCATATCAGACAGACGTAATTAAATTTACTTTAGCACACCCTGTATTTGATGCTGATCAAGTGTGTGTGTCCGTACGTGTGTGTGTGTCTCTGTCTCTCTGTATATGTTGTAGTGTGTGTATGTGTCTACTGGTGCGTGTGTGTGTGTGTGTGTGGGAGAGGGAAGAGGGGAATGAGTCTTGTGTTTGTGTGTGCATGTGTGGGTGTGTGAGAGTGGGTGTTAGCGTCGAGAAAAAAGAAAGAGAGACTGAGCAGGAGAAGGGAGGAAGATAGATGCTAAGATAAGTTAATCTCAGTGAACTTCTTCCTCTCATTTGTTTGTCTCCGTCAGTACTCACTCACGGAAGAGATACGAGTGCTAGCTACTCCATCACAACCAGCAGCAGGAGTGACAGGGAGCGATCTGCCTGCTTAGAAAACAAATAACAATCCAGTCATCTCTCATGTCAGCACAACAAAGGGCCTGTTTTGAGTGTGGTTTTAGTGAACTTAGAGGGCTTCTTTTGTGTGTGTGATAACTGTTTGATTCCTGAGGCGTCTCGTGGCGAGGCAGCTACTGTAAGCGTGTCAACATTTGCTGGCTCTCCTCTTCTCTCTCTGAATCCTCACTTGGCCCCTAGAGTGGAAATCTGGAATTCTGAATTTGAAAGCGTCTCTCACATCTTTGACAGTCTTCAGGAAATCACACCAAACAAATCAACCAAGGCGATGCAGGAGATCTGACTTCTAACAGACCTACAGTGAATCAGGCACTCTTGCACTATCTGAGGTGGATGAGTCAAAAGAACAAAGGGGTTGCAGAGGTTTAGCACGCTGTCTTTTTTGGCAAAGGCGTGAGATGTAAAACTTTTGCTGTTTCTTTTGTGTAGTTTCATTCTGGCCTTGGCGATGCATCATATCGAACTGACAAGAGCTGAACCGCTGGCCTTTCTCTGTTCACATGAGAATGCATGTGAGAGAGAGAGAGAGAGAAAAAAAAAAACAACTTTTCTTCCTAGTTGCAGATTTCCACCACCTACCGCCACCAGCACAGAGTGCATGAGAGATTCACTTCCATTCTGGGAAGAGTAGCAGTGGGGCATTGCTGGGGAGCGTTGAATGAGGGCTGGGGTAAAGGTGACACCCATATGGGGCAACTGAGCTGGTGCTCTGGTGGGGGGGTGCGCTGAGTGTTGATGGGGTGCAGGGAGCCAGGACGCAAGTGTTATATGACTTTGAAGCATGTGGCCCAGGCTTAGCTTTCCAGCAGGGCTCAGCACATCGAGGGTGCGGTACAAGGGCGGTATGCCACTCATTCCAGTTATGCCCACCTGTTTAAAGACATCACACCTGTTGCCAAAGACTGACACACAACCCAACAGCCAATCAGATCTGTCGGAGTGCTCATGTAGCCATAGAAGGGCCTCTCACTCTTGCGTTCAGCAGCCTGCTGCTCCACTCTCGTCATCCTATATATTTTCCTCTTCTCTAATAGCCCCTTGCTTTATCTGTGCCCTGATTTTGTTATGTATTTCATGGCTCTGCTCCATATAGTCGTCGACTGCCGCTCCAAACAAGGCTTTAAGTCTGTTATTCAGTGACATCATCGTCATCATCACTATAGAAAACACATCAAAGAGATATATTTCAAAATGACTGAGAGAATAATGATCATTGGAAAAAGAGCTGCTACCCTTATATTGAGAGAAAGAGGAATATGGGTATGAAGAGCTGGCATGAAAATAGAGTCTTTGGGGAATATGCTAATAGGAGGAGGATTAAACAAAAACACTTTGGTGCAGTTCACTTGTGCCAAGTATTTTATGCACAAAATATTCACCCAAATTATCATTCTTATATTAAAATTATTCAATTTATCAAGTAACTAGGATTCCCAGTTTCATAACGAAATGCTCATTATTTTATTCCTACAAAATGACTGCTGGCATAAAAGGAAAACTTTTTACACAACATTATTCATGTTTATAGCCACTTTACTGTGTTTACAAAAGTGACATGTTTTCACCATAAATTAATAAACGTTTTTTTTTCATTTTCTTTTTTTGTACTCATCAGTAAGTCAAACCGCTTTTTGAAATAGAAAAAAAAAGAACAAAGTTTCCTGTATTCCTGCTACAGGTTAACACAACAGAGAAAAATGACAAAATGTTGACATACGGTGAAGAGGAAAAAATAACAGAAATGGTGACGAGAAAGAGAGAAAAATGCTACGAACTACTGCAACGTGAACGCTCGCCGGCCGTGCTACAGAGAGTACAGTAAATGTGAAAGAGAAGAAGGAGAAAAAGTATGACAGAGAGGAAAGACTGCAAAAAAAGCTGTGTATGCTTGCTTGGCTCTGTGTCTTTCTCTGTGGCCCCTTTGGAGGCTTGCTCCTAATTAAACTCCTTCTTCATGATGCTCCCTCATGACTCGACTTGTCACAGGGCCTGTGTGAAGCAGGCACAGCATAGACACGGCGTCCTACATATTTAGACACCCGTCTCATCGGTACCCTTCAGCTCTGCACCCTCAGCTAAGCTGGCCTAGACTAGGCTGGGCTAAGATAGGCTGGAGGTCTAAGCAAAGCTACGGAGGCAACCTGGGCTGGACTGAGATAATCAGAGGTTAAGTGAAGCAGACATGAGCTACAAGGGAACCTATTCACATAACCTATTGCTTGGCGCTAGCGTATCTGTGAAAACTTTTAATTCTCTGGTGTTGTAACTGTAGGAAAAAGTCCAGCCTTCCACTAATTTCATAGTTTGGGGTGTGGGTGACAACTTCATGTAGCTCTAGAGATAAACTGTGGAGGGTATTTGGGTGTGAATTCTGAGTGGCCCCAGGGGGTCTGCTAGGGACAGCTGACGCCTGCCCAGAGCTCCTGCCATACCAGGATCCGTCTGCTCGGCATTCTGCCACCCTGCTCACCCTCTCTATCCGTCTTTCTGCCCCCATCTTTCTGTCTCAGTCTGCTGCTCAGTCTGTTTCTGTCTCCCTACCTCTGTCCTATTCCCCTCATTTTCCACAATACTACCACATTTCAACAAAAGCGGCGTCAAAACATTGTTGACTTGATGGGTACATCTTTATTTCTGATAGACTCGGTCTAGTTGATGGCTTGTGTTTGGAAAGAGCTTCACTGCTGACCATTCCCCTCTGCAGTTATCTTGGCAGTGGCTGAAGGGTACGACACATTCAATATTGTGTTTATGGCTATTGGCGACAGACAGGCCAATGAATGTTTCTCAATGTCTTCAACCCAATGGCTGACAGCATCAGGGCAAAAACAGTCTACAAAAACAGCCAGTTTATAATAGGCCTTTTATATCTTTGCCAACACTGTATGGTCTTCAGAATACACATACTATTGTAAGCAAAACCAAGACTTATGAAAGAAGATAGAAGAGTATACGACCAGGGAACAAAGAGTTTTCCCCAATAAATGCAGCAGTTTATGGTTTTGCAGTATATCTCAGCAGTTGATGGAAAACAAGTCGCTGACAGACGAGCACAATATAAAGGCATTAATAACTGTGCCACTTATGGTTAATCATGTTTGCTGTGCTGTTAAAATATAATAAAATGGTGCTGGAATAAACAGCTTTGCCTGGCAGGATCTAAGCCTCTGTTTGTCACAATGTTAAAAATGGTAGAGAACAGATTGATTCACTCTGACTATCAGAGATTTTCCTTGAAGACATGACAGTATGCAAATTGTACAGACCTGCCTTGAGAATGTGAGAATTTGTGTAGGTTGTGTGTGACCACAGGCTGCACCTACAGTATGCACTACAGTCATTTCAGTAACTGGTTTAGGACCCAAAAGCGAATCACAATGGAATTTAAAAGGGCTCCCAAATAATCTTCAAGAAAATGTCATCTAAAGCTAGAGGCTACAATAATTAAATTCACACAATGTGCAAAAGTCTGAATAGAAAACGGCAGGGTTAACCTAAAAAAAAAACACACACGGTACATTTTCTTTGACTGGTTTTCACACTAGCTTTACAAACCTGCGATTTAGACCGTGATTGTTTTATGGGGAAAAGGTGGCACGAAGAGTAAAAAGTTCGGAAAGCCACAGGACAACAGGGAGCTCCTTCGCCTTTACCAATTGACAAACTCAATTTCGTCAGGGCAGATTGTTAAGAAGCAGTGCGGCTCAGTGTCAGTAGGTGTGAGGCAGTGGGGAGAAACATTGTCCCTTCCCATCACAAATAACAAGATGGAGGTGGTCATGAAGTGGACCCACTGTGGATTAAGACCCCCCCTGTACCACTGCACAATATGCACGCTCAGGGTGGCCTTGCTGGCGGCGGAGATGGGGATAATAGTATGTTTGAGATGTGCTCTCATTCTTCGTATTTCTATTTCCTTTTCTGCCTGGCTCATTCTTACTTGCTCTCGTTTTTGTCTCTCCCCCTCACTCTCTCTGTCTCTCTCACTCACTCTTTCTTTCTCTCAGCTTTTCAGAGTGGAGGGAACATCAGAGGGATCAGGCTGGCTTAGCTTATTGGAAGCAGATGGCAGACCAAAGGCAAGAAGGCCACAGTTTCATGAAGCGTGGTTTGAACATGCCAGGACCATGTCGAGGGGCATGCCCATGGATGATGGCTACATGGTGTGTGTGAGTGTGTGTGTGTGTATGTGTGTGTGAGGGGGGAGATGGTTAATTTTGTAGGTTACCAATCTGAGGAATGGGACCCCAAATCACAGTCTGTCCCTGCCTGTTTTTTTCAGTCATCATCTGTGCATCCCTATGCACTGGTTGAGACGATGCATCAATGACTTTTCAGTGATTTGGTGGCTTTGAAGCCCCTTACTCCTGGTGCCCTGCTGCACTATAATCAGGAATCAAAGGCAGGCGTCTGGGATCCATCATCCCTAGGCAAAGTGGTCGTGTGTTCAGTAATAACGCTGGCTAACTGTGTAATTACTAGCTGTCTAGGGATTACTAGATTGACTCAACATTAAAAAGGGAGCGAGAAGTAGAGCAAAAAAAAAAAAAAAACAGAGAATAGTGTTAACAGTAAGTGTGAGGGAGAGAGATTAAAAAAAGACAGAAAGGGAACTATGCACAACAAGGTTCCTCCACATTTCTCCGAACTGTGTGCATTTTGATGGTGCATGTGCTAAAATCACCATTAAGAAGAGCCCACTGCAGACGAGAGCCCACTCACAGACAGACAGTCTTAGCTAGCCAGGACACAGCACAATACCAGATGGTGCAGTGTTTCCCATATGGAATAGACAAACACTAAGCACATGTCAGAATCCAACACTGTTTGCTACAGCAGCATCCCGGCCCTGGGAACAAAGTGGTCATTCAAACTAGTCACTACACTGTATAATTACCCAGATAGACATTATGAGACACAATGCCAGCTCAGTGAAACTGAATAAAGAGGGCACTTATGTCTGCACCCTCAACCCACCAATCTTTCATCCCGTCTACACTCCACTTGCCTAATACGTCTCTATTCAAATGAGAGAAATGAGAATATGTCTATATGTGTTTCTGATTCTGATAAAAAATTGATTTGTCAAGGCTAATTTGTGTGTGGAAAACACTCGCTTTACACACTGTAATGCCACATGAGCAGTTTATTTAATGTCACACATATCAATACGTGACTGTACTGTGACATTATCAGTAAAGCTTTCAATTACATACTTTAAGTTACTTTAAGGATAGCAACAGTTCTCTCAGGGCGGCGACGGGTGAAACTTCCAGTCCCCCTCCAGCTATCCTCTGTTCCTTCTTTGTCCCCCCCACCAATCGTCACTTATCGTCTTTTGTCTCTCTGTCTCTTATCGCGTGGTGCCACAGCAGGAAAAGGGAGCCTGAGGGAGGCCTTGAGTAACAATGACCAGCCGGTTGACCTCTATACTGTGACCTTGAGTTTCCACACCCTGTCCAAAGCAGCAATCATGGCAGGGGAGGGGCTGAGGCTAGGGGGGAAGCTCCAGGCAGGGCAGGGAATGCCATCTATAAAAATAGATCTTCATTATTCTGAATTTTCCACAAATAGTTTCAAAGAACAAGGCATCATTTCATCTTAATGGCTGGCGTGAATTGTTTTGGGCTGTGTAGTGGAAAAGCCTTGCCTTTTGGCAGCGTGGCCTTAGAAGTGGCGTGCCTTTTTCACCGCTCCACACCACAGGGACCACATATTGGCACATTTCAAACAGTCTATTTTTAAAACCTCTTTTTTGTTGTTGTGTGAGTACCTCAGACTTCCGCTTCAGTATATTGACCTTAAAAAACACCTCTGACAGAGATCCAAGTGCTACTTAATTTCTCGTCTGAGGTTCTGCTTTTCTGGGCAGCGGCCGTCTGATGCGGAATGAAATGCTCAGCCTTTAGGTAATATACATTATGTGTCGCCTTGCTTTTAGCCTCTCTTAAAAAGTGGAAGCATATAGTCTATAAAATAGGAACTCGGTAAACTTGCTCTCTTTATGTCTGAGGCTGTCGCCGCAGACGCAGATGTGTTCTAGTGTGCTGGGCTAAAACTTAAAGCAGACAATGCTGAGCTGTGTTAGGAGACTTGGTTAACTTGTTTTTGTGAGGGTGATAGCTATCAGGGCTCTTCGCTTGTTTCACAGACAAATCTGCTGATCAAAATGTACTTAATTTTACTGACATAGACAATTTTACAGTATTTTCTCTAATAAAAGTACGTTTCTGAAAACTACCATAAGAGTAACGTCTGTTTGCGAAAGTGTGTGTGTGTGTGTGTGTGTGTGGGGAGGGGGATAAAAACAAGTGAATTAAATAATAGACTTCTTTATCCAAGGGATCAAATGTTTAAGGACACCGCAGGGTCTCAGACTGATGGTCTTATGAATGCGGTCGCCGAGGGCAAGACTTCATGGTAGGAGAGAGAGAGAGAGAGAGAGAGAGAGAGAGAGAGAGAGGGAGAGAGAGACGGAGGTTGAATGAATAGCCTGACACTTCGCTTACTCACTCCTCTGTTTCAAAAACAACCCCCACCCACCCTGTTTCAAACACAAGGAAGGAGGGGGAGTGAAAGAGAGAGAGAGAGAAAGAGAGAGAGAGATTCCATGCCTATTCTTCTACCCTCTCCCAGCAAGGACCGCCAGCTAGGCAACTATTTTTAGCTTCACCACACACTATTTTTAGACCGCTACCACTTTTTGAGGCATTTATTAGAAAAAAAAAAAAAGAGTACATCAAATAAAAGAGAGTGATGGTGGTGGTTGTTTAGGGGGTGGTGCTTTATTTCAACCTTCTAACAAACTGGTTTTTATGTGGTGAGTTCAGTACATGTTGCCAATCACAGTGAAGTGAGACAGGAACGTAGTGACTAGAAGTGAATACATTTAGAGGAAAACACGGACGCCCGTTTCTGTGCACGAACAAACAATTTTCTAGTCAGAACAGGAGAGGACAGAGAGGGGTGTAGACAGGAAAAGGAGGAGGACAAAGGCACATCTCTGTTGGTGGAATTTACCAGACTTTGAAGACCAGAATGATGGCAAAATGTGGTGTACCTTTGAGCTTGTTTGTAACTCAGTGCAAGACTCATAGAGCCAACTTTACCACTGTTATTCACACTGCAAATACAAGTATGAACTGAAAGTAGAGGTGTGTGAAAAGTTATTGTTGGTGTTACAACAGCAGTTTCTCTTGCTCGCTCTCCAACATGTAATTCTTAACCTCATGCTAAGCAGCATTCTATTTTTTTCCTTTTTGAAGATGTGCTAAAGCGTGTACATGGACTGTCATTACAATCTTTGTTTTAACAAACTGCTACACTGTTAGCTTGCCAATGTCACAAGGTTAATTTACTTAGTCAGTCAAAGCAGCTTTAGACCTTAATCCTAACCTCCCCAGGAAAAACAAGCCGTGTTGCCGATCTCCTCGTCACCAGTAAACACTGAGACACTGTGATCGCTGTGGCAGCCCCACCCCTTACCTCCACCCCATGTTACACCACATGTACCCTATCCTGAAACCCTCGAAATGACTCCGCAAAAACAAAAAAATGACTGTGGACAACTGTAAGACATGAGATATGATATGACTCCCTTATTTCTCTTGGATGCTGACACATGTCAGAGTCGTAGAGGATAAATTAGTGAAGGCATTCAACTCGGAGTAATTAGCACAGTATTTGAGAGCCATGAGAAGAAGTCATTCAGTGAGCTGATCAACACAGAAAACTCCTTAAGGCTAATGTTCTCCATGCTGTTTAGAATCCAAATAAGCACACAGAATTGCACACATGCTGGAAAATATTTTCACAAGAGCGAGCGAGAACATGAGCACACTGGCACTTCAGAGAGGGAGATCACATGTCCTGTTGACTTGCAAGAATCGTACGAGAAAGCACAGAAACAGGCGTTCAAATTAATGAAGACGGACATTTCTGAGGAGTTTAGAGTGTGTAGAACGTGTGCAAATTGCCAACTGAAACATTGTGCGACGCATGTAGTGAACTGTGTGGATATGCTTCATTACTCATTTTCTTTTTGCCGACTCCCGGCCATACCTGCTTGATTTACTTTCTCTTTATGTTTCTTCATTTACACCCCCCACGCCTCCTCCCCCTTACTTTCTCTCCCTCCCTCCAGTGGACTGTCACTGGGCTGAAATCACACCTGTGCTTCTCACACATCTCAGCACACGGGTGAAACATACGCAGGGTGAAACATGGTGAGGGAGCTTTGCTGAATCTCATTAGCCAAGCGGGTAGTCATTAACAGAATGACCTTTGGAAATAATTACCAGCCTTCCTCCCTCCATCCCTCTTTCCCTCCCTCCTTCTTTTCTCGCACTCATCCATCCCTCTGTCCCTCCCCTACCCCCCTCTCATTCAATAGTTCCTTCGAGGTGAGGACGGAGGGAGAGAAAAGAGAAGAGAAGGGAGAGAAATGAGTTGAGGATAGGTGGTGAGGCAGATCTCTGCTGCTGCTGTTTAAGATTAGAGGGTGAGCTGAACTTTCAGATTAGGTTAATCTGCTGGAAATGGGATTGGCCAACAGCCTTTCCTCTGGCAGGTAGGCAAGCAGGCAGGCGGGTCAGCTCAGTATCAAGAACCATGTGCCATTCCATGTGATACTTGAGCCAATGGCAACAGA
Organism: Protonibea diacanthus; assembly: GCA_028641955.1. Taxonomy (NCBI): domain Eukaryota; kingdom Metazoa; phylum Chordata; class Actinopteri; family Sciaenidae; genus Protonibea; species Protonibea diacanthus. The sequence goes on from CM053985.1 coordinate 20,760,239, forward strand.
GTGTGCTGTGCTGGCTGAGGTCACCGCAATGCCATCAGCGCTGCAGGGTTCAAGCCAATTGTCACCATGTATGTACACATGCATACACCCATGGAGTGCAGAGTTTGCGTGTACATGTGTGTGTGTGTATAAGTGCAATAGCTCAAACTAAATATGCACATGCATCCTTCCACTCAAGTATATCCAGGCATTTTGGGGATATAGCTCCCCATCACAGCTCACTCGCTAACCCTTCAGTTGTGTCACAAACCTGTGTTCTTTGTTTCAGCAGAGGGGAAAACAAACACATTGTGGAACAGGGATTTGGCACAGCCCAAGTGTGTTGTTGGATTTGGGGCCATTCAATTACAGCAAGAACCAGCCAGCTCCGCTTAGGTTTAGGCTGCAATCATCGGGAGGGGAAAGAAAGGACTCTTTCATGTGCTATTGCAATTAACAACCCCCGTACTGGCACAATAAATCACCAATAAGAGCTCGAAGTGATTGTTCTTTAGTAGAAATAAAACGAGGGAAAAAGGAGAGATGGATCTATTCTTTTGTCATTTCCCAACACGGCTTCCCATTTCTCCTCTAATGCCGTTCACATGTCCAGGAAACCGGCCTGGCAGACAGCAAGTATAGGAAATCTATCTGCATGTTTGACTGTTTTATCTGGAGCCAGACTCAGATAGTACTGCAGACCTGCCAGGACGACACACTTGGACATCCAGTGATGGAAGATCTGCCCGAGTGTTTGCTTTCATCAAGCTATGAGAGCCTAGATGAGCTTAGATGTCTCTTTGAACAATTAGCATTAATTAAGTGAACCTCCCCACTTGTTTGTGTAGCAGCTGATAACTCTGAGTAGTACATGTTTTATTACAGTCTCTTGGGGGAGTCTCTGTGAGTTTAGATGCCACTGTATCCTATGTGGGAATACGCGTGGCTCGGGATTAAATGAAAAACATTTTTAAAAAGTCATCAGTTTGTTTCAAATCGTCCCTGTGTTTATGCCATCATTATGGGTTTCTGGGTGTCATGCATTGTGAATGTGACACCAATTATTTGTAGCCATTTTGATTAGCAATGCTTCTTTTGTTTTACAACTTGTGCTCAGAAGAGGGTTAGCTTTGGTTTCTTGGTCTTTTGCTTCCATGGATATTTGTGGAAGTGTCATTCCCAGCTGAGACTGTTTTCAAGTGAGTCATCAGGACCTTCTTTACCACTCCTCTCCTCTCTCTTTCGTTCTCCCTCTCTTTCTATCGCCACATTTCTGCCTCTTGTATATATATACCCATTGACCCACACATAGATTTATCATAATGCAAAGACATCTTTTTTTTATGTGTGCACACTCAATGAAAAAACGGATTAAAAAAAAAAAAGAGAACAGAAAAAAGAGTAAAGGAGAGAGAAAAAAGCCCTCCAGCCTCTTGTAAACATGCTGTAGCTAGAGAGGCTGTGCAACACTCTCAGTGCCACTCTCTCAACAACGCTAATTATCAACCAAAGACATGCTAATTACATAGAGCTTTATTGCTAATGTAGCAGGCCTCTATGCCAGCCGCCCACACTCTGAGCTCCGCTCCCCTACCTCTGTCTCTCCACCCACTACACCTTCAGGCACAGCAGCAACAGAGGAAAAGAGATGCATGCATTTTGTACACTTGTAAAGACGAGAGCTTTCTACAAATTTGAAATTAAACATGCCACATATCAGATGTCACATTTAAGCTCTTGCTGCTCCTCTGTGGGGAAACTTAAGATATTGTCTAACACCCTTAAATCCAACCATTCGTCTCATTCTTGACCTCCTCCTCATCATCCTGCCATCTCAACAGGAAGTCCGCTTCTCTCCTGCCTCCCCCCCAAACTCAACAACCCACCCACGTTCCTGCACCTGTGACGTAGCCTAGCAGCGGCACACAAGGCTCGGCGGGAGAGATCCAACCCCCAGTTCCCCTCGCTCCCCGCTCCCCCTCCCAACCATGCCAAACGTGCTAGTGTCAGCCCTGTGGCCAATCCCGTTAGCACGCTGCAACTAAGGCTGAAGGCCTCTTCAGATCGATTTCCCCCGCTGTGAGTCCCTCAGAGTCCTCCAGGGATCACAGTGTAGGTAGTGCTCCACAGCACTCTTCCCCCACTAGGCTCTTTAGCGTCTTCCCCTGACACGGCTGTTTACACGTTAGCCATCCTCTGCTCTCTAATGGAGACACAGTTAAAGAGAGAGCTTCAAAGCACGGCGCTCTCGTCACAGCCACTTGCTGAAACATGTGACAGCTCTCTTCATGGGTTGAGCCGGGGCAGGGTAATACACAGTGGTTGAAGGGCTTGGTGCAGTGCTTATAGACACACTAGGGATATGCGAGGATGCTAAATGGGTTAATGTAAATGATATAATGCATAGAGGATTATTTTTTATCCCTTATGATATACTTGGATATGATTAATTTTGAGCAAACTGTGGCAATTCATATGGATTTCTTTAACTTTAACTAAGCTTGGGGGACACAGCATATATGTAACCAGCTTTACTGATTTTTTTAACATATCATAACTGAAAAAAATTAGTTCATGTTTTTAAAAAAAGAACCTTAGCTTCGAAAGTTATAGCCTCAGCCACATTAATAATTCAAATAAGGCTCAATAATATGAATTATAGTAAGGGAATAAGAGCACATGCATCTCATTGCAAAAATAATAAGCTGTTATTCTGTGTCAAGTGGATTTATTTGTGCCTCTACATACTGTCCACGATAATGCACCCAGTCCATCCTCTTTGTTTTCATCATTAAGGTTAGTCATACGTTGAGTGCTGTATCTCTTGATGTACGAGCTGCATTAACACACTACATATTTGGCTACACCAAATGGAAACAGTTATGGAACAACAGCAATGATGACAAAAGCAAACTACTGTTTAGTTAGCAATATGTTCCTGTTTTTTTTTTGTTTGTTTTTTTTAAAAAATATGAAGGAAAATATGGGAATAATGTAAGACCAGCTCTCTTCCAAAGCCGAAGATAATTGATATCAATGTTTAAATTCAAAAGGTTGTTAGTCAGGAACATGGTGCCATCTGGAACAGCAGGAGTGTTCCCGGTGGGGCTGACCATCCATGGGTGGGCAACAAGCCCAGCAACACCCATAAAAAAAGATAAAAACGGGCCCCATGCTGTTTGATTCAGTGTTAGATTCACCAAGCGGCTCTTTAGGTGCGTGTGTGCTAAGCGTATACATTCAGTGCATCTCACCAGTCCCTTTTTTCTGTCTCTCTAAACCCTGAGCTGACAGTGAAAGACTTAAAGTGTTGTTAGCAAGTTGCTCTAACAAATTAACATTATGCTGCCATCAGGTGCCCGTCCATTTACAAACTCAGCATGCATAACATTAAAAACAAGGGAGTACATACGGACACACCGGAGATTTTCTAGCCTGTCAAATATGTTGCATCTATCATAATATGAAAAAAACCAAGCTTCATATTAAATATTTTGATAATTGTTCAACTTGTGTTTAAATTGTGAGAGGTGTTGGGATATTCTGAATCATGACACAAATATTTTAATGCTGAATTACAGACAAACGTATGAAATGAATTTTCTATTTAATGCAATGTTGAAGAAAAGAAGTATGCCATCTGGATATGCATATTTAACACAATATAAGCACCATATAGCTTTAAAAAAAAATCCATATACAAGGCAGACAAAGAACACTGAATATACTGTATGTGTCGTTTTCATGCAGTTTGAAAATATGATTTATTCAACATTACTGTGTGGGACAGGTGCAATTTAATAAGCGAGCATGGTGTGAGAGTAAACGCGAGTGCACAATAAAAGGTAAACTCTGCATGAATGCATGCATGCTTGTGTGTTTGGCCCACCAGGTTTTTCAGAGCTACAATGCAAATGTTACATAACAGGTTCACGTTGAGAGCTTAAGGATCCCGGAGGGTGCCAGCGTCATTTCCTGTTTTATCCACCTGCCTAGCGGCTGGCCTGACAGCGCTGTTTAACATCGCCTTGAGCCAAACTAGCGACATGTGTCCAAAGCATGTCAGATCAACATCCTCGTCTAAGAAGAACATCAATGGTGATGAAACACCAAAGGTAGGGGCTGGTGATGACACACCACAGAGGACAGTATGAATCAGTGATTAGCTGCTGTGTTTACAACGAAAAGAAGCAAATTAAATAAACGTATTTTTTTAAATTAATGATTTACTGTGAGTCTTAAAACACATTTTTTAATAGAGACTGATATTGGGACTGAACCCTTGGGGAGAACCAACAAACTATGGGAACAATTATTTCTTACACTTACACTTAGTTAGATGTGAAGACCAAAAGAGAGAAGTAAGGGTTGCTGAATGAGTCACAAATGCTGCAACCATCTGTCTGCTTGTGCGTTTCTGTGTGTTTGCATGGGCGTGCATGTGTCTGTGCACGCATGCATGTGTGCCGTCTGTGTTACTTTGTAACTTACCTCCACAATATCAGAGTTGGTCCTGCTCTCGTGGGGCTCGTTGTACTCGGTGTATTTAAGCAGGACCTTGTCCATGTCTGTGCTGGCATACTGGAACAGCTTGTTGGTGCTGTTGAAAATGATCAGGGCGATCTCACAGTCACACAGCACACTCAGCTCGTACGCCTTCTTCATCAGGCCAAACTTTCGCTTTGTAAATGTCACCTAGGTAGAAGAAGGAGATAAAAGAAATTAGAGGATAATGATTAGCTGACATGAGAACAATGTATAAATAATTCCTGTTCACAGCGAGCAACTGAAGATTTATGTGCACACATAGAGTGCCACTGAACTGAATCAGGCACCCCTATAATCAAATCAACCATTTTTTCTGACTTGTTGTAATCATTTAATTATAGCAAAAAAAAAAGAAAAGTCCCCCACCCTCGACATATTCATTCTGTAATGAGGGGATAGATAGGAATCTGGTGTAATAAGTTTTCCTCTTTAAAAAGAGTAGTTCTCGGGGAAACACGATTAAAGGAAAGTGAAGTCTGCTGATAGTTCAACACCCCCTGACTGTAACAGTCCATCCACTATACCAGGAAAAAAGAAAAAAAAAAGAAGCTGGGCTTGAATTTAAGGAACTGAAAACACTCTGTCTCAGACAGATAACGGTAAAGAAGATCAGTTATTGTTTGTACATCAAAGCACACAGACTCATCATGGAACACACTCTAAGTCACGTTGAATCGTCCTTTTAATACGGCCCGAGTGCGCTCGCTTTCTCTCTAAACAAAAACAGTACACATACCTATAACTATTTTAATCTAAAAAAAAAACAGCTGAGGACTACTATCTTCTTAAAGTGACGCTAATACACATTGTTCAGTTGTTGTATTGCCCAATTAACCGCCTCTCATAGTGAATAACAAGCCACTGATATAAATAACGGATGGGTTCCCTGCCTGAGCTTGAAGCTGTTTGTGAGCTCAAATAGTGACAATGCACTCAACTTAAACCACAAAAATTGTCTTCTCTAAGGGGGCCATTTTTCTCTCTCTCTCTCTCTCTCTGTTTGTGGGTGTGTATGTGTGTGTGTGTGTGTGTGGGTGTGTGAGGCCTGAGACTGGTACCTTTAATAACACACGCATACAAGTGCCCACATTGTCAAAATAGAACAGCCTCTATTCCTCTATTGTTTGGATCAAAACTAGAGCAGTGAAAGTGAGTTAATTCCAGTGAGCTGCACCTGGTTTCTTTTCCAAGCCATGTGTGTAAGCTCTTTGGCTGTATGGGAAAACGAGAAAATGTGCCACTGCCAGCTTCTCTCTCAGAGCAACACCGCTTTTTTTTTTTTTTTTTTGTATTGAACTTTCTTTTATTTTCTTCTGTGACTGTGTGTATTATTTACATTGGAGATCTGTATCGACAAAGCTTTTTACAGAGAGGAAATACTGCCAGAACTGTGCCCAGCTGGTAGCTAATGATCTCAGTTTGTTGATTAACTGCATGTTTGTCTATTCTCTTCTGACACATAAGTGGGCCAAAAAATACAGAATGAAAACCTCCCAACACTTGGTTAAACATGCTCTGAATACATTAATAAAGAATATAACTGTAAGTAATAAACCGCTGACAATGAGAGCCTGTAAAGAAGAAATCTCTGTGTGTGGTAGATCGGGATAATGCATGAATAGATTTGTGGCATAAATCTATCATGCATTGCCCTTCACATTTTCTCTTTACAACTCCGAGGTCTGAAAGAGGAGATAGGGTTCAATGGATATTGATAGATAGTTTTGGATTTCCTGAAATCATATCTCCCAGGATGCACCAGGGAAACTGAATATCAAACTATCCCTCACCTCCACCCTGTCTTTCTCTCTGTCTCCCTCTCTACCGAGTGTGGGCAAAACCTCGCATGATCTATCATATCCTGGACCAGCTTCCCCACCTCAAAGTTTTCCAGTGATGTCATTGCGTCACGCCGAGCTATGTGTCAGACAACAGAGGCTGAAACCAGAGACACGGCATTCTAACTCCTTACAAACCGGTGTGTGCAATGTTAGGTTCTGTACCTCGGCACAAACACGCATCTGATTCACCGACGGCATGAGGCGAAAAAGCTCCCCTGGGCTCTAAATACCATGCTGACATTTACACAGTCATATCGAAATGTGGAGAAAAAACAAGCCTCATTCTTAACGCTGTAAGATCAAAAGGTATCTTGTGAATAAGATTAATTGTCATATCCAACCCACTCCAAAACTTAAACGTGCACACCCTAAAGGGGTCTGCCAGCCTTACAACAGCAGAGCTACAGTACAAATCGTACATGAGCGAGTAAATAAGATGACAGGACTGTAGGACATAAGGTCAAAGCAGACTATTCAGGAACAGGACATGTAGAGTGTTGTCTTCCCCTGGTGTTTTGATGCAGGGGGCACCAGGGGCAAATGCAGGACACAGCTAGCTGCCGGCCCAGCTCCGTTATCACCCACTCACTCAGTCACACACTCTACTGGGGCCATTAATGTTTCAAAAGGTGGCACGTGGCATGCACAGTGGGCTGGGTGTGAGTCCCAGAGGTCCAGAGCTGTTATTCTCAAAGGGGAGGTCCACATGCTGGTTCTCATATCTCACATATCAGAGGACCCCGTCGCAGACATCTGCACGACCGCACACGCATACAAACACAGCAGTGTAAGGTAACAAGCAACTTGGAAGACACTCATTTGCTGCTTCTTATTTCAATATGTAAAAAAGACCAGCAGAATCCAATCAAAGTTGTCTTGAGCCTCACACTTTAAATGAGGAACTGTGTATGCATTTCCCACATATTAAAATTCACACATAGACTGACTTTAACAACACCGCGGGAAGAGAATGAGTGTGATTATGAAAAGCCTTAACTGACCAAACAATAACACCTACATAAATATCACACCGCACCCCCACATCTCAATCTGACACGTACAACCTGCTACCTCCAAATCACAACGGCATGCACATACACCCATAAATATACCATATATGCAGAACATGTTTGCTTGAACAAGTACACATGCAAACACATTTTAAAAGACAGTTGGCCTGCGCATAAAAGCTGTCTTGATGGTAAATACTGGTGAAAACATCATGTGGGATGTGCTAATTTGTGCTGTATCTCAGCTATGCAATTTTTATGTTCAGTCTTCAGTTTCACCGCTTGAGGTAACTCTGTCGTGACTCTGTCACGGCCTCACATGATGCTGTCATATGACCTCTTTTTAGCCCTTCAACATTCAAGCTGGTGATGTCACCCCTTGCCTTTCCTGTGCAAGCTCAAACAGCTCTCTCAGCCCACACAGCAGCTGTAAACCAGTGCCCTGGACCTGTATTCGAGGACCGACTGCTCTGTACTCAGATGGAAAACTTGAAAAACTGATGCTGTGAATGGCACACCTGATCTATAAACATTTACAGATAGTTGTCCATTACTGAAAACGTTCTAGTTTATGTTCAGAGAATAATAAAATATGAACTTGTGCTACTTTTTATAAAGTTTTATAAATAAGGGAAATATTACTGTGCAGAAATCACAGTTATTTATGTCCTGTTTCTAACGTATACTCAGAATTCTGATGCTGGTGTATAGACAATATTTCTTTTGCTGAATGAGTCCTCTATATTTGTTGTTAAACCAAAGAGAACCCTATTGTAAACCACCCGTATGTCAGTGTGGGTGTAATCTTTGTTTCCTTGGTCAGTGGGTGCTGTTAGACACACCACTATGTTAATAACAGAGAGCATGACGTTACAGCACATTTGCAACGTGTGTACTGGTAAAAGGGACCAATACACACATTTGTGTGTGTGTGTGAGTGTGAACCCAACTGTGTCTTTTCACAGTAAATTGGTAACCATGGTGTGAAACCTATCTTCACATGAACACACACACACACACACGCAAAACATGCACACACAAGGAAATCTAAGACACTTTCAAATTGTCACTGAATACTTCGAAGATTGTCTCTATGTATTCTTATCAAGATGTTCGAGGCTAAAACTGTCAATCCAACACCAATTTTTTTCCCGCAAAAAGATAAATATTAATATTTTGCTTGGAAACCTTGGTAACTATAAATGCTAAGTGAATTTCACAACAACAGCTTAACCTTCTCAGAGATTACTTAATTATGTAAAAGCTCATGAAGACACAGTTTTCTTTCTTTTCTTTAACTTCGTGAAAGTAAACTAAAACACATCCACCCTCCCATCATCAACATCTACTACAAATATAAAGAAAAGCCTGCTTATGTACATGCTGTTATCAAGCATTACTCTCAATTTCTTTGGCACATGACGAGAAACTGTAGTGACACAAAAGCCTTATTCGTTCACCCCTATCCTCCTCCACAAACCCATCCCAAGAGAGCTTCAGACCATGCCTATACAAATGCATTCAGACACACACCCCATGTAAAACACCTAAACATGTTAGTGAGTGCATGCTTCTCCGTCGTACACTTTCAGTCGTTCCTGCTTTTCTTTTTCTTTTTTGTTTGTCTTTGTATGTTTGTGTGTTCATATGTAATTGTATATGTGCTATCACTGGAAAATGACCAATAAAAAAAAAAATGAAATGAAATAAGCAGTTACATTTCCTCTGGCAAAAAAGAAGAAAAACGCCCAGGATAAACAGAGGGACGAAAAGAAAGGAGGGATAGTGGCTGACTCTCTGCCACATGGGTGAGAGGGGAGGGAGGGAGGAGGAGGGAGAAGAGAGGGGGCGGACGCACAGGAAGCACATTTGTATGCATTTCCTCTCATAACAGGAAGAGGCCAGTGGCTTCCCCTTCACAATGGCTTCGCTTCTGCTTCCCACCTCCTGCCTGCTTCCCTGGGGGAGGAGGAGGTGGAGGAAGAGGAGGAGTGGAGAGACAGGCACCAAAAACTGCTGGTTAGCAAACCAAACATGGCCATGCAGGGACACACACACGCATGCACACACACACATAAATGTCAGTCAGCTATGGAGCAGCACGATTGGTCTTGAGACAAACACTTATCCCATTGTCAGGGGCCAAGCAGGAAGACACGGGCTTACGCAAAAGGAATAAGAGGAGCCCAAGACCTGGGCCTGAACTCTGCCTCACAGCCAAAGAAGCTGTTAAGAGGGGCATTACGACAAAAGAGGCTTTGTCCCACCTCTAATATATGCTATGCTCTTCTCTCTCCTCAAAACCCCACTTATCATCCTTTTTCAGTGTGCCTTCATTATACAGCAGGAGCAGGCAGCAGACTCCAAACATTTCTTCATTCAGTGTCTGAATCCAAAGTGTCCACTTTGAGTAGTTAAAAGCTAACCTGAACAACTGATTGACTGGTGTCTTAATTATGCCAATTTTAGTTATAGGTGCCCTAAAATACACGCCAGTTTAGATTGTTCTTCTTACCAGAGCTTGTAATTACATTTCAGGACAGCACTGTAATGGCTGGCTAGGCTCCTTCTCTGTATGCTCCTGTTTATGCTGTAAAACCGCAACTGGAAAAGGATATACCCACTGACTAAAAAAAAAAAGTGGATGTTGCATTACAAGGCCCAAGTTAGTGGCCGGAATGACAAAAATAACTTTCCTGTCATTCATTTGAGGTGGATACAATTTTGCCGCGGCACTAGTGCTGACATTGTATACTTAAACTGTTTTCACTTTTCACCGATTTAAACACACACACACAAAAAAACAGGAGCTAATTGGTTTAAACTGATTTTCTCACATATTGTATGTCCCAATAAATCTAATTGTTTTACTGATTCCCATTATCCCTGGTTTTCACTAAATGAAGCTCAGCTCAGATTTTTCTACTTGTAGTAAAAAAGGAAGAGAAATGTGGAGAGAAGATGTAAATGAGCTGCAGATTATGTCATTTTTTTAGAAAAGTAATTATTAATCAACAGTTTACAGTTACAATTGTTTAATTCCCAACATGTACTACATAAAGAGACTTTTACTTTGAAGGTGGGCAAAGTAAAGAAAAGAAAGGAAGCTAGACGAGCCATTAAGAGTTTCTCGCGAGTGAAAATTAGAGAGTGAGGTGAGAGAGCAAAATGAACCATGTGAAGAACATGCGAACGAGGAACGAAGCAAGAAATAAGTTGAGAAGGCAAAAAAGAATAAAAATACAGCAGAGGGAAGGTGAGAGCTTAGTGAGCCCTTTTCAGGTGAGGTCTCGCAGCGCTGAACATATGACAGAGAGGAGTGCCACTCGCTGTGGTATAAGAAGGAGACGGTGGAAGGTGGGAAACAGGGAATTAGAGGAGGGGTGCAGGGGTGAGTAGCTACCCTGTGGGCCTCATTATTTTCCTGCTGTTAATTTCACTTGCACATTTTCTCACCCCAGTGCTGTTGATTGGAGAGAAGAATGCTTTGTCGTAGAAACAAAAAGACCCCTTGTTTCAGCTGCAGCGCTGCAGTTAACACGATGAGGGAAGAGAAGCGGCATACGCAGGAGGACGTAAAAATGTGGGTTTTTTTTTCTTTCTTTTTTATCTTCTTATCTTCAGCCAAGTATGTGTTAGTGTGACTGTTGTTTGTGGGAGTTGGGAGATCCTGTTGTTTTACTTCCTGTCACTGATGACCTGGTCCATGTTTAACCTTTGGCCCTGGGTCCCTTCCCCATTGGAAACCACATGTCTCTCACAAACACACACACACACACACACACAAATTTGCACAAACAAGTCATCCTAAATTAAGCCCACTGAGTGTACTGGCTGGAGAGGTAACACTAATTAGAGCCAATTGCACTAAATTAGTCGATCCCCAAGACCAACTCCAGAGAGATACATGTGTTTTAGATGTGTACACGTGTTTACAAGCATGCATTTGTCTATGCTGCATAAACAAGACACTAAATACAACATCTAAGTGTGTGTCTGAGTGTATAATCTGCTATGTCTCAAATCTATGCCAATGTGTGTACACACACACACACACACCTGTGCATATATCTTGTACTGTAGGTGTATGCGTGTGCTAGCTGGGGCAAGAGAGTCTGCTCTCTGTGTGCAGCCCATGAGTTTATGGCACAGGGGGCTCTTTCATGTGCCCGAGGCTAGGAGAGGGTCTGAGTGGTCGGGGGGCTTGGAGCCAGGGCTCACACACTGCTGCCCACTGTCCAGAGCTCCGGGCAGCCAGTCAACGCCAGGGAGGCCTGGCCCTTCTGCCCCTGCTCTGGGGAAGTGTTTCGGGGCCTGGGGGTGGCAGCCCAAAGTGGCCGCCCAGAGAGAGTCAGGCCCCGTGCCCACTATGATACCGCTGCTACAGGGAGGGCAGGGGTGGGGAGGCAGTGCATCCCTGTAGGTGGCAAGGTAGCGTTGACAGCCACGTGGAGTGGTGCCACTCCTAAGAGGACTGCAATATGATGTGTGTATGTAGATGTTTAAGAATCAGGGGAAATGTTACAATCACTTTAAATTGTTGTTTTGGACTGAAATGGGAATGTTCTGTTTTATACAACTTTATGAGCTCTTAGATATTCACAAAATGTCAAACAACTATTCCTACGTAATATATATCCTGTACAAATCATTAAAACATTATCAATCTGTTAAACACAGAAGAGCTTTAAGAAGATGGAAAAACATTTTAGACATAAAACATTAAAAGTATGTAAAAAATGTGAGGTTAAAAGCAGCACTATACAGATTCCTCTGGTGTTTATTTGGCTTGGGCTCTGGGACGTTTCCTCAAAAAGGAAGTGAAAATATGCAAATCCAAAGCTTCCGTTTTTTTTTTTTTTTTTTTTCCTTTTAAGAAGAAAATTTAAGTTTCTGTGTCTGTCTCTGTCCCCCGTCTTGTGATGCCTCTGCAAAATGTGTTGATGTCATTTATCTAGGGCGTAGGTTGAATGACACTGGATGCCATATGCCTGCGCATGCATGAGGTGATTTCCACATGACTCGATGACATCATTTTAGTAGGAACTGCGATTTGACTTAAACAAACAACTAAATAAGTCATCTATCTTTTTAGAGATCAAAACAACAAAATCCAGCGATATATTGATTTTCCTTTCCCTGAACCCTTTCTCTCTCCTCTCCTCCCTCCTCCTCTCTCTGTAAGTAAAGCCCGGATATCTCAGGCATCGATTCCCCTCAGGTGTCCTTCCTGTCTCCCTCTTTCCCTCCTTATCCGCAGGAGCCGGAGTGCCTGGTGCAACTGGCGGGCCCAGTCTAAGGTGGGATGAGAGAGAAGGGCTGAGATAACAGTAAGGAGGAAGTGTGGGTGCTGCTGCAACACGATAGCTTTAGCATCTAAAACTCTGTGACCTCCTCCTTGCTCTTCCTCTGTCTCTCTGTCTCTCCTTCAATAACAAATACATAAATCAGAATATAAAGCACGTAGATGCACACTTTCACATACCCTTCATGCATGTTTTTTTTTTTATATTTTCCTTATATTCACTCTCTCCTTGTTGTGCTATGGAGGTGAATCTAAAGGCACTCTGTTTTTGAGAAAAATCATGATTACTGGAACTTTCTTCTTTATCTCGGGTCCACTCACATTCTCCCTCCTCCCTCACTCACTATCCTCTTGTTACTTGCAATTACACTCATTGAGATAAGTCACGACAGGGGTCACAAACTGCTTCAATTACTCCTCCAGTATAGACCAATCGATTCTTTGAGCCTCTTTATGTCACTTTACTCTGGCTGCAAATGACTGTGTCTGATAAAGCGCACCGTGAGAAGCGGTTGTGGACTATTATCGTGGATGTCGAGCGATAAAGATGTGGCAAAAGCAATGAAGCGGTTCGGACAAGGTGTGTGTTTGTGTCTACGTGCGTGTTTGACCTGTGATCCAGGGGCCACGTTAGCAGCGTATGGATCCAATTGGGCTGCCAGGAAGCTGACAAAGTGTCAGTGGTCAGTCGTGCCACAGGAAGTGATCAATTGTGGGCCTCGAGGGCAGTGAGAGAGCTCTGTCTCTATCTATTTCCTGCCACAGACGGTAGTGTCTGCTTGAATCACGCTGTCCACAATTTATTATGTCTCGCTCAAGTAATGCCAGCTGTTGTTAAGTAAGTGTCTTGCAAGAATTCCATTGTTAGGTTTGTTTATGTGACGCTTGCTATGAATTAAATGTGCATCTGTTGTGCTGTGCAGAGGAAAGCTACAGCCGTCCTACGGTTACTGATTTAGCTCAAGAAAAATACCTATACAGTGTTTGTCTCCCAGGCTACCCTTCATCTCCACCCTGTTGGCCCAGTCCAGTGTGTCACTTCAGACCATCCCATCTCTATTTGGTTGTTTGTTTATGTTTTCTCCCACCCTGCCTCTACGGTGTTACTATCCCCTACCCGGTAATATTCCACTGCCAGTGAGCTAAACTGGGTGGCATGGTGTGAGAGGTTGGGTGTGTGAAGGGTGCTACAGTTATGTGTAGGCCACAACCTGGAGTCCCCAGAGTGGACAGTTGTATGCAAAAGGGGTTTTCAGAATTACAAATGTTCTCATGCAAATCCTTTTTTTTTTTTTTCTTTGGAAAAAAAATTCCTCCTGCTGCCCTCACGCTGTTTTGTTAGATTGCAGGGAGACAAGACTGCCATTATAAGCCAATGGAACTCTTCCACCCAAAGCAATATCCCCGCATACACTTCTCTGTCGCCCAGTTCACATATTGCCCAGACTCCCAGAAGACCTTCATTGTTGAGGGCTATGTGGGGTGTAGGGTGTTTCTCCTTCCTTCCCCCTCCACCCCTCCTCTTCCCCACCCTCATACTCATCCATCCTCCCATCCCCCAGGGACTTACCTGTCTGTTGCGTTCATCCATAATCCGCGTGATCTGAATCTTTTTCCTCCCCATCGTCCCCGTCTCTTTCTTTCTCTCCTCTTTCTAAAGAACTTTATGCCTTCTTCGCTCTCCTCTTTCTTCTTCTTTCTCTTCACTCTTCTGCTCTTTCTTTATCTGTCTGTTTTTTTCTCTGCTTTCTATTTGTTCCAATCAACTCAAAGATTCCAGCATCCGTACCTGCAAGAAAGAAAGACATGGGGAGGGGGAGGAGAGGATGAGCATTAAATGAAATGAAATATGGCAAAATACTGAGAGAAAAAATAATAAAAGTGGCATCATGGCAGCCACAAGGGAGGGTGAAGAAAGACAAAGAATCTGTCAACAATGTTGTGAGAACCGCTGTGTTTTTCACTGTCGATATCATGCAAATCAGTTTTTGCATTTTTTTCCCAGGCACCGACTATGAGAGGAGACAGCGCTGTCAGGATCTCGCTTCGTTCACAGAGAGTTTGACAGTGTTTTGGAAGTGCCGCTAACTTAAACGCTCTAATCACCAACACTGTAACATTACCTCCAGACTGAGAAATACATTTTGTTTCTTCCCACGAACTGCACTGTATTGACAGTGGAACCGCCAGACACAGGTTTTTCTACTCTATCTGCAGCTCATCTCCAAAATGGCAGACGTGAGTCGCAGGATAGAATACAGATGTAAGACCGAGCACAGTCTTGCCATGTTCTGGTAAAACTGAGCCGAAAAACAAAAGAAGAAGAAAAGGAAAAAAAAAGTGCCAAGAGTGATCTTTTGAAACATGGTAAAGGGATGTTTCTTAGAGACATGAATCAAATCAAACAAAATTCCAACTTCAACTTAATCCAGCTGGAGACATTGCATGTCAATGAGTGCATCTGAGGAGCATCTGAATAAGTGCACTTGTGCATTTGCTTGTGTGTGCACAGCTGAGTGTGTGTGTGTGTGTGTGTGTGTGTGTGTACCCGTGTTTGAGTAGTGGAGGCCAGCAGCTGATGAGCTGGACTGCATGTGCAAAGAAGAAAGCTGCGCTCCAAAAAGTTTGCGTGAGTGAATGACTGTGTGTCCGTGTGTGCGTGCATGTGTGTGTGTGTGTGTGTGTGTGTGCACATGTGTGTGTGTGTGTGTGTGTGTGTGCTCGTGTGGTGTGTGTTCTTGTGTGAGTTTGGCTAAGCCAGAGCTCCAGTGCATCTCTCCAGAGTGCTAAAGTAGGCCAACCCAATCTATCTCAGGGAGGAGCAGAAGAACTGTTGTTGTGTTTTCTTTTGACAGTAGAGGTGATAACGTCCCTCGTTATGCAAATGAGCATCCCATTATTTAAGCTCAGTGCAATGCAGGGGAGCTGTCAGCGCCGTCACATAAAAAAAAAAAAAAAAATCCTCCATCTACCCTGCCTTTTTTTCTCTACTTTCCCCTTCTTCTCTCTTCTCTCCTTTCTGAACCAGATTTCCGGCACCTGGCAGCACAAGCATCAGACATTGATGTGGAAGACGACACCGCTTCACCAAAAGACATGTCAGTCTCAGTCTCTCTCTCTATCACTCTCTCTCTCTCTCTCTCTCTCTCTCTCCCTCTCTTCTTATACACCCTTGCTCTCTTCCTCACTCTCTTATATTCTCTCCTTTGCACACTCCCGCACACATACATGCACATTGTAATGCACTTCCTTTCTCCCCTTTTCTTTTTTTTTTTCATCTTCCCCTAACCTGAATCCATGTGTTTATTGAGTAACATGCATGAGAAAGCACAAGAAAGCTCTAAACCCCTGAGGTGAGCGCAGCACATTGCTATGCACTTGACCTCTTTGTACGAGAGAATAGGACGTTGATAATGAAAGTGAGTAATAGGGACATCCAGGGATACTGTGGCTCTTAGTGGCGGACCAAGGCCTGTATTAGAAGTACATAAGCAGTAGATCTTTTTATTTGCAACAGAAAGCACAGGCTCGATTCTTACAAAAGGCTAATACGAGTATGATGATGTGGGTCTTCGTCATCCATATGCATAACGCAGATTTAGAAAATATATTCACTTTCTAAAAAAAATAACATCACATTGTCGAATATTCGCTGCCAAAAACTTTGATCACAAAAAAACGGAAAACAAAATGAGACAATACAATTTGAACAATGATAAAATGCATGACAAAAAACTTCATGATGGTTTGGAATACGCCCACTTATGCAAGAAATGAGATACAAACATAAATGCATCATTTGGCAGTTAGGACAACAGCCGGACTGCACCATCATAATAATAACAAGATCTAAAATAACTCTGTGGCAGCTCTGAAGAGGCTATCCAAAACATTTTAGCATTGCTCTGCGCAAACACACCCATCCATAGACAGAAAAACAAAGAACTGCCCTCTGGAAGAAAACAAAGAAGGATGTTGTCAGACAAACTAGGATTACAAGCCCAACACCAAGGCGCTTGGCACAAGACAGCCAGACAAGGATATCAATCAAGCCGGCGTACCTCAATCACAGGCTGACAGCATCATCCCCTCCCAGTCTTTGTACTCAACACTACCCAGCCCGGGCATCGCTCCAAACAAAGAGGCGTTACCTCTGTGATCCCTGCCTCCTGGCCTCCACCTCCTCCTCGTTCCTCCCACAGCCCACTGAGCAGAGCTGAACCTCTCAATGTCAACAACCGCTGGGGCAACACCTTAGGCCTTACGTAACATTAACGCTAAGACTAAGCCCGTGTCCTGAACATTTAATCCCTACTTTTGGCTCCCAGCACCAGCCAACGATCCCTGAGGTGAGGCTCTGCTGCTGCTTAGCCCCGTGTTGGTGCCCCCCCCCCCCCCACCCACCCCACCCCTTCTCACTATTACCTCCTCTACCTCCTCCTACACAACGATGCAAGTTCCCTTCCCTCCGTCCCCACTTCTCTCCCCACTCTCTCACCACCACCCCCCACTTTTCCTCACACCCGCCCCCGTCCCATATGAGTGCCAGGCAGCTCCTGGATAAGCACTGAGTACCCACCTCCTCATCGGGCTCCCTTCCCTCTCCTTCCATCGTCTTCCCTCGTGGTGGATAGAGCATCACTTAACTTAACAGATTACCACTGAATCACTCAATCCAATTTAGCCTCATGACGCCAAGACAGTGAAATGGAAGGAAATATAGGAAACAAGCGGGGCTTAGTGGACATGGTCAAGTGGCACGGGACAGTAATCCTCAGAAGGAATTTTTCGCAGGGGACTGACACTGACACCTGACCTTGAGAGGGCAAATGAGGTGAGGAGAAAGAAGAGGCAGGAGGAAGACGGAGCGAGGCGAGAGAAGAAAGAACTAACAAGCTTGCACACATTAAGCCAATTTACTAATCCCAAAGTAAGGCATAGGGAAAGAGGGAATGAGCTGTGGAAAATTAAGAATACACAAAAGAGTTTCTTAATCTTCTCTGTGGAGTCTGACTAACGCTACTCCTGCATTCACACTAGCTTGGTAACTGGAAGGAGGCCGGAGCGGGAGACTGCTAAGGTCAGAGAGCACGCTGGCACCGAGCAGACAGAAGGACAACAGTTGCTCCTCTGCTTGTTTTATATCCCGGGTCCCAACTCACTGTGCTTTGAGTTAGAGAGGTGACAATGAAAGAGAAAGAGAGTGGAGAGAGAAAAACAGAGAAATAGAGAGAAGAGAGGGAAATGGAGTGAAGCATAAAGAGGGATCTTTTGAACAGGCACCAGGCCTCTCCAGGGGGAGGGGAAGAGCTGTATCCACGACCCTCCCATCTGTTAAGCAGACGGACGGAGAGAGAGAGAGAGAGGAAGAGAGGGGGATGAAGGTTGGGGGAGGATGGGAGAGATGGAGAGGGAGCAGCGATTCAGCACATAGATCTAATGAGCATTCTCTCTCTCTGTGTGTCTCAGAAGTGGAGCTGAGAGGACGATGAGAACATATACACTCAGTGCACCACAAGGCTTGATTCTAGGTCGCCTCTCTCCCAAGTGTTTAGTCACTAAAAACTAATATACAGCACATGGCGCTTTTTCACATTCTAATAGACGGTCTGTAGGGTGCTTGTTAATGTGGCTTTGTTATTGAGGACAGACACTGAAGACGACTCCTTTGAATCGAGGGGGCGACGAAAAGAGGAACTTTACCTTGACTCATGCTCGGGACTAATTCGTCACTTTGAAAGACAGCTGCAGAGTTTTGTTTGTGAATGCGGAGAAGAGAGACGAAACGTGCATAAACCCTAGTCCCAAGAACAAGAGTTGCACACATATCGTCCATCAGTTTATTTCTGCATTTAGAGAATTGTGAGGAAAAATGAAACTAGCATGCCTGTGAATGCATCGTCCGTAAAATTCTGCTGATGCCGATGTTCTCGAATCCTAATTCTACACGTTATAGCAAATTGGGGAAGGTGATTTATCATGACAGGATTGGCGATGTTTTTCCAAGAAACCCCACCTCGGCAGCACAGTCTCGGCTCATGGTACATCTGCAACACATTTGGTAATAGCATGTGTCCTGAAAAAAAAAAAAAAAAAAAAAAAAAATATATATATATATATATATATATATAACACCAGTATCCTCTATCCTCCTAGGAAATGTGGTTGTGAGGATTTGAAATAACATATTACACTGCAGTAAGTAAACCTTTTAGGAGGTGTATGGTACATTAAATAAACGCTCTCTCTTTTTAAATAAACTCCCATTTCCTTGAAGAGGAGGACGAAAAAAAGCGCTTTAATATGGTTTTCCAAATACAATCTGAATGTCAGTGCACACTCACAGTGCACCATTTTTACTTGAGCATTTCTGTCATGTGTAAGATTTTTTTTTTTTTTTTTCCTCGAGAACGTTTTTTTTTTTTCTTTTTTTTTTCAGATGTGTAGATTTTTGGAGGTTTCTTCTTTGTGTTTCAGACGCGGCTACACTTACGCATGCCGGTGTAAATGTGGAAGTGTTTGTGATGTGCGTTTATGTGTGTTTGTGCTTTATTTGGAAATAGTGGCACACAGCACTTTATCGCCTGTCAGGATGGATGGAGATATACCAGCAGAAATGAGAGGAGTGGAAGGATCAAGCAAAGGAGCGAGTCGATGGCCAGGCAGGATGGGAACAGAAAAAATGTGTATCAGGTCTCATTGTGCCTCTAATGTCATTACAGGCAGTGACTCCTCTATGTGGCACGCCGCACTACCCATCTGTCAGAGCGAGATAGGCAGGGTGACGAATGGCTATCACTGCTACTTCCCTCAACCCCCACCACCCCCACCCCCCCACTCTAATGTCTGTATCTTTTTTCGAGTGCTGGGGGAGAAGAGTGACCTAAACCTGGGCGGTAGCCCACGCGTAGGTGGGCCTCTATGGCTCTGAATCTCAGCAGATATTAGGGCTAATTTAACATGTTAGCAGCTAAAGAGATTAGCAACATGTACATCTGGGGATTAGAGTGATAGCGGTGGATCATCTTATAATGTGTTCATTCCTTTTTCTTTTTTTTTTTTCTTCCCAGTGAGCGTGAGCTAAACTTGAATTTGAGAGGCTGTAGTGTGTGTGTGTGTGTGTGTTCTTATGTGTGTGTTGGAGGATATGTCTTCACCTGTCTCTCTCTATTAGCTCATGATTTAGTTGGATCATTAGTGAGACAGAGACAGTTTCATATGTATTCTATTTTCAATCTCTGTGTGCCTTTGAACTGAGACACCTGTCTATTGATGAGGAGGAAAGTGAGCCAATAGCCTGTGGTTGGCACAAGTTTTATACACTCTGTCAAGCACTCATAAGTGTGATTGACGTTATGGAACAAAGTATATTGTTATAAGTAGCAGCTCAAGCGCTACAAGATGAGCTCTCAATTTCTGGCCAAACCCAGTTCAACCAATTTCTCAACTTGAAACTTTATACATCAACTTTAAACTTAATTGATTTTCATACTAATGAGACTCTGCCAGCACTGTTTCCCCTCTTATCCTTCAATCCAACAGCACTGCCCCGGGGTCTTGGAGGACAGAAAGACAGGAAACACACACAGAGACAGACAGCTCAGCGGAAGGACGTGACATCAGCAGGCACAGACAATCAAAGGTGCTAAAGGTGCTTCCTTCCCTAAATCACTGTGTTCACAGGACATAAATTGAAATGAATCAAAATCCAATCAGCAACGGTAGATGAACACGAATAAACAGAACGCCGTACGTTTTCTGCCGTACGCTTACTTTGCGTTCCCTAAAACATCCCTTTTATTTATATGTGAACTCTTAATCAAAAGACAAAAAATATTTAAGTTAAAAATCTTTTTAATGAGGCAACAGGGGGAACCAGGTTGGTTTATTCTGCCTAAATATAAACTGTATTAGCTTTTCAACAAATGAACTTAAGATGTTGGGAAAAAAAGTATATTTGGGGGTAAATCCCCATGACTGGAGTGGCACAATATGAGCTAATAATTTGAGCATTAACACGTTTTTATACTTAATACTAAAAATTCACTCTGCAGTCAGCAGCACGAGCTTTCCGTCAAAACAGCAGTCAAACTGAAACAGGTTGTGTAGGAAAACATTTCTGAACAGAATTACATCACTTCCTCTGAAAGTGTTATTCACCTTGTAAATATTTCAGAAGAAATACAAACACCAATACAGGAAATATGATGTGTATGATAAAATTGTGATAAAAATATGCACGTAAAATTCTACATAACTTTCAGATACTGTATGTATATGTAAATATTCTTTTGATAGTGAATTCAAGCACAAACATCTAACAATATTAAATTTAGTTGTTTGACATTTGAGTTTTTCCTACGCATCCGAATGCAGCTGTATTTTCATTTGTGTCGAATACACTTTATGATTATGATTCATTCAGGTTTGTATTTTTAGATTTAGAAATGTTTCTGTTTATGAAGAGCTCTGCCAGCTGTAGTGTGATAGTATCAGGTAATAATGAGTGGGTAGAAATGGAGGTGGTACGGAGCCCTGCCCTTCGTTTGGGCAGCTGCATGTCTCACTCAGCACCACCAAACAGGGGCCTTGGGCCATCAGAGCTGCAATGGAGACAGGTAGCCATCCGTCAGAGCCAGTATGGAGACAGGTGAGAGCCATCTTTCCATAGCCCATTGCTGACTTCCCCAAGGACAAAATGACTTGACACAATGCGTCAACCCCCCTCTTTGAATGGAGGCCAAGGGCTGTAAAGCCACAGCTGCTAGGCCAAAGGCAGACGAGCAAGAGGGCACACATGAAAGCGAGGCGAAGCTAGACAGACGGGGATAGGTGGGAAGAGTCGTTGTGGTTAAAAAGGCATTCCCTGTCGATAGTCAGCAGCTTCGTGTTGTGACAGTGGCTTATAGCTATGACTGATAAACAAATAAACTTTGAGGACCGCAATGACAAACTTGCCACACACTCACCCTTGTGCCAAGTTGGAAAAAAATGGTATCAGAAAAAAAAAAAAAAAGGAGAAGAGAAGAAAAAGCAGAAGCATAGGCAAGCCACAATTTGGTGAGGCCCCGGAAAGGCTGGAATGAATCACCATTTAGTGCGTTCACTCTTTCCATGGCATGAGCATAAGGAGGGGCGATGGTCGCGTTCAAGTATAAAGTAGAGATAGAAGAGATCAAAAAAAAAAAAAAAAAAAATCAACATAATAGAGGTGACACAGCGCAAGGTGGAACAGAACGGAGAGAAGTTGGGCAGAAGGGAAAAAAAGAGTAGATACTGAACTGATTTTGAATATGGAAGCGGTGCACATTGTGGTGATATGCACATCTGATGTTTAAACACAAATAAATTCTCTTAAGTTTCACTTTATCAACACTGCCACAGTTTCTTTCACTTCTTCCTCTCTCTCTGTCTCGCTTTTCTCTCTCTCTCTCTTTCCAGTCATTGTAAAGTCGTTTGAAAAGCTCTGCCGCAGGTCACGTTTTCCAGGGAGTGTAAACCACTGTCTCAATTCACATGTTGCCCCCGTGCGTCGCAGGACCCAGGTGTAACCAACCGCTGACACTGGAGGGACGGGAACAGAAAATGAACACACACACACACACATGTGCATGAATGATCACACACTCGTAAGTGATAACTCATTCCCTGCTTATCTATTATGGTCATAAAACAAGCAAAAAAAAAAAAAAAAAAAAAAACACCATAATGAACAATGAACCATTGCAGTGGAATTGCAGTATAAACCCTTCAATGAGTGTACCCAGCCCCCACAGGAACAGCCGGGAGTCATGTCACTAAGAACACAAAGCACTGACATATTCACCCAATTATGTTCCCTGCCGAGTATGACAATGTCTCAGGATGTTAGCAATGTTCTCCAGTCGGGGGGGGGGGGTGCAGAAGGGCAGAGTGTGTGTGCATGTGTGTGTGTTTGTGTCAGAGGTTTGAAACTGAGGCTACGGGACTCGTTGCTGCATGGGCACAGCAAACTTCCCGGTAGTCGCGTGCCGCGACTCCCATGCACCCACCATTCTCCCCCACCCCACCCCACACTGCATCACCAAAAATCATGGCTAAGATGATCGGCTGATGATTTCATCACACACAGACACACACACACACCCCACCCCACCCCTTACTCTTTCTCTTTGCCACAGCATTCTAATCACCCTAATTAAAAGCTTTGTTCATTTAGAAATCTCTGATGACAATTTGTTTCACTCTACCCTACAGCAGTGGTGGCTGCTGGAAGAGAGGAGAATTAAATTTGATCTTCTGACAGCAATTATTAAATGCTCCCTCCTGGCCTCAATTAAGGCCCGCAGGCTAATGCTAACATGGCTAACCCTCATGCAACCACAAGATGCCGGCGCACTTCCCTTTTCTTCACCAGCTTCATTTTGTCACCATTTTTTTTTTTTTTTTGCACATATGTGTGTGTGTGTGTGGGTGCATCTGTGCGCGTACGTCAGTTTGCTGTGTCTGGAAATGCTTGCTTACTTATGGGTCATTATCTGTTTTGCATACTTGCTGATGGGAAGAGACAAATAAAATGATTTCTTTTTTCGGTTGTTTGTTGTAACCAAGTCAGCATGTTGGAATGGGCGGCTCTACGGGGAAGTTGTGGAATTTACTATTTTTCCATGTCTCGCCTGATCAGCAAGTTTGGATTCCACAACGATACTATGACGTAAAGTTGTTTTTTTTTTTTTTCTAAGGTTTGACCATAACAACCAAACAGTGGTGATCTCATCTACCTCTCTACTGTTAAGTGTTCAGCACGCGGAGTTAATGAACTGAAATACAGAAAAATCAATCAGACACTTGTCATAATTAGCATGACATGTGAACGTCTTAAAAGGATGAAAAAAAAAACAGACTACAAATTGTAAACAGTTAACACTCTAAAGAACACTGCCTCTCCCTGTCATGACACTACAACAGTATTATGTGTCATGGTCGCAGCCTTGCTGAGCTGAAGTGAGAGCCACAGCACTGCTTTGAGTCTATGCACAGCGTGTGGGTAATTTGCAGAGAAGTAGAAGGTTGCACACTTCAACAAGGATGTCCTTCATAGATTCGACCTTCTGTTTTTTTTTTTTTTCTTCCTCCGGTCCCTGTGCTCTGCTAGGAAACCGAGTAACCTAGATCGTAGAGTAGGGAGAGAGAGATTGTGACAGTGAAAGAGAGAGACAGAAAGAAGGAGAGACAGAGGCAGAGAGAGAGAGCGAGAGCAAAAAGAAGCTGTAGGACAGATTGAAGGGAGACAGAGTCAGAATTTGACACCCCACCACCCCACCCAACACTTAAAAAGATACAAAAAAAAAAACTCCCTAGGATGATGTCAGGTTCACTCCTCTTTTTTCTGGTTACCACAAGCTGATTGTGCTGATTATTGGTGAGCATTGTTTCCCTGTTGACGCTGTGCATCATTAAACAGAGATTGTTCCACTGTTAGTGTTTGTTTAAGCAGGGCTGGTATAATGTTTCCAGGCACTTTCTCTTCACCACAGACACACACACACACACACACAATGTAAACTTGAGACATAAGTTGTACGCGTTGCATCTTTTGCATACTTTTTGTTACTCTTGTCAAATCTGGATGGCTTCAAGCACATAAAAAGCAAATTAAATCAAAAAGCAATCTATATTGAAAACCTTCAATCGTTATGATGAAAAAAAATGACATAATATTTACACGTTTTGATCTTTTTCAGCACGCAGTTTGAACTACACTAACAGGGCTCCACAGTTCCCAGAGGAGGGCTTGTGGCGGGGCGCATGAGGCAAAAGGTTGTATGGATTGTGGAGGGTGTGTTGCGGCATACGGTACCTACAGATCAACCTCTGTTTAGGGGAGTGGCCCCACCAAGGCCAGAGTCGGGCCAGACCCAGTCCAAGCCTCTCATTAGTCATCGGCTGGGTGCCGCGCTTCTTTTTGGAGTGGTTAAGGGGGAACCGGCAAGGGTCTGGCAGTTCCACTGTACTCCACTCCCAGCACCATCACAACCCGACCTCATCAAAGCGAGCGCTCGTAATTTGTCACAGAAAGCAGCCAATTAACATATGTTAAGGGAGGAGGGACGACGAGAAGAAGGGAGGAGAGGAGGGGAGGGTGAGTGAAAAAAGATAGCGTATGATTAAAGAGTCTGCACAGCTGCACAAAATCAAGATGGCAAAGAGAGGTTTGAAAGAGACCTCAGACCCAGTAATCTGATAAAGCTTACTGTTACTTAACCCCCATAAGCAAGAGAGAGAGAGAGGGAGAAGGAAAGAGGGGGAGAATGAAATAATAGAGACAAACAAATATTAAATTACTGCTGTGAAGCTACAAGCTTTGGCAGAGTGCCTCTGCTCTCAATGTGTGGCTACAGTGAAGGCCACTGTATCACATGGAGATGACCCCTCTTGCCAAAGCACTACTGCTGTTTGACCATGTTCTATTTTTAGCTCAGCAGTCACCATTGTGCTTAACATAGTTCGCAGTTCGGCTCAAATCTGACAGGAACTTCTTTGTTTTTGGAAAAAAAAAAAAAAAAATTGAATTCCTGGTGCACCACAGCAATTTAGCTCCTCTTCTCATAAAACAAAACGTGTTTTTTTTTGTTGTTGTTTTTTTTTTTTTTTTTTTTTACAGTTTTTCATTTATTTTTCTGTCACAAAGTCTCAGACAAGTTGCTTACATTCTGACTTGTTTGTTTGCTTTCAAATTCTTGTTCCTCATGGTTGGTTTTTAACATGCTGTGTGTGGTTATTTATGCATGTGTGCACGCCTGTGTGTGACTGCGCGTGTGCGTGCATTTATATGTCTGTTATTGTTGATGTTGTTGTTGTAGGAACATCTTGTGAAGTGAGTTGTGTGATATTTTTCCTTGTTGTTGGATACGGTGGCAGGCTGAATGCATTAGCAGTGCACGCCGATGCCATTCTGTGTTCTGTCGTCTCTCAGCCACCTCTGCCTTGTCTCTCTACAGCGACTGATCACACGGGCTGACAAGCGAGTTTGGGTCCTCGTCTGCCGCACCATCCTTCGCTATGTGGGCTCCGACTCTTTCAGCGAGCAAAATAAGAGAGGCGGGGAGGATGCTTTAAACAAATTTGAGTGATTTTGGAATTGTACATCAAGTCGTGGGGAAATCCCCCCGAACAAAAAGGCAGCAAACTTGAACAACAGTTCTGTATTCTGAATACAGCAGTTTGAAAGATTATTATTATTAAAAATTAAAAGGTATTTTGACTGAATCAGTGACGAAAATGGAGAGTAAAACCTCAAAAAAAGCATAACCTACACTATATATAAATCATGACTGTTTTCCTCTTCTTCCTCTCTCTTGCACTCTTATCCTTGCCATCAAGCATCAATCGTTATTTATTTATTTTTCCTATTTGGGAAGTAAAGGGCTAGAGTGGAGGAGCGGAGGAGTGAAGGAGAGGGGGATGGAGGGATGGCGGACAGAGGGGGCGGCGGCGACTTGTGTTTGGTTCACAAGGCTCGCTTGCTTGGTTGAATTTTTCTCTTCTCCTCTGTGTTGCGAGCTGGTGGTTCAGTGAAGGACCTGGCTGCCTGGAGTTCCCCCCCCCTCCACTCAAATCCCTCTGCTGCGCGCACAGCTGCACCGTTCACATAACCTCGCCTGCCCCCTCCTACTCCCACCACCCCACCACCCCCAGCTAATGATAGCAGAGCACGTCCCCTCCACAAGGCAACAGCTTTTTCCACTTCACGTACATACACACACAGGCGTATGCGCAAACTTCGTGCACGTACACAAGAGCATCAGACACACGCGCAGACTAGTGGGCACAGCGTATCCCTTTTCCTTCTTTTGGTTCCTTCCCTTCATTTTTTCTCATATCATTCAATTTCTTCCCCTTCTCTTCACCCTGAGAAAAATCCCCTAGCCTTCTGACCCAAGGAAGGCCTGAGAACGTTACCCCCCCACACACGTCACCCCACCCACACACACACACACACACACACACACAAACACACTCCAAACTCCCTGTTTTTCTCCCTCTGTACAACCCTGCACAGCAAGTGACCTGCATCACAGCTGTGTGTGGGAATTTTCATGGGTGGGTGTGTTTGTAGGAGCGTTGAGTGTGTGAATGTATGTATTTGCACATACCTGCGCGTACGTCAATGTTCACACCACGTATGCTGTAAGTACATCGCTGTGTAACTGCATGTGTTATAGATTTACTAAATGTACATATTTCTGTTGTGTGTGTGTGTGTGTGTGTGTCTGTCTATGTAAGCAGAGGAGGAGGGAGGTGGAGGGCAGCTCTGGGCTTCTGCTGCGCCTACTGTGCATTATCCCAAATAAACAACTCATTACACGTGTACTTAACCAAGGGGAGCTGGCGAGCAGTGGAAGCTAATCCCCGTTATCGTTCCCAGCGTTTCTCTTCCGATTAGGCTACAGGGAAGAGGAGCCCAGAAAGGTAGGCTGCTCAGTGTACGAGGAGGCGAGAGGGAGAGAGAAGAAAGAAAAGCATTTGAGTTAACTTCCCACAAGTGCCTTTCTTACTTATAGTATCTCTTCTCACTCTATCTATCTCTCTCCCTCTCCCGCTACCCTCTTGCCTTCTCTCCTTCCTTTTCCCTGTGGATTTTGCACTGCTCTTCCTTGTTTTCGACCATCTCTCAGAACTGGGTCATCGACAGACTGTGCGGCAGCATTTTGAAGAACATGGGAGGGAAAAAAAAGCGTGTTCTTTCTATGAGAACAATCCAAGGCTTCTATAACAAGTAGCCCGCTTATCAAATTAAGCTGTCAAAAGCACATTAATAACAGGCAGCACAATTCCCTTCACAGAGAAAGGGAGAAAAAAGCACATTCAAGAAAAAAAAAAAAAAAAGGAATGATTTTGCTTTTGCCGTGTAAAGAGACAGTCCACCAAGGGCAGTAAAGCTTTTCAAAGATTTCTCCTTCTATGTCTCTAGTTCTCTCCTTCTTTCCTGCCCCCAATATGATTATGGGGCCCCTATTATGAGGGGCCAAGACGTAGAATGCCACTCATTTAGAGGGTGAACAATATGCAGCGGGGATGATGCTAATGTTTAATAGAATTACAGGCTTCACATGCACTGTTTTTCCACTTTCTACTAGAAAGACTCAACCCACTTGTGCTGGATGACAGTTAAACAGATAAAAGAGCATCTCAGGAGTGACAATGTGGATTCAACCAGACCAAATAATAAGATGGTTCAATGGAGGAATATGATGCCAAGAAAAAAAGATAACAGGAATAACCGAAGTGAGACATTAAACATTAGTTTGACCCTGGGTAATCTATAATCTCTGTATATGTAGATGTATAAATACGTCAGCCTGACTCTGAAATTCACATCATTATCAGTAAAACAATAGTTGGTTCACACATTCTTTTTTTTTTTTTTTCTTTATTGAAGGCTCCATCATTCCAAAACTCTCATTACCCTCAAAAATATGGAGCCATATCATCCCGTAAGAAAGTGCGAGCAGAATGTGAGGGAAACAGTGTACAACAGTGAGGCAAAGAGAGAAAGTTAACACTCTCAGTGCTGTTCACATGGCATATGCCTGAGACGCAGAAATGAAATTAACAAGACACCTCAGCATACAGATGGCAGAGAGGAGAGAAAACCACCCTATGACCTTACACTCGTAGACTAAGTGTCTGAAAAACACAGCTCTCATTTTGAAGTCACTCCATCGCGTTGCCACCTTCTCTTCGAGCCTTACACTCTGCTCAGTGTCTGCAGAAAGAAATGAACTAATCTGTACTTTACAAAATCTGACAGTGTAAGCTAGGCTGCTCGTGCTGGAAGTACAAGCCTGTTTATGTTTTACTCCAGAGACTGATTTTCTCACACCCTCAATTTGAGTCCCATCCTGTTTGCTCGGTCCCCGAGGGGGCTGCTCCGCCGTGGCCCGCAGTGGGCCGGTGGTGGATGGATGTGACGTGGAGGCACTGGGACTCTGCTGGAGGGAGGCTGGAGCCACGACAGGTATCCCCCGCACTTCCTCAGCTATTTATATAACCATGAGTCCAGCACAGGGCCAAAAATAAGACGGAGGCCATTTTTATCCCAAATAATAAAGGCGGCTCGCTCCTTTACTCACACACAAACACGCACACACACACAGGAGGAGCAAATCCATCAAAACTACACAAAAATTAACAACAGGCGCTAACAAAGTGAAAAACTTCTCACTAGACAATGAAACCATCTCTGTCCTCCTATTGAGCGGACTCAAACGCGCACATCTATACACACACACACACACACACACACACACACACACACACACATCCACAGCAGACAAAAGTCAATATCAAGGCTGAGCTATTTCTGTAGAGAGCACTATTTAGGAAGTGTGGGCTGGGTGCCAGTATTCTCCTCAGTATCGTCTGGGCGTCATTGCGCTGCTGCTGTTATACAAACTCACCTCTTTCCTCTCTCTCACCCACTCCTCACCCTTTCCACCCAACCCCTTGTTCCATTGTCAGTGCTTTCTCTCTCTCTCTCTCTCTCTCTCTCTCTCTCTCTCTCTCTCTCCCCCTCTCTCTTTCTCTCTGTGTGTTTCTCTTATACACACACAAGGTTATTTGTTTTTCCACTGGGTCGAACCACAGTGCCAGGTGAAAGCATCTATTGGCAGGATAAAGAGAGTGGCTGGTATGAGATCACAAGGCCCCACTCTGCCCAGCAAACCTTGAAGTGAAGCGCCGGGCTGGAGTTTCAAACAAAGTGCCCCCTCATTCATTATACATGCAACTGCACTGAAAATCTCCTTCCGCAACACCATCTCTTCTCCTCTGTCTCTCTCTCTCTCTCTCTCTCTCTCTCTCTAGGCCGCTCTCTTCCTCTTCCTCCCTCTCTCCTCACATCGTCCCTCTCCCTTTTCTCTCGTTTTTTCCAGACAGAGCATCCATAAAGTATGAATAAAATTAATGACATCACGAGCTGCACTTTGGAAGAGCCACTGTAGGAAAAAGCCATACATCACGGGACAGAAGGAGCCGGAATGAAAAGAAATGTAAAAAAAAAAAAAAAAAAAAATTGACAGTGAGAGAAAAGGGGTGTGCATGGGGGGGCGTTGCATCACCCTTCTCCACCCTTGGGGCACATCAGATTGCTGTATGATATTGTGTGTTATTAAGTTTGATTTAAGATGCACTTCAGCTGAAATTTCTTCATGTAGGAGCAACAGCCCCTTGTTCTTTTTCTGCATTTCTTTGTCCCGCTTTCCCCTTGACTTCTTTTGGTCAGCTAAGTAATGTAAGCGTTCAAAACTGTCCTGTGCTGCGCATTCTTTTACAGGCTGGCCTTTGGTGTGGGAATGGCACAGATGACAGTGGAAAGGAACACTGGTGTGGACTTTGGCAGGACACCGCCTGGTTAAGCTGTGTGCGCTGCGGAAGAGGGAGAGCACTGAGCGCGGATTCTTATATAGCTGTTTCTCGACTTAGATGGTGTTAACAGCATTTTCAACAGCCCGGTCCCCTCGGAGTTGAGCAGCGAAACCTCCTGATGTTACAGACTTTGCCCAGATATCTGACACTCCACGGTGAAAAATAAGCATCATAGTCAAGCCTGTAATATTCTTCCTTAGAGGAGAAAAAAAGAGCTGGATTTATCAATTTTGCTGCCTATTATTGGCAATTTAGCGTGACACTTTTTTTTTTTTTTTTAAATACAAAAGCAACATCATACAAAAGCCACAAAATTCAGGACTTTATTCCTCTGAATCCAGAATGAACACAAGATCTGCTAAAAATACGCGATAGCAGTGTGAAGCTCAGCAGCAGCGTGGATGGGGAGCGGTGGTGGTGGTGGTGGCGGCAACGGCGCAGATTGTGGCAGCCGAGTGAGCAGGGGTTTCAGATGGATGTGAGCTTGTGTGAGGCCAAGGCACAGAGCTACCTCTGTGCGTCTCACCGGACTATGTTGCAGAATGACTCGGCTATGTTGCATTCGTGACAAAGATAAATTACAGCCACTGGAAAACATTTCTACATTTTTTTTTTTTTTTTTTTTTGCTCACTCTCCCCGCTTCTCCACACCTCTTTTCTTTTTTTTTTTGGTATTGGGTGTAGTCCAAATGTGTGCCACACAGATGATGAAGGGGAGGGGGTCTCTCTGAAAACATATTAAGGGGTAAAAAGTTGCCCCCTCACCGTTCACAGGTCAGGCAGTGTGTTTTATGATGGAACATGCCTTCTGTTGCTAGATTTATGCACATGCACAGCAAACACTTTTCCCTCAAACTAACCCCAAAAACTCACTCAAAAGGATTCCCGGTTAATTCTGGATTTACCGCAAAGCACGTTAAGAGCACACTGTATGGAGTATTACAGACTAGGCTGCCTGGATCCTGAATAAAAATTTAAAATCTCACAGGAAGGCAACTAAAGTCTGGTGTGGAAGTTAATGAAATCGTTTGTAAATGTGTTAGCTCTCATTTTAACCTTTAAGAATCAACGCTGAGGCATTCAGCCCGATCTGAACCATCCGATGTTTAGACAAAGAAATCCAAGCTGTGTTCTACTCTAAATGTTTCTCTTTGTCTTATCATTCAAAGTCCTCTGCTCCCTGCACTCCTCCAGCCTTCTCGCCTCCCAGGACTCTCTCCCTGTCCAAATATTTCAGGGAGCAGGCCTCAAGTATGGCGAGGTGTTTTGGGTGTCTCTTTAGGTGGGCTGCAGCTGACGATATGATTGTGTGGTCAGCACTGCTCAGCACAGACCACCCAGCAGGCAGCTGCTGCCATAATGACCTACAGGCAACAGGAAACAGGAAACAGGAAGAAGAAGGCAGGACA
This sequence comes from Protonibea diacanthus, assembly GCA_028641955.1. Taxonomy (NCBI): domain Eukaryota; kingdom Metazoa; phylum Chordata; class Actinopteri; family Sciaenidae; genus Protonibea; species Protonibea diacanthus. Next base: position 20,791,740 of record CM053985.1, read on the forward strand.
TCCTGTTCATCTAGATCAGTGTGTTAAGCATGACATCACGAAAGCATCACTCTTAAATGAAGAATACCTGATCAGTGGATAAATATTCTGTCGCTCTGCTCTTAAGTCGCCTCAGCTCAAATCAATTTCGATCTGCGTTTTCCCTCTCTGTGTGTTCTCTGTCTTTCTGTGCATCTGTCTTCTCAGTTTGTCTTTTCAGCACTCACACTGACACTGTTTTCCAGACTGCTCCATCATCCAAGACATCAAATCCAACCCTCTTCAGTGTGAGAATAAAGGAGAAAAAGAAATACACGCATTTTCATTTGAATATACACCAGCAACAACCTCACAAAACTCAGACAAAAAAAAAAAAAACACAAAAGCTCAAACAATCTGACGCGCAAACAGAGACATGCCACAAACTTGAACGCACGCACACACACACACACCTCCCAGACACACAGCACATACTGACAGACAAACACACAAAGAAACAGCAAACACAAAGCACAGCACAGCCAGAAGTCTACTTTATGCAGAAATATTCTAAAGTGTGTTTTACAATACAATTAAACATCAAAGGCTGATATATTCCTCTGTGATCTTTAACACCCCAGTGAACAAACCCCATACACCCCCATCCACTTACAGCATACAGAGAAAGTTGCTGAACGTCACCGCTAATTACTAGATAGAGACAGAAGAAGACTTTGCATCATTATGCAAAAACCAGGACATATTCAAATATATGCATTCGATCCACCATAAACCTTCCAAGGACTGTGTTATTTACTTTAGATTATTATTTTTTAAGTTTTGTGAGTAATTGCAGCTCTTATGAAGACATACAGACAGAGCTCCTAAGGCAAAGAAACATTTGGGTAAACATTTCTAACATGTACAACAGTTAGGACAATGAAAGGGAGATCTGTTCAAAATGAGTAAATAAACACATGGTGAGGTTGAGCCCTGCGCGTTTCATTAGTACTATAAAAATGTATGAAAAACGAAAAAGAGACTTTTCCTCCCATGTAGCAAAAGAGGGAACACCTGCCTTGTGCAATAAACAGGAATACAACAAGCCCTTGAGTTATTATTAAAGTTAAGTGTTTTCATCTGCTTATATGCAGGCAAGAAAAAAGTTATTCTAAGCAAATGGATGAACATCTCCACATTATTTGTGTCAGATAAATTTAGTAAAAAGAGAGCTTTAGGTGTTCACTTGTATTTATGTTAAAGTGCGAAACCCCGAAATACACTGCATTACTTACAGGATATACAGGGACGTCTCTTGACGGTTTAGGATATTATATGCTCCTTATATATGAGGTAAATATGATTCTCTACAATTGACTCTTATATTACCTTCTCGTTTGAGCCAAAGGGCACGAAGTCCAATTACAGTACTTCAATATCTACCTGCACATCCTGCCAACCTGCAATCTGCAAATGAGTGTTTTACTGATGTTTAACTGAGCAAACTCTGCAAACCCCTTCCAAAATATTTGAAACCATTAGTAAAAAAAAAAAAAAAAACTTTAAAGCATAGCAAAACGGGCTATTAAATTATTTGCTTAAACATAAATGCTTCTGATGTTTCCATTAAGAATAATGTTTTCATAGATCTGGTTTTCCAGGAGGGAATCTTGAAACGTGCCTTCTGTACAGTATTAAACACAGTGGTGTACTTTACTCCCTTCTTTAAAACGATGCAAGCTTAAAGCACACATTTTACAGCACTCAGATAAGCACTCACACATAACGGCCATTATATCAGACACGCATGATTAAGATATAAGCAATAGGCCATCGTATGTTGATTTTGTCTGAGCACTTTTAAAACACATGGCAAAACCCTGATCATGGCACACAATGTGTCCCTTCCCTTCACTTAACTAAAGCTTTACTGAGCCCCTGGTGTACAGCAAAGTGCCCTGACAATCGGCTCAATGCCCTGGCCAATCACCAGGACACGTGACCTTCTAATCCCTCTCTGTGAGAAGGGTAAGAGTGTGTTGTCACTGTTGGTTTTGTGAATCAGTGCCCAAAATCCCAAATGATTTGTCAAGAGGGAGAGGTCTTAAGAGAATAAGAGAAACAAAAGCAGCGCAGGCCAGATAGTGTGGGTGTCAGTGTGTGTGCATGTGTGTGTGCGTGTAACAAAAAGACAGTGAGAAAGAGGAGGCAGACCATGCTTTTGTCGAAGCATTTGTGTGTGTGTGTGTGTGTGTTTGAGTGCGACGGCATACGTGCGTGCGTGTGCATGTGTGTGTGTTTGTACAGGGTCTCTGAGATTACAGAGCTTGGCTGACAGAGTCCTCTGTGTGTAATCGTGGGTCCACATGCGAGCGCTCACCTTCCTCTGAGCGGATTAACCTAACGCTAAATCCCAAGAGAGCAACAGGCCAGACAGGCCACACAGAACAACTTCATTGACGATAGGCAGAAGAGGGAAGGCCATGTGTAAAATCTTTTTATAGATTAATACACTTTGAGATATTTTATCACGAGTAAACAACTCATATAAAACCGCATAAAGGATTGTGAAAAGTATTGGGACAGTACCTGCTCTTAAAATTTAATAAAGTATCTTAAATGTTGCATTTATATAGGATGTATCTTTTTATATTGTAAAATTGAATTAATTGTGAAAAGCTATCAAGCAGTAAATGAATGAGTGTGTGCTGTACGCTTTTTACAGAGCCACAAATTAGGTTGATATGCTGTCGTAGACCGCAACACTTTATCACTTAAAAATGTTACTTTTCCAAAGTGCTCCCTAATAAACAGTATTTCAATTTTAATAGTCCTTATAGATGTTAAAATGTGCTGTGAATATCATATTAGTTGTATTAATTTTGAGAAACTGTAGCCATCTCTACATTTATAACATTTCTTAAAAACTTTTTAAATGGATAGTATTTATTTCGAGGATCAAAAATTGTATAAAAGTTTATCTCTGTAACAAATTCATAAGAATGTGCGAATACAGATGTACGTCTGTGCTCATAATAAAGAGCAGGAGTTAAATGCACACAGCCTAGTCAGTGCCACAATCGGTCTAAATTAAAATGAAGTGTGCTGTAGTAATTTTTAATTTTATAACCATCCTCAGCTCATCTGCACAGTGGGCCTCGTATCCACACTTTGAGTGCAAAATAAAAAAATCGAATTTTATTTATAAAACTGCAACCTGTGAAAGTTGCCACAGGTTAATTATGGTGTCATTCTTGATCCTCTCACTGCAACAGGTTCAATTGAGCCACAGACTGAACTAAACTCACTTTATAAATATGTCACTCGCTGCATTGAAAGTCAAAACAGTCTCAATCACAAAGTCACGGAAAACAAATTATAATTCAGGCTGAGCACGCCAAACCGTCTCTAAAACACTGATTTACAGTGGTGTTATCACTGTGGTCTGCATGAAATGACATTCAAACAAGTCAAACTGTGCTTTGCTGTTTTATCGTGTGGAAAATATGAACGTTGGCATCATTTAGTCTTCTTTAATATATGTATTAAAGTTATATACAGGTTATCCTGATTTAAAGGGTGACTGTGATCATTTGTGCACCTCAGTTAGATTGCTTAAACAATTCATAAAGAATTACATATCCTCAAAGTAAGGCTACATATTATGTGTAGTGAGTTTTCCTACATTCTGCTGCTTTAATTTAGCAAATTATGTGAAATTTAAAAACTTCTGAACTGCATATATTTTTTCCCCTTTGTCTTTGACTGAGTTTTTTTTTAAGTTTCTCGTCATATTATTTGGGGGAAAAAAACGTCCACTTCAGAACTATTAAGGTCTACATTTTTAAACTAATAGTGTAACTTTTCCTGTGTCATCCCATTGCGCAGGACACGCTGTATTATGTTGTATTAAGGAGGGCAGCCTATTCAGTAGCTGTGGCTTTGGAGCTGTGCGCCTGCATGTGGACATGAGAAAGCTACACAAGGTCGACACAACTGTAACACTGCCTAAAACACGAGACAGACCTTGACTCTCCTAATAGACCATAAACAGCTATTTGATGTCAGCCTGTAATTATATGACATAGTTGTCACCGGCATAAGTCGATCAGGGTCACAACAAATCAATACACGCAGTTACTGTACTTTGTTGAGGAGGCAGCGCGCATGAAAAATAGAGCCCCAAGTTTCCCTCTGGAAGAATAAAAATAAAGATCATATGATGCAACGTGTCTTTGTGGATGTTTGCGAGTGAGTGGCAAGTGGCGTGCGCGCGGTACTTACTTTATTTCGCATGAAATCTTGTCCGGGTTAAGTGAAAGATACAACAAGCGGTCCGCCGGTTGTTTGGTCCGGCCGATTGACAGGAAGGTTGAAGCCGCTGCTTGATGGTGACGGACTTCGCCAAGACGCACTTAAAATCCAGGAGCGCAACTTAGCAGAGGACGTCGCCGGGAGGAAAAAAAGTAACCTACAGTACGTGGTAGGAGTCTCTATAATGTCAGAGAAAACTACTCTCTCTCTCTCTCCCCCTCTTTCTCTCTCTATCTCCCTCCCTCCCTCTCTCTCTCTCTCTCTCTCTTCCTCTCTCTCTCTCTCTCTCTCTCTCTCTCTGATCGGACAGTGTCTGCTCAGGAGGCGTTGAGGACGCTTCGCCTGGTCTCGCTGCGAGGTGCCGGTGAGCGGAGAGGGACCCGGTGGAGCGGCGTTGTAGCGGCGATGTTTGGAGGTGGTGCTGGTATACTGCTGCTGGACGTCTTGATGGTGATGGTTGAGAGGCTGTTTCTGTTCCTTCCCACAATCCTGACCGAGTCTTTCCCCAAACCCTCTCCTCTCCCAGTGCGAGGAGAAATAATCGATTTTTTTTTCCTCTTTTTTTTTTTTTTTTTTTTTTTTTGACTCCTGAAAAGGGGGCGGGCTCACATTTCCCAACTCTACTTTAATGAAAGAGGCACGGCTCTTAATGCTTTATTATCGCGCCAGCCCCGATAGAGTGGACGCGCAATTAACTGCTCAGAGAGGACCACTAGAGGAACATGATGGGGAATGTGTGCTTTAACTAATGAACCAACGGAGAGCACGTTAAGCGTCTGCAGCCGACTTTAAACAGCCCAATCTGAGCCGCCAGAGTTGATGTTTTTGTTGGGGCAGACTTCATGCATGTCAGATTAAATGGGAAATATGCTAAAACTTTAGTCAGGTTAGGGATATACAGCAAATTTCCTGAAATAGTTTCACTTGGTCTTAGAAACATTTTGGAAAAAGACAGAAAAAGCTTTAAAGACAAAATACATGTCCTTTTAATTTAAGGAGAAATAGATTTTAAGACTTATAATTATTATATGAAAATAAAAAGTCAGATCTTGTTCAGTGAGCCCCCCCCCCAAAAAAAACATCATCATTCAATCCTCAACAGATTTCTTCCAACGTGATTGCTGCCTCCATTCTGAGTCACTACAAACTTTCCACCTCCTGCACACCGCCAATCATCCTCCAGGACCCCAGCTATCTCCTGCAGATAAGCCCTGACACAGACAGTAAGCATGTGGGAATTACCAAGCCTTTATCCATCCAACCAAATGATTTCAAAACATCCACTCTATTAGTGTGAAGATAACAATTAGAACAGCAAGTTTGCCACTTCAGATAAGACGCAGACAGGCAGCGCAATGGCTTTCTGTACAGAGATGTATCCCAGATAGGCCCTGTAATACTGTGGTTCTATTATACTCACATTATATGGGTGCTGTATCAGTTTAAAGACTTTTAATGGCTGTCTTGAATGTAGCCTGTTATACTCTAATGCACCATCAGGTCTCACTCTTGAGTTTTCATTAATCCAGCCTCAGAAAAAGAAAATATATAATCCTAGGTTTTGACTACTGGTGTTTAAAGTTAGCAATATTTTTGGATGGCCAAAGTTTTACATACAGTTCACGATCTTACCCATTTCCATATTTAAAAAAAATTAAAGCCCCATAAATTTTCCGTGTCAGGAAATCCGCTCATTTTACAGAAAATGTTCGTCTAACCCCACCTCATAAACTTTCTGGTCTAAATGCAGACAAACATCCCCCATGAGCATAGCTTTGCAGTGCATGCCTGTCACAACCGACTGCGTGAAGTGTAAGTGGACACCCAGCAGCACCCTAATCTTTCCCTTCCTTTGAAGTTCACCTGTGAAGCATAAGCCATGTATGCAGCCAGCCACCCAGGCAGTCAGTCAGGGTAGGAAATGGCGGGACATGAAATCAGTTAATAAATAAATCAAGCTGGCTAATCTTCTTGACGGGCGGACATTACAGTGTGTAACTGAAGCTGCTGGTATCTGATGACTCGGGATACCACCTTCACATCACCTGACCCTTTAATCTTTAATAGCATTTCCTCTGGCCCCGAGACCTCCATAATAATCAATAGGGTGTAGTCTGTTAGACACACTGGGTTCATAAATGCAACATGGCAGATATCAATGGCATCACATATCAGCATGTATGAAAGATACAGATTTGACACCCTTAACAGATACAATTTCCTTCTTTCAGACCTCTACGCGTGAGCTACTAGCAATTGTATTAAATATGTCACTGACATATGGACACCTATGGGCGCCTGCGTGATCGTACATACCACGTTCAATGTTCCTTCGTCTGCCGCCTTGCGTGCCCCTCAGTCTCGTAGCTTTCTATGCTGCTGTCAGCGATTTATTGGAGAGGTCCTTTCAGTGTTCACAATGCTTGAGGTTGTCTTTGGTTGGCACCTGGGAGGAGAGGCAACATAGGGAGGTGTGAGGAGGGAGAAGAGAGAGTGAACCTGCCAGAAAAATGGTAATTGTTTGCATGCACCCTGCACATAGAGAGCAGGATCCATGTTAACATGTATGTGTGTGTGTGTGTGTTTAATGGTTATATGAAAAAGAGAGAAATAAACGGGGGGGAGGTGGATTGAATATATTTGAATGGTGAAAAATCATTAAACGAGGAAAACACTGGCTTATGCATATTCATAAATGACTGTCTGACTTGTCTACAGGGATAAACTTATAGTGAAGCCTCATTCTCTGCTCATACATTTAATGCAAAGTAGGGAAGACCCACTGTATATTTTCCTCTTGAGATTACCAAGTGGGAGTCTTCTGAATCTGAATATGGTTGAAACAGCTCTCAAAGCATTATAGGCAGATTATTGTTACACTGAATTATGTCGTTCAGAGTTTGTCACATTATGCCTTGTACAGCGGGTGAATTTAGTAAGGTGCACAATAAGAGTGTGCAAGAACACTGAGCATGTAGGTTAAATATTGTAGGTCGTGTTATCTTGAGCCAATTTGCCTTAATTAAAAACAAACTGGATTGTTGCTATCTGAAACTTTCCTTGCTCAACTCATTAGCCATTGTCCCTCCCTCCTCTTTTAGCACATGCAATCCTGAACTTGTGTTTTGACGTGTGTGTGTGTGTGTCAAGTGTGGGTTGACAGTCTCATCAAAGCCTGGTGGAGAAAAATAAACAGTTTGCCAAAACAATTATGTAATTTCAAATATGTCACAGTGTGTATACACACACTTTAGGCTTTTGGGTAAATGCAATTTCGTGAGGTTTGGCATGAGGCGTGCATAAAAAGAGAGGAGGGGAAACTGCGACTGCATGTTAAGTCAAACACATAAGTGCGGTTTGCTGATATTGATCTTGCTTGGATTGTTTCTTAAGCCTCTCCTGGCAGTCACTTCAGAGCATGTGTCACACACACACACACACACACACATACACACACACACACACATGCAGAACAGCTCGCCTGAAAATGTGTGTTTTTTTTTTTGTTTTTTGTGTGTGTGTGTGTGTGTGTTTTTTTTGTAACGGAGGGAGAAAGAAAGGAATGCCTCTCTCAAGCAAAAGATAAACACAAACACATTTCCAGGGCAAACAGGAACAGCCCGGGCTCAGTGCAATCTGTTGTCGATCATGCTCACGTGAAAACACAATCTGCCTGTCACAGTAGATGATGTTGTCAAGCACTCTGCCTCACTGCTCCTGAGAATTAGCCAGCTATTGCGGAAGCACTACGAGACACATTTGTTGTATGTCAGATTTGTCTGTGGATGCTTCTAGCTTTATTTGGTATTTACTGCTTTCAGTCATCCTTCCCGTGTTTCCTTCCCTAATGAATTGGAGAGACATTTGCTGTTTTGACACTGGATTGATGCTACATGATGTGACGACCAAACTCTTCACAGGGGGTTCAGAAAGACCTGCAGGCCAGTTTAACTCATAGGCTCAGCTGGGGATCCATAGATCTTACTCCTGCACATTAGTGTGTCTGTGTGTGTGTGTCTGTCTTAAGGCTAAACTTAAGGGAAGATATCTGTGTTTGAGGGGCAGCCCAATGCTAATATCTCACAAACATCATGCTGATATTCATTTGGAATATTATGAATAAATATATTGATCTGTGAAAAGTTCTTCTCCACATATTTAGCTTTTTGATTGAAGAAATTAACTAAGAAGTAAATGAAGAAATTATATACAAAAGACAACAAATATATTGATTAATATATTTATAAACTGTCATATATGACATATAAGGCCAGCCTGATAGATCATATTAATGTGTAATTTGATGGTGTAAGTGCCATGTATGTTTGAGTGTTTATACGACCCTTTTTTTTTTTTTTTAGAACACATTTAAACATTAAAATGTTATGATCAGTCTTTGCTCATGTCACTAATGACATTCATATCATACAACCTGAACATCTGGATTCTGCTCTCAGGAAAAACATCCCTACTTGAGAAGTCATCTCACACTTTGTAGGAGAGATGAGAGACATTTCCCTGCCGCTCTGCGCTTGGTCTTTGTGTAAGTTATCCAAAGCGTTATATTACACATGATTTGGAGCTCCCTATTAATAAGGTTTATAATGAAACTCAAAGGGCAATATCATCAGTAATTACAGTCGCAGGAATTGTACCACTGTACAGTATAATTAGGGGAGTAAAGGTGAGAAAATCACTTTTAATTAACTGAAATCATATGTCCTCATATTACAAAATATATAAAACAAAGAAATTCATGATTCTGGCGAAGTATTTATTTGTACACTCAAATGAGTTTTTGTAATATAAAGGTGACATTCCTCCTCCTAAATTTAGATTGCTGCAATATTACCTTGATGATTGTACAACTGAAAGAAAGCAGTGTGTTCAAACTATTTTTGAGTCATATAAACTGGCATCTTTGCAAAATGTAAATATATGATAATGTATATTGATAAAAATATATATGATATATGTAAACATGTTTCTGTCAATAGTCATTTCATTGATGTATCTGTTTTACCATTAAATACTAAAGGAATCACTCTACAATAAACATATTTTTGACTTAGATATTGAATGATCTGACAGCTCATAAACCCAAAGCCACCGCAGTGATTTATAGGTTTGGTTTTCTAAGTAAGAAAAAAAAGAAAGAATTGAATTTAAAAAAAAAAAAAAGAAAGAACTTATGTCTACTTATCATTAGCTGCTGTGTTCCATAATGGTATGACTCATTTTTCAGTGAAACCATACAGAGCCTTATTTTCAATAACGCAGTTTCTCTGTGTGGTTTGGCCATTAACTTTGTCTGGCCAGCATGAAATCCACTGTACCATTTCATACATTTCCTTGTCCTTACAGTACAGTTTCCGAACAGGACCCCGTTGGATCAAACCATACAAAACAGACTTGAATGTAATAATAACAAAGCCAGAAGGCCTCTGAAACAGTAATGGCCACATAACGACCCCTCGCAGAGCAGTGTCAAACGAGAGACGACACTGGTGATTTGCATGTGTCGTGTTTAACCAACAGTTTTCTGTCTGTACACCTTTTATGCATTATGGATGAGGCACAAGCTGAACAACAAGCTCTCCCTTTGTTCTGCCCGATGCTCCAGTTACATCATAGGAAAAGCCCCATGGTCCTGTGACTGTGCTGACTAGCTGAGACACAGAGCCGCTGGGGAGCTGTTCATCAGACCTGTTGCTTCTTCACTTTGTTATACTATCATGTACATGGAGATACGGACACACACACACAGATACACACACACGCCCACGCATACACACTTAGTAATCTAAAAAAGGCTGTGCCACTTATTAAAGTTTTATTAGTCTTCTATATGAATCTAGTTTAATTCAAAGCGCAGACTACGCCACCTCTTGAATTTAATGAAGGATAATAAATAAATAACATTTAGATATTTAGAATCCAAAGAGCAGCTGTTGACTAGATATATTATTTGATTAGATATCGGCAGATTAATTAACTTGATGAGGCTGTCGAGACTGCGTCCTGATTTTACAATCAACATGTTTAATGTCATGTATGTTGTAAAGGTATACATGACAGGTGCCATCAGTGCGCCACCTGCTACATATGGGAAACACATTTTGCCCTTAGAGGTACATTCTGACACTGCTGTGTAATTAAATGTGCTGCCTGCAGGGGAGCTCTGCATCCTTCTCAGTGTAAACTGCATGGGTTAACTGGAGGTCTCACCAAAATAATGTTTAACTAGTGTTTGTGTTTGTTTTTTTTTTAACCCTTCAGTACAGTGCTTTTAATTTGTTGGCTGGCCTAATACTGTTTTCATTTAGAGGAATTATCTAAACATTTGAGCAAATTCATGGTATGTGAACAGAAATTAAATATCAGTAACCATTATCCCACAAACAAACATTTTAATTATTTTTATTTTTAATTTACTTCCTTTTTTATTTTAATCCCTGACACTTGCACTCCTCTTTCTCCTCTTCCTGTGTCTTCTATTGTAGAGAGTGTAATTTCCAGACTTTCTGTCTGTATATCAAGGGCTCAAAGTTCTCTTTGTCTCCACTAGATTGCTTCATGTGAGGAAAAAAGAAAAAAGAAAATCGCTTTCTGCTAATGATTTTTCCTCCTTTTGAATGGTTGGAAAGTAATTCCCTATGAACTGCTCCAACGCAGGCACAGTTATTTCATTGTTCTCGCTGCCCTTTCTCTAATTGTGCCCATAAAGGAGAGATGCCAATGTTACTTTTCTCTCTCTCTCTCTCTCTCTCTCTCTCTCTCTCTCTCTCTCTGTTCAAGGGGTACCCACCGGTGTTTCCTGAAGTGATGCAGTAGCTGTGTCTGAAACATTATTAGTGGTAAATGTGCAATAGATCCCAAGTTTGAGTAAGTTCCACGATCAACACGCGAAAGCTTAAATGATTTGAAATACAGTAAGCCACAACGTAAGCCAAAATTAGCCAAAGTCTCAGTTTAAGCTGGGTTTACAGTTACGTTTTTATACTCACCATAAAAATGACAGGATTGGTTGTTTGTGTAAATGCCTAACATGACTTCATGTCTCCGTTTACCTGACAAGCACCTCTTGTGGCAGTGCAAATTGAGAGTCTTACTCATTTAGGAGCAAAGGTGGAATTAGCGGGACGTTATGCAGCATGTGACTCTCACATGGGGGACCACTGTTTGTTTCCCATTTTCTATAACCGTCAACATTGGTTTCCTTTTACCATAACCACGATAGCTCCCTAAACTGAAGCCACGGTTCTTAAATTCACCATCTTTACCTAACCATAACCAAGTAAGTTCTGTGACTAAACCTAAAGAAATTTTACCCATAATAGCAGCAGTTCAGAAAACAGTCATATGAATATAACATGCATTTAGAGAAGCACTGACAAACAATGTCATCACTGTTGTGGAAAAGGATCAGAAAACACTAATGTGGTTTGTTTTGGAGGGGGATGGCAATGCATTTGGTGGTATTTATAGTGTAACCTCCTCTACTAAAGCAACAGACTAAAGCAGCTACAATTCTAACGCTGGTGTAAAATATTGTGATCGGTGATTTCAGATCAGAGTTTAGATCACACAAAGATCTCTTAAGAATTTGCATGAACAACACAACACAACAGTTTTATAATTTCACCCTTTGCTTTTTTTTTTACTGATAATGTGTTTGGCTGACAGGTCCAATGTGATACACTCAACTATAACACAAAAGCTTACAGTCATCACAGTTTCCAATTCCCATAGTAACCATTACACAGCAGAAGTCCCTCCTGCAGCTGTTGACCTCAGCCAACTCCCTTGACAATTAAAGATCACTCAGCATGGCTATGCAACTTCTCCCACACTCTCAACAAGCAGCTGATAGCATCTCACTGTGAAGAAAAGCAAGCAGAATATAATGTGCGTCTAAATGAGGGATCCCCGGCTCTGATGTGTGATAGCGAGGCCTAGCGACCATCGGCGCAGGCCCGCGTTACACGGTGCAGCTCGGCAGACGAGCAGCGTCTAAAGCTCTTTGTGCCTCCAGGATCACCCCGACTCATTCTTATTCAGACATGATCAGAGGGGAGGCAGGCAACTGAGATTAGCTGCAGATCAAAGGAGCTGCCTCGCGCCAGCACTCGTGTTTTGTAGATTTTAGGCGGCCCCGGCACACAGGCGTTGTATAGTGACGGCAGAGCGTCATACTGTTTTCTGGCCTCGACAGTGCTCAGGGGGGTAGATGGAAAGAGAGTTTTCATACAGGAGGCTGGACTACTGCTGGAAAATTTCCAAAATGAAATAATAAAGAGAGTAGGAGAGAATAAAGAGGAAAATAAGAACAAAATTACCATGCCGTTACTGTAAGCCATTACAGTGGAACAAAGATACTTGTACTTTCCAAGCCATCGCAATTGAAACTGCTTCCATGTGTGTAATAGGTCTTGGTTCAGTGATAATTTGTTTTAAAAAATGAAATGCACTTTCTACAGTAATATGTCTAAGGTAACTCAAGAGCATCTGGATCTGTGGTGCCCACCAAATAACCATGGAAACTAACTACAGCTCTTGCAAATTACTTCTGTGCTGTATCTTAACCTTTCTATTAATTTACACAAAAACACCAGTGGAAACCTCAGACAGCATAACTCCATTCCACTAATAACTAAACAAGCAGTAACCACAAATCTCTTTGCCTCTGATATATTTCTGTAACTTTCAGCTATTCTATGATTATTGTAATGATTGACATTAGACATGAAACCATCCTAACTTTGTATTTCATCTTTATTCACATTTCAGACGTCAGCAGAGAAGACAAACAAACTTTCTCTTACTATTCATGCTGCATAAAGAAGAGCAACAATGAAACTAATAGCAGAGTGTGAAGGTGAAATGACAGGATGAGGAGAGTTTCAAAGGCAGAGAGGCAACTGCGTAAGAGCGCTCGCCACCCTACAGAGAAGGAAAACAACGCACTTCCTCAACTCCGCTGACCATCAAAGCCGTGGAATTCAGGGGCAGAAAAGCTAATAAGTGAGGACCGAGTGGTTCCTGTAAACTGGGTCAAAGTTTCTCACGTCCTGCCTCTTTAGGTTAATAGCAAGAGGACAGTAACTCTCTCCAGGTATGAAATAGGGGACATGAGTACATGTCCACTTGTATCGCTCTCTAAATATTCTTTTAATTTGTTAGTTTGATCTTCATTACTATTGTTAATTGTATTTGTGGCAGCACACTAAAGATATGGGATGCAAAAAAAATAAAATGTGCTCAGTATACAAAGATATAAAATTCAGGAATAATATTACTTCTCTTATTTCATCCAAGAGCTACAGTTAAAACGCCGAAGGAAAACATCCAACAGCCGTCCACCACTCATTACAATCAAACAAAGCCTTTGCTTTAGTATGAAATTCCATTTAGTTGTTTTGGGACACGTGCCCTATAGTAGAGACCTATTCTTCTGTCTCCTGCGAAGCCATTTGGTTAGGAATAAACCGCTCACTGTTCATTTAATATGACAAAAGTTTCTCCTTCGTTTCAAAAGTTTGCCCAATATGTCTTACTTAAACACCGAACTGTGTGACACATATTGCTACTGAAGTGTGTATTTGCCACTTAGGTAGCTACCTCGAGGGAATGAGTCATTTCTAAAGCAAACAGCATGTTAAGGCCACGCTCTTTTCTCTCACTGATAATTCCAGATTGTGCAATGAGATGTTCTAAGCAATTACCCTTAAAAGTACCAGTAACCTAAACTGACTGTGAAGAATTAGAAACAGAGAAACTACACAATATAAAGTTCCACTTTAGTGGCTTAAACCATTTGTCTTGCCTTAGAGAAATAAAAATGTAGACTTTTAAAACTCAAACACACACACACACACACACACACACACACACAGTTCCAGGAGCCTCAATCAGCTATTCCGCAAGTGCTCCACAGAGGTGATTGGCAACAGCTGGGACCTGACTCCTCCTTCAGCAGTGTTAAAGCGTCTCTGGTGTCTTTCTACTTTGAGCAGGAAAAACTCAAAGTAAACACCAATTAAGTGTATCTTTTGGCCTTGTTCATAGCGGTACAGTCGTTTTTGTGTTGGGCTACATGACAAAGACATCATTCATAAATCCTGCAAGGCTATAATGAAACAATTAGGCAAGAGCACTTCAAAATAAATTTCGGTACAGTCGAAACTGAGCAGCTCGAATATCAAAATTATGGCTTAATCTGTTAAACATGTCATGACCCACTGCGCAGAGTATGATTCAAAATCCTGACGGAGACAGGTTTTCCACTGACAGAATGAGATCCAGAGGAGAGGGAAAAAAGGAACGGAATAGGTGTACTGTGAAAACTCACCCGTGCCGTTTGTCTCCTTCCCCAGGAAGTTACACCCTGCGGCACCAGCTAAGGCCCAGCTCAATCAAATAGTTCAAAAAAATAAAAAATTTAAGGAAAATAAAAGAGATAGTTGACAAAAAGACAACAAAAAAATACAGACAAATTGCTTAAAATAAATGTCCTGCATGTGATAAAGCCAGACCAGCTGGCTTTGAATAGAAACCCCCGATTTGGGTTGTGTGTTAGCCCCCGATCTCTGTCTGAACTGAAACCAGGTCTGGTTCTTTCCAACCACCCCCCCACCGCCACCCCTACCCCTCTGTCCCAACTGAATCCACCTGTTCCCATCACTCCTGGGTAAATTTAGCCTTTGAGGGATCAGTGAGCCCCCTCCTCCCCTTCATGCACACACTCACCCCAGACCTTTGTCAGCACTGGCATATATGCCCTGGATTATTGCCCCCCGAAGAATGCTGCCATCTTCACAGTGGCAAAAAAAAGACTCCCCTCCCCGCTTTCCCCCCTTCACACATCCACAACTCGACTGTACAGGCAACATTCTTCTCATTAGTCTCTTGAAAGTTGCTACAGGTGGAGATAAATATCAATACATCAGACTTTAACCGTGTTTCTTTAACCTTTCTGTAAGAATCTGACAGGAGAGATATCATGAGCCGGGGCTCATTTTAAGAGCTTATTATTTTTTTCATTTGATGACCTAGAGTATCACAGCTGCAAAGCATATTAAAGAAACCTTGTTGTAACAAATACTGTCACTCTTTTCATAACCGGCATCAGTATAATCATTGTGAATCATAAATAAATCACCCAATGGAAGCGATTAGCTGGCATTGATAGCATCTTGTCAAATGTCAAAATACCAGGTGCAATGGTATACACCTATAATTTGGTAATTATAAACTCATTTAACTAAGTATATCTATGACTAAAATCCGCCTACGGTCTTGTTTTTTTAAAGAACCACAATGCTCAGGAAATGTCATTTTTTCATTAATACCTGATAAAGATCATACGTCTGCATCCAAGAGAAAAGTTTTGAGTTTACCTTAGCTGTTGGCATCATGACTGTAAGCCATTTCTCTTTCTAAATGATACATTCAGTAGAATGTGAGTATCAACAAGCTTAAATCGTAATATCCTCTGTGACTGTTTTCACATTAGCAGAGGTTTGTGGGGGTGGCACAGGGGTAATTGTATTTTATTTAAGTATTTTCCAGTCAGGATCTTACACCTGATGCCAAAATCTAATGTAGATAATGACACTGAACGATATACCCAAATTAGTGTTTTATATATCCCTCTTAAATCAACCAATTTGCTAATGTGGAGATTGATGACACAAAGGAAAGATGAGTAGAATATAGATTGGTATTTTCCCAGAATACATCCAAAAGAGGAAATCCACAGTGAGAAGAGATAAAACAGTGGTGTTCCCTTGATGATAGATATTCACACCCTCCTGACAGTCAAATATATTTTGTATCGATCCGGGTTGTATTGTTTACATGTTTCTGGGCACAGATAATCAACTAATCTGTTTATTTTGGAAAATTTCTGTCACCATGACTACCTGTACCCCTATATATTTGGACGATCAGTGTCTGCACAGTCTATTTGTGGTGACCTCATGGACAGGAATTCAGTGATCTTTTCGGGAGGGGCTGGTGGGGGTGGGGAGTGGTTGATGGATGTTGGTGGGAGTTCATTTAATTATGACATCCCTAGATGAGGGAGGGATTCAGTGGATTGATCAAAGTAACTTTAATACGGTGACATGATCTTTGCTTTGCCCACAAAGCCAGCTTAATGCTTTTGATGCCGCAGAGCATGAACAATACACAACCACTTGCTCATTGTGCTACATTCGTTTATTGGCTTGTGTATTTTGGCTAAAGACTTCCTCTGTATACACTGCCTTGCCAGCAGGGCCCTGGTGAGGGGGCATTTTAGCTCTGTCTGTCTTTTAATGGGGCTGTGGAGGGACGTGGTCGAGGGACAGAGGACTAAAGTCTTTTTATGAGTGCGACAGGGTCAAGAAAGGAAAAACAGAAAGCAGCACGGCAGTCTGTGGCGCACTGACAACCACAAGAACCAGCATGGCTGCAGTACAGTCAGTAAATTTTATGAGAACATCCTGTCCTAATCAAACAAGGACCCGCTAGTCCACATACGCTCTGTTTGGTTTGGGTGTAAAGATTTTGTGTAGCCTACATCTATATGTGTGTACATGTAAGCATGGGATTCACTTATTAGTGCACGCATGTGTGTTGGAGTGCATATTAGGGTGAGGGAGGGTGAGGGAGGGTGAGGCTGTGTGTCCGTGCCGTGGCTCACAACACTGTGGGCTATGCCAGTGGTGAAACACAAAGTGTTCTGTCAGCTGCGAGGTGACAGGCACTCAACAGGAAACGTGGCATGGCGTCTCCTCTGAAAACTCCTTTCACTCTGTTTTATTTTCTCTCTATTTCTCTGTTGCTTTATCATTAAATCATCAACAGAAAATTAAAGTAATTATTGTAATGAACCCACTGACAGGTTTATGTAACTCTGGGTGGATTTATGAGCGCTTTTATAACAACTCTACAGTAGTCTGGGGCAACCCTTACAGTCTGGCTTGGAGCTGATGATTATGAGGATCACTTGCACGCGTAAGTCTTTTGAATTTCATTTTAAATGATAAGGATGCAGAAAACTGTGATGTCTTTTGGTTAATATTTGTGTACGTGTAATCCAGAAGGATCATTTCTTTTTTTTTTTCCTTTTTTTTTGCCAACAGTGCACTGCATGGCGTGAGCTGACTTCAGCGTGTCTGCCCAGCCCTCTGCTCCACACAAGGTCGCTCTGTGTGTGTTCGGCCTCGGAGAATGAGGGGAGGCCGCGGCGCACAATCACCACTAAGCACATACCTTTCTGCCCCACAGCCCCACCAGTCCAGACACAAACCCAGGGGCTGTATGTTTATCAAGCGTCTCAGGGTAAGACTGCTGATTTAGGACCACTGCTCAGGTCCCTTTAACCATCGTTTTCATCACAAATCACTCTCAATGAAAAGGATTTGAAGCGCTGACTTTAAAATCAGGACTCAAAATCTGATATGCTTGATAAATACCAGGCAAGGCCTTAACCCAACCTGGACCGCAGCAGATTAACGAGGGTTGACCGAACCGGTCCTCTGGAGCTCGATCCTGATGAGCTCTGTTGGTTTTATAAGAGGCCCCCTGTGACAGGATCTGATAAAACACAGCAGGAGGAGGTTTTGAAAGAGAGCTGGAGAGTACAAGAGAGAAAGATCGAGAGAGACAAGGACATAGAGAGATTGAGAGAGCGCGAGAGTGAGACCGCGAGTACACACCTCAATCCAAAAACAATATTTTGACTGAAACCTTACCCTCCCCATCTGGCTCTTTTGAAGGGTGGATTATGACTGGTGCCATGGCTAACTCTTTATCCTACACTGTTCCTTCTGTAAGTCCACACTGACATTTTTCCTAAAGGACAGTACAGGAAATACATGTGAGTCTTATGACTACTATCAGACATTTAGAAAATAAACCACACACCTTCCACATATTTCGTAATTGAATGACTGTAAAATGAACACAGGTAATACACAGGCAATATACTGCATACTTACTGTATAGAAATAAGTACATAATATGGTGTTTTCTAAACCCGTAAGAGGATTGCGAAGTGGGAGCAAAAGCTCCTCTCTCGTCCTTCTTTTTTACCATACTACAGCCTAAGGCACTATCTTTAAAGTGACGGTCGGTCCAATTGAAACGTCAGCTCATATCTGCCAATTTAGGGGAAACGTCAAAGATATTAGCAAAAGAGTAAGAAAGGGCAAAAACAGGATGACTTCTTGATTAGCTGAATTTCATAAGCTTTCATAAGTAGATCGAACCAAACTCACAATATCAAGAACGAGCACTTGATTAACATTCACGCTTTAAGTTTTAATCATTGACGTCGGATACAGTGCAACCACATCATTCAATTAAATCTTAATGCTTTAACTCATTTTCTCCTTATATTTCTCTTTGAGTGTTTTCACCCCTGACTAAGCCTCTGTGGCAGATGTTTTGACTTGAAAGCCAACAGGAAATGAGACAACGATGAACTTGTGATGCCATTTGAACCCAACTTAACTACATACAGTACCGTATTCAATAAAGCCACATTAACACACTACATGATCCCCACTTCCTTTGAAAGCATGCCAAATTGCCCATAAATGTATTTCTCAATGTTAGGCTATATTTAGCACTAGCACATAAGGAGTTGATCCTTAGCTTAAATCAGAGCATTAATGTACATACTCATGTTAGTGCATTTAACTATGTAGAACATCTTTGTACAGCAAATCATTCAATGTCTATATAAACACACGCTGAAGGTTCTTGAAATCTAAGTAAGATAACGCAGCACTGTTTGAGAAATCATTAGCAGTATATTTACTTAGTGGACTATGCATTAGCGCATATGTGTACCACTAACGTTATATTACTCTTATGTCTGCACAGTACTTTCGTGTCACATGATTACGGTTGGTCCATATGGTGAACCTCTTTACTGACCACATGAAGAAACCTAAAATGGAAAATCTCATTCTCTTTAATGAATCTAGATTTACGCATGTTAATTTGGATATGGAGTCACATGTAATGAGAGACTACGGTTCTTTACACAATGGAGAGACGCTTCAGAGAGCACGACATCCTTTGTTTTTACATTTGCTGACAAAAATCTGCAGAAGTCACTGATTTTTTTACAATTTGGCAAAAACTGAATCAATTTTTGGGAAATGTTTAGTTCTGAAAAAAACAAATATTATATACTGAATCAACATTTCTGAGCGCTGAGAGTGAAGAGACACTATTGATGTCTGTGTGTGTATCACACCTAACCATGGATTATTGACTTCCTTTAAGGGGAAATCATTTACCCCCTTCATTCCTTCTTATTAAACACCTAGCAGAAAATTCACAGTCTTTCAGGTTTTCCAACTTGTTATTTCAGTGTTGTGATATAACACTTTGATAGCTCATTTTCAATCCCTCTTAAGTATGAGTTCAGTCAGTAAACCGCCAACATCAGATTCATTTATCACCGTCAACAGCTGCAGTTTATTTATTTTGATATATTGACACTTTCATTAGCTGATCTCACAGCTCAAATTTCAGAGGTCTTTGTGGGTTTATTTCAACTTAGGTTTTATGTAGTCTGGTGCAGATGAGAGAAAGTTTCAGTTGACCCCAGGTCTCTTGGAGCTAATTCAAACTCAGAATAAATGTTTTGTTTAAAAAAAAAAAAATGCATCTCAGTATGAAAATAATTTCTGAAATTTGGGGTTTCTAAATATATCTATTGACATGTATGATGTGTGACTGACAGAAATGTCCTGGTAGGTTGGGTACAGCAAAGCTCCACGGCCATGGTAAGGTTTTGTTTGTTTTTGTAATTTCCAGATGTAATTTCCAAATGTTCCATTGGGCCATTGTCAATAAGTCAGAATGAGATAATAAAATTTCTATTCCTGCTCACACCTTGCAGCAGTATTTCCAGTAATGTAAAGTTCAAGAAGCTACTGTCAGTATTTGTGGTGAGTGCAGTGATATCTGGGTGAAATTATAAGATGGCTGAGGTATATTCCTACTTTGCTACACCCTCTGAGATTAGGATGACAAACGAGTATAACACTTGCTTATGTCAAATGTATGACATGAGAGAGTGTGGTGAAACAGCCAGAGCCTGCAGTTCACAGCAGACCAAAGCCTGAGGGAGTACAGTGCTTTGGTGCCCAGGGAAAACAAAGTCTCCGGCCAGAGGTTTAGGGTGTTGCCTGGCTCTTCTGTCAACTGCATTTAACATGACAGAACACAACTCTGAGTCAGACCACATAGATAGAAAACTTCTGACTATGTCAGGGGAAAAAGTGATATGTCAGTTGTTTCATTGTGGCATATTCTGTACGACTGCCACGCATGCAACGGAGTGGAAGTCGTAACTTGGTTAAGAAATACAGACAGGATTTCAAGAAAGTCATTGTCGAAATGTTCTGCACCAAAGAACCCCACCTATAGAAACAACAGAATCCAACGACGGAATATTCTGGATATTTTATCTTCATGAATACAGAATACATCCACACACACACACACACAGATGCATTATATGAACACAGCTGCCTATATTCTTGCAGAGATGTACTTCAATTCATTATGACTAAACTTTGGTCAGGCAATATATCCATCATATAATAATATCAAATTTATATCTATTGTATTGTATGTACTGCTTGTTTTTTTTTTTTTAAAGTAACAATCTGGAAGAAAAAATACTTTATTTTAAGGACATCGTTAGATACAATCGAGTATTGAATACAGCTGAATTAGATGGGTCATCCCTGTGTCAGGCCATGTCGTCCCTCCAATATTGCATCTTTGTCTGATTTATATTTATATTTCCAATTTATATTTCAGAGCGCAGTGTGATATTTCTTAAATTAGCGTCTTCATTAAAAGGTGTCTTGTTTCTTCCATTAGATGCTGTCATGGTGGCAGTGCTGTAATCTGCCTGATGTAAATCCTCTCTGCTTTGTGGTGGCTCTGAGTAAGGAACTCCGCAGGGCTTATATGCATGCCTGCCAGCCATATCACACGCACATTCACACATACTGATACACACGCAGGCACAGACACACATAGATATTTATACAGAGCACACAAGCCCCATACACAGTGAGCACGCATATGCATGCAACACTGTATGCATAGGTTAGCAGAAAGAAAAGAGATAGCGAGACTTGTCATCTACCTGTCAGGAGCAGTAATCATTTCAAAGTGTTTCTCTTGGTGGCCTGTGCCACACGCCCTCCATGTTGAACACTGGAGAATAATCATTTAAATGTCTCCCAATCAGCCCTTTTGCCATCTTCAATTACACCTTTCCACCCTTACATTTGTATAATTTTCTAATCTAGCTGAGGCGTGGGGCTGTCAAATGTGCCAGAGAAAGCAGCAAAGCACCGCCAAAGACTGACAGATGGATCCACCAAGATGGAGAGGCATGTCTCTGGATCTTCCATATGCCCTGGCACTGCTGGTGGATTATGGTCACATCCGGCTGGATTTTCGCTGTCATTATTGGATGTATTAATGGTTGTTTTCTGTCTGTTGATGACCATGTATTCCTTTCTTTCTTTATACAATAAAAGCAAAGCAGAAACACAAGCTTGTGGAAGAACAAGGCTCAGGATGAAAAATAGCATGATATCAATTTGCAGAAAAAAGTGACAGAATAGGAAACACTAATCTCTTACCAGCTTTAACGGTGGTTAAGCATTACACAGGTGGACTAGTTATTCCAATCTAAGTACCACAGGGTGATTATTTGTGCTTGCAGTACTTCTGAGTCTACTCAGTATTGATTTTCTGTCATTTCACAAGTCCAGAACTTACTACCTTTGTGTAGAGCCACTAAGGGGTAAAAGCATTTTGAAAGGGCAGCTCTTGGTCGAGCTTAGTTTCTGGTAGTGCTGTTCTGAGTAGATGGATGTGGAGTGCTAGTATAACCCTGAGTCGTCACCCATTACAGTGTTTTAGGTTAAAGTGCCCAACTGCCCACCACTCTCCCGACTGAAAAAAAGTACCCACAGTGAAAGGACAGTGAATGGTGCAGGACACCCCCTGCTTTCTCTCTTTTTCTTCTTTTATTTCTGGAACTGAAATTAATTGAAAAATATAGTGCATGACTGGACATTTTATAGCCATATTCTCTCACATTCAGTGGCATTTAAATGTACATGTATCGTATCCTGGATGTGTGGAATGCATCCAGTCTCTTAGTCTGTAGTGTCTTTACTAATTACCTGTAAAAAGTTAAACTTTCAGAAGCATCATTAGGAGGAATGAAAATGTAATCAGTGTGATTGCCTGGCAATGACAATGTAAATAACATTTTAAATGCTTCTCCAATGACAGAAATAAAAGATCAGTGGCAATCACTGCCACAGTAAATCACACACACACGCACACACACACACTCTCACATACAAACACAGACTGATTAGTTAATGCAGCTTTGTTATGAACAAATGTGATGCTTCAATTCTGCTGGCAAATCAAACAGCTTTGGCTTGCGGTTTCAAACTCATTAGAATAGATCTAAAAGATCTGCTAAAATGGAACATGTGTCCTTGGTTTTGAATCAAATACCTGATCCAATCCATCAGCTCTAAGAGCGAGTCGGAGCCAAGGTCGGCACATCATTCGTGTGAGTGCGAGTGTGAGAAATATACAAAAGGTTTCATTGGAGTGGATAAAAAGGCAACACATATCTGTAATAAAATATACAGAAAAAAATGAAATTAATTGTGAGCAATTGCATTTTTAGAACTTGAACAATTTTTGAACAATTTAGAACAATTTTTATTACTTATTTTGTGCCATTAATCAAGACACTGCCGTTTTCCGTGATACCCACCATTTGGCTAATGTATCCTCAGCAGTAAACATCAGAGAGCCACTGTAGCTACAGCAATTTACCACTTAAATGTAATATCTGCTTCTTGTAAATATGTTTTTTTCCCCCCTTTTTATTCAGTAAGGTCTGTGTATCCTTCTGAAAGTGGATGACATCCACTGATATTTTGTGTCTTTTATATTCTTCCTCTGGAGCATATTTGGATGCAGCTTTACAACATGTGGCAATTAAAAAAAAAAAAAAAAAGCAAACGCAGGGTCTCCCCATCAGAAAACAGCCCTTCTTTTGTAAAAATCTGCTCAGAGGCGTTTAAACCACTGCTCCATGTTATATTTAGTGTCATTCCTCATTTCTCACAGGCAGTATTGATGAGTGACAAGTATAATTTGGCCACGGTCTGTATTTTGTTTAAAAAGTAAACAAAACAACCGTACACATCTTTACCTTTGGCTCAGTATAAAATTAAGAATAGGAATGAGTGAAAGGAAATAATAATTTGTTAACAATACATATTTTCAGCTACATAAAATGTAGCTAGGGCAACAAAAGAGAGACAGAGCAAGACAAACACTGCCTAGGGCCGTTGTGCACAGAGCCTATCACTTCATTGATCTCATCCTCATCAAAACTTCACATTTTTCTCACAGCGCTGCTGTCCTCAGATCCTGAGCACATGCTGGCTTGGGTTATCTGATAAATAATGTCTCCTGTCATAAGCCTTCCGTGTTGAACAGCTTTCTGTTTGAGGACAAGTGTAGCTGTTCAGATTTTCCCAACTGGACTTCTGACAGACATTTACACAAACAGAAATGCAACACCTCTGCATCAGATTCCTCACCACGACTGAAGGAAGGGAGTGAGAGGCAGAGGGAGAGCGAGAGGGGAAAATAGACTTAGTGTAGGTACTAATACATACAGTGTATACTGTGTACATATGTGTCTATTCAGAAAACACACAGAATCAGAGCTCTGATGAACATTCTGCTCTCACACCCTCTGACTGGCTATGAATAAGAGTCATCTGTCAACACTATTTTCAGACTCACTCGCAGACGAGTATCAAAACTAAACCGGGCTTTCCTCTTAGAAACCGGGAGAGAAAGTCGACACAGATCACACAATATAATCTTTATGTTTAAAGACAGCTGTTCTAAATCCTTAATTGAAAGTAGGAATCAAATGTGCCATGAACATGAGCGCACAGCAATGTGAAGTAATCCAATGGAGCTGTTTTATGTGTTAAGGCGTAGCAAGGCACTTTTATGCTTTTCCAATAATGTAAAATGACACTAAAACAGCAAAACCAATGTTTAACATTGACATGTGGAGGCTGAATATTGTTCTTTACATGAATTTTACATTGCAGGGTAGTCATAGTGACTCATCGAGCAACTCCGTCTCCTGCTGTTTAGCACAAAACCTGTCAAGTGGTGAGTGTTTTTTTTTTTTGTCCATATATTCTTAAGCTCAACTTGCAATTCAACTCAGTAACAAAATAATATTCCATTTCCCATCCGAAATCTAAAAGTTTAGCGTTTCAGTATCGTGGCCAGATTTTAAAAAAAACGTTTGATTCAGGAAGCTGCTTTCCCCACTTCCCTTCCTTCATTCGGATATGATAGGAAAATGCTTTGAACACTTTTTTGTGTATGAGCATGACACAGGAATATGCGTTCCAGCGAGCATAATGTCACATAACGTTACTGACATAACTAGAACATTTCTGAATTCAGGTCAAGAGACAACAAAACTGTTATCGTTATGTAAATTTGCAAATATGCATTTTGATATTTCATAATGAACTTACACCTATCTTATCACTATCAAACGATAATGTTAAAAGTGGTTGAATGCTAACGTTAGCTGTTGTCTAACCCCCAAAATCCACCGGGTCCGTCTGCGGTGCGTTGCGTGTGCGTCACTTCATCGCGAGTAATACACAGACATTCTAGTCAATGTATCAAACCCCACTGGCTCTGTAGTGGTCTGTTTCAGACGCGTCCCGGACGTCTGTGCGTGAATTATGCGTCTGTTCTATTTTTGATGCTTCACACGAGCAGCACGCGTCACTTTACACAGAGCACCTCGAGCGGGCGGAAGCCAGTCACAGAAAAAGCAAAGAGAAACCGGTGGATTTTCAAAATAAAATACACTGTGCAAACTGCCGGTCATAAAAACAGACGAAAGAGAAACGTATTAACTACGTAGTATATTTACACATTATGCATGTTTAGAAGAACATACACCGGGAAAATGTCCAAATCTGAGCAAGTAAACAAAGTCTGCCGGGCCAAACGCTCGCTTCTGAAATTCTCCCGGTGGGGTTTGAAGTCGCGTGCATGACGGACCAAATACGCTACACTCACGCAACGCGCTGCGAACTGGCCCAGTGGACTTCCGGTGTAAGGGTATCTAATGGATTGTCAAATATACCTTGAAATATGGCCCCACGTGTCTACCTTATTACCTTTTCTCAGATTCCCTTCATTCATACGGCTTGCAACCTGAAACACAGCAGTATGACATTATTCATTTGATAAGTTTTTTAAATTGTGACGTTAGAGGAAAATGGCCGCCATGCAAATATGGTGAAGAGAAAGTACCTCGAGGTGTTTTTGCATCATCTTAGTCTTCGGTTCATTTTTATTCCTGGACGCCACTGTCGGACTGGTAATGTTATCAGTGCAGCTAGCAGGATTTTATATGGCACTGGCAGCAGAATCAGTAACGTTATTTTTGAATATTAATTGCGTTAATTTATTCATCCCTTTCTTCATTCCATGTGTATTTTCAATTCAAACCCTTTCTGTCTTGATTTCTCTTGATCTGGGAGAATAAGACAACAGTCAGTACCACTTCCTGCACCTGCCTTACAGTATCAGTAGCCTACTGACAAGTTTGGGACTGTGTAACCCCCAGTCAGATGTTGGGCTGTTCCAGCATCACTTGAGCTGCGACAGGCTGATGAAATTTTTTTCCCACATTTCCAGTGGCGGCCTCGCGGCCCACTAGGTGGGCTTTTGCCAGAACTGCCAGATTGCCAGCCCGAGCCTGCCGTCCATAATGAGTGCACCAGAAAGGAAAATGATGTCACTTTTTCTAAGTGAAATTTACTCAAGTGTGTGTGAAGGTGTAAAATGGTGGATTTACAACCATGGGGAAGTGCGGCATTTGGTTGACTACTAGAACTTTTGAATTGTTGCACAACCTGATTCACTATCCCCAAACACCCTGCTGTCTTTCATTGTTACGTCAGTTTCGGGACATTCTTTCTTTTGAGTAACACTTGAGGCAGTTACCCCCAAAGACTCCATGTATGTACCCCTCTGACATCTTCTGTCTCATCTGCTCCACTAGCTTTCTCTTCTCAGTGTAACTGTCTTTGTTGTCTCTTTATTTTTCAAGAGCTTAAACATGCTACATACATGATTGTGACACTCCACATTCTAAGATCAATTTGTATCAACATTTCTATTGTACTGTACTTGTGCTGTTGGACAAATCAGCACAACATATATTGGAACCTGTTCTGATATAATTTAGCAAATACAACAGCTCTGCCACAAACACGACCTTAATGAAAATTATATTATATTCTCTGTGTGCTACTGTGTACATAATAATAGCTGTCAGAGGACAAATACACAGCATTGATTATTGAGTGCAGCGCTAAATAAAAAATGATGTTGCTAATAAGAAATATCTGTGCATTCCCTTCAGGTCATATGTTTAATTTTTACTCTCAGACATTATTGCATGTTTTTTTAATGTCATCAGATCTATTTTCTCCCACTTACACCAACTGTTTTTTTTTTTCCATTTAAATAGAACTACACATTTCCAAATATGGGTTATACCGTTTTGCCTGCCTTCAGTGTATTTATTATTTACTGGCATTTTAGATATTTTGGTCATTTTTGGACAATTTAAAATAATGTGGGGACGTGTTTCTTACGACTTAAGACCGAGCCTGGTATATTGACACTAAGTGTGCAAACAATGTTTACCATAGAGTAAATATAATAAATAAGAGTTCAGCATATACAAACTTTATTCTGCTTATATAAAAGCAATACACACACAATAAAAATACTCACAAACAAACACACCCACAAACACTACGTTAATGAAGATTAGAATTTTGTTTGTGAGACTGTGTGTGTTAATAAAAGTTTCCTCTTCCTTGAATCAGTTTTATCACATAACTATATGATATTTTTAGAAACAAACAAGTTACCGAGACGGAATTTTATGAAAACCTGACTTTTCACACTCTTTTCACTTTTCACACAACAATTGCACAGTTATGTTACAAAATGAACAATATCATGGAATAGGGGCGGGAAAAAAATAAGAGAGGTGCTGTTTGTAACCTGCACCCACTGTTGTTGATTTACTGCTTCTTGGCTCACACATTAAAAGAAGGAAGAGATCACAAAATGAGGTGTACTGTGTATACAATTTTTCTCTCTGATGGCACTGAGTACACTAATAAGAATATGCATGCGTATATCCTGCACGGGGTTATCAGGAAAGTGGAAGTACGACTAGTATACTGTTGAACAATATTGCATGAATATTTTAATATGGTGTGTAACTAAGCATCAGATCAAATATATCATGTAATAATATTTATACACAAAGCACCAAACAAAGTTTTAAAGCTCTTCCTTTTCTGGATATCACTTTTGGACAATGATTTGCATTCAAACTAATGTGGGGGTGCATTTCCTCTCTCTTTCTCTATTGATATTCTAAACATACAAAAAAATATTTACCGTGTATGTACAGACTTGATGTGACTTATATAAAAGCATCACCAAACAAAACATGCTGCAAAAACAAGCACACAAACAAATTAAGTATCTGCACAAATTTAAAAAGCTGAAAAGACGGGCCGGAAATCGTCTGCTGGTAATTGTCTCAGCAAAACTTCCTTCTTGTGCTGAAAAGCAAGGGCTTGGACCTCCGCTGCAGCTGATAAGGCTTTGTGTGGAGTTAGTTATTTTTTGAGGGAGTGGTGCAACCCGACTAAGAGACTTTATTGATTCAAATTAATTAATCCACTTACAGAGGAAGGGGATTCTGTAGCTCTGGAGCGACTTAAATAGTCCACACAAATTAAACTGTAAATTTGTTGCCTTTAATGATATTCCCAAGTAATTGAATTGCAGGAATGCTTCAAAATATGTGGCATTAGCATGCAAAAACCATGTGTTTTAGCAATGGATAACCCAAATAAAATTTGATATTAATTAATTTTTGATACGGTTCAAGCCTGTTTAGTGTGATTGTAATTACCATCTCTGCGGTGAAGTGAAAGCATGTGGGTTTAGCGAGGAGGAGCAGATAAAGCTAATACAAATTCATGTTTCAGATGTTAGCAAATAATATACAATATATGTATGTGAAAAGAGGGTTACTTGTGCATTTAACACTGAAGTACATAATTTCAATTTATATAAGAAGAATTATTAATACAACATTCCAAGATGTGTTTAGTTTAATAATTAATAATTGCAATGCTGGGTTGCAGTGAAACTGAAAACCGTATTTGAGATGGTGGTGTGATCATATTTTTTAACTTATATATATATGTACATACATGTACATATGTATTTATATATGTAAAAGTATATAATACAAACACACATATATATATATATATATATTTGGAATTTGGTCTGGCAGTAAAGTTGTAGGTGTCCCATATTGCTACTGTTCCTCTTTTTGCCTCCCTAATACGTCATGACAGCCGTACCACAGCATCCTTGGCTAATCCCAACAGGAAAAGCATAGATTAGACATTTTGTACCTGCACAGATGATTTTACATGCACTCCATGACAACTGCCACTACCCATGCCAAAAATGAAAAAAGTGAAAAAGATAGACATGGTAGAAAAATAAGTACGACATAATTATCCTTTTCTAATTTACAGAGTGAAGTTGGAGAGATAATTGATGCATCGCTGTACCTCGCACATCTGCTTTCCGTGAAGCATGGCACAGTGTGTATATATAGGCGTGTGTGTGTGTGTGTGCGTGCATGCTTGTGTGTGAGTGTATGGCATGCTTCTGGCTTGAGACAGGTGAGAGTGTCTTCACACCTTTGTTGTCACACACAAATATTCATATACTGACGCACACACCGAGTGGTAACACACACATGCGTTAGTTAAAAAACATCATCGCACGCCCACTGTGTTTATGAATATAGTGTGTTTTTCATATATTGTGAACACTGGACTGTTTAGTAACTAAACTATGAAAACATTCCTACATAAGTCAAGTCTTTAGAAACCCGGCACTTATATAATGCAGAGTAAGCCATATGTTAAAATCATATTGCTTAAACTTTGAAACTAGAAGGCTAAGCAAGGTGTAACTATACGAGATTTGGAAGAGGAAAAAACTTAATAAAGATGATTTTAGTCACACTGCGGCATTGTTCGTAGCATATCTCGATAATTATTTGTGTTCCATCTATTCCAAACTTCGCTAGCTCACTATATGTGAGGAAAATGTGTCAGCCCTGACTTCTCGAGAACCACTATTTGTACTGTTATCCTATTAAAAACCCATGTCATATGAGCTAGCTTCGTCATTCTCATGTTCCAGTTCTGCTTTAAAATTATTTGATCCATGAATCAGTAGCCTCGGGTACGTCTTCATTTCCAGAGCTGAGGTCATCAAAACCTTCCAATGTGAGACAACCTACTGCACTAAACCTGACACCCGAGTGCTGCATCATCATGGTGCTGTGACAGAAAGCTAATATAAACAAATGTTTATCATAATTGTGACTGTTTTATTGCCTCCTGTTGTTTCCATCCAGCATACGGCGAATAAAAAAATATAGCTTCTTACAGGTCTAGAAAACAAGCTTTTTATCACGTTTGACATTTTAACGGAACATTGTTGCTCAACACCTGATGTATGTATTTAAGGTTAACCTGATGTTTTAAAATTCCCAATCAATTCCTGTTATGAGAGTTTCCAGCAGTGCACGCTGCAAGAACGACCACACAAAGGATTAAAAAACATAGTTCAGCATCCAGCTGCTGCTGACAGCTCTGCCTTCATGCAACTGGTTTGAATATATACAGTGTGGTGTTGAAATTGTGTGCAAAATCTCATATGATGAGAGATGTGACAAAGTGTGGAATTTCACATCATCTTGTCAACAAAGCAGCAGACCTATAAAAGATGGAACCTCTCCAGATCTACATATTTACACTGCATTTCAAGCCACACACAGCACCTGCATGACGATTTATTCAAAACAGCATCATTAGCATGACATAAAATTTATTAATATTCTCAATCAAGGTGGCATTTTTTTTTTAAATGGAGAACTTAACCCTGAGAATAAAGTCGTCATATAAAATGATTCTGGTAGGCAGGCTGACACTTTGCGTGCTAATGTTTCCACTTTTTTAATGTTCTCAGCACTCCAGTATTATTAGTGAGTGTTTCATGCATCTCCATTTAGAGTATTGTAACAATTTGATATAATCCGTAATAAGATGTTGCAATTTTCACTGAAGATACTGTGTTGAATGTATTTTCGCCCACAATGCTGAATCACAGCCAGCATGCCATTACGGCAGACGCAACAAGATGACCTCCCCCAGTCAAAGCTTAATCCCCCCTTCTTTAAAAGGACCCTATGGTGAGGGCTAATGAAATGCAACTCCTCTCCAGCTCCCCAGTGAGTGGAAGAGGATTTTTCTGATTGAAAACTTCCTGGAGGTGTCTTGCTTGGTTTGTGAAACGTTGTAATTACTGCTGGGGGTCTCCTCCCGCTCTGTTTGTAGGGGGGCTGAGCAGCGTTTGCTCGCGCTCCAGGGTTCTCCCTCAGTTCAGCACACTTAGGCCCGTCTAATTAGAGTCTCTGCCACGTCTCCGTACTGCTGTCTCCATGCGCAGCTGGGGACAACCTCCAAATCAAGCTGTGGCGCACAAACGCTCATAGAACATCGGTCGGTGAGCAACAACAGGCGACACTCTCGATGTGAACATTAGCTCCTTACCTCTCTCTCTCTCATTCATCCCCTCCCTTCTCCACTTCCTCCACCACCACCTCAGTCCTCTTTTCTCCATCCTTCTTTTTTTCCCTGGCTTTGTTCTCCCTGTTCTCCTCACCAAGCTCAGGCACAGCGGCTACAAAGAGCCCCACATAGGAAGATGAGAGGGAGCAGAGAGTGAAGAGGGTTCAGATGCTGCACAGCGCTTGTGTGTTTGTGTTTCCGTGTGTGTGAAAGTCTGAGAGTGTGAGGCGGCAGGAGATCGCCAGGGTAGTGAGAGTCGGTAGTACACCCAGAGGCACTGAGAAAGAACAGAGAGAACACTTGCCCCCCCATCAAGAGCAGTTGTTCAACCCCCCGAGGCGAGGTGATGCAGGGATGGGGGGAGCAATGAAGGGCATAGAGGTGGCAGGCAAAGCTACACTCGTCTGCTTTTCTCTTTCACCTGTTCACCTTTACAGTCTCTTCAAACTCTCCCCCACCCGTTCCTTATACCCAGTGGGTTCATGGAGACTGGTGGTGTAGATTTTTTTTTTTTTTCCACTTCTCCTTGTCTCAGATAAAGTTGAGAATACACCAGCTGCCTTTATACTTGCAAATCTATAAGATACAAGCAGATGTGCTAATCTCTTGTACAGGTGAAATTCCCATGGATGCGTGGATGTGTGTGAGCGTCAGTGTGTATGTGAATGCATTGAACTAGCATTCAACATGCCCACAAGTACTCTCCATTGCAAAACAAATACACTCTTGGATTGTCCATTTGCTTTTTGATGCTTTGAGTATTTAATTATACTGTGTGGCCTTTTTCTAGCCGGGAAAAGAGGTTTGTATCTGCCGTTGTCACACCTCACCTTCTAAACCCAGAGAGGAGGATGGAGGATGCCGTCCTACTCTAAAGGCTCTGTGTTCATTATGTATACCGCTTGTGTGTCTCCATGTATGCATGCATGTGTTTGTGTGTGAGTGTGTTCGCGTCTAATGAGGCTGTGTTTGTTTCGATCAAGACGAAGGGGTGCATAAACACGGACGGGAACAGCAGTGTTTGAGTCATATACAATGAGGGATGAAACAGTGTGCAACATAGAGCATGATGTACCCTCTGGGACTGGCTCACACACACAAACACACACACACGGTACAAAGAAAAACACACATATAGGCTGTGCATCCTAGCATCCTAATCAATTGGGAAAAACAACAAAAAAAACCAAAGAGTGGCCATGTTTTGAAAAGCCCCTTCTTCTGATCATTCAGAGCAATGCATATGTATGCATATATATGCATTTTTTTTTCTTATACTTGTCTAACTATATGGGGTAAAAAATGAGAATGTGAGAGGCTGGCGGGCCTTGTTTTCTCCCATCTACGTGATCCTGCACCTGGAGACTGGAGGGAAGTGACCATATCTACCAAGTACACTCTCAGTTCTGCTCTGGATTTTCTTCCATTTCTCTCTCCCGCCGTCTCTCGTGTTTGAGAACACACACCTGCAGCCAGCCTCTAACCACGCGCCATGCTTCAGTAATCTGCTGACTCCCTCTGATTTACAGCTTTATGTCTGGTGAGTAGCCAAAGAACTTTGGCTGCCTTGTAACTTGACACTGTACAACATTTATTAGACCCACTCGCCTACACCGTATACCATACCAAAAGGAGAGGAACAACAACTTGTGTGTCAGGCTTGGGTTTTCTCACTGAAAGACTATCTCTGTGAATGTGTGATTTAGATGACAGGAAGACTGAAAAACACTTTCCTACCTATGATAAAGTATATAGCTCTACGTAGGTAAACGTGGGAGTCTCAGTGCTGCCAGTTGCTGGAAATACAAAAGTTTCTTGGATTGGTTGTCTTTTCCAGTAGAGGCATTTTGCCTTTATTTTGATCAGTGACTTCACAGTCTGGTACAAAATACACAGGGCCTAAACATGGCGAAATGTTGTTTGATTCGATATAAACCATTACCCTTGCTGAACAAACCTCCTCCCTCTCTAGGACGTGCACATGGTGTAGTCCATCGGACACAAATAGTTTGTCTCGAAACATGATGTGCTGACGCTTATGCAGAATGACAGACAACCATGTCTTTAAAAAAACTAGTCTCGCATAGCCAGACCTCCACACTTCGTTAGCGTTGTGCCAGTGCTGGAGAAACCTCAACTCATTATCATTGTCTATAAA
Organism: Protonibea diacanthus; assembly: GCA_028641955.1. Classification (NCBI taxonomy): domain Eukaryota; kingdom Metazoa; phylum Chordata; class Actinopteri; family Sciaenidae; genus Protonibea; species Protonibea diacanthus. The sequence goes on from CM053985.1 coordinate 20,825,061, forward strand.
AAAGAAAACTCTATCACAATCATGTTGGGCAACGCCAAGGATGCAGCGACGGTGCTCTTGCAAAATAATGTTGAAAGATAGCGAAAGGGGTGGAGAAAGCCACTTGAAATACGCAGCAAGTGGCAGGCTTATAACCACAGCTTACATCCTGTTAGCCAGACTGTAAAAACCTGGTTAAATAGAAGGTAGCGATGGAAGGGGTTATTTGAGGAAAACTTTTGTATGTAGATTAAACTTAGCTAGCTAGTGTTGCAATAGTTAACCTGCTGATAAATTAAGCATCATTTCCATCCCCCCCGTTTTCTCATGTTACCAAGTATGACAGACAAGTCAGCTCATAAAGTGCTGACTAAAATATATGTATATAAGCAACCATGAGTAGCATCTAAAATTAAGAGTGAATACAACTTGTTTCCACTGTAAAACATGACTCTAATAAAGTGTTATCAAACTATTCATTATATAAATAGTAATCCCTCCCCAGTGTGAAGGGCAGATTATTTTACCACCTGCGTCATATGCTCGGGGTACAGAAATGACCTAAACAACCAAGGACATATTGTAATATTCTTTGTTATATGTCCTTAAAATGTGGTTGCTAAACAGATGCATGCGTTTTGTTGGTATTCAGTTGTACATTATGAATGTATCAAAAGGGAAAGTTGTCTGTACAGGTCTTAATTTTTACACATTAAGTCCGAGGAGAAAAGATATTACCTTGTTAATATCTGATGACTGCAAAAAAAAAAAAAATGCTACTTTGCATTATGATTCTGATTGTATTGTAAAAACAAGAATAAATGAAATAAAATGATGCCTTAAACTATTTTTTTTCCCCTAAATGCAACTCCCACTCCGAGAAGACAACACGCTGCTTGGACTCTTCCCCCTCATGATTTCACCAGTAGCCTAACACTGTCATTAACGCTGTCAAGAGAGCAGCTCTTAAAACTAAGCGTGTCTTTCTTTTTCCCTCCACGGTGCAGGCCGTGCGGATGGAGTTGTCATCAGTTTAGTCCTCGCCCTTGTTTTAACACATCTCCAGGGATCATTGCTTCTCGAGCAGACATTTACATTTACTCTTTTTACACCGATTCTTTTTTTTTTTCCCTCTTTAAACTTGTTTCTTGGCAGGTTGACCTGTCGAGAGGAAGCCCACGGTGCCTCACAGCCAGTTGAGCTGTGTTCAAAAGCTTGTTACAACTGTGTTCAAAAATGCCTCCGCTGGTTTCAGCCTCTGGGGAGCTCAGAATACTCGAGAGAGCAGCTTTTCTATCTATGACAAACTCGAGAATGAAAAATAAAATCATAAAAAAAAGTTTTCAAAAAAAGCAGAGATGTCAATAAAATCAGACTCCTGACAAAGTGGTCAGATGAGTAATAATTATTTTACAAATTAGCTAATGTGTTGATTATATCACCATCTCTGCCATCTTGGTTTCAAGAGATTATGTGTTGAACTGAGCTGTTTGCTTTCTATGAACAATAAATGAGATAGATTTAATATGAAGCCCATCTGAAGATGTCCTTGAAGTCCTTTGGAACCATATGTTAAAGTGGCCTTATGCAGATACTGGTGTAAGTGTACAGATTCTCAAGGATAGAGAAATGAAAATCAGTCATGGTTTGTGAGAGAGGGAGTATCTCTACTGCCTTGTCCTCAAAAGCAAAGATAATTACACGGAGGCAATCATGTGAGCGTAATCTTAAGAAGAAAAGAATGTATGTACAGTGTTATATAGCATACACGCAGCTGCACAACCACACGTGCAAAACGCATACATGCAAAAACACGTGTTAAATTAACAGCGAGTAACCAGCTAAGTAACTAAGCAATAAAATGTGTGTTATTTGTTTCTGTGTGTGAGAGACAGACAGCGAGAGTGACAGACAGCGGCAGACAAAGAGCGAGCTGCATGGTCTCCCATCTCAAGGAGGGAGAGTGATACAACTGAGAAAGCAAGAGGACGTGGGAGGCGAGCGGGTGGGTGAGGGGTGAAGGGGAGCCCATCTAAACTCATTTTGAAAATCAGAACTTCTTTTCTAAAGTCAGCATTTCAAATCAGAGCGTGTCCCCTCTCATTTAATGCATCATTTTGCGAAGTGATAAATTTATGAATTAGACATACATCCTTTTTGCTTTTAAGATACTGGGCCTCATAAGGGAGGGAGCAGTGTGGAGGATTTAAGAGCGTTTCGCCGTGTCAAACATTAAAACCCACAGGGAGAGCATCAGCACAATTAGACTGGGGTGAAGGGAAGAGAGAAAAAAAAATCCACAGACAAAATCAGGATCTTAAGAGCAGCGGCGTTATTCGTCTGTACAGTAACGTGGTTATCTGTCGCGGGTGATCCTTTTAAACGCTTCGTTTGCTGGGATAAAAGCAGAGCGGAGGAAATAAACTTAGTTCTGCCTCCAATCTGCAAATCCTTGGTGGTCATGGAAGATGATCCCAATTTGCTTCTGAGCAGCACTGTCAGATCTCACAATAATAAATAATTTAAGACTTTAAGCGGCAATTATGCTCGATAAATGTGGAAAGCCTGTAGACCACTGCTCGTCGTAGCCAGATGATGCTGAGGTTCCTGCAAAAATATACCAGTCGCTACTTATGTCATAGCCAATTAATCATGCAGAAAGGTTAATTAGGTATGTTTGATTTAATATCAGGTACATTCCCAGACCACCTTTAAGGTCTTTACGTTTTTAAGTCTTTAGATAAGATCTATAAATAGATTATTTCTAACATTAATTCAAATTCTAAATTTGAATAAATGTTAACCCCAAGGTTTAGTTTGAGGTCTTGGAGACACCAGACCGTCTTCAACGCGCCATACATACATGAGTAATGTCACTATGCGAGATAGAATTCTACGTGTAACATTTTGGGAAAACAAAAGGAATACGTTTTTATCTATTTCTGTTCAATAAAACATATAAATTATGAAACACCTGCCTGTTTGGTGTACTTTATTTCACCTTTGGAAATGTACAAGTCTGATTTATGCCAAAACAAACTGTAGAAAAGTTTTGCACTTCAATAATTTTCTCCATATTGAGTTTTGTGAAGAAATTTATTTATTTATTTATTTACTTTAAATGGGTTAATTATTATTATAATTATTATATTTACACATACAGAAGTGTGTTTCGTGGGACCCCGAAGAAGGCTTCAACTAACAGCTATTTTAATTATTGATTAATTATTCCGATTACATTTGTGGTTAATTGTTCAGTCTATAAAATACATTTTCATGAAGTCTAAATTCATGTCATCAAATTGCTAAATGTCCCCAAATGTATTCAGCGCACGATCAGATAACAAAGAAAAGAAGCAAATCCTCACAAATAAAAATCTGGTTGGCAGTTTCACTTGAAATGGCAAACAAACTGACGTAAACAATTATCCAAATATCAAACCTGACGGCAATTAATTTTCTGTCAATCGGCTAATCAATTAATACGCAACTACTATAGGCAACAACTGCCTCAACTCGAATGCCAAATAATGAGAAGGTAAAGACAGTGTCAACAAAGCACAACAGAATCAACACATTTTACAGTAAGAAATTCAGATTTCAATAATGCTGTTTGCTGACTGACTGATATACAATCGCACTTACGTCGCTGAGAGAGAAGACAAGTCTGAAACCTACAGTTGGTGCCCATACGCGAGATAGTGACGTCATGCGCCGCGCAGTTGAAACAAAGCTAGGCTGTAATGTAAATAAAGGTGTTTGCGTGCTTGAGAATTCACAGGCCTACCTACTGTGTATGAATTCACTGTGCAACCATGATTAATAAATACACGCCAGAGCAGCATTAAAACAAACTTTTGAGTACTTGACAGCGACTCTGTGAAACATGTAACTTCAGATCATTACACTCCCAGTCTGGATTGTAACCAATGAACCAATCAGTCAACCAGCCAAGTAAACAATAAGTAGAAACAATCTGAACCGAGGCGTGCAGGGAGATAGGGCTGTCTGCTTTCACAAGGCTGTGCTTGGGTTTGATTTGTCTCTCTGTGGTGTGGTTTGTTCTCTCATGAGCTGTCTGCCTCTTCCGTAGCCCCATGTTTGCGTTTTGTTCCTGCCAAAAGTATGCCAAATCATCAAGTCTCCTCCAGCTTCCACAGCTGCTTAGGTGAGACACTAAATGTAGAACAATAATTACACAATTTAACACTAAAGGATGAGAAATTACTCTCTATTGCTTAACATGTTTGTTCTCTTTCACAATATAATGTCACTCTATTAATCTTTTTATAAACGTAGACTTGAAGTAAACCTCCCCCCAAATCATCATTAGCTCCTTTTCTACGAAGTAAATTGTGCCAACGCAGCATTTACATTTATTACTGACTGGGAGCATTTAATTCCAGGATGTGAGTTTTGAGGTCTGTTAAACAGCATGCTCATTTTCATTTTTAGGCTGGCGAATGCTACAGAGAGAAACAAAGCCAGAGAGCAGCAGAAAATGAGACTTTGGCACGGGTCACTATTTACCTAGAAGAGTCACTGTGTCCGTTTGGGCTAGATATTTTGGTGGCCACTGGAATCCAGTTTGTGAATACCTGCATTGAGCCACCGGGGCTGAGGCAATGCTGTGAGGCCACGGACAGGCAGGAGCCACTGGTCACCACAGTTTGAACATGGTGCCCTCATGCTGTTTGCTCCTCTGCCGCCTCCTCTCCTGTATGGCCACCACTGTGTTTGCTCATGCGTGGATATGAAATAGCAGCAAATATGATGTGATGTGTGGAACTGAGTGCCACCTTGCAGGAACCGAGATGTTTATTTTATCTTATGAAGCTTTTCTTATGTGTGTATGTTTGTTTAACTCCTGACAATCCTGGAATAAATATGAGTAAAGACATGTGTCCATAAATGATTCATCATAAAAGTTTAATTTGATTTTGATGAATTTTCAAATCGTATCCTGTAAAGCAGAGTACAAACAGTCTGGCTGTATGCCTTGAGCCAAGCGGTGCCACATATGATCTTTATGATGTTATTTTTACTTATTTTCAGATTCAGATCATTTTAAATTTCACATTTCATTAAATTGAACAGATTTGCCAAAGTGCAGAAAAATCTAATTACTATAATACATATACCATCTGTATATCATGCAGTTTGCTCAAAATGTTCGCCATCACTAAACAAGACAGCTGGCACGTTTTCCTCACAGACATAAAGATTTCTTGTAAAGAACTTTGTTTTAACAAATAATCCAGTAGTTTAATTTGAAACAACTCCGTTATTTCAGTGCACAAAGAGAATCAAATGCAGTAATTGTTGCCAGATAACACTGACTATATCATCTGCAGAAGTTGCAGCAGTATCTTGCACTAAAGGCCGACACAAACGAGCATCGAGCCCGAGTATTCCTGGAATACCATGGATGTGGCCACAGGGGAATGAAGAGAGCGGAGACAAGAGGAGAGGACTAGAGTGTAGGGGTTTGAAAGAGAGACGAGGGAAAAAGAGCGAATTCCCAAAGACTTAATTCTCCTCCACTCTCGTTTCAAGGCCAACAAGGTTTCTGCTTTTGCTATCGTTAGTAAAGCTGGAATTCTACAGTGAAAAGTAGAGAAAAGAAATGGCATTATATGAAATGGCATTCTGACACCATGCACTGTCGACAGAATCTTTTAAAGTTAACAGGCCATATAATTCATCCACTAAAATATTAGTCCCTTTCCCACAGGCCTGGGTTAGTCATGGAGAGCTGGAAGGGCTGTTTGCTGTGGTTTGTTATGGTGGGGGCTGAAATAAGCTTATTATCAAATTTGACTCTGAAACTGCCTCATTTCTTGGATGCATGAAATGCCCTGTCTCTTCTGTGAGGGTGGCTGGTAATGCTGAGTGGCAGGTACTCCAGAACAGCGCCAGAGTCCAGTCTGTCGCCAAGGTGATGACGTTATGGCAACCAGCTGTCAAACGGCTGGATAACCGCCGTCGTCGACAAAGACGCTCACCAGAACCAGATGCTGCTAGCATTTCCACCAATTAGGAGTCAGGAGCGGGGTGCCTGTCGGAGGAGAAGGAGGCCAACAGAGAATGGAGGAACAACACCATCACTGTCAGACAGGGCTACAACCACTGAGGAACAACAGAGCTGCGGTAGAAGAAAAAAACAGAGGAGAGAAAGAGAAAAACACTGAATGTAAAAAAGAAAATGAATTCCAGTGATGGTTGCCCATAGTTACTAATTAATTAGGGAACTTCATTTTGTTCCATGAATAAAAGTGAGAAAAGAGAAGAATTAAGTCAGAAAATCTGAATCTACCACACAGGTTTGCTGATGTTTGCCATTTAGATTTGTTTACCTGAAACACACTTTATCAGACAGTCACAGATAGATAGACAGACAGACAGACAGACAGAAAGACAGATGGACAAAGACAGAAGCCTACTACCTGAGTCATCATTGCCGTCAACAGTGTGGAGTTAGAGGAACATTCAAGTAATGGGAGGGAATAACAGGAAGAGACTTGCAGTCTGGCTTTTGCAAAGCATCGTTCCAGTAGCATAAATGCCCTCTGAACATGAAGAGCTCTGTTGTCTAGTCAAGCTTGTTCTGAATGGAGAGTAATTTCATGTCCTTGTATAAAAGTATACCCTATTGTTTGAGAATTAAGCACAGCGTATAGGCCTGTAATTATACCTCCACAATAGCGGGTTTTCAGAAAAGGGCTGGAAATAGCATTGGAGGGTTCCGGTCTGAGCTTCGAACTACAGAGCTACTAACAGGCTGACAGACTGTAAAATGGCAGAGAGCAGAGAATAGAATCAGAGACTGCTATCGTTTTACTGCCTGTGGATTGGAGGGGGTTGCCGCCATTGTCCAGTAACTTCCTGATTTGCACTGTGGTGCATGGTTTATAAATGTGGGTACAGTGCTATGAAAGCTATTGTTAAAGGCGAGACTATTGTAAAGAGCGTTTAGAGGCGAGGACATCGGGACGAGAAAGAGAAAAGTAAATAAGATAAAAGAGGAGTGGAGAGGAGACAATTAAACGAGGAACAGAAACAAAATGTAGAGAGTCCAAACAAGATATTTTTCTATCAGCCCCACTCCTTAGCCATTTCGTATCCTGAAATAACATCATGCTTTTACCCCAATTTCATAAGTGAGCCGCCTGGCATGGTGCCTAACTACCCAGCAAATAGAGGGAATAATATCATTATATCATATACAATACAGGGAAATCCCAGTGGTGAGCAGACTGCATGAGCAGCTGTCTGATAGAGACAGTAGGCGTGCGCACGTCTGTGCGTCTGTACGCGTGTGCGTGTGCTGTAAAAAAAAAAAAAAAAAGCGTGGGGAGAGATGTACAGTAGTTGTGCATGCGCGTTTGTGTGTGTGCGTGTGTGTGTGCGTGTGAGTGTCGTCATTGACTTTGGCTTTATAGCAGGCTCCCGGGCAGTGCTTTACCTGGGACCTAATCAGTCAGTGAGCCTCACTACCTCCCGGGACCTCCCAGCTGGAGGGGTGTGTGTGTGTGCGTGTGTATGTGTGTGTGTGTGTGTGTGTGTGTGTGTGTGTGTGTGTTAAAGAGAGAGAGAGTGAGAGGGAGAGAGGAAGTCTAAAGGGGGGATGCAGACGGCTGTGCTGAACAGAACGGCCTTCTGGGAGCCAGTTCAACCCCGCCTTCTCAGTTTCAGTGCCCACGGCTCTCTCTGACTGGCCACAGTCAAGGTGATCTTCTGTTCTACAATACACACCTCCACAGGTACACACGCAGACACACACATGCACAGACAACGCAACTGTGCAGAAATATTACAACATAATGCAGACAGATTGAAATGTCTCTTATATCGATGTATAGGAGGTAAATCAAACTGTCACGTCCTGCTCATTCATACCCACACACACATACCACACACACCCAAGCACAGACGGCACAAATTTGCAGAATGGTGGCAAATAAGGTCATATAATTTCTTTCCATAGGCAAATCTGGTTTGCGCCCAATTTTGAGGGAAATGACCTGCACAAATTAATCAGCCATCAGTGTAGCTCCTAACTGCTTCTGACAGTATTTACAGGACATGGCAGCCTTTGTCTGGAGCTGGGAGCGTTAAGCGTGGCCAGGCAGGATTACTCGATGAGGAGACGCTGGACGACAGCCACGCTGCGCTTCAAGAGCCCCCTGGGCCTCAGTCCCTGGGGTGAGCATGGGTTCAGGGAGAAACCGCGCACCAGTCAACTGCCAGTCCACAAGCCTCCAAATGGCCAACCTCCACCTGGAGAATCACTTTACACCGAGAAAAAGAGGCGACGAGGTGGAGAGAAGGAGACCAGGGAGAAGAAGGATGGTGAGGAGGAGAGGAAACATAGCAGGTTGCCATGACGAGGAAGCAGGGGAATAAAAAACAAACAGAGGCGGGTGGCACCGGGGTTGTCAGCAGCGAGAGCAGTGACAGCTTCCCTGGCACGCCTGGCACCCTCTGTTGCAGAAGTCTGGTGGACAGAGAAACTCAGACTCCACTCTTCCCCGCTCCTCCATTTACAATATACAATATAGTCCCACATCACACCACCTTTTCTCTCTTGTTTTCATTGAAACTCAAGCCTCTCCGTCTCCTTTCCAATATAAACTGTGTTTTGCGGTGCTGTACCTTTCCCAACTAATCCTTCATAGTCATGGTCCACTGGTTGTGACATAAGACCACCTGTGGTCAGGCAGACTGTGACCTAAATGGAGCTTATGGCAGGTCAGCTATACCATTTGTGTGCGTGCGTGAGTGTGCAGGTTCAGGGGGAAGGGTATCATATGTGTATCTGTGCATTTGTGTGCAGTCTTGTATTGTTTCAAAGCGCGCTGCATGTGTAATGTGTGTATGTAAATTTGATTTTCTTTGTAGATCACATGCTTCCATCAAATCTGTTCTCCCAGCTCACAGATGGGCCTGCCGGATAATGTTGGAAAGACAATAACTGCTGAGGACGAGCCGACATACTGTGGAGGACCTGGCAATGGAGAGCCGGCTATTTGTAATGGGGGAAAACAAAGATGATATAAGATTTATTGAACCAACACAGCAGAGCAAATGAACAACAAATGAACAGAGCTCAGTGAAGGATAAAATAACACAGTGGAGAGGAGGCGTCCACAAACAGCAGTAAAAGCAGACCTGTATCGATCTGGAGCAGTGAGCCTGCCAGCTACTGCTACCTTCCCTCTTTCCAGGAAGACTCTGCACATACAGGAGAGACCTTAAGGCATCTCATTGTACCCTGTTTGTTTGTTTGTGTGTGTGTGTGTGCGTGCGTGTGGATGTACACAAGTTGAAGAATGTGTGCATATTTGCCCTCAGTCTGTGATCGTTTGGTTTATAGATGTGAATTGTTTGTAACTCAAAAGACCAATCCATACCATGTATTATATGAATGTAATAGAAGTCACTCACAACCATTTTGTCCATAATGAATATCCATCACTGGACAGGCCTGCACAGTATTAGTTGACACACCGTATAATCCTGATTGCATATGGATTAAGTGGAAGTGGGTTGAAATGTCACAGTGCACAGAGTGACTCAGTTAACCACCTGGAATATATGACACCACGTCTCCTCTGGTGAAGACAGGACATCCCTAGCATGGGCGAACTGGGTCAAGGCTGAAATATTCATGGTGTCGACTCACACACTCATACACACACACACATACACACACAATCACACATATGCACACTGGGACAGACCTCAGAATTGGGAGCTGCCAGCCTGTTGCTGGGGTGTAGAGCTGAGCTGGGGCAGCAAAGCTTCCTGGTTGTGTGTATGTGTGTGTGTGTGTGTGTGTGTTTGTGTGATGTGATCTGTTGTCAGGAGATAAGGTGACAGCAACTGGGTACACAGACATATCCATTTTGAGTCTGCTCGCTAATGTATGGTTGCCAACCCGGCCCAAACACGACAGAGCCTGAGGTTATTTACACGTCCGTGCCAGCCCAGGCCCATCTTTGCGTGAATAGTGAGGGTTTGGGCCTTAAACATAAATATTATTATTAAACATTGCATGTTACTATTGATCTAACTCCTGTGGTTTTGCTATTTTGAAATATTAGAGGGGTGGGTAATAGACGTCAAAATATTAATAACACTGTGGAATTTTTTTGCGTTTAAAAGTGAAACATTACCTTCACGACTGACTTCCACCCGTAATAAGTTCCATACCATTCAACACTGATTACCTTCCTTCTTGGAACTTTTTTTTTCTCTCTCTTACCTTGCTACTGTATTTCTTTGGACATCTACTACAAGAGCAAACATGGCTCTCTAAAAGACAAACTCTTTAGCATGCACGTAGGCTGCTGCTGTTCCAGTCTTCCCGCCTGTGTGGATGACGCCATGTCACAGAAATACTTCCCATCGTCATTGTGTGGTATTTTGTCGAAGACAGACAGTATACCGTGCAATTTAAAAGCAATTCCCAGGATGGATTGAAATGGATAAATGGTTAAATAAGACAAGGTTAAAAAGCTTTTTGTTTTTTTGTTATTTTTTGTGTAGACTGACAAAAAAGAAAATATGGAGTGTGATACAAAAGACAGTGAAACTTTTATCTGATACTTGAGTGAGTGATAACTCTCACAAGAAGTGCTCATACACTGCATTACATATGCACTGTAAATGTGACATATTTTAATGAGATTACAGTTGTTTCTCCCACGCATTTTATGGCCTCGGTGCAAATCTCTGACAATATGTCAATCAGCGGCAATTAAAATATATTTATGTGGAAGAAACCTACTGTGTAAACTCCTCCTGTTAGAATATGAAGAAAAAGTATGCATCATTTATGACATTTTTCTTTTATTTTACTTTTTTTCATGGATGTACAGAGCAGGGAGTGTGCAGAGGTCAGTTTAAGGTCACAGTTTAAGGCTTCTTTTTGCAGACTGTTGGTTTAATTTGCAATTAATTCATTCATTTCTAGTTATTGAAGCAGATTTTGTTTTTAATTTTAACTAGGTCACCTCTCATTGCTCAATCTTAAAAACAACAGGAGTGCATGTTTGTCTATACCATCGCCGTTGCTTACAACTATATTAAGAAAGTGGGTTTGCAACAAAGTTTGAATCAACACCTATTGTACCACCACATCCTTACATTATGCAGTAAGATTTTTAAACATCTTGTTGTTTCACCTCGCCTGGTGTTCAGTATGTTCAACACTGTAAACAGATGTTATTGCTATACAGGAATAAAGTTTGTGCTTCCCAAATGCCACAGTGGAACAGAAAGAATCAGACTCAGCACTGTTCCTACCGCTGCTTTACACCCGACATGCATACATGCCACACACACACACAAACACACACACACACGCAGCAGTGAACTGAGAACACAGCCCCGGCACAGCGGCACAAACAAACACACTAAAAATACAAACTACGCATATCCAAACACTCTCACTCCTTAATGAGCTAGCACTTTTAAGAAAAGACTCCGCCACAACTCTATACCACACACTGATACCTTGAGGAGAACTCGCGATCGGAAGAGACGAACAGAAGAAAAGAAGCACTCTGGGATATGAAAGAGGAAGAGAAAAAGAGGAGGTGAGAGGAGAAATCAAAAAGCGCCTGGAGAGAGGGAGGAGAGCAGGAAGAGGAAAGTGTTGCACCTCGCTCCTCATATCTCTAAGGAAGATGATAGAGGGGATAGGATGAGGGGGGGAAAGGAGCTGGAGTGGAGGGGCGTCTGGGTGGAGGGGAGGGGGTGGCGGTGTTGGCGGGGGAGGGGGTGGTGTGCTGTCGCTCTCGGCAAACAAGCGGGTGAGTAAATAGACTCATGGGCGTAAGGGGTGGTGAAGGTAGGTGAGGCAAGGGGGGGGGGGGGGGGATGCACAGATGCTGTTGTGCTGGGGGAAACTCAGCTGTTAGGGCTCCATCTAGAGACCCAGGCCCTATATGTTGATGAGAGCGGCGTATCCGTCTTGTTTACACACATATCGCCCGGTCCTTGTATCCCTCCACCCCCCCTCTTGCACTCCTTGCATCGCTCTCCCATCAGCACTTCCCCCCGCTGTCTTCAAACATCCCTAACAACCCTCTTCTCCATCCTCCTACCCTCTCTCACCCACGCCCGTCCTCCCAAGCCCTGCAGGCCCTTAACCTAGCTCTCATCTCCCTATCCCTTAAACCCTCCCCCCCTCTTCACCAGCCTCCTTCACCTCCTCCTCTCTTTCTCTCCCCCTCTCTCTCTTTTCTCTGTCTATCTATCTGTCTCTCTCTCCCTCACACCCTCTTTTCACTCCCCTCCTCCCCTCCGCCGATCATATCCCTTGGGTCTGTGCACTGCTGCTCGGCTGATGAGGGGGAGGATATCGCTGCCAGTGCTTTGATCCTATGAAAGCTGATATCCAGAACAGAGCTGCAGATCCCGCCACTGGGCACCCTGGCATTTGAACGACATGGCTCTGTGTAAAGCCTCGGTGAGAGGGCCATTCCCCTATAGCCTGCCAGCTGGGAACGTTAAGTCTAGACAGGTGGAGCTGGCTGGTACAGGACTGATCATACCTGAGAGGCTGTGTGAAGAACACAGCACGGTAACCTCGGCAACATGCAATTAGCTGGTGTCAGATCATTTGCTTTCAAAGAGAGCTTTGTCGATATCAGTGCGTGACGCTGTGCAACTAATATAATGCCACTAATAATGCAAAGTAATATTGATAAATATGACAAGTACCAACAAATAAAGAAAACTGTTTGTGCTGAGGAATTCATGTAGTTGAATCATGTTGATAAAATACTCAGTAAAATCTCCTGCAAAGTTCTGACTGTAGCAACAATATATTTAGTTAAAAAAAAAAGCATCACCAGCATTGGAGACGATTAAACAGACAACTGGGTGATATATAATTACTCTCTTTGCAAGTTATCCAGTAGCTGTTTAGAGTGATTCAAAACAACAACAAACTATAGAAAAACCACACTGGGATCACCGCTACTGTTCCCCTTACTATCCAATAGCCCAACTCCAGGGCATTGTATAGACGTTCAAGATTGGCCGGGTGTGTATACAAAACCCCGCTTTCTTTTTATGTTTTATGTTTCCCTAATCTAATTATAGGGGGCCGTTTTCTTTGTTGTACTTTAAACTGATTTTTATGACCGTTTGATTTCTTCTGCGGCTTGGGCATCCGCTCCCACCCTAAACTTCTCTAAATACTGCAGAGTGCTGATCAGGCAGCTTGAGACATAATGTTAACTGAGGAATGTGCAGGCTGCTTAATTACAGAAAGCCCCGTGAAGAACACAGCGCCTGCCACCCAGTTCACTCAGAAAGCAGTTTCTGTTATTTCACTCAGTGCCAGACGAGTGATTTCTCTATTTTGTTTTACAAGCGCAACCAAAGGAAGTAAATGGGTGCTTACTGCAATATAGATAAAAGGTAACGCTGCCCAGCAGTGCTGGGGGAAGAAAGCTGGAAATATTTGTCGGGGGAAATAAAAAATTTGGATGATGCTTTAGAAGAAATCATGGTGGCACATTTTAGAGCAGGGCTGATGATATCTATTGAATTTGCTCAAATCACCATGTGGGAAACATTGAACTAAAATAAACTTTAGTGGAATGACACACAATAATTATATATTAAAAGAGTGTAATGGAAAATATTCAGCTTTCGACAGACTTCTATAAGTGTCTTGCTGGTTACATCAAAGCAATTGTGAAGAAAATAAACAATTAGCCATGGACTGGGAATATGTTCATAAATAATGGATTTCTTTTCTCTCTTAGAAAATAAGTTCTGCAATGAGTAACCTTATATAGATCTAAAAGTTTCATGCTGTGAATTGACACACAAGATATTAGCCTTTCCCCCACAGGCCACCAAAAGGGGAGAATAAAAGAATGCCAATGACATTTGTGAATAACCAAACAGCCACTGAAAACTTACGAACAACTTATGTAGCAGCATTAAAGTTGTGATATAATTGAGAAAAGAAGAAAATTGCTAATACAAAGGAAAAAGAAGAGGAATAAAAAGGGGAATTAATTCATATTTCTTATTAAAAGTTCTTTGTTTTATGTATGGATGTTTTTTTTTTTTCTCTCCCCGTTCCTGCTGCTTTGAGTTTCAGGGAGACTGTTTTCCTTATTTCCAGGATTCATCAAGGATTTAATTCATAATGTAATTTCAAATAAAGACCAACCCCCACCCAGTCCTGCAATCATAAGTGCAAATGCATGCATGCACACACGGAGACACACACACCTACACACACACACACACCTCTGAGCTACATTTACAGCAGGTTGTCATAGTGTTCGGGGGGGATGGGGAAAAGAGAGCAAAGGAAAAAAGTTTCCCGGCTGTCCATCACTGAGCTATCAGAGTGTTATCTGTGCCAGACGCCCACCATCCTCAGCAGCGATACTGAGACAGCATCCAGGACCTCAGGACGCCGCGGGAAACACAGCAGGACACCAAGAGAGGTGTGACAACGTCACTGGATACAGCAGGCACAGAACACTGAACACACATGTGCGCACTCAACACACACGTACATACAGTACACACATGACCACACAATGGATACACATTTTCATGCACACATACAGACACATTATGAAGGGAAACACAAAGACAAGCGCTTACACCATCTGATATTGCAAAACTGTCACGCCTACGCAAAACAGACACTAGAAATACTGAAGACAGATATCTGTGCCATATCATATATGGGCATTAATTAAAGTTACTTGGAAAAACAATATTTCTGAACTACAGTATGCACTGTAAAAACTTTTATTCCACATGCTTTTACAGCAAGTAAACCCCTATTGGCATGGCTTCTGTTAGCAGACTACATTTTTACACCAATAAATAAAGACAAAACAATGTGGTAAATAATTTGAAGTACATAACATGAGGTAAAAATTACTTTTTGGATTATTTCATTCTAACAATTTGTTAAAAAGAGACATAAAGCTAAAAAAAAAAAAAAAAGGGAGAAGACAGTGAGAAAGAAATGGAGCGTCTCGCTCCAGCCACCCATATCCTGCCAGTATTGCACCACAAGAAGAAGAAGAAGGGGAAGAAAACAGAGACAGCGAGTCCAAAAATCACTTGGAAAAAAAACAGCTACTGCATGTTGTTCAATATTTGGAAGACTTGGTGACTGTCTGCTCAAATATTGCCCCATGGCTGTTGGGCTTGAGCGAGGAACAGAGTGGCAGTGAGACTGACAGTGAGATCTCTGTCAGTAGCCAACACTCTGTTTATCCGTCTGTCTGTCTGTCTGTTTATCTGACTGTCAAATTATCCCTCTCAGCAAACAGCTCACCATGAGCTGAATGTAAATAACACGGTCGACGATGGTCACGTGAGCCAGCTGGTCGGGCTCCTCTTTGGTCAGCTGAGCCGTCACACTGGCCTCGTTCAAACGAAACGCGCTTGGTTATAGTTGAAGTGGTAAACTGATTTTGTGAGCAAACTTTGGGCTATTTTTGTGATGCGGTTGGTGACATGTTATTTGAATTGCATACTGGGGAGCACGTTTAAATTACAGGTACACACTTGTACTATACTGTAAGTAAGGTATCTATGCATTGAAAATACAGTTTCAAGTATATCCTGTACACAACAAGTAAGGATGACGATGCAAACTGTGCTCTACAAATTCACGTTGTTAGTGTGTGTGTGTGTGTGTGTATGTGTGTGTGTGTGTGTGTGTGTGTGTGTGTGCGTTTTCCTTCTTCTCAATGCTCGGCCTCACCTGAACATTATAGCCCTGTTCGTCTGCCATTTTCCCTCAAGCCACAGTATATACAACAAATTACACAGGTTAGCTATGTGAGTGACAGAAGCTTTCATTAAAATCAGATCATCCTGGATGAAAATATCCTCTGCTGAAAATCTCGATTCCATGCGGATTATACAGCAAATATACTGCACGCAGACATAAACAGACACATATCAATGCATTGATTCATGAATACCCTCATCGTTGTCAAAATGATCTCTCTTTATATCAAAAAAAACCTTACACCCATGTCTCTCTCGTCAGCTTTTGTGATAAATGGTTTCAATACACGGCATGCCAGAATCCATTATGAATGCCTTCATGAGTGATTGACATGCATTTAAAGCACAGGTCATATTAAAAGAACTTAACATGAGTTAAAAGCTTGTGTAACCAAAGCTAAATTATTTTTATACTTCAAGAAATAAAATATTCGTCAGCTCTGTGTTTATTCAGCATGTGGTACAGCATTAAACTCACTTTCATGTACCTTCTGAAATAGTTTCTTATAGAAGCTTTACCATATATTGACCATATGCCGCCCTCACTCAGCCATTTGGTCTTGAATTGTCACTGTTGGTCTGCCAACCATGTGTTCAGTGGGAACACACAAGCATAGTTTTTGACATGTGTAAACAGACACCCTACAGTATGTACTTCCCTAACAAAGCTTGTCACAGCCACTGCAAAAGCAAGTTTCCATCCATGGCAGTTGTCCTCTCGGTTTAATTTGTGCATGAGCCAAACCTCTCGAGGGCCAGACATGCATGCAAGAAAGCAAATACTGTGTAAATGTCACACAAGGCGCCACTGATTTCATTATTAGAGAGCTAAAGTCTTTTAAAGTTTGAATAGATGTAAAAGTTGCTCACAAATGCAGACTGAGAATGACTTGAATGATTCACAATACAGTTATATCCAACAGAGATGATAACTGAGACATCACGGGTGGAAATCTCTTACATATCACTAAACAATATCATTGAACAATAACTTTAGGAACTGTGACTTGAACAGTACAAAGAGTGCCTTTGTGTAATTAAAATATGGTGCTATAATACACTTGTCACAATGACAAAAGACAAAAGTCACACTCCAAGCGCTCTAACAGAAGGGAAAACTCAATTTCACATTTCTCTGTAGATTTTCATGCAAACCGCAGAAGATGACACATTTGCTTCATTTTAGCATTATCGACTCTCACAGGATCCTCTGAAGTAGAGAACTAAATTATACAGTCTGCACGACTCCGCTGTGAGGCAGACAGAGAGATGGTCAGAGAAGGTGAAAGGAGAGAATGAAGCATAGCTGGAGTCAAGGAGACAGCCCTTTGACTGAGGCCTGAGACCTGATGCCACCCAGAAACGCATGCCACTGTGCTGAAAAAGGGCAGAGAGAGAGGGACCAGCATCCGACCACTTCACAGGAACGAGCAGGATGTTTGGACACAGGTCTGTACTTCACAAACACCGCTGGAGTCTAAATCCTCCACTGCCACCATGTCAAGGTCGACCTACAGTATTGGCCCAGACAAAATATATGGATGTCTGTGTGCTGGACTACCTACCTATCTATGTACATCAACAGACCTCTATTTACCAGCGAGACTAACGGTGGAGCTTGTCTGTCAGTGTCCGTGCAGGATTATGTTTGATTATGTGTCTCGATGTGTATATATTAATGAAATAGAGATTTTGCACTGTATGTGTTGGTATGCCTACGCATGTGTGCGGGTATGTGTCTGCATACGTTTATTTGTGTGTATGTGCGTATATGATGGAGGAGGAGAAAGGTGGCGTGTGGAAAACTAGTCCCGCTCAGAGCTGCTGCAGTCTGAACCTGTGTGGCTGCCAAAAAAAACTGTGGTCGGAAGAGTCTGCTAATAGAGCATGAGGCATGTCACCTGAAACTAGAATCATCTGAAACCCAGAAACCACAGCAGGCAGGCATCTCCGTGGTTCTCTATTAAAGGGCCGCCAGAGGCCCTGGGTGCGTGCCACCCTCCCACTGGGGTCCTCCCATTAGCTAGGCCTCTTCCTTTCGCGTGCCCAGCTGCACCATGGGACATCTAGTCGCGTTAGATGCGCTATTAACGCCTGTTGCAACGTCTGAGCTCACCTTACCACAACTTTCCTGGTAAGAGCCGTCACGCAGAGAACGAGACCTGGTGAGTTCTTGGTGAGTTACATATCCTCACATCAATCCTACAGATTTACAGAAGCGTGCGTATTAGAGCACAGGAGCACATGTGGACAGACACTTTTACTCAGCGCGTGCTCACGCGAGCAATCTCGCATTTAGACGTTCATGTCTCTACATGTACCCGTCTTATAATATACATGTCTGCTGTGGACCTGTGTTAAGTCAGACGTGGGTCTGTAAGAAACAACAGCGTCTTTGTGCGAAGGCCAGGTACTGCATCTACAGCGAGTGAAAGACATTGTGCCTATTCATTCACATGGTCTCATGGCTTTCCCACCTGTCTGCCCAGCTCCATTTGCTCATCAGAGTCTTATATTAGATTTATATTTTTTTATATTTCATCATATAACTTTAGGTTTTAGCTCGAGAGCTCTTTTCAGTCGGAAAGTAATGCATCAGATGAAAATGAAAAGCTACTTCAATGTCAGCGGGCTGTAAAATAAAAAGCTTTAGTGCCATTTATTCAGTAGCTGTTTATACAATCGAATATTGCTTTCAGGCTTTATCGGGCAGAGTGAATACTAGAACTTCAAAGACTTTTTTTTTTTTTATCAGTCATTGTCAGTTGATCAATTGAGGACCTCCCAAGTTGCCATAGTTTTGACAATAGAAATTGCCACTTTCTTTACCTTCTATCAACACATAGGAATCACACCTTTCTAGGCAAAACTTCTTAGAGGCAGGAATGCACACATCTCATCTTAGCACAGGTGCAATAAAATGTATCCCCGCTGCAAGAGTAGCAATTTGGTGACAGGCTGTGGGTGGCGGGGAAGACGAATCGTGTCAATGGCGGCCATTAAAAAGGACCACACACTCTCCAGTCACTGGCGAGGCATGATGGATGATTATCTCAAGGTGTGACAGGTGCTGCAATGGTGGGGGAGCTCTCGCTATCCTTCCCTTTCTGCCCCCCCCTCCCCTCCCCTCCTCTCTGTCTCTCTCTGCCTCTCTCAGCGTATCTTGGTCAATGCTTTAACACCCCACTAACATGACTCTATTGACACACTCCAGATAGCGTCTGGTGGCTAATGAGTATCTGAGTGCCTCTCTCTCTTTCTCTCTCCCTCCCTCTTTCTTTCTTTCTCTGCTCCTCATCTCCCTGTTATCCTCTTTTCACTGTCAGAGCAGTACAGTCTGGCCTATCTCACACACAAAGCCATTAGAGCTTGGCTGGTCACACACACACACACAGACAAGCTCACACACTTCACACAAAAATACACATATACACACAAAGGTTCTCATATACCCAAAGTCATATGCACTGGGAAAAATATACATCAGTATTGATTATCCCCATGCAATGCATCTTGTTTACTGTAATAGTATACTTAGTTAACTTTTCAGTAATCAGAAGTGTCTTTTCATTTATTCACACGAAAGGTTGTTGAGAAAACAAGTTTGTGAGAGCTGTTTTTTTTTTTTTTGTTTTTTTTTTCTGGTTAACTCACAAACCAGGAAGTTTGTGCAGTCTTTAACATCTGACCCCAGGCAAGAATAAATCACTATGTACTATATCTTCCCCAGTGACAGAGAGTCAGGGGAGTTTCCCAAATGGAAAATTTAAATATTTAGGAAGCAGAAGGATAACAACTCCTAGTTCCGAACAAATATGACTGGGTCATTATTTACCATTTCCGATTGCACAGTAATATCTAAGTATTGATAACTCTGTTGAGAGCGGGGATCATTTTTTAATCAACAGCTGTAGTTTGTCATGTAGTAGTGCTCTGGCAAAGTAGAGGAAAGGGCATGTGCCTGGATTAGAGGCGTTGTCACAGGACATAAAACAAAATCTGTCTACATCCATTTGTGTTGGCCTTTTAATACTGTTACAAGCCATTAAATATTCCATATAGTTTGGTGATTTTGATGATTTTTTAATATCAAATAACAAAAGACAGTTGGCTATGGTGAGGCTGAGGGAGATCAGTGCCAGCAGCAACTGCATTTGAATTGTGTAAATTAAAATTTGCAATGCACTGTTGAACCGCTGAAACCAGGACCATTAAACGCATGATCTGTTGATTGCTTCAGACACTTTATTTTTATGGCAGTACATAAAATTAAATGCTGCGCTTTTAAATCTGATGTTGTTATTAATTTTAACTTTGAAGTGCAATTTCAAGATCAGTTTTCCAAATTCAAATTCTTTCAATTTCTCGATTCACATCACAGTACGCTTTCTGAGCCACTCAGCCCTGAGTGTCGCCTGGAAGGTAGCCATCTCCTCCGAGGCTGCCAACAGTGGGCTCACAGTCTTTGGCCATGTGGCACTGAGCCTTGCTCATTTTCTCTGC
Source organism: Protonibea diacanthus (assembly GCA_028641955.1). Lineage (NCBI taxonomy): Eukaryota > Metazoa > Chordata > Actinopteri > Sciaenidae > Protonibea > Protonibea diacanthus. Next base: position 20,845,341 of record CM053985.1, read on the forward strand.
CAATGATCAAGACACATTCTCCTCACTTGGTGAAAGAGTTGCAAATCTTGTCATTTGTGTTACTCTCCCGGACATCTCATCTCACACCTTCAGCTCGAACAGCAGAGGTCTGGAGAAATTTAAACTGGTCAAATATTGCCAGGGCAGTGTTAGCATCTTGCCGAACTTCCTGTTTTTGCAGTTCGAGGCAAACAAGGCAAAATAAATTTGAGCTATTTCAGCTTCAAAGTTAAAACTTTTGCGTTGATTAATCCCTAGTGTGGACAGTCACAGTACCTTTCCTCTGCCAAGATCTTTTTCTATATCAGGACACCTTGATGTGCATTGTCGTGCTGATTATGACACATACAAAATGAGCACAGGCAGGATGTGTTAAAATTATCATCCTTGTTATTTTTTTTCCCTTTTCCCGTTTCACTCATGGTTAGTTTAGTTTCACTAATGAATTAAGGGATAACATATTGCACATTTGTACCACGTGTAAAGGTTTAAACTGGTTGAGCTGATTTTTAATGGATTATTGCCAGCCAACAAGTAGAAAGCATTTTTCATGGCCGTTGTGTGACAAGTTAGCAATTAACAGGAAAGTAACACACTCCCTATGTGCACTGTATGCCCTGACTTTTTGTTAACAATTGTAAAGTTGTTGTATGTGTTGATGTTAACTGTAACTAAGATATCTGTGTTATTTACACTCAAATACATACAAAGTATACATTTCTGTTGTGTTTGTCTGATACACAACGTGATATGTTTACTGTGAATCCGATGTTTTTGATTGTTCTTTTCTACAAGGGTATGAAATGTCGTGTCACTACACCACCAATATAAATTTTCAGTTGTTGTCAATCTCAAGTTTAAAGTTGCGATGAAATAAACAAATAAATCTAACCTCTAATTATACAGCGAAAAAAAAAAAAATGAAGTAATTGCAATGCCCTATTTTGAAAAAAAAAAAAGAAAAAAAAAAACAAAACGCAGAAATATGAAAACAGCCAATTAACATGAAGAAAGGACCAAAAATAACACAAATAAATACAATACGTTCATTAGTCAATGTTGAATAATGGCTTTTAAGAAAAAGAAAGTGTTAATCCCCAGACAATAAGATCCTTCTGATACCTTCATTAAAGACTTCTTGCCTGCACTGTATGCTAATGAGATGTCTTAGTCATATTATTATTTGGAAAGAATATATTTTAATTTCCATCTCCTGAATCTTATGATGAAGAACAGGAGGTATTTTAGATTAAGGTCTGTCAACAACAGACCTGCCTTTAACATTAATAATGAATTGGTTGTATCATTCTGTATAGTACACCTGCTAATTTACATGTCCTAAATTGTTTTCATGCAGACAGATAGACAGATAGACAGATAGATAGATAGATAGATAGATAGATAGATAGATAGATAGATAGATAGATAGATAGATAGATAGATAGATAGATAGATAGATAGATTTTCATTTACAAGTAAAACATGATGTGGTATAATAGAGTCCTCCGTGGCTACTAGCTAGCTGGATTTAAGCCATGAGGACAGACTGTGAAATAAGCAGGGCCCCCCACTCCCCACCCGACCCTTCCCTCTGGGCTGATGGTATCTCCCTCACTATATCAATTTCACTGTTACTGCCCAAATTTCCAGGCTCTGTGAAATGGTCCAAATAGCGTTACAAATGGTGAGAGATAAAAGGGTTAAACTAATTGCAGTTAGATAGTAATAAAACTGATTCTTTTTATTCTATGTCTACTATGCAAGACCGTGTGCACTATATCCTCAATAATACCCAGGCTGATTAAACTTTTTCCCTCGTATATTTCATTATTAAATGAAACATAGCCCTATAAGACACACGGCTATTGCCTATCTCAGAAGACGGAGAATTCGACATGCTAATTTTGAATTATCACACTTACAGTAGCGCCATATACTCAAAAGATACATGCCCATAACTATCTCTCTTATTCTCTGGTTAACAAATCCTATTGTGTTCTTGGGTTTTTAAATCAATTTCCCTGACAAGACGTGACCAATCTATTGCCACATATGTATATATTTCCTTTCAAATTGCACAATATGCTGACATGGCTTTGATTTTCGTGGATTCAGACATTTCTGCCGTCTTTTATCCCGGGTCTTTGTTTAAAGTAGTCTGTCAGATGTCGTAGACGATACTGGAAATGATAGCTGTCATCAGACCTTGCCAGTCAATGATTCAGACGCAAGTTACAAAGAAAAAGAACCAGAACAACAAGCTGTGTGGCTTGCAGCTCATAATTTACTTACAGACAACTCAGTTTTTACTCACGTTTTTAACACACATTGTAAAAACAAATAGCGGTGAATGGATTTACGGTTAATTTCCGAGTGCTGCTCATTTAAATCATTGCAGGATTTGTAATTACAAAAAAAAAAAAAAAAAAGTGACTTGCTCTCTGACAGGAAAATATTTTGTTAGTAATAAATGTTTTAAAAACGTACTGTATCTAGATTATTTACAACCAGATGTGAATGGCAGGACCGGTAGGTCTTTTGGCAAACAAAGCCTTAGCACCCTGCACCTCACACTGTGCCAGTGCTGTCAGTGTTTATGTAATGCTGGGCAAAAATCCATTATGTCAAAACTCATTTCCTGCACAAGAAAACTAAACAGGACCTGTCTAAAGAGGGAAGAGAAAATGGTGAATATTGCACTTTGAAAAATTGATTCAGCTTCTCCGACCTCCGCTGAGTAATGAGCTCGAGAGAAACGCGGCTGGGTGCTGTTTAGATAACATACAGGTAGTACACTATGTCTGTACAGTACTCATTAGTGTTGGTGAGAACGAAATGTGGAAAGAACAAAATATTGCATATGACCAGTGAGCTAGCCACAGACAGTATTGCAAAAGCAACTCTTTTTTGTTGTTTTTATTGGGTTTAATGTGTCTGTATTTATCTTTTGACGTATTTAAATTTTTGTTTCATCATTTGATTTTTGATTTTCTGACATTTTGGTCACAGCGAGCCATGCATTGTTCTGATATTTGATGATGTTGAAGTTTCCTTCCAATCTTCAGCCCCACAACAAAGGAGCTGTCACACTGCAAACATTTCAGGAACTTACCCACCTCAAATAAACTTTTCGATAGTTCCCCAAACAGAACTAATGACCTTGAAAGGAGAGCAAATTAGCAAACATACAGAGCCATCTGTGTGCCCCGCAGGCAGGCGAATTATTCCGTCTTTGCCAAGGTAGTGTAATGAAGCTCGTACATTTTACATGCAAATCTCTGCCTAATCTTACTCCTCTCCCTGCCAATGTCTCCACCAAATAAATATATAAAACCCAATTATGATTTAATTAATAGAAATCTACCGTTCCGTGGAATTGCTACTTTGGCTGGGTCGACTCTGGGACTTGGGCATATTAGTTGCACCGTTAAACCACTATGTAGCTTCATACAGTAGTGAAGCCTCATCAGCTCTTGCTCTTCAAACAGGCCCCCCGGGCAGCATAGGAGGCATCCTGAGGACTAAACACCACAAACCCACCGACCCTTACAGTGGAAGCAAGACAAACCGCTGGGATACTGCTGTCATTCTTGCTGGATTTCCCTCTTCCCCTTTCTTTTTTTCCCCTGTTGCAGATGTACAAAAGATATTTGAAGTCACATTCGCTATAGTGACCTCCAGAGAGCTCTTGTTCTGCATCGCTCTATGTGTGGATTTGTGTGTGTGTGTGCGTGTCCGCCCTCTCATTCTCTGTCAGGATGAAGAAAGCAGACATGCTTCATTAGCCTCTCAATGGCAAGGTGTTATTAGAGCAGCCAAAATCCCAGAGACACTGTTTTTTTGCCTCTCACCCTACCACACAGCAGAGGACAGCAGATTCACAGTCGCACACATACACACACGTACATACACATACATAGATGCACGCACGGCAATTTAAAACTTTGCTTTTACATCCAGAGTCACTCAGCTCAAGTGAAGCCTGCTCCAGCTCAGACTGCCTATTTCAATCTACATGACTCATTCACTCAATCAGAAGCTAGATAGGCAGCTTCTCCAGACCTCTGTAGTTTCCACCTTATATGAGTCAGTCAGTCATTTGTTCCCCATCCAATTTCTTGACGACACAAATGTGACTCAGATGGACCTCTTTTTCACAACTTACACACACGAAGGTGCTGTTTACATGCTGATAAGGCACAAAAAAAAAAACCCACACATTAATGTATATAACCTACACATGGTTTCAACGCTCACACAAGCATGATGTGTTTCTACACACCACACCATGACACACACACACACACAAAGTTTATCCCAGTCTGTTCTCTGGAAGTCATCCACTAAGTGCCCTGGATCTGGCTGCTCCTGTGTCCCCACTGATAGGAGGCCATTCACAAGCTTAGCACCACTGAGGTGGCCTCTGCCATGCCAGTCAAGTGTCTGCCCATACAAGGACATGCCTTTGTACCCCGTTCCCCTATCCCGTCCTGTCCTCCACCCTGCTCTGGCCTGACCTGCAGACCCTCTGCCCCGCAGCCTAAATGACTGGGTTTCCCTGTAGGCACTGAGGAGGAGATGATGGCCAGTGAACAAAGTAGAAGGCTGAAAGGAAGGATAACTGCACTACAGGAAAGCAGACTACATCTGAAATCTTTAGTTTGTGACACTGAGATGCATAAAACCGTGACACTGTTGTGTTGGAGGGTGAGATTCTTTTCTGTCAGACGGTATAAGCTTTGACTTTAGAAAGGCTCATGTGCCGTTCCTGATATCTGCTACTGTCTCCTCTGGTAAACAGCATGTAGACAGTAAGACAAAGACACACACACTTCTCCTTCCTTTTGTCTCCCCCTCTCTGAAATTTTCTCTCTCTTTGACAGTCACTGTCATTCCCTCTCAGCTTTCTCTTCTCCGTGTTTTCCCTCTTTAACTCTCGCTAGGTGTCTAACCTGCCTTTCATTCTCCCATTCTGTCTGCTCCCTCCTTCTCTCTCTTCCCTCTGTCTCAAGTAAGGGATCCAATGACTGATACGGAGTGATTTTCCCGGGACTGTGGGGATCTCAGAACAGCTATCAGGGCCTTTCAATCTCTCCACTGTGGAGGGCGATAGCAGGATCCTAATGGGCCTGTTCTATCAGCGAGTGGCTGGTCCCTGCTCTGAAAGGAGACAAGGGGAAAGAGAGCCAGACAGAGAAAGGGAGAAAGAGAGAGAGAGAGAGAGAGCGTGTATGAGACTGATCATTCTGACGCCTCCATCTGATAGCACTGGAGAGGTCCCCTGTCAAATGATACAGCACAGGCTCCTGTCTTTCTCTCTCTCGTTCTCTGTTTCTCTTTCTATTCAATTCTTTCTTCTTTTCTCTTGTTTTCAGACCCGCATATTTGCCTCTTCCTCATATGTGCATATCCATTCTCCTGTGCTCACTGATGCCCTCTTCTCTTTCTGCTTCATTCTTCACTCAAGCTCATGTTAAGGAATATTTCACTGAACCTGCATCAAATTCACAGAAAGGACATTTTAATCAGCCGTGATTCAACATTTATGGAGAGCACAAACAATGAATGACGACGGCAAAAACTTAAAGTGGTACCCATCTTACTATGTAAATCAACTTTACACTTTTCCCATTTTAAGTGTCATGCTGTAAATCTAAAATTTGACAAATATGCTATCTGTATCCCCTCTACAGCACAGAGACAGCTACTTATCCCCCATAAACACCTTCCACCCACTCTTTCTGTTCTCACTTTGCAGCAATTATTAGGAGCTAATAGATTTGCAGTGTTGCCATTCGGTGATCCAATTACTAGGATCTCCATTAGCAATTAACTTCTAGCTAAAAATAACAATAATGCCAATTACATGCACACTTAATCACATAATCAGCATATTCTGTCACTACACAGTTATTGTGATTACCTCTATGTTTCATGAATTGCCTTGCCAGAGGGACGAGAGCACACATCAATGACAATTTTGATTACATGAGAATTACAAATGCAACATCGTATGCTCGGATAATGAGTGGGCCAGAGAGGCCATTCTCTGGTTCCTAAATTGATTTCTGTGGATGACAAAAGACAATGGGGTTTGGGTTTTGTAAGTGGATGGACTGTAAATTAATTGTGAGCACTAAGCTGACAAATGTTCATAGACAATCAAGCAATATTTTCATATTTCTCTGATTTGGGTTAGCTACTCACATTCCCAGTCTGTTCATATAACGTGTCTTTATTCTTGCCAGAATTTGGGATACAAGATGGCTGGAAGAATAGCATCCAAAATACACAAGGAAAGTTGAAAGCTCCAGTTGTTATTGGGGCAGGCTGCCATTATCTTGCTGTTTATAACATAAAAAGATGGTCCAAGCTTTTATTTACTTCAAAGAGCACAGTAGCCAACATGCAGCAGTTAACAAATACTTTAGCCAAAAAAATGAAATGTTGAGTATAAACACCGATAAAGTTAATGTCTACAACATACAGGCTTAGTTCTCTGCAACATTTTCACTGTAAACACACAGCAGGTTTTCTCAACAGCAGCTGAAGTAAATGTGATTTATTTCTTGTGAGAAAAAAAACACTTTTATTAAGTCCAGTGCTTAGGATTTAGAGGATCTATTGGTAAAAGTTCATAAGTATGTAAGTAAACATCTCCTACACCCTTGGATGAGGGGAGGTGAGGAGTATTCAGTTGGATGCAATCTGCAACCTCACCACTAGATGCTACTAAATCCCACACACTGGACTTTTAAGTAACTTTATTGCTTTGTGGTCAGTGCTTTATACTCAAACTTTGCTCTGTAAATCCACATAGGTTCAAATATCAACTATCTATCAAGCTTCGACATGCTTCCCAAAGCTCCAGTTTCTCCTCAGAATGTTCTTAATAAAGTATCTTGAATGAGGATAAATCATTTGAATTTTTAGGTGAAGTGCTGCTTTTAAAATCCTGATTCTGCTCACTGGTAGAACCTTCGGATATTCAAGTTTTTTTGTTTTTTTTTCGTTTCTGTTTATTTAAACTGGATATACCCCTGAGATGCATTTGATATTACTATTATGGCCCAACATGGGACTTTCCCTGTCCACTTCTCAACAGTTTGCATTCTGACCATGGATGGCGCTGGCATGGGGACCCGGTATTGGAGCACAAGTAAAACATGAGAAAATGGGGGAATGTTGGTGGTCTGTCAAGAGGTCTGTGTAAAGGTTCAAGTATGAAGCTCTGAATTACCACGACTGGTGGAGATTTTATAGAGGGGTGTTTCTGCAGGAGAGGCTTTGATATGTGCCCATGTTTCCCTATTTGTCATCATGACTTTGTTTGTGTCATGAAATAGTTAACTACATGCATCGTAAATGTTGCTTTTATACTCTTAACCCAAAGGCTTGTATCAGTCCCTAGCACCGCCTGTGTGGGCCAAACCACCCCCACTCACACACAACGACAATCACACACACATACACATACACAGGGGACATGGAGTTATGATGCCTTTTATGGGATTGGAGGGATGCACAGACTAAATACCTCAATGATTCTCAAACACAAAGAAGCCTGGGTCATTTGTGTCACTGTTGTGCTATTGTGTGGAACTGGGTGTAAATGCATATGTGCTTCTAGATGTGTGTACATCTGTCCGGAAAGTGTCTCTCTCCACAGGCTACTGTATGTGTCAGCAGCAGCCATGCAGGCCCCCCTGTGGGGATTCTGGGACTGAGCCTGGTGTGTCTACATGGTGTCTGATGTCTCTGCAGTAATGACCAACAGGTGTGTTCTATTGTTAGTGCCTGCAGTGTACTGTATTGATGGGAGAAGAGTGCACAACCATACACGGCCACAAACATTTGAGCAAATTAGTGTGCGTGTGCAAAATCACATCCTCGGCTGCTTTTCTCCCCTTCTTCTCATCAAAGGCGTGTGATCACCGCACGCTAAGCAGACGCCATGTCTGTTGCTGTTTTGGCCTCTTACTCATCCCGGCCCTGGGATCAAAAGATACTTAACCAGAACTAAATACTTTTCCCTGCCAAAGTGTGGCCTTTGATTAAGGTTTAGCTTTGGACACCATGTGAGAGGTGGTTATGACAGATACAAGTCCTTCAAGAAGCCACTGGGGTAAGACTTTTGGGAATGTGTATCATCGGCTTTTGAAATGTAGAGGTGTGGGGCAAAGCATTCCTGGTGGTAGGGTTTGAATTCCTCCACCCAGACTTGCGTACAACCAGACCAGTCTGATGGTTGCATCTGTCCTAGAGGTCAAACTGTTTGTAAGGCACGCTGGAATGCAAGCATGCGCAAACACATGCGCAGGGCAAGGATCCATTCATGCTCAGTGATTTAATGTAAAATAATTTACCCTTTCTCTTGTTTGTTTAAAGAATATGTCCACAGATGGACATATTTCTTAAACAAACAAGCATCGCTCGTGTGTGTATGTGTTTCATGTCACTGCATAAAACCTCCACATTGAAATTATGTTGGCCTTTTTTTCTGTGTAATTACACTGCGATACCATGCCATTACATAAATATACTGGTTTGTATTTGAATGAGTGTTTCCTTCTCTTTTTTAATGTGAAAAGTATGCTTTGTTCATAGGCCATTAGAGCCACTGGGTGTACTGTGGTAAAGGCCAGTGAACCAGGTCAGGAAAGTGGGTTGTGAAAACGAGGAAGCCGACACTGCCGGAGTAGATGAGGTGGCAGTGGGCAGGAAGCTGGTGTGAGAAGAAAGAAAAGAGGTGGACGTGCAACAGGGCACTGTAAATGGGGGCAGTAAGATGGTGTGCCGTGGTGGCACCATCCAGACAGAAGGAGAAGGAGAAGGAGAGAGAGTCCGTCTCTGAACAAGCAGACTGGGTATACTTCCTCTGTAAATAGTAATAGAGCTGTGGTAGCCTGCCGCTCTGGTCCAGTCAACTTTCCTCTCGCTCTCTGTCTCTCTCTCTCATCAGTGACATGTGCTGTCTGCTTGGGACACACTCCATCATTCAAAGGGGAGTTTATTAATAGGCCCTGAGCAAACACAGTCAAGTCTAAAAGTTTCCAAAGGGCTGTGCCACAGGCTAGAATTTCATAATGGGATAATAACATGTATGGATTATTACACATCCTCTTTATTTATCTGTAATAATATTAGCCCCAGCTAAGAGATGCCACTCATTATGAGTGGCAGCTTGTAACACTTTATGGTTTGTCAGTGGGGAAATGTTTGGTTTGTTCCAATATGAGAAGCAGACGACTGAACACTGAGATTGCGGTGATTCAGTTTTTGATGCCCTGCCAAAGTAAGAAGAATGGGAGTATTTATTTAATGACTCCAGTGAGGTTAGGGCATTTGTTGTGGTTATTAGATCTCAATCACCTTATCCATCCACTCTACAATCACCACTTGAATTAAGCTGATACCGTCTAAATAAGGAAAGGGAAATATTCTAAAGCTTCCAAAAGAATCAAAAGAATTTCCCATTTGCAGGAAAGCAGTAGGTTCTCTTCACCTCATATAATTTTGGGTTTTGGCCTGTAAATAATTTGCAAGCTCCTATTTCAAATGAAAAGCCTTTCCGTGCACACATGTCATTGTGTGTGCACGGTTATATGAAGTAATAGCAGTTATTTGGTCTGCATCATTTGAAGACCCAGCTATTCAACGTCATGCATTATTATAAGATATGAACAAAAAACAACTTAATAAAATGTCTGCTACTAAAATGTCTCCAGCAGCTGACCAGATCTAAAGTGCTGGCAGGCAAATTTATTGCCCGGTGTAGAAAGAATTTTCCATAGGACAGCTGATTTTCATTGAATGATAACTTCAGTGATGTGGTGTGATTTCTGAGAATAAGAGGACGTAGAAAAGGAAAGACAAGGGTAGGTAAGACACAGTAGTTTCCACATGTTCCAGACAAAAAGGCGTTTCTCCATCATGTCAAACCCACATTCAAAAACATACCAAACATCAAAGGCTCTCTGTTTACATCTGAAGAGAGGCAACCGTATTGTTACATCTCTTCCTTTGACCCTGATCACAATCTTTGCCACGGAATGAAGGCGGCAGACCACTGTGTCCCCAGCCACCACGGGACTGACCGCTGCCCCCACCCAGACAAACTAGACAATCCCATGAAAGCTGGCTGGATGACTGAGCCAAAGAATGAAGCACACAAGTCCCAGGGTTAGCCAACCATCCCTGGGTAAGAATTATGGACTGACCCCATGGGGCTGAGTTGAACATGGATCCGGTCAGGACTGGAAATGCTATCCGTGAAAACGTAGGATCCAAAGACTCTGATCCACAACGTTACCTTTGTGACTACTACACTAACACTGACCACTATGACTGGTGACTTAAAGCTGGATTACGTCTCAGCACAGATGGAGAGTGATTCTGCAATATTTTCTCTGTTTCTTTAAACTGAAATCTTTACAGACAATCCAACTCCAGTGTAAAAGTCATGAACATAGAAACATAGGCCACATTGTCCATTTGGCTTTGGATTTCCTGAAGACATACTTACGATAACCTGCAATTACTCCTGTCACATGATCTTGAAAGGGATCGCGACAATGATACAATCCCAACAACCTTAAAGGTTAGTTTTGGCATGGTTGTGTTGTAGTTTGTGGTTCACAGTCAGGTTGCAGACATGGTGGGTTATTAATCTAAATATACACATGATCCGAACCATACTGATGTTCATTCAGAGAGAAGAAAAATGTCCTTATTTTCTCTTATTAACACGTGTCCATTTCAAAATCCTGTCCTTTATGGAAGACTTTCCGTTTGAGAAACATAATGAAACCCCGGCTTGCTGTACTGGAACATATATACCTCTAAAATAGTCAGGGAATTTGAAGGTTAGCTAAGTGTGCTTTGAGTTGAGAGTTTATTGTCGACAGCAGGCCAGCAAACACGAGTGAGGTTTTGCTTTTTTTTCTGAAACGGGGGCAAGAAGCTCTGTCGTTGTCTGACCACAGGAATCGGGCCATCCAGGGCGGCCTCTCTAATGTGGCCCGCCACCACAACCTCATGCATTCCAGAGCGCACAAACATGTTGACCAAACGGGACTCATCAATCCAGATTATTCCAGCACACAGCTCTTAAACATTCACTCTGTTTTTCACTTGTTCTCTTTCACTAAACCACCTGCCCATCAGGCCAATATGGTTCTCATTAAGCTGACATCATTCTCAACACCACATTTCCTTAAGCCATGCTTCATTATTTTCCAGTAAATGTTCAAAGTGATAGGCCTATAATTTGGGGTCTAAACAAAAATACAAAACAAACTACAAATATGAACAGCAAGAATAATTTGTTTTTCACTTAATTATGTCAAATTTGATCAATAATGCTGTGTGAATCAACTTGAACTTGTCTTTTCTTGTCTGTGCACTGAATTATCTTTTTCTTCCAAACAATGTAGAGAAATGTACACTGATACACCAGCCATCTCAGGCATTGTCAAAACAATTATATTCTGAGTGCAGACGATAGTTTGCACTACAACTAATAGAAATATGTCAGCAATGATGCTGATTAAGGTTGCTGGATAGGGTCAGCCTTCTTCTATCAGTGAGCGTCAGGATACTGTGATGACTCTCACATCAGGGTGTCTGAGTTCCAGCATTCCCATTCTTCTTTCAATTTGATAGCTAATCAATGAGAGGCCTGGAGGAGGACCAGCTGAGTTCAGACGAAAGGATCCTAATTGAATCTGACAATAATTTTCACATATTTCTCTTGCTCTGTCTCAGATGCCATTAGCGACATCACTGTGATAATAGTTGCCATGACAGCATGAGCAATGCTCATTAATGACCTGGCTGATGGTAATGTTCTGGGCCATATTTCCCTTTCTTCCTTCTACTTTCTTTCTTTCTTTTTCTTTCTTTCAAAATCTTCTTTCTTTTTAAAATTACAGAAAGAATTTTCATCACACGCTTTAGAAACAATACTATAATAAGGAGCGTACATGGAAAGGAGTTATTTGACATGTCATCTGACATGATTCAGACACAAGAGGATCTTAAGCGCGAAATCTTTATGTACAATAAAGTGACTTTAAACAAGGGGTCTGGGGATAATTTTTGCTGTTGTTATAATCCACCAACCACAGTCTCCACAGCAAAGTGGCTCATGTGGACAACATTCTCCATAAGGATTCTATTCTTATGCTCCAAGCGCAACAGAGCAAAGTCGACGCAAAACAAACATCTGTTGTGGACAGGGCTGTGTTTTCAGTGTGGTCTGGAGCAGCTTAACGAGAACCGTGGACAATTTCCCAAGAGGCTCGGAAGGACAAACACCTCCTCTTTTACTAAGGACAAACGTTTCTGGAGGGGACCGCGTCCGTCTGCGCTCACTGTAAACACGAGGGTGTCAGGAACCAATGTCACATGCGACTGGTGGGGGACTTCCGGCATTGAGGGCCAAGAAGGCAACCACAGAGGCACTCTGTGGAAAGAAGCAAACAGCTGTACTCAGAAACACAAACATGCACACTTTCACGTACGGCACACACATAAACACACATGCAGACTGTCCTGATGCTAGTCAAATAGTTATCTGAGCTGAGGAAGAGAGTAAGAAATTTAAACATAACATTGTATGGATTCACGTAATCTTTCGCTGAGCACTCACATTATCCGTATGAGTAACAGTTTGCTGCCAGTAAAGGGCAATTACATGTGCTGATTTAGGGAACTGAGAATGTCTGTTTCTGTCTGTGCTTCATGAAAACCCAGCATTAAGAGACCAAAACTTTTCAACCAAGTTCAACACCCTGAAAACAGCAAACACAGAGAATGGCATATCAGAAGTGATATTTAAACAGTATACAGAAAGCACATGCTTTATATGCCACACTATGAAAGATGGCAAGTGGGCATTAACACTACCATGCTGGTTAAATCAGAGTGGGTTGGGTTAGTGTAATAAGTAGAAAGCAATTATTTCTGAAGTAATCATAGGTTCATGAAGTTTAGATCTTTAGATTTTTTTGTAAGCACAGATAACACAACCTCCAACTGAAAGGCGTGCATAAAATTTGCAGACGGCCGACAGGTTGATACTTTAAAAAAGCATTTAAAAAGAAAAGACCTTGAACCACTTTTAAAATGAAGTGTCAACATTGGCTCCCTTGGAGCAATATAGTCGAGCACTCTTAACGGAAAGCCTCGTGAAGGAGACATGCAAACAAGAGAGGATAGGAGATCTCTTGCTGCTTGAGTGGATGCACGTTTGAACCCCTTTGTTACGGCACAGAAAGAAATGAAAAACATTTTGAAGTTGGCTGACAGATTCCATTGGTCCTGAGGCTGTTTGACGTGCCGCATCCTGGCAAATTAAGGTTAAGGCAAGGTAGATGGAATCTATCAGAGCTTGACTCTGCCTCATCAGATGGAACAAGCAGCTGCAGGGCATCCCTTGTCTCGGTCTTGTCATTGCAACACGTGCGCTCATGTGTATGTGTGTAGCCGCACAGTCATCCACATGTGCAGACACAGAGACGAACACACACACACACACATACAAACACGCACTGTGTATTCAAAAATTTGTATGCATTTGCTTTACCCTCTCGCTCTGCAAACGCAATACAATGCACATTACTCATACTGTTTTCCATATGTAGGATATACAGCAAGAAAATGATCAGAAACAAAGGACATTCCGTGTGTCAAACGTGCTAAAGATGATGATCACTGCAGCCGACAGCACAAACTTACTAAAAATATAGCAAACCACAAATGACATGTATTTTAAAATGTAATTTCAGATCCCTATTCCAATAATAGTTAATGTTTACAGAAGTGCTTTGTCACAGGATTTACTGTATCCTCATTTGTCAGCACCACACGCACTGTAGTAAAACAATGAGAATATAATGATAAAAGACCTAAAGGCCCTCTCTCTGTTTAAGAGGAAGTGATATGACCAGTACGCATGCCTTTCCTGTGTAGTAACTATGGCCACAAAAAACTGCATGTCTGAGAGAAAAATAATAAACATAAGACAGAACATAATAAAGACAAGAAATAAAAAATAGAAACATTTATAAATGTATTTACACTGACATGACATATCCTCCTCCCCAAATGCATACTTGAACATACACACACAGTGAACAAAGTGTATATAAGAGCCAGGCTGGCAGACCCTGATGTCTGCTGCATCTCAGGAAGTGAAGTGTTTCAACACTTCTGTCTCGCAGAGCAGCTGGACAGACAGTCAGGACTACGAGGGGGTTTCCATCACATTCAAACCCTCTGAACACTCATGGGTTCAGATTGAGACCCAGACAGACAGGCAGACAAACAAACAGACATTCAACACACTGTCCTCCTACCCCACCACAATCTGCAACATTACAAAGACACACTTCCTCTTTCGGTGCAGGCTTTGGTACCACTAATGCCTAATCCACCCACCACCAACCCTCACAGATAAGCCACCAATACCACCCATTGAATGAACTGAACACAAAGGTGCTTCAACTTAGTGTGATGACAATGACAGACAAAAACTAACCAGTTTAATAAAATGTATATGTGTAGATGTCTTGGTTGGTTCCAGTATACAGACTACTCCATTATTCTGTGCATGACGAGAGAATGATGACTGCAATTACACAATTTTATAGCAACGCTAATGTTAGCAGTTGTGACAATGTACGAGTGATCATTATTATAGTTCAAAATGCTAAAGTTATCTTTATTATGTTCTAAGCGAATCGCGTTTGTCATCCATCTCCGTGTTAGCAAGTGGACTATGAAATAATTAGTGGATTAGCCATGCTGTTTCAATCAGCCCGATATGGATAACTGAAATCCTTGGATCTATTATCCTGATGGTTTGATTCAGGTCTGGTATTTTTTGGTTTTGCATGAGTACAGGCACACATTTTTGGAGATACTGCAGATATGTTATCATAGATATGTTATGTAATTCGTGGCCACATGTTCCAAAACAATAGGGGGCAGCATTTCACCTCCTCCAACCCTCAATGTGATGACAGATGTAAGATTGTTTACAGTTCAATGCACAAAATAAACCTTGCAACGTTCTCAGAAATGTATACCAAACTTTCCGAATTCTCACGACAGTAATGCCAAGTGGTTATAATATGACCGCACGATCATCTGTGATTATTTGCGGGACTACAGACTGCTGAACCCACTTATAAAGGGAATGAAGACAAAATAAACAGATTTTGATTGCGATAAATGGATCACCAAGATGCCTAAATGACTACATGATGATGGTTTGTGATGTTCCTGATCATTTGTAAAAACTTTGTTGGGTCTGTCTGCAAGATGACGGACAAGCAAATTTTAAAACTGTTGATGATTCACTGTAAAATACAACTGGAACATACATGTTTTAGGCACTTACCAGATAACCCAGATTCCTTGCTTTGTTTTCTCCAAGTGGTCTCCTTCTTTGTCCGATCTCTGGATAAATATGAAGTAGTAGTATCACCTCGGCTGCAGGTCACTGTTGTGAACAGGTTGAGAAGCGAGAGCGAAGATAAATACGCTTTCTAGTCCCAAAAGTTTAAACAGCAAATGGGCACAATTTAGAGCAGGATTCTTCTCTACCTCCAGGTCTCACCTTTACAGCTACCCCAGGCACCGCATGGTTCTTTACATATGTACAAGAAGTACATACCGAAGCTAGTTGATTAGCATGCTACTTTCAGTATCTCTGCAACAATGTACAAAGTCTTTTTTCAATGGGTGAAAATCTGGCATGACACAGGCAGAAATCATGTCCACGTACAAGGTATTAAAAGACATATAGTCACATTTATTCATGCTGTCATTTCATGCTACTGATAAGTAACATTAGCTAACGTAATGTAATGCAGCACACAGCAATTATTAATCACACTCCATCACGAGTGAACAATTCAATAAATAGTAATCAACAGAGTGGCTAGTTAGCTAGTTTGCCAGCTTCCTTCCTCACTCTGAGATATCATCAATGTTTCTCATTTTTCTAATTTTTTCTGGAAGTTAGAGGGGCATATGATACCACTGACAGGTGATGGTGGGCACCATTACCTTGAATAAAATGACGGACTCCTCGGTTTCCACCTTTAGGATAATGTATCAAAATATACAAAATAGGCTTAGTCACTTTCTTGGACATTATTTTGCAGAAATATTACTTATTATGGAATATTACAGAATATTACGGAATGTGTCTTTTATATCTACAGATGCCGCGGGTCAGCTTCCATGGAGTTTAAACCATGCTTGTTTCTAGAGTAGCCCAGAGCAGACAAACTGCCACAGTAGTTTCTCCTTCATGCTTGGGTGAGGCAAGGGGGTGGCAATCAGTAACTGCACCACTAGATGTCACTAACTCCTACTCAAACTACTACAGTTTAAGATAACATTTGGTTGAAATTTCTTGTTCGTAATTTGACAAAAGCTATTATACCACTGTGCTGACCGTAATAAGTGTCAGTCTCTGGTAGTTCAATGTCTCATCAGTACCATGTACATATGTGTATGCATCTTTATCATGTTATGTTTTTTAAGTGCAAAGCAGTAAGACTAACGAATGGCATTCACAGAGAAAACGCATCCCATTTGACTGTCTTTTGTTTAAATGAGAAAATTAAATATCAGGCTAAGACAGGAGCAGCACAGTCAGTTAATTATGTCTAATAAATCTTGGTCCAAATTGCCCTCCAGGGGTGGAAACGGCTGCCGGGGGATGGAGGAACCGAAGTGGCACTTTGGTATTTGTTATTCTACCTTTAACAGATTACGCATGCTGACTTGTCATCCCTCATTCGGTTGGGCAAGTGAAGTGAAGGGAGAACGTCAACACGCCGTCGGTCACTGCTTCTGTTTACCTCGCTATAGCCTGGGGGTAACACGCACTAATCAGCATCCAGCAAAATGCTCTGTAATTGGCCATGTTTACTCTGTTTTAGCATGATTGCATGCCTGATTGGATTGTCGTATCCCATTTGAGGAAAAAGGGTCTCCCTCTTATTGTGTATGAGTTTGTGTGTACATGGTTCTGTGCATGTTTCTGTGTGTGAGGCAGGGGTTAGGTGGCATACAGGGTTTTAGGTAAGGTGGGGAAAAGATTGTTTTGTTTCTGTTTTTTTTTTAATCAAGGAGTTTTTTTTTAACCGCTAACTCCGTGGAGTAGACAACACCTAAAAATAACTAAGATTTTGTAATTGGAGCGATTTCATTTCCTTTAACCAAACTTTTTTAAAAACATTTTTATACTGAAAAAAAATGTTTAACAGGTTCCTCTTTTCACCCCTTTTTATAACCATCACCGCAGTTCAACTCTATGCAAAATATGTCACTCTGACCACAGAAATGTATCTGAAATATAAAGAAGAAGAAGAAGAAATATCCCCTCATAAGTATCGTGAGGTTTAAGGCACACATATGCAGATTATGTGGGCTCTGAGGTCTGTCCCCTACAGTAGTTTCCCAGAACACTTGGTTCTTTGTGCAACAGTATGTAAAACGAAACTTGATAAATGTTCACCAAATACAGTGGATCATTGGTGTCCAGGTTTGGGGTTAAAATTCTGTTGAGAGATAGGTATGCGCCATAGCCAACTATGTTTTTATTGAGGCAAAAAAAAATGAAGCTGTGGAATATGTTAAGAATCAAAAATTCAAGAGTTCAGTGGACCTAGTAGTAAGTTGTCATCCTGACGAACGCCTCACAGGACTACAAAATGGTGATTTTTGTTAAGCTCATACGCAGCCACTGGAGGGGAATGGGAAATTACCTGCAAGTGCATTTAAAGCAAAGCAAAGTAAAACTTTCTGTTAGACAAACACAGCCCTTGTCTAAGAGTAAAATCTGACATCCACATACTGAACAGTGTGTTCACAGCAAACATTCCTCTGGGATGAAATTCAGGATAAGCTAATTGCTGGTCTCGTAAAACAGATAGAAAGCAGTAGCACCGCATCTCCAGAGAGTTTCAAACATATTGGTTCACAAGGGGTTCTGAATGTTTTCCTCCTAACACCCTGTTTTTAGCCAAACTGATATGTGTCTTCGGGGTATTTTTCATACAGTCTGTTAACACTGCATTGGAGAGACGTCTGAGTGAAAACAACTTGAACTGCACCTTTCCAGAGGCTGTCAAATGTTTGAATTGGGAGCTATGATGGGGGATAGGTGCAGTATAAATCAGATGGGATTTTGCCATGAGGTAAATTGGCAACAAACCAATGATGGAGAAATGTCATAGATATGATTTAGAGGTTGGTTTTAGGGGTGCAGTGAGTAACCTAGACAGATTCTTACAGATCTTGAGAGGGACATAACTGCAACAGTTCTGAACCAAGAGAACTCAAAATCGGATCAATGAGTAACTTGAGGCCTACAATATAGACAAAAATAGACTGTTGGTATCATCTGTGTTGTTAAAATTGTTACTAGTTTTGGTGGTGTTTGTGTTGTATTGTTTGCATTTATTATAAAACTATATAGTTAGCTTGTCTGTACTTTCACATTATCTCAGTGAATGTGGACTGACTTAATGTGGCATCAGATGCAGAACTAATTCAGCTTAAGCATCCTAATTGAAAAATAATGATGGCAATGAGAATTATTTGACAATAAAACAATAAATGTACACTCATGCAGCTGAGAAACTTATGTAATTACTTAAATAAAAACCTATGAAGTGGGCAACGAAGAGGGTTGTTGCTGAGTAGTCCATGGAGAGTATTTACACTCATTATTCAAATTAACCCCATCCAAGTGTCTCTCTGGGTCTGTTGTATGGCTGTGGTGTAATTGGGTTGTTACTTAAAACAGGAATTATTTCTACTCTGCTTATCCCACTGTTGTTTTTATTGCCCCCCACACTGGTGCAATTGGCGAAGGTACCTGCAGGGGTGATTTGCAAAATTACCCAATTTCCCCCAACAGTCACCAATGCAGGTAGAATAACTGTTTTTATTTCTCATAATTTTAGAGGCTTCAATCAGAGAGCAATAACTAATTACAAAGACTAACTTTTCTATCCCGTTCAGTTATGTCGAGGGTCTGGTAATGACCCCAGCCCTGCCGAAGTTACGTTCCTCTGGGGTGGGGCTGCTGAGGGAAAACCAGTAAGCCACAATGACCAGACTTCTCCAAACATGTCATTTTGAATCCCCTTCGTGAGCTAGGCTGAGCCGGACCCAGGGCCCTGTTAACACTCCAAACATTCAGAGTCACGGACCCGTGTCCCCAGCCATGCTCTTTAAACACTTGTTAAAACTTACACTTTTTTGCAATGTCAACAGCCTGAAAATGACCCTTCAGGGAATGCTCCTGCACTATATGCACTGTGGAACCTCAACGCAGCAAAGAAAGGTGGAGTAACAGAGGGAGCAAGAGAGGGAGGCAATGGAGGGAGGAATAACAGTGGAAGTAGCGCCCCCGCTATCCTCCTCCCCCTGTCTGGTTCATGAAGGGTCTGATTGAGAGACAGACCAACCCAACTCAGAGCCATTCAACCGAACCGCTCCTACGCCCCTGAGCTGCTGTCTAAACCCCCTAAATTAGACTACTGAGACCCCAGGAGCAAGGCTTACATTACCAGTACCTGTGAAACCTTGGCAGGCCTCATCACCCTGTATGGAAATGGTGGGCAAATAAAAGCAGACTGGCCTGTCTGCACTCTCTCTATGCCCACAGATGGATGGTGAAAGGCAACATGAGCCTCCATGACTGGAGGAATAGTTGGCGGGTTTCCCTTCTGGGCCCCTATAGGTCTCAGGGTTTGGTTTAGTACACCCCATGGAAACTCTACTCTGTCTGAGGAGTTTCCATTGTCCGTCGGTAGACAGGCTCGGTCAGAAAGAACAACAGGGACTGACCGAGGAAGAAGGCAAGGAAAGAGTGAGAAAGAGGGTGTGAGATGATCAAAAGAAAGAAAGAAGAAAAATAACTCTTTATTAACAAATTAGAGATAGTTTTTGACTAGAAAATAAGGGATGAGATGAGTCTCAAGGCCACTCTGTAATCTCTGGGTGAGGTCCTGCTCAGATCCTACCCAGATCTCATCCAGAGGCGTGGGTTAGCGTGGATGATTTCCTCTTTATGTGACAATTTTGGTGGCAGTGGTGAGACCATAGAAGGAACTGGACAAGTGCTAAGCCACCCAGCCAAGTCATTTTACACTTTCAGTCCCTGTGATGCTATCCCATTGCATCATAGCAACTAGAGCACAATACAGACACACACACACTCAGCTGGCTATTGTCTTTCATACTTAACAAGGTTGGAAGGGCTTGCAGCCAGATACAGAGCAGGTGAGATCATTGGCCAGTGAGTGTGTATGTGTGTATGATTTTAGGCACTGGCCATGTAGACGAGGGGGTCCTCAGTTGGAGACTCGAGAGGAGAAGCAATGGCAGGGGGTAGATTAGCACATACCCCACAGTGTGATCAACAAGAAAAAAAACATTTCTTGTGGACATAATAGTGCAGACTCAAAATTGCCCCTACAGCCGGCTGCAATTCTGGGCAGCGAGAAATGGCTGCCACTTATACACACGTGTCTGAAATCTGGTACTTTCTGTAACTCTTTCCTGCTTATTACCTCCACCAAGGAGGCTATGTTTTTTGGTGACGTTTGTTTGTCTGTCTGCAGGATGGATTATGGGAAAAACTACTCAAAGGGTGTAACATTAGGCAAGGAGGGACCCATTAAATTCTGGAGTGGATTCAAATGACTAATTATTTGTCAATTCTGTTAACACTCTGAGATAGGTCAATTGTAACACCGATGTTTATGGCAAAATGAAGTGAATTTTCTGCGCATGCGTCATCATAATTAAATTGAATGGCCTGCCGTGACTACACTTCCAAGAAAACATAACAGCTACCTCCAAGATCACTGTAGAAACAAAACAGCCTGGCGAAGGGTCGGCGCTCTCAGAGTGCTCTTCTAGTTAATATTTTTTTCATCCTTGATGTGATGAATTTGAAATGTAATTCATCTGTGGATGGGTGAAGACAAGCTTCCTCTCCTTTGCCGGCATAAGGTGGCGGAAATAAGAGAAATGATTATGGAAGGAGAGAGGAGAGGAAACTTAATGGGAGGAAATCATTTAGACGTTACAGTCATTTTAATGTCCTCATGTCTGTTTCAAATCATCCTGGAGGGCCCGGACAGACTATTCTAACACAAGAAATGCTGTTACTTTACAGAAAACTTGTTCAACACGGAGACAGTGTTGTGTTCAAATCACATTATGTTCTGATTAGAAATCTGAGGAACAGCATTAAACAGGTAATGCAGGAGACTGAGAGCAGAGCGCGAAGTGGAGTCATGGTTTGTGCAAATATAAAGTCACTAGAAAAGCAATTGGTGCTATAGTGTCGCACATATAAAAAATACATCACCGTATAGTGTTGCAAAACAATATACTGTAACAGCATATATATGATGTGGGATCATTTCTTTACAGTATCTTCACACATGCCCTCAAACCTTTCTTTTGCACGTTAAGTAAGACACCCTGGAGTCAAAGCCTGAACTACCTCCTCTGTCTGTTCACCCTGCCTGAGGCCCTGTCTTCTAAAGACCTGTTTGTTCACAAGTAGAGCACAGCAGGTGTTTGAGCAAAGTGCAAGGTGGAAATGTGGCTCCCATTGCTGCTGTGAGACTCATTTATTGAAACGCTCTCAATTTCTCAACAAAACACGCTACGCTTTCAGGCTAGGATGTGCAACAGTGTGTCCTTCCCATTAAGCGTGAGCAAAAGATGCCAGCGGTGGAAAGACACATCTCACTGGGAATGCAACCCTGTGTTACAGAAAATATCGCTACAGTCTGTTCTAAAGCAGATTATTCAGCTGCACACTTTCATTTTACCTGTCAATAACGCGCTTATAGCTGTGAGGCATGGTGCATTTACAGTACACCTGCTCCTTAGTCCCCTCGCTACAAAATCTGTGTATTGTTTCAACACAACCTTTGCCAATAATAAAGTGGAAGCCAATCAAAGCAAATAGACCGGTGGATCTTTACTGTGTAATTGGGGATCTGTGTAATCGTTAACCTTGGCTCAGTGTAGGAAGTTAATGAATCAAATCAATACCTCTCTCTACTGATCCATAATTATTTGAAAAGAGATGAAAAATTAAACAGGCCGAGCCTATGAGGTTATCATGCCATGCAATTAGTCCGCCGGAGGGAGATTATGTTACCTAGATTCCATTGGGGAAGTGTAATTTCTCTTGCAGATGGAGTTTTTTTAATGAAGAGTGCAATTACCTAAATAGGTCAGCCAAAGACACGCTGCTGCTGTTGGTGCTGCTGCTGTTGCTGCTGCTGCATGCCGCTTCTCAGCGTACCTGAGAGGAAGCTCCTGGAGTAAAAAAAAAAAAAAAAAAAACAACAAAAAAAAAAAAAAAAACAGAGCTCTGTCTGCAACTGTTGTTACCCTCTTCAGTATCCTCCTCGCTTTCTCTCTCTCTCTCTCTCTCTCTCTCCCTTTCTCACTCTACCACCGACGCTGCCTGGATGGCGTATCTTTTGTTTTTTTTCCTAATTAAATAGCACATACATAGAAACCTTTCTTATGCAAAGATTCAGCAGAAATCAGATTTAATAATGTTTCCTCCAAATCAGGCTCGTGTGGTGCGTTGTGGCGATTTGTTTTTATTGACAGCAGCTCCTTCTGTGAAGTGCCAACAGAAACGTGTCATCTCCTTGAAATTATGAGACAGAAAAAGTTTTAATATTTCTTTAAGTCGTGCTTTCTTCGTGTTATTTTTCATTTTTGACGATTGCATTATTAATTATGTTTTATCATTACTGCAACAGAGTTTGTGTCCTACTCACGCAACCAGATATATTATATACATATTAAAATGTCACAGTGATTTTGAATTTAAATCTTTGTTTTCGATGCACTTTTACGTACGACTAATGCCATATTGCATCATCAGATTACTCCGTATGGTTTCAAGGGAATATTTACTAATGACAGCAGAGATCAGCAGGGTTTTGACAACCATCAGGTGTGGAGTAAAAAGCTGACTGTATACAGATGGCGGTGTATTTTTTTTTTCTGCTGCACATGAGTATTATTTTTCACGAGATTCGCTGGCAGCTAAAAAAGATGTTACCTGCAAAAAAATACATCTTCATCAGTTTTGCTCTCACATAACCCGACTGGTGAGAACGTCTGCATGGATTTTGTTGTATTTTACTGAATTTAATCAAAGAAACATCAGGGAGAGGTTTGGTAAGAAGGGATAGATTCATATGCAGGAAAATATAATTTTGACAATGCCCCAATGTGACATGAGAATATGTACTTTAATAATCTGAAAACTACTCCACTGTGTGTGTTCCTACAATTCACTTAACAGGTGGTTATAAATAAATGCAGACATTTCACCGTAATAATTGACTTGATTCCGCTTTCCACATGCTTGAAAATATACTGTTATGATTAGTCTGAAATTGCCATAACCGCTTCAATTTAATATTTATATTTTGCTGTACAGATGAGTGAGAACAACCACACTGAATTCACCAGGCCACTAATACTGAAACGCTGGTAACAGAAAGCAGGCACTTAATGAAGCACAGCTCAGACTACAAGGTGGTGAACTCTTAATGAAAACTGTGCGGTGCATAAAGATAGTGAACTAAAGAGCCGCCCTAAAAGGGTGCCACTAATAACCACATCGAAGTTTTTTTGTTACGTCTGATCCAAAACCAGCAGAGCAAAAGTGGGTGATATTCTCTACATGTACGACATGATTGAAAGGAGAATTTGGCACATGCTTTCTCTCCTCAACACACAACGAGTGACCCCGTGAACCGCCAAATGGTGCCTGTTTCAGGTTCTCAATGTGGCAGGTGCCTTGATCACGATTCAACCAACTTGTCAACAAGCGCTGTTTTCCTGAAACTTGGCAGGGACTCCACAACAGATTCCAAGTTGAAACTTGGATGATCACATTCCAAAGCTGGAGGAGTTTTTTCTCATCTGCGTTATACCCCTTTATTGTTACGCTGACCTGCACTTTCAAAAATACACTTTACCAGTACAGGAGGGAATACATCAGAGAATACTTCAGGTATCCTGATAAGACAGTAATTTGATCCAGAGCGATAAGATCTGCAAATGATAGAGACCATGTATTCATCCTGTCTTTTTTGATGGACAGGCTCTGCCCAACCCTCCTACACACTGACAAGTAGGAAATATGTTTCAGGGAATGACACTAGCATACCCTCTTACACTTAATCATTGTCAATCACTCCGCGCACTTGGCTCGTTGGGTAATAGGAACAGATCCAGCATCGCATCCCCTCCAATCTGTTTGGCTCTCACACGGGAGGTGCATGCTGTTTTCATGCCTGTGTGGGATGGCTTCAAGCTGTTTTCTTATCAAAAGGCCCATTCAGACATTCTCTTTGAGAGGCATCGCAAACCTCAGATCTCACAGCCTCCGTTCAACCACATGTCTTGATTTAAGAGGCCAGAATCAGATTTGCTGCCACGAAGAGCTGTCACTGCTAAAGAATGGGATGTGATTTATCATCCTGAACCACACACAAGACTGATAACCAGAGCGCTAGCATGTGTGCACATATGTGCACACATGTGCATGTGAGGGTGCATATATACACGCACACACACCAACTCCCCACCCCTTCACTCTTCCACCTCACATAAATACCCCAAAAAACAGATCAACACATGTTCTCAAGCTCACTCATCCTCTGGCTCAATCACTCCTATATGCTGTCACACGAAAACCGCAATTTCACATAGACGCTGTCTTGGCCCTCGATCTCTTGCAGTGTGGAGTTGGATCACATGCTTTTTACAAACTGCAACTACATCACCTTCCACCCAGGGATCCTTTCTAAACGCTCCCTTTTAAACCTCCACTAACAGTCTCATCATTGATTTTATGTCTCTGTTTTTTTTTTTCTGTTTTTTTTTTTTTTTTTTTCCCTCCTCGGGTTGTAAGCAAGCAAACACAGCTGAACCCTAACACCCTGTGTCCCGCTGTGTCTCCCTCAGGGTGTTCTCATCACAAAACAGCTACACAACATCTCAGAGTGAAACACCCTCAGCAACACAGGCCATAGAAAGGCAAAGGTGATGGGAGCAAGTTTTTCACCATTTCAAACATACAGAGCCATCAAATAAACTGCTCTCGCTCCCTCTCTCCCTCTCTCTCTCTCAGCATTAGGAGGTTGAGCACAGTTACTTCTCCAAAGAAGTAGTTTCTCTTAACTCCTTCTATCCATTTCGCACTTTTTACCCTCCCATTTTTCTTTCGCTCGCAATTTCTCTCACTGTCTTTCCAGTTGCTGCTTATTATTTCTTTGTGGAAGAGTATGTGATTGCCAGGATTGCTTGGTGGCTGTCTCTCATGATGTTGTTAGTTTCAACGCAAAGGCAGAGAGACTCAGCTTCTCTGCTTTTGATCTCTCTGCCTCTCTCTCCTCTCTGCCCTCTTTCGCTCTCTCTGGCTATTTTCTGTAATCCATCAACAAACTGCTGCAGTGTACGGTGGTTTCAGTGGGGTGAATAATCATCATAAGGTGTGTTGGTTGGGGATGGTGAGGCGACTACAACAACTTGCCAAAGGCTAGCGAGTGCAAGTGTAAACCTCGCCTGCTCTCCTGTCCCTGTTAGCTCAGCCATTTTTGGGCGGTCAGGCTGTCTTGCCACAATCACACGCTGGCGCCACAATTGCCTAGTCCCAACTGCAACCCTTTCACTGTGTAATGAATACATCCAGAAATAAACTTTAACCGCTCATGCCCCGCTGCTTGCCCCCCGTGCGTATATGTACAGAGACAAGACTGGAGTGATGTTTGTGTTGTGCCCTGGATAGTGGCATGCTCACCTGGCCCGAGGACGCCGTGTGGTGACGGTGTGGTTATGGTTCAACACAGAACCAGTCAGTGAGCAAGAGGTGACCACTGACCACTGTCACCCTCTGGTGGGACCATACAAACCCCTGGTCCAGGGAATGTTGGGGAGAGAGAGAGAGATGACCAGAGAAGTAGAGTGGTGTTTTTGTCTCCTTCAAAATTGTGTTGAACTCTATGTTTATGTGTACTCATGTTCATGTTTAGGTGGCACACATGCTCATGGGCACGTGCAAAAGTTTCATGCGTATGCCCACGAACTGAACATGTTTTCAGCATTCAATTCTGCAGTCTGCATGTCTTGTATGTATGTAAGGTTCGTTACCGCAAGAGATAAATATACCTGCTCCAAGCCCACAGGCTGGAGTCTTGATTGTGCAAGGAGTAGTCGGATCAGAGCAGTAATTTTCCACATCTACACTCTACCCACTTGAGTCTACCTTGAAGGGCGTTTCTATGAGGATAAGTGCTCTACGGTTCCATGTGTGTTTGTGTGTTTGTGTGTGTGCACTGTATGTATTGTGTGTAGGTTTACACACAGTTCTGCTTGTCTGCAGCTGTGTGTTTTTGCATTACTGCCTCTTTAATTGTCTTCAGCTACACTTGCGTGGCAGTAGCAGCTTTTCCTTCATCTAAATTGCTGTTACAATTTCGTGATTAATTTATTTTCATCTTGGCTCTCTAAGCAAATAAGCACACCTATGAAATCAGATAGCACAACATTTAGTTTGCATTTCCATCTGTAATAAATGAAACCAATTAAGCCGTACTTTTAAATTAGGGAGGAGGCAATCCTAATTTTCTCCTTAAGTGCGGTTTCCACGGCAATCAGAGGCCTCTGCAGGGGGTCGGGAATGGAGGCGTTGGGTGGGAGCGCACGCAGCAGGGACAAACTGACTGAGTGCGAGAGCCTACTGCACTCACAGCCGAGTCTTCTGCTGGCATGCACTTTCCCTCGTGTGCGCACACACACACACACACACACACACACACACACACACACACACACACACACACACGCATATGCTGGAGAGCACATACACACAACTTCACAGAGAAACAGCAAATAATACAGAAACACTTGCACCTATTCTCTGTTAATTTGGCCTCATCTACAGGCTTCTCAGAGTGAAATGTAATAAAAGTGTCCATGTTAGCATGTATCTTATTGTTGTCAATTTGATGAAGCGATGATGATTCAGTGATTCACACAGTGTCTTACTAATATGCGGTACTGTATGTATGACATTGAGAGACATTGTGTAGACCTGTTCTTCTTATTTTCCTATGAATGAATTTGTCCCCAGGCAAATGTGGATATGACAGCTTCCTCAATCTGTTAAGAGGGGGAAGTATTTATGGTTCCAGTCAGAATATTAGGGAACTTGGCCCTGTGTCATTATTTTTTGTCATGTCTGACTGGATTCTCCCTCATCATCTGATGAATACGACAGATTTTAGGAAGCTGCAGTAGAATAAACAAGTGCTCATTTTTACATGTGTCATATTTCTATTACATTACTGAAAATCGGTCTCATCTGAAAACAAGATGACTGAAGATGTTCCGGAGCTTGTTAGAAAGAAAGAAAAAATTGTGGAAATTGTACCAGTAAGAAGCTGTGTGTTGAAACATACTGTGTGACAGCAGACAGTTTCATTTAGTTCAACTTCTGCTAAATTAATAAACAAACTAAATGAATAAATAAGAGCTGTGCGAATGTTGACCAAGTAAACAGGCAGACAAGTAGACTGGCCCGTCGTGTAGTATTTATAGCTTCAGTTTGGCAGCTCTCACCAGAAGCTCAAAGCTTTTAATTGAAATTTTTCTATAGTCTTGAGCGACACTCACTGCTCCAAGATGCACTTTTTTTTGTAATTTTCAGTTTAGTGTCACTTTGTGACTCAAACTACATTTTCAGTCTTTTTATGCATCTGATAACTGTGATATTTACATTCATTAGCTGTAATGTTCAAAATAAAATAAAATCAGACTAACAGCTGCATTCATTTGTGTGCACTAATTTAGAAAGTGTGATAACAGACAAGATTTTGCTTAAAAGGCAAGGAAGTCATGGATACATTTGAGGTTAACAGTGTTTTAATTATTAATTAATTAGAAAGAAAAAAAATAAAAATCTAAAATGTGCTGCAAATTTTCTAAGACTATTATTAACATTTTACTCATAAGTAAATGCAAAAAAATGTGAATGAATTGTTACAATCACGGTACAGATTTGTGTCAGCTTCTACCACACTGCATCAACTGTGCAATGAGCTTTATTTAAAAAGTAAAAAGTATGGACATTTTTGAGATGGTATAATATTTTGTGAATCATACACACAGAGTTATAGAGAAAGATGGACGAGCTTTTTCAATAGAAGGCTCTGATTCCAAATCCAGCTTTACTTTTGCAACTCAACTGAACTTACCCTGTAAACTTTCCTCTTGTACCTGGCTGTGATTCCTACATTTCCTCTAGTCTAGCAGGCAGTTTGCGCTTTTGTTAAAGAAAAAAAAAAAAAAAGGAAAGAAAGAAAAGGTGGGATTCAATCCGTCACTTTGGATCTGGCATAGCCATCTTATAGTTTGAGAAAGCAGAGAAGTTGTTGAAGCTCAGACACAACAGTTGTTAGTCAAACACAGAAGAGTTCCACCTGCACAAGGATGGAGAGGCAGAGGAAAGGAAAGAGAGAGAGAGGTGGATGAAAAGAAAAAGAAAGAGCACAGGCCTTCCTCAGAACTGTATTCATGGAGTCTGGCTCTTTCAGGTTCATCTCTCATTACTCCTGGGTGCTCTCTCAAGCTTAGCGAAAATGGATTATGCTACACAAAGAAAGGAATAATCACCCTATTCTCCTCCTTCTCTGATAAACACACGCCTAAGTGCACGCGGACACATCCACGCACACACACACACACACACACACACACCACATAAACACACACACTCTCTTCCAGTCTGTTGTTTTGACGTACACACTGACGTACACACACTAAGTGAGCCAAGCTTTGTGTGGCTGTGAGTCGCTGAGTGTGGTGCTCGTTCTCTCGCTGCATGCCAGGGGACTCGTCAATTATCTCCCCAAACGCACCCAGTCCTCGGGGGGAAAAGGCGGTGAGGGAGACGTCCCTGTTTTTGAGGGAACCTGGAGTTTGCAACATTCAGTTGAGTGACAATACATTCACGCTCTAATTCTAGGCTAGCAGATGTAATGTTTTTTTCTCTCCCTCTCTCTCTCTCTATCTCCCTCTTCCTTTGTCTCACTCTTTCCTGCTCTCCTTGTACTTCTTATCGTTCCAACTTTGAGAAGTTGGAGCTCCTAAAGGCTTTAGTGAGTGTGTGTGTTTTGGGTGGTTTCGAGTGGATTTTGAGAGTGTTTATGCTTGCTTGCATGTGTGTGTGTGTGTGTGTGTGTGTGCATTTTGGATTAAAGGGTGTATGCTTACAGTTTGATCTTTTTTATCTAATGCAGGCTAGGTGGTACTCCCTAAAGATTTTTTTTTTTCCCTGAGCAAATTTAAGAAATGTCTGCAAAGAAAAAAACACAATAACAAACCAAAGAAAAACAACATATTTTATCATATTCATGTAATTAATTGTGCAATGATTAGCATTTTCTCTTTTCAAGCATGAAACACAAAAGCTTTAGCACTTTTGTATTAATATAAACAATCCCATCAATCCTTTCATGAATTCAAAGTTTAAACTGACAATAATCTGATACAGTAATATTTTGATCACCTTGTGCCAACTATACACAATATTTTTAACAGATGGCACTCATATCATTACATTTTTGAAGTCTTGAATCTTGAGTCGAACATATAATTGCTCTGTCTCCTGACAGCCAGCAAGCAGATTGCCTCACTGGGAACAGCTTCAAATAAAAAAAACTCCCTGTCCATGTTTGTCTTGCTGGGGTGACTCACTGTATCTGTGAGCGCTGTGCTGCGAGGCCACTTCTACCTGGTTAAATTAAAGAGAATATGAATAATAGATGGAGAGAATGACACTTCCGTCGCCAGGGGTAATGAAAGACCGACTCCCAGCTCTCTCTTGTCACTCCTCTGACTCACCGAGAGCGCTAATAAAGATGACACTTGACAGCTAACGAGACCCATCACGGGCAGGGACATGCACACATACACAGAGAAAGAAGAAGAGAGGAGAATGAGAGAACGAGAAAGATAGAGAGAAAACAAAATATAAGAGGAGGGCAAGTGTCAGGCCATCTAACCTCTGGCCGGCCAAACAACTCGCGTTCTTGTCCTGTCAGAAACCGAGTGGAGATCTACTTTAGAATTCAGCAACCTATTTTAGAGAGTCAACAGATGACTGTCACTCATACAGGGCTTTTAACGATAGAGAGGGAGAGGGAAAATGAAAAGAAGAAAGAGGAAAGCTGATAAAAAAAAGTGTATTTTACATAGAAGTGAGTGAAAAATAAAACAGAGGAAAAGACAGCGACTGAGATTTGAAGTCTGTCTATGGAGGCCTAGTGGTGTGTTGGAACAAGGGAGGTTGGGAGCTGGAGGAAGCCCTGCCCACTGCCTGATCTCCAGGGTCAGCTTCAGCTCCAGTCTCGGCCGCAGAGTGCCCAAAGAGAGGGCGTGCCATTGTTTACTGTCCGCGGTGCGGGTAAACAATAAACAATGAAAAGACTGAGGGGTTGCCAACTCCTCACCCTAATGTTGCCATTTTGGGAACTCAAACACGCCCCCATGCTCCTCACAGCCCCCACTCACCACCCACTCCCTCCCTCCCTCTCTCCCCCTCTCAACCTCTGCCACCTCCCCCGTTCAGATCCATCCCCAGCCCCAGAAACCCCAGAGGGGCGGTCGCCCAGCCTGCCCACGCTGCCCTCTAAGAAACCACGAGAGGGTGTGGTTCCGCCTGGAACAGGGAAGCCATTTATTTTGGGCGCATCTCTGCTGACTGACTCATGTGTTGACTGGAAAGTTGGCTGCATGCTCTATGGGCCAAGGCTCCACCAGCCCTGTGGGCTATCAGTCCCTGACCTGCCCTCCCTCCTTTTGGGCCCCCTGCACCTCAGCCCACCACAAGTTCAAATGCACCAATAGCCACCCACTCCTGTCCTCCCACCCACTCTAACCAGCCCTCATCCCCACTCTATTTTAGTCTTTATGTCAGCCCTGCCACCTACCACCCTCCTCTCAGTCCCAAATTGAAGAATCGCCATTGTTTCATGGTGACCTTCAAGCTGGTGTTTTGTATGAGCTGATCATCTGGGGTCGTTTTATGATGGGCATGTGTCACATGTTTTGTTTGGGGACCTTTCCTTTCCTGCGAACATACAAAGTAAAGAGAGAGAGACAAAGAGGCAGACAGAGTGCAGATAGTGTGCAGACGCTGAGTCGGACTTGTGTGCTGCTATACACAATGTAAAACATTAAGGCTATATGCAGCGGGATTACTCAAGTTCGCTTGAGCTTTAATTGCAAACCTGCAGATGTTGCACACGTCTTTAGAATTCAGTCTTGAACTGAAGGCATGTGGACTGTGAAAGGGTGAGAGACATGAGAAAGTCTCACCCTAAAATTTGAAAATTCCTCCGCACATACTGTATACAAGCCTATTTTGCTTCAGTGGCTAAAAACAAACAAAGCACACACTCCTTAAATACAGCTATACACTCTCAAAATACATGTGCAGCCACATTTATCTGACAGTTCTTGAAATTAAGAATTCATTCATCATTAATTTCACAGTGGGAAAAAAAATGCTCTTTAATCCAATAAAGCACCCATTAAATGTCAGAAATAGGGCACCATAGAGAGCACAATTCTCGGTTTAGTCATCAACTATTATAATACATAGCAGTTCTCAGTTGAGAAATAAGTGACCTACACAGAAATTGTATTTACATTCTTTGTGTAATACTTGAAAATGATTTAAATCATGCTGGTCCACTGCAGGAAAATGTATGTACTTTATGTACATCGTATGTTGCTGTGTATGGAGGGGAAAAAAAACCTCAAAGTACAGTAGACAAATTTTCACAGCTGGAGCATTCCAGATGGCATGAGAAGTCAATAAAAGAGAGGATGAGGGACCATAAAAAAAACTTTAAAAATGTCCAACTGTAACAGGACTTCTATTTATCTGCCTGGCAATGAATGCAGAGTCTTTTATATGGTCTTGATCAAATTTACTCTACCCCAATATAATGTTACTGTAGGATGGAGACTTAGCTTTGGACCTGAATTTTTCCCTTAATATAAATGTCTTTGCATTGCTCATATTTCAAAATAAGCTCACATTTTATTTTTCCTGTGCAGTGAAAGTAATGAGGGAATTTTGAAAACAAGATCTCACAGCATGACGTGCCATGACTACTCATATTAAGAAAAAAAACCTAAGCGGTGGATGGATGTGATTTTCCTCTAACATGTACCTGCCGCTTTTAAAGCAAAACAGGCTGACCTACTGTGCTGCATCTTATTTCTTTACCTACTTTTTATTATGTAGT
The DNA here is from genome assembly GCA_028641955.1 of Protonibea diacanthus. Taxonomy (NCBI): domain Eukaryota; kingdom Metazoa; phylum Chordata; class Actinopteri; family Sciaenidae; genus Protonibea; species Protonibea diacanthus. The sequence continues at coordinate 20,877,755 of CM053985.1, forward strand.
GGTCAAAGGAAGCTGTGAAGTAGGGTGCTCTTCATCTTCTCTCTTTCTCCCCAGGGTCCCCATATTGCTCTGGAGATGTCTGTGGGTTCCTTGCTATGGCGTGGCGCTCTGACATTCCCTCCACACCCACACTGGCAGCCAATGTGCCAATTAGTGGCCTTCTCCGCAGGGGTGGGTGTATGGGAGGTGGAGAACACAGAAGAACGAGAGACAGAGGAGAAAGAGCAAGAGAGAGAGCGTGTATATGAGCGTTTCTGGATTTGTGTGTGCGTATGTGTGTGTATGTAACAAGGCCTCAGACCTCAGACATTCCTTTCGCTATGACCTAGGGTACAATTAAGGGGATGTCCCTCCCCTGCCTCCCCTCCTCGGTGGACCACATCAACGGAAGTCCTGGCCCAGCTGGAGGCTCTAATGACGGGAGGGAGGCCAGGTCGCGACCCTGGTGTGCCACCTCAGCGCCACACCCTTCCTGTTTAGGTCCAGACAGGGTCTACGCCAGGATAGGAGGAGAGGAAAGGGGACAGGGGAAACAGGGAGTAGGAAAGTGATTTGGCTTTGTTGAAATCTGGACAGGAGTTCAGAGAGACTGGGGGAAAAACTAACATACAGGCTCTTATTTCACTTCTCTAATGTGGATTGAGTTGTTTTTTTTTTCTCCCCCTCACCTGTCCACTTCATTATAAATGCAAAGAGATGACTTCTTCAGATTGATTACGTTATTAAATTTACCAGAGCAGCAAACCTATCCTTGAAAAAAAATAGCATACCGCTGTTATTTCTTGCCCTCCTCTACAAAAACATCCTAACTTTGGACTAAATGATAAACTAGGCACATTACAGACCAATATTACAGGTAGTAAAGGGTGAGATGAAAGGCACAGATGGGGTTTACAGAATGTGTGGGTGTCTGGGCATTTGTTAGTATGCAGAGAGCATCATGGGACTGAAAGCTGTGGTCCTCAGCCCTGCTATCGTCAGACAACCCACCCTGATGGAGAGGCTCGGATAATGATACGTCTGTGAGTCTGTCTGTCTGTCATGCCTCTGGATTTGCTTGCTCTGCTCTCGTGAGTGAGGAACAGCAGGGGACATGTGGGGGTGGTTAAGTGTGTGTTTGTGTGTTCGTGCATGCTGTAGCTGGCTTTGTATGTGGATGGCATACAAGCTGGATGGTCATGTGTGTGTGTGTGTGTGTGTGACAGGGGTCCCCACAGATTATAGATGTTGATGAGCATCTCTTCTCAGCTTGGAAACCCTGTAATTGTCACCTTGCTCAAGTAGGGGAGAGGGGAGATATTCACATTGGATAACCACAGTGAAAACCCGCAATCAAAGAAAAGGGAAAGGTAGAGAGATATGCAACAAGGAGGAAAAACAGTGGACCTAAGCTACAGAATTAAGAAATTATGTGGTGGACATCTCTGTAATCAGCTGAAACAAATGTTCCACTGGTTTGCTTCGGTCCATACTGTATATGTGAGCTCATGTGGTCCGCTAAGTTTGTGTGTGAATGTCTCTTTATGGCTGTGTGTGTGTGTGTGTGTGTGGGAGGGAGACAGAAACAACTAGAGAGAGGGACAATCCAGTGATCACAGTCATTACATTATTAGTGCCTGAGTGACCAATAACACAGATAGTGTTTCCACATTGTCACTGAAAAAAAAAAAACAGACCAACATGTTCAGGGTGACTTCCTCTACACCTCATTAAGCCATAAATGAAACTAAATGCTATTCTTAAGCTGTATGTAAATGACTGGGTTTTTTTCCTGATTGTGTAAAATCCTGCTCTAAGTGTCCTTATGTATTCTGTAGTATGTGTGCAGTTTCACTTGTCATGATTTGTTATTTTGAAACTTGTGAAGAAAGAAAAAGTAAAAAGTTTGATGCTGTGTCTAATGTAATAAATGTAAATAAATTATATTTGTTGCCTAATTTTTAGTACACTAAATGTACTTATTTATGTTTACAAGTATTTCATAATTAATTACTCCATTACCTCACAGTAAAAACCGTTTAACATATGAATTAAGACAAAAAGGAGATACCAGATTTGTGCATGTATTTTCTACTTTCACTTATCCAGTTCAGAATAAGGGCATATCCCAGCATGCACTGGGTGGAAGGAGCATCTCACCAGTTCAAGCTCCTGTACAGATAAGCACATTCACACCTATAGGCAAATTAAATGCCCGCATGTCTTTGAGGGAAGCAACGCCAACAAAGAGGTGAATGCAACATGATCACGTGTGTAACTCATACTCTGAGCTTTTCGTCCTGTTTTATGTGTCAATCATCATTGACATACATGTCTGCTTCCTGAGTTAGTCTCTAATTCACCGTCTGCTTCTTCTTGTCATCTCTGAGACATCACCCACCTGACTTGTGACTTCTAACTACTAACAAACAAATAGAAGAGCACTCAGAAATATTAGATTATGTGTGATTTTACCTAATTAAAATCGACTAATAAAAAGCATCACCCTGGCAATAAGCATTGTGTACATTGCCATACTGTCTTGTAATGTATTACAGCACTGAAACAGTAAAGACAAACACTAATTTGTCTGTATTGACTGTACTGCTCTTCTGTCTCTCATTAGCTTCTATTAATCTGTTTACCCTTCACAGTGCCCTGACACCACCCCCAGAACCCCATCCTTTGCCAAAACCAAAGTGACACTGGCTCCGCAGGCGAGGTTGGGAGGCCATGAGGTCATACCAATGATGGCACTAGCTGTCGACCGGTGAGATGTGGGGCCCGTAGGCGGAGGGGTGCTAGGTGCCTGCGAGGGGAGAGTGAAGGGAGTGTGCCGGGGGAAGTGAGACATTCATTAGGAGAGCCAAGCTGACGCTGTCACCCTCACCCTCGCCTGCTTCTAAGGAGCCTGCTCAGACACACGCCAGCCTCAGCTGCTACCAGACCGCGGCTGTGCTCTGCACCGACACACACGGTTTGTGTGTGCATATATATGTGTGTGCAACTGAATGTTAAAATGCTGTTTTATGCTGTGAAACACTGTCAGACGAATGCTATTTCATCCGGAGAGGCAGATGATCGAGTGAGGAGATAAAGATGCAGAGAGAGAGACACAGTGAGTCTATTATGAAATGCAAGTTCAGGTTCATGGTTCATCTGCTGAGGCCTTATGCTTATTTCAGGCATTTCTGATGACAAATGAGACAACCATGTTCCCTCAGTCATCTTGCACGCCTGTGAAAGCAGAGCCCGTTTTATTGGGCCTCTAATGCGATGAAAGAGGCCAGGAGTCAATTACTGTGTACTTATTCTCCCTCCGCCTGAACACGGACTTGTTAACGCTTCCTAATAATGAGCTACAGTGAACAAGAGGGTTACACCAGATCCTTTTGACTCACAAAAAGGAAAACATTTTCCATTCTCTTTGTGCCCTATCACTGAAGCCTGATAAAAAAAAATGAATAAAGAGGTGAGGGACATGGGGGATGTTTGCCATAAAACTGTAATGACGTCCTCGGCTTTTGTTGTTAATTCAGTGTAAGAAGTGGCAAAGCGCTGCACATCACTACACTTTAATACTACAGTATAATTATTCTTTAACAATATTGCATTTACCAATGCAATACACTGACATGTGCAAGATTAAAGGTTCTCTGCATAGTATGTTTACTTTTGTGAAGCACTATATCAGCAGAACACAGTATACTAATGTGATACGTTGGGTCCATAAACCGGTGAGACCAAGATGTTATTTGAAGACTTGCCCTTCCTTGCCCATAATGCATTGCTGCCCCAAAAGTCGTGACTCACACCTGACTCCTCTTGAACTGACATTTTGTAATTAGCCAGATTGGTAACACTAGCTAGCTGACACCGAAAGGAGCCGTTATGAACTCCCCATCTACATCATTATACACTACCTGTGTAAACTACAATTCCTTTGCTAAAAATACAGCAGTGGTTTATCTTATTTTAGTACTTGCCATTGTTTGCTAATTTACAGGTGTGGTTTCTGTTGGTGTCGGCTTGTTACCTTCTATTGAATGTATTTGTTTTGCTTGCTGATTGCAGTAGGGAACAGAGGGTGTTGGGGTTCAGAGCAGACATAAACTCGAGGCCGGGGTAACATTTACTAAACTAAACGACACAAAAGGAACTGTTTCTTTACACTGGACAACTATCATTTCTACAATTCAGTTTCTACAAGCACATTGTATTTTATTAAAACTCTTGGTTTTAGTGCAATTATTGGATAAACTCTGAATCAAATGCACGGATAAATAGTGTAATGTGGTATTCTGAAATACTCTGCAAGGCTGAAAATATATTTTAAAAGTCTGCAGTGGGCTGCGTATCTGCCTTTTTCCTGCACCGCTATATTCTGGTGGCATTGTGTTCCTGTAGTGTTGTTTGTTTGTTTGGTGGCCCTGAAAGGACCCCTTAGCTATAAGAGTTGTAGAATACATTGAACATAGAAACAGTGTGTGTCCTGTCCAGGATTTATTTTCGGGGGCAAGGGGTCTCACTGTGCTAACATCTACAAGAGCTACACTACTTCAAATATTGGAAAGAAAATCTGATATAAAGTTACAGAGAAGCTTTTTTGTGAATCATTTGCTGGTTTGTCATTACAAAACCAAGAAAAACAGAGATATCTATACGTGGAAATGTACTTGTGTGTAGTTTGTTGTTTGGAGTGAAGTGAATAATTTATTATCTTGGAGCTGCACCAGCCATTATTGACAATGTTTGCAGAAATGACAGTAATGGGAAAATGTATAATTTGCAGTAATGGATTTGTGGCTACAAAACAGTTTTCACATCTTAACATAACATCATTGTCTACGTGCTAAAATGAGGTATTTCAAGTTGTACAGTATTTTCAGTACTACACACGTTGTACAGAGATATCATAGGAACATTATACAGAGCTTAAAATAATAAAGTATGTTATGTGTTGTGTGTATGTTAAGGGCAAACTGCTTGAAGTACATACACCCAGACTCCTACACGTAAAAACAGACAAAAAGAAAACAATTTAACTACCTAACCATACCCATTGTAGAGGCATATAATTCAAGGAAAAATCTCTCTGATGCAACATCACAGATAGATCTACCACCACAACCTCCGCACCCTCATGCTCCGCCTGACTCTGTGTATGAGGTACGCTATTTCCTGCACTGACACTGCAAGACAGCACTGGGCATAAATCTTAAGTACCACTCACACAAATCTGGTCATTTTGTTAAGTTACTAGCAGTGATAATAGCAGGAGCAGTAGTTATCCACTATTAACAACACAAGAGCAATCTTTATTCCACTAACAACTTTAAGTAGAAGATTGTTCTCTCACATACTCCACCATTGTCTCAAGACTAAATCACTTTTGAAATAATTAAGTAACTGAAAGGTTGAAATTCACCCAGTTGTAGCAAATTAGAGCTGTGACAAATGAAAGTGGCAATTCCTTCTTAAAACTGAGTATTTTACAGTTTCAAAAGCTTTAGAGGATGCTGTCTTCACACATTTTGCTGCACTGTTCAACACGCTCGATTATCTGGAATATTCTGTCAATCCAACCGTTTTTTTCCTTTTCTTTTTTTAAGAATGATAAACTCCTTTTCTGCTCCTTGTATTTCACAATTACCATATCTAGAATACACAATGGAAATAAGATAATGAATTCCACTGCATTATATTTTAATTCATTCCAAATGAGGTTGATCTTTGCCAAATCAGGTTATGAGAACCCCTGGCTTTGTTCATTTGTTTTAATTAAACATAAGAGGAGAGGTGAGAGGAAAAAAAACACTGGCACATTGTTAGTGTAATTAAAGATTAATTCCAGAATATTATGTGTGTGATAATGTTTCTAATGTTGGGCAAAGACATTCATATTTTACATAAAACACAGTGGTTAATTTTAGATAATTTAACACAAAACCTGTCACAGGCGCTCCTACTCCTATTCATTTAGCATTAGCAGTGCTTCAAGGTCCACAATTCATGTGTCACTCTTCTTGTCGAAAAGATGCTTTCATGTGAGGATAAACCCAGGGCATCTGTTTAAGTGTTGAGTCAGTTATTGTTGAAATGAATACTTGTGCTACAATGTGCTGACATGACAGAACAAGGTCTAAAAGTTCAATTAAGAAGTTCAGCTTAAAAGATTACTGGATCGACAAATTGAAAAGAAATAAACTGTTACCAAAAAACACGTTTATTCACAAACTTCAGCATGACTTGAGTGTGCTGCTTGGCCTCCATCTTGATGCGCCACACCACAACATATGTTATTACTACACAATGTTTTGCATTTGCATTTATTATCAACATAGTGAGGAGACAAATCTGCCAAGTAGCAAAGTGTCAATACAGGGAAATGTTCACTGGTGGATTTCATTTATTCTCCCTGCGATATCTGCCCTGGCAATAAAAAGCCACTATAGCATGATGAAATTTTTATATGGTTATGTTTAGACACTCACAGCACTAGGTTAAGGTTAAAGAAAGGTTGTGGTCCTGGTTAAATATTGAAAAAGTCAACAGTGACCTGAAGCACGGTAGCGTTACTTTATTAACATTTAATTGAAACATGCTTTTTCCTTGATCACAACGGAAGTGCTTTTGTTGCCACAAATCTACGCAGCAATATTGTTTTCTGTTTTGACAAAAGATTTGTAGCGAAGAAACAGAATTTCTTTGATATACAGTTGGACAGACATGTTAGCTTTTTATGCTCACATCCATAGATTGTATAAAAATGGACGATATGACAGCTCCCCAAAAGTAAAGCCAAATCATCTCGATCGCCCCCTGGTGGCTGGCTGCAGTAGAGATCATATTAACCTAGCCTCCTCCATGTTAGTGGATGGGACATGGGCCAAACTAAAGTGCTTTTTTTTTCCCAAAGAAAAGTTCTTATCACATTGATGAATGTTCAAATGTTTTCTGATAAGTTTGTCTTTATTTAATTTGATGTTATAGAAAAAAAAGAGGTGTGATGATTGACAGCTGCTCTGAGGGGAGCAGCCACGAAGGCACATGTGGATTTGTTTCAGGAGTATGAATGTGAAAAGGAGATGCATGACTAACTTCAGCTTTTCTGCAGTAAACTGCACCAACTGTCCTGAGGGATCTTGGCGGGTTGTCAGTCAGTAAGTTAATATAATTAGCTAGCTAGCTAGGATAACAAGCAAGCTAACATCAGCTATGAGTAATAAAGCAGGTGATTGGCAGCTAGCAGTTACTAATTACTTTCAGTTATTTTTAATTACTAGTGAACAGGAGGATGGGACCACGGTTCCCAGATTCTGGCTCCAAATGATGTCAGCAGTGCAAGGTGGTAGCACTCACATTCTCATATTACATATACTTACATCATACCCAGATCTTGTTTTAGAATCATAATTGAAAGTTATAAAGCATGAGATGTTTTTTGGCAAATTCATTTTTGTAATTCCATTTTTCAGAGGTTTGTTTTACTGGATTACGTTTTTTGCATCTGTCGGAGAGATGTCCCTAAACTTAGATACCATATATAGAAGTAGTCTTATTTGAAGGATAAAAATCCAATTAGATTCATTATGTATCTTGATCATTTTGTCTCACCAACATGAAAAACTCCTCAGGCATATTCAGTGAGCATTTTTTCATTCCACCTGAATGCTTAATTACCTAAATGAACTCATTATGTACTTCAGTGGACTAATTTCACTCTTTGTCCAAGGTCAAGTCTGACAGAGATTTAAAGTGACCAGTCTGTAGGCCTGGGAGACAAGGAACAGTGTTGAGTGCCAAGAAGAGCATGTAGAAAATGAGGGGAAAAAAAGAGATGATGGTGTAAAAAATGTAAAACAAATCTAAGTTGGGTAGGTCATACCTGGAGAGACAAAGTGAGATGCAGGGACTACCCATTGCAGCTGATTGCAAGAGCAAATTAACTGTAGTAGTTGACAACGGCTGCGATACATGGGCTACATTTGACATCAGTAGGATACAGGTAATTGGGTTTAGAGTTCATAGAGTGAAACAGAGAGCACTAGTAACTAATGGCACAGCAGTCTGCCTACAGCATTAGCCCATCGCCTGTAGGATGAATAAATCAACTCAATCAAACATCATCACTTTCGCTGTGTTGAAAGTGATGAACTTAACCGGATATTGAAAGAGCTGATGTTGCTGAAAACTTTTTGTGGGTCGTTTCACCAATCTGTCATCCAACATTTTGGCAGCAGAACACAATAGCAGCAGCAAAAATGCTCCTGAGCACCGGCGGTACTCTTTCGCTTCACTATTGCGAAGTCAAGTGTGGTACCAAAATGTACGACGGGGATATTGTTTGGATATTTCGGAAAAACTGACAAATTCTAAAATACATAAACGAAGACGTGGTGAAAATGAGCACGTTGTATGGATATTTCATGCTTCAAAAGAAAATACTCAATGCTTGGTACTATCAGCATGAAAGTTGTTTGGACTAATCTCATGAAGCATTAATAAGACGTCAGCTGACAAGCCAACAGAGTCAACATGTCACTTTCTCTCTTTTATTTTAATGGATCACACCTACAGCTGTAGCAAGAAAAATATACTGTAAGTCCTCAAACAAGTATCTTGGGACTCTGAACCATGTCACATTTTTGTTTTTTTCCCTTCCTTGTTTTTTTTTTTTTTTTTTTTGGCCTGCATTCCTCATAACAGACAACAACACTGTTGGGCTTTGTTTGTGGCTCCATCACAAAAGAGTTGTAAATCATGAATGAGAGTTATTTTGCATTTTGTCATGTCGCTTTGGGCAGGATGAGTGTGATGGATAGGCCTACAGTGTAGGGGACAAATGAGTGAAACAACATGGGGAGTGTCATAGGTTATTACACCATAACAACTGCACTGGTCCGCCCCCCCCACCACCACCACCACCAAAAAAATGAGCAATTACATATTTTCAAATATTAATCGTTACAGGGCTACTGATTAAAAAATCACGTTCATATATCTGTGTTGTTTGCTGTGTGTATATAATATATGTACGCCGTTTCATGTTTTGCAAGCAAACCGGGCCCTCTGCTCTCTCCATCTCTTATCTGGCTCCGCTCGACTCCTGTTCCCGGGGACCATGGGGAAGGACAAGTCCTGGCTGTCCTGGCTCTTGACAGAGGAGATAAATCACTCAGCACACCGGAGGATAGCCTTCCAGTCGGCAAGCTGGGAACTTCATTATCCCGCCCCTGCCACACATTACCATGCAGATCGTCACTGATTGGGCCGGCGCTGTGGCGTGCGCAGCCTACTTCTGTCACCGCCAGAGGAGTCTCAGATCTGTCTCAGCGTTGAGGAGAGGAGAGGAGAGGAGAGGAGAGGAGAGGAGAGGAGAGGAGAGGAAAAGAAAGGCGGAAGTGAGATGTTCTTTGTTAAAATAGAAAGATTTTAGGGGGAAGTGGGAATTTTTCACTAATCTCAAACTAATACAGGGATATTTAGCATGAAAACATTGCCCCACAAGTTGCAATCCAAGCACATTCTGTGTAAAATCCACTATGGTGTAGTTTCCTTCAGCAAGGGGAGGCCCAGGAAAACCACAATTTCTACTTTTTTTGCTCACACTATTCTGCATCAACGCACTTTCACTTGATCTAACACCTTGTATGTTTTGAAAGAGAGTCATTTTCTTCACCACAAACCACCCATACTGAGAGCTCATGAGGACGTTGAGATTTATTTATAGACATCAAACTTACGTGTGATTTATGGAACACAAAAGATATTGAATTACAGCTGCTTCCTTTGCAATTACATCCAATGTAATTTAATGGAATATAAATTGGTTCTGTTGAAAATCCTTTACATGGTTCAGTGAAAACTAACATTGTTTCTAACATGTTTTACAAAACAGGATGTGGATATGGCCAGTTTAAGTTAATGAAGATGTATAAATATATAGAGAACAAGAGATAAAATGTACAGTCTGTGTGTGTGTGTGTGTGTGTGGTCCTGAGGCACAGGGTAATATGATCCATGCTTGTCTTTGGAGTCAGCATGTGGGGGATCGGTGCTCTCCCATCTCACTAAGTGAGCGCACACACACACATACACACACATACAGAGTGGCAGAGTTTCCTGGCAGAGATCAGTAATACATCGACAAAATGTTTGAGTGTCAACTTCAATTCATTTGAATGAATGTCTGTGTGTGTGCGTGCGTGTATGTCTGCCTGCACAGACACACACAGTCTGGTGTGCTTGTGTGTATGTGCGTATTTGTCTTTCTGTGCCATGCTATGCAGGCATCAGTGTGGTAAGTGGCAAAGTGAGTGTGACAGAAAGAGAAAGGAGGCACATGAAACTGTAGAATACTTCTGTACAGTGATCCATCCTTAAAACTGGAACCGGAGCATATGAGGAACTACACTACTTCATTCTGCTGTGCTTCACAGCAACAAAGGCAACAAAAAAACGGTAATTTTTAGTAAACCATATAGCAGAGATACGTATAATTAAAGCAGAAATAAGCAACTTTTTTTTTGCTTTCACTTATTACGAAGTGAATGTTGATTGCACAGTACAATGGCAATAGAAAAATGACACCATCCAAATTTAGATTGGTTCCCTATAAGCCTCAATTCTGTCTGCCACCAGGCACGAGATTTCCCAGGAAAATGAAGGCTCGGTTTATGAGACTTATATATAGATTTAACGAATGAACATTTTCTCCTAATTTTTTCTCCCAACCTTCACATTACTCATGACATCCCTGTCTGAGAGTTACTTGTTTGTGTGAAGCAATAACCTTACTCTAACAATGTCATCACTACGCAATGCTCGTCACTAGAATAACCTGTTTAAATCTAATATTTAATTTTAATCTTAGAAAACATGCTCTATCCTACTTTCTTATTTCCAAAGTGGACAGCGATCCAGTCTTTGTGATAGCAGCACAAACAGTAATACCACTTGGAAACTCTGGAGGGAGGGGGAACGAGTTGCTATAATTAACTAGCAATTAACTAGCCTGTCCAAACTTTTTAAAAACATTTTGTTTCAAACTCATGCGACTTTTCGTTGTCTGTCTACAAATGTTTTTACTGTTGGAAAAATCCACCGTGATATAACTCATGTGTATTGTAACAAGAGTTCAATGGGGCCATCCTGACTGTATGCTTTGAATCTCTCTCTTCCATCCGATGTGCTTCAGGGTGGATCAATACATTGGTGAGCTGTAACCTGATCGCAATGATTATTTTCTTTCATTTATTGGCTCCCTACCAATAAAAAAAAAACACTGCAGAGAAGAGGATAAATCTGAGAAAAAGAATGAGAGGGAGGATGGAAAAAAACAATGTCCACAATGTGGTAGATTTGCATTAAAATAATATTATCCAAGGAAATAAATACAAATAAATATATAAGTCAAGCAATCATGCACTGTGAATACAGTGGGAAGCGTGTATAACAGCGGGAATAAAAGTGATAATCACTGAAGTTCAAAGTTATTAGACGTGTTACAGCATAAGGTTATCACCGAGACATTGTCATCAAGATGAAGAGATGGACTGTCAGGCTTCGGTTGTCAAGAATGACACAGAGGAATTGTGTTATCACTGGGAGCGGGAAGGTGGGCAGGGGTTCCAGGTGTTCTTAACAAGAATAAAAGTGACATCGGAAATTAACAAACATTTCATTCCACACTTCCGAACCATGGGGTGGGTGCAAATGAAACTGAGAAGGGAGCGTGACTCCTCAACCTCACAACCTCCAGTTCTCAACGCTGTCAGCAGATGTCAGTTAACTTCTGCCTGCGCTGGTGTCTTGCTCTCCCTTTCTCTTCCTCTCTGACAATGACTCATAATGATATTATTTAATCAGACATCAGCAGAAGAGTGCAAGGTTCCATCCTCTCTGCCTACGCTTTATATTTTTTCCTCTACCTTAACTTTTGTATGCCCTCCCCACTTTCTCCCAGTCTAACCCTCCCCTCCCTACCCCCAGTCCAGGTCTTGTGTGTCAGAGGATCCCCAGGGTGTGTGTGGGCTAATTAGGGTGAGGCAGATTGGAGGGAAACACAGGTGTTAGCCAGACCGTACTCGCTGTACAGAGTAATGACTGTACCGAAGCCCCTTATCCCACCACCCTCCCCCCAGGGTAATTTGTCGTTACTCTGTATAACCATGCATCTCTCTGCTCCACTTCTGTTTGCTTTTCATTAATTCTTTTTATGTGGTTATTTGTTAGCATTATTTATGGCCCACACAAATATTAGCGCCATTAGCCGGAGATACAACAATGACTTTGCCACTGTGGTCCTTGCCTGAGCCGCGAGGGTTAGAACAGTTGATGTGTCTTTATCAGGTCAAGGTGGTCTGTTAATGTGTGTCTCAGTGTGTGCTGCTGTGTTAGCACAAGCTTTGTTTTACATCAACTGTCAGACATACTGTATTCACACTCTTCATTTCTCACTTTCCTCACTGTTTATTGCTTCTGACAGACAGTCATATATCACATTTCAGATTTGAAGTAATACAAATCTCCTTTTAGTGATGTTCAAATACCTCTATTAATCTGATTGGACGTGACTGTGCAAATCTCAAGAAGAAGGCTGAGCAGCAGAGCGTTGTTCTGCTTCTTACTTCTGATTACTAAATTATGACTAGGGAGTTGAGTAAAGAATTTATGAGCACAAATCGACAGAGATGGTTGGAGTAACAGACAGTAAAAAGAGAAAGCAGAAAGGGTGAGTGATGGGAGGAGTGTGCAAAAAGAAATTTTTGAGACAACTGCAAGATCGACAGAGAGAAAGACAGGATGGAGAGGGGAAAAGAGAGAGCACGCTGCTAAGTGCATAAGTGGCAATATGCACCCAGTGAGGTGGAACTGGACCCGGTGAGAGAATATTGTCCTAGGTCAAGCCGAGTCAGAATCACTTGGGTGACTGTTGCTCACTAGAGCAGAACACAGCCGAGGGAGAAAGCGGGTGCAAACCTGAGTCAGCGCCATTTTACCACTTACTTTGTAGAAAACACACTCTGAGCCACCATCATGACATCAAAGATATTCATCAAAACTATCATGTTTTTGAGTTATAAAATTTCTTTCTTAAAAAAAATATTAACTTGCCGTCACATTTGCATTAACGAGATTCATCAGAGTCACACACAAAAACAGGACTAGACATAAAGCAAGCTTTGTGCAACATCTATATAATAGTATTGCATCAGAAAGGGTTGATGGAAATGGCAAAATAAAAAAATAAAAAATCAATAAACAATTCAAAATTTCACAAAACAAGTTTTCCCACTTGTTTGATATGGAAACACTTTTTCCATAACGTAGTACCATTTAACTCAAATATACAGGGGCTGTCGCCATTGTTAAAATAATAAACATTTTGTTAAAGTTCATCTATCCTTCCTCCCTACAGTACGTGTATTTTATGGCTCTATCATACCATCATCTGTCATGCATTTAGATGACTAAGAATGTTTTTCTGTATTGAGGGCATGGCAGCTGGTAATTTGGAATCGAGCAGATGAAGGCATGGAGTTATGGGTGAACGTCCTGTGGCTCTCAGAGGGTCATTAGATCTGCTATGGCTTTCTCCCTTACAATATATGTGCTGTGCATCACATTCAGCCCTTTTCTGAGCCCCCGATCAGCCTGTTTCATCTGGGCTCTTTTTAACAGGCTCATCGGATATGATGCTACAGTAGCCAAGCAATGAAACGATCGGGTATCTCTGCACGTCAAACTAAGTTGTAATTTGAACAAGGATGCTTGTTTATAGCTTTCTGTTATGATAATACTAATAACTAATACTTTTCTGAATTTGCTTAGCTCACCTATAGTTTCCACTGTCCTCTTAACAATGTTGATAATTCATCCTCTCTTCCAATGCAGAATTCGGCCACTCTGTTTAGTTTAAAAACTCCCAAGGGCCCACTGTAACAACATTCAGGGTATCAGTACTGCACTAATGAAATAATTCACTGACATCTAATTATTGCCAATTGAGTAATTAATTAATTAACTGAAGCCACTCTATACTGTCAAACAATGAGGTGATGATGAGGTGACTCATTACTGTACATCAGTAAAATCCAGAGGGACATTTAACAGAGATTTATGGACTGAATTCAAAATCATGCACTCTCTGCGGTGAGTGTCTTGTAACTGTTGTTGCACTGACAGCAAAGTTATCAGCTCGGGTTAAGTGTTTGGAAGGTTTCTGGGTAAAAAGTTCAGAGGCAAACGCCGCCTATGTACGTCCACGGCAGCATGAAAGGCAGCTACATTGAGCCAGATGGTAACCAAGGAAACAGGTTTTGTCCACTAGCGTTGTTGAAGTGTTGTATTGTTTGCAATTTCTCAATCAATAAAAAAACATTTACATGAAACCTATACGCTACGCCGCATCTACCACTGACTGTTCTGCTCTTCTAAAAAAAAAAAAAAACAGTGCTGTTTGAGCAGAATTCACAGAGCAGTCACAGTAATGCATGGCTCTCAGAATAAAGGGAACTAATGGAGCTTTTCTCAGGAAAACATCAGAAAGGTGTTAGATGTTTGTTGTCAGCGCTCCTGTCCCAGGAGATTCACTAACAGATGGAATTCTAGTGGATTGATAACATGAAATAAATTTTACTCAATTTATTATATTTCAGTATTGATTATTTGTTGTTTTTTTGTTTCCTGCTTGTATCACCAGTACGACTTTTTTCATCATTATTAGTGAATTGTTCATAGTAACTGTTAAATGAGTGGTGTGGCATGCTACAGTAAGTGGGATGGACTTTGGACGTGGAGGGGTCACTGAAGGGTCACTGCAATCATTTTCAAATTTGCGCTTCATCTTTTTGCTATAATTTAGTTTCTGGATATTATTTTGTTGTACAGCAGTGCTTATTTTCACTGCCAACATTCAGTGCTAATGTAGGAGATGCCGCAGTATTCATTTTGCACAGCAGAAGGGAAGGGTGTGAAGGTCAAGGTGGTCAAGTTGAGATTTCTCTGACATTTAACCATGATCTTTCACAAACCTTAGTCAAATCGTTTTATTTGCCTGAAAGTGTAATTTCCATGCAGAAATACTGAATGCATTGCCGAATATCAAAGTTCTGTTTTTCCATCTAAGACTGTATATTGTGGACACTCGAGTGAAGAGATAAAGTGAGTTGGCAAATGACGGACAGTATATGATGATGGGGAAGAATGCAAACAGGCTGGGTAAACCCAAATGTTATAGTGAACATTTTCTGGGAACTTAGAGGACTCTGGTCAGGATGATTTAAACACTTATCTCCAAGTTAACACCCATTTGCTTGTAATTAGTTTTATGAATATGCACAGTGTAGCTTGCCAATGCAATGCTGTTCAGCATCCAACACACAAGTTTCTGAGGTCATTTTAAACAAGCATGAATGCACTATAACAGCATTACATCCTCCTCCATCCTTTATTTCCACTTTTTATTTCATTCTGTTCTAATTAATCATATTTACCACCCAAATCTTGATCTCATGACTGCATAGCCTCTGAATATGTCAGAATGTGAGCATGTGGATGCATAATGAATTGTTTGGCGTTCGGTATTTTCTTAAACTCACTCTTGCAGACATCTTGCAGTGCATGCAAGTTAGAGTTTAAAGTCTTGAACTAAAAATCTGAGCCAGAAATTGGTGAAATGATAATTAAAAAGAAACTCTGCTTCTTTTTCACCTTGCTCGTTGTAATTGGTTTAACTGATATGTTTTATTAGGTGTCAAAAGCACCAGCGGGGCTTACACTGTATGATCTGACACATAGGGTGCCATGGCATAAAATGGGTAATGGAGGAACAGAGAGAGAGGGAGAAGGGGGGTGAGGCAGTGTAGGAAAAAAGGAGAAAGAGTTTGTTAGAACAATCACTGCCTGACATTTTGAAAAAAGTCTTTGCTGCTGACACAGGTGAGTGCAGACAAGGGAAGTAACATTACACAGATGATTGGATAGTGAACTAACTGATCACTCCTTCATTTGCACTCTTTCACCCCGGGGTTGGAAGTGTGACATGAGGCGTTTGTTCATTTTTCCACTGCTGATGTCAGTTGTTTTTTTAATCAGCACCACCGGTCTGTAAGTAGTGCAGGTGTGGCACAGAGGAGCAGTAATGCTGAGGATGTGTGAAATTACACTCATTGTGGGGGTAAGATGAGCAGCAGCAAGCACTCATTGCAGAAGTTTGATTGTCAGTATGGGGACTTAAAATTGTTAGCAATGCTTTTCAAAATGTGTGGAGTAAATCAAATATTATAACTTTAAAACTTATTGTTTATTTTATTTATTAACATGCCATATCCTTGTTTGTCCAGAAATATAGCTATGTATGTATGTATGTATGTACTGTATGTATGTTAGTTTCATAACTATCCTCCCAAGAAGAAAAACTTCAATACATTTGCTTTCATCTGTCGCTCACATCCACTGTTACATGCACAAAAAGAGAACAAAATTTTAATTCTTCATCTTTTAGGTTCCCTGGTTGCCCAGCAGTTATGGTCCCCAACCATGAACTACAGGTTCATCCAGCCTTGTTGCGATTAATTTCCCCTCCATTTCTCTCTCTCTCTCCCTCTCTCTCTAGTTTCTGGTCATTTCTTGACTGTCTTCTCTCTAATAACGCCATAAAATCCCCCACAAAAAATGTCATTTTTGGGCCTAGGAATGGTCAAAGGGATTTCAACATTTCTCAAAAGGCTAAAGTCAAATTCAAAGCACGTCACTGGTGTTGACAGTCAAAGTCAAGTTGCGAGACTTTAATAATTGTGTCAAATTTAGCCTAAAGTCAAATTTGTGACACCTTTAGAACACACTATTTTTCAACATTGTGGAAAGTCTGCTACTTTATTGATATATAGAGCCTACTTTATATGTCTGCCTCCCTCTTCCAGCGAATTAACAGTAATACCATAAAATTCCAAGGACGATCAAAGCCTACAAGCACTTCATGTCAATTAGATCGAATGATTAATAAAAATTCAGTGTAGATGATGCCAAACAAGTCCCAGCTTCAGAAAAAAGGTGACAGATTGGTGCCTCTTTGTGCTCTCTCCCAGTGGCCTGACTGAAGGTGAGAAGCAAAGGTGACATTCCCAGATATCATACGTCAAGAACAATCACATACACATATGGCAAAGTCTGAGCAGTGTTGTTCTTGATAATTGAAAATATCAAATTTTATTCCGACAAGAGCTGAAAGCATAGAAACACCACATTTTCACATTCTTCTGCTGTTCTGGAGGAACCAGGTATTTGAAATTGTCAGCTATTTTACTATTTTAGTAACCCTCCTTTGAAAAGGTGCTATATAAATAAAGTTATTATTTTTTATTAATGTTAAGTATTTAATAGTGAGTGCACTTTGAATGCAAAGACCATCTGACTTCCATATATATACACAGCGAATACTGACCAATGCCTATGTCCAAATATGGTCTTTTTTAGTGACTGACACTTGTATCACTAATGACAGATAATGATAATGATATCTGCTCTGGCAGGCCATTACCGTGGTGGTCAGTGTGAAGTAGCTTCTCTACACAGGCCTTTAGGCCACTTTACCACCCAGAGACCTTGCTTTATACACTCAGAGAGCCCCTGTTATCCCCTTATCAGCAAGTTGAGATGTACTGTACACTCTTGCATTTAGGAGTTTGATGTCTCGGCAAAAGGTAAAAGCTTCAGAAATATGGATGTCCTACAATCTTAACAGCAGGTCGACATTTCGATAACAAAGATGACAGTTAAGTGTAGTTGTAGAAAAGTAATGCCTTTCCCCCTGCTTTTCTTCACCGGTGAGCTGCTGAAATACTGTAGAATTCCGTTTTGGATTTTCCATTTCATAATCCACAGTTCAATGTAAAGAGGCCTCATTTCAAAGCCTTTTAGGGCCTCATTCATTTTTATGAGTGTTTTTCTTGTCAGGTCCAATTCTTGTCTCTGCAGCTCCAACTCTGAAACTATCAAGAAGTCTTTATTTTCCTTTTCGAATAAGAATCAAAGAACCTCTAGGTGAGGCCTCAAAGACATCTTACAAAATATTCCTTTGGCGGGTTATGCTTAATGTTTACTTGGCATGGGCCTGTGCCCGGAGGCAGCAGCCCTTATTCCCTCTCTGACACCAGTGTTGTCTTGCGCTACAAGAGGAACCCTCTGTGCCCACAATTAATTTCCGCCAGAGCCATAATATTCCTCTGGCGTCTGCATGAGACTGGCAGTGACATTGAGGTCCACGGTCTCTGACCCTGATCTTCAATAGACATCTATTCTAGACTTTCCTCCTGCCCACCCAACAATTTACATGTGTAGGGACCTTTCTCTCCACCCACCCCACCTCCAAAGTTGTTTTGGCTATCTCCCCACATATGATGAGAGAAAATGTCTTTCAGTTAAATGTTAAAATCCCCAGTGTGGTTCACCATGCTTGTTTACTCACCAAGATGTTTGATGGTGAAACATTAAATCAGTTTGAAAAAGAAAACAAAGAAAGAAAACTGAAAGCATTGTTCAGAATACTTTGATACTGTTGACTGCACTGGAATAGATGTTTAATTAGGTTTAATAATGAGACCATCTGAAACCTGTAACACATATTGAGTTGTTAATGGTGTCCTCCCAAAGTTTTTTTTTTTTTTTTTTTTGCTAACATTTGACCGAGCACAGGGTGAATGTCTCTGTGGTTAATTATACTGAAACTTGCTCTATGCCTTTGAAATCACTAAATGAAAGCCACCAAGGCCTCTTTCTGAAATAAACTAATTTACACATCAGTTCGTTTAGCTAAATGAGGCCCTTGGTCTTGAGTGTGTGACTTTTTAAATAAAACTAAATAAATATACTATCTCATTATTCGCAGCATGGGACGTTGCACTGACAGTTATATACTTTCTTTTTTCAAAGTTTACCACAGCACACACCTACCCATCCCCTTTTTAATCAACACTGTGTGTGTCATTGCGATATTCTTTTATCTACAATTCGTTAATGACCTTTACGTGCAAGCCATGTAGGAATGTGAGAATGTTAGCCGTTGCTCATTTGAGCCTCCTGTGTTCCTTGGACAGCAGACAATGTGTCATGGGTTTCAAAGGGTCTCTGAAGTGGGAAGGTTGGGTGTAAATTCAAAAATACCAAGAAATAACACACCAAATGAGAGGCTACCATTCATCCTACCTGGCATGCTGGGATCAAGCTCCATACAGAGTTAACTATAATGTAGGTGGATCATACTATTGCAATAATGCATTTAGGCTACACTCTCGACAACCCATCAGCTGTCCAGAACCAAGAAATGCATTTGAAGATTTGTGGCTGGTGCTAGTCAGCCACTTGTGAGGTGATAGGGGGATATTTTGGCTCACCGGTGAAAGAGCCCTTTGATCATCCCATTACCCATATATTCAAAACAGTGGAATATTTTGCGAGGCTACAGGAGAAATGGGACATTTTGTGGTCATGATTGCTCGACGCATCAAAAAAAGCACTAATAATGATAATTGGATTCTAGGTTGAAACGTATAATAGTTAATGGTGAGGTAGGAAAATTCCATGTATGTGATGTTTTCCTAAGCTCATACGAACAGATTCCTTGACAGTACTGGGTAAGGTAAAGTACGCTGTTTGCTTAGGCCTACAGACATCTTGTCTGTAGCTTCATACACATCCAACAGGCCACTGTGGGAGACAGTCTGGCTGCCCCTAACTCAACAAACATTGTCACAGCAAACAAATCCGTTCCCAATTTTAATGTGATCAAATAAATTACAGAAACATTTTCCACGGGCTATACTCTTTAACTGAGACATCCAGCTAGCTAGTGCCAGGAAGAGAAACGTGAAGCCAACATATTTCTCCTTCAGGAAAAGCTGTGTGAAGTCATCCTTTCTATCTCTGTGACAGTGAGGGACTGAGAAGTTTAGCTGTCTCTCGAAGCTCCCCAAACAACATTTTGATACAGTTAGGGCAAAGGCAACGTGATTATTTGTGCCGTTTCCTTCACAGTAAATGTGCTGTGCTGCAGGGGATGGGAGTAAAACCATGACAAGCTTGTAAAATCCATGACGTGCTTGGGATTCTTTAACCTTATCACCGTGTGGGTCTTTTTTCTGGCTGGTGTTTGAGGCGTAATGCCCACCCTTCTTGTCCTAATCGTGCCCTCTGCAGAGAGAGCCTGGCAGACCTCACATCCAGAAAAACCTGTTGATAAGTGGTTGGCGTTGTGGCATGGATGAGGCTTGGAGTTGAGTCTTGGGTTCAGGCCAGGGATAAACCATAGTTAGAGAAGAGTGGGATAAAAATACCAGCATATTCAAGACTTGACATGTTTGCATATTGTTTTAGAAAGTTGTGGTTTATGTCAGCATATAAATGCATGCCACAATCAATGCCATCAGTAATTTATATGTGTCAAAAATGCATACAAGTTTTTTTTTGTTTTTTTTCTCTCAAGGTTGGGCCAGTTTGGCCGTGTATGGTCCAGACAGTGGTGATACACTCCCCTGTCCTCACTGTTGCCTCCCACCGTGCCCCTTAAAGAGCAAGGGTTCATGGGAATGACCAATGGGAAGCATTGCTCAGCTACTTCCCACAGCCAAGAGACAGCTGTAATCCTTTAACCCCTTCCCCCTGCATGAGTTTTAAAACACACACACACACACACACACAAACTTTCTTAAACACAATGGAATTTCTAGGTACACACATTTGCGCACATATACGAAGACACATTCCACAGTACAGTTCCTCCCAGTCGTGCTGTGATACGGCTACTGAATTGATGGTGTTTCTGCTGCAGTGTCCTAGATTGCCTCTGAACATTCATCACTGGACCCTCCATGGCAAACTGTGGCCACTGGCCTTCACTCAAACCCCATCCCATAGCGCCAGTGGGGCACCAATAAAACAAACAACACGCTGCTGCCTACACAGTGACCCTCTGAGTCTGCATATTAAGACTCACTCTCTACCACTACCCTTAATATTACTTTTTTCTCATTCATTCTCACTCAGCCCCAGAAGACCTGCTTCCAGTTCCCTCTCATTCTGCACCTTATTGGGTGCGTTGGCCAACATCCTCCTCTCTATGCTTTTCTTTATCTGCTTCTTTGTGCTGTGTGATGAAGAGGATTTGGGTAGCTGCAGTAGCTGAGGGGGTTGAGGGGGGCTGGGGAAAGAAGAGAGGGGGAATAAGTGAGTAGGAAAAAGGAAGGCAGGAAGGTGGATATGGGTGGGAGGATAGGGGGCTGTGAGTATACAGTCCTCAGAGGAGTGAAGTGAAAGCCAAGAGTGTTCTTCTGAGGAAGTAGGTCCAAGATGGATCTCCTTTATTCCAGCACAGTCATCACTCTGCCTTCCCTTCTCTCATATATCTACTCATTTATACACAGTGCTTTGTCTTACATACTGTACAGTATAGGGCAATAAGTGCAATATCATCTAACATCACTGGATCCATGCCTTTCAGTGACATTTCACAGATAGACACAGTGAACAAAACAAAACAGAACTCCATCCATGAAAATACTGATCCTCTTCTGTCTGCATTCATTAATTTGGCATTTATAGTTGCATTGTTTTGATAATATACAGACTTTGGGCCTTTGTCCATGTAGGAGAGAACCATGTGTAGGAGGGTAGACGTGTGAACCACCCCCCTCCTAATAATTTTCCCTGATTTGATGTACAGCTCTGCTATATGTGTGATGCATATTGGCAGAGGAAGAACGCACGACTACAGGACAACAGAACTGAATTATAATGGTATAGGTACAAATTATGTTTAAGTTATAGTTAGTAAGTAGTAAGTAAGTAGTAAGTAGTTAGTTTTTTTATTCATTTCTCTCCTTTGTGGCTACTATTACACTTTTGGCCAAAAGTACATTTACGTGAAATCCTGCCACCCCGAGGGCAACTCAGAACCATGACCGGCAGAATCACCTTAGACTTCACTTACTACCTTTATGTCACTCCTGCAGGTGCAGAAGTAGAAAAGCAGAGTTAAAATGTGCAATATGTAAAAAGTGAGATTACTCTCCACTTGTTGTTACACAACTTGTGAGATTTGGCAACGCAGATATCTCTTCTTTCTGTTGATGAATCATGTCTAGTTTCACCAAAGATGAATTATAGCAACTTAACAAAAACTTTCCGAAATCTACTCTAGCACAACACAATCAGGTAATAAATGCCATTCACTCAGTTAGCCGTGCAGCTAACTTAACCCTAAATTCCACTCGTGCCTGTTCCAGACAAAAAGCACCGGAGAGCATTTCACAAGCGTCCCAGTAGCGGCTCCTTGATCTGCTCCATGGAGAATACGCGTCAAGCAGCACAGAGCAAATTGAGCTGGCCAGGAGACAGACACAGACACAGCATAGAGAATCTTGTCAGTTTTCAAAATAAAACACCTTGTGTAGACCCCCGATTATAAAAACAGGAAACAGCACAACTGCACAGCCTACTTACTACTTAAAAATCTGATCAAGTTAACAAAATCTCGCAGGCAAAACGCTTATCTTATACAGTCTTACATTTAAAGTACATCTTAAGGTTAGGAAAAAATCCACCTGAAGTTGACTTTTTTTTCTTTCAGACTCCAGTTGCACATGCTGTATGTAATGGAGGTGTATTGTCTGCATGGGAGTGATGCAAACAAGTAAATGTTTCACAGCACTGGTGTAAATATGCATGTAGGTCTTTTGACCTTAGATGCTGCGCTTACTAACATGATGCCCATGTAGACATAAAAACTTCAACATATATTATTAATATTCATATGAATATTACATAATGAGAAATAAGTTCTTGTTAGTTTACCTATTCTTTATAGGGCTTGAGATGAGAAAAATGTTTGTTTGTTTTTTTTTAAAAAAGAAAAAAGAAAGAAAACAACCACGGGGTTGGTATGAGCCTCCAGTGAGAATAAGAGAAAGAGAGCATGAGAGAGAGAGAGAGTTGTTCTATAGCAAGCCTGTTATTGCGTCTGCCTGGTTGAGCATGGAGGCGTTAATGTCTCACTAATCACATTAACACACAACGCTCACCCAGTCATGGGGATGGAACAACATGCATTCTCTCCATGGCTTAGGAATCATCCGCATTTTGCTCAGACAGAAGCATTATAGCGTCAGCAGTTAAGAACAAAGATTCCTTGATGGGATCAAAGGGAGCTATCGAGAAGTACTGGTCTCACAGTTGGCTGAAAAGATTTATCATCTGTTCAGTGCTGGAGGACATTGGAAATATACAGACAATACAAGACTGCTTTTGCTGACAGTTAGTCAAGGCCTGACTTCAAGTAAGATCGGATCAATTTTGAGAACTGAGGGCTCAATGTGTAGAGGAGCTTAGTGGTAGATGGCTCTTCAGAGCTATGGCTGTTATAGCCAAAGGAGAAAGGACTTGATGTATTCAAAAATGATGCATTTTTTAAGGCAAATATGCAAGCAGAAAGGAGCTGGAGAGGGAACATGCTGGTGCATTCAGTATTCTGTCATTAACTCTTGAAATATAGCATAGGAGGGATGCGCTTGATCACAAAAACTCATGAAAACATTATGTCTTCACTTAAATCACTTCTTCCTTGTGCTATCCACAATGAGTAGATGATGAATTAATTGTCATTCAAGTAATAAACATTCCTAAATCACAAGCTCGACTTGGAACATTGCTGACACAGTGTAAATCTCTAAAATATGCACAAGAGACAGAATCTCAATAGCATCAGTGTCCACCACGGGAAGCTTAACTGTCACTTCTGTCACGTCTGTACAATTCTCTTCCTTGTGTTTAACTGGTCTCACACATTCTTTGCCGGCATCTGTGCCATCTCAGAAGCGGGCCCTGTCTCTTCTGCCTGCCCACCTCCTAATGTTATTTGGCAGAACAAAAGCTTCGGCGCTCATGCCAACAATCCTGCCGAAGGAAGTTCTTGGGCATATGAGTTGAGTTGTGGTGGAGGTAATATTACCGCTCTCAACAGTGGCTGCCTGTGTGTCAGGCTATGGACGCAGAGAAGAGGATGTTTGTCATGTTTCTTTTGTTTGCTGTGCATTCTCCTCTCTATATGCTCGCTCCTCTGGCGTCTGGCCTGTCTGTCCTGCTCCTTCTTGGCTTTTTTATTTCACTTTCTGTCTATGGATCCTCACCTCCCCCTCATATTCTCATATTCTTTGTTTGACATCTCGTTTTGAGTTGTTGTTTCTCTCCCTCTCTCTCTCTCTCTCTCTCTCTCTCTCTCTTCCTCCCTCTCTCCCTCTCTCTGCTTGTGTCTCTTTGATGCCCTCATAGTTGGTTGAATGACTGAAGCCATAAGGCTGTTCCACCCACACACGTACGCTGAGCTGAGCTGTCCTGTGCTGCGCTGTTAATTCTCCTGCTCAGCCCATCTGAAAGAGAAGGCAGAGTGTGACTCAGATGCTAAGGTGGGTGGTATGGGCCCAGGTGGGTGGTTAAATAGGCTAACTGTAGCTTCTCCAACGCACTCACTTTCACACGGGAGATATTCTGATAAGTAGCTAAAACACGGCAAATTGGAGACGTGAACAGCTTTCAAATGTGATTTACAGTTCAAAGATCGTCGCTGTTATATCTCTAGGTTGTTTTGGATACAGACCAAAGCTCTTGATTTGATTTACTGGGATGACTGTTACTTACTATGATAGCTCCCTCAGCCTCAGAGTCAAAATGACATTAGCAGATCAGCATTATCATAATCATCCAAACCATGCAGCTCTCCGAGTTATTTTCATATTTGCCGCATCACAAGAAAGTGTTCTGGAATGAATGTGTACAAATTAAATGTTTGATTTTATTAGATGTTGTGATTCAGTGCGGAGGCTGCAAAGCTATTTTACAAGCTTCAAAACATGCTGAGATTATTAAAAATGAAATTCAAACAAAAACAAATACAAAGTAGAGACATCATCAGATACACTTTTGTGGCTGTGTTTTGGTTAGGATGATTTAGATTTAGATCTAGACTTTTTTTTTTTTTTTTTTTTAAAGATGAAAGTTAACCATGAGTTTATGGTGAGGTATATCGAATTTAAATCAGAGATATGATAACCTTTCGCTGTAGGCCCACAAGTCAAATGCTGATAGACAACACAGCTCTTTCCTTTCAGTGGAGAGGTTTTAAATGTTGCCCTAAGTTATAGATTTAGATTTTCACTTCCACCATGGGTAATTCTCCCTGACAGGCTAAAGTGACTAAGTAACATTGCGTGCACTGGAGGGAAACTGTACTGGCTTATCTTTGAACGTGATTATCTTTATATAATTTGGCTGGCTGTAAAGCAGAGCGTGAGTCACTATCTGAGGGCTATGTAGCATCTCTTTTCTAAACCACACAACACACAAAGCCTTGGCTGGAGTTTTACCTTGGACTGACAGTGTGAAGCTCCAGTACAAAGATAACACTTTGTGACCAACATTAATTTGAAATATAAAAATAATAAGATGTGCACTGTGCACTTTTTCCACTTAGTATTTTAGCAAAGGGAGTGAATGAAACACTACAAAGTATAAAAAGTAAGGCTTTTTAGCTAGTAAAAATGCAGGGCTGCCTTCAAATGTTACGTTCCCATGGAACAAATGTGCGCTAATATATCAGTTTATCAGTACCAATGACACAATGATTACTTTGGCCAGCTCTGAGACGTATGACTTTCAAAATTTCTGTCTTCTAGACTGCACTCTGTTTGGAAAATAATACCCCTCCCTTTGTATCATTAGTTTATTAAAGATAAAGGATGGTGCACTATTATTTTCCCAAGCCAAAAATGACAAGGCAGTATTATTCTTTATTATAAAATATCAGGCTATCGCTACATCGCTCTCTAGTCGCGATTTTGAAAACATGACTTGTGTCAATTTCAAGCCACCATAAACCGTAAGACATCATGTGGCTTTGTGATTTAATGTCTCAACATGTCGCTGTTGACTCGTTGTCCCTCTCAAATATGAAACATTCTCAAAACTCGGAACGCAAATTAGAGTTAGAGTTTATTGTTACACTTTCATTATCAAACACTTGTTTTGAACAGAGAACATACAGTACTTCCATTTTAACACATCTAGAGAGATGTGAAAAATTCCACATACATGAATGTAGTTATTCAGTAGCTCCAGGTGATAGGCAAGCTGCACAGATGACTGAAGATTACTGTTTTATAACAGTTACTGCAGTGAATGATGAGGTAATAAGAAAAAAAAAAGTGATAACAGCACAGTATTGCTATAAGCTTGTTTTGGTGTCAATATGATCCTCTTTTTACACTACAGCACCTAGTCTGACGAAGACATCACCAATGCAGTCTATCTGACACCCGCGACCATCTGTTGGGAGCCCGTGGTGGAGCCTTGATGGCTGTGCATTTGAGTGGTAATTGAGCCTGAAATGTGCTTAATAACGATTGTCCTGCCTAATACGCCACATCAGGAGCTCAGAGCACCGTGACAACCCTGAGCAGCGGAGACAAGCAGGCAGGGAGGCAGATAGAAGAGATGGGCAGAAACCACATTTCTCCTCCTCATTAGCCTCCAATAACTGGGAACAGCCCGCAATAAATGCATCACTGGGAATCAGCTAAGACACTAGAGGAATAGTTCCTCTGAAAGGCTGTGATACGTATCAGTCCTGCTATGTTCTGGGAATTGTTCTATTCAGATATTATAAACAGGTCTCTGTTTTGACTCTTTGACTGAATGCTTGAAACATGTACATACACATATTGATTTTATTTCTCTGTCATATATCTTGGTGCTGCCCCGAGCTCACAATTTACAAGTATAATTAGACTTAATACCAAAAGGCCAAATGCATTTTTTCTTCACATATCATATTAAGTCCAACCAAATGTCCAAGCTTTTAATACAACCAAGACGGAGACGAGCCTTGTTTCTCTAATTGGTCACATAATGAACCTCCTTTTGAATTTATTTGTCATCTTTAAATTGATCTTGGCTGCCTCAGCTATGAACACATCCTTTGGGAACAAGTTCCCCGTGTTATTAATGGGTGTAAAATGAGTTGTAGGTATTAATACAGGAGTAGTCTGTGATGGGGGGGCCCTGTTCACATGACAGCTGCCCCAGGAGACCACATGGCAGTAAGAGGTACTTGTCAACAGTGGGTTAGAGACAAAAGGCAGGCAGTCTTCCCGGTCGGCAGGGGACAGTGTGTGGGATCAGAGGGCGTGATATCCTGTCCAATGCCCCTGCTGAGGATCCAGAAAACCCCAACTCCCTGCACCTGTCAGGCACCACAGGGAGGTGGTTTGGCGGTGTCACACTCGTAACACAAGATAACGCCCCTCTCCTGAGGTGTACGTGTACGGTAATCATCACGGCTTCCGTTTCAGATCTATAATCAGTCGTTCAATCTGACAGAAGCACTGTGTTTTTGCCTGTATGTTGCGTTGTGTTGAAGCTGAAGCGATTGGGTGCTCGGGGTTTTGGAAGGGTAATTGCCTCACAAAGTGAACTGAGTCATGAGGAAATGAGCATCCTCAGAGAAAAATCTGTCTTACAAAGTAACTCATATACACAACAACTAGAGCCTGCTGGTGAAGCATTACTTATTCCCTCTCAACTTCCCCTGCTATTCATTTTCCAGTCTGTTCAACTTACAGTGTGTGGGTGCCGCTAACTCACCCAGCCGCATGTGTAACCTGCTCAGCAGTAGCTAAATGTTACTCTGGGGATATAGCTTCATAAGAGCAATACCATGCATCACAGAGACCACATTTAAATACCAAATATTGCCCATTCGTTTCTCCCTCTCCAATCGTGGAGGAGTGCACAGCACTGTGTTTAGCACAGGCCAGGGGGATTTGAGCAGGCAAACAGATGGGACCTGAGAAAAGGTATGGATAAGGTACAAATGCAGGAATGGGATTCCCCCTGGGAGCACCCTCCTCATTCTGGCACCCACTTTCATGGTGTGTTTAGTGCCCTACTCTGTATGAATTATGAACAGACTCGGAGACTGATTGTGTAAAGCTCTGAATACAAAGTGTGTTATGTTCCATGTGGTAACATTGAGAAAGAAGTAGTTAGCATTTCTCTGTGCATCAGCTTATTTTAGTATGTTTTACAGAAGAAAGTTTGCCTGTGATGCTGTTCGTTTACATTGAATCAGTCAAGTCAAACTGTATATCACGTTGTTGGGTGAAGTTATTCAGATCTCCTTATTAAAGAATGCAACTTAATTCAAACAACATTAAGATTCTACCTCCACGTCTCATGAGAAATCTCACTCTAAGTTTACGGCAGCGCAGCAATCACAGCAATCAGCACTCTTATTTCAGGATTTCTCTGGACCGCACAGCACTGACAAAACACATGTAGGAGCAGAGCCGACAAATCTGGATACAAGATGGGCACTCTGACCTTCCCCTGGCACGCCGCCCACAGCCTGCAAACCCACTCAACATGACGGGTATCTGTGTGTCTCTGCTGAAATCGTGGCAGACATAATTGCGCCTCCTGTCCAAGTGCGAGGAAGATATTCTTAAGGACCTTTTCTCTGTGCATCTCTGTGAGACACGACAGAACAAGAGTACTCATCCTCATCTATGGATCAGACCCCAAAGGTCCCTTGCTTTAGTCGGAAATGTAATGAGACATTGTTAACTCAATTTTCGCAATTTTCACAGAAAATGAAAAAGGCTTTTCTGTGGCACTGCAGAACATCACTACCCTTTAATTCTCTTGTCTGGAGTCTGATGTGGGAGAACAAATGTGACTTTGACACTTAAAATGTCAAATTTAGTGGCAATGGCCTTATAGCACTCATATAATTTTATAATCTGTCTGTAGATGATGTATTTTATATTAGAAATAAAATATGTTACACAGTCTTTACTATTTTGGTTATTCATATTTATATGCCGTTGTTCTTTAATGATAAGTGCTAAACAAGTGATTCTGTTCCTATGAATGAATCCATCAATGGATGAATCTCACAAAAGGTAAAGGCAGACAAATAACCCCTGCTCCTCTGTTAGCTTTTAGGTGTTAAAAGGGTGCTTACCACAACCATGGGTCACTGTGCAGATGCCATGTCATTTACACAGCTTTCTCTGCATGCACACAGAGTCACACACGTAGCCACACTTACAAAGAATCACAATGTTAATCTGTGTCACAATGCCCTCTGAAAAGATTGGGCACCCTTCAAAAAAACACCCCTGCTACAAAGGACAGTTCGTGGCACCAGCACATGTTGTCAAGGCTGAGGTCATGGTGAACCATGTCACTGTAAGCCCAGGAAACAAATGAGGCGGGTCTATTATGCCAACTCCTGGTTACATGGACACATTTAGGGACACAGTGGCTGTCTGCTTGGAATGAATCAACTCACCCTGGATGTCTGGCAGTGTGTGTGTGAGAGAGAAAAGGTCTTGTTTTTACCCCCGTGTCCTCCTTTTTTCCTCACTTCTAACTCAACACATGTCCATCAACTACCACAACATCTCCATTTAGCGCTAATGAGAGTCTCACTCGCAAGTACACACAAGGGGTATGAGTGACCCTTTGTAACGGACATCAACACCCACTAGCTATTATGTTTGACCTCTCATCCACTACAGCCTCATTCTTAAAACACAAGAGATTATTCAGTGAAAAATGTGAACACGGAAAAGAGAGGAAGTAGCGAATTGTTGCATGATTATTATTCATTATCCTTCATACATATATTTTTCGCTCTACCAGTGCACTTTAGATTAAGAGACTGTTTTTCGGGTACCTCACATGGAGTATGCATGTGAACTGCTTGAGGAGGCAGCTGCTGGTTTGAAGCTGCTTGTCTGTCAAGCTCTTTCACACATGATGTCTGGACTGTGATGTTAAGATGCAGGCCTGGGGGCCACAAGAGAAATACACAATTGTTGTTCTCTTACTACTTCCACTGCTGCTTCTGTGTTTAAAATCTGAAGAGTTTTACATCTGTACGTTGCTCCTTTATTTACAGAGTGCATCTGCCCACGCAGACCAAGTCCAAGCCCAATGGGACGACAGCATGAGAGCAGGCATGGGGTGCAATGGAATGTTATTTTCCTGCTCGGAGACAGACTTACTGCCACTGACGAGGGGAGGGATTTAAAAGTCACAGTCTCCTTGGTAACAACATGCTTTCTCCAAAGCCCAATCTCAACTATTTAAATCGCTTTAATCAGTGAAATTATCAACACAATTACATCAGCAACGCAAACATGAATAAGCAGTTCAGCATTTATTCCTGCTGGAATGGAGAATTGCACGTTGGTGAGTAATTGGCATTGATGAACATCACAAAGCCACACGTGTTTATGGCACATTAACCAAGTATTTTAGTAGTAGCAGGTTTCAGAGTTCTCTCTTTGAATTTTGGACCATCCTCGTGTTCCAAGAAATGCCACACTATATCTTCTAAAAGGTGTATCACACCTCTAGATCAATTGTAAATTAAAGGACCATCTAGCGGTGTAGTCACTGTAACTTACTCTCTGGAAGAAAAACTACAACCACGTGAAAAACAAGAAAAGCCCAGTATTTAGTTTGTCTGGAATAGATACCTGCAGGGTTTGTAGATATAAACGGCTCATTCTCAGGTTACAAAACATAATAATTCTTATATTCAGGTTGCTATATACTAATGAAAACATAGTTATGATTATTATAGTAAAAAGCTATCTTACACTCTGGACCTTTGAAACATTTTTTAACACTTAAATGTAAATTTAGAAAGCAGGCGCCTGGATAAAAAAAATAAAATAAAATAAAATAAAACACTTGGCAGGTAGACAGACAACCCAACCGGTAAATTTCCAAACTGAGCTATAACACATTGTTACAATCATCTACCCACCCCCTGTCCTTCCTCAGTACTAAACAACTAAATTGATACCACCAGAAAGCATGCACTTCACGGCTGACACTGTGAGGGGGATTTGGTCCTGTAGGGATATAAATACCTGCCGAATCATGAAATGCCAACCACTGAGAGATGGAGGAGAGGCCAATCAGGTGAATAATGGCCATAGTTTTTACACTGTAGCTGCCAGTACTGGTTGCCATCAGTTGTAATGTCCACCTTGAAAAACCCTAAGTGTGCTGTTTGATCAATGCTGCCTGATGGGAAGGGAAAATCAAGCCTATAAACGGGCCCTTGGATGCTAAAAGGGGAGTAAGACCTGAGGGACCAAGCATTGAAATGTATGGTGAGAGCAATATTGATGGCAGAGTTCCGAGAAGTTGAAGTGTTTGACCCTATAGCACTTCCCCGTATTGTAATTTGCATGTGCTGTATACCTGTCCATGTGTGCTTCTGTGCTGGCAAGTATATGTGTGCAAGTGATGTACGGCACACATGTAATTAAGCTAAAGAATCTGTCCAGCTGCAACAGTGCTGAGAGACAGTTATGACCTTCCTACATGTCTCTTAGATCATGATTCTGCGGTTGAAAAGTTCACCTCTTCAAATGGAGAAAAGACTGTAGAAGTCTCTTGAAGCAGACAACGGGAGCAGAAGAAAGGCAAAGAGAAGGAAAACAACAAAAAAAAAAAAGAAATAAGTAGCAGCAAAGTTTCTCTTCTCAGCCAAGAAGAAGGCATGTTTCTGTGTCACTGTTTTCCCTTTTCATGGCAAAGGGAGGAGAGCCAAGGTCGAGCGTGTCAGTGTGAGTCAAGCCTGAAAGTGTGAAGACTCCAATTAGACATAGCCTCGGGTCTGACTCCAAAAGACAAGGATAACACACACCCTCCGTGAAAATGTGCCAAACAACGCATAGTGCAAACACATACACAAACACACACGCACACACCACATGTCTTCGTGTCCCTGTTTTACATGAAATGCATGTTGATACCACAGCTGTTTGCACCCCATCCATCATCTCTAGCAGGCAACAGGCAGAATTATTAACAAGCAAAATCTGTCATGCCCTATTAGCGCAATAAGGAACCTGCTAAGGCAAGTAAACAATTTATTAATGTATGGCTGATGTATTTAATTATCATGTGTTTGAAAAAGACCAAATATTTATGATTTCACAGTCTATTTGCACTTAATTGAACATGTTGCTTGTAAAAATATCACAGCATTGATTATTTACTGAGCACTAGGAAGACTTACAAAGTTTATAGCAATGGATTTCTTTTATTTTGAACTTCCTAGAGAGGACGAGAACTGCTTTCAGTGGACATGACATCATCATTGGTTGTTTTTTGTCATACAATTGAGTTTTTTTCCACAAATAATTTGTATTTTGAGTTTTAATGCATTCTGTGTTCAATGCAGTCTTTCAGCGTGGGTTTTATGTTGAAATAAAATGTGTCACAGACATAAAGTTGCCTGACGAAAATGGTTAAACAAGCAAGAATCTGCGTTTGAGTGAGACGGTGCTTGCTATTGTTGGAAGGAGCCGTCTCTCAGTACTGAAGAAAGCTTGTTCACACATGCAAATAAATCAAACAATTACCCACATTACAAATAGCCTGTTATACTATTTTAGTGATGCCAATAATCATGGAACATATTACAGCTCTTTGATGGGATTCAGATCCTTCACCATCAAAATGACTAATTGGTTGCTTCTCTGCTGGTTTGCCAATCAGTTATGAATGATCTGACACTGAACACGCAGACTGACTAACAAAGAGTTTCTGGCTTCTCGGGACCAAAACTAAACTCATTTGCTGAAAAATGGGGCCTCATAAATCCACATCCACCATATCACGGGATAATTTCACAACTTACTTTGGGAGGAGAATAAATATGGACAATAAAGTGAATAAAGTAACACCCAGTTTGAACAACAGTGGCACCACTCCTCACAAGCATTTCCCTCATCTCAGGACACTGAGATAACTAGTTGACAGCAGCTACAGTTAGCGGTTAGTATGGAATAAGATGCCATACAGGACACAATTACTTATCTTGTAACTTTGATGTGATTGCTGAAAATTGATTTTTTTTTTTTTTTTTTTGCAGATTTTAAGACCAAAATAACGTGACAGAGAACAGAACATAGAACATAGAAAATATATAATACCACAGAACAACAACGAGGTGTGGCGTTTCGCACACAGACATTGTTCGCACATAAACAGGAAGAAAGACCATGATGCACTACGACACTACTAAATACTGCCACTATCTGCAATAGCAAGCGAAACTGTGACCGCCCACTTAAAACTCTAATCTATACTGGGCGGCACAATAGTGCAGTGGTTAGCACTGTCGCCTCACAGCAAGAAGGTTGCCATGTTCTCCCCGTGTCTGTGTGTGTTCTCCCACAGTCCAAAGACATGCATTTAATAGGTTAATTGGTGACTCTAAATTGCCCGTAGGAGTAAATGTGAGTGTGAATTTGTCTCTATGTGCCCTGTGATGAGCTGGGGACCTGTCCAGGCTGGGATAGTCTCCAGACCCACCGTGACCCTGATGAGGATAAGCGATTACAGATAATGGATGGGTGAGACCTACACCAAACCAATGTGGGAAATTACGACTGAACAGATTTACCACATGGTTACACTTTAGAAACTAGTAAAGCTATTTGTCGATCAGGAAACTCTTAGCAGTCAGAGTCGAGTAGTTGGAGGACACAGAAAACCAAAAAAATACTTTCTCTATAAAACATGATCCAGTTTCACCAAAATCAGTGACAAATGATTCAGAAGCTGTTGTTTTAAAAAGGTAAAATAGTTGCATAAAGCAAGTTAAAAAACTTAAGCTTAGGGTTAGATTCAGGTCTGCTTTAATGCTCAAAGTCAAAGCTGACATGAAGTTTTAGAAGCCTAGACTTAACAACCTAACAACACACAATTCCTCCTCTCCAGTGTCAAAGTTAGTTTACTCACTATTCATCCTGACCACCTACCTGCGACTTGTGCACAGAAAAAGATCTTATAATGTAGTATAGTGTAATGTTTTTAGGCTTGCGGTTTTGCACAATGCCAAACAGTCATCCTTTTCAACAGAGACTCACTTAGAGAGCATGCCCTCTTAAGATTAGATCTACTTAAGACATGGTTAATTAAAAGCAACATATTGGTTCAATTGGTTTGTTTGGTTTGATCCCAACCACCTTTTAGCTTAATCTCATATCTCTCTCTTCAGAGCACCAATGCCTGGCTGGAGCAATACTCCAGTGTGCAGAAAATGCAGCAAAAGAGAGCATTTTTGTGCGTTTTGGAGAGACAGAGAGAATGGAGATGAAGCAGTATACAGTAGAGTGTATAAAAAAATACAGACAGCAAAAACACATTCACACACAAAAGCAGAGCAGATGTCCGGTGTACAGTGTGGACTTAATGAGCCATGAATGATATGAGAGGCAAGTGGAGATGCCTGTCCCTATCTGTTCAGAGATAGGCTGTGGCTGGGACACATCTGGTACCTGCCCCCCTCCCTACTGCACCTGTGCTTTAGAAGCTCAGGGACAGTTGTGAAGCAAACTACAATTATAACCTCAACCTTGCCATTTGTACCCATATGACGTGCATCTATTGCACAGTATACGAGAAGTAGACCAAGACCTCATTTACTGTACACCTGGTATTAAAATGCCCTCTGTCTAATTTTCAGCATAAATGAATCCCTTAAAGGAAATATAGTTATTTTCCTCCCCGTCTGTGCTACGAATTAAGTTCGAGCCATCAGGTGGAGCAGGAAGTCTGGCACTGTCCAGAGTTAACACGTATCTCACTCGCTCCAACGCTAAGCTAAGCTAAGCTAAGCTAAGTACCTTCTCTAGCCTGAGAATGGTATCAATGTTTTCATCCGGCTCTCTGCAAGTGAACAGGTGTATTTACCAAAGTGTTAAACTATTCCTTTAATATAATTTGTAACCACATACGTGGTCATTCATACCACAGACATCTTTCACTTTCTATACTTTACAGTATTTGACCCAGAGCTAATTACATCAAGGATCTGACATTTGCAGTTAACGGGTACACAGCTGGATTTGCCAGAAAAGGCTTTGCTGTTTGAGGGAGCACTCAAAGAATCAGACTGGTTGCTGGCAGGAAAGTTTTTTATGAAATGCGATCTTACGGGCAGCAGTAGCAGCAAGTATCTGCAGCAACCTCCCTTTAATAATGTGGGAAATGAACAATCAGCAGGTCTTGGTATAAAATGTCAGAAATAGCAGGAATCAGTGCAAACATTAGCCAGCAAGGCCAACTAGCTTTCACTTTCCCAGTGGAAACTAGCTTGCTCGGTTCCATGGTGGGTTTTCTGAAATGATGTGTTGAATGCTGTAATGAGGCAGATGTCTTAAATCTTTAACGGAACATAACCAGTGCTATGTGGGTTTGTTAAAAAGGAAGGAAATGGTTTTGCATCACCGTTCAAAGGCTATACAGGACTATGACATGCTCCAGTCGGTAGCACACCAAGGAAGGTGCGTCTCCTAGCAACACTGGCTCTCAGATGTCAGTCAACAGCTGCCATGGGAAACGCCCACCCTGAGGCTTGAATGTTAGATGATGTTTCCATAAATGTGTCCATACATATTTTGAAAAGTAGGAAAAACATGCACAACAGCTACAGCATCATCAATTCATATATCGTAGTTCAAACTTTAGTTATACTTGAACTGTCTCTCTCTCTATGCAGTGGCCATATAGGCCTAAAGTGTTGACAAATGCTGCTAACTAGCACACCACCAAACCTTTTTCAGCTAGCGTTTGCTGTTTAATTAGGTTATGTTCTTTTTTTTTACTTGCTGTTTTCATATACCCACTCTTTTTTATCTGAGTTTAAGGACACAGCCGTATGCCCAGGGAGGAGCTGAGAGCATAGCGTAAGGAAAAACATCCAGGCTACCCCACCATGACTCACACCTCGAAATGTCTGAAAATTAAAAGAATGGATGTATTTTTTTAATTTACTTAATTTATTGTTCCAACGAAGGACAAAGGAGATTTAATGGTTTTAGTGGAGAGTGATTAAAAAATAGAGAGGGTGATTATAATATGGCAGAAAGGGAAATGAGAAAGGGAAGTGAGAGATACCAAGGATGAATGAAGGATGATGGTGATGCACTGGTGCAACGCTCTATAAAAGAAAGCAGAAGAGGAAAAGCTCAGGAAGGAAGGAAGGGAGGAAGGAAATGGATGGTGGTCTGTTGTTTGCCCACTGGTCTACAGCTAGCTCTGTCAGGGGCACAGATGACCCAAAACCAGAAAGTCTCCCTGCTGTCATCCACCTCCCGAGACCTCCACAGCGCTGACCTAATTTACACTGATTGATCTTCTTCCAAGCCCTCAAATGTGACCTCTCAGACACTTTTCTCTACCTCACAACTACGAATTCGGATTGGGAACTTCACTTTTGAGGGCGTTAATGCTTTTAATTGATAGTTTACATCTACTATTTATTTACATAGATGCAAATTTTATAGATGTGTGCCTCTATCTACCAACAAGTCTATCTGAGTACTGTCTGCTTATTGTATTATTGCTTTTTCATGGTGCTTTTGCTTGACAGTGAGAAAGCAGTTTAATATCAAAACAGTAGAAAGAGATAACAGCAGTGTTTAGAAACTCCACTGTAAGATCAGGCAGTGTTATTTTTTAACAAGGTTAAAAGTGCAGAAAAGAGGCTGAAAAGAGGTACTGGATCTCAGGAATTGTTGTTATAGCCTCTTTCTGAAAGGAAAATGTTGTGTTTACTTTTCTAAAGAATTTGCGCCATACATGTACAGATAGTTATAGTACTTGACTGTTTGACAATCCAACTCAAAAGTTGCACAACGGATGTGAGATTTGTTCTCTTTCTTCCCTTGCACAAACTCTGATCATAATGATATCCCAGCACATTATTAGAAATCTTGTGAAGTTGTCACGTCCTCTGTGTGAATGATACGAGGTTAACCAGAAAAGCCTGTTAATTCTTAACTCATTGCCACTGTTCAGACTCGGTTGCAACCCATCAGAATTTGAGTTTGTTGATTTTTGCGTGAAAATATGTCAGTCACTTTTTGCATATAATTTGTTCTTGCTTGACATCACTTGCCCTAAATCCCAAATATGTCCAAACAACAAATGATGATCCATTTCAAGAGACTAGCTCTTCCCCTTCTCCTCCAGGTATTCAGGTGTTTTCCATTTTGCCTGTCTGCTCTCCGTTGTATATTAATTTTCTACTCCGGATTGCAGCCACAACATCCAGGAAAGGCACAGGCTGCTGCTGCTGCAGGGTGCACACACACAACGGCATGACAGCTCCCCAAAAGTGAAGCAGAAATTGACCAGCTGTTAGTTAGTAAGATCAACTTGATTCGATATGCCGCAATTGTGCATTGTGGGAAGCCGAAATCGTGATCACGATTAATATTTGATTAATTGTGCAGCCCTAAAATATGTTCATTACCTCATATCATGTCAGTGCATCAGTACAACCTGCAGCACTGTAATCATCACGTCTCAGCTGAGATAAAACACACCGGCGAAGTTCTCAACTTTCAACTTTTAAAACATTGAATCAAAGACATTACATAATCCAGCTGTCTTATTGAGTTCACCCTGATAAACAATTTTGCAGGTGCAGAAGAAGTAAAGACACAGGAGGAAGATGAAAAACACTATATATTCATTATAAAGTTTTCCATTGTTTGACACTGCTGTCATTATTATTATCATCATTTCTATTATCGCTGTCATTTTAGCAGCAGCAGCAGCCACAGCTGCATCATCATTATCATCAGAGTCACTAATAGCATCATCATTGTCTTCATCAGGTGAGTAAACAACTGTGATTACTGGGCACCACACAGCATAAATTCAGTAACTAGATCTGAAACCCAGATAGAACGCAACTCCATCCATTCGAGCATCTAGAAAGGGAAAGGGAAATCACTGGAGGCCTCAGACCAACCTCTGTAGTCCCACACTATCCTCTCCTGTCCAGGCAGCATCTCAGTGAGTTAGACTGAGTGGCCTTGCTCCAGCATGTTGAATAATGAATTAGAGGCTGATATCCTGTGACGGAGACTGGGAGAGAGCACTTCCTCCCTGGGCCAGAGTGGGGCTTGAATACCCGTGAATAATACATGGCCAAAAGTGGGTCTGGTGAAATGACTCAATACTGGGAGTCAAGTGCGAGATTATCTTTCCACGGTTATGAAAATATTGCAGCCTTCGTAACACAATAGGAGAAGTGAGAAGATCATCGTAAGAAGCAGGCTCACAGTTACTGCTCTGTGTGAACAATTTGTTATCAGGATGTTCTGAATACCTAAGTTGTTTGTGAAATGCCTGTCCAAAAGCATCACCGCTTCAGCTTTGTTTAGTCATGTATTGTAGAGAGTTCAACGTTTTATCCACCCAAACTAAAAACTACAGCAAGTCTGGCTTAAGTCTACTTGAAAAAAGAGAAATAACTATTTCTTTTCATTGAAAATGGACTAAGAAGCGTGTCTCTGTTCCGCATGGGAGAAGAAAATCTGCAGTCCTGCCTTATTTCCTTTTTTCCATGTTTCTTCATGGGATTCTGGTTACATGAACGTGGAAAACTAATAATCACAGCACCTGTCTTTTCAAACAAAAATAAATCCTCCCGGACAGAATTATGATATATTTAGTTATCTTTATGCAGTTGTCAATTTACACATTCAGAAATGGATTTTCGGCATCCCGCAAGACCAACCGGGGGCCCCTTGTCTCTCACTGGGCCAAGTCAGCCTCCAAGACAGCTGGAAACCACAGGCTCTAGCTCTGCCCCAGCTCTCCCTGCTAACCGCTAATCCATGTGTTTGATACATTAGACGTTCTGCTTGGCTTTGTTCTGCAGGGATGTACTGTCCCTTCTCCTGCCAAGTCTCCCTTCTTCCCTCGACTATCTCTCTCGCCTGTGCTCTCTCTTGCTCCTGCTGCAGTCCTGAGGATTACGCCTTAGTCCATGGGATTTATCTAATTGTGTTTAATTAGGGCTGGGTCAGGCCGGAGTCACAAAGCTCAGGCTGTTGGATTCGAAGAAGCAGATACTGTGGAGTAACCCCTCCAGATCTGAGGGTGGCAGGTGGGCCTGAGTAAGGTGAGAAACAGCCAGAAAGAGAGACGAAAGTGAGGATAAATAAATAGATTGAGAGTAAGGAGGAAGAGCGAGAGATAGAGGGCAGAGAGAGGTGGAAGAGAGGAATCAGTACAGCGACAACAGTGTCTGTGTTGAATTCCCCCAAGGAGAAATCGATTGCCACGCGCCTCGCTGTTCCCCAGACCTCTGCTCCTCCATGCTTCTCTCCATGACACCATGCTGTGGGGAGCCGTAACTCACTGTGCCCTTGGTCGAGGCTTAAGCGGATTGTGGGTCAGGAAGTCTTCCCTTTGGCATGATGCACTGTATCCCTGCTAAAATAAATTCTACACTGAAGAGCATTAACAGCAAGCGGCCTCTTGCTCTTGTCTGCTGAGGACTACCAAGGGCTTAAAGGAAGACAAAAGCACAGAGGGGGTGCAAAAGGAAAGCGCCGGTTTCTTTGATTTTCATCGAATAAAGAACTCCAAATCTACTGAGAGCATTTAACACTCACTATATCTGGGTTACTTGGACTCTATGAAGTCACATTATAGTCCTCTCATAATTCACCTAACAAGCCGTATACAGTGCATACATCTAATGTGGGAAAAAAAGCATGTCACCATTTCCTTGGTCCACTACATCACCCAGTGTAAGACTGATCTAAGATGTAACCATAGGAACTGAATCAAGCCCTTAATGACTCTCATCTCTCATCAAAGGAGACGCATACACATATTTTTTTCCCCCTATCCAATAATTCAGTGAAATGCTATTGATATTTGTACATACCACATATAAAAATTCAGCAATGCATCAAAGAAAAATGTTTATCCTTGTAAAGGAGCTGTCATGTTAAATCTCCCGAGCATTTTCTCCTGTTACAGACAAAATGAATCTGGTCGCCTCATAATGAGCCCCTTATTATGGCATTGTGTTTATGTTGGGCGAAACAAATTGTTATTCCTGTGGGGAGAGCTGGAAAAAAAAAATCCGTATGTAATTTGTGTACCACGGTATTGTCATCAGGAGTTACTGTAAAAGCGGGCGGCCTCTGAAATGTGAGCTGCTGACACACACAAACACACAAACACACACACACACACACACACACACACACACAAGTATGCAATAGCAAAGCCACACAAAAAGGAGTTCTGGGGCCCATAAAGGCATGCTGATGGAGCGGCAGTTGTAAATGAAATGTAATGAAACGCTGCTGCTTGCTGTTGTCTTGGTTCACTTCATCACATTGTGATCTAAGACTTTATGAGACAACCACCCCAACTGACAAATCTATATAGTGTTTTTTTTGCCTCCCTCTGTCTGTGCATGTGCGTAAATGGAAGTGCAAGAGGGATAAATGTTTGTTTATAATGTTCAAAATATTGGGAATCATTTTCAAGTTCAAGGTTTCGAAATCTGATAGGCATGTGTAGAAAAAAAGTCTATAACAGGACCAAGATATTCAGTCTCTACATAATGGCACATGTCAGTGCCCCCATTAAATAGAATTTCAGCACGCTAAATTGCTCAATCCAAATAACTGCCACAGACTAACCATAGTATATAACCCTTTGATTCCTTGATGTCCATCATGACCAGTGTGTTGATTCAGTGAGAGAGACAGATGGCCAGTTATAACCATTGCTATCAACCTCAAGTGACTCCAAAAGCTCCCACAATTACTCACTACCTCTTAATCACAATGACCCATAACAGTATCCAAGGCACTCCACCAGGCTCAGAAATGGTTCACTGTACAATTATTCAAATCACAGCTGAATAGGACCAATGGATGGAATTGTTGGAATTGAGTAATTATAGGGGCAGCCAGTAGTGGCTCAAAATGCCACAAGCTGAGCAATTAAGTAATAGCCATGTATCCACGGTAACCTTTCTGAAGTGAAGTAATATCTGTATAAGAAAGCTCCATCTGATCAGAGATAGAGAGCACAGATGACCGACATCTTTGTGACCAGGAGAACATCAAAGAAGAGGTTCAGCCAAGCCTGCTGTTATTGTTTTTATATAGATGAGTTAAAGATTATAGATACAAAATTCACTGCCACTCATAGTCGCACATGAGCACCAGCATCTCAGACCAAAATAAGACTTTCAGACTCCACTGAAGAAAAAATAGCAAGTTTACCTCACATATAATAATAAAAGACTTCAAATAGGGCACAAACTAAACAAAACTAACCAAACCCATCTTAAAATAATAAATAAAATAATCACTTTCACCAGGTAAGATGTGAAAATATTTGCAAAGCAGGCTGAAAATGGCAGCAATGTCATCCTTGAGGACAAACTTATCTGTCAAACGTACATATTTTTGCAACTGCCAGGCTCAGATTTTACTCTGACGACATTATGGAAAAGATCCCTGCAGATCTAGACCTTTTACTTAGAGTAAGATCATTTTTGTTTAACCAGAAACAGCCGTTGTAATGACATCTCTCACCACCAGACTCCATTGACAAAAATGCTAATTTTACTCTGCACATCATCATAACATTGCAACTTCTTGACAGAAACAGAATAAAACTTACCAAAGGTGTCCTTGTCAGTCACCAGCTCTGGTTTGATCGAAGTAAATCCTTAATTCACCAAGTTAGATGTCACTCATGTCTCACATGAAGGGGACTCACATGCACGAACATCTCCAGGTGCGTCTAATAAGCCACGCCCACTTCCGTATTCCTTAATGACATGACATTTTGACAGCTTTTTTTCTCCCCAACTTTATTTTAAAAAAAAATTCACACTGCTTCAGTAGCTTGGTAAATAGCAACATGGGACTCCGAATTTGATCAAATTCACTGTTTATCAGAGTGTTGAGTAAGGGGGATGTTAATTCTCAAGGACTATGAGTGAGACTAACAGTTTTCACAGAGGCTGTATAAGCTATGTGCAGCTTTGGTTGTGTCTGTGTTTTTCTTGTGGATGCTTTGTAAAACAAACAGCCAGCGGCAGTGCTGATACAGCAGGTTGTGAGCTGTAGTTTTCCTGGTAAACACACCGATGTCTCCGTCGCCGTCTCGTGTCCGGCCAGGTGTGTCTGGAGGGGCAGCCCGCCCTGCAGACACCCAGCCTGTCTGCTCTGCCTAGCTCAGAGCAGCGAAAAGCAAATGGTTGTTTGCTGCTATATTATAGTTCTAAATTAATGTATGATCCAATAACTATTAGTTATTAAATTAAAACAAACATTATTAAAATTGTACCAAACATTGTTTCCAAGGTGACTGGATATCTACAATATTAAGTCAGTTTTTAATATGCTTTATGACTACTTGAAAGAGCTACTAAGCATCACTGCTCTGAACAATCCCCTTTTTCTCAACTTGCCACCTGCATGTACCCTATCATAAAGAAGAAATGGGGAAACGTCAATGTGAGGTTTCATCACATGGAACCAGAGATGGAGAAACTGAATAAAACTTTATTATTTATCACAAGCTCGGCAGGATGAACTACTGAACACAATATATCCATTTGCATCATCCTAACAACTCAGTCCTCTGTCATCCCCAGCATTAACAATTGAGCTCTGTATATCAGCTCTGGTCAGCCCGTTTCAAATCTCTGCATCTTCAAAACGGGACACCACCGGATTTCATTCCTATTTTGGTTTCAGCCATTTTATAAAAGCAGATTAGATTACACCTTGGTTGTGCATTAGGTGATTTTAGTGTCCACATATGACAATAAATTTATGTAAATCATAACAACCAACAAATATCAGGATGAACTGAAAAAAAGAGTGTGGCCACACAACAACGTAGCAACTAAAAATTGGATCAAGGAGTGAAAATGGATGCACTGTTGTTTTCTTTACATAAGTCACCTCTGTAGACTGATACTATGAAGTATAGCTGCATTGTCCTGACTGCTTGAGGTAAAAGTGGGACACAGCCAGACTTAAATTAGAGAGAGGCACAGCAGTTGCATGTGTGCACATAACATTGAGGCTGGTTGCCTAGTCACAGCGGAACACAGCGCTGCATCCTGGTCCCAGAGAGTGGACTGGAGATGCTGACTCAGCCAAATCCCTCAGCTGCAGGCTGGAATTGGCCCCCAGGAGCACACTGTCTGACCCACATAACTCAACACTAGGTACAGTACACCAGCATACATTAAGTTTCGCAACACTTTACTTATAGTTAAACTAACACTTCTGGTGACATTATGTCCTCATGTAGCAGCTTTGATATGCTCTGTATGATCTATTTACGTTCTATTCTAGTTGAACGTTGCACAAACAAAATCATCTTGAACTATCTAAGGATAGAAACAAAATAACACGCTTGAATAGGCTGTCCTCATGTGAACCTATGAGGACATTAAGGGAGGCATAATCACCTTGTTTGTGCATCATCTTTGTGAAGCAGCATGCAGCTTAGTTAGTGATAGTAAGTCTCAGGTAGTTGGGTAAATGGGTTTTTTTTTTTTTTGCTCTCAGAGTAGGTATAAAATCCCACATTGGCCATATACTGGTCAATTACACATACCCAGCACACACACACAGACACAGACACACACACACAACGGACAGTCAGATGTCTGGTGGCCTGAGGCTTACTTGCCCTTGGCAACAGCGAGCGACCATCGCCTCCCATTAACCTCCTCCAAAGAGGGGGGAGAGAACTGCAAACAGACAAGAGCTGAAGACTTTATATTTAGAGGTGTGCTGCTGAGGCTCAGCTAGCTATCTGTTCAGTCTTTGGTCCACCTTGAGAGGCAGCGCTTGCAGGCTAGCAGTCAGTAACCTGGCAACAGGTTAGGTACTCTTCAGTGATTGTGTGCTTTTATATAAATATATATATATATATATATATATATACATACATATGCCTGTGCAACACAGTTGAGAAAGACAGGTATGTTCACTCACTCCTAGCAAAAATGCTGTCATATTTGGTTTGACCAATGCAAAACTGGAGGATGGGAAACTGGAGGTTAAATACTCGTGACAAAGGCGAGAGAAGGGGGAAATACAGAGGAAACTTGGGTTGTTGCATATACGAATGTGGCCTGTGATATTGAAGCTGTGGCCTAGATGAGCACTTTTACTTCGAGTAGGTTTTCAGATACGTGACGTTTTCATGCTCCCTCTGCTCCACTCTTCTGGTGGAAATACTATCCTTAACATTATTCAAGATCAACGCTTGTGTGAGAGCATGCTTTTGTCTGGGATTGATCTGTAGCACGGCCATTTATCATGCAGGTAGGTACAGCATGAGAACACTGGAGTTTGAGACTGGGATAAAGAAGGCACAGTCTTTTTCATACTTTTTTAATATATGGGATTCAAGCTCTATATGTATGTATACATTGAGTTTGCCAGATTTTATTTTCCTTTAACGATATCTCATTTGAACCTAAAGACATCAAACTGTGCCAAATGGTGACACATAATTTTCCACAGAGACACCACTTAATTAATGATTGCTTTTAGTCCATTTGTATTTTTGTTGAGCATGATTTGGGTAATTTCGTTCTGAAGGGCTTCCTTCCTTCCAATCAATAATTCAAGGTGGGTTTTGAGCAGTGACTAAACAGTAAACAGGATCCTGATCTATACAGCTAACATGACCTCCATTATGTTATCATGAATACATGAAGGTCATTGATTGGTGGGGAATCATTAGCAACTTTCAAGCTGATTCATGTTCTGTTTAATAGGCGACATG
The DNA here is from genome assembly GCA_028641955.1 of Protonibea diacanthus. Taxonomy (NCBI): domain Eukaryota; kingdom Metazoa; phylum Chordata; class Actinopteri; family Sciaenidae; genus Protonibea; species Protonibea diacanthus. The sequence goes on from CM053985.1 coordinate 20,922,479, forward strand.
ATTGTGAATGGAGAGGTAAGAAGATCAACTACAGCATCTAATCAATAACTGTAACCAAAGCTCACTAACCAAGTACAAGTAGTTCTGATGCTCATTCTTAAACTATTTTAAATAATAAACGATTAAAGATCAGACTGAACATACTGAGCAGATCCACATTTATGCTTATATGACTTAACCTGTTTCGTTTCTCTGTCTGAAGTATGAAAGTTTGTGTGTACTTTTCCACGCCAAATTTAATCAGAGCCCTTGAGGAAATGGTCATCTGGAGTGTGTAAAGGAAACTTTGTCTTAATTGTTAAAACTAACACTGTGCAACCTGTACTGTGTTCTCGCTGGGTTACAGTGGGCACAACGGCAGCTGGCTCTATTTTGTTGTCAAATACAGGAAGGCAGGGAGGAGAAAAACACCATGAACTTGTATCAGTAGCGAGAGAGAGGACACTTGGTATTATTAATAGTAACAGACCCATGACAGTGAACAGAGAGGAGCCTGTGTGAGCTGCCTTTTATTTCAACCACCCTCCCATATGCCCCACAGCCTCCCACTTCCCTCCACCCCAACATCTTATGAAATATGTACAAGGCAAACAGAGGTGGGGTTGATGCGCAGACCTTCCTCCTCTATGACTAACCGCTACACGTCCAGTACCATTACTTATTTATAAGGCATGCCGTGTAAGTGCCAGAGTGGCCTCGCTCGCTTCCCTCCACACCATAAGGGCACTTTCATAACACCCTGTTTACATTTCAACCACCAAGAGAGGAGTGATAACAAAAAAGGATCTCCAATTAGTTACAGTGTCCAGAGCATGGCGAGACACAGGCGGCTATGACGGTTCTGATAAATATTTGTAATGTGTCTTAGAGCCCATTGGTTTGTGCTGGTCATCATCCAAGGTTATTGGGGGAGATGAGTTGAATACTTTTCCATAGGGTCTCAATTGGATTTCAAACTACAGAGGAATAAGAAGTTTAAAAAACAATAAAGGCTTAGTCCTAAAAGAGCTGTTCAATGTACATTGCAATTACATTCAAGGACCAGACTTTGTGAGGGCTATTATGTTGTTCCTTATTGCTTTTGCCTTCTTTTTTCTGGCTATGTATGTCTTTAACAAAGGAGTAGATCATTGTTGCCAATTTCTATTTTTATGTTGCAGGGCCAGAACTATTACCAGGATTCAATATTATAACCACTGTGCATGGTTTAAAATCATTTTGCAACGGCATTCATTTCAGTCCATTTAATGATTTCAAACAGATGTACAGCACATTGAAAGCAATGATGGATGCTCAATAGCTGGATTAGATTCTCTTGATACACATGGATTGAATAATAATTAAAATCAATTCAGACAACATTATTATAGAAAAATCAATGAATACAGCAAAGCCTCTTGCATAGTGAATATATTGCAGATTTTTGGAGCATTGAAATTTGGCTTCTCAGGAAAAAAGAAGCACTCTTTGCCACTTGGATAGAAATAAGTGGGTGGATTCATTGTCAGTAAGTAAACAAAGCCGTGTGACAAGCCAATATCACCGCCGCCGCCACCACCACACACAGTTTTTGTAACAAGAATCAGATCAAATCTGGATTAAGAATAAAATGCCTGTGGCATTTTTACATGCACCTTCCAAATGTATGGATTGCAAGCTTTGCCAGGGTACATACTGACGGAAACTAACTGTATTCTGCTATACGGTATTATTTAGTCTGAGTGAACAATGAAGCTCAATGAATCTTTTCTTCAGACACTCATTGAAAATCAGGTCACAATCTCTAACATTTATCTTTTACCACTGCTAGAACCTGTCCCGCTGATGAAAACAACATTATGAAACTTGAAATATGAACAATTGCACAGAAACGAAGTCATTTTTAGAATATATTATAGGGTTAAATGTAGGCTGCTCAGGAATTTGTATAAAGAATGTCTTCAAGATAAAATTATACATGTTGTATAGTTATTGTACACACAAAGTATTCAGATCGCCGCTGTGTGTATTGTGAAAGCTAAGCATCCTCCCTCCCTCATGGCAATGTAGGTCATATTTTCCTCCAACTCTGCCTCTTGAGTGTCTCCACATGAGGCTAGCCCTGCCCCATCTCTGGATGCCACCAAACACAGAGCTGGCATTACCTCTAGGGACACACACACACACACACATTCCGACAGAAACAGTGCCAGGCAGACCTCAGACATGTTACCATACTGCACCACTGTCTGGGACCTCCATTGCCACTGTATCCCCAAACCACTATCCAGCGCCACGCCTCATAGATCCAGCCTCAGGCCAGGCCAGCCCTGCCCAGCTGTGTATGATCCAGTGCAGACCTGGCTGACACAAGTCCACTCTCCATCCACACCATCCATTCCATCCTTCTCCACATCTCCCACACCCTAATCTCTCTCATCACTTGTCTCTGGATGGACGGGGGCTTGGGATTGACGGCAGGCTTGTCGCCTCCGTCCTTGCCATCGCCATCTGCTTGGTGAGCCCAAGGAAAGCGAGAGGAACGGTTGCGTGCGTCTGCCAGCCAGCCAGCTAGTCTTGCCGAGGGCCGTTGTGTCCAAAAACGCTGTGCCGTGCCGCAGAACCTTAACTCACTGTCACAGGGCCGTCCAATGTGATTGATCTGGTCCATTTAGTCAGAGCAGCCAAGTCTGGAGGAGGCCTGGTCCTCCTGTAGCCCCTCCAGCCCCCTTCAGCCCACTCTAGCCCTGACATCCCAACTAGCACAACACAAACACTAGAGCCCTGCCAGCTGGCCCACAGGCTTGACATGCTCTGTCTGCTTTTTAGTTAACACGCCACAGGCCTAAAACCAGGCTTACATGGCCATCCACAGCTCAATCCTTCTGGCTGAAGTAATTGAACTGAATTGAATCATAGTAAATGTTCACATTGCAATATGCTTTCAGTTCACAATAATGTCATTTCGTTGGATTTTATCTTATTAACAGCAGATAATGTGAGATTCAGTAAATGCAGTTGCTCTGTGTTACCAAAGAAAAGCTTTAAAACTGCATTGATTCGCAAAGCAGAGACACATTGTGTTATTTCAACAAATGTTCTCAATAAATTAACATTTGACAGATGAAATGTAGTCGAGAGGAAATTAAAGAGGTCATCAGTACAGGTTTGTGTAGTTTTATTTTACATCTTCAATATTATTTCCTGTTCAGCATATTTATGTATCCCTGTTCCTTTTATTGGATGGTCGGTGCTCTGGCTTGGCTCATTCCAGAGAAGACATTTCATTGGTGTTTAGTTACTATGAAAATGAGTTCCCTAGACACAGAGGTCATGGCCACAGCCCTTCATCCAGTTGCTATTTGTGCTCTGTGTGTATTACATCACTTTGAAATCAGGCTAGTCCAAAGCATCGACTTCTCAATGCTCCCTTTTAACAAGCGGAGTGTTAGTCTTTGGGATTTACCCATTGCACGGCTTTACGGTTTTCCTTAAAATTCCGACCACATCACACAGACTTATTTTTCTTTTTAGACGTGTGACTGCTGAAGAGAAATCGATTCTCGAGCTGCTCCATTTCACTATATAAACAGAAAATGATTGTAGATTTAGCGTTAAAAGTCATGTAAGGTTTACTTGATTTGTTGATATAGATGTGACATTTAGCTGAAACAGACATTGCTTTAAAGCTTTAATTGTGAGCACTGAGGCAAGGCAAAGATACAGACCTTTTAGTTTCAGGCTGAGATTCAGAAGAGAAATTGACTCTACAGTACTGCATGTACGCTGAGTGTGTTGAAGAAACTCGGGGAAAGTTAGGAAAGTTGCATGTCCTATCACATTAATATTTAACAAGAGGAGAGCTTTCTCTCTTAAACTTTTCAACATCCGTTTGGTCACTGTGTTTTTCTCATCTCACAAAGCCATCTTCTCTCTCTGACTCTCTCTTTCCCCCTCTGTCTCTCTCTCTCACTTTCTATCGCTCACAGCCTGCTATTTCTGTATTAACGTTGCTGCACAAGGCAATATTTTGCATCATATACAGAGTAAAAGGACAAAGGAGAAAGGTGTGCAATATAAAGAGGTGCTGAACCCCCAGCTGGTTGTGTTGATCTGATATTTATTTAATTGAGACCAAATGTGCTTACTCAGTATTTTTTAATTTATGCGTAAAGAAAAATACATTTTTCCTGAATACAATAGTTTACATAGAGCGGGTCAATAATTCTAATTTCCATGGTCCTCTACCAGAATTTGAAGTCACACTATGGTATGACAACCTAAGCAAACTCCCTGTCTGACTGAAGCAGTTGGAGCGCTTGTCTGTGAGCTGTCCAAGGACCACCATGGGAACTTTACTAGAGGGGTTGGCTGGAAAGATTGTGGGAGTGCAGTGACAGTTGGGGGACTTTTCTCATGTGAAAGGACCCAGCTATCCAGTAGAAAAACACACCACTACAAACAAAGAGCATCCGTGACCTGATAATGAGGCACTCTGAGTTTGATCATTTTAAAAAGTAGTGGCAGTTCCCCAATTTTTTTTTTTTCTTGCCGTCTCCACATTCGTAATCGCAGCCAGGTTAATTAAAGAATTCTTTTCTTAATTCCCCAGAATATAATCATGACAGTTTTACAAGCAGCAAGGTAATATGATCTCATATTTTTGTTCGGTGCTGCTAACCGTGTTGCAAAGTAGTTTTAAGCGTGTCTCCAATGGTGACATCTCATCATGGCGCAGTATGAAATGGTCCTGAAGTTGAATGAGACTCAAACAAAAGCGTGAGGGAATTAGTACATGCGAGGCACATTTCCAGAAAGTGTTTATGTTCTTCTTAAAGCCTTTCTCTGGCAGAAGCGATTACATGAACGTCTCCTACTTATTTGTTTTCATCTGAACGTTTGGCTGAGGGGTTTATCCATCTTGACAAGCACATAATATGGCTTTTGGTGCTGTGAGGGAGAAAATGAGAGAGATCGGAGGAGAGAGAGAGAGAGAGGGAGAGAGGGGAGGAAATGTGAAAGTTAAAACAGAGGCTCTATAGTGGGGTTTTATCACTTGTCTTGCTCTTCCCTTCCTCTCTTTAACAACATGCTTAACCCCCCAAAGATGTGTTGAAAGATCACAATAATCCCCTCGAAATGACATTAGTCCTCACTCTCCTCTTTGAGTAGGTGGAATGTATCTGAGCCAAATTACTGAAGACACTCTAGGGTGTTGGGAACGATGTGATAAACACATAAAGTTCCCAATGTAATTTGATTAAGACTAAAAAGTATAAATATGGTGTCTGCTCAGCATTCCATGCTAAGCCAATTAGAAGCTCTACAGTAAATGAATTTTGGTCCATGTGATAGTTTGACTTGAGTTCAGTGGAAAGGTATCCTATGAAATATTTACTATGTTTAACTTTCCATCCTTCCTCTATTGGTCACTATAATATCTGAAGAAGAAGCCTTGAAAACACAGCAGCATTAAACTGGTTATTACTGGAGAAAAACTGCTGACACAGGCTGAATGTAATTGATGAGACTGGATCAAGACACTATCAAAGTCCCATTCTGATGCTATGTTGTATTCTGTAATGTTACCCACCAACCAAAACCGCTGTAGTGAAAGACTAGGACAGAACATTTGCTATGTAGAAGGACAAAAAAGGAAAATACATAAGATTGTCTGGTTGGATTGTCCTATAACATACTGTCTCAACCACAGGGCCACTACTTGAAGCAAACTTCAAAACAGAGCATTACAGAACGTGGACCTCTCCCTCCACCAATGGTGCATTTGAACATTGCAGAAAGAGCACCAAAGTGCTTATTTCTACTCCATCAAATGGGGAGCCTGGGAGGCTGGATTGGAGCGCTCAGCAACTAAAATTGCTGCCAAGATGTGCCGCTGACTTTTCAACCAGCTTTCAGTTACAACAGTATAATACAAAAGTTGAGAGGAGGGGCCTCTCTGTTCTTTCTCTCTATGGGGGTATTTATTGTAAAGACTTGACCAGTTTCATGTGTTTTACTCTTTGTTCTATCTATCTATCTATCTATCTATCTATCTATCTATCTATCTATCTATCTATCTATCTATCTATCTATCTATCTATCTATAGATAGAACTTGTGTTGTGTTGTATCCTACTGGTGTATGCATATGTCTGACAGTGTTTTTGCAGCCCATATAGCTCTGGCTGTCTGTTTGCCGATCCACTTCCCCTGGTGTGTGAAGTGTTGGATAATTAGCTGCCTTATCAGCCTGGGACACGGGCAGTCTCCTCTCCACTGACAGGTCATGGAGCCCAGGACCAGCGGGAGGTTGAAGAAAAGGAGGAGGTGGGATGATAAGGCCACAGGAGGAGAGACAAGAAGGAGGAGAGAGAGAGCGAGAGAGAGAGGGAGAGAGGGAGAGAGGGAAAGAGGGAGAAGAAGCTGAAACGGGGAGAGGGGGAGGGGGCAGAGAGGCAGACAAAACCTGAAAGAGAGAAATGGGATGAGGAGCCAGACAGAGGAGTAGACAGAGAGATGGAGCAGTTAAAAAGGGGGAGACAGTTAGGCCCCGCAAGGACAGAGCAGCTGCTCCGGCCTATCAGCTCTTCCACGAGACCTCGGCACTCATTAGCATAAATTCGAATGACAAATGTGGCCCGCTTTGGCAAAGACTAATTAATTCACGGAGGGGGGAAACTCACCAGAGTAAGAATTCAAATCATTCAATGCCACAGGCCTGTACAAGTGTTAAGAGGGAGCGTGTTGAGCTTCATTGTGTTTTGGAATTACTACAGTTGCTTTACATGTCCTGAAAAGGTTACGGCTTTCATTTTGGTGTTTGAGTCATGTTTGTTTTTTTGTTTATACATTTTGTCAGTGTTCAGTATGAGCACTCGAATTTCGGTGAAGTTTGTGAAGGTAAAATGTTGCTTTTTAAAAATATATATATTCCATATTTCCACGGTGTGTGTTTGTGTGGGTGGGTGTGTGATTAGGTTGATTAGACTGATAGGTTGTGTTCAGAATATTTTCACACACACTCAGGCGAACACATTCAGGACTTCATGATTTATAAGAGGGAACAATGGACTGGAAAAGATTGCTTCGCTCTGAAGTGACGGCAGGCTGTGCGGCCTGGGGAACGCAGGGAAAGGATAAGTGCTCCCCCTTGTGTTCAGCACACATACTTCTAAAAAAAAACGTCTCAATCTGGTTTCATAAACTGTGATCATGCTCTGTAGGACAGTGTAACTCTAGGTCACATAAAAATGATATTGTACTCTGTCACTATGGATACCTGAACAAAGTTTTACACATCATCATATCGGCCTCTTTGTTTCTTCTGAGCACAGGGAGCATTACCTCATTTCGTCCTCTGTCCGCCTGTCTGAAAAAAGAGGCGAAGCCTGCCAATGAAACGTCTGTCTCCTCAACTTTTGTTAACAAGCCGATCGTTCTCAGGGGATTTGTATAAATTTAATCAATCCAGCATGTTGGCAAGTGACACCAACTGCCGTGGGGGGCCTAAATGATCCATTTGAATGAGATTATAAAGTATCTGCTTCATGCCCCAGCTCGTGTTACCCCTCAGTCCTCTTTGTTTTCCACTTTGCAGCAGGTTTAACTCATCAAGTCCAGGTGTTCCTACAACAGCGAATGTGTGTGTGTGTGTGTGTGTGTGTGTGTGTGTGTGTGTGAGTGCCTATAACTGAGTGTGTGTGTGAAGAGAGTGTCTCAGTCTCTCACCCTCTCTTGCTCTGTCTGTCTCACTCTCTCTACCTCCTCACTTCTCTGTCTTTTCTTTCCTTCTTCTCCCTACCAGCACAGCCAGGTGCAACCGTTTTCCTTACCAAATCCCTTGTTAAAGACCCCACAACGGTTGCCCAAAAGCGCTAAACCAGGCTCTTCCTGCACCATAATTACATCAAAACAGAACATGTTGTGCAGTGAGAGGACTATTTATACATCCACATTGAGAGCCAGTTTTCTCTCTTTCTGCTTTCAAGGAACATCCTTCTGCGACTACTGTGTGTGCGTGTGGGTGCTCGGGGAGTAAATGGGTGGTGGTTGGCGGGGGAAGTGTGATTCTCCAGGTGGCACACAGGGGCCCCAGTTGCTGCTGCCCATTACCAATTACCCCAAGACTCCTACACCTGTGAAACGCATTATATCTTGACCAAAACACTGAAAGTAGGTGGTTCTCTTTTTGTCTGACAGTGGTGGACAGCTAAAGCGATTTGAAGGCAATGCTATAACCAACTGTTGGTTCAAAAGGGATCATTCAGGCAAAGCCACAACTATTATGGGCCTACTATTCATATCTTTGCATGAGGCCATCACAATTTCCATGCTAGCTCTGTATGTAATATGATTGCTCTCTGGTTTAAACTACAGAATGGTCTTTGTTGGACAGATCTTATAATTGTGCAATGTTCCAGGCTCTGATGGGCAATTACACTGTAGGCCCAGTCATTTATTTATTTAATACTGTCGCTACCATGGCAATGACGTTTGTCTCATTCATGCTAACATGCTGTCATTTAGCATTTCATTTTACTTCCCAAATCGCCACATTTGCAGACAGACTTTTGTCAGCGCTGTAGTGAGTAAGGCATCATCGTGTCAACAAAGGAAGACATTTTTCCACATATAAGCTCAGTGACCAAGTTGGAAAACTCAGTGACTGTTTTAAATGTCTGTTTGTGCGTGTCTGTGTGTGTGCGTAGATGAGGAAAGATAATGTTAAGCCAATAGAAATATGTTGTGATAGATGGTCATGGTGAAATAACCGCTGTATGCCATGTAAGGAGCTGGTCAGTCTAAGTGATAGTTATGGTCTTATGGGTTGGGAGCTTGACCTGAGGTTTAACAACACCAGGAAAACACTACAACACAAAGCAATGTCTCAATGGCAAAAGTGCACAAATATGGATCTGCAACTACAACAGATACATTATGACAGATGAGCTTAACTGATCAGCAGATTGAGAAACTGCATCTGGAGCTGTTAAAACTTTGTGAATAAATACATTTAAATACACACTCACTGTCTATATATTACATCATAATCTGACAGATGAATCTGTGTATTGCAAGAAGTTACAAATCCATCCATCAATTCTTACGTGACAAAATATTATTCACAGACAGCCCTCTTTGATGTAGGGGAAAAGTCTTCTGCAGGGTGTACATGTACAAACGCAGCCAAGAAATTCAATGCACCCACACTCACCCTATCAACTTCAGAGTGTCATGACCAGTAGCTTTGATAGGTTATCCACTGAGGGGACTTGCACATCACCGATAAGCCTGGAGAGCCTCAGTGACGATAGAGATACCGTATAGCAGCCTCCAAAACTCTTGGCTAGTAAAATTAATTGACATCGAAACTTCAAAAATCAGCCACGTTAACGTTCCTGTGTCGCAATCACTGTTGACTGTCAAGATATTGTTATTTGGTTATGCAACTAGTCATTATTATACACAATAATAACAATTTTAGACAGATGCACACAGTTTAGTGGGAGCCTTTGTCCCATATTCTCTCCTGATGCATTACAAATACATTTTTTCTCAACTATTACTTGGTCTTTACTTGGTTTACTTGTTTACACAGCATTTTACACAAATATATATATACTTCTTTATGTGGCTACCTCATGAAGCTAATTTGGCTATTTAGAAGTATCTAAAATACTTAGTTAGATATATTAATGTCTTCAGTGTTACTCTACAATGTAGAAAGTAACAAAAATAACTGAAATAATTTGTGCAACTTTTTAAAGTCAGTTGTTCTTTAAACTTTTTTGCTTCTTTTTTACACAGACGCTGAAAAATCTGAAGCTCTGTGTCCACTGAGGGCAGCTCCAATCTGATCATCTTAAAATAATGAAATTTGCACTCACTTAGACTAAGGTATGACTGTTGCTACACCTTGCAATACCCTGCCGACGCACATGGAGCAGAGAGGAAGGGAGTGGAGGAATCATGGGAGGAAATGGTTTCATGGCTGAGCTGACTGTTTGAATTAGTGTATCTGAAATGGGCATCGTCTGCTAGCACTCTGACATGGTGTTGCTCTCGCCTTTGGCATGCATCCATCCCTTCAGACTGACACACATGCACACATGCACATAGTCACACATACAGCCATACACAGACACACGTGCACACACACACACACACACACACACACAGATACACACATAGTGCATTTAGCTTGCCTTCCTCCGACCTCCCCGCTGTGTCTGACACAGCACCCATGATCCTTTGCCTCGCGGGCTCTGAGCTGTCAGAGTGACAGGGCATGAGGAGGTTGACATGTGACACTGTGAGACAGGATCAAATGTGTCATCATCTCCTCAAACAAAGAAACAAAGAGATCAGGAACTCGAAGCTAATTTTTGTCAGTAATATCACAGCCGGGTTTAAGTTTTTTATCTAATTTAATTCTGTCAGTTTCAACTATGATTTAACTCTTTTAATCTTTAGGCGAATGTAACGGAGGGTATGTTATGGCTTCTTTTTTTTTCATTTATTTTTTACTGCTTGGATTTCAAAAAGATATGGCTGAGCCAAAGGAATGAACAGGGTGTAATCCAATAAACATTAAAGACTGGAGACATTTTGAATTTGTCCATCTTTGCAAATGTTATTTTCATATGTCCTATTTCAGGTCACAGTTTTCAAAAGACCTGAATATAAGCAAATGGTTTTGTTGGTGAAATCAAAGAAAAACTATTCAATAGGTCAAAACGGAGAACTTAAGCTCAATTTTTATGTGATCTGAGCAAGGTGAGGTGTTAAATTTAGACTGGGCTAAAACCTCATAAGATTACTGCAGTTATCCTCTACTATACTCTCTTGTGTCTGACAAGCTGTCGTCAGGTAGAGCACATACAGTGTGAACAAACACACACACTCACACACACAAAGCTGTCCAGGTCTCACTAGCTTAGTCAATCTGTCCTGGGCTGTCCAGGCCTCTGCTGTGCTTGTAGACCACACATCAGCCCTTTATTGTTCCTTCCACTGTGGTAATGGAAACAGAGTCAATGTGGCACGGAGGGGGAGGAAGTGGTGGCCAAGGGCTGTGGGGGCCTGGGCCTTGCATGGCCCCTCCATGGTTGGCATCTTTTTACTCACACACACACACACACACTCATTCACACATACACATTACTGCACACAACCTGTGTTTCTCTCGCTCTCTGGATTTGACACACACATATACACCATTATGAGGGAGCTCGGCAAGCCACACTGTAGTGAAAACACACACCGCCCCTGCATCCCTTCAAATGGTAGGAAATCCTGGACATGGCGAGCACATTTAGAAAAATACTTGAGGTTTTGGAGAAATTGGGATCACCTCATCTCGGAGTAACGTGATGCTGGTTATATTAAAAAATGAAGGGGTGCCCATATGGAAGCCATCGTAGACTTCGTGCATGCACGTACAAATCAAAGGAACTCCATCCCAGCTGCTAATGAGGGTGACCGTGACGTTTTTATGTTGTTATCCTACTGTGTGGCTTAGGTAATGGCTGTATAGGATGGGAGGCTTCATCCACACACGCACAGGGGGGTCCGGGCGGTATTGTTACAGCCTAAACACATTTTTATGGTCTTTTTAGCCTTTGAATTATAGTATCAGCTCTACACATGGCAGGTAGGGTTTAGTGGTTGGTTAGCATGCTGGATTTATTTACTTTAAATGTCTCACAGCAGCCAAACTGACACAGGAGGACTGGTGCTCTGTTTACAGTGAAACAGCAAACACCAGGGGTTCATCTGACCAAAGCAGAACGGAATAGAATAGAAGATAGGCTTTAATTTGCATCCTGCACAGGCCTTGTAAAATTTAAACCGAACTTTTGTATCCCTCAAATGCTCCAGTGTGGCTTTCACATTTTCTAATTGATCTGTGTGAACAAAGAGATGTTAGATGCTGTGGTATTAATCATCCGAGTGCTGCCCCTTGTTGCTGTTAGTACGTGTGTGCGTGTGAAAGATATTGTGCGTGCATGCTTGAGTCTGTATATTTGTGCATCTGTGTGTGTACTTGCATGCTCATGTGCTATCAGTCTTGGTCAGGTTCCCGCCTGGGTGTGTTAAGGTTTGTCTCCCTGTGTTGTTGCAGCCTGTGTAATCATGGTATTAATTATTAGCTGTTTGCTCTCCATCATCCCCCTCCCCTGGGGCGGGCACCGTGCCTGGGCTGCCAAGGGCTGGCTCTGGGTGTCTCATCCACTATAAATCTGCACAGTTAAACATCACAATCATTGGAGCAGCAGCGCGAAGCACCAAGTTTTTGTACACGTCTTATTGCAGAGGGTAAAAAATGGGAATAGGTTAGGTTAGTTGCATTTTTTTATTTGCATTTAAACAAACGCTTTTCTTTGTTATTGTTGTGATAAGTTTTTTGCAGCTACATAAAAAAGATGCCGTGTTTCTTTCTGCGCATCAAAGCCACGCTCATAGCCTGAAATCATGTAGTTCAGCCAAGAAATAAACAATGTGTCCCCATGGGCTTAGCCTAAATGGTGTGAGAAAAGATGTCTCACTTTATCCTGCTTAATGTCCTCAGGCCAGGCTGTGAATTAGTCTCAACTCTATCTGATCTCATATGTGTCCTTTTCACGCACTGCCGCTGGCATATCCCCATCACTCACTAACACACACACACACACACACACACACACACACACACACACACACACACACACACTTATGTACATTTGTCTCCCTCAAATGCCACCATCGGCATCGCTCCTTCAGAGGTACTTGTGAACTGAATTGTCTGAGAGAAAGTCACAGCATCTGGCAGTGATTGTGGTGCCACAGGCAGTGTGTGTGAAACCCAGAGCGTGTGTGTGTGTGTGTGTGTGTGTGAGTCACCAGGAGGACAGGGGCTTTTACCCCTGCTAGTCTTTAGTTTAAGGGACAGCTCACCCCATTACTGGCCACCAGGACCTTATTTACCGTATGTTTACATGTTGACTGGTGACTCTAGAAAATAATTTAGTCTTCAGTTTGAGGTCATGATTTACTTTGACAATATTTCACGATTCTTCATATAATTTTTACCATTATAAAAAAATATGAAAATGTGTACATGCACAAGCAATCCAAAACATTTAAAGTAATTTACTGGATTGAAAGCAATTTAGAAAATCTTAAGATTAAACCTTATTATCCACCATTTATCTTGGCCAATTTTTCTTTAGTTGCCTTTCAGCGGCCACCACAGCCTCTGTCATGTTTCCCATTTATTTCAAATTCAATGATAGTCATAAAGACCAGAAAAGATCATTTTAGCAAAACACATTTTACGTCAATTTACTGAATGGAAACATAAATGATCGGTATGGACAAAAATCCAATAAACCTAACCCAGAGAGAAAGATATTTCTTCTGGAACCACAGCAGAGTTAATAAAAATCACTTATGGTTTTCAGAGAAACAACAGCATTTCATTGTCCAGGATAACGTTTTGAAGATGAGGTAACAGATTTGGACGTGCCTGTTGCTAAATTCAAAGCATTAGATATTTTTTTTTCATCTCAGGAATCAGGAAAATAAAGCATTTGTACAGAGTTTGTTGCATTAATTAACAACTACCAATGTTCCCCTGTGGTTTCCAACCACTTTGAAGATTCCTTCACAATAGACGGAGAGACTTAACCATTTACGAACTGAAGGAGAAAAAAAATCTCTCTGATTGGATCACAATGCCACATGTTGGCTGATTGCAAGCGCAGGAATTGTATCGTAAAAGCAAAAACCGCCTCTTGGGAATCATGTCAGGAAAAATCCCAGAGAGGAAATGCTGCCAACTGGTCTTCACCAATGACTGGTAAAAGGAGATTTTTTTTTTTTTTAAATCCATTTTTACTTTTTTTTTGCTTCAAGACAGAGAGATGTACTAATCCTCTGTTCATTGTTAGGGTTGTGTGGGACTGGCCGAGGGAAATAGCTTTTTGATGGCAATGGAGGGGAAAGGGAGCTTTGCCAAAGAGGGCTTCAGAAGTTAATGGGCCGGTTTCTATGCTGACAGTAAAATCTTGGCTGGAGCCATCAGGAGCTTCCGAGGCGTTATCTTCTTCAGCGGTTTTGAAGATTATTTTTAAAGGGAAAACAGAAAATGACAATGTCAAGAACAAGAGAGATGTCTAAAAGCAAAGGTTTAATCAAGACTTACACCAGATGGAATTATCTCCTAGCTAAAGCTGATTTATGTTGAGGAAGCATAATAGTTTAGAGAAATTCTTCCCAGATAACAGTTGTAGCCTTGAGATCGTCTTGCAAGCAAACAGCATCAGTGGTGGATTCAAATTTTGATACACTAAGGGTTGCAATGGAGTTTCTATTGCCGATGGGTAATGTTTGATCCAATGGATGAAATATTGCCTGTGGTAACTGTTGCCCTGCAAAACAAAGAGCCAAAAAAAATGAGACCCATTTTCTCAGTGAGTGCTCTTACAGACAGGTGCTTACAAATGCTGATCTTTATTTCAGCAAGGGAAGAAGAAAAACAGGAGCTTCTTAAGTATTTTAAGAATAACACTGCATGCCTGAGCGCTGCCAAACCTTTACGAAGCAGAGCACTGTGGGTGCTGTGAGTTTCATAGCACTTTGGAGTGGGGAAGATCCAAATGGGCAGTCCTCTGGCACAAATATTGGTAAGGTACCCTGAAGCCTTGAGGACAGATGGGGTGATCCTGGCCTTCATGTTTCCCTTTTGCAGAACAATGAGCCAAAAAGAAAACAACTCCCATTCGCTCACACTTGCACACAGGTGCTTGCAGCTACGCTAAAGAAGGGAGGCTGAACACGGAGTTATGAGACTGCTGTGGTAAGACTTTTGTCTCCTGTAAACTGACACCTCTCCCAAACACATAATTAATCACAAAAAGTTGCAGCAAACTATTAGTTAGACGATGACAGGCAGGGGTTGAGGAGTGGCAAGGAGAAGGAGGTTGCTTCCGAAACGGGGGCTTAGAATAGTGGGCGTCTGCGGTTGTGTGTTTCACGTGTGCACGTGTGCATACATTTTTTGTGCATCTGCGCTTATCCTCCCCTCCATGTATCTCAGGGTTTTGGCAGAATCTACTTCCGAGCAGAAACCCAGCCAATAAGCCACGAGCCATCAGCAGCCAGGTCAGATTAGGTGTCTGTCGTTGGCCTTTGTGCTGATAACACTACAATGAGTGGCACTTCCCTACCGCCACTTCACCTCAGCCGTCCCACACTTGTCAGTCCTCCACCGGTCAGATAGAGTCTGTCAGTTAAATAAGAGATAAAGGGAAAGCCAGGGGGAGGGAAGAGGGGTCTTGTATGTTAGTTTAGCACCCCAGTTGAAGGGTTTTTGTTACTGATGAGGGTCACAGAAGGAAGGAACAGCCTAAAGACAAACGGGAAGGGGAAGGGAAAGTTGACTGGCACGTTAGCCGGTGTCTCCCTATCACTCTGCTTAATCTGAAGAGACAAGGGATCACTTGAGTTGTGGGGATGACCATGAGAACGGGGATATGGCGAAGCGAGAGAAGGGGGGACACAACTGTCGAGACCAATTTGCCTTCACATTCTCTGAGCACAGATGTCCTCTTCCTCTCAATTTAAGACTTACTCTATGGCTGCGCTATCTTTCTCATGCACACCAATGTAAAATGATATACATTAGTGTTCAAAGATTAATGTTAAGTTTTCCCTCTTTTCTTCTTGTGTAACTTAAATTAAGTTTTTTTTTTTTTCAATCTCTCAATCTTGCTCATTTGGGCTTTCACGGTCTTCTCCTTGCAACCCAATTAGTATTTCATAAGAGGCTCATCACCTTTTCACACATATCACTGATGATTAGCCTTCTGGGATAACCTCAACAGAATAGTCTCCTGGATAGATTTAGTCAGTCTGTCAACAGACATCAGTTCAGGCAGGATGAGACCCATGTCAAACATTACCTCTCTATTTCAGAACAGTGGCGCATCTGCCAAACACTGTTATTGAACTGGCATTACAAGAGCGTAACCTAGCCCCCCCCCCCATAAATATTAAAGGTGTATGGTTAAGAAATATTAATGTCATATTCAATCAATCATTATTACCCTAGGGGAAAATCCTGTTTGAGGTGTAGCAGCATTAGCAATTTTTAGCTTTGGAAATGTCTGGATATCCCACTTCTAAAACGTGTGCAATAATGAGCCTCTTCTCTGCTTGTCAAAATATTTTGCCTTTTGTCCTGAGGAATCTGTTCATTTCAGTGAGATTTCTCTCAATAAGGGTGTCACTGACAAATTGGAAAAGGCAATGTCTCCACCTACGGGTGCAAATAAAGGACTACAAGTCACAACTTTTTTTTTTAAAGTATAATAAGAGAAATACAGTGTGTTATTGAAATCAGGTTTACTTGTAAAAGAAAAAGTTTTACTGAAGATCTAATGATTTATCCTCTTCAAATAATAATTTTCTTAAATGAGACAAATGTGTCCTACCAGAAATCACCTGTCCATGATTACTTCACTGTTAGTTATAAGTTTTGTGCCTGTGGCATGTCATCTCTGTGTTATGAATGTATTTACGTATTATACGTATATGTATTTATTACTTTTCATTTGCATTATTTAAAAGTAGTCAAAATCTTATTTATCATTTATTTTGTACAACCTAAGAATCCCTGCAAAATGTCAGAAGAGACGTGTTACTGAGAAACACTGTGCTTCCCTTAAAATGAATGAAAGAATGAAGAAATGAAGAAAAGAATGAAGGAAACTAATTTTCCTTTTAGCATTATCATAAATTTAAAACACACCCATGAACATGACGACATATTAGCAATGCAATAATGTGGAAACTGTGAAGAATAACACAGGAGACAAACATTTTAAAGCAGTTTGAGTTTGTAGATGCTATATATTTGTCAGTTTGGAGTAAATACAAAGAACATACATACCACCAAACAAGCATACAACATACAAACGTACAAGCCAAGTATAGAAAAAGAGAAGATCTTTGACTTTTTTTATACATTCTTATATACACTGTAGAGTATTAAGATATTACAGAAGATTAAAATTGGAAAGATGTTTTTTTTTATGTGATCTCGGCGTTGACATAAGACTTTAAATTCTCAAAATTAAGATGAGACAAAAAATGTATGGAAGGACATCACCATGTGAACAAGATACAGCCCATCTTAAAGAGATGATGATAGAGAAATACATGTGTCAATACAGTGCCTTTTTCCTCTGCTTGTTTCTCTTTTTGTTATGTTGCTGCTCTGGTTTGGATAATTAAAATGTGCTGTGAGACTGTCAGTAACAAATACAGTGCTACTAAATAATTCAGGAAATACAGGAAGGTGATTATAAGATGATGTCTGATACATGTATCTTGATTATATATACCAGTCAAGAGCAGTAAATTATTTTTTTTTTAGCAATGTAACACACAAAGCAAACGGTGAGCAGAATGGAATGCTTGTTATATGTGCGGATCAAAAAGACGACTATACACTATAAAAAAAATCTGTTTGTGTTTCGTACAAGAAAAGCAGGTTTGTGATCATTTGTCACAGTGATCTGATCCCTTCCACCAACATTCCTGCTGTATCTCATAAGGAAATAAGTTATTTTGGTCCAGAAAAAAGGTCTCTGCTATTTTATCCAAGAAGTCGAGGCTGGGTAATTTCTGCATACATGTAAGAATATTTAGTTTTTCACGCTTTTCTTTATGCTTTCTACAAAATAGAGAGTACAAAGTTTCAGTGGGAGGATTAAGGTAAAAACATGAACAAACGTGAGGGGAGATGGTGTCCCTGAGTGTGTGTGTGTGTACTGTATGTGTGTATCTGTGTATGTGTGGTAGTGCGTCTCTGCCTTCCTATATGGTCTCCACATAATTGGCAGGGAACAAGCCTTGACGGCCATCTTTGCTCCACCCCCTCCACCAGGCTTTGTCCACCGTTTCCACGTCCTTGATGATGTCACCGGGTTCAAAGGAGATCTCAGATTCATCCTCTGTGGGAACCGCAAGATAACATGGTGAAGACCCACTAATCACAGTGTAATTACTGTAAAGTGGAGGCACTTTATGTGCACATGCGTGGCGATTATCCTCTAAATGGCAGCTTACCTGCTTGGTAGTCATACAGAGCTCGGACGCACATTTGTCGTTCGGCTAAAACCTGAAGTGGAAAGAAAAATGGAGTCAAAGAAAGGCAGCAATCATGAAGCACACAATGTGTTTGATTAAAATTCACAAAAGAGAAAACTGAAATACTCTCATGGAAATCTTCATATGCAACTGATTTTTTACACCTACAAATCAATGAAAAGACTAAAACCATCAACGAACTGATCTTATTAACCAAGGCCTAATATATCTTATTCCTTTGTGCCATAGACCTCAGTTGTTGTCCAAATAACAAATCACTGAGCAATGCCTTTACCCCGAGGTACATGCTCTTGCATCACGATAAACAAGGGTATTGTACATACACGGTCCTCCTGCCATAAATAGTCAGTAGTAAACCAAATGTCTATTAATCCACAGGAGAAAATAGTCCTTAGTAAATGCATGACAAACATCTATTTGATTAACATTTTCTGAAAACTACCGTACCCAGAAAATTAGATTATGAAAAATTCAAAAAATTAATGAGCCTTTTTTAAAAATAAAACATGTTTCTGGCTCATTTTTAAAGATCTACATCTTCATTATGAACCAGTGGACTGAGTGCAGACAGACAGGGCAGGGAAGTATTGAAAGACACACTGCTGGTTGTGGTAAATGTTTTAATTTAGAACAGCTTTTAATTTAGAACAGATTTCCAGTTTTGGACTAACAGGCTTTGCAGAAGACACTGCACAAGTGTAATAGGTGTTTGTTTGATACAGTACCTCTTGTCCATTTTCTGAGATCTCCTGCTCCTCATCCTCAATGACTTCATCCTCTTCTGCCTTGCCATGAAGATCGTAGCACCCAGTCATCTCCAGCGAGCTGAGGTCTGTGTCAGATGGACTCAAAGATCGCTCTGTCGAGGAAAAACATTCATCACAGTCCAACCGGCATAAAAAATGAATGCATTGATGTAAAATCACTGAGTAATCCTACATTGTACATAATATAATAACTGTTACTGATCTGTTGCCAAACCTATGCCGTTCTGTTCCTGTGTGTCCTCTCCATTTGTGATGCCATTGGTTGACGGGACGACACTCTCGTGTTTGATTTCTTGACAAATTGGTTCAGTATCTGAAAGAATGATTTGATTATAATCTTTCATCATTGTGTGCCATATTATTTTTAATATCTTTTCATTGTATTATTATAATGTCATTTTGACTTTAAGAAGTATGTTAATTAAAATAGTGATACTGTGTATAAAAAGAACAAGAGAGCTACCTATGACTGCTACTTCAACAGGCTCAGCAGGGGCCAGACTGTCTTCTGATTGGTCATTCTCCTCTCCATCTTCCTTTTCCTCTTCTTCCTCCTCCACCACCTCCACTGGCTCCTCTAGTGATGCTGGCTCATTGTCCTGTTTTAGTTCCTCCTCCTTCTCCTCCTCCTCCTCCTCCTCCTCTTCCTCCTTATCCATCTCTTGCACCTCATTCTCCTCTTTCTTGTCCTCCTCTTCCTCTTCCTCCTTGTCAATCTCCTGCACCTCGTTCTCCTCCTTTTTGTCCTCCTCCTCTTCCTCCTCTTCCTCCTTTTCCTTCTCCTGCTCCACCATCGCCTCCTTCTCGTCCTCCTCCTCCTCCTTGTCCTGCTCCTTCTCCTCCTTCACTTCTTTCTCCTCCTCCTCCTCCTCCTCATCTTGCTCCTGCTCCTCTTCCTCAGTCTGAACTAGTTCTGCAGTAACAGCACAAAGCTGTGGTTGTGTTTCAGCCATATCTTCCTCGTGCTCCTCCGCTTCCTCTTCCTCATCCTCCTCCACCAGTACAGCCTGTACTTTGTAGCCAATGTCTGAGACCAGCTCAGTGTACACATGAGTGGCTGTGTTGAGGTCTGTTGATTGAAAAACGATATAATTAAAAACACAACTGTGTAATTGATGAGCTTAAATGTTGTAAAAGTGCACATGAAGGCCGTGTGTGTGTCTCTGGTAGAAAAACAAAACTTTGAATGAGCCAGGTTCTCTGGGTGCACATTACAGTTAAACCTGGCATGACGAAGAGTATTTGCGGTTACTATAGGAATATTTAATTGTGACTGGACTGTAAAAATATTCTAAGCTCTTTCATTTCAACAGGCTACTGATTCATAGTCTCTGGCCTGCTTTACACAGTCTGGAGTATTTGGAGTAGCGTTTGGCAAAAGCATCTAAGTCACTTTAGCCTGTAATAACATTTTTAACAACCAATATTTAATGTCTAGCCATTAATGTCTTTGGTGAAAGAAATGAGTAATAAGCAGAGTAATATGCACTTCTTCACATTGCATCATCTCCCTTTATGGACATTTTGTTGTTGTTTTTTTTTAAATAATGAGACCTTCTCCACATGTTACTACAAAAAGGAAAATACAACAACATTGTATAAACAGATGCCGACATAATTCCTCGTGTCTTGTTCCACCCTACCTGTGTTTGGCTGTGGTCTCTCTGGAAGAGGAGCTGTTGGAGCCTGTGGAGCTAAAACAGGCTCAAAGCAGAAACTTAAGTCCTCTGGCTGTGTTGGGGTATTTGCGGGCGAGGCAGGCGGGGCCTCTGGATATGACTGAGAGGGGTTGTTTTTTATTAAATTGGCGGACAAGGAAGCCAAGAGACTAGGGGAGGCTGGAGGGGCAGAAGGTTCTGTGGGTGATGGGGGTTTGGGCTCGACAACGGCCTGAACAGGGTTGTTAGTTTGTGGAATGCTGGGCAGGGCTGAGACTGGAGGGGAAGGGCGTAAAGGTGATGTGGGTGGTGACACGGGGGCTTTGGGCCTTTGTGGAGAGGTGACAGGGCGGAAATCAGGGGTCGTGGGGGGAGACGTGGCACGGTAGATTGGGGAGGTAGGAGACCGAAAGAAGGGGGAGACTAAGGGAGAACTGCGAGGGGAAGTTGCCGCGTTCTCTTCTGCTTTGGAAAAGATGAAGGCCGTGTCTGTCAGGCTGCGCTGGTATCGTCTCAATGGTTTGCCTGGAGAGAAAGACAGCAGTTTTTGAATACACACTTCACATCAAAAAACTTTAGACTTCAAGCTCATCTGGATCTTCAAAGAAATATATGGTAGCATCACTGTTCCTACCAGTGCGGGAGGATCCAGGGCTGGTGGGACTTTGTGATGAAGATGATGACAGCTGTCTGAAGAACTCCCTAGGGTTCATGGAGCGCTGGGACACTAAGGCTGCTGCCTCCTACAGGTCAAACAATATAATCAAGAAATGATTAAACAGACTAAGCTCGTTGAGCAGATTTCAGCAATATGAAGTTATGTTAGCTGTATAGGTTTGCAGTTGTGTAAGATTCACTTACTGCTGCTTTCTCTATGGATTCACTCCTTCTAAGACGAGCCCTCATTTGTTCCTCATGCTCTCTCTGCTGCTGCTCCTGTCAGCGCAGAAACACAGCAGCAATCATATTTACATACTCACACATGTATTTTAACGCTTTTAATCTGCTTTAAAATAGAACTATTTCAAAAAGTAGACGACATAACACTTGAGAAACTAGAGAGACTAGTGAGTATTTTGACATTTATCCCAAGTTAATTATACAGAAGTCAGTGCCCACTCTGAATATGGCAACCACCAGTAACTGCTGACATAAAGCAGTACCTTGCAAGTACATTTTAGTTATTCTCTTCGACATCTGCAAACTGACGACGCACACACCCTCACCCTCACCTGTCACAAATATAAACATACTGTCTGCACTCTGAGACAGGCTCAAGTTAAGGGCACAGGTAACGTTGTAAACCTAGTGAGAAATGTCTCCTCCAAACTATGATCATATATACAGCCCACCTACTAAACAGAAGTTTTTCTCTTACTATTGTCTACAATAATATCTGGCGCACAGTTTGAACATGTGCATTCAGCATATGGTCATATAGTCAAAATATTAAGAAGTCTGTCATGTCTTGCTGTTTTAAGCATGTTATATGGGTTACACAGTGTGTGATAAGGATTCACTGACAGGTTTTTGATTTGTGGTTTGTGTTTAGGTATAAACAGTTCTTATCAATTATTTAGTTTTTTAAATATCTCATGAAAGAATAATCAGTAGTTCACTTTTGCATGTCAGCAGATGTTGTGAACCACAACGGTTGCCATAAACCGGATCAAAGGATCAGTTATAATGCCTGAAGAAGCAATTTACAGTTTTATAATCAAGGCAAGCCAAGGTCCTGGCAAGTCTAACCAAACTCCGTAGCCAAAGAGTCCATTTTGCCACTGGGCAAAGCTCAGGCATAGATCTTTTAACTCACCCATCTAAATTTCTCCTGTCTCCGCAACTGTTCTTCTTGCTCTGCCTGTTTTCTTCTACAAGACAGAAAAGCAAATAACCTCTTATTATTGTTACCAAAGAATCACCATCCAGAATACAGTGCCTTTACTGTGTAAAGGAATCTACTTTGTTCTTCTGATCTATAAAACATACAGCCACTGGAGGGCACTATTGACAGCAAACACACATTGCCCTGACCTCTGCTCCTCAATCATCTGTAGCTTCTCGTTCATCTTTCTGTCTCTCTCTTCTGCATCCCTCCGTTCCTTTAAAACTCTCTCTTTTTCAAGGCGGCGTCTCTCCTCTGTTGTTCGTCTCCTCTCCTCTTCTTTCCTCTCTTCCTCTTCACGCTGACACGCACCACGGGAAACAATGTGAGAATGTATTATACTTGCATTCAACTTTCAAATCAAGACATAGCCCCCTTCAGTAGTTTTCCAAATGGCAGTGAACATTGAGGTTAACTTTATTTTAGCCAGCCACATGGGGCAAAACAGAAAAGAAACTACTTTGGTATACCTCTGCACGTGCCCAGAAGGAGTCTCTGTTTATTAGTCTCATCTCCATTGCAGCGTTGGTTTTTCTGTAGTTGGTACCCTACAAGAAAAGCAAAGAAGTAAAAACAAAGCCTCCTAAACTATCCAATACATACACAGGCATGCAATGTCGAACCTTTTCAAATGCCACATTATTTTACTACTCTTATGAGGACGACTGAATTAACCACAGGAAAAAGTTTAAGGTGCGCAAAGCCAAATTTCTCGTGTCACAAAACATGAATATAGAAGTCTCTGTCTCCATCTGATGGGTAGACGCAGCATTGCAGGAGACTCACCACTAATTCCTCTTTTTCCGCAGACCTGGAGCTCCTTCTCACCCACTGTGTAGGAGCTTGGGCCTGTACCTTACTGAGCTCTGCTCTTATCCTCTCCTCTGTCACATCTTCTACCTTCTCTGCACCGATGAACACATGTGCTTCCTGAAACATGGAGAGCAGGGAACAAAAAAAGAGAGAGAGAGAGAGATGGCAAGCTGAGTAAAACAGATGTGAATTTGAACCACCCTTACATGCTTTACTGTAGTCACATACACACACACAACCACAGGCACACAAAAGTTAGATATCCATACACAAGAACACACAGTTCTTCCAGTGGTTTTCTCTTGGTCTGACTTGGAGTTATGCAAACTTGGAGCCAAACAGTTGTGCAACTGCTTCAGTTATAAGAACTATGAGAGAACAAAAATACTCGCTGGCTTTAGTGTGAGGACAGGAATGCATTGGTTTTGGATGGTCGGGGGAGATGGGAGGAAATGTAAAAGAGGGGGGCAGAAAAACAGGGTGTGAAAACAAGTGTTTTTTTGGGAAATGGTAGAAAAAACAACAGTTGCCCAATACCTGGAAATCAAGCTTAAGAGAGATTCAAAGATATGAAAAAAGACAGCTCACATTCAACAACCACAGAGCTAAACACAGTGTTCCACTGCTGCTCTTTCTATGGTACAAACAGGTGTTAAACATGAGCCGAACTCATGCATGTATACTGTGCTGCTATTTGTATGTGGCCAGGACCTCAGCATAATTTCTATGGAGAGTAAGTCCAGGCTTGTTGATGGAGGGCCAGGTCTGTCAGCCTCCAACAGGAAACCACAGCTTTATCTGAGTGACAACACTGACACTGACACTGAACAGAGCATTCAGTGTGCCCTATAATACATGTCAGCGCAGTGTATAATCCATATCACTCTAGCTGTCACTGCCAACAGCGCGTACACAGGCCAGACAAGCAGTCCACACAGTGCTGCCAGGGATGCTGGGAAAATCATGGAAATAGACAGAACCACAATCTACAGAAAAAGCTCTCAGTAGCATAGTTGCCCAATACTGACGCCAAGCCTGCATCCTCATGTGGTGGAATTCATTCAATTACAGGAGGTCCAAAAACTGCCAGGGTTACTGATGGTATCACTCATACTCAAAAGAAATGTGCTCACAGTGCTGCAACAGTTTGCTCTCAGATCAGAACTCTTTTCACAACAACATGTCTGGGAATCATTCAACAGCGTTTAGGTTTTTGGACTATTTTTTATCGTCTTGTTTAAGATGTAAACCATAAGTGTTTGAGATTAAATAAAGCCCCCACACTCCTTCCAGTCTCTCACCTTCCCCTCATTGTTCTTTCCCCTATTATTTTCACCCCATAATGCTTTGCTGTACATGTAATGCATTGCAAATGCCATTCAGATAGCTTCAGCATTTTACTCATTACTGCTTTGGTATTGAGTATTTAGGCAAATGCGTCATAATCACCCCTACCCATGCCTTAGATATTTTCATAATGGCCAAGTGGGATGTTGCATGTGAACCAACCATCTTTTTAGTATTCCTGGCATTGGTGGCCTTGGCTATGAAAACTTGCTATGCCTATGGGAATATAACCTCTCTGGGAGGAAAAAGAGCCCAAGGTGATGTGACAGGTTGAGAGTTACCAGCTCGACATAATTGTGCTCAACTGTCTGCTCTGGAACCAAACTGCCTCACACTGTCTTCCTCTCTGTTACCCAGGAGTTGTTCAAACTGTGAGAGGCAGTAGGTGGATGTGGGGATACTCAAGTGTCCCCAGTCGAAGTTTGACCCAGTTGATTGATGGGTCACTTATGATAAATGTTGTTATTAGCATATAGAAATCTGAATTTTGATTTTATTGCACTCTTAGCCAAATCACATTCCATTAAATATAAAAAAAAACATTCTTATAAACAACAAGATGAGATTCTTGCATTCATTTTTGTTGTGCATTTGCATATCATGTCCCTAAGAGCTTATTCCACTTCCATCTGTAATGAGAGCTCCTCAGTTGAAACACGACAGAAGGAGTAATAGAGGGCTAGGCTGATTGACATGAAACTAAAGCCTCTGCTCTCAAGTGTGTGTCAGGGCAAGATGACAGATTTGAATCATCTAAAGTGCTTCAGGGTTTATTGCCTTCACCCAAACCTATTCCTTATTTACAAAGAGGATCTGTTCTTTGTTGCAACCCAAATCTCCTGCCCCACCTTAAAAGACAGCTGGACTGGTGCCAAGGGGGGCCAAATATGATATATTGCCAAATATGATAGTTTATAATATGTTCGATCAGTTAAAGATGTGTTTTAAAAAACCTCGACTTATATGTCTTGCTCATATCTGAGATCTGAGATCTGTATATTACATACTCTACCATCTTATGTACAGTGTATTGCTCACAGTATCAACATCTAATGCCCCTACACACACACACACACACACACACACACACACACACACACTGCTATTATTTCGGTAAAAAATTTAGAACAATGGAAACATCTGCACCCTATTCATATTTTAGCTTTCATCACATAACGCCACACTGGAGTACAGTATGTAACATACCCAAATCTGCTGCTGCAGACTCGCCTTGACAAAACCCCCTCACTGCCAGCTGGGACATGCAGCATAGCAAGCCAGAAAGACAGAGACAAAGTAGAAAAAAAAAAAGTAGGAAAGAGAGAAGCAAATAACAAACTAATAAAGTGCCAAGGGAAATTCTGTATCCAAGGCCATGAAAGCCGACATCATGAGAAAACAAGCAAATTGAGCCCCGAGTTATTATCATCACGGTGTAGGTAGTAGTTTTGTTTCCCAGTCATCGTAAGGTCAAGCTGGAGTTTAGCTGTAAATCAGGATTGTTTAGGGAGGCGGCATCTGTTTATTTTTTGCTAAATGTGGACAACAGTAAAATACTACCTTGACTTGCAAGGTTGTGGTTGGTAAAGGTAATATCAACAACCATGCTTCTAAAATAATTTCTGGTAACCTATGAACGCACTGAACGGCATTTATTTGAGTTTGACTTTGTTTAAGATGTTTGTTTGTACTTTTATTTAATGTAAAATCCATTAAAAGTAGAAGCCCCGGATTTGTTTGATTTGGATGTTGTAAGGTCTCCAGAAATACAAACAGTAGTATGTGTTGGTATAAATACAAAGTTTTATACAAAGGCACATCTTGAACTGCTACTGGGCTGTGAAATGCTACACTCCTCCTGAGCAGCTAGAGATAGATGGAAACTATAAAACAAACCGGTTTGAGTAATCATTTTTAAAGAATTTATCACACACCAACCCCAGATGATTTCCCAGACAGAGGTATGACGCAGACTGTTGTGCTGTTTTACAAGCTTCCCATGATGTTTAAATCAGTCTTTGCCAGCATATGAAGTAAGTTTTTTCTTCATGAACAATGTACGTGACTGGAGAGGTGATTAAAGACGATTACGTGGCCTTTATAGAGCGTGAAAAATGTCACGCTGCTGGCAAAGTTAGAATAAACAGAAGACAGGATAGCACAGTTTCGAATCATCACCACAGTTCTTAGGTCAGGATATTGCTGCAAATGCAGTCCATATGCTTGGCTATTATGTCCATGATGCAAGGTGATACAGTATGTTCTCTTTTAGCCTGTATTACCTTGAACTGCTCAGTAATGGAAAATTTAATTAACTTGTTCTTTCTGACACATTTTGAACTCACAAACACACAAAACAGACTGTTTCTGTTCCCTGTTTTGCTGAGTTTACAGAGAAGTGTAATGGCCACAGGTTAATTTCAATTGCATGACACAGCTCTGACCATTACTGTATATGTATGCGCATGATTGCTAAAGTTAGAGGTCACAATTCTCCCACAACAGACAGTATATTTTCACTCCATGCCATATTGACCATGTAATTATTTCTCTGCAATTTTGAAATCCCTCATGAAGACGTATGGAGGCCCAAAGGAACTGAGTTAGCTGTCACAAGCACACACAGTCTCACAGAGGGCATAGGGGCTTTCATACAGTCGCTCACAAAATCCCAGAATTAGTTCAAAAAAAAAAAAAAACAACAAACATTCCACAGATTCTTTTGCAGTTGACTTGTTGATGCCTTTATATGGAAACTGGTAAACCGACGGGTCAGCTGAACCTCTCCTAGTCAGATTGAAACTAAATAAATATAGTTTGAGGAGCACAGATGTAGAGGAGAAGTTGCAGTTAAAACGGTGATGGACAGAGTCACATATATGCACCTGTATCACAAAAATATACAGAAGTTCTCTGTTCTCTATTCTATTCCCGTCTCTCCTCTCACCACTTGAATTTGTGATATGACTTTGAGTTGCACCACAAACAATGGAGCTTTCAACCCAAAACTCAGCTGCCCACTCCCACCACTGGTAGCGACAAGACAGATAGACCAATCTAACACAGGGCCAACGCTGCAACAGAACAGGAAGTGGACAGGAAAGTCTCAAAACAATACAAAGTAAACTACCGTGTGTAAATATAGAGTTTGCGAGCACAAAGTCCAGGGATAAAGAAAACAGAACAGGACACAACTTTTTGTCCATAGAAGGGGTTTGGGGAAATAAAGAGTACCAGGTATTGCATCAACAATGTTTGTGCACATCAGTTAGTGATAAGTGATTAAGCACTTTTTGATTTACTGCACCTTGAAGAAGTTTTTGATGGCTGGAATGTGGCTGGCACATTCTGTCCTCCGGTACTCCTCCACATTTTGGCCGACCTGCGGACAAACACAGGATGTAGACACTTGCATTCATATCATACCTCTCTCCAGGGAGACTAAAAAAAGAGGAAAGGGGAAGAGAGGCTGAGGAACAATAGGATTCACATTGCTGCAGTTAAGTCTGATCTGTGTTTCATTTAGGTAGATGACTCACTGAAAACATAAAAGCTCAAAGCTCATTATGAAGTCCATTTTACAGCACGAATGAATGCAGCATTATCTTGCATGTGTGCATGTAAAAACCTCATATGCAAATAATTCATGTGGCTTTCTTTGCCATTCAAGTTCAAGTTAGGACCATAGCTTTGCACGCTGCCACCATCAGTGCGGACCAGCAACATGGTAAACCTTTTTCAAGTAGTAGAGGCAGTAGCAACCTGCCTGTTGAACAACTCCATGTAAAATAAACATTCTGAGTCATTTAAGCGTCCCACAACTGTATAAATATCAAACATGAAACTCATATGAGGAGTGTTGCACGTTCAGCATGGCTTGCCCAGTGATTCATTAGCTTTGGTACTTCAATGACGTAATTCTCACACATTCTCACACCATTTTCCCACATGTCAGATGCCAAATAAGCCGGTGTCAAAACAGGACCATACAATGTGAATAAGCCAAGAAGCTTTGGGATTTCACTGATTAATAAGTGCATAGATTTTTCTGTTTGTGACCACTTAAGACGTTAAACCCATTACCTTTTACTGCTAAATGACTTTTTCTGTATCTAAGTAAGTGTGCGTGTGTCTATTGTCATATGTATGTGCGAAGCGAACATGTGCGTTTCAGTATATTTGTGCTGGTATGTGTGTTTCTTAAACACATGCTTACATGAGCTTAGCCCCATGAGCCTGCCTGCCACTCACCCAGCTGATCATAGCAATCCGGGGGCCTCCTGTCTCCATACTTCCCACTTTGCACAGTCCGTATTGAGGCTTGGAGATGTGAAACTTCCCTGCCAGCTCTGCCATACCACCCGCTGTTGTACAAGAGACAGACATAGGGAGATGTTAGAGGGAACAAATGGTAATGATGGATTGATTCTTTCAACAAGAAAATATAGGAGACATTTGAGGGTGTGCATTACCTCCTGAGTCAGCCAGTTTGAGCTTGTTGGTGAGTCCATCATATGCGAATATTGCCCTGTGGACATACAGACACACACGCAGGTCAGCTGCTGAGAAATGTAAGTGATAAAGACATGATAGACATCTCACTCAATGTTGTTGAGTGTCAACAAAAGAATTGAATTTTTGAGACTAAACAACATTTGATTTCTGTATGCCCATGAGTAAAAGGCCGATTCAAAACTTTCATATTCAAGCATGAGCATGTGGACAGATGGGTACACCATGTGTTTCTTTCATAGTGCACAGAGGACACACACAGGCATACACACATGCACAGCCAGATGTTTCACGGCATATACTTTGTCTAAACCATAAAAGCTTCCCTACCATGTAAAGCATCTCTACAATGCACCAACAAAAGTCATTTCTCTTTAACAGTGACACATGCACTTGTTCACTTCTTTCCTTCCTATCTCCTGTCCTGCCCTACCGTATGTGTAAAACAGGAAGGCACTCAGTACAATAACATTCATTCATGGTGGTGATTGCCTCAGAGACAGATTGCTCCTGAATGTGAAATAAATGCAGCCAGTGCTGTTCACAGCTACAGGGTTTTTGACATTTTGCAGGTGAAAACCTGTCCTACCGCACCCTTCAGTCAGTCAAACTGCAGGTCATTGTGACAACTCAACAACTCATGAGAAGTTTCCATGGGACCAGTGAGATACAGCTCCACGACTGAACAAACTTCAAAGTGCAGCCTGACTGTTTAGAGTGGGCATATTTCAGTGAATGTCTGATATATGTTTATATGTTATCTTTGTTTCAGTGATCTTCATACTGAGCCAAAATGAAACAAACCAAAAGACAGATGGGATCCTTACTATGTAATCTATTCCACTAGTTATAAATGATACCCATATGCTATTTGACATAACACGCTTCTAACATAATCCTGATTCATGTGTGTGTTTGAAGCACAGCTGGGGGTAAATGTGTGTGTGAGTTTAAGTGACTTTATGAGGTGACCTGCAGAGAGAAGAATTGTCAAAGCTCTATAGGACTGTGTGTGTCTGTAGAGTCTGTGTATGTGTGTGCTTATAAGGTTGTGTGTGTGTGTGTGCACAAGCATGTGCATGTGTCTGTGTCTGACTGTGTGTCTGTATAAATTTCTCCCTGTAGGACTCCTGGGGGTGGGTCAATAACATCTGGAGCAGGGAAGCGAGAGCGTAAGGCCATGAGCAGCTATTACAGCAGGTCAAAGGTGAATGGTCTGTGTTGTGGATGTGTGTCTGGAGGAGGGAGTTACAGAGACAGAGAGAAAAAAAAAGAGTGTTCATTTAAAAAGCTTTGGCCTCCTTTACCAAAAAAAACAGTTTGTCATACAAGCTGACAACCGGCCAGCTAACTCAGTTAGCACGTCGTTATTTTTTCCTGATACAACAAGTCTCTGTCTTTCCAAAGAACAATGACTGACGAAAGTCAATGAGTGTGTGTGTGTGTGAGTGTGTGCGGGTGTGTGAGTGAGTGTGCTGAGGACACAATCACCATATTGTGCACACTATTGAGCAAGCTGCATGTTGGTCCAACATGTGTGGCAAAGTAGGCTGTTAGTGTATCTATTATTCCATTAAAAACAACAAGTATTAATAAATAAGATTTTGCCAAGTTATAATGCAATTGGTGGAAACAATTGGTTGCACTTGGTTCTCCAGGGCTCCCCAATTTTACAGGAGCTTTGTGTCACCTGGATCATTCACATATCTCTTCAGGGATTAGTCCCGGAACAATAACAACACACTGCACTCCCTCATTAGCCTTACCAGCATCCAGAGTTTAGACACTGATCCATATTTACTGATCCTTGGTCCTCATGACATTCCTAAAGGTCAGCATTCACGAGTCAGTCAAGGTCAAAGTTCACTGTGCCTCTGAAGGAGTCTTAATTGCATGTGCAAATTCTCCACCCACATGGAACAGGCTTGCACAAGGATATGCTGTGATGTGGGGGACTCTTTGTTCTGCCAGAGCTTTCACTTAGACAGAGTTTGCAAAGATTTCTCATCAGGATTTTATTTAATCCCTGTCTTGGATGCTAACAAGGTCAATGGGTTTACATGTGATTTTTCAAAAGCAACCAAAATAAGAAATAGCCAAAATCGATGAAATCTGATTTAGAAAAGTATGAATGAGGCCGCAACCTGATCCCTTTAATAAACTTTATTAGAAGAAGATTCATCTCTCTTCTCTTGTCTGCCTCGAGGAAGCAAACATATTTCTGAAATGCGCTGGCACGATAAACTTTATTGAGGGGATCAAAATACCATCCTGAACCTTTTTCTGAGAGTCTCATTTTAAGGACTGTTCATCCCTGTGATGGTTTTATCAAAAGATTATCTGCATGGTTGAAATTTAAATGAAATTTGCTATTACAGTATTTCTTTGGTTCAGTGGATACACCAAAGGATGTACGAGATCCTCATGCCGACATGAAATGATTGGATTATCTTTGACGAGAAGGCCTGCAAAAGTTCACAGTTCTGGATATTACATGTTTTTAAAACTCTGCTTCTACTACACTGCCATTTACTGTAACCGGGCCTAATGTTAAAGCCTGTGGTAAACCACTGATTGATAATCTGGAAACGCTGGGAGTGTGGTGTAGTGAGTGTGGAGGGACAGTTCTCCCTCTATACTCATTGCGCACACAGATGCAGTAGGTTTCAGTTTCACATTACAAGTGTATTCCCTGCTGAAGTGCCATAGAGCAAGACAATGAATCCAAAAGCAGTTTTATGGTCACTCTTCTGTAGCTGAACGATGCTATGTCACATGCAAGTAAGCCAACTGGATGTCCTCTCTCTATGTTTTTGTCTAAGTGTTGTTACTGTGCGGTTGTAGTAGCAGCAGTATAGTAGAAGAATATTTCCTAACAGAGCAGATAGACCCCCATTCCTTCACACAAGTAGGCTTCTTAAGAGCAACACTGACTGATGAGAAAAACAGACTCTCTTATGTCTGTACTCCAGCCCACCTCCAAACTCAGCCAGCTATGACCTCAGCTCTGAAAGAAGAGAGAGGGAGGGGACAGAGGGTGGAGAGAGAAGAGAAGAGAAGAGAAGAGAAGAGAAGAGAAGAGAAGAGAAGAGAAGAGAAGAGAAGAGAAGAGAAGAGAAGAGAAGAGAAGAGAAGAGACATTTCTAAACGTATGGAAAGAGGCCATCATTTAGGGGAGTGAGGAGCATGAAAAGGGGAGAGGTAAAGAGAAGAAAAAAACAATGATGGCATAATTTGAAACAAGTTTTTTTCTAACAATGAGAAATCTGTGCGTCATTACCACAACGTTACTACACTCAGCGCAGCTATCAAACAACGATTCATCTCAGAGTATACAAAGACAAAGGCATACATACAGTACATAAACAGTGTCATACACACACAAGCATATGCATGCACACATAGTATACTATACGCTTGAGCCAGTAACAATAGGGATGGTTTGTTTTGGACTACCACAGCCCCTGTAATACCTCCAAACATGCTGCGCTCTACCATTTCAAGATGAACATAACAGAAGCAGATGGTGAGCAGTGAGCAGTGCTGGAGAAGGCCTTGTTTTCACTCATCTAGGCCTTCCATTACTCCAGGCTGAACTGTGAACCGTTTCAGTGTGATAATATGCAGGAAATACTTGAGCACAATGTACACACTTCTCTTGTATTGTAATTTCTAAAGGGACTTAGGGAGATTTTTTTTTTCCATTGTACTCTCACTCTCTCTCTCTCAATTTTCTTTTGATGCTCTCAGGGAATGTATTTCATTGTACTTGCACATTATTACACAAGAAAGAGCAAACTGAACCTATGAGAATATATTTTGGGCCCCAAAACCAATAACAATTTCTCATATTCCTTGTTCACTTCACCGTCTCTACACTCTTCATATATTCTGGTGATATCTCACCATCATTACTACTCTGAATTCATTATTCTGACCCAAGTCTCCTACAACACATATTTCTTTCCCTCCTACTTTAAATCCTGTAGTACAACATACCTCTTTCACAAACTGAAGCAATATCTCACCCCTCATCTTCCCCCCCTCGACTCCACACTTCCTACCCTCTGTGCCTCGCTGACAGGAAGATCTTGTGGGCTCATAGGTCATTTATTCATTCCATCTTTGCCAGTGGGGGAGATATGAGAGATTTGCTCTTATGCACGCTGTTGCGATATGATAAACTGCGCATGAAGGGAAAGATATGAGAAAATGGATGAGAAGCTGGGAGCTCCTGCGAGATTTCACTGCCCAGATTAAGCTCTCCGTCAGATCATTCATCCGCTCCTTTTTTTCTCTTTGCTCGTCCACATATTGCACATGCGTCCCCAGTGGTCCCACCAACCCTCATGAAACGTTTGTCAAGACCTGTGATTTTAACAGTGCAGTCTGAATGCTTATTTCAGATTTGTATTTTCATTACCCACCATTCCACATGCTTCTTTCTATTCATTTAGTTTTACATCATATGTTTTTTTTCCTCCCCTCCCCTCTTAGCCCCCTCGACTTCTTACTCTTGGCTCTAAACTGACCTGGGCTCCCAGTGCTATTTTTAGCCTGTCTCTCTGTCTACCTCTCTGTCTGTGTTGAGGGGGGGGGGCTCAAGAGACATCCCCACAGCACACAGCACTCATTTCCTCTCGCCAAACATGGGCAGAAAAAGTCCAGCCAGACTCCACTGCTGAAAAAGTCATTTCCCCCCCTTGTCCGGCATGTTACTCATATAGTGTCCATGCAGCGACCCCAGTGGTACATTCCTCCATCCGTCTGGACTGCAGAGACATGTGGAGCTTTATGGGTAGAGACTAAGAAATGTGAGCAAGGGAAAGGAAGTGACGGAATGAGAGGCTGATAGAGCATTAATGACAAAGGGAAAAAGAGAGACTGGAGCTAGATTTGTCTGGCTTGTGGAGGCCTACAGGGTGGCACAGTGTGCTCATGCATCACTGTAAACACCATGCAGTGGTATGGTAAACCACAGGCGCATTTGAATTGTAATGTGGAGAAAGACGTCGCTAGGGAGCATACACACTTGAGGGAAAGTTTTATTGTACTGCTTTAAAAAAAAAAAAAAGCCTACACACGATATAAAGACTGTCCAACATCATCCACAATCTCCATTACTTAAAACTGCAGTGGCCCGACCAGTGTTTTTCTCTTTGGCCTCTCATTAAGTGATGAAACATGGATGTCAAAATGATATAGGCTGCTGCTGATGGATGATGTTTATGTGAACACCTCTCTGTGCTTATTCTCACAACAGAGTTGACCCAGATCGTCTCAGAGGAAGAGTGCCAGAAAGAACAACAGAGACAGAGTTAGGATGGAGCGAGGGAGAGAAAGGATGCGACAGTGTCTGTAGAAAAGCAAATATGGAAAGAGGAAAGTTGCAAAGAAAACAGAGAAAGAAAAAGCATACAAAAAAAAGCCATGCTCCTCACACTCACGGCCCGGTGGAGAGGATTCAGTCAGGTGCCCTGCTGAGTGGGCCGTAACCACTATAATCCCCACAGACCAAGCAACGGGGCCCCTTAATAAGAGCTGCTTCGCAGTAGGGGAGAGAAACACGGCACCAAAGACCCCCAGAGGACAACTTAAAATTATATTAGTGAAATAATATGTCACAAATGAAATGCATTTTGGTTATTAATTAAATGGAGAAATGTAATTTGCCTGGTAAGTTACAAGACAGTGAGCAGACAGAAGCCAAGACCATGGCTGAAGGGATGATTGTGGGGTGAAGTCACATTTAAACAAACCAAACATCCTCAAGCTGTATGTGGTTTATGAAGTAAGGTGTAATATCCCTTTGCTGTCATTTCAACTGAAGACAATACTTAACTTGCCCCTCTCCTACTGAGCTGGGATACAACTAATGCTCCGTGAGAAAGGCAGTGTATAACAAAATCAATATTTGTGCAGGAATAATAAGCAGAAGCATATTTTTATCATCAAACATATGCTGTCGAACTTCAGTCTACCATCTCGTGTCTGGTCTATTCCACATGTATTATTGTGTCAGAAGAAAAGCTGGCTCGATGAAAGGCCTTATGTAAACCTCTGGCGGAGGATTTACTTTGTGTTAGGATGTGATGGTAGTGCCTAGCACAGAAACCTTGATCCAATTACAAAACCATGCCAAGTCCCAATCAACAGCATTTACAATGACCAAACACACTGTCAGGGCATCCTACTGGACACAACACAAAGAGTTTGGTTCAGTCAATGCTTCACATTCAGTCAAGCCTAGAATTTGGTTAGAAATCATAGCAGTGGTAGCTGTAGATGAAGGGTGTATATTCTGTGAGTATAAACAGTCAAGTTTTAATAGCGGCGATGATACAACATAAGAAACAATGCATCTGTAAAACCCACAGTGACATTTCACCACAAAAAACTGGATCAGACTGAATGAGACCACATTTGTACTTTTGAATTCCTAAAACTGACATGTCACACCACATGACACTCTGGTTCATTGATACTCCCTGAAGCTATAACTGTATTACTCAGAGTCTCCTGTATTGTCATGAACTTCCAACCTTTTTCATTTTTACTTTCTGTGAACTGCATCAATAGAAAACAACTAAACTAGACTCCAGAGCAGACAAAGTTACGGCAAAGCCGCCTCCTGTTTTGCATGCTTCAAATACTTAGTAAAACTCGGGCTGCAGGATGTTGAGACATGCTGTGGTGGAAATGTGACCTCATGTTAGGCCGAAGTCTCAACCGATTTGTTGTGTCATATCTCATCTTGTTTTGGCTCATGCAAAAACTAATGAAAAAAAATGTTCATGCACATATTGAATAAGGCAGTTTAAAGTAAAGCTGGACTTTGTCAAGATTAAAATATTTCTTTGTTGTTGTTCTTTTGCTGCTGCTACTGATGATGACGATGGTGGACTAATACTGATGACAAATCATGTTTAACTCCCCTTTTAATGACAGTCAAGTCAATTTGATGAATAAGTTGACTAACTATGTGACCCACATGAGTACTTGCTCGGATCCACCTACTGAGTAACACTGACTGGTATTTGACTGGGTGGAGGACCTAACAGCCTCCCCTGGAGACTATTACAGACCACTGAAGCTATTTGGCCTGGGGAGAATGGTAAGTAGTGGGAGAAATGAAAGAGGTGATGAGGAAGAAAATTACAAGAAAGAACACAAAGTAAAACCTGGGTAAAAGTAAGTGAATCAACGTAGAGAGAGTCCATACAATATCAGTCAGCGGCAGGGTGAGGCTGTGGGGGGCAGAGGGGGAGACTAGATGGAATGCTGGCAGGAGGAGGGGAGGGAGAAAAATTTCAGTTCTCAGCAAAACACGGAGCCAGAGAAGTTTAGAATATGACAAACTAAACAAATAAGTAATTAAATCACTGCCAAGGACCAGTGAGAGAAAACAGCCCTCTGTGTGCCGAGGCAGATGGAAAAGAGCGGGGGATGGACAAAGAGAGACAAGAAAGTCTGCTGCTGTATAGACGACGTGAATTCAAACTGTCCCCAAACAACAAACAAATACAGACGATCAGCATCATCAGCAGTTACCACACAGCGGATCAATAGTGAACGCAGTGTTGTCGGGTGATGAACTGTGAGGCCGTGCATGTAGCGGTGGACTGCATGGACAACAGCTGGTCTCGTGTTACAACCATGAGTTAATCCACTGATAGCATTAGCCAGTCAGTGTGTAAATAGAGCTGCGCATGTACTAATTACTTGGACACTACTTTTCTCTCTTGTAATATAATCCACACCGTCAAGAAAGGCAAGTGTGTGTCAGTTTAGGTGTGTGTGTGTGCGTGTGTGTGCCTTTTTTCTCTCAAGACAGATTGTGAGAGATTTCTTACCGTACAATAACATGTCAAAACTATTTTTTACACCCTGCTTTGAGCAGCTCAGTCTTGCTGCTTTAAAAGAGAGTCACAGAATCAAAGCTATATGACATTTTCTGATAGCCAGAGGAAACAGTCTAGACATCCCTATTGTGTGTTACATATGTAAGAGCAGATAACAGAGAGGATGCAGGTAGGTTTAGCCTCAAAGGAACTCAGGTAACTCAGCTCCAACTCAGCTCTGTACTAAATTCAGCAGAACTGGCATTCTCTTCGGTGTGGAGTTGTTGCTACATGTATTCCTGAAAGAGATTCAAATATAAGCAAAAGCATTTTCAGGCTTGCCTAATTTTCAGCGACGGTGGCGCTTGGGGCTAAAAGTTAAGTGGTGGCATACAAATTTAGGGTTTATTTATAAGATGGGTAACGCGAAGTTCAATGTCATGTGTGCACGTGCTTACATGTAAGAATGATGGGGCACACGGAGAGGGCACACCAGAGGGAGGGATATACACAGGCTAAAGGAAAGTCACTTAATGATGGGCTTCACACTGGGGAAAACGATGAAAAGCACCAGGGGATGGAGATAGGTATAAATGGGTAGGCTAAGAGGGGCACATTTAACAATGGCACACAATGGGAAATAGCCAGAGTGTATAGGAGGTTTCCAAGGGGCCGAAGAGTATGCACTTAGTGTCTTATAGAAGGAATTGTCGTGGGTCTCTATGGGGTAAATTGTTATGACTTGTACTTGATAGGAGAGGAGAGGAGAGGAGAGGAGAGGAGAGGAGAGGAGAGGAGAGGAGAGGAGAGATGATAGACCTAAAATCGTGATCCGCTGGGATCACTCTGGCATTTCCTGTGCACACTGTCCCACACTGCTACACATGCAGGAATGTCCTCCTGTTTCTATATTGCAGTTATCAGAGGACCATTAAAGCATGATGGTATCTTATCTTCATCCACTTCCTCCAACTAAAGAGAGCAAAGTTCCTCCAAGTATCACGTCCACACGTCCACGACCTTATTTGGCTGCTTGCTTTGTTCTCGTTCCTCTTCAAACCTCCACCTGTCTTCTCATCTTTCCCTTTTCTTCGCTCTGTCACTCAACCAATTTCATTCATCGTGCACTCATTCATCTTTTCAGCAACCTCTTGTCAAGACCACCCCTCTGAACTTGTCTTCACTCACTGCAATTCTTCCTCATCTTGTTATTTCTCTATATTTCTTACCTAGTGTCCTTGCCTATTCATTTGTGCCCCCTTCCCAGCCTCCCCACTCCCTCTCCACTCATCTCCCCCACTTCATTCAGTCTCTCTTAACAAACAACCAAGCTTTCCCACCAGGGTCGTCAGGACAACAGAGTCCCCCCTCACCCACCCACCACCCAATCCCACCAGCAGCAAGTGAACAAACAAGTGAGGGTAAAAAAGGAAAGTGGAGTTCCCAGTCAAGGCCCTGCATCCAGTGTGACTTTGCTACACGATGCTAGTAGGTAATCCTCAGACTGCCATGATTACAGCCATGGTGCTTCTTTGTAACCATGGTGAAAAGGGAGAAGCAACTCTGTAAACACAGCTGATAATACCTCAAAGTCATCTGTGGGAATGAGAGAGGAAGGCGCCCTTACAGGATTGGCCCAGTTTCTGTCTGTGTGTATGATGTGTGTGCGTGTGTGTGTTTCCATGTGTCATTGCACACTGAAAGTGTCAGTGCCTGTGTCAGATAATCTCACAACTGCGTAATTAAGAGGAAAATAACAATAAATGCATTATAGTCTGTCAAAAGATTTGTGGCTGTCAGACACCGCTGGTGTTGTACTTGGCACGCTCACAAAGACGAGCCACAGCAACACAGAACATGACGAGACGTTTTAAAATGTATTTTCTTTCCGCAGCATTCATTCAGACTCTGGCTAATCCCAGCTAGAAACGGGCTTTAGAATACGTCCTTCGTTTTCAAAGAAGTAGAGCATTTTCTACCCGTCGTTTGGTTTATTTCTGAAAATATGGCAAAACAACGCACCTGTTATCTCTCCAACAAGAATCGTTAAGAGATCTGGCCTGATTCTAAGACTTTCCAAAGAGTTAATTCTTTCGCAATTAAACAGCTGTGTGGGAGCTACTCTGGAGAATGTGGAAGCAACACAAGAGAACACAGTGTCTCAATATCTCCTGCTTCAGCACTTTGCAATCCAAGGATGGCAACAACATTAAGATAGGTAGGTCACGGTGATATATGCCCTACTAATATATGACTTTCAACAAACTTGGGCGCCAAAGTCTTGGTTTCACTGATTATATCTTTGGCAAACTCTGCAGCTCAGACATCAGCAAAAAAATCTATTTTTGTGGTATCATATTGTTGTTCAGACTTCCCCTCAAAGTGCTTCATCTGAGCTAAGGACACGCACACTCACAAACACACACACGCACTTGTATTCATCTTCTTGCCAGTGTTTGAAGAAACACTAAAATACAGATGTTTTTAGACAGCTATCTGACACACCCTTGGAAATCACACACTGTCTGCTGCACTCAAGGCCCATTAGTTAGATTAAACAAACAATTCACCTCAATCCAGCTCCTATTTTTCATGGCATTCGCCTAAAAATATTCATCTGGTTCCACAAAGTTACAACAGCCTTGAATTTTGATCTGCAAAGGGAAACAATAACATATTTGTTGTGTTTACTGCTGTAGGCATAAAAATAAGATTTCAAGTGGAAACAATGTGCAGAGGGCATCTGGTTAAGGTCAGCTGTGCTGGGGCACTTGAATGAACAAAAGGAGGATTTGACAGAAAGGTCAGTTGTGAGGACAAAATATTTTGGGAGTTTGTTGTTTGTGACAATCTATATTCATAAAAAAAATGTTCTACAATAAAAACCGAGAAGCCACACCTGCTGAATACAATGGCTTTTTAAATGCTAGCTGCTCTTTTGTATTGATAATCTTTATTTTGTCTCCAACAGACAATTGACACAGAAGAATAACTGCGCTGCAGTGCCACCTCGTCATGAAACATTAACGACCAGCCTTTTACATCTTCTGTGGGGCGATTACAAGTCACACTTCAACACGGTGTCAATTTGTGGTCTGTGGCACCCAGCAGTTTGCACGCCAAAGAACCCAAACATACAGAGACGCATACACAATACACACATACAGTCTAACCTTCTGCAGTCATGTCTCTTCATGCCTGATACCTACTATTACGCTGCCGCTTCATCTTAGACCCTTGATGAATCTAAACAATGTTTAAGGGAGTAGTAAGCAGTTGTTTAGTGATTACTGTTAGAATCATTCTCTAAATTCACCTAAACAGAGATACATATAACAGCCATTACAGCCAGCATTGTCATCATCTCCCAACATGCCACCCACAGACATGCTCACACAAGCAGTTAAGTACGCTGAGAGCACTTTTCTGCAGAGGACACAACTAACACAGTGCTGTTGTCAGGTGTGAACCTTGTATTTTTTTTTAAATAGAAACTATGTTGATGGCGTGCGATAGCATTTTAGAAACTTTTATTAAACCCGGATATGTCTGTACCCTAATGAGACACTTGCATGCTTATCTTTTGCCCTAATGTCACTTCAGAAGTACTCCCAAGTACCACTCTGGTCAGGAAAGTTAGCACTCAAGTGCCCCAGTAGTCAGGCCAGCTTCCCGTCTTGCTAGTTCTTCTTTCTAACTGTAGTGTGGCAACCTTAGGGCAAAGTTACTCCTAGCCCTCAATCTTTTGTCATTTCCACTGCACCTGACTGACTCTGTGGTATGAAATGAAGCCCTCAAATTTGATTTTAGGCGTTATACATAATTTCCTGGTGTTGAAAAGTTTTCACAGAAACAGTATTGTGATAAGTGAGAGGATGCACACTTCTTTGGAAACCGAGGTTTATACAGGAAGCAGAGAAAGCGAAAGAGATAGGGCAACACAGAGAGAGAGAGAGATTGGCTGGGAATTGATCCAGTGTAACCGTCCTTCAACTTTCCATTTACAGTCTATCGCTATTTATATCAACAATCGATCTGACATGTTTTGTTATCATTCAGACTGATGATAACACTGTGTGCAGCCTTTGGAGCTCTGTCCTGAACAACAAGAGGAAACCAAACAGACTGCTTCTTTCCTTCCACAGTCAAGTGACCAGAAGGATTTGTTTCAAAGTCGAATGCTACAGAACAGCTCATGTGTCGACAGCTAGCGTTAATGTACCGTTTGACAGTTAAGTTTTTGTGGATGATTAAGGAACTGAATAAAAAGCAGAACCTGTGCAAGGAAGTTCAGGCAGTGAGTAATGTCTTGATAACAGTGTGATGATAATGATTGTTTATCTTCACAAACAGGATAACTGACTTACTGTGTGTGCACATATAATCTCCCTCTGCAGCCAGGAAATACTGTGAGCAGAAGTACTTAAGCGTGTGCATCCACACTCAATGGCAGCCCTGCGTTATACCTTCCTACCTCCTGTCCTCTCCCCGCACCCACAGGTGTAGTCCATGTAACGCGTAACTCTAGAACTTTTTAGGTCTCGGTTAATCATGCATGAGCCTGTGGAAATTCTGGCAAGGAGTAACAACACAAACACCCCGGGCCTATGCTGAAATAAAGGCTCCTCCATTTATCATCAACAGGAGAGTCCCTTCTCAAGAGATCAGAGGCTTGGAAAGGAGAGGGTAGTGTGTTGGTTCTTTAAAGTAAATGGGTAAGATTGATTACTAAAGTTTCCCGAAACCAACTAAGACAAATTAAAGTAAAAATAAAAAGAAACGATCCATATTCAGATTAACGAATTGAGTAGTTTAAATGTCATGGTGGAATTTGAAAAAAGCAATTGTTGTTAGAGGTGAGTTTCTATTTCAAAACTGAAATTTAATATTTGTTATTCCATGACCGTTACCATCTGGTGAAAGATCGCTTTGCAGCTCTGCCAAAAAAGGTCACAAGTGAAGGATTTACGCCATTCAACCGTAAGTTCCTCTTAAAACACACTAAAAAGTTGTGTGAGTTCCTTTGCTCAATCTAGGGAGAATTACATTATAGTATATTCCACCTTCATCATATAAAAATATAATCTGTAAAGTCACTTCCTAAGGAACTTAGCTACAGAACATGTTTCACTGACCTATGCAAATAGAATATCTGATCCAAATTTCAACTTTTGACTTTCAACCCACAATGAATAAAAAGAAGATTGATTGTTCCCTGAACACATTGAATCACTCACTACAATGAAATCAGATATTTACTTTATGCGTCACTGCCTGTTGACTATCACAGTCCCTGCAAAGAGAACATAGTGAAGCACAAAGTGTGGACTGCAAGAAAGAAGTCTAATGAAGAAGGTGTGTTCAAAGTCACCAGGGCCTACAGATGTCTAGATTCAGCCCACACCCAATTCTGATGAATAGAGGTCAAACTGCTCCACAGCGCAATAGGAATTCCCATCTGATATGCTTTGTGAAACAATGCAATGCAAAATGTAAACATTTTTCTAAACTGATTTCTCCCCTCTTTTACATGCTTGGCAAAGCTGGTGTTGCACTCTATTTGATACTTGGCAGAAAGACACCTCTGGAAAGGCACGCTGCTTTGGAAAATTGCTCTTATTTACACTGTCTCGTTGGCTGAGTAGGAAATGTGTGAAATGTGCAGAGCAAACCACTGACTGAGGTATTTTATTGAACTGTAAAAAATAACAAGACAGGGAAATTTTTTGAGTTTGTGCTGGAATGAAAGGGCTCACATGAAAGCTGTCAGCACAGCTGCTTACAAACATTTTCACTTGTGCATGGCTGCGTTAGCAACAGTGACCTTAGCTAAAATGACATTTATTCTGGTGTAAAATGGACATAAATCGTGATTTCTGCAGCCAAGAATTACAAGTATTTCCTGTTCAGAGGATTAGACAACGTCCTTGCCAACATGCATTTTTGCTGTTTCTCTGTCTTTCCGTCTCTTAAAACATACACAAACACAAAACACATGCAGACAGTGTAAGTTTCCAGCCTACAAGTGGGACGCTTTGTAGTCCTCAATGGTCTGGGAGACTGAGGAGAGACCTCCAAGGCTGTATGTTGAGCAGAGAGGTCTGAATGAAGGATGCATTGAAATTGCTCCTCTTTTCTTCAGAGTCTCACCCACAAAGGGTCTGTTTCCCATTCAGGACACAAGGTCATTAGATAATACACACAGGGACCTCAAGGCCACACAGTGGGGGCAGGATCGT
This sequence comes from Protonibea diacanthus, assembly GCA_028641955.1. Taxonomy (NCBI): domain Eukaryota; kingdom Metazoa; phylum Chordata; class Actinopteri; family Sciaenidae; genus Protonibea; species Protonibea diacanthus. Next base: position 20,965,678 of record CM053985.1, read on the forward strand.
TCAACAGAACCAGCCTCCTACCCCCCTCTCAACGCCCAAGACTCACTTTAATAGTCTCTGCAGGATGAATATGCACATCCAGAAACAAAAACATTCACATGCAAACTCTCATGCACGCACATAAAATCCCTTTGACACACACACACAGGCACACATGCGCGAGGTGGGTGTCTGTTCCTGTGGTTTGACAGTGGGAATCATGACATCATCGTGTCCCCCTCCGACCTCCACCCATTAGCATTCTAAAGTAAGACCAGTGAATGATGGGGGATTTCTCCGTCTTCTTCTTTTTGTTTTGTTCGCTTGTAAGCACAACCAAACACGTGTGTTGTGGATAGATGCATCTGTAGTTGTGTGTGTGTGTGTGTGTGTGTGTGTGTGTGTGTGTGTGTGTGTTATGAGTGATTGTGTTTGACACAATCCAGATCTGTTGTACATTGAAACTTTAGGGGAATGCTCTCCAACAAGTTCCTTGAAGTGAGGTGTTGCCATGGGACCAAACCTCCATAGTGATACTGAACATGGAAACTTTTTAGAGTTTTTCCAAATGCAAGAAAGAATGGAAACTAAGCATGTTCTGCCTGGATGGGGAAGTTCTTTCCACCCCATTCATGAAAATCATAGTGTTATGAAGTCTGCATGGCCTTTTTGAAAAGCCGGGAAGAAGGTAGGAAGAATGTGGGCAAAGAGAAATGTGAGGCAGAGGAAGATGTAACAGAGACGCAGTCCTCTACTTCCACATGAGAACACGTGGAATTGGGCCTTGGTCTACTTGGTATAACTTCGTCAAAGTGAGTGGATGCAGATAAATAGTGGAGTCATTGTATCTAATTTTATTTGTGCATTAGCTGAGTATAGCCAGTGACAACATGTTTGTAGCTGGAGATAATAATAGCACACACACAACAGAAAAAGAAACTGGAGAAAGAGGATGAGACAGGCAGACAGAGTTGGAGGTATTGTTTGGAAAAGATGGAGAGGTCACCGTAGCAACAGACCAGCCAAACCCTATGACAAAAGAAATGTGAGCCAAGTGTCAGGTGGTCAGGTTACAGGATGACTTGATCTCACTTATGTCAGAAATAAATTATTACAACTTTTGATGTGTTAAAGAATCATCTAGAGGTGAGAAAAACAATTCTTTTGGTGTTTGCTCATACTTAAACACTGGTGCTGTATTCATGTTTAATGATCGTGTATTTCTATTACACATATTAGTCACTGCTCAACACTATAATCATTATTATTGGTTAGTTGTGGGGATGGTACTTGTGCATGCGTGCTAGAGCTGTCTGTCAAATTAAAGAGGCTCTCCCTGAAAGGTAACCCCTGTCAGAGATCAGCATATAAGCAGAAACATGAGCCTTACAGCTCCTGAGGGGAGAATAGCAAAGTCACAGAGCGCAAAGCCCGGGTGAGGGTAACGGGCCGCCGGCCAGGTGCTGCGCTCTGAGCCACACCAGCCGCCTGGCGTGCGTAATGGGCGGCAAATCTCGCCTCACATCAGCACTCCGTGAGGAAGGGAGATACAATACAGCCCTGTACTGGTAAACCAGCCTGTATTGCTGTGTGCTGCCCCTGTCCTGGACACTTCCATACCCATCATTGGATTAATTGAAATCAAGCCACTGATTACGCAACAGCCAACTTGATTATGCGTAAATGGCTACGACTCACTCAGTAAAACAAGATGGAGAACAGGAAAGTTTCATGAAAGTTGCCGATTCTACTCGGCACCACCCGTTTCTCATTCTAATTAGGCAGAATCAGAAAGTTGACATTTGATCTTTTATGTTATGATGCACACAAACAAGATTCTGCTTTGGCAGGAAGATTTTTGTTCAAGAGCACTGTGCATTACCAGTTGGTGGAGGAACGGGGGTTGAGGATGTCCTCTTTGGCCGTGAGCAGCGACAGGCTGTAGGTATCAAGGTTGACCGTTCGCGTGCTCATGATGGCAAAAGTTTCCAGACCACTCCCGCAGCTTCTCTCTTCACTGGTCCCGACGGTTTTCGGGGTCGGAGTATCTGCTGGAAAACAGCCACAGCGGAACACCGAGGGTCGTTCACGGCCGAGAAAACAGCAGTAAAACTATGAAGGTTCATGCAAAGAGGGCTTAAAGTTCCAAAGTGGAGCGATCTGTGCAGGCGCTGCGCACTCACAGCGTGGAGGAGACTGCGACTGCACACTGGTCTGCTCTTTGTGCAGCGGGGCAGAATAAGTTTTCACTAAAAAGCCACACCTCCCGTTGAGAGAGTGGAAAGCATAATGACTTCACTAGCTGGGTCACTTGGAAGAAACGCAACCACTCAACAACACGTACAGATCATAACTGTCTCATGCATCCTCCATATGATTTTCATTGCCCTTCACATGCCTCACGTTAATATAACTGATATTTTGTTCTGTTAAAGCACTGGAGATACTGTGCAATACCCACACCAAATGAATGATAGCTGAGGGTTAACAGCATGAAACAATCCAATAAAAGTATTTCTTTTGTGCGTTATTGTTATTTTTTCAAATAAATGTGATGGATAAGCGCTGGTTTGAGCAATCCACAATAGGAATTGTTGATGTGGTTTTATAGGGGGTACAGGGGCAGAGCGGCAGCTTTGGATCTGTCAGTCTCTCTTTGTCTCTTTTTTGTTTTTGAACTGGCCCCCACTGGCCCTTGGCAGACTCCAGAGAAGCCATTTACAGTGTAGTGCAAACTGAACGAGCCAAAGAAGAGCCAATTTCATGGGAACTGAGTCTGAAGCAGGCAGCACATAAAAAAAAGAGCAGGGGAGGCTGTTTCAGTGTTTAAGAGCGGCTGGGGGTCTGTTCAATGGCTGCCCAACAGTGACACACACATAAACTGACCACACAATCACACACACACACACACTGGAGCTGCTATGCACTGATGCATTGGCTCACACATGCACACACTCACAAGCACACAAGCTGTGAACTCTGGACAAACTCCCCCAGACATGCAAACACACACAGTCTCACACATACACACACAGACGCACACACACACACTCATGCACTGGTATTTGACTATGGGTCAGTGGCATGGGGGGTTTAAGATCTCGGATTATGGGAATGTTCCTGAGCTCTGTAATTTACTTAGCAGCCGTTCTTAATCCAGGACAGATGTAAAGGATAAAAGTCACAGTTTTTTTTTTTTTTTTAATTTTTTGATGTGTCAGGCTCAGGCTGGATTTGACCTCATGAAATTTGATTTCAGATGACTTCTGATAACATTTAATACGCCATGCCATGCTTTTCACTGATAAGACTTGATCAGGACACAGTCCACAGTGGCTGAGTAATCCTCTGTTGAATATTGGATTGACACAGTCACAGCAATCACCTGGGAAAAAACAAAACACTTCCTTTTAAGGCAACAAGTTTCCATCAGCATCTACACTTTCACAGTTATTTAAACCAGGTTGCAATGATGCCAAAGTCAGAGAAATAATTAATAGGTCTACCCTGCAAATGAAAAGCAGTTTTTAAAATAATTTAACACCTTCAGTGTTCAGATTAGAGGGTGGTCCACTGTGAAATAAGAGATCTCGTGTTTAAAATACATTGGCATAATTAAAGAAGCAGTAAAAAAAAGTGTCTGGCATGATACTTTTTAACTGTTTGGAAAAGTCCACATTTCTTCCCACAAAGCCCACATCCTGTAAATCCTCACTATAAGTTGTGTGAAAAATGTTGCGTCCATTGTATAAGCAAGCATGCAGCTCACACAAACTCTGCTGTTTTGGCCAAAGCTTACATGCCAGAGGGACAGGGGGCATGACATCCCCATGCCGCTATTATTCTTACAACTTCCTGCTATTAGAGGCTCTCCTGCCCTTCCAGCCTCTTAGCCCTTCACTGTGGATGTGATCTGCAGTGCTGTTATGCTCCACTTCAGAGGACTTTGGCATTTCCTCTGCTGGGGTGCGGTGGCAGCTGTTGTTTGGGATGGGGTCTAAATGTGGGAATGATTGTGTGTCCAATGGGGATTTGGCTCTGTGTGTGTGTATGTGTGTGCAAATTGGGATTTTCTCCACACTTACTGAAACTCCTTCTCTAATTGTCACATGCTTTTTGTTCAGCTTCCTGCCTTCCTGACATAGTCTAAACTTACCGAGTGTGGGTGACAGAGTGTTGAGTGGTCCAGTCACATGCAACGTCCTCTCCTAGTCTCTCAGAGAAGTCTTAAAATTTGAATTATAAACAAGCCTCTCAATAATTAATTGGTTTTAAAGTCTTTATACATGTAACCACCATCAACCTCTGTTGCGAAACACTTACAAAGCATAATCTCTATCTGAAATGACAAAATAAACTACTGCCACCAAACAAACCACTTCCTTGTGGACATGGATTAGTCTAAATCTTGTTTTCCCGGGGCGTATTGAGGCTTGCGTGGCAGGTTTAGACCTGATGTGCCAGAGATGTGCTTGGGTTCAGGGGTCACATCTTGAACTTTGTCCTCCTGATGTTCTACACTACACACTTTGAGAGGCCCGGATCTACTTACCGCCTTCTGTGTGAGCATGTGTGAGCATATTTTCGTGTTGTATGAACAGTTGCAATAGTTGTAATCTTCTGTTCAGGTTGTCATAAATATATCCTTTCAAAGCCATAATCCTATTGTGAATTTACTGTTTTACAGTATGAGCGCCTGGAATGTGCCCAACCTTTTCAGCCTACGTGCCATTTGTGCTAGCTGCAGTTCAAACTAGTCAAAGCGTGCTGTACATACTGCTTCTTTTTTTGTTCATCTTCCCATGGAAATCATGAAGCGCTGTAGCTTGTGTACACCAAACCAAGTGAAACAAGCAGGTTTAATGGTCTCCCTGAAGAGAAAAGATTTGAGATTGAAGATAAAATTTTTTAGGTTTTTATGTTTTATTTCTCATTATCTGATCATTTTGAGGCGACATTTAATCTGTCCTTTATTCCTGCTTTTGTGGGAGAATGAATAAGCTGTTTTTGAGGCAGGAAATATTTTTGGAGGCCACATTTGCCATGTCATGTTTGGGACAGAAGACAAAGTTCACAACATAATGTTATACATAAAAAGCTGTGTGCTTTTCTGACAAATGCTTCAAAACTGCAACAGGATGTTTTGTGTTGGTAGCCAAATTGCTGTATTATTTGTTGTTACAGTGATAGAATACATGTGTTTTTCACTTCAGCAGGCTGAAGATACTTTGGCATCTCTGTCTCACCTCCTCCTGTCATGATAATGCTGAGCTCGGTGGAGGAGTCATGTTTTTGCTTTCCTGGAGGTCGATAATGAGGTGGATGTGGGAGAGGCACACCAGTGGTGATGATACAGCTGAGTGGAAGTTAGTCACAAGTGATATGCCCAGTGGCGTACAGTACACACATTTATCTGACAGTTAAACTCACAAATATATCAGCAGCTGGGTCTTTTATGGCTAAACCTTGAAAGACAATTGAGTTCAAATAAGGTGTCAGACAGGCGTGATAACAGGAGGAAACAGAGAGATATGAGGCAAAGGTGGAAACAAAAGGCAAAAGAGAAAGAACAACAAAAGACTGAGTGCACACATGCACATGCTAATCAAACATACCCTTTGTGTGCGTGTGTGTGTGTGAGAGAGAGAGAGAGAGAGAGAGAGAGAGAGAGAGAGAGGTCTACACATTCTCTGTGAATCTGGTGTCTTCTCATCAGGCCTCCAGGTGAGGTCACTGCTCAGCTATGCGCCTTCACAACAACCCTGACATATCTTCCCCTTGAGCCTCAGTGTGCGCATGACTTTGTGTGTGTGTGGGTCTGTGTTGCATCTGTGTGCTGTGCGCAATTATAAATCGCCTTCTTACCTCTGCAAACACAAACACAAAGCACCGAAAAACACATTTTCCAAATTGCCACTTATTCCCCCCCCCCCCCTTTTACTCATTTAAACTGCATAAACATAAGCTTTTGTCTTCCTCGTCCTTTCGAGGTTGCTTTGCTTCAGTGAAATATGACAAGCATAAACAAATGGCAGGGTTGCGCGGAAATAGATGGAAAGACTGCAAATCTCTGTTTAAAAAGGAGCTCCGTGTCTGCTTTCCCATACAAAATAGACCTTAAATTAGACCACGGTGTCAGGATGATAAAGTATTCATAAACTTTGCTTTGAGAGGCCCTGATTTAGAGGTGTATGCATGTGTGCGTGCGGAGGGGGCAGACAGTTTTGTTTATGGAGCAGACCTTGGGGAGGTCTGGACCAACAACATGTAGATGAGACACTTGGAGGAGGGTGACATAAACAGAAGAATGTGCTGTCACTCCACAACAAATGGGCTTCCTTGTAGTTTTGGTATTTCTAGTTGGTCCACTTCTTTATAAAAAAAAAAGTCATTGGCATGTGAATGCTTGTGTGTGAGTGTGTTGTTGTATCGTTGAAAGCTTTGAAGCTCTGAAAATAAATTCTTGTTTGATCAAGTCACACAAAAGCTTCTTCCGTCATATTCTTCATGCATCAGCGAGATTAATCGAGCAAATTATTTCAACTTCATACCATGTCACGATCATATGAGAGTCTCAACACACTCGCATTGTGCAATTCTCAACTGTAAGACAGTTGTTTTGTCTTCTGCTCTCATATTCAGATCTTCTTATCTGTTCCCGAGGGAACCCTGCAAGGAAAATGAGAGCCAGATGTGGTGATGTCAGTGCGTGTCTGTGACTCTCAACATGTGTTCTACGAGGCTGTGGTGCGAGAACAGGGGCAAGGTTGGTGGGAAATTTGAACACAGCCCACGGATCAAGTAGCTGACGCAGCATAAAGGTCTGTAATCAGTCTTCTAACCAATGCTATGGATGACGCTGAGGTCTCTGCTGCAAAAAACGCACACTAGTAAATTCCTCCATTTACTAGAGAATGAAAGGAAAACTGACGTACGTCACTGGCAGTTAAGTTAAGTTAAGAAGTTTGTTGGAAGGCAGTTTGACTGGTGTGTTTTCCTGGAAAAGCCTGATTGTAACACACACACACACACACACACACACGCAACACGGCATATGGACACGAATATTCCACCACCCACAACCGCCACCTTCCCTCGTCACTCTTCTAAAGTTACCCATCATCAGCCACATCACTAAACATCACCATAGCAACACTCGGCCCTCTCCCCCCATGTTTCTGTGGCTTTCTGTGATCCCTCACCAGACTTATTCTATTAAAAGTCTCAGCTCGCAGCATGTTGATCTTGATGATGCATGTTCTCAGGGAGTCACTCGGTGAGGGTTGTCTCTCTCTTTCATCCAAAGTTTCAAGAAAATGTAAAAAGAATATACGCACGTAAGAGAGCAGCCAGCGGCTTGGTGATTTGAAAGACACCAAAGTCTGAACAAGAAAAGCATTAATAATTCAAGTTTAGAGTGTATTTTCTATTAGTGTCAATGGTCAACACAATGGCAAAACTTACATATCTAATACATTTCAATAAAATAGTCCTGAAATAATCTGGGCCTATAATGTTCACTTCTTTTTTACTTCAACTTCAACTTAACATTATATATTGCTGTGTATCAAGTTCAGGGTTTGCTGGGGTCACACTGTTTGACAGAGCCAGTGCATGTAAATCTCAGTGCAGGAGTTAGTGTAGAGACCTTCTGATAAGAAACTCAGTCGAGGCCCTGAAACAGTAAATATCTATGATCCATGGATTATCCTAGGACCCCCAACCGAACTCTTGGTCCCGTGAATCTCTCAAAGTGTAAAGAGGTGCTGGATCCAGGGTTGCAATACTTATCTTCCATTATGTATGATGTGTTTATTATGTATGTGAAAGAACCTGAAGGAGGTGCCTAAAATGCTTTAATTTAAAAAAAAAAACAAAAAAAAAAAACATGGCATACAACTTATATTTTAAACAGAATGATTTAACACATAGAAATAAGAGTACGGCCTATTCCATCTAGAGATACTTATTTCTGTATTTTACACAGAAAAACTGCACAGTTATTGTTTTTCCACTAGGTGGCACAGCTGAATCAAACTTGCAGTGTGTGTGTGAGTTTGAATTCATTATGTGAAACAAAGGGTTGAGAAAGACAAAAGAAAAAGACAGACTCTGATTGTTGTTGTACTTTTCATTCTTTGAGGCTTCAATATACTGACTTTTTCCAATATAGTGGGTCATCTAGTGTACAAATCCCATCATTAGATCAATGGACTGTAACTGGTCTTAGTTTACATTCACACCAAGTAATATTCATACGGAATATAGATATTTTGTGAGTATATTTTCATGCAAATGTATCTGTGGATACTGATTTCAAATTGGAGGACCGTCTGTTTGCATTTCAAAGGCAGTGAAATGAGTGCAGTGTCAGTTGTACCTCATTTAATCAGAATATGTGAAGCTGGGGAGCTTCAGGAGGTAACTCATCTTAAAACTGCTGATTCTAATAAGATGACTGAATAATGATTGAATTGAATAAATCAGCGGAAAATTAACTAATAGTATTAGTATTGTGTGTGTATTGTAATGATCATTTTATTTACAGATGTCTGTTTTTGTATTGCACGATGTACAATTTTGTATTTAGGACTTCTTACCATTAAGTACTGTTTGTTCATAGTGTTACACTAATTCGTGTGTGCTTGTTTGTCCTCATACTACTACTTAAAGTGTACGTATACTTTCAGAAACGATGATGATACTTGTTTTTACAAACTCTAAATACAAGCTAGCAGCAGAGTCCTTTGGTAATTCATATTATCTGGCATTGTGTCTTGAAATTGAGCAACTTTAAGTGGAACAAAGAACATACTTGATTATCAGAAAAGTAATAAAACCACACAATAAACACGTGAGACACGTTCAAAAGATTAACAGTTTTAATAAAATCCATGTCAAACATCAAAATACTGAAATGGCAAAAAAGAAAAAAAAATCTACTTTTGTTTGTTTCCTTTTTTTTCTTTTTTTCTTTTGTACAAATCACAGTGGTTCAAAAATATTACAAATTTTTAGTTTCAAAACATTTTTTGCAACAGCAGCAAAACATTCTGATTGTTGTATATTTTCTTGAAAGCCCTTAATGGTGAGTGTGGTGTGCTCTTTCTTTTGCCTTTCTATTTTAATACACACAATAACATGAGCAGTAAATGTTTATGTTAAGAGACATATGAGTCCATGGAAACAAAAGTGCATGACAATACTATACAGGATATACGATCCACTTAAAAATTATAGTTTAGACCTGGGGTTAATCACACGATGTCTGTCTATATAAACACTCCCTCTCTGTGGTCTCTCTGTGCATACACTCCTATGTATGCACCAGCTTAGTAAATAGATACAGTGTGCTGAGCAGTTATAAGGTGATTAATTCCAGCCAGGACTCATATAAAATTCACAACACTGTATTGTACTTTGGATAACAACTATCTCCAATAAAGCATACTGTATATATAGTTGTCACAGCTAATATCTGCCTTTAATCCAACCAGTAGTTCACAGATGCTGTTCCCCAACTTAGAATACACTAACTTTATGCACGATTGCAACATAGTAAATTGCAGCTAAATAGTGGAAGTAAGAGAGCATACTATTGAATTTGAGAAAGAGATCATTAGAAAGTGAAAAAGTAATACGATATTTAAATTTCGATCAAGAAAACTGGTAAATATAAAGTCTTACAAAAAAGTTGTAATAGGCTACATAATAGAAAGTGCAGGCACCTGAAAGAGTGCGAAAACATTTTAAAACTGCTGGTTTGCTGGGTTTCTTGGTCATATCATCATTATGTGTTGCGTAGCTTTAGCATAGTTGATATCACACACTTGTAAAGCTCCTTAATTATAACTCGAAGCTATCATTATGACCCCAGTAGCCAGTAACTATGCTGAGATACTGTACATTAAAGAAAGCTGCCTACTTTTCTTTCTGTGCTCACATGTGTGTATTTCTTGGCTTATTCTACTTTATTGTGAGCCCAGGAGGCTACAGGTGCATCATGTGCCGTCAGCCTGTACTGAGCCAAAAGAGTGAGATTTCACTGAAGGCACAGGAGAGGAGACACCAAAGACTACCAAAAACAAGGTGTTCTCTCAATCACTAAGCCTCACAGTTAAAAAGGAGGATCAGGCCTGCTAGGAAGGAAGAAAATCTCCACCCAGAACAAATGTGGAGAATGTGACAGTAAAAAGGATGAGATAGAACAAGACAATCCAAATAAGTGTAACTTTGGCCTGCAGGGGTCAGTGTGGAGCAAATATTGAAGGCTGAATAAAGCTAACAAGGTTTAAAAATTTTGCATCTCCATCTCTCCTTCTCTATATATCAGAGTTTCTCAACCTCATCTGATCCCGTTCCCACAATTTCTAATTTCCTCCCCAATAATTAGAGAGTCCAAATATCCAAATACAAAATTATAATGATTATGACATTTCCAACCTACAGTATTTAATTTATTTTATATTATTTCAATTTGAGAAATTTCCCACGACTCTATATGTGTACCAAGTGACACCAGATAGGGTCGCGACCCCCAAGATTAAAAAACTCTGATGGAAGCTTATGCCTATCTCCAAAAACATGCATCATGCTTTACCGGATTCCTCTGTCATTACATGCAGGCTAAACTCAAACATTGCACTTGGCTTTTAGCCGTTTAGAACATTCTTAAAATATGTGCATTAGAATACTCATTTTCAGTTAAAATTTTGCTTTTTATGCTTTTCAGTTTTATGCCATCTACCTACAATTTTATTAACTAGAGAAACAGCATAAAAGGGAAAGCTGTAACACTGCACAGCAGCAACAGATCCTCTGCATTAGTTTTCCAAACAAATGTCCCAGCATCTTATTTAAAGTTGAATATTTAGTGATGCTACCTTAAGCTGGCTGCGCTGAGCTAATTTAGTAAAACTGAGTTGTGCATAAAGCCACATAGCAAGAAGAGAGCTACTGTGTGGGTTCAGTGCCAGCTAGACCTCAAACAAGAAGCTGGACAAGTCAGGGAAAGTTTGAAAGACTTAAGTGGAAATATCGTGCTACAATCATCATGTTTAAAAACAATCTTACATAAGGAACTATTCATGCTAAGCACAGAAAGGTATAGTTTGAAACAAATAAAGAAGAAAGTGCATTCCAACACCAAGTGTCATTATGATGACAAAGTTAGGCCACCATGCAAATTAACCACATTCCAAAAGTGGTTGCACCCTCACAGCACACAGGCCAGCTAGTGCTCATTCAAAAGCTTTGCTTTCTCGAAGTCAGTGGTTTTGACGTCAACGCTACAGGAGTCAACCTGTAACCCTACCTCTCAATCACCTGGTCAGTGAAGATTTCAAACCACGATGTGAGTTCTTCACCATCTAAACTAGAAAACACTACTACTACGCTATAAGAAGAGTTTAATTCAACACCATTTGTCTGCATAAAACAAGCAGTATACCTAAAGATTTTCCACAGGCTGGCTAAAAAAGAAGGATAAAGGCTGAGAGTGCATAAAGCAACACCACAATCCTTTTTTACAGGTATGACATTATGGTGGTCATTGTCTGCTGTATCCATCAGGTCAATCACTGCAGAATCTGTCTGCAGGTTTCAACTAAGGTGTTGCTAAAATTCCAAACTAGTTTTTACATTTGTCCAACTATAAGGCACGTGGACCAAGAGAAGAGGCTTAATGGGTCATACCAAACATTAAGAAGACAAATCTAATAGCCGTTCCTTCTATGGGGAACTAAAAAGAGGCCATAGAAGTCCATCAAAAACAGCCCACCAACTGTCTCCTCTTTAGGTCTCATCTTTAAATTCCCAAAACCCTGCACTGGGATGAGCTGAAATATCCGTGGAGAAATTCTAAAATATGTAGGCTGCATGTAATACTGACTGAGATTTGTTCACTTTTACTCCACTTTCGCTCTTTTCAGGAGAGGAATCAGCTCAATTCTCACTTGGGTCTCGTGAGATTCTATCTGACTTCTATTTCGGTGCCTGACAATGACTTTAACACGCCTCCCGTGGACAACGGCAGAACACACCACATGTTTCACACAATCTATCTATCTCCTACAGTTGCCTGGGCAAAGCTGAGGGGCGCAAACCCACAAATAGAACAACGTGCTAATAGAAACTCATCACCACAAAGTCTCGTTTTCACATTCAGTCCTAAAGCCCAAAGAAATTAGCACCCTTAACAAGAAAATCAAATTTGCTCTCATATGCAGATAATATCAAGCCGTTTGCCATTTGAGACGCTCACGACTGCAATCTTAAGTATTATTATTTTCCTGGTTAACAAGGAAGCAAAACAGATTCCTATGTTAGTGAATACAAAAGCAGCAAAAGACATTACATTGTAACCACTGTATGTAAAATCCGAAATCTACACATTCTAAAAGCAGTGACCTATTATGACGTCTTACAAACTATTAGCATATGGAGAAGAAAAAATAAGGTTTAAAAAAAAAATGCTCATGTGTCAAATCTGAATACCATCATTACAATTCTGCACGTTCATCACAGGTAAACACTAAACAACTAGACAGACGCTCAAAATGTGAACATAAAATCGCGTGTGTGTTCATGTGGACACTGTCTTGTTGTGTCTGAAGCACCATTTTCAATTCCAGCAAGAGGAATGGAAGGCAATGTCCAGCAGTGACACTTTTCTCCTGACACCACAGACTGAAAACACCACTGCGAGGAGGGATTTGATTATTATCTGAAGTCATTTTCTTCTCCATTCCCTCTTGCCACTAAAGGAAGCAGGGACCCAGGGATGGAGTGAGGAAGAAAGAGATAAATAATATATAAAAAAAAAAAAATCACAGCTTTGGTATTCAAAATTAGGTGAAAATCAATAGTTAGGTTTTGAATGCACTGATAATACTGTGAATGTGCTTTAGCTTTCTTCTAACACTTTGCAATAATTGAAGTTACACTGATGACAGGCATAAAAAAACTCCTGTTAGTTAGTGTGAGGGTTAGTGCCAGGGTCCTGAGCAGTGCTGCCCCTAATGGTGTAGGGCTGTAAAGGCAGGCTGGCTGAGCTTCAACGCAACCTAGTGGTCATGGACGTTACAAGTGGATTAGTATAATACTGTGTCCATCAGTCCTCCATGGCAGAGGTATCAAGTAAGGCTAGCCCTATTTACCCCCGTCATTGCTATAGAGTGGTCACTTTGAATGTCTCTGAAGTGCAGTTTGGTGAATCCAACTCATTTTGCTTTTTTTGCACATGCAGTGCACAGGAGGAGGGAGGTACGGGGGCAGATGATGGGACCACATCGGTATTAGATGGAAGGCTAATAGCTATGATCAAGCCTCCTTACTGGAGCATCCTTACTTGCCAATGGTTTTAAGGTTGCCCTCACACTCAAACCTGGGAATAAGAGTCCCATCTCTGCGGTTCCAATGGCAATCAAGGTCCTCAACACTTCCTGGGAGTTGAGTGCGCCATTAACCCTGATAAGAGTGTCCTAGAAGGCGCACAAATAATAATATCAAAATAATTACATTGTAAGTGTCAGTTCCTGGGAATCCAGTGCTGGTTTTAGAGGGATGGATCTTTCACACGGGTCTGTGTGTGCAAGCTAACAGTCTGCGTAGAAGTGAAGGCAGAGGTAAGCTCCGCGAGAGGAGCCGTGGTGGTCAATGTGTAATAGTCATTAAGGTCAATGTGAAGGATGGAGACTGAGAGAGATAGAGAGCCCTTGCTCCCAGTCCAATCACTCAAAGGCTGGGGACACTGTTGAGTGCTGGTGGAGGAACAGAGCTCGTGTGGAGGGGACAAGGGGCTGCACTGCAATGCCGCAGGCCCTTAAAGATCAGGACATCTGGGAAGCACTCAACTCGGAAGCATCACTCAATCATCAATCGCAAACATACACCCACACATCCACACACATACCCTTCAGTGAGGTCTACAAGCATTCCAAAATGCACTCATGAAGTCACCCACAATTATAAAGAGGCACATACATTCCCCCAAACATGCTAACATTCAGGCATAGTAGCACTGAGAGTCATTTCTTGACTGATAGAGGGTTCAAAGCCGACCTCCTCTATAAGCTTAACAGGGGGAGTTAGTTATCCTGGGTGGGATGACCCAGGCAAGGACGAAGAAGTCAGTGGAGGAAACCCTTTAGGAGACGTGGGGAGAGGAGGACGGGTGTCTCCAGAAACACCAGCCCCGTTTGGTGTGTTGCTTGCGCAAGATCTCCTCCTCACGTTCGCGCTCCTTCTGAGAGCGCAGATAGCGGTCTTCCTCCTTTAGGAACCACACAGGAGGCCAGCGTTGCTTCTCAAAGTGCCTCTGGTTTTCTGCAGGAAGACAGAGATATGTACAGAAAAGATTACAACCTACTATTTATGAAGAATTGTGGAAAAATGTATTGACACTGTCATGAAAGATGTGGATTGATGTTGCTCTTCATGTACCTGATGCAAAACATTTTAATTTTCTTTTACCAAAACAGAACATGATAGGCTAATGTTTTTCTCCTGCTATTATTTTATTTTTAGCTGCCTTGCACCCAAAAAAAAAATCAGCCTTTCCACTCCTACCAAATGTTTGCTGTGAACACAGCATGCTATAATTGTTCAAACTAGCAGAGCAAATCAACATTTTTACTGAAGGGGAAAGCAGCATGTGTGAAAGAGGCCTGGGAGATGATCAGGGCCAAGAGAGACGAGGTGCCTGTACCTGGAGACATGGCCTTCATGTCTTTGGGAAACTTGCGGCAGATGCTGTTATAATTAGTGCAGATGTGATGGAGACACCAAGCTGATAGTTGCTTAGCATTGTGGAACTGCAAAAAGAAAAACAAAGTGAGAAGACAATTAAGCTGTGAAATAATAGGTGAGATAAATGTTGAAAGTTGAGATAAGAGACAACATTTGAGTAGATTAAAATGAACTGTTATCAAATGAATCTATGGTGAATTACTGTTCATGTCACAAAATACAACTAAGAAATAATCATGAATAAATAATAAATTAATTACAGACAAGGACAAAGATAATTTTGCAAGGACAGACCTGTGCAAGCTCAAGGTAAGCCAACACCTGTCCATCAATGTCACCCCCTTTCACTGCGAACTGGAGAAGCTCATCCACAGCATGCTGTTCTGAAGATGCACAAAATATACATAATAATGTCAATATTTACTGTATAAATGCACCACTGGCATGGGTCTGCATTTTTATCTCACAGTCATAAATACTCCTGAAGTCAGACCTCTCTGCATCTACGAGCTTTTACTGAGTAAAATGATGAAAGTCAGTTTGTGTACAGATTAAACAGTATTCTGCCACATATACTTCAGCACACGACATTCGAGTAAAGAGGTAGTTCTCTATGCAACATTTCTACCTGTGAGGGCAACAAGGCGTGGCAAACAGAGACGGTTGGCCAGAACAATTAGTTCCATGGGCTCCAGACCAGGACAGGGCGTCAGCAGGCCGCAGTACAGGAACTCCAGCACCCCACGCATACAGGCTGTACTGGTGTTAGGAATAGGTACCTGGAAAATGACCAAATCAAGTCAGTGAAGTCAAAAAACAGACTTAATCTTCATGAAAATTTTGAAATGTTTTGAAAATGTTCATGAGTATCTACATACTCTCGTGTTAAGATACAGAATGATATGTTGGCAAATTAATTTAGGGTACATAAAGCGGAATGCTGCAGAAGGATGAACAGCAATATCAATGAAAGCAGTGCGGTGGATATTTGGAGGTAAAGGGCAGAGGACATGCTGCTCTGGTCACATCCCCCTTGATCTAGGCTCAGATGAAAGCACTGTTTGTGGGCTAGCGATGTGAGCAATATGGCTAGTGCTAAAGAACCCTGCCATGCTGAGCACAGTGAGATGTAAGCCCAGCCTCAATGTGCATTAAAGCCACTATCAGATTCAGGCCCTCAGGCAGAGATCAGTATCCAAAGAGATAGACAGTGCATTAGATTATGCACATTATGCTCGTGTAATAAGACAGAATGCTCTGTAAACATATGAGCCACCACAGACATGCACAGTTAAGTTTAACATTTGGCTAAATGTTTTACTGTGGGGCAAAAGTTAAACTTTATTGACACACATAAGTACCCTATAAAAAACAGTCACCTGCAATGACCTCTAGGTGTCGCCATACCACCAATTAGATCTTAGCTACACCAAAGGCATTGATTATGCTGCTTCCACTTTGGGTTGTTAAATAAACAAATGCATACAAATGAGCAAGACCTTTTTATTAGCCTAATTAGTGTTGGGCAGGCCAACAGTATTTCAGTGGCAGGTAATGCAATCTAAGCCCAGGAAGGATGGAAAGAAGGTAAATGATGATGAGAGTGATGGCCTGACCCCTGCAGGAGTGTACCCACTGAGGCACTCTTCAACCTCCTCTCCCATAACCAATTAGGAGAATGTCAGCTTGGTGCGACCTCTCGTTATGACTAAAATGTCACAACACCAAGACTCTAGAGCTTAAAGCTCCAGCTGGGGCCAGGAAGCATTAATGAGTGGACACATTCACAGTGACAGGACTGACAGGTGTTCCTTTGCCCCCTCGGTCTGCCGTCCTAGAGGTTAATTAGAAGTTTAGTGCAAGTTTATTTTATTTGCAAACCCATAAAGCTTAGGGTCGGAGTGAAAACAATGCATTGAGTAAAGGGTGGTAATGAGATATCCGTCCCAGAAGGACTCAATAAACCGCACCTCGAGGAAACTCCAAATAATGTGTGGGTTATGAAAAAGTCACATAGTCCCCACCATAAATAAGATCCAAAGTTTAAGAGACAGAGTAAGGACTACAGTGCAAAAAGTTAGTCTATTGCAGAGAAGAGCTCCTGTTAAATATGTAGGCTCTCACATTTGACAGGCTCGGCTTGTCAACGTGTAATGCTCCAGTGTGACATGCACTCACACAAAACCACGAACGCATAGAACATAATTCAGGGGTGCACCATAACTATAACTGATGATCAACACTACAAACAAGAAAAATAATGACACTGATAAATTGGTTTGAAACACATACACTAATATAAAACTAGAATAGTCATGTTTTCACACCACAGCATGAACACTAAAATGAGCTGAAATGCCTAAAAATACTGAGAAGGAAGTGTGACATGAGCATGGAAATAGCACTGGCTAATCACATGCTACTCTCACAGTTATAGTTACAGTTTCTGCTATGCAGTTTTAGACAAACCCAAACCCAAGAGACCAGTTGTAATATAAAAATATGATGGTATGGTCTGTTCGCGGTTCATATATGTCAATTTATAACACAAGGTTGCACAGATCTCAGTCTGATCTAAAAAAACAGACAAGATCTGATGAAGACAGACAAGATCTGTCTTCATCTGTAATTGACTCGGTTTGACTCGGTTTTTGTGGCTCGAACACACAGCCTTCAAATAAGTGTACAACCACTACAGTGTATCACCTAGACATGATTCCCCTGGAGGCTCCTGGACCACAATATTTAATTATCACACAGATTTACCAGATCTCACCTTGTCATTGTTAGGTTTTCACTTCTTTTTTTGTAAATCCCCAACATCAACATGTCTTAATACTTTCTCCAGTATTGATTCGCCTTTAGAGTAAACTGAATATAGACCTGTGTCAAGGTTGTGTAATTGTGTTAATGTGTCTTGCTCTAAAAGCTCTGCTTCTGTTGAAAGGACGATGTTAAGTGTTTTAACAAGCGTTTCTGCTCGCTCCTGCTGACACTGCTTTCAAATTAGTATTCATCCATGATAATGTCTGCTTCAAAGTGAATCAGATAGCCAATCTGTACATTAACAAAACTATAACTTTGACTGCCCAAGGACGAGAAACGCCAGCGGTCAATCCAGTAACTGCAGATTCCTGTTAACATCCAAAATCAAATTCTCTATTTAGCACTGTAACTCTTTAGCCAAAGAAATCAGGTACATTTATATGCAAACATAAATACACTCATAAACATAAATGCTGACAGCTTCATTGTGTAGTCAGTCTTTGAGTCTTTGTCTCCGGGGCACCTGCCTTCTATGCTGTGCCAGCTTCATGCCATAAACAATAGTGCCACAATAGTCACTAACATGAGCCATTTAGAGTAACCATAGACACCGGCAGCCCACCAGCAGCAAACACTGTGCCCCCTCAGTGATGCTGATGTCCTGTTTTCACCACCATCCACAATAGCTGCAGAGGCTTTTTTCACACCCACTCTCATGGTGCGTTCTGGAATAAGATCCAGGCTATCCGAGTGGAAACACACAAAACAAAATGGTTTTATTTCCCAAGTCTACATTTGTTTTCCTCTAACCCGCCTTCTAAAACTTTGCACTTACACCTGAAGTCAGTATACAACATTTTTATTCCTTCCTCTGTCTCTTTCTATTCATTTGATTCCTTCCAATCCCTCCGAAGGCCTGGATATACGTAACCTAACCCCCCTGACCTTGAAAGTAACCATACCCCAGGGGATCTAGTTCTGCAACACAGTCCGGGGAGTGTCGACTTAAAGACTGCCAAAGACATGAACTTCCTCTCTGGTTAGGTCAGGTCCGGTGCACAGGCAATGCCCCTGGAGGAGCACCATGCAACCAGAAGCTGAACCTCAGGAGAGGGCACACCTGAGGTAACCAGACCCACCGCTTGGGGAATGCTGACCTCGAAAGAGTGACTCTTCTAAGCTCGTGATGAGGTAGTGAAACATCCTCATTTCACTACCACAGGCTGTGTTTGCAGAGCCGCATTCGATTTGTAGATCAATCCGACAACAGACCTCAAGGATTCTGAGCTGCAACTCTTAGGATGCATACAGGATGCACACAGGTTGCACAATGTCATGAAGTTAACAAATCTCCAAAGTAATAAACCTTATCATAGTAACCCATTTACCTTTACCTCATTTGTTGATTCTTTTATCAGATGTTACTGCTGTTGTTTACACAGAAGTGTGTAATAAAGTTAAGTGTTGTAGATTTCCATGAATTCTGGATGCAAGAACTTAATCTCTCCTCAAGAGTTAAAGGTAACTCCATCCTAAAGCTCGTCCCATTATCTCTGAACTTACCTCCTCAATGTAACTTTCCATGAAAGAGCCACGAAACATGGCAGCCATCCAGTTGCAGCTGGAGATGAGCAGGGGCTTGTGGGCCGGGAGGCAGCCATCGTCCAGACGGAACACCACATCTAAAACCGGGGTGGGAAAAGAGCATTCATCTCGTGGAGTGCCACAGAATCCCAAGCTACAGAGGGGGAAAGACAGACAAGGCAGACATCCAGACATACACACAGGCAGACAGAAGGCCAGACAGACACACACAGAGACATAGACACAGGTAGACAGACAGAGAGATAAATTGACAGAAGGACAGAACAGCTTCTGACACAGAGTAAGGGAAGGAGAGCAGACGCAGGGTAGTAGATCATGTGGTAAATCCTGGACTCTGGACTAGAGCTCTGGTAGAGAAGGTGTTGATAGGAAAAACAGCAAATATGTGTAATAGTGTTGTAATGGGCTGAAAGCTAAATATTTAATCTACCGTGAATTCAATCCGTGAATAATAAAAAGGATAAGGCAGATCTGTTTATACAATTGATCCGATAGCTTAATTTATCAAAAGAATGTTTCATAAGCATTTTAAAGAAAGATTTGCATTGTTAAAATTATAAAGACAACAGAGAAAGTATAGAAAGAAAGTGAATGTGAAACGGACTTTGTTCAGAGACAGCACATGTCAGGCACTGGCTGCAAATGTTGTGACAACATGCATACATAACAGCTTAGGGACAGACAACACACGACACAGGAAGCACACAAGAGCGAACACAAGACAACCAAGCAGACCGAAATGCGCCATCAAGTCACTTGATGACTTTAAAAGGACTTCAGAAAACAGATAAACCAGAAACATACAAAATGCATTTCATATCAAATACTGAATGGCAGATAAATGATCAAATGTACACACAGGGTACATTTGAAAAGACTGAAAGAGAATGCTGGAAATTAGCAAAAGTCTTTCTCATACTTGCTCACACATTCTCCTCGTCAACTTTTCATAATCCTCTACTCCTCCCACTCTCACATACACCCACACACACACATGCACACACTTGCAGACAAACACCTACTGATGCATAAATGGAAAACATCTACAATGAGACCAGTGCTACTGAAAGTATTGAATGGCTTTGAATGGTTGGCACAGTGGTTTACCAGCAAAGGTCCCTTTACTGAGACACTCCTTGATGCGATTGGCTCTGCGGACGTGGAAGGCCTTGGTGATCTCCTGGTTCATGAAGCTCTCTCTGTTGAGAACATTGGCCACCATCATCCGCAAGTCAAACACCTCCAGTAGCTCTGCGATGGTAGCCACCTGCATCAGATCCCCTCTGGCCTCATCCAGACTGCCTGTGTACAGGTACTGAAGCACCGCCTGCAACCAGATCAAGTCGAGAGGTCAAACATACACTGTGAAAACACCAAAGAGCTCTAAAGATTGTAGCCTGCAGTAATAATACAGAATATTTCCATCACCTTGAATGGTTCTTCCTGTATAAGTGCATCCATGGCTACAACAGTCATGAGTCGTGGTCGTCCAGTCATGGGATCATCAACATGTTCCAGGCACACGCTCAGAAACCCCCTTCCCCATCCTGAAAGTGCTCGACCAGTGCCTAGTGCACCCAGGGTGTACAGAGCTCGAGATGGGAGTGCATTATCACTCTGGGAAGTCCTCAAAGAGCCTTGCTGGAGCAGCTGGGGTCGATTCAGGCCCCGCACCCCTCCATCAGCCCCGTCTTTATCAATGTCCAGGCTCTTAGTGCGCCCAGCTTGCTCCTTGGCTCCTCTCCTGCTTTGCTCATCTTCCTCTCCACTCTCCAAGTTTTCCTTGTTCTCCTGTTCATCCCCCCTTGGTCCCATACATGATCCACCAAGATCAAGGGTGAAGAGGTCATAGAACTTGGAGCAGGAAGTAGCCAGATAGACTTTGTGTGCAAAGACGTGAGTGGCACCACCCTGCAGAAGGAAAAGCACATCTGCACATAGTGGATGGCAGAAAAGGGAATCAGGGCCCTCGCCGTCTGCTGGAGGGGGGTCTGGGATGCCCACAATGGGGCGAGGCGGGCGAGGTGGCAGGAATGGCGCCTGGAGAAGGGGCCTCTGGACCTTTTTCAGGTGGGACTTCCAGAACTGCAGGTGACGACGGGAGATGAGAGCGGCCCGGATGGCATTGTCAAAAACATCCTTGACTCCAAATTGGGCAACAATGCTGGTCTCATAGTAGGGAATCCCAAGCTCCTTTGCCACTTCATGGCCTCTCTCTGGGGGAAGGATATCTGTAGGTTTGATTGGTCTGTGGGACATGAAGCAATAATGATGAGAAACACTGAAGCAAAAAAGGAAGCTAAATATCTCAACAATATTAGAAATTTACCCAAGACTACAATGTCATCATCTCATACTCATTTTAACAGCATTTAGGTTCACTTTTAATGATTGAACCGCACAGCAACCAAAAAACAACTCAAACAGTGAGCTGACAAGAAATGCTTGTTAAGCAGTTGTCAGTGTCTTATTTGCAGTGATTCAGTTACTGCTACATTACTAATCATTGATCAGCTAAAGCATGTTCTATCTGTATTTGTCTGTTAATGCCTGATGAGGTCGGCGGCTCACTTGGCTAAGGGTCGTCTTGCACGGTTAACTGCATCCAGGTCAGCATAGCGCAGATCCAGCTGGCAGCCAACCAGAATGATGGGTGTCCGGGGACAAAAGTGCTTGATCTCCGGGAACCACATGGTGCGTACATGGCGCAGGGAATTGGGATTAGCCAGAGAGAAGCAAAGCACCACTACGTCAGACCTGAGGGGAAAGAAGGGAAAGAAAAAAAAGTCTTCATTTCATGTATTTACAACATTACAAGAGAGATCATAAAGAGACAAATAGAGACAAATATGGCAGAGGAGAGCTGATTTGCTGTGTCATGAGCAAGGAATGTCATCAGAGAGAAAACATGCAGTCTGTGAAGGAGTGACAGGGACAGAAAAGAGAGAAAGCAAAAAGGGGGTTAGTACTGAGTCACTGAACAACTTGTCAGTTTATATTAAAACGTGTGATATGTGTATGGGTAAACCATGTTCAACAGCTGCAAGGCATTGTGGGAGCGTGGACAGTGCCATCAAGAAAGCTGGGATGGTGTGGGTGTGTCTGTGTGTGTGTGTGAGTCTGGGCCTCTGGGCTGGTGATCTGTGTGGCCCATCTCTTTCTCTCTTACGTAAATCTCCATAAGCCCTCCAAGGCTACACGGACCACAAAGAGAAGGCTAAGAATAGCTCACACACACACAAATTTCCTGAACCGATGTGTTTGAGCAAGCAGACAGCGATGCTTACAGCTGTTCTCTGTGGCATATTTATGCATGTGTGTCTGTTTCTATGGTGAATTGAACTTGTGTTAAGTGAGACGGATCATTGAGTATCAGCACAATGCTGACGGTGCAAGAATCTACAACTCCTAAATGAGCTACCTCTTAAAACAACAACAGCACTGGGCTTTCAGCCCCAGCAGCACAAAGCCAGGCTTATTTTGCATTTGAATCAATTCTGTAACTTGCGGCTACATTAAGCATCATCGATGGCCAATAATGAAATTCCTGTTTCTGACATGTGTCAGGCATGTAGTATTCACCAGAAGATGTGTGGCACTAAACCACATCCTGAACATGAGAGGAGCATTACTCACCACTAAAACACTTCTCTTATTTCCCTAGGGTAAAATACCAGTGCTACAACAAACATGGCCTATTTACTGAGGAAACAAAGACTTTACTGTAGAAAACAATCAATCTTATCTATGTGTTTATCTGGTAGTTAACCTTAAAGTCTTAAATAAAGAGGCCGGCAAAGACGGGTAATTCCACCTGTTTTGAATGAACTTTCAACAGTTTCAAGTGTTTGAAAATCTTAAAAAAAGGGAGCAACCTTGAAGAGGTTATGTGAGTTATCAGTTGAGTCACTTGCGAAGGCACACAGAATCAAATCAAATGACTTTGTCAGATGGTGTGCAGACGGTTCCATAGTCTATCTTTACTTTCACTAATGTAATCTCTTAAAAGCTTTCACTCTAGAGAACATAATATACACTAGCAACATATTACATCACAACTTACACACAGGCACACACATAGGAATTCCCATTAGCACTTTGTCAAAGGATCATTACCATAGCTTAGTCTGTTTGAGGTCATGTTATGCGTACGTGCCTATGCACTCGTGGTTTTTCTTTTTCTTTTTTTTTACAACATAAGCCTTACACCGATAGATTGGGCACTGTAGATACTGAGGGGATGTACTTTGCAGGAAACTTATGAGTCCCACCTGTCCAATCTTGAGCTGTCTTTCAAAAGGTGGCTATTAGAAAGTCTGAGAGTGAAGGTGGATGTTAGAAATTAGTACCTGAACAATCCATTAGCGCTGCTGCATTGTTCACTGCAGAGATATTTTGAGGTTCAACCTGCAGGTGAACCCAGATGACCTACATAAAGTATTCATGTATATGCTGTTGCTCTGTTTATAATGGGATACTAGTGCCAAAGAGATGTTATACAAAACAAGAAGTCATCCAGACAACCTAAACTGAAAGGAAAGATAAAGGACAGAGGTGAAATTTCTGTCCTTTGTGCCAGGGACAGCAAAATGTTAGAAGAAAAGTACACTGTTACTAAAAATAGCTTCAGTGGTGACTGTTATTTAATGCTTTTTTTAGTGTGTGAGTGTGTGTGTGTGTGTGTGTGTGTGTGTGTGTGCGTGCGTGTGTGTATGTGGTGGAAAAAAAACACAAAGGTCATCAGTTGCCAGATTATGTAAGAAGAGACACACATATGCAGACGGGTGCTCACACACACATAAACACAGCAGACATGTCCTAAATAATCAGATTGTTTGCTGTGATAAACAAATTAATGGGTCTCACACAGGCATATGCAATCACACAGCCTGGCATGACACCCCTCACCAGTCATTAAGTCTGTCACAACAGTATTATAAAAGTCGATAACGTGCCACTAAAACTGCTTCCAGGAATAATGCTTACAAATGAAGTATGACATTGTTTTGCTGAGTTTTAAATTAATTTCCACTGACTGAAAAAAATTAAGTTGAGGCTGGCTCAGGTTAAGTTTGGCTTAGCCTATTTTCAGGCTGAGATTGTTTTCCCAACCAGAATGTTCCTCTCCCTGTAAAGCATGTGACATTCTGGGTATTGTCTGACAATGTGATGTTTTGAGTTTTGATATCAGCAAAAGGCTACAGAGGGTGAAGGAGCAGTAAAGTGTCAAGGTCAAACAGGAGATAATGATGGGAGTTGAGTACCGGAAAAATGAGGGAGATGGGGGAGAGGTGAGGTGAGGTGAAGTGAGGAGCGAGGAGGGGAGTATAGCAGGTTGATTCCTGGTGCTGCAGAAGCCAGGGAGGCAGACAAGCAGAAAACAGCTGAGCTGGCACCATGTCTTTATCAGCTGACTGCAGGCTGACAAAGCATACAGGACACGTGGACAGACACGCACAGACACCAAAACACAGACACAAACAAAGGCAGATCACTATGCAAACAGACAGACAGTGAGAGAGTGGGGAACTCAACAGAAGAGAGGAGCCACAAACCTGAACTACATGCAACCCAGAAATGCCACAAATGTCACACAGATCACATGTGTGAAAAGGTCACAAGGCCGCATGCTACATAAAGTGCATCCACCCATTAAGATGACCCACAGATTGCATTGTATGATGCATGCATGCATCTGTGTACGGATGATTGTGAAGTTGAACTTTTGGTCTAATTTCCCCATTTAAACAAATGTACTGTTATATAACTCACCAATTCAAATTATACTAAATTATACTAAGGCTTAAAGTTATGCATAATTAAGAGCGTGGTCACTGTTATTTACTGTCGAGTGCCGTCACAGGTGGTTTGTTTGAGCAATCAGGTTTCACTCAGCCCGCCTCAGCTCCACCCACGCTCCACATCTTTGCCCATTTTTGGATTAGTGGGGGCCGGTAGAGCCAGGACTGCCAAGATGGTGGCGGCCAGAGCCAACACCCTCAGAGACATGACATCACAGATACTGTGTCCATGTTTTAAACTGTCTATGGTCATGGCTTATGACTATAAGAGACATGTTCATTGTGGATTCATGATAAAATATCTATACAGTACTCATTAAATGGTTTATCTTCACTTCTCTGTGTGACTGTCATGTGGTCATGTTTGGTCAACGTCATTTGAATTGGTATTTGTGGATTTTGCCTTGGCAATAAGTACTTTTGCATTTCATGCCAATAAAGCAGCTTTGATAGAGGGATGGGGAGTAAGAGGATCGAGCGATGATCCAATCATGTCTGGTGGAGGAAAGATGTAACAGCTTGAAGGCTCAGTTAAACTAAAAAAGTGTGGCAACTGGATTACACAGAAAACAACTTTTAGGTAAGTAAATGTTATGTGGGCATGTCTATGTTTGCATGACAGATTAGTTCTCATTGTAAGTTACAGTCTCCCGAAGCAGCCAACAATGAGACCAAGGAAACTGTGTCAATGCCTTCCAAATTCTACAGCCAAGACAAAGCTGCACCAGTTAGAAAATGGAGCATGCTGCAAGGTGGTTAACCTTTCTTTAACCCCTTTTTTTATTGCAACCCCTTTTTATCGTTGTAACAAAATGTGCTCTATAAATAACGCTGCCTTGTCTTGTGGTCAGCCAGCAATTGTGTTATTGGGTCAGTAACTAGGCTCTGGCTCCTGCAGCGTCTGGAACTGTGTGTGTGTGTGTGTGTTTGTGTGTGCACTTGTCTCTGCTCACCTGCCATAGGCAAATCGTCTGTCTTTGTGATGATCCCCGAATGTGTCCCATAGCCTCAGGGACACACTGACCTCATCCACTACATCACGAGATCTCTCTAACACCTGCAACACAGACACATATCCCTGTAATCAGGTCAAAAGGTCTTATGTTCATTGTGATGTTTGTGTTTTTAGTGAAATTGAAGGATTATGCAATCACTAGGCTGGGGGGGGGGGGGGTCATGCACAATGTCATACTGCATGGTCAACATTTTTGTGTTTTCTATAGGCCTAGTAAAGAGATGTATGTTACAAATGCACATTAATATTTAGCTTCAGTATATGTCCAAAAAAAGTACCCGTGTTGGTCTATATGTGGCTCTTTCCATAATGTGTGTGCATGTGTGTGTGCCCACCTCCTGGCATACACGGTACTGGTCGATGGCCCAGACGGTTGGCACGTGGGTGGCAAGCAGCTGATACTGTGTGAGGGTGGCATTGCAGGCCCGGGCACAGATTAGCCTGGTCTTGCCTACTGCATTATCCCCTACCACCACACATTTAATGGTTTCCACATTGGGCCGCTCATAGTCTGTGTCTATATCCATGGAGAGGGCCCTGGAGGGTAGGAAAGCCAGAGAGAGAGAGAGAGGGGAAGAGTAGAGGTTAATGCAATATTCATGAAAAATTAAAATCACATTGATAAAGAATCCCAGGAGTGACATTGCATTTTGACTTCGAAAACAACTGGCATCAAGCGCAGTCGCCTCTAACTGTTGCCCGGTCCAGCCTGGGGAAGCTTTGTTTAGGCTCTAAGCCCCCGTAGCTGTACTGACCAGTGTACAGAGGCTTCTGCCAAACTCCTCAACAGAACACATGGTTCGCAGGCTGAGGAAGACAGGGACCGCAGAGCTATTTCTGTAACAGCACAGAGAGAGAGAGACAGAAAGAGAGACGGAGAGAGAGAAATAGAGACTTCCCTTGAGCTAACTGTCCCTTTCTCCCCTTGTCTGTATTTCCCCTGTAGCTGTTCCCCTTTTGATGCACTGATAGCACCTTCGCTGCACAGAAAGGATAATGCAAAGTTGTGAAACATCACACAGCAAAAGCAGCACTAAAAAACAGACTATGAAATCCACGATACAGGCATTTGTAATTAACTTTTTGGGTCAATCGGGAGCCCATGGGTAACTGTGCATCCTGTTTTGCGGTCAAACTTATTTACTGTAGGACTGCAGAGAAGAGAGAGAAGAAACACAAGACTGTGGTAACATGTTTGACCACCTTTCAGCTGCAGCCCAAACACACGACGGAGGTGGTTATGTACACAGCTCAACTGACTTCCTCTTTTAAAAACAAACACATCACTGTGAAAAGCTTATGAGCTTATCAGCTCCACATAAACTGCTTACAGACATTTCTGACATGTCAAAACGCATGTCAATACACTTATTTTAAAACATTCCTGGAAGAATCTGCTACATTACATAATCATCCCCCACACACACAGTTAGACCTGTAGTCAGCTAATCAATCCATCCGTCCTTGCAACTAGTTCAAAGAGCCACCCCAAGGCCCCATAAATAGAGCATCTGAAACATTCATAAAGGCCTTCACTTGTTATTCCATTGACGTGGATGCCAGTGCAACACTTCAGTCCAGCACTGACAGACACCAGCAGCTAAAAATGGCATCTATTCATCAGACACATGAGCCATGTGTGCATCCTGCTATTCATCCATGACCTGCTCTCCATGTCCTCAAACACCTCCAATCTGCTCATAATACCACTGCGGATATAAAGAACTTATTTCTTCCCATGAGACCTCATCGATTTCTCTTGTCAACAGAAACAAAACATATTTCCTGTCAAACGGAGCCACAGTTATGTCAGCCAGGAAGTACAGCACAGAGAGCGCACCTTGGTCTATACAAAGCTGAAGAAAAGAGTCTGTTAAAGACGCTGTTTCCTGAATGGTCCATATGGAGCAGATAGAACTGTGCCTTTCAGAGTTATAAATACTCTTTTTTCCCCCGTGCCGCCTGTCTAGCTGCAACGCTGTAAGAGACACGCACTACAGGTAGAGGAAAGAGATAGAAGAAGCAATAGAAATTAACCACAACCCTGCACTTATCTAACAGCTATCTGTTTAATGGTCGTGGCAGCTGCCAATACAGCAGTCCTCTTAGTGTTGTATTAGGAAAAGAGGGGTGAAGGAGTGCGAAGCATCAAATACTAAACAAGTGGTTCTGTAACGTCCTCAATATTTCCCCAAAGGACATTTGAGCAGAACAAAACAAGAAACAGGCACTGACTGACAGAGAGAGAGCAAGACAGGATGCATAGTAATGATATTTCCCAGCATTTCCAATGCAAAAGTAGATAAGCAAAAGGGATTGCAAGAGAGACAAGGCGTGGAGGGGATTATTAGAGTCTTAGAGAGAAAGAGAGAGACTGTCAGCCCAGCATTAGAATCAGTCAGTCATGCCAAGGGGGTCAAAGGGGCGAGACCAACAATAACCAAGGCTGCTCAGGGGAACAAATCACAGCTTTTCCTGCTGATGCTTCTCTCTACTGTGAAATGGTTCTCTAAGAGAGAGGGACAGATAAGATAAGTAAAGATCCAGTGCTATTGGCCCTTGGGAGTCTGGAAGTCAGTATGTTTATGTGCGTGTGAGTGTGTCTGCAGGCATGTATGTGCGTGTGGTAATGAGCTTAGGGCTGGTCTGTGAGGCATGGAAAGATGCGAGCAGTGATGTAACCAGGAGACAGAATTGGTGATGGTGTGGACAGTTTCTCAGGGGGATCAAGAGTACCCAGCGTCCAGATATCGTCCTCCATCTGAGGCTCTGCATCGGGCTGAGAGCAGCTGAGAGTCTGGTCATGTGTCGGTCGACACACATTACACAATTACTCACACATCACTGCACTTCATAGATAAGCACCTGCTCTCAGGGTTTAGGTCTGAACCTCATGAGCTTTGACAAACTTCAACCATAATTTTTAATTGCATGACTGCAGGATGAGCAGAAGCCGGAGACTGTGAGAGCAGAGCGCTGCAGCTCAGAGAAGCGGAAAGAGAAGCTGTAAAGCTCAGGTTTCATTTTTAGCCAACGACCTATAGTGAACTGTACGCAGACGTCTAGACTTCATCTGCTGGCCAGTGTCATCTTCCCAACAAGGCAGAAAAGGAGGCTGGAAAGACAAAGAATCGCTGGAATGTAACAATAAAATGTGTGTGTGAAAGAGAGATTCTGTCCCAGTTTTCACACGTGTGCGTGTATTTCTGACTCTTATAGTGACATATTGACGGGTGCAGGCAAGACTACAGTGATAGGAACACTGTGACAGGAACTCAAACGCCCACTCAACACACAAACACCGACCTTCTGGTTTACTCTGGAATGTCATGGATTGAGTCCCTGTGCATGTTCGGTGCAGGAGGACCAGACAGACAAAGAAGCTCATGCATAATTTGGACAGTGTGTGTCTCAGTATGGCTTTGCTTTAAGGCCAGAGGGGGTTTCATAAGGAGATGGATTACAGCTCTATCTCTCTTCAGAGTTCCTGGCATCTTTACCTCTTGTTTTTTTTGTACACACCTGTTGCTTCCTTTCTAAATCCCTTCATTTATCCTTCAGTCTGTCTGCTTTGTTCCCAGCTGTGCCCACTCAACCAAACCTATTGACCTGCTGACAAACTCTCTTTCCCATTCTGTGTTTATTCTCCAAATGTATCTCCAAATCCAGCTCACAGTTTTTCCATCCTTCACTTCGCTCACTGTCTCTCCACCAACCCTCTGCCTTGTCCTCTCCCTGTTTTCTCTCTCACATTCAGCGTCACGCTCCCTCTGCCTGTTTTCTTAGAGGTCATCTGCCTATCCATCTATGACCTCACACTTTTCTGGATAGCAATCGGGCATGGGTAGCATACAGCCCTCCCAATCGCAGTCTGCTTCCCCCCGTCTGTCTCCATCTCTCTGTTATGTAATACCATTAGAGATCCACTGGCAGCAACTGCTTCTCCCAAAACCCTCCATAGCCTTTATCACCTTTATAATTTTCTTTTACTATGCAATGGCATGACACGCCCATCTCTGGTTCTGAGTGGTCTTTGTTGGTTGGTTTAGGTATGAGAAGTGAGATTGGTTATGGTAAGAATATTAGAGTGAGCCAATCAGAGACACAGTAGGGCGGGACCTTCGCCATCCTAAGAAAAGAAATATCAAACCTCTTCCTTGGGGCTACAGTTCACCCCAACACCATAAGCAAGCAGTCTGCCTCTCCACTCCCTCAACGGAACCTTGCAAAAAAAAAAAAATGACCCCAATAACCACCCACTTTATACATGGGGCAACACTTGTGCACTTATATAGGGTTTACACCATCAGAGGCTTGACTGCATAGTCGAAGTGTCCATGTGTAATTGCTGGAAGAAATTATGGCTGCACATGCATTCACGCATGCAACCTAATTCTTTCACTATTTTTTGACAATGGTTTGCTCTCACGGAAGGAAATATCTACTCATTCGTATTTGTGTGTACTTTCCAGGTGCGTGTGCTCCTGTCTATGTAGGAAAAGTATGCATGTGTGTGATATGTGGGTGTTTGAGACAGTGACTGCCACAGGCGCAGCTGGCACAGACTGGTTACATAACCTGGTCTGTAGCCTCTGTTTGAATCCCTGGATGGCTGACAGTAGACCTCAGAATCACACACACTTGCACAGGCATGCACACACACACGTGCATGTCGGCACGTACTTGCCTCACCCACCACAGATGGTACTGGTATTATTGCATGGCCCATGGCAGACGGTGATATGCATGCATCTATCCTAATGAACGAGAGGGTCTTTGGGAGCAGCATGTCTGTCTGCTTGAGAAATCCTTCCTCCGCTCTTCTCTCTGCTGCATAATACTTTGTAAATACAGGAAGGCTCCTCTTGATGCCCTCATTTCCTTTATCTCTCCTCCTCCTCCTCCTCTTCTTTCTCCTCTTCCTCCTCCATCCCTGTCTGTATTTTCCACCTACTCTTTCTCTCCGTCTCTCTCACTTAACTAGTTTCTCTTTCTCTTTGTCTCTTTCTATTCCACGTCTTTATACTTTACTGTAAATGGTCAACTTGTATTCACATAGCGCCATTCTGTGGTCTACCGACCACTTAAAGCCCTTTTCACAGTTGTCACATTCACCCATTCACACACACATTCATACACTGATGGCAGAGGCTGCCATGCAAGGTGCCAACTACTCATCGGGAGCGATGCAGCGCTTCCTATTCAAAAGTTATCTCAAATGATAATAAGCTCACCCATACACACACTGACGCCACAGCCATCGGGAGCCATTCGGTATCTCACTCATGCACACTTCAACTGGAGTGGAAGAGCCGGGAATCGAACCAAGGCCTGCCTAACACCTGAGCTGCCCCAGTATCCACTGGAAAATTGTGATTTTCTTTGGAATGGAGTCAAAGCAACTATGAATTATTTCAGCATTTAGCCTCAAGGACTCAGTCAGTGACCTAAATATTAATGCAACTTTGTTGATGAGAAGGTGGATCAAGTTGGAAGTCTGGAAGTCTAGAAGAAGATATTCCAGGCCACATCTCTCCTTTGGGAATGTAACAGGGGATTTAAACATGATGTGAAATACCCAAAAAATGGGCCAGAATATAGAACCTTGAGCTTAATTATCAAAATATAATACACAATATAGCTTACAAATATACCAACGGTGCTGAACGTAGTCCACCAAAGCTCTAGGGTCCATGTTTTAGCATATTAGAATCAAACCAAAGAGGACACACACATAAAGTATAAAACATAAAGTCTGTTTCCTCTGCATACCTTCCACTACAGCCTGTTGCAGGGGTCAGAACATTCAAGCGAGCCTTATAATGCTGGCTGACTCTTCCATGTGGGTCTGTCAGTGCTGCACTGCATGTTATCTCAAAGCTGTTGACACAGTCAAAGCGTTGGGCATTGTGCCTAACCAGGACAATAAGTAGCTCTGTCCCAGATCCATCTGACGCTATACATAATGATGACAGCCCGGATCACTGATTTAGTAACAGCAGCAGTGATAGGAGGGCTAAAACCAAAGCCAAAAAAATATATTTGACCAGGACGTAGAGAAAGAAATGGATAAACAGAACATTCAGTGATAAAATAAACAGTTGGTGTTTCCACAAAAGGATGAGCCACACTCACAGGATGGCCATAAATACACATCTATTCAGGAGGAAAATATACCAGCCAAAAAGACAAAGATTGCACAATGTGGAAGTGTGCCAAACTGTTTATGCAACCACATCTTGCAGATATGATTGACTGCTGATGACTGGAAATGAAAATCAAATTTTAAAAAAAGAACTTCTTATGTAGAAAATTCTTTCTTTATTCGAGTCCAGGTAAAAGAGAGAGTCGTCTTCACCAGCCCCGCTGCTACCTGCGTAACACAATCCCTCTGATTACGTCATAGCCACGGGATCAGCATTACAGTGTGTGTGTATCTGTGTGCGCGTGTGTATGTGGGTCTATCCGTGCGCGTGCATGTGCGGTTTTATGAACTGAGATTATCTATGGTCACAGTTTTGATCCGCATGCTATTCCAGTAAATACTGTGGTGTAGCATCACTACACTCATCAATGAAGAGCACCTCGTGTGCTCCCTCTCCCCGCAGCCATTCATAACCACCTGGCTCATTCATATTTTTTTTTTAGGAAACCGATTCAATAAACCAGGCAGTCTGCTGTACCGTCATCCACGTCTGAGGTACACACCGCATTCAGGGCGGTGGTAAGATGTCTTAAAGATATGGCTGTTGTAAAAGGCAGGTGGATATCAGCCTACATCCCAAATGATGCGCTGATAAGTCTTGCGTAATGTGCCAAGCCCATCCGCCGCACTACAATCCAAATGCTCCGGGCAGCACGTGTGGGATTAAAACAAATTACAATAATCTTCCAATATAAGTTTGTATATGAAATATGAGAGCTTGTGGGACAATTATAGAGACACTAAAGGAGATTAAACATCCATTAAGTACAATAAGGTCACCAGGATATGAATGGAGAACAGCTCATGATCTAAGATTCTTTAGAGTGAACGATATTACAAGCGCTGTGTGGATTGCTTTGTGCACAACAAGCATTGCATTGGAAGCATGTGACTCAGTATCCCTGCAGGAGGGGTCCCTACCTTCCGACGGTTCCGGAATTGACCCACATGCCACTCTGCTGCCGGTTCAGCCGGTCACTCAAACCGGTCAAAGACGCACGGAGAGGGTGGTGTCGGTGGTCCCGTTGTTTGTCAAAGAGCACATATAAACTACGGACGTCGCACAGGACCTCTGCCCTGTCACATCCTCCTCCTCTTCTTACTAACCCTCGCTGCCTCCTTAATTCAGCGTCTCACAGTCCTCAACAAGTGCCGACTGGGTGCTGCAGACCTGATATCACTCTGCTGTCATATGAACCGGACGCTTGTAGGAATGAAATCTAAACATAACTGGTATAAAGATTTTCCTGGTCTGAGCCACCCCCTCTCTGTTGTTGTTTCCCCAGCTGATTTCATCGGAGACACGCCTCCACGAGTCCGCGTCACCACACAAATCGCCCATCCAACGTGTGCTGCGTTCAGGCGCTGTCAGGAAAAAGAGCGATCTGGTGTAGAGCGGCGCCCCAGAGCTATCTCCACTATAATCAATGCTCCAGCTGCACGACCAACACATACTTGAGGGTGGACTAGAAGCTATAGAGGAACTTAATGGCAAAGAAAATTAATATTATGCAACGTTTTGCTTGTGCATGAGTTAAAACACCAAGTTAAACCATTGGTGATGTAATCATCTGTTACAGGTTCAGTTGTCCTGTATGAAAAAAAATAAAGAACAGCCATCAGATGGCTTTCTTCAAAATGTATGTAACCCACAAAAGAGTGTGCACGCTCCAAACAACTGTGTTTAAGACTTAAGTAGTTGGATGTTGGAGCTGAAGGTGAACACTTTAAGGTGTCATCAGCGATAAGAATACAAGAGCCAATCAGATCCTGTGGCGTTTATAGTAGCCCCGCCCCGAAACTGCTCCTTCCCATCCTGTTAACTCAAAGCATCCCGCAAAGCACGCTGCCTTTTGTTGGTGGAGCTCTCACATCCACCAGCCACTGTGCTGGTTGTACATTGTGTCATCATGAGTCTCTCAGTTCATTATTACTCAGATACAAAGAACAGAGCTTTTAAAAGGAGCTTGCAAACATTTACCAAAATGAATAAAAAAATTAAAAAATATATATGAATATCAATCTAATTTTAGCTTGATTTCTCCTTTAATCCTCGCCCACACTATAAATCATCCCCTATTAAAAGTAACAGCCAGGTAAGTGATGCAACAATGTAGTTATTACTCATGTGCAATGGAGAGAATTTGTCTTATGGTTATTCTGGGAGTTCAGGCATAGCAACTAGCTGCCACATAGCAACACTTGTGTATTGCTACTAAAGCCAATAAATGAGTCAAGAAAAAAAAGGCAGATCTTGCATGGCCGTGGAAAATACCCAGCGTTTTACCCTCATATTTTTCCAAGATCTCGATGTCTGGGAATTCATTTCTGGAATGTTAAGCTGTACAAGGGGGGGGGGGGGGGGGATGCTGCCATGTCGCCAAGAGACAAACATACCTCACTTTAATGCCAGCAAAACTATTTTTAAATTAAACTTAAATTGCTTTGTAAATGTGAAAAAAACATGTCCAGACATGTTTTTCAGAGAGGAACCTACTTTTTGAGTGTCTCTGCCTGTCATTATGCCTGCACACAGGGATAAGAGGTGAAAGTAGAATTGTTGTTGAATTATTGCATTTGATTACTTTTTATCTAAAAAAGCAGTTTGCAGTGTTTAGTCTGTGGGCACTCTGGACAGTCTGATCTACCAACTTTCTTTCATGACTGTGGAAGACTGAAGACAGACATCTACTGGTGCAGTTTGGTACTGACCTCTCTGAAACAAAGGAGGTGTAATCTCTCTGGTACGTTAGGCCAGTGCTGTCACTCGAGGCCACTGCACTGAGAGACAACAGCGTAGAGAAGCAGTGGCTGTCAGACTGAGAGTGGAATAATTTAATTAATCATGCTATAGCAAACCACACATCTATTCTGTGACCCCTGTGCTCCTCAGTCTATCCCCGCAGACCCGTATAGATGTGTGTTTTCATGTGCATTCCTGGGCACATCATGCAAAAAGCACCCCAATTAAGTGAAGTTCAGTGAGCTGACTAATAAGGCCTGTTTTATATCCATTTGTCCAGATTTGTCTTGAAGCCCTGAGAAAACACTGCCCCATGACCTGGCTGGCATGGCCAGAATGAAACAGCATGAAAGATGGGCTGGAATGCTGCAGGAGAAAGCAGGGGTTCAACAGCCCAGGCACTGAGAGGGCTTAGAAATGTGGAGAGGCAGCCCCTTTGTTGGAGAGGTGTGTTTGTGGGAGAACTCTCAAGCAGCACAGGCTGAGGTGATGTCTGGACTTTTCAGCTACAGTAGTACGAAAAGGACTGTGTGGCTTTGTTTAAGAGCTTTATCACTCTTTTATTAAGTGCGTGGGAAGTCTGCTCCCATAGCTTTTACAATTTGGTGAGATTAAAGTTGGGAGAATGAGCTGAGATCATTCTTTGGCATGACTGCTTTAACTAGGAGTGTCCTGCTGTATGGACAAATACTCGGCTTAGTCTGCTGTACTTCCACTTCCATCCAATGTTCCTTAAGTTTTGAATGCGTTTTGATGAAAACCTTTTGTTTTTACGTTCGGCAAAAATTAAAATTAAAATTGCTGTATGAACAAGTATGCAGGCTGTGAATATTCAGAAGAAAAACAAGACATTTTATTGTATCATTTCGGTTCCTGCGGCGTCATTTTCCCTTCTCTTACCTCACTTTTCGTCAAACATTCAGGAGGGCCTTCAACAAAATGTGGCACTTGTTCTTGTAGAGTGACTGGATAGCGCGAGTGAAGACTATAAAGCTGAGATGGATTGATTTTAGATGACATCATGAGTTTATTTAATATTAAGCAATGGTATCATTTTTATGGCCATGGAACAGTTTGCAATGAAACTCTTCTTCTCATCTGAGCCCCTCCTGTCCACTCCTCCACTGACCCCATTCTCACCTCTACAGCTCGCCCGAATGTCCAGCAGGCCCACACATGCACCCCCTGCCCCAGCGCTGTACTGAAACTGTTCTAAAGCTGTCAAAACACCCAGCTTCTCACACTCCCCGCATCCACAGAGAGTTCGCCTCAAACACACACCGTCCCAAGCGCTAATAAACACATATACACACACACACACACACACACCCTCAATGAAAAACAGTCTACACGCAGCCACATACACTGACACAAGTAGGTCAGAGCTGCAGTGGGTCTTCCAAACAGTCTTCCAGCACCATGGAACTGATAACAGTATCAAAGATTAAATTCTACCTTCAGCCCTGACACACACACACACACGAACAAACATTACACACCACATGCACGTATGTGGGTCTGTAGTAGGAGATCATTAGCTTGTTTATTTGGATGGATGATTTTGGCATGCATTTTTATTTTGCAGAGGGATAAGAAAAAAAAATGCAGCAGCACAGGAATTCAAATTTGTTCCTCTGGGAAGAAAATTCAGAGGTCAAAGGTGAAGGGTTGAGAATGGAGTCTAAAGTGAAAGGAGCTTGTGAGAAACTGGCATCTCTAAATGATCAATGATGTAGAAAAACAGTGAAAAACAAACGCACAGAAAAGCACGTATGTCAATGTCAGTCTGATGCTGAACCTCTTTTTCATTCCCACTCTTAATCTCTCTCTCTCTTTCTCACGCACGCACACACACATACACACACACACACACTCACTTTGACATGGAGAGGTGGCTGAGATGTGTTGCCAGAGCCGGCACCTTGGCATGAAATTGAGTGTGTTTTGTAACAGCCGGCCTATTTGGCGATGGGTAATGGGCATGTTAGCAGAGTGTGACTTTAAGTGAAAAACATTCAACGCTAGATAAGGCCTGAGAGAAAGAACAGAAAGAGACAGCATGCAAGAGAGAGGAAGGCCGAGAACATTGTTTACTCGCTAAGTTATCAGTAGATTGTCTTATCTACAGTCAGTTGGAAAACTCCATGTGCATGTCCAGCTGTTGTTACCTCATTATATCCTAATGAAGACCAACACTATAATGGAGTAAAAGGCTACAGCGCTTATTTCTTAAATGCTATTTTGTTCTATGGAGACATGATTGAAAAATTAACCAATTAGCCATTTTTTAATGATAAAAAAAATAATAATAATCAGATTTTTTTGTACTTATTTGAATCTAATGACCATTAGACCAACATCTAATTCCATTTTCTGGAAACTGGAAAACAATTTTATAAATAAGGAAGTAAAATGTGAATTTGACCTTAAAGCTGAGTATGATGTATGCGCCCTGTCATTTATTGTATTGTACTTCAGTTGTCTTGAACAAATAATATTTATAAGCTGCTGTCAAAAAAACTTTAAAATGTCATAAAGTAGATTAAAGTATGATTAAATTTTCTGAGCTATTTAACTGTGTCCAAGGTTTAAGTTAAGACATAAAACAATTTCTGTTGACATACCTGTCTTTAGGTATTATTGTCTCATTGCCATAGAATGTGGAGCCTGAGTCTCTGCCGGCAGATAAGTGTTCTCTGACCCAAATACTGATATATGATCAGGTCGAGTCTGTGTCAGTGATGATGGGCCGTGATGGTGGAATATGTCGGGAATGTAAAGTGGTTTAAGGTCCCGGGGCAAAGGCTGGATAGAGGTGAGAATGGCTGAACAGAAGGGAAGGATGGAGGGCGGGATGAGTGAAGGAGAAAGGCAGCACTGCAGAGGGTGTACGGTGGGGTAGGTGGAGGGAGGGAGGGAGGGGTGAGGGGGTATTCGTGTTTTACTGCCTGCTGTCCGCCTGAGAATAAACAGACCTCTGATTATGATATTAATGCCAACTTAAATGTTTCACAGTGAGGTGCCTGGCTTTCGCAAAGTGGTGGGATGAAGAAGAACACAGCGCTGCATTTTCCTCACTGTCTCTAAGACTGCCAAAACGGCCTATTTAGAGTCATGTGGCATCTGGCACACCGAGCCAGCAACACCGACAGCACATCTGCTACTATCGGTCAATAGCCATGTGAAGTTAGTTATGCTTGGTATGGTTTCCTTGGCAGCAGTGGTTATAACGTATCAAAGTAGGAACACTTCAGAGACCAATTCCAGTGATTCCATGGATTTTTTTGTTTGATCAACTGTTTTCTTGTTGGTTTTAAATCCTTGCCTGTAATTTTAAGCCTTACACACTAAGACAGGAGACAGCCTGGGGATAGACGAGGCTGACAAGGTGGGGCTTTGGAGAGGCTGAACGTTTGAGTGGATGCTCTAAATTCTTCAGTGGCACAAATCTTCCATGATAAAGACAAACGGTGCATAGCAGAGATAGTCTGGGCTTGAGGTGAGGGGACTGAGGCAGGTTTTGTTTGTCTTGCTATGTCCAAGTTCATATAGACACGTAAATATATGCACACACAGTGATTTTTTGCATCAAGTCAAACATACAGGGACAAATGAACAGGCTCTTCAGCTAACAGACACAATATTAAAATCACATACACACAAACAAACACACGCTCTGCTGGACGGAGACACACAGGTCAGGAGAGGTGCCTCTTAAGCTGTGGCTGTCAAGTGGCAGGGCTAATCTTATTAAGGCTCACTTCAGCTGCTAACCCTTAAAGCGATAGTTCACATTGCTGGAAAATTCATATTGTATTACATGTAGTAAATGTATGACTTTCACACTTTGATAGGTCCTCTAAAAGTGGAAGAAAATGATTCAGAGGCATTCTGTGTAAACCACAGTGGCTGGCTGACTAATAAGAGGACACGTGTACCAAATAGTGTAGTTGATGCTCCAGTAAAGTGAAAGATCACTTTAATTAACTTGGAAAGTGAGTGCTGGGCCAGTCAGGGGCTTGGTGTATTCATTCATTGTCCAAGTGTGGAGGCATTATAGGGATGAAGACGAGTTAGGCGCTTAGGTCAAGAGCCTGGCTGGAGATGACGTCAAAGTGGGGTGTGTGAATCAGGTTGAGGAATGAGACCGACTGGAAATGAGGATGTAGATCAGGGAGAAAGTGAATATAGGGCCAGAGCAAGGGTAAAGCCAAGAAGCAGGTCTTAGTTTATAAGGCTTATAAGGACATGGACTGCAGAAGCAGCTAAAGACTATGCCTAAAGAAAGAAAACAGAGTGATAGTTTGATGTGAGACTGTAGGCAGACCACTTGTCTAAAATCCCAGTGGAAAATATGAAAGCTATCTGGATCTGCATTATGCAATGCGTCAGCAATGCTACCAAGACTAAGCATGTAAATACCAAAGTAAACAACTTTAGAATATCACATAGTTCTCCATTTGGGATTCATCTACAATGCCCATAGAAATGTTGGACTACACATCAGAAAAACTGCAGACTGACACTGACAGCTTCGTCTGAGACTGAAGAATAACCTTAAGAGAACAGACCCAGGATGATGAAGTCATAACAATGTCAAACATGTCTGCTGTATCATGTCTTGAACAAGTTTAACAAGTGTAATCCACTGAAAATGCTCTCGGTGCTGCAGCTGATTGGATTTACAACACTTGCTTCCCAGATGATCCCTCAGTGTCAGTTTGAAATAGATTTAATCCACCAAGTATATTCCCTAATAACTTCTTAACACATCCTTTGGAAAATCCATCAGCAGAGATAAGGGAGAAGCTTTTCATCGACTACCTG
Source organism: Protonibea diacanthus (assembly GCA_028641955.1). NCBI lineage: Eukaryota > Metazoa > Chordata > Actinopteri > Sciaenidae > Protonibea > Protonibea diacanthus. The sequence continues at coordinate 21,005,367 of CM053985.1, forward strand.
CAAAGTGCCTTAAATGAGACATTTTGTTCTCATTAACATGGTGACAGGTAAGGTACATGCACTGAATATTAGAATGACCTTTTAGTCTGTGTAAAAGAGGAAACCCCACGTTTAACTAAAACAAGGCGGTGTACAACACAGCTTATGAATCATCTACAGTTATATGATAATATGCCACCAAACAACATGAATACGAGATAACTGCTGTTTGTTTTGATGGTGATGATTTAATACTGTGTGAGAGTGTTTAGGGGGAATATTTCCTCTCTAATTGACCCAACGGATGCATCAGTTCTGTTTCAGTGCAGATTGGTTACCATTATAGCTAACATCATGCTCTAGAGCACTGTATACTTTAAGGTACTTTTAAGAGCATTATTGACTGCTCCTTTAATGGCATATCGATGGGTGGCCAACACAACAAAGTACTGTAATTTGTAATGTGCCAGAAAGTCTTCACAGGCAACGATACAGGCATTGACACCTCTCTGCTACCTGTGGTGATGTTGGGAATGTTGGTAACCTCTCTGAACCTCAGACCGGCCCGCAGTCACTCTCACACTCTGGTGTGCATGTATCAGAGTAAACTTTGGACTGGAGTTCAGATCAGACAACAAACAGGAAAAAGGTGAGGGAGGCCAAATGGAGCTCTCTTTACAGGACAGAGTTGTAGTTCAAAGTTTAGGTTGCAATATTGGGCATCTGGTGAAACATTAACATACAGATTTATAATTCTTTAAAAATTTTATTAAATTGAATTTAAAAAATCACACGAACTGTGAGGAGAAGCCGGGAGCAAAGGCAAAATGCTCGCGTTGTGAGGAGAGAGATGCATTTGGCCTCAGCACAGGTCAGTCAGTATTCCAGAAACAGCCTGATCAAACAGAGAGTGAAGCCAAGCCAAACACCCCTGGACTTCAGTCTGGCGCAGAGAAACAGAGCTGTAGCCCTGCCGGGATCACACTGCACACAGTCAGTACATCAGCCCAGCACACCCTGCAAAGTACTGTCACACATATCACAGAGGTTCTCAACCTTCTTTGACTTGTGACCTCTTCAAATAAAGAAAAGTCCACCAGTGGTGACAAGTTAAATGATTATTGTTTCATTTGAATAACTTTTAGGGGTCTGTGCAGCAGATAACTGTACATGTTGCTGGATATGGAAATGAAATTGTAGCATGTGACAGTATGAAAACAGGTTTGCGTGTCAAAATAAAACATGGATATCTACCGATATGTTGTCCTTGTGCAACATAACTAATCCTAAGCATTTATATTGGTATCAGTCTAAGAAATCCAGTATCAGTCTGCCTCTATTTAAAACACACTGTTGCTCACAGATACAGAAATAGAGAGGAGGAAATAGAGGGGAGGGAAAGAACAGGAGTGTAAAAAGCAAAAATCACAGTCAGACTGAGACACAGACAGACAAATAAACCACATTACAGAGAGCTGAGGCATAACAGGAAGGTCCTCTGTTGTGTTTACTTCAAATAGCCTTCGTGTTGTTTATCTATTTGTGCTGCTCTGTTAGTCAGAGTTCCTCATATTGTATTGCATTTGCACAAACAAAACCTGTTTTGAGGTGAAAACCTTCCACCTCAGAGGAACAGTAATGCATTTATCTCAATGGTAATGCAGTTTTGATTTTATCCAATAGGACTTTGAGAGGTCAAAGCATTTTCTCAGGCGTCAGAGGAGCCATGGATTCATTCAGCTGACCTGAAAACACACAAAAAAAACACCAAAAATAGCGATACGATTTTCACCTGACAGCAATGGAAGGCAATACCCTACATACTGCTGGAATCTGGGGAAACAGAAGTCAACATGTATCTCCAATTGCAGGAATGTTTTTAAACAAGACGCAGCATGCATGCACACACACATGCACAGCTGATACACCATGCACGGTGCACATCCTGAAATAGTGTGATGGAAAAATCTATACTGGTGTCTGATTATTTCCGCACTGCTCCGCCGTGGCCTGGTGACACAACCGGCATACAATAGTCAGCGCACACTGTGACCACATGTCATTCACTTGCCAAGCTGCAGCACTGTCGCACAGGCTTTAATCATTAAAATAAGAGCAAGGGGCAACGGGGTGGAAGCTCTTTTGGATGGTGCATTGCTGTTGATCCCAGCTAATCCTAAACACTTGTGAACAGAGGTCATTCAGACCAGAGAAATGTTCAGATGAAACACACCGAGATACAAAACGTAACATCTCAAACTGATCTGTACAACTCTTTTAACCATTTAGTTGGTCCCTACTGTATTATCGATAATTGTGTTGAGGTGGAAGTAAAAGGCAATTTAACAGTAAACCATAACATAATGGAGCATTACAACACTCAGAAAGTCAATATGTCTGTATGACCTCTGTTGAGAAATGCACCGGTATTAAGTAGCACGATATTAAATACGGAAGATATTGATGATATTGATTAAATATTTATGTTGAAATCAGAGTGACGTATTCTATCGAGAGACAGAGAGAGACACAAAGAGAGAGATTATTTTCATTGGTCCGTTTATCGGCAGATGACGACTGAATTCCAAAGCGATTATTATCGAGATTTATTTAAATATGAGTTGTAACTGAAACAAAATTTTGCCAGGTTTTACTGATTTACATTTTAAAATATGGTTGGTTCACATACCACGCTTACTGTTACTTATTTCCATTGGACTCTCACTTACAAAAATAATAAAAATGCACAACAAAAGCAAAGAAGCAACATTAACTTTTAAGTTTTATTAAGTTTTTCCTTCAGTTGGTTTAAATTAAGGGAAAGGTCCCTTAAGTATGCAACAACTAAAAATAGATCCAAGCTGAAAATGGCTAACCAAACCACATAATAACTAGTGAGTCAATTTCAGATTTTAATAGACGAGCAAACCACAGAGACTGGAGTCAGACAAGCACTGACTGGGATGATGACAGAGCTCTCATCTGCAACTTGCTACCCTCAGTTATTGAAGCAGTTTCATCCATTCTGGCGTGTGTGTGTGTGCGCGTGTGAGCTTGCATGTATGAGAGAAAGAGACTGGAGTGTCAGTCAGGTTGCATCAGCCTCCTGAAACTGCAAAAAATCAGGCAGCCCTCGATCAAATGGCATGTGAGCGATTACGTGCTCAACAGTGCGTATGTATAAAAATAGATGTGAAGGGAAACACCTTCACCTGTGGGCACGTACACTCACATAAGCACACACACACAGACACAATTACATATTGAAATCCTGTTGTTTCGTGAGTGCTTTGGCCAACACTGAAACTGGTCTGACCCTGATTAGCAGGAATTGCACCCTTGGGCGTTTCTCTCACTACAGATTAGTTTAAAGCCTCAGGTTCTTTTTAAAGAAGACAGAGACGTGTACGAAAAAAAGGAGGAAGGAAAGGAACACACGCATGTGTCGTTGTCTACATGAAGGTGTTTGCAAACAGGCTCGGGAGTTCATATGCTTGTCTGTGTGAGTAATTGCATCTGTTTCAGTGTGTGTCTGCTGATGTTTTTGGGTGTGTAGGTGTTTGGATGTATCTCTGTGTTAGGGCGTGGGGAAGGCATGGCAGGAAGCAAGGTGCTTTGTGGGTGCAATTAAAACAGTAAACGAGAAAACCAGTCTGATCAAACAAATCACCTGTCCACTGTTTTCGATCACATTTATAAGTGTAGCATTAACACATGATATGAGGGCAAATGTCTGCGTGATATTGAGCATGCAGCGGCACCTCCCAGAACTACTTTTTTTCCCACTTTCACTCTCTCATGAACTGTGAACAAACTCTCCCTCCCACCCTGCCACACTCTCTCTCTCACGCAATCACTGTTCTTTCTGAAAGTGCTAATTGGGGTTTATTAATTCTCAATTAATAAAAGCCACAGCCGCTGAATAGTGTGTGTGATGGGATGTGAGTTGCTGTTATTACAGGAAGGCAGGTGGATAGACGGGCAGGCAAGGAACGTGAAAACAAACAGGAAGACAGAGAGACAGCCAAGGCTTGCAGGCGTTGAAAATGAGAGACGCTAGAGATTACCACTGTGTGTCAACAACACAGAAGCCAGACATATGGGGCTGCTTGGTCCCATACAGACATGGGAAGTAGTTAGTGCACGGGTCAGCCTCTTAAGTCCTGTAGGGGATGTAGGCACAACCACACCCATCCAACCATGCGTGTACCACACAATACACACTCAACAATCTATTATAAAACCCTCAGACGACCTCCTGTGGTATGAAATGCAATCTGTGATTTGCAGCACACATGCACTCGAATACCTAGTTGGCATATCCTCAGTCACATGACTTTGGAGCCAATTCACCCAAGGGGATCGGCTTTCCGCCACAAATGAGAGGAGCAGATGCTAAAGAAAGAGACACCAAGGGATCAAATTGCATACAGAGCCACACGCATACAGAAATATGCATGCATAATCACACGTAGATAGACCGGAAGATATATTTGTTGCAGTGATACATCCACACCACCATGATACACACAGAAGCATACACACACAAACACAAAGAACATAAATAGAGAGGAGCTATAGCCAAGCATTCAAGCTGTGCCTCTCGGTGGCTGTGGCGTAACACGCTGTCTCTTCTTGAACACACATGCAAGTACCCACAAACATGCAGTCAGTAATAGATTTGATGAAGTGAACAGAGATCATGGCAGGAATATTCAGATATAACCCAGAGCCCTCCAGTCAGACACTTTTTTAATATCAATCCACCGGTCTTTAAAAGAACAGCCTTGTTCCTCTTCAGCAGGAATGCTAGCTGACCCTGACCTTGTCCTATCTCAGGCCTGTGGCAATCTGTCATTCTGAAGCCACACAGTGTGCAACATGTGACCAAGCAGAGTTCCCGAAAGGCAAGAAACGACCACTGAAGTCTTTGAGGTGGATTTCAGAAACTATTTTGACATACAGAAGGAAAACTGAGTGATTATGTCACAATCCAAAAGCAAAGACTGCCCCCGAAAATGAAAGAATTCTACCCACATAAAACTCTTTCCCCATAATCTGTCAACAGTGAGATTGTGTAATACACCTCCCTATCAGAGCAGCCATCCTGTATCTCTGTACACAACCTCATGTCAGGCCCTGTCAGACCCTCGCCTCAGACCGGATGACGACATCCTCTCTGAAATGAACTGGCTCTCTTATCTCCTCTTGCCTTCCTCGTCCGGCCCTGTCGTGTCCTGTCCTCGCTGGGGACGGCAACACCTTCTTATCCAAGTTGCTCACCACACACACATAAACAGCTCATTCCTTCACACATAAACTGTCTGGCCTTGCAAAGGTGTGTTTTTACCACCTGCATACGTGAAATCATGTGACACAGACATACATGCAGGGTATGAGGAGTATGTATCAAAAACCATTGCAGTCCTTTTTGATTTTTTTATATGAATATCGTTTTTATTGTTTAGTGGAGCAGACTAATAATGACATTTGTAATACACTGTAATTCAAACCAGCTGCAGAGGCCAATAAAGCTAATGATACTCACTCACTCACTCACACACACAGTAAAAACAGAGAGTGGGAGTGTTAAAAACACAGCGCAGCAGATTACCACTTTAGAGGAAGTTCAGACAGATGTTCAAAGGAGTTTTACTTGTGGGAGAAATCTTTTTCTGCACCCCTCAACAGATTTTATGATAAAAAAAAGAGGAAGGATGAACTTTTTTTTATTTTAATTCCTTCTATTAAAAACTTTTTGTCAGTTCAGAGAGTCGCGGGAAGATGTGAGGTGAGCGTTTTGCCCTCTGATTTGTCATGTTTACAGTCAAATGCAATGTAGCGCCTGACATACTCTATATCTCTCGTCCCCTCTCACTCCCTCTCTGCTCTAATTTCTCCTCTGCCAAAACCCCTTCGTGTCCCTCTTCCTTAGGATCTGCACTCCTTTTTCCTCTATTCTATCCACAGCTCAACCTCTCTCTTATTCAATTTAATTTCAAGAGACTCCTTCTCTCTTCTCTTCTCTTCTCTTCTCTTCTCTTCTCTTCTCTTCTCTTCTCTTCTCTTCTCTTCTCTTCTCTTCTCTTCTGTCAGCACCCCCGAGGCCCACGTCCCTTAACTTTCCCCTTGCTGTTTCGCTCTGCTTTCTGCTCTTGCATACACATTCTATGCTCACTGACACCCTGTTTAAAAAACAACCAAAGAGGCAGCCAGTAAGAGAGAAACAAACTGTACAGTTGCCATCACCAGCACAATCACTTGCTTCTCTCTCTCTCTCTCTCTCTCTCTCTCTCTCGCTCTCTTTTGCTCCCCCCCACCACATTTTCTCTCTTTCCAAACTTAAGAGGAAAACATCATGTGGTGCGGGTAAGAGAAGAAGACGCTGTTGTATGGAGTTTTTTTTTTCCTTTTCAATGTGTGAATGCCTGTGTTGGAGTCCAATGGTGTGTGTGTCTCTCTATCAGGACCACTTTAGTGATTTAATGACTACTCCATCCCTGCATAAATACAGACATACATACATACATGCATGCATTCACACATAAACTCTAGTTCCAGTCATCCTGGATCCAGTTGGTTAGAGGTGTGTGCTCTGTTATATGTTCGTTTCTGTGCGTCAGCGTGTGTGTGCATGTGACCAAATGTGTGTGTGTGTGATATTGCTCAGCTCACACAAAGACACAGTTTCTTATATGACTCCCAGCTGTGTGGACTTGGCCCACTGTTCGGCCATCCAGCAGCCAGGAATGTTTTGTGTGCAACCCTACTGGAAAGCCCCAGTTGTTACCCACACACACTCACACACTCCTCTGAGCAGGGGCAGACAGAGGGACGGGCCTCACCCCAAAGGAAGAATGGTTCAAATTCCACAGCTGATAGAAAAACACAGAGGAGTGGGACAGAGCGGAGGAACTGATGTCAACTCTATCAAACCCACCCCCTGACACACACACACACACACACAACACACACCCACCATCTGTTCTCTGCTCACAATGTAGGAAAAACTGAAGAGAAAGGAACAAAAAAATTGGAAATATTCAACTCTTGTGGGCATTTTCAGCGAGCTGATAGCTGGATGGTGGTTTGGCTGTTTGTCAGAGATACTAAGTTTGCCTTCCATACGTTGGCCTTAAAGCAGCCACTGTTTGGCTCCACTGGCACTGAGTGAGTGACTCCACTTCTCAGCTTCCAGCTGAGCTCATCCAGCCTGCAGGTGGTGGAGATATCTGATTCTGTATTTAACCAAGCAAATTAAATATTTGCAATGCAAAGTCTGACTCACTGATTGATCACTCTATCAGCGAAGAAAGGCCGATTAAAGTACAGTAGTAAAGTGAAGTAAAGTATAAAGCGGACCTGGGCAGAGCCAAAGACAGTTATCTTGTGCAACTTTTTAAAAATATTGCCACAGAATGATATTAAGATTGTTGAAATTTAAATATGTATATAAATGTCATTCTATGATATTGATTGCATACTGCACGGTTTATTTATTTTTTAAGTTATTTGTATTGCCTTTTTCTAAAAAATGTAATTACTGTCATTCCTTACTGTAACATTGATAACTCTTCATAATAATATACCAGAAAGTAAATGTTGACTCATGCCTTCAGGGCAGAAGTGCCTTTTATCAGTTTTGCGCAAATTTTCTGTGGGTCTGAATTAAGTCACACGCCCACATTCACTTTCACTTTTTCGACTTTAAACGTCAGTTTTTATCTCGGTCAGAGCATTACACATCAACAGCTAAGCTTCGTAACTTCTTTCAAACATAGACAAATTAGATTTAAGAGGCTTGAAGACACACACAGATGTTAAAAAAACAGCTGCTGAAGTTTGTCGATAAGTGTAAAACTGTGAACAACCCAAACTAACTGAACCGTTATGCAACCCCTTGCATATCTGTCCACATGTGGTCTGCACCGTTGACCGTTTTGTTGCGAGCATTTACAGTTTGCATCACAAGTTAAAAACACACACACACACACACACAGAGTGTATGCTGTCTCCTACCTTTGAAAGACATTCACCTCTGGAATCAGTTCAGGTCTCTTTTCGCCTCGACGTCCACTTTTCAGTTCACACCTCTCAGCTGCTCTCTCCCCCTCTCTTCAGTTTATTCTGGGCTGCGCTCGTCTCTCGCTTCTCCCCATTAAACTGCAACGCACAAAAAAAAAAAAAAAAAAAAAAAAAAACACGCGATCACTTCAGAGAATTCTTCTGGATGAAAACATTTCATCATAACTCACATGTTTTTTTTTGTTTTTTTTTTAACACTTGCTCCGTTTCAGCCTTGGACTTGAACGCCCTCAAATTATCGGCTTCGTTTCTAAATGCGCGTGTTTGGTGAAGATCTGCCAGAACTGACAGAAGAAAAACACTCCCGACTGTTGCAGCCGAGAGACGCCAGGAGGAATGTAATTACATGAAGACTGCTGCATATTGCAAAACCTGCAGACATGCTCTTGTTTGCAGGCTCTCCCCCCTCCGACTATTGTGCTCTGCGATCTGTCTGGGCTGTTGTCCGCCTGTGGTCCTGATGCGAGTTTTTTCCACGTCCCTTTGTTGTTTCTGTCACACCTACAAGGAGGGAGCACATGGAGGAGGGGACCCTTGCCTCGACTTTCTTTTGTCTGTCTGTTTGTTTTTAACGCAGCCGGTGCTGCTCGTAATGACTGGATCGGTCTGCTTTTTTCCTGACTTTACATCCCAGATGCATCCACGATTTTACATCAGCTCGCATGCATTTCACCCCCCATCACATCTGTCTGTTCATTTATTTGATTCTTATACTTCCCACACAAAAATAAAAATCAACCGCACCCTTGTATTATTTTTTTTTATCCAAGTCTCCTATCTCACCAAATTTCCAGAAGTTTAGTCCTCGCTGGAGAGTGGGCTGACACCGCTGTCTCTGTCTGTCTGCCTCCCTCTCTCTCTCTCTCTCTCCCTCTCTCTTCTCCTCCTCTCCTCCCCTTTCCTTCTCTGATTGTCTCGCCCAAGCTGTGGCAGAGCCCAGTTATGTCTCACTCTAGACCAGCCTTCACCCACAGCACGCCGGCCAACGTCTATCAGCGAGCGCAGTGACGACAGCCTCATTGCTAGTCACCAGTGCCACACCCATCCATTCATAAAGTGGAGAGAGAGCCAGCCTCCAGGCCGGACAGTGAGCATGGTGATGAAGAGGTAGTAAAATGTCATCGTATCATATTCCTGTAGAGACGGATGAAATGACTGATATTCCTTTAGGAGCTTATGTGTCATAGATGTGCGTCTGAAATAGATAAAAGTGGAATTTATAGTAAGTTTTTAGTATTTTATGACAAGTTTATTGTAATGTTTGGCTTGTCATAAACTATCTTTAGACACTCATCATTTTTCACAAGGATGTGATAAAATTTAGTTTCACCTACAGTTATTTTTTTTTTTATCAGTATCAGTATTAAAACATCAAATGCCTAAACTTCACTTGTTTTCATAGTCTGTGTCATTTTATTTATTCATCACTTTTTATTGCCAATTTGTGAACATAACCTAAAAAATTAAGAGAACTTTCTCTGGTTCCTATAACTGGCATTGCAAGGTAGCTGAATACATGCAATGTCACCGGGCTGCAGCTGGCTGGTTAACCGCAGCTTGCAAAATATTATCTGAATGTTTGCCTAATTACTTCACCAGCTAACCTGATCCATGATACTTTACTGTATTACAAACAGTGTTAAATTTAGCCAACAATAAATCCTGTAATGGTACGAAGCAAATATGTAACTAGCGATTGCTTTCTACTGCTGTGACAAGTGAATTGGTGGCAACCAGTAAAGTCTATCTTATCGTATCATGTCTTATCTTAGCCAAGAGCAAAGCAAGGCAGGGACCAACTAGCCAACTATAATCAAAGCTGAGCTTGGGTTGGCAAAGCTGGCTGTGGGTCAGGCAGTGGTTGATGGTGCTAAATGGCGAGCTGGTTGGCATCATGGAGCCAACGGTCCAAATAAAATATGGAGATACTACAGATATTAACGCTATTCTAAATATGATTGTAATATATTTTCCAGCATTCATTCAGGATGCTGACTGACAGTTCACTTAATGTTGATAATGGTGGTAACAACACATATTTACATATAAGTTAATATGATGTGAAAAGTCACAGGAAGATGTTCAGTCTCGTGCTTTTGCTTACTGCCTCACACCTTCTTCTCACCTCCTTGCTGAGTCGGTCACATTGTCTTCATCATGTCCACCTGCTGAACCTGAACTTGTACAAGGTTACATACCATTACACAAGCATTTTTACATCTTTGTTTTTATTCATACAACTAACCACCGAATTCATTTTAAGTCAAGTATTTGGGTGGATGCTCAAGTCTACTAAAACGCTATTGTGTTGTACAGTAGGTCGCCACCCTCAGGGAGTATGCTGCCTACAGCCATTGTTCAGTACAGATACTGCAGTGTACAGTAGCTCTTAGTAGAAACTATTAATCACTCAGTCAATCATCTGCACAATCCAGCTTCTTCAAACAACCACAGTGCTGACATGGTGCTACCTCTGCTCTACACCCATCTTAAGTGCATCTTAAGTGGCTTGGATTAAACTTGGTATTGAGATTCATCATTTGGGAGCATACCAACAGCACAGCATCCTCTGTATCGGTGGTCAGGAAAGCATTTCACCACCAGCCTTCATCAGCATTTCTTTAAAAAAATGCAGTTCTCTGTGTGTGAGTTGAACTTGGCAAAAACATAAATGTCAAGCGACTGGGGGGCTGTGAGAGGCCCCCCTGTCTCTCACAGATTCTCCTGCTCAGCCAAGCATTTGAAACAGCCATTGTCCTGTGAAGGGAACGGAGCGACCTGCCCAGGCTTGCTCCTCTCTCAGCGTGCATGCAAGTCCTAGGCAACCATCCTCAGACTGTGGCCAGCAGGCACAGATGCATACACGCCAGTACAGATGGGTGATGGAACATCATGCTGTAGCCATGACATGGATACCGTGGGGATGAACTACTCCTGTCAATGCTAAAATATGCCTCATTTCTATTCTGCATACAATATTTCCTGAGTTCTGCTGACATACACTGAAGGTCATATGACTGTGTGTGTATTCAGTCAGTCTGCAGTCCACAGGTGTACTGAACCTTTATCTCAAAGTGTCTTGTGCAGCACTTTTTCATTGCCAGTGGAGCACTATTGATGCAGCTACATGGGCACAATAGGGGCATAATGGGTGTGTACACATGGTTCACCCCACTCTCTGTCAGTCTCTGAGGGGGGCAAACTGCTGATCCCACGGGTGTGAAAGGCCTGCGTTGGCTGGATTTCTACGAACAAATGCAACACGCAGCGGCCAACACACAGACGTACAAATACACATACAAACACATGCACACACATAAACAAACAGTACAAAACCAACACACACAAAATGGTGATCTTTGTCCCATTCAGATCGATTTCACTCAGCAGCTATGTACCTCCACCATGCCATGTCAGGAGCCACAATAGCCTTTGACACCAGCCATCGAGCAACCACAATGTCACCTAACTTTGGGCGCTGACCAACCACAAAGGGCCTCTCCTCGCTTCAGAGTCTCTGCTATTCTTTTGCCTGATCTCTCGGACAAAGCAGTGTTACAGGAGCACAAATTGAGCTTGAACAATCGCTCACAAAGGAGGCACTGACTTGGTGTTTCCAACCCTTTTGCCAACTGTACCACATTCTAGCCAGTGTGGTGTGAAGGTAAATTGGCATCACATGCAGCCATGCTTAGGGAGATGATTAGAGTGGCTTTGTTGCTCAGTTATTGATTCGTACGCAATTATTTCATGAAGTTTCCGCTTTGATATGAGCCACAGTGTCAGACTCAGGTTTTGTTTGCTAGGAGATTATATTAATGATATCAAACACCAAAAAAATGGCCAGAAAAATTGATCTTAAATCTCAGTTCTTTACAGTACAGTTCAGTCAGAATCATTCAGAATACTCGTGATGATTGATTGATTGATTTCTTCCAGGGGATTTCAGCATACTTACTGTTTTTTGCGTGACTGTAGCATTCTTTTTTGTCTGCTTTGACATGGGTTGTTAAAGTTTGAAGACAAAAGACAAGAAAATGTAGAAGACAGGCACCTTTGTTTGTTAATGATTCTCAAGCAAACATCCCAGAACAAAACAGGAAACGTGACTAAGATTAAGTAGTGATGACTGTTAGTCCACGTCAGAGAAACCACACGAGAATTCAGCAGAGCCAGGAAGTGGTGCATCTTTAGAGTTCTATTTATTACTCATCTACAGGTCCCTAATCTGATCTTCAGTTCAGTAATTGGTAGTTTGGGGGGGAAAAAAACTACCGGTACTGGTGCTGTGCATTGTTATCATTGTTCCTCCTACACATTTATTTCTTTACCATATTCTTATATCTGGTGTATTTACAGTATGTTGTGCATTTGTATGTGCTACTTTTGTTGCGTCTATTCCCCCCAAATAAAGCTGATGAACTAAGGTGCATCTAAATGATACTTGACCCCATCAGGTTTGTGTTTTCACACTTTGTCCATGTGCATGTTTAGAGAGCTGGAAAAAGCCAGGATTCATATAACACTTTGTGATGACTGAGAGCCCAGGTGTCATTTTGTCAGTGTGGTCAGAGATCAGAGAAAGGATGATATAACCCTCACCATGAGTTCATCCCTCTATCTCTCCATGCATCTATCCATCTCCATCAAGGGGTGCCATCCAGTCCTGGGTCAGCACCCACCTAATTTAGGGCGCCTGGCCTCTTTGGCCTACGCACGCGGCTGTCTGTGCCCCTCGCTGTCCGTCACTTAAGTGCTATGAATAGACACTGGCGTATGCTTGGTGCTGTCAGCTGGGCATTGGCACGTGTGGCTCATGTCAGCACGGCCGCAGTGTAATGCTCCCAACTGGCGTCACTGCACCGACAGCACATTCGGGTCGCCATGGAAACAAGGACGAGCACAGCTACCTCTGCCCTGACATCCATTGGATGTGTTTTCCAGACAAACTCTGATCTCTTTCAATCTCTTTATTTCTCCCTGTCTTTCTTTCCCCACCTCTCCCCTGCTCCTCTTCTCCTCTTTTCTTTTTCTTTCTGTCTTGTTTACGTGACTTATGACGTGCAGCGGGGAACTGGAGGTTTGGGATTCTATCCAGAGGGCTTCATATTTATGAGCTGCTAAATTCTTTGTCATTGTTCTAATGAAAAATACAGGAATACACTCATGAGCTGATTATATATGTGTTTAAACAAGGTCTCAGCCTTCAAGTTTCCTTCAGTGTGTGTGTGGGATGATTTCCTCACCGGTGAGTCAACATCCAAAGCAGGAATTTCTTAAGTTCTTCCTAGTACATGGGGATTGTCACGTCTCTCTTCTCCTCTGAGTTTCTTCTCCCATAGCCACAAGTCTCTTTCTTTTCTTCTCCCTCCATCCACACAGGCATGCGGTGTGGGAGTGACTGGCCTTAATGGAGGGTTGTGTGGGTCACACCATTTTTTCACGGAGGTCAGACAGCTTTCTCAGGAGAAATGTGCAGATTGCAGTGTTTGTATTTCTGCTCCATTTACCACTTTGTGTTTAATCACGTATCATTTACTGTGTCCTGGCGGGCAAGCCGGAGGCCAGATGGGTGTAGGGGACACGCACTAAGTTAATAAAACAAAACTAAAAGACAGCGGTTACACAGCAGCTGAGCTGCATGCCCATTGCTGTGGTTCTGAATCTTCTGAGCCAGAGATCCCTGACACAGATCCCTGCTTTCAGTTTGGGCTGGTTTATATCAAAACAATGATAATCCACCTCTTCCTCCACTGTTTCCTGTTCTTCTTAGGCCATCATCTGTCCATTCTCTGTCTGTAACCGCTTATCCTCATCAGGGTCACAGGGAGCTGGAGCCTATCCCAGCTGACTTAGGGTGAGAGGTGCTGTATACAAGTTACCAGCACATAGAGACAAACTACAATTCACACTGACATTAACACCTACGGGCAATTTAGAATAAACAATTAACCAATTAAATGCATGTCTTTGGACTGTGGGAGGAAACCAAGACATGGGGAGAACATGGAAGCTGCACACAGACTTGCTGTGCCACCCTGAATTGTCATCATGGTTAAATATATTTTACAATATGAGCAAAACATTGTTACATCTCCATCATACAGTAACCTGTCTGAGAGATTTGGCATTTCAGGCCTCATTATTATCTGTCTAATCAGAAGAGTTGAGTCCATCTGTAGAGTTTTTTTACTGTAATCAACAGATGATGCAGAAAAGAAAAGTTCAGTCTGAACTAGAGGCAAGACTCACACTTTGTCTCATTTTTCAGCCTTGCTCTCTCGTACCGATACATGATACTATGACGCACACTTTTCAAAGGGGTCATTTATATCTTTGTTGTGAAAGACCTGAATTCATGTCCAGTGAGTTTAGCAAGAAATGAAAGGGAAGTCAGAGCCAGTCAGTTAAAGTTTAAACCTCTCTGACGTTAACTTTATGGGTCATTGTCTGTATAAGGTTATGAGTATATGACTGTGTGAGCAAACTTTTAATAATGTATCTGCGGTACCTGCACATTAATGTTAAGTGACAGAACAGCTGGAGAACATGTTGTGTACATGAGATCAGTAGGGATAACTCCAACTCAGCTTTTCTTATGTGAAAATGTCTGTGTTTGAGCTTTTAAGAAACAAATGTATGTAATCTTATCTAAAGTGTGCTATGTTTATTTTTCTAGATATGCTAGAAAATATGGACTTCAAATTGAAAAATAACAGGTGATCTTTATTTTAGATGCTTCATAACCTGTTTATGCAATGCAATATACTAGCAATAGAAGCATTAAAATGATTTCATTATCCATCTAAAGACTCACTGGAGAAGAAACCATTATGAGTCGCTGAAAAATGTAGCTTTATGCAATTGTTACGGATTATAGAGCATGTGTAAAATAGACTAAATAGAAATGTCTAACAGTGTCAAACATTAAAAGACCACAGACTGCTACCGCTCATACTGGGATGCATTGGGAATGGGTAAGCGTGCTAAGTTACCCCTGGCATTGAAAAGGTTACTCAAACAATGATGAATGAGCTTCCCTGACCCTGGTGATGACAAAAGTTACACTGTCTCTGAAGAATTTGACATTTTAAGAAGATACATTTTGCCTCGCCCTTCTACTGTACTTTCATAGAGCTCTGCTTAACTCGTCAGAACAAACGCTGCCTTGATTAATCCAACTACCCCCCAACACACCCATGCACACCAGAGCTGAACTGAAGACCCTCTGTTGAAACAAAGCAGGTGCTACAAGAAACTGCCCTCTCTGTGGCGGTACTGTCAGGGCAACATTAAAAATCCACCTTTCAGTTTTGATTTACCTACATTTCAAAAATGAATATGAATACATACTGTCGTGTGTAATACACTCGGCTGCTCTTGACGCTGAAATGATTAAAATGACAATTTATTTTGTATCTGTTTTCCGTTGGTGCACCAGATAACCTCTGTATGACGTCTCTGCACTGTTAGTTTGCCTGGACTTTCTCCATGGCTGCCAATTAGGAATGGTGTGTGTGCACTGAGGTGAATGCCAAGTTGGTCCACTCATGAAGCGTGCATTTCCCTCTCTGCTTCTTCCTCTTTCTTATTTTTCTGTCTAAAACACACACACACGCATGCACATACACACCTATGCGCTCACACAGAGAAACACTTGACCCGACGTTTGATGGAAATGTTTATGTATTTTGAATTCAGGTTGTGTCCTCAAGACGCCCATTCATCTCTTTCATATTAACCCTATTAGCAGCCTCACTGACAGAGCACAATGATATGGGTTGCCAGGATATTGCTGTTATTATTGCTGTGACTCTATTTTCAGACTCAATAACTCTCTCACCCACACACTAGAGGTAATGAGAAGAGTGTTTATTTGTGTAAAAGGAGTTTGGGAATTAAAAGCAACCAAATATTGCTTAGTTTAATACAAAGGATGTCTAAAATTTACCATCTTTAGGAGAATCTGTTCCATTTAACGGAATAAACAGAAAGCATGACAGTCTATTATTTTATTTTTTATTCAGATTTTCTATGATAAAATCTGAATTACTGAAAACAATGTGTGAAAGTAAACATTGATTATATTGTGATAATTAATATCTGCCAAAAAAAATCTGTGACAAGACGGACTTTGTTTGGAAAACTGTCTGGAAAATGAATCCATCATCGTTTCAACGCTGCCATCTGCACATATGGCCACGTACACACGTAAGTATAAACACACACAAACACACTAAAACACACTCCAACGTCAGCACAGCAACGTCAGACAATCCAAACAGTGCCCAGTGCTAGGCAACCATGCCATCCCAGTGCAGATGGCAGGGCCTGATCATGTTTATTTTACTCTAATCTAATGCACTTAAATCCCATTGCCTAGCCATGCCTTCTAAATGACGCTGGGGATATACAAGTCTCTGTATGCATGTGTGTGTGTGTGTGTGTGTGTGTGTCCATTTTTCACCATCTTAAACAGCAAAATATCATTAAATATGGCATTTATTGTGTAGCAATGGTGCTACACTTCCAAAGTTTGCAGCTTTCTCCAGCTCTCATCTGAAGATGCTGGCTTACAGTTAGAAGTAAAACTCTCTCTGGCTCCTCCACCCCTGTCCTCATATCAGGAGCATAACTGAAATGATTCACTAAGGACCTTTTTACTTCTGATGAGGCAATACAGTTTAAACTGTGAAAGCAGTAGGCCTCCCACCTCAGCATGATTGATGGAGGTAACTACTGGACATCCATGGATTGTGTCTCTTTTAGATAGTAGTGTATCTAGATTCCCTTTGGTGATGATGTGTTTGTATTTTTAAGGGGCTGAAAGGGATTCACAAAACACTCTTCCCTTTCAAGGGCTGAGGCAGTTGTGGGACCCTGAATGGGATGTTATATAAGGTCAATCGGGCACAGTTGCAAGTAAAGTGGTCAGCAGAGTGCGTTATAGGCCCATTGGTGCTCCTAGAACAAAGGTTACAGTGTGTAATCCAATGTGTCTAGTGTGAATGCAAACACTTCTAAAGAAGGTGTTCGGTCTATGTCCCTACAGAAGAAGATTTGTTTAATGATAGCTTTTTATTTATAGAACGACAGTAAATCTCTATTCTGTCTCAATTCTGAAAGATCGGGATGTAAGAAAATTCTGCAGTTCCTGAATGTTTGTGTGTGAATGCTTTGTGTGTTAAGATGAGTAACTGATCAAAAGCATAGTGTTAACACGCTTAAACTTGTTTGGAACCTAAAAATTAAAAATGAATAAAATGTTGAAACTTTTAATGAGACTTTCAGCAGCCTTTTAATTCAGAATAACGAGTGTGACAGCAGGTAGATGTACCCGAATCTTTCTTTCATCAGTGGAGTCTCGACTTGTCTTCTCATGAGTTGTGGTTTCCAGAGATCTGGGATACAGTGAGTCAGTTGGTACTGTATGTGGAGACATTTCTCCCAAATCAGAGGCACACGTTGGCAAGAAGGGTGGATTATCTTGGCATGACGTGCGGGTGTGGCTTTCCATGGAGCAGTCTAATGATGCACAGAAGCTGTGGCTGTGGAGGTGGGTGGGTTGCCATGGCTTAAATATAATCTGTCTTGTAGCAGTAAAACAGATCTACCCTACTACACCGCCATCCACCCAGATGCATGCTGAATGGACAAGGTGTCCAAGTTGTCAGGACACTCCAGTCACTCCACATTCCAATTGTCATAATCAGCGTGATTAAATTATTTACACACCCTTTCTCTTTTCTGTTTAACCTGTTGCACCTGCCATCTACTGTACATGGAGCATATTTGAATATCGTGCTGCATACCATTTCACCATGTCATTCACATTGGTAAAGTAAGTAAGTAAAGTAAATAAATGTAATGTAAGCATCCTTAACTGTCCCAAATATTACACAGTGTATATTAATTCAATACTAGTAGTTGTAGTTGTTGACATTAATATGACAAATAATAAAAAATTGGACATTAGCTTTCCACAGTGACCAGTTCAGTATATGAGGATCAATACATCCATCAATGTAATAAAGCAAATTGTTCGATTTCAAACAATCCAATACAACAATATTTTATAACAAAATGAAATAACAGTGTGAGTACAGTCACACAATGTGGAAGAAGATGCTTATTGTGATGAAACTACAGACAATTATCACCTGAACCTGCAGCTCCCCTCGGCTTTACGGAGCTTTAAAGTCAGTTTTAGCCCGTTTTCAGCTGTCCAGCATCAACTTCATTGTTTAGTATCAGACAGACAGACAGACAGACTAGCTGCCATTTACCAAATTTATGTACACTGAACATATTTATAGAAGTAAACAAGTTCCAGCTAAGAATGCCCAGCATTACTTATGCATATAGTGTAAGTTTTAGTATTGCACATCTTGTTCAAATCAGTCTAATCTCACTACCATACAACAATCACCCTGAAATAATATATATAGGGTGATAATATACAACTCAAAAACAAACAGACACAGTTGCTTTGGCCATTTGCAAATGCTTTTTTTAACCAAGTTTGCACCACACTTTTTGTTTGCAATTCTGTGTTTGTCTGTCCTAATGCCATATTTGCATCATCTACATGTCTGTCAGTCAGCTGTGGCAGGTTTTCAGGTCTGTCAGTGTGTAATACCCCTTCCCTTCCCATTTCAGTGCATTTAAAATGGAAGATCTATTTATACATCGTGTCTGTGGGAACAGGTTTCGTGGTTGCTTCGTCAGAGAGCTGGTCTGTCTGTGGCAGCAGGCTGGAGGGGCTTTAGGATCCTCATCCCCCCTGGTGAGGACCTATCCCAGCAGGCTTAGTGACACAGGCCTAGGCAGCCGCCACAAGGCTGGATGGGCATTGGATAAATTGCTCTTTCTCCACCAGAATAATGAAGAAGCACACAAACAAACAGCTTAAAGACATTCACGCTGTGGTACACGCACAAATACATACCACACCCACTAACATGGAAGGCCATAGTTGATGGATGAACTTGTATTGTGGCAAGGTTTATGACAATCCAGGCTTGGTCGATACCCATGTACAATGCGGGCTGTGCACTGAACTAACTTGTCTTGTTGGTTATTCACTTTGAATAATAAGAATGTGAGACTTTGACACATCCCTTAACAGCTGATTTTATTAAAGTGACACACCAGACTCAATCTGTCTTTGTGTTGACACTCTCATTAATAAACATAGTATAAAGTGTCTAACATGAGAATGCGGCTCTAATATCATTATTATTTGATACACAGCCGGCGCAGATTCACATTTATATCTGAGAACAGTTCATGTTGAGGTCTGATCTCCCCCCAACATTGTGTGCTCAGCTGTGTGTAACACCTAAGAGCCCACTATTGACAAGTATTGTAGCAGTACACAGCATGAGTGGCCCCAGGGCTGTGTACGGGACTGGAGCGTCGCACAGAACTATTGACTTAGTTAACAAGAAATAAATGACTGCTGGTGTTTGTCTCCACATGTTTTTCTCAGAAAAGTGATGTCATATTTTCCTCTGTTTTCTACTTTCAGCCCTGTCTTTTGCAAGCTCCTGTACCTCCGCTGCTCTTTCAATCTTTTGCTTTTTTCATGGATCACTTTTGACCAACCTTTCCCTCCCTTTGTACTGTTCCAGTTAGTTATGTAATCTCAGCGTCCGTGTCATTTGGGTAGCCTAATATCGACAGCTTAGTCCTCTAATAACCCTCTCCAGCCAGCATACTTTGCCACCCCAGGCAGCTGGGAAGCATGACACCAAATTATTGATTGCATAAAAACTGTGTGTGTTCATGTCACTTCAGTGCATGTTCATGCCTTACGTTTGACCTGTCCATCAGCATTTACATGACTGTAAGTTGGTACCTACCAAATTTAAGTTATATAATGTGCCGTGTGTGTGTGCATTCAAAACAGTCTTGTCAGTTGATGTTATATGACCAGTGTGCACCAAAAAAGACTAGAACTCTGGGATTTAGGCTGACAATTCCTCACTGACCTAATTCTTCTTATCTTGTCATGATAACGTAGGTGGGATTGATATCCGGTTGCCTAACATGAACTAAAAAAACTCAGGTGACAAGTGAGGAACAAGATCAGATTTTCTAACAATACAGCTGAGCTGGCAAGATTTGATTTCAGTAAAGCCATTTTCAGCTTGTCTCAATAAATCCTAGAAAATAAAATATCTGTCGGACTTTATGTAATTTTCTAGGAAACAATAAGACCTCCTACACTGAAGCCCTCTATCAAATTGAAATGCCTGTTAACTATAAGGGTAACTAAAACAACATAGACAGCTGAAGAAAAATAACACACTTGCATCAAATGTAAATGTCTTGAACTGTTAAAGAAATGTATAATAAATAAATAAATAAATAAAAGTAAAAATCTAATTATACACTGAAGTCGGGCACATGTTAGACAGTGCACATGGCTGGAAGAGATGAAATGATGTATGATGGAGTTTCTCCAATGATCTGTTTTCAGTCCATAACCTTCTAGGCAATTCTACAGTGCCCTCTAGTGAACTCTGTTTGCACTACACGGTCAGCGCCCTGCTCAAAAATAATTAACCAACAGCTCCACCTACTGGCACATTTGAGGAGTGTAATTTAAAACCCAAACAACAACTTTCTTTATAAAAATGTTTACTCGTACAGTTGATATGTCAGAAGAATGACAACGATGATTATGTCAGAACGGACAATAGAATACTTTATTAATTTTAAAAAGCTACATTCACGTACATATAAATATTTGTACTTAAAATATTTATAGAAATTTTAACATGTTACTTTACATTATGTTGTTAAATGCTAATCTCCTTCTACCCTTTGTAGATATGGAGACAGACATGCCATGAAACGTTGCTTCTCCCAAAAAAGCTTACATTAAATATCCCATGTTTTTCTCAACCTGATCCTAACCTGGCTCCTTTTTCTCTCTGGGTCATCATATCTTTTCAGTCATATTCAGATTTCACAATTTAAAACTTGGCCTCAGTGAAAGTAGAGTCCTACGACTGTGTGTAACGGATAATCTCGCTCAGGTCGTAGCCTGTCACTGCAAAGGCATAACCATCGCCGTCACAGAACTTGGCGCCACAGATTTGTGTGTCTGTCACACACTCATTATGCAAATGGGCAATCTAAGAAGAAGTGAGAGAAAAAACACAGTTAGGGTTTTGTTGAGAGCAAGAGAAAGGTGATCTCATATGAAACTGCTGGAAACTGACATAAATTCTGACATGATTCTGGACTAGTTACCTCCACACTGTTAGTCTCTGGGGTCATTGTCAAGTGCCACACCCTGACTAGAGAGTCCTCAGCAGCAGACAGAAGCTAGAGCACAGAAGCAGATGGTCACTTAAACAAATCCAGTGGTATCCAGGGGAGAAATGCCCAGAAAACATTGGCCATTAGAGTTACTTTATTGTAGCTAATAATCATCTTTGGCTCAAGCTATGTTTGACACTTCAAATGATAACCTCCAACACAATAAACAATCAAACTTATCCGATCCATTTGCTTTATACAACTCACCAGTCCAGAAAAAGGAGCAATGTCCAGTGAGTAAATCCAGCGAGCGTGGGCGTTGACTTCAGCATGCAGAATTCCCGTCACTGCCTCATACAGACGGATCTGGCCTGTGCCGTAACCTGCCACCACTGTACCTTTCCACAACTTGACAGATGAGCAGCTCATACTGAGCAGATGGAGGAAGATGGAGGATCATTGCCGTCAGGGAACAAAGAAAAAAGATAATTGACATTAGATTAGAGCGAGGAGGGGAAATGAAGAAGAAACAAAGGACAGTGGAAAGGAACATAAAGTAGATTAGATGAGTACCACAATGTATAATGAAGGGACATATATAGAGGAGAGGAAAGTAAGAGAAGAGTGGGTCACTCATCACACTAGTTGGCTGTTGTTGCACCACTTTGTTTTAGCTCAGTTTTTAATTGCACTACAATAACTATTAAACTACAATAAGATTTACTTCTTACTCAAAGCCAGGGATCTTGTTGAGCAGCTGAAATTCCTCCCCAGACTTCCAAACACACAGGTTGCCCCCATCGTCTGCACTGACCAGATCAGCTATGCACTCCTGAGAGAGGGACACAACAACAGAGTGGAAGGGATCATGTAAATCACAGAGAAAGAGTATTATAATGCAGTCATTTATTTAGGTAGTCTACCATTCATGGAAAAGTTAGAGATATCCTGTATTAGCAAAGGTTCAGATTGACAGAGCACAGACAAGCACACACATGCCATACCTGGCTGCCAGAGCACTCCGAGGCCATGTCAGTGATGGACTCCTTGTGTTCCTCCAGCACCTCAGACAGGGTGATATTACTGCCTTTACTGGGAACATCAAATACTAGGATAGCACCAGATGAAACACCTAGAGATAGAGATAGAGACAGCAGACTGTAGAGTTTTGCCTGTATATATGTATAAATAAATATATGTCGCTCAGTACTTACCCACGCATATATAATTTTCCCACACTGCTGATATCCCCCGAGCAAACACAGCCTGAGCTGGGACACAAATAAGTTCAAGTGAGTGTACTAGATTTGGTATAAAACTTTGATATAAACCTGGATTAATACTTTTCTCTTGAACACAAATGTGTGATTGGTCAAATATGCATATATGAACGTGTAAATAAATGCACGGGCAAGCAAAGCCAGCAATATTTATGACGTTTTTAGGATTGCGTAGATATAATGAAGTAGGTGTAGATGCTGGAAAATTGTTTATTTAGTTCTAATAATCAGGATGGATCGACTGCATTGACACACTTCCAGGAACAACAAAATTTTATATAATTTATATACGTATGTTTACCTGTAGGTGTTTCAGGAGTATCAAGTGCATGCCAGTACACCATGATGGACCCATCGGATTCATACATCTGAAATAATGGATACATACACATATTAAGTAAAATGCTGAAAACACATGTATTAATACTTTTGTTCAGGTTTCCATAACAAAAACAAACCCAGTGACACACTTCTGTCTGTACTGTCATAATACACAACCGCAGCCACAACGTGGTGACTGCTGATGACAGAGAGATGAGTAAACACATGTAAAAACTCACCTGGATGCCTTTCTGAGAGGTCACCACCAGCAGATCACGAGACGGCAGAACACAAAACGCAGCCTGTCACAAGAAGACACAGGAAGAACACTGCAACATTAACAGTAGGTTCATATACACAAAGAAGGCCTTTTGATACACAGTCCCCCAACAAGTTTAGGATATTGCAGCAGGGCAGTGATCCTACATATACAATCAAGACGATCAGTAACTTAATATGGCCGGTTTTGCCCTCGTAAAGCATCACCAAGGAACATAAATCAAGATTTCTCAGGGGCCACAGATATCCTGCCCCACCTGCTACTCTCAGTGTGCAAACAGTCTGTACTGTCTCTGCGTGTGAGCTGGTACTGACCTGCATGATGAGCGATGTGCTTGTGGCAACATTTGGCTCCTTGGACTGCAGCTGACGGTGGGAATAGTTGAGGCCGTCCCATGAGGCGCTGACCATGTTGACCACGTTAGCATGGACCACCGTGAAGTAGGTGAGGCGCCGCGGGGCGATGCGCAGCACACCGAGGTTGTTGTACAGCGCCGAAGCGCTGTTTTTGATCTGGATGCTCTTTTCTTTGTGATACATCGAGCTGTCTTCTCTGCACAGCACAGCTTGTTGAAATCACAGTGGTTGATCTGTTGTCAGCCTAAGAGAAGAAAGGCAACCACAATTATAATCTGGTTAATTATTACCGTTATTTGGCAGGAACCGTCAACGTTAGCAGCAAGCTAGGTATGTTAGCTACAAGCCAACTGCAACAAGGCAGCGTAAATAAAAGAGGGCGCCTTTCCTTTTGTGAGATAAACTGTACACACGCTTGCTTCACATTACATAACGATTAGATTAGCCTCTATAAGTGCCCACTGTGTGTCAAATTAAGGCGAGCGAAGCGTTGTTCTGGCTCTCGTTAGCAACAGGATTTACCTCCGCGTCCTCCGCAGCCATAGAGACAACGCCACCTTTACGTACTGCGTCATCCCTGCGTGCTCGGTTGCTGAGCAACCGCAGACGGAAAATAGAAGCCAAAGGAGCGAAAGATACATTAGGGAGTGTTTAAGGTAAGGATTTACACAGATTTGAGGTCCTAATGTTATGACTGTTATTCATAAAAAGTAACCTTTATACCTAAAATTAACCTATATGATACACAGCCTTATGGTTTCAAAACACAGCGGTGAAGTTAGCAAGTTTTAAAGAGGAGCTCCACACTAAATTCATTTCTTGTGCTGTAAAGCTGCACACAATCTCATATTCTTGTTGTCTTGTGATGTTAATGTATGTTCAGCAACAAAAAAAAAAAAAACCTGTGATGATTCAGGGCATTATAGTTTCATATCCAATCTCTCCCCCAATGAGAAATGCATGTGTCAAGTTTGATCATATCCACCAGAGTGTGCTAATGTGCACCATATGACACTTACACAGCTTCATGCCAACTGATAGGTACTGATGTTGTTGATAAACAGTCTGTTTTAGTTTTTGCCCAGTAAATAGCAAACGCATATGTTGACATGCAGTATATATCATCACAAACATCTTTTGATTCAGTTAATTAATGTTTCATTCATCATTTGTTCCATATTTCAAACCAGCCCATTGAGCCAAGATGCCCCGCTCTGCAGCCAAGTCCCGCGCTGACAAGAATAGACGTAGGTCATCTGTCCTGGTGGTCGCACCTCCTACGCAGGACTTGGAAGAGGAATATGTTATCCCTGGTCGCTTCACTAAGACCCAGTGGATGGACATGTTGATCCAGGAGGATGCAGATGAGGCAGTTGGGGAGATCGTGGATGAACTGATGAGCAAGGTCATGGAAGGCTGTTTAAAGGTGTACATTGAAAGACAGGTAAAAGTGAAAAGCCGTATACACTTTTATTTTGACTTCAGTTAAAGTTTGAATATCATCTAACTGACTGAGGCCAATAAAATGATCTTACTTTCATCCATTTCAACTGCACATAATACATGTACATATGCCATCCCTGTTGCCTGTCTTTGCCCTTAAGCTTCCAGCCTACACTGCATCCTGGGCCAAGAGTTACCTCACACAGATACTGGAGCAGCGAGTTATGTGCCTAGATGAAGGAGATGGACCAGAGGAAGTATCTAGAACAGAAGACTCAGAGCCCATGCCAACATCTTCACATGCTTGGGCTCCAGGATGTGTGCCTGTTGTAAATCTTACCCCTCCACCACACCCCATCTCCAAAGAGGTACTCTCGGTATGTCTCTCCTGTAAATATTCTCTTCAAATTTCAACCGTGAGGTTACGTGTATCCATGACTACTGTCTATATATGTCTCTATATTTGTTTCTAACAGGAGGTTGACATTGGCCAGGTCCCAGTACAAACAAAGCCAAGAGTCGACCAGCAATGTAATGTCATGGCCCAAACAAACAACTCTCCAAAGCAGTCTGAAAAGGAAACAAGTCCCAGAAGGCCTGTCAGGGACAAGCATTATAAAGTACTTAGTCCTCGCCCTTCACCAAAAATTGATCAAAAGAAAAAGCAGCAGATTAATTTAGCTCCCAGGCCTGTTCCAAGCAAACTACTGCCACCCCTATCCAGTTCAGCAGAAAAAAGGAATGTGATGGTAGAGGGTAAAGATAGGATGCATTCTTTTTCTAGCCATACGTCTAGATCTTTATATCAGCAAAAGTACCAATCCATACCAAAGTTTGAGCCGTCCTGCCTGCCTCAACACAGCATTCCAATTCAGCATGAGACTTTGGATATCAGCAACACAAAACCCAGCACCAAGAAATCAAGTGAACTACCCAAAGTAGGACCAAGGTATAGCAAGCAGCAAACTGAGCAGACAGTAACCTCTCTTAAGACAGTGACCAGCTCCAACTATCAGTCAGAAGACTTTCGGTGGAGAGACGAGGCAGATCCCAGGTTGAAGAAATTGTCTCCCTCTATACATCCAAAGTACCAATCCATACCAAAGCTTGATCCCTCCTGCCTGCCTCGACACCGAATCCCAATTCAGTATGAGATTTTGGATAACGACACCAAACCCAGCCGCAAGAAACCAAGTGGACTATCCAAACTAGAGCCAAGTTATAGCAAGCAGCAAACTGAGCAGACAGGAACCTCCCTGAAGCCAGTGACCAGCTCCAAGGATCAGCCAGAGGACTTTAGGAGGAGAAACGAAGCAGATCTCAGGATGAAGAAAATGTCTCCTTTCAGACATCCAAAAGAAGAAATGATGTACTCTGGGCCTCTGAGGCTGGACACAATGAAGTTGGCCAAGGGTGTTTCTCTCCTCGAACCCCAAGCAGTTGACATTAACTCTTTTAAATGTAACCCTCCTGGTCAGTCTAACAACCTGAGGCCGATACGAAGTGAACCAGCTGTGCTACTGTATTCAGTTGAAGAGCTTACCTCAGGTCCATCACCTCGAGTCAGACCATCGTATCAGTCCAATTGATTCTAAAAAAATATGATAATACATGTCTGTAGCCATATTTAGAGCAGAATGAACTATATGTTATTGAAATAAAAAGATCTGTAGTACCTGGCAATCTGTGAATAAAATATATGTATAATATAATACAATATATATGTATTTCCATTTGATATTAAAATATAAAGGCAGTCTACATAAACAGTTATGTGCCTGATCAATGACTCCCACATAAGCAAAGATAGAAACAGAGGTACATCCTTACATTTAATCAAGGAAAACTGGATTATCATTATAGGGAAAGGGGAAGATCAACACTAAATGTGAGAATAAATTATGTTTTTATCAACTGTTACCTGAAACTCAATTAATCGATCGAGTTATGCGACCTGTATGATTTTTTAACATTTAAGCTTAAAACGTGTCTCTCTTGCTCTTGTCTTTAACACAATCATTCAGAAAGTAATATTTTGTCACATCTATAGATATATAACACCAGCAGTTATGTCCTTAAAGGTTCAAATGCTTCGTTATATCAACCAGAAAAGCCAAATCTACCAGCCAAACAGTATCTGACAATCCTAATAAATAAGATATTATAAAAATTAAGTTTCGGACCGCATGAAATCTGACCGCGGGCCATGATTGGCCCCCGGACCGTACTTTGGACATCCCTGCTCTAGAGCGAGCACCAAGCACACGCACAGGACGGGAGACTCGTGCTCGTGCAACCTACCTTACTGACGCCGACGGGACGCTCGTCGTGCAGCGGACCAATCACCATTCAGCCCCGCCGCTTCTACACCAATCCGGAGAGTGTTTTGCGAGGTAGCACGTTTGTCTAACCCGTTGCACATGTGAGAGCGCAATGAAGGGACAGCGGTGTTGAACGAGAGTTTGGAAATATCTGAATTATTCAAGTTTGGAAAGCAAAGCAGACATGAAGAAGAAGCAGCCGGTTGTAGAGGACGCAGGAGAGGTAAGACTGGCGACATTTAGCGTGAATTCAGCTGCTTGGTGACTGAACACGGGGCAGTTTTACTCACTGGTGTTGCTTGCATGCTTCACGTTACATTGGTGAGACTTTGCTTATGTGCTGTAGCTACCAGTTTAAGTCGAATAACATCAGTTTAGTTCTAGTTTTACGTTTTATTATTCTGGTTCCTTACAGATTAAAAGTTTGAACCAGTTGTTGCTCCTACGTGTTGTGTTGTTATTTTCCAGATGATTCCCCCAGGCTCCTCTCATGAGGAGGAGGAGGAGAATGAAGCTCCAGTTAAAGCCAAAAGGAGCAAACGTGAGCAGGCAGGAGGGGAGGAGGAGGTTGTCTATCACCCGGTGAAGCTGTCCCGAAGTGATCTGTACAGACCTCCCTCAGCGGAGGAGCTGAACCAGCTGAAGGAGGCGGAAAGCCTGTTTCACTGCAGCCTGCTCAAAATGCAGGTGAGACCTCTGACTTCCTGACATCGTGCTGTGTGAAGAGTAACCACTGCAAGCTTTCACACACTCCTCACAAACGTCTGTCAACTGTCACCAATAACAGATGGAAGAGCTGCTGAAAGAGGTCGCCCTGAGTGAGCGTAGGAAACAGCAGATAGACTCCTTCATTCAGACGGTCACCAGGTTGCTTCAGACTGTGCCGGATTCACCAGAGGTTGAGGTATGTAGAGGCTTGGTTTCATTCATTTGTCTCTCTGCATATTCCCACGCTGCAACCCATAACCACGTCTCTCTGTGTTCAGGTTAGTGACCTGTCATGGCTGTCGGGTGCAGTTAAGGTCCCGTTCCTCCTGGTGCCCAAAACCACAAAGGGCAAGTTCCACATGGCACCTCCTGCTTCTGTCGATCTGATCGGCAGCTATCCTCTTGGCACCTGCACCAAGCCACGCATCACGGTGGACCTGGCGGTCACAATCCCTGCTGTGAGTCAGCTGCTCACTTTGAGAGCAATGTGCTGTCAGAATACAGACATTACACTATAGGTGACACGGGTGTCTGCTCATCTTTCTGTTATTAGGATGTCCTCCACCCAAAGGACGTTGTGAACCAGAGGTATCCGAGAAAAAGGGCTCTCTACCTGGCAGGCCTGGCCCAGCATCTGACATCCTCTTCTGACATCGGAGCCATGAGTTATTCCTGTCTCCATGGGAATCGACTCCGACCTGTCCTGCTGCTGACCCCTCCGGGTATTTAGCTTTTGATTTCTAGCATACTAACAGAAATACTAACATTTATCAAGAGCACTGCATCTAATTTTCATTGTACGGAACTTATTTTGTCCCATCTTTCAGGCAAGGAGTCTTCCAGCTTCACTGTACGCGTTCATGCCTGTCCGCCTCCTGGATTCTTCAAGCCCAACCGCTTCCACCCCCAGAGGAATAATGTCAGGACAGAGTGGTACACCGGATTGCAGACCTCCATGTCTGGTAAGATAGTCCATTCATACAGCTCAGACGATGATATGTATATTTTTTGTTTTTCAGCAGCAGCTGAATTGAAGGATCGATTACATCACAACCATTTCTTTTTCTTGTTTCTGCAGAGAGCAGCGAGCCTCCCACTCCTCATTACAATAGCTCTGTTCTGGGGGATTTATTGCCCAGAGCTCACCTCCAGTTTCTTTCTGCTGTCAGCTCCCAGTGCTCAGCGTTTGCTGATGGGGTGGCTTTGCTCAAAGTCTGGCTTCGTCAAAGAGAGCTCGACCAGGTTGGAGGCTTGTTGCACAGAGCTTACTTCCTTTTTTTTTTTAGTTTTCTGTTGATCTCACCTCTGTATTGCTCTCGTTATGTCTTATAGGGCACTGGTTGTTTTAATGGCTTCCTGGCTTCAATGCTGTTGGCTTATCTGCTGACCACTCACAGAATCAGTAACACCATGACAGCCTATCAGCTACTTCGAAACAGCCTGAACTTTCTGGGTAAGACCATTTAAAATCTACAAAACCATTTTTTATAGTGTGATAAACAATATGATAAACTGTACATGTACTTAAAGTAATGTAATTACCTGCAACTTATCCACCTCTCATTCTCATCCTCAGCAACTACAGATCTGACAGTGAATGGAATTAGCCTAGCCAGAGATCCTGACTGCACAGCTGTGAGTGACCTAGCTCAACTCGACATGTGCATATAGATTCCTCATGCTCTTGTTTATCTCCTAAATGAATCATTATTGTCTCCTCTTTTTTTCTTTTCTTTGCAGCCGTCTCTGGCCGAGTTCCACAGTGCTTTCCAGGTCGTGTTTGTCGACCCTTCAGGACATCTCAACATGTGTGCAGACATGACGGCTTGTACCTACAAACAGGTAAACACTGTAAAAACAAATCTGTTCAAACACACGAGGCATTTTCACTGCTGAGATTAAGCAACATGTTCTGACCTTTATCGAATTGGTTCTCAGCTGCAGCATGAGGCATCTGTGTCGATGCAGTTCTGGGACGACCCTACGGTGGATGGGTTCCACAGCCTCCTCATGACTCCCAAACCCATGATAAGGACGAGTGACCACGTATTCCAGTAGGGCTCTCTTTATCAGCTAATACAACATTAACTAATGACTTTTTTATGTACATTATAAGCAGCTTAGTTTTACACCTCCTCTCCAACACACAGCATTATCCAAACACAGTTATTGTCAGGGTTAATAAAGAGGGTACTCTGGAAAAGAAACAACCTACTCCTCATCTTGTCCACTCTTCTGATTTGTGCTTTCCATCTCCCACCCACACACACAGGTTATGCGAGCTGGTGAAGCTTCAGTCCAGTTGCAAGAAACTCAATCTCCTCAGTGAGCTGATGGACCACAGTGGAAACTATGTCCACACTGCGCTGCCTTTTATTCTGTCACTGCTTCAGCGAGGACTGGGCGAAAGGATTCACCTCCTCACCCACTCTCTGTCTCCTGACCCAGAGGTGGGAAAGATTTACATTCAGGGTTTACACTCCTTCCACGTCTGGCTTAGTCAACTTACTGCTACTGTTAACAAAGTCCTGATTCAATCAGCACAAAAATGTCACTATCACTATAATAATCCATATTTTTGACTCATTTTTAAGTCACTGAGTTTGTTAAAATTACTTTTGTTTCATGACAGTGGTCTGTGGAGAGTGAAGCCCCGAAACACAAAGCCCAACCTCCGCTCTCCTTTGGTTTGCTCTTAAAACCGGAGCTGGCAACCTCTGTCCTGGAGAGAGGCCCACCTGCAGACAGCCCTAAGGTAACCTCACCTATCAAGCTTGCCTTGTGTGTTTGTGTTGTAGACTTGTTTCTTTATCATTTATGTGTTAGCGTGCTTGTGCGTTGATGTGCTTTTAACGACGGTGGTGTTTTTCTGCTAGGCGGCTGAGTTTCGTGAGCTGTGGGGCTCTCGCTCCGAGCTGCGGCGCTTCCAGGACGGCGGCATCACTGAAGCTGTGCTGTGGGAAGGGCAGAGCATGTGCCAGAAACAACTGGTCCCCAAACAGATCATCACACACCTCCTACAGCTGTATGTATTTTATCTTGACATATCATACTGAGAGAGGCAGCAGACATCACAGTAACACTGGTGATAATACGATGGTTGATTTGGTCAGAGTGATTTTTCTTCATTATTATTGTTTTCTTTGTGGTTTTCTATCTTGATTCGGAAACTAAAGACATCTTTTTAAAATACGTGTGTTTGGAAACATAATAGCTGTGCAGGTCGAAACACTGTTATCAGCCTCCGCTGGATGTTTTCTGAAGTTTGATGTTGAATGTCACCACTTGTTAACTTAGATGTTACTGGCTTAATTTTAGAGTTACTCAAGTGAGACAGTGACATAAATCACTGGGTTTTAATGCTGGGAACTACCTTGTGAGTATAGATAGGTATTTGACTGCAGCTCAACTGCACCTACATTTTTAAGTTTTTGCTGACTAAAAATGACAGTGATTTAATGATGCTTTGTAGTATTATTAATACCTGTTGTCTCCTCCTGTCTCACTTCATCCTTCCTGACTCCTGAAGCATTCAATCAAGGCATCTACCTCAGCAGCACCTCATTGCCTTATTCCTTATTCTATTATTAGTTTAGTAAGTCAGTACATGATAGGAATGTAGTAACATCCCCAGGCCATGCAAGTTACACATTTCTGTTTACAAAGATCATCATGTCAACATGCTCTGGGCTCAGTCTTGTGCGCATCGTGGCAAATGTTTGTCCAGTCTCTGACAACAAAGAAGGCAGCGATACCCCAGGTACACACAAATAGTGTCTCGCCAGAGTGGCCAGTTTGGGGAATCTTGGTCCGTTTACCCTCCACCAGTCAAGAGGGTTTATGTCCAAAGAGGGAGCAATGTCTCTCAGGTAGTAATCTACCTGTGCCTCAGAGTCTGTGGCATAGGAGGAGCTGTAGTTGTCTCCCAGGAGCAGCATCATGGTGTTTTTGGTGTCACTTCTCACTTGCGAGGGCACAGCCACTTGGCTAATATCAGGTGTGATCAGGGTCTCCTGCTGTTCGTCCTTTGGGCCCACAGTAGTAGTTATCACATCTAATTTTGAAACCAGTTCATGCAGTTTGACCTTAGCAGCCAGTCTCCCCGTTGGCGTCAGGAAGCTGAGATGTTTGTGACGAGGGTCCAGCATGGAGGCAATCAGAGCTGGTTTGGAGGCTAGGTCATTCGAGTCAACCTGTAAACAGTGAGATAAAGAATTATGTAAAGAGGATGCAGATTGTTCATCTTTGTCAGCACCGCCAAATATTTCAAGCACAAATTAACAGTCAGCTTTAATTAATACCTACCTCCATGTGATTTCTAAGTGACTTCTGAACTTTGAGCTTAAACTCAGAGACTTGATCAACATCATTCTCTTTTGGCACAAGGTGGGTCTGAATGAGGCTGAATGTGATGGGGTAGATGTTTGAAATGGACACCTCCGTCTCAGCAGATATGACTGTTGTCGCCCATTTCAGCGTTGCCAGCACAGGCGTGAAATTCTCAATTATTTGCCAGCAATCGTCTTCGATCTCGAGGGTCTGTGCCTCCTGCCTGTTGGTGATCGTGCGGTCGGAGAGGACAGCTTTAATTGCCCACCGCTGTTCAAGCAGCCGCTCAAACATATCGCAGATCGTGTCCCATCTAGCTTTGCTCGACTGGATGAGCTTGTGCTGCGGCAGGCACATCTGAACCTGCTTCTGCTCCAGCGCCTCACTTGCCAGCAAGCTGTGACTGAAGTGCTTGACTAGTTTCCCCGCAGCAACAATGATGCGGGTCAGATCCTCGCTCAGCCCATCACTGACCGCAAGCTGCAACTTGGTGGCAAAGCATGTGGCGTAGTCCCAAGTGACGCGGGTGCGCGCACTGGCCGACAGGACATCCTGCGTGTTGTTATGAACACATGCAGTCACCTTCCCAGCAATGCCCCAGGTCTGCACTGTATTGACAAGCATCTCCGTGACACTGTCTGTAGTAACGTGGCTGTCTGATGATAGCTTATGTGTCTGCAGCACAGCAGACTTCCCCTGCCAGTCCTCGGTTATGAATGAACAGAAAACTGTAATGTACCTCTGAAATGGGAGGGCTGTCCAGAAATCAGCAGTAAGAGCCACTTTCTCCACCCTTCCCAGCTGCACCACAAGCTCCTCCACCTTCTCATGGAAATGGCCTTCGATAAGGCGTGTAATATCGCCTGCAGATGGCATTTTATAACTGTGCACAGTGTATGCGAGCAGCTCGCGGAAACCATCCCCAGTAACCATGCTGATGGGGAGCATGTCTTTCTCTATCATCCTGGTGATGAGTTCAGTGACCTCTGCGTGCGTCGCCAGAGACACGCCGTCATTAGGCATGGTGTCCGGGTGCTTGTTCTTGATGTGGTACATCATGCTGGTGGTGCTGCTCCTGTATTTGAGCTTCGTGTCACACATGGTGCAGTGGACCTCGTCGTCCACTTTGATGAAAATGTCCCACACGGAGCTCCTCTTGAGCCGCTTCCTCTCCCCGTAGTCGCGCTCGGGCGGGTTTGCGCTCACGTTCACGCTGGGCGACATTATAGCGACCTGCATGATGTCCGAGCTGGCGCTGCTGTCCTCCTCGATGCACTGGACGGTGCAAATCACCGGCTTCTCGTCCTCGTCCAGCGGCGCCGCGGAGGACGGGTGGTGCCTGCTCATGTGGTTCATCATGGAGCTGGTGGCTCCGCCGCAGTACTTGAGCGTGGCGTCACATTTCATGCAGCGGACGAAGTTGCCCACTTGTTCGAAGCAGTCCCACACCGAGCTGCGTCTCCTCCGCACACGCTTCATGCTCGCTGCAGCCGGCTATTGTTTTTATGTTAGCGAACGAGCGAGCGAGCTAGCCAGTGTTAGCGCCCACTTCCATCGCAGAAGTCAGTAAAGAGAGCATGGTGAGATGAGTGTGGGTGTGATTGTTATTTTTTTTTTTTGCCGAAGCCTCGTTTTAATAGAGAAATATAAATATATTTATTATCCATCAGACATGCAGATGTCCCCGAGTCCTGCGTGCGATATGTGGGGGCGAAGGTGGATGACGTCATCATAACGGGAAGTGAGGTACATGTTTTTTTTTTTTTATGTCAGATTATTGCGATTTTATTTTGACTTTAATTCACTATAAAATGAGTGATATTCATTGCAAAACAAATCAAAATAATTATTTTAATATTTTAGTCTTTTATGGATTACCCAGCACTTTGTTTGTTTAACCTTGTACAATATTTCTTTAATTTTTTAGTTTATTATGTCTGTCTTGGTGCTCCCATTGAAATATACCTGATGTAATTCATTCATATTCTTTTCTCTATTGTTTGAACTGTTGTCATATTTATATTATTGGTTGTTTAGACTGACCACCAGCAGATAAGATTAGATTAGATTCAACTTTATTGTCATTGCACAAAGTAACAAATACTTTATATATTTATATTTATACAAAATGCAGTTTAGCATCTAACCCGAAGTGCAGAGTATGTAAAATGAACAGGATATATAAATACAGTGCAGGCATAAATGTGAATATGCTATGGGATATATACTGTATACAAATGTTATAGAATATATATACAGTATTAGCAGCATGGACAAGTTGAGATAAATATACTAACCTATATATTTATGTATATATTCAGTTATATGTACAGTAATTATGTGTTATGTACAGTATGAACAATTCTTATTATTATATAGTGTGTGTGAAAGAATGAATGAGTATGTTTTATAATAATGTGTGCATACAGCATGTGTTTGACGTGTGTTGCGCTCTTCAGGTGCCCAGTACTGGAGAGGAGGAGAGTTTACACGTGGTTCAGTCGTATGATGACCTCAGCAGAAAACTGTGGAGGCTGGAAGGTCTGCCTCTCTCCATCACAGCGGTGCAAGGAGCTCACCCTGCACTCAGATACACACAGGTAAATCCTCTTGTTCTAAGAAACTGCTCTCACTGATGCAGTGGTAAGTATATGAAAATAATGTTGTATAATCACCACAATGCAGCTTCATTTCAGTGAGCTCTAATGGCTTTTCTAACATTGGTGCCTTGCAGGTCTTTCCCCCTCTGCCGCTGAAGATGGACTTTTCCTTCTTTGTCAAAGAGAAGATTTCCAGATCATTGGTGCCAAAGGAAGACAAACCCTGCCCTGCTTATATCACACCAATCACAGGTTAGCATTTTACCCTTCAGCAGTTCATTAAGACGTTCTTAACTCTCATGTAAACTGTTTAAAACGACATGTATGCTCAAGTATTATCTGTAATTTTCACTCCCTGAAACATAACTGCTTTTGATTTGTCTTTGACTTGAGAGCCTCCACTTCTGTTCCCTGTAATTTTTTCTTTACAATTTGCGATGACAACAGGCACAATTGCTAAATTACTAAGTTCTAACCCATGATTTCACAGCAGGAAAATTACAGTCATTTAGCTTCACAAACTCATATACTAATGTGTTGGTAACCCTGTTGTTGTAGTGATCTGTCACATGGAGGGGAGTGGAAAGTGGCCCCACGACCGCCTCGCCATCCGTCATATCCGAGCTGCCTTCCACATCCGCCTGGGAGAGTTACTCAAGAAGCACCATAATTATCTGTGCAATCCCTGCCCCACACACCTGGATGTCTGGAAGGTATATTTTTGAGTTTGCACACATCCAGTTCACAGTATTCCGTTTATTAATGCTGTTATTTCCCTCTGTTTATGTCTCCAGGACGGCTTGTTGTTCCGCATTCAGGTGGCGTACCATCGCGAGCCTCAGGTGTTGAGGGAGAGTGTGAATGCTGAGGGGCTGCTGGTTGTACGGGACAACGAGGAGGCTCAGGCTCTGGAGATGGCCACCATTCACAAGCCGCTACTTACCAGCACACTGCATGGGTAAAAACATCACACAAAGTAGTATCTGTTTGTTTGTGTGAGAAATCAGGCTTCCAATTGCCTTTTTCAAACGTAAACTGTAGTTTTTTGGTTCTGTTTTGTTCACCTTCACTGTTTTCCTCCATCTGCTTGTTGGCAGGCTCCAGCAGCAGCACCAGTGTTTTGGGGCAGTGTGTCGCCTGGCCAAACGTTGGCTCGGGGCTCAGCTCTTCAGTGAAGACATCACAGAGGACACAGCAGACCTGCTGGTGGCGTCGCTTTTCCTGCAGCCTGCACCCTTTACTCCTCCTGGGTAACTACTGGTTGTGCTTTTCAATAATTCGTCCACCTCCTCAGTCTTATTTCTGGATGAGTTTTTGTCCTACTTCCCTTTTGTTCGTTCAGTAGGTCATGTGAATGAATTTCTCCGTCTTCCTTAGTTCTCCTCAGGTTGGCTTCCTTCGTTTCCTTCGTCTGCTCGCCTCCTTTGATTGGAGGAACAACCCGCTGATCGTCAACCTCAATAACCAGCTCACAGGCAAGCACTCTGCCTCACACACACACACACACACACACACACACACACACACACCCCTTTCTCTTTGTGTCACACAAACATATCCCATCTGACCTCTTTGTACATACACATCTGACACACTTTAACATCCTGCTCATGTGTATACCTGTTTCAACGTCAACTTCTTCTCTTTGTCATGTGTAGCCGTCGACTATACAGAGATCAAGAATGACTTCATGGCCTCCAGAGAGTCTCTGCCTGTCATGTTTATAGCTACGCCTAAAGACAAAAAACTATCTATGTGGACCAAGAGAGCACCTAGTGTACAGGTCAGTGGACGCACGGATGCAAGTACACAACTCTCGCAGCAACACATTTAATAGATAAGCACTCAACACAGGATTTAAAACTGATTAAATGTTACAGTTGCTCAGTAAACAGGGGAAAAGATAAAATGGAATACTTGAACTGTTAGTAACAGACAGGGAATCACAAACAACGGTGCAGGAAAGAGTTGCATCTTCTCGGTAGAGAGCAGTCACATAGTTTCCCGATCCTGGAGCCTTTCCTTAGTGCACACAGGTCTCCTGGTTCACATTGAAAAGATATGAAAGCAAATTAAAGTAAGATTGATTGATTTACTCTTCATAAAACTTCAGACTTCTTCTTCTTATTGCTCTACACAGATTGACTATAGCGATTTTAAAAACTGAGATAACCCCAGATGGACTGAGTTGTTGAGTTACATACCACAGGCAGATAGCCATGCTTTTTTCTGAGAGCTGGAAATTGATTGTTCTGAAGTCTTTCCAAAACCTCATGTAAATCACTGATCTGGAAATGCAGAAATGTCACGTTTTACTTTAATAAGCATTGAAATACCACCAGAACATCATATGATGAGCAGCATTCTGAACCGTTTCCATCTGACTAGATGTTTACGTCAGTAATTATACCATCAACCTTCAAAACTTCCTAAAACCACTCATAGTTTTGAGAGACAGTCATCTGTAGCTCACCAGTTGCTTTTCATTGCCGTCCTCTGTCGTAGTGAAAAAAGGTAAATATTTAGTTTTGTATTCCTCAGTTTGGCCGTGAGCGTGGCTGTAAAAGAGTCCAGTGGCACACAGTAGTGTACAGAAAAGGCACACACACCAGCTTCCCATGGCGCGTAGCTGACCCAGATTAGCTTCCTGTGCTCACCCACCTCACTCCCCAGGCAAGCCCAACAAACATTGAGCCTCTCTCAGCATCCTGCTTTATAATGGTGGCGGAGAGCAGGAACTCTGTGACGTCCTGACAGAGAAGGCATTGTGGGCTAAACTCACCGTGTTCAGCATGATTTCCAGTTTACCTCTCCTAGTTGACAGGAGTTTCTTTTTTCTTGAATTCACATGCCCAGCTTCACAGATAGTCAGAACTGAAAAGGTGTTTCAAAACAAATATCCGAGGTGAGTTGTGAGATGATCCTGGTTCAATGTGTTAGTTGTCTCAATACCACTAAATGACCACTAGGGAGCAGAGTTTGTTTGGGTTAAATCAATTAACAGATTATGCATATTTAAGTTGCTTTCTGAATACACACAATGCTTTGTGTCAACAGAATTCCTCCACAACCACGACCTCAGAAATGTTGATGTGCACATATCCCAAAAGCAATTTCTAATTAGTTTAATTTACATTTTATATTCCAATGAAGAATTATCATGGGTTATAATCCCAAAACTATTATAACAGCCATCATTTGGTCAGAACATTGAAATACATTGGTTTGAGGAGAATCTTTCAGTAGGACCTAAGTAACTTTAACTGTTTATGTCCAAACTTAAAGGCAGCATGAGTAGGATTTGTAGGTTAAGGCTGTTAACAAAGAGGCACCAGGTTCCCTGCTTTCACACCCTGCATGCTGTTAGTGGCTTCAGGCTACACAGCCATTACCCAAACACAAAAACACAGCAAAATGAGAAAATACAGGCATAGTGCATGCTCTCTGCAGAGGTATACACTGGCAAACATTCATAATGAGCCATAAGTATGTACATTGTTTTTTAGAGTCCTACCTTCAAAAAACTTGTGAAGACCCTAGCACTACCAACAACAAAACAACATGCTACATCTATCCCCTCCAGAACTCTGACTTGATTCTCTGCCAGTAGTACTTATTGCTGCACTGACATGTCCTTCTCACACTGTACCTTGATTGTTTCCCCTTTTTGTAAGTCGCTTTGGATAAAAAGCGTCAGCTAAATGACGAAACATAAATGGTGACAATGTGTTGTATATCTCAGGGGAAGGAAACAAGGTTCTTTGACTGACCTCCTCAAGTCATAGACATTTCACCTGTGTTTTGACCCTTTGCACTAATGCTTTCATCAGACATATCCGAGCTGCATGAAACTGATACAACACGCCTTCATGTCTACAGTTGTTGGTGTGGAAAATTGATTCTATTCAAATTCTGTGGTCAGTGTCATGACATGCCAGAATATTTTCAGAACAGAATGCCCGAAGCTAACACGTTCAATCATCAAATCATCAAATGTTATATTTTGGATGTGTGTGTGTGTGTGTGTGTCTGTTCAGATGCTGCATCGTGTGGTGATGCTGGCTGCAGAGAGCCTTAAGGTACTGGAACATCAGCTGATGGACGGCGGCCAGATGCAAGATGTCAGGGTTGGTTTAAAAAAACACACACTTGAAAGCTCTCATTTACTCACCACTCCATTGTCTTCATAAGTGGTCCTCTGTCTCAATGAATTATGATTTCATATTTCAGCCATGTAATACTCTGGTCTATGCTTGTGTAGGTGGTCATGCGCCCTCCTCTGGATGCCTACGATGTGTTGATTCACCTGAACCCCAAGCAGGTCCCCCTCCTCAGCCAGGCAGTAGACCCTCCCGCTGTCACCTTCAGCAGGGGAGTCATAGCTGGCAATGTGGCCCATTCTGGAGGAGCCATGCCAGTCATCGACTATAACCCCGTGTCCCTCTACCTGGCAGAGCTCAGGGTGAGTTTTGTTTGTTGGGGATGTTAAAAGGAAGGTGTGGTGTTCACGTCTTGTTGACACATGACGAAGAGAAAGCTGTGTGGTAAGATTCACACATGCAAGTTGCAGCAAGGCTGATCAGCCCAGTAGCGTATTGTATCATCCAGAGGCTTCCAGGTAATAAAGATTAATCACAGAGAAAATGAATACCCAGTTAAAGATGAGATGTTTTTATCTTGTGTGCAAAGCAGTAACATCCTGACGTCTTTTCATGTAGGTTTCTTCCAATGTTGAATTTTTCTACTTCACTAGTTAACACTACATTGCTGGTGTTCTTTACCTTCCTCTGCACATTACTCTGTTTCTATATGTTTAACACCAGTCTCACAGGCCGCTGAGAGAGAAAAAGCAGGCACACCCGCATAAGAACATCCCACTTTTTTTTTTTAGTTCATGAACAATTCAAAATCTTTGCCTGTAGTTCTGTATGAACGTCAGTGTTCAGACTCAGCTGGGGGAGGTGTGTAGGAACAGCTGTTTGCACATGCAGGGTTGCTGAAGATGTTTTGTTTGTTCAGCGGCAAACTGATCACACTCTCTCCCTTTTGTTGCACTTAGAGATCATGAGCGTGTGAGAGTCTTTATTGATTGCAGTAAAGTATATTACACAATGTCTTTTTCATTACCACCACTGCTGTCACGGCTGAAGGTGATGCTTTAAACTGGTTAAAGTCTGTGGCGCCTTTCAAGAATCTTATTTAACTTCTTCCACAAGAGAAAAGGTTGCAAACGTGAACAAAAATGGTTCCAGAGTTTTCATTGAACTCTAAAGCAATCAACAAAAAGTTACAGGGACAGGCTATAGTCATTTGGCATGAAACCACAGCCTCCACCCATAAGACAGATTGACACAACTAGCTGGGTAGGTGAGGTCAGTCATCTGATTTTACAACAAATACTCCCAGGTACAGCAATTACAGTGCTTCACAGGACTCCTGTAAAGTGCATCGTAATATCCATTTCATTCTCTCTGCTGTGCAGTTACACTGCAGTCCACTCTGTATGTGGATAATGATGTTTATGGCTACTGCGGTCAGAATATAAATGCTCAGAAATGTTGTATGTTTTATTTTATTACCTTCAAGGCCTCAGAAAACATCCAAAACACATCTTTAGGAGAAGTTGTGGGCTGAGAAGCGTGTACTTATTTTCATTATAAACACAATCGGTCTGTGAGTCTTGGCAGTGGATGTTTCTTAGCATGGGTCATGACGTCATCAAGCAAACTTGGTAATATAGGGTCTCTCTCTCTCTCTATCTATCACATATTTGTTATATGTAAAAATGTGTGCAGGAAGTAAACTGAAATAACTGATTTCTGATGTGAAGTTTTGTCTGTGTCCTCAACCTCGCTCTAATTTATTGTCAGGACTCTTTCGGAGACCTAGCCCTCTTCTTCTGTGATCCCTATGGTGGAACAGTGATTGCAGTTCTGTGGAATCCAAAGGCCTTTATCCCTCTGCCGTTTAAGGTGAGTCACTCATGCCCTCTGTCTGAAAGCGTAAATATAATAGCTTGATTTGTCATGTCATGAATCTGCTTCTTCTACATCCTCACTTCACTTACAACATCCACCACTCTGACCTGACGTGTCTTCCTCATGTCACATCACAGACGTCGCAGGTGTCTGCTCGGAGCGTGGAGGTGACCGGAGAGGAAGTGAAAACCGTTCCCAATGTCGAAGCAATACTGGAGGACTTCAGGAACATGGGAAAGGGCTTGGTCAAATCAGTGGAAGCCAGGACTGAAAAATGGTCATTTTAGTCAAATACTTTGAGAAGATATATTCCATTTTTATTTGACACATTCACCAGAGAGAGGTTTGTGCCTGACGTATCAAAACAGAACAACAGAAACATGAGTTAATTATCTTGTTAACAATATTATGTGTTTATACTGTACTGTTGCTGTTAAAGACCAATCACATGTTGTGTCGGTGAAGCTGTATCATGTAATAAATGCATCTACTGTTTTGATTTCTATTTGACTCTTTTGCCTGAATCTATAAGATAAACCTTAAACTGATTCCTTGAGGGACTTCCTGGATCATAACCGGAAGCAGGCGGCTTGTTTCAGGTGACTGTTGTTGCCAAACTGTGAGGAGGAAATGATTAGTATATGTAGTGTCAGCAATTAAAAAAGCAATTTTGTCTCTGAAAATTGCTATAAAATGTAACAATCTCTGGGAATGAAGAACTGGAGCTTTGAGTGTTATCTCAACAAACAGGTCATGCCTCAATAAATGCGTAGTAGTGAGGGCAATATGTAGTTAGCCATATGCAGTGAAGGTGTTTTTACTCATTCATCCACTGATGATAAGTAAGTAATGTAAATGGTTGACCTGTGTGTTATAAGCTGTAATAACCTGGATGCAGGTGTGCAGTATTTGAGGCTGCTTGTCGCGTGACAATCTCTCTCAAGCTCTGTGAGATTCGTCTTAGATTTCAGCTGAACCCCGGGCCTTAACTGAAAAGGACAATAAAATCTGAGATGCAGGTGAGGGCTGTGATTAGTGCACGTATAAAATGCAGTTGACGAGTGACAGAGCACTTCCTGTCACTGTAACGCTGTGTTCTGAACACAGTTCTCCTTCATGTCTAGTAGCAGAAATTTTTACATAGAAAATTTGTTCAAAGAAATATGAGAACAGTATTAAATATTATGTTTGAAGCATCAGATGAGCAAACATAAAGGTATTTCAGACAAGTAGATCCTGATCCTGAGGATAATCCATTGGATGGTCTGCAGTATGTCTGTCACAACAACACTCTTGTAGCTGGAATAATGAAGTGTGCTGCTTGATGTATTGCTCAACACGGTGAACAATACGGCATATAAACATTCGTGACTGCCAAGCTGACACATCCAGCTGTGTCATAGCATGTGTAAGTGTTTGTCTCTGCAGCTGTTGACAGAAGAAGCAAGTTCTTTTGATTACAGCTCAGCATAATTATAGAGAAAGTGGAAATGTACTAAGACACAGGCTTTATGTACCATGCATAGGTATAACATATAGAGTGTTACAGATTATGTTGTCCAGGCTTGACCATGTGTGTGTCAATAATTGTATTACACAATAATCTGTCTAAATCAAAACAATAGTCTTTATAAGGAAAAAAAATGATTCATTCAACAATAACAGAAGGAAACCATGATGGCAAGAAGATAACATTTTACCACTGAATCCATGGCACTGCGATGGCAGACGCAAGCATTAGTCAGCGAAATCAAGACCTGACATGACTGCTGATTTCTTTTTCACACAGTTTGCACTGATGTCATTAGATTATTAGGCCATGCCACAGAATTATGTGGCAGAACTGTTCTACTGAAAACTTCTGAGGAAGCTCTAAAACTGTGTTACGGTAAACCGGAGTGTCTTAGATAGACTAAAGAAGAACCACTACTACGTAGTCAGGTATTTAACCATGGGATCAAAAAAGGGGGGGACTGAATGAATGAACTGGAGCGCTTATAATTGTATTAATTTCAGTGAGTAGTTGTTGCTAATATTATCTCTGTCTGGCTTGAGGTAGCGTGCCAACCTGTGCTGTCTCTCTGACAGATATCAATCTTCACCTGTCTGCGCCTGTCCTGTCCTCCAGCACCTGATGGAAAACAACTGCCACACTGGCACTCCTGCTGGAGGAACATCTGGCAGACACATGGCAGCTTACATATGGTCATCAATCACAAACATTAAAAACAGTGATCAGTGCCATTTCCTAAGGACCTCAGGCTTGTGGGAAAAAAAAGAAGAAAAACAGTATCAATCAGCAATGCTTACTTTTTAAGACTTGTTATTGCAGAAAATGGACAAATTCAATGTCAGTTTTATAAGTTTGCCTTAAAGTTTGTATGTACCACCATTTTTTTCTCTTTTCCATGTACTGTCCTGTTTCTGAGCCAAACTATTCCAGGAAAAGTTGTTTAAAACCATGTGGCCTAAAAATGCAGCTCCTCTA
The DNA here is from genome assembly GCA_028641955.1 of Protonibea diacanthus. Lineage (NCBI taxonomy): Eukaryota > Metazoa > Chordata > Actinopteri > Sciaenidae > Protonibea > Protonibea diacanthus. The sequence continues at coordinate 21,048,807 of CM053985.1, forward strand.
GTTTTCTAGACGGGATTCCTAAACTGAATCAAAAAGTAAAAATATGTGGACACTCTGTGGACACTTAAGTCTAAATTTGTAAAAGATGGCAGCATTTGCCAGGTTAAAATGTTTTCAAGAATTATGCTAGTATAACTTTGTCAAATAAGTACCAAGATTAGGCCTTAAGAATGAATAAGCACCACAAGATAATCCAACATATCTGTGCAAAAATAATACTTCAATAAAGTGCCAAACAAACAAAGCATATTTTCTATATAAGCTCATCACTTTCGATGGGTACTGAATCTTCCCCTGAGCATGCCCTGAGTAGAAAGTCAGCAAACAACCTGGAGACAAGGCCAACAGCTAAAGATAATGCCTCACACTCACGTTCATACCTGTGGGAAAAACAGCAGGTCACAGGACTGTAGAAGGAACCCCAGGGACGGCCAGAGAATGATGGACAAAGGTCAAATATATGTTGACCTTTGACCTTTTGGACATTCTATTATTCTATTATATGTTTGTGTGAAATTTTGTCATAATTAGTTATAAAAAAGTTATGGCCAAAAACATGTTTTGGGAGGTCGTAGTGATCTTGACCTTTGACCACCAAAGTCTTCTATCTAATCTATCCTTCAGTCCAAGTGGGCGGGCCAAATTTGAAGGATTCCTCAAGGTGTACTCAAGTTCACAGGAAAGGATGAACAGATAGAAAACATAATCCCTCTGACTAAATACGGTTTCCAGAATAGACTGTAAAAACAAAAACAACTCAAGCATTACCACACTCTGATTTACCAGGAACTCAACGTACTTCGAATTTTAATTTGGTATACTTTGTAATCACCCGGGTATGTCTGTACCTGTCATTTAACATACAAGACAGGTGGATGTGAATTTCCACATCCTCACTGACAATCAGCAGGCAGGTAATGTAACAATAAAGCCTTCCCTGATTACCTGCAATGCGTAAAAACAGAGATGTGTGCACAGAACATATGTATTTACAGTCATTTACAGAAAAACTGGTTTTATTCATCAGCTCTTTCATGTTAGTGGAAATACTGTCGACCTTCTTGTCACTGTCCAGGGGCATCCACTGTTTAAAAAGCAGGGAAACATAATGCCTTCATACCTGTGGGAAATCTGCTGTCTTCAATGACTGTGAGAGGAACCTCAGGAAGCGCCAGAGATGTCTGCCCTGACGGGTAACTACCTGTTAGCTGATATTTCCCATCAAAACAGCACATTTATAAAATATGCACCTTACTTGTGTCAACTTGGAACTCATAATTATTTTGTCACCCAAATTCCAATTAACAACCTTGGAAGACATCACTGTCATATTTCTGTCTGCCTGTCACATATACTGCTCTTCCGGTCGCCATGGAAGCTATGTTATAACAGTTTGATGAACAGTTGCGCAACAATCATGACGCATGTAGATTAGACTGACTCAGCCTCTGACTGCCTCGGGGCGCTTCTGTGACGAAACAAGACACATTCCCCGGAGCATTATTCTGCCCTTGTTCTCACTGAGATCCATACCGCATGTCAGTCAAGTGGAATATTTTCACAAAATCCTGACAGGGCAATTTGTACCAAGGTACCATGGATATAGTTTAAAAGTGTGCAAAGCCTGTCACCTGCAGCATGTAATCTATCCAAATGTGTGCACAAAATAGTTTAGTGGTTTAATATTCAGGCGATCCAAGGTGATAATGAGCTCCACTGTCACAACAAAATAGGTATAGTCCAAACAGAACAAAAGAACTTCAAACTCAGTAAAGAAATGGTACACTGATTCCTACTGATAGATGCATGGCTAAGGGCTTTTAAAACTGGAAATGTTCTCACACCTCTATTGAAACCAGACAAAGAAGGTATAATATGCGGTGATGAAGTTTCAGACTGGGGACAAAAGAAGAGGAGAGAAAACGAGGTGAGGGAGAGAAAGGGAAAAGAGAAAGATGTGTGTGTGTGTGCGTGTGTGTGTGTGTGTGTGTGTATTGGTGGGAATGAACCAGTAAGAGCTGCAAACAGGTATGCATTACAGCTATGTGTGTGATGTGTATGTCTGCATGTGTGTCTGTTTTATTTCTGCCCTCATGAGGAGCAAGATGTCTGCACAAATTGGGGACATTTGGCATCTTTCAAGGGGGGTATTGATTGGTATCAGGGGCATAAATATAAACAGCATGGGCGGTTCTGTTGCACAGGGGGTGCTGCAGAAAGAACTCCAACATGTGTTAGCTGGAGAACAGGACCCTGCAAGTGATTCAGATTGCTATAAACAGTATGACCCGGAAAAGGTAAACCCATCTCTGTAAAATAGTATCAGTCTGTAACACGGTCATATATTTATTCTACATAAACTATAAATAACTATTTTTGTCATATACAGATAATGTATGTTGATGTCATGATAAACAGATGATATACAGTAGCTAGGTTCCATGATAATAGCTTGGCTTAGGGCCTGTTGACTAACTACCTCATGCCACTGACTGATATAGATACAATGCTTGGGTTAGATTTAGGATCAAGTTTGCGTATTAAGGTAGATAGAGGTTACATTACGTGAAAACAGGATGTTGTAGTTGTAATTTAAGAAAGGTACTGACTTCAAACTTGTGAAAAGAGAGGAAATGATGAAAGGGGAAGAGTAACATTCACTGATTTTTAGGCCCTGACTCAAATTTCAAGTTAAGATCAGGTAACAAAACAATTTACATATAATCATAAAGTACATCGTACGATTATAGTGAAATTTGACCCTTTGTAAGTTTCTAAGTGTTCAGAATAGCAGTACAGCCGCCAGACAAGATACATACAAATCTCCACATCCAGTCAAACACTGTTATCACACTGAGCAGCCTTTTCTAAAAAGGCATCTTCAGTAAACTCCTTACTGTTTTTCTGTTCATCTAGCTGCCTGATCTCAAGGTCATTCCCAGATCACACAGCTCATTTTCTTTGAACATATTTATTACTTCTGTGTAAAGTTACATTTGTGTAAACAGAGGTGGTGGCTTAATTGGCTTAATTATATTTGGATAAACTGCATGTATGGGTAGCGCTGAGGAGGCAGAAGCATCAGGTTGCAGGTAAAAGAAATGAGGTCAGTGAAGGAGTTCACAGGTATAGCATGGTAAAGTGTGTGTATGTGTGTAAAGTGAGAGTGTAAGAGAGGGGGGAGAGAGAGAGAGAGAGAAAGGACCAGTGAGAAACCAGTGAGTGTGAATCATACTGTGACATGCACAGGGGCGTGGTGCAGAGGGTGGGGCCGAGCTCAGGCTTGGCACCAGCCCAGTCCAAGCCCATCTTTGCTCTATAAGAGGAGCCCGGTCCTCCCAGCTTCACAGTCACTCAGGAAAATCTACCCACTGTGCCTCTCTTCTCACAGCCTCCTCAGCCTCCAGCAAGAAAACATGGGCAGGCAGAAGGTGTATTTGGACAAACTGTCCCGCTTCTTCCAGATCCGTAACCTGCTTCTTCGTCAGGCCCTGGCAGAGTGTCTTGGCACCCTCATCCTTGTGGTAAGTCTTCATTTTTTTAAGTGTGTGTGTATGAGCGGAACTTATATCACAACATGTCATGTTGAAGTGAACTCTGTCCCCTCTCACTTTGAGTGTTTTCTTTTCTCTAAGTACCCTCACTATTCAATGTTTCTACTTTCTTTTGATGTTGCAGTATGATCAATGACTCCCTATATGACAGCTATTGTATTCTGTCATTTTTGTATTTGAAGAGTGACGAATGATTGCAGCAGAAACTGCATGTTATTTAAAGCCATATACTGACTTCAAAGTGTAAGTGTTACGTACATCGACAGGCTGAGTTCAGAACAAACAGGTATGCAACAGGTTGTTCAGGACTGCAGGTTCATGCACTGTGGACAAAACCATATTTACAATTAGAGAGAAATGTTTGCCTGCAGCTGGGATCCAGGATCTGGGAGCCAAATCCTCATGACATCCTTTTATCACTTTACACTGTGTGTTCCTGAGAACACGTTAATGCCAAATACTAACTCATAACAAATAAGTTTAAACGAAATGAACAACAGAACTTTTGTTTTAGAGGTGAATGAGTAAAATAAGTCCAGAATCTGGATTGTCTACACTGATAGACAAACAAAATAAACGGCTTTACAGCATACAGCAAAAGATTGGCACATCCAAGAGTGGCACTTTTTACAATTAATACTTTAAATGCAACCAGCTTAGCCGGCACCCTAAATGCTCCTGTAATGGTTTAACATACACACTGCGGCTTTGCTGAGTTTAGTGACTCATTTTATTAATTCCTAAGTGATTAACAAATCCACTTTATGTAGGCGTTGAAGTGTGCTGCCTTTAATTTAAGAGATCATTGCATTCTGATACAAAATCTCAGTCAGTGAGAACTAAGTCAGTGGAAATAAATTTAAAGGTCATTCATATTTCACTCCAACTTCAGAATTTCAGTAGCTTATAAATGAGTAAAATATACTAATTAATTAAAATATGTGGTGGAAAACTCAGCAGCCTGAAAATATGTAATAATTGTTGTTGTTAATTGTTGTTAGTCAGACGGACGATGTTGTGACTACTAATACACAGAAAGGTGTGGTGCCGTCATTCAATAGATGACACATGGCGATGGTAGCACCGGGAGTGTTAGTGGCAGACAATAGGCACCACATTGCAGACATGGCTGAAATAATTTTACTTCCTTTATCAGGTATTAGACACGTCTCTCTCGTACTTTCTTACTATCTTTGTATACTATTGTTTTTCTCTGATATAAGCCTGTCAATGTGTGCTTCTACTAGTGACAAATTAAAGCTTATTGACAATCAGTTACTAGTGTAGGATCACCTGCAGAGATAGGTAACATGTGTGAGGGTGTGTGTGTGTGTGTCTATCTCTATCCCACATATTGATTTTGGCATTCTTGGCATGGCGTCACTAGCTCCTGACCCCCTGTGAGGATCATTAAACAGGACATGTAGTTCATGATGAAGACATCTACAAAAATGTTACCCTTCTTGCCACAGGCTGATGTAAATGTAGTAAATTTGAATGTCTCTGCATGGCAGTCACGGTGTCTAAAGAAGTTTATAAAAGATGTCCTTTAAAGGGGACCTACAGGCAGGTACTGTGTTCGGCCATTCCACTGTGACTGTTTTGTTAACCCCTCATTGCACTCTCAAAACATATACAGCATTCTCCACTTCAAACCACTGTCTCCTGCTTTGAGCGAGAGACTAGCCGTAGGGAAGGCTTCTGAGGCTCTTCATCTTGAAATTGAAAAGATCATACAGGTTGTGATTTAGAGACCGGTTCCAGGCCAGCAGATTCTTTGCCTTCAGCCCCTAAACAATTGCCAAATGTGCATTTCAGTAGGCAGACAGCTATAGAGGGGGGGGGGTTTATAAGCTCCCCAACTGTGTTAAAAGCTTAGAGTGGCTGCATGGATGCACGACCAGCTGAATCAGCCAGTTGGTTGGCTGAGAAAGCAGCGGGGTGCTGTTAACTAACTACAACATTATGACAGAAACATAGCAAAGTACTGGAACTTTTCAACAGAGTGAGCACACAGTGACTGCTGGATATAAGCACTTGAGAGTTAGGAATAATACTCACTGCTTCCAGAAGTGGAAATGTGGAAATGAGACCTTTCTGGTGGAATGTGATCTAAGTGAGGAAGTTGGCACTCGCAAAGCTAATGGTCCATCATTTGAAATCTGATGCGTCTGACATTTAGAAAAACTCTCTTTAGTGTAAAGTCCTGAGTTTTTGATATTTATTGTCACATCACACAATAAAATGTCGTGGCATAACATCAGGCGGATAGAAAACAAAACAGCTAAGCACAATTCTAACAGGGGGCTGATTTATGTAGTATTTTTCCAGTTATGGCTGGCTTTGTCAGGGGTGGAAAAGAGTTTAGACTGAGCACAGTGATGATGAACTCCCCTCAGGCGCCAGTCCCTCCGAGTGTGGTTCCCCCGAGCTAACCTCAACATCTGAGTCCTGTGGTCAGACTGAAAAGCATCCTCATCAGGAGGCTTAAAGAGCAGCAGTCTGAGCATGGACCACACATATTTCTTTTTTCCCCAACACATCCAAAGAGTACATGGGGATATACACACATACAAACACATAATCACAGTCACCATCGTAGCATGGAGAATAAATAATATGGCACCTGCTTGGCAGAAGTGTTGCTACAGCTAAAAACAACAATGATCACATTTTCCCTCCAGTTTTTGGAAGTTTTTTTTTTCCCTTCCCAGATGAATCAGATGGGCAGCAGCAGCCACATTTCTTCCACAATCAAGGTCAACACAGTGACCTTTCTGTACATACAGTATACTGTGCCACTGTGAGCACAATAGAGCTCCTTTAATTCAGACGGCAGCTCATTAATGGGTCCTTGTTTTACTGGTTTCACTGATAATGATCGCTTTGCCTCATTTCAACCCTTGGCTTGACCTTGACTGTCTGACAATGCGCTAAATGTACAGTATTCAGTATTTAGATACTGAATATAGTTGATATGTAGTGCAAAAAACTGTGGTGCAACAACACACAGAACAAGCGACTTTGACCAAACCTTCGATTATTTTCTTCTTTCTCCAGATGTTTGGCTGTGGTGCTGTGGCCCAGCTGGTGTTGAGCGGTGGTAGCCATGGCATGTTCCTCACTGTCAACTTTGCCTTTGGCTTCGCTGCCACATTAGGCATCCTGGTCTGTGGTCAGGTATCAGGTAAGCTACATCTGTCATTAAAGATTACATTGTTTAACTTCTAATGACTTATTTTATTATGAGTGCATGGGACTTTGCAGGACTGCATTTTGAGTGTTTCTATTTAGCATTTTCTCTACATTTATTTATTTAGCTTTTAATTTACAGTCTGTTCATGTTTGATAATATGTACTGACATGTACATGTACATTTGTAGGTGGACATCTGAACCCTGCAGTGACCTTTGCCCTGTGTCTGCTTGGAAGAGAGCGCTGGAGAAAGTTCCCTATGTACTTCCTCTTTCAGACAATCGGTGCCTTTTTCGGTGCTGCGATCATTTTCGGCATGTACTACGGTAAGGAATGACTCCAGATGTCCAAATGATGTTGTTATGAAGAGATATATGTTTTACATTTAATAAGTGCTTCATATAAAAAACGTTCTAAACAAAACATGCTTTATGTTGTGGTTTTTGCTTGTTTCACCTTAGATGCTCTGTGGGACTTTCCTGGAAGTTTCAATATGACTGGACCAAATTTCACCGCTAACATCTTTGCTACCTACCCTAGAAAAGATCTCACCATTGTGAATGGCTTCTTTGATCAGGTACTCTTTTGAAATATGGAAACTGCTATCATACACTGAATTTATGATTTACAAATATCATGATACAACTCTGGTGTCCAACTCACGGTTTCCTCTTACACGCGCCTCTCTCCAACAGATCATTGGCACAGCAGCACTGATAGTTTGTATTCTGGCTATTGTGGATCCATACAACAACCCCATCCCCCAAGGACTGGAGGCCTTCACTGTGGGATTTGTGGTTTTGGTCATTGGATTGTCTATGGGCTTTAACTCTGGTTATGCTGTCAACCCCGCTAGAGACCTTGGACCACGTCTTTTCACTGCCATGGCTGGGTGGGGCGGTCAAGTTTTCACGTAAGTTCAGAGATTTTAAGCATTTTCCTCACGAACTCTGTCAAAATAAAAAACTTTGTATATTAAACTCTTTTTCTGGTCACTCCTCAGGATTAGAAATGGCTGGTTCCTGATTCCAGTTTTTGCCCCATTCATTGGCACCATCATTGGTGTGATAATCTACCAGCTGATGGTTGGTTTCCATGTGGAGGGAGAAGTACGTGATCAGAAGAGCACAGAGCAGGAGAACGTCCGACTCACCAATGTCACCAGCAATGACAACTCCAAAGAAAACAAAGAAACGCACTGAGTGTGTTAGGACACGTTCAGATGTGCACTTGAACACACGCACATTCTGTAAATACTGACACACACCAGATTTTTTTCCTTCCAGCCACAACTAGTTTTTCCAAGCCATTTTTACAGCTGTTAGGCTATCTCCCAGGATAGCTGAGCGTTTGTGAAAACAGGCCACGCTCTTTCAACATCATGTGATTGTATTATATTGTAGAAGAATGATTGTGTATAAGTGTAGAGGGGAGAAACACAACTTCAGAAACACAGAATTACATTAATTCTTTAATGAAGATGAACATTTGGATCTTAGTGTATGTAATACTCCAGTTTGAACAGTATTGTATGCTTTATACCAGTGTAGTTTTCAGTATAGTTTTACAGACTTATATACTGTAGGTATGTATTCAGACAGATGTATGTCTTTCCTATATTCCTGTGCATTTTGTCAGTCCAGAACCTTTCACTGTTAATATCTGAATTCAGGGAAATTGTCAGGAAATTGGGACATTTCAAACTTCAACCTAAAAGTTCAAATATCAGTCAGGGAACATCTGCTTGAGAAGAATATTGTACATAAACTACGTCAACATTGACTCTGTTTTTAAGAGCTGACAGATGGTGGTGAAGCTACATGCTTCCCACAACATTCTTCACTTCACCACTGCCATCTCAAAGTAGCTATATTAAAGCTGTTGTCTTTTTATATCCACTCTCTTTGCCCTGTAAAAGTCCTAACCCGAAATTCTTAAATAAGCTGACAATTATTGTGATATTTCACCAGTAAACTTGATCATTTACCCTTTGTGGGAACTAAATCTTATCAGAAGCTATTGTAGCCCTCTAGTTGCATGCTTGAGAATATCAGATACGTGTTAACAGACAGACTTATCTTATTTCTTGTACAGCACTATATTAAACTGTCTAAAATTGTTATGTTGAGTTATACCTGCTGATGTTTGTATGTAGGTTGAGGGGAAATGCTTTTGTACTGATACAATAAAGTTCTGTTTTTTTATCATTGCATGAATGTGGATCATGTTACTCTCTTGTTACCATCCATTCTTGTTTGTCACAAATGCGTCTCGCTTTTCTGAGGAACAGAACACAATCCAACTTGATGTGCTGGTTACACCTCTCTGTAAAGATGTGTGCACTTTTTGTGGTGAACACCATGGGGTCAGATGAGGTAGGATTGGCAAGAAGGGTGCTAATTTGCTTCAGATCCATTTAGTTTTCAAATTCATTTCTTTTTTTTTTTTTTAAAGGGAAACATGAATCATGGGTTATCTCGATTTTACAGACACTGAACTTGGAACTATGACTGAACAATAAGTCAGGGAGGCAAAATGTGAAAAATACAACACAACATTTATATACTATAAATTCCAGATCAGATAAAGGTCAGAGATAAAACATCTGTGAAAGCAGCTTTAAAAAAAAAAAAATACACAGAACCAGTACCAGTGTTCCAGCAGAGTGCAAAGCTAAGAGCAAAGCAGGAAACTACACATAGATCTCTTCATTCACTCAGCTGTGGTCTTTAATAATGATTTTATGTTCCCAAAATGAGACCTGCTCCATCATTACGCAGTGCACAGCAGTATTTTACACTGCTATTTCGAGGCTACGCTTTATTTCCAAACATACCTCAGTATCCACAGACCAGAACTGGGCCACCGTCCTTCAGTGCATGAATCAAATCAGCCTTGGTTCTCTGTGCCATGGGTTTATTTTGATACAAACTCTTACCCACTTGCCAAAAAACATGGTTTACATGTAAACATATTGGCTCTTCATTCAGCTTAACACCCACTCTTTGTTTAAGTTTTGAATAGAGAAATTCACACAAAGGAGAGGATCTGTGGCAGACTTTGGATTCTGGCAGGCCGATGAATCAGCGGTTCAGTACAATTACTTCCAACTTGTCTTAGCAGGTCACCTTGCATGTGTGGAAGAGATTATCGAAAGTCCCTGCAAAAGAGTCACACTACACTGTTATCAAAACAGACAGGTTTATACTTCCAAGTAAATTCAATCAGATTGACAAATCCTGTGATTCAAGACTTTTCGCCTTTAACAATAAATGTAAATAAAATCAAATGCAGTTTTAATGTTCTGGGCAGACTATCCACTGTACCTTCAGCCCCAAACGGCAGCCACACAAAGGTAACTTGGTAATTAGCCAGTGAACACAATGGAGCGTTTAATGGAGCAATATACAGTATTTCCCTCAGGAGCTGGTGGAGATCAAAAATGGAGCTAAAAGAGAGCTTAAAGACGGTGGATATTGGTCTCTGAATGTGTGCTAATGATGCTCTGAATCTGCTGTCTGTTGACAAGTGAAAATAAATACCAACTTAAAGGCTGATAATATGTCAGTGTTGTGTTCACGGCGTATCTCCCCTGCCCTCAAGTGGCTTCAAAAAGTAACAAAAAGGTTTTGTATCAAAAATGTATTTAGAACTGCTCGTTTTCATTTCAGCTGCCAGCTGCAGGGCTGTGATGGTGTTTGATTGATTGACTGAACAACTGGCTGGCTGCCAGAGTACTAGTTTTACACCACAGAGAACAAGAGACAAACTGTAGTCTACAGGCTTCATGCTAAGTAAGCTAATCAAATGCTGACTCTAATGCACAGTAATGAGAGTGACATGAATCTTCTTATGCAGCTTGTACCAAAAAAGTAAAAAGCACATTTTCCAAAATGTCAAACTTTTGAAAGGCAGCAGCAGCAGAAAAGAATTTCATTTATGATGATGTAAGCTGCCAGGGAATCGAAGCCAGATATTTCTGATGGAGTATGTTGGCACATCTTTGAGCAAACCAGCACCAACAGTATTCAAAACTGTTCCTAATCATTAAATAAGTTCCAAGGTTCTGAAAGGTGAAACAGAAAACAATTGTAATGAAATGAACCTGAAAAAAAAACGTTCCCTGGATTTAAGGAAACCCTTTCAAAAAACAAAACAAAAGTAGTATAAGGTATGTCAGTAGTATAAGGTAAACACATTCTGCAGTCAGTGGACTGAAACATGCAAAACCACCCTGTATGGTCCTTTAAAGTGCTGATGCAAGCAGCACCCGCAGACCTTATGGCTGTGGACATGTGTTTTCTATCTTGAGCCAGCTGCCTTACTAGGTACAGTATGCTGCCTGAGGATACAACAGAATTCTACCATTAGACCAGTTTTTATTTATTATGACTCTATCAGATATTGTTTCAGTAAATATTTGCCCTTTATATTCTTGAATTATTATTTATAAGTCCGTGGGATTGACTCAGCTCTGAATGTTGCAGCTAGTCTGCATACACTGGGATTTATGAGTGGCATGTGCACGTACAGATTATTTCTAATGCATTGATCTTAGTGATGGATAAATGTCTGTAATATCATATCCAGTGTTGCCAAAGATAAGCCAACCGGTTGTAACTAGCTGTGAAAAAATAGGGCAAGACCAAACACTGCTTGTTTGAACAGGTCCTCAGCTTTACAGGAAAAACAAAGACGTGAAAGTTTATATTAATCACAGAGGCAAGGCACATAAGCCTCTTACATTACATCTTGAAGCAAGAAGCATACCTAGATCCCACGAATACTTTCATGGCTAACACTGTATTATACCTTCAATATAGCGTCTCAAATACCAAGTATATTCCTTTTTACAGGATCTGATACCGAGTATACCTGTAAAATCTCCTTTATATCCCCTAGGCCAGGTTGCTCATGCCAGAGTCTCATCGAAGCATTTGTGCTTGGCTAGATTTCAGCATTGTATAACACACATTCACAGGGAAAACATGCTGAGCAATATGTGGGGAACAACAGCATTCTTCACACTTATATAACATTGTGATAACTGTGAAAGAAAGAAAGAAAGAAAGAAAGAAAGAAAGAAAGAAAGAAAGAAAGAAAGAAAGAAAGAAAGAAAGAAAGAAAGAAAGATTTCTGCATTAGACTTGAATTGCCCTGCAGTTCAAACAGCCTTCATCCAGTGTTTTACAGAGCAATAAAATGTATCTCACACAGCTGTATGTCTGGTTCAGACTGCGACATGAACGCTCTGTTTTCTTATACACAGTATAAAACACCTGAGGGAAGGTTAGTGCCATGTGCAGGCCATGTGTGATAACAGCAGTTTACTGTAAAGCTACAATGAACCCCAATAAGCCACAGCTAGATAAAGTTTACTACACCAATTTCAAGGAACTTTCTGTGATTCTTATCTGCTTAAAATAATTCAGCAGAGCGGCACTAACTGACACATTTTTTTTTTTTATAAAAGATTATTTTTGTTGGCCTTTTCAAGCTTTATTTGGATGGAGACAGCTGAACAGTGACAGGAATGTGGGGAGAGAGAGATTGGGAATGACATGCGGGAAGGAGCCACAGGTCGGATTCAAACCCCGGGCTTCCACAGCGAGGACTGAGCCTTCCATTTTTAACGGGCCAACAATCAGCAACAGTAACACTACAGCGATGATTTATTGTTAAATACTCAAGCTGCTCAGGGAATCATTTGAAATGTATGTTCCACACAAAACAAAAGGAATGGTTTGATATGGGGGAAGTGAACTGTCAAAATGAATGGAAGGTAAATGAACCTATTAGCATAATTATAATATCAAACAGACCAAGAATGTTGTTTCTGTGTTTGTCTGTTAGCAGCGTATAACAGAAATGTAATGAAATTTGGTGAAAGATGAGGTAATGGGCCAGGAAAACCCTTTTTGGAATGGTAGCCAACTATCAACTATCCATCATAAATCACATGACATTTTTGCTTTTAACTTCTGGACTGTGCAGTGGAGAATCAAATAAATTTTCCTGGATGCCTTGAAACCAAAAACTATCTATCCAAAACACTTTTTTTCACCTTTCCATCCAACAAATTTTATCAGATCTCAGATCTTTACCAAGTTTGGTAACCGGTCCCTATTATTTGACATGAAATGCCATCATCCTTCAATGCATTGAACAACTGCAGCCAGAATAAGACTGGAGAGGCATCAACCCAAAGCAATGCTGCAAAATGACATTTGATTCCGTATGTGGAAAGGAGTTATTCATTCTGCAACTGCTTTCAGTTGTAATTGGGTCTCTAAAAATGTTTTATTCGTTGCATTCCATACTTCCAAAGAAGAAGAAAAAAAAGCTTTTTCACATCTACATCCCACTCAGCAAGGAAAAGAAGTGCAGCAACCATGGATATTGTGTTAAGGGTGCTAAAGTCTGTGCCAGAGTATTGGATGAAATTGCTAATATGAGAATGTTATTCGCTGTGACCTAACTCTCCGGAGGACTTTTTGACTTGCACTTGCAACAGGCCATGCAAAATGTCAAGAAAAAAACATCTCTGGTAGACGGTTTGTTTTTATATTGTTCTGTTAGTGGTTACACACAATTAGAAAATATGTTTTTGTGACATTCACAAAGAAAACGATTGTTTTTTTATAGGTATATAATTTTTGAGTGTCAATAAAAACAGAACAAACATGCTCACAAGATATTGGCATGTTTCTTTCTCGAATTTGGGGAACTGGGGAATGCTCATGAATCTATGGTACTGTTTATTGTTGTTTCTTCCTCTTGTCTTTTCCCTTTCACCCAAGTGTCATGTAAAAAAAAAATCTAAAATATCATCCACACCACATCACAATGCAAAGGGATCTTTACTTTTTCCCACAGGCTGATCTTTAGACAGAAAACACAATCTGGTGGCAGTGCAGTGACTTCTGCCTCATCTGGCAACTGTCTCATGTGGTATAACAGTGAAGCTTAGGGATGAGCAGGATATAACTGTGGTTTCTTTTTACAATGTTCAGGCTCCCTCTCCCTCACTGTTCTTCCAGCAAAACTATACACTGGTGATTGTGCTCTTGTCTCGGGGCCCAAAACAAAAAAAGACAGCAGGGATATTTTGGGAAGTCTGGAAGAGAAAGAAAACTTGTGTGCAAAAGTGGGCAACAGAGAAGTGTTTTCCTCCAAATGCAGTCAACATCTTAAGATCTTTTACTTCTTATTGTTTTTTCATGATTTTACAGTGCTCTTCTTTTGATAGTGCTCTGTCTCTATTAAATATTCAGCCAGAATTTAGAGTTCCATATCATCAAAGCTAGTATAACAGAAATATAAAAAGTATCCGTACTTCTGCTTGCGTATATAATGTGTGTACATTTGCCACCTTTAACAGAAACAAGCAGAAGCTTCATAAAAACTGTTTATCAGAAGGTTTACCAATGGAGTTATCTGAATAATCCGCTCTGGAAGGAGACGGTGAAACCGGATAGATCTGCCAAGTATTGGGAGTGCTGAGTCAGTCCTCTCTCACACACCTCTTATTATTCATTCAGGTGTCACGCCCACCTTCTTCTGCCTCACCTGTAAGAAGGCACGTCCGTGCACATACAGCGCAGCTTGGTAGTATTGTTAGTATGACATACTCTATTGTTTCGGCTCAATACTCAATACATACGCTAACTTTCACCTTTAAGGGTGTGTGAGTGTTTTCATGTGGTTCATATTGGCCCCAGGAAAACAATTATAGGGTTATGCTTCCTACACTATTCACCCAATGTGTATGTAAACACACCCAAATTACAGTAAAGCCGAATGTCAGTGTTTTACCGTCCAACATCCTGGAGTTCAGCTCTGTAACAAAAAGTAAATAAAATGTAATTAAAGCACGATAAAACTTGTGTCCTGATGATTAATGCTAAAGTGAAATGATTCATTTGCCAAAAAAAAAACAAAAATGAAAGAAAATAACCTGCATTTTTTTTATGTCAGGCATGTGGATGTGGTTTGGAAGGGTGTGGGATGCCATGTCATTTTTAGGGTGCTGTGTGTTGTTCGTTAAACCTTGTGCCCTCTCATTAGTATAAACACTAGCAGCAGGGGAGGCAGGGTGTCAGCTCTAGGTGTGGTGTTACTTTCTTCAGAAAAAAATCTACAAAAATGTCCATTAAAAGCACACGACAGAGGAAGGAATACCGGTTTGTCAAAGAATACGTTTTTCATATTAGGATACTGTATGTTCATTCCTTCTGGCAAAGTTTTGCCCAAACACAGATCTGCTCATTATTGCTGAAATAAAGGCGAGATTAAATCAACCTGCACAACACACCCAGGCCTCTCCCAGAAAACAGTAAAACAGTCTTTGGTTTTTTTTGTTGTAAACAGACTCATGCTGGGAAGTTTCCGTGCCACAGGGAAATGCCTTTTTCTCTGCAACCCTTATCACCACCGTCATCAGCTTAACATATCTGTGACTACTGTATCCAACAAAAGATACAGCAATCATTCCCTTTCCTGCCTCACTCAGGATGTTATAAAACTATAAGACAGAGGTTGCTGGTGTTATGTGGAGCAAAACATATACATTACATATCATGTCACTATGGAGTCATAAAAAAGGCAAGTCAGTTGTATATTTTCCATTTTATTAGCTAGTTCATGGTTAATAAAACACTTTTTTTAAGTTACAAAAATAATACATTTACTACAATCAGGTGGTCTGCTGGTAATGACATCTGACAAAATCTCCTCTTGAGCTGGTTCTGGAGCTTTCAACTGTATCCTACAAGTTTAAACACACACGGCTTCCTGATAACTCAGGAAACTATGAGATCGTGGTACGGGTGAAAAACCCAGAGGTTAAAAATGTACTGTCCAGCACAAGTCAATGTATAGTCAACAGCACCCTTTATTAACAATTCAAATTAATAAATGTTTATGTAGTGTCAGTATAAATGCAAAGTGCATTACTGAAATACACTTAACATTTCCTGTGTAAACTAGGAACTAGATTTTCTTCTGAAACATCTTTATCACTCACTAGAGTTATGAGAAATGTGAAATACAAGCTAAATAATACTGAATTATGTTATGCAAGCAGTGTTTCTTGTAGAACAACACGACGGTAATTATGTCTTCCTAAAATAGTTTATTAATCCTAATATTAAGGGCGTGAATATCAGGAAGCAAGACGTGTCTTGATATGTCGTTAAATGACAGATCAACACTGTGTCCAAACTTTATAAAGCGCAAAGGGACACCTCATTTGACCCCGCGGCAGTCACAGTGTCCAGTATGAAGGTAGAAGAAGGTTCAGTTCACACCAAACAAACGTTAGTTTTTCTAAGTGTTTATCAAACTTAAGGCCTACGCGATCGGTTTCTTTGTTGAGCCCTGAAATGGTTCTCTGCAAACAATTCTTCAACACTTACACATTTATTTTACAGTCCTTTCATCAGACAAGCAATCCCTCAAATCTCCAATACCACAAGTCAGCACTCAATGTTTGAAGACTCAACTTTCTATTCGGGCAACTTCAGAACAGCTTTGATCTTCCTCTCGCTACGCCTCAGAGAAACAGTCCGATATTGATCCACTAACTTTCCATTTTATGAAAAAGTCTAGAGTACACCATCAACAGTTTGCTTAGGATCATTTTGATGAAACAACATCACTGTTTTTGATCATTTTTTTCT
Source organism: Protonibea diacanthus (assembly GCA_028641955.1). Lineage (NCBI taxonomy): Eukaryota > Metazoa > Chordata > Actinopteri > Sciaenidae > Protonibea > Protonibea diacanthus. The sequence continues at coordinate 21,065,236 of CM053985.1, forward strand.
CTTCACAACAGACTCCCCCTCAGAGACATTCATTAGAAAACAAGTACCACCTTGCCCAAGAAACCATGCCTACTTGCACAACCACGGTGCAACTTTTCAGGCTTCGTACAGTGGAGTAACAGTGCCATCCTTCCACTCGATCAGGATTTCTCCTCGTTGTAAAGTGGGGGACGAGCGGGGGAGGCGCATTGCGTGCTCGGTCAGCGGGGCTCTCTCGCTGGGCACCGGGGACCCGGGAACACTCACCTCTGGCCTCGGAGTGTATGACTTCAGAACACACACCACCTTCTTTCTCCTGACACAGCAAGACAGAAAAATAAAACAAAGCTGGTGGACATGCCTGTAAGACAGGTCAGCTGCACACGGCAGATTAGGTAGACACCTTTTCAATATGCTTGTCTGTCTTCTGTTTGTTTCAAGTTCATGTGTTTCAATTAATTCATTTCTTTGAAATATCAAAATTTGCTCAAATGTGGTCCAAAGTCAGGTCCTAAATAAAACATGAAGAGAAAGTCCTCCCTTCAGAGAAGCTGTTACTGGTCGAACTCTGGCTCACCATATAGATGATTAATTGATAAGCAAAGCAATCATTTATGTTATGTGAGTAAAGTAATAAATTAATCCACTTATCTTTTAAAAAGTAAATCAATATAATTAAACGCGCGTGTGTGTGTTTGTGTTTAAGCACTCACCTGTTAGAGTAAACATTGAGGATAAGGATCACAGTGCCCAGGACCAGAGCCAAAGAGCTTAGTACCAGCATGGTTATCTTCCAGCCCATCCCTACACAAACGTACACATACATACAGACCAAGCAACAGATCATTCATGTTACACAACCCGCGTTTTAAGTTATGTTTACCTCTTGCTAAGCTGTTTTTCTTGTTAATGATTGTTAATGAAAATAATATTTTTCTTGATGATGATTGAGCTTCCATCAAAACGCTGAACCTGCACTGAAACTCCCTTTACAAACACTTCAACACACCCATCATAAACTTTGCTCCATTTCTCATTCATTCAACTCCACCTAGTGGTGGAAAAATAACTGCATTTATAAGATAGAGACCGTGTCCGCTTACAAACTGCACACAATTGTGGAATTAAATATTTCTACAGATAAAACTGGACATGCAGAGGATTCCATCTTTTACTGATTACAGTCTACCAAACTTACCATAGTCCATAGTGAAGAAAACCATGGTGGGATCAGCAGGGGATTTGGTGGTCAGGGATGAAAGAGTTGCATCTATTTCAGGATATGTTTCTGTGACCTCAGCACCCTTTGTATCTTCAACTGGAAGCGGAGTACAAAAAAGACACAAATCGAGATCAAGTCAACTAGTAGCAAGTTCCAAAAAAAAAACAACTTTGCTCGTGCTAATTTATGATGCAGAAAGCAAGACGTGTTTGTCCATCTTCAGTAGGAAGAACAAAATCAGTTCATGCAGGACCGGCCTGATGGAAAAACAAGACGAATCAGTACTGCGGGTAACAGTGATGCTGTTTCATGGAGCGGCTGGCTGCGTTCCAAGATGAGGAAAATATTGATTGGTGAAAAGCGCACTCAACTAAAGTAGGTCCTCAGCATAAAAGCATGCATGCTGTAATCTAATATGCAGGCTGCAGCTGAACATGTATTAGTGTGTAATATATCACATGTAGCACATGGACTCATGATAAATAAAAAATATCTGAATGAACACTAATAAATTGTTAATATTTTTCTAACAATCTACTCTGATGACCTGATGCATTCTTATATGTGGTGGATTTGCTCTAAAACCAATCCCATGTCACGCTGTTGCAGATAAAAGTTACAACAATTACTCAATTAACTGATTAGATGTCATGTATTAAATGAATTGCCAATTGTTTTGATAAATGATTACTCGTTTAAAAGTCATTTTTATCAGAAATATCCAAATTCTCTGATTTCAAATTGTTTCTCTGTGACAGTAAAATGAATATCTTTGGTTTGTGGACAAAACAAGACATTTGAGGACGTCACTTGACTTGAAAACAGTGATTAAGTAAGTAACTGATGATGAAAATAGTGATTAGCTGCAGCCCTACTACTACAAACTACTGCACTAAACTGCTGCTGGCGAGATACTTTGAGGTCCTTACATGGTTCAGCCTGTCTGTGTGTATCAGAGGTGGCACTTGGAAAAATCTCAGGTCCCAAAGATTTCCCCAGATGGTTGAGAGGCTGGTGTTGGCTGTCTCTCCCATTGCACAGTGTCTGGTTGTCAAGTGACCGCCACCTGTTTCCCTGTTTGTGAAGAAGGTGAGCCCAAAGAACAGCCAGCTAGCATTAGACACTTTACAGTCTTATTCTTAACAGTACAATCAGATGCTATGTCATATTATAAGGCCTCTTCTCTAAGATATTCATACCTGCTTATGTTTCCTTGAAAGGAAGACCAAAGTGGATTGTTGTGTGGCACTAAGGTGGAGCCCCCTCCCTATCAAAGTGAGGTGGCCTTTCTTGGAACAGGACCACATTTGGCTGCTTGCCTCTCTGCCCACAGCCACCGATGCCACTTCAACACCAGCCTTGTCACTTTCAGCCTGAAAGATGCAGGTCTGCAGGTGGACACCTTCATACTGCTCTCCCGGTGCAGTCAGACACTCCCCAGTGTGGTGACTGCTGAGAGCCTGGCTCTCTGGGACCCAACGCCATTCCTGTAAGTCCGAATATGGGCTGCAGTCAGCCAGAGACACCCTGCCTCCAAAAGCTCCTTCCTGTACCTGCAGACATTTACCCAGCAGCTTGTTCTGAATCTTTAAGCCAGACGCCTCTGTGGAGGGGACAAAGAAAAAGAAAAAAAGGGATTGTACAAGTAACTCGTAACTCAGAAATCATAAATAAAAATGTTTTAACTCAATTTTAGGATAAATTCATGCAAGTCAGCGCATCAAAGCTACATTCATTATATAATATAGAAACATTTAGATGTTGCATTCTTCAAACCTCACCAAACATAATCAGTACTTGTATTTTTGCTCCCGTTTTCTGATGAGCTGAGACTTCTTCTGTGTTCTTTCATTTTATTCACAGGTTTGTTCAAATGTGTGTCAAGATGCTGACTAAACAGCATGTGACAGGTGTGTCTTTAACAGGTCACAATAAAAGGCCACTAAAGTGTGCTTTATTGTTTTATTTTGAAAAAAAAAAGACATTTGCATGGTACTATGGCAGGTGGATGAATTACTTTGTCAAAGTAACACACTTTTTTTTTTTTTTTAAATGAGAGAAATAAAACTTTAATATGCTGATGTCTTCTTTTCAAAATAAAAGTGCACACTTTATAGAGTGCCCCTTTTATTGTGGCAAGTCCAGAGCACACCTGTGTCATGAGGTCTGATCAGCATCTTCACGTGCCACACCTGTCAGACTGGATTTGCTCACTTCAACTCATGTTGTGTTGATATTTTTTTTTACTGAGGTCCAGATATTGGCCCGTTTACAGTGTGCACAACAAGCTGGATTATCCTGGAGGACACGAACACAACAAGCCAAACCCCTTTAAAAAGATGCTGAATTTAATCTTTCTTTGCTTCTGGGCAAACGTGTCATGACATGTCACTTCAGAGATTTGAAAGGTGAATGTCTTTTTGTACTTGTCTCTGATCGGCATACAACTAAAGCTGCAAACTCGATGCAGTTGTAACTTTTTCTCTGGGTTTAAGCAGCTAGCTAGTTAGCGTTAAACTCCCATAGCTGGTAAGAGGCATGCACGGGTTTGCTATCTACTAAACGTGACTTATTGCAACCCAGCTGCTCAACTACAACTCACTGAAGTGTCTCAGTCTCACTAAAACCATATAACGCCTCCGTCAACTTTAATCCGCTCCAGCTAACCTTAAAATATGACGCACTACGTGCAACTACCTGCACAGTACACCACAGAGGAAACTTAAATGAATAACCTGTGTGGTGGCTGTCTTTGTTTTTACTCGTTTTGTCCTCAAATTAACTCATCAGGACTTCAGTCGACCAGCTGCGTTAAAAAGTGCCACTCATGTTGCGCTCGCTGACTTCGCAAAAATGGATCTCTACTCCTACTTTCCCTTTCACTTACCTCTGAAAATCACTAAAACAAGCAAACACACACACGGAAACCTTCTTCCCATGGCGATGGTGATACCAGGAGCAGATAGTTTGGGGTCTTCCGTGATAATCCGGCTTGCATGCATTGTGCAACTGGAGCAAGTGCAAGTGGGTGGGCACAAATCTTTCATGCCACCTCCCTCAAACATCCATCACTTGGATAGATGAATGCAGAGCTCACGCATTCCTACTCATAACTCTTCAGAGGGGACATGCATGGTCCCCCAAAGTGCAGCTTTCCACTGAAATGCTTTGTTACTGACAGGGGCATCAAAAACCTCTTATGGGTGACTAATGGAAGATCATGTGGCAATTTTGCATATACTTTTGGTGTATTGTTTATACTGTGTTTCACACTACTCCTTGTTTACCACCATGGCAAGCAGGAAAATGTGTTTACAGCCAGTGTGCTACAACTCCATGGACTACAAATTAGATTTAAAGAGCATAAATCTGTTATAAGGAGAAAACAGAGTTCCCGGCTGAATAGGATTGCCCACTGGTTACTGTGAGGAATGGGACAGCTTTTGTGGCCTGTGTGGTCACATGATGTTTTTCTCTCTCATGATGCACCACAAAGTATGTGTAAGAAAAAAATAAATAGATTCAGGGGACACAGGAATATTCAAACTGTATGCTATAACAAAGTATGTGTTTATTTTGATAATATAAACAGTCTGCAACAGTAAAACACTCACACATGAGATAATTCAACTTAAAGCTTGCATATAGAAGAGAACAAGTTCACTCAAAAGGCAAAAAGACATAATTGTTATGTGAAAATGAAGTTAAATGAATGAGGGGCACATTTTTATGGGTACTACATTATAAAATACATTGTCTGTACATATATTTCCCTTAACATGACTGTAAAAATATCAAACAGTAGTACAAATACAGAAAGTTGTTTCACATTTCAGCAAATATTTTACTGCACAATAAATAACTCAAAGCTCCTCATCTATCTATATTTCAAGACTAAAACAAAATCTGTTTTTATTTGAATAAATGAAATATTTTACAGCCAAAATAAAAAAAAAAATAAAAAGTCCACATTTTGTCTGCAACTCATAGCAACAGACCTTTTTCACAGCACCCATTTTGACATGAAACAGTAGGTTAACCACAGGTGTTTCCAGTGACACTTGTAAAGGTTTCGTTCCATTCAGGGCAAACAGTACAGGTCATGTGCATGTTGGCTTACTGGAAAATCTCTGTTGTACTATCTGGAATGAAACTTTAAGTACCTCAACCTTAAGTTTAGTATCAATGGAGACACCTGCATTGGCCCACCTATTTCATGTCAAAATGGCTACTCTATCTCTTCTCTGTAAAATAGTAAAGGTTTTGTTTACCACTGAAAACCACATCTGTTGGTTTCCATCTGGGTCATCTTAAAGTTTGCATACAGAAATATAGAAAACCAGTCCAGTCAATGGAACATAAAGTTGCATTGTTATGTGAAAATGAGATGGCATGAATGAAGGACAACCCTAACCCTTGATGCTGCTCTGAGGATGGTGGGAAAGCTGCAGTTGGGAAACCGTATTGAGTGGCCTATTTTGGCCGCTGATATTTAAGTCAAGAGAAGTCGCAGAACATCAGCAGGGCTAAGGGGAGCAAAGCTACGAGGAACAATGGCCACTGGAAGCTTCACCTCTGGGTCAAAGGCAAAACGGATGTCCAAATAGACCTGGGAAACGAACATATGACGGGAAGGAAAAGACAGGACAAGACGTGAATAGTCTGTGCTTCAGTTACTTAACTGCCAATATTTGCAAACAAAAGTAATTAATGCAATACTGAGTTAACATAGCATCACTATTACATTGTCACATACCTTGAGGTGATATTGAACCGAGATGATGTTACAGTTATGGATCGTGTAGAAGACATCGTCAGGAATCTTCACTTGGCAGGAGAAAGTTTCCTCTGAGTTCTGTTTGATAGTGTCCCCAACAATATGCCAAAGCCTGTTGTAGCAGGTCATACTGGTCTCTTTGGCCGGGTACACTATATCCTGCTGCAAACTGACTTTGGGCTTCATTTTTTTGGAAGAAGAGTTGTAGATTTTGGCAACAACAGATAAAGTGTCACCTGTAAAAAAGAAATCTTAATATCTGAATATGCATTATTTTTTCTGGAATAATGTCACCACAGATAATATAGAAAACTTGAATTAACTTGTTTTGAGACCTTCAACCAAATGTTCTACAAGTAACACCTGGATAATTTACTTCATAATGAAACAGTGTACAAAGCTGTTAACATCTGATATCATTAGAAAATACAATGCATTTCATGTCTTGCTTCTGTATTCGGTTGTGTTTCCAGAAAGCTGGAGTAACTTTACCTGGAGAGCAAACTGATCTGTCAACGATAGCCACCATTCGGACCTGTCCTGGGGTGAAAACCCCAATCTCTTTTTGCACTGATTCAGAGCGGGGATACTAGAACAAACCAAAAAAATATTATTTCATTTCAACTCAATGGTTTAGCTGAGCCAGACTTTCAATTTTAGCCAACTGTCTCTTTAGTCATGTAGCGTCTTATCTCAAATATTTTTCTTTTTAGTAGGCACAATCTAGTGCTGCAGAAGAGAAACAAATTTTATAATTGTAATTGTATACGTACTACGATTTTGCCACGGAATGATAAGGACTTTGACACAAAATTGAGCTTCCTTTCTACTGTAACAGGACTCCTCCAGCTCCTGGATAGCTTTGCTTCAAGCAAGTAGATGATCTTTCCATAAGTCCCCTTGAAGGATGACGGCATGTTACTGTAAGACACAGCCGTACCATGAATGCAATGAAAGCAACCAATGACACTGTTAGATACCAAAAATTCTGACTTACCCCGGGGAAATTTGAAGCCTGAACTTAAAGCGATGGACTCCTTGGGGAAGTACAGTGCCTGCAAAGGAAGTGGAAATCAGTAACGCTTCCTCTACCAAACAAAAGAATGACAGAGCCGTTATTCAATGAGCTGGGTGTATTTTGTATCCCTGTGGTTCACATGTGTAAATCAATATTTATATTTGCAGCATTTCACTTGTTAGGCGATATCTAAAAAATGTACGATAAAGGCCAAGATTTTTCGGGGTTAAGTCTAGACCAAGACCAATGTAAATTGGAAATGTAACCTGTGAAGCCGAACAGGGACAGCTGACAGCCATTAACAGTAACAAAAATGTAAAGTTATTGGTTTCATTTAAAGCAGGAAGGTTTACCTCCAACCACAGAGGTTATGGTAAAATATGATGAAGCACATTTATTACAATGTAGCATTACTTATGTAATTATTCTTAGCAACACGTTAAAGTATCCTAAATTGGCAGCAGTTTATTTCTCAGCATGCAACATGTGCAACTCTCTGTTAGAGACACAACTCAAACCACAGCAGCCTACACCAGTTTACAGTGTTTCCTGCAGAAGGACAGTGTGTCTGTGGGGTGGGGGTGTATTTCTCAAAAAAAAAAAAAAAAAAATCCCATCCACAAAATGACCTACTTTAAAAAACAATGAGTTTGATTGGTTAGAGGAACGTTTGCCTGTGGTCTCATAGTTAAACCTCAGGTGGAACACTTCTTCTTTTTAGCTTTCTGTGTCATAGGTGTTTCCTTTATAACTACAGACTGTGTAACAACTGTTCCATAGAAATAACAAAGAAATAATTTATTTGGACAAGAAGAAGAAGTTACACACATATCCATCTTATCAAACTAAAAAAAACTACAGTAACTAAATTCTGTCCAGGTGTTCAGACAAGCAAATAAATCAAAAGAGAAACACATTTATTTGGCCTACCTTCAGAAGTTTCTTTCACTAGGTACTCTTTGTCTTTGAAGAATCTTGTGTGGTGTTTGAAGTGTACATCAGCACCTCCACTTCGTTTTGACCAGTTCACACGCGCGTCCCCTTTCACTTTAACAAAAAGGCTCATCACTTTCATTTCTTTTGACAAAGTCAAAATGACTGTTCCTGTGACAGCATCTCCTTCAGAAAATAAGTTCTCTTCGTTGAGAGGTTCGTACATCAATTTGAAGTCCTTTATCTGAGACATTTTGGATGTCTCAACCAACCGTGCTCTGTATTCTCTCACCTGTGGCTCTGAAGTATGAGAAGTCGGGTTATAAATCCTGTACATGTCCACAAGATCATATGCAGCTCCTCCCTCAGTGAAGTCACAAAAACAAACCTCCACGTATCATAACAGCAAAATGTAAAACATGCATGCACCCTGAGCAGAATGGGAGTGGTTGTGTTGTCTTGATTTTTTAACAGATGCAAAAAAACTCTTTACATTAACATACAGCAGGCCAGTGTCACAGTAATCTCACAGGACAAGGACACAGTAAAGAGCTCAACACAAGGTTTATTCACAGAGCAGTTATGTGAAAATAAAATTGAGGGGCACATTTTTATGGGTACTACATTATAAAATATATTGTCTGTACATATATTTCCCTTATATAACATCACTGAAAAAATCTCAAACACTAGTACGAATACAGAATATAGTTTCACATTTCAGAAAATATTTTACTGCATAATAAATAGTTTAAATATCTTCATCTGTCAATATTTAAAAACTAAAACAGAATTCAATAAATGAAATATTTTGCAGCCAAAATCAATTAAAATAAAAAAGTCCACATTTTGTCTGCAACTCATAGCAACAGACCTTTTTCACAGCACCCATTTTGACATGAAACAGTAGGTTAACCACAGGTGTTTCCAGTGACATTTATTAAGGTTTCGTTCCATTGAGGGCAAACAGAGTCCAGGTCATGTGCATGTTGGCTTACTGGAAAGTCTCTGCTGTATCATTATTATGATAGTAGTACTATTAGTTTATTTTCAGGCTATTTCACCTGAGAAACAGGTCCATTTCTTCACTATTAAATGTTTGTTTTGTTTACCACAGGAAACCACGGCTGTTGGTTTGCATCTGGGTTAACTTAAAGCTTAAAGTAGAACCAGTTCAGTCAAAAGACATAAAGTACTTCTTATATGAAAACAAAGTGAAATGAATGAGGGGCACATTTTTTTATGGGCACTACATATAAAATACATTGTCTGTACATATACTTCCCTTATATAACATAACTGTAAAAAATGTCAAACAGTAGTACGAATACAGAATATATTTTCACATTTCAGAAAATATTTTACTGCATAATAAATAGCTCAAATGTCCTCATCTGTCAAAATTTCGAGACTAAAATTAAATTTAATAAATGAAATATTTCACAGCCAAAATCAATTAAAATGAAAAAGTCCAAATTTTGTCTGTAACTCATAACAGTAGACCTTTTTCACAGCAGCCATTTTGACATGAAATAGTAGGTTAACAACAAGTGTTACTCATGACACAAATTGAGGTTTCGTTCCATTCTGGTCAAAAAAAAGTCATGGTCATGTGCATGTTGGCTCACTGGAAAATCTCTGTTGTAATATCTGTAATGAAACCTTAATCTTATGGAATGAATGAGGGGCAACCTTAACCCTTGACACTGCTCTGAGGTGTCAGGAACACAGAGACTGGCGGACACAAATGCAGGCAGGCAGACGATAATCAGTTCTCAAGATCTTTTATTCGGTCCAAGGGCCAAAATCCAAAGAGGCAATCAGACAGGCACAAAATCAGGAGACTAAGACTCCGAAACCAGGAACAAAACAGTCAGACACATGGATACTCTCTTACATGAAACACTGGAATGCTGCTCAAGGAGACAAGACAACCTGGCACCAACACACAGGAGCACTGGTTATATACACATAGGAGGGAAGGGATAATAAGACACAGGTGAAACACATAAGGCCGGGGACAGGTAATCACACGGGAACAGGAAGTGAACACAGAGATAAGACTATCAAAATAAAACAGAAAACTGACACATGACAGACCCTGACATTTCCAAGCTGCCAGGATGCCTTCCCCCTGTCTTAAAAGGTCAAATTTAATGATATCAGCCTGAAAATCACATCAGGACTTATCTGTTGCGTGGAAAGAAGTCAGCAGTGCAAATTTGAAAGATGTGTGAGCCTCCTTTCCTGTGGAACAGAGGGTGAACGGTATCTGGCAGCCAAGCTGTTACTGCAATAACAAGATATCACTTAGTCAGTTATAGAAGAGAGATCCCTGAAGGAAAAGGTATGGCAACCACTCCTCTGGGGTGACATCAAGCTGCCGTATAGTGCCCCTGGAGCAAATCCATATAAATCCAAACACCTAGACTATTTCACTTGGAAATCTTTATTAAGTTTCACAACGTATTTTATGCAAAATGTTTAATGGATTTGTGCATGCCACATTTACCACATTCATATTTCAGGAAAATGTAAGTGAACATATCTATAAAGAAGAAAGAAAGACATGCTGTTGATGGAATTAGATTATTTGTCTAGAATATGGAATGAATGGAAGATAATATGCATAACCATGTTTTCATTAGTATAGTGTAAACAGTAATATTTTCATGCTAGGTCAGTTGTCTCATGTCAAACAGACTTGATAATATAGGGAAATATATGCAGTATAATGGGTCTCTTAGTTGATTTATTTTTCATAAATAAATAAATAAAAAGATTTTGTCCAGTTTCTTTGAACTGGTCTCCAAACAGGAGAGTGAGGTAAAATATCAGTCTAGGACACCCTGTTGAACAAGGCACATAAGACACAGATTGTATCCCGATGTCCGAGGTTAAGACATAAAGGGCAGGAAAATGTAAAAAGACAAAAGAAAGACAAAATATCGATGGAATGAGATTATTTGTCAAGAAATATGAGCATGAATAAAATGAATATGAATAGAACATGCAACAAATTTAAAGGTCCGGTGTGTACGATTTATGGGTTAGGGTTAGGGTTTGGCACGTAAGGCATAAAGGGCGTAAAATAATTTGTTTCTTTGTTAATTTGTCTATTTATATTAAAAGTGAAGACAGTAAGAAGTGAAGAACCATTATGAATAACTCAAATGCCCTCATCATCTGTCTGTGTTTGAAGAAAAGTGTCATGAGAAGGGGTGTAGTGGCAAAATAGTCAGAGGATTAAAGGGTTATTTTATATTTTAGAGTTGGTCAAGGGTTTCTAACATTCCAGCCTGGCTGTTCTGCTCTCTTGAAGTAGATCTGTTGCTGGCAAACAATAAGAACTTTCCGAAAACTTTGCCCTTTAACTTAATGGAAATGTTGTTGTGTAACTGATAGAAGTAAGGGCCAGACTAATCACCGCAGCCACCACAGGGGTAAAAGGGATATATAGTTTGGAGGTTGAAACAGAGGTCGAGCAGTAGGCCTGCAGTTAGAAACCCATATGGAGTGGCTTGTTATTGATTGTTAAAGCCACTCATGTTTGCTGCTTCAGTAGGCTCTGGTTCTGGGTATCCATAAGCAAATGGATCTGAAGGATGAAGTCCATCAGGTAGTGGAGGGGGAGGGAAGGCATTGTAACTTGAGGCCGCATCAGCTCCGCTTTGGTAAGACTTCATGGTAGAAGGAATGATGACAAGTGGAAACACCACCTCTGGGTCAACGGCAAAACTGATGTCCAAATAGACCTGGGAAACAGAAATATGTCAAGACACAAAGGTAACATCATTACTGTAAATGTTACAGAACGTTATACTGTTTTATATTTAAATGAGTAGACGTGTGTGATTCAAGACAGTAATCGTCTATGCTACTTAACTGCCAATATTTGCAAACAGTTAGCAATTAGTTGATGTATCATCACTTCTTACATTACATTACATACCTTGATGTAATAATCAACTGAGAGGATTTCACAATTATGGATAGTGCAGATGACATGGGTAGGAATCTCCATTGGGCAGGTGACAGTTTCCTCTGAGTTCAGCTGGATAGTTTCCCCAACTATCTTGCAAAGACTTAAGTCAGAGACTTTTTTGGAGTTGCTGGCAATGTACTCTATTTTCTGCTGCAAACTGAATTTGGGCTTCATTTTTTTGGAAGAGGAGTTGGAGATTTTGGCAACAATAGATAAAGTGTCACCTGTTAAAAAAAAACAAATCACAATATCTGAATACTCTGGAATAATATCACCACATATAATTGGTATTTAAGTGCTTTGTAAGTGTTAATAAAAAATGACTTGGACTGAGATGACAAACATGCCAACATAAACACCTAAACATCTTCCATGTAACTTCATAATGAAACCATGCACAAAGCTGTATGTGACTTTACCTGGAGAGCAAATGCTTCTGTCAATGGTAGCTGACATTTGGACCTGTCCTTTGGAGAAAACCCCAATGTCTTTCTCCACTGAACCAGAGTGAGGAAACTGGAATGAACCATACGAACATGATTTCAGGAGAAGCTGACAATCACTGTCTGTGTAAGGCACAATGAAAGGCCTTTACAGAGTCAGATAACAATGTTGAACTACTAAAAGGGAAAACATATTTCCTTGTTTATAGGCTAATAACCAACTGAGAATCATTTCACAATAGGGCATCTTAGACTCCTGTGCACTTTCTCTTCACTGCCTGAACTGACCATTGATGCATGTTCATTCAAGCAGTCTGTGGGTTTTTCCCACTCCTACAGCTGCAAACTCTTTGTTGTAGATTTTCCCCTCAATTCCTTCTGGTCTAGTCTTGTCTTCTAGTCATGTAGCTTCCTGTCTCAAATATTTTCCTTTTTAGTAGCCACAAACTAAGTGTTGCAGAAGAACAAATCAAATTATGTCATTGTAATGTACCATCATTTGGCCATGGTACGCCAACGACTTTGACGCAAGTTTGAGCTCTTTTTGTACTTTAGTTGCAAAGTGCCAGCTCCTGGACAGCTTCGCTTCAAGCATGTAGACAATCTTTCCATGAGGATCTTTGTAGGATGACGGCAGGTCACTGTAAGACAGAACCAGTCCATGAATGCAGTCACATGTGAAAGCAAACAATGGTGCTGTTAGATGCTAGAAAGTTCAACTTACTCCTGCGGGATCTGAAGGCTGAACTTGAATTCATTGGGTCCTTCGGAAAGTACAGTGTCTGCAAAGGAAGTTAGAATCAGTAACATAAAAGTACTGAACTAAACTGAGCCTTTATTTACTGCGTTTGATTAATGCATTTTGTTTTATGTGGTTCACATACATAAATCAGGAACGCTTGTAGATTTGCAGTGCTTTTGACACAACCCCTCCTCTCTAGTAAAGGATTATGTTTGTTTTAAGTTACGTTTACTTTAAAGTAGTTTTCTTTGACGACTGCAGCAGAACCATTTTATAGTGTATGAGTTTCTGGTACCAAAGTGTTGATTAACAGGACTGCTCCTCACATTACAGTCCATCAGGGATCGGTAAAAGGCTTTCCACAGCTTTCCGCAAATTGCATGGCACAAACCACTCAAACCACGGCCTCTCAGTGCTGGAAAGATGTATCCGGTATATATATCCTGATATAGATGGCAGGGTAGAGCACCACCTATTGTTCAGCTGATTGAACAGTCTTTGCAATGCTGTGCTGTTTGTGGACATGTTGATATTAAAGGGGACATAATTCCTCTCCTGCTTCTTCCCAAAGTCCATTATCATCTCATTAGTCTCACTAACATCCAGAAAGAGATTATTGTCTCGGCACCAGCAGGTCATGTTATCTACTTCCTTCAAATAGACCTTTTTATTGTTTTCAGGGATCAGGCCAACCACAGCTGTGCCATCAGCACACTAAAATGGAACTATGGAGCTGTCTGCCTCCCAGTTCCTAATGTTTCCTCCTTGTTTTCTTCACTTGTGTTTCAGTCTGACCCTAATGAGGATAAGTGGTTACAGATAATGGATGGATGGATGTTTCTGTCTGTCTTGTCAGTGTGTGTGTATGTTACTGGGTGTGGCATCCAATTTTCTCTCATCTCTCTGGTCACCTCATCACTCTCTTTTCTCACCACCTTTTAATACTGTTCTCAGTCTCTGGTTGTGTTTGCACTTTGTTGTTATGTAGAAGTGATTTGACCACGTTATAATCCTTCAATATGATCTCAAATACATGCAAAGAGCATAACGTTAGCAGAAGGAAGGGACATTTTTTTTGTTGTTGTTTTAAGAAATGGCCATTTTACCTGTTTGCATTAAATGCAGGCCTGGGGAGCAATGGATTAATACTGATATGTGTGACCCTGTTAGGATGTTAGGATACAAAAAAGAAGTTCCTTTACAGTAACAGGAAAAAGGAACAGAACCATCAATTTCCTGTTGAATGTCTGTTTTTGTAGTGCATGAGTGCATTAGTTATGTGTTAGGGGGGAGTGACATCAGAGGGTGAAGTTTATAGTCGAGTAATCCAATTTTATGACAACATAATAGTCTTTGGTTAACATAAATGACATTTTTGTATGTCTTACTGTAATTATTGAAGACAAATATATAATTTTGAATTTCCTACTTCTGCTTATAAGTCATGTGCGTTTAAATGTGTCACTTTCAAAGATGGACAAAGTTATTGATGAAATCTTTGCTTTATTGCATGCAGTAATTGAAAAACTATATTTCCAGGTATACATGCAATAAGGGCCAACACATTTTTCTCACCTACCTGTAGCATTTTCTTCCACCAAATACTCTTTGGCTTTGAAGTATCTCCTGGAAGCAGAGCATGATTTCTTGTGATCTCCACTTCCCTCTGTCCAGTGCACATGTGCGTCCCCTTTCAGTTTCACGAGTAACTTCTTCACTTTGATTTCTTTTGTCAAAGTGAATCTGACAGCGCCTGTGACAGTATCTCCTTCACTGAAGATATCGTCTACGTTGACAGCTTCATAAGTCAGTGTGAAGTCCTTAATCGGGGACATTTTGGTTGAACGAGGCGTTGGCTGTCAAATCCTGTTGACGATGATCGGGACGTGGATGTGGATGTGGATGTGGATGTGGATGCTGCTGCTCCGCCTGATGGGTGGGTGCAGTAACGTGCAGTGAGGTCCATGGCTTGGTAGGCAGGATCAGCCAGAGCTTAAATCGCATACAAGAATATATAAGCTCCTATAAGACCAACATTAGAAACACTGCTCGCTCAAACCTCTAAGCAAAACTAAGTCTGAAAAACCTAAAATAGCTATTGTATGACATCTTTCACATAAGAACACAACATAGAAAGACTTTATAACCAGAGAGAGAGAGAGAGAGAGAGAGAGAGAGAGAGAGAGAGAGAGAGAGAGAGAGACCTGCGCTGTCTGCGGTGCTGAAGAAGAAGGAGAGAGGAAACAGAAGTTTTGGTGTCGGCGCACCATACAACACCATTATCAAGCAGGTGAGGGGACACTTACTTATATCTGTAGATGAAATCCATGCGTGTGTCCCTCTGCACGAACTTGCTGATAACTCGGTTGGTCCTGACAGTCTCCAGGAGGTCATTGTCTCTCAGAAATGAGATCAGCTGTACAGGTGACATTCCTTGTATCATTTGTGAACAGTATAATCCCACCAAATCAGACTGTAATCTGACCACATCAAAGAATCTAGTGGCCCTCTTTGACCCATTTGACCCATACGGAAAGCAGATCAGCTTGCAAGCCTGGCTACATCCACAGCCAGTCTTTCTTTTTATACCGATCTGTTTGGAAAGTCCTCACAGTTTTTTGTCCCTTCCTTTGGATTGAAAACAAACTCTCCTGAGTAGTGCCATTCCTTATACCGTTAAAACAACACAATTCACGTTTTCATTTTTTATTTTTACAACAGTAAATCAACAATCAAAGCAAAATTATAAAAAGATATAAAAAATATTTAATAATTAAAAATATTTCTTTCTTTTTTCTCATTAGCCTAGGTGTGGCACTGCCTAGTCTGCCTCACCTGACTGCACACCACTGCTCATGTCAGACAGTTAAACACTTACCGCAACTTTACATAAAGACCTGTCATTACAATCTACTCAAGTTAACGCAATTTAAGGTGAAATTGGTAGACTATGGTGCTCTCTAGTGGACAAAAACTCGATAACGCGCCCTCTTAGGTAATGGTTCCCGATTTTTCTCATTACTGAGTAAACTAAGTGCCTTGTTATTGATATTTCATATTATAACTAGTGCATAGCAAAACAATACAGAACAAATAGTGGATGAATTAAGTGCAGGAAGTCTGTATTCAACTATGAATTTTGACAAGTTTTACTGACAATTTTAGGAACCTTGTATGCAATCATCTGTCTGTTTTATTAGGCAGGTTTTTATTCTAGACAGTCACAAATACCTTCACATGCCTCCTTTATGACAAATTCAGTGTTTCTCCTCCCTCATACTTGGGCATTGTACAATAAGCTCTTTGGCTGATTTAGGGGAGAGAAAAGGCCTTTTTAAAAAAAATGAACAAGGGCACAGTGAAGACACGGGTTCACTCACGGGTTGGAAACAACCTTACCCCAACTAATGCCGCATTTCAGCATCTCTACGCCATTTCACTGGGAAAATGTTATTAAGTTTCACAACACTTGTTTAATATACACAATTCTTAATTGATTAGCACATGCCACATTTATCACATTCAAATTTTGGATACATTTAAGTGATTTTATTTATAAAAAGGAAAGAAAGGCATGCTGTTGATTAATGAGAATGAGATTATTTGTCTAGAAATGAAAACATACAACAGACTTAAAGGTTCAGTGTGTAAGATTAAATGGGCTCCGTTTACAGAATATGGCATAAATGGTAAATTCTATGTGTAACAGTGTTTTCAGTAGTTATAGTTAGTAGTTTTTTTTTAACAGTTATAGTGTCATGCCATGTTAGTTGCCTCACGTCAAACACAACAGATTGACAGTTTAGGGAAAATATATGCAGTATATGATTTCTTTGTCTATTTCTTTAATTTAAAAAACATTTCATTTGATTTTTCTTTTAGTTTCGTCCAGTTTCTTTCAACTGGAAAACACTCAAAAAGTAAAGGACACTTTGAGGAATAATGCACGTAAAATACACATTGTTTTCTGATGATGAGTCATACTTCAGCTTTTAAAGCTGTGACCCAGTGTTACCAAAAGTCTAATGAGGAGAGAAGAAAAAGGACGTATAGTTTGGAGATTCTTCTCCCTGTTCAAACACAGGTGGAGCAGTAGGGCCTTGATGCTGCTCTGAGGATGGTGGGAAAGCTGCAGTTGGAAACCCGTATGGAGTGACTTGTTGTGGCCACTGATTGTTGAAACCACTTGTTGCGTTTGCCTGCTGAGCAGGATATGGCGCTGGGTATCCATAAGCACCTGGACCTACAGGTGCAAGATGAGGTGGACCTGTGGGTACAGGACACGGTCCAGCAGGGAAGGCAGGGGGAGGAAAGTCGCTGTAACTTGGGGCCCCAGGAGGTCCAGCTGGGTAAGGCCCCATAGCCTCACCAGGGTGAAGGGTAGTAAAGGCAGAAGGAACGATCACCAGAGGTAACACCACCTCTGGGTCAATGGCAAAACTGATGTCCAAATAGACCTGGGAAACAGAAATATGTCAAGAAGCAATGATTTTTGAAGCCGGTGATTTAGGACAAGAAACGTCTATGCTTCAGTTACTGCCAATATTTGCAAACAAAAGCAATTAATTCCGGAGTTGATGTATCGTTATTATAAGATTGTTACATACCTTAAGGCAATATTCAACTGAGAGGATTTCGCAATTACGGATGGTATGGACGGCATCGGCAGGAATCGTCAATTGGCAGGACACAGTTTCCTCGTTCCTTTGGAGAGGGTCCCCAACCATTTTGCAAAGACTTTGGACACTGAGTTTTGTTTTGGTCCTGGCACTGTACACTACTCTCTGCTCTACACTGAATTTGGGCTTCATTTTTTTGGAAGAAGAGTTGCAGATTTTGGCCACAACAGATAAAGTGTCACCTGTAAAAAAACACAATATATATCATATATCATCATCATAATATAAAAAGCTGTTTTTTTCTGGAATAATGTCACATTGCTTTATGATTATTGTGTTTATTTAGCATATACATAGAAGAAAAACTTAAAGAACCTATTTTGAGGTGTGACACTGTACAACTTCTGTACTTTACCTGGAGAGCAAACCTTTCTGTCAACAGTAGCCGACAGTTGGACCTGTCCTTTGGAGAAAACCCCAACCTCTTTATCCACTGAACCAGAGTGGGGACACTGGAACAAACCACACAGACATGATTTCAACATCAGCTCAGTGCTTCAGAGTAGTCATGCTTTTGACAATGTTTTTTAGAGATAGAGAAGAGACCCTGACTGACAACGTTTTAAGCCATCTCAAGATCAGTCCTCCCTGACCAGGTTTAGATGGTGTTCAGTGATACTGTATTCTCTCTCTTGAGTCTTTAATCAGCTAATCAGATCGGTGAATTTCACATTATCTAATCTCTCAGATTACTGATGCTGCTAAACCTGTTTGCACACTCAACTCTTTATTGTTGTCTTTCACCCAACTGCCTCTATTCCATTCATTTAACCAACTGTCTCTTTAGTCATGTGACTTCCTATATCAAATATTGTTCTCTTTAGCAGCCATAAGCTAGTTGAAGTGCTGCAGACTAACATCAGATTATATCATTGTAAAGTCCCACGTACCATTACTTGGCCATGGGCCACAGATGAGGACTTTGAAAGAAATTTGAGCTCTTTTTGAGCTTTCGAATCCATGTGCCAACTCCTGGACAGCTTCGCTGTAAGCATGTAGGTGATCCTTCCATGAAGCCCTTTGAAGGATGACGGCATGTCACTGTAAGACAGAATCAACCCATGAATGCCGTTATATGTGAAAGCAAACAATTTTGCTGTTAGATGCTACAAATTCTGACTTACTCCTGTGGGATTTTGAGGCTGAACTTGAACTGATTGATTCCTGTGGGAAGTTCAGTACCTGCAAAGGAAGTTAGAATCATTAACTTCCTCTGGGTTGGGTATTTTGCATTGCATGCTCAATGAAATGTCACGATTAATGTGGTTCACACATGTAAATCAAGAACATTCATATATGTGCAGTACTTCTGTCACCACCCTCTTCTATGATTCCTGTCTGGTATTTGCATGTGTTTTAGTGGGAGTGTTCCAGTGGGAATGAGGTGTGCTTTGTTGGTTTGGTGTTTGTCTGTCTGTTTGCTCGCTCTCTTTGTGTCTTTTCCATTAACGCACACTGCTATCAAGCCCTTGATAAGAGCGATAAGAACCCTATGCTGACAACCAGAGCCTCTGGACGGTTGTGCCATACACATATGTTTATGTGCATTGCTTCAGCTCCTTGAAGAAGTATACTTACCCAGTTTTCTTCCTGCTCGTTTGTCTGCCTGGCAGCCAGCCAGAGTAACTCACAATGCTTTCTAGTTTTATTTATACAGCACCAAATCATAACAGAAGTTTTCTCATGGCACTTTACATGTAGTGCAGGTCTAGACTGTACTCTTTATGATATTACTTATAAACTCAACAATTTCCACCACGAACAAGCACTTGGCAACAGTGGCAAGGAAAAACTTCCTTGTAAGAGCAGAACTCAGCTCACAGTGGATATCAATAATATTTTCAGTGGACATCAAGCGGATCCCTTTCTAAGAGGACAACCTGTCTGCCAGCTTTCTAAACCAGTTTGCCAACCCAGTTTTCCTTACCTGGATTTCCCCCAGAGGTCTGCCAACCACCTTACGTGTCATCTTTAAAATAAAACACTTTTTTCAACCTGCCTAACTGTCTGAGTCTGCTTTTTGGTCCTGCCTTTGATTAATGACCACTTCACTTATTTGGAGATATATAAAAAACAGAACATGTATACATAGAAGGACACAACATTCATTTAAGATCTATTTTAAGTGTGTTTTTATACGATATATAATTTGCAATTAAAGCAGAAAAACAGCAGTATTACGATTCTCAGGTACACGTTTAAATCAATATGGGTGTAATATAGCTGTATCATATATCATGATGTAATATGTCTATCCATCTTATTAAACTAACGCCCATAATTTAAAAATACCACAAATTGTGTTAAGATGATCAATCAGATGAATGGATCAGCACATTTTTCTCACCCACCTGCAGCATTTTCTTCCACTAAATATTCTTTGGCTTTGAAGTATCTCTTGCTGGCAAAGTATGATTTCTTGTGATCTCCGCTTCCCTCTGTCCAGTGTACATGCGCGTCCCCTTTCAGCTTCACGAATAGCTTTTTCACCTTGGTTTCTTTAGTCAGAGTAAAAGTAACTGTGCCTACGACGGTGTCCCCTTCAGAAAACGTGTCCTCTTCGTTGAGAACTTCATAAGTCAGTTTGAAGTCCTTTATCGGAGACATTGCGGATGTGTCGATCTGAGGCGCTGGTTAGGATGATCATCCGGCTGAAGATGCGGCTCCGCCCGACAGTTGGTCACACGAAAAAAATCAAAACGTCATGTTGCCTAATGCAACAACGGGAAGTTATTAAGACATATGCTTGAGCAATCCACCTGTCATGACAGTAACATGTACACATACTGGCTACTCTGGTTTATAAAACGTAAGGTGACTTTAAGGGATCTTAAAGTGTCTAAACAATGCATTATTTAAAGTTTTAACTATAAGGCCATTTCAGTGGTGTACGTGAAATTTCAAATTATTTATAAAAATGAAAAAAAGTAATGGTTGTGTCTTCCAAGATGAACGAAATCATACAAATGACATCATCTGCTCAAGGCTGTGCCACCTTGTGGTTAGGAATGAATACATAAAACGGACTGGACTCGTTATATGTGTTGTGACTGTAACTGAAGATTCACAGAGAAAGTTTACATGGCAGTCTTTATTCATGTCCAGAACACTGGAAAATAAGTATAACAAATCAGATTTGCACCATACTGTGTAATGAAACAGACAAATAGTCTTTTGATGCTAAACTCAACAGAAATATAGAAAATATAGAAAATATAGAGTGTTTATTTGTTAGACCACTTGGTTGACTGTTTTATGTCTAAAAACAAAGAAAGATTTTGTTCTTGAGACAGTACAAGTTGTCCAGTTTCTTTCAGCTAGCTATCAAACAGCAGAACGAGGTATTGAGTGCAGGTATAAACTATAAACTCTAGAATATGACACTTAATCTGAACAAGGCACGTAAAATACACAGTGTATCCTGGTGACCGAGGTCAAAGGTTTCATAGTATAGATTTGTTCGCATGCAAAGTGTAAATAATGGACACAATGGCTTTCACATTTTACATTCACACCGCTAATAAAGTGTTATTTTATATATGCAGATTTACATTTTTAACTAACTGTTAGTGTAACCGCACACATTCAATTATTTTGCATCAGGTTCACCAGTAGGTGGGAAAAGGACCGAATATGATGGTGGAGCTTCGTCCGTTTGAGACAGGAAGTCTGTGTCCATCATCGGTGCAGAAGGCAGCAGGTTGTATGCAGGGGCAGGTGGGGGTATGTTAGGAGCAGTTGGTGGTACATAGGCAGGTGCGGAGGGAGGGGATGGATGGACCTCTGGGGCATATGGGGGAGGGTGAAATGCTGGGGCAGTAGGTGGAGGGTGAAGCACAGGAGACGACGATGATGATGAAAATGGAGTTCCATATGGAGAAGGCAGATGTGGCACTGGGTTATTGTAGCCCCCACTCACGTGTGCCGGTTGAGCAGGGTACGCAGGTGGTGGTGCTGAGTAACTTTGGGCTCCTGGGTATCCATAACCGCCTGCATGTGGGGATGCAGGATAAGGACCCATAGCTGCTGCTGGAGGAGGGAAGTTACTGTTGCTTGGGCCCCCAATAGCTCCTGCTGGATAGTGACCCATACCTACTGGAAGAGAAGGGAAGTCGCTGTTGCTTGGGGCCCCGACAGCACTATTTGGAGAGGGACCCATAGCGTGACCATGAAACTGGCTTGGAGCTAGGTGAGGAGGAATAATGGCCACAGGGAACTTGACCTCAGGATCAGAAGAAAAACTGATGTCCAGGTACACCTGAGTAAAAAGATGACTGCTTCGTTAGCACATAATGTTTTACTTCTATTTATGGGATATATATACGTTTTGTTACACCGTTACATACCTTTAAATAATACTCCAATGAGATAATGTCACAATTGTTGATTGTCTGAGTCTGACCCTGAGGAATCGTCATTTTGCATCTAACCTCCTGCCGTGTATTGGGTTGAATAGTGTTTTCGGACAGTTTGAGGATAACACATTTCTCATGTTTGGTATCGCCGACGGCACGGTACACCAAATCCCGGTTCAAACTGAATTTCGGTGTCATCTCTTTTGACGAGGCATTGTTGACTTTTGCAACAATCGTAATGGTTTCACCTATGAGGAGAAGAAATCAGATGTTTGATTCATTATCATTCATTCAAATTCAAATGCAGCATGGGAAAATGCAGTGCGCTTCAGAGTGTGTATTATAAAACGGCAGTTTATTATTGTGGCTCTAAGGCACAACTAGTGCAAATACACTTATTACTCCATGCATGTTACTAAGTACTACTGTATCTGAGCAAGTCTGGAAATAACACACAAACTATGATCAATCATTGCCTTTTCTTTTAATGACATGCGTGTGAGCTAACACCGCTGACACCCTCAAATCTGACCCAAATATCTATAAACTCATTTTCATTTATTGCTTATTCATGCTTTATGAAAGAAACACTGGCAACAGACTATTTTCATGACAGACATTACAACTTGTCAAGAGCAAAGGTGTTAGCCAGCATGCACAATACCAGGACACTGGAATGGAATGCAGCCTTTTATTAGTTACACATGTAACACATCGTGTGATGATGACTGTTTTCATGTAACTAATAAGTCGAATAAAACAATTTATAAACTAACATACCAATAACATTACTGCATGTTTCATTAAACTCCTACCATGTTACAAGAGGAATATTTGTTACCTGGTGCATAAGCCCTCCTGTCAACGGTGACATCCATGTGCACATCTCCTTTGGAGAAAAACCACATCTCTTTGTTGGTTGAACCAACTTGTTGCGTCTAGAGTGCAATAAAGAAGGAAAAAGTTACTTTGTATCCACTTCCATTATTAAGACAATACAGTGCACGATTTAGGTATTACAGATACAGAGCAGGTCAAGATCCTCAGGTCCTGAAGTGAGTGTTACTGTACTACTCTTAATCTTATTGCCTGTTGTACAGTACGTCATTGTGAGCACTCTTTGCTGGAATTAAATATAGGTTAAGTTTCTGTCAAGTAAAATTTAAAGATCTGTTTTCCAACATTTTACACACCATTAGATGTTGAAGGTTTGGAATGGCCTTGGAAACAAAATTGATCTCCTTGTCTACTTTACGGTCAAACTTCCAACTCCTGGACAGCTTGGCTTCCAGCTTGTAGACAATCTTCCCATGGGACCCCTTGAAGGATGAAGGCATGCTTCTGTAAAGGAGAACGAACAGATAAATGTAATCTGAGCTGAATTAACATTGGTTTATGAAATGGTCAACATTCTACAATTTAGTAGACTTTCAGTCTTACTATACTGACACTTGTGGTAAGCTGATTCTGAATGGATAGATATGTTGTCCTTGGGGAAGTACAGTATCTGAAAGGGAAAAGATTTTGGTGTTAATACTGACAGTAGTCTACTGACAATACTTTTATACAAGAACAATTTCATTACGTATTCTTATTTCCCATTTCCTACTTTGCACATTGTCTAATGTATGTTATCCCATGTTTATATTTTATATCTATATATTTTATATTTTATATCCATCCTATTGACATCCTGCGTGTGTGATCAGAGACAGTTATAGAAGAAAATATTGTTTTTGAATATCTTTGGTGTGATGCAGATCCGGGCAGGCAGTGCTTCTGTATAAACATGTTCAGCAAACCAGCCAAGAGGCAAAATTATTTTCCAAACAAGCCGTGTAAGTTGAGCTAGAGAAGGTAGAGGAGGTAGTAACTAGTTACATTTACTCCGGTGAGTACTTGAGTAACTTTTTGGATAAATTGTACTCTTAAGAGTTGTTTTGTTGCAAAATACTTCTTATTTTTACTTGAGTAATACTATTCTAAAGTAACAATACTCTTACTTGAGTAACGTTACTATTTTGGCTAGATCTAAGATGACTCACTTCTTGGTAGAAAATAAGAATACAGTATAAATGTAATTGTGTTCCCTTGACAGTTATTAATTTTGTGGTAGCTATGGTTTAAAGTACATGAATTTGCTGATTGCTGATTATTATTTTGATTGAATGATTGCATTAATGTTATATATTGGCCTATCACAGATAGATATGTATATTTCATTCATTTTTTTTTCATTTATGCAAGTCTAGTCCCCACACAAACATTAACATCACAGTTATTTAACTAGAGGATCATCAACAAAGAGTGAGACTTAGTTACTTTCTACTTAATACAACTGTTATTTTAGATTTCTAAAAGAAATCTAGAACTGATGATATTATTTTTTGTTTATCAGGAGAGCCTGTAGCCTTTGATTCCCTTAGTTCAACAAGGAAATGCTGACAAGGATGTAGTTTATATGTAATTTCTTTTTGTTTATTTGTTTATTATTTATTCATTTGCATAAATCATTTAACTGCTGTATTAGGCAGCAAGCATAGGCCATACCATTGTTCTTAACTGATTCATTTTGCACATCTGTGCTGTCATAGTTGATGATAAAACAAATGATAAAATAGCTACATCTTAATGCTGATGTTTATCGTTGTGTCACTTTCACTTCACTTCTTGCCATTAAATTAAATCAGTTATGTGGCTTGTTACCCTGTTACCTTGTCACTTCCATTCAGTTTTGGTGCTTTACAGAACTTTTGGTGTTCCGTGTTTGCCATTTGGCACTTAATTATATGGCTACTCACTCTGTAGATGCTCCAGGCTCATTCTACATCAACTCAAACAGAGTTTGGCAGCTTTAGATTTTATAGTATGTCATTTTAAAGATTTTAAATACGGTGCTGTGCTGTTGTGTTTAAGCATGCATGATTACAGAGACATCTCCACCTACCTTTGGCATTCTCTGGGATTAGAAACTGCTTCAGCTTGAAATATCTCTTGTGTGCAGTGTATGTGTGGTTGTGCTCGCCCCTCCTGACTGTCCAACGCACGTTAGCGTCTCCGTTAGCTTTCACAAAGAGGCTATCTATTTTGGTGTCCTTTGATAGGACCAGCGTTAGTTTTCCAGTTATAGTGTCCCCCTCCGAGAACGTCCCGTGCTCATTCAGGGAGTCATAAGTCATCGTTAAACTCTGAACTGAAGGCATGGTGGCAGAGGAGTGTCGCTTAAATGAATAAAGAAATATGGACAATCTACCTACAAACTTTCAAATGTCTTCGCTCACTCTTGTTTTCTCGTGCGGATACTGGGCTGTGGAGGAAAACCTCACCCTCCGGAAGTCTGCTCAAAGCTGCTGTTCTCATTTTCCCAATCTCTACTGCCATCATACGTGCAAAGAAGATACTGGAGCTCACAGGGAACAACACCACTAACGGTACAGGGCCCCCTGGAGGTCATGCACACGAGTAACCAAGCTGAGCACAGACTGCGAAAAACTGAAGTAAAAACTAAGAGACATTAATGAGGATCATAATTTGGGACATTGATCTTTAGGATAAAAAGTAAAATAGTCTGTAAGTAAGTAGTTTTGTTTGTTTTTGAGGCTAATCATTCAACCTGCAAACACAGAGACTGTCAAAAATGTGAAAACATTTACTGCAAATAATAAAATAATCCAGAGTAGTGCCTATAGATATAATTAGACACCGTGCAAGTCCTATTTTAGTGATATCCATCAACAGTAAGTGAGGATATAAGCCTGAATATGTTGATATATACTAGACAAATTGTGTTTAAATCATCAATTAAGTTACTGTCATTCTACTATTGTCAGTCTATGTCTACAGACTTGTTATTGGGCCATAGTTTCATTAAGCTGTAAAGAAAAATAATACTGCATCACTGAATTAAAATAAACAAACAAACAAACAAACAAAAACAGAATTACAACTTCTTGCTTTTATTCTGAAAGTTCCCGGAAGTCTTGTTTGAAACTAGAACAAAAGCGGCAAAAATGCATTTCTAAAACAAGAGTCGAGGAATTTATATCCGGTTTTCATATTGGTAAAACTGTGTTATGCATGCCTTATTGGCTAATATAAATTTAATGTCGTTTATTTTAATCTATTCACCAGTGGCAGCCACGGACAGGTCGCAACATCACAACTACTTTTCCAGTTTATTTTTATTTATTTTTTTATTAGTGTGTGTTCATCACTTATATCTCTGTTCATGGGTCATCGAGGATTATTTGATTGCGTTAATTAAAATGTCCCCATGTTGGACAGGAAACCGCCTAATGCGCATGTCAGAGGCCACGGTCGCGGCATTTTACGCGTCGGAGCATCCCTACAGACACCTCTTCACAAACTTACCTGCAGACATGTGTACGTCTTATTTAAGATGTTTTATTCTCTCTAATTCGACACTTTTTTCTTGCTTGTTTGGTAACATAACCAGCTAACGTTAGGCGCAAATTTCGTGAAAAAAAAAAAATGCTTTGTTGTGAACGCGAGTTGGTTAAATATCATGTCTAAAAAGATTGTAAATGGCACGCAATGCAATTATTTCGTCTATAAACTTCCCCGCAACATGTTCATTTGAAAATATTGCACTCAGTATGTAATGTCTCTAGCTTAAATAGCTAAACAATATAAACACGCAGTTGCAATGACCGCCATATTTGTATCAGGAAGCGCGCTGCGTCTCCCTCCATTCCCATATTGGTCGTCCAGTGCGCTTTATTACAGGCCTGTGTTTATGATGTTTATGACTTTGTTCAAAATGTTGGAAACAAATGACTCAAGTTAGTCTTAAAAGAGAAAAAGAGATCCACAGCAGGCATGTCATAGCAGGAAACGCAGGTGTATTAATTAGTGCTGCTTTGTGCATGCTGGTTCATGGTCTCTGCTGTTATTAAGTGCACCTGTGATCTGCCTGCTGTGACCAGTCCCTTCTGTTTTTAATTACAGTCATAGTGAAAATACATTTGAAGTTACGCATTATATACACAGATATGTTTACACTGTGTATTGTGCAGGGTTGCAGTGTAACAGTTTCTCATTCTGATCAACCAGTCTTACAGTTTGTACTGTAGATAAAATAAAAGCAGCAGAATAATGACTTCAGGCTTGATGTATAAGAAGATTGATAATTGAGAGAGATAATTTTCAGCCTTTTAGCTTGTCCTTCGTGTTAACTTTGTTAGCTTTAAAGAAGAATTACTTCTGATATATCAAATATTCGACATGTTTCTAACAGTAACATATTGTAAGATAACGTCTGAAATGTCCTGTTGCTTGTGATTGGCTTTTTTTTATTTTTATTGGTACACCCAAAAGAAACGCAAGAGTCTGAGCACAAGCTGGATGCAGCAATAAAAAAAAACAAACATGCAGTGTGATGATGGGCTCACGCTCAAGGTGAAATGGAAAAACTGGCAAGAGTCTGTAATATATGGAAAACACTTACTTATAGTGATACTGTGTACTAAAAGGCCTTTTTCACAGCAGACATTTGATTAGAAATTGTAGGATCAGTGCAGGTGTTGCCAGTGATACTAAAGTTTCATCCAGGTCAAACTGAATCACGGTGCTGCGTGTCGGTTCACTGAAAATGCTCTGCTGCAAGAAATGGAACGGAACCTTAATTAGTATTATTGTAAACACCTGTGTTGACCTTACTATTTCATATGAAAAAGGTCTGTTCTAGGTTTTTAGTATATATTATGTATATATTTAGTTTACAGCACAGAAGTGACAAAAGTGGGGCACAGCCGCTCACTAAAAGCTGAACAAAGGCAAACTGAAAATCCACTGGAGCCAGCTGGAGATTGTAGCAAAACATGAAATGGACGCTTGAATTTGTACATCATACATGCAATATTTGTATACCGAAATGTAATGTGACCATTCCTTTGAGTGGTTAATGCCCCTTTCACATCATATCCGTTAAATGGTAGAGATGGGAATAGTGTGCATCGACATATATATATTTATATCAGTTTTCAAGCACTTCTGTGTAAGTCCGTCTGTGTTGCGACTTGAAAAGCTATTTACAAGTCAGAAACACACAATTCCAATAACGCAAAGCTTTTGAGCTCTGAAGTGACCTCATTACTTTCAAGCACACTGGAGACTGTCATTGTGAGACTCCACCACAAACTTGATCTTCTGTTCACTGTCTGTGGTTAAATTTTTAAATGCAATTTGATAATATTGAAACCAACATCACAATCTTGTGCACATTAGATAACTCAAAATGTGCCTTAGTTTGGATAATAACCTGGTCTCAATCAGTTGGTGTGCTGTCAACAGAAAGTGCTATGGAGACGGTTACCTTGCCAATGAGGGGAGGAGGGGGTGGGGGAGTGAAAATCAGGGCCACAAGACAACCAAATGCGACCAGTGTGAGAAAACAAAGGGACCAACAACAGAAGTATGAAGGGAGAAAACGAAGCATGTCCTTTTTCATTGGCACAGGTTAGTTTCTGGTATCTGTGCCTGCATAGTGTTTCTACCTTTTTTTTGTCTTTAGTGTTGTTTGGTTTAGGCATGCAGAGATACAAACCAAAGACTCTGGTCTTTACGATCCCCATTTAGGCTTTTATTTGATGGTAATATATTTGTAATTGCGGCAAGTAAGATTCCAAGTCTACACCTCATTTTTTTAGCGGACAAACAGAAATAACTTTTGACCAGAAAATATGTTATGGTGCTATAAAGATGTGAAAGTTTTGTTGCCTGAAGTGATTATAAATGCTTGACAAGTTTTCTTTTCTATTAAAAGTTCAACTTCAGACAGAAAGCCTTTTATACCTTATAGGTTTCAAGTCCAGGAGTGCTCTTTGTCATTGAATAGCCAGATGTCTTTTGAATAATTTCCCTTAGGTGTTGTTACCAGCTTTGGTTTATGTAATTCGGTCTAATGTATCTGTTGGCGCCACTGACATTATATGTCATGAATCCAACAGTCAGTTTTTCCAAATAATTTAAAATAGCCATTCAAAGAATGAGACCTGGTCTGACCAAAACAGTCAGAAGATGCCTAACTGGAATAAACATGACAAAAAACAAACCTCAAGCTGAGTTCTGCAGAGACATGCAGACATGTCATGTGAATAATGTGTAACAAAATGCTTTTGTAAAATCAGCAAGTGTGTGATGAACTGGCTGTTACTTATGGGCCTTTGATTTATCTTCATCAAGTCTTTAAAGTCTTCCTCGTATGTATAAGAGAGACAGAATGCCTGTCAAAGTCCAAAGCTCTTCAATTCTGCCGTGGATGACATACATTGTACAACTTTTATTTTTTGATGCACAGAAACTGCTCTTTTGTTCTGTTTCTTTTTCGAAAGAGACGTCTAATTGTGCTTATTTTAAAAATAATCTAGTACGCCTCTCTCTAATTAGTGGATGTATGCAGGTAGAAAATCATAGCAACAGCCTAACTGCCAATCAGTTGTGAGCTGGAAACATATGAGTAAGTGTGGCAGAAATATGAAAGTAATTAAAAGTAAGAGAAGTGAGCAAATCAAATCCTGCTTAGGGCCCTCATTAAGCTAAGGACAGCCCTGCGTGCTTTGAAACTCATCTGCATAAAACAGAGATGAAACTGGCTGTTAGGCAGCGCCTGATAACATTTGTCCATTATGGGCTGTGGAGGGCCATCTGTAGCATAACAGCAGATGCGGCTTCATATAACACATAGACCTCATTAGTGCAGTGCTGCTTGTTTTTTTTTTGAAGTTCTCTTTGAAATTCATCAACAAATAACCACTATTGAACAGCCAATATACATTTGAAAATGTTGTGTTGAGCTGCACACTAGGTAAAAGTAAGCATTTATAAAAGACTTGTTCTTTTGTAATTGATCTATTAATGGAAAAGACTTAAATCACAGCCCTCAGTAGAAGCTCATTAATCTATGCCGTGTATGTGCTCCTAGCTGGATAGGTTGTATCCCTGCATTGGGGAAAAGGGTGCCTTGGTCAAGTCCAGTCTTTATTAAGATTAATGAACAGCTTGACATTTTTAGTCCTCTGTCTGAATCGATAATTTTAATACTCATGAGGGCCAATGGGGATCTAAGCTTGCAGAACACACATTGTGGCCACAGGGCGCATGTTAAATGTCCAAGTGGTAATCAATGCAAAGAAATTAGCTATTGATCTCTTATAGTTTTGTAATAGGTTATCTATTGGTTTGCTCTTTCGGAAAATTCCAATATCAGTCGGATGGAATTGTGCTGGGTAATATTGCTGTGGGGTGTGTGTATATCTGTGTATGCATGCACATACGCCCAGCTTCCGCGTGTGTTGTGTCACATTCTAATTAGCACAGAGGGCAGATTGTAAATAAACACGTTGAGGAGAATATTGGTGATCTGCATCAGATCCACAGTTCATTACAAATAGTTTGGATTAGTTTTATGCAAGCTTAACGCTGACTGGAAGATCAGTGTTTGTAAACAGCTGTTTTAAATTAAAACAGTGTTTTCATCGTAAATATATGTGGGACCACATCTTTCATATACAAATAGGGACAAATTATAACTCTGTATCACTTTGAACATCTAAAAATATCTTGAATGTTTATTGGTGTGTGTGATGAAATGCCACTGCTATATAAGTACTAGTTTGGGTCAAGAACTCTAGTTGATGTCACACATATTCACAGTTATTTATGAATTAAATGAGGTTGAAGTTGAAAAAAAGTACTAAGCAAGCTTTGTTTACTCTTCCCGTGTCTGTAACACACATCTCTCTTCTCTGTCTGTGTTCCCAGGACGTACAGTGTGAACTGGATATGAATCTGCTTTGCTGGGGCAGCGGGGAGCTTGGCCAGACCGGACATGGCAGACCAGGAGACATCGGTCCAGAGGAGGCCCATCTGACAGAGTTCACAATGGTTCAGCTGGGCAGGGTGAAACTGCTGGCGTGTGGATCCAGTCACTCTATTGTGATTACAGGTACGGGTCTCAGGTCCCTTGTGTACTGCACTAGTTTTGTATGAGTCGATAAATTAGCGTTTAATTGTGTATGGTTTTTAGGTCATTAGGTCTGGTGCGAGTTTTTTGAGGGGAATGCATGTATTGTGTCGTTTATAATACACATTGTTTAGCAGATGAACTCATCCAATAATTTTTGCTTCTTATGATTTTATTCAAAAATGACTCACCATCATTGTTTGTCATGTTGAAGTCTATAGTGCATTTCCAAACAGAGTTTTGTTATGGTTTGGTAAACGTATTGCAGTGTCTGCTTGGTCTTTGGAAGTTACAGAGACAAGCTAGAATAACCAGTCTGATATACTGTTATACTTTGCTGAAAGCTTCGGTTATCCAGTGAGGATTTAGAGTGTTTACAGAACTATTAGGGAGATGCTTGATCAAAGAATGTGTAAGCAACCCAGCCCATGGAATCCATTAGCAACCACCATACATACTGCCTGACATTTGGTGTCCAAACTAGCTTCTAGTACAATGAGTGCATATACACGACCCTGATTATTTGGTGGTGCAATAAAGATACATTCTGTATCATATTCAAACACACATAATGTCACATGTATGTAGGGTTTGCACATGGCATGAACTGTCTTCCTCCCTGCCCATGAGGTAATACTGCCTACTTATTTGCCAATTTGATAGAAACCCTGATGACAGGAAGGGAGGAGGCTCCTTTAGTACATTAGCTGGCAGTAGTCATAAATCAGTAGCCTAGATAAGTCTTATAGATCACCCCAACACAGGGATCCTATACCTCTACTATCATTACAGGAAAAAAGGTGACATTTTTGATTGATTAAAATGGTGCAGGCTAGCTTAGGCTAAATCATGTTAAGTGATGTGACATTGCAGTTTCACATATCATATTTCTGTCAAGACAATGATGGTGAGAGGCATTGTCAAGGCATGATATCTGACAACAGGAGACATCTGGGGGGACCGGAGGAGATTTATGGGAAGGTTTTAGTGGTCTGAGGGAGATGAGAGAGAGTAAAAAGTGGTCCTTTTTTGTGCATTGTCACTTCCCGAGTGACTGTAAATTTTACCCCAGCGCTGTTGGGAATTGGAGACATTTACACATCCTGACAAATTGCCTGCTGTAAAAGTATTTACTGGTCTTGTCGTCCCTTTATTCTTGACCAGCTCACAAACATATACCCCCATCACAGACACAGAAATATTTACCCACAGCAAATTTATGTGACACGCGTTTATGTGCCGTACCTGAGCTCTAGCCCAGGATATGTCATAATGGTGTCATGCTGAGGGTACTGGTCTCCTGTTAATGTTTTAATAGTGGAGGTCTTGAGTAGGTCATAATGGTTTTATGTCTGCCACAGTGTCTCAGATCTCTGGCCATTTGGCTCAGCCAGCTCAAGGAAAGGCTTGTTTATGGAAAAATGGCTTGCAGGAGAATTTCATAAAGTGCACACGATAGACACACAGTGACACAACATCTACAGACTAAACCATTAACTCATAGAAGGTTTTCACCCGAGCAACTATTACCAACAATTAATAATTAACCGTGAATGAGACTGGCCTGTCATGGCAAACACTCACTGTGTGTGAATAGAATATGTTGGGGTGGGTTTTGTATTTATGTTGCACATTGCAATGACAATGAATAATTGTTTATTCATTACACAATTTGAAATTCTAATAATTTGGCTACTATGGAACTTTTATGATCAAATTAATTACTATTTATAATTTGCCATTTACTTTATAGTACTTGGATATTGTCCTCAGGTGAGGGTGGGATGATTTCCTTTGCGTAAACGTCCCCTCTATTCACTTGACTTTTCTTACTCCACGTTTTTGAACAGCATTATGAATTGTTGCCACTGGGTGGCACTATGAGACTGCCAATAAGAAAGTGTAGCAGAGGAGAGTAGGTGGGGGTAGGTGGGAGAAGGGAGGCCCACACTTACCTCACACTCAGACAGAGCTATAATTTACTAATAGTGTGGGAGCCGCCATTGCTGTTATCTTTTAATAGATTTGTATGGGGGAAAGCAGGTGCCTGTTGTTAATGTGTCCAATTGCCCAAGTTGCCTACAGAATTTAGGGCATCCATCACTGTCGTCGGCGGTGACACCCTGTCGTTCTACTTCACGCGGCGGGCCGGCCGGGCTGGGCTGGTAACAGATGAGGCTTCTCTCTCCTCCAGACGCCCACAGTCACACAGAGACGACCGCCATACGTGCTTGCGCATGCACACACACACACACACACACACACACACACACACACACACGAACACACGAACACACTCACAGCTATACCACATTCTTAGAGGGCAAACTAAACTTGCATCCATTACATTACAACAGGAAATGCATATATATAGTATATATAGTATGTACATTGGAAGATATCATTGGAGGAAAATAAAGAGGCATTTACCTGGAAAAATTGGTATCCGAAAATGAAGTGGAATAAGTTGTGTTGGGAGAGAGAGAAGAATTCCATAAAAAAAAATAATCTCTGTAAACTTTGCCCCCCCTTGCTTTGAATTCTTGAACTTCCAGCTGCACCCTTGAGCTTAGCCAGGGGCACCACGTTGCTTGCAAGTTTGCCCTCCGCCCTGGAAAACACCCCGTGCAGCTGTGTTTCTTTAGACCCGGGCTGAGAGTTGGAGGGTATACAGAGGTGCCTGCTAATACCTTGTTAGGGCTGTTTCAGTTGCTGGGTCTCAGTGAGGTCAGTGTCAGTACTGCTTTAGTTCAAGGCCCTTGATCTGCTGGATGTTGGACGAAGCCAAGGGCTCATGTGCTGGCCGTTTGTGACCTACCCTAATTTTCTACAGAAGGCCTCACTCTGGTGAGTCCCATGGACTGTATTAGAAGTCAGATGTCTTTGGTCAGAAATGGTTACTTTGATTTAGGTTTTGGGATGTTGTAAGCAAAGAAATTTTAATATAAAACAAAAGCTTTTATTTGTTAGATTGTTGTGACAGGAGATGTTTGACAGAAAGCCGGTATACTATTCAAAAAAGGACTGGCTGATGTTGGGGGGTGAGGTTATTCCTTTTTTTTTATTCCCCCCTCCTAGTTTTTTCTTCACCTCTCTTTCCATATGAGTTATGAACCTTGGTTAGGCCTTGGTGTCAGGTGTTAAACAGCATATGAGGGCTATGACCCAGCTTCCTAACCCTCTCTTCCTCCCTGACATCTTTCTTAACATAAAACAGAGCCCTCACTGTAATTGTAACCATCATGTTACTTTTGCAGAGTTTTCCAGTGTTCCCCTCTGCACGCTGTTTGTAAGCATTTATGAGTTAAGCATTCCTCAGATGCTCCCCTCATTCCTCCGCTGTGAACACACAGTTCCTTCCTCAACCTGAGAGAACTTAAAAAATAAATTGTAGGTCTGTAATGACATCATGCACCTGTTAGTAATAAAGAACCCAGTCTGGAATTTTTAAAGTGCATAATATTATACCACTTGTCAGTAAAAGCAAGTATTGATACATCGTCTATTCTTCGACTCATCATAAAAATCCTTCTGCAAACACTGAGAGACACATAGCTCTGTCTATTCAGTTTTATGATGTCCATTAAAATAGAGTACAGCAGACATAGTTTGCTCTGAATTACTTGGTCCTGAAATCCAATACCTTTTCAGAAAAAAAATACAATCCTCTAAAATAACAGGAATGGACAATTGACCTGCCATCTACCCGATCCTTATTGGCATTCAGGGCACAGTTGCATCTTTGTAGAATCAAAGGGATAGAAAGATACAGGCAGAGAGAGGCAGATGGAGACAGACAGACAGACACAGGCAGTCACAATTGGAGAAAAAAAATCCTCAAGGTGCACACATGACTCTCCCTTCAAATAACCAGTCATGGCCAGGTTCTGCCTTGAGGATGGGGTTCATGCAGACTGGAGTGGGTACTTCTGTAAATGTATAATTCACTTGGACTGTCAGGAAACTGTTGTTAATGTGGAGGCCTATTTTCTCATTTTCTCTTTCTCCCTGTCTTTCTTCTATGCCTGTAGGCAAATACACCTTTACCTATGTATTTTATTGTCTTGTTTAATGTTTGTCAAACAGTGCAATACTCAGAATAATTCGAGGAAAGTATTGGCCATCCCCCTGCATGACAACTCCAATCTGTCTTCTTTGGACCCAGCACTGAGGGGAGCTTTGGTAATAATTTGCCGTTTAGCTGTGTTGATGTTTTTCTACGATTTCCCAGTTGAGGAAGGTGAATGGGTGGAAAAAGGGGAAAAATAACCCCTGTCCTTGCTTCTTGCCCTCTCTCTCACTCACTGTTCTCCCTCTTTCTTTCTGTCTCGCTCTCTCCCTTGATCTCTGCTAATGTGGTTGAACAGGTTGAGCGTTTAGTTTTGCACTCAGTTGTTTTTTAAGGTTAATCGTAGCACAGAAGTGTTTATGTTGCTGTAATATGGGCTTAACTCTCTCAGCGAAGCATGGAGGACTTGAAATATGTAGTTCGCCATCCTCTTCTTCCACACCCCCCACCCCCCCCCAAAAAACTGACAAACGTTATGTAGAACAAAAGATGGGGGGAAAGTCTTGCCAATTAGCAGCTAATGAGACAAGCTTGTGAGGATATCCAAATCCTCAACGTGTTAACGTTTACGACCCCCTCCCCCCCCCAATCTCTCAACTCCTTCAACCTGCGCCTCCCCCATCTGCCCTTGCACCCAGCCTCTTGTAAGGCGGTGAGGGCACCTCTGAGGCCCTCTGTGTGATTATTCACACATGGCCGTGGCCCTGGTCCTTTGAGCAGTGAATAAGAGGAAGAAAGAAATTCCTTACGTATGGCTAATGTAAAAATGCTCAACTGACACATGGCCAAGGCTCTCTTCTTTTTTTTTTTTTATTTCATGCGCACACACACACACCTACACACCAACTCCCCATCCTCTATAGATAGATAGATTGATCCAATGAGGCACTCTGTCCCTCGCCATCCGTTCCCAATTTTCCTTAATATAGTAAAGCCAGGAATTGGGTGGGTAGGTTGTGGTTGGGCGGCTGGTAAGGGAAACACATTTGATAAGTGAAAAATAATATGCCAAGAGAGAAACCAGTCATCCCAGTTGCCTTTGACATGCACAGAGATGTCTGTGTTGTAAGTGAAAATAAAATCTGCTTTTGTAATAGAGATCTTTGGACAGCCTTGAATGATTCGCCACTACTCCTTTCCGGCCTCATTTTCTCCAGAGCGTGTATTGGGAGTGTGTTTGGAATCTCAGTGGGGAAAATCAAATGTGAGTTGGCCTGGAAGTGTTGCAGTAAACAGTGAGAGAAAGCAAACACAGGCCAGATCAGGGAATATCATGCAGAGTAATGTTTGGACTAAAAAGAAGAATTGTGTAATGGAACAGCACAAATTCCTCTCTAAAGGGACTTCTAATTGATTCTGTGCTTCATTACTAGTTTTCTCAGGGAGAAATGGACAGCTCGCTGTATTATGAAAACAGAGCAATAGACATTTAAGTGGATGCCATGGTGATTATTGCGATACAGTTCTCACAGCATTTGGCAGCAGATGATTGCTTTATAGCTTTAGCTTTTTCTTAAATTGTATTATTTTTCTATGAAGGTAGCAGGGAGTAGCAGTTTGAATGCAACCTTAACCCTGACTGAAACAATTAAATGAAAAGCTGAGAATTGAAAGAGAGAGGTTTGGGAGCACAATATAAAGCGGGGCTCCACTTGATATGTTATTTGTCGGGGGCAGTACATTTGTGCATGTTAACTAACTGTGCCACTGGACTTGGCCTGCTCGTAATAGGGTTCCAGCGCAAACATTTTCTCTCAGGGATTTCTATTATTAATTCTGTCTGAACACATCCACAAATGAATAATGAAATAAATAATAAAAACGTTATTACTTTTGGCAGCTGGGTCATTTCTCGTTTCCTGCTTTTTCCTCTGCTTGTTTCCTACTAATTAACTTTCCAAGGAGTTGTCCTCCTTTTCACAAAATGAATTTCATCAGTACGGTAGGCCACTGAAAGTGTGTGTACACAGCCTCACGAAAAGACAACAACCACAACAATACACAAGTCCTCCACTGGTTGCGTCATTTAAAGGAAATGATTTTTTTTTCTTTTGCCCACAGCTGACATGCAGTTCAGCTGTTTTGTCACAACAGGTGGATTCAAATATAACGCTGGTAAAGTTTTTTAACTAGACTTTTGGCCTGTGGCAAAATAACGTGTACGTAACATTCACATTACTGACAACTGAACCCCAGGATAAAGTAGTCATAGGCTTGCTTCTTACAATAAAATATAAAACAGGAAGCGCTTCCAGTGATATCTTATTTGGCAAATCAAGGTTCCTCCCTTCCTTCCCCGGCTCCGCCACCACTCATCTCCCCCCTTTCAGATGCTTGCCCTATGCCCCGCACCATGCTGTTAAAGGCTTGTGTGCTGGGACAGAGGCTTGGCGATAAGTAGCCCTCATTTAATATGGATCTTAAAGAGAGCAGTAAACCTAGAGCCTCAGTAGAAGTCCCCCCATCCCTCTGGCATTACTATATAGATGACCCTTCTCTCTCTCTCTCTCTCTGCTCATTAGAGTCATTGCAAACTCTTTCAAACTGCTCCTTCCTTCTCTCTGCGTTTTACTGTTAATTAGTTTGGTTTGTAAGGTTAGACATGCGGACGGAGCAACTTTGGGAGTGTTTGGCTGCCATCTGTGTGCATACGGCTCTAACTATGTACAGATGGTGTGTGCTTACAGACAGGTTGCTTCTTGTGGGGAAAAAAGCGCAAGAGACGGTTTTGGTTATTTTAACAAGATTTATGACTATTCTCACAGGTAACTGTTTGAGCTGTAATGATGATTGTTAGTCAGCTGCCAAAAAGTGATAATTTAAGGCAAGTGTGAGAATGGGAAGAGAACTTATATTTCTTCATTTCCGCATCCTCAGATGATGAATCCTTAAGAAAATTTAGCAAATTCCTGGGAAAGTTGCTCTGTTAAAAATTTTTTTTTTAAGTGTGAAACATATTGAACCAATTGTGTTGCGGGTACTTCAGAAAAGCTCTCATAATTTGGCCAAGTTAAAATACCATTAGCCACTCAGTGAACCAGTGAACCAGGTAAGTAGAGAAAAAGGCAGAGATTGCCAAATAATTGCCTGACAAGGTCACAAAATTAGCAAACATAATCAAATAAGGAGCTGACTGAATTATTTATGGTTTTGGGTCCCAGCACAGAAATGTCATATATATATATATATATATATATATATATATATATAAATTTTACTTTCAGTACAAATAACAAAAAGCACATTGCATACTCGTTGCTTTAGAATTATACCACCGGTGCCAGCTTGCACTAAAACATGGCTCTTAATATAGCATACTTATTTCTTCTCTCTTTTTTTTTTTGAGTTCTTGGCCTGCCTGCAAGGTGCCTCTTGCTGGTGGGAAACCTACCCTTGTCAGTCGCAGTTCAGTGGCTAATGCTTTCTACTGGGCATTGTGAATGACCCTCCCACAATTAAAAAAGGGTTAGCAAAATTATTGTTGGCCTCCTGCCATGTACTTTATGTGACTTAGCACTGGTCAGAGACAGATTGTGGACCCAGAGTCCCCAAAACGTGACTTTTTCTATCAACCTAGCTCTCTGAAATTGCCCGGTGTAATTAGCAAATTGAAGGAAACCAAGGGAGGAGGAAGTCTTGCTGTAAATGCAAAGTTTAACTTGAACACAATGAACACCTTTATTGTTCATCATGTTGGATCCGTTTCTAGTTTTTTTTAGACTCGTGTCGTCTACATTTTTACATTTTCTTTAACTGGTTAAACCTGTAGTTGTGTAGTTTGTTTAACATGTTTTCACAGTTTTATAAAATGAAAGCAATACTTTAAATTTGATTTATCATAACCAATACTTTTAGGCAGCTACAACTACATATATACTAAACTATAGTTCAGTAAATATACATGAGAGGGGACATACAGTGTTATTCAAAGTGATTTGGCGATGAAAGTGAGAAGATGACATGTAAGTAGACATGAGAAAAAGATGAACATTTTCACAGTAACGTCACAGTTTTTGTCAAACACCATCAAATAAAGGTTTATTAACGATTATAATTTGCTGTGCTGACACCTTTTTTCATGATGAAATGGAGTGTTGAGGCTGGGCTGAGAGGTATTGCAGTGCAGTGTCAGCGCTTATGGAGTCAGTTAGAAGAGAATCTGTCATTTCATTAGATTTGCAACACATTATTCATTATCATGTATTGACGCATGTAACTTGGTGAGACAGGTCACAAATAATATATATAGACATTCTGCTACTCAGTGCTTTTCATGCACAATTGTTCAAAATACTGGAAAATTAGAAAGGTGTGACATTTAAGATTAGAAGATGCAGTGCATCTCTACAGATTGTTCTTTTTTCTCCATTGAAATCATAAATACAAACCTTTCATCAGGGGATGTCATAACGCTGCTTACTAATGACTACAAATGAGCTACAGCAATTTAAATGTATAAAAAAAAACTCATTTGCTACAGCTATACAACATTGTTCAATGGAAACCTCCTTCTTTTGTCTTTCCTCTATAAAACCTCAAACCCGCCGCATGAGTGAAGAGGATCCTCTACAAACGTCTGAGAAAGCAGCCAAAAATACAAGAGAAAAAAAGATTGCTTTGTTCATTTCTTTCCCCCCCTCTTTTTCTCTTTCCCACTCTCCCCAAGGTTCTATTAGGAAATAGATCCCAGGTGTTCGATAAGCCTGTAGTGGACATGACAGCAGTGCAATCAAGTGTATAAATTTAATTGCAGGCTCATTTTGTGCCGTTTATTAGCCGTTTAGGGGCACATCGCTCCACTTGAACCCTGTTATTGCCAGACAGAACAGCTGTTTGGTTCCTTTTTAACTGTTTGTCTCATTGCACAGTTTTTAAAAAGTACATACTTAAATGCCAAATGCTGCTTATGAGAAATAAAATCATATTTCAACATGCATATATTTAATCTTAATTTTTTTAAAAACATTTTTTTAACATTTCTACATTTAATGAAGAAAAACATTACATTTAATTGGACGTCAGAAAAAAAATCAGTAGCTCACAAATATATTTAATTTGATGCATTTTGTTGACATTGTAAACCTAAATTGCAAATACTAAAACAACACTAATTTGTATAAATATGTAATGTATATGAAAACAATCTAGAAATACAATATGCATTATTTTCAATTAAAAAAGTTACGTGTGCACCATGCTGTGTTTTGAAGACACAGTTGAGCACACACACACTTACACACACACACACACACACACACACAAAATATAAGGGAGCGAGTCTCTTTGCACAGCCCGTGTGCCTCTTGCTGAACTGGGTTAGTCTGTCCTCCATCTTTGTTGCCGGACGGTGCCACACACCGAGAGGCCTGCAGATGTACTAGCTT
The DNA here is from genome assembly GCA_028641955.1 of Protonibea diacanthus. Lineage (NCBI taxonomy): Eukaryota > Metazoa > Chordata > Actinopteri > Sciaenidae > Protonibea > Protonibea diacanthus. The sequence continues at coordinate 21,105,805 of CM053985.1, forward strand.
CGGTTGAAACCTTCTTCTGGTGCGACACCCCATTAATAAAAAGCCTAGAGAAAGCTGTGTTAATTGTTACCATGCATTCGGCCCAGGCATTCCTATAAATCACCCGACTAATTGCAACAAATTGTGGGCTGACATTAAGCTATGATTCCGAACCGGCAAATATTCATCAACATTGCAACTAGCCCCATAAAACACAGAGCCGGCCGTTTCCCAGGCCAAACATATATCTACCATCTAACTCCCCCATTATTTATGGATCTTACTTGTCCTCAGTGTTTAAGTGCTGCATGGTGAGTGAATGAGACGCCATCTTGTTTATTTATTATATCCCTGGATAAAGCCCAAGTAGTAGCCGTCGTATGACCAGTCACAGACCTTGTTTTCCGTGTTACCCTTGGAGCCTGGTGTGTTGCGCTCACTGCCCTATATCGATTAGTGTGTTGGCTGTCATAACAGAATTACCTTGAAGCGTTTCTGTAAATGCAGTGCTGCTTAGTTAGATTGCAAAGAATGGGGCAGTAAAAATGTGCTTTATCAGTATATATCTGACAGTTTCACAGTCTTTAGAAATAATTAGTCTGAAATTAACTGCCTAAAATGTACAAAGTACACACTATTTCTACTTAGGATCACTGGATTTTTCACCGTTATTTACCAAATGCTCATTACTTCAGTAGGTACTTGATTCGTCGCCAAGCAGTCATATGTTGGAGCATTTAACCTCCCATGCAATGTTTATTTCATGCAGACAAAAGGCTAGTTAAATCTCTTTCTCTACGGTCTGACAGGCACCATAACTGTCACTGCAGATGATCTATTTCACAGCCCAATGCATTACTACCACTAATGTTTCACTATCCTGCCAATTCACCCTGGTACTGTTCAAAACAGCTACAGTATGTGTCAAAACAGTGCTTAATAGGCTGTACCCCAGGTGTGCATCAGCAGCTAAAGATGTTGGAGCCAAAGGTCAGGATCTGATTTGTTATGTGGGAGTTCACAGGGAATTTTGATGTGCGCTGATCAATTCCACACCCCAACATGCACATAAATCAATTCTACATCTGGAAAGGAGGTATACATGGGTGCACACGGTGTATGAGTGCACGTGTAGACATGCACACACATGCACAAATAGACTTGTGCAATTAATCATAAATCTCTGAGCATTATGTGAGCATGTTTATATCCCCTCCTTTTTTTTCATACCCTTTTCCTCCTAGTCTGTCCCTCTGTTTTAAATTGCCGAGATCCTAGCTGGCTTGATAGACCACAATAGCTGGTACTACCGTGGGGAGTGGGGGCGATGGGCTGAAGAAGAGAGAGGAAAAAAAAAATCCTTCCTTTTTGACACTGTTAAACATTGACGGGCTTATTACCGTGTTCTCTGATTCAGCTGGATGTGTTCAAGGATCTTCTCGGCGGTGAAAAAGGTCAGCTGCTCTTAGTTGTGCTCAGCTAGAATACTAATACTGTCCTTATTCAAATGATCTGCTCCAGCGCTTATTAAATTGATGGCCCAGGCGCTCTAATTTAATAGTGTTGCAGTCCAGGAGAGAGACACAGCTGCAGTCACAGGTGAATTAGGTGCTTCTGAGGCAAAGTTCAAGCAGGAGCCCCCTTTTGCTTTTGGGATGCATTTTTCCCAGCAAATTAGCAGTCAGTGGCAGTACGCAATTAATTAGCGCAAACCAGGAAAAGCTTGTCATTTAATAAGGTGCTTTTTTCCACTCACACCTCTCCCACACACAGAAATATCTCTCCCTATCTTACCATATCTCATTCCCTCCCTTAATCCCTCCCTCCCTTTTTGTCTCCCTCTCTGTCTTTTACTCCCTCCTCTCTTCCACTCCACTTTACATAAACAGAGGGAATTGATCCATTAAGTGGCGCGCTATTAATACCATTTAATGTATGTCTGGCTAAATGAACGCCGTGGGTTGGATATTTTCTGTGGCGTCAGAGTTTGAGAGCTCCCTCTGGGTTGGCTGAAGAGCGTAAACGTGTGCCACTTGCTGATGATTTCATCCAATCAATAACTGTGATTGGAGGATAGATTTAACAGAAGTGGAAAGGCAGACGTAGACACACAAGACATCTTCAGGTGCCTGTGTGTGTGTCTGTGTGTGTGCGCTTGTGTATATTTGGTGCATTAGTTTGTGTGCACATGAAACCCATAAAGCGGCACTTTTTCAGTGTTTAATTGGACTTTAAGATGTAATAAACTGTATAGGTTGTGTTGTAGAATCAAAGCGGTTTGCCACCTCAGCTAACCAATTACAAAAACTGGACATTATTATCTTTAACCAAAGATACAGTTGATTAGTGCTGAGAAGAGTTTTGTCTCGGTAAAACTCTGACCTTGAGGAGAGTTTGTTTTAAATTCTTACCTTAGATCATTTTCCGAGGTCATCTCAGCTCCTCACTGTTACTTGTAAAGAGCTGAAGTTGTACTGTTAACACTTACATCGCACATTGTGGCAGTATCATTTTTTAATGAGGTAGGCTGTAAGTAAAAGCCTAAACACGCAACATTTTATAAACTTAAAATTGCCTACAGAGCCTCATTTACACTAAAAAAATGCTAATTATTGGGAATATGGAAATGTAACACTAGCTGAGTATATTTACACGGTTTATGAAATACATTTAGTTTTATTAAATTATTTATTATCTACTTATTTCTTTAGAAGACCTTTAATATCAGTTGTCTTAAAATTTAGCTGCACAGTCATTGTACTCACTGCCATTGTTTATATGTATGTGAGACTGAGAGAGACGATGTTCATGTGCATGTTTTCATTGATCAGACAGGAAAACAGGAAGAATTTAAACAAAACTGAAATAATTCCATTTCACCTGCATAATCTGCCTCTACTGTAAGTTAACCGTCAGTAACGTTCCTTCAGAATTTCCACCTACTGTTTTTGAATGTTAAATATTTAATAAAAATGTTATATACAGATATCAGGCCTTTTGAGACGGCTGCAACAGCGCAGTGAAATGTCGAGAGAGTTACAAATATAGAAGAGGTTAATTGAAAATAAAATGTTCCAATTTAAATGTTGATTTGCAGCATGAATTCATAGGAGGCAGCGCGGTGATTTTACTTATCAAGCCAGCCCAAACATATGAGGACTTATTGCAGGACTATGCCACAAGGATAAAAAATGACATGAAGAATATGTGAAGAAATACATGTTTGTGTTTCTGCATGTATTTAGTCTGCGTGTAAGTGTGTGTGTGTGTGTGTGTGTGTGTGTGTGTGTGTGTGTGTGTGTACATCTCAGCTCAGTATTGCTGCAACATACATAAATTCTTAGTCCTCTAGTAGACAGGATTTATTTGACTATTTCCACTGAGGCAATTTGACAAATCCAGTCAATTAAATGAACTAATTTATTACTGTCACAGACAAATGCAGTCATCTCTGAAGAGTCAAAGAAGCAACAGCATCTTAGTAGTAAAAAAATATATCTATGAGATGCCAGTGAATTATTAGATAAAGAATACACATACCTGTGTCATCTGGGATTTTTAATGTTTGCTTAAAAGCCATGTGATTTGTCAAGACTGCAGTAAAGAAATGGCAAAGAGTTGGGAACCAGACAAGCATACAGTGTGTGTTTTATATAGCAAATGCTATATCTCGTAAACACACAAACACGCACACACTCATGCACACACACACACGGTCAGACCTCTGTACTATTGTCCTATTTACAGGCTGAAGGCTGAATGCTGAACATGGAGTACAGTAGGCCATAAATAAGAGTGGTTGGGCTCTATCAGTGCTGACAGAGGTCTCTTTCCCCCTATACACACACACACACACAACCAGACACACACACAGCCTGGCCCGGTGCCTGCTTGTTTCCCCCCCTCAACTAATAGACTCTGGTGAAACCAGTCAGCATTGTTGTTCTCAGATTGATGTGACCTTGATGCCGTTTAGTGCAGTGATTTGTTTATTGGCACTTATTTTGATGCATGTGGAAGTGAGCCTTAAAAGCCCTACCACAGACACGGGGAGAGAGAGGGAGAGTGAGGAAGATAAAGATGGGAAAAACAGAGCTAGAAAGATGGAAGGGGAGAAAAAGTGAGGGAGATGGAGTAGAAGAGATATACTCCCGGGGCAGATTACATAATACATCATTCACAAAGCATTGTTGCCAATATGTCTTTTATACTCCTTAAATTGCCGTTGCCATCCCAGGGCCCCCTCTGCGCTTTGACAAACACATCACAACACACACAAACATATTGTATTCTCTCTCTGTACAGTTTGTGTACAGTTAGTGGAGTCTATCACAGGCCTCCTGGGACGCTACTGTGTGAGGAGAGAAGCTGGTGCCGAGGAGTACTGTACAGTATTGATGGAGCTGTGTTTCTGTTAGGCAGTGAAAACAAAGTCTCCCTGATGCACAGTGGAGTGTAGGGGGATCAATAGACGTGGAGCGCTTCATTTCCTCGGGCTTCTACTGAAGAAACACTCACTGATGTGTCAGGGCTGCTGGAGTTGTTGCTTTGACATCGAGGAGATACCAAACCATCTGGCTGTACTGTATGTGAAAAGATGGAAACATACTCACAGATGCACACACTTTGGATGTGCATGCACATACATACCATACGATGAAGGAGAGGGGGAAAATGAAAGGTCAGTGTTGTGTGTCATATTGTGCTGTGTTAGAATAACAAGAAACAGGCATGGACTAAGGGGGAAGGGTTTAACTGACACACAGGATATAACAAGGCATGAGCTTGAGTGATGGGGAAGGGTTTGGCCACCGCACAGGATGTAACTAGACATGTGACTGTATGCTGGGGAAAGGTTTGGCTGGCGCATGGGATGACACAGGGCCAGAGCCTGGGGCAGCCAGGGAGAGTGGAGAGCCCAGCTGTCACCTCAGTCAGCCCCTTCTCTGGGGGCAACTGTCAATCAGCAGCCTCTCATATCGCTCCGTCATTGAAGCTAATTGCTATTGTCAACCCCAGAGACCTAGAGGATGCTAATGCTAGCGCAATTGCCCTTTTGGAGAGAGAATACTGCCTCCAAACATGAGATAAAAAAACGCAGGAAATGCAGAGGAGCGAATCAAAGGTGGTTCTGGTGGAGCATTAATAAGGCATCAGAAAAATTAGAGGCAGGATCACAAAAAAATTACCTCAAACGGCATACATCCAGGCCCGCAGAGCAGAGGCTGGACTTTAAGGGAATGTGGCAAAGTGCCTGAGTGGAAACATTCAACGACACATAAATATGCATGCAGTTACACATTCTCTTACACATACACATGCGTGCACAAGCACACAAGCCAGCACACTTATACAGGCAGCAATAGACCTAATGAAAATAAGATGGATGCTCTCTGAGAGACGGGTGGCTGTGTTATTAATTGCTGTCTGTCCCCTCCTACTGATAATGATGGGCTGTATCCTGGAGAATTTGCAGGGAATAGATTTTATTTGGAAGGATTATTTATTGTCCTTCTCATTGGAGGGGTGGTGTGTTTAGAATAGTGAGGGTTTAAATAATGGCCCGTGCGAGATAAGTCCTCATGTTAATTCCTCTTGCGCCTCTTCCTTCTCTGGCACCTTCTTAACCACGCCACCCCCATTATATAGATTTATCCACACAGACAGTGAGATTTCAGATGGGATATTTACAGCTTCACTTTTCGCTTCTTAATTTAAAGGCAAATGGCAAAAATGTGTTGTCTGATTTTGTTGATGGGTATTATAAACACTTCTCACAGATTTGTAATCTTCCTCCAGTGGTATTATTGATATTCTAATCCATCACGGCTCACTGCTGTTGCGCCGAGCGTCACTGCCCTTTCATAAGTGGACACGCAAATTTAGAGCAATTATTACAATAAAGATTACCATTCTGTCTGCATGTAGAGCCAGTTGGCTGAAACAAAAGGACCATGTCACAGAGAAGACAGAAAAGAAAAGGAAAGAAAAAAAAAACACCCACGTGGGTGCAGGGGAGGTTGAGTCTGCTCTCTCTCCTCTCCTTTGCTTTTCGTCTCTCTCTCTGTCTCTCTCCCTTCATTTGTGGGAGTACAGAGGGACAGCATTATCATAAAATAACACTGCCCCCCCCTCCTCTCCTCCACCTCCATCCCATCACCCTCTCACAACCCATAAATCAGGATGCTGGTGTCATGGCGGCTGGAGGCGTGGTAGCTGTGGTGACATGGAGGATCCTGGTGTGGGTGTGAAATCACTTGACCTCCAGCATTAACCTTTTTGGAGTGAATGGCCGCTGCTCTCCTCAGCAGGCTGGGAACAAAAGAGGCCTGGTATTGATTAAACTCCGCCGCACGCACTTGATATTAAACACTGGCTTAGACGCCTGTGTTCCCTAAACCCCTCTTGCTCAATGCTGCTACTGCCTCACCTCGCTTGTACACGCATTAAAAAATGTCTTAAAATACATACCTATATTGGCAGTCGTGATGCTCACATGGCCGATTGGACTGCTCTGTGCAAACACACACAAACCCTATATAGACATAGTGGGTAAAAACTGCAGGGCTGATCATGGCTTTAGGCTGGGGTGCCAAAGGTCACGAAGAATGATGGAGAAAGAGAGAGCAGGGAAGGTCTAGGTCTCCGGGGTGATCAGTGTTTTGTCATCTGGAGCGGTGTTTACTTTTTCTCAGCTCCGGTTCTCCCTCCTTCATCTCCTCCCCATCTTCCAGATCGATACTCTGCATCCACAAAGGTCTGGGAGAAGGCATACAAACATGTGAGTCAGTCAACACTTACCGAGCTAAAGGCAATAGAGTTTGAAATCTCCCAGGCTGCAGTCAGTGTTCTATCACCTCTTCTCCCACTTTTCTGACTTTCTGTAGTGCAGGATGTAGAGTGCATATAGCCTACTGTAGGTGTGTGGCTGATTCCCGTGTAGACCACTTCAATTATTTCAAAAAAAGCTACATGAACGCAGCACAATGTGTCATCTCTTGTAGCTATTAAAATACTATAGCATATTTTAAATGTATACTTTTTTATTAGTTATAAATTTGTCAGATATTCGGTGAAGGGCAGAGCTAGCATGTAGTGTACACAATTAAAAAATAATGAAGGGAAAAAAAAACATTTTAAGTGAGCACAGAGTGCACAGACAGAACAGAGTTCTGCTTGGATAACCTTTCAGAGAGAGCTCTTCATTTGCTCTTTTATTCTTTTAATCAACTGAAATGCTTTTCATTCAAGTGGCCATTTAATCAAATACGATTAAAGAGACTAAAACATCGGACGCTACTTGTGCTACGGGTGTCCTGTAACCTGTCAAAAAAAACAGTAAAAATAACACAGAAATTAGAATAAATTGAATGTTGTCGTAACAATAATTATATTTTCTTGCATCTGTTGTCTTGTTCTACTGAATGCTGAAATATTTAAGCTGCTGTGAACACAAGTTTTTGTAAATAAATGTGTAAATAATGTAACATAAATCCTAAAAAAACAAAAAAAAACAAACAAAAAAACTATATTTAGCTTTTTAATATGCCACTTATACTTGCTAGTCTCAAGTGAGGTTTCAAGTAGAGAGCCTCAGATCTGTCGCATACAAGCCACAAAAAAATTTCCCATAATGGTAGGCAGGACTTGAACAATAAAATGCATTCAGCTCCTCAGACAAGCTTCACTGGCCTTACAGGCGTACTTTCTCTAAGGCTGCCCTTTGATTATAAATGGTCCATCACAGGGCTGTTAGTTCATTTGGAGGCAATGGTAACTCTGCTACACACACCTTAACCTCAGAGGCAGGACAGGGTCGCTTTTCACAGGGAATGCCAGCATCTGTTCCAGGAAGTGCCCGTCTCGTTCAGGCCTAATTGTCGCTCCTCTATGAGAAGGCTGGTAAGTGAGAGCAGGAGGGGGGCTGTCACGTTCCCGTCACATCCCAATGGTCCGGTAAATAGAGCGTGTGAGTGTACCCCCCCCCCCACCCCCCCAGTTACTGACCCCCCCCCCCCCCCCCAACCCTTCCCTCCTCTCCGTCCTCCCTTTCTCCAGCCCCCCACCTCCCACACAATTCCACTCTAGCTTTCTCTCCCCTTATTTATCTCTACTCTGTCATGTTCTTCACACGAGTAGAAAATAATTAATTACTGCACCCAGTGATGATTTATGATATTACTGACATAATTAATGATACACATCAATTTTCCTGCTTAATTGAAGGGGGCTGCAGAGCCTATCCTGGCACCAAGAAAGGCCACTGCCCTCAGAATGTGAAAACACCCCTCCATACACCCCACCCTCAGGTTACTTCCCTTCCTCTTTTCCCACTGTTTCACCTTCCCTCGCTAGCCTCTCGTTCATACTCGAGTGCTCCAGTGGCGTTGAGGTTTCATCTACCAGGCCTGTTCAGCAGAGAGCCATAATCCTTGTCCATATGCTCTAAATAAACCTTAAGAGCTGGACAGTTGTTTTCACATGTAGATATGCTTTCATACATATCTTTATCTTGTTATGTGTGTGTGCAGACTCCATAATGGCCACTATGAGTGTGTGTAGGTATACAGTGATATATGATTCATGAAGATGCGTGTGAGGCATATGTAATTCCAGCTCTACCCTCAGGACTAGAGACAACAAGGTAGTGCATGAATATTTGATTTGCAGGGAGAAGGTATAGGATCTATGCACAGCATTTTAAACAGACAACCTAGAATATTCCTCTTGGAAATCTATACACTCAGGTTTACTGTCATGAAAATGTGTTTTTTAATTGTCTGTCCCCTGCATTGTGACTACTTTGAAAACATAACAGGACCGTTTTGTTGCAGGTGTTGTACATTTTGACAAGACAGTGCCGTTTATGTCCAAGTGGTTATGTTACAAAAAAACAGTTCACTTTTAAGTATTGTCTCTTTCTGTATGACAGTTTTTATATTTAAATACTTAGAAATATTTGTAAATAACCAAGACCAGTGCAGGGTTCTTCTTGAAAAGCAGCCACACTTTTAAGTCTTGTTGACAAAAAAAAAACATTTCCTGTTTTTTTTTTTTTTTTTTTTTTTTTTTCTCCAACTGATGACAATACTCAGTCAGCTGCAACATAAAGTGTATTTCAAAATCTGTATTTCAAGTTTCTGTGTATGCATGCAAGCGTGTGCGCGATTGTAAGTTAGAGAGAGTGACAGAGCCCTCTTACCGACCTCGAGTACAGTGAACTCCATTTGAGAGCTTCCCGGTGGCTCCAGCAGCCTCCAGCTAAATGTGTGATCAGGTAGTTTCAAAAACTGCCTGACGGTGTCAACACGCAGAATGTGGACAGGGGGTGTGGGGGGGGAGTTGCGGACTCAGATTAGTCTCCATGGCAACGGCAAAGTATCCCTGTTTGTAGACAGACAAATTCTGCTACATGTGAAAATGATTGGCAGGTCTATTCCTCCACAGCTGACCCATAGAAATTAGCAAGTAAGCGTTATAATACCCAGCTGCATTGACGGGGTCTCCGTACTTTTTAAAGTCCTCTTGTAAGTGCTTCTCTTTGGCATTTGCATAAGAAACATGGCATGCTTATTGGAGGGGCTTTGGGGTTGTTGTGGGGTGCTTTCATATCTTTAGCTTGACGGCTTCTTTGTGATCAAGGGGATTGAGGGGAGGGAGGGTTGCCAGATGAGAATAACTTAATTTCCACAGCTCCAAGATGAGAGAGAAGAGTTGAGGGTATAAGTTCATGATGCAGTTTCACTCATGCAGACACGGTAGTTTTCCTTCACTATTATAGCCTCTGTGTGTGTGTGTGTGTGTGTGTGTGTGTGTGTGTGTGTGTGTGTATTAGACAGTATATTTATATGAAACAGGAGGATGTTTTATTTCCTGGAGTACACATTTTATTTTTAAATAATTTAAGATCACGCAAAAACAGTTTAAAGATTTTATCTCAGGATTGTCCCATAAAATCATACTTATGTATTCAAAACTCTGAATTGATTTTTCCTGTCACCTGATCATGCCTGTAGTTTTTATTGTGTGGACATAGACCTGAGGTAACACCGGAGAACTACAGTATATGTCACTGTCGACACCGGCTAAAGTTTACACCTACTGAGAGCAGCCAATACTCATAAGAAGCCACGCACTTAAAGAGAGACAGTAACAGGGAGGGGAAGGAGAGTCGGCAGGTTTGAACCTGATATTAAGAGTGACAGTTTGGCTGTGGTATTAAATTGGACAAAATGTCTTGTGTGTGTGTAATCTGTGAGCGACTGTTGATGCCAGCCAAAGGTGTGTGTGTGTGTGTGTGTGTGTGTGTGTGTGTGTGTTAAAGTGAGGGTATTTCTCCTTGTTAACAAAATTAATCAAATATTTCAAGTTTCTTTCATTTAGTTTTATAAATTATGAACAATAAATCTTCAGATTCTTATTCTGTCTGAAGGCTTTAAGTCAGTTTATCTTAAACTTGTTAAACATAGTTTCAAAGAAAATAAATATATAATCAAACCAGTGTTCTTACCCACACACAGCAGGTGAGTAAAATCAAAATGTGAAACATGTAGAGGCCTCTGTGAAAGAAAGTGTATTTCCTGCCAGCTCGTATTGATTGGACATAATTTCAGTCATTGTTGATCCAATCAAAAGGTCATATAATTAACACTAGGGGGCACCAGTGTTCCACACAATGTTGTATTTCCATTGTGGCGACACCACTGGAAAGAAAATTATCCTCTGATAAATGATGTGCTTTTGGCACCACAATACACGTTCACAAGTAAGAGGAATTACAAAGTTACCTTACAAATATTTCAATTAATTTTGACGAGCCTTTTATAATAATTCAAAATCACTCTGACATACTACATAAATGTACTTTGGCAGTACAGCAACTTAATAATTTTCTTTTCAGAAGAAATGAGTGGTGGAGAATCTGAGGTCAAGTTAGACACAAAGACACACTAATGAAAACAATCACCTGTTATCAGTTGTTAATACAGTTCTTATCCTCATCAGCTATTGAGAAATCAAAGTGAACAATTAACCAATCAAATTTAACTTTGGGCTCGAAAAATGAGTTCTTTCATTTTATGTGGTGATTTATAAGTCAGGTAGGACAAAAATACGTTTTTGCTTGTTAATGCAATTTTAATGCAAAACAAAAGCGGTGAAAAAAGATTTTATGTCAAGTATTAAGTTCATTTAGATTTTGTTTTACACACTTGTTCAGCTTAACTTACATCACTTTTGCCTCCCAAATAATGCCGCAAAGAATATTGTTTTGTACCAACATGAACAGTTCATGAATTTGTAGTCAATAGAAGTAATTTAATTTGTTGGCCTTAATGTAGAATTAATTAACCTTAATCTTCAAGTTTTTTTTAAAATAACTACCAAAACTGCTAGATATTTAATAGTTCAAACTTTTAACTATTTTATAATTTAAAGTTCTGCATTGGAGTGACATTTGAGTCCCAGTTTTTCAGTTTGTACCTTACCTTTGTACTGAATCAATCAAATTAACAAGAATTAAAAGAATTCATGTTTATTTGTTGTTTGTACACACACAGCTTGAATTTTCATTATTTTATGTAGACTAACAAATATATTTATTTTAACTTAATTTATTATTTTCTCCAATGTTTTTGTCTCCAAGGATTGGACAGTGTAAAAGCACAATTATATAATGACACGATGTCCAAGATTTTAAAATTATTCAAGAGTGTTTTTTTTTTTTTTAACTTGAATTAACCTTTTGCAAACTGATAAAATCATAGAACTAACAAATTAATATGAAATAAATGCCAGGACACTGTTTTCATAGTGGTCGCGTTTAGACGGCGTTCTGCTCTGTTTCCTCTGCTAAGTTTTTATCAGTGTCAACATCATCTGAAGGCGTCATTTCATCTCAGCTTTCTTTTTGATGCAGAATACTCTTGAGGATTCTGCTCTTTTCATTATGAAGAATTATTGGGAAAATACCCCTAATACCTTTTTTTAAAATTTATTTTTAGCGTCACGTCTTTTTCGCTCTCTCTCTCTGGCGTACGCACACACACAAACACACACACACACACACAGTCATACACACACTTCCAGCTCCCTGAGTAATCATTGTTCAGTGGCTCTGGTCAGCATGTTGTCACCTGTATCCCATTAAGAACATTCTCACCTCAGCACACAATCATGCACATACCAAATCTCTCTCTCTGTTTCACACACACTTACTCACACACACATACTTTATCCTCCTCTCCACTCACCCGTCCTCTCATTTCCACTTTTTGTCCCCCACACTTCCACACCTGGTGTTTTGCCCTTTTTCGGACCTATGGTTTGGAGTTGCCCTTTTCCCTCTTTGCGTATTTTGCCTTTTTATTGGTAAGACCTTGAGAATCACTGCTCTTCAACGTGTTTCTAGGCCATTCTGCATTTTTGCTTTTCATGTAGTTTTCCTCGTTAGACAATAAATAGTGGTAGGTTTGTGAGGAGAGAGAGAGCACTACAGACAAGACATCTGCCTGAGTGAGGTTCCCTCAGGGGCTCGGGTCATGGGGCATCATAAGCCACACCCTTAACCGCCTCTACCCACACCCACTGGATTCTGATTGGCTAACAGTGCGAGGCCAGGCCTAAATTGGCTTTCCCTCACTATCCCTTAAAGAGAGGTCTTAGAATAATAGACCAAATAAGCAGACAAAATAAGTTATGAAACTAACATAATTACAAAACCAGTATTGAGGCAGAGCGTTCTTGGTATCCCCGGGCATGAATTATGATGATCAGGGTTTATCCGGCCAAGTAGACAACACTACATATTGTGTTTTATCAAATTATATGGTTTTTCAAATAAACATAATGAAACCCTGTGAGATGAGGTCAGAAGCACTAAGTATGTTGATTTAAAAAAAAATCTAAAACAGAAAAAAAGGGATTTTGTGAAGTAAAGAAATGCAAATATTTCTTTACTTTTTATGAATTGGAGTTATGAATTATCGTCCTTGTAGTGTTAGAGTAAGGCCTTTTTATGAGGTCAGAAATAGAGCGTACAGTAGCAACTCTGGGAGCAATGTTATTATTTTGCATTTATTAAATATATTAAACTAATGCTTAAAAATGGCAAAAGTCACTTTTTTTTCATATTTGAATTTAAAAGTAATTTCCATGCCCGTCTCAGTGATTTATAAATTACGGATCAAGAACTTATTTTATGCCTGTTGTTTGAATTCGGTATATTTACCTATGTGTATTGGTTATGTATGCGTATTAAATTGCGTGTGTCTGTATGTCCACACTTGCATACAAACACACGCCTGCATCCACAATGCGGCAGCCCTGCCCATGCCATTGTTGGTTGGGGAGAGGGTACCCTGTCCCCATCATCTGGTTGTGACACCCGCTCTGTGGGACGTGGCAGCTCCCTTAGAAACCGGCAGAGTTCCAATCATCTACATGCCATAACCTTACGGCCGCCTTTGTCCACACCTCCGCCAAGATTCATTTGTGTCGCCCCAGCAGGTCTGACCGCTGAACAATTCCCGGGCGGAGCAGGAGGGAAATACATTTCACTGATTAAAGATATCTGGTGACTGTTCTACATGCTGTCAGCACACTGTTAGTGTTCCCCCACCCCCAACAACCCCTCCCCTCTCCCACTCACCTCATGTATGTCATCTCAGAGACTCTCTCCCCGTCCCCTTTCTACTTTGTTCACCTCTCACCCTATCCCCACATGCATGCCGTAATTTCACCATATGAGTACAGATAATCTTATAAAGTTTAATAAACACCTTGTTTTTTTCCTTCCAACATGTTTTGTTTGCATACCCCTGACATCTTCCTGGCTGTTCTGAAATGATACAAGAAATTAATCTGGCAGAGAGCTTAAAATTTAAATTGAAGTGAAACTTTAGAGAAATATACATGAATGCAAACTTTGTGCTGGAATAGGCAGCAGGCAGTCGATGGAGACAATCTGCAGTCTAAGTAAAATTACCACTAATGTTGAATAGGCAGCGTAAAGAGAGAACATGATGTGTATGCGTTATTATCAGTGTGTGTCTCATCTCAGTGGCTGTGTGGCCTGACCTTGGGCTTTTTGCAGTATCCTCGTGCAGCGGCATCCCAGCCAGCTGTAAAATAAAATGGAGGACGGCACACGCACACAGTAAATCAGAAATAGCTGGGCCACCGTGCACTGTATGTGTTTAAGAGTCCCACACTGCAGTAAAAGGGCCTTGCAACAGGGGGGTGAGGCAGGGTGAGCAGTCCTCTGTAAGAGATATGCGGCATCTCCTGACCCTCGTCTTCACTGTGATCAAATATCAGAGTTGACAAGTTACAAATGAGGTGCTTTCTTTTCTTTTTCCTTTTTTTTTCTTTCTTCATTTTTTTTCTTTCTGTCTGTTTGTCTTGCTTTTGCCCTTTCATCTCATATCCTACTTATACAACGCTGCATTAGAACGAGGAAAAGGCAGAACAGCGAAATGACTAAGAAGCTCTTTTTTTTTTGCACATGCAGCACTTCTCCGGACCAGCAGGGGACAGTGTTACTTGACATGTAAATTGAGATGCTTGAACAAATATGTATGCACAATTAATTAAAGAACAAACATTCGCTTCTTTGTTCCCTTATTTGTTGTTGACTTTGTTCACATACAAGTTTTAGCCTATTTCACATTATTAGTTTGACTGAACTGCCCTGCCTACGTTGGCAGAAACACAAATACAGAGTGGCCTATAACTTCAAATGACTTGATTGTTCTACTTTCTTCACTAGGTACTCCAGTATATGGGTCACATGTTTTGGAAGGTGGAGATGGAGGGGGTGTGGGAATTGGCACATCTTTTTTTGAACATTTTGCCCATTTCCATTTCAGGAGTCACCTCCAAACCCTAATTAACAGGGAAAGCCATCAAATCAAACTTTACCAATCCCAAAGGTGCCGTCGGCAGGCAACTGGCACAGACATTCCCAATGCCACTCTCTCCTGCCACTTTTTGCTCCTCCGTTAACTCACTCACCGGTGTGCCAGTGCTTGTGTGTGTTGCAGGAGGCCAGAGTTCAGTGTGATCGACAAGTGCTGCTACTATTATGAAGGGCAAAGATCTAGAGACCTCAAACCCTCCACAGGCTAATCATCCATGTGTGCGTTTGTCTCGCTAATTTACAGTACGTGTGTCTACATTTGTGCATTCTTGCAGTCAGCGTTTGTAGCTGCGCGTTTGTATGCACGCGTGCACGTCAGAGGTGACAAGTGAGCATTAGGTGTCAGTCAAGGTGAGGGACTGTGGAATATGGAGAGCAGTAGAGTAGTGCTCTATGCGACACCAGTCCTGTAGACAAGGGTTAAGCAGGGAATAGGGAATAGTCCTGAGGTAATAGCATGGGGGCGGAGGGTTGATGAAGGGTGAACAAAGGTTATGCAGTGTTTCACAGACACGACACCCTGATATGCTTTGTTGGCTCATTTGATAGGAGCATGTGAGTGAAGGAGTGTGCCCTCGAGGGAAATTTAATAGCAGTCAACATCAGCCTTTACGCTATGAAAGTAAAAAATAGGGTAAATATACAAGGCTGTGAGAGCAGAATAATTCAACAGTGCACTGACGTTGCTCACGATGTGTAAGTGTATCTTGTGCCCTCTTAAGCCAAAAGCACATAGCTATCAGTAGCCTTTATTTCAGTTATGATTCAGACTGTCTAAATATGAAAGCCTAGGTGTACACATAGTGAGGGCGCTCGTCATTAAACGGGGAGACTCCAGGGGTCTCTACTCATTGTCTCATCCATTCTCCTTTCTTTTATTAGATTCATATCTGATATTTAGCCACAGAGCCACATTATGCTCTCTCTTCTCCAAGTCTAGACAGAAACCAAAGGCTGTGTCTACCTCACACTACAGACCACAGAGGTGACTTATTCCCATGTGTGAAGCACTGTTCTGAAAACCAGACAGGAGCTGATGGGCTCTGAACTTCAAATTCGGTGTCAGGGGCCCAATGGCATCTAGAAAAGGGTAGCAGGCGAACACTTGACCTTCCATTAATTGTCTCCCATGCATAACCACTTGTTAATTACTGGAAGAGCCAAAATGGCTTCCAAAGCTAGTTTGTAAAAGGTCACTTACCACTGGGTAATGAACAGTCTCAGTGGCTCTCAAGTTTGCTGGTCTGCTGGTCTAGTAGACCGTCACAGGTTAAAGATGTATGATGTTGTAATGTAGATGCTGCCTTTGAGTTAGAGCAGATGTAGGGCGGTACTCTGCCTTTCAAGTTTCTTTGACCATTGTGAGGATTGTCTGCCAGTTAAAGTCGGAGTCGGTGGGTTGAATATAAATTCCCCGCAGACAGCCATTTCAACATTCATGCCAAATAGCATAGCATTGAAGTGGAATGAATGTAAGCCTATGGATGTGCGAGATGCCAATTAATAACCTTGTGGTTCATAACTTTACTACACACACATACACACACACACACACACACACACCACCCCTCCCTCACCTCATTAGCCCCTGTCCCCATTCTCTTTATCTTTTCCACCTAGTCTGCATAAGGAGAATATATACATTCTTTGTAGTGACAGTATTATCGGGCAGGGTCATCTTTGCTGGCTTTTCCACGCAGTGTAACGATAAGGACTTGTGTTATTTTAAAGAACCTGTTCAAAGAGAGGAGCGATAATACAGCGATAAAGTGATTAAACAGAAAGGGTTTTATATGATGCACATTAACAGTTTTGTCCCCTTTCATGTCTCAGGAATGATTACCATTAAGTACCTCTCCTGCTCTTTATTGCAGCTTATGAAAGCACCTAAATGGCAGCTCAGAAACTGGGAGTGAACTTTCGAGGCTTCTTTATGTTTTTCAGATTATTCTTAAATGTTTTCCCAGAGGTATTTTTTTTCAGTCAGCCGTTTTGTTTTGCATCTGGATTCAACTTTCCTTTTTATTCTCACTTTTATGCGTGTCTATTAGTCGCACGCGTGTTGCCCAGTGATATTAAAATTCAAATTACAGTATGAACCCCAGCACAAAGGTCTGATCCCATATTGTGCTAACTCTCCACCCAATCCATCTCATACCTGTCTTGGCTTTGCATCGGGGTTATACACCGATGCCTTGCATCACCACACATTTGATTGTTGGTTAGGAAAATGTGCTGGCTTCAACCTTGGAGGGGTCTGTAACCTTTCAAAGGGGTAAACATCAGAGGTATGCAATCCCGGCTGATGTTATTCTCACCTCTTTCATTTTTCCTCTCTCCTTCTCTACCCCTTTTTTAATAGCTCCTGGTATTGTCTTGGTCCTTGCTGACAACAAAGGGGATAAATGCAATGCCTACTGTAAGTCCCTGTGGTTAGGCCTTGGACATGACACGTGTCAGCCTATGATAAATTGGCTGTGTGTCTGTTCAATTTCAAATGCAAAGCTCTAGAGAGAGAGGGAGAGAGAAAGAGAGTGAGAAAGAAAGAGAAAAGAACATGATGGAGAATGGGGTGAGAGAGAGAGAGAGATGCCGGCATATTTCTGGCACAGGGAGAGAAGGATGCCTCAGATGCTGGATGTTAGTGTGTGGGGTACAGATAAGGCATTGCACAAGTTTGAGAGCGGGATGCCCACATCCCAGGGTTTGGGAGGTGAAATCTTGGCAGCAGGACAGGTGCTAGACAGTGGAGGAGGAGGAGGAGGAGGTGGTGGTGGGGAGGGGGATAAAGAGAGACAAGGCATGAAAGATGAGAGAGCTCTTTTCACAATGCTGATGAATCACTTTTTGCTGATGTATCCACAAGCAGTGCTAACAAATTTGCGTCACCTAACTCTGCCCACTTGGTTTCTGTACGCGTGGGGCTAATTGTTTATTTCTTTATTTCGGTGCTTTACATTTGTCTTGTGCAGGGCGGTGAAACGCATATAGTAAAACTGTGTGGGACTCAATGATTTAAAAGTGACACAATAAAGGATTAAAAAAAAAAACATGTATGCGGTGCTTCCAGGAGATGCCTGGCTAATAATCTGCCTGTGCTAATCAGTGCAGCTGGGCCGGGAGAGTTGGCGCTCTGACACCAGGCAGCCACGCAGAGCGTTGGGGAAGAGGCAAGGATGCGAGCCAAATCCAGCTTGTATCTCCCAAGCGGAGCTTCACAGGAGGGGGGCGCTGGGTGAAGAGAGAGGAGAAAGCGGCTTCTTCTATACCTTGGGATGCCTGCCTGCTTGCCTCCTTGATGCCTCCATGGGAAAAGAGGAAAGGATGGCACTTTTCCTTAACAATTGGCCTGCGAGGTGACAAAGCCGATATTATGGTAATGTCAATCTAATCGCAGAGAGAGATATCTTCTGGAAATCCTTGGCAGAGGAGTGGCCTCGCGAATATCTCGGGGTCTCCCAGTGTGTGCCCCCCTCCTGTGTACCCCCCACAAGCCCTCTCTCACTTTAAAGCCAATCTCTTTCTCTATATATGATGGCACATTTCTCCCATTGCAACAGTAGATCTGGAATGGTGTGATGCATTGCGAAATGGCATGTTTTTTTTATTAGCACAATGAGTTGATTTCCCTCGGTGGTTAAGGCAACCTGGCAACTTGGCACTGATCTCTGTGTAGTTCTTTATGACTACCCCCTTGAAACAGCTCATTTTAGTCATCTCTCTGTTTCTCAGTTCTTCTTTTTCTCCCAAACATTGCTCTGATTTGACTCCCCGCTTTCCCCAGCAATCTCAGCGCTCCATATTATGTAGCATGAGATTCCCCACCCATACATGTCGTTTTGACCTTTAAATGTAATTTGCAGGTGTGTTGAGGCGGCTCGCTGCTAATGCACAAATTTGATGAGAAGTTTATCTATCCTAGAATCCAAGAAAATCCTGCGAGAAGCGACACTCGTGGGTCTGCTGACATCCCCGCTAAAGCGTCCATGCAGGAAAGCCAAAACAATCTTGATATTACAAACGTCTGCTGACCGTTTAAGGAAAGACGAAGGGAAGGGGAATGGGACAAAAGGAGAACAGAAAAAAAGGTCCAAGGCATGCAAGGCCCTAACTGTGCTGAGCCAGGAACTGTTTTTTTTTTTTTTTCGTTCCTGTGATCTATCTACGGCTGAACTCTCTGACACCTCATCTGCCGTGCTGACGAGACGTCGCCGTGCCTTAATTGAAGTGGGTTTGTCTCATCCCTGCTCTCCCATGATCCTCTTCTCTATGGGTCAGTGAGAGGTGGGGGGAACCCCCTTGAGTACATGGCATTGGTGGGATTGCTATTTGCCTCCTACCGCCCCACTGAGAGGATGTTAGATTGAAGTTATTTTATGCTTGGCTTAACTCTCTCTTCCACTCTTCTGCATCGTATCTCCTGCTTCTTCTCTTCCTCCCTCTTTTTTTTTTCTCTACCCTGCCGCTCCCCCGATCCCACCATTCTTAAAACCTCTCATGCAGCAAGAAGGGAGGAAGGCATCCGTTACAGTGTGAAACTACTGTGATTTTTATGGAGGTCCTGCAGTTGAATAGGTATACTTTTCCCAGTGGAGCTCAGTTCTGTTTGAAATGGCTCCGATCTTTTTTTTTTTTTTTAGTTTTTATTTTTAAATGAGTTTTCAGATTGAGGAAGGGATCTGAGGGTGTGCAGAAGTGTCTTCTCTTGCTTACTTTGTTAAAGACAGGTTTGGGAGACTCACTAAGCAACACAGTAACCTCCTACCAACAGCCTGTTGTATCATTTGGTGTCGGAATTGTGACATCTGTAATGTTATGGGATTGTTATGACTCCAGTTATTAGTTACATCTAGAGTTTCAGTTACTTTCACACACTTTCTTAGTTGTCAACACTATAGAATAACAGCACACCGTGCTTTGCTTGTACGTGTGTGTGTCGACAAATGTGAGTTAATATACATCTGTGTGTGGTATCCTGTGTGAGCGCGTCGGTCTTCATGCTTGTGTGTGTTCAGGAGTCAGGCCTGTTTGTAGCTCTAAGTGTTGTGCGCATTAGGGTGATGAGGGTAATGATGTGCGAGGCAGTTGTGTTTTGTGCCAGGGCGACCCTGCGGCTCACACCCCATTCCCAGCCCAATGTGTTTCTGATTCACTCCATCCCTCATCACCAGTCAGCTTCTTCTGACAGTAACCACATACATATGAAGTTATCCCACAAGCGTGTGCATATGCACATATATACTGTACACTGTATCTTCCCTTGCAGTCATACATATGCAATAAACACAGAACGTGCACGCACACACACCACACCTCACACAGTCACGTCTAAGTGCACATATTTATAGCCACATCAAGATATGCGTCCACACACATTTGATTTTTTTTTTCTTTTTAGCTACACAATGGAATGATCACTGCATCCAGCAACCTCTTCTTCTTTTTTTTTTCTTCTCACATGCAAGCGTCGAGCAATATTCAACCTCATTCCAGGGGTGAAATGGTAAGGTCATTGCATAAGCAGAAGTCAGCCTTGATTCACCATTTCGAGATGCAAACATGTGGGTAGACTCACATTCACCCGTATAGACGTACTCCCCAAAACCTGCCAGAAACATGCCTCTGCATATTGATTCCTCTGTTGTCAATGTGATTAGAAAGATGTCTGACATTCCCTGTATTTCCCACCTACCACTGCAGGGGTCTGGCTGGGACGCAGAGGCAAATATATGACAAAACCTTCTTCGGCACTGCTTACCTTTATGGTTCACTGCTGTAATTGGCCTAGGGTGAACATACCCGCTCGACACTGGCAGTAATGTATTTGAGAAGATATTGAAAAAGCTGATGAGGGAGACACAAGATGTGTTGTAGAATACAAAAGTTAATAATGGTGGGGATTTTGACGAATGGATCTGTAAATGTATCCTGATATCGGTCTAAATTGCATTCTTTTGCTCACAGTTTTTTGTGTTTTTAATTTATACATTCTCTCATTGACTATGCAAGGTGCTCGTGTCATAGAAGAGAACAGTTCACTTTGTGTGTAGGATAATGCATGCAGAGCAAGTGCTGTTGTGTTATGTGTATATATAAATGTCCATGGAGATAGTTCCGACAACACTGTGAAAGCTTCCAAAACTGTCATCACACAGGCACACAGTGAGCGCGTCTAAGAGAGTCATGGACTCAACACTCATACAATGTGCTTTTGAGTACATACATATCATTTTATTGCTGCATATATCACCCCCACACTGAGACATCTGAAAAGAGAGCATGATCTATACCAAAACATTAATCATCATTCATTGTATGTTAATAAATTCAGAATTTCTCCATTTACCATGCGGACGTCCACGCGTGCTGGAAATGCAACCTTTCCAGAGCTCATAAATCACACACACTGAGTCATCTGACAAAGTACCCCAAACACAGGCTGAGGCGCTGCGATCCCTAGGGCACAAACACACACCATCTAATGTGGCGGAATCAGAGCGGGGACCAGAGCTTTCTGAAGCCTCTTGCCGATGCTCTGCTGCCAACCCCTACCAACAAGGAGCGTTCGCCGCAACCTGGGAAAATAACAGCCAGAATCAGAGGGGCTTGTGGGATGCCCCTCTCTGTCTCTGTCTCTCTCTTGCTAGTTTCCCTCTCGTTTTCCTCACTGCCCCTAGGGTTTGAGGCCATGTGCAAACAACAACACTTACACCCAGAGGGTTGGATGGTGTTGCATACAGTGGGGACCACCTGTCTTTGCCTTATTAGACATCTTTCATCATTGGAACTTTAAAAAGAGAGGGAGTAATGTTACTTGCAGCACTTTCAGTTTGCCTGGTTGTGTGAAAATATGTAGTCTACATATTTAGTAGTCAGCATGCACCATTTTGTAATCTTAGACCAAAAAACAAAAGAAAACAAAAAGCGCTTGGCGTAGGGCAGAAGAGAGGTAGCAGCTAACACCAGAGTATCAGTGTTATTTTGTGAAACTTTATTTTTAGTAGCTGTTTGTGCAGCACTTGTTTTATGCAGCAGAACTGTAATGTTTGTCACCACAATCCTAAATTAAACTATGACAATACTTCAAATACTGCAGATAATACGTTTTTTGTTGTTCTCTTTAGAACACGGATTTTAATAAAAGCATTTTAGATGATTTTATTCAGTTGGTACTCTGCTCTCTTCCATTCGACATGAATTACTCTAATCTTGGGGTTCAGAGAGATTACCAAAGCAAGAAGGAAATCTGAGCAGATACAATAGCTTCTCCTCTCTATACCACAGCACAGATGAAGAGAAACAGATTTATCTGCTACCAACTTCAGAAGCCCAGTCATAATGGGTGCTATTCAGGTGTAAGGCTGTTATTTGTGCACCTACATGACAGATTAAATTATTTTTAGCCTGTGGGGAAAGGATCTCCATTGTGTTTCCCTTTACACAGAATAATCATGTCTCTTTACCTTTTTAGCAAAGTGGTCACATGATCTATGTGCTGTATACACTTGCTTTATGCTTCAGATTAAAAGATTAAAGGCTTTGTGGTGAGGAAAAAGACACAAACAGCAGTCCAATGAAAACCACGATACTGTCAAAAAGAGTTGGACTCGCTGCTACAGTTGTGTTGTATACATTATGGAGCAGACCCTCTGTAGTGCGATTAGGAAGATAATGTCATCACATGTTAATGACCGGAGTGTTTGCATTGTGCAAAATGAGTGCCCTCTGATATGCAAAGCGCTTCTGCTCAGAGTGTAGGATTGTCTGTATGTATGGAAATCCAGTGAAAATAGAGACGCTAGTCTGTGCAGTATAGAACAGACAGCATTATTTATCCCCTTTTCTCCTTTTCTCTCATTTTCCTCCTTTTTACCCCCCTTTGGGTCTCTGGATACTTTCCCATCTCTCCTCTGTTGCCCGGGCCTATCCCCGGCTCCCTGGAGACTGGAGGACGAGTGGTTATTTCTGACTCTGGAAGATGGTCGTGACTAATTGATTCGACATCTGATGGAACGTGTGTAACGTCTCTTTTCCCCCGCTGCTCCAGCCCTGCCACTTGCTCAGATGAGCAGGAACCATTAATGTATTGTGCATATATTTATGTACTGTACGGCTGTGTTTTGATATGAGAAATGTGTTTATGCCAGCACTGTCTGTGTTCCTCTGTAAACCCCACGTAGTGTTGTCCCTGGTAATCTAAATTATTACTGGACTGTTTGATGTTATCCTTAGAGAAAAGAAATTCTGTATACCAGTGCATTCCCATTGGTCTCATAACAATGGATTATATGGCTAACACTCAAAATACTCCCACTTATGTATCTGTTAGATCGCTTTGTATTGTTTTTACATGTTTTTGAGATGTTGCACCACATAAACACAATTGATCCCAGAGGTGCTTTACAGTAGGAATGCTTCTAATTCACCTATTGAAGTTTAGTCTTCTTTCACTCACTTTCTCTCTCTCTCCTCTCCCCACTGTCTTCTCCTCCTCTGGTCCTCTATCTTTGTCTTTGTGGTGTGGTTTTGGGTACAGTCCAGAGACCTAATGAGGCGGTTCTGATGGGCCCACAGGTCTTGAAACTGCAGCAGGCCGCTGTTGATGCCCACTTCAAACTACCTAATTGATCTAATCATTTAGCCGATTGGTCAAAGTAATCAGTCTCTGGTGGGCACACGTGGGATGGACAATGACAAGTGTTTAGTGGCTGCAGGCCGGTTTCCTGTCCCTAACTATAACAGGCTCGGGGTAGGTAGGGCAGTGTGTATGCATGGATGCCTGTTTATTTACTGTACGTCAACTCAACTCCCTGAACACCTTCGTGAAAACAAAGTTTATGGTTGTTTCTGTATTCTTTGCTCATCCAAAGTTTCTGTTTATGAGTTACATTTTTGATTATATCTCGATACCTAGAGTATAAAGTTCTAATTTAAGCTCACGTGGAGTGGATAATGTTTTGCATGTAATTTTAATGAACAGTGTAAAGTATATTTCAAAGAAGTACCCTTCATTTACATCTTTAAAGGTCTACAAAGCAAGGTGCAATGGAACTTCCTTTATGAGGAAGACACATTCAGTATATCGTCTTGATGTGGAGAAGGCCACTAGGGAATGATCAAGTGTGCATCCCATCGACCCGCATCCTCTTCCCCATTACCCTGACATTTCATCCCCACATTTAATTCCAGGCCTTTCTAAAGAGCAGGTAATAGTGCAGAGGGGTACAGGGACCCAGAATTAAGCAGTTTTACACCGAAGGGTAATTTGGTGTGATAAATGTGCCGTCGCTGGTAACTAATAATACATATTTTAAGTAGCAGCGGCGCGGCTCCGCGGCCCAGTAAAGGTAGCATCATTATTAATGTGGGAGTCGCTGCGTGTTTTAGTCAGGGTTACGGCACCAAGGTCAGAGCTACGTTTCACTGAATTAAAAGCCATTTTGAGCTATGGCACTCCTAATCAACTCGGACCTAAAGGTGCATAGCTCAGTTATAATGAGGCACCAATGAATTTAAATAAACAGCAAGATCTAGTGATTTATAAAGGCAATGTGCTATCCTTATAGCTCGTTAGCCATGACGGATACTCTTTATTCTCTGGGCCTCTTTACCCACAGGACCCTGAGCTTTTAACCAAGTAATGTCTGCCTCCATTGTCAGCGGATACGCATTCGGAGCAGGACACTTATCCCCGTCATTATGAAAAGTGGAGACACAATACAAGAGTAATGGTAATGTATGCCATCCAAATAGGTGATTTTTCTCCTCCCCTCCCTCCGTTTTTTCGCCGATGTAAAAACTACCCCAGAGTTTTAGGCCCATGAATTCATCATCATATTTTCACAAAGGGTTTTTCATATATCCTGAAAGGAAGCATAATCCTTGATAGTGGAAATGTTTTGCATTTAAAGGGGTACTTTTGGTCGGGGAATTGATGGTGATGTTTGGGGGGGCTGCAGAGAAAGGAAAGTTCTAGTTTTTAGAGTGATCACTTATTTGAATTATATTTTTATGAGTGAAAAGAGTCAGTGGCTTATTTCAACTACTTTACTTTGAAATAATAGAAACTTCAGCAGTCAGTGTGCCACCATTAATATGCTGATTAGGAACTTTCTCGAATAATGATGTTTGATGCTCAGACTTTCCATCAGCCACATTTTAGGAATTAATTCTTTTGCAGTCCCCTGTCTGTTAGCAAGTTTTTTTCTTTACTTTTTTTTTTTTTTTAAAGTCTTTTCCAATATTGATTTGGCCTGTTGCAAAAGCAGGTATTACTTCTGGTTTTGCATTTCTTAATCTAATGACCCTGTGAGGATAGTTAGTACTTCAGTTGGGGCCAGACGGGGCAGTGAGGCGTGCACATGTAGCCGCCTCTGGCCGCCCCCCTGCCGCTCCTGTTGGGGCATGCCAGGGCATTAGCCACTTCATCAGGTTCTTTGTTGCCCGCCTCTCTTTTGTGTTGCCCTTGAAGGACGTTGCAAGCAAAGCCATGGCTACAGCCTCCTCTTTACATCTTGATACAGCTTATTCAGGGGACTTTTTTGAGAAATCAGTGGCTTGGGACGGGCTTTTTTTTTTTTTTTCCGAGCTCCGGATTCAGGATGTTTCCCTCTCACTGATTCCAGCTCAGGCAGCTCACCCCATGTTAAGAATGACTGTTTTTTATCACTCCACATTTATTTAATTAAAGAGAGACTTCCTTTTGAAAGATTAACTTCAAACTACTACAAGGTAAATACTGGTATTTTACCACCGAGAGTGTAATCGGTTCACTTGTGCATGAGCAGGTAACACATTCTGATATGCACTACACTTCTCTTTGTATGTGGCAATACCTGGGGCCATTCTGAATTTAAATTGACATAAAATATTTTCATTTTCCAAAGGACAAATGTGTTGACTCACCTCCAAAATACACTTGTTTGATTTCCCATGTGAACATAGTACGCAGTGACACCCATAGCTTTCACCATTCAGAGGCTCACTCACTCAGCCTCTCACTGTGCTCCGCATTTCAGAGTAATTTTCACTCCTGACACCACGGCTCTGCCTACCTGCCAATTTCTGTCTCGGTTCCTGAATGGGTGATTTGTAAAGCCATGTTCACCTCAACACTCAGAAGATTTACTCAGGAGTGAGCTTGCCAGGTGTTTGAGCTGTCAGTTCGCTCTGTGTTCACAAACTTGCCGAAGGGAAAAGTAATAGCCATACTCAGCCAGTTGACTCAGCCAACTGAGTTGCTATTGGAGTAATAGTGGAATACATATGTCCGTTACTATTGATTTGTGACTCGCAAGAGCAAAATCTCTATTATTTCATGATACCATTTTATGTTTGTGGGAAGCTGTTTCCTGTGCTACTTGTTTTTCTGGCAAACATAACATTTAACGATTAAATTGCTGATCACGTGGCAGGCTGATAAGGAATCTATGTGTCATATACCCATTCTGTTTAATATCCGTGTATATGCTGTTGTCTCCTCAGCTTATGTTTTGGATATGGCTACATATCTTCCTGCTTTTTCCTTTCTTGGATACGCTCCCTCCTTCCACTCACCCCGCTTTATAAACAAGCTGTAGTTGTTTTTGGGGCTGGAGGTCGTTGATTTGTCTGCCTCTCCCCGTAGGTCATTGAGGTCACCGTGGCCCCGGAAGCATCAAGCTTCGAAAATGAGAAGCCCTGCTCGGCTCTCCCGCTGGCGACCAGGAGCACCCCTTGCCCGCGCCCGCCCTGATGATTAATGCCACCCCCGTCCAGCCACAAACCTTTCTGCCTCAGATAATGCCAGGCAGCAAGCGCGGCTGACACTTTTAATGTATAATTAAGTAGAAAAAGTCAGCACTGGCTATGCAAATTTTTTAAAATGATAAATGACGCTGTACAGCAGCAGGGATTGATTTGGTGTAAATGAAACTAATTAAGGAAATGTCAAACATAATTAATAAAACAGGTTTAAGCTGCAAAACATTGTCAATTGAATGAATGAGGAGGCATTGGCTCCCATTGTTCAGGCTTTATTTAGGTCTTGTGTTTAGCTTGTTCCCTGCTCCAGAATGCTCTCTCCCCTCCTCACTCCCTCCACCACCAATTCCCTGAGAGGGGGAAAATAAATTTGCTTGTCTCTCCGCTGACTGTAGAAATTAATTGCTGAAATCTTGTCCCATCCAAGTGTTACATTCACACGCAGGACATTAACATAACTAATTTGAAAGAGCTCAAATGACTGCATAATGGAGCTCCGTCACCATGCATGACAGTCGCTGGTCATACCAAATTAGCTTGGTTTTATAATTGAAAATTTCCCCCCCCTTTCTAATTTTTACACCATTTCCCTCCTTTTTTCCTCCATCTACTTTTTCTCTTCTTTCTCACTCCTCTTCCTTCCACGGTATCTTTCCTTTACGTTCCATTTTCTTGATAAGAACAAAGGTTTTATAATTTACAAAAAGAGTGCTTGACCTATAATTAGAGGAGTGAGGGGAGAGGAGGGGGAGTGCCAAGTGGTGGCGGCAGAGTCAGATCCTTAGTCCTGGTAATGATGCTGGAGACCTTGTGGCCCCCGGGGAGGCAGAAGAATAATGGGATGGGCTATTTTTATGGGGGAGCAAAGCAATGGGCCACCAGCCGCTGGGATGCTGGTGCCTGGGTATGGTGCAGAGCAGCAGGGGCTAGCAGGGGGCTAGTGGGGGGCAAAGGAGGGTGAACACTCAACCTGCCACACTGCCAGCTCTCAGCCCTGCCCATCAGTTCTGTACGTCAGCCTGATGCACCACTGTCGGCCTCTGTGCCCCCGCGCCAGCCGCTGCCCTTGCCGCAGAGAGAGAGAACTGGGTGGGTGGATGGGTGGGTTGTGAGGGGGGGGTGGAAACATCTGCCACTCTGAGGATAACGGAGGACTCAAAGATACAAAGCGAGGGGAGTGTCACAGTGAAGTGCTGTATCTGAATACTCAAATACAAGTCCACATGTACAGTATATACTATGAAGACATGGAACAAATAGTACTCGCAAAGTCATTCTTATATTATGTCATATCAGGATGCTGATCGGTTTTAAGCCTCATCTTATAACCACATACTCAACTTTGACCATCTGCAGTAAAGTTTGCAGCAGTCAGCTGTTTCACACTGAGATTTACATCCCACCCATTTTGCACTTTTGCAATCTGAAACTAAAAAAACATCCAAAACTTTAAATTCTCTTTATTGTTTTGTACTGTTTGACCTAAGTCTGGTGCTAACGCAGATATCGTTAATAATGTGCCTGTGTGCAGAGTATTGCAACAGACCTATGGCTGCCAATATTTTTGTGTTTTGGTTCTACACACTCTAAGCACCGCTATTTATCATACTCCCACATAACAATTCTCGAGAGTTAAAGGTGCAAAAGAAAACAAAAACAAGAAAACAAAAAAAAAAAAAAATGCACGAACAAAAGAAAACAAAAAAAAATACAAAACAAGAAAATAAAACTCTGGAAGAGTCACAGTCCTTATTCCCATTGCATTTTCATTCTCATCTTTATTTCATTATTCCAGTGAGAGTTCTTATGCTTGTAAAAGTAAACTTAAATCCTGGACTCCTTTTACTGTTTCTATTTTCTTTATGCATGACAGTAACAGCTCTACAGCAACACAGCCCCACAGCCAGCCGCAGAGCTACAATGATTTTTGCAGCAATGCTCTGTGCTCTGCTGATGTATTTAACGATTCCTGTGTTTTAGAAGCACAGACCTTTTTAATGGATAGCCTATTTTTTTTTGTTATTAACATTCCTGTGACCAGAGAAACTGTACATGGTAATTAGCAGCAGTTCATAATGAGTGTGGTCGGTCCAGTGAGCTGTATGTTCTGAGCGGAGTTCAAGGATATAATTTCATGTGAATTATTACCATATGCATTTCTCCAGGAGCACTGAAATGCTTAGAACACACCGTGTTTTCAAAGTGGTGTTTCTTTTTGGTGCTGAAACTGCAGCTGAAGTTACAGTCTTGTGTTTATTGCTTGGTCTTGTTCTGAAGTGAAATCAAAGCTGATCACATATGCACATGTATTGTACGTACAGTAGATCATGCGTGCTTTGCTTATATTCTGCAGAGCCAAAGTTCTGCATGTTCTGTTCTGCAAGTAAACCAGTCAAAAGCAAAAGCATGAGTACAACATGTATACATCCACATATGGTATACCAATTACAAAGTGATTATTAGCAACATTGCCTGCGTGTTAAAAGACACTGCAGTATTTTGAAGTAAATCCATCCAAGAAATGCAACTAAATATTTCAACACAAGCAATTGTTGTTGAGGACCATGACTGTCTGACATTATGACATATGAGGTAATATGGTGGACTTCACAGCTGGAAAAAAGTGTCTGCAGCAGCAGCCTACAAAAGCCTTTTCTCTTTTTTTTTACCAGCTTTCTGTAGGCTGTTCCAATATAAATTTTCCAGATGTATTTCAAAATTGCAAGTTAATTGACCTCAAAAGAACATTAATATCTGGTCTATGAAAAGTGCACAGCCAACATTAGCAGTATGAGCATATACTATGAACATTTTCGCTGTGTTGCATTCTTGTTCCTGTGATAACTGCAACATAAATCCCTCAAAACATGCAGTACTTCTCATAAAGATCAGTGACCTGTTTTGCACATTTTCCCTTAAGTTTCCAAGTGGTATTTCACCTTTCATGTTATTTCCTTTCACACATTTTGCTACAACTCTTTCATACAACCCAACCCTTAAAATGCCAAGGGTCACGAGTCAAACATATGCAGCACGGATTACAATTTATTACCCCACATTTGCCTGATAATTTTTCTCTTTTGACAAGCTTAGGTAAATCATATAGCCTACTCTATAATGTATGAGGACTCGGCTAGCTTGATGAGTAAAGTCCGTTGCTATTGGCTGTTACCCCTGTGGTGGTTGAGTTCCCATAAGACCAATAAGGCATGTCTGTGTTCCAGCATGACTGGAATCACTGCAGGAACAGGTAGAGGTCCAGGTATTTATAGAAACCATATGCAAATAGATCAGTGCCACGTTGGATTGTTAGAGCAGAGAGGTGACAGTTAAATACATGTACATAGAAGGAGAAATATATAGGCTTCTCCCTCTCTTTGAGACAAGTCTAATCAGTTAGGATGGCCTATTCTGCTCATTTCATTTGAATATATTCAGCTTGGATACAGACTAAGGAAGTGTCTCTCCCCTCCCATGTATATTATTCCTTCCCGCTGAAGGCTCATTATTTTACAGCAGGGTGTGTGAGAGGTGGCCCCAGTCTCTGAACTCTCTGTCGAGGCTGTATTAATCAAACTTCACACAGCGGGGAAGGGTCCACCCACTGACACGGCACCGCTCACTCTACACTTGAGGACAAAAGGAAAAAACACACAACCTAAGCTGCTACTGTGTAACATCTGCAACTTTTCGAGATTATCACTTTTGATTATTTTCACAACAGTAACCCCACACCTTCTCAAAGGCTGTCTCAAAGATATGCCGTGCTTACAAAGTCCTTTACGGGATCGATCATCCATTTTAATCAATTTAGTCAAAGTCTAAATATTGTTCTCCTCTTCCTTCTCCACAGGGGACAACAAGATCTTTGCGTGGGGAAATGGCACCAGTGGACAGTAAGTGAATTTCACATGTAAAAATATCAAAATCAATGTGAACAGGGCTTATTCCTTCAGTTTTTGGTATGACAGCACTTGTCAGACTTTCATTGCCCTCGCTTTGACAGTGCGTGAAGGATAAGGAGGTGTAGGGGACTGCTCGGGTGTTCGTGAAAGTTCAGCTGTCCTTGGTTAGTTTTGTTGTGCCCAATAGTCATTGTCAGCTGTATATTAAACTGCAGAAATACACTCTGACAGACAAATAAACAGACATAGTTATATACAAAGATAAGTTGTTTTCCTCCTGATGACCTTCCTTGTTAAAACTTCTCCAGCTAGGAGACAGTCTGGCTCTAATGACATCTAAGGGCCTGGGGGCTGCAGTGATTCAGTGGCCCTCAAGTACTCAAACAGTAGCACAGCAGACCTCAGAGAAATACATAAAAGAAACAAAGGCATCACTTCTCACTCTCTCATCATCTCCCATTGTCCCTTATTCTCCTCCTTTTGCTCTCCATCTCTGTCTGTCTCTTTCCCTCAGTCTCTCTCTTCTCTCATGATGCTTTGACCCCTCTAAGCAGGTCGAGGCTCTCTTGTGGGGCGCTTATAGTTGGAGGAGCCTATAGTTGGAGCTCCACAACACCCACTTGCAGAGCAAAGGGTGAGCATCTCCGTTATACAACTGGCACTCTGATATCTGAAAACTCCTCAGCTCTCCTGTGTGTCTCACTGGAGGCGAGAGAGGAGAAGAGTATGAGAGAGCTGTGTAAATTTAAACTGGCAAACTTTCTGATGGAAATAGCAGTGACCCCAGAGTGGTCTTGTCTTGAGTTGAAGCATTGTTGTAATCAATACAGGCTCTCGTGGGGATGGCGGGCGAGGACCTTTCGTTCCCCGTTTGTGGAAATAATGGAGAAGACTGTTTGTTATTTTTCCCAGACATGCCGCAAACTAGCAGATATGGCCGGGGCATTGCAGGTTATGACGCTGGCTCAGGGAAACAAATACAAAGAGGGGCATTTTATCAAGAAGCAAACAGCAGAGCTCTGTTTGAAGCTGCTGGGAGCTCACAGGTCGCAGGGGTGCTGGGGCTGCGTTTGACCAGCTCATCTTGAAAAGGGGTCTTGGATGTTCTTTGTTCACTCACACCAGGGACAAGGAGATAGAACCACAACTCTCAGCTAAGACTTATGTAAAGTCATTTGTACAGCTACAAATTGAGTTGGGTTCAGTTATTATTTGTTCCCTAGGAACACGAAACTGACCTCAGTGAAATATGCCTGTTAGACACACTCTATATGTGACTCTTGTTGATATAGAGAAAACATATCAGGAAGACAAATCCACAGTATTGCTGCTATGGTCTGTACTAATGAAAGATATCTACCAAAATCTCATCTTGTGTTATTCTTAAATTAAAACTACTTATTTCTTTGTTGATCTAAATGAATAATTGCTACTTGAATAGATATTTCTTTTCAATAAAGGCAGCATTCTTTCAGTTGTGATGCCTGATGATATTTCCTCATAGGACGCTGATTGGTCCGTAGCTACTATCTTTGGACACAAGCAGATATCTTGGACCCTGCCAAAGTGGATGTGTGTGTAATTTTGTGATCTTGCAATTCCAGCTGCCTTGCAAGATTAATAATTTTTCACTTCATTTTTTCTGTCTGCTTTCTCTAGGCTGGGTGACGGAGAAAGGTCCGTAAAGCACAAACCAGTCGAGGTGAAGTTGCCACAGGAGCTGAGCGTCGGAGGAAGTGATGCCGATGTGGCTGACGTCGGTATAGACGGTGTGGCCTGTGGAAGCAGACACTCCTTCATATGGACTGACACCGGACAGGCCTACAGCTTTGGGAACAACTTTTACGCCCAACTTGGCTATGACTTCCAGAGGGCTGACTTCAAAGAGCACCAGGTATGAGGATACCAGCGTGTTTACAGTGATGATCAAATCAACACTAAATGCATGATTAATTCTGTGACCTCCTGAATATCTGAAACACAACATGTGCTCTCATCACATTTAAACCAATGTGATTTTTTTTAATGTCCCCTTAAAACATCTACATAATCTCTGCAGTATAATGTCATTAATTTTTAGTTTGGTGTGTGTCTGTGTGTGTGAGAGAGAGTGCAATGGGGCTGATGGAGACAGGCCTGTGTAATGGATACGACAAGGGTCTGGATGGCTCTTTGCTGGTTGTCTCTCTCTATCTCTGTCCTTACATGGCTTACCATACAGTAGCATGCTGCTGAACCATACAAATTCTAAATTAAGTGCTGTGGAATTGAAATTGGCTCTCTTGTGAAGTGTTCCACTTGCATTGGAGCTTAATTTTGCCTACTCATATCATTTGATTCAGCCCCTCAGTCCCTCTTTTGCTCGCTGCAGCCCATCACTCCCTCTTCCTTCTCATGCAAAATAAGCCCATTTACCGCAGTCTGACAGTGTCTAGGTGAATGATTGCCACTCAACACTTGATATATGGCTATGTGCCTCTGTGCGCATGTGTATTGGATATATTATATTTCCGACAGATTTTCCCAGTCTCTTGCAGTTACATTAGTGCATTGTTATACATTAGGTCTTTCAGTTTTTTTACACCCACATATTGTAATGGATGGAATAAAAAATAGTACTTTAGTCCCCTCTATCACTCGACCCAAATCTAGTTACCTGTTTTTGTCTGTTTCTTCTGTGCTGTGTCAGTATGTAGAAGCTTAAATTCAAACTGTTTTTAAATTTTGTTTACCTGCTTAATATTTTACTACCACAGTTAAGTGTTCAGTTGCTGTTATAAGATGGAGGATACGGTTTTCTTGTCATGTTATGTTGTTCCTCTGGCCTTGTTCCAGCAGTAACATAAGACAAATTCCCAGAAGAGAGGCCTTAGGGTTCATATGAGACTGGCCTCACACTGGGTGGGAGGGGAGCAGATACCCAGCCACCTGGCAGCAGTATGGAGGCCCAGGGGCCAAAGCTCTCACCTCTCCTCCCTGATAAAGGCCACCGGGATCTGCATGACTGCACCCAGCCCCTCGCCTCTTTCTGCTCAAGCAAAGGATACTGAAGGGGTAATGTGCAGCAGCACCGGCAGAGAATTGGCCCTAGAAACACACTCGTTCTAGCCATACCAGCGGCCTGTGATTGCCCCAGGTCGAGGCCCAAGTTGGCCTTATCTCTTGTATACCGCACCAACCTCCACCTTCTTTCATCCATATTGCCTCCCTGAGTGCATTTTTTTTTTCAGTAGGACCAGAAAAGCTGCTCCACCTCCAGCTATCCCCCAGACTCCATACTATATGATACTGGCTATTGTTGTAAAGAATCTGTAGGTTGGAACTGTTGGCTTCGCCCCTAAGGCTCCGTTTCTCTTTACTGTCTGAAATGGAGTGGTAGCAGACTGCTGAGATCTGAGAAACACTATATTCTGTTCTTTATTGGCCCAGTGATAAGGTGTTGGGATTCTGCTCACACCTGTGAGCCCATTGTTCAGGCCCGCTATGGCATTTCACCTGCAACAGACAAGGTTAGACAGAGCTCCTATTTAATGGTTTGATTGACATTATTTTAATGACACACTGTGGGGAGCTATATGTCTGTGAACGGAAATGAAAGTTAATCTTTTTTTTTTCCTCTCCCCCTATCATGTCTCTGCCCTCTTTCTCTCTCCCCTCATTAGGACAATGACATGTCATTTTTTTTGAGTAATGTGTTTGTATGCTGTTCGGACAGTCCCCCTTTAGTTCTCCATGTGCTGCCTTAAAATATTTTGATATGACGTAGAAGTCACTGGCTATGTTACTGTGGTTGCTTTGGTGATATCAAACCAGTATCATATACCATAGGTCTGCTTGTTTTCTCCCTATATAGGCCTCCATAACGTAGCTCTGTCTCTAAGTAGGTTAACACCTCCTAGCTGAAAAAGTACCATCCAATGTCTATTTCTGCAGAACTAGGCAAAAAGCGACCGTGGGAGCATGAAAATAAACTCTGTTCCTAAGTGTGACACGTGTGCAGCTTGAGCTTGGCACGGCATCCGTGTTCAGCCTGGCTGAGCACAACTTGTTTGAATGTCATATTTATCCCTGTGTTTTGTCAGAAAATTAACTTCCTGTGAGTTTGCGGCAGAGCCGAGCATATGGCCACAGCTCTCTGGAGATGACAGCCTAGCGGAGCGGGAGCTCGCCGGTGCCGCTGCCCTGCTCTGGCGGCAGATGCTCCGGGCTTCTCCGCGATTAAGTGGAGATCATCACTGTTTTCTTTGAGCACCGCTGTGCCTTGTACTCTGAAGTGTTCCGTTAATCACTGCCTGCCTCCCTGCCTTTTCCACACAAGCTGCCAAAGCACTCATTAAGTTTGAATCTCCCTCTCACCGTTTGCTTCCTCACCAGCTCGATACATTGTGTGACAGGATCGTAGCAGTCACCCTTTCTGCAGGAACACGATGCTTTATTGCACCTGTTCGCTAGAGGGATCATAAAAGCCTTAATGTTTTGTGCATGCTTATTTGAATGGTATATATGGCTCCATCTCTGGTCCTCTTCTGCTGTTCATTCATTTTCAAGGCATTGCGTATTTACTGTAACATAAGTGTCTTTTTCTAGTCTCTGTGTGCTGATGTAGTCTGTATTTGAGTTTCTCCCCATGCCCTAAAATGCTGCCTTGTTTCCAGTACAGGCCTCTGAGGGGAATGAAGCCTTTTCTATCTTTGTGGTTTTTTTTTTTTTTTTGCCAGTGGTGCAGTCTCCTTCTCTTTCTGCATATTATTAAGAAACACAGCTACTCACAGTTGCAGTTGTTCAACATTACTATCTTATCGTGTGTGTCAAACACAACTCTGGTCAAAGAGAAACAAAAAAGCTAGAAATGTAGTCTTCGTTATCCCGCCCCTCCCCAACCCGGTATCACACATCCAGCTGTTTTGTGTGTCTCCTACACAAGCAACCAGCCCATGTTATTGTTGAACATTGTGACATGCTTTAACCCTGATTGATCTTGATCTCCGACACAAATAATAATGTGATTACAGGCTTTTCTCTGCTTCTCTCTTCACAGCAGTGGAAAATAACATTAGATATTTCCTTTCATGTTAATCGCCTTGGTTGGAAGTATACCTCGGTGCACCAATAGGCCTCAGTAATGCCTTCTTTCTTCTAAAAAAAAAAACAAAAAACATCCAAAATAACCTATTTGCAGCACACCCACACACACATTGCTTAGCTCTGTAACACCGTTATTCTGCACCCATCAAAGCCTGGCTTGCTTGTCCTGGTGCAGCGATCATTCCCCCACAATAGCAGGATGGCATTACTGTGCTTTTGAAAGCATTTGCATGGCAAAGCAATAGCACGCACCTTGGAAATAAAGGAATTGATCCTGTTCATCGCAGGTTGGATTTCCTGGATAAAGCTGTGGGAAATGGATCCCTATGCCATCTCACTTCGATATACACACACCCTGTTTCCTCATCCTCAAGTTTACTTTGCACTAACTGCCTGCTTCTTAATCTTGCCTGTCAGGCTGTCAGGCAGATACACAAAAACGTATGTGGTTCTCTCTGCTGCATTGGTTACTTGGCAGACACGCTGATTAGTGCCAGTTTGCCTCTTCTTCAATATGTAGATACCCAGATAGAAAGCTGGCCCTATTCATTGAGTCCAAGTACCAAAATAGCAATTGCTGTTCTCAATCAACTATGGAGAAATTGGTTTGCATTGTTGGAAGAGGTTGATTAGTGACTTTTTGAAGAGGCTCTTGAAATTACTTTCAAATCAGGCTGAGCTGACAGACAGCTGGTTCAATATTCATTTTACAGTGTAAGGTCAGCAATAAAGGATGTTATTTATTTATCATGCTTCATACTGTATGAGTGCCGTACATTTGTACCCTCTGGGCCTGCGTATTGTTATTCTGCACAATAAACGTTTATCTCATCTACTCAGAATCAAATCTATTCACAACTGTACAAATTGCCGCCGTGCTCTTGGCAAGGTACAGCTAATTTTTCGACGAGGAAATTCCTTGTCAGGAGCAGCCAAGGGAGTAAGTGTCAGTTTGATACCACAAGTACACTAACGGCTGTGCGGGAGCATAAGTGTTCGCTGCGCTTCGGTGACGGTGCGTTTGATTTCAACACTGACCACCGGTGATGCCAACCCTGTAGTCCCCGTCTGAGCTGCCTCTTGAGACATGAACATAGACGGCCCTCCCCCACATCTCACTCCCAGGCCGGTGCTGCTGAGGGGGAGAGGGAGAGGGAGAAAGTAACTGAGAGGCTGGCAGACAATAAAGTCGCCGTATAGTGTATATACTTCTATCACTTGTCTATTGTTACACCGCAGTTACAAGCTTATGCAGTATGTGGGAACTCAGTGTGGGTGTACAGCGACCTAAACTACTATACCCATCTCCCCTAGGGGCACCTCAAAGGGATGCTTGGGCTCTGCTGAAAAATGAGAGGCAAGGCAAGTGAGAGACAGAGAACAGAGGGAACAGAGGGAGGTAGTCTCAGCTGTGTAGGAAGGCTAACCTGCGCCTCTGGAGATCCTGCGTCTTTTCAAAAGTACCAAGACAAACCCATCTCTCGGACTGCTCACTCCCTCCTCTGACTTGTTTAGGGCCACAGTGTTGATACAGTTCAGCATGATGACTTCTGCAGCACTCAGGGAACTCACTATAGGCGTTCTTCATTGTTTGGTATTGATGTTATGCAAAGTTTGCACTTGAAATATGCATTATTTTCTCAGTGCGAATGAGAGAATATGGTGTTTGTGACCTTGTTTCAGTTTGAATCATATGCCCCACTGTTTTCTAATATGCCCCAAGTGTATGTAATGCTGAAAGCACATTTATTACACATCAATAATTCTGTACATTTCCTTCTGGAAAACTAATTCTCATAATAGGATTTTGTCAATGTGATTTGAATAATGATCTCAAAACATCCCATTTTAGGCTACTTAACTAAATAGAATATTACTGATTGCAACACTTATCCATGGTTGGGGTTTTGGTAACCTTCTTTTCTGTTTCTTGCCAACAGCCAATTTTCTCTCAATTAAAGCATGATATTAGCACTCAGTAGGGCATAAACAGAAATAACCGTACACCACTGAATATCATGCCTTGATTATGAGCTTAAGAGTGGGTGTACAGATGGATCCAGTTTCTATACTCCTATTAGACTGCTGGTGTTTTTATGTGTGTGAGAAGGGGAGAGGGAATCGCTGCCTACATCTGCACGGCTGTGTGTGTCTGTGTAACACTTTGGCAGCAGGGAAACCTGGAAGTTATCAGCTCTATCCCGTTAAAACCTCTGGAAAGGGAGGGAAGGGGGGGAAAGAAAGACAAAAGTCACAGGTATAATGGGAAGAAAAAGTGTATCATTACATTGAGAGCCAGTCAGTGGTGATGCCAGTTGGCCAAAGTTAGCAGGAAGCTGTCCTAGTAAATGGCAGCAGCTGCTCGCAGTTCGAGAGAGCATGTCCCAGTCAGAGGAGAAAAGCGATGGCATCTACATTAATACTACCTTAATGGCCCATCTGGCGCTCCGTAGGGTCCCTGGCTGCGCCACCGACTCACAGGCGTTTGACAGGCAGTCTCCAGCGCACCAGACGCGCATGGCATGCCAAATGGCGGGGAGACGCCTCCGTGGCGCACAGATCTGTCAAACTCTCTCTGACGCTGTAGTCACACAGGCAAGGGAAGTTAAGGCAAGTTTTCACACGTGATTGGTTCTTGACATGGATGGGGAGAGGGAGGGGGCAGGAGGAGAATGACTGGCTTGTCTGTCTCCTCCGCACCCTCCTTAAATGCAAACACGCATATGCGCTCAGACACCCTCACACATACACAGTGAGTGCTTCATACTAGATGCTAAGTTGCCATGACCAGATTAAACCTCAATGAGAAAGCCAGGTTAAGATTAGCCAGTGGTGGATTCACTCCGCTCCGATGGCAAACGGAGATAACAAATATTATTTTTGCTGCAAGTCACAGCCTCTCTCTGTAAACAAATACTGGAACAAATTGCTTCATTGGAAGAAATTGTGGAAGGTCTTATCAAAACACCACAGGGCTTTCTGGCTATAATTGGCATAATTGGTTGACAGAGCAGTCTGCAGTCCACGATGTGGCACAGTGATGCACTTTATGATCATGGCTTTAGGTCTTTAGATTGCCCTTTCAGATACTAAAAGACACTGGGCCAGAAGTACATTAGTTAAAACAACTACAAGGAACTTCCATTTCGTGTAGATTCTGGTGGCACCTGTGGACAAAAGTGGTAGCGTCTCCATTACCTCCTGTTGTGCTGGTCTGCATCTGGCTAGTGTGTGCATTTGTTTAGAAGTGAATAAATGAAGGAACTTAGTTTTAGTACTATTTTTCTCTTTAAATCAGCTATCTGCAGATTGCAAAACAATTAGGTAATGTATCTATTCATGGCTATATGTAGCGATGGTGAGACAGTTAACTTTGTATTACACCTTTCATACACCTACATAGGTTAAATGTAAGCCTGTAACTAACAGATTCAGTTACTCGGTAATAGTAACATTCCCTAGAAATGGGAATGGGTTGTTGGGTGCTTATTTCAAACATTATTCTTACATTAATATTAATTTATTTATTGTGTTTTTTGTGAGTACTTTTGTGAGTGAAAACTACTTAAAATCCACACCCCTATTACTTATCTGTCTAGAAGAAAGTGGGACAACTGTGAGTCAGTTTTGAATCCTACATCTGTCAAATGACCAACCAAGGTAGAGCAGAGACGAAAACACGACTCAGTTACCCTTTTTTCTTTTTGCTGATTCTGCTTCAGTATCAGCCATAACCACAAAATATATGTTCTCCAAAGAAAAATCTAATCCTGCTTCTTTTTAACTGGTTGCCTGGGGAAAATGCCAACATAGGCTCTTCCGGTTCGAAGGAAATCCGACATGTTGACAGGCATTAAGAATAACTATGTAGAAATAGTCAACCTTCTTGCTGATGGTCTTGTTTGCTTATGTGGGTCATATAGAAGCATCAGTATTAAACTGATCCTGTTATAACCAGCTGTAGTCTGGTTTGATATGCAAACAACAGGACAGGATGTTTGTGTGCTAATGTGTGTGTAAAAAAAGTCATGATTGGGTCATAAAGTTTGTCATGTCTTCCTCTTTTAATCAAAGTGGGCTTAATTTGATTAAATTATACAGTAATTTAGAATAATCCACCACATGTGACTGAGACAAACATTATCTAATAACATCCTGTGCACAGGGTTAGGGAGAGACTTTAGCCAGTTTTACCAGCGGATGATCTCATCCAAATTCCTACTTTGCCCTGTGTGCTTGGCCTTTCCATCAGCCCCCGTTGAGCTACACAATACCTGCACAGTGGAGGTTTCTCTCAGAGCAGGTCACATTCTGCAGTACCCACCAGCACAGATCACAGTCCCAGAAGTCTGTATCACACTGCTGCTGGGAAACTATGGCTTCTTTCTGTATGAGTAAACTACACACAGAAGTACAGCAGGAGTACTTTAAAACATTTGCTACCGTTCTTTCTCTCGCACTTTTTCTTAAGGACATTTTGAGAGATAGCAGCAGTTCAAAAATGGAACGGAAGGTTCTTTAGAAAATGCATTTCAAATGGCTTATCCAGTAGGTAGCCCCAGAGGACACCTCAGGGATAAACCTTGGCAAGAAAGGAAGATAGTGGGGGAAAAAAAGTGAAATTGGAAAGAAGACACAGCCGTGACTAAAACAGTAGAAATATAGAGAGAAAAGGTATCCTCTTAACCTGCCGACGCCTCTTCAGAAGAATCACAGCGCTCCATATCAGTATTCACTCTCTGTGTTCTGTGTTTATAGAAAAAGCCGCGATCCGCTGATGTCTCTTGCCCCAGACAGTCTCATATTTAGACAGCCGGTGCAGGTGATTTCCAAATGACTCACACTGCTGTTAGACACTGTCCTAGTTTAGTTTTGTTGTTTCTTGTTAGGTGTTACTGGTGTAGCTGATGTTGTTGTTGCATTTTAAGTAAATTAGTGGAACGATGGAAACGTGCATGATTTAAAAAAAAAAAAAAAAAAAAAAGGTGTAGTGTTTTATTTCAGTCCAAACTGCACAAAACTAGTGAAACTGGTGTCAAGGAGAGGTCAGCTGGACAGCAGCTGCCAAGTTTTGTGTGCAAGAAGGCGAAGGGAGGAGAGAGATGGATGAAGAAGATGAAGGCTGAAGGGAAGGAGGAGAGGGAAAAAAGGAGGAATCAGCAAAATTGGTTTGGGGGGGATTGAGGAGAGAGAAGAGCAGGAGGAACTCTTCAACTTTCACTCTCATTCCCAGATGTGTTGTAGGCAAGACTTAGCCTTTGAAGAGCTTGTGGCAAAATCGGCCAAATATGAATACACACGCTCTCCACTCTCTTTTCCTCTCTCCACTACCTCTTCCCCCCACTTTCAAGATCTCTGCGCATCTCCCTCTCTTTATCTTTCTCCCTGGGCATCTCCGTTCCTTAGTGGCAAGCCCAACTGGGGGCTTTCTGTGGTACTGTGAATGAACCTTCACCGTCTCCTTCGGCACGCAGCTGTCCCTGCACAACACAAACACACACATGCTGTACTGCTGCATTTACAACGCTAACTTTGATTCGCTGAATATATTTTCACCTTTTCCTGTAATGCTTTTCCTACACAATTAAATATGTGACCATGGATAATTTACAGCCTTACAAAATAAACCTCTCCTGTTAGTTGAAGCTGAAATATCAGAGAGAGAGAAAGTTTTGATATGATTTCCTTTTCAGCACAGGACAGGATTACCACGATCACCCCTTGCTATCTACTGTTAAGCCACTAGAGGGAGCTTATATTATGCTGTGGCCCCTCATGTCAGGAATTTTTATAGTACTGTTGTTCCAGCAAAAAAGGCAAAATCTTTCAAATGTTCCCCATTCTGTGCCTAAATATCACCAACTGTCATACAGTTATCTGTTTTTGACAATGTAGAGATCATATCCTTTAACCTAGACAAGAGACAAAGACCTAAATTGGAATTAGGAGTGTGCTTTTCTTCAAACAAATACAATAATTGCCTCTCACATGTTTGTGTGTTAATGCAGATACTTACTAGTGTGAGTCTATGTGCACTTGTGCAGAGGTGATAATTCTACAGTTGCTCAGAAGCTTGAGCAGGGTGTATAATGACAATAACAGAGAGCAAGTCTAGGCGTGCTTTCAATCTGCTCCCCAAATGTAATGAGTCTGGGCAGAAGTCTGGTCATCTCAACTTGATCAAAAACGGGAGGAAATCTGCAAATGATTTATTATATCCTGTGGAGATTCATCAGTTACACATGTCAAAATGATGCTGAGCTGAAAATTAAAAGGCATCTTTCGTCACCATTATTTTCCTAATATAGACGGAAAGTCGGAGCAGGAAAGTCGAGGCAGTCGAGGAAAACTGTTATCTGGTTAAATCTGGAGCACATTCCATTTTATTTGGTCTCATTCTTTCTGTATACATTTAATTCTGATGTTTTCCTCAAAAATAATGTGTGTTACACAATGATATGAGTAGTTTTAATAAGAAATATCACTGAAGCTTTAGTTTTTAGTGTCTTTCAAAAATTCTTCTTCTAAAAAAAAAAAATACCACACCTATTACGCATCATTTGATTTATTTTGTGTGTGCTCATCACCAAAGTACATTCAAACAATTATCTGTACTTCCTGAACTTTCTTTTTCTGATTTATGCACACCTTATACATACACATGGACATTTATCCCTACCTCGTGTGCACCTTTGCCCTCCTGCGTTTCATCAGCCTGCAGAAGACTAATGCATATTGCCAGTTAATCATATTTTTTTCTGTTTCTGACCCTCCCTAATAGGAGTGGGGTGACATGACAGCATCCGAACTAGACTCCCAGAGTTGTCCTGCCATAATGTTACACGATCTTCCCTCTCACGTTACTAAAACAGGCTTGGCCGATGGGATTTGCCGTACTCTGCGCTTCCCTCTCCTCCACTCCTCCTGGCCTTTTCCTGTGACAGGGCTGCCGATGATACAGATCCGCTGTGACATTTTACATTGTGTTCCCTAATTGCAGCAGCTGATAGTGGGATAGCTCACCATACAGCTGCATATTTCTTCTTCTTCTTCTTCTTTTTTTTTTTTTTTTTTTTTTACACCCTTTGGCTTTTTTCTTTTTCTTTTTTTTCTTCTTTTGAGGTGGCTAGCATGGGGTGGTGTACTGGTTTAGACTAATTGCATTGTTCACGTGTTGTCTGATGGCATGCCATTAGATGTTTCTCTCTACAGTACAACTCTATCTGCAGCGGCTCCTAATTATATGAAAAAATCTTTTATGTTGTTTATTTAAAGTAAAGCTGCAATGCTCCATCGACGAATCAACTTTAACTGATCGACAGAAAAATAATGGCTAGCTAATTTTCATGCAAAAATGAAAAAGTTTAGATTTTATTTGCAATTTTATAGAGCGAATGATTTATCTATAAAATCTACAGATTAAATAAAAAGAATAGTTAGTTGCAACCCCAGGCCGAAGTCTTGTTTT
The DNA here is from genome assembly GCA_028641955.1 of Protonibea diacanthus. Classification (NCBI taxonomy): domain Eukaryota; kingdom Metazoa; phylum Chordata; class Actinopteri; family Sciaenidae; genus Protonibea; species Protonibea diacanthus. The sequence goes on from CM053985.1 coordinate 21,148,901, forward strand.
TAGTTCCTCCTTTTCTCTGATGTTATGTCCTCAAGTGTCTCCCACAGACTGCGACTCCCAAACTGAAAGCCAGAATAAACCTGTGTGACAGATGCAGCTCTAATTATACAGTTGTTTTAAGACTGTCAGGTTGCAGCGAAAAGGGAGCCAGCCATTTGGGAAAGTGAAGGAGGAGGGTATAGGAGTAGGGAGAGGGGGGTAGAGGGGGGACGGTTTGATGGACGGACATTGTAACACCAGCATCTGGTGATAGCTGCAGCTGCCGTATCGTTTTCCCACTGCCAGCTTGCCAGCTAAATAAATATTGCCACGATCTGTCTTGTACTAGCAAGTGTAAATTACTTTAACACGTCAATAACTAGTTTACAATGATGTTTTTTCCTGCCATTTCAGAATATATATTGATTTCACATTGCTGTTAAATGGCATGAGCACTGTTTCCCTCACCCTGCACTTTGTTTTTCACATAGACTCCCAATGAACTTGGCAGGAACAGGAGACGAGGGAAAAACTGTATCGATCATGCAGCTATTCTTAAACTTTTGCACCATCGCTAAATACAAGATTCAATTCATCATATTGATTATTACGCCGCTTATAATATCACGTTTTTGTTTGTTTGTTTGTGAGGGCAAGGGTCAGATCTGTGGCAATATTTTGTGTTGTTTTTTATTCAGTCTTTTTACACTCGTAATGTCTTTGCTTTTTGAGCCATGACGCATTCACTGTCAAGTCTCAGCAGAGCTGTCATGCATTTAGTGTAAAAATCAAACCTTTCTATGAAAAATGCATCACATTTTTTTCTTGTTTTGTTAATTAAACCTGATTATAATTAGCACAGAAGACAGACAGAAATCTTTAATGTGAATGTTGCAGGTATTTTTTTTAATTTTATGCAGTTTTTAACAATATCTCAGTAACAGAGAAAAATAATTAAATGAAGTGATTCAGTAAGAAACAATGCCTACAGTACACATTTTCTGTGTGTTTGCATATAAACAAAGGACCCACTGTACAGCATGTAGATGGCTCTGTATGCGGCTACGTGGTTGTTCTGTGTGTGGATATGCACATCTGTGCATTACGAAGTGGGAGCATGCACGTGTGTGCACCCAAGACGCATCTCTGCAGGCGCGCTTACACTTCTATATTGTGTGTCTATTTTCATTCATATGGGTTCCTCCTCGCGAGGACAGATGTTGGGAAACCCACAAAATCAGAGCTGAAGCCGCACTATAATCACCGCGATTTTAATCAAGGTCTCGCATTGTGACCCACTTATTTTCTCACAGTGCTGATTGCACTGCAATGCAGTGACGACTAGCATTACAAAACTGCAGCCTGTGATTAACCTTCACATCATATACATGTTCCCTAACCAGCATACAGCGAATCCTAATCCCAAAATTACACCCACTTGGACGGGGAAAAACCTCTCCCTTTGTCAAATTTAAACATTTTCCTCCCTCATCCTCCCATCTTGATATGATACAATGATGATGCCTGCTTCCTGCATATGAGCAAATTGAGGTATGTGTAATACTTCAGTCAGACACAAATACCTTTTTGTGGAAGCATGTATGCACGCTCTGTGACCTACCTATTTTTTTTTCTTCTCTCCAAGTTAAAAGTGCTCGCAAAATACACACACAGACACAAACACACACACACATATAATTCTGTTATAGGCTTTTGTGAAAATAAGGAAATATTCTAGCCTTCTTTGCCATTTTTCTCCAGTATTATAATTTTCACATCAGTGATAATAAAGCAGATTGATTATTCATTCTCATGCTTCAACACCATTTAATTGTGTAGCCAGAACACTCCAGCTTGGGGTCAGCAGGGCTCTCTCTCATTTACACAATGACACACACACACTCGCACACACACATTCAGAAATCTCTTTCTTACTTCTTTCTCTCCCAGATGCTCTCAGTAAGGCTTCTCAAAGGGCCCCCCAAAAACATGCCCAGACTGGAATTTGCCAAAATATTCTTTCTCCTATCAAACGCACACTGTGCTCCGTCACAGTCCCATCCCACTTATTGCTTCAACTTCTCAATTAATACCCCTTAGGAGGCATAGCACCCTGCACAGCCTCAGAGACTCAGCGCGGCGGTGGATTCTCCTTGTAAATATTCACCAAGCAGATTGCTGTAGTGTTTTCCTTTTAAACCACATCACTAAACTACCACTTAACTCCATCTCTATCCCAATCAACACCAACAGATTAAACACATTAATCATGAGCAGTTGCTTGTATGTGCCTGTGTTCTTTGCAAAGTTAGTGCAGTTCTTCCTCCTCGTGGGGATTTTGGGGACTTTGAACTCCAACCTGATTTTAAACAGTTTTATGTTGATGGCACAGAAAGTAGTTTTCTTTTTGATTGAATTGGTAATAATTAGTGTATTTGTTGATAATGTTGACCTTAAAGAAAGTTGAACTGGCAGAGTGTTTTTTATATTCTGTCCGTATGACAGCCATAGCATCTATACCATACCTGTGGATCTGCAGGTATCTGTCCCCCTTTCTCTCTCCTCTCACCCTGCCTGCTCCTCCTGTTCAGTAGCTAATGGATCGTTGTGGTTTCCAGGGTCTGCTCCAGAAATGTTCTCCTGCGGAGATCTCGTAAGAAGTGCCCTCAGCTGGTCCCTCCGTCTGCCATTAGGCCTCTCCACACTTTTTATCCCTAGACCTCCGAGACCTCAAACTGCCAAATGAGTTGAATTATGGCCAGTTATGTGGAGTGGACCTGGCGTCACGGGGGAGAGGCCTGAGTCAGTGGAACTAACCACACTCCTGACCATTAAAAGGCAGCCTGACAATGCCTCTTCATCTTCCCCCCCCTGCTCTCAAAGGCCGGTACTGCAAACCCATGTCCCCCAGAGGAGAGACACCGTACAGCAAACCAACCAATGAGCCAGGCAGCCAGCCACTAAGCCAGTCTGTCAGGCAGGCAGGAAAGCAACCAAAGCACCAAACTCCTCCATACTCTACCCACATCGTAAAATTGTTAAGCTCTTCCTGGACTCTGTTTTGTTTTCATGCATTTCTTTTCCTCGACTATTTTTGCCCTACATTTTTGCCCTATATATTCACCTGTTTCTCATCTGTCTCTTACCTCTGTGTTCTTCAATCACCTTCCCTGCCATTTTTTTCCCTCTGCCCTTCAGCTAAGTGGGTGGGGTTGCAGGGTTATAACCACACAAGGTTAATTGCAGCAGCTAAAACAAGCATGGCGGTCAGGGCCCCAGCTACTGTATAAAGGAGGTCATCTAAGTCAGGCAACCCTCACAAATCCACTCACAACATCTAAAATCAGACGGATGCTCATCACGCCAGCCTAGGAAACCACGGTTTGCATCCCTCACAGGCAGACATGGGAGACACATGTGCACATGCACACACACTGCACTGAATTTGATCTGTCACAATAACAGGGGCATCATGACATGATGGATACAGCCTTTTTTTTCCTCTTCTCTCCCCCGTTCTGCCTCTCTCCGGTAATCTTGATGCAGTGTGTAATGTTTGCTGTAGCCGGCGGCTGAAATTGAATGAGTGATACAACCAGAGGTGCTGGGATTACCGTGGGCAGAATTGATGCTATCTGTCCAATGATGTGTTATTTTGTGGAAGTGAGGCAACAAACCGGAGAGAGAAATGGTCGCAGCACTCTGTATGATTTTACAGTTTAAGTGGTGAAAGACAAATAGAATAACAGTGATGTGCTAGCAGGGGTTGTAAATGGTTGAATAATTTTCCTCGATTTCAACATTCATTTATCTTTTCTACAGTCTTTTGCAGGGCTTCGCATGGCAGCTTGAATGCTATTTATCCCTCTAGTCTACTCACAATTGCAACATCAGCTAGCTCAGCGCACATCTTTAGAGGTGAGACAGGTTGCGTCCAGTCTCCACTCCTCTAATAGGGTCGGCTCAGAAAAGGGTCAGAGGTAAACTAATGGCACCTGCAATAGATGCTTCTTCCTGAAGCCTAAGCTAAGGCTGAGCAGGGGCTGGGCTTGTGGGAATAAAAGTGTGCTGCTTTAAGACTCAGCAGGCTGTGCCCGGGTCAGACGCCAACCATTGAAAAGACTAAATTCAGCTCTTTCTGCTGGTCTGGGGCACAAGCTGAGGGTCCTGGGCTATTGTTGTGGGGTCAAGTTAAAGCCGTACAGATTGCCAGAGCAGCTGACAACCATTCATCACAAATTCAGCAACAGTTCAGCACTGTATAGCTGTAAAGTTCTGCTTAGGTAGGTTAAAGGCTCTGGATAAAAGTTTTAGTTGTCACTTTTCATTGTTTGTGTATTTTAAAGGTGGTATTGGTTTGGACTTCTTTTATTATTGCTGTGAGAAACTTTGGCAGACCCAGCAGTCACCTCTCTTTCTTGCATAACATTTCAACAAACGTCTTTTTTGGGTTATCTGTTCATGATGTGCCCAAAAAAAGTGTCCTGGTCAGGTTCAACTCATCTAATTTTGTCACTATTTTGAGCTTTGCCTGAAGCTCAGTTTTGACTTCTTTTATTCTTTTTTGCTATTGCAGGCTTAAAAATCACCATCTTAGCATAATGCAGCACACTTATTCACTTACTTGCTTTTAACATACAGTATTTGCAACTACACTCTCTTTAGTCACTCTTGAATTTACAGTATGTGTTTATGTGTAATAATTGTATGTTTTGCATCTGGCAGAGAGAGGCTGTGCTGTTGGCTTTGAGGGAAAAATTAAATAAGAAGGGCTATTTTTCTCCCCTATGTAAACAGCTGGCAGCATCCCATGCTTGCACAATTAATGGGCATCTAATTGGCAATAATCATTTTTACTTAAGCAAATTTAAAATAGGCAGTTGCCCCTGGAACAAACAGCTGTTGGTGGAACCTTCTGGCAACATAGCGTGGATGTTTGAGGATGTGGTTGATCAATGCTTACAGGAGGTGGTCCATACATAAACACTTACATACCCAACTGTTGGCACACACTCGTACAAGCTTTTCTACCCAAATCCATCAACAGTGCTCGAAGATTTACTGTACTTTGTGTACAGGTGCATTTAATGCATAAATCAGCCTGCACTCTACTTATTACCACATAAGTTGTGGTTGTATCATTGTGCCCATTGTTAGCTTGTTTTATTGTTATTAACTCTTTATAATCCAAATTGTCTTCTGTGCCATTCAGTGGTGCAAGACTAAAGTTTTATTTTATTTTGTTTTTACATACATATATGATTATACAGAGTTTTGGGTATAATTTTACATCTTCGTCTTTATATATTCATATTTAATAGTGTATAAAGTGTAGCGTCATACTCTTGCAGCTTATTTCTGTCAGGTTATCAGGCTTGTTCACTAATCTATCTTTTTTTTCTGTTTTGTTTTTTTGCATTTGACCGAGGCTGTCCTGGATTGAACCAGGTTGCCACCCGGTATCCTGGGATTTTACAAACAGGTCACAGTAGTTCAGAGGAAGTTCTTCTTGGGCACTGTGAGCACAGTTAATTAAATCAGGAGTGCCAGAAAAACTCACAAAAGTGGAACTTTAGTTAAAGACAGGCGTAAATGTGCCTTAATTAGAGAGGATGGATTTAAACCTTGATTAAAGAGAAGCAGTATTTTTACTATAATTTCTCTATGGCTTTTCGGCCGTATTGTTTTTAACATACTTGTTAAGTCTGATTGACAACTTTTAAGGTCACACTGCTGCAATGTAAATCTATGGAGTTGTGATTTCATTCAACTGAAAGCAACCCCTCCAAGGTCATGATTCAATAATAAAATACTATGAAGAAGTACATTACTGGCAGGAAGGACAGAGCCTTGCAGCTGGCAGACAAGCAGGCAGTGAGCAATGAATTAAACACAAAACTACGTTTTGCAATATAACTCATCTGGCCAGGAGTCACTCAGACTGAAAGCCAAACAGGACACAAAGAAAATATAAAACAAAAACACAAAATTCTAATACATTGGATAAAGGTATAGTGTAAATCTTTTCGACATTGGCTTTGGGACTCATAACATAATGCGCAAATTAATTTACACGAAGTCTGTTCTGCTTTAAGCCTTCCTCTTGATGAAAGGTGGAATGAGCGAGGGGAAAGGGGGAGAGAATGAGCGCGTGGGAAGCTGAAAAGTAATGTCAAACAACCTGATTGTGAGGAGGGAATGGATTAAAAGGCATTGTTTGAGCTGGAAGAGGACGTACCTTCCATACCACTGGCTGCCATCTTATCTCGCCCCCCCCAACAGTGGTCTAATCTGTTGGTCGAGGACGCCTGCAAGTAATTTCTATCCGTCAGACAGACAATGGAGCTGCCACCTTGTTGTTCATCACGGATTACTGTACTGTGCATCCTGTCCCGCCCCTACATAGACCACTGACAAAGGACTTAATTGAATATCCGTCCATAGCTAATTTGTGTGTGTTCCATGTGGGAACACAAGCCATACAAAAATACATACAGACTTGTTTCCACATGCACACAGCCTATAGTAAGCACATGCAGGTACACACAAACAGCCACATGAATATGCACAAAGCTGTGTGTACAAACGCCCTATAGGAATTCATTTTGAAACTACTTGTTCATTTCGTCTGATGTTGAAAGTTGGGTATTATTGCTTCCAATCCTTATGGCTAAACCGTAAACAAATTGAATGGACCAGATTCAATTAACTCTGTCTAACCCAACATATAATTACATGAAAGCATCGAGTGAGGAATGAGAGATAATGGAGTTTTTTACCCTTGAACCTTAACCCTACTTTTCCCATTTGTTTATCAAATTAATTTAAGCCAGTAGATTTGTTATGTTTGGGCTTAAACACATATAATCACCCATTTTAGCTTCATATTACACTTGTGCTTAAGCTAATTAATCCTCAGTGTTTATCATGCATAAACAGTAATGGCTTTGCATTATACATCAACAGAAGTAGGGGTCTTTTTGTTATCAAAAATGTTAATTATTTAGTGGCATCACAATTTACCCATTGTCCAAAGACTTATCTTGTCCTTGTTTTCGGACAAACATTCATGGATGACATTGAATGTCATTGGTCTTAATGGTGGGTTGTTTCTTTGGGAAGTGGTTGTATTTAACAAAGACAAATCTGACAGTTAAAAAAAAAGTTATACATTTTTGCTTAAAAATGTCTGAATATTTTTTTTTTTCTGAGAATCTCGATTTCTGCCTGTGGAAAAAACACTTTGTTCATGTTTCCTCAACTGAGGAGACTGTCTGTCCAGATTTTCTGAAGTGACAGCTGTGCTTCATCTCATATGATGATGTGTTAAACAAAACACTGCCCACATGTTTGCCTTAAACTAAGTAGCCCTTAACTGCTTGGACAGACAGCAGGCTGTTGCACTTTATGTATTTGTTTATTTTCAAGATAAGGGGCCTCTTTTATGGATAAGCAGCTGACGCTCCCGCTCTGTCAAGCTGGGACAGGCTGAGGAAAGATAAAATAGAGTCTGTTAATCTGGTGCTGGTGAGCAGAAAGAGCGATGTTATTGACCTACGCTGGCAGCAATGTGTTTCAATTATACACCGCCATCCATTTGTCAGGCAAGCGGAGCGATGGGGGGGACACGGAGTTCAGGCCTGGGTTAGAGTCATTCTCCATCACTTATGATGTGTCTTTGGAAAGCACTTTAATTGAATTACCCAATTTATTCTTCAAGCAACAATGCCCTGGCCCAGACCCATGACGTGAGACAATTAGATACAAGTTTAAAATCAGGCAGTTTGCATACTTCATCTTTTCATGGTGTACACAGGAGAGGAGACAGCTAACTTATGGTGACTTTCTTCCCCTCTTCATACTGAATGAATTCTATTAATGTGAGTGGTGCGACTCTTATCATGACAATTTTATCTTACACCTTCTTAAGGACTGCTTGATGTACAGCTTTGTGAAACCTATAATATGGTATGTGGCGCTGCCTGTGTGTTGCTGCCCAGCCATGTGCGCCATGTGTATGTGTTCTGTAGGATTGCAACTGGTAATTTGTCACCACAAAACTCCCAATGCTTTTGCTAAGTGGGCAATTGAGACTGTAATGTATTGTACTGTATAAGCAACTAAAAGATAACTTGAGTTGATGTACAAGCAGTTTACCCCTGACCAATGCTAAAAACTTTCCAGGATTGTGTGCTAATTCATACAATCCATCATAGCCCACATACGGAACACACTGTGCATAAAAATGGTGGCTTCTGAGTTACACATTCAAATGTCTACATCTGTCTTTTTAGTTAAAAAAAATGCTGCATGTGCAAGGCACGTTGTCAAAGCTCAGTGTAGTGATTTAAGTTTTCCCCCCTTTGTTCAGTGCTACAATATTCCAAGCAGATTTCCTTGAATATTTTCCCTGATATTTGCAAATTGCACGTGTTTGAGTGTGATTAATTCTAATCAAGTTCAATTTATTCTGTTGGAGCATCTGGAAGAGGCCTAAGTGTTGCCTGCGTTCTGTCTGCGAGATGTCTGACAAGATGGCCGGGCTGTCGATCACCTCGGCCCCAGTTCCAGGTGTAGGGAAGGTGCTTGTGTCAGATGCACACTGGTCTACTTGCACTCTGGCCCTCACACCTGGCCGTTCACCAAACTCTGATTGTCAGTTCATCCATTTTCACCAAGACAACAAGTCTCGCTGTCTGCTCCCACTATCTGTGTCTAATCAACAGTGCTCCTCTTCCAGTATCTCCACAGCTCATCTTGTTAAGGGCGAAGAATAGTGGATAAAAATGTACTCTCTATAAGCATGTAATGTACACCAATTATGTTAATTTGCAGTGTTGCAGATGGCCCAGTGTTGATTGCAGCTTTAGGATCAGGAGAGGCAGTCTGAAATTTGAATGTGGGAGTCACGTGACACTCATTACTGCACAACCTCAACCAAATATCCCTTTGTCACTCGTCATCCATCTGTGCTGACTGTCTTTGACAGATAAGACTATGCAGAACTGTAGGCAACTAAAGGGTTGTACAAGAAGCAACAGAGGAACACTATCCTTAGTTTTAATTGGCAGTTCCCTAGTTAAGTTGAATTTGGGTGTGTTCTCAATTAAGAAAACAAGTAATATGAGCAATAAGTCATCTAAAATCGCAGTGATTGGGAGATAGAAATGGGAAACGGCTAATGTCCTAATACGGGATTATACTGTTTTTTTCCCAAAGTAATTGCCCAATAAATACAGAATACAGGCTGTGTAATGACAGTAAATAAAACTATCAAGATCTTTTTCTAAATGTTGTTTTCCTCTGACAGTCTACCTCATTGGGATGTGGATAGATACCCACTTCTAGCATGCTGGCTCCAGGGGCAGGAGAATCCACTCCAAATGCCAGTCCTCTATGGGAACTGTGACATTCGAAGTGTGCCAAGGTGTACCGTGCATTAGGAAAGCATGTGCAGTCAGCTGTAAATTCATCATCGTCATCAGCCACGCTGCTCTTTGTTCTGGCTATTGAGGCAGGTCAGTTTAGCCCCCCTGTCTTGTGTTAGACCATGCTAAAGTGAACCCATGCTGATGTCCAAATGAATGGAGTCCTTTCTTGAAGCCATGGCCATTAAACTCTGGAGACAGAATATAGCCTTAAGTCCTGCAACCTTTGTGGCAGGGGGTTCCTGCCAGGCATGATTCCTGTTTAGTGAATAAGTGGGGTAATTATGGTGCGGTTGGGGCTGTGCAGCAAATGTCACCAGCAGATAAACAGTAGGAGCAACCCTTCCGTAAAGGCCTGATTTATCCACCCTGGACCTCCTGTAGCCTGCAGATGAATGAGGAGCACTTGGGTGTAAAAAACAAACTAGCTTCTCTTGATTTCACTGGAGTTCAAGGATGCATATAATTGGAGAAACAGTAGTTAGTAGATAAGGCCCCAGGTTAAATCTTACTTTGTCACACACCAAATCTCTCATGCTGGTCTAAAAGGCAGGTCCTGGTTTGATCTGCGTGTGTCGTGGCAAGGAATGTGCTTGAATAATAATGTGTTGATATTGTATTTAAATATTCCGCGCTGAATGAAAGTTGCTACTAGGACTGCCACACGTACAAAATGTAACATCTCTATTCATGAACTACGAATGGAAACTACAGATTTAACATAATAGCTCGCACTTATGGTTTTATGTGTTGCTATTAGGGAGAGTGAATCTTAAACTTCTCCATTCCAAGTCCCCTCCTCTGATTATCTCTGATTGGTGGATGAAGGCACATCCATTGCACTCCATTAAAGAGTGCCCACTCACGCGTGACTGCAGGGCGGCCTTTATAACATCATGAGCCTTGGGAAATGGGAGAGCCAGCGAGCGTCATTCCATTACCTGCTGAAATGGATGCCCCTGTATCTCCTCCTTGATTAGCTTTGTCTCGAATAACAATGATAGCTTTAAGTGTGTCTAATTGAGGCTGGGCTCGCCCTCCCTCTCTGTGTGAAAGTGCTTACTCATTTTGTCTGTCCTTTTAATAATTACATTATCATTTTACGCCCCTGCCGGTTCCTTGGGAAGTGGGCTGGCGCTTGTGTTGAAGTGAAAGCTCATTATTGGAGCTGAATTATGTGCAGTTTATTGATCCCCATGGTGGATTATGGTGCTCTAAGTTAGTCTAGACAGAATAGTTAGCCAGATGACAGAGAGGAAACATAGAGGCCCCAGGGGAAAGATCCCTGGGCTCAGTTAGCAATTAATGCCTGCCAGGTAATGGAATTTAAGTTTACACTAAATCCACCAATGCCTTGACATTTGAAGTGCCTTATAAAAAAACATTAGCCTAATGAGACGGTCGAGAGCAGGAGAGGCATTCTTTTACACACAGTTTCTCTACCTTACGCTCTTCCTTCATCATCTCATCCCATGCAAGCACCCATATGCCCATCCATTGTTACTACAGTCAGATATTCTAATTACTTTACACTAAAAACTCACATTGGAAAATAGCGTATGGTGATACTTTTTGGATGCGTGTTTTCCTCTCTTGATCGGCCTGGAGCAAGTTTGATTGATAGGCTTTAGTTGGGTCCATTTTGCAGACTGGCTTTGGTAATCTCCATCTTAGGCTGCTTGAGGATGTTTGAGTGGTGGAAAGGCCAAAGTGCTGAGTAAGAAGCCAAGCGGGACATTCATCTCTATGAAGGCGAGGGTCCGTTTTAAGGCTATCCATCATTATCTTGATGAACATGCCTCAATACCAACGACATTGCCGGCCTGCCATCCAAGGCCAACGGTGGTTTATCCTTTGGACTTGTATGGACCTCAATCACATGAGAAGTGAAGGGGTGGAGCGCGTGTGTGTGTGTGTGTGTGTTTACACATCTGGGTTAGGGTTAAGTATTACATATAAGAAATATTTTGTGTAGTGGTGTATTACCTGACTTTCAGTTCTTTGGCAAGAAAATAGTTTTTGATAGCCACACAGGAGGCTGAAGTGCTGCAGTAGGCAGGCACAGGTTTGGAGAGGTGACCACCCTGACCAGAAGAGTGTAGAATGTAGGGCCTAAAGATTTAGAGAAAGTGAAACCGCATGGAGACAGGTGAGGCCTTTCCCCTGACTATTTGTTTGCAGTGCTTTGTAAGAAATTACTACATGTATAGTCTTTTACACAGGTTCAAAAACACAAATCCTGCTTTATCTGTATGATTGTTTAGAAACAAATTACATTGATCTCTCCACACCTTTAATTATTTATCAAATGAATGTACTTACATTGAAAGTATATTATCTACATTGGTCTGGGAATGGTTAAAAAAAGTACTTCTTGAGTAGTTTTTGAACTTTTTTCTACACCAGTAGTTTTAGTTATGCTTGAGTAATATATTAGAAATATAACAGTACTTCTACTTAAATACAGATTTTAGTACCTTTTTCACCACTGGTGATATCTTACTTCAAGAAATATAATAATAATAATAATAATAATAATAATAATAATAATAATAATAATACGAAAATAGTCTCAGATTGACAAACATTTATTTTATTTCTTAATTTGATCTCAAAACTGAGCAGACATCCAGTCAGCTTGACAGATTTCGATACTTGATGCTACAGGCACATTTTGGTTGGTATCAGGAAAGCGGAGTTTCAGTATCCACCCCTCGTCTGGAAACACAGTTGGTCAGTTACAGAGTGGATTTACCTCTCAATAAAATCTGTGTCCTTCCCCTACAGCTGACAAAAATTGTGTAGATTACTGTGTTCTGGTTTCACACAGACACATACACATACACCTACACACGCACACTTTATTAGGGCAGACTGCCAGTTGATAAATTCTACATTAAAGGATGGCCTTAATGAAAAAATACTGGATAGTCAGGCAATATGCTGCACCTGTTAAAGCAGCCTTGTACATCCTGAGAGCGAGACAGGGAGCCAACAACTTTACCCCATAATGAGGCCAATATCTAGCTCAAAGCCTTTCTGTGCCTTTTGTGTGGTTTACCGTGTCCTTGGCTCATAAGCCTTGATAATGTTAGTAAATACATACAGGGGAATGGATGAACTGGGCTGTAATCCACACTACCTCCTCGATGTAGGAGGAAGGGAGCGATAGGAGGGAGAGGAGAGAGAAGCAGCTGATTAGACTGGTTTTACTGCACCTCTGCCGACCTAGAAAAACACAGCAGCCCTGACCTTGCATAGCAGTGCCCTTATATATCTAATGATCTCTGAGTACCTTAATGATACAATGTGTTCCTCCATTTTGCCTATCCTTCTTTCGTGCCTTTCTCCCCCCTATTCTCTCTCTTTTAGCACAAGCCTGTGCACACGCACACTCGTCCACACACACACACACAAAGTACACAGCCTTGAAAAACCCAGTCAGCAGTTTGGGTTAGGAGTCTAGCAAATGAGCTGTCCTATTGAAATAGAAAGGAGAGTGCTCTGTGCTGCAGAAAATGCTGCTATGGCAAGGCTTACAGAAGAGGGACGGAGGGAAAATTACTTGTTCGGACAAAGAAACATGAGAATGTCCTTTCACTACAAATGTACCAATTTACATTTAGACGGAGCAGATTACATCCCTTTCCTCCATACTTTATTTCTTTTTTTCCTCTTCTTTTAGCACAACCATATCTCTACTCATTATCATTCATAAAAGACCAGTAAGTGCTCTAAGTGTTGTAAGAGAGGAAAAAAAAAACCCTTCCAATTCAAAAAATGTATTTTTCTCATTGATTCAGTGTAACTTCCCCTCCTCCCAGGTACTCCATTGGTTTGAACACTCACAGTGTGGTGGGACTCCTGCAGTTTAATAGTGTTCTACAGCTCGGCTCCACTGCATCAAAGACGACTAACCAGCCACAGTACCGTCTTATTTTCTTAAAGCGGGCTGCTGAATACTGTGTGACAGTCTCTCATTCCATCAAGAGGGAGTGTATTTTTTTTTAGACATGATGGATCTTGGCTGATTGATTGGACTCTGATCAAACAGTTTGATATCTGAAAAAAAAAAAGTCTTCGTTATGCTTTTGAGTTCTTCTGCCATTTTGTCGATGTGTAGAAAACAGCTTCCACTGGCTTAAGTCATTCAGTCTTGCGTCTAATTCCCTTTCTTTGACTACTTAAAGCACAAACCTCCATTTGGTCCGGTATTCCCTCTTCTCGTTCTATCCACCGACAGTAATTAAGATTCCATTCTGCTCTGAATAGGAATGTTAAGATGGAGGGTTATCACTGGGCTTCTGAAGGCTCACCCAATGGAACACCTATAGTGACCTCTCTGATTTACCCAATAGGGGTCCCCCCACCCCGCCTCGATATATCCCTCTCCCCCTCATGGCTGTCTTGTTGTGTGGTCTCCTCTCTTCACTTCTCTCATTACTCCCTGCGTGAAGGCCTGGGAGGTGGGTGGCAGGGGAGGAGTGGGGTGACTGCAGAGGAGGGCTTCTGTCCCTGGATGAGTGAGTGTGGATAAGAAGTTGTTTGAATTCATAATTGTGCTCTTGTGAAGGGGGAGATTTGTAAAGCAAGGCTGGGTTCATTGTGTGGCAGTGCGAGTCCGGTGGAGGGTGCGAGCCGCTCAAAGCTAATGTAATCTACGCTATTAGAGAGGGTTAATTAGCTGCTGAACTGGAGCCTGAAGAGCAGGCAGAGAAGGAGAGAGACACAGAGAGCGAGACAGAGGGAGAGAGAGAAGGAGGGCGGGCAGTAGGGATAGAGAGGTCTTCAGGGAGTCATTAGAGACTGCTTGTTGTAATACAGCCACACAGTCAATAAGGCTACTCCTCTGAGGAGCAGAAGAAAGGCAAAGATAGACATGGAGGGAAAGAGTTTCACACCATGAAAAATATCTGGCTGTCAGCAGCTCTGCCACTAAAGACATGTTGGGAAGAGATTAATTTTTTTGGCCTTACTATTATTGTTTCTTAATGCTATCCATCGAAATATGCATTTTATTTTTTACAACCAATCCAAATTTACTCAAACAATTCTCCAGAAAGTCAGTAAAATAACACATTTTTAGTGTCTGTAAATACAAACTTGTCAGGAACTGACTCTGTCTTTGCACAGTTTTTTTCCTTCTTTTTTTTTTTTTTTTGGAGCTCTCACTGTCGCTTCATAAAGTGTGCCTTCTTGTTAACACCAACTCTGTGATGAACTGCAGTATTAGATCAAACCGGGTGTGAAACTACAGTGACTTCATGGTGTATGTTCATGTGTTTGTTCATTTCCTTTTCACAGAAAAGTCCAAACACATCTGAAACACCTCTATAGGCCTCGTCACACTGACTGAAAAAAAACCATCTTTGTGTCTGATGTTGACATGTTAGACATTTACTTCAGTTATACACTGAACACGTGGAGATGTGAATCTTCACTGGCCTCACTGTTCACTTCACTTACGGTTCAAATGCACGATTTTTAATGGGTTTTAATCTTTTAAGTGTGTATACATGTTTCTCTTTACTCTCTCTGAATTGAACACTAAAGTTGACAGAGCCTCCTCAATTCTTGGCTGATTTGCTGGGCTCGCTTGTATTCTTTATGGTTGCCGACATTATCTCAGGATGAAAATGAACGAAAAGATGCAGACAGAGCCTTCCGCCCACATTGTGATCTTTGAATTGAGAAATTTCCACGTCTAATTACAACACATCTATAATGATTAGTAAGTGATCATCCTTACAGTGACCCAGAATGGCGACCGGTTCTTGTACGATGTTGTTAGAATGTGCTGCAGTTCAGTGGTGATCATTGTGCTCGTGAAAACCTTTTTCCAGCACAGTCTCAGTCTCAACTCAACACAGAAACTCTCAGCCTTTTAAATGCCATTCTGCACTTTAATGAAACACATTTAGTGAAAGCAATTCCAAGATACAAGAAGTATTGATTTCTTGAAAATGATATGAGACTATGAAATGCATAAATCATCACAAACGTTGCTTTGAATAACAGGAGTAAAAAAACAAATGTATAGGATCTTGAGCCTGCCTACGTAAAGGCCTGCGAAACCGTGTGCTCAGTGTTTTTTATCCTGTGTTATGCAGGTGTAAATTCTGGGCTTAATGTAGCTCCAGTGAAGCTCTGCTGGATGCTAGCAGTCTATTTGTATTTATCACTGTGTCCTCTAGTAGTCCATCCTGTCCTGGGTCTCTTGTCGCTCTGAGCAAAACTTCACTTAAGATGGGTAGTTAGTGCCTGTTCCCATGGCATTTTAATGCAGATTAATTACTTTCCCTGGCCCAGGCAATCCATTTTTGTTTGTTTGTGGATGTTTTTAGCTTTTTCTTAACCTTGGGGTGAAGAAAGAGAGGAAGAAAAAGAGAGAGGAAGAAAAAAAAAAGCCCTCCACAGTAGACTTATACCCTCAATTTAATAGCCGAGTGAGGTGTTTCTCCAGCATCATCAGATCAATGGAGAGTAAATAGCCCACACTTCTTGTTTCACAGTGCAGTATTGATCTTTTCCTCAGCCTCAGCTTCCCTTTCCCCGGCATCTCGTGTCTTTCAACCCCTGGGACTGTGCTGATTGCCATAGATTGGACAAGCTAACAAGCGCATGATGAGGAACCAGGCTTTCTTTTCTTCTCATAGGCTGTTTCATTTTTTTTCTTTGTGGCACTGGCATGAACACACACAGACAGACAGACATACACACAGGGACTTAAAAACAGATCAGATCTACACAGCTCAGCGCCATAAAGGAGTATGCTGTTTCTTTCTTGTTCCCTCTGTTGCCTACGTTGTTCTGTCTTCATCTACACTGAGAGGATCTACTGTAGCTGTGCCTGACTTTGGGATGTTTGCCAGGATGATGGAGTATACCAACTTAACTACAGAGTAACTCAGAGTGTTTCTTCACCTCACTGGGAACTTTATTTTTTTCCAGCTGGCACCGCGATTGTTCCAGAATCTTCCATCATCTCTGAAAATATCTCAAGTGGCCTGCGGAGAGCGACACACTCTGTTTGCGTTGGAGGACGGCAGTGTGGCGGCATGTGGGTAAGTTCAGTGTCAACGCAGCAGACAGTTTGCCGAAGTCCAGACCTGAAGGGAATAGGAGGAGAGATGAGGAGGCAAACCCCTCCCCACACACATCCCAACCCCCCTGATATTAATGCATAAGCAAATTAGGGTCAGGGAACAGATCGAAAGGTTGTGTGCATGTGTGTGGGGCACATTGACGAGAAATCATTGGGGTATTTAAACTTTGCCTTTTCTGTGTGTGTGTGTTGCGGTGCACTTGTTTGCATATGTGTGAGCACATGCCTGTGTTTGCATGTCTCTTCATTTCTGCTCTGCATGCAAAGTTGTAATAAATCTTGTTGAGTGTGTGTATGTGTGTGTGTAAGAGCTTCGTGTGCTGCCGAGTGACTCAGGATCAATATGAAGTATGTTTATTGAATCCAATAGTTGTGTTTGTGGAGAAGGGGAATAAACCAGCTGGAATAAGTGATCAGATGTGCTTTTAAGGCTCATTACCAGCCTGTTGGGCATATAGATCTGCTTTTAAACAGCCCTCTGGATTGGACAAGTATATGCAAGAACACAGCCAATATGATAAACTTGCATTGCATTTTAAATCTACTTAGTATTTCCAAGATTTATTTCTTTCCTGCATAAACTTTAGACTTTTCACTTGCAACTCATTCTGTTGCATAAATGTGGACGTGTTATTAAAATGCTTAATTTATTATTTTACTTTAGGCTTTGTTTCAAAGGCTGATAATAAGGCTAATGTATTTTGGATTGAGGATAATTGAAATAATATTTTGTCACAGATTCTCTTAATTATTTTTAAAATCTGATAATGTTAATAGGAAACAGCCATCATAATAGATGGATATGTTAAAATAAAATAAGAAAATAGTATCTATACTAAATGAAATACAGTTAAAATGTATTATTGATTCACAGTATGGAGTCTTTGTATTATTTCTTGAACGATAAGTTGAAATACAGATGTTGAAATATATTCAGATATGGCTTGAGGAGCAGGTGTGGACAAACAGTTGAGTGCTAAAAACAAGCTGGCAGGCTGACACACACAGAGAGTCACAACAATAAGAGATAAGTATAAAAACAAAACATTTATGTGACTATTTTACTCTATTTTGTTACTGAAAGTTTGTTCTCTCATCTCTGTTCATCTTCACTCTTCATAAGATTATCACTAAAGTAATCAATACCAAAGATGGTAATCCTTGTTACCTGTCCTATTTTCCGATCCCTTTACTCCCAACACGCCCTAACCCCCATCTGACCGACCCACCCACAAACACTTGAGCTGGTATGCACACATATATCTCTCCCCCTTTCCTCCATCTCTTCTTGGCTCCCTGTGTTTGCATGTGATATTTTAGGCGACTCTGGGAGGGATGACAGTTCTAACTAGGCCTATTAGGTAACCCTCAGGGTGCCCTCAGCACTGATTTGAGCACCATTAATTTTCTATTATGGAGTGCTAAAGATGTGCCCCTGCACAGTCATTCACCTGGCTTATTGAGTCTCGCACACACCAATTGTGGACTTTTCCAGGGCAGTGTTGCTGAAGGTTTAGTGCGACCCCTCTGGGGAGCTAATTTATTATTTGCAGATATTGATCTGGCAGGGTAGGCCAGCCAAGCCGTGGCCGATGTTGACTCTGCTCTGGCCTGTGGCGACTTTAACCCTTTCCAGACTGAAGTAGACACACACTAGATGGATGGTCAGTGGCTGTTAGAACGCTACTATTAGTGGTTGTTTCAATTTTTTTGCTTGTTCAGTGGTTCGTTTATTGAAATGAGGAACTGATGGAAGTAATTTGTAATAAGGAGAGGATAGATTTTATCTTTCTGGATACGGACCTTGTTTTTTCTTTGCAAGCAGATAAATAAGCAGAGACGCTTGCACACACATGCACACACACACACACAGACAAGCACACACTGTCTGGCCTGTCCAAGGGAAATAAAATCACAGTTAAGAGGAAGGAAAACAAATTTAGAAGGTCAGACAAAACATTTATCAAGCTGTGTGTGTCTGGTGGGTAAATAGCAGAGGGACAGTAAAGGGCATGACTCTGAAACCACCAGATAACCACAGCAGATCATCACACACAGTCTCAAGATTCACTGCTGAAAACGGATATTTCTCAGAGGATTGCCTTCAGAGCATTTGCTAATATTCTTTCTCCTGTATTGCTGTTTTATTTTGATCATAAAACTGAGTTATTACAGCATAGACCCATGTGACCGAAATAAAAGTTATCATGGAGAACGAAAGAAAAGAGAGGCTATAAACATCTTTGGTAAAAAATGTAGCAGTGGACACAGTGGGAAATTATACATATATCCAACATTAAATGGGAAACCTGTTCTTTTCCAGACTGGATATAAAATGCTTTTTATTTTCAGGTATGTCTGTTTTGCTGTGGGATTCTCATTGCACCCCATACTTAGCAACAGTTCTCCAGTTTCAGCCATATAGCAATCGAAGTAGTTTATGATAACAGCAAGTTATACTTATCTGAGAGAAGATCATTTCAAGCAGAAGAAATCCTGCTCAGTCCTTTGGTATGATACAATAGAAAATAAGATAAGTCAAAAACCAGTCTGCACAGAAAGATGTTACAAGAGGAACTTAAAATATCCAGATGTTGTGTGTGTGTGTGTGTGTGTGTGTGTGTGTGTGTGTGTGTGTGTGTGTGTGTGTGTGTAAAATGAAGTAGAAGAATGTCTATAGGGAGGTTGTCTATGCTATTGATGTCCTTATCCTGCACAAACACAGTTAGTCTCTCTCTCTCTTGCTTGCTCTCTCTCTCACTCTCTCTCTCTCTCTCTCTCTCTCTCTCACACACACACACACACAAACGCACACCAACACACAGACACACTTATGCCCAGGGACCAATAAGTTGCTTCCCACAGGCCTCCTCAAGGCCCTGCTACAACCTCAGACTCAGCTTGGCCCGTCCCAACCCTAATTGGTATTTAATGCTCTCACTGAACCTCAGAGGTCAAACAGCAGTGTGTGTTTGTGTGTGTGTGTGTGTGTGTGTGTGTGTGTGTGTGTGTGTTAGTGTTTGTATAAGGGTGCTGAGCCAAGTGTGTCAGAGGAGGTATTACCAAGAAAGGGCAAAGAGGAAAGCTACAGATTGGACAACTATGGAGGTGTCCTGTGATGACTGCTGTGTAGCCTGAATAGAGGGTGAATGATGATAGATGTCCAGAGAGGAATTATGGAGGATAATGGACCACCGTTTTCCTTTTATACTGGTTGTTATGATAGCATTTTACCTGATCTTTATGGCCTAGAACATAAAATAAAGGTCAGGAAATTTCCCAGGGATGAAAGTGCGTCCAACCAATCCAAATTTGTCCATACTCCCTCTGTAAAGACGATTTCATGGTTGACAGGCCTGTCTCTTGTTGAATTTGGCGTAACCTCAGAAGTTGGCCCATATTCATCTTCCATATTCATGTGAATCACTGAAACAAAGGTGGAGGTCGGAGAGAAGACATCGTTGATGAGGAAACATGGTGGAGTGGATTTTCCACTGTTTTGCTGCGTAGTCTCTGCTAATGCTGTTACGAAAGAGTGGGCAGTCCGCCCGTGGAACCCTGACAGGGAGGAAGACAGAGAGAGGAAGCCACCTCTTGCTCCCTTTGTCTCCTTACATGCCACTTCCAGAACTCAGTTGTCTGCCTCCTGCCAGAGACCACAGTCTGTTTAGACGGTCCTCCGAGCTGTCTGTGCTCAGGGAAAGGAAAAGAAGATTGCAAATAAAGATGGAGAAGTCTAAAAGACATGAAATGGGAACAAATAAGATATTACCCATTTGTGATATCCCTGGCATATCATTCAGTCTCTCATCTACCAAATCAGCTCGCTCTGAATAACACAGCATAAGGTGGGGTTGGTTTTTTATGCCGTCTTTAAATATGTAATTATCAGACTTGATCTGCTCCCAGCTGTACAAGATAAGTCCAGCATCTGGACAAGTCCAGACTGATTGAATATGAAGAGGCACGCCTTGATTGAACATAAAGAAAGTGTGAAATTTAACATCCAGCTTTGTTTACTAAAAAAATGGTACGTGCTCTCGGTTTATCATGAATAATGAATTTTTTCATTGGATTTACATCCATTACAGCGCTTTGGATCCTGTGCCATTACAAATTGCTCTATATGTAAAAGGAGTGAATGTGGTTCTAAAGCAACACAGTTGTCAATAAGCATCAAGCAGCCACCACTGACGTGCCTGCTGTCTCATCAGTAATCAGGCCAATCTGTTTTAGCAGAAAATGGCCATACACGGCGCAGCATTGATGGAAATGTCTCATTTCAACTTCATGGTGCCTTGAGAAGGCAAAGCAAATCAGCAAATGTTCATGAATTTGACAGCAGAAGCGTGGAAATTCTATGACAACTAGTTGGATTCGGTGAGCTGAGTGCCAACACTTTGCATTAAGTTACACTAAGCACTAATTGGATGCTACCTGGCTCTACATCACTAGCAGCTCAGAACAGGATCAGGATCTGGCTCTGACTAACAGCAAGCTCTTTGGTGCTGCTGGCTGATTACCCTTAGCAAAGGGAAAACCGAAAACGATGATGAGAAAAAAATCCCTTCTCTTCTCTTGCACAAGCCCTTGGCCCTGTTGGCACTGTGCTAGCTTTTTGATTTTTCCTGATGTCCCTGAAATTGATTTTCAGCCATGATTGCATCGCCTCTCTGAGGATAATCAAAGATTTTGAATAATTGCTGCAGTATGACTGTACAACAGGGAATAACAAGAATAGTGGCTACTTCCCGTTGCTGTCATCTATAGAATAATTTTAGCTGAGCACTACAGTATGACTTCACAACATACCTCTCAAATGGTTCCCAGTTGTAAGCATGACACCATTTGTTTCATTGGACATGCCTAATGAAATCCAGCCTAGATTTGATAATGACAAAACATACCATGATGTCACAGCTTTGGAAATCTGTCTGACTTTGTTTTGTCATTGAAAACGGCTCTTCAGGTAGTTAATATGTAATCACTCACTATTTTACTATTTCTTTTGGCTTTTAGATAAAACATATGAATGCCAAACTGTAAGAAATAAATGACTTGTCTTATCCTAGCTGATTCATACACAGCTGAATCAGCCATGGAAAGAAAAACTTGATGTCCTTTGAATCCCCGCTACACAAGCTTGACAACACATCAGCTCTCGGTAACATTTTCCCTGCTTAATCTTGCTGTCATTGATTTAAAAACATCCTGAGGAAGTCGTTTTGTGCTGTTTCTCCTGGCTGCCTCGTATAAGAGAGACATCACCATCCTGGAGCCACCCTTTTGTGCCACAGTGAAAGATGGTCTCTCGTTTAACGCGGGAATGTAACCAGTGTTTGCAAGGGGAGAAACAGATTGATTAGAGGGCGAGGGAAGATTAATAAGCTGCACAGGGCAGTTATGACACCCATTGTTTCACACATGCCCTGCAGAGGTGTGCCTCCCAAAATGCATCATTGTGTAAAATATTGACCTAAAGCATATCATTACTCTCTTTCTTGTATGGGCTTTCTTTGCTCTCAGAAGGAGGCTTCTTAACAGTAATAAACTGTTCTTAGCCTTCTTTTATTTTTCCAGAAACTGCACCAACCTCTTGAACAAAAACACTTCATATACTGCATGGTTTGTCAGAACAGACTCAAAATCTGGCAAGCGCCAAGAGAGTTTAAGCGGGGGCACTAAAAACAGGCGGAGACAATAACCTTGAGCTGTGGCTGACACTCCTCAGTTTCACACGATCCCAAGTTTAAAGTTCACTTATCTCTTAGCTTGTTCTGTGGAAAGAAACCCTGGCTTTTAAAACCACAACTATAAACGGGGGAGCCCGGGAGAATATGGATTCACTGACATAAATGACAAGAACACTCTGTGTTAC
Organism: Protonibea diacanthus; assembly: GCA_028641955.1. Taxonomy (NCBI): domain Eukaryota; kingdom Metazoa; phylum Chordata; class Actinopteri; family Sciaenidae; genus Protonibea; species Protonibea diacanthus. Next base: position 21,171,291 of record CM053985.1, read on the forward strand.
CGTGACTGAACCAAAATTCTATTTGTTCCATCACATAAACGGGGTCACAAAGCAAACTTTTTTATCAGGTTTTGTTGGATTTATTTCTCCAAGCTACATCTGTGCTAAAATGGGAAGCAAAAGTAAACATCATACTGGCCAGAGAAAAATCTTTTTTATTTATTAACTTGTGTTTTTTGAGGTTAGATTTTGAAAAAAAAAGTGGTGTTTGTATTACAGCCATGGACCACACATTTAGGTATTCACAACAGCAGATGTTCCCCTTTGAATGGAGTGAGTACTGGCTGCTGTGTTAGAGTGACCCTGTTACTTCAGAGTGTTGTATTATGGTTGGGGGATTTTTTGCATCATGTAGCCTTAATGTTGTCTGCAGGTTTCTATCTGTGTGTGAGCAGTTTGTCTGCTTGACTTAGTGTGTATAAAACTTTTCTGTAAGCCTAGTTTACCTTGCAGTGTGTTGTGAGTTTCTTAAAGCATCTTAAATATATCAGGAAATCTTCCCATGCAGCAGACTTATTGCTCCTTTGAACTGTGTTTACAGTGAGACACTGGAGCAATGTTCACAACTGCTCACAACTAATGCCTTCAAGTCTTTGCAATATGCACAATCCTAAATGAACATATGTTGGTCTTAATCAAAAAAACATCCTTTAACATATAAAAATATAAATATAAAATAAAAAAATAAATAATATATAAAAAACCTCGTTCGTGGAAATAAAGAACACTGTACATGTACAACACATCAATACCAGACCAGACATACAGATTAATTGATTGCACACATACTGTTAAGTGCAGCATTAGACAATAGCCAACCATACCTGTCAGCCATAACGATAAATGATAAAGTTACATACTCTTGTATGTTGGACAGCTCAAGCACACTTTAAAAGTTGTAGAAGAGATAGACAGACATCTACGGAAACATAATGGACTGAGGGTGGCATTTAATAGACAAAGTGAAGTCACAGCAGCAAATATAGCTGTTACAAATCAATGTTCTTTTTAAGGTATTGTAATTATAACAAACAACTGGATTAATCTGCCATATTCACCATCAGCGGCTTTTGGATGCTGTCATAGATGGGAAAATAATTCTTTGCACAACAAAAATCTTTCACGCAAAATGTTTTAAGTGCTAATGGCATTCTGTATGAAGAGTGAAGTGTATTCCAATTAGTCAAATGGCAAAGCTTGATGTTATCTGAAATTAGCTTTCATGTGAGATTTTCTACCCTTGTTTTTTTTTTTTTCTGTTACTAGCTGGAGGCATGGCTTTGTTCCCCTTTCTATTTAATTTGCTGCCAACCTGTTTTATTTATTTCTGTGGTTGCAGAAATTGCCTTTTGACCTTGATGATTACAAAAAGTAAGTGAATTGAAAAGGCATTGATACCCAGAATTCAGTGGGCTGGTGCACAAGGTTATTCATCTTCCCACAACGGTGTGGTTTCACTTTTGCAATGGTCAGATTTTAGTTCCCGCTTTGCTGTTTTCATTATCTTAAGAGGGCAGAGGAGAGCTTTTTGCCAGCGACCTTATAAACTTCAATTTCCAATTCAGTGCACCAGCACATAGATATCCCCCCCCACACACCAACCCATCTGCAATAGAGACATGCCCCTCTCCCACCACACACACACACACACACACACACACACACACACACACACACACACACTGAATCTCCATAAGATGTGCTAAAAGTAACAATTTTATGTTTAGGAGAAACGAACACTGTATTTTAGCCTCTCATAACTCAACCTTTAATTTGTCTTTTCTTTGGTAAAAGCACAAAAGCTGCTGTTGTAATCAACACTATAAAAGTGGACCAGGATTAATTAACAGTATTTATTACATGGATTGCTATTATATTATAATAACTCAAAAAAAAGTGGATTATGTTCAGTTATTCTTCAATAACAGAGAGTGGGAAGCCTCTGCAAACATGTTTAAAAAAAATAACTGCAGTTTTCACATGAGATATGCCTAGTTTTACAGCTAATCTTCTTTCCTCTCTGCTTCCAAATCTTGCTCTTACACACACACACACACACACACACACAGCATAGCCATATCACTTTGGACACCTGTAAAATATGGAAGTAATGATGTCTACAGTGGATGAATGGCTGAATGAGTCTGCAATAGGGCCATATAGTACCATGTTCACCTTGGGGTCACTCATTCGATTCAGGGGCTGCTAGCTAGTGATCAGAAATAATTTCCATCTAATGGTGGAGTAGAAGAGAAGGAACCTGGCGAAGGCATCTCAATGGTCCCTGGGCTCTTGGCTTCCTTCATAATACAGAATAAACCATTAAACCCACAACTGCTTCCTATACCGGCTGCTATGGTGCGTACATCCCTGGGAGTGCATTTAATGGTGGTGGTAGTCTTTATGTATGATAAGTGTGTGTCTGACAAAAGCAAGTTTATCTCGAGCTTTTTTATCTTGGTGACAGATCATTCAGTGTGTGTTTATGGTAACAGTGCACCTCTTCCTTACTCTATTGTACTGTTGGCATCCATTTCCGATCGCTGGAGAAGTGTCTTATTATTCTAGCAAGTGAGCAGACGTGTCAACACTTTAAGATGACTCTTTACAGGTATCCATGAGTCCACCGCAAAAAAAAGATTTTGCTGTCATATCACATTCCCAACACTATGTAGGTTTATGTTCGCCATGCATCCACCATCGTTTGTCCCCTATCTGTCACACCACTGTTCACGTTTCACTGGCATCACTGTCCACTCGTCCAGCATAATCGGTTGACAAAAAAATATCTGGAACTGTGAGAAGGTAACTCATGCTGCAGGAAGCTGAAAATGAAAAAAAAAAACAAAGATGGATTTGCAAGATTTTCACACAATGTTGATATAAAAATAAATATAAATTATATCAGTGTTTTTATAACCTTTTTTTATTATTATTGCTCATTTTTCACAACTGATAATTCCATTTTATCTACCAACTTTGCTGACTGTGATTATTAAATAATTTACAGTTTTCATATTTATACTCACTTATTTGGAACACAAGATTGTAAAATAAAACTTTCACTTGTGTCTGAAGTAAACTGTACTGTATTATGTGTGAAAAGTACAGCCGATGAAAGGGAGGTAAGGGGGCTGTAGGGTGAGCTATAAAAGAGAAGCTGATTCGGGCTCTCCACTGTTTCAGTGTTTTCTCTGCTGCCCTTTCAAGCTTAGAGAGGCCCGGTGGGGGCTGGAGTGTGTGAGGCTGGAGTGCAGGGAGCACGGGGCACTGTGTAGGCCGAGGCTCAGCATCTGCCAGCCCAGACTGTCCGTGGTTTGTTCCTTTTCCAGCACATTCTTATGTAATTATCTGTGATAAACTCCTCTGCAGTCAAGCCACAAATCCACGTCAGTGGCCTGGCTTACCGAACAACTCAGAGAAAGCCACATGCACGCAGGGCCTTGAAACTGCATGAGCGAACACACACATGTACATTCTGGCACACCTACTCACACTTAGATTCTCGCAAACAAAACTTTGAGCTGCAGTGTCAAGTGGGTTTTGTATTTTTCAGCCAAAGGAGGGAGCGTATAATCCTTGCTGCCACATTGACACTCAGCAGAGTTCAGCAGACTTCAGTGGTTCCTGTCGTGCCCAGCACTTTCCCCTCTCAACACTAAGTTCCTCAAAGTCCCCATGACAAAGAACCTGCTGATACCCTTTACCATGCCAGAATCGGCACTACAAGAAGTCCTGCCTCTACTTCCTGGCTGTGAACAACTTTGACTACTCAAAAGCTCAACAGACAGACATCAGGGTTATTTTGTTCAATACATTATGACCTCCTGTTGTGTTTTTTCTATCACTAACCTCGGAGACATTGTTTATATCATTATAATTAGCCATCCATGCATGCACATTGTTAAGATAATCATATTTTGTACCATATTTTACTACAAATTGGGGCACAAAAATGAAGAACAATGGCCTGGTTTTGAGTTCAAAGAAATAATAACCATATTATTCTCTTGCCATGTTTTTTTACAAGGGTTCTTGGATCTTCGTTTTGCTGTGTATTATCTAGTCTGATGCCAGCAGAACAGGGGCAGGGGATGACAATGGAGTGGTGTATTGCGGAAGACTGAAGGCTGTGCCAGCAGGATAAGAGAGAGTGAAAAACAGAGGAGGGTGGGGGTTTCATTAGCATAACTAGCGGGATGCCCAGAACCTTTCTGGAGTGGCATGTTTACGGCACCGAGCTTGGCAAGAGCACACTCATTTTATAGGGTTTATTAAGGAGACAAGGGGAGGCACAAGCAGGATTTGGGATATTGTTGGTGTGTGTGTTTGTGTTTGAGCTTGCATGCGTGTGTGTGTGCAAGTGAGCGTCTGCTTTTATGTGTGCATTTGGCTGTTTTGTTTGCATGTGTGGGGTCTAAGAGGAGGTGTGCTTGGTTTCAGTGGCTGTGTGGCGGCATCTAGTCCAACTACTTTTACATGTTTGCATTTTGGCTTAAGTGCCCTTTAAAAGCAATGAAATAGAAAGTGCATTCATAAGCCAGTCCTCAAGAATGATCCCATTTCAGAGGAGCAGAGAATGGGGCTCTTTGTTGTGCTCTGGATCCTTTCATCTCTCTGAGGTCATTTTCACAGAGCAAACAGGGAGACTCATTATCAACCTGCACCTGAGAGGTCAGAACCTGAACTCTCCCCCTCCCTCTCTCCTGTCCGCCCCCACCCTCCCGCCCCCAGTCGTGCCTCCGCTCACTGCTACCCCTGGTCCGCACTCGGGTTTATTAGCGCAGAACATCTTTTCCAGTGACTGAGCTTGCCCTTATTGTCTACAGCGGTCAGGGTCAAGTCAAGGGCGCTCAGCCTAGATTGGAATCATTTGTCACATGGTCCCGGACTGGAGCTGATTTCAGCAGAGGCCAGGGTGAGGTACACAGCGGTTCCAACACCACCTCTGACACAGGGAGCAGGGGAGAGCAGCCACCGGACTACGCAGATGGCCTCAACATATTACACAGCCACTGCTTGCCAACAAAAGAGCCCCTCCTTTTCCCTTTTTTGCTTGCAAATTTAACGGGAATGAAATGGGAGACTGGATTGAGAAACATAAATGGAACATGCTCTCTGCGTTGTCGGGACATATGCCCCCAAGTGTGGAGCTGTTTCTGGGACCTCTATCTCCCAGTCTACAGTCCAAAATTGCCTCATGAGTGACCGTGATAATGACTACACCTTTTAAGTCAAGAAGGAGGAAAAAAAAAAAGCATTTCCATCCGAGGACTTTTCCTTAAATGAATGTAAACCGTGCAAAGTGTTGCAATTTGGTTTGGGAGCACAGAGGTTTTTTTTTTTTTTTTTCCTTTGCACCTCTCTTCATGGTCAGCAGGAACTTGCATGAACAATGGATCGTGCTGAGGTAGCATGTGGAAAATGACTTTAATACACCATATAGAATGGCTTATTGCTTTGGTCAATAGGACTGCAGTGAAGATGGTGTATCCTGCCGCTTGGGAAGGTTAGACCTGTCAAAGGGCCACAGTGACTGATACCCAGACCCTGCTTATGAGGTCTGTAATGGGTGTGCGTGTGTGTGTGGTGGTGGTGGTGGTGAGAGGGGAGCTGACTGACAAGCAAAGTTATAAAGGTTACATATGACACAGACCTTACCATTAAACCTTAGATTAGTCCATATTTTTTCTTACTTTCATATCTAAGGCTATTTCATACATGGCACAATAGGATGTCGAGGTGGCACTAAAAGTGCTACACCATGAAAAACTGTGAAATAACAAATATTAACAGAACTCTGAATCAAATAAACAATATGTTTTCAGCAACCTACGGACGAAAAAAAAGTGGAAATTGTGGAAAAACAAGGGGAAATGAAAGATTGAGCATCAGGGCATTTTAGCTTGTTTTCCCTCAGAGAGGGCAAGTGTGGAGGTGAAGGTCACAGAGAGACTAAGCACACAGCTCATAAACAGCACAGCTGGAGGAATCATTGAAATATAGCCCTTTGTTTTCTCTGGGCCGTAATTGGCCCTGGAGCCTTCTTCCCCTTCCCGCTCTCTCTGTTTTGCGCTCGCTCCCTCTCTCTCTTTCTCTCTCTCTCTCTCTCTCTCTCTTTCTTTCTTTCTCTCTCTCTCTCTCTCTCTCTCTCTCTATGTCGATCTCTTTCTCTGCACGTGTTTTGCACCAGCGTGGTGCAGTTTAGAGACCCAGACTGCAAAGGCTAATGACTTTGGGGTTAAAGGGCACACCTGCGGTCACAGAAACAAAACACAATACAATAAATACAGAAAAACATAAACAAACATTCTGGGAAATAATAGTCGTAGCCATACAAAGCCCCATCCCCCCACGTAGGTTTTGTGGTTAACTGAAACTGTGATTAATACAGTGATAATATTTTTATATTTGATTATTCTTTGTATTATAGGTCAAGCAATATTATTTCAGATTATTTCTCCAAATTGAAATTGATTGAAGGTCAGCAGTAGGTTATGTTTTTAACACCACATGAGAGGCAAAGAAAATACTAATTTCAGTACTGTCAAAGGTCAGATATGTATTATTTAAAAATTTCTATTTCCACAAAACATTATGGCACTGTCCTCATAGTTCTGCGTGTCATGTAAAGCAGCTAAAAGTTATTCTTAGTGCCCTTTTCATAATTGTTTCAGACAATAGTCTCACCACCTTGGGGTCAGCACACCTCTTTTTTTTTGTCTTAAATTGTAACTCAATCAGCAAACTGGGTCGATCCCAATCACCTGACCCAGCCCAGTAACTCCCCGGGGGGTCAGTTTCAACAGATGTCGAGGTCGCTAAGCACTGTGGTATTCTTCATGCATGTGTTCAGATATTCCCATAAAAAGCTTAGCGAACGGGTCAGAGGGGGGAAAAAAAGGAGCATTCAACTTTACAGTTGATTAAAAAAAAGTGAACACAAGGCAAGCATTTTTCAAACTCAGCAGTGAGGACGTGTCTTTGAATGTAGTCCTCAGTTTGACATCTAATTCAGTTGAACAGTTATCAAAATAAAGTACACTGTTGACAAATGAATCTGCCATTAATTCTGGACATAGGAAAGGAATTTTGACATTCATTCAAGAATGTCAATATTGACAAAGTCGATGGGGCCATACAGGGTAAGACTAAGTTTTGATGCTGATGCTTTTTTTTTTTTTAATTCGTGTAATCAAATGCCTGCACTCACAGCATGTTCATTTTCATTAAGTTGACAGTGGTAGAACACCTCTTGAGGGATTAACTGTAGAAGACGGCTGTCGCTCCTCCTGACTGGGGGCCTGAGATCTCCGAGCAGAGAGGAGAAAAACAGTATCAGATCCAGTCTGAGATAGCGGGGCTTTGCCGTATAATTACCATGTTAACCCAGATGATTCTCTCTGATCTCTGCAAACATGAGGGCGCAGGCCCCGCCAGGCCGGCTTAGGCACGGATCTGTCACAGCGCTCTGTGGGACACTGGATGTATGTTAGCTTGCTAGCAATAGGACTTTTGGTGTGATCTGCATATGATTTATTTTAAAACCCTTGTGTGTTTTAGTGCCACAGTTGGTACATGCGCTTACATTTTCAAACCTCGGAAATGTAAATTCTAAAAAAAAAAAAAAAAAAAAAAAATATGCAAATAATCATATGAAAGGTATGAATCGTGAAACCACGCTTCATTGTTTCTGTTTTAAAATTTATTACGCCTTGCATACTTTAAGACATTTTCTGATCTCCACCCCACTGCATGAATGTGCCGGAGAACATTTCAAATGCGTCTTTTTTTTTTTTTTTCTTAAAACCTTATTGTTTAAATCGTATTTTTCCTGTTTCTTCAGATTTGTTAATTCTGTTATTCTACCAAAACCTCTTTTTTTTTTATCTAAAGCACACAAAGTAGGGATATATGAGATCTGAGACCCTCTCCTTCATTGAGTGTTATCCCCCAGAATGTGAGTGGAGATTCTGTCTTTGGTTGCTTGCTTCCTAAGCCTTATTGATCTGTGGGCGTTTTTTTCTCCCCCATTCTCCAAAGTCACTAAGCTTGCATCAATTCATCTTAATCTGTTTGCTCCTTAAACCCGGAACAAGGCATGTCTTGTTTCCTGGTTGTAGGAGTCTCTCGGCTGGCTTCCCTCACATCCTTCCTAGCCGGGCTTCTCCTGGGTGGCAACAAGAGGCTTTTCATATCGAATCAAGTGTTATTGAGTTCCCCCACACACCTCTTATATTCCCCCCTCTTCTTCGTTCTCTCCATCTCTTTTTTTTCCTCTCTTCCATCCACTTTTAACAAAGCATTCCTTTAATGACTGTGGGATTATGGGCCAACCTTTTGCAGCCAGTCTGTGGACTAGCCTGTAATCTGACCTCATTACATCCCCTGTGACAAGCTCCTGGGTCACCAGTGAGTGACTACACCTTATCCTTCTGAGAAGCCAAGCTGCATACAAGCCCCCACTCCTAGATGACACTCAGTCAACCAAGTCAGGCATCCAGGCCACCCTTTCCTCACCGCCATACCTGTCCACCAAAGCGTAGTATCCCTTGATCCTGTTCCCTTCCCTTAACTTCTCCTCCATTACACCACCACCAAGATGAATGGTCGTTTGTGGGGGCGGATGAAAACACAATTGTGTGGGTCCAGGCATGGCGGTGTCACTGATAAATGTGGAAGGGACATGTTCCACAGGATCCTAATTTTCTGACAGAGGGAGCTGGGAGCAGCAGGCCGTACACTGTACCGTGTCAGGCCTTAAATACTGTAAGACAAACCCAAGTCTGGTTGGCACTGCCGAGAGTTGTTAACTAAATTGCAATAAAGCATAATATACTTTTGTTTTGAGCATTCTTTGGCACACGACAACAGTACAGTACAGTGTGTAATTGATTTAAAACACCACTACATTAAGATGTGTTCATTAGATTTATTTGATAGCAAGATGGCACGTGGTTAATTTATTATTATTATTTTTTTACCCTTTCCTTTATCTTTTCTGCTCCATTTATTCCTCTTTTCTCTTCAGCCCTCTGTGACTCCAGTGCTCCTACAGGCCACCTTTTCCTCCTCCTGCCTGCCCCCTCTCTTTCTCTCTCTCTTTTTCTACCTCAGTCCATCCCCCTCTTCATCCCTTCACTCCCCCTGCATGTGTCCCTTCATCCCACCAGTGTTTGAGGGGCAGGTGTTGACAGCAAGCTGGCATGCTGTCAGGCCTACTATGCAGGCCTGTGCGGTTGCACTGTGCTTGAGAGGACAAGGGAGGCCAACGCAGGTCCATTACATCACCCCCATCAACACTGATTGGGCTCAGGACGGGGGTCCGTGCATGCTCATGAGCGGTTGGCCCGGCCCGGCCCATATGCCTTTAATACAGGAACAGATGTGAAGTACAGACCCTGAGCTCTCACTCCCCTCATTCCCTCCCTCTGCCCTACACACTGCCTCAAGCCGGCCATGTTGTCCTGGGCCATGCTTAGTGGGACGCTAGTTAAACCGGTTTAATGGAAACTAACTGGCAGGCTTAGATGGTTGGGTGGAGATGATTTTTATTTCAGATGGCCTCCCTCCAAAACTGTCTTTTGTTTTGTTCTGCACGGTGAAAAAGGGAGGGAAGCAAAAGTCCAAGAGGCGATGACAGAAAAATGAATTGTTGGCAGATGATACCTAACTCGTATATCATCTGGCCTTTTGGGACATGGTTTCTTTTACAAACACACCAAATGGACTAAAAAAAGGTTTAGAGAAACGTCAGTTGATATCTCATCACTTTTCAGCAGTTTTCAGAGTATTTTTACAGACAGTACTGATAACTGTAGCCAAAATAAACTACATTGGCCTAAAGGATGCTGCCTATCCAAATATGTCTTGAACAATGGTGATGGAACAACCTTTACTAGAGAATTATTAATGGTCCCAGACACACTCCACTATGGCCACATCCATGTAGGAGTCTCTGCTGGGGAGCAGGTGGGAGAGGCTCTGCCGTGTCCATGTAGTAATTTGTTGGACCTGAACCAGTGGCGACTTGGGAGAGGGGCTGTGCCATACCCCAGTCAAGTAACTGCATATCCAGACCTCATATAGGGGATTCAGATGAGCCAGCGCCAAAGACCTGGTGATTGTGTGATGTTGTACCTCCAGCTGCTGTGTCAGTGAGCTAATGCCGCTCTGAGTTTCTCTGTGTGGCCAAGACAAGACCGGACCTGTTTCTGGTCTGTCCTCTTATTCTGGCCTTTCGGGTCGACTGGGGTAAAGCAAGGATGTGAGGTATCAATGGAGGCATTTGCACATGGAGAGAGGGGAGGACAGAAGAAACTGAGAGTAAGCTGTTAGACAAATAAAGGGGTCAGTGGATGGATGGATGGATGGATGTAAACACACAGGAGCAAGCCTGGAGGAGAAGGGGGTAACGAAAAATGGAATAAAAGAGCAGAGTGATACGATGATGGGGGAAGCAGCAGGGGTTGACTCACATCTCCTTAATAGCATCCCTCTCCTGTTAGCTGTGCCAGAGCAGCACAAATACAGCCAATCAGGTCCTGAGGTCTCTGGCAGCTATTTCCTGGAGAGGGATTACCGACCCCTCCTATTGGGCGGGACAAGGCCTCCTGGTCTGAATTCATCAGCGACACGGCCTACGAGATGTAGGAAGCAGGTTAATAGACACTCATCAGACATCTGCCGCTGGGTTACCGTCCAATAATCTTCTCCCTGGATCTGCTGCCAGCAATTGATGACCACATTTTTTCCCCCTAAACCCTTCAACTGCCCTCTCTCACTCTCTCCTTCCCCTCCTCCTCTCCGTTCCTCCCAACCTCTCGTCTGAGTACACACTGTTACACTCAGACAAATGCATTCGTAGACAGGTCTGTGGCTGGATAAACGTGCACACATTTTCAACCTCTGCCCCCCCCCACACTCCTACCTATCACCCCTTATGCTCCTCTGATGGCAGCAGACTTTTTCAATTTGGAGGGCCACTTCTGATGGAGTCTGGTGACAGATCTGGGAGGCCAGTGGTGGCTCAGTGTTACTGTGTGATGAAAAGTCCGCTGTCATACATGAGCCAAGTGTAATCCTCCCTTCTAAGGAACATGGCCTACATCCTCCTGGCTTCAAACCACTTCCTGCACACACTTCCAATGAGGAATGACAATCTCTGGCAACGTCTGTCTTTCTTGTCTGTCTTTTTCATTCTGTATTTTCCGAATTCTCTCATGGCCTCTTGCTGTGCCTCTCTTACGCTCATTCTTTTTACAGGGTGGTTCAGCAAGTTTTTGGTGCAGCAATAGTAAATTCCCCTTGCACAGTTTTTAATTCTCTCTCCAGACAATATGCACATTATTTTTTGTTAGGGGTAGCGTGCTCGATAGTGTGTGCTTGTTATTAGTTCCCTAAAAAAAAACCTTTCAATAGCAGAGAAACTGTTTTTGCTTGTTTCAATAATTTGTTTAAATTGTCATGAATTTACATCAATTATACCCTGTTGTTGATTTGATCTCTTGTTAGATTATTTATCAATAACAAATCCCCTCCTCACACCCTTTAAATGTTCCCTGTAGCCCTTATTACCAAAAATAACTAGTTTCTTCTATTGACTATTTTCAGCTTTCAAGGTTAGTATTACACTCCGGGGCATATAATGGCTCTCCTAATGATTGCATCCACATAACTCCAGTGAAAATCATGTGGCTTCTCTCTTATTGACTGTTTTCTCAACCAGGTTCAGAGGGCAAGTAGAGAGTGAAGCTCCCTCTCTGCAAGGTTATTTATGACTTTTCTTCCCCAAAGTTATTTTTCTTTCTGTGATTGCAGAGTGGTGTGTTAAATCCGACGTGTCGGGAGATTACTCAGCTGGCTGTCAAGTGCACATGGTCAATTTGCCATGATGAGAGGAACTGGATCACACAACCTCTGGAATCTCTCAGTGGAATCTCTGGGGGGAACTCCTCACACACACATACACACACACACACACGTTCACGGAGGACGCCAATGTGGTAGTCATTTCGGCCGCCAAAATCAAATGGAGGTTCAATCGTTTCCACATTTCTTAAGATAACATTATGAGAGGGAGAGAGATCGGAGGGCCAGGGCAATCAAACATGTTCTGTTTGGTGATGTTTCTATGGAAGGAGAAATAATGGGGTCATGGGATGAAAGGTGAGACATGTGTAAGAGCGGTTCCTGGGTTCAACTGTAGGACAGTGCCACTTGTTTCTGACTTCTCCACACATGCACAGTTCACTTCTGTCAAAGGCAGCCTGTTACAGATGCCCTATGGCCACTCCTCGCAGCAATTAATGGAATTGGACCTAATAACTTGGGGAATTACTAGAAAAACAGGAGGGAAGGGGTCAGCAGCAAAACCTGTAGCGTACCAACCACATGTTGGAGTATTTAGGTTAACATCCTTTAGAAACCTTCTCTATGAATGAATGATGTGAATGTAAATACTTATAGTATCACATGGGATCACTGTCTGTTGTAGCTTCAGTGGTATCTGTTGACCTGCGCCGAAAGTTTCCTCAAATCTCCTGATGCGTGAGAGGGGAGTGGCAACTCGCAAAAGAGTTATTCATAACTGCTGATCCTTTTGTGTGAGGGATCTGTGTCGGACAGGGGCGCGTTGAATGCAGGCTGGTACCCGGCTTGGGGTCTCAGACGGAGTTGGGACTTGTAGAATGGGCAAAGGGGCGTTTCCACTGTTCACACTTGAGCTCTGCCCAGCCATGCTGAACCCCCCCAGCCTTCAGCTCTTCCCTAGGCCATCATCTTGTTGCTCCCAGCAACAGAGTAATGAAGTGGGAACCATTATGGTCACTGTGGCTAATACTGGGCTAATGGAGTTCAAATAGAGGACCAGCCCACCTCTACCCATTAAAATAGGCTAGGGCAGTTAAGACACAATTATGGACTGGGAAGGCTGATCCTTGGGAGCTATCCTTTTGAAATTCAAATATGCTCTTCATTTTTGTGGGTGACACATCACTCAATCAGACTTTATGGTCTAAGGGAATGTGTGTCTTATGCACGCCTGTGTGCAGACTGTGAATATTGTGTGTTATAGTACTATGCAGAGTTTGCAAAGTTCAGAAATTATTTTGCATGCCTAGATGAAGGCATACACTTGCTAACAAACAAGTTTGCCGTAATCTTGGTCACAGTCTGCCTGAGCCTTTAATGAGGGACTTTTTGTCACGATGGATCTCCTTCTGATCCTCGGCGAGAAGTGAAATTCCTGCAGTCAGCAGTCAGCACTTCCCTACACAGTAGCTTGCTGCTGCAGAAATACACGAGCCAAGAGATTTTTGAGCTCCAATGCCGCCATATTTGAGGCTTCTGTCACATTCCATGTTCAGACTGGCCTCTGCGTTGGCCACATGATTTGCTACACTCCTAACTCCTGATGCCAAGAACTGTCTTCCTCTGACTTCTGACATCAGCCATCTTTAAACACTTTGCACTGCGCTGCGTTCTCTCGGTTTTCTCTTTTTCCTGTCTCTGTCTTCTCTCTCACATTCCCTCTTTCATTTGCTTTTCCCCTTTGTGTTCCTCCTCAGCAGATCTGGCTTACAGCTGAAGCTGATTCAGGCGTGGAAGGGATCAGATGATTTCAGCTGGAAAAACTGCATTCTTTTTGCATATTGCTTTGAACCCTGCTATTATCCAGTTGCCTGTTTTACAGTAATACCCTTAAACAGAAAGACAAGGATGGAGAAACCTTTGCATAGTCTGTGTCTGGTCCAGACAGCAGTTCATTTCAAAAATATCCCAGTACAGTGTACCGCCATCACCAAAAATGTATTCTTTATTTATTTTGCTTACTGTGAACAACTGCAAGATCCACAGCACTTATTTGCTGACAGTCTGGATTTCACGGTGGTTGTTTCGTTGTGAAATAAAAAAAATTGTAAATTGGACATACATGCCATCCATAGCTCTATTATAACAACATGTGTTGTACACGATAAGGGTAATTCATATTATGTTTTGCAGTGTGTTGGACAGGGCCGAGGTGAATACAGGGTGTATCCCTTTGGGGGTCCTGAGAGGGTTCCAGTGTGATCCAGAATGGGCGATGGGCGTTTCTCCCTGTTCACACTTGATCTCTGCCCAGCCATGCTGAACCCCTCGGCCTTCCTCTCTTCTCAGGGCCATCATCTCCACTTCACTCCATGCAGCAGAGTAATGGAGTGGGGAACATTTGGGTCACAGTGGCTAATACAGGTCTAATGTGGATCAGACGCCCAGCCCACCTCTACCTATTAAGCACCAAAGTAAATGGAAGACTGTTAAAGGACAATAAGGAAGGAGTGTCCAAGCACCAGTGGTTTTACTGCTGTCTGAGCCTCTCATAAAGTATATTTTTTCAGTGCTTGCTGTTATTGCTTTATGTTACAAAAATTATTCCAATTTAATATTTTGACATTTATAGATGAATTGCTGTTTTAATCCCTAATTTAAAGCTATTCAAATATTACCTTCAGCAGCCCAGTAGCTTGCGTGTCACCTCCATCTTATAGTATTCTAAATCGACTGTTGTTTTATTATTTAAAATTAGTAATGTGTATGTTTTAACCTCACCCTCTTGATTTTTTTAAACCACCTTCCCAACCTGTTCCAGGCTGTCTGTATATCTTCCTGGTCTGTAACTATAGGAGGAAGGCCATTATTCCAGATAGAGGTGTTAGCCGTGCTGGGCCGACCTGTATTGATCGCCTGTGAGAGGACGCTGAGCGGGGGAGAAGGACTATTTGCTTTAAAGTTCAATGGCTCTCCACTGCTGTTAGTGTTGCAGCCACAGGAGCAATCGATATCTGGACAGGGACCCGTGTCACGAGACACGCTCCCCATTTAGAAACATCATAATACCGTGCTGATGCTGTTACCCCACAGCCAGAGCTTGTGTTTAGATTTTTTTTCTCCTCTTTACCCCCTTCCCTTGTGTCTTAGTTGTCATGTTTCCCCTTTGCACCTTACAAGCTGCTTTCTTATTTTATACTGTAGGCTGGGTTTTAGCATGGCGGGCTGGAATCAGTGTGAATTGTAATTATAGATGATACACATGGCTGGAAGGGAGAGATAGAGAGAAAACACAGAGCAGAATAAAAGGCAAACAGTCATTTGCAGCAAAGGTAGGTGTCACAAGGTAACTGATTATGTAAAGAACACAGTGAAGGTGTTCAGCGATGTGTGTTTGTGTGTGTGCGTGCTTGCGTACACCCCTTGTTTGCCTATGAAATAAAAAAATATATAATGAAATGCGCTCACTGCATTTCTTGGCTGTGGTTCAAGTGCTAAGGGGAAAGAAAGAAAAAGGGCGCGATTGTTTCTAGTTCAAGGTGTGTAATGCACAGAGGCGTACATACATAATGGGGTATTGTCAGGGGGTTAGTGTGAGGATATTAATGCCCTGGTTTGTCCATGCTGTTTGGTGCAGTGTCGCTCCCTGAAGGGAACAGTGAGAGTAGGCTGCTCTAACTACTCTACCCCCTCCACACCCTCTTCCCCCAAGGCCCCGACTAGAGGTCACTCTGTTTAGCACAAGAGGCGAAGCCCATTTTCGCCATGATGGACCAAATACATTCCTCTCCTCTCGTCTCGTCTCGTCTCGTCTCGTCTCGTCTCCTCCGTTGGTAAACATAAATGCCCCGCCTTGCCTCATTGTGTCCCGAGCGTTCGCCCTCTTTTTAAACCCTCTCAGTATCTCTGCTCATCCCTCTGTGTAATCCCTCTCTACCATTATGCATATGCATAGCTGCTCTATGGCTGTGCATACATTTGCAACAGACCCCCCCTTTCGCCGCCACACACCCCTCCGCCCCCACTTCCTTCTACCAACACTCCTACCTCTGCCAGCACTCCTCCCCATAGCCTCCCAATGAACCTGTTTATGTTTGAACATTTTCACTGACATTTGAACTCAGCCCATCGATTTCTTTATGGGGAGAGGTTGCGAGGCAGTTCCTTAAAGGGGTTGAAATCGACCATCTAAATATTTGACTAAGAGGTCACTGAGATCGTGCCAGGCCCGAGCGAGAAATACAGGCAAAGATGCATTGGAAGAGAAAGGGGAAGTGGTCGGGGCGTCTCCGACAGGAAGAGGCTGGGGGGAAGAGCCAGCTCGAGGAAGAGTGCTGCAGCAGGATGCAGAAGGGAGCAAAGAGAGGCTGCAGTGCTTAACACAGGTTGCATTTTACTTGGGCTCCACAAGAGGGTGCTGCTGGACAATCCATCCCAGATCTTGAAGAGGAAGAAGGAAAAAACTTCCAAACACTACATATATTTATATATATTCACATTTAAACAACCTTACTCTTTCAAACAAAGTTATGCACTTAAATTTAAGTTGCAGTCCTCAAAACTAAATTGATTGTCCCTGCACTTTTCTAAGTACTGCTATTGTGCATATGTGACAGTAATTACATGCTAAGCCGTCAGTGACATCAACCAAAATTGACTTCACTCTTCCCTTGCATTGTCAATCCATCGTTTTGCCTGAACAAAAATGTGTTTCAGAGATAAATCTGAATGGAGAAGGGGTCTTGACCGACAAAAGGAAGGAGTGTAAAAAAAAAAAAAAAAGAATCTAATTGAATGTCTATTAAAATTATAATTTCTGCCTGATTGGGAAAGTGACTGGCAGTGTCCAGAGTATTACCTGCCAAAGTGTTCCTCACTTCACCAAAGACAAGGCTCTCTCTCTCTCTCTCTCTCTCTCTCTCTCTCTCTCTCTCTCTCTCTCTCTCTCCTGTCACTGTCATCTCTCTCCTTCTGTCTTCATTTCAGACCTCTTTTCATGAGTCGCATAGAGTTCCATCTTAAATTGCAGCATTAGGATATACAGATGACAACATTTGCACTACAATCCTCTCCTATTATGCCCACCATGACAATAGCCCCAGGGCACACAGAGGGGCTCATGTACCATCTCCTCTGGATCCTTTATGCTTAAATGAATAATGCATACAAATATTCACTGTAAAACAAGTGAGTGTCTTTAGTTATTAGCTTAGCACAAATTATGTGTTTTTACTGTACGTTTGCCATCACCGGCATATGTGATTTGTCGAGACAATGCTACGTTTTAAAACTTGGAAAAAAAATAGGATTTGCATCAGAAACATTAGAGCGACGCTCGTCTTCACAATAGCGAGGCTCTACATAATCCACTTGTTATTGGGAGTTGTTTAAATAATGGTAATTACTGATCTCTTTACATTGCATTCTCCCCCATTAACAAGCTGTGTGTCTCCCCCTCTCTTCCTCACTGTCTCTTTTCTTGCACTACAGTTGTATGCTGCCGTGGTGTCTCTAATCGTGGTGTCTGTTGTCATGGTGTTCAGAGCCCATGCCAGATGTCATAGTTAACTTTGAGGGAGAGAGAGAGAATCATGCTAGAGGCTATTTTGTTGTCAGCGATTTAGATGAAACACAGAGATGTTAAAATGTTAGACTTGCCCCACAAAGCTTCTCCCTTTTTCTTGATTTTTTTTTTCTTCTAATTTTTTTTTTGGGAGATGATAAATTTACCTTGAGGGTACACAGCCTTTTGCTCTGCTAAATACAAGACAAAGCATTATTTGAAATCAGCATGAACAAGTAGTTATCAGAGAACAACTGAACGTGGTTATGCTAAAAATGTGTTTCAGTTCTTGTAATGTTATTTAAATAAAGTAGAAATGAATAAAAAACTAAACATAAGCTGGAGTCAGTGCACATAGATTTCTGCATTGTGCCTGGTTGAATTTACCTGACATGTTTTATGTCAGTACATCAACATGTTGATCTGACTTAATCTGAATTATTTCATGTTAAAAACACGATCTGCATTTGTAACCGCTCAGCGAGCCATTTTATTGTTTTGAAAAGATTTTGCACTGATGTTCTTCACTCAGACTTTGATGAAGATTCAGTACAAATGACTTGAAATGATCCTGTATTGCAGTAAGTGCTAAATCTTTCAATGAAAAGCTGATTTAAACACGTGCTAATGTAAAATGTGAATAAAGGGTAATTATTAGAAAACAGTTAAAAGCTGCTACTTCTTAAAGAAGAAAGCAGAATATATAACAGCAATTGAAAACTTGATAAACTTGAATAATAAATTAATAAAATAAATGCATGCATGTATGTGTGTATATAGTGTGTACAGTGTACGTGCAATTGTGTTCTGCCTACATAGGTCGCATACACACCTGAAAATTCACTTAAACTGGACTCCTGGAATATACTTTTGCAGTGCTGTATCTGAACATAAAGTACGTCATAAAAACTTTCTTTAACATTTTCTAAAGTTAATAACTGCACCATATAATGTTGCTGAATTACAGAAACAGTGAATCTTAGTATTTGTATCTGTTTATAATTGAAACAATGAATATTTGAATGTGAAAGAAAACAAAAATATTTTCAGTATAGTTGTTGGTAAATTAAATTAATTAATTATGTTTATTATTATATGAATATGTAGATTTTGTAGATACTGTACAGAGTGGAGCTGCTGTGAATGAATTAGACTCTTACATTTTACATTTAGGCAATAATTCATCAACTAACTTTTATTGGTTTAATTTATGGGAAAGCAATTTTCACAACCAGCACTGTGGTAAACATCGTTAATCAAAATACATTATTATAATGAAGCTGTTTTAAAATGTTTATTAAAGGAAATAAAAAAGGGGTTACCCTTGCTTTGTGCATCTTTCCTTTGTCGTGATAATTAATAGCTAAACTGAACGTTTTCTTTGCCAATGCAGATGAGGGGAGTGTGCCAGAGCCAAAAGAATAGTTGGACTATAAATTTAACAATAGGTAGGCTTAACCTTAAGTGATGAACAGTGTGTAATATTACAGGAGTAGTCCCATGCAAATGCACCCCGCTGCCTTACACAATGCTGGAGACGACGAGCCAATTAAATCCATCGATGTAAATGCCAAACTAGTTGGCTGATACTCATTGGACAGTGGGTGGCCTCTGGATTTTTACATTTAGTGTTTGATAGTGTTGTGAAGGAGGGATTGTGTGTGTGTGTGTGTGTGTGTGTGTGTGTGTGTGTGTGTGTGTGTGTGTGTGTGTTGCTCCAGGTTAAAATTATGATTCTGAACTGTTTTGGTGCACAGAGATGAGTCATCTTTGTATCCTTGGCATCCTGGGTGCTGGCAACAGTGTTTACACATTATAGTTAAACTGTGCAAACACAATTATTTGAATATCAGGATATTAAATGGCACAGAAAGGTGTTCTGCCGCGGCCTTGCCTTTGTTACTGTTGCTTACAGTATCTGTCCTGATCTGTTGACCAGTCATTCAGTTGACCTCATGAAACACTTAGCGACTTTGTGCTAAGACTGACGTCACAAAGTGAAGTGTTAACCCCCACCCGGTTCAATTTGTGTCATTTGGTGACAGCCTTCTCTCTCTCTCTCTCTCTCTCTCTCTCTCTTCTCTCTCCCTCATCTCACTCTCTGTCTCTCTCTCTCTCCCCCCTCCCTCCCCCCCGTGGCAGGGATGAGGAATCACCCACCACCACCACCCCCTTGAGTGCCATTTGTTAATGAAGGCCAAAGTGTTAGATGATAAATATGGTTGAAGAGAAATGGCACATGTAAGTGATCTCATTTAGGAGCATTACATTTGAATTTATTGGGGTACTCAGAGGGGACAAAGAGGCCATGACTCTGAGGGAGAGGGGAAGGGTGCAGATGACTGACTTATAATAGACAGTGGGGTAGGGCAACTTGGCAACCAAAGGCATATGCTGCAACCAGAGGAGGATGCAAGTTTTGTGTGTTTGTGTGGCTGCGTGTATGTGCTTACACACAGCATAGTGTACTGTATTGTATGTGTGTGCACATATGTTTTTGATGTGTGTGGTGGAAGTTGGAGATAAATAGTCTGCATTAACGCTGGTGTAGTGCCTCTTTTTTATCCTCTTCACTCTAATATAGGCTCCATTGTTGTAGGATTGTACTGTTGGCCTCGTGTTTGAATATTCAATTATTTCATTCTTGTAAGTAGATTCTAGGATATGAAAAATAAAAATAAAAAAATCACAGAGCAAGGCATTAATATAAAACACCTTAAATCTTTATTAAAAACATGTCAATGCCATGCCTGTCCAGTTCTCAGTCGCATTTCTTGCCTTGAATTTGTTGAAAACATTTCAATAATCATTACCATCAAAAAACAGCGTTTGTGTGTAAAACCAGTAAAGCGTGCGACTTACAAATAGAAACAACAAAAACATGTTTATTAAACAGGCATTGATTTGTGTAGGGGCATGTTTGGGGAACACTCTTCTCTTGGTTCGGGGCTCATTTTTCTGTGTATAATCCTCACATCAGAGAAAAGGAGCTTTGCAGGAGTGAGTTGCCTGTTTGCATGGTTCACGGTTAATTTATGTTCGGTTTTGTTACTGTAACTACACCCATATTGTGCAGTCAACTATTCAGAAGAGTGCTACAGTACCTATAAACATTGGCAGAGTGAGACACACAGAATAAAAGACCTGCAATACCTCCAACTGGTTGACACAGTTTGGATTGCAGAAGACGAACAATATATTCAATCCATTTCTTGGCCCCGATGCATTTAGTAAATACAGTGCCTGGTTGGTAAGAGGGATGTTGACAGAAAATCAAAAGCAATGTAGCAGCAGCATCCTATAATGGAGACTTAGCTCTACTTTACACTCCTCTTACAAAGATCTACGATTTGAAAACAATCAATCCCTTCATGAGAGCTTGTTATTTTCTCCTATAATAAAAGTAACGGCTTTTCATCATTCTTTCACAGCACTGATTGTGTTTACGCTGGAAATGTAAGCATTCATGGCATGAGTGTGAATAGAAAAGGAGAATATAGAAAAGGTTTTTCTCATTTGAGGATTCCACTCTTTCTTTTTTTTCCTTCCTTCATTTCTCCCTTTGAATTTGTTTTGCTGTCGTCAGACGTTATTGAGGATTGAAAATATCCACACAGCATATTGATGGCTCGCCATGAAGGTGGCACTGCATGGCACCGAGCAGTGGGGTGCCGTATTTTTCCTGCCTGTCTTTAATTTGTGGCAAAGCAGTTTGAGATTTTCCAGAGAATCATTCTTTATATACACACATGCGGACAGCTTCACAAAATATCCAGTACTTTTGTGGTCCTGTTTCAGCATGACTGTTTGTGGTCACCTTTGCCTCCATTTTTCCCTAAAAGTTTCTATTACTCTGTTCCCACTTCCTGTAAGATTTTACTCATTTTCATCTAAATATTTTGGCGATACTGTATCCGTTACATGACATTACTCTGAAACATCTGGAGTCTCTGTTGAACCAGGTGTTGATATCGCAAATAAGCTTCCTTAGTAAGTGGTTAATGTTTTGACTCACTGCAGACCAGTAGACCGGAGGAAATGTTTTTTGTTGAGGCTCAATACAACACTGAAGAGGACATTGTGTGTCTCTTTATGTAAGACCCAGCCTATGGCACAGTCTCTATTAAGCACTGTTACGTTTCTTCTCACAAATGACCGTTTAACCGTCTTTTCCGCACCCTGACGCCTCGCCTGTTATTACCACCATTGTCTCTTTTTCTGCTGTATACATATGTGAGGCTGGGCCCTTTAATATGCGGAGAGCTTTTCCTAGGCTTTCCTACGGGCACACTGGTCTGTGTTTACTCCTCAGTCAGAATGCCTCCTTTCCACAAGTTTGACATGCCTTTTTGTTGCCATGGTAAGCCCTCCCTTAAAATATATATTTCTGCTTTTGGCCTGGATGGTTTTTTATCTCAGTGGTTTAGAGCCTGTTGCCCCCAGGGCCAGATTTAAATGTGTGTGGGTCTTCAAGGATTTCTCTGCAGAAAAGCCGTTTGGATTGCAGCCTCACCGCCATACAAGTGCGACCGAATTGTGTCATTTCAGGTTTTTGAGCCATCGTTGGAACCAAAGGAAAGTCCAAAAGAGAAGCAAAAAACACAAGACAAAAGCTGATGAAAATGGACCAGATTGGATTATGTCAGACTTGGCATGTGCCTCGTTATGAGGGAAGTCTTCGTTCTGTCTTATCACACTCTGCCTTACAGCTAAATGAATTTAAAAAAACGGCAAAGCACAGCTCTGCTCCTTGGAAAACAACAGCCAGATCGTAACTGTAAATACTGGCTTAAAGTGGTGTGGGCTCTGCACGATTTTCAGTAACAAAACAGGAAGTGAGAGGAGGGAAGAAAAAAAAAAACATGCACTGTGTAATTGCTCTAACTTTGGGGACGTGGTCCACTTTTTAAGCAGTTCTAGATGGGGGCAATCTCTTCAACACTTGAGAAATTTTCCCAGAAAACATTTTCTCATTGGCACATCTTGTCACAGGCTTGGATTGTTACCTGAGCATCTACCTAGGGTCCTCATGTCTAGAGAGCCACTACATTATGTACGCCTGGGTTCAACTCTCAGGGTGTATTTATGAAAATTTGAGATCACAAGTGGATGTGTGCAAAGACAGAAACTACAGATGCTTTCCATCGTTTGTCATGTCGTGATGAATCTTCTTAAAACATTCAAAACAAATAGTTCACAGAGTGGGTCTGTTTGGGTACGAGAACACATTAAATTTTTTTTATGTTAGCAATTTTATAATCATGCATTTTGTTTAGCTTCTTTCTCTCTCATTTCTGCATCACTTTTAATTAGTGCGACTCAACCTCCATGTCTCTAAGAGCCACGAGGCTGCCTGTTTGCAGTGTTCAACAGGTAATCAAGACTGATTAAGCACTGAACATAGCCTAATTGCATTAGATCTTAGAGGCTCACTATAACCACCGTAACTCCAACACACAAGGTCCTTGAGAAAAAGAGTTTAAATCTCAGAAGAGGAAGTATTTACTTCAGTTGTAAGACAAACACTTATGATTGTGAGCTTTACATGTGAAATACAAAACCCAAACATAATGCCATGAAGTCTTTGCTAAAGTAATTTGAGTACAAAGGTGTTATTTCTGTCTTGATGGATCTTTAATTAATACTATTTAATTATCTGTTTACTTTTTGTGGACTACTTTTAAGCCAAACAGAATTATGTAAAGTATGTTGTGCGTATGTGTGTTACTGAATGAACATGCTCTGTTCACTCTGCCACATCTGAACTCCTTCTGTATCACTGCGGAGCCCCTTAACTGTGCTGTGACATGTCCTGAAGTCCTTGTTTAGCACCTCTCTCTGTGTGTTCAAGGTGTGAACTGATACCTAGTGTCAGCTAGCGTCAGGGACTGAATGGTGAGAGAGATAGCTGAGGTCTGTAGCCTCGTCGCTTATGTAGACATAAACGAAGAGGCTACGAGGATCAGCCCCGAGAAAGCAGGAGAAATGAAGAAAAAAGAGAGGAGAGTGAAAGAGAGAAAGATGGGTCGTTAATGGAGGGGTTGTCAATTTTCTCCAGTTTAGCGCAGGAGGAAGCTATTTTCTTTGAATCAATGCAGCTTTCCAGCATTTATTAGTGCATGGTGACATCAACTGTTGCCGCGTTCATCACCAGGCAGAAAGAAACAAAAACAATATTTTCACAGGGTTCAACCATATCACCACTTGTCAGTTAATTATGCATTTTAAGTGGGGGGAGGGGGGCAAAAGTTCAGCAGTGAAACACTTTGATTGAGCCCTTTGAACTCAACCAGGAAAGAAATCAGTTCTCTTAATCCTGGCTCCTATGTGATCATCGTAGCCGGAGGATACAGACCTCTGTGTCCATCATCTCACGGTCAGCCAACTGCAGCACCATTACTAATGCAATCACCCCTGTGATCTGAACTTGAGTACCTTGAACCAAAATAAGAAGATAAACATGTCAAAGATATGGCGCAGAAGAAAAAGAAAAAGAAGGTGTGAATGAGTCATCTGCGAAAGGTTCATCCTGTGATGACCTATAGAACTCTTCCAGCTGGTCTTGATAGCCTAAGGTGATATGAGCTTTGTGATACATGATCGTTTTGATCATACACCAAGTAATGCTCCTCATTAGCACGGGTCGTGCTTTCAGCTCCAAGTAGTTCACACTTTTCATGATCTTGCCCAAAGAGACTAGCATGGAAAGATCAGGCTGAAATTTAAATACTGTATATACACACACTTAGAAAAACAATGAAGCAGTGTAGCATAGTATCTGGTTTAAGCATATTTAAAGGAGTGTGGGTGTATGGTGTGCGTCGCAAAGGTTTAAGGGCATCCTCTCCCGAGTACATCCAAGTCAACATCTGGAACATAGCAGGTTTTGCAGAGATCCATTTCAGTATTCCCCAAACTCATAAACACTCAAGATCAAGGGCCAAACGCACCTCTGTTTCTATCCAAAAGAAATCTATTGCCACAATTTATCAACTTTGATTGGTTAACACTTGGAGTCTCAAAATGGATTCCTTCATAATTTAGAAGCTGCTCTAAATGCAGTTGGCCGGGCTACATCTAAATGTTTAAAAGTCAAGTGAAGGAAGGAGGCGGTTAGACCTGAAGTTATGTCCTCCAAGGGAACTTTACAAAGATCCTCTCACAGATTTATAGCCACTTACCTAGGAGCCTGAGTCGATATTCATAAATGTGGCTTCAAACAAAGCCCCCCATCCACTATCCCTGCTTGTAAATAAATACAGATATGCCTCTTTTACAGACAGCAGCAATCTAAAATATTACCACTAGCATAATTTTACCACACACATTAATATTTTACGGCACATTGTATTTTACCGCATTGAATCTTAAACTTTCATGGCCGGCCCCAAGGATTTTATTCCTAAGGAGTCTGTATCATTATTAGCTAAGATGTATAGCAGGTACAGCCGACGATTGTCTTGCTTTTGTGCTCTTCACCATTTCATACATTATATTTTCACAAAATCAATAGAGTCAGCAGTGCTGTCTTGTTTGCTTTACTCAGGTTATGTCTTCTAAAGCTGAATGACTTTGTAATTAACTTCTGTATTATTGGTTTTTATACTGAGACCTTCTTGACACTCCAAACTACATGAGCTTTTTGTGCTACATTGGCTGCATTCTGCCCTTAAGAGGAAAAAAATACAGTTAAAACATCCGTAAACATACATCGTTAACAAGTCCCATGGTGTACTATGACATTCCTTTTCCACTTGTTTCTGTGCAAGGTATCAGTTCATTAAATTTACCATCCATAGACAGATTTATAAATTGCCCATGTAATGGGAAGACCCCATTAAATCTAGTTTGAAGTGTTTAGTTTTTCATCTAAACAAGTAAAACCCAACCTGTACAGTATCTGCCTCATTATGATGGGAATAAACTCTCAACATCTGCACATGTGTATTTGCATCTGTGCTTGTGTATATGCCTGTGTAGTGATTTAAGTGGTTTTAGTGTCAAAACAAGTCTAATGAGCTGGCACAATAATTATCAGCCATTTTACTCTCACTTCAGCTAATTGAGGCTTTATATTAGAGTTAATACCACTGCCTATGTACACTGTTTTACAGTTACCAAAATGTTTGGCCAGAAATAGTGCTGCCAATAATTTAGATTTTTAATTTGTGCATGTCACTGTTTTAATATCTCCCTATTAACCATACTTATGAGCTTTGACAATCCTCCCCAGATGGGGGTCATTGATCAACTCCTGTTTTGTGGATTTTTTTTTTTACTAATGCAAACAAACTGTATACAATAGTATCAAAGTCAAAAAGGACAAAGTGAAGCAAAGAAGTTGCTGATTTGCATTTTTTCTTTTTAACATAAGTAATCATTTGTTTTTATTTTGTAACAGAACAAATGAGTCTAATGGCATTACCACAGTTTACTGTATGCTATACGCAGCCTAATTATATGCGGTGGAAGTAATAGTAAGAGGTCCTCTCTTTTCGATTTTCTCTGCACTTTTTTTCTAAGTTGTCTATCATGTTTCTTCCTCCCTTCTCACTTTGCTCTGTGTATTTGAAGCGCTTTCTGAAATTCCTGTCTTATCCAGGTGAGCATGAGCTGATCCCCAGGCCCTTTGCTCTTGTCAGGAATCTCCCAGGCTATCGGGCTCTCCTGGGGCTCCGTTTCACACACCAAATTGATGTCTCCGACTGGAAATGACACTTTCAGCAGGATTTGCCATTCTAAACCACCTCAAACCCATGTGATCTCACCCATTCACTCTCAGAGGGATTGCCTTGAAATGCACCATAGCTTCAAAAGCCAATGAGCATAGCATGCTTGGATGAAAAGCTGATACATATCCTATCAGGGAAAAAAGGAGAAGATATTCTAAAATGCTGGCAATGTAAAACAGTATTTTCTTCTCTGAACAAAGACCAACTGTCCCGTGTATACGGAGGTATCGCCTGGGGGAATGCACTGGAGGGTAAAAGGGAGTGAAACTAGAAGAAATCAATAACCACATGAATTTTCATGTGTAGGTGCTTGTCCATCATTTGCTTTATCTTGTTAATGTGTGTCTCTCAGTCTTTCCGTCCTGAAATACAGACCCAGATGGCATGATTATTACTACATACTATTCAGATCTCACCATCTTTTTTAACACTCTATTCAAAGGAAGAGCACAGTGACCATGTTGCTTAAGGACTAGTTATGATATAATTTGACACTGGAGTAGAAGGAATAGGGAAAAGGTGTGACCAAGAATCCCTCCCTTGACTTATTTTCATCCCCAAGTCTTTTTGGGGCTGCACGTTTCTCCTAGGGGGCTCTACAGACTGGCATAATGGATAAGGGCAAGGGTGTGAAAGGAGCACCTTAAGGCTCCTCATTCAACTCTCCCAATCTCTCCTGCACACACTCTTGAGCTGTGAAGGCCTTCTTTCTTTGCCCTGCTAGCATGGGAGCCCTGTAATAGGCTCTAATTGATAGGGAGGTGTTGGGGTCTTTCTGTATGGGCTGAAGGGATGAGAGTAAGAGAGAGAAAGAGGGAGAGAGAGAGGATTACATGCGGGCATGTGGGGTGGAGCGGGGGAGGAGGAGAGGCTGTGGAGTGGTCTAGGCCCCGTCCGTAATGAGTCATTAATTTCCATGTGGTTTTGTGGCGGTTGGCTCATTACTGGTCCGCAGAGGAGCACGAACAAAGCTCTGGGTAGGTAGGAGGTGAGCTTAAATAGTTGGGGCTCAACACTTCCCAACAAAAGGAGGAAGAGAACGTTGAATGGCACTTGGAACAGATGCAGTAAAAAGTGGCAGATGCAAATTGCGGGAGAGCAAGTCTTCCTTCAAGCACTTTTCTCTTTTTATTTTGTCAGTCTGCAGCCTGAGAGTCTAATTAGTTAGTGAGGTGTTTCACTTCTGATAGGGCTGTGTCTCGTTATTGTCACAAAGCGGATTCGTAGAAATGGGAGGAAACGCATATGTTCCACAGTTCCCAGTGGAAGCAGCTCACTGCAATAGTTTAATTGATTTGATTATTTATTTTACCCTATAGAAATTGAAAGACGTGCAATATTTTCATGCTATGAAGTGGTGTTGCATAAAGTTTTAAATGCGATAAAACAGTATGAAGATGATGCCCGCAGGTAATTAATTATGTTTTTAATTATGTGTTTATACTCTTCTCCCTACAGGCAGAATGATTATGGACAAATTGGCAGTGGTTCTAATGAAAATGCGGTCGTCCCACGCTTTGTGGAGGGTGTGGACCACGTGTCGAAGGTCACCTGTGGGGCAAACCACAGTCTTGCACTGACAGGTACAATAACGTTAAGTTACACAGAAATACACAAAATTTTGTCCCGTGTTACAGTATTTATGTGCCAGTTACCTCTCTTTCTTTAATTTGCTCCAACATGCAATAAGTGGATCATATCTTGACCCTGTAACCATTACGCTAGATTTTATTTCCATAAAAACACACCAGCACAAATCATCTGGACAACATCTTTACCAAATCGAGCTGACGTCACTAGTCAGGAGCTGTCACTGTGTACTTCAAAGATCACCTATTTTACTCAATTTTATGCGAATATCAGAGCCCTCCAGCCCTCGATCGGCACATCACCTGAGAGAGGGAGACAAGGAGGGAGAGAGAGAGAGGGAGAGAGAGAGAGTTAGCGAGAATATGGCCCTGGCTCCTGATCCATAACAGTCATTGCCTGTTACATACATTTCAGAATTCATTCAGGCTATGAAGATAATCGAGGTAGTCGACAGTTTCCCCTGCAGCCCAATGGATTTATGATAGCACTGTCAAGAAAATGAGGCGAAATGACACAGTAGCTGACTTTAGCTGCAAATAATGTGATAGGCCGTACAGTGGTGCAGCAGCAGCTGCTGTCATTGCAGGTAATAGGCTATAAAGAAGCCTGATAGCAATACCTGTCATTTCTTAATGGCTGACTTCACTGAAGAGCTTTTGTGGCCTTTAACATGAAGATAATGGAAGATACAACAAATTTTACAGCTTTTGCGTTGCATCCATAATTTATCACCAGAGGCCCCATGCAGCAGCAGCACAACAAGGACAACATGCTCCTAAAGGCGTGCTGGAGAGAGATGCAAGATGAGCTGCAGGGGGTTAGAGGCCCGTGTTGTACTTCGCAATTAATGGAGGAACTGCACGGAGTCCAAAACATCTTCTGTCAGCTGATATTGTCATATACCTTATATTACGGGATAATATCTTTGTGTACTACATTTGTTTTAAAACAGTGTTAATCTGTTAATTCACGTGATTACTTTTTTGCTTGGAAAAAAAAAAGAATCTTTATTTAATTTCCTCATTGATGACATGCAGGTGATGGCAGGTTGTTTCAGTGGGGCTGTGGACGGGCATGTGGGAACAAGAGAAACATCCTGTTCCCAGAGGAAGTGATGCGACCAAGCTCGCCAGTGAGAGACATTGCCGGAGGATGTTGGCATAGCCTGCTTCTAACAGGTTAGTCTGCTTATGTTTAAAACATGTTGGTGTAACACAGTGTAATACAGACATTTTCAACATTTACCAAATCCAGCAGTACCTTCTGCTTACTGTTATAGACATCATTCTGTTAGCAGTGTATGCAGACGTAGAGTGAATGCCTGCATGTGCAGTACACGCCAACATGTCCACGACCTCAACATAAAGTATGCGTAAATCCTTGGTGTGTGTCTTGGCCCTCACACAGACGTGTGAGTGTGTGCTTTTAGCTGTGGTGTCCATCTATCCACATCATTCATTAAGAGCTCTCCCAGGGCTAGTGCGGCTACATAAACACAGAGGTTGAGGCCACGGCTGCTCTTTCACCTCACTGCGGAGAACTTCAAAGTCACTTCTCCTAACGGAGCAGATGAATGCTCCCTGTCTGGCTGGCTGATATATTGGCCCCAGTTGCTGTCTTCTTACTGTAGTGAGGTTTCAACTGAGGCCCCATCATGGAGCCAGAGCTGGGCCATTTGTTAGTTTTAGCTGTATCTCCAAGACCTGGCTTTAATTCTGAAGGGAGGACATTAATCCTTTTAATACAACACTTTGTAGAGTCGTTTTCCTGTGTTGCTAATGCTGTCTATTATTAACCCCATTAAAAGTGTAATACAATTTAAGTAGAGTGCTAAAAGTGGATCATTTGTTGCTCCGTTCTGTTTGAATTAATTCTCAATTTATGATCTAAATGATTAAACTATAGGAGTCACAGCACTAAATGAGAATCTTAAATGGGAAGGCATACATTTACACCTATTAATACAAACATTTATGGGCACGCGTTCACACAGACATGTCCAAGTGTACAAATACGCACATACACAACGCTGCTGTGTGTTGCATTTGCTCTTCTAAATCCTGTAATGTCCCCAGTTTGATCCCTAGCTCCATTCTGTCATGAGGGAACAGAAATATCCATCTTCAATCAGGCCTTAATGAATAGCCTGATGAGTGTCGGGCAGAACTGAATTACCAGATAGATTTGAAGAGCGTGAGAGTGTGTGTGTGTGTCTGTGTGAGTGTGTGTGTGTGAGAGAGATGGGCGGGGGGGGTAGTTAGAGGGTCAGTAGAACAGGACACATGTAGAAATTAATTCTCTCCAAGTTCAAAAAAGAAATTGGCTAATTCTGTCATATGAGCCTCATGGAATCGCCTTATCTATTGGTATGAGTCTTCATTTATTAGGGTCAAACGGCGGCGGGATGCACAGGGGATCAAAAAGAGAGGTTAGGGAGAGCAAGTCGCAGTGATGGAGGGCGAGATTTGAAAATTGGAAAGAAAAGGAGCGAGAAAGCGTAAAAAAATTATAGAGAGATGGGAAAGATGGAGCCAAAAGAGAGCAAGAGAGTCAGTGGTATGAGAGACAGCTTGCCTGGGCCGGAGCATATTGAGGGCAGCAGGTGGAAGAGTGGCACAGTTAATTAAAACGCCTGTCTTAATGTCTCAGCCCGTCACTCCAGGGAGAGAGAGAGAGTGTGAGAGAGAGAGAAAGAGAGAGAATTGCCAGGCTTGAGCTGGGCTGCACCCAACCAGCCATCTAGACAGCAAACCAACCATCCAGCCAACCCACCAGGCCACATGTCAGACAAGCCCTGACACTATGCCCTTCACCCCCATCATCCTTTGCAACACACACAGACAGACACTCACACATGTGCACAGAAATACGCACACGTCCAAACCACACCTGCTGTTTCCTTTTTCTTGTTCGCGTACCCATACACCTATCCGAACGGCCACCCTCTCTAATCTGATGCAGTCCTCTTTTTGGGAAAAAAAAAGGCAGTTCTGCAAAAAAAAAAAAAAAAAAAAGAACAAAAACACACTTCTGATGTTACCGTTTTGCTCAGCAGCATCTGTAGCATGCCTCTAGACTTCCAGCCTTGCAGCGTAATCTGTCTGCTTTTAATAATTCATAGAAAGCACAGGCTGTGCACTATGTACTGAATGCTGAGGGTAATGGGGATGTTGTGATATTTCTATCATGGCCTGTCTGGAGCAGCAAGCGAATCAAACCATTAAAGATCTGATAAGCAGTCTGTTCAGTGTCATAACAGCATTGGCTGTCATCGCTGCCTGAGGTGGACCTTAACAAATCTATTCAGCTCTGTACGCTACGATCTAGCAAATGGTGATACATGACAAAAATCACAGTTTGAACTCGCACCAGATCATTGAGGACACAGGTACACTTGAGCCTGGTGTCATGTTTGACAAACCTGAGAGCACCACTATACTGCACCAAAAGTCAATTTTCTAAACCTGAATTAAAATGTATTTAAAGAGCAGAGGGGCACGTGAAAACTCTGAACATCCATCCTCCATGTGTGAACTGGGTCTAGAGTTGTACGTCGTGTTGTTTGACTAATGTTTTATCAGGCTTTGCTGTATCACGGCGGATTGCTTTGTCAATAACCAGCCTGGTGCCTCAGTGAGCATGAATCTGAGATTGTCAGGCTGAGTGACAGGCTGGAGATGGCAGATAATTCAAAGAAATTGCAAGTGTGAAATCTTTAAGGGCCACTTCTTAACACAGCAAATGCCAGGGTATCTTTCCATCAGCTGCTGCTCTCACAAGCCACAGCATTGTTAATGGTGGCCTGTCTGTCCATCAAGACAGCTTCAGGAGGGATTTAGACCTGTTTGGCACCTTATCTCTCTGACTGCCTCCCACTAACCTGACCACTGCACAGGCCACAAGTGTTGTGTGTGTTCCATGTGGCCAATGACGGTCGTAAATCTACCACCGGAGCAATATATATTTTTCCTTTTCATTCGCTTATTTATAGATATTGATTTATTTGATTATCTGTCTGACAGTGTATTGGTATATCTCTCCATTGTTACACAATCAGGAGCCAAATGTAATGGTGCTTGTAGCACTTGTTAATTTAGCTGTCAACACCACTGATTGACCTCAGATTGGAGCAGTAAGAGCTCTTTGTCCTGGTGAGCGTGCTTCTGTGTCTGCTGCTGTCTTTCTGGAAGGATGCAGAAAAAGCCAGCGTCTGCTTTCAGGTTTGTACAAAAACATAGTTCTGAGCCAGAAACCCGGAACGTCAGTCACTGATAGGGGGTAACAGTTTCCATATGAGTCACGTCTTTTCAAGAAGAAAAGCATTTTTAATGGTAAGTTAATTAAATTTTAAGAAATCTCAGGTAATTTAGTAAGAGCATTTCAACATTGGAACTTCACAAAATGTGCTGAAGTCCACCAAAGTCCACTCAAAAAAACAGTGTGAAGATGAGGCAATGGAATCAATGTCCTCTATGAATATACATTTCATTAATAAGTTGAGATCTGGGGCATTTGAATACCCAAAATTAACCTAAAAGTAATTTGAAATATAAGTTAATTATTAGTTTCATAATGAGGTTTATGATTAAGAAGTTAATAAAAGTAACAAAAAGTCCACTTTTGGTCTAGAAAATAAAACCGAGAATTCACACAGGAGTAAAAAAAAAAAAAAAATGTGTGTGTGTGTGTGTGCATGCTGATGTTCCTTCGCCTCACCAGAAGTGCCGATGCTCCAATGAAAGTCAAGCATTGCGGTTTTGAGTTGTGACGTCCTGACCTTGCATGCTCAATCTCCTCTTCCTTTACGCACTTAACTAACTTCTTACACTCTCACAGTTTCTCATTGAGCAGTTAAAACGTGTAGGTGAAAGGCAGAAGAGGACAGAGAGAAAGAAGAGACGTTAAGACAATAGGGCAAAAAAACGCTCCCCCGCATCTGTTAGTCCAAAAAAAGCTTAAACTCTGTCCTCTGTTTGTATGTACAGAGAAATAATGAGAGAAAATAGACAGAGAAGGGAGGGGGACTGGAGAGAAGGACCCAGAGAGAGAGGAAAAGAAATAAACAAAGAGGAAAAGAAAGAAATATGTCCCCTATTTTCCCCTTGTACTGGTCTCAATTCCCTGCCAGAGCTCCCTGTCACAGGGAGGTAGTTCCCAGGCCGACACATCTCAAGCTGTTCAAACATCCATTAGGATGTTTTGTTTCATACACTCTACAAATACAGCAAGACGAGAGTGAAACGGGCAGATGATGAGAGGGAAATTGAGGAAGAAAGAAAAGAGACGGAAAGACAGAGACGAGAGGATGAAGAGGGAGAGTGAGTTGATGGGAACAGCAGAGAGAGGAGAAGAGGAAATTTATCAAGAAACTCGTGTGATATTTAATGATCCTTGTATGTGGAGAGGGAAGACCACACCAGCTCGTTCTCCTCCGCCAAATACCGATCCCCTAACTTAATTTCCTGCTCAATTGCTGTTCTATAGTGCATAGTACAGTGATACAGCCTGGCAATATAGAAAACAGATTGCCTGTGCGGCGGAGTGGATAAGGCTGAGGCTTGTGCTGCTGGAGACCTGCAGTCTCCAGGGGGGTCTTGTCGGTGGGCTTCACAAAACCAACAAAGCCCATCTTTCCCTGCGACTGGCAGCAGCTGGCAGGTAGATCTTCAAGCACTGGAGGTGGGGAAGTGGATCTGTGGGTGTGGTGTGTGTGTGTGTGTGTGAGTGAGAGAGAGTGTGTGTGTGTGTGTGTGTGTGTTTCTGCTCAGTGTGTGTATATGTGGTGCAGAGAGTCTTGCTATTCTTTGTAGTGGAGAGTTCCACAGTCTTCCATCTTGTGTTTGCTCATGTGCTATGACGCCAATCCACTCAAAAATGTAGGCCTGCATGGACAGCAACCATCAATCAGTGCACAGAACAGTGTGTAACTTACAGCTACAGTGTTTTCCCAGAAACACACACACACACACACACTCACACAGATACAGTACACACACCTTCCATCAGTAATACATACATACAGTACACATGCCTGTTACTGTGTGAGATGCTTTGACAAGCCTTATTAGAATTTCTTTCCTCATTTTTTTCCCTCTCCATACAGACAGTGTTTTTGACATCTGGTATGTTCTCCATGAAATCCAGGAGCGTGTACGAACACAGATTTTGAATACATACATATAACGAACCACCTATAAATATATGACAGTAATTACTCAGTCTCATTAATTCCTAGTGGAATGAATTACACATTTTCAGTTCGAATGCTCTGTAAAGTAACGATCTTTAATGTGTTTGTAAAGAGAAATGTTCAATTTTACAGCATCCTGTAATTAATATCTAACAAGTAATTAAACATAAAACCCAGACCTTTCTCCAGGAAAGAAACTCTTCTACAGAATAAAAGATTATGGCAACAATTGATAAAATTGATTGGACTATCCTTAAGAACCTGACCAAACTGTAAGACACAATCAATAATTGACTGAATAATTAGCTTGAGTGATTGACAACGTCTTAAAGTGTTTTCGTGCTGCTCTCTTGCTTCCTGACATAAAGTAGGCCAGTATAGTGAAGTCTTATCGTGTCTACCTGGAGAACTGATGTTGCTTGTATCCCACTTCTTTTAGAATTGTTAATTCATGCAGGAAGTGTCACTAACCTACTTGCCACTGGGTTTTACGCTAATGTTAGCAGTGTGAACCTCCTCTGACCTCTCAAAGTGACAGGGTTTTGTTGCGTAACAACCTTGTGTAATGAACTTCCTCCCAGGAGATGTCATTAAGGACGGGAATGTTTGTCTTCCGCTTGCACCAAAATGAATATTCAGCTATTATCGCTGCACAGCATTCAGATCTGATATGAGTATTGAGTTTCAGCTTGTACATGAGAGAGACAGAAACCCACTCCAGATGGGTTTTATTTACTGTCTCTGATCAGCCACTGGTTTCCTTAATTTATCACATATAACTGGGTTTTGCAGCACGAAGACAGTTAAGGTCATTTGTCAGTCTTCCTAGACATAGTTTTATCTGGCATACATCATTCAGACTCTCTCCCGAGTCTCTCCCTTACCCAGATTTACATATTTGTTTTAACTAATGTCCTGTTGTAGGCCACTAAAGATCTGTAATAACACTGCTAGGGTTTCTGCAGGGCGACCAGGCCAAGAACCACAGAGACGTGGATAGGATAGACTTGTCAGAAAGCTTTCCATCACACACAGGGATCACATTTGAGCAAAGGTTTTCCTTGATAAATGAACCCAATTGGTTAGCTTATCGGCTGGATCAACACCGTATGCCTTTCATGGCTCGTCTACTTTTCCCATGTAGGAGGCCTCGCAAAGGGGGGGAGTGCAGTCTGTATGTGTGTGAGGGAGAAAGACAGACATAAGGGGAGAGAGTGAAATATGTCACAATGATTATTTGAACTCCCCTGTTTATTGAAAATGGCTGAATCCAAGGTTGATCCTTTACATTTCAAAAATATTCAAAAGAATGGGAGGGAAGGGAAAGGAGCTCTCTGTCCTTGTTGGGGGGGTGGGATGCAATCCACCATCTGATGCCTTAATTACAAATTCCCTTCTGAGTATCATCATCCTAATAGTAAATATAACTACAGGAAGTAATGATTTCTGCTCCAAATTATGTGGATGTTTACACTGCTCGTCGGCTGAGCAATATATTTCTGATCAAAGATAAACTGTTCGAAAGAAAAACAGAAGTTGCATTAGTGCAACGGTGGGAAAGAGGAAATGGTGAGTCCCAGCAGACTGATGTACCTTGTACAAGCCCCCCTTTCCCTGGATGGAGTCCTTGCCAAGATGGCTGCTTGAGCTCCAGGCCTGCAGGGCTTGACCCTGCACATACTGCCAGACACCATTTCTCTAAATCCAACCTCAAAAATGAATCTTCCGACCCTGGCATAATTCCTCATCCTCTCTTCCTGTCCTCCTCACAACATCTCTCTCTGTCTGTGTTTCACGTCTCCTTTATTTTTCCAATGTGGGCCACGAGGAGGATGGTGTGGGGTGCCTCATCTTTCAAATTCCTGCGAGTTTAAGATGGTAAGACTTGTTTTCAAGGATGAGTCTTTCATGGAGGTGGATGTCTGGGGCTCCTCCCTACAGGTTTATCATGTTGGCATCCATGGATGGCTCCTTTTTTTAGGGTTGTCGTGAGTTGTCCTCCCCTGAGTCTGGACCTCTCAAACATAGTGGCATGAATCCCCGGCAAACACTGTGCGCAAATAGGGCTATTAACATAGAACGTCAAGTTTAATTGCACGGCTTATAGTGAGCGTTTTTATGTACTTCTGACCTCATACTGAACTATACTGTAAATGAAACAACACATGATCACATCATCTTTTATTCAATGGAAAGCTATGATGAAATTTGGGCTAACAGGAATTTTGTAAGCTGCACTGTACAAAATGGAAAGTAATATATTATGTTTTCAATGGGATTGGCACATACCTCAAAAATGTAAAGCCTTGTTTTATTTAGCTGAAGCAGTTTATTGTTTGCGTATCTTAAAGCCAAATGTGGGATCAGCTGTATCCAGCTTTAATTGCTTGTGTTGAATATATAGCTTATGAGTTTAGAAAGTCATTTGAGCTGACAAGTTCCCATAATAACCACTGATTTATTGTTTAAGAAAAGTGAAATAATAGGTTTTCTGTCTTAAGCCAATCACTGAGAGGTTTTATTGGATTTTTCCACTTCTCTAATAACTTTGCATTATTTTGGTTTCACATAACCATATATACTACCAAGTTGTTCTCATGGTCTTCATTTCCATCGTTCACAAAGCAAACTAAAAATATTTTCCATTCCTGCCAGTCACATTATACTAACAAATCTCTGGGTCAGGGCAGCACAGGCCAGTGTTAACTACTATTGCTTGGGCTTTTGAGTGTTAGACGTCATTTCTCTCTTTTCCTCTCTAGTCTATGTTGGAATTATCGCTTGTTCTTTTATTTTTTTTCTTCAAACCTTTTCTTTCCTTTTCTATTTTTCCTCCTTGGTAAGGGCAGATGTGGAGAGTTTTAAAATTAAAAGCTGAACTTCTACCACTAGAGGTTATGCTTATTCTTAATTTGTTCCTTTCTCCAAGCTCTCCCCCCTTCTTTCTTCACCGCTGAGCCGAACCACCCACTAAGTCTAAGGTCACTAGCTAGTCAAGGCGAAGGCAGTTCAGCAGGGCTGCAGCAAACTTGGCAAAGTCCTGGTAAGACTCCCTGCTGCTCCATGGGACATACCAGCTCTTTTGCCAAGTCAAATAACACATTTAGTGAATTGAAAGTAAGATTTAAGTGGGCCAGTACAATGCAGCCAACCCACTCATCTCTGAGCTGGTCCTTCTCTTTGTGTGCTTGAGTGTGAAAACTGCTCTTGTTCTCAAGAACTTAATCTTTTTTTTTTCTTTTCTGGATGATTATTTGGAAACAGGTCAGTTGGGTGTGAAGGCTATAACTCCACCCAGCTTTTTTTTTTTCTCTCATAACTTCACATTCATTGCTTCATCAATTTCATTTCTCCTCTCTTTCTTTTTTTAAACCAGCACTTTTTCCTCCTCCCTGTGTATAAGAACGTTTTTTTTTTTTTTTTTTTAAATCAGTGGCCAACTTCAGGCCCTTGAAGTGATTGGCTTTGATTCAAGACCCTGTTTTCTTCTCTACCTCTTTCTCTTTTTTCCTCAGTCTTCTCACAGTATTGTGCTCCCCTTTTCACGGAGTGTGACACTATACACCTTTTGCTTTGACATACAAACACAAACATGCAAGCTTAATTTTTTTTCTTGTGCTATTTTTGTGACTTCTGTTCAAAGTCACAAAAGAAAAATCTCACTCCAGGACTTTTTGAATTATATGTTGTTCTGATGTATCTATTGTACAATTATATAATTAAAATCTATATCTCCATGATTTTCACACTCCTGTGAAAAGACAATGCGCAACATTTGGCAATGAGTTGAATAATACAGTCTCCATCCAGAGGCTTTAGGCATTTATTTTGTTCATAGTTGAGCGGCTGTTTGATTTTGAAGATCTAAAAACAAAAAATGTGAAAATTTCAAATTGACTCATTGATGAGTCTACCTCTGTGTTTGTTCCTCTTTATTCTCTCTGACATGTATCATGCTTAAGAGAGCAAAGCTCATTGATCTTTATGCAGGATTATCTAAACATCCTAAAAAGACCAAGACAAGCTTCATTTTGGTCCATGACTCATACAGACGCAATATTCAGTAATCAAACTTTACATGTAATTCTGCAAAACAGAGATTCCAAGTGAAACATTTATTGCAGGTGTACAGGTGTACAATGTAACAAGCTAATAAACCACTTCTAGACTATCAGAATTAAATAATTCTGTTTGATTCTCTTCATTTGTGCATAAAAACATGAATGGATGGGACTTCGAGCTACAGAATTTAATATATATATATATATTTTTGAAAATTTTTAAATAAACACCTTTGAAGAATATGAATTATTAACCACAAAGTACAAGTAAATATCAATATTGGATCAGCTTTGTTAGCTTTGCACATGTATTTATGTGTAAGTGTAATATAATGAAATGGTATGGCCAATCCTTTTAATGTGCTTGAGTTCATTTAAAAATGCGATCTTCACATAGACTGTATCTTAATATCTACCAAACAGCTGTGTGCTTCTGCAGTATGAGTTGGCAGCCCTACAAATCAAAGATTTATTAATCTTCTTTGATATGAGTGTGTCTGTAAGGTAGGTGAACTTGAAGTGCTTGCTTGTTTTTTTCAGGAACTGAGTCACCTCACAGCAAAAAAGACCTCTGCTGTCTAAAGCTGTCCGTGTTTTGAGCAGGTTTTCTCCAAACTGTCAAAGACATGAAAATTTAACTCTGAAGATATGAAGTGCCTAGTGCCTTATACAAATATGGTTCTTGATGCCAGAAAACCAAAGTAAGTTTGGTTTGTTGATGAATTTTCATCATCAGATTTAGAAAGGACCACCGTGTTGTGGGCCCTCATGATTTTGCATAAGCTTTCCTGCTCAAGCCATTCTCCATTGCAGTATTTTTCTGCATGATGTACAGTCAACCTTAGAACTTGTCCATCGTGAAATGAGAAGCCTTGCATGCTCTGGGTTCTTAGGAGATACATGACCACGTAACACAATTACTTGCCGAGCCTATGCTGCTTTTGACGCATGCAAACTCTCTCCTTGTAATCTGTGTCAACCATAAATAAAGCTTCACTGTGCTGTCACTGACTTTCTAATCCTGTTTTTTTTCATAGTGTATCTCCCCTTTCTATATGCATGTTTCAGTGAGTGTCATGTAGTTAGAGTAAGGATGGGCTGATGAATAGAAACCACTGCAAATTGTACTCTACATTTCCTATGAGACAAACTTCTCAAAAACAGTTACGATTTGATTACACCCTGCTTACCGTGGGTGGACAGGACTAGTTTGTAAACAAGCCATTTATCTGTCATCATTAATTATGCAATTTCATTAATCACATCTGTTGTATATTAAAATTGCAGAGGATTCCTGATTTCTGCTTTAGTCCTGTCAAGTCCACAGCCAAGCATCGTCTTACTGTGTATCACTTTTTTTTTTTGGCGATGATTGTTTTATAGATGATGCACATTTCAGGGCTGTTAAAGAGTGTCCTATGAACATCACCATGTGGCAATAGTACAGTAGCTACTAGCCAGTGTGTTCAGGCATAGCAAATTGGGGCCACAGGCCAGAGGACTCTTGTAGCACATTAGCTGCTGCCACAGAGGTCAAACTTGGCTGTGTTAGCTGGATGTGTGTGGGTTAGGTGCTTTGTGTGTGTGTGTGTGTGTGTGTGTGTGTGTGTGGTTGCACCTCATTGCACGAGTCTGTACAGGCTAAACAATGGGACAGAGACCAGTGACAGTTCTTGACCTCCCCAGGTGTATAGCCACTATAGCCATGGTTCAGAGTTCACTCACTAATCTGTGTAAAAACTGGAGGAGGGACCAGCTGCAGGCACGTCCATCTGCAGGATAAACTCAGGGAGGATTCTGTCGTGGAGTGTGAATGAAAAATAAATCACAAAGGGGCACAAAAATTTCGTGTACTACTAAAAGATGTGATGACTAGTAATGTTACAACTATAAAGATGATGCTTCATCTTTTTTAGACTGCATTAGAATTAAAGGTAAATCCTCTCAGCATTCAGGTAGTTACGGAACAAATACGAAAGTATATCAGTTATTTTATATAAAATGAGAAAATAATGCAACAAACAAATTATATAATACACCAACTGGTCCTTTGTTAGTCCAGTTTGGACGCTAACTGTTGATATTTCAGACAGACGTTTCCCTCAAACTTTTCTGTAGCTGCAATGGAAACATCTTGGCATCATGTCATCTACATGAGATGATGGGTGCAGCAGAAATCTAGGGGCTCTTTCTGTAGTTGTTTAATTAAAATGGGCAATTTCAAGTAACTCATAAAGAGGCAGGAGATTAGTACACTTGCGGGTGCAATAAAAGTTGAAAGGTAAGGAGAAGAGGAGTAAAGAGGAGAGCGTAAGGATGAGGAGGAAAGGAGAGGTTTTGTGGAAAGGAGGTAAGGGATTGGGGGATCGG
Source organism: Protonibea diacanthus (assembly GCA_028641955.1). NCBI lineage: Eukaryota > Metazoa > Chordata > Actinopteri > Sciaenidae > Protonibea > Protonibea diacanthus. The sequence continues at coordinate 21,211,608 of CM053985.1, forward strand.
GAGGGCAGGCAGAATCAGCAGACAGTACTCAAAGTCCAGCTGGTCCTCGGCTCCCAGGGTCTACTTCAAGGACCGCTCTCTCTGTTTCTGTCTCTCTCTCTCATACACACACACCTACTACACCCACCCACCCACACACAGTAACACACTCAACCATTGCTCATTGTCTGGCTCCAATCTCTCTGTATCCTTACTCCCCACATCATCTCCACCCACCTTCCCCTTCTTTACTTTTGCTGTATCTGTCATTTTCACCCCCTCTCCATGTTTGATCCACTGGCTGACAATGATGAATTTCCCTCAGCTGTACAGGAGTTGGCAGAAAAAGTTTGCTCAGCAAAGTTTTGAAAGTAAAGCGAAGGGAGTGCGGCTTATGATATTAGTGCAAGTTCAACATGATAGTCCGTAAGACAAAGTCATTTTTCCTCATTTAACAACCATGTCTTTTGCAAAATAAGCTTTTTAAAAACCTATTGTTGTTTTAACTTCCTTGGTCATTTTTTCATCACTCTGCTATTTTAGGTAATCCAAAGGCAATTTTACATCACCTGGCTTTGCGATTATGATTTTAGCCGAGGTTGTTTTAATTGAAAGGTCACCTGCTGATGTTCCTCAGTCAGCAGAAACTAAAAATAATAGAACCTTGAAGTCCTGGTTAAAGTGATATAAATTATACATAAATCACAGTGATGGTGATGCTTGATACATTGATTTAGATGCCTCTGAGCCTGTAATTCTCTGACTGAATTAAAACATATCTGAAAATTATTATGTCTATTTTACAAACAATCAACAGTCATTACACAAGAGACGTGTTTAACCCGCGTTTTACTCTGCATTTACTCATGTTGGTTGTGTAGGTTGCTGCTCAGCACCATATAAGCGTAACCTCTGTTGGTAACTGTTTTTATAATTTGATTACAGACTATGCACAGCTAATATTTAGCACTTAGGCTTTAACCTCGTCACCCCCAGTGGAGATAATAATGATAATATGATAATAAACTTTCCACCATAACCCTCATTAGATACAGGGCACAGCGTTATTATGTGGAATACACTGGTATGTGTAAACCAAGGATGATCTGCAGTGAGGCCTCAGGTGTTTCTCTGGGTCGGAATATTGTTGGAAACATTTTGGTCATAATGTAAATGCACAGCTTAACGAAACACATAATATGGGACCAGAATTTCCAGACAGTGTGGAACTGTTAGATGTTATATAACCAATATTATATCTTACAGAGAAATAAAAATGATCAAGCTTTAGTTGCCTTTCCTACAGCAGTTCTCTGGTAGACACTGAACAGTATCACGCTCGCTTACTGGGTTAGGCAATAGCCATTTATACTAATGGTAAACATATATATATATATATCTTCTGTTGTTGAACTTGATGCTATTAGATTTAGAGTATTAACTGTTTCATGCCATCGGGATTCTATTGTATAATACAGGACATGACGATAATATTAATGCCATTGGCAACCATTTTCAAAATTGGCAGCCAGTTCTCGGCCTTTAGTTGCCATCAATAGGAACGTATAAAAAAAATAGGAACAGCAAAACATGCACCCAAAAATAAATAGCCTCTTTTTTGTATTGGTTGCATCAGTGATATTCAAAAATTGCTCTTACATATTGAACTGGAACCAGACAATGTTGCATGTGCGTGGGTAAGGGTTACGTTCGATTAATTTTTGAGGGATCTGTGAAGAACAGCTGCAATATTGCTGTACCGGGAATGGAGGGTGGACATGTTAACCGTTGTTAACACTCAAAATTCAGAAGAATTTCGTTCAGTTACTATAATAAAGCTTGTAAACATTCCTTTTTGTCATATCTTTATTATGAGTTTCACATATGTTTGGCCAGAAATCAGGCAAAAGTGACAACCACTTTTAAAAGTTAGTGTTGAGCCCTGATGATAATATATTTTAAGGTTTTTCAAGCATAATTTATTTCTTCACACCTTCCCAGCATCACTCACATGTACTTCATTAAACTGCCTACATCGTTGAGCCCTGTTCTGGAAATGCCAAACACCACCACCCTATCATATAAATGCAACCTACAACATGGTAGAGATTTGAAATACCTGGTTAATTGGCCTAAATCTTGTGCCTACAGTAATTCAATTCTAAAGCCTCTGCTGGTCCTCCTCTCCCCTTTTCTCCTCTCTCTTCCTCTCAACCTCACTCCTTCTCTCCAGGATTATGTGCAGGTTACAGAGCTAGCACAGTGTGGATTAGCAGGGTCGCTCCTCCATGCTTGGTGCCTTTCTTAATGTGATTATGCATCATCAGGCTTGTTTACTGTTGGCTTGTTCATTGTTGAGACCTGACAAAAGTTCAGCCCCCTTCAACCCACTTACTGGTGCCCACGCCCACACACTCATACAGTGCTTAAGCTGTCAAACCCCCTGCTCATACTCTGACACACAAACAAACAAACTGCACATAATATTCACACCAGCAAAGTATAGAAATGCCTCAACATTTCCAGCGCTGCTTTCAGTACAGAGGCAGTACAATTTTTCTTTCTTTTGATAATTAAATTACATGTACCATTAGTCGGGTGAAACGCATAATCCAATAATGATCTGAACTGTTGCTGTTATGAAATGACCTATTTAAATCTGAAGGATACCATTAGACACTAGCGATCAGGTGTCTGTATGTGTTCCCTTTAGCTAGAGTCCACTATAACCATCTTTAAACGTCAAGCACCGCCTTTCATTAGCCTAATGAAGCCATCAAGACAGCCTGTTTGTACAGAGCATAGTCTAGCTCTGTTAGACTTCCCAGCTATGCACTCCATCAGTGGTGAATGAGCCTCTGTGTGGCCTGAGGGGGGTGTGACTTAGACTCGGTGTGTCATTAGCCATTGATGTTATTGGCTCATTATCTCCCAATTATGCTGCTATCAGAGCTAGCTGGCGTTTTCATTACAACGTAGACCTCCGTGATCTAACAAAGACCAATGCCGCTGATTAAAGATGGTTTCAGCAATAACATGTACTGTGAGGTCTTTGAACTCTCTGTGATATAGTTAGAGCTGAGGTGATATAACACAATGAAGCTGATTAGAGAGGGCATGTCTCTTATTGTGCCACTTACCGAGGTTAAGGCAGAGTAATACTGATTAATGCGTTCCTGGTAGCGCGTTTTGTTAATAATGTACAGTCAATTATGAAACAGAATAATTTAAGATGGGTACAATTAAGCTTTCAAAAATACAATGGACATCAATTTAGATTTTATTTTAAGACTCCATCTATAAGCAGCCACCGGCCCTTCATCCGCATCATTATAAGTACATGTACTGTATGTGTGCACCCATACAGCGTGTGACTGCTGAAGGACAAGTAGAAGTCTGAGTGTGTGTGTGTGTGTGTGTGTGTGTGTGTTGAAGGACTAATCAGCTCTGTTAATCACCCAGGGTGGGTCAGCCTGTAAGGCAGGGACAAAAATCGCCTCTCCTCAGGTAAATCAGAACATGGAAATAAAGTCCTGCAAATTAAAGGCCTAGAAAAAGATTATAGTCACTATGTTTGTCCTTCACTTTGACCATGGAATCAGTGCCAGCTGGGCAATACGTCTCCCTCATGTTGTATTACTTTTTTAATTAATCTACCACAGACTCCTTAGAGTGATGAGATACATTAGAGTTGTCTGTTAAATGCAATCAATTATCCAGCTTTGTTGCTATAGATAATTGACATGTCTTTCTCATGTTTTGAATGAATACAAGTGCATTTTGATTTCAAGTCTGTGTCCTTTTAATTAAATGATCACAACAAAATGTTCCCCACTTTTTTTTCAAGCTCAAATGATTTTTTTTATTTTTAGATTAATTCAGCCCATAAATTCAGGAAATAAATAATAGAACACAGTAAGTGGTTGTATGGATGTTGGTACATGTGTGTATGTTCTTGGTGGCCTTTCTGGAGTGCTGCCTTTCTGCCTGTTTACCCATTAGAGGGGTTAGTTCTCTGATCCGTGAGAACTCTGTAAGTGTCTGCCTGGTGATTAACTCCACATCGCGGCACAACGTCTTCCCCCTCACTTCATAAATGGGCTTTAATTGAGGGAGCTGGCTCCTTAGCAGGGAACCTCTTTCACTCTGTGTCGATTAAAACGTCATTTTACAGCCAAAAAAGAAACACGTTCCCAATCACTGCCCTTGAATTATTGTTCTGTAGCTCGAGGCTTGTATTTTAAAGTCACTGAATAATTGCAATCAGATTATTCTAATCAAGTGCTGGAACAGTAATTACAGGTTGCAGTCATTTAAGCTGCCCTGGAAGTCCCGTACACACTGCTGGTGTGCATATTAAAAGTTTATGTCGCAAGAGATAAATTTAATGAAGAGGATTGTAATCTTTCAGCTACTTTTAGTTTCACACGTGTATGAGGAGAGCACAATCTAAATCTCAACCATCAGAACAGCTACGCCATAGGCAGTTATGGTGGATATTTTTTGTACCCTGCACCATTCTCCTCTTGCCCCCTCAGTCCCCTCAGTCAACCAAGACCAGGCATTAGTGCCAAACTGCTCTCCCAATAGGACTAGACGCGTTTCCTCCCACACATCTCCCCCCGCCGATAACCTCATCTGTGCCCAGGTCTGGATTTCATGTCAAGACAAACGTTAGGTGACTTAGTGCTGTGCCAATCTGTCAGAAAAGCATGAGAATTACAATCTGGAGGTCTGTGTGACAGTGGAACCGTCTCTCCTAATCCTGTTTACGCACATCCGCATCACCCTGCTCCAAAACAGAAACCTAAGTGTGTGTTTTTTGTCTGTGTGTGCGCTTGTGTGTGCGTTCATATGTGTGAGTTTGTCTTTTTGACTATAGTATTGCTGTGGCGCTGTGTGTGTATGTGTGTGTGTGTGTGTGAGTCTCTCTGTGTATTGTGTTGATGTAGAAGGTGTCGTACATGCTCTGAATGTATAATTCAATATGACTAATCATGGTGGTGGCTGCCAACCCAGCAGCACTGGCTGACAGACTGGGCCCAAAGCTAATTTGATAAGGTTACAATGCTCTTGAGCTGAGATTCAGATTCAGCAACAGTAGCAGCGCAGCAGCAGTGGTACAGAGTCTTGCGCAGCTACCTGAGATACAGTCCCAATTGACTACTTTGGGCTTCCATCCACACTGAGCTACTCCACACCTAATCCCTGTTCAGCTGCATAGAACACATCTCCTTCTGTCTTGGACTGTAAAAGGAAAAGGAGGAGGACACAAAACAGGAATAGAATTTAACAAGATAACAATCATCCACAACACGTACCTGTGTTTTATGAAACATACGGTGGCTTATGGAAATCGATCACAATGGCATTGATCACCATAACACAGAGCTCAGTGGCGCAGAGCTTCTGTGTATCGCGGTAAAACAGGACCCGTTTTAATCTCTTTACTGCCTGGATCTCTGTAATTCTCAGGCATGTTAGTAAATGTAGTATTTGTTCAATTACAGTGGTTAAATGAGACTGCGTGTATGTTGTGAAGATACTTTATAATTATTCAACATGTGAGATAACAAGCTAGAAGCCCACTGTGCCGCACCTAGCAGCATGATTTGTTAGTGTTTGTATTTTGTGTTAAATTGAGCAGTTGATCTATGAGTCTCCTTAATTCTGTTGCTTGTGCGTAGACTTATGCATCATATCAGTAGTACACACCATTACTGATATGTTGATAATATTATGTACATGCAGAGAGTTTTTCAATATTAAACAATTCAAAAATTAAGTTCTACCAAGTTGAGTTTACCCTGAGCCTGCTGTTTCTCATCACATATTTATCGCTCTCATTAGTTGTTTTTTTTCCCCTCATCATAATGGTGTGTGACAAAGTTTGTCAGCGACTGAAGCCTCACTGGGGAGAAGACAGGCTCGATGTAGGGCAACGTCGGTCGCTCGGGCAGATCAAACCACGTTGGTTGAGTTGGGTCTGGGAAATGACTCTAGGGGCATCAAGCAGGGGTTTTACACTCAAATCTTCTTAATCAAGTTGACCAACGGGCATTTTGGGGGGTTGAACAACACATTAGTTAATTTTCAGTTTGCAGTATTTCTAATTAGAAATGAAGATAATCAGGTTTTCTACATTTTGATTTATTTCACTGTCTTTGTTTGTGCAATCAGGGCTTAAACTGCAATAAAATATGGCATGAGAGGAGTACCCAGCACCTTTGAAAGGCGTTTTTTTTTTATTCTGTAATTATAAAGACTGATGGAAATTGGTTTTAGGCGCATTCACAACAGAGCTGTTATGGCATGCAAACTGATTTTTGCTGTTTGTTTTACAGTATAGAGGACAGGTGTTGACAAATTTGGAAGTTGCTAATTGCACTTCTTCATGTTTAAAAATCCTCTCATTAGCATTTCAGCCAAAAACTACTCAGCTTGGTTTTGACATCCTGTCTTAGGTTTTTAAAATGCAACTCTTGCCGGAGATCAGTGTCTTTACACTAGATATCTCATCATTAGGGAAATATACCGGAACAGGAAATCCTCTGTCAAAGGATTTGAACACACAAATCAGTCAGCTGCTAAAGTCAAATAAAAGGAATGAAGAAATGGCGAGAGAGCAAGAGGCAAGGGGTGTCAGCAAATGGTTAAGATAAAACTGGCAGGTTATTACACTTTTTTCCATTTCAAAGTCCAATATAAAATTTCTATTATAAGGACAATTAATTACCCCTGCAAAATGGCAAATGTGCATCCTTGTCAGGTGGAGTGTACTCTGATGGCCTTTCCTCAAACAGAGAATGTGAAGATTTGATCTCTTCTAATGGTTCTGCAGGAAAGGGTAATTACGGCATGGTCAAAGCTAATTTGCTTTCTGCCAGATGAACTGTTGTATTTTATTGCAGGCTGACATTTTAAAGTAATTATGGCACTGTTGACCCCAGACAATTTCAGTTGTAACGTGGTCTTGGGTGATCCTCGCTCTCTCTCTCTCTCTCTCTCTCTCTCTCTCTATGAATGGAAGTCAGAGGCGTAACAAGGTAATGACACGGACGGAGAGAGCCATATGGGGCTCCTCCATCCAGCTCGCAGCCTCAAACCTTCACATCATCATTACCCACCATGCATTTCACATTGACTTTGCATCCAGATAGAAATATATGCCACTGCCGGGATGATGTGTGCGTGCGTGAGTGTGTGTGTGTGTGTGTGGGCATGTGTTTTCTTCCAAGTGTGTGCATGTAGGTCAGAGTACATGCTTGTGTATGTGTGCGTGTTGGGGTGGGGGGTAATGTGTATTGTCCTTTCATCCCTGGGTTGCATTCATTGCCCATCCCATAGATCCATGTATCGATGAGGGTGTAATTATGTGCCTCAGTGATCATCTCTCTGTTTCTTTACTGCACAGGAATTAAGTAGGCAAAGGTCAGTGTGTGCTCTCTGAAAATTGCCTGCAGAAAATCATATGGCGATGAGAGCAATTATGGATTTTTCTCCCCCTCTCAGGACCCCTCTCTCTCTCCCTCGTACTCTTTTTCTCAGTGTTTCTCCTTTTGTCGATGAACATTTGAGCAGATGTCAATCGATGTGTGCTTCTAGCAACCTCTGTATTTGTACTGCAGCAACCCCCTAAATTATCTCTCCTGTATTGTCTAGTTATTTTGGAAATGCACGCAGACACGGGGGTGCATACACACATGTGTGCGGGGAATCACTGAGAGAGTATGCTAATGAAAACAATAGTAAGGAGATGCTTCATTACCTCAGAAGATTATGTGATGAATTGTACTGGCAGCCACATACAGTACATACTATATATAATATACCCCTTCACCTGTTTTTTCATATTCACTGGCAGTGATTTGTGTAAATTAAAATTTCTCCTTTTGTCTAACCAATTGTGTTTATGTTGCTCATTAGCATCCACCATCTGAGTTATAGTTCCATCAGAAAGCATAATTATGTCTGTTTTCAGTTGATAGCAGAAAATTGAGCAGATATTCAGTCACAAACCTGGCCATATGATTGTGTGACAGATAGTATAAAACCTTGAATCTTGGCGAGCATTGTTAAGTTTTCAGAATTTTCCAGGTAATTCAATTTTCCGAGTAAATGGCATAAGAGGGATGCTCTCTGTCTATCTTGCTCAATCTATCTTTCCCCTTCCTTGACTAACCATACTCCTCCATCCCCTAATATCATTCTGAATCTAATAAAGACTGACACTTGTGACACTTCAAACATGTCGCCACCAACAGCTCCTGCCTAACAAAAGAGCCCCCAGCGCTACACGTTTTAATGGCGGAGCAGAGCAGGCCGGTGCAGCCCGGCCCAGCAGGTGTCTCCCACACATCCTGGTACTGAGAAACACTCCCTCTCATTCAGCCTGTCACTGAACACAATGGCACAAAAAGCCCTTGCCTGACGTGCGCACAATGGCCGCGGTGCACAGACGGGGCCTATAGCTTTGTGATGCCCAGTGTCTTAGAAAAAATGTATGTGTAAACATGGAATAGAGGCACTTTAGAATTGGCAGTATTGATGATCTAGAGGTGATGATATGAATTAAGAAAAGTTTCTTCTTAGGACTGTTTAATCTTTGTTTGTTAGTCATTAAAATGTGCAGAATTCTAATGTAAATCTGTACACTGGGTGATATTAGGAAATGTTGCTGTATTTTAGCACGCAGCAATTATTAGCAATTAAGTAGGTTTATCTCCCATTATATCAAAGCATACAACTAATTTAAGATACATTTGTAATACAAAATATGTTTTAGCCCTGTGCCAGCCTGATGACCTGGGATGTAACTTGCATCATCAGTATATGCTCCTAGAGTCTTCTGTTCCATATGGGTACAGAAATTGTTGGATGGATGGATGCATAAAAGAAAAAAAACACATCATAAAGATCAGTCGTTAATCTTAAAGAACTGCCAACATTGACAAAAGTTTGAGTCCATGCATTTGGAAATTACTCAAGACAAACCCTGCACCTGTGCACCTACTGTACAGATTTAATGAGTGAATGTAGACCAACTAGATTGTTTTCTAAGGAGCCAAAAGCTCGGGAATGTTATGCTACAACTTTCCCTGAACAGCATCTCAGCTCATCAATTGAAGTTATGCCTAATACAAAAGGGTTTGGGGACCTCTACAATCTCTATAAACAATTGAGTGGAAGGATCAAAGGCAACAAGGCTGTTCTCTGCTGCCTGTAGGGGTTGTAAGTGAATATATAGCCTGCTGTGCATTGTGTGGCAGAGATTTCTTCTTCGTCTCTCAAAGAACAGCATGCCTAATTATAAAAGCCTTGTCAATTGCCTGATACAACTTTGATAATGTGAGCCTCCAGCTTAATGTGCAGTACAATTATGTTTTCAAGAAGCAAAGCCATAGTTCTTGCTAATCACATTCACCTGAGTAATCTAATAATAACTTCATCCCCCTCATTAGTATGTATTGAAGTCTTTGCCAGGTGATGGCCTTGTTACAATGTTTAAAAAAAAAAAAAAAAGTACGGTAACTGTAAAATTGTCATATAGTCGGGATATATTCAGGAGATTAATTTCTGCTGAGCTCAGCAATGTTTTAATCACATTATGAATGGCCTTTTCAGTTGGGAACTTTAATATTCTGGATAACCAGACCTAATGATGGCCATGCATTCATATGCTCCCGTGCATGTCTATTACTTATTCATTTTTTAACACATGGTTTGAATCCAGAACATTTTGTGTTTGTTTTGGCTGCATACATGAAAAACCTTTAAATATTTTCTCTCAAACCCAAAATAAGATTAATCTGGCACATTTAGGCCAGATTTAGTGAGCTTGTTTAGTTTAAAGTAAGTAATCTTACCCTAAACTTACCACGTGTACTTACCTAATGTTCCTTTGTTCAGCATGCTGTATCTCTGTGTGCATTTGTGAATGAATGAAACACAGAGAGACAAAGGGAGAGAGTGAATGTATACTGAAGGTGTGCTGAACAAATACTGCTTGTTGTCGATATCTTAAAGTATGAACTCCTCTTTGTTTGTTTTGTCTTGGTTTGTCATGTTGCCCTGAAGCTTAAAACAAAGATTTCTTTTGTTCGCGTGTCAGCCTATTCATTCATGTGATTCAGAAATGCAGACTCATCTACAGCTGTGATCTGAAGGTGTCACATTTCACCAGACTTGATTAAAACAACTTCTTGAAAATTGAGTGGTATAACATCAAGTTGTAACATATTTTGCAATGCATTATTATGGTGTTAATATAATGAAAGGTCCCTTAAGCACTTGTGGATCAGGCTGAGGTTACAGGTTGGATTAAGTCCCTGGAGGTGATGATGATAATAATATGACTTCTATAATAGGTTAGACTTGTTCCGGCCTGTCTGGTCTTGAATGTGCCTTAGAGCCCCCGTCCTGATCACTGTTGGATGGGGTTCTTAGTAAGAAAAAAAATGGCTCTTTAATTCATCATGCAATCAACCAACCATATAATTTAAATACTTCTATGGGAATTAGTGTAATGTTATGATAATTGCTATACAATTCAGTATAATAATTTTTTCCCTGGTTGAAATGACTCAATTGTTCACCGTAAAAGGTGGGTAATGTGAGGATCTTAATTGGTTTATAAATTATTTGAAAATAATGCTCGTAGTTAGAGGGAGGTTGTTGGTGTGTCATATTAGAAATGCTAAAATCTATCTGTTCCACATTAACTGGAGAAAACCTCAAATGTGGAAAAAAAATCTATTTTCTGGATCTTCTTTTTCAAAGAAGGAGAGAACCAGAATGATGAGCATATGTGCATGCCTCAAAGAGCCATATTGCACATTATTGAATAGTGCTGCGGTTTGAATAGATGAGACTATAGAGAAACACATGTTGGAGTCAAAGTTGGAGTTGAAGGAAGTCAAGATTTCTATTTCCTGTTTTCTTTTCTTTGTGTGTTTTACATCCAGGTCATCACCCTGTTTACAACACAACCCCTGCTTTGTCTCAGGGCAGGGCTTAGTGGCTGAGAGTATTGAGTGTGAGATTGCGTACACACACATGAACGATATCCGCGTATTTGTGTCTGGCCGCCTTCGTGTATATGTCCACAGTGTGTATAGTGGGGGCAGGGGCATTGCTTTCACAGCCCATCACCTTCACTTCCACACCCAATTTGTCATGAGTGTCACGCGTCAGGGTGAAAGCTGAGGAAGTCGCCACAAGAAAATGGCTGCTTCCACATCACAAATGGGAGAAGAGCAGGGGCAATGGCTCGAGAAAGGTGGCGGTGGTGTTGTACCGTGGCCAAAGCAAGACGGTGAGAATGAAAAAGAAGTAATAAATAAATAAACACACAGCTGCCCTCTCCTCCGATTGTGTGAATGCACATGGTGACCGCTCAACATCTTCCATCAGCAACCTGAAAGGAACTGCTGCTCTCGAGCTTTCCCCCCCCAGCGCTGTGTGGTGGCAATGCTAAGTGAGTGGGTGTGGTAGGTGACATGGCTGCCAAGGCTGTGACTCTGACTGATGAGCTGTGCGGTTGGTACTGGGCATCTATAAACATCTGCCCCGCTCTTGAGTGACAGGTCATTAGCAGTTTAATCAGATTCTAGCGTCAGTGCTGGTTGTGATTATTGGTTCATACTAGCCCCTCCCTGACTCTGCATGCAATTATTGCTTTTGATGGCTGCTCCCGTGTTTTGGTGTTTTCTTTCACATCGGCCTGGCGACCTGCTCCATTTACATCAGTGAAACAGGTTGTGCATGTGTATTCCCAACATCTGTATTTCTGGTAGTAAAAGAACGTGAAAATACAACATAGTAAGGACTTATGTCTAGACCTGAGGTAAAAGCGTACCACAAAGAGCCACAAGATAAGGCAGCATATTTGAAGTGTCTTTGTACCTCCATGTACACATTTCCATGACTTTTGTGTTGGCCTAAGCCAAGTGGTCAGAAAAGCCATTACAGAGGGGTAAGGCTTGTAGTTGGAGGATTATGGACTATTGAAGTCCATGTTCGTCTCATGCTGGAAACTATCAGTGACATCTTCACCCGGTCAAATCCCACTGCTTTAGTGCCTCAGCTGACTGACCTGCCTGTACAATAGGGGACTAACTCAGACATAGATGCCACAAAGCTTGAGATTACAACATGCTGCACAACCAACAAAAGAGCTCTCTGTTATGCCTAGAAGTACCACTGGACCATTGATAAGATTTGTTTAGTTTTTGTTTGATATTGAGTTAATAATTGACTGTTATGCTATTATTTACCTTCATTTTTTAAAGATGAACTTACTGATGTACAAGGGGTAGCTTTTGCCTGCACGGGGAGTCATTGGTAGCAGCAATGGGTGATCTCAATGTTCCATGCTGAGCGCTCAAGGACAACTACTGGAAACAGAGTGAGATACTCATCAAACTGTGCTCACATTTGGAGAATGTGCAGGGCCGTAACAGGGACTGCAGCTGAATGCTGACTGGTTGACGTGAATATTTGGCTCTTGATTGACACATGTTTTATTTTGGTACAATGTTCTCATTGAGGGGTCCGGTGTGAAGCAGGGCTGGGGGGTTGG